>CM048745.1:461376757-463946757 GCA_026315105.1 Locusta migratoria | reverse complement strand
CACATTCGAATAAAGTCAGTCTTGCATAACAAGAATGCAGAGAAACTGACCACACAAATCGGACAGTAGCAAGAAACTCGTCAAGACTGCCTTCCAGCATTTTAATAGGAATATACCACTTAGTCAGTGCAAAAATCATTAACTCATCTTTTCTGAATGATTCTCTGGTTACTTGGTGTATTAAAAGATAAATGCCCAAGGTCGTGAATGAGAGATTTGGGATAATCCACGTTGAGGCGGTTGCATCATAAATATGATAGGATAGCATTTTCTCTGATAATATGGATCGAATTTTTATTCCAAATTATTATAACGTTCAGATAGGATATTCGGACATTAGTCTTACATATTACATTTACGGAATTAAAGTTTAAATATTTCAAGATACGATGACGTGATCGAAATTCTGTAATTGCCTGTATCTCTGGTGATGTAACATGAGAAAGATGAATCAGTGTGTGCGTTAATAGCAGTCTTACTGAAAGTTGCTAGACTTTCCAGGACTTTCTCTGCGTGTATTTTGATCTTTTATGTTTTTTAATGAAACTAATTCACAGCTTTTCTGTAAGAATAACTCCGAATTTACAAAATTCGGAGACATCTTATTTGTACGAACCGACCAACTCTAAAGACACTGCTATACGCCATAAATGTGTAAATACGGATTTTATCTTAAATGGTCTTCATTTTTCTACCCAATCCATTTAACTTCTAACAAGTTCCTGGTGGCCACTGCAAAAATTCCATAGTACGCAACATTGTAGTTAACGTTCGGATTCATAGTAATATACGGAAAGATACCGCGTAATATTTTCCTAGTTAGAAACTAAAACAACTTTACATTTTAAATCTGAATTTGGGAGGCTACAGAAGGTTGAAAATAAGACGAAAAGTGTTTTGGGGCAAGTGACAACATTGAATAATTTGGAAGACAAATGAAGGCCCAAGCTTTTCATTGTATCTGTGAATTGAGATTACAGGCTTATCTACTGTTTTGGAACCCAGTTGCACCGTAACGGTTAGCGTCTTAGATTCCAAATTTTGTCTTACCATGTCCTACATTTTCATCTCATTACGTTGTCGCAGAGAAATATGTTGTGAAATACATAACTATTGGCCAAATTGACAATCACGGAAAATATTATTACAAATACTTGCATTCACCATATGCACTAAAAAGACAATTTAAGCACAAATAGTTGATTTATCGCTCATGTGTTAAAGTATTGCATCACTGCTACTTTAGGATGTTTGTAATTAGATATTTGTTGGTTTTATTTACGTAACTCGAGATACGGAACATCTAAGCATCGTTTCTATTATAGATACTTAAACACGCTTGGAAAACCTAGACAAATTTTGAGTTTTGAAATTAAAGTTCATTAATACACATTAAATGGTTGTTCTATGTAATAAGACTGAACATGATGAATACAAGACTTATTTCATATACCATCAATCTATTTGAGAAATTATATTTTCAAATCAGGAGATATGCATAAAGCATCGTCCGAAATTGTACTCAGTGCATTCTTTGAGAATTACTTCGAACAATTAGTTCATGAACCAATTAAAATTGTAAATGGATGTCAACACACACTAGATCTGTTAGCAACAAATAATCCTGAAATAACGAGCATCAAAACGGTTACAGGTATTAGTGAACAGAGCTGTCGTAGCGAGATTGAATAGTGTCTCAAAATTACCAAAAATTGCCGAAAAGTATATTCAGGAGAGCAGATAGAAATGTCTTCCTGAAAGGCAGTTTCCACCCATTCCAAAAACACAAGTGAAGACCAGATGTCTCCAATTCAAAGAAGTGGTACCTACAGCAATTTAGTTTTATACCAAATAAATTAATAAAAGGTGGTCCCCCTTAGTACACAAAACAGGTCAGAACACTGTTGCAAAAACAACGGAAAAAGCACGCTAAATTTCAACGAACACAAAATCGCCGGGGTTGGCGATCCCACACAGCTCGAAATTGAGAGAGGACTTAGAATACTTTTCACAACGAAACTTTCTTAAAATCTGACGTAGAACCCAGAGAGATTATGGTCATGTTAAATATATTAAGGGCAAAACACAAACAATACTCTCACTACGTGATAGTAATGGCGATCCTGCTTTTAAAGCAGTGTTTGAAAACTCATTCACTAAAGACGAAACCAATATTCCAGATTTCGAATTACAGAGGCCAGAATGAATAACGTTGAAATAATATGCTAGGAACAGTGAAGCAAATTAAATCGCTTAACAAAATCTTCTGGTCCGGACTGTATACCCATTACTTAGCTATGCTGAAGCGATAGCTCCTTACTTCACGGCCATACACAACCGCTCTCTCAAAGGAGGATCTGTACCAAAAGATTGGAAAGTTGCACAAGTGTCACCTATATTAATGAAAGGCAGTAGGAGTAACCCACTAAATTACAGGCCTATTTCATTGACGTCAATTTGCAGCAGGGTTTTAGAATATATCCTGTATTGAAATATTATGAATTATCTCGACCAGAATGATATATTGACAAAAGATCAACACGGATTTAGAAAATATTGTTAATGCGAAAGACTAGTTCATTATTCACCCTAAGTGATTGCAATCAACAAGGGATCTGATTCCTTATTTCTTGATTTTCCGAAGGCTATTGACATCGTATTTCACAAATTGCTTTTAATCAGATTACGGGATGTGGCATATCGCACCAAATTAGCTATTAGATATTGGATTTCCTGTTAGAGGACACAGTTTGTGGTAATCGATGGTAAGGCATCGACTAAAACAGAGGTGATATCGGGCGTTGCACGGGGTAGTGTTATTGGTCCTCTGGTGTTCCTTATTTACATAGATTTGGGAGAAAATCTGTTAGGTTGTTTGCAGATGACGCTGTCATTTACCGTCTAGTAAAATTAACTTATGATCAAAACCAACTGCAGGACGATCTGAATAAGATATTACTATAGTGGAAAAATTGGCAATTGACTCTAAATAATGGGAAGTGTGAAGTCATCCACATGAGTACGAAAAGAAATACGTTAAACTTCGTTTACAAGATGAATCAAACTAACTCCGCAAAATATTTAGGAATTACTATTACTTCAGACGTAAATTGGAAAGAACACGTAGATAATTTCTTGGGAAAGGCGAACCAGAAATTGCGTTTTATTGGCAGAACCCTTAAAATATGTAACAGAACTAGTAAAGACAGCATACGCAACGCTTGTCCGTTCTTTTTTGGAGTATTGCTGCCCAATGTGGGATCCTTATCAGGTGGGTTTGATGGAGGACATCGAAAGAGTTCAAAGAAGGGCAGCTCGTTTTGTATGTCAAGATACGAATAAAATACGAGAACTCAGATTCCGGTGTTCTTCCCGCACGCTATTAGAGAATGAAACTGGAGATAAATAGTATAACGATGGTTAGATAAACCCTCTGACAGGAATTTAATGTTACTTGCAGAGTATCCCATATGTCTGTAGGAGACGTCAACGTATTAATGCCGTCGAATCGATTTCAAAGACATATTCTTATTAAATATGTTTAATTTCAGCTGGAAAGAAGGCACTGCTCACCGTCATTATACACACGGTTTGTATTCAAACCGGGATATACGTAAATTTTTTATCCTTGTCATATCTTAAGATGAAAGTTGGGAAATTATTGTACTAGATATATTTGACACGTATGCAGGGACATCAACGCCAGCGAAGCCATGGGATAAAGTTAGTACACAATATGTACCCAAACTAAGGGACCGCTATCGCAGGTACATAATATGCTCGGTATGGAAAAATGAAAAGCCAAGAAAAATGACGTATTGCCACTAAAAATCAATATTTAAATGGTAGAACTTTCAATGCAAACCGTTTGTAGAGGAATGAAGTTAAATATTAAAGGACAAGTATTGTCGATGGTTGAAGATATGCCGTAACTATTAACCTAGATGAGGAAGACGAACTCTTTATTTTGAATTCTTTGATATGTTATCGACAGTGACAAGAAAACCTACTTCTCACTGGAGACTGGGACGAACATGTTAAGGGTATGAGGTAGACAGGATTTAAAACAAGCGTAAGGTAAAGCAGTAAACAATCCGAAAATTGGTTTGAACATCACAGTGGTTTAATAGGCAGTCTTGTTTGGAGGTGCTATGCCGTTGACTTCCTCCAACCTTCGAACTGACTTACCCAGCCAGTTATTGGGGGACCTACAGTTTAACGTGGGTCCCGAACCCCGGTGCTACTTAGTATTTTTCACGTCAGCAACAGAATAGGTGAATTAAGTGGAAAGTGACAGATGAAAATCCTACTACCTGGCGGGGATCGAACCCGCGACCTTAAGATTTGTAGTCTGGCACTCTTCCACTTTCACTGAATACATAATGCCTCCTATAATTGCAAATATTTCTATGGAAATTAAAAGGAAAATGTGATAAGACGTAATAAGTGTCTTGTAATACTCTATCTAAAACGTATTAGCGAAAACGTATCCTGTTAATCTTTGTCTTGTAAACTGAAACCGTCATCATAATGGTTAAATAAATGATCTCGCTAATCACTACTTTGCATTAACGGTTTCAGCTTCTTAATGAGTCATTGTCAATTCTGTGAACAATGACAAAATGTACTTACTTGGTTTAAGAGTAAAGTCCGATAATTAGGTGTAAAACTGAAATTTCCTCGTTACCCATGCGACCCTCGTGAGACTCCAGCCAGACGAGCGGAGCTGCTGTTTGGTAACTGCTGCTGGTGGCTGAATTCCTTAACTTCCACGGGCTATACACCGTGAAAGAGCGCTTATTGATGCGTCAAGAGAGCCTCAGCAAATCGAGAACATTGACATGAAAAGGCGTCATCGCTACCACTAGCGTAAGCCGAATACAGCAATGTCTACGGGTAAACGTTTCCTCCGGTATCTCCATAGAAACGACGTTCCTATAGGTACTTTCCAACGACAATAGATGGCAATGAACTTCCTGTTGCACAAAAAATTCATTACGTTATTTATGAACTGTCAGTTTTCCATGCTACTTGGCATATGTTCTTTTAATTCATGTAGATTTTTCCTTCAGAAATTATACCAACGCCACAAGACGATAATCATGGAATCTTTTAAAAATGTCTTGCCCACTTATAACATTGTTTATAACTTACATTTTACAGAATTTTAAGCAAATAATCGTATTTTATACTTCTATTAGTTTGTATTGAACTACTTTTCCATATGAACGTCCTCGACTGCCTAAGGCCGGCTTCATGCGGAAAAAATTGCATTTAATTTGAAGATATTACGATGCGCGGCGGCGATGTCGAAGGATACGTATATTTTTAACCATTTTGTGATCTTAACAGAATAAAACCTTCATTTGCACAAATCTTAAACCTAATTTACCAATAATTAAATCATGAAATGAAACGCTGCTTACCTACTGAAATAATGCAAATGTCATTAAAATAATTTGGCAGCCCTGTGCAAGTACTTTTAAGAGCGTTCGTAAAAGATAATTTAGCTAGTGATAAATTGTAATTTAACGTTTTTAACTGATTAAATACGTTCATTGGCGTGCTCTTAAAGGCCCCCTCCCATAAAAGTTTTATTTTCCTATTATTTTAGGAATAGCGAAAAGTCGGTTTTGTTCTTCTAGGCCTAATTTCCGAGGGTGTATATTTAGCGTGACACCTCAGTTTGTTTTCAAATAGTTTCTATACATTTGTCAAATACATATGTGGTTTACGTTACGAATTACGTAAATCTCGTAATTTGTAAACAATCATGAGTTCAAACTGTGTGAGCTGCCGTATGTAAGATTACCGTCCAATAGAAATATTGGTAATTAATAGCATTTGATAATTAAACAGTATGAAGTTCACTGCAAACATTGACCATGCCAATGCACTAAATGTTACACAACTTTAATCTTATTAATTATGGTAGCAATGTATGTACACAGTTGGGTGACAACATTTATATTTAGGCCATAGGTATAAATTCTCCACTTTGAGATTTGCTGTGTGCTTGTAGCTGACGGAAGGCCAGCTAGCAGTCCGACGTTGGTGGCTTGTACCAGCTTAGGATTTTCCAGTTTCGTTTCCGGTGATGGGAGAGAGGGACAATGGCGAGTGCCAGGCACAGTGCAGGGCACAGCGTGAAATAAAATATTCTAATACTACTGGCATTTGAAGTAATACGATGCAGTTAGGAACCTTTAAGTCCCTCATTACAAAATAGCCTGTTGATAAATAAACAAGACATTAGCTGATACTCACATATGGCGTAATATTTTTAATTGACAATGAAAAGTAATAAATTACCAACGAAGACAAGACAGTTACACAACTAGCATGGCAATGTTTGTTTATAAAAATAATATATTAACTATTTTTTATTTTATTTTTAATTAATCTTTTGTATTTTATTTTGAAGTATTCAGTTAAATCACTTATCTGTGACACAATAAATTGCACGATTATGATAAATAGTACAAAGGATGTTTATACTAATATAAAAACATAAGCAAATATTTAATGTGTAGTGTAATTATTTTGATTTTAACTAAAATTTTAGAAATGTATTGGCTGAGCACTGTATGTTGGCAAATCAGTTAGAACAGCTCACATGGGGAAGTTGATGACGTAGGGGGAAAAACCCCGGCAGTTGACCTTTGGGCGCGCGCAGGAAGTAATGAGGTCGGGAGCACGTGGAGAACTGGCCGGGCGGCGTCGCTCCGCGGGCAGTCGGCATGTGGACCTCGAGGTGGGGGTTATAGATTTGTGTGTGTCAATCACCTGCACCAAGTTGAATCGAGTGCTACTTTGTGTTGTGAATATTTAGCCGGTGGAAGGTGGTGTGCATCGCACTGAATTAAGGTGACTGTTTTGTTAATGTAACACGTGTCGTCGAAAATGGCATGAACATAAACGGTGTTTGAGACAGTCACATGGTGTGAAAACAATTTGCGACAAATATTCATTTTGTCTGGGGGCTCACGAGCTATAACTTTATTTGATAAATGTGTCGACGTACAGATGTATCAGCCACAGGGATCTAATATTGTGAAATAAACAACATAAAGTGAACTTTCACGTGTTTTAAAAATAGTAGTTAGTACACCCCTTTCTCTCATGGACTTGATTTTATTATGAATTTGTTTCGTTAATCATATGCAGGGAAGTAAAGCTGCGAACGTGTGATATCATCCCCTAGAAAACGAGTCAAATATTCGCAATCACAGTTCCAGTGTTTTTGCATGTTTAGGAATTTGATTCGCAGCTGGTGGTTGTGAGTTTTAAAAATTAATCTTTCCAAATTTTAAACTCTACCCCGACCTTGACGCTCGCATGTAGGAAAGTTAGTTCAGGGGTTTCATGCAGCTGTTGTGACAGGTCGTTTCATTGGGATGTAGTGGTGTGGCAGTTGGGGGAAACAAACGACTCTTCCATTATTTTGCGGGGTTTGCTCAAGAGATAGGAAAAAGCACAAAAGGAGGGGAAGATTATAGCCCTTCAGGCTAATCTGGATAGAGCAAGCGAGGAACTGATAAAGGGGAGGAGGGTAACCAGAGGTGGGAAGTGATAGCTGGGAAGAGGGGCCAGAGAAAGAGAACACTGACAGTCTTGCAATTGGCACAACCAATAGATTTTCCCCGCTATCACAGTTGAGTAAGGAAGAGGCTCCAGTAGAAATACGAGTAGTTAAGATGCAACAGAACTTCATCAGGAAACGATCAGTTTCAAAAAAGTAGAAAGTAGGAAGTTCTGTTGCTAGGCAGCAACCATGGAAGAGGTGTGGGCCAGATTTTGCAGGAAAAACTAGGTGACAGGTACCCAGTCACAATCTTTTTCAAGCCCAGTGCATGTCTTAGCCAGGTGGTAGAGGATTTAGGTTCCCTGTGGAAAGACTTCACGAAACAAGATCATGTTGTAGTGAGTGGAGTGGGAAACGGTATCGATAGGGATCAGAGCTACAGCATTGTGACCTGGCGAAAATAGCCTCTGCAACGACCCACACAAATGTTGGTCTGGTGCCTGCTTTCGTGCTACATGATCAGCCCCTCTCTAAGGAGGGTCAATATGGAATTTGATCAGTTGCGTAGGGTGGCCACTCTATCAGACATCAGTTTGGTTCCTGTCGAAGCTATAGATAGTTGGGACTTCAAAAGTCATGGCCTACACCTCACTAGGAAAGGGTAGGTAAATTGGCTGGGTTAATAGCAAAAACCTTAAGGAGGCACTGCAATTCATGAATGTACCTCGTTTCCAGGCTAAGACCAGGGTCCAGTGGGAAGCTGTGGCAGGCATGTGCTAAAGATACTCAAAACTCACATGAATCTGACAAAAGTAAAATCTTTCACCAAAATATTGGTGGATTAAAGAACAAAGATGAGCTACTGGTTTGTTCAGATGACATAGAATCAGAGAATGTAATATATACTATGCCTATCTGAGCATCACATTGTGACGGATATGGAAAAAGTAAACATAAGCAGTTACAAACTAGCAGCACATGTGAATAGAGAAAATGTGTGAGGAGTTTCCATGTATTCAAGTTATTAGTGTAAAATGTTTAGAAACACAAGTTTTGTGTAGAGCAACATATTCATGAAAAATTCGGATGTCACATAAGGGAAAAAAATTATTTGTGGGGATTTTAGTGTTGACTCACTAAAGGAATGTAATAGGAAGAATGACCTGGAAGTCTTAGCCGGTTCTTTCAAATTATCTGTAATTGATTTTTCTACTCGGATTGGAACAAAACTGTAGATATGTATGCAATAAGTACACACAAACTTTGACTCTGTTTTATCGACCGGGTGATCAAAAAGGCAGTATAAATTAACAACTTAATACATACGGAATAATGTAGATAGAGGGGTAAAAATTGATACATGCTTGGAATGACATTGGGCGTAATAGAACAAAAAAAAAAAAAAAAAAAAAAAAATAAAAACAAATAAAAAAAATAAAAAAAAAAAATAGACGCAGGATCTATTGCGCGCGTCGTTTGGTGGTGTTAGTGTGCTGAGCTGCATTTTCGTCGTGCTTGGCCTCCCAGGTCCCCAGACCTCAGTCCGTGCGATAATTGGCTTTGGGGTTACCTAAGGTCGCAAATGTATCGTGATCGACCGACATTTCTAGGGATTCTGAGAAACCTCCGACGCCAATGCCTCACCATAACTCCGGACACGCTTTACAGTGCTATTCACAAACTTATTCCTCGACCACAGCTGTTGTTGAGGAATGATGAACATATTGAGCATTTCCTGTAAAATCATCTTTGCATTGTCTTAATTTGTTATAATTATTGCTTTTCTGATCTGATGAAGCGCCATCTGTAGGACATTTTAAAGTTTTGGTTTTAAAAAAATCATGTCATTCCAAGCATGTCAATTTTACCTCTATCTAAATTATTCCGTGATTAAGTTTTCAAATTTATACTGACTTTATCACCCGGTATATAGCTTCTCCAATCAGCGTTTCAGTGCGAAAAGATGAGAAGCAGTTAATACATCTCCTTTCTCGATAAGGACAGCATTTAAAGTGGTACTACTTCGGTTTTCTGTTTAACGTAGAAAAACTGAAACTTAATCTTAGTCTCGTGGTCACTACGTAGTAATGAAATTATTGTACTTCAGCTTCTATATGACGTTTGCAAGGACATGAACGCGAGAGACGTTGGTGGACGTTAGTATTACACATTATCCTTATTGCAATTTAGCTTACTAACATTTTTCATAGGCTTTTCAATATCCTACCATTTGACATAGATTCTCTTCAGATTTTGATTTCACCAGCAGGCGATCCTTGATAATCTGAAAAGTTTGTGTTCAGCAACTTACGTTACTAGAGATATTGCAAATGGTGGTGACAAACAGGTCATTAAATTAGCTTACTACACCCATTTTCATTCAATACTTTCAGGTGGCACATTTTGGAGAACTTAATCACTTGTAAAATTAGTACTCATTGCTCAGCCGCTTATACTTCAGGTACAAGGGATATTCAGTCGCTTAACAGTATGCAATTTGTCAACTTGCCCCAATTCAAAACTAAAAGTTGTGTGCACAGCTACAACGCTAGGATTAAGGATGATCTACAGTATTGAAAGTTCCATCTGACGTTAACAAAGAAGAGGGTGAATTATACTGCCACAAATGTCTCAGGCCACTTACCATATAAAATGAATCGCGCGTCTGTAAGGTGATGGAACGCATGGTTAACGCTCGATTGGTCTGGCTTCTCGAATCTCGACGCCTCCTGACTAATATTCAATGTGGTTTTCGTCGACACCGCTCTGCTGCTGATCACCTCGTTACCTTGTCGACCTTCATTATGAATAACTTTCTACAGAAGCGTCAAACAGTGGCAGTGTTCTTCGACTTGGAGAAGGCGTAAGATACCTGTTGGAGAGCGGGCATTCTCCGCACATTGCACACATGGGGCCTTCGTGGCCGTCTCCCTCTCTTTATTCAAGCGTTTTCGGCGGATCGCAAGTTCCGGGTGCTCGAATTTCACGGCTGAGCTTTTTGCCCTACATCCGTCGCCGCCACCGTCACCCTTCTTATGCTATCTGCTCTGACTCCCTTAGTGCCCTGCAGAGTCTTAAGCACCCTTTCTCTAACCATCCTCTCATACATCGAATACAACGCTCCCTCCAGTTGCTGGCAGATGACAGCTGTCACGTTTCTTTCCTGTGGGTCCCTGGCCACGTTGGTGTGCCCGGGAATGAGACCGCTGACATAGCAGCCAAGGCAGCAGCTCTTTTACCTTGCTTGGCTACTTTATGCATCCCATCAGACGATGTTCAACGGGCTCTACGCCGGAGTATTGTATCGTCCTGGCACAGTGCGTGGTTCTCATTCCACGACAATAAATTGAGAACTGTAAAACCGATGCCGACCGCGTGGAGGACCTCCTCACGCCCCTCTCGGCGAGAGGTGGTCTTCCTGGCCCGGTTGCGGATCGGTATCTGCCGTTTCAGCCACCGTCATTTGCTAACCGCCGACCCTGCACCGATGTGCTCCTGCGGTGAATTGCTGACGGTGCAACATTTTTACTGTCTTGCGTTCATTTTAATCATCTCCGTGTAGCCCTTCACTTTCCATCTACTTTGGAGGAACTTTCAGCCGATGACACGCGAGCAGCTGCTATAGTTTTGCGTTTTATCAACTTGGCCAATCTATCAAAAGATATTTAACCGTTTTTTCATCCTTCGTTTTTAGCCTTCTCATGATACTGTATCTGGTAGTTACCAATTTCTTCGAGGTGTAGCGAATCTGTTCTTATCTGGGCGCTAATTACCTTGGTAGTTGTGCGCCATAAAAGCATATATATATATATATATATATATATATATATATATATATATATATATATATATAATTTTCTCGTCATTAGCTTGGATACATGAGCTGTTGAAATGATTCAGAAATATTTACGATATGTTGGAATTAAATCTTGCTACAGAAATGCGCTCTCTCTCTCTCTCTCTCTCTCTCTCTCTCTTCCAGCCTCAAACTTTACTACATTGTCACTGAAAAATCCGTCTTCGGTAAATGACAATGGATTTTTTCCAAACTTCTTTTGGGGTTTTAAGGTGGTATTAGGATTGGATATTTCTTTCTTGTACTGTGTGATTCTAATTCCTATTGGGAGGAGGGCTGATTGCTTATTTGAAGGTATTAACAGTGCTTTGGCGGTTTATCTAACATCAGAAGAGTAGTCTATTGTCTTTACTCTACCTACCAGTAGGCTGACAGATGTAAGCACCGAAGCACTTCACAAAAAAGGGCATTATGGTCGCTTCCCAATAAACATCTGGATAGCAATTCTTTGCGGAACATCAAGAAGGTAAAATGGGACACATCTGGACCTTATCATTAATGTAATGCCTACCTTAGTGGAAGCTGTGCCGTTTGAGCAACGCTTACTGATGTGGTTCTTGCATGATGGCGTACCAACACACAATTTGTGCTTACATCTGAGACATATTTCATGGTAACTATATTCATCGTGGAAGCGCTGCAGGTGGGTCTGGTGGATCTCCAAACTTGAAAAGGTATGTCACGTATCATCAGCTATTAGTGTTGTCTAAGTATTGTTAAATGTTTTAGATATCCTTGTGAAATTAGAGAGACAGGGGAAGCTGATTGTTTCCATATGAAAGGCGGGTTTTCTCAGGCTGTTGGTTTCCTCAGCCGTCAAGCTAACAGTTCGGATTTAGTGAATGGAATACAGGTCCTTAGGGAAACCCTATCCTAATCTGCTCGGAAATAGGAAACGGCGGTCTTGGAGGAGTGAGGGCGGCTATTAGATTGCAACTGAAATACAATATAGCCACATACATTATTCAAAAAATCCATATATATACATATATATAGGGAATGATCATACGGCAAATATAATTGTATGAATGGATTCAGGAGACATGGGAGAATCAAACGCCATAATTACAATCTGAATATCTCTTACAGATAAAAAGCCAACAAAATTCAGTACTATTATAATACGACTTATATTTACAATTATTGATACGTAGTGTTTATTAGTAACAATTTCAGAAGCAAATGGGCAGCATTGTACCACGCTATCTAGAGACGTACCACGTTATTTCCGTGTTCTTTCAATACACTTTGTTTTGCTCTGTTATGCTTCTCGTTGAGGTAATATTCTTGTCAGAACAGAGTCCACTACAGAAACACAAAACATGAACCCAGCAAACCGCATTACTTTCATATGTATTTTATTATATTTAATATTCTTAGTAACGTTCGTTTTGTTGTAGACTGCCGCTTAAATATTTCATGGTTGACTAAAAATAGTAAATATGCAGCAGAGAATTTATATATTAACAATATATATATTTGTGGACATGAACTGAATATATTTGTATAAAAGCCATGGTAAATATTGTGTAACTATATTTCGACGGCGGCAGTAAATTTGAACAGTGAGACGCCACGCTTAATAGCTACCTAAAAAAGGACTTAAAGTCTCAACCGATTTTAGTATTATTAAATACATATTTGTTAAATGTAAACATCATTTGTAATGAGGTGGTTAAAGAATTTAATTCTGTGATATTCAAGTGTACAATATTTTCGAAGGGAAATTGTATTTTAAAGACGAGACGTTAGCATGCGCGGAAGGTTACAATTTTCAGGATCAGGGAGAGCACGCTTTCGAACGGTTTGGAGAGGACTCGTAACTTGGACGCGGTGGTTATACGTTGACTCTGGGCGGTCTAAAGCAGCGTTACGAATTTGACTTGGAGAAAGACATGTGTGGACTTAGAAAATTTGCAGGACTGTGACTGCAGAACTTAGTCTCTGCTTGAATAGTGATAAACTATGGACGGTAGTAGGACTGTGAAACTGTGATAGTTCAGCAATCGTGTACTCTTGTAATGACAAACTGTTCCATATGAAATACTGTAATAGCGGTTTGATTTGGAACTGCCATGTTCGATGAACTTCATTAATTTACTTGGGATAGTTTGGAACTTTAAAAGTGTGTGTGATACTTATTGTGCGTCTCATGATCTATAATTGGGGAAATATTTACCAATGTATAAACTAGGACCACCTCCGCATTTTCATGTCAAAAAAGAATAATAAATTCCATTAATGAAAATTTATTTCGAAAGCGAATCTCTTCTGAACATTATCTTAGAATACATAGTTGGATATTCAGAGCTTCATTTTGTTTGTTTATATTTTTCGAATTTGTAGATTGTTAGACTGGCTAAACTACAGATTAATTGATATTATTTCAACAGATTAGCTAGCTGTTTGTCATAGCTGACATACATAACTATGAAAAGACGACGACTCACAAATCTTTTACAACCCTGAGTTACTTATTGCCTTATTCTTATTGATGGTTACCGATAGTAAGGTCGTTTACTGATTTCAGCAAGTCTGTCGAAACCCGTAGACGCAGACAACCAGCACTCTTGGCGTAGAAAACTTGCTTTGAAAGATAACCGGATCGGCAACGACATTCATCATACGTAAACTATCCTTATACTAATAAATGAAGCATAATTGCAGATTGTGGTGCCACAACGTGGCACTACACAAAACTGATGCCACCAACATAGGCACCTAGGAAACACAAACGACACAGATCCGAAAGTCCACGGTGTTAGTGAAAAGTTCAGAAAACCGTACTGAAGAACTTGTCCTACAAGACGCAGTTTCCCGCGCATGTAGCCAGACATAAATATGGGGTATGATCACCACGCTTGGGTACACAGGCTGCACAACGGGTTGGCATCCTGTGGATCAGTTGGTCCAGCAACTGCAGGGTATAGCTTCCCATTCTTGCACCAGGGCCTGTAGGAGCTCCTGAAATGTCCTAAGGGTTTGAAGTGCTGCGATACAGTTACAGAGAGCATCCCAGACGTGTTAGATAGGGTTTAGGTCCGGAGAACAGGCGGGCCACTTCATTCGCCTGATATATTGTATTTCAAGGTACTTCTCCACTATAGCAGCTCTATCGGGTCGTGAGTTACCTTCCATCAGGAGGAAGGTGAGGCCCACTGCACCTCTGAAACGGCGGACTGGTGCAATATGACGTCCCGATACACCTGACATGTTACAGTACCTCCTTCAAAGACATGGAGAGGTGTACGTGCACCATCAAACCACTACCTCCATACAGGTCCATTTCCAGGACATTAGGAGATTGGTATTTGGTTCCTGGTTCACGCCATATAAAAATCTGGCGAGAATGACTGTTCAGATTACGCAGACTTGCCCGTGAACCTAACCCGGACCAATGTTCCAATGACAATGTATTTCATTGTTTCACCAAGTATCAGCATTATTCTGAAATTGAGCATGGAAGATGTCTCCTTTAGCCTCTAGAGTGGAGACTAGGACTATGAGTAAAAAGTGGGCAATAAGAACATCTGACGAGAGGTTTATTTTAAAACTTGCTGGCGGGTAGCTGATGTAACTAATACAGAACGACTACTTCATCGAAGGGTATCACATTTCCCGTAGTCACAGTTCCTAATGTGGGATTAAAATGACAGACGAGTACAGTAAGCAGATTAAAATGAATGTGTGGGGTATTAAAGTTTGGAGATAGTTAAACATGGTAGAGAACAGTTAACAGGTGCTCAGACTAGGCATGAACTACAGTGGAACTGTGTGTGTGTGTGTGTGTGTGTGTGTGTGTGTGTGTGTGTGTGTGTGTGTGTGTGTGTGTGTGTGTGTGTGTGTGTGTGTGGTGTGTTTTCTTAAAACCATGTTTACTTAGTATTGTGGAAATATCTGCAGGACTGTCGGCTGTAACGCTGCGTGGTGTCGCGGGCGGCTTAAAGATGGACGCTGTGGACAGACGACGACCAGCGACGCACTCTCCAGACTGCTCCTCAGGAGAGCCAGTAGCCGCGAGACGACGCGTCAGCTTGGACTGCAGCCCAACAGGGTCGGATATGCGGCGGCGTAATTGTCAGCAGTCCTCCAAACCAGAGGCAACAGATGGGAACCGCAGAGACTGTGATCAATTATTGGACACTGCAGTTGTTTCCAGTGGCTCCAGAGATAACAAGAGCGTCTTGGTAAGAGATTCTCACACCTCTGATGCCGAGAAACTGAGGACAGACTCAACGGAAGCGTCAGGAGAGCGCGGTGTTGAACAGCATGAGAAAGATTCCGTTGCCAGTGAGACTAGCGAGGGTTGCAAACAGACTGGGTGTGGTGAAACAAGTGAGGGGGTCACCGGCGCGACCACAGAAAAAAAGGCTCCCGAAATCTTTGACGGCGGCTGTGGCTATGACGCACAGAACATATCACCCGTTGGCGGCTCTTCATACTCTCCGGTTGAGCTGGATCTATCAAACCAGAGTGCTTCAGAAACGTTGAGTGAAGAAAAGGAAAGAGTGGACCGCGTTTTCACGATCATTGCTGGAGATGTGTCAAAGATATCTCAGCTTACTTTCAGATTCTATACCGTCGCCGCAAATTCTCTTCGTAAATTCGTCTCTGGTGTCGAAAACCGTGATTCTCCAAGGCCAGATGTGTGCAGTGATGAATTTGAAGAGAGACTCGATGCCATCAAGGCCTACGTTCATGAATTCTGTACAGTGACCCGGAAACAGGAGACCAGTAAATCACCAGCCGTCACGGTTCATAGACATTTGTCATCGTCTGACAGTACAAGTGTGATACACGATGCCACCAGAAGTGAAGACAAGGGAATGAGTGTAATGCATGGACCCGTGCGCCAAACACACAGCATACGACGGGCAACAAATACGATAGGAAAGTCGCGGAATGTAGTCGCTCGGCAGCACAAATTAATGTCGCAGTTCTACGCCTCGGCACAGCGATTTGTATCCAAAGCAGAAACCAGCTGCCAGCTAATAATGGACTGTCTAAAGACCATAGTGACAGTACTGACGCAAGCTGTGAGAGCTTGCTTAGTGATAAACTCAGTGCTTGGAGGCCTCGATAGCGAAGGTAAAAGTATCCCTTGGTTCAGTGACGCGGCCTCTCTTGTTGCAGACTTGGCCAGCGAGGCGCTTCTGCAAGGCGAGATGGCCATGCAACTGCATAAGGACGCCAGTGATGCTCTGAAAGCGGCCTCGTTGGACCTGGAGTACATGAAGGGCTACCAGGAGCACGGCGCAGTAGTCCTGCGCGACGTCATCGCTATCGGCGACAGATTGCTGGACCTTGTTCGGCAGTCAAATGGTGGGGGCGCCAATATAAGGAAACTAGAATGGGACATCAAAACGATGAGATACTTGCTCATGCCACATCTTAGATCAATGAAGAGATCCTCCAACCTTATTAAAAAGCAGAGTTCCCTTTGCGACGACACCTTGTCCGTAGTTCTTCGGACACTAGCGTTAGTGTCCAAGAACTCGTGTACCGCTGTCGACGCAGCAACGAAGGCTGTAGAATATATTTTTATTCCTGCCGGCATCTCTCTTCAGTAAATACCACTTCCGAATGGAATACTTCAATGGACACAAGTTAAAGATCTCATAGGATCAAATTGTAGAAAGATGCTCTGTTGCAATTTTAAAAAGTAATTTTGTCTGCTACATTGTAAAACTGGTGTGAATTAAAATTCGGTTTTCGAAAAATCCTTTAGTTTGCTTTTTTATACAACAGACAGAATTAGAAACTCCAGTGTATTTCCTATCCGTATTCACCTTGACTGTTAATTCAGGTTTAAATTTTCCGTGACCTGTTCACACAACACACACATTCCTTCTGCGACCTACATTGTCATTATTCCTAGGAACTGTCACAGAATGTGACACGGAAGGAAGGTAAACAGGTATCACTTGTACCTAAAGTCAGTACACTGTGTAAAAACAGTAAACTTCAAAATGTTCAAATGCTTGTAAATCTATCCGAACAAACTGCGTGGTCATCAGTCCGTAGCTTACAAACTACTTAAACTTAGGTAAACTAACCTAAGGAACACAAAGGCCTAGGGAGGATGCGAACCTCCGATGGCGAGCAACCGCGCGCTCCGCAGCAAGGCGCCTTTGTCCGCTTGGCTACTTCACCGCGGCAACAGTACAGTCAGTCAGTTGGTAATTTTACGGATGTTCCCAGACGGGGAATGAATATTATCAACGTTGGGTAATACACTGTCGATTTGTCACGGATATTATAGTAAGTTCCACGGCATATCGTCGTGCATCAGAATGACGTTAAAAATCTGCATTCGTGTCAAATTTCAGACCGTGTTCTTAACCTGTACAGGTCAACCTAGGGCAACAATTGTAACAGACATGTGCTACTATTTGTCCAAAGAACACAAACGAATTGTCAACTTCAGAAAAACTGAATTTGTGAGGGTTACAGAAAGCAGTTTCGAATCAGGATATACGAAACATAGTTCTGCAATATCTTCTAAACGACCATAGAAAGACTCAGTCCTTATTTCCAATCACCGTCCTGCGTGTTGCGAGTGAGTTCGCAAAATCTAGATAAATGGGCTGCAGAAAACGGGTGCAGACCCATGATAAAGAATGAATGCGGTGTGGAAGTTGCTAATACAAAGTTATGAATGATAGTAATGATTAAAATAATTATCCTTCTGAGTCAAAATTTATAATAAAAAGTATAGAAGGCAGTAATAATACTAATTGTATTGCATTTGTTAAATATTTCGAGAAGCTTTGCCATTGTCGTAGGAAATAGTAATTAAAATTGTCGACTAAAATATCAAGTGATTAGTGTTGCAACTGCAGCTTATTAATGTTGTTTGACTCTACTTCGGTAACTTCTCTAACAAGTTTCCACCTGCTCTGTGTGATTTTGTGGGTATATAGGTCTGAGTCTAATTCTGCAATTCAGCAGAATTCTAATCTGGTATCAAGTTGGTTGAAGTGTACTTTGAAAAGAAAAAAAAAGTACGTAGTAAATAAGCTCAGATTACTAACTGCTTTGATGAGGTGCATCATGACTTCTCATAATGTTAAACACGACTTGAACAATGTGTTAAAATATAGTAGGTTCAGAAATGACGGACAAAAATATGGTTGTTCGGGAATAACGTCTGGAATATTTCTCTCAACCGTTGTAATTTTTATGGGCTACCTGTGCGCAAAAACAACCTTCCTGCGCACTTGCTCTCCAAATTACTGTAAGATAACACTAAGTACGAAATTCGCGGAGGTGTCGCGCTGATTCAGTAACGACCTCACATACATAGTCCATGTTTGTCTTCAAAGAAATTTTTGTAAATGACAAAATCGACACGAGTATGAAAAAATCGCAATGACGTGTTTTGCAGCCCACTTTAGGTATGTAGTTTTAAGTTTTTGCAAACATTTTGGAAAAAAATAAAAAATTAATAAGTCTGATACCCTTGTAGGAAAAAAAATTGGTAGTGGCCGGTTCCGAACCACTGCCCTTCAGCGTCACAGTCCAACACATTACCCACTACGCTACAGCTAACAGTTGATTTGATTTTTCCAGGGAAGCCAAAACAGTCTTGGTCGAACCCGCCACTGCCCGCACCGAAACTAAGTTTATTGTGCGGTATTGCTCCCTGTATATCTAGTAAAGCCAACCAATGCCCTTGAATAGTGCAAGGAGTCCCTTTACCAGTTCTTTATTAGACACAATTTCTTCGGGTCTGGTTGTCCCAAATGTTCTGTGCCTTTTACTCTCCAATGCAATGCATTCGAAGATTAGATGCGATGCAGTTTCATCACCGTCATCACAGATCCTACATTTAGGGTCCTCTTCTGTTATTCCCATTGTATGTAGGTGTTTTTTGAAATTCCCATGGCCTGTCAGCAATACAACCATGAGTCTAATCTCTCTCCTGTTCAGGCCCAGGATTGCAGAGCTTCTGCAACGGCTTTGACATCATTACCTTGCCATGTTCTGTTGGACTTTGGTCCAATATTCTACGTGCTGTCTTCTGAGCCAGTTACGTAGCTCCAATTTGATCATTGCCTTGGTGATTGTCAGGACAGGTTCCGGTCCAATAAATGGAGACTCTGCCCCCATCCTGGCTAATCTGTCGGCATGTTCATTGCCACTGATCCCCGAGTGGCCAGTGTGAGATGACCGCCTAATAGAAATACCGGTAATCAATAGCATTTGATAATTAAACAGTATGAAGTTCACTGCAAACATTGACCATGACAATGCACTAAATGTTACACAATTTTAATCTTATTAATTATGGTAGCAATGTATGTACACAGTTGGGTGACAACATTTATAGTTAGGCCATAGGTAGAAATTCTCCACGTTGAGATTTGCTGTGTGCTTGTAGGTGACGGGAGGCCAGCGAGCAGGCCGACGTTGGTGGCTTGTTCCAACTTAGGATTTTCCAGTTCGTTTCTGGTGAGGGGAGAGGGACAATGGCGAGTGTCAGGCACAGTGCAGTGCACAGCGTGAAATAAGATATTCTAATACTACTGGCATCTGAAGTAATACGATGCAGTTACGAACCTTTAAGTCCCTCATTACAAAATAGCCTGTTGATAAATAAACAATACATTAGCTGATATAGTCACATCTGACGTAATATGTTTAATTGACAATGAAAAGTAATAAATTACCAATAAATGCAAGACAGTTACACAACTAGCATGGCAATGTTTGTTTATAAAAATAATATATTAACTATTTTTTTATTTTATTTTTAATTAATCTTGTGTATTTTATCTTAAAGTATTCAGTTAAATCACTTATCTGTGACATAAGAAATTGCACGATTATGATAAATAGTACAAAGTATGTTTATACCAATAGAAAAACCTAAGAAGACAATTTATTTAATGTGTTGTGTAATTATTTTGATTTTAAGTAAAGTTTTAGAAATGTATTGGCTGAGCGCTGTACGTTAGCAAATCGGTTAGAACAGCTGACATGCGGAAGTTGATGACGTAGGGGAAAAAACCCCGGTAGTTGAGCTTTTGGCGCGCGGGCAGGAAGTGAGGACTCAGGAGCACGTGGTGAGCTGGCCGGGCGGCGTCGCTCTGCAGCAGTCGGCATGTGGATCTCGAGGTGGTGACTTGAAATTAGTCTGTGGCAATCGCCACGTGTCGTTGCTCGTCGTAGACTGTACCAAGTTAAATCGAGTGCTACTGTGTGTTTGTGAATATTTGGCCGGTGGAATCGCATTGAATTAAAGTGACTGTGATTTGTTAATGTAACACGTGTCGTCAAAAATGGCATGAACATAAACGGTGTTTGAGACAGGCACATGGTGTGAAAACAATTCGTGACAAATATTCATTTTTGTCTGGGGGCTCACGAGCTATAACTTTATTTGGTAAATGTGTCGACGTACAGACGTATCAGCCACAGGGTTCAAATATTGTGAAATAAACAACATAAAGTGAACATTCACACGTTTTCAAAAATAGTAGTTAGTACACCCTTTTTCTCTCATGAACTTGATTTTATTATGAATTTGTTTTGTTAATCATATGAAGGGAAGGAAAGCTGCGAACGTGTGATATCATCCCCTAGAAATCGAGTCAAACATTCGCAATCGCAGTTCCAGTGTTTTTGCATGTTTAGGAATTTGGTTCGCAGTGGTGGTTGTGAGTTTAATAATTAATCTTTCCCTATTTTAAACTCTCACCCCGACCTTCACCCTCGCACCAGGGACCCACAATAGGTTTACTCTATTGCTTTCCCCTAGCTCCACCAAAACCCTGTGACATTCTGCAACATTTTAGACCTTGTTGCAGGAGCTGCCAGTGATCTCAGGGCTGCCTGGCTGTCTGAATAGATGTAGATGCTACGATCTTTGTAGCACCTACGCAAATTTTCCTCCACACATGCCCTGATGGCAGTGATTTCGGCCTGGAATACTGAGGCCAGTTTCCCTAGAGAGATGACGCCCTCCAGTCTTGGCTGCACCCCGTATACCCTGGCCCCAATGCCTTGGTATGATTTCGACTCGTCAGTGAACCAGACAATATCCCCTGTACGCTGTCGAACTATTGTCTCCCACTGCTCCCTACTTCCAATTGTTATGCTGAAAGGCTTGTTGAAGCAGTGTGGGGTTATAATATAGTCGGCTGGCATTTCCCCAACCTTTCCTATATTTACCTCACTCACTATTTTAGTGTGTGATTCAGGATATCCCAAAGAGTTCAAGTTGTTACCAGTTTTGAGCCTGTATGCACCAGCTGCTGCCTCCATCTTGACCCAAAGATGTAATGGGGGCATATCCAGCATGGTTTCCATCCCAGCAGTTGGTGTGCTGCTAATTCCGCCTGTTATGGCTAAGCAGGCTAGTCTCTGCACCTTACCATGCTCCTTAGCAGTAACCTGCTGTTCTACCTTCTTCCACCACACGACCGCCCCATAGGTGATCCTGGGTCTAATCACTATGGTGCATACCCTTGGGGCTCAGGCCCCAATTTTTGCAACAAGCTCTCCTGGTACTTACTAAAGTACCTTTTGCCTTGGAGCAAATATTCCTAATGTGAGGGGTCCATGTCAGTTTCTCATCTAGGGTGACCCCTAGATATTTCACTGTCCCCTTCACAGGTAGTGCTTCATTGAAAAGCTTTAGATTCCAACTTGAGTGTTTGATATGTTTCCTTGTGAATGGTACAAATACAGTCTTCTTAGGACTAACCCCCAGATCCTGTTTACTGCACCAGTCTTGCACAATGTCCAATGCACCTTGTGCCATATTCTTCACTGTGTCAGCAAATTTGCCAAGTATTACTATGACAAGATCATCTGCGTATCCTGGGCAAAAGTACTGCCTAAAGTTTAATTCTCCAATGAGATCATTCACCACTAGATTCCACAGTAAAGGGGAAAGAACTCCTCCTTGCGGGCAACCCCTAGTGGTGTTGATTACCATTTTTTCATTCATCATGGTAGCCTCTACCTTTCTTCCACTGAGCATGGCCCTAGTCCACCTACATATAGTGGTCCCTAGGTCATGGACCTCTGCTGCCCTAACCATGGCATCAGAGGTCGTGTTGCTAAAGCCCCCTCAATGTCCAGGAAGATACAGAGGGCTATCTCCTGAAAGTGTAGTGCTTTCTCCACCTTCCCAACAAGTTGGTGGAGAGCTGTCTCACGATTTACCTGGTTGATATGCATGTTGGTTTGAATGTAGAGGAGCCCTACTTAACCTTTCTCCAACATGCACATTAACCAGCTTTTCCAATGTCTTAAGAATGGAGGAGGACAGGCTGATTAGTCTCATATCCTTGTCCTTGGTATGATCAATTCTCCCTGGCTTTGGAATGAAGACAACCTTCACTGCTCTCC
This sequence comes from Locusta migratoria, assembly GCA_026315105.1. NCBI lineage: Eukaryota > Metazoa > Arthropoda > Insecta > Orthoptera > Acrididae > Locusta > Locusta migratoria. Next base: position 463,924,015 of record CM048745.1, on the reverse strand, counting down.
AGGCATTGGGAATGATTCCTGATGCTAGGCTAACCCTGAATAACCTGCATAGGAATCTAATAAGATTTTCTCCTGCTTGTTGCAGTAGAGCCGGATAGATTCCATCAGGCCCCCCAGGGGGCCCACAGCTCTTTTGTGGGTACGTGTGGCACGCACGGGTCCCCGAGCCATTGCAGCCTTTTTTCCTGCTTTCCCCAGGCTGCATTACCCCTCCTAGTTCCCCCTCCTTCCCATCCCAATTGCTCCTTCCCACCCTCTCCAACCCCATCTCTCGGTGTTACTCTAGATGACGGCTTGGCTATCCCATGGTTGATTGTCCTGCACTTTGGTTTTGTCTGCTGTGTACACCGGTTTTTTTGGCCCAGTTTGGTCCTCCTCGGGGTTTGGCCGTCCATACCAAAATTGTCAGATAATGTGTGAGCCAATTGGGGAAGAACTCCCGACCTAGCCCCTACGGCGCGGGTCCTATCCTATCCTTTCCTTTCCACTTCCTTTCCTCGCTGTAGCCCCCATCCCCCGCTAGGTCACCAGCACGTGTGGGGGGGGGGCTGTTATGTACCCTTTGGTTGAGCCCCGACACCACAGGGATCACACTACTGGTGTCTGCGCTGCGACCTCTCCATGCAAGCCAAGGAGTTGATGCCTGTCCTCCGAGGTATCAGAACTCCCGGCAATGGCCATCGTGCCAGGTGGCCTTTGCTGAGGCTGGGTGGCGCCCATGGAGAGAGCCCCTGTTTCGGAGTGGGTGACATCAGGGCGGACGTCTAGCACCATGAAAAGAGTTACTCCAAAATGGTCGTGCATCGGCCGTCTCTGAAGACAGGAAGAGATCGTTTAATGCTGCTACTGCGGATATGAGGATGTTTCCCTCCCTTGCTACCCCTTGGGAGGAAGGCCAGGCTCTCCGGTTAGGAGCAAAACCCTTTCCTCGCTACCTGGTTTGCTCAAGGACTGATGGAGGAACTTTTACTACCACCAAACCGCTGTTCTTTGTCGAGACCATAGAGGAAAAGTTTGGTGAAGTGGAATCTATGGGTAAACTCAGATCTGGCTCATTACTCATTAAAACAGTCTCTGAAGCCCAGTCTGAAGCTTTGCTCGCCTGCACCACCCTTGGCGACATTCCAGTAACAATTATCCCGCACAAATCCTTGAATATGGTACAGGGTGTGATATTCCACCGGGACCTCCTCCTTCAAACTGATGAGGAGCTTAGGGCCTATCTCGAGCAGCGTGGTGTACATTTTGCTCGCCGCGTTCAGAGGAGACCTAAAGATAACCGTGTCGATACTGGGGCCTTTATCTTAGCCTCTCGCTGTACAGCAGTCCCAGTATGCGGTGATTGTGGACGCCCACTACATGAGGGGAGCCCCTGTGTTCCTCCGCCGGTGTGTGTCAACTGTCATCAACACCACTCTTCATGGTCGGCAGATTGCCCTATGTTCAAGAAAGAAAAGATACAAGAGTACAAATCCCTGGAGCGTTTGACGTACCCTGAGGCCTGCAGTAAATATGAACGTCTGCATCCCGTGCAGATGGCGACGACCTTCGCTACGACGTTATCTTCTAGCCTTTCACCCCCCCTTCCCACTCGCATCTTCCCCCTACACCCCGTCCCAACCCATCCCTCACATCACCCTCTCCTGTAGTTCCTGTAGCCCTCCCTTCGTCTCACCCCTTCCCAGCCGGAGAAGTGCACCCCTTCTCTGTTGCCTGCCGGTGACAGTGCCCCATCTCAGGGCCTTCTGTCCCGCGTTCCCCAGATCGGAGCTCTTCGACCTCCAGTCGGCCATCGGACTCCCAGTCAGTGAGTTCAAAGGTCGCCCGATGTTCGTCAGTACCAGACCTAACTGACAACAGTCCTCTCTCTGGGGCGGGTCCTGCCCGTCCCACACGAGAGAAAGAGGAGGAGAAAGAGGAGGAGAAAGAGGAGGAGAAAGAGGAGGAGAAAGAGGAGGAGAAAGAGGAGGAGAAAGAGGAGGAGAAAGAGGAGGAGAAAGAGGAGGAGAAAGAGGAGGAGAAAGAGGAGGAGAAAGAGGAGGAGAAAGAGGAGGAGAAGCCAAAGTTACAAGACAAAGCCCCTCCGGTACCACCGGAGGTGCCGACTGTGCTTTCGCAACTTGCTCATCACATTGAGCCTGAGGCTGATCAGCTATTTATGGATGTTGTCCCTTCTTCTTTGGTGATGGACGCTGATAAAGCAGCGTGACAGACATTATGCCATTCGCTTCCTGCCTAGATCCTCGTGATATCATCCAATGGAACTGTAATGGTTACTACCGTCACCTCTTGGAGATTAAACAGCTAATCTCTCTCTCTTCTGCGGCCTGTGTCGTCCTGCAGGAATCGCGGTTTATGGATGTACATTCACTTACCCTCCGTGGGTTTCGTGCTTTTTGTCGGAACCGGGTTGGTCCCCTCCAGGCGTCTGGTGGGGTTTGTACTTTGGTCTGGACAGATATTGTCAGTACCTGGCTTCCTCTCCAAACTCCATTGGAAGTGGTTGCTGTCTGGGTTCATTTGGACACTCCATTCACCATTTGCAACTTCTACTTTCCCCCTGACAGGCCACCTACACTCACGTCCCTAGTGGCCCTCCTTCAGCAACTACCCCCTCCTTACCTCATCCTTGGGGACTTCAATGCCCACCATCCTTTGTGGGGCAATGCTTATATGTCAAGCCGGGGCCGCCTCATAGACCAGTTTCTTCCTGACCACAATCTGAGCCTTCTCAACGATGGTTCCCAGACTCATTTTAGTGCTGCTCACGGCACCTTTTCTTCCATAGACCTCTCTCTCACTTCTCCTTCTCTCCTTCTCTCCTTCTCTCCTTCCTTTATTTCACTGGTCGGCATATGACGACCTCTGCGATAGCGACCACTTTCCGTTGATCCTTTCACTTCCCTCACACCTACCACGAGCCAGGGTACCCCGCTGGGTTTTCCGGCGTGCTAATTGGCCGCTATATACATCCCAGGTTGTTTTCCCATCTTCCCCCTGAGGCTGTATAGATGATAAGTCAAATGACCAACATGATTACCCAAGCTACCAACGCCGCTGTTCCCCGGTCGACAGGCCCGCCTACTTGCCGGCTGGTCCCTTGGTGGAATGCAACTGTTCCCGCAGCCAATCGCGAGCACCATAGGGCCTTGCAACATCTTAAGCGCCACCCATCCCTCACTGGTCTCATGAATTTCAAACGTCTGCATGCCAGAGCTCGTTACTTAAACAAAGTAAGCGGACATGCTGGGAGCATTTTGTCTCCTCGTTGGGCTCTTCTGTCCGTTTGACAAGAGTGTGGGCTATGCTCCGATCTATCCAAGGTAGCTGGCGGCCGTCTTCCATCCCTGGTCTTGCAACTCACTTCGCCAATGTATCAGCGACAACTTCATATCCGACAACTTTTCTCCTTAAGAAACACCAGGCCGAAACCATCAAATTAGGCTTTACTTCTCACCAGGTGGAACCATATAACGAACCTTTCACTGACTGGGAACTATCGCTGGCCCTCTCCTCTTCTCGTGATTCAGCACCTGGCCCTGACGATATCCATAATCAATTGCTGAAACACCTCAACCCCTCACAATGACAATTTCTCCTAAAAGTTTTTAACCGTATTTGGCTTCAAGGGGTGTTCCCTCCCAGTGGAGGGAGAGTATTGTGGTCCCTGCCCTCAAGCCTGGAAAGGACCTGTCGGCGCTGGACAGTTATCGACCAATAAGCCTGACAAGTGTCCCCTGTAAACTACTTGAACGGATGGTAGCCCGCCGATTATGCTGGGTTCTTGAATCCTGGGGACTTCTCTCACCTTAGCAGTGTGGGTTCCGGGAGGGACGATCCCCTATTGACCATTTACTTCGCCTGGAGACTGCGATCAGACAGGTCTTCTCTAAAAGACAACACCTGGTCACAGTCTTCTTCGATCTTCATAAGGCGTACGACACTGCTTGGCGTCATCATATTTTACGTTCTCTTCATGACTGGGGCCTCAGAGGCTCCTTACCAATTTTTATCCGTCAGTTTTTATCCCACCGCCTGTTCCGTGTCAGAGTTGGCTCTTCCTTTAGCTCCCCTCGAATACAGGAGAACGGCATCCCCCAGGGCTTAGTGTGGAGTGTTACACTTTTTCTAATCGCCACCAATGGGTTGGTGAGCTCTGTTGGGTCACTGGTAACCCCGGCATTGTATGTCGACGACTTTTGCATATGGTACAGCTCCTACTCAGTAGCCTCTACTGAACGTCAGCTCCAGAGCGCCATTCAGCGGGCTTCAGTGTGGGCTACGTCCCATGGTTTCCAGTTTTCCTCGTGAAAAACGAGGGTGGTGCACTTTTGTCGTCGTACTACAGTTCACCCTGATCCAGAACTGTTCTTGGGTAATCAGCGCCTGGACGTTGCAGCACAGCATAGTTTCCTGGGTCATCTCTTTGACAAAAAATTGACTTGGGTGCCCCATATTCACCACCTAAAGATTAGTTGCATGAGGAAACTTAATGTCCTACGTTTACTTGCTCATTCATCTTGGGGTGCAGACCGAACAACTATCCTCCGTATCTATCGGGCTCTAATCTTGTCCCGATTGGACTATGGGTGTCAAGTTTATGGCTCGGCAGCTGCTCCTGCCCTGAAATTATTAGACCCGGTCCACCATTATGGTGTCCGCTTGGCTACAGGTGCATTCCCGACTCGCCCGGTCGACTGTCTCCTTGTTGAGGCGGGAATCTGCCCTCTTCAGGTCAGGTGGCATCAGCTTCTGGCGTCTTATGCCATCGCCATCCGGCAATATCCTGATCATCCCGCTTACCAGGTTCTTTTTGCATATGAAGGGCTTCGACCTCCTGATACCTGGCCGCGGGCGGGCTTTCCCGTCGGACTGTGGCTTGCCTCTCTTCGCCGGGATTTCCATTTCCCTTCCCTCGATTGCACCCCAACATTTCACTGCACGCACACCTCCGTGGATGGTGCCGCGACCACTAATTCGGGTGGATCTCTTCCAGGGCCCAAAAGCTTTAATTTCCCCCATGGTCTTTCGGCGTTTGGTGTGCCCAGTACTAGAAGAGTTTCAGGGAGCCTCTATCTTCTACACTGATGGCTCTAAAACAGCAGGCCACTCCGGATATGCTATTACATCTCCTTTTGGGGCGGAATGCCATTCTCTGCCTGAGGCATTCAGTGTGTTTACGGCAGAGCTGATGGCGATTTATAGAACCCTCTGTTTTATTAAACGTTCTGCCGTGGAACGTGGTTTAATCTGTGCTGACTCCATGAGCAGTCTGCAGGCCATTGATCGATGTCCCCCCCCATCCTTTAGTTATTTCCATCCATGATCTCCTTGCTGACCTTCATCGTGCTGCCTGCTCCGTTACCTTTCTCTGGGTGCCAAGCCATGTTGGTATCACAGGGAATGAAGAGGCTGACCGGTTGGCTAGATCGGCAATTACTCGCTGCCCACCTCCCTTTCGAATTCCGAGTGCGGATCTGCGGGTGCAGATCAGATCTTTGCTTCACTCCTCATGAGATAGCAGTTGGAAAGCTACTGCCCCTTCCAATAAACTCCGCACCATCAAAGATACGACTGCAGCTTGGAGTTCATCTTTACGCCCTTCCCGGAGAGAATCAATTGTCCTCTGTCGCCTCCATCTTGGACACTGCAGGCTGATCCATGGATTTCTTTTACGAAATGACAATCCACCATATTGTCATTGTGGAGCCGTACAATCCGTGTCTCATACTCTGACTGAATGTCCTCACCATTCGACACTTCGTGGCGACTATGGCCTACCGCCTGCATTGCCTTTAGTTTGGCGGATGACCCACGGATGGTTGATCGCGTCCTTGCCTTTCTCTGTGAAAGTAGATTTTATTGTCAGCTCTAGGACTCGCTTGGTCGGGGTGAGTGGGTTTGTGATTCTTGGCTGATTGTGGGGTTTAGAGCCTTATTCCCACCAGTCCCCCACTCTTTTACATTTTAATGTAGTTTTATTTCTCCCTGCTCTGGAGCTGTAATACGTTGACCACTGTGCCATTAGTAAAATGTTCAAATGTTTAAGCTTAAGGGACTTAACTACAGGGTCACCAGTCCCTAAACTTACAAACTACTTATAAACTACATACAACTAAGGACGACACAAATATCCATGCCCGAGGGGGGATTCGAACCTCCGACCGTAGGAGCCGTGCTGACCGTGACTGAAGCGCCTCAGTCCCCTCGGCCACCGCGGCCGGCGTGCCATTAGTAACCTGTGGTTTAGGGTAGAGGTCGCTTCCGCAGCTGTGGGAGCAGACACTGTAGCATTTACTGCGCTGGGTTGGTTTTAGTCTTGTTGGTGAGTCGATTTTAATTCCTAGTGTAATGGTCTTTCGGATTTCACCTATTTTTCGTTGGGTTCCGCGGCGTATACAATTTGAGGTTGAAGGGACTGATGACCTCGTTGTTTGGTCCCTCATGTCCACCACCACCACCACCACCACCACCACCACCACCACCACCAGATTCCATTGGGGCCAGGTGACTTGAACGGTTGAAATGTTCCCACCGCCCATCGGACCTTACTGAAATCGACACACTCCTTAGCCAGATCCCAGTCCTCTTTGCGAATACCTGAGAACCGTTGTCTCTCAGGAATCACATTCTGGTCTGAGTTATCCCCCAGAGCGCCTCGCAAGGTTAAACAGTCTTCGTACCTGTTTCCTTTGCATTTCCTGGTTATTATTCCACCAAGGCACACTCCTATTTGTGCACTTCTTGGTGATTGAGCAGTTTTCCTGGTATGAGGTCACTATAGCAGAGGTTACGGCCTCTGCTACTTCCTCAAACTCTGCTGGATTCCTTATCGAAGTTTTAATTTCCGATAGGCTGAAGTCAAGGTGTCTCCTATATGTGTCCCAGTCTGTTTTCCTGGAATTCCTATAGGCCATGGTCTGTGGGGTTCCCATTTCAACCTTGAATTTAATATACATGTGATCTGACGAGGATGGCTCAAGGTGACATAACTTCCCATCATCATGGAACCAAAAGTTATGTCAATTACTCCTTCCCTTCTACTATTCCTGAATGTAGGTTCATCACCCCTATTCAGGATCTCCAAGTTGTTAGATAGAAGAAATTCAAGAATACGCTCACCTCTACTGTTGGTGTCCTTGCTGCCCCTCGATAGATTGTGGGCATTGGCATCACATCCCACCAACAGTTCGTCACCTTGCCGATGGCAGGCTTCTGTCAGTCTCCTCACTTCCAAAGGAAGAGGAGAGCTGTCTTCGTAAGGAAGGTATGCTGAGGCCAAAACAATTTCCCTCTTGATACCTTCCTCACATTGCTGCATCCTGGTGGTCACTAGGTCACTAGAACAAAAATCCATCATTGGTATGAAAGGTATTCCATTTCTAACATAAATGCATGTTCTGGAGTTTTTTAGATTTATGGCATAATTCAGCTTACCTCCAGTACCACCGAGGCCCTTTGTATACATAGGGTTCTTGTATCAGGGCCACGTCCCCGTCCTGTCTCCCCAGGTGACGGCTCAGGGCAGCAGTGGCCCCTTTACTGTGCTGCAGGTTTATCTGCAGCACTTCCAGTCCCCATCTTGCTGCCATTATTGCCTTTAAGGTCTTTGATTACCCTGACGGTGACATGCGAGAACCCTAAAAACAGTTTCAGGCCTTGCTCTCGCATTGCCTCCAGGGTTTGTCCTTCCGGAACGACCTTTTGGTTAATTACCCTCCAATCCTCTGTCGAGACTTTTGGGTTTTGGACCCTTTTGGGGGTCTTGATTCCCTCCACTTATGTTTAGGAAGCCATTCTTTTCCTTCCTTTTGCTTCTGTTCCTTGAGAAGTTTCCTCCTCTGAGCCACCAGACAAAGCCTTAATCCTAATCTGGTCCAACTTCTCTGTTACAGTTCCCACTTCTTGCTCAGGTCTAGACCCTGACTGAGAAGTAGGAGTGCACTCGATCAGTCCTGATCCCGATGTTTGAGAATCTGAGGTCTCAGATTGCCCCTCGGATTCTTTTAAAAAATTTTCTCCGTGTTCATCTTAGTCCTACGAGATTTGGGGATTTATATGGTCCACACCACAATAACCCTGCGCGGTGTAAGGCAACTTACTCAAGGAGGTCGCCCGGTATCCCTGAGGCTCCGTTCGAGACACATCCACCCATGTGCCACGCACCCCTCAGCACGGGTCGCACCACACCTTGGGTTGGGAGGCAGTTTAACGTCGTGCCCGGGACGAACAGCTAACAGTTAAATTACGTTCTTTAATCTCATACTATTGATGGCCGTTGTTAACTGATGCTAATACGGCATTTGTGGACACCAGATTTTCTTTTATCGTACGAAGAACGACGTCTTTTTGTTAATTCAGTGCACCATTGCTTTGAAATGACAACGTTTAAGTTCCAATAAGAAAACCAAATACGCAACGCAAGATGGCTGGCGTATGCCAGTTCTTGGCGAGGAATGTCACGTGACTTCTGCGAACGGCTCGTTGTCGTTAATTTAATGGAGGGTGTCAAAACTCCGTTATTTTTGCAAATCTCTCAAACGATACGAGATATGAAAAAAAAACACCAGGGAACAAAGTTGTAGTGAATTTTCTCCTCTACAAATTCGGTTGTTCAATTTCCGTGTCAGATGCATGGTTAAGCCGTTATTTTCATTTAAATTTGGAGCTGTCAAAAGACGATCGCAAAGGCCCACTTTTAGTGTTACTACCGTAACCTAAAGTGGGCCAAAAGTTTGAAGTATAATCCTTTATCGCGCTAAAATCCATTATCACATAAGGCAGACATAAGTTACACAGTACAAGATATTTAGTCAATTTCTTAAGTCTTTTGATTACATTCTTCATTAAAACCATAATTTCAAACAAAACAATCGCTAATTTCTACGCTTTCAAGGGGAATATTGAAATTTCTGAATTCCTCTTGCTGAATTTAACGACAAATATGGATCACAACTACGCAACTTGTACAATAATAAATACTCCCCCTTACTTGTAATCTTCAAGTTCCAAAAACAGATTAATTCAATAACTTTCTTTACATCGCAACATAAAAAGAAAACATAGAAGGCAAGGAGATAAGCTCGTCCAACAAATTTCAGCTTCATTCCATTACTTCTTGCATAACACTCCGCCTGTTCAGTCTTCGGAGTCCAGCTGAACGCAGGCAGCGTGAACCGAAGACTGCCATCGCGGAGCCAAAGATAACTCAGTGATACCCAATCGAAAATGTCGACGTCTTACCTTACAGGACAACCACTCCTGGAAAAACAAATATTCTCGCCACAGCCTAGGGGATGCTAATAGACAGATTTTTGATAGATCCTTGGCTGTGAATAACCAATGTCTCCCTACTATCATTGTGCTAGTCCAGCAACGTTGGCAGGAGGGCTTCTGCGAAGTTGACACGTTAGAAGGCCAGGCACTAACGGCAGTAGTTTGTCGGTAGAGATCTTACCCTCGGAAGAGTTTCCCCGGTTTGAATCCCGGCCCGGCACAGTTTTAATCTGCCAGGAAGTTTGTGTGGAGGAAATCAGGAAGTGCTGCTCTTCATTGGCATTGAGTACACAGGTAGTGCATCACTGAGAAACTGAGAAAGTATCCGGTGGGGTCCGAACCCAATAGTTACCCATATACAGCAAGCACGATGCACGACATTACAAACGTTATTCAACCAATCTTTTATTGTATTCAAAGTACTTACAGCTATGCATCCACGTGCGAAAGTCGGTGTCGGCCAATATTTCGAAACAATATTCTCAAGGAAATACTGCAGCGAGGGAGCAGTGTGCAACGAAGTTTAAATCCTAGATTCTTAATGACAGAGGAAAGAAAACACAAACCGACCAACAAGCACACAACGCCATCACACTAACAAAGATGAAAACCAACTGCAATTCTGATAGTGAACTTTAGTTAACTGCGCATGAGGGTGCGTTAATTTTGTCCCTCTTATGTTCCGATTTGGCTATTAATGTATGAGATTAGCAAGATTACGGAAGGAAGAGGTTTGAAGTTAGAAGCTTTGAAAGATCGCAATCAGAAAAATTACGGAAAAAATTCAGGGAGAATTGTTACGTGCATTTAAATGAAGTGGCAAACTAATTAACGGTGTTGTGCAGGCAGAACTTACAGAACGAATCGATGAGCGGGTACGTTTAACAAGAAATCCATCCATCGTTGGTTGAAATTTGGCTGTAAATGAAATTTCCATAATAACCACTCGCCGAACAGTGGAAGACAGTTCGTCAATATCAAACGACTCGTGTAGCAGACCGTAAAGTAAGATAAGTGACATGATAAAATTCGCATAGGAACACTACGGAAGTCACACATCGGATTTCCAAAAATGTACAAGAAAATAGACTGCAAATTCTATTGCCGGCAAATGATGGTAATATGGAATAAATTTTGAAAAATAGTGGCAGGCTATACGAAATATCATTCAATATTAACTAAAAGTCCCCCCCCCCCCCCCATTGTTGCGGTGATGCAACAAGGCTGAAAAACACTTATGGGCAGAGGGACGAAAAGGCAAAATTGTGAATAAAAATTGACAAGTGCAAATTTAAGTGAGAGGAGGGATTTATTGATAACAAAGATCCTCGCACAACACAGATATTTACCTTGGCTGACAAAAATCCACAAAACAGCCGCCACATAAAATGATAAAGAACAGCTCTCGTCTGCAAAATGCTATCGCTACGTAGTATACAAGCAAAGTGTACTTACCGTCTTCTGTCTTAAAAATTGAAAGTTGGGACATTTGCAGATAATCGTTCCACATACCAAAGTTATTTAAAAATAAAAATTTTATTTTGATAATAGCAGGGGGTGCCTCGGTTCCACAGTGGTAGTGCCAGACTACAAATCCAAAGGTCGCGGGTTCGATACTCACCAGGTCCTCGGATTTTTGTCACTTTCCACTTCTTTCACCTCTGGCAGTATTGCTCATGTGAAAAATACCGAGTACCACCGTGGTTCAGAACCCACGTTAAACTGTAGGTCCCCCTATAACTGGCTGGGTAAGTCAGTTCGAAGGTCGGAGGAAGGCTACGGCATACCACTTCCAAACAGGACCATGGCTAGTAAATCACTGTGGTGTTCAAACCAATCTTCGGATTGTTGCCTGCTTTACCTTTACCTTAATAGCGGGGAAAGGGAAACCGTGTCATTATATCGTTTTTGGACAAGAGAGAGATACAGCAAACTTGTTAAATTTTTGCAAACGTGTATGACGTTTATGCTCAATGCATCGGTCCTCGACGGTCCTAATTGTTTGACTAGTATGACATGTCACAAGTGCATGGACACCGGTCTCACTCTAACCCAAGTCATCCTTAACGGACCCTAACAGCGCTCTAAGGATGATTTCAGTTTGCGCCAGTTCCTACCTTACTCCACGCAGCTGTGGCATCTCATAAATAGGCCGAACAATCAGGACCGTCGAGGACTGATGTATTGAGCATAAACGTCACAAACGTCTGTAACATCCTTATACGTCTGCTTTTGGCGAACACTGCGTGGACACAGGTCACCCGATGGATGACAACAAAACACAAGTTTTAGCATGCACTTCCAGATACTGCGGTTCCTAACAAGGATACAATTGAAAGAGAAAGAGCGGATAAAATGCTGAATAGGGATAGATGTTTTTGTGAAAATTCTGCATGGGCTTCTGCTCTGTTGTCCAAAAATAGTGGGGCAAAAGTATTGAAAACTTATCCGATGAAAGCTCATGTTTATCGATATTTCTGTTGGGTTTCATTCTTGAACGTGTGATGGAGCTTGCTTGCTTGGTGGATGCTGGCATCTCGCTGTCAATGAGAACCCAGGTATTTTAACCTCGTTGTACATTGCTCTCTCGCTGCAGGATTGCCTTCAGAATGGCAGCGTATACTCCTGTCACAATATCGGCCAACGCAGACTTTTATTCCTGGCTGCATACCCTTAGGGTTTAATACGCCGGGACTAATAAAGGAATCAAATGTTGAATGGTTTCGACAGCAAATTGCAAAAAAGGAGACGTTTGTGTACACGTCCTGCGTTCATCGTCAACGATGATGGAATCGTGCTGGTATTGCGCGATTGGCTGTGCCTGCATATTCCACCGTTATGAATCCAATGTTACGGATAAAGTCACAAAGAAACAATGTGCCAGCATTGCCCGCAATCTGTTGGTGGCAAAGGCGATTTTTATCGACGAAAGGGTTTATTTGGACCTGGAATGATTAAACGAACTCCTCAGAAATATGCCACATAGTGGCGTGGCTTGCATTCAACTAAGGTTTATTAAATGAAGATATTACTAATAACAATCTCCATGGGAGTTACTCACGTTCGGATTAAATACAAATTTTCGTTGCGCTTTGATTATGAGTAAAAGGCATGAATTACCACTTTGAAAATTTATTCACTACAATGATAATACTAATTTGCGGATGATGCAGTTTTTTGTATTTGTTTACTGAATTACAAATTTCGAGTAACATGATTTACTTTCCACGACTGCAATTCGCGTATAGGTAATACATCTTAGCTTGGTGAAAAATTACGCGGTACCATTACCAGCTTGCCCATTCTATGCCACTCTGAGAGAAAGGAAATGTATTTGTGCCACGATATGAATTGTACTCTTCATGACTATCAGGCATGCATTGACACAGTGGAATAACGCAACGGTCCATCATGAATATAGGTCTTTTGGGCTTAAGGATAAAGCTCTCGATCCAGCATCACATACTTTTTGACAGTCATTTACCCTTCTCATCGTAACGGCTATACAAATGGAAGTTAACCACTTGAAACTGTCAACCTACATCTGTCGTAGTTAAAGTATGGTAACATATACTTATAAATACGTTCAACAGACATCTGTCTATATCTGTTCTTCTGATAAGAGGGTAACGTTGAACTCTCATTCCAAATTAAAATGATTCTTTAAAAAAATGTAAGTTACACCCAGAAATGTACCAAAATTTTTCTAAACTTAAGTGAGCTGCGGGCAACATCTCTCTGCAAAGCGATTGAATAGAAAAGTGTTTTATCTGAAAGGCACCTTGACTTAATTGGAGAGTCAGTATAAATTTAATTAACTTATTGTAAAATTCGTCAACTAAAATAAAATTAATTAACGTCTGTAAATGTTGAAACCGAAGTGCGGCGAGAATATAAACATTACAGAAACAGTAATAATTGCGTTACCTGCGGGATTGTCATTTTGTTTCGCGAGCAATCACAGGTAGCCAAAGAAATCTATGAGCATGCCACATTACCAACAGCTAAACATTGCAGATCGTCTGTAGTAACGCCTCAGTTCTCGAGACTGTCGGGTAATGAAGACTACTGTTTACTAAGAGGACGTAAGATAACAGCAGCCGTAAGCGACAATAGTATACAAATAAATGTAAATAAACAGTTTACCCTAGTTTTGAGGAATTTCCTACAGAAATATTTTACCATTTTCTGAATCTCTCTTAGTAGTACTTCATGTTGTACTAGTGCTGCAAGTGAATCAAATTACAGAATTGAAGTTAGAACACAACAGGAGAGCCGGAAATGTAACAAGATTATCAAATTTGGTAAGTCTTACAGTCCATCGAGGTTGAAATGAGGTAGGAATACATGTTTTCGCGATAGTTTAAGCATGAGAATTAACGTAGAAACAACCCAGGTTCTTCATTCCTAAATTGTGAAAGTTCAGTCCTTTATCTGTATGAGGAACAGCACGTGAACTTATACCTTCTTCCAAGTCGTTTATAACTCAAGCCAAGTCACATTGTTCGATGAACACGGCAGCTCCCTGTAGTACCCGCACGAACCGACTTCATCAGTCTCACAGAAAATATTAAACTTTAGGTTTGGAGTGGGAAATGTTGGGTAAAAATTGTCAGGCATATGGAAGCTCCAAGGGATCGAATCGTTAATTATCGGATTATCGTACGACGTACGCGGGGAGAAGATGACTGTGCAGTATATTACTCGCAGAATTGAGACCATTATGTATTAACCATTCCCAAAAAATGTTCGAAAGTTTGTAATTCTATCGGACCAAACTGCGTGGTCATCAGTCCGTAGCTTACAAACTACTTAAACCTAGGTAAACTAACCTAAGGAGACGCACGCGCGCCCCAGGAGGACTCGAACTTCCACGGCGAGCAACCGTGCGCTCCGCAGCGAGACGCTTTAGACCGCTCGGCTACTCCACTGCGACTTAACCTTGCCCCGAGAAGACCTTGTCTCTAGTGTTCAGAAAACACCAGGCTGGTAGATATACTTCATGCCCTCGTGCAGAAATTACTGTATCGTATTCACATGTTTATAAATCGTTTCACAGTCCAATTCTTAAGACCTTGGGGAGTTAATACAACTGATAAAGTGCATTCTTAGAATGAAAGCACACAGGGCAGCCATTTTTTTTGAGCATGCGGGCCTGCTTTGAGGCGTAATTCGTCGTAAGAACTCGTCTCCCAGTCGCTGCGGCTGACGCTTATAATCGTTTCCGTGATCAACACACCAGTGCGGGTAACACTTATAAGCGGCGCGTTCGCTAGCTGAGTACTCAGTTCAGTTTGTTCGGCTGTGCACTCGTGTTCGTACAAACCACCAACGAAATATCACGTAACGTTTTCTTGTCTGCAGTTCTGTGTTTTCGTCTTTAGACGCCTGTGTTGTGCATTGTTTGCAGTGGCGGCGAAACACACCATGGCCCTCTAACCCGTAGAAGAGTGGGAACAGTGAACAATATACGCTAATAAGGATCAGACAGCATTCGACATGCAGCTAAAGCATACTTGCATTTGTATATCTAGTACCACCTCTCGCACAGACGTTTTTGCTGTCAATATTACGTACATGCACAACATGAACTTACAGGTTTCCCTGACGTATGATTTCAGCTCTCAGTGCACGTGTGCTCACGGGCGTCCGCTTAGAGCCTTAGCGGCCTGCAATAGTGACCGCAGCGAACGTGTTAAAGAATAATTGAATACTATAAGAACTTTTGTTAACCTACCAAACTGAACACGTGAGGAAGAAAAGTATGAACTCCACAATAGGCGATGTGGACTGCAAAGTTTAATTTTTATGCAAACACATCGCACTCAGTTACATGTGACATAGTCGTGTGTGTCATTGATAACCCTTGCCTCTTTCGCCGTCCTTTAATTTTCAGTTCAGTGGAGACAGATTTTTTTTTTTTTTGCATTATAAGGAGACTTTGACTTGCTTGAAGTTGGGAAGATACACTGATTTGGATTTATCTTTTTCTTTTGAGGTTTCCAAATAGAGATACTGTTCCAGGAGAAGTAGGTAATCCACTTTCAGCCACTCTCCTCCTATTACTCGGTGTTTTGAATCTGCTTCCTCTGTCTTTCCCTACTTTCGCTTCTCTTTTTCTGTCCTGTCTCGCTTCTCTTTTTCTGTCCTGTCTCGCTTCTCTTTTTCTGTCCTGTCTCGCTTCTCTTTTTCTGTCCTGTCTCGCTTCTCTTTTTCTGTCCTGTCTCGCTTCTCTTTTTCTGTCCTGTCTCGCTTCTCTTTTTCTGTCCTGTCTCGCTTCTCTTTTTCTGTCCTGTCTCGCTTCTCTTTTTCTGTCCTGTCTCGCTTCTCTTTTTCTCTCCTGTCTCGCTTCTCTTTTTCTCTCCTGTCTCGCTTCTCTTTTTCTCTCCTGTCTCGCTTCTCTTTTTCTCTCCTGTCTCGCTTCTCTTTTTCTCTCCTGTCTCGCTTATCTTTTTCTCTCCTGTCTCGCTTATCTTTTTCTCTCCTGTCTCGCTTCTCTTTTTCTCCTTAAAAATTTCACCTTAGTATGTCTTTTTCTTGGTTTCAACTGCCGAAACTTTACAAACATCCAACCAAATACTTGGCAGAACACACAAGATGTCTCATAAAAATTGAGGTATCTAATATCTGGTTTGACTAGTTGCTACAGGCTTTAGCTCACACTACATACACACTCTGTATATTTGTAATTGCTTGTTTCTGACAAAAGCGAATAGTTATATAAAATTTTAATGCAATCTGCAGGTAACAGTCGCTGATGGAGTTCCAGGATGCAGGAAACACGGCCGCTGGCGTCATTGCAGTAGTCACGGATGATGAGTCAAGCAGATCGCTGCAGTCAATGGAATTTGGCGACAGCCAGTCGACTAACGAGGAGTTGACCGCTGTGGTTGGCAACGGTGCAGGGATGTACGAGAGTAACGAAGACGTTAAATTACACAGCGAAAAACCAAATCGCCCTGGGGAGTCTGCCCAGGAAGATCAGGTGCCGTCGCAAGATACCAGTGCCTTGGATGATGGAGACAGCAGCAAGCATCTCCGAAAAGCAATTCCTGTGTGTAGCTCAGTTGCCCCAGACTGTTGTTCACAAAGAGAGACAGGCACCGAGGAAACTTTTCTTGTGTCCTTACCTGGAAATGTATCTCTTAGTAAAGGTAGACAAAACACAGAAATGGGAATTGATCCTTCACTTGACAACTATCAACGTGACATAGATGCAGCACATCGGGAGGAAAATGCAAGTGCGAGCGAGAATAGTGCACGTGATCATCCTACAGATCGGTTAGGAAGAGGTGCATTCACTCCGAAGCTTCTGCAGGAAACAATGTTAAAAGCTTGTCTAGCTCTAGAAGAGGAGAAACAGGCAGAAGAAAGAGCGTTGACTGAGATCAGTTATTGTCTGGAAAGAGTTTTTTCAAAGTATGCTGAAGTAAAAAGCAGTGCAGTAGCCTTGTTTAATGACACTGATACAGTTGAAGAGTCGGTTGGTGGTGTGCGTTACCAAGCCTCACACTTCGAGGGGAGTTTTGTTACTTTGGACAACAGGCACAAAACAGTTGAAGACTACGTACGTGTTGTCTATGCTGAAGCTTTGAACCAGGGTGATGCATATGTGTTTGATCGTAGGCTGAAGACAAAGGATGCATATTTTGCCAATCAGAAAAATTACCGCAGTCCGTCTAAAATAGTTAATACAGCTTATTTAACTCGCGGAAGGAGTTACAACAGAAAGGAAAATTTCAGGAGAAACAGGGATAAGCGACATACTGCTGTTTTAGTACAGCTATTGCATTTTGCTGCGGATGTGCGAAATGAAATAATGGGCCAGTACCGAACTCTGACCAAGCTGTGTGCTGTAGTGTATGAATATGTGTGTAAAATAGAAGTGAGCTGTAGGATTGTCCTCAATACGGTGAAGTCTGTGGCGAATGTGGTGCGACCTGCCTTGGAATCAATGAGAATTGTACATAGAGCCCTCAACTCAGTGAGTGTAAGAGAGATTCCGGATACAAGAAGAAGCGCAACACCTGGCGATGACAGCACGTTGCCAGCTAAGTGGGCCCAGCTGGCACTGACCCACGCAGAGACAGCGATTCGCCTGCACGATGAAGTGGCTCTGATTCTGACAGAAGCACAGAAGCAGCTGGAATCTTTGAAGCTCAACGTGAGCGTTGGTCGTGATGTCCATCACTATAGCAACGACTTCGAAAAGTATGTTCTCGACCTCATACAGCAGCCTGGTAACATCAATTTCGATGAACTAAGGGAAAAGCAAACAAAAGTAGCATTCTTGAGGGACATTCTGACTTCTATTTGGGAAGAAATGATGCGATGTCCAGACCATATCATCAGCTCGTCTGAAAGGTCCAGTAGCGCAGTTGAAAAAGTCTTGTTGGCACTTACTTCCGCTACCGAAAACTCTTGTAGTGCCATGGAGAAGTCAATGGACGCTTTGATAAATGTGGATGTGAGCAAGAGGATTGAGGAAAGTAATACTAGAGCGTAGGTCTGTAGGAATCGCAACTGATAAATATTTCTGTGAACATCACCATCCCCACTATCGTTAACTTCATTTATAAAAATTATTTATTTCGCTAAGGGCCTTTACTGTTGTTGCTGGGCATTGGAGAGATTGTAAATGAACTTATTGTATAACTACAGTCGGTAATACAAATGTAAATAAATTGAAAATCTATTTTTCATTGCATATCTCAAATATCTTCCTTCATTTCGCCTCCAATTAAGTTGTAGCATCATTTCAATATAAAAAATTAGTATACAGCTTTTTAATGAAAGTTTCAATGGAATTTGCTTTCATTACTTGAACAGTCTGTAGGGCAGATACTCCAGTTGTGCTCAGGAACATATGATGATCCCAAATGAGAAGGTACTGATAACACTACATGTTTGCTGGTAGTATCTTGATTGTGAGCAAAGCGTCCAAGAAATTCTGACCAAAGCGACTTGAATTGGAATTTGCATGAATGAAATAGGTTGGATATCACCATGTTAAGTACGCTTGTAGGTGGTTCCTTGTAATTAGACATATTCATTAACTCCAGAAAAAAAAATTTTCCTACAATTTTACACCAACTCCGTTCTTTCCGCCCATTCTTCCTTCACCCCCAGTTACCTTTCTTCACACACCCACTATTCACCCCCTCCCCCCTATCTTCCCCGCCTCCCTTCGCCCCTATCTTCCCCGCCTCCCTTCGCCCCTATCTTCCCCCGCCTCCCTTCGCCCCTATCTTCCCCCGCCTCCCTTCGCCCCTATCTTCCCCCGCCTCCCTTCGCCCCTATCTTCCCCCGCCTCCCTTCGCCCCTATCTTCCCCCGCCTCCCTTCGCCCCTATCTTCCCCCGCCTCCCTTCGCCCCTATCTTCCCCCGCCTCCCTTCGCCCCCATCTTCCCCCGCCTCCCTTCGCCCCCATCTTCCCCCGCCTCCCTTCGCCCCCATCTTCCCCCGCCTCCCTTCGCCCCCATCTTCCCCCGCCTCCCTTCGCCCCCATCTTCCCCCGCCTCCCTTCGCCCCCATCTTCCCCCGCCTCCCTTCGCCCCCATCTTCCCCCGCCTCCCTTCGCCCCCATCTTCCCCCGCCTCCCTTCGCCCCCATCTTCCCCCGCCTCCCTTCGCCCCCATCTTCCCCCGCCTCCCTTCGCCCCCATCTTCCCCCGCCTCCCTTCGCCCCCATCTTCCCCCGCCTCCCTTCGCCCCCATCTTCCCCCGCCTCCCTTCGCCCCCATCTTCCCCCGCCTCCCTTCGCCCCCATCTTCCCCCGCCTCCCTTCGCCCCCATCTTCCCCCGCCTCCCTTCGCCCCCATCTTCCCCCGCCTCCCTTCGCCCCCATCTTCCCCCGCCTCCCTTCGCCCCCATCTTCCCCCGCCTCCCTTCGCCCCCATCTTCCCCCGCCTCCCTTCGCCCCCATCTTCCCCCGCCTCCCTTCGCCCCCATCTTCCCCCGCCTCCCTTCGCCCCCATCTTCCCCCGCCTCCCTTCGCCCCCATCTTCCCCCGCCTCCCTTCGCCCCCATCTTCCCCCGCCTCCCTTCGCCCCCATCTTCCCCCGCCTCCCTTCGCCCCCATCTTCCCCCGCCTCCCTTCGCCCCCATCTTCCCCCGCCTCCCTTCGCCCCCATCTTCCCCCGCCTCCCTTCGCCCCCATCTTCCCCCGCCTCCCTTCGCCCCCATCTTCCCCCGCCTCCCTTCGCCCCCATCTTCCCCCGCCTCCCTTCGCCCCCATCTTCCCCCGCCTCCCTTCGCCCCCATCTTCCCCCGCCTCCCTTCGCCCCCATCTTCCCCCGCCTCCCTTCGCCCCCATCTTCCCCCGCCTCCCTTCGCCCCCATCTTCCCCCGCCTCCCTTCGCCCCCATCTTCCCCCGCCTCCCTTCGCCCCCATCTTCCCCCGCCTCCCTTCGCCCCCATCTTCCCCCGCCTCCCTTCGCCCCCATCTTCCCCCGCCTCCCTTCGCCCCCATCTTCCCCCGCCTCCCTTCGCCCCCATCTTCCCCCGCCTCCCTTCGCCCCCATCTTCCCCCGCCTCCCTTCGCCCCCATCTTCCCCCGCCTCCCTTCGCCCCCATCTTCCCCCGCCTCCCTTCGCCCCCATCTTCCCCCGCCTCCCTTCGCCCCCATCTTCCCCCGCCTCCCTTCGCCCCCATCTTCCCCTTTATTTCTCCTTTTCTTTTCTCTCCTTGCCTTTTTCTTACGCCTCGCGCCTTTGTTTTTATTTGTAACCACTTTTCCGACATCCTCTGACACTCTCGAACGCTGAATGAAACTATAACTTTTCTTGTAAGTCGATTTAACTATGTCATATCCGTACATTTCTAGTGTCCTTAAATTGGTAACTGGACGTCAGATACTCATGGAGCAACATTCAATACTTATGAAGTATATCCAGATACAAAGCAAGTATGCAATAAAATATTTGGTGTGGGAGAAAATAACTAGTACTGTTCAACAGGGTTGTCTTGACTCGCTTTAATTTAAATGGGATGCTTAACGTCTTACAATAAATCGCGGAGGTATTACAACAGCTATTCACTCTCTAAAACATAAATGCGGTACTGATGTTTTATTTTACAGAAACACAGAAAGCTTAATAGGATGCGAGTCTAGCCATTTTTCGGAAAAAGTGGTAACATAGGGGGTGTCAATGTTTAAACGTTTAGTTTCTACTATCCCGTCCTAAATTAGTAAAAAAAATTATTGCCACTGATGACCATAAAAATGGCATGGTCTGAAATTACTCATAAGTGATTTCCTCCATACTGCAAGACACTACAGCATGTTCAGTTAACACAATAAGAGAGAGATCAATTTCGTGATTCGCTGGAGAATAACAATTACCAGAATAGATTTTTCGAGTAGTTCCACTGAAAAATACAATAAATAAATAAAAATTGAAAAATTAAAATCATACTTTTGTCTTCGTGTAAACTATTGTTATAACAAGAATTGTATTTGTGCGGTGTTGTCTCATTGATTCCAAGAGTTACAGTGAATGACTAAATATATGTCGCTGACTGGAAGCTACAACAGTAGTTTAAATGTTAAGTTTATTTACATTGCTATGAATCTTTCTCGTTTTACACGCTTACTATTCCCACAGTTAGCAATATTTACTTAAAATAAACTTCAAATGCAGGTACGTTTATTTATTCAAATAATTACTTCACCTTTTCGTAGTAGCAGGCATAAGCTGTTGATGGTACGTTATGTAAGCGTCTGTATAAAAATGAAATTCCTCACAATATTATGAAATTAGATTAATAGTGATATATAGAAGAAATACAGTAGATACTACAATAAATGAGTATAATAGATTGCATCAGACTTCCACAGGTCTTCACACAACATTTACATTAAATTACTTAAGAGGAGAAATATGCGACAGTCTATCCGTCGACAGAAATTACGCAGTCGTGACATTTGTTTCGTGTGTAATTTACGTATATAGGAATCAGTGGTCTGTATAAGGAGGGGGCAGCCGAGGGTGCCTGGTGCCCCCAATTCCAGAAATAATGAACACAAAAGAAAAGGAATAAGTATGGTATCTGATTTACTTCAACGAATGATACGTGAAGCCACCGCCCTGGCAGACAATCATACCCTGTATTGGTGAGGGGGGAGGGACGTAAGTGGTGGGAACTTAGTGCAATTTTCTAAAATATTGGTGTTAATTTAATAACATAAAGAACTTGAACTACAGCGCAAATTATCCACAGAACATAATCCGAAAACTGATAAAAAAATGTCACGGGGTGTCTACTTAAAGTTTCTTAATATTTTTTACCATAATCTTGTCCCCTTCATCCGGAAAATAAACAATATATATGCCTCTGATATGATTATATTTCAGTAGCACGCTAGTAGCAGCCAGTCAAAAGTGCAGCAGTTTTAAGGGGTGTTCTGGTTTGGTAGGCCAAGATCATTGATCGTCACATGCACACAGTTATCATTACAAAAGAATGACATCCGTCTATAGCTCGTCAAAGAGTTGTTAAGTACATTTAGTACTCAACACAATCAAAACATACTTCTGATCACATGGATAAATAAAATCTGAAATTATACAACAGAAATATCACTGTATTGTGTCGTACGTATGCTATCAATCCAGTAAAGCCGCGCTCACACAAGCAACTAAATTGTGCGTCTTTCTGCAGTTGCACTGTGAGCAATCGTTCACATATAACTTCAAAAATACTACATAGTTGTGCAGTTTTCAACATGGCATCCGCAGTCTCGTCTCATTCGCGTCCAAACGATCTTTACACTTTGTTCCACAAGCGCACAAACTGTTAATTGATTCGATATTTTAGCCGTAAAGACGCCAACACGCAAACCTCGACGCAAACTCAATGATATGAAGTAAAAGGGTTGAAAATACCCCGCGAGATGACAGTCGAATGTCGATTTGGTGGTGGGGGAAGTAAGTGGCGAAACAAAATACAACCAAGTTGAACATTTTGTTGCGTGGAAAAAGTACCGCCTCTTAATTGGCGCTACTAAGACGTGGAAGTTCACACTTGCTACTGAAGTACAACTTCACTGTGCAACTAGTTGTTGCGCGCCATTGGTTGTTCGAATTCCGCTTAAGCTTTGTGAGAATTTTGAAGAAAGGTGGTGTACGGTATATAGGCTAAGAGCAAGAATTTAACCATTTAATTACTTATCACACTTCAAGTTCTTATGGTAAGCCTGACTGCGCAGCGACAGGAATGATATAAGGTCCAATGGCTAAGACACGAAGTACACTACTCTTCTGCAATGCCCCCACAAACCTGGAGCAGACGGGGATGCAACATTTAACAGCTACGGTGGTTGACTGTAATCGTCGTATTTCAATGGCTTAGGTGCAGTGAAGGATCAAAATGTTTGTATAGTTTATGGGACTTAACTACGGGGTCATCAGTCCCTAAACCTAGGAACTACATACGAACTAGG
The DNA here is from genome assembly GCA_026315105.1 of Locusta migratoria. Classification (NCBI taxonomy): domain Eukaryota; kingdom Metazoa; phylum Arthropoda; class Insecta; order Orthoptera; family Acrididae; genus Locusta; species Locusta migratoria. The sequence continues at coordinate 463,901,296 of CM048745.1, read as the reverse complement.
ACGGCACAAATATCCATGCCCGAGGGCATTCGAACCCCCGACCGTAGTGGCCGTGCAGACCGTGACTGGAGCGCCTCAGTCGCCTCAGTCGCCTCAGTCGCCTCGGCAGTGAGGGATCAGGAATCTTTCACAGAAATGAGAATAGTTCCATCACTGTCTATACTGGTGGAGGGTAATAGTTATAGGCAGTAGTTTATTTAGTGTTCTTTAACTACACTATAGTGCGTTTATGCACTGACAGTATGTTTTACTACGTATGGTAACGTTTGCAGTGTAGTTACATTTTTACTCAACTGTGGTGTGTGTGTGTGTGTGTGTGTGTGTGTGTGTGTGTGTGTGTGTGTGTGTGTGTGTGTGTTAGTTTTCTCCTTCTTGACATTACTTAGTGTTATGAAAATGTTAAATATTATCCGCAGGGTTCTGTCATCAACTGGAAACGCTACACGGTATCAGTGACGGCTTCATAATTTCATAATGAGCGACGTAAACGGAGATGGACGACCGGCCAACTCCTCAGAATCCTCAACGGAAGAGCCGGTAGCTGTAAGACACCGCTTTGGCCTGGACGGCACCTTCACAGGATCCGAGACAAGGCGGTCTCCTGTGTCAGAGGCAGCAGCTACCTTCAACGTAGTCTGCGATGAGTTATTGGGCAATAACGCTTTTTATTTACTTCCGGATACGTCAAGAACGTCTGAACAGGAGATCAAAGGGTCTCATATGGTGAAGAACGAAGAATATTACGAAGTACGGTCTCAGCCACGCCAGTTGAGCAGCATCAGGAAGATGTTAGTGAGTCCAGTGAGAGATGCAAACGGAGTGGCCGTGATGAAACGAGTGAGCGGAAGACCAGTGAGACCAGTGGGAATAGCGGAGTGGAGGCTTCCCAAACCTTTGATTCTGACAGCGGAAGTGGCACTGAAGCACAAAGCCTCTCAACCTACTTTGGTGGATCTACATACTCTCTGATTGAGCTGGATCTAGCAAACGTGACAGCTTCCGAAGCTTTGGATGAAGAAAGGAAAAGAGAAGACAGGATTCTTACTTTCATATATGAGAATATGTCAAAGATATCTCAACAGACTTTCAGGTTCTATAGCGTCGCAATGGTTCCTCTTCCGGAACTTGTAAACTTTGTAAACCGCGATTTTCACATGTCGTGTTTATTCACTGATGAATTTCATAAGAGGCTCGATGTCGTCAAGGCCTATGTGCGTGGAGTCACCACTGAAGCCGAAAGTCAGGAGAATCGCAAATCACCAGTCATCCAGCTACATCGCGAAGAAACTGTGTCTGACAGTAAAAATCCATTAGAAGATGTATCCAGTGACGAAGACCAGAGATCACGTGGTCACATTTTCCTCAGCTACTCTGTACGTCGGGCATACAATTCGGTCCGAGAATCGAGGAATGGAGTAGTTCGCCAACGAAAAGTAATGTCAAAGCTGTGCGTCTTGGCTCAGCGATTTGTATCCAAGGCAGAAGTTAGCTGCCAACTGATACTGTACTGTCTGAAAACTATAGTCATAGAACTGACACAAGCTGTGGAAGTTGGCATGATATTATGGGCAGTGGTTGGAACACTTGAGGGCAAAGCTCAGAATCTGGCCGAGTTCCGCAGCGCGGCATCTTTCGCCGCACGCTGGACGAGTGAGGCACTGTTGGATGCCAAACGTGCCATGAGACTTCACCGGGACGCCAGCGACGCTTCGCAAGCGGCTTCGTGGGACCTGCACGTCATGAAGAGCTACCAACCGCGCGGCGCGCAAGTGCTGAGCGACATCACAGCTGCTGGAGAGCGCTACCTCGACGTGTTTCGTCAGATGCAAGTTTGGCCAAAATACTCAATCTGGAATCGAACATGAGAACGATGAGAGGGTTGCTAACGCCAGACCTGGTAACTATGAGGAGACTCAACATCCTTATTAACCAGTGGAGTGCCATATGCACCGAAACCTTGCCGGTCGTTCTTCAGACGCTGTCCTTATTGACCCAGAGCTCTTGTAACGCCGTCGACGCAGCAACGAAGGCTGTAGAAGATATTCTGATTCCTGCCAACATCACTCTTCAGGAAGGATCACTTCAGGAAGAAACACTTAAGTGAAATCACAATATTGGTATGAAATTTTAAAATGATGCATTGTTATAACATTACAAACATCACTTGATTTGACATATTGTAAAACTTGCTTGAATTAAAATTGGTTTTTTTAAAAAGTATTATTTTGTTTCAGTTTATAATATTGGACTACTAATACACAAAATATTTTCCATCACCTATGTATGCCATAAAAAATTCCTCCAACTACGTTGAACGATTCTAAAAGACTTGATTTTAGGAACTGCACAAAATGAAACGTTGAATGTAGGCAAGGAAGTAACATGAGTTGCTTGATTGACTACACGGCATAGCAACAATATAGGGCGCTAATAATCCTGTGTTCTGTGACGGTATGAAGTGTATCAACGTAGGATCACACAGTGTTGATTTATGTCAACAAGGATTTTCATGATAAGTTCCAAGGCGAATATTCATGAGTCAGGGTAATGTGGTGAGAACCTGCAATCGTATTAACATTCAGATTGTGTTCATAACTTGTCCGCCTAGTGGTGAAATCAGTGTAACAACTGTGGCAGGCGTTCAGTATGAGCGACGTCCCCCCCGCCACCCCCTGCAGGAACCGCGATATACTGCTACCATAAGAAACAATGACGTCGTGGAGACAGGAAGTATCAAACCAGGAAGTACAAAACAGAATTCACATCTACTAATATATATATAATAATTCTAAATGACTATATTCCTGTCCTTATATTCAGACACAATGCTGCGAGTTTCTGGTGAGCCGTAAGTAACGAAGAATGGACTGCAGAAAATTAGAGCAAAGGTCTTTGATGTGTGCAGGACTAGAACTGCTACAACAAACGATATTGTACACACATTGCAAAAGGAAAGAAAAAAGCCTACTTTGAAACAGATTCACAATCTCTAAAACTGGCAATCTTTTGCTGAAACTCCGAACTTAGCTCGAACTTTTATGCTAGAGGCTTATAATAGTTTCCACAACTAAACACTCACGTAGCTTGGTAGATAATCCGAAGAAATTTTCGTTTTATATATGTTTACTAGCGGTAAAACACAATTAATACCTTAAATACGCGATAGCAATCAAGAAACTACTGATGAGTTGTGTTAAAACGAATTGCTTTACGAATCTTTTCGAAAAGCTTTCACCAGAGCGGACGAAGAAAAACGCCAGATTCTAAAGTAGTACAGCTGCCAGCATATGTAATTTAGTATATACCCCTATTTTATTGAAGCAACTTAAATCACTTAAAATATGTCTTGTGATATTATACACCAATTAGGTTCCTTTAAGAGTATGCTGAAGCAATATCCCTCAGCGGAAGATCCGTAACCAAAGACTGGAAAGTTTCAAGGTCACATCAATATTCAACAAAATGCAACAGGAGTGAACCGCAAAATTACAGGCCAATATCATTGACGTTGCTTTGCAGCAGGATTTTGGATTCACACTTTCCTCAAGTATTATGAACTACCTCGAAGAGAACGACTCATTGTCAACACGGATTCAGTATGTATCGTCCTTGTGAAACTCAGCGTGCTCTTTACTCACATGAAGGAATGAGTGCTATCGACAATGGATCTCATATTGATTCAATATTTCTCGATTGCCCGAAGGCCTTTGACACTGTACCCTACAATCGTCTTCTAATGAAATTTCTTTCTTACTGAATATCACCACAGTAGTGCGATTAGATTAACGACTTCCTGTCCAAGGATACATTCGTCGTAATTGACTGAAAGTCATAGAGTTATAAAGGATAGTGGGCGTTCCCCTGGGACATATTACTAGGCCCTTATGCTCCTGATATTTATAAACGATGTAGGATATAATGTGAGGAATACTAATCGTGGATGATGCTGTCGCTTATCGGTTTAGAAAAGTCGGCAGAACAACAAAAGCAAATGCAAAATGATACAGATAATATGTCAGTAAGGTGCAAAAATTGGCAATTGACCCTCAACAATAACAAGTGTGAAGTCATGCATATAAGCACCAAAGAAATCTTTTAAACTCCATTTACACGATAAATCTGTCAAATTGAAAGGCCGTAAATTCAACTATATAAATAGGAATTAACATTATGAACAATTCAAATTGGAAAGAACATACAAAATATTGTGGGAAAAGCGAACCAAAAAGTTGTTTCCTTGGCAGAAAACGTAGAAGCAACAGTACCACTAAAGGGACAATTGCAAAATGACATACTCAGCATAGATGCTACAAAATCACTCAGCTACCGTGGAAATATCGATAAGGAGATCAGTAATGATTACAAATATTTATTTTATAATTTTGAGTATTTGTATTCTGACATGTTAAGTTATTAGCTAAAATCAGCTAACGCTTGAGAATGGTAAACTAACCGAAACCGGTGGCATTGAGCTAAAAGAAGTAAACAGCTGTGGTAAATATGTCATTCTGCTATTATCTTAAAGCTGTTAAACCCCACCTATTCAACTTTCTGTACTAAACGAACAGCCTACGCTATACTTGTGCGTCCAATTTTGGAGTATTTCTGGACATTGTAGGATCCCCAGAAAGTGGGACTGATGGATGATAGAGAATTTTCAGACATGGCAGTTCGTTTTGTGTTATCGTGATTAATGGGGGGAGAGTGTCACAGAAATGATGCACGACTTAGGGTGGTAATCATTAAAAGGAGGGCTTTCTTCGTTGCGGGAAATTGATTTGCGAAATTTGTCAGCATCTCTCTCTTCCGAATGCGAACATATTTTGATAGCACCCACCTATGATAAGTCTCATCGAAAACGGAAAGATTCTGGTGGTCTTTTTTACCATGCCGTATTAGAGAATGGAACGGTAGAGAGATATGAAAGCGGTTCGAAGAACTCTCCGTCATGCACTTAAATGTGATTATCGGACTATGTATGTAGATGTAGAAGCGGGATTCCTATTGACGAATGTGATAAATCAAACCTTCAATGGTTAAACGAACTTTGTCAAGAATAGGAATTTAAGGTTCGCTTTGGATATAAATATTATTCATTGCTCATTGATATTCCTTTTAGTGGCCAACACATAAATGTATTAACTAGAAGAAATACAGTTTGTTTTGAAGATGATACAATATTTTGTATGTATTTACTAACGTAAACATGTTGTCCGTCTACTTAGTCATCCATCGCACCACTTCCTACTCAAACGCCGATGACATAGTCACCTTGTGGGGCTCTATATTTCTTATTGTGATCTTAGTTCAAAGCCTTGGCTCCGAAAGTAATTGTTCTCTCACATCTCCCGACCTTCTTGGTGTGGCATTTTGAATTACATCACTGGAAAGAATGAAAATAATTCCAGTTTACTCATGTCGAAACTACAAATTTTTCTGTTAAGAATACTCATTTTTTAGTGTTATTACGTTGGACGCCAAATACAACAGGAGTCCATTTGTGTACAGTAGTTCTAGATACAAAGGATGTACGCAAGAAACTCCCGCGCGGGACTGGGACGGTATATCATAGCTTATATCACATCCTGCTAATTTTAGGGGGACTCTGAATTTTGTACGATTAATCGCGAAATCGTTACAGCGGTGATTCACAAACAGAAAATAATTCGTTACGTTGAAGAAAGAAAGAAAGAAAACAAAGGGTAGTGAAACACAAGTCTAGTGATTTCTAAGGGAAGTGGTAATATGAGTCATTTCCAACTTGCAGTTGAAGTACTACTTTCCTAGGCTTATTAAATAAGATAAGAAATTTATTGCTACAGATGCCCACAAAGAAAAGTATGAAGTTTCGTCGCTGAATCTATACAAGATACGTCTGAAATAAATTATTCCTAATTATCCTCTTTCCTCCATATTAGAAAATATTACAGAATGTTCAGGAAACACACAATAAGGTAGTTAAATTACCTGATAGGTTAGAGAATAACTACATATACGAGAATATATTGTTTTGGTAGTTCGATTGAAAAAATTTACATAATTACGATAATGTAAGATAGTTGCTTACATCGTCATTGATCCATCATAAGAGACAAACGGTAAGCAGAGATGAGAATACAGTAGTTGGTACAAAAGGAACATTACCCCCACGTTCGTTACAGACAAATAATGTATTTGTCTACTGTCGTCTCCTTGATTCCAAAAGATCCGCTATATGTCTACGTATACGTCGCTGACTTTGTGGTACAGCTGACACTTCTCCCAAAAGCTCATATAGTTTATAGTCTCCACGAACCACTGTATTGGTGATTCACTTAATGTACAACTTTCACTAACAAGTTCGTTTCCTCTTTTCACAGGCTTACATTTATTTTAATGAAGTCTTCCAAACACACGTATATTTATCAATAGAAATAATCATTTTACATATTCTTAGTAGCAGGCAGAAACAGTGGGCGTTTTCTGATATAAGTTTATCACCATAATCAAACTCGTAACATATTTATATTAAAAACTTACATTATATATGGTAGTTATAGGAGGAATAATGTTGTTAACATGAAACTGTACATAAGGAATTACATGGGACTTATATAGGTCCTTGAACATCATTACATTAAATAGGTGAATATGGATTGTGGAAATGAATGAAAGAGGAAGCCGTCAGGTAGAATTTTAAACAGGACTTAATTTAATCATAACAAACACTTGGTTTAAGAATCATGAAAGAAGTTTGAATACGTGGAAGAGTCCAGGAGACAACGGAAGGTACCATATAGATTTTATAACGGTAAGACATCAGATAAGGTGGTAAGATATCAGAAAAAGGTTTTAACTGTGAGACATATCCTGTGTTCAGGAACTGTAAACTGAAACTGAAAAACCACAGAAAGGTAAGAAAAGGAGATGGGACCTGGATGTCTTTTAGAGGTGAAGTAGTTAAGACAGCAGAAGACCAAATTGGCAGAAAGGAAAGACCTACAAAAAACCTTGGGTACTCAGAGGAAATACTAAATTTCATTGATGAAAGGAGAAAATATAAAAATGCAGTAAATGAAGCAGTCAAAATGGAGTACAGACGACTAAGAAATGAGATTAAGAGGAACTGCAAAATAGCTAGGCAAGAGTGGCTAGAAGGCAAATGCAAGTCTGTAGAAGAATGTATAACTACGGGAAAAATATAGCGCCTACAGGAAAATAAGAGACATTTGGAGACAAGAAAAACAGCTCTATGAGTATCAATAACTCAGACGGAAAACCAGTTCTTATCAAAGAAGGGAAACTGAAAGGTGGGAAGAGAGCGTAGAGGGGTTTACGAAGGAGACAATATTGCAGAAAGGGAAGACGGAGAAGATGAAGATGAATAAACAATACTATACGGGAAGATGAATTTGACAGAGCCCTGAAAGACGTAAGTCGCAACAAGGCCCCTGGAGTAGATGACATACCCTTGGACTTTAAGAAATATGTAATAATCCCCATTCCAAAGAAAGCAGGAGCAGACGGGTGTGGAAATTACATAACCATCAGTTTGTGAAGTCACGGTTGAAACATTACAGAATGATGAAAAGCTGGTAGAAGCTGACCTCGGGGAAGATTAGTTTGGGTTCAGGAGAAATGTAGGAGCAAGGGAGGCAATACCCACTTTATGACTTTTATTAGTTTAAGGAAAGGCTAGCTTCTGTAGCTTTGGAGAAGGCTTTTGACAGTGTTGATTGGAATAAACACTTTCATATACTCAACTCAGCAGAGGTAAAATACAGGGAAAGGATGGTTATTTACAACTTGTACAAAAGTCAGACCGCAGTTATTAGAGTTGAAGGGCATGAAGGGGAAGCACTGGTTTTGAAGGGATTAAGACAGGGCTTAGCCTTCCTCCGTCATTCAATTTGTACATCGTGCAAGCTGTGAAGGAAAGGAAGGAAAAAAATGAAAAGGAACAAAGTTAAGGGTTCGTTAATAAAACATAGCGTTTTGCTGATGACATTGTAGTCCTGTCAAAGTACCTGGAAGAGCATTGAATGTAACGGAAAGTGTGTTGAAGGCAGCGTATAGGATGAACATTAACAAGAGCAATACAAGGGTAATGGAGTTTGGTCTAAGAAAATATGCGATGCTGAAGGGATTACGTAAGGTACCGAAACAATAAAGGTGATAGATGAGTTTTGTTATTTGGGCACTAAAATGACATACGACGGACGCAGTACAGAGGATATAAAACGCAGAATGGAAATGGGAAGAAAAGCGTTTTTGAAAAAGAGGAATTTACTATCATCAAATACAAAGCGTAAGGAAGTTTTTTAAGGTACTTGTATGGAGTGTTGTCTTGTACAGGTGTGTAATATGGCCAATAGATACTTTAGACAGAGAGAGGATAGAGGCTTTTGAAATATGGTGCTACAGAAAAATGCTCAAGATTAGGTGGATTGATCGCATAACTAATAATGAAGTACTGAACATAAATGGGAAAAAAAGGAATTTTTAGCGTACTTTGATTAAAAATAAGGGATCTATTGGTAGGACACATTGTTAGACATCAACGTATCGTGAATTCAGCATTGGACGGAAGTGTGTGAAGTAAAAACAGTAAGGTAGACCTAGAGACGAATAGGGTAAACAGATTCAAATGGATGTGGGTTGCCATTCTTGTGAGACGATTAAGAGATTTGCTCAGGATAGAGTAGGTATTACACTGATTTTGTAGCACCCACTAGAGAATACAGAACAGTACGTTTCTTTGATCCACCAGAGGAATTTTAAGCTCTCGGATCGATCTTAGTTACAACAAATCATTGCTATAAACATTTTGTAACTGTTCTTATAACTTCCGTGGTCTTGTGCTGAAATTGAATACAATTTTACTTACGTTTGTCATATCAAGTGCCAAAGGTAGAGTTCCTTTACGTTATGGAACTGGTTGGTTAAGTTGGTTAAGTAGTGGTCTCGATCCATTATTTTTCTGATTTCTTTGGCTACATCCTCGCGTAAGCTTCATGAAATACAATTAGTTAAAAGGCGGCTGTCTGTCGTCTTCTCTAGGTTTTTAACTTTGTAATTATTCTAAGTTCACTAGACGGGCCTTTTTGCTAAGCGAGAACACCTTTCGTTCGGAGGCATGAGGATTACCATTTAATTTCATGTTTTTAAATGTTAGTTTCTGTAATAATGTGTTAATCTTGCTGGGATTTTGTTATGCTAATTATTTATTATTCTGTCTATGAATGTGGCAATATGAACGGATTCTCCGTGACGCCACTGTTCCTGTGAGAATGTGTACTTGCTTTATTCTGTATGTGCATGTATGAATATCTTCTGGCATGGCAGTCTGAGTATATTAACGAGAATTTTCGTTGTCGACTGCTGGTTGCGCGCTTTGCATCTCCGGCTTCGTGTCGATAGGTAGTCGTTACCAACCTCTGCTTTTGATGCTACCAGAGAGGTTCCTCCACCCTTTGGTTACAAGTAGGGTTGGCAATGCCCAGTAACGAGCCTCCGTAGCACGCGCGAGTCTAAGTTCTCCCCGCCATCTCGTTTTTCTTAGATTTTTACGGATGATTCTTCTCTCTGTGGCTGCGCTTCGAGCTGGTAAGACGTTCTGGTTTTCTTTCCTCCTTTGAGATTTTAGCGATTCTTTGTGTGGTGTTCAAGTTAGACCTCAGAGCTTTGGTTCATTTATCGGAATAAGTTTCTTCGATCATGTACGGAAGTGTATTCAGTTTCCAGAATGAAACTTTCACTCTGCAGCAGAGTGTGCGTTGATATGAAACTTCCTGACAGATTTAAATTGTGTGCCGGAACCGGGACTCGAACCTGGGAGCTTTGCCTTTCGCGGGAAAGCGCTCTACTGATTGAGCTATCCCGATACGACTCACGATACCGCTTCCCAACTTCACTTCCGCCAGTAGCTCGCCTCCTACTTTCCAAACTTCACAGAAGTTCTCCTGCGAAACTTACAAGACTAGCACTCCTGGAAGAAAGTATATGGTGGAGACATGGCTTAGCCACAGCCTAAGGGATGTTTCCATAATGAAACTTTCACTCTGCAGCGGAGTGTGCGCTGATATGAAACTTCCTGGCAGATTAAAATTGTGAGCCGGAACCGGGACTCGGTGATTTTGTACAGGTAAGTACGGTGAACATGTAACTAATTCGGTTTGATAACGGCCGAGATTAGATAACCTGTGCGAGACTAGCTGGCGGCGTACGAACTCGGTTTAATTTCTTTCTAGCTTTGTGGGATGCAACTAATGTTCGGGAATATTTTTATTCCGTGTAGTGCATGTGTCGGCAACGGTGGCCAAGCGGTCTGCGGCGCGCCAGTCACGGTCTGCACGGCCACTACGGTCGGGGGTTCGAATCCCCCCACGGGAATGGATATTTGTGCCATCCTTAGTATTAGCTCGTTCATAAGTAGATTGTATGTTTAGGGAATGATGACCCCGTTGTTAAGTCCAATAAGATCTACAAACATTTGAACATTTTTTGTAGAGCATGTGAAATATTTTTTTCCGTTTTCTCTTTCTGCGAGTGATATGTACTCCACGTGGTGTGTTCTTAGAACAAAGCCTTCAGCTACCCCTATGTCTGTTTCTATGCCCTTCAGGCAAAAAATTATGCATGTATCTTTCTGATTTCCATTAGTATCTCGCGATCTCCTCTCCGTCTGTTTTGAAATTGTTGTGTCGTTTTCAAACTTACACTTTGCATCCAGACTCCCCCAGTAAATTCTCTTCTAGCCTTGTACGACCCCTTTATTCGATTGCTTATGAAATACTACGTATTTCTAGGGCTACATGACGTATTTCTTAGCTGATTTACTCCGACTTTCAATTTATTCCAGTTTTCCGATTTTTGAAGATTGGACTTCGTCTATCCGTGTAAATGCTTCCAATCGCGTCTGACTGTATTTCTTTAGCTTCCTTATGATATCCTATTCATTTCTAATGGTCGCATGCCGTAGCTATTTTCTTTATTTTTCGGAAATTCACCAAAAAAAAAAAAGTTCAAATATTTGTAGAACTTATGGGACTTAACTACGGGGTCATCAGTCCCTAAGCTTACAAACTACTTATGAACTACCTAAGACTAAGGACGGCACAAATATCCATGCCCGAGGGGGGGGGATTCGAACCCCCGACCGTAGTGGCCGTGCAAACCGTGACTGGAGCGCCTCAGTCACCTCGGCCACCGCGGCCGGCGCGAAATTCACATTTTGTATTTTTAGTGTTTTTCGGAACCACTTTGTTCCGAACTCCGACTTCAAGGGTTTATAGCTAGTCACGTGCGTTCTCGCAACTGCTCACACACCAGTGCGTCACAATTGTGTATTCTTGCTTCGTAATCTGATTCCGTCGATCTTGGTTGAAATGAATACGACCTTTAAGCACTTCGCCTTCAGTGGGGTGCGAATATGTAATGCACGTGCCGTGTGTCTCAGTAAGTCTGCATGCTCACGGTTTGATTCAAATGGAAATTAATCTCGCTATTATCGCGTACCATTTAAAGTAAAGAAAGAGCCACCTACGAAGTTTGTTTTCCTTGTGTTGTGTGGTACATCCTGCTTCGCTGAATTTCGCCTTCGATAGCGGCGCCTGCTTCTGCTTTGTATCAGCAACCTGAATTGGGCGAGTTTCGCTTTGATTCGCGCGTGTGAGTGGCTGAATGTCTGTTGATTATAAATCTCTCCTCTGGCGATGTTCAGTTCAGTCAACCTTCAATGGGATGCATGTTTATTGCTTAATGAAATAGGTTCTCCCATTTGCTCATGTTTGAACTGAATAAATAATTTATTGTCAGATATTTACTTCTAATTATGAATATTAGTTAATGAATACCCTCCCTTTTATTTAATTTTGTTTTTCACCAGTGCTGAGAACAAATTCAGTTGCGTATTATATTTTTAACTCTGTTGCGCAAAAAATTTTCTCACAGCCACCTTCATGAAATAGTTTAGTTCGAGATGGCTAATATATTACTGATTGTGTGTAATTCTCGTGGTCTACGATGTGTGTTGGCCACCGTCTCTTTGTCTTCCTGCTAGTAATGTAAAGTTTGAGTCAGTTCTAAATTCTGGGCCAGGGAAAAGATTCTGTTGCAGGAAGTAGTTAGATGTTCACGCGAATCCTCTAGCTGGTTTTTACCGCCAGAATTATATGTTTAAAGTAAGCTTTTAACTGGCTCCTTTCAGCCAGAATTATGTTTACAATTAACGGTGGTCTTATACAGTTCTATTGTAGGTTTTATAAGATGGCAAAATAAAGACAGAAAAATGTTTATTACCCTAGTTAATTGATTAAAAACTGTGTGATTTTTTAATAACAAGTAGGTCCTCTTGTTTACTCTGGCTAATACCAATTATTGTAACAACTTTTTCTCAATCATTACATTATCACTGCACTTATCACTACTGGACTAGTGTACTATTCATGCGTGACTTTTATTTTAACCATTTTCATTTTATTTGTACCTTTATGCCATATTTCCATTAAGGGCTTTCATCGATATCAAATGTACCACATATGTATCAATATTGGCAAGCACATAACACTTAACAAAAAAAGCCGACCCTGATATCTCTCTCTCTCTCTCTGTCTCTCTCTCTCTCTCTCTCTCTCTCTCTCTCTCTCTCTCTCTCTCTCTCTCTCCGAGGGGAGCGGAGGTACGGAGGTAGGGCAGAGAGAGTGTTATTGCTAGCAATTCGATTATACAAAAGTGTTCATAGCCAGATTGTTCATTCGTTACGTAAATATCGAAATAGTCGACGGTTAGTGTGAAGAGAAGGTCGAGAACATTATGAAAGTATGAGTAAATCCACTGTTAAGTGCAGAGAATTGGACATGTTCCTACGTATCTTGCTCCACCCACAGTGACCAGCCACTATGTAGGTTATAAAGACCAGAAAATGGTCTCTGTTATACACTGTAACAGGATACAAAAAAATAAATTTGTTGCTATCGGGTCCTAGCGAAATTTTTAGCTACATAAAGTGGTTCAAGGAGCGATCTGGAAACTGCATTATGCTATTTACTGTCTGTAGAAAAGGAAGAAAGGTGTAAAGATCATCCCAACTTATTCCGTATTTTAAAGATAGTTACCACCGTACGATCAGGTGATGGAAGGTCCAAAGACACTGACCGATCGCAGGGTCGTTCGAATGACGCCATCGAATGTGAAATGGCGTAAAGGGCAGCCCAGCCGCTCCTTGCTTTTGTTAGTTTTCGTCACCTGAAACTGCGATTCCAAGATTAGATATCTCCTTAATCAGCATCTTGAAAAGGAATGTACGTTATTTCGTCGACAATGCATGGTTAACGATCTACAAGAGTGAATTGCATCGCAGTGTGCTTAACTTCGGTGGTATTACGAAATCGCTTGTATTTATCGCAACAGAGCTTTCATGTTGTTGTTATTTTGTTTCCCGTGCTGTGTAGGCTGGCAGTAGGCTGGCCGTAGTGTAAAATGCTGCTCTCCAGCCACACGTTTGTACCTGTTTGGCGAATAGTTTTCTTTACAAAAATAAATGAGTTGGCAAAGTACGTGAATTTATATACCATGAAGGGGCAATTCAAGCGTGAAAGTTAAATTCGCAAACGAGTTATTTAAAATAATTGGCAGAAGAAAAAACGAGCCTCGGTTACTGGAACGGACAAAGTAAAACAGACGATGACAAAAATGTTCAGATGTTTGTACAGCTTATGGGACTTAACTACGGGGTCACAGTCCCTAAACTTACAAACTAGTTATGAACTAGCTAATGCTAAGAACGGCACAAATATCCATGCCCCAGGGGGAGTTCGAGTCCCCGACCGTAGTGGCCGTGCAGACCGTGACTGGAGCGCCTCAGTCCTCTCGGCCACCGCAGCCGGCAGATGATGACACACTGGAGAGAGAAGGCTATAATAGAGCACAGTCACATCTAGAGTTCTGCGGTAACCGGTGGGCGCTCGAAGTTACAACCAAATAAAAAGCCACTGTCATGACACTATATTGCTGAAATACCACATTGTGACACTGTTAAAAGAAAGCCACCACTGTCGAGCGCGGATCTGGTGATCAGGTGAGGGGGGTGGTAAGGAAGCACAGGTAGTGGTGTGGTGGGTGAGTGGGAGGTTGGGACGGCCAGCGCAAGGTATGCGAGGATTTTCGTTGACACAGTACAAGAAATCAATGTTGATAGGTCGCTGAGTTTAATTAATGCACCTCTTTATTGCTGGTATCGGGCGTGGTCCACATTTTGATAACCATTGTACATCGTACACAGGATAAATGCTAGTACACCAGAAACGTGTATCCTAGAATGGCTGCTATATTGTGATCGATGTATAATACTTATCTGATGATGGGCGTCGCCCGAAACTAGTAATATAATGGTTGTATTAATTAAACACTCAGCGACCTGTTAGCACTGTATTCTAGTAATATTTTCTGAAAGAAGAGAACAACTTGTCAGCTTACGTTGTTTACATGTGTAATTCCCGTCTTGTAAGTAAAATTTCGATGGGCGGCTTGTTTACATCCCCGACCCCAACAACACATGTCGTTTTGGCCGTCAGCCGTAAGGGGGCGTGACCGGCACTTTGAAGGGAACAGGTTTCCAGTAGAGGCCGCGGAGGCAGTTGAGGGAAACTCTGCAGTGACGCGCTATATTCTGCCTGGTGACGGTCGCGCCGGGCGTCTGGGACCGGAGACATAAATAAGGTGATGCTTGCTGCCGATCCTGATAGCACAAATACGTCACCTAGGCTACTATGTATTAACCTATTACAAAGTACAGAAACAGCGTATGCTACTCGTATGTGCTGTAAAGATAACCGCAAAACTAATCGCTTGATTTATTGGTAGGTAGAAGTGAGTAAACTATAATTTATTCGACAAAAGTTTCAATGCAAGTATTACTGCGGTGGATGAAATCCATTCTGATGGTATAGGATGTTCATCTAAGTTTCACGAAAATCGAGATGTTACAGGTGCACGGTTTTCGTTAAATGACTGAGAGTACGCGTGAGCATACTTTCTTATTCAGTATTCGTTAGCACACTATTTAAATACTGTCAAATAACTAAGAGAATTGTTCGTTGTGTGGAAATGTAACTGTTTTTGCATATTGTCTGGCGAGAACTACAGTTTTCACTCGGTAATTGAAACAGTTGCGTTGACGACGCTTATTACCTAACGCCCTTCGTTTATTTGCAAGCTTTTGGTTCTATCGAATTCAAAAACTTTTAATATAAGCCTTCCTGCGTAAGGCGACTGTAACGTCAATGAATTTAACTTTCGGCGAGTGTGATTCCAAAGCAACATTCTACACGTGTACACTTGTTAATCAATTGTTCCTCAAAACGTCACAGCTCACTGAAAATTTGACGTAACCGTCATTTAGACGCTTTAAAGCCATATTGGCTCACCTGTAAACGAGGATACCGCCCGTCAGCTTTGACCCGTGACGTCATCGCAGCGCGGTAGTTTTGAGGTGCGTATTTGTTTGTAGAAGGCGTGATTATGTGGTGGCTGAGTTAAAGACGATAGTTTGTTTACAAAGAAAAAGATTAATATTTTGTTTAATAAGTGATCTGTAGCTTATCTGATGGTTAGGTGTAGGTTAAGTTATTTTTCCGTATGTGAGCGCCGAAGGCGCAAATTCTTGGGCTACGAACTATGATGGATGGTAAAATCTTATCTATAATAACTACATATTAGTATCCACAATACTGAAATATTAAGATATCCCGTATACTGGTTTTCAGACATCTTGACGGCATGGGTCAAAGCAGACTAGTGGTATCCCAGTCCACAATTATGCCGCCATATAAACAGCTTAATGCTCAGACAGTTCGTTGGTAACATAACCCGTACTAAAATAAATTTTGTAGAATGGAGGGGGAGAAGGAATAATTTTCTAAGAGTGAAACAATTTTTTAATTCGAGGTAATAGCGCTTCTTAAGTTTTCAAAATATTCACAGTACCACCAGATTACTTAACAGGCACGTTGCCGAGCATTATACATGTAACGCTATTTGCGGAGGTACGTATCTGATGTATGCCATCGGTCTGTAATCATGTACATCGAGCACTAGCAAAGATCCTGTCTTTACAGAATATTTTCGTAGTCGGTTTTGAACGTAAGTGCACGGACATTCAACATAAACTATTCAGATTGCTGAAATATAACTCAAAGGTCAGTTTTATCTGGATCATCAGAGTAGAGCGTTGAGTAGTCACAGGAAGTAATTGTACGCACTATTAAAATGAAGTACTCAGTATAATTCCTATGTCTTACACTAAAGAACTACATTGCTAAAATTTACCATTATTTCTCCAGGTTTTAACTAGACTACTTCAGTTTTAGTTTTTATCGTACGTACGTACATCATTTTAAATGCTGGAATAGGAATTTAATTTATCGCTTATGTCGTGCATAGTTTAGTCATTCAAAGTTCGAAGTGCATACAGTATCATTAGTGCACTGACATTAAAACATGACGGATTCGCATGTTTAAAGCTGAAAAATTAGTGACGGCTGTAAATCCTCAGACGATATAAGGACGAGTCATTGCGGCTCTCATTTGAATTTCACTGCAGCCATTTTGAGGCAACGTCTGATGGGGCAGGGGCGGGGAGGGGAGAATGATACATAAAGGACGTGAGGATTATCTTTAGAGTGATTGAAATTAAGTGCTGGAAATTAAATTTGTGCGCAAGTGGGAGTCAGGCTTAAAAGCAGCGGTCGCCTTTTTGACTGTCCGAGCACGACTTATATTCCCCTCATAATTCGGTAGTTTCCAAAAATGTTCGCAATGTAAGTAGCTCGGTTTGAAATAAATATCGAACGTACAACTGTAAATTGTTTGTGAACCGGAGATTCGGTCGCTACCCTTCCTCACGTACTAAATGAAAACCTTGTTGACCTGTATTTAACTTTCACTTAAGAGACCTGTAGCGTAGCATTAAGGTTAGATACTGATGAAACAAGTTGTTTTTGGTAATTTCCTGGGACCTGTCTACATCTAAAGAAACGGCATTGTGATATATATCGAACGTTCTATTCTTGCTCCACATTAGATGAGAAACGCGAAGCGGTTGATTTTAATTTTTTTTTTTTTTTTGATTGCGTTGAATTTTTGTTTTGTCTTGTACTTTTCCGACTGAATATGTGGTTCCCATTTGAAATACCGAAAAAAATGGTAATTTTCAAGAAGGGCATATATCGAACGTGCAACTGTAAGCGATTGTTTCTGAACCGGAGATTCGGGCCCAACGCGCCCTCACATAATAAACAAGTGTTTAACCTATACCTAACCTTCTTAAGGCAACGCTACGGATCACTTTAAGTGGTTGGTCAGGAATAGGTTTAACAAAGATTTCTTTGTCAAAGACAGTGATAAATCTGAAGCATAGAATTAAAATTTGTGATGTGGCCGGGAATCGAACCCGGACCTCCATGCTTACTACGCAGACGTCTTAACCGTTAGACCACCACATCACCAACGATTAAGGCACCTCGGAATAGTCACATCACAAATTTCAATTCTATGCTTCAGATTTATCATCTACAACTCAGCCACAAACAAAAACGCCACCTACATATACGCACGTACACATGCCAAGGCACGGTCCAAATCCAACGGCTGATACCCCACTTATCAGATAAGCCAAAATTTCATAAAAAGCAGTCAAAAATTATCATTAGCTATATACATCAGCTGTTCCGCTTAGTTTTCCGCCATTGGTAGCGAAGCGAGTGTCTAACATTCGATATATATCGATCCCAATGCCTTTTCCTGCGATGTACACGGGTCCTCGGAAATAACCGGTTTTTTTAGTACGTGAGAGCGCATAAGTTTCGAATCTCCGGTTCGGAAACAGTCGATGTATATCATTCCAGGCGAAGCTACTTGGATTGTAGTATTTCTTGGAAAGTCGTATACTAATGAAGTAGCACCCTCATCGCTAATAGCCCTTTGAACAATGTTAAACATGTGCGGTAAAAGAATGACCGTAACGCCATAATCGCGTACTCACACGCGTGTGGAAAGTTTCAAGAGGAATAGTAATTTCTTTTTGGTGGAAGACTAATTGTAATTGTACAGATACAAATTTAAAGCAAAGACAGATGAAGCCATCTTCAGATTCTTCCATTAATTTTGGAGCATCGTAATACTGCTTTGAAACCTCCGTTTTGGTTGTTCCAAAAGTTTTTAATTAACCTGTTTTCGGCATAACACAAGAAAATGGTCTTCTGAGCCGAAAAATCGGTTAAATACTTTAGGCAACCTCCGAATTTCAATTTGTCCGCGAAATTTTTTTTTTTTTTTGGGTGGGGGCATTTTCACGAAGTGTTAAAGGGCTACAGGATGAGAAGCCTTAATACGCATAGCAAACTGAAAGAGGAAACTACGAAATAAACAAAGACACCTGATCTGAGATTGAAGTACTTGTTCCAGTAAGTAGACAAAAAACTTTGTTTTTAAATTTGGTCTTACACGTACACTCTTTGACAAAAAACCTGGCCGCCGGCCGGCCGCCGCTGAGCCTAAGACCGAGCCGATTGCGACATGGGACAATAAAAGTGGCCGCGCTGATTCGCTCTAAGTCCAGCTATCTGCACAATCTGGCAACACTGCAGACTGCGGGAGTTCATACAGCACTTCTTGTGTGCAGTTAGAAGATAACTGGGTCAGATCCCTCCTTGGTCTTGCGGTAAAGTGCGCGACTTTCATGTTCAGTATTAGCGATCGAAACCGACTGTTGACAAAAATTTTAAATTCACGTCACTCGTGCATGCTGATGCCACATGTGTAAGGGGAGCATATGCGTAACGTATTTCATTTTTTGGAACACTGGTAATAACATTTCGGCCCAATAACATTGCCACCTCTGGCCACAGCACTTGGCAGAGCTCTCCGCGGCCCACTCGCCGGCAGCAGCGGTGGCGGCGCTACACAGCGCTGCCTCGCCCTCTGCCCACAGCGCCTACCGCCGCTCATCGCCCTGGAGGCGTAAAATGCTGTAGTGTTGCTAAGTGGTGATCCACAAAAAAGGTTGCGATTCGTATTTCACACAGGATATTACGAAGCAGACCACCTATTTTGAATGATGAGCATATACATTAGAGAGGCAAAAAGTTGTCATTGTCCAATCAAATGGCACTCTACAATGGTTAACACTTATTTGTGGTTTAAATCTCGATTCTTTTCCTTTCAGAAAAGCCTTTCATGTAATTTGTTATTGTCATCAGTTCATATGTTTTCATCAAGACACAATATGTAACCCACTAAAATGTTTTAGTGTCGTTGTTTCACTCCGTACGGTAAATGTATGAGCTAAATTATATGAATACGTTTCAGTGCACGTTCTAAAGCACTACAGGCATATTGCAAGGTTCGTGTCTTCATGTCTCATTTCTACAGGAGATATTTCACATCAATGGAGGTGAATTCGAATTTCTTCGAAGGCGTTTGTATGGTGAAGCAAAGAAGACATCTAATCCCATTTCCATAATTTGAAGTCGACCTTTCTGAAATACTTATTGTGTAAAGTTTTTCTTATGATTTCGTTAAAGAGTTTCTTCTTGCTATCTGCAGCGTATAAAGTAAAATAAAATGAAATTAAATTCCATCCCCAAACGCACTTTCTCCAACCAGGATTTGAACTGCCGCCTCACACCAGGCTTGCATCACAAGACACAAGCAGAACCACACAGCCAAACACACACTGCCAGAGATTGGCATTATTCTCTCACATATTGAATGCTTAGCCTCTAACACATCGCGAAAGAACCTGAAAGTCACCTACACAAATAACTACATTCCTTGAGTGCAAAAGTTAAATTTCTGTCTCTCATTTCACGTCGGCATTACAAATCATTAGTCATGAAAGTAGAAAAGGAATGCCAAGTGAACTTAGTGAGACAATTCAGTACCACTTGAAGTAACTGCACTGTCACAGTGTTGCCAAATATCAGCAACGATGTTGCCAGTTCTTAGCTGTACTAGGAAGACCTGTGTAGCGATAAGCGACGCGAAATCGCGCTGGTCGCATGTGGGCTTCTAGAGGGGAGTCGCGCATTTCGGTTAATACGCGCTATCTCCTGATAGATTCCGTCGTCACATTTACGATGCAGATATTACATTCGTTCAATGAGGCCGAAACTAGCGTTTAAATTTTTTTGAAGCTTTATAGCATTATGATATAAAAGGTAAAGCAGTCAACAATCCGAAGATTGGTTTGAACACCACAGTGCTTTACTAGGCATGGCCCTGTTTGGAGGTGGTATGCCGTTGCCTTCCTCCGACCTTCGAACTGACTTACCCAGCCAGTTATAGGGGGACCTACAGTTTAACGTGGGTTCCGAACCACGGTGCTACTCGGTATTTTTCACATGAGCAGTACTGCCAGAGGTGAAAGAAGTGGAAAGTGACAGATAAAAATCCTAGGCCTTGGCGGGGATCGAACCCGCGACCTTTGGATTTGTATACTGGCACTCTACCACTGTGCAACCGAGGCGCACCATGCAAATAACTAGAGAAAAAAATACTGATATTGTGATTGCAACATACGGCAGGTCAGAGTCTGAGATATATAAACTTCCATCACGATTTCAGTTTCACCCCCCTCCCCCGCCCCCGGAAAAAGACTGAAACAATTACTTTGTTAGATATCTACAAAAGCAATTTTTTATGAGTTACTGGAAATGAATATTGCATCATCCGTCACTAAACAGTAAGGTATCAAACACTTCGCATCTTGAAAGCGACAGCCCACAATATTCTCAATCCTACTAGCATCTGGCCTAAACTGGCTTTTAGCCATGCATTGAGAAGAAATGATGATGAATTGATAACTTACCCTCATCAACTGTCAGTGAGAGCTTTTTGTAACAAAACGAAAAAGTAATACGAATCATCATTTTCTCCAATGATACTAGGCACTGTTGTCCGAAGATGGACTGTATCTACGTTGAGTCTTGTCAAACGCGTCTCACATTCAAGGTATATTACCTAAATGAATTTAGTCCTCATGAAGCTGTAACAAAACAGAGAATCTGGGTGGTTGCGCATGTTCGCAAGTTTTTTTACCATCCGTAATACTTGATGCAGAGATGAGGAAAATACAAATCCATCATCTATCGGTTTCTTCGATTCTTTGGACAGTTTTCTTTGGTTTGTACTCCTTCACTTCATCGGCGATCTACTGGTTTCATTGAAATTACAGTAATCAAAATTACGCGACTATTTGTCCCACATTTTAATGTCCTTGGTTTTTATTCTGAATGACAGTGATGATTTCTGTTGGACTGGTTCCATATATCTGAGCCTAATTAATGAAATTTTATTCCCATGACAGATGAAAGCAATTAGAACCTTGTATCTCTATAATGAATTTTCATATGAAAAAAATTAACACCTGAAGATGGGTCTTCAAAAACTTGAAAACGGTCTCTGACCTGTAAAGCAACATTCTTAATAATAAAAAAAAAAAAACAGCTGACACGGCTTCAGAATTTATTATTTACTTGATGGGATGACTACATTTGAAGTGATTTCCAAATAAGTTGTTTTATCTATATTTAAACTTTACCATCATTTTAGAATAATTGATAAATTCATTTAAGAAAATGTTCTTTCGTTTTGTTTCTGATGTCACTTGATATTCTTGAAGTAGGTGGCTACAGCATCTGCTATGAGGTTTCCAAGAGACAGTTGGCACGGATGATTTTGTTTGATAGTAAACGGATAAATTAAAGACGTAACGAGACGAAATGATGAGATCCAGCTTTGGCAACAAAACGGCCCCGATATCTAAATTGGCTAGGTTTTCAGAAAGTGACTATTATACAGCTAGACATTACTGCTATAAACCCTACCTCATTTATTTACTCACAGCTGAGGCTGATTTCTCGCAACGAGAAAGAGAGTAGGAGTAGTTAATGTATGAAACGACCTTCTTGAACGCAAATTCAGTTAACTACTACAACGAGCATATTATATTGTTAATTTTTGAAAATATTTAATGTAGATGACAATAAAAAGTCAACTGACTGCAGAATTACATATCAGACTCACATCTACATGATGCCGAAGTTGCGAAACAATAGGCCCTACTACTACGTTGGAACATCTTGATTACATTGGTGGCCTGATGAACGTGTTTTTGTGGCTGGCGTCCTGCATGTTAGGATCCGGATCCGTAATTCCACTCAGGCTCGAGATACTGTGCTCTCTAAATTCCGCATATGTCACTATTAAAAAAAAAAAAAAAAGAAATCAATGAATACCTCATTGAGCGTATTACCAGTTTTGTTTCTCGGTTTATGGTTGGTTCATATGCAGGACTTACCGTTATGTTTACTGTACTCCATTAACTAACAATAAGACTCACAATTTGTCGCAGAAAAGTCTTCCTAAATACCCAAATTTGTCCAGTTTCCTTCGAGTTTGCTTCCTAATAAAATAAAATGTCCACAGGTCAATATGGAAATTACAAGCTACCAGTTATTGACAGAACATCTTGCTACGATAAATTCCGCTCCATTTGAATTTTTTGAGCACGTTCCTTGATGAGGTGCTCAATGGATTCCGGAATTGTCTTTATTGCCTGCCTCGTTGATTTCATAAAATGTTACGTAGTCTCATGGCCGGATGCGATTTAAACATTGTTTTAATTGCAACGTGTTCATTACAGCGCGGTGATAGGTTTCAAAGTACAAAGTGCCAGGTATCTCACGTCGATAGATTATCATTCGATCGGTGTCGTCGCAGATAGCGGACGACATTAATTTACTATACATTGCAATGTTCAATGCAATTCTCGAATTTCATTGATTTCTTATGTTAAAGTCAAAACGCGTAAGTTCCAAGAGGTCTACCGAACATCTGTTAGGCTCCTTTTGATGGCTTCCTCTGTTCAGAACGAAAACTATCCCTCCGGCAGGCGCGCTTCGCCTTCTCCGTTTCCAGACACGCAGGACTTCGCTCGCTCGTTGTGCCGCATTTACCAAAACGACCGTGGCTGCCCCCACCGCGTCATACCTCTTATCGACTTCAGAAAGGTAACGAAAGAAATTACCCTTCACGTTGGTGGCCACTAAACGCTACTGTTAGCATTACTCATGATGCAAGAACACTATGTTAGTGTTTCTATGATGTCTGACATAGCTAATAAAAAATTCGAAAATTTATTGGAACTATCCTTAACGCGGTAGCAATTATCGAGTGGACAAAAGTTACTTCATACGTCTTTGTCTATTTTAAAACCACGTTTCCATCTGAATGATTATTTTACACTTTTCAAATTTTGTATGTGTGAAATTTTTCATTCAGTTTCAACCGTTTTTTATGAGAATACAACAGAGACATTCGATACATTTGTTTTATTTCTATTTCACCTGACCCTTCTTATGTATTAGTCACGAAAAGATCGCGAAGGTAAAAGATAGGGCGATATGAACTCACACTAAGTCTTACCAGAAATAGTTTTAACGGCGAACCATTCACGACTGGAAGAGAAACAGGCGGAAACAGCAGTTGTATAAAAATTGCCCTCCACCACACACCAATTAAGAAATGGCGTTAATGAAGCAGTGTCATCCAGTTCTAAGTTCAGTTGAAAGTTCTAGGTCTCTTGTTCAGAGGGAAGTTGGTTTGAAATGATCTGCAAAATTTGTACCAACACACGAAAACATGAACAAAGTAAGCTCTCTTGCACACGAGACACGAAAGAAAGAATGAAGGTTACAATTTAACGTCCCATCGACAATGGGGTCATTAGAGCGAAGAAGTAGTTCGGATTGTTATGATAAGGATGTCGAAGGAAATCGGATGAAACAAGACTAAAATGAACGTTATACATTAGCTCTAAGGCGGTTATATTAATGGATATGAGAACTTGTTGATCTTCAATATTGTGAAACATATTGAAAAAAAACAAATATAACGGTAATACAAAATACAAATTCAGAGATCAACTTGAAATAAAAACTAATGGTACTAACAATAATAAAGCACAGCAGTTCAAACACTTCACGAGGAGAATTACAGGGAAAATGTGTGTTTAACAATATTAAGGAGATGAACAGCAAGAGCAAACTGTTTACGGTTACGAAGAATATTCGTACAAGTAAATATACCAACGGTGGAAATACGACAGCCTACTGCGAAATGAATTATGTGGATCACATGTTTTCTTTCGACGTGAAATCTGGGATCGGCAGAGACAAAGTATTATCCACCTAGAGACAACGGAAAATGTAATGCGGTCGGAAACGACCAAAGGTAGCTACTAGCAGAGAAAAATATATCTCATTATTTTGTGAGAAGTAAAGGCGAATATAAACTGAAAGAATGTAAATACACGAGAAAAATAAAATTAATATTCAAGTTTCTTAGATATGACTTCTTTCTTCAACATATAATTCCATCTCTTCTGCACAGAGGACTAGCTAAGTGAACCTAACTCTACTATGACAGACAACCGTCTGCCTTTCGTGGAGATATTTCAGATGAAAGTGTTCTGCCGTATACGAATGACCTAACGGTTTGGTTTATAGGACAATTTCACTTTTGGCGGTTGCAATTACTTTACAAATAACAGATCGAATGAATGGAGTAATTTGAAGGGAAACTAATTATTACAATTACTTTGAATCACCTGCAAATATAGAAATATTTAAGACAAAAAGTACTTCTGAAGCAACAATAAACACTAACATTATAATGCACCTAAACAGGGGCATCACTATACGAAGAAAACAGTTTCTTATTGGAAAGGTTATGCGGATGTAATAGAAGTCACTATATTCTGTAGCAGAAGCCGTCTTGTCAATTTTATGATTATCGGTAAAAACTTCCGTAATAGCTGCTCTAGGACGGTACCCGCCAGATGCTCATTTTGGTAATATTCCTGGAATGTGAGCCGCGTATGACAAGATTGAACGTATATACGTCCAATTTGGGACAAAGGTCCGTACTAACTTTGGAGAAAGTATTCATTTCACACTTTCTCCGTTTCGTTGAAAGAAACTCTTCCCGGAAATTGATGAACGTAAGTCATCTATTCATCAGCATTTTCAATGATGTTTTCTGCTTTCGGACTAAAGCCTTACTTAGAATGGGCGTTGGCAGCGCAGCATGGATAAAAGCCAGTTGAAGCATGCTGTTTGTAGGAATGAGGATATTGTGGGATGGCCAAGAAATTCTTCCTATAGCTTAGCAGTATTGCTTACGATGCTAGTAAACTCTGATCGTTCCCTTAGTTCCAGAATTCGAGGTATTTTCCAATATTCATTAGGATATGACATTAGTCATTGCATTTAAATGACTCTGTTATCCTGAATTAAATTTTCGACCGCAGAAAGGTCTACCCCTCCTTAAATTGCAAACAATTTTGTATTTTATGTCGGGACTGTCTGTATTAACCGCTAACAAATGTCAGATAACTGAACGAGAAATCTCATTTTAGCTCGGTGGCGCCATTCTCGTTTTCTCATCTACAGCAAGCATAGTTGATTAGTGAGGTATCGTTGTACTAGTGATGTGTGTGGCTTCAGGTCTATATTTCTCCTCTGAAAAATATCCTAAGTAGCATTCAGCAACGAAATACCAAAACTCATTGCAGTGTGTCAACCAAGAGATAGTCATTTTCTAATGTTATTGTAATCTTTATCATTCAGCTGTAATGCCATAAACATCATTGATTACTATCATTATTACCATCATTATTATCATTAATTCAGTTGCAAAAGCTTTATTTCCCATGTGGCCAAGAGACCAGAAAGAAAGTGTGGTTTGACGAAAAATAGGACAATAGGAGAAAGTAGGTAAAACGTTTGTAACAATTTATGTTGATTTATCATCATGACGACAGATACTAAGCAACAACACATGCAAGTAATAGGTTGCAACGTTCGAAAAATCCATCAGACACATGGGTTCGGATTCTCAACATCATTTGTTGGCCCATCAAGGCTGTAACACTACGAAATCAATAAGCTGCTTAGTAGTCTATAGATTATATGTATATGTTTGCAGAGGAAAAACATCAGAATTGCACGTTTCCCACATATACAGTGTAGTTTCTGTGTTCATGGCCGTAATTTTAAATATCCATTCTTCTGAATACTTAAGTGAAATAATTACTGTGTTGCACAAATAATCAGTTAACTATGTTTCTTATGGCTTTCAAGCAAACCAACACGTAGAAGACATAAAATATTACTTGTACAGTCGTAAGGCTGCATTTTGAAACGCAGTCGCTTTCAAGTTGCGAAGTTTTTCGAGACGGGTGGGGCATCATTGATTTCCAGTAACTTTTCATAAAAAAAATTAGCTTTTGTCGAAACGAATCAAAGCAATTGTTTTAGTCTTTTTTCGGGGGGGGGGGGTGAAACTGAAATCGTGATGGAAGTTTATATATCTCTGACTTTGACCTGCCGTATGTTGCAATCACAATATCAGTATTTTTTTCTCTAGTTAGTTGCTGAAAATATATCATAATGCTGTAAAGCTTCAAAAAATTTAAACGCTAGTTTCGGCCTCATTGAATGAATTTAATATCTGCATCGTAAATGTGACGACGGAATCTATCAGGAGATAGCGCATATTAACCGAAATGCGCGACTCCCCTCTAGAAGCCCACATGCGACCAGCGCGATTTCGCGTCGCTTATCGCTACACAGGTCTTCCTAGTACAGCTAAGAACTGGCAACATCGTTGCTGATATTTGGCAACACTGTGACAGTGCAGTTACTTCCTCAAGTGGTACTGAATTGTCTCACTAAGTTCACTTGACATTCCTTTTCTACTTTCATGACTAATGATTTGTAATGCCGACGTGAAATGAGAGACAGAAATTTAACTTTTGCACTCAAGGAATGTAGTTATTTGTGTAGGTGACTTTCAGGTTCTTTCGCGATGCGTTAGAGGCTAAGCATTCAATATGTGAGAGAATAATGCCAATCTCTGGCAGTGTGTGTTTGGCTGTGTGGTTCTGCTTGTGTCTTGTGATGCAAGCCTGGTGTGAGGCGGCAGTTCAAATCCTGGTTGGAGAAAGTGCGTTTGGGGATGGAATTTAATTTCATTTTATTTTACTTTATACGCTGCAGATAGCAAGAAGAAACTCTTTAACGAAATCATAAGAAAAACTTTACACAATAAGTATTTCAGAAAGGTCGACTTCAAATTATGGAAATGGGATTAGATGTCTTCTTTGCTTCACCATACAAACGCCTTCGAAGAAATTCGAATTCACCTCCATTGATGTGAAATATCTCCTGTAGAAATGAGACATGAAGACACGAACCTTGCAGTATGCCTGTATTGCTTTAGAACGTGCACTGAAACGTATTCACATAATTTAGCTCATACATTTACCGTACGGAGTGAAACAACGACACTAAAACATTTTAGTGGGTTACATATTGTGTCTTGATGAAAACATATGAACTGATGACAATAACAAATTACATGAAAGGCTTTTCTGAAAGGAAAAGAATCGAGATTTAAACCACAAATAAGTGTTAACCATTGTAGAGTGCCATTTGATTGGACAATGACAACTTTTTGCCTCTCTAATGTATATGCTCATCATTCAAAATAGGTGGTCTGCTTCGTTATATCCTGTGTGAAATACGAATCGCAACCTTTTTTGTGGATCACCACTTAGCAACACTACAGCATTTTACGCCTCCAGGGCGATGAGCGGCGGTAGGCGCTGTGGGCAGAGGGCGAGGCAGCGCTGTGTAGCGCCGCCACCGCTGCTGCCGGCGAGTGGGCCGCGGAGAGCTCTGCCAAGTGCTGTGGCCAGAGGTGGCAATGTTATTGGGCCGAAATGTTATTACCAGTGTTCCAAAAAATGAAATACGTTACGCATATGCTCCCCTTACACATGTGGCATCAGCATGCACGAGTGACGTGAATTTAAAATTTTTGTCAACAGTCGGTTTCGATCGCTAATACTGAACATGAAAGTCGCGCACTTTACCGCAAGACCAAGGAGGGATCTGACCCAGTTATCTTCTAACTGCACACAAGAAGTGCTGTATGAACTCCCGCAGTCTGCAGTGTTGCCAGATTGTGCAGATAGCTGAACTTAGAGCGAATCAGCGCGGCCACTTTTATTGTCCCATGTCGCGATCAGCTCGGACTTAGGCTCAGCGGCGGCCGGCCGGCGGCCAGGTTTTTTGTCAAAGAGTGTACATCACAAGACTTGAAATGTTACTATTTAGTCGTATTTTTGTTTGGCTCTCTATTCGAGAATGGAATGGGAGATAAAATAGTATAACGGTGGTTCAATAAACCCTCTGCCAGGCACTTACATGTGATTTGCAGTATATCCCATGTAGAGGAAGATCTACTATTAACGCTTTCGCATGTGCAAAGCATACATGGTTATAGATCTACAGAATCCCGTTCGAGTATTCGCCCTAGTGTTAAGTTAATACAATAATTATGGCGCATACGGTCAATATTCATTAGGTGCAGTTAGGAACTGTGATGGGAATCTGAAAAGTGTGCTACTGCGCCAATAGAATTATATATTGTGTGTGAGGGGGAGGGAGGGAAAGGGGTTGATTTAGGAATTTGCTTCTCACAGTGGACGTGCTAGGGTAGCCCGCGCGATTGAGGTAATCGCGGTGTTTTTAGTGGCATTATGACTAGCACGACTGACTAGACTAGGACGAACTGGGGTCGAAACCCGATGGTAACTTCTTAAACATTTGTATTAATTCAATGCCTAAAATGTCGCCCGATTCTTACAAATTGGGAGATCCGGGTCGAACAGAGCTTGAGCGCCTGTGCAGTGTCGCTGCACATGGCCGAATTCTGGGTCCGGAGTCCGCTCCGCAGCGATCTCCACTGATGTACTGCACGTTTCTACCCACATAGGTCGCCAGGGGTAAGCAAGACTGTGCTGTGCTCTTGCTTGTACTACAGTCTGACATACGTCACGACACTCCAGGCATATTTCTTACCCAGCTCGATAGCAGCGCGTCTAGCGGCCAGCAGGCGACACTGGAAGGGGTCAGCGCCCGTCAATTCAGACACATACCGTGGTGTCACCGGAATTGCTGCAAAATGGTTAGTCGTACCTCGCTAACAGGAAACAAAGGGTGTCAGTGCAAGGGAATAGTGAATTAAGCCAACGGCCATCAGATTCGAAATAAATTACACGCGGTGTCTCACAAGGATCCATCTTTGGGACATTGCTTTTTTGTGTACATTAATGAACTCTTACCAGTTAAAGTGCCAGAAGAATAGTTAGTTTTGTTGAAAGATACGAGTATTACAATAAACAGCATGTCGAGCATAGTTCTGGAAAGGTCTGCTAATGATATTTTCATTAACTTTAATAAATGGTTTTAAGCCAAGTCATTGACATTAAACAATGAAAAGACTCAATTCTTGCAGTTCAGAACATGTAAGAGATTCCCATCCAGGCCCCCCCAGGGGGCCCACAGCTCTTTTGTCGGTACGTGTGGCGCGCACGGGTCCCCGAGCCATTGCAGCCTTTATTCCTGCTTTCCCCAGGCTGCATTACCCCTCCTAGTTCCCCCTCCTTCCCATCCCAATTGCTCCTTCCCACCCTCTCCCACCCCGTCTGTGGGTGTTACTCTAGATGACGGCTTGGCTATCCAATGGTACCGATTGTACTGCACTTTGGTTTTGTCTGCTGTGTACACCGGTTTTTGGCCTAGTTTGGTCCCCCCTCGGGGTTTGACCTTCCATAACTAAATTGTCCGATAACGTGTGAGCCAATTGGGGAAGAACTCCCTACCTAGCCCCTACGGCGCGGGTCCTATCCTTTCATTTTCACTTCCTTTCCTCGCTGTAGCCCCCCATCCCCCACTAGGTCCCCAGCACGTGTAGCCAGTCCGTGTGGGAGGGCTGTTATGTACCCTTTGGCTGAGCCCCCTGACATTACGGGGATCACACTACTGGTGTCTGAGCTGCGACCTCTCCATGCAAGCCAAGTAGTTGATGCCTGTCCTCGGGGGTATCAGAACTCCCGGCAATGGCCATCGTGCCAGGTGGCCTTTGCTGAGGCTAGGTGGCGCCCATGGAGAGAGCCCCGGTTTCGGAGTGGGTGACACCAGGGCGGACGTCTAGCCCCATGAAAAGAGTTAGACTGCAAAATGGTCGTGCATCGGCCGTCTCTCAAGACAGAAAGAGATCTTTTAATGCTGCTACTGCGGGTACGCGGATGTTTCCCTCCCTCGCTACCCCTTGGGAGGAAGGCCAGGCTCGCCGGGCCCCCCAGGGGACCCACAGCTCTTTTGTGGGTACGTGTGTGGCGCGCTAACTGGCCCCGAGCCGAAGCAGCCTTTCTTCTGCCCCAGGCTCCTTCACTTTCCCTCCCGGTTTATGCCTTCGCCCGGAGACGGGCGTCTTTCGCGTGTTACGGTGGTTTCTTGTGTTTCTCTTATTCCTTGGTTCCTCCCTTTCCTTAGCTTTGTTTCTGTCTTCCTCTTCTTGCTGTAATCTATTAGCCTTCTTCTTCTCCTCCTCATTAGTCTCCGCTTCGGCGTTTCAGACACTTCTTTCCTTCTTTCTCTTCATTTCCTATCCTCTTCTTCTTTCCTCCCTGTGCGTGTCTGAAGGCCGACCCACGCGTTATCATGCATAGCAGGTGACGGGGTAACGCGTAATTCGCCGCCCCGGGTAGACAAGTAGGGCACGTACTTATCCCCTGGTAAAGGCCAGGCCCAGTGAGGGGTGATTACCCGAGCTGGTACCTTCGGAACATGCCGATTGGTCCCTCCGTCAGTTCTCGGGAGGTGTGACCTGAGGTGTGAGCAATCACCTAAGGCGGGTAAGCCCTCGGAGAGGGCCCCCACTAGGAAGGAGCGCGCCATTGGAGACGCCGGTAATCACGGGGGACACTTCCGCAATGACTTCCTTCTCTTCTTCAGTGACGTTGACCCAGAAACGTAAGTTAGATTCGCTTCAGCAAAAAAAGACTCTGCCTAATCTACGGAAATTTTTTGTTGTTTCTCGAACCGACGGTAAAGATTTCACGTCTGTCAATCCTTTCGTCATCCAGAAAGGTGTTGATGCAATTGCTGGCCCTGTTAAAACCTGTTCACGTCAGCGCAATGGCACATTGTTGCTGGAAGCGGACAGTGCATTCCAAGCCCAAAAGCTAATCCGGACTACATTGTTACACACGTTTCCAGTCAAGGTAGAAGCGCACCGCACACTCAACTCGTCACGGGGGTAGTTTTTACGAGATCCCTTGACGGGGTGTCTGATGAAGACATACAATCCTATATGTCCGTTCAGGGTGTAACAGCCGTCCATAGGGTGATGAAAACGGTAGATAACCAGCTGACACCGACTCGTACTGTGTTTTTGACGTTCGACAGAGTTGAACTCCGGTCGAAGGTCAAAGCAGGGTATGAAGTCATCTTTGTCCACCCTTATGTGCCTAACCCAACGAGCTGTTTTAAATGCCACAGATACAACCACACCCGTCAATCTTGTCCTAACGCAGCAAAATGTCACTTGTGGTAGGGACGCCCATGAGGGGGATTGCCCACCTCCGTCCCCTCACTGCCTTAACTGCAACGGCGACCATGCGGCTTCCTCTCGAGACTGCCCTGTATTTAAGGATGAAAAAATCATCCAGCAAATTCGGGTTACGGAGAAGGTATCAACATCTGCCGCTCGACAGTTGTTGGCGAGTCGAAAGCCCACTGTCCTCCCAGCGGGGACATACAGTAAGGTCCTCACCTCAACTCGACCTACTAAGGATTCAAGTACCCAGACTTGTGATTTCACTTTCGCTGACACAGTTGTGCGATCCGCCAGCCCGAAGATCGACGGTTCCACGTCCCCGCTTCCTCCTGCTTTTAAAGTACAGTCTTCGTCAACCTCTAGTAAACCACGGGCACCTAAATAAGATGCCCGGACATTGAAAAAGGAACCCGTCCGTGAGGATTTTCTGCGTTCTCAGGCTTCCCAACCGTCGACTGCCTCTTCTCACAGTCACTATTCCAGAAGAGCCAACAAGAAAGAGTTCCTCTCCTTCCCTGCCGAGGCGTGACCAATCCGTCACGCTGTCCAACAGCTGCCGGCCTCGGCCGTCTTCTGTTTCACCGGGACGCTCCGTCTGCCGGGCACCCGGCCATTTACCGGCGGTGGAAACTGCCCCTCCTGATCAACTCAGGGAGGTGGCAGGCGCGTAGTCGAACCTATGGACCACAACCCTTTGCCCCTAGACAGCGATAGCAGTGCTCCCTCGAAATCCGGTCATCAGCGGCCGACGAGGTGACCCCGCTTGCTAGTTCGTATTTATCCTTATTTCTTATCTCATTTTTTATCATGGCGCTAATTCAATGTAATTTTTGCGGCATTCGTTCCAATCGGGAGTAGTTAAATTACTCCTTCGATTGCACTGCCTGTTTCTAGTCTGTCTCCAAGAAACTAAGTTGCGTCCAAGTGATCGTGCAGACATTCCCCACTACAACTCTGTGCGTTTCGACCTGCCACCTGCCCCATGGAGGGGTTCTGATGTTCATTCGAGACAACGTCTATTACCATCCCATTTCATTGCATACTCACCTACAGGCAGTTGCCGTTCGCATCACTCTATCCACATTTCCCTTTTCCCTCTGTAATGTCTATTCGCCATCGTCATCTGCCCTTACTAGGGCAGATGTGCTACATCTCGTTGACCAGCTCCCTTCACCTTTTGTGTTGGTAGGCGACTTCAATGCCCACCACCCCCTATGGGGCTCTCCGGCATCTTGTCCGAGAGGCTCCCTTTTGGTGGACCTTCTCCAACACCTCAATCTTGTCTGCCTCAACACTGGTGCACCGACCTTCCTTTCTGACACAACCCATACTTACTCCCACATAGACCTTGCGATATGCACTACTCAGCTTGCTGGTCGGTTAGAGTGGTATGCACTTTCTGAGACGTAATCGAGTGACCATTTCCCTTGTATCATCCACTTCCTGCATCATTCACCATCTCCTCGTCCCACCAATTGGAACATCTCTAAAGCCGACTGGGGGCTTTATTCTTCCATGGTTGTTTCTCACGATCAGAATTTTCCCAACTGCGACAGTCAGGTCGACTACCTCACAGAGGTTATTCTCACCGCTGCCGAACGTTCCATACCCCGTACGTCCTCTTCTCCACGTCGTGTCCAGGTCCCTTGGTGGACTACAGCCTGCCGCGACGCGCTTAGTGCCCGGCGCCGTGCTTTACGCACCCAAATTTGGAGTATTGCATAAATTATAAACGTATGAGAGCGCAATGTCGTCGTATCATAAACGACAGCAAAAAAGCTTGCTAGACTACTTTTCTAGTTCTTTTAACCGTTTTACTCCCTCCTCGGTTGTTTGGGGTGGCCTCCGCCGTTTATCCGGCATCAAGGTCCACTCCCCGATTCCTGGCCTGACCGTGGAGAACGCAGTCCTTGTGGACCCCGCTGATGTTTCCAACGCATTGGGCCGTTTCTTTGCGGAGGTTTCGAGCTCTGCCCATTACCACCCTGCCTTTCTCCCTCGGCAACAGGTAGAGGAGGCACGGTCGCCTTCTTTCCGCTCCTTTAATCGTGAAAATTATAATGTCGCCTTCACCATGCAGGAGCTAGACCGTGCTCTCGCCCTGTCCCGATCTTTTGCTCCCGGGCCCGATTCCATCCAGATTGAGATACTGAAGAACCTCTCTCCTGCGAGCAAGTGTTTTCTTCTTAGTACCTACAATCGCATATGGACTGAAGGTCGTGTTCTCACAAGTTGGCGTGAAGCCATTGTTGTCCCCATCCCCAAACCAGGGAAGGACAAACATCTTCCTTCCAGTTATCGCCCCATTCCTCTGACGAGCTGCGTCTGTAAGGTGATGGAACGCATGGTTAACGCTCGGTTGGTCAGGCTCCTCGAATCTCGACGCCTCCTAACAAATGTCCAATGCGGTTTTCGTCGACACCGCTCTGCTGCTAATCACCTCGTTACGTTGTCGACTTTCATTATGAATAACGTTCTGAAGAAGCGTCAAACAGTAGCAGTGTTCTTCGATTTGGGGAAGGCATACGATACCTGTTGGAGAGCGGGCATTCTCCGCACATTGCACACATGGGGCCTTCGGGGCCGCCTCCCTCTTTTCATTCAAGCGTTTTTGGCGGATCGCAAGTTCCGGGTACGGGTGGGCTCTGTTTTGTCAGATACCTTTTGCCAGGAGAATGGGGTACCGCAGGGCTCCGTCTTGAGTGTGGCTCTTTGCCATTGCAATCAATCCGGTCGTAGATTGCCTTTTAGCTGACGTTTCCGGATCCCTTTTTGTAGACGATTTCACAATTTATTGCAGCGCCCAGCGGACGTGTCTCTTGGAGCGTTCTCTTCAACGCTGTCTTGACCGTCTATATTCCTGGAGCATCGCAAACGGCTTCCGATTCGGCACTGAGAAAACGGTGTGTATAAACTTCTGGAGATACAAGTAATTTCTTCCACCTTCTCTACGTCTCGGCCCTGTTGCTCTCCCTTTCGTGGAGACTACAAAATTCTTGGGACTCATGTTGGATCGGAAACTTTGCTGGTCCACACACGTGTCCTATCTGGCTGCTCGTTGTGCCCGATCCCTTAATGTTCTGTGTCCTCAGTGGCACGTCATGGGGAGCGGATCGTACCGTCCTGCTTCACCTTTACCAGGCCATTGTTCAGTCGAAGCTTGACTATGGAAGCCTTGTATACTCTTCTGCACGGCCGTCGATTCTCCGCCGTCTCAACTCTATTCACCATCGGGGATTACGTCTGGCGACCGGTGCATTTTATACCAGCCCTGTTCAAAGTCTGTATGCCGAGGCTGCTGTATTATACTTGACTACTCGGCGTGGCATACTCTTGTGTTGGTATGCATGCCGCCTGCGGTCGATGCCCAACCATCCATCTTACCGATTATTTTTTGACGACTCACTCGATCGCCAATATCAGTTGTCTGCGATTGCCTTGCTTCCACCAGGAGTTCGGTTTCGCCGTCTGCTACAGCGGCTTGATTTTACCCTTCCTTCCACCTTTCGGTTGAGCGACAGCCCATTGCCACCATGGCATCAGGCCCAGGTTCACACTCACCTTGAACTTAGTTCGCTCCCCAAGGAGAGCACTCCAGATTTGGTATACCGCTCGAGGCTTGTCGAACTCAGTTCGCGGTCCGATAATGCCGTATTTATTTACACTGATGGTGCCAAGGGAACTGCCAGTGTCGGATCTGCCTTCGTCGTCGGGAACAACCGTTTCCAATACAAGCTCCCTGACCGGTGCTCGAACTTCACAGCTGAGCTACTTGCCCTCCACCAGGCCGTTTTGTATACCTGCCGCCACCGCGC
The DNA here is from genome assembly GCA_026315105.1 of Locusta migratoria. NCBI lineage: Eukaryota > Metazoa > Arthropoda > Insecta > Orthoptera > Acrididae > Locusta > Locusta migratoria. The sequence continues at coordinate 463,865,972 of CM048745.1, read as the reverse complement.
ACCTTTCTATGCCATATTTTTGGACTCCCTTAGTGCCCTGTAGTGTCTTAAGGACCCTTCCTCGAACCATCCTCTCGTGTATCGGATCCAACGCTCCCTCCAGTTGCTTGCAGATGACAGCTGTTACGTTTCTTTCCAGTGGGTCCCTGGCCACGTGGGTGTGCCCGGGAATAAGACTGCCGACATAGCAGACAAAGCCGCAGCTCTTTTGTCTCGCATGGCTACCTTTTGCGTCCCATCGGACGATGTTCAACGGGCTCTTCGCCGGAGTATCGTGTCGTCATGGCACAGTGCGTGGTTTTCACTGTACAACAATCCCCTCAGGGGGCTCACCGCTCTGTGGTGAGTACGTGCGTGGTGAGCACGGGGCCCCAGCCTTTGTAGCACTCCTTCCTTTCCGTGCTACATGACGCTTCTTCTACTGTCCTTTTCCCCTCTCTTGGGGACCGAGTGTGTGCATCCTTCGGGGAACCGAAGTTCTGACCCTTTTGGCTTTACAGTCTTCTTTCACCTCTTTCTTTGCCTCCGCGTCTGCGTTTGAGGCTTCTCCTCCTACTATCTCTCTCTTCCTCCTCCCTGTACGCACTTGAAGGCCACCCATATGGGTGACTGGGTAATGCGTAAGTCCCAGCCCCGGGCTGGCATGTAGGGTGCGTGCGTACCCCCTGGTTAAGGCCAGGCCAGGGGAGGGGCGATTGCCTGCGCTGATAACTTCCCGATTCGCCGATTGGTCCCTCCGTCTGTAGATCGGGAGGTGTGACCTGGGGTGTGAACAATCACCCAAGGCGGGTGTGCTTCCGTTGGGGGCCCCCAGCAGGAAGGAGCGTGCCATCGGAGACACTGGCAATCGTGGGGGATACAACCGCGATGGTTCTAAAAAAAAGAAAATGGAAAGAGCCTTTAGAAATTGATGTACTAGACAATAGTGTGTCTGAACAGAAAAATTTACAGACATCAAAGTTCCTTGTGGTGACCCGTACTGAGGAAGGTCAATCCTTTTCGTCGGTGAGCCCATTTATTATTCAAAAAGGGGTTGATGCCATTGCCGGCCCAGTTAAGACCTGCAACCGCCTACGAAATGGAACACTACTGTTAGAAACAGAAAGTGGCTCCCAGGCACAGCGGCTGCTTAAGGCTACTCTGCTCCACAGCTACCCGGTTCGTGTTGAGCTCCATCCAACCCTCAATTATTCACGAGGGGTAGTCTTCTCGGCCAGTTTGGACGGTCTGACTGAGGATGAACTGAAAGAATATCTGGCAGCTCAAGGCGTCGTTGCAGTACACAGGGTGACAAAAAAAGAGAACAATGTTGTAGTGCCCACTCGCACAGTGTTTCTGACCTTCGACCGAGTGGCTCTGCCGCCGAAGATCAAGGCAGGGTATGAGGTCATCACAGTACGACCTTATATCCCTAACCCTACTCGGTGTTATCAGTGCCATCGATTTAACCACACAAGCCAGTCTTGCAAGAACCCAGTCATATGTGTCACCTGTGGTAAAGAGGCCCATGAGGGGATTTGTCCACCACCGTCCCCTCATTGCATCAATTGTAACGGGAATCATGCTGCTTCCTCCCGGGAATGTCCCGTGTTTGCCGATGAACGAGCCATCCAGGAAATCCGTGTAAAGGAAAAGGTTCCCATACCAGTTGCACGTAAGATGTACGCCAGTCGTAAGCCCAAGACCCCGCCGCGTGGTAACTACAGTACTGTAGTTGCAACGCCTCCACCAACACGGGATATGGCCACACAGACTTGTGACCTACAGTTTACGACAGTAGTTGTCAAACAGTCTACATCGACAACGGCGTCACGTTCAACGAAAAGTGTGAGTACCTCTTCCAAGTCTTCATCTTCAGCTGTGAAACCACAGATAGAGACGCGAAAGTCTAAGAAAGAGCATTCGCGCGAGGATTTCCTCCGCACCCCTACCAAAACATCTGAGCCAACCAAAGAGCTTCACCAGGGCTCCAAGAAATCAAATAGGGGGAAAACTCTCCCCCCTCCTACCTCACAATGTGACGATGGCATCCCCTGGAAGCCTATAGTCTCTCCAGGTGCATCAGCCAAAGATGGGGCTGCCGACCACACTCACGCAGCTGCTGTGGTAACCTCTGAGAATATGGAGCAAGACCCTCCTGTCTCAGACACCACCAGTTGCGAACATTCGCACTGTGGCCCGCCGCCTTCGTCGGGCTGATGTCCACCTTCATCTCACTTTATCCCGTTATGGATATTCTTCAATGGAACATTCGTGGTATCCGGTCGAATTGGACAGAACTGCAGCTTCTAACGCGAACATATCATCCAATCATCTTCTCTCTACAGGAGACAAAATTGCTCCCTGATACTCGAATTACTTTCCCACGATACACTACCGTTCGATTTGACCTTCCTCCAGTGGCAGGAATTCCAGCCCACGGGGGCATAATGTTGCTTATTCGGGATGATGTACACAGTTCACCGGTCCCTTTGTGTACTCCAATACAAGCTGTTGCTGTCCGGATATACCTTCCTGGATTTGTCTTCACACTGTGCAATATTTACGCTCCTTCCTCTTTTCCCGTCACTAGATCAGATCTCCTAGATCTTATTGACCAGCTTCCGCGTCCGTTTTTGTTGGTGGGAGATTTCAATGCCCACCACCCCCTTTGGGGCTCCCCACGACCATGTCCACGGGGCTCCCTCCTGGCAGATATACTGAACCACCTTCAGCTCATCTGCCTTAACACTGGTGAACCAACTTATCTTTCAGACACCACAAATACTTTCAGCCATATAGATCTAGCTATCTGCACTGCTCAGCTGGCACGGCGTCTTGAATGGTCTGCTCTCTCAGACACACATTCGAGCGATCATTTTCCGTGTGTAATTCACCTAATGATGCCTGACACCCTTGAGCATCCACACCGCTGGCAGTTAACGAAAGCGGACTGGGAGCTCTACATGTCACTGGCGGATTTTGGTACTTACCATTATCCTAGTATAGACGACCAAGTGGAACACATTACCACAGTTATTTTGACAGCCGCGGAATGTTCCATCCCCTGCAAGACTTCCCACGCACGTCGTCCGCTTGTCCCGTGGTGGACCGCGGAATGCCGTGACGCTCTGCGAGCACGGCGACGTGCCCTTAGAATCTTCAAACAACGGCCCACGCTCGACAACTGCATCCGATACAAACGGCTGCGGGCCTATTGTCGTCGCCTCTTTCGCGACTGTAAACGCGCCAGTTGGCGCTCATTCACGAGCTCTTTTAATAGGTCTACCCCTTCCTCCATCATTTGGGGTAACCTTCGAAAAATTTCGGGCACTATGGCTCATTCCCCAATTCCCGGTCTGTGTGTCGCAACTGACACCGTCGTCGATCCTCCACAAATAGCCAACGCACTGGGTCGACATTTTGCAGAGGTCTCTAGCTCTTCACATTACACTGACGCTTTCCTAGCTAGGAAACGGACGGTGGAGGCGACTCCATTGCCCTTTCCCTCTCAGAACCGTGAATGCTACAATACCGAGTTTACTGTACGAGAGCTTCACCACGCACTCTCGTCTTCGCGGTCCTCCGCTCCAGGACCAGATGGCATTCACGTGGCGATGCTGCAACACCTTTCACCAACGAGCTTGCACTTCCTACTGGCCACCTACAACCGCATATGGATAGAAGGCACCTTTCCGCGACGCTGGCGTGAAGCCATAGTCATTCCCATACCAAAGCCTGGGAAGGACAAATGTCTCCCTTCCAGCTACCGCCCCATTTCCCTCACCAGTAGCATATGCAAGGTGATGGAACGCATGATTCACGGGCGCCTGGTATGGTGGCTTGAAACGAGACATCTCCTGTCTAATGTCCAATGTGGGTTTCGCAAGCACCGTTCTGCGGTGGATCATCTTGTTGCCCTATCTACCTCAGTAATGAATAACTTTTTACAGAAGCGCCAGACAGTAGCGGTGTTCTTTGATCTGGAAAAGGCATACGACACCTGCTGGAGGATGGGCATCCTCCGCACTCTGCATACATGGGGTTTTCGGGGTCGCCTGCCAATTTTTATCCGCGAATTTTTAACAGACCGTGTTTTTAAAGTGCGTGTTGGTTCGGTTTTATCGAGCACTTTTAATCAGGAGAACGGAGTCCCCCAGGGCTCGGTCCTGAGCGTTGTTTTATTTGCAGTGGCAATCAATTCTATAGCCGATCACCTTCCACTGGGAGTGTCGGCGTCCCTATTTGTTGACGACTTTGCGATCTACAGCAGCTCTGAGCAAACGGGTCTCCTGGAGCGGCGCCTCCAGCGGTGCCTAGACAATCTCCACGCGTGGAGTATGGACACTGGCTTTCGATTCTCAGCTGACAAGACAGTCTGCATGAACTTCTGGCGGCGGAAGGAGTTCGTTCCCCCGTCCCTTCGTCTGGGCCCCATAGTACTTCCATTTGTGGATACCACGACGTTCTTGGGACTTGTTCTCGACAGGAAGTTAAGTTGGTCTCCCCACATATCCCGTTTGGCAGCTCGCTGTACCCGCTCTCTCAATGTGCTGCGGGTGTTAAGTGGCACCTCGTGGGGAGCTGACAGGTCTACTCTCCTCCATCTGTATCGCACCATAGTTCGGTCCAAACTGGACTATGGTAGCATCGTTTATTCTTCGGCTCGACCGTCCATACTGCGCCGCCTTAATACAATCCACCACCAAGGTCTCCGTCTGGCGACAGGAGCGTTTTATACTAGCCCCGTTGAGAGCCTCTATGCCGAGGCCGCCGAACTACCCCTTTCTTACAGTCGGGAACTCCTGCTTAGCCGTTACGCTAGTCGTTTGTCGTCCATGCGAGGACACCCGACGTACGCAGTTTTTTTTAACGACTCACTTGACAGTCTCTTCACTCTGCGCCCGTCTGCTCTGCTACCACCGGGAGTACGCTTGCGTTCGCTACTCGGCCAGCTTGGCGTTACAATGCCTGCTATCTTCTCGACTGGAGAGAGCACCTCTCCACCGTGGCGAAGCCCCGAAGTCCGTGTTAACTTTGATCTTCATTCTCTCCCAAAGGACTCCACACCTCGTTTCGTCTACCAGAGAGAATTTCACGCACTCCGGTTTAAATTTGATGACAATTTGTTCATTTACACTGATGGCTCAAAGACAGACCAGGGTGTTGGGTGTGCTTTTGTACTTGGCAACGTCTCTTTTAAATATCGTCTTCCTGAGTGGAGTTCCATTTTTACAGCTGAGCTGTATGCATTATACCAAGCCACACAATACGTCCGGCGACACTCGCTCAGTAAGACTGTCATTTGCTCGGACTCTATGAGTGCTTTGTTGAGCCTTCGCATGCTATATCCGGCCCATCCCCTGGTACAAAGCATCCGCAATTGCCTTACTTCTCTTTCAACGAGCGGAACTACGGTGACGTTTCTGTGGGTCCCTGGCCATGTGGGAGTGTTGGGGAATGAGGCTGCGGATACGGCTGCCAAGGAAGCAGTTCTCCTTCCTCGGCTATCTACCTTTTCCACCAGCTCTGATGACCTTCGCGCTGGTATCTCCCAGCGTATTATCTCCCGTTGGTATCTACATTGGTCATCCCTGTCAGGGAACAAATTGCGAGCCATCAAACCTGTGCCTGATCTGTGGTCAACGTCATCTCGACCCTCCCGCCGAGAGGAGATTGTTCTGGCCCGGCTTCGTATTGGCCACTGCCGTTATAGCCACCAGCATTTATTACGTGGTGGTCCTGCTCCCTTATGTGAGCACTGTGATACACCTTTTACTGTGAACCATCTTTTAGTGCAATGTCCATTTTTTAACCGTCTCCGTCATGATCTGTGTTTCCCATTTGAATTGTCTGACATTTTAGCTGATGACCCGCAATCGGTTAACAGAGTTTTACTTTTTATACATCGTGCAAATATGGCGAAAGCCATTTAATTTCTAACCCCGGTTCTTTTTACTATGGGCAGTGTTGGGCGCTAATGACCACAGCAGTTGTGCGCCCTAAAACCACAAAAAAAAAACTGTACAACAATAAATTGCGAACTGTAAAACCGATCCCGACTGCTTGGAGGACCTCCTCACGCCCATCTCGGCGGGAGGTCATCCTGGCCCGGGTGCGGATCGGTCACTGCCGTTTCAGCCATCGTCACTTGCTATCAGCCGACCCTGCACCGCTGTGCTCCTGCGGTGAACTGCTGACAGTGCGACATGTTTTACTGTCTTGTGTTAATCATCTCCGTGTAGCGCTTCACTTTTCGTCTACTCTGGAGGAAATTTTAGCTGATAACACACGAGCAGCTGCTAGAGTTTTGCGTTTTATCAACTTGACCAATTTATCAAAGGATATTTAACCTTTTTAATTGTTTTATCTTTCGTTTTTAGCCTATTCTTGATGTTCTAACTGGCAGTCACCAATTTTCTTGAGATCTAGCGACTCACTATTCTTGTCTGGGCGCTAATGGCCATAGAAGTTGTGCGCCCTAAAACCACAAAAAGAGGCTCGCCGGTTAGGAGCAAAATCCTTTCCTCGCTACCTGGTTTGCACAAGGACTGATGGAGGAACTTTTACTATCACTAAACCGCTGTTCTTTGTTGAGACCATAGAGGAAAAGTTTGGTGAAGTGGAATCTATGAGTAAACGTAGATCTGGCTCATTGCTCATTAAAACAGTCTCGGCAGCCCAGTCTGAAGCTTTGCTCGCCTGCACCACCCTTGGCGACATTCCAGTAACAATACTCCCGCACAAATCCTTGAATTTGATACAGGGTGTGATATTCCACCGGCACCTCCTCCTTCAAACTGATGAGGAGGTTAGGCCCTATCTCGAGAGGTGTGGTTTAAATTTTGTTTGCCGCTTTCAGAGGGGACCTGAAGACAACCGCGTCGATACTGCGGCCTTTATCTTGGCATTCGAGGGGGACACACTCCCAGAGAAGGTCAAGATAATGATATATCGATGTTAAGTGAAGCCCTACATTCCACCTCCCATGCAATGTTTTCAATGTAGGAGGTTTGGTCATAGGTGCTCTTGCTGTACAGCAGTCCCAGTATGCGGTGATTGTGGACGCCCACTACATGAGGGAAGCCCTTGTGTACCTCCGCCAGTGTGCGTCAACTGTCAACACCACTCTTCACGGTCACCAGATTGCCCTCTGTTCAAGTAAGAAAAGAAAATACAAGAGTACAAATCCCTGGAGCGTTTGACGTACCCTGAGGCCCGCAGTACGACGTTATCTTCTAGCCTTTCACCCTCCTATTTCCACTCCCATTACCCCCCTACACCCCGTTCCCACCCCTCCCTCACATCTTCCTCTCCCGTAGCTCCTCTAGCCCTACCTTTGTGTTCCACACCTCCCAGCCAGAGAAGTGCACCCCTTCTCTGTCGCCTGCCGGTGACAGTGCCCCATCTCAGGGCCTTCCGTCCCAGTGTTCCCCAGATTGGAGATCTTCGACCTCCAGTTGGCCATCGGACTCCCAGTCAGTTAGTTCAAAGGTCGCCCGATCTTCATCAGTACCAGACCTAACTGACAAACGTCCTCTCCCCATCCCACGAAAGAGAGAGAAACAGAAAGAGAAAGAGGAGGATAAGAAGAAGAAGAAACCAAAGTTACAAGATAAAGCCACTCCGGTACCACCGGAGGTGCCGACTGTGCTTTCGCAACACGGTCATCCCATTGAGCCTGAGGCTGATCAGCTGTTTATGGATGTTGTCCCTTCTTCTTTGGTGACTGACACTGACAAAGCAGCGTGACAGACGTTACCCCATTCGCTTCCCGCCTAGATCCTTGTGATGTGATCATCCAATGGAACTGCAATGGCTACTACGGTCATCTCTTGGAGATTAAACAGCTAATCCCGCTTTCTTCTGCGGCCTGTGTTGTCCTGCAGGAATCGAGGTTTATGAATGCACATTCACCGACCTTCCGTGGGTTCCGTGCTTTTTGTCGGAACCGGGTTGGTCCCCTTCAGGCGTCTGGTGGGGTTTGTACTTTGGCCCGGAGAGATATTGTCAGTACCTGGATTCCTCTCAAAACCCCGTTGGAAGCGGTTTCTGTCCGGGTTCACTTGGACACTACGTTAACCATTTGTAACCTCTACCTTCCCCCTGACACGCCACCTACACTCACGTCCCTTGTTGACCACCTTCAGCAACTACCCCCTCCTTACCTCATCCTTGGGGACTTCAATGCCCACCATCCTTTGTGGGGCAGTGCTTATACGTCCAGTCAGGGCCGCCTCATAGACAAGTTTCTTGCTGACCACAATCTGAGCCTTCTCACCGATGGTTCCCAGACTCATTTTAGTGCCGCTCACGGAACCTTTTCTGCCATAGATCTCTGTCTCTCTCACTTCTCCTTCTCTCCTTCCTTTATTTCACTGGTCGGCGTATGACGACCTCTGTGATAGCGACCACTTTCCGTTGATCCTTTCACTTCCCTCACACCTACCACGAGCCAGGGTACCCCGCTGGGTTTTCCGTCGTGCTAATTGGCCGCTATATACATCCCAGGTTGTTATTCAATCTGCCCCCTCGGGCTGTATAGATATTATAAGCCAAATGACCAACATGATTACCCAAGCTGCCAACGCCGCTGTTCCCCGGTCGACAGGTCCTCCTCCTCACCGGCCGGTCCCTTGGTGGAATGCAACAGTTGCCGTAGCCATTCGTGAGCGCCGTAGGGCCTTGCAACATCTTAAGCGCCACCCATCCCTCGCTGGTCTCATAAATTTCAAACGTCTGCGTGCCAGAGCTCGTTACTTAATCAAACAAAGTAAGCGGACATGCTGGGAGCATTTTGTCTCCACATTGGGCTCTTCTGTCCCTCTGACAAGAGTGTGGGCTATGCTCCGATCTATCCAAGGTAGCTGGCGGCCGTCTTCCATCCCTGGCCTTGCCCTGCCTGATGGAGTCTGCACAGACCCATCTGTTGTTGCAGAACATCTTGCAACTCACTTCGCCAATGTATCAGCGACAACTTCATATCCGGCGACCTTTCTCCTTAAGAAACACCAGGCCGAAACCTTCAAATTAGGCTTTACTTCTCACCAGGTGGAACCATATAACGAACCTTTTACTGACTGGGAACTATCGCTGGCCCTCTCCTCTTCTCGTGATTCAGCACCTGGCCCTGACGATATCCATAATCAATTGCTGAAACACCTCAACCCTTCACAACGACATTTTCTCCTAAAAGTTTTTAACCGTATTTGGCTTCAAGGGGTCTTCCCCTCCCAGTGGAGGCAGAGTATTGTGGTCCCTGCCCTCAAGCCTGGCAAGGACCCGTCTGTGCTGGACAGTTACCGACCAATAACCTTGACAAGTGTCCCCTGTAAATTACTTGAAAGGATGGTAGCCCGCAGATTACGCTGGGTTCTTGAATCCCAGGGACTTCCCTCACCTTACCAGTGTGGATTCCGGGAGGGACGATCCCCTATTGACCATTTACTTCGACTGGAGACTGCGATCAGACAGGCCTTCTCTAAAAGACATCACATGGTCACAGTCTTCTTCGATCTTCATAAGGCATACGACACTGCTTGGCGTCATCATATTTTACGTTCTCTTCATGACTGGGGCCTCAGAGGCTCCTTACCAATTTTTATCCGTCAGTTTTTATCCCACCTCCTGTTCCGTGTCAGAGTTGGCTCTTCCTCTAGCTCCCCTCGAATACAGGAGAACGGCATCCCCCAGGGCTTAGTGTTGAGTGTTATACTTTTTCTAATCGCCATCAATGGGTTGGTGAGCTCTGTTGGGTCGCTGGTAAGCCTGGCATTGTATGGTGACGACTTCTGCATATGGTACAGCTCATACTCATTAGCCTCTACTGAACGTCAGCTCCAGAGAGTCAATCGGCGGGCTTCAATGTGGGCTACGTCCCATGGTTTCCAGTTTTCCTCGTCAAAAACGAGGGTGATGCATTTTTGTCATCGTACTACAGTTCACCCTGATCCAGAACTGTTCCTGGGTAATCAGTGCCTGGAAGTTGTAGCACAGCATCGTTTTTTGGGTCTTCTCTTTGACAAAAAATTGACTTGGGTGCCCCATATTCGCCACCATAAGATTAGTTGTATGAGGAAACTTAATGCCCTACGTTTCCTTGCTCATTCATCTTGGGGTGCAGACCGAACAACTATCCTTCGTATCTATCGGGCTCTAATCTTGTCCCGATTGGACTATGGGTGTCAAGTTTATGGTTCGGCAGCTCCTTCTGCCCTGAAATTATTAGACCCAGTTCACCATTATGGTGTTCGCTTGGCTACAGGTGCGTTCCCGACTAGCCCGGTCTACAGTCTCCTTGCTGAGGTGGGAATCTGCCCTCTTCAGGTCAGGCGGCATCAGCTTCTGGCATCTTATGCCATCGCTGCCCGGCAATATCCTTCTCATCGTGCTTACCAGGTTCTTTTTGCATATGAAGGGCTTCGACCCCCTGATACCCGGCCGCAGGCGGGATTGCCCGTCGGACTGCGGCTTGCCTCTCTTTGCCGAGATTTCCATTTCCCTTCCCTAGATTGCGCCCCCCCCCATTTCACTGCACGCACACCTCCGTGGATGGTGCCGCGACCACTAATTCGGGCGGACCTCTTCCAGGGCCCAAAAGCTTTAATTTCCCTCATGGTCTTTCGGCGTTTGGTGCGCCCAGTACTAGGAGTTTCAGGGAGCCTCTATCTTCGACACTGATGGCTCGAAAACTGCAGGCACTCTAGATATGCTTTTACATCTCCTGTTGGGGCGGAATGCCATTCTCTGCCAGAGGCATGCAGTGTGTTTACGGCAGAGCTGATGGCGATTTATAGAGCCCTCTGTTTTATTAAACAGACGCCTGTGGACCGTGGTTTAATCTGTGCTGACTCCATGAGCAGTCTGCAGGCCATTGATCGTTGTTTCCCCTCCCATCCTTTAGTTATTTCCATCCATGAACTCCTTGCTGACCTTCATCGTGCTGCCTGCTCCGTTACCTTTTACCTTTCTGTGGGTGCCAAGCCATGTTGGTATTACAGGGAATGAAGAGGCTGACCGGTTGGCTAGATCGGCAATTACTCGCTGCCCACCTCCCTTCCTAATTCCGGGTGCGGATCTGCAGGTGCACCATACTCCTCATGGTATAGCAGTTGGAAAGCTACTGCCCCTTCCAATAAACTTCGCACCATCAAAGATACGACTGCAGCTTGGTGTTCATCTTTACGCCCTTCCTGGAGAGAATCAATTGTCCTCTGTCGCCTTCGTCTTGGACACTGCAGGCTGACTCACGGATTACTTTTACGAAGTGGCAATCCACCACATTGTGATTGTGGAGCCGTACAATCCGTGTCTCATATTCTGACTGAATGTCCTCTCCATTTGATACTTCGTGGCGACTATGGCCTACCGCCTTCGTTGTCTCTAGTTTTGGCGGATAACCCACGGATTGTTGATCGCGTCCTTGCCTTCCTCCGTGAAAGTAGATTTTATTGTCAGCTTGGTCTGGGTGAGTGGGTTTGTGATTCTTGGCTGTTTGTGGGGTTTAGAGCCTTATCCCCACCAGTCCCCCACTCACTTACATTTTAATGTTTTATTTCTCCCTGCTCTGGAGCTGTGATACGTTGACCACTGTGCCATTAGTAACTTGTGGTTTAGGGTAGTGGTCGCTTCCGGAGCTGTGGGAGCGGACACTAGCATTTGCTGCCCTGGGTTGGTCTTAGTCCTGTTGGTGAGACGATTTTAATTCCTAGTGTAATTGTCTTTTGGCTTTCCCCTATTTTTATTTGGGTTCTGTGGCGTGTACAATTTGAGGTTGAAGGGACTGATGACCTCGTTGTTTTGTCCCTTATGTCCACCACCACCACCACCACCACCTGCCCAGCTCAGCGACATCAATGGAGTTACAATCTTGAATATGGTCAAAAAATAGAACCGAAAATAGTTGATTAAATAAAAATCATTGCATTCGTGACTGTTACATACGTATGTTAACTGTTAATGCAAGGAACCAATATTGGAACTTAGATTGTGTACTCCTCACCCTGCCCCTTGCGTGAAGCATATATGTCTAGATCTATGCAAGCCCGTTCAGATATTGGCCCTTGCATTAAGTTATGGCGAAGGCAGCCAATATTCTTTGCTGTTAATGCTCACTACCAGTTCCGAACTGTGATGGGAATCTGCGAAGTAGGCCATCACGCCAGTGTGTGGATGTAAATGGTTTTGGTTTCAAATGGGAAAGCCGCACAATGTATTGGGATAAGCATCTGTTTCTGGGTGAAAAGGATGTAGTTTCCGTCATTTGTCATGTTTTATTTAAATTGCTGTTCATTATAGCATCATCGTTTTCGTCTGATATCAAACGCACTCGAGTCTAAAATGAAACTATCAAACCGTAAATTACGTAGAAAATGTTGCAGAATAAAGTGTTAATCGCAAGATGTACACGACGTTATCAGGCGACCCTCTGGCTCACGTGCTTGCAGCGCTATTGTCGTTGCAGCTATCAGGCGATAACAGATTTTACAACAGAGTCGCGACTGGTATGTTAGACGGTGCATATACAGCATATAGTGTAGCCGTCGCCGTTCACTATGTACAAGAGTCTAATAACAGACGTCGTTGTCGCTATCTGCCTCACATGTGAGCACCTGTGAAGCACTTAGACATCCCTGCATAATGTGCAGCTTTCGGACGGTCCCGCCATAGATCGACCCCGAGAGAGCTAACGAGTCACATTTTCCATTCACGTAGTTTTCGTTCCAAAGTAAATTTGAAGTAAAATTTCCTGACTTGAACGGCAGTGTTTGACATACGTTTACCTTGTTCTCCAATTTAACAGAATGGAGCAACGTGAAGTCTTTGGTTGATACCGTTTTGTTAGATCTCAAACTGATTACATGAGGATAGTAGTAAACTACTGTCGTATTTAACTTAGTAAAAAGTGAACTGGAGTTTAATTTGTAGCACGCATAGGATCAGGGAACAGAATAAATACTGCTGTAACTTTATCCACATTCGAATAGTCATTGTCTTATGTAACAAGAATGCACAGAAAAGAACTATAAAAATCGGACAGTAGCAAGAAATTCGTAAAGATGGCCTCCCAGAAGTTTTAATAGGTCAGTACAAAAATCATTAACTCGTCTTTTCTGAAAGATTCTCTGGTTTCTTAATTGGTGTATTAAAAGATAAAGGACCAAGGTCGTCAGTGAGTCACAGATTTGAGATAATCCACGTTGAGGCGGTTGCATCATAAATATGATCCGATAGGAATTTCTCTGATAATATGGATCGAATTTTTATTCCAAATTATTATAACGTTCAGATAAGATATTCGGTCATTCTTACATATTACATTTACGGAATTAGTTTACAAATTTCAAGATACGATGACGTGATCGAAATTCTGTAAATGCCTCTACCTCTGGTGACGTAACATGAGAAAGATGAATCAGTGTGTGCATTAATAGCAATCTTACTGAAAGTTGCTATACTGTCTAGGACTTTCTCTGCGTGTATTTTGATCTTTTGTTTTTAAGGAAACTAATTTACAGCTTTTCTGTAAGAATAACTCCGAATTTACAAAATTCTGAGACTTCTTATTTGTATGAACCGACCAACTCTAAAGACACTGCTATACGCCATAAACGTATAAATACGCATTTTATCTTACATGTTCTTCATTTTCTGCCCAAAACATTTAACTTCTAACACGTTACTGGTGGCCACATTGTAGTTACCGTTTGGATTGATAGTAATATACAAAAAGAAAATATCGCGTTATACTAACTTTCCTAGATATCACACAATTTTCTAATACTGATGAGTTACTAAAACAACTTTAAATTTTAAATCTGAATTTGGGAGGCTACAGAAGGTTGAAAATAAGACGAAAAGTGTTTTGGCGCAGGTGATATTGAATAATTTGGAAGACAAATGAAGGCCGAAATTTTTGAGTCTGTTTTGGAACCCGGTTGCAGCATAACTGTTAGCGTCTTAGATTCCAACTTTTGTCTTAGGTTTTCAAATCTAACGATGTCCTACGTTTTCATCTCATTACGTTGTCAAATGTGATATTGTGAAACACAGTATAACTATTGGCCAAATTGATAATCATTTCAAATACTATTAAAATAGTTGCGTTCTCCATATGCACTCAAAAGATGATTTAAACACATAGTTGATTTATCGATCATGTATTGGAGTATTGCATCACTGCTACTTAAGGATGATTGTAATTAAAGATATTTGTTGGTTTTATCTACGTTACTCGAAATACGGAACATCTAAGCATCGTTTCTATTAAAAATACACTTGAAGACCCTTGGAAAACCTAGACGAATTTTGAGTTTTGAAATTACGTTCACTAACACACAAAATGGTTATGTTCTGTGTAATAAGACATAACATAATGAATACAACGTTTATTTAATTTACCATCAATCTATTTGCGAAATTGTATTTTCAAATCAGGAGATCGGCATAAAACATCGTCCGCAATTGTACTCAGCACATTCTTTGAGAATTACTTCGAAATATTAGTTCATGAACCAATTACAATTGTAAATGAATGTCAAAACACACTAGATCTGTTAGCAACAAATAATCCTGAGCTCATAACGAGCATCAAAACGGATACAGGTATTAGTCAACAGTGCTGTCGTAGCGAGATTGAATAGTGTCCAAAAATTAACAAAAATGACAAAGTATATTCAGGAGAGCAGATAGAAATGTCTTCCTGAAAGGCAGTTTCCACCCATTCCAAACAAAAAAGTGAAGTCCAGATGTCTCCAATTCAAAGAAGTGGTACCTACAATAATTTAGTTTTATACCAAATAAATTAATAAAAGGTGGTCCCCATTGGTACACAAAACAGATCAGAACACTGTTGCAAAAACAACGGAAAAGCACGCTAAATTTCAACGAACACACAATCGCCGGGATTGGCGATCCTAGACAGAACTCGAAATTTAGAGGGGTGTTCAATTTTTACAATACTTTTCACAACGAAACTTTCTCAAAATTTGACGTAGAACCCGAAGAGATTTTGGTCATGTTAAATATACTAAGGGCAAAAAACAATATCCTCACTACGTGATAGTAATGGCGATCCTGCTATTAAAGCATAGTTACTAAACACAGATTTTGAAAAGTCATTCACTAAAGACGACGAAACCAATATCCCAGATTTCTAATTACAGAGGCTGGAATGAATAACGTTGAAGTAATATGCTAGGAACAGTGAAGCAACTTTAATCGCTTAACAAAGTGTTCTGGTCCGGACTGTATACCCATTAGACTTAACTATGCTGAAGTGATAACACCTTACTTCACGGCCATACACAACCGCACTCTCAATGAAGGATATGTACCAAAAGATTAGAAAGTTGGACAAGCCACAACTATATTAAAGAAAGGCAGGAGGAGTAACCCACTTAACTGCAGGCCTATTACACTGACGTCAATTTGCAGCAGGTTTTTGGAATATTTCCTGTACTCAAATATTATGAATGATCTCTACCATAATGATCTATTGACCAAAGATCAACAGGGATTTAGAAAATATTGTTAATGCGCAACACAACTAGCTCTTTAATCATAAGAAGTTATTACTGCAATCAAGATATCTGATTCCGTATTTCTTGATTTTCCGAAGGCTATTGACAACGTATTTTACAAATTGCTTTCAATCAGATTACGTGGATATGGAATATCGCCCCAAATTAGATATTAGATATGGGATTTCCTGTTAGAGGACACAGTTTGTGGTAATCGATGGTAAGGCATCGTCTAAAACAGAGGTGAAATCGGGCGTTGCACGGGGTAGTGTTATTGCTGTTCCTTACATAGATTTGGGAGAAAATCTGTTAGGTTGTTTGCAGATGACGCTGTCATTTACCGTCAAGTAAAGATAACTGAATATCAAAACCAGCTGCAGGACGATCTGAATAAGATCACTATGGTGTAAAAATTAGCAATTGACTCTAAATAATGGGAAGTGTGAAGTCATCCACATGAGTACGAAAAGAAATCCGTTAAACTTCGTTTACAAGATAAGTCAAACAAACGAAGCCCGTACACTCCACAAAATATTTAGGAATTATTATTACTTCAGACTTAAATTGGAAGGAACACGTAGATGTCTTGGGAAAGGCGAACCAGAAACTGCGTTTAATTCGGAGAACCCTTAAAATATGTAACATAACTACTAAAGAGACTACATGCGCAACGCTTGTCCGTCCTTTTTTGGAGTATTGCTGCCCAATGTGGAATCCTTATCAGGTGGATTTGACGGAGGACATCGAAAGATTCAAAGAAGGGAGCTCGTTTTGTATTGCCACGATACAGTGGAGACAGCGTTACGGAAATGATACAGGATCTGTGATGGGAATCATTAAAACAACGGCGCTTATCGCCAACATTCTCCTCAGATTGCGAAAATACACTGCTGACTCCCACTTACATAGGTAGAAAAGATGATCAGAATAAAATACGAGAACTCAGATACAGGTGTTCTTCCCGCACGGTATTCGAGAATGAAATGGGAGATAAATAGTATAACGATGGTTCGATAAACCCTCTGCCAGGAATTTAATATGATTTGCAGAGTATCCCATATGTCTGTAGGAGACGTCAACGTATTAATGCCTCCGAACCGATTTCAATGGCATATTTTAATGTTTAATTTCAGCTGGAAAGAAGAGTGTTTACCGTCATTATACACACTGTTTATATTCAAAGCGGAATATACGTAAATTTTTTATCCTAGTCATAACTTAAGACTACAGTTGGGGAATTATTGTACTTCATATATTTGACACGTATGCAGGGACATCAACTCCAGCGAAGCCATGGGAAAAAGTTAGTACACAATATGTACCCAAACTAAGGGACCGCTATCGCAGGTAAATAATATGCTCGTAATGGAAAAATGTAAAACCCAGAGAAATGACGTATTGCCACTAAATATCAATATTTAAATGGTAGAACTTGCAATATAAACCGTTTGTAGAGGATTAAAGTTAAATTGTAAAGGATAAGCATTGTCGATGGTTGAAGATATGCCGTAAGTTTTAACCTAGAAGATGAGGAAGACGAACTCTTTATTTTGAATTCTTTGACATGTTAGACAGTTACAAGAAAGCCTACTTCTCACTGGAGACACTGACAGACATAAGGGTATGAGGTAGACAGGGTTTGAAACAATGGTAAGGTAAAGCAGTCAACAATCCGAATATTGGTTTGAACACCACAGTGGTTTACTAAGCAGTCTTGTTTGGAGGTGCTATGCCGTTGACTTCCTCCAACCTTCGACCTGATTTACCCACCCAGTTATTGGGGGAACTACAGTTTAACGTAGGTTCCGAACCACGGTGCTACTCGGTATTTTTCACGTCAGCAACACTGCCAGAGGTGAAAGAAGTGGAAAGTGACAGATACAAAACCTAGGACCTGGCGGGGATCGAACCCGCGACCTTAAGATTTGTAGTCTGGCACTCTTCCATTTTCACTGAATAGCTAATGCCTCCTATAATTGCAAATACTGCTGTTGAAAGGACAAGGAAAATGTGCTAAGAGGTAATAAGTGTCTTGCAATACTATATCTAAGACGTATTAGCGAAAACGTATCCTGTTAATCTTTGTCTTGTAAACTGAAACCGTCAACGTAATTGTTAAATAAATGATCGCGCTATTGACTACTATGCATTAACGGTTTCAGCTTCTTAATGAGTCGTTTTCAATTCTATGAACAATGACAAAATGTACTTGGATTAAGAGCAAACTCCGATAATTAGGTGTAAAAGTAAAATTTCCTCGTTACCCATGCGACCCTCTTGAGACAACCAGACGAGCGGAGCTGCCGTTTAACTGCTGCTGGTGGTTGAATTGCTTAATTGCCAGGGGCTGTACACCGTGAAAGAGCGCTTTCTGATGCGTGAAGAGAGCCCCAGCAAATAGAGAACATTGAAATGAAAAGGCGTCATCGCTACCATTAGAGTAAGCCGAATACAGCAATGACTACGGGTAAACATCTTCCCTTCGGCATCTCCATAGAAACGATGCTCCTAAAGGTACTGTCCAAAGACAATAGACGGAGATGAACTTCCTGTTGCACAAACTAATACATTTGGCTGTTTATGAACTGTGTTTTCAATGCTACTTTGCATATGTACTTTTTATTCATGTACACTTTCCTTCAGAAGTTATACGAACACCACAAGACGATAATCATGGAATCTTTTAAAAATATCTTGCCCACTTATAACACTGTTTATAACTTACATTTTACAGAATTTTACGCAAATAATCGTATTTTATACTTCCATTCGTTTGTATTTAACTCCTTTTCCATATGAACGTTCTCGACTGCATAAGGCCGGCTTCATGCGGAAAAAATTGTATTTAATTTGAAGATGTTACGATGTCGAAGGCTACGTATATTTTTAACCATATTGAGATCTGAAAATAGTTCATTAACAGGATAAAACCTTCATTTGCACAAATCTTAAAACTAATTTACCAATAATTAAATTATGAAATGAAACGCTACTTAGCTACTGAGTGCACTCCATCGGTCCTGATCCCGATGTCTGAGTATCTGAGGTCTGATTGCCTCTCAGATTCTTTTAAAATACTTTCTTTTTCTGTGTTCATCTTAGTCCCGCGAGATTTGGGGATTTATATGGTCCACACCACGATAACGCCGCTCGGTGCAAGGCTACCTATTCAGGGAGGTCGCCCAGTATCCCTGAGGCTCCGTTTGAGTCACATCCACCCATGTGCCACGCACCCCTCGGCTCGGATCGCATCACACCTTGGGTTGGAATTGGGAAAGGACTGGGAGAGGATAAAGAAGACGGGACGTTGTGGGACACGTTTGGTCTGATCCATCAGCTGAGGCCTTTCCGGCAGTAGGTTCTCTACCTTCGGCATAGCCCTTTGCTTCACGCGGATACGCGAGCCTCTCCACCCGCACGGACAGTGCTTCGTCAAGGTGGTGTCCCCCGGAGAGGATGACAGATGAAATAATAAACATAAAAATTAGTTGATATATTACCTTTCACTATACTGACACGTTCCACATCGTTAAGATATCTCGTATTCATGATCTTCTGAAGTAGTTTTAATCTTAAATAATGACTTCATCTCTGGTGCCTTTACGTTTCCTAAACTCTAGTTAGGTACCATATAGCAAATATAGTCTCCATTCTTCCATATATATTCTCGTCAGTACCTTGGATACATGAGCCGTTAAGCTGATCCAGAAATATTTACGATATGTTGGAGTTACTTCTTGCTACATAAATGTTATGTGTCTCTCTCTCTCTCTCTCTCTCTCTCTCTCTCTCTCTCTCTCTCTCTCTCTCTCTCTGTCTGCTTCCATCCTCAAGCTTTACTACATTGTCACTGAAAAATCCGTCTCTGGTAAATGTCAATGGCTTTTTCCAAACTTCTATTGGGGTTTTAGTGTGGTATTAAGATTGAATATTTGTTTCTGTAGAACTGTGATAATTCCTATGGGAGGAGGGCTGATTGCTTAGTTGAAGGTATTAACTTTGGCGGTTTATCTAACATCAGAAGAGTATTGTCTTCACTCTACCTACCAGTAGGCTGGCAGATATAAATACCGAAGCACTTCACAAAGAGAGGGCATCAGGATCGCTTCCCAATAAACATCTGGATAGACATTCTTCGCGGAACATGAAGGTAAAATGGAACACATTATCTGGACCTTATCATTAATATAATGCCTACCTTAGTGGAGGATGTGCCGTTTCAGCAACGCTTACTGATGTGGTTCTTGCATGATGGCGTACCAACACACAATTTGTGCTTACATCTGAGACAGATATTTCAGGTGCACTACATTCATCGTGGAAGCGCTGCAGGTGGGTCTGGTGGATCTCCAAACTTCTTGTAAAGGTATGTCACGTATTGTCAGCTATTAGTGTTGTCCATGTATTGCTAAATGTTTTAGATATCCTTGTGACATTACAGATACAGGGGATGCTGATTGTTTCCATGTGAAAGGCGGGTTTTGTCAGGCTGTTGGGTTCCTCAGCCGTCCAGCTAACAGTTCGGACCTAGTGAATGGAATACAGGACGTTAGGGAAACCCTATCCTGATTTGCTCGGAAATAGGAAACGGCGGTCTTGGATGAGCGAGGGCGGTTATTAGATTGCAACTGAAATGCAATATAGCCACATACATTATTCAAAAAATGCATATATAAGCAGGGAATGATCATGCGGCAAATATAATTGTATGAATGGATTCAGGAGACATGGGAGAATGAAACGCCATAATTACAATTTGAATATCCCTTACAGATAAAAAGCCGACAAAATTCAGTACTATTATAAGACTTATATTTACAATTATTGATACGTAGTGTTTATTTGTAACAATTTAAGAAGCAAATGGGCAGCACTGCACTACGCTACCTATCTAAAGACGTACCATGCTATTTCCGTGTTCTTTCAATACACTTTATTTTACTCTCTTGTTTTGCTTTTCGTTGAGGTGATTCTCTTGTCAAAACAGATTCCACAACAGAAACACACAACATGAACCCAGCAAAGCGCAGTACCTTTATATGTACTTTATTTTTAATGTTCTTAGTAAAGTTCCTTTTATGTTGTAGACTGCAGCTTAAATATTTCATGGCAGACTAAAAATAGTAGATATGCAGTAGATAATTTACATATAAACAATTATAAGTATTTGTGGACATGAACTGAATATATTTGTATAAAAAGCCATGATAAATATTGTGTAACTATATTTCAACGGCGGCAGTATATTTGAGCAGTGAGACGCCACGCTTAATAGCTACCTAAACAAAGACCTCCAGTCTCAACCGATTTTAGTATTATTAAATCCATATATTTGTTAAATGTAAACATTTGTAGGGAGATGGTCAAAACATTTAATTCTGTGATATTCAAATGAACAATATTTTCGAAGGAAAATTGTATTTTAAAGACGAGGCGTTAGCATGCGCGGAAGGATACAATTTTGAGGATCAGGGAGAGCACGCTTTCGAACGCTTTGGAGAGGACTCGTAACTTGGACGCGGTGGTTATACGTTGACTCTGGGCGGTCTAAAGCAGCGTTACGAATTTGTGACTTGAAGAGATAGACATGTGTGGACTTAGAAAATTAAGGGACTGTGACTGCAGAACTTAGTCTCTGCTAGAACAGTGATAAACTATGCACGGTAGTATGGCTGTGAAACTGATAGTTCAGAAATCGTGTACTCTTGGGATGACAAACTGGTCCATAAGAAATACTGTAATAGCGGATTACTTTGGAACTGCCATGTTCGATGAACTTCATTAAATTACTTGGGATAG
This sequence comes from Locusta migratoria, assembly GCA_026315105.1. NCBI lineage: Eukaryota > Metazoa > Arthropoda > Insecta > Orthoptera > Acrididae > Locusta > Locusta migratoria. Next base: position 463,844,673 of record CM048745.1, on the reverse strand, counting down.
TTTGGAACTTTAAAAATGTGTGTGATACTTATTGTGCGTCTCATGATCTATAATTGGGGAAATATTTACCAATGTATAAACTAGGACCACCTCCGCATTTTCATGTCGAAAAAGAATGAGAAACTCCATTAATGAAAATTTATTTCGAAAGCGAATCTGTTCTGAACATTCTTAGAATACATTGTTGGATATTCAAAGCTTTATTTCGTTTATATTTTTCGAATCATCTGTAGATTGTTAGACTGGAAATCTTTTACAACCCTGAGTTACGTATAGCCTAATTCTTATTGACTACCGATAGTAAGGTCGCTTACTGATTACAGCAAGTCTGTCGAAACCGGTAGACGCAACCATCACTCTTGACGTAGAAAACTTGCTTTGAAAGATAACCGGTTCGGCAACGACATTCATCATACATAAACTATCCTTACGCTCATAAATTAAGCATAATTGCAGATGCCAACAACATAGGCACCTAGGAAACACAAACTACACAGATCCGAATGTCGACGGTGTTAGTGAAAAGTTCAGAAAACCGTACAGAAAAACATGTCCTACAAGACGCATTTTCCTGCGCATGTAGCCAGACATAAATATGGGATATGATCACCACACATGGGTACACAGGCTGCACAACGGGTTGGCATCCTGTGGATCAGTTGGTCCAGCAGCTGCAGGGTATAGCTTCCCATTCTTGCACCAGGGCCTGTAGGAGCTCCTGAAATGTCCTAAGGGTTTGAAGAAGTGCTGCGATACAGTTACAGAGAGCATCCCAGACGTGTTAGATACGGTTTACGTCCGGAGAACGGGCGGGCCACTTCATTCGCCTGATATATTCTATTTCAAGGTACTTCTCCACTATAGCAGCTCTATCGGGTCGTGAGTTACCTTCCATCAGGAGGAAGGTGAGGCCCACTGCACCTCTGAAACGGCGGACTGGTGCAATATGACGTCCCGATACACCTGACATGTTACAGTTTCTCTGTCAAAGACATGGAGAGGTGTACGTGCACCATCAAACCACTACCTTCATACAGGTCCATTTCCAGGACATTAGGAGATTGGTATTTGGTTCCTGGTTGACGCCATATTAAAATCCGGCTAGAATGACTGTTCAGATTACGCGGACTTGGCCGTGAACATAACCCGGACCAATGTTCCAATGACAATGTATTGCTCTTGACAGCATTCTTTACGGGGTCTCCTGTGAACAGGGGTCAGTTGAATGCAAGTTGGAGGTTTCTGGGTGAATAAACATCTGTTCAGTCGTCTGCAGTGTTTGGAGACAACTGTTAAAAGGCTGCAGCAAGGTCCCGAGAAAGGCCACCTGCAGTATTCAGTGGACGTCTGCGGACACTGATGGTGAGATGTCTTTTGTGGTTTTGCAAACTGTTGAGATCCGGAATCGTAGCTTCAGGACACGCTCCCTGTCTGCTAGAATCGTTACCATAGTCTTAAGATCTCACTTTCTAGAACACGAAGGGCATGTGTTAAGAGTTGTTTGACCAGCTTCCAGTCACCCTAGTACGCTACCGCTCAAAACGTCAATGTGTCTTTCAACCCATTTTCAACTGTCACCATTAGCATGTCTGAAACCTCAAGCACACCAACTCGCTGCACGGTATTCTGACACACCTCTGCTGCCAACCCTACCATGCGACGAGCGCAGGTCAAATCCATCTTGTGGTTATACCCCGAGGTGATAAAAAAGCGCAAACCGCCAATCAGTTATTTCGCCATGTATCAGCTGAGCACGAATGTGTGTGTGTGTGTGTGTGTGTGTGTGTGTGTGTGTGTGTGTGTGTGTGTGTGTGTGTGTGTTTTAGTGTTCTTAAAACCATGTTTACTTAGTATTGTGGAAATATCTGCAGGACTGTCGACTGTAACGCTGCGTGGTGTCGCTGGCGGCTTAAAGATGGACGCTGTGGACAGACGACGACCAGCGACGGACTCTCCAGACTGCTCCTCAGGAGAGCCAGTAGCCGCGAGACGACGCGTCAGCTTGGACTGCAGCCCAACAGGGTCGGATATGCGGCGGCGTAATTGTCAGCAGTCCTCCAAACCAGAGGCAACTGATGGGAACGGCGGAGACTGTGATCAATTATTGGACAGTGAAGTTGTTTCCAGTGACTCCGGAGATAGTAAGATTGTCTTGGTAGGAGATTCTCACACCTCTGATGCCGACAAACTGAGGACAGACTCAACTGAAGCGTCAGGAGCGCACGGTGATGAACAGCATGGGAAAGATACCGTTGCCAGGGAGACGAGCGAGGGTTCCAAACATACTGGGTGTGGTGAAACAAGTGAGCGGGTCACCGGCGCGACCACAGAAAAAGAAGCTCCCGAAATCTTTGACGGCGGCAGTGGCACTGACGCACAGAACCTATCACCCATGGGCGGCTCTTCATACTCTCCGGTTGAGCTGGATCTATCCAATCAGTGTGCTTCAGAAACTTTGGATGAAGAAAAGGAAAGAGTGGACCGCGTTTTCACGATCCTTGCTGGAGATGTGTCAAAGATATCTCAGCTTACTTTCAGATTCTATACCGTCGCCGCAAATTCTCTTCGTAAATTCGTCTCTGGTGTCGAAAACCGTGATTCTCACAGGCCAGAAGTGTGCAGTGATGAATTTGAAGTGAGACTCGATGCCATCAAGGACTACGTTCATGGATTCTGTACAGAGACCCGGAAACAGGAGACCAGTAAACCACCAGTCGTCGCAGTTCATAGACATTTGTCACCGTCTGACAGTACAAGTGTGATACACGATGCCACCAGAAGTGAAGACAAGGGAACGAGTGTAATGCGTGGACCCGTGCGCCAAATACACAGCATACGACAGGCAACAAATACGATAGGAAAGTCGCGGAATGTAGTAGCTCGGCAGCACAAATTAATGTCGCAGTTCTACGCCTCGGCACAGCGATTTGTATCCAAAGCAGAAACCAGCTGCCAGCTAATACTGGACTGTCTAAAGACCATAGTGACAGTACTGACGCAAGCTGTGAGAGCTTGCTTAGTGATAGACTCAGTGCTTGGAGGCCTTGATAGCGAAGGTAAAAGTATCCCTCGGTTCAGTGACGCGGCCTCTCTTGCCGCAGACTGGACCAGCGAAGCGCTTCTGGAAGGCGAGATGGCCATGCAACTGCATAAGGACGCCAGTGATGCTCTGAAGGCGACCTCGTTGGACCTGGAGGACATGAAGGGCTGCCAGCAAAAGGGCGCTGTAGTCCTGCGTGACGTCATCGCTATCGGCGACCGATTGCTGGACCTTGTTCGGCAGTCAAATGGTAGTGGCGCCAATATAAGGAAACTGGAATGGGATATCAGAACGATGAGATACTTGCTCATGCCACATCTTAGATCAATGAAAAGATCCTCCAACCTTATTAAAATGCAGAGTTCCCTTTGCGACGATACCTTGTCCGTAGTTCTTCTGGCACTGGCGTTAGTGACCAAGAACTCTTGTACCGCTGTCGACGAAGCAACGAAGGCTGTAGAAAATATTTTTATTCCTGCCGGCATATCTCTTCAGTAAATACAACTTCCGAATGGAATACTTCAATGGAATTCAGTTAAAGGTCTAATGTTAAGATCAAATTGTGGAAAGATGCTTTGTTACAATTTTAAAATGTAATTTTGTCTGCTACATTGTAAAACTGGTGTGAATTAAAATTCGGTTTTCGAAAAATCCTGTGGTTGCCTTTTTTTTATACAACAGCCAGAATTAGAAACTCCAGTTTATTTCCTATCCGTATTCACCTTGACTGTTACTTCAGGTTTAAATATTCCGTGACCTGTTAACAAAAAAGTTTCAATTGTTTGTATAGCTTATGGGTCTTAACTACGGGGTCATCAGTCCCTAAACTTACAAACTACTTATGAACTAACTAATACTAAGGACGGCACAAATATCCATGCCCGAGAGACCTGTTCACACAATAAAAACATTCCTTCTGCGACCTACATTGTCATTATTCCTAGGAACTGTCACAAAATGTGACGCGGAAGAAAGGCAAACAGGTATCACTTGTACCTCAAGTCAGTACACAGTAAAACAGTATATTTTAAGTGTTCAAATTTTTGTAAATCTATCGGAACAAACAGCGTGGTCATCAGTCAGTAGCTTACAAACTACTTAAACTAAGGTAAACTAACCTAAGTAATACACACAAGTCCTAGGGACGATGCGAAACTCCGACGGCGAGCAACCGCGCGCTCCGCAGCAAGGCGCCTTAGACCGCTCGGCTACTCCACCGCGGCAACAGTAAAGTCCGTTGGTAATTTTAAGGATGTCCCTAGAAGGCAAATGAATATTCATCAACGTTGGGTAATACAGTGTCGATTTGTGCCAAGGATATTAACGATAGTAAGTTCCACGGCATATCGTGGTGCATCAGAATGACGTTAAAAATCTGCGTTCGTGTCAAATTTCAGACCGTGTTCTTAACCTGTACAGGTCAACCTAGGGCAACAATTGTAACAGACATGTGCTACTATTTGTCCAAAGAACACAAACGAATTGTCAACTTCAGAAAAACTGAATTCGTGAAGGTTACAGAAAGCAAAGTTTCGAACCAGGATATACGAAACATACTGCAAAACTTTCTAAACGACCATAGAAAGACTCAGCCCTAACTTTCAAGCACCGTCCTGCGTGTTGCGAGTGAGTCCGCAAAATCTAGATAAATGGACTGCAGAAAACGGGTGCAGATCCATGATAAAGAATGAATGCGGTGTGGAAGTTAATACAAAGTTATGAATGATAGTAATGATTAAAATAATTATCCTTCTGAGTCAAAATTTATAATAAAAAGTAAGGAAGGCAGTAATAATACTAATTGTATTGCATTTGTTAAATATTTCGAGAAGCTTTACCATTGTCGTAGGAAATAGTAATTAAAATTGTCGACTAAAATATCAAGTGATTAGTGTTGCAACTGCAGCTTATTAATGTTGTTTGACTCTACTTCGGTAACTTCTCTAACAAGTTTCCACCTGCTCTGTGTGATTTTGTGGGTATATAGGTCTCATTCTAATTCTGCAATTCAGCAACTCGTTAATCTCGTATCAAGTTTGTTAAAGTGTACTTTGAAAAGAAAAAAAGTACGTAGTAAATAAGCTCAGATTCTGTAACTGCTTTGATGAGGTGCATCATGACTTCTCATAATGTTAAACATGACTTGAACAATGTGTTAAAATATAGTAGGTTCAGAAATGACGGACAAAAATATGGTTGTTCGGGAATAACGTCTGGAATATTTCTCTCAACCGTTGTAATTTTTATGGGCTACCTGTGCGCAAAAACAACCTTCCTGCGCACTTGCTCTCCAAATTACTGTAAGATAAGACTAAGTACGAAATTCGCGGAGGTGTCGCGCTGATTCAGTAACGACCTCACATACATAGTCCATGTTTGTCTTCAAAGAAAAAATTTTTGTAAATGACAAAATCGACACGAGTATGAAAAAATCGCAATGACGTGTTTTGCAGCCCACTTTAGGTATGTAGTTTTAAGTTTTTGCAAACATTTTGGAAAAAAATAAAAAATTAATAAGTCTGATACCCTTGTAGGAAAAAAAATTGGTAGTGGCTGGTTCCGAACCACTGCCCTTCAGCGTCACAGTCCAACACATTACCCACTACGCTACAGCTAACAGTTGATTTGATTTTTCGAGGGAAGCCAAAACAGTCTTGGTCGAACCCGCCACTGCCCGCACCGAAACTAAGTTTATTGTGCGGTATTGCTCCCTGTATATCTAGTAAAGCCAACCAATGCCCTTGAATAGTGCACGGAGTCCCTTTACCAGTTCTTTATTAGACACAATTTCTTCGGGTCTGGTTGTCCCAAATGTTCTGTGCCTTTTACTCTCCAATGCAATGCATTCGAAGATTAGATGCGATGCAGTTTCATCACCGTCATCACAGATCCGACATTTAGGGTCCTCTTCTGTTATTCCCATTGTATGTAGGTGTTTTTTGAAATTCCCATGGCCTGTCAGCAATACAACCATGAGTCTAATCTCTCTCCTGTTCAGGCCCAGGATTGCAGAGCTTCTGCAACGGCTTTGGCATCATTACCTTGCCATGTTCTGTTGATGGACTTTGGTCCAATATTCTACGTGCTGTCTTCTGAGCCAGTTATGTAGCTCCAATTTGATCATTGCCTTGGTGATTGTCAGGACAGGTTCCGGTCCAATAAATGGAGACTCTGCCCCCATCCTCGCTAATCTGTCGGCATGTTCATTGCCACTGATCCCCGAGTGACCAGTGTGAGATTACCGCCTAATAGAAATACCGGTAATCAATAGCATTTGATAATTAAACAGTATGAAGTTCACTGCAAACATTGACCATGACAATGCACTAACTGTTACACAATTTTAATCTTATTAATTATGGTAGCAATGTATGTACACAGTTGAGTGACAACATTTATAGTTAGGCCATAGGTAGAAATTCTCCACGTTGAGATTTGCTGTGTGCTTGTAGCTGACGGGAGGCCAGCGAGCAGGCTGACGTTGGTGGCTTGTTCCAACTTAGGATTTTCAGGTTCGTTTCCGGTGAAGGGAGAGAGGGAAAATGGCGAGTGCCAGGCACAGTGCAGTGCACAGCGTGAAATACGATATTCTAATACTACTGGCATCTGAAGTAATACGATGCAGTTAGGAACCTTTAAGTCCCTCATTACAAAATAGCCTGTTGATAAATAAACAATACATTAGCTGATAACGTCACATCTGACGTAATATGTTTAATTGACAATGAAAAGTAATAAATTACCAATAAATGCAAGACAGTTACACAACTAGCATGACAATGTTTGTTTATATAAATAATATATTAAGTATTTTTTATTTTATTTTTAATTAATCTTGTGTATTTTATCTTAAAGTATTCAGTTAAATCACTTATCTGTGACATAAGAAATTGCACGATTATGATAAATAGTACAAAGTATGTTTATACAAATAGAAAAACCTAAGAAGACAATTTATTTAATGTGTAGTGTAATTATTTTGATTTTAAGTAAAGTTTTAGAAATATATTGGCTGAGCGCTGTACGTTAGCAAATCGGTTAGAACAGCTCACATGCGGAAGTTGATGACGTAGGGGAAAAAACCCCGGTAGTTGAGCTTTTGGCGCGCGGGCAGGAAGTGAGGACTCAGGAGCACGTGGTGAGCTGGCCGGGCGGCGTCGCTCTGCAGCAGTCGGCATGTGGATCTCGAGGTGGTGACTTGAGATTAGTCTGTGGCAATCGCCACATGTGGTTGCTCGTTGTAGACTGTACCAAGTTAAATCGAGTGCTACTGTGTGTTTGTGAATATTTGGCTGGTGGAACAAGGTGTGCATCGCATTGAATTAAAGTGACTGTGATTTATTAATGTAACAAGTGTCGTCGAAAATGGCATGAACATAAACGGTGTTTCCCCCAGGGGGCCCACAGCTCTTTTGTGGGTACGTGTGTGGCGCGCACGGGTCCCCGAGCCATTGCAGCCTTTTTTCCTGCTTTCCCCAGGCTGCATTACCCCTCCTAGTTCCCCCTCCTTCCCATCCCAATTCCTCCTTCCCACCCTCTCCAACCCCGTCTCTCGGTGGTACTCTGGATGACAGCTTGGCTATCCCATGGTACCGATTGTCCTGCACTTTGGTTTTGTCTGCTGTGTACACCGGTTTTTGGCCTAGTTTGGTCCCCCCCTCGGGGTTTGACCTTCCATAACCAAATTGTCCGATAACGTGTGAGCCAATTGGGGAAGAACTCCCTACCTAGCCCCTACGGCGTGGGTCCTATCCTTTCATTTTCACTTCCTTTCCTCGCTGTAGCCCCCCATCCCCCACTAGGTCCCCAGCACGTGTAGCCAGTCCGTGTGGGAGGGCTGTTATGTACCCTTTGGCTGAGCCCCCTGACACCACGGGGATCACACTACTGGTGTCTGAGCTGCGACCTCTCCATGCAAGCCAAGTAGTTGATGCCTGTCCTCGGGGGTATCAGAACTCCCGCCAATGGCCATCGTGCCAGGTGGCCTTTGCTGAGGCTAGGTGGCGCCCATGGAGAGAGCCCCGGTTTCGGAGTGGGTGACACCAGGGCGGACGTCTAGCCCCATGAAAAGAGTTAGACTGCAAAATGGTCGTGCATCGGCCGTCTCTCAAGACAGGAAGAGATCGTTTAATGCTGCTACTGTGGATAAGAGGATGTTTCCCTCCCTTGCTACCCCTTGGGAGGAAGGCCAGGCTCGCCGGTTAGGAGCAAAACCCTTTCCTCGCTATCTCGTTTGCTCAAGGACTGATGGAGGAACTTTTACTACCACCAAACCTCTGTTCTTTGTCGAGACCATAGAGGACAAGTTTGGTCAAGTGGAATCTATGGGTAAGCTTAGATCTGGCTCATTACTCATTAAAACAGTCTCTGAAGCCCAGTCTGAAGCTTTGCTCGCCTGCACCACCCTTGGCGACATTCCAGTAACAATTATCCCGCACAAATCCTTGAATATGGTACAGGGTGTGATATTCCACCGGGACCTCCTCCTTCAAACTGATGAGGAGCTTAGGGCCTATCTCGAGCGGCGTGGTGTACATTTTGTTCGCCGCGTTCAGAGGGGACCTAAAGATAACCGCGTCGATACTGGGGCCCTTATCTTGGCCTCTCGCTGTACAGCAGTCCCAGTATGTGGTGATTGTGGACGCCCACTACATGAGGGGAGCCCCTGTGTTCCTCCGCTGGTGTGCGTCAACTGTCAACAACACCACTCTTCACGGTCGCCAGATTGCCCTATGTTCAAGAAAGAAAAGAAGATACAAGAGTACAAATCTCTGGAGCGTTTGACGTACCCCGAGGCCCGCAGTAAATATAACATCTGCATCCCTTGCAAATGGCGACGACCTTCGCTACGACGTTATCGTCTAGCCTTTCACCCTCCCCTTCCCACTCCCATCTCCCCCTACACCCCGTCCACACCCCTCCCTCACATCTCCCTCTCCTGTAGCTCCTGTAGCCCTCCCTTTGTGTCCCACCCCTTCCCAGCCGGAGAAGTGCACCCCTTCTCCGTCGCCTGCCGGTGACAGTGCCCTATCTCAGGGCCTTCCGTCCCGGCGCTCCCCAGATCGGAGATCTTCGACCTCCAGCCGGCCATCGGACTCCCAGTCAGTGAGTTCAAAGGTCGCCCGATCCTCGTCAGTACCAGACCTAACTGACAAAAGTTCTCTCTCTGGGGTGGGTCCTGCCCGTCCCACACGAGAGAAGGAGAAGAAGAAGAAGAAACCAAAGTTACAAGATAAAGCCCCTCCGGTACCACCGGAGGTGCCGACTGTGCTTTCGCAACTCGCTCATCCCATTGAGCACGAGGCTGATCAGCTATTTATGGATGTTGTCCCTTCTTCTTTGGTGACAGACGCTGATAAAGCGGCGTGACAGACATTATGCCATTCGCTTCCCGCCTAGATCCTCGTGATGTGATCATCCAATGGAACTGTAATGGTTACTATCGTCACCTCTTGGAGATTAGACAGCTAATCTCTCTCTCTCTCTCTCTCTCTTCTGCGGCCAGTGTCGTCCTGCAGGAATGGAGGTTTATGGATACACATTCACCGACCCTCTGTGGGTTCCGTGCTTTTTGTCGGAACCGGGTTGGTCCCCTCCAGGGGTCTGGTACCTCCGTGAACCTGGCACCCGACTTAAAGAAATCGCTTTTTACTTTATACAATCTTAAAGAGCTTCGTTTGTAGTGGATTGTAGTACAAAAATTTTTGTTTGTAGTTTTTCGAGAAAAAAATTATGAGTCACTCAAAAAACAGCCAGCACCCCACTTTTACGAAATAAAATTCTAATAGATGATATGTGTAGGGAATCGTTTGTAGTGGTTTGTAGTGAACGAATTTTCGTTTGTAGTAACTTGTATATCCCACAAAACGTGTTTAAAATGGAAGCCGCGAGGCCCATACTGCTGTGCACTGCACCCACTGGCAGCACCCCGCATTCAAGAAATTTAATTCTAATGGATGATATGTGTAGGAAACAGTGTGTAGAGGTTTGTAGTGAACGAATTTTCGTTTGTAGTAGCTTGTATATCCCACAAAACGTGTTCAAAATGGAAGCCGCGAGGCCCATACTGCTGTGCACTGCACCCACTGGCAGCACCCCACTTTCAAGAAATTTAATTCTAATGGATGATATGTGTAGGAAACAGTGTGTAGAGGTTTGTAGTGAACGAATTTTCGTTTGTAGTAGCTTGTATATCCCACAAAACGTGTTCAAAATGGAAGGTGCGAGGCCCATACTGCTGTGCACTGCACCCACTGGCAGCACCCCACTTTCAAGAAATTTAATTCTAATGGATGATATGTGTAGGAAATAGTGTGTAGAGGTTTGTAGTGAACGAATTTTCGTTTGTAGTAGCTTGTATATCCCACAAAACGTGTTCAAAATGGAAGCCGCGAGGCCCATACTGCTGTGCACTGCACCAACTGGCAGCACCCCACTTTCAAGAAATTTAATTCTAATGGATGATATGTGTAGGAAATAGTGTATAGAGGTTTGTAGTGAACTAATTTTCGTTTGTAGTAGCTTGTATATCCCACAAAACGTGTTCAAAATGGAAGCCGCGAGGCCCATACTGCTGTGCACTGCACCAACTGGCAGCACCCCACTTTCAAGAAATTTAATTCTAATGGATGATATGTGTAGGAAATAGTGTGTAGAGGTTTGTAGTGAACGAATTTTCGTTTGTAGTAACTTGTATATCCCACAAAACGTGTTCAAAATGGAAGCCGCGAGGCCCATACTGCTGTGCACTGCACCAACTGGCAGCACCCCACTTTCAAGAAATTTAATTCTAATGGATGATATGTGTAGGAAATAGTGTATAGAGGTTTGTAGTGAACGAATTTTCGTTTGTAGTAGCTTGTATATCCCACAAAACGTGTTCAAAATGGAAGCCGCGAGGCCCATACTGCTGTGCACTGCACCCACTGGCAGCACCCCACTTTCAAGAAATTTAATTCTAATGGATGATATGTGTAGGAAATAGTGTGTAGAGGTTTGTAGTGAACGAATTTTCGTTTGTAGTAGCTTGTATATCCCACAAAACGTGTTCAAAATGGAAGGTGCGAGGCCCATACTGCTGTGCACTGCACCCACTGGCAGCACCCCACTTTCAAGAAATTTAATTCTAATGGATGATATGTGTAGGAAATAGTGTGTAGAGGTTTGTAGTGAACGAATTTTCGTTTGTAGTAGCTTGTATATCCCACAAAACGTGTTCAAAATGGAAGCCGCGAGGCCCATACTGCTGTGCACTGCACCAACTGGCAGCACCCCACTTTCAAGAAATTTAATTCTAATGGATGATATGTGTAGGAAATAGTGTATAGAGGTTTGTAGTGAACTAATTTTCGTTTGTAGTAGCTTGTATATCCCACAAAACGTGTTCAAAATGGAAGCCGCGAGGCCCATACTGCTGTGCACTGCACCAACTGGCAGCACCCCACTTTCAAGAAATTTAATTCTAATGGATGATATGTGTAGGAAATAGTGTGTAGAGGTTTGTAGTGAACGAATTTTCGTTTGTAGTAACTTGTATATCCCACAAAACGTGTTCAAAATGGAAGCCGCGAGGCCCATACTGCTGTGCACTGCACCAACTGGCAGCACCCCACTTTCAAGAAATTTAATTCTAATGGATGATATGTGTAGGAAATAGTGTATAGAGGTTTGTAGTGAACGAATTTTCGTTTGTAGTAGCTTGTATATCCCACAAAACGTGTTCAAAATGGAAGGTGCGAGGCCCATACTGCTGTGCACTGCACCCACTGGCAGCACCCCACTTTCAAGAAATTTAATTCTAATGGATGATATGTGTAGGAAATAGTGTGTAGAGGTTTGTAGTGAACGAATTTTCGTTTGTAGTAGCTTTTATATCCCACAAAACGTGTTCAAAATGGAAGCCGCGAGGCCCATACTGCTGTGCACTGCACCAACTGGCAGCACCCCACTTTCAAGAAATTTAATTCTAATGGATGATATGTGTAGGAAATAGTGTGTAGAGGTTTGTAGTGAACGAATTTTCGTTTGTAGTAACTTGTATATCCCACAAAACGTGTTCAAAATGGAAGCCGCGAGGCCCATACTGCTGTGCACTGCACCAACTGGCAGCACCCCACTTTCAAGAAATTTAATTCTAATGGATGATATGTGTAGGAAATAGTGTATAGAGGTTTGTAGTGAACGAATTTTCGTTTGTAGTAGCTTGTATATCCCACAAAACGTGTTCAAAATGGAAGCCGCGAGGCCCATACTGCTGTGCACTGCACCCACTGGCAGCACCCCACTTTCAAGAAATTTAATTCTAATGGATGATATGTGTAGGAAATAGTGTGTAGAGGTTTGTAGTGAACGAATTTTCGTTTGTAGTAGCTTGTATATCCCACAAAACGTGTTCAAAATGGAAGGTGCGAGGCCCATACTGCTGTGCACTGCACCCACTGGCAGCACCCCACTTTCAAGAAATTTAATTCTAATGGATGATATGTGTAGGAAATAGTGTGTAGAGGTTTGTAGTGAACGAATTTTCGTTTGTAGTAGCTTGTATATCCCACAAAACGTGTTCAAAATGGAAGCCGCGAGGCCCATACTGCTGTGCACTGCACCAACTGGCAGCACCCCACTTTCAAGAAATTTAATTCTAATGGATGATATGTGTAGGAAATAGTGTATAGAGGTTTGTAGTGAACTAATTTTCGTTTGTAGTAGCTTGTATATCCCACAAAACGTGTTCAAAATGGAAGTCGCGAGGCCCATACTGCTGTGCACTGCACCAACTGGCAGCACCCCACTTTCAAGAAATTTAATTCTAATGGATGATATGTGTAGGAAATAGTGTGTAGAGGTTTGTAGTGAACGAATTTTCGTTTGTAGTAACTTGTATATCCCACAAAACGTGTTCAAAATGGAAGCCGCGAGGCCCATACTGCTGTGCACTGCACCAACTGGCAGCACCCCACTTTCAAGAAATTTAATTCTAATGGATGATATGTGTAGGAAATAGTGTATAGAGGTTTGTAGTGAACGAATTTTCGTTTGTAGTAGCTTGTATATCCCACAAAACGTGTTCAAAATGGAAGCCGCGAGGCCCATACTGCTGTGCACTGCACCCACTGGCAGCACCCCACTTTCAAGAAATTTAATTCTAATGGATGATATGTGTAGGAAATAGTGTGTAGAGGTTTGTAGTGAACGAATTTTCGTTTGTAGTAGCTTGTATATCCCACAAAACGTGTTCAAAATGGAAGGTGCGAGGCCCATACTGCTGTGCACTGCACCCACTGGCAGCACCCCACTTTCAAGAAATTTAATTCTAATGGATGATATGTGTAGGAAATAGTGTGTAGAGGTTTGTAGTGAACGAATTTTCGTTTGTAGTAGCTTGTATATCCCACAAAACGTGTTCAAAATGGAAGCCGCGAGGCCCATACTGCTGTGCACTGCACCAACTGGCAGCACCCCACTTTCAAGAAATTTAATTCTAATGGATGATATGTGTAGGAAATAGTGTATAGAGGTTTGTAGTGAACTAATTTTCGTTTGTAGTAGCTTGTATATCCCACAAAACGTGTTCAAAATGGAAGCCGCGAGGCCCATACTGCTGTGCACTGCACCAACTGGCAGCACCCCACTTTCAAGAAATTTAATTCTAATGGATGATATGTGTAGGAAATAGTGTATAGAGGTTTGTAGTGAACTAATTTTCGTTTGTAGTAGCTTGTATATCCCACAAAACGTGTTCAAAATGGAAGCCGCGAGGCCCATACTGCTGTGCACTGCACCAACTGGCAGCACCCCACTTTCAAGAAATTTAATTCTAATGGATGATATGTGTAGGAAATAGTGTGTAGAGGTTTGTAGTGAACGAATTTTCGTTTGTAGTAACTTGTATATCCCACAAAACGTGTTCAAAATGGAAGCCGCGAGGCCCATACTGCTGTGCACTGCACCAACTGGCAGCACCCCACTTTCAAGAAATTTAATTCTAATGGATGATATGTGTAGGAAATAGTGTATAGAGGTTTGTAGTGAACGAATTTTCGTTTGTAGTAGCTTGTATATCCCACAAAACGTGTTCAAAATGGAAGCCGCGAGGCCCATACTGCTGTGCACTGCACCCACTGGCAGCACCCCACTTTCAAGAAATTTAATTCTAATGGATGATATGTGTAGGAAATAGTGTGTAGAGGTTTGTAGTGAACGAATTTTCGTTTGTAGTAGCTTGTATATCCCACAAAACGTGTTCAAAATGGAAGGTGCGAGGCCCATACTGCTGTGCACTGCACCCACTGGCAGCACCCCACTTTCAAGAAATTTAATTCTAATGGATGATATGTGTAGGAAATAGTGTGTAGAGGTTTGTAGTGAACGAATTTTCGTTTGTAGTAGCTTGTATATCCCACAAAACGTGTTCAAAATGGAAGCCGCGAGGCCCATACTGCTGTGCACTGCACCAACTGGCAGCACCCCACTTTCAAGAAATTTAATTCTAATCGATGATATGTGTAGGAAATAGTGTGTAGAGGTTTGTAGTGAACGAATTTTCGTTTGTAGTAACTTGTATATCCCACAAAACGTGTTCAAAATGGAAGCCGCGGGGCCCATACTGCTGTGCACTGCACCCACTGGCAGCACCCCACTTTCAAGAAATTTAATTCTAATCGATGATATGTGTAGGAAATAGTGTGTAGAGGTTTGTAGTGAACGAATTTTCGTTTGTAGTAACTTGTATATCCCACAAAACGTGTTCAAAATGGAAGCCGCGAGGCCCATACTGCTGTGCACTGCACCAACTGGCAGCACCCCACTTTCAAGAAATTTAATTCTAATGGATGATATGTGTAGGAAATAGTGTATAGAGGTTTGTAGTGAACGAATTTTCGTTTGTAGTAGCTTGTATATCCCACAAAACGTGTTCAAAATGGAAGCCGCGAGGCCCATACTGCTGTGCACTGCACCCACTGGCAGCACCCCACTTTCAAGAAATTTAATTCTAATGGATGATATGTGTAGGAAATAGTGTGTAGAGGTTTGTAGTGAACGAATTTTCGTTTGTAGTAGCTTGTATATCCCACAAAACGTGTTCAAAATGGAAGGTGCGAGGCCCATACTGCTGTGCACTGCACCCACTGGCAGCACCCCACTTTCAAGAAATTTAATTCTAATGGATGATATGTGTAGGAAATAGTGTATAGAGGTTTGTAGTGAACTAATTTTCGTTTGTAGTAGCTTGTATATCCCACAAAACGTGTTCAAAATGGAAGCCGCGAGGCCCATACTGCTGTGCACTGCACCAACTGGCAGCACCCCACTTTCAAGAAATTTAATTCTAATGGATGATATGTGTAGGAAATAGTGTATAGAGGTTTGTAGTGAACTAATTTTCGTTTGTAGTAGCTTGTATATCCCACAAAACGTGTTCAAAATGGAAGCCGCGAGGCCCATACTGCTGTGCACTGCACCAACTGGCAGCACCCCACTTTCAAGAAATTTAATTCTAATGGATGATATGTGTAGGAAATAGTGTGTAGAGGTTTGTAGTGAACGAATTTTCGTTTGTAGTAACTTGTATATCCCACAAAACGTGTTCAAAATGGAAGCCGCGAGGCCCATACTGCTGTGCACTGCACCAACTGGCAGCACCCCACTTTCAAGAAATTTAATTCTAATGGATGATATGTGTAGGAAATAGTGTATAGAGGTTTGTAGTGAACGAATTTTCGTTTGTAGTAGCTTGTATATCCCACAAAACGTGTTCAAAATGGAAGCCGCGAGGCCCATACTGCTGTGCACTGCACCCACTGGCAGCACCCCACTTTCAAGAAATTTAATTCTAATGGATGATATGTGTAGGAAATAGTGTGTAGAGGTTTGTAGTGAACGAATTTTCGTTTGTAGTAGCTTGTATATCCCACAAAACGTGTTCAAAATGGAAGGTGCGAGGCCCATACTGCTGTGCACTGCACCCACTGGCAGCACCCCACTTTCAAGAAATTTAATTCTAATGGATGATATGTGTAGGAAATAGTGTGTAGAGGTTTGTAGTGAACGAATTTTCGTTTGTAGTAGCTTGTATATCCCACAAAACGTGTTCAAAATGGAAGCCGCGAGGCCCATACTGCTGTGCACTGCACCAACTGGCAGCACCCCACTTTCAAGAAATTTAATTCTAATGGATGATATGTGTAGGAAATAGTGTATAGAGGTTTGTAGTGAACTAATTTTCGTTTGTAGTAGCTTGTATATCCCACAAAACGTGTTCAAAATGGAAGCCGCGAGGCCCATACTGCTGTGCACTGCACCAACTGGCAGCACCCCACTTTCAAGAAATTTAATTCTAATGGATGATATGTGTAGGAAATAGTGTGTAGAGGTTTGTAGTGAACGAATTTTCGTTTGTAGTAACTTGTATATCCCACAAAACGTGTTCAAAATGGAAGCCGCGAGGCCCATACTGCTGTGCACTGCACCAACTGGCAGCACCCCACTTTCAAGAAATTTAATTCTAATGGATGATATGTGTAGGAAATAGTGTATAGAGGTTTGTAGTGAACGAATTTTCGTTTGTAGTAGCTTGTATATCCCACAAAACGTGTTCAAAATGGAAGGTGCGAGGCCCATACTGCTGTGCACTGCACCCACTGGCAGCACCCCACTTTCAAGAAATTTAATTCTAATGGATGATATGTGTAGGAAATAGTGTGTAGAGGTTTGTAGTGAACGAATTTTCGTTTGTAGTAGCTTTTATATCCCACAAAACGTGTTCAAAATGGAAGCCGCGAGGCCCATACTGCTGTGCACTGCACCAACTGGCAGCACCCCACTTTCAAGAAATTTAATTCTAATGGATGATATGTGTAGGAAATAGTGTGTAGAGGTTTGTAGTGAACGAATTTTCGTTTGTAGTAACTTGTATATCCCACAAAACGTGTTCAAAATGGAAGCCGCGAGGCCCATACTGCTGTGCACTGCACCAACTGGCAGCACCCCACTTTCAAGAAATTTAATTCTAATGGATGATTTGTGTAGGAAATAGTGTATAGAGGTTTGTAGTGAACGAATTTTCGTTTGTAGTAGCTTGTATATCCCACAAAACGTGTTCAAAATGGAAGCCGCGAGGCCCATACTGCTGTGCACTGCACCCACTGGCAGCACCCCACTTTCAAGAAATTTAATTCTAATGGATGATATGTGTAGGAAATAGTGTGTAGAGGTTTGTAGTGAACGAATTTTCGTTTGTAGTAGCTTGTATATCCCACAAAACGTGTTCAAAATGGAAGGTGCGAGGCCCATACTGCTGTGCACTGCACCCACTGGCAGCACCCCACTTTCAAGAAATTTAATTCTAATGGATGATATGTGTAGGAAATAGTGTGTAGAGGTTTGTAGTGAACGAATTTTCGTTTGTAGTAGCTTGTATATCCCACAAAACGTGTTCAAAATGGAAGCCGCGAGGCCCATACTGCTGTGCACTGCACCAACTGGCAGCACCCCACTTTCAAGAAATTTAATTCTAATGGATGATATGTGTAGGAAATAGTGTATAGAGGTTTGTAGTGAACTAATTTTCGTTTGTAGTAGCTTGTATATCCCACAAAACGTGTTCAAAATGGAAGCCGCGAGGCCCATACTGCTGTGCACTGCACCAACTGGCAGCACCCCACTTTCAAGAAATTTAATTCTAATGGATGATATGTGTAGGAAATAGTGTGTAGAGGTTTGTAGTGAACGAATTTTCGTTTGTAGTAACTTGTATATCCCACAAAACGTGTTCAAAATGGAAGCCGCGAGGCCCATACTGCTGTGCACTGCACCAACTGGCAGCACCCCACTTTCAAGAAATTTAATTCTAATGGATGATATGTGTAGGAAATAGTGTATAGAGGTTTGTAGTGAACGAATTTTCGTTTGTAGTAGCTTGTATATCCCACAAAACGTGTTCAAAATGGAAGCCGCGAGGCCCATACTGCTGTGCACTGCACCCACTGGCAGCACCCCACTTTCAAGAAATTTAATTCTAATGGATGATATGTGTAGGAAATAGTGTGTAGAGGTTTGTAGTGAACGAATTTTCGTTTGTAGTAGCTTGTATATCCCACAAAACGTGTTCAAAATGGAAGGTGCGAGGCCCATACTGCTGTGCACTGCACCCACTGGCAGCACCCCACTTTCAAGAAATTTAATTCTAATGGATGATATGTGTAGGAAATAGTGTGTAGAGGTTTGTAGTGAACGAATTTTCGTTTGTAGTAGCTTGTATATCCCACAAAACGTGTTCAAAATGGAAGCCGCGAGGCCCATACTGCTGTGCACTGCACCAACTGGCAGCACCCCACTTTCAAGAAATTTAATTCTAATGGATGATATGTGTAGGAAATAGTGTATAGAGGTTTGTAGTGAACTAATTTTCGTTTGTAGTAGCTTGTATATCCCACAAAACGTGTTCAAAATGGAAGCCGCGAGGCCCATACTGCTGTGCACTGCACCAACTGGCAGCACCCCACTTTCAAGAAATTTAATTCTAATGGATGATATGTGTAGGAAATAGTGTGTAGAGGTTTGTAGTGAACGAATTTTCGTTTGTAGTAACTTGTATATCCCACAAAACGTGTTCAAAATGGAAGCCGCGAGGCCCATACTGCTGTGCACTGCACCAACTGGCAGCACCCCACTTTCAAGAAATTTAATTCTAATGGATGATATGTGTAGGAAATAGTGTATAGAGGTTTGTAGTGAACGAATTTTCGTTTGTAGTAGCTTGTATATCCCACAAAACGTGTTCAAAATGGAAGGTGCGAGGCCCATACTGCTGTGCACTGCACCCACTGGCAGCACCCCACTTTCAAGAAATTTAATTCTAATGGAAGATATGTGTAGGAAATAGTGTGTAGAGGTTTGTAGTGAACGAATTTTCGTTTGTAGTAGCTTGTATATCCCACAAAACGTGTTCAAAATGGAAGCCGCGAGGCCCATACTGCTGTGCACTGCACCAACTGGCAGCACCCCACTTTCAAGAAATTTAATTCTAATGGATGATATGTGTAGGAAACAGTGTGTAGAGGTTTGTAGTGAACGAATTTTCGTTTGTAGTAGCTTGTATATCCCACAAAACGTGTTTAAAATGGAAGGTGCGAGGCCCATACTGCTGTGCACTGCACCCACTGGCAGCACCCCACTTTCAAGAAATTTAATTCTAATGGATGATATGTGTAGGAAACAGTGTGTAGAGGTTTGTAGTGAACGAATTTTCGTTTGTAGTAGCTTGTATATCCCACAAAACGTGTTCAAAATGGAAGCCGCGAGGCCCATACTGCTGTGCACTGCACCCACTGGCAGCACCCCACTTTCAAGAAATTTAATTCTAATGGATGATATGTGTAGGAAACAGTGTGTAGAGGTTTGTAGTGAACGAATTTTCGTTTGTAGTAGCTTGTATATCCCACAAAACGTGTTCAAAATGGAAGCCGCGAGGCCCATACTGCTGTGCACTGCACCCACTGGCAGCACCCCACTTTCAAGAAATTTAATTCTAATGGATGATATGTGTAGGAAACAGTGTGTAGAGGTTTGTAGTGAACGAATTTTCGTTTGTAGTAGCTTGTATATCCCACAAAACGTGTTTAAAATGGAAGGTGCGAGGCCCATACTGCTGTGCACTGCACCCACTGGCAGCACCCCACTTTCAAGAAATTTAATTCTAATGGATGATATGTGTAGGAAACAGTGTGTAGAGGTTTGTAGTGAACGAATTTTCGTTTGTAGTAGCTTGTATATCCCACAAAACGTGTTCAAAATGGAAGCCGCGAGGCCCATACTGCTGTGCACTGCACCCACTGGCAGCACCCCACTTTCAAGAAATTTAATTCTAATGGATGATATGTGTAGGAAACAGTGTGTAGAGGTTTGTAGTGAACGAATTTTCGTTTGTAGTAGCTTGTATATCCCACAAAACGTGTTTAAAATGGAAGGTGCGAGGCCCATACTGCTGTGCACTGCACCCACTGGCAGCACCCCACTTTCAAGAAATTTAATTCTAATGGATGATATGTGTAGGAAACAGTGTGTAGAGGTTTGTAGTGAACGAATTTTCGTTTGTAGTAGCTTGTATATCCCACAAAACGTGTTCAAAATGGAAGCCGCGAGGCCCATACTGCTGTGCACTGCACCCACTGGCAGCACCCCACTTTCAAGAAATTTAATTCTAATGGATGATATGTGTAGGAAACAGTGTGTAGAGGTTTGTAGTGAACGAATTTTCGTTTGTAGTAGCTTGTATATCCCACAAAACGTGTTCAAAATGGAAGCCGCGAGGCCCATACTGCTGTGCACTGCACCCACTGGCAGCACCCCACTTTCAAGAAATTTAATTCTAATGGATGATATGTGTAGGAAACAGTGTGTAGAGGTTTGTAGTGAACGAATTTTCGTTTGTAGTAGCTTGTATATCCCACAAAACGTGTTCAAAATGGAAGCCGCGAGGCCCATACTGCTGTGCACTGCACCCACTGGCAGCACCCCACTTTCAAGAAATTTAATTCTAATGGATGATATGTGTAGGAAACAGTGTGTAGAGGTTTGTAGTGAACGAATTTTCGTTTGTAGTAGCTTGTATATCCCACAAAACGTGTTTAA
The DNA here is from genome assembly GCA_026315105.1 of Locusta migratoria. Lineage (NCBI taxonomy): Eukaryota > Metazoa > Arthropoda > Insecta > Orthoptera > Acrididae > Locusta > Locusta migratoria. The sequence continues at coordinate 463,824,005 of CM048745.1, read as the reverse complement.
AATGGAAGCTGCGAGGCCCATACTGCTGTGCACTGCACCCACTGGCTGCACCCCACTTTCAAGAAATTTAATTCTAATGGATGATATGTGTAGGAAATAGTGTGTAGGCTTCGAGCGCCAATGTTTCCTTGTTTGGAATTCAAATGTTCAAATGTTTGCTAAGCGTATTGGACTTAACTGTAGGGTCATCAGTCCCTAAACTTCGAAGCTACTTATGAACTAACTGATACTAATGAGAGCAGAAGCATCCATGCCCAAGGGGGGATTCGAACCCCCGACGGGGAACAGCCTCGCACAGCGCAACGTAACCCCTCAGTAATAGTTGGGAAATATTTAGTTAAAATCTTATCTATTGGAGTGAACATTCTACGATTCGGAATTTTGTTCATATGTTGAGTATCAGTATCTTGTGAACACACAGAATTGTTGATGAGAGTAATAGATTGTATACTTTGTTCCTCCACGTTCAATTAATGTTTCTTAAAATGACGTCATGTTTCATCCTTAATGTATTTTCGTAAATATAGTACTGGCCGATTCCAGCAATCGGACAATAATAAAACGTAATCTTGGTAGGTTTTTATTCAGACCGTAAAAATTGAACACTTGCAGCTGTCTTGGACTAATATTTCACGTGATTAAGCTGTCTTCTATTTTGCTGTTTATATCGGATTTTCACGGCTGCCCGTCGTCGGAGCTTAGTCCTCCCTCGGCCATGCGTGATTGTTGTTGTACTTAGCATAAGTTACTTTAAGTCAGTATAATGGTTTTTAAGTGTAGGGACTGATGACCAACGTAGTGAAACATTTGAATATCACGGATGACCATAACCAAATTCTGTCATTGCTAGGCTTTGGCGCAATGTAAAGCATTATTACAACGCCAGTAATAATCTGTTTTCGTACTATCGCTGTACATGATAAGACTGTAAAGTATCCCCAAACAAGATTTCCAGATTCTGGTGCTGTCCTGAAAAGGCGAAAAGCGTTTAAAAATAAATCGTTGCAACCAAGACTGTGTTTTATTAGAAATTAGCATTTATTTTACTTCTCAGAAAGACGTGTTACGCGACAGTGTTAAATATTACAATATGTAGTGCGATACGGTATTTACAATATCATTGTGCTCTTTATTTATAACATTTTAAGATATGGCACCTCAATATTAGCAACATTTTCGGAATAAGTGGCTAAGCGAAATGCAAATTAAAGACTCCAGCGCGAGGTACTGGAGAAAACAGTTTTAAATAAAAACTGTTCTTGCCTTAGTATCTTCGTTCACCAGTAGTACACCCGGCGACTGGGAAGTATTTTCGCTATGGCAAGCTTTCGGAAATCTGTATCGCTATGACAGGATTTTCAGGTCTCAGGACGTAACTTCGGTTAAATGGCACAGTAAGGCAAAACAGTATATAATTTGCCATTTTCCAAAGCTTGCACTATCAAAAATACTCATTTCTGTGCATTACTGTACGCGATAGTTTTGTTAGTGACGTCACTACTGACGAATTCAGACGAGCAGCTGCACAGTCAGCTTTGTACCCGCATCAACTAGAAAATTACTCTTTCTCATATTACTATTATTACAAAAACTGAATTAATAATTTAGAGTTTTTTATTGTAAAACCGCGGGATTTTGAAAGCCATCTGGCGGGATTATTTAAAGACCTGTTTGCAACAAGGAATTTCTGGATCCCATTTCTTATTCTATTTTTAAAGTGCCAGAATCACGTCTTTCCTTCAAGAAGTTCAGAAGTCTACTTTTATGAATAATTTCAAAGTATTCAAAAAGGAAATATTTGAAACGTTAAGAAACATATGCAGTGCGTGAAAGCGTGCCAAGGATGGGCTTTCTTTTATGTACCGGCAACAGGCGCAAAGTATTTAGTGACGCAAACATTGTAAGTTTCGACTACGTGCATACGTCCAGGGTGACCAAAGTAGCAATTTTGTCGCTAAATTACGAAGCGAAACAGCCACAGCTGCAACTATTGCAATGTTCCAAAGTGTAGTTTCCATGACCTGGACGCGATTTCAGACAAGACCCACTAAAAAAAAAGGCAAGGCCAAGGTCGTCCACGGGTAACATCAGCTAGAGAGGACCATTATCTCCAGTTAACAAACAGACCGTCGAGACAGGAGGCTGAATGCAACTCAGTTGCAATGCACCCCCACACAGAGGCCTATGGTGCGTGTCCCATTCAAACCAGGAACCCGGCAGAAACTGGGCGGAGGAACATCGGGATTGGAGCCGTAAACATGGAGCAGTGTTCATTTCACATATGAGTCAAGATGTGTTCCGCCGGACAATCGTCGTTCCCTCATCTGAAGAGAACGTGGAACTCGCAACAATCTTGCTTTTATATACGAAACATCACCAAATGTTGGTGGACGAATGGTGTGGGCAGGAGTCAATATTGGCTGACATACGGACCTCTATGTCGTTCAGAATGCCGCTTTGACTGTTCAAACGCACAGAGACGAGATCCATCGATGTATTTTCTGCCTTATACTGATGCCATAGGAGATGGGTTCCTTCTGGTGTGGTGGACGATAATGCTCATCTCCACAGAGTTGCACTGGTGGACAACATCTTTGAAGCTGAGGGAATTGAACGAATGGAGTGGCCGGCTTTTCACCTCACTTGAACAGGAATAGACATGTCTGGGATCACTTGGCAGATGCGTTGCAGTCAGACCAGCACCTCCCACAAAGGCTTCAGGCCTAGTTATTGCGTTCCTGTAAGAATGACCAAATATACCTCAAGTTCTCATTGTTGTTGCTGCTGTGGTCTTCAGTTCACGGATTGGCTTGATGCAGCTCTCCACGTTACACTGTCGAAAGCCCCTTCATCTGAGAATACGAACGGCAACCTACAACCTTTTCAATCTGCTTACTGTATTCGTCCTTCGGTATCCCTCTGATTTATACCCCATACGTCCTTCTAATACTAATGTTTAAGATTTGTAGATGTCTCAGAATGTAACCCACCAAACAATCCCTTCTCTTAGGACATGCCAGAAACTTCTTTTCTTCCCAATGCTCTTATGCACCATATTACTTACATGATATACCCATCTAATCTTCATCATTCGTCTGTAGCACCACATTTCGAAAGGTTCTATCAACTTTTTGTCTGAGCTCCTTGTCCTCCAAGTATCACTCTCATACAATGCTACACTCCAGACAAATGCTTTTAGAAATTTAGTGACACTTATATTACTACTGGATGTCAAAAAACTGTCTTCTTCAGAAACTCTTTTCTTCCCACAGCCATTTTGAATTTTATATTTTCCTTACTTTGGCCATCAGACATTATTTTGCTACCCAAATAAGAAAACTCATCTACTACTCTATTGTCTCATTACCTAATGTAATTCTTTCAGCATCGTCTGTTTTTCTAACACTACAATTCCATTATCCCTGTTTTACTATTCTTAATTTTCATCTTATACCCTTCTTTCAAAAGTGTCCATTCCGTTCAACTGCTCGTTCACGTTCTTTGCTGTCTCTGACAGAATTAGTGTCATCGGCAACCGTAAAGTTTTTATGTCTTGTCCCTGAATTTTAATTTCTTCTCCAAATTTCACCTTGCATTCCTAAACAGCTTCCTCAATGTACATTGGGGAAGGGCTACAAATCTTACTCCCTCCCCAACAACTACATTCCTTTCATGTACTTTGACTGATGTCTGGATTTCGCTCCCTGTATTTTGCCCCTGTTACCTTAAGAATATGAAAGAGTGTAGTCCAGTTAACGTCGTCAAAAGCATTCTACAGATTTACAAACGCTATAAACGTAGGTTTGCCTTCACTTAACCTACCTTCTAAGGTAAGTCATAATGTAAGTATTGCCTCCGGTGTTCCTAAATTTCTCCTAAATCCAAACACATCTTCCCCAAGGTCGGATTCAACCAATTTCCATTCGTCTGCAAATAATTCATGTTAGTATTTTGCAGCAATGACTTGTTAACCGGACAGATCTGTAATTGGCTGAACTTACTTTCTTTGGTATTGGAATTACGATATTCTTCTCGCAGGATGAGGACATTTCCGCGGTCTCATACATCTTGCATACCAAGTGGAACAATTTCTACGTTACTGGCTCTCCTAACGATATCAGCAGTTGAGACGGATTATCAACAACTCAGAAGCCGTTTATCGATTTAGATCTCTCAGTACTCTGTCAAATTATTCTTTCAGCATCATAACTCCTATCTTCCTCTAATTCATCTTCCGTTTCTAGAATTATACTTTCAAGTTTACTTCCTTTGTATAGGTCCTCTACATATTCCTGCCGCATTTCAGATTTCCACTCTCTGATTAGTACTGGTTTTCTATCTGAGGTCTTGATATTCATGCAGCTCCTCTTCTTGTCTCGAAATGTCTCTTATGTTCCTCTAGGCGATATCTAACTTTCACCTACTTATACATTCTTCTGCAAAGTTGTATTTGTCATCTAGCGACTCCAACTTAACCAATATGCAGTTCTTGTCAACCTCTTTTCTCCGCCGACTATACTCCTTTTTACGTGCAACAATTTGCTACATTTTTACATTTTCTTCTTTCACCAGTTGCGTTTAGTATCTCCTGTAGATATACAGAGATTAAGGCCTTGTTCTACTACCGAAACAATTATCTGCGGCTTTTATCTCTCAGAGCCACCCATTCTTCTCTTGCTTAATGCAGTTCTTTGGGTTCTACAAGTCACTACAAATGAAAATTCGTTCGTTACAAACCTCTACGTACTATTTCCAAAACATATCATCCGTTAGAATTAAATTTCTTGAAAGTGGGGTGCTGCCAGTGGGTGCAGTGCACAGCAGTATGGGCCTCGCGGCTTCCATTTTGAACACGTTTTGTGGGATATACAAGCTACTACAAACGAAAATTCGTTCACTACAAACCTCTACACACTGTTTCCTACACATATCATCCATTAGAATTAAATTTCTTGAAAGTGGGGTGCTGCCAGTGGGTGCAGTGCACAGCAGTATGGGCCTCGCGGCTTCCATTTTGAACACGTTTTGTGGGATATACAAGTTACTACAAACGAAAATTCGTTCACTACAAACCTCTACACACTATTTCCTACACATATAATCGATTAGAATTAAATTTCTTGAAAGTGGGGTGCTGCCAGTGGGTGCAGTGCACAGCAGTATGGGCCTCGCGGCTTCCATTTTGAACACGTTTTGTGGGATATACAAGTTACTACAAACGAAAATTCGTTCACTACAAACCTCTACACACTATTTCCTACACATATCATCGATTAGAATTAAATTTCTTGAAAGTGGGGTGCTGCCAGTGGGTGCAGTGCACAGCAGTATGGGCCTCGCGGCTTCCATTTTGAACACGTTTTGTGGGATATACAAGCTACTACAAACGAAAATTCGTTCACTACAAACCTCTACACACTATTTCCTACACATATCATCGATTAGAATTAAATTTCTTGAAAGTGGGGTGCTGCCAGTGGGTGCAGTGCACAGCAGTATGGGCCTCGCGGCTTCCATTTTGAACACGTTTTGTGGGATATACAAGTTACTACAAACGAAAATTCGTTCACTACAAACCTCTACACACTATTTCCTACACATATCATCGATTAGAATTAAATTTCTTGAAAGTGGGGTGCTGCCAGTGGGTGCAGTGCACAGCAGTATGGGCCTCGCGGCTTCCATTTTGAACACGTTTTGTGGGATATACAAGCTACTACAAACGAAAATTCGTTCACTACAAACCTCTACACACTATTTCCTACACATATCATCGATTAGAATTAAATTTCTTGAAAGTGGGGTGCTGCCAGTGGGTGCAGTGCACAGCAGTATGGGCCTCGCGGCTTCCATTTTGAACACGTTTTGTGGGATATACAAGTTACTACAAACGAAAATTCGTTCACTACAAACCTCTACACACTATTTCCTACACATATCATCGATTAGAATTAAATTTCTTGAAAGTGGGGTGCTGCCAGTGGGTGCAGTGCACAGCAGTATGGGCCTCGCGGCTTCCATTTTGAACACGTTTTGTGGGATATACAAGTTACTACAAACGAAAATTCGTTCACTACAAACCTCTACACACTATTTCCTACACATATCATCGATTAGAATTAAATTTCTTGAAAGTGGGGTGCTGCCAGTGGGTGCAGTGCACAGCAGTATGGGCCCCGCGGCTTCCATTTTGAACACGTTTTGTGGGATATACAAGTTACTACAAACGAAAATTCGTTCACTACAAACCTCTACACACTATTTCCTACACATATCATCGATTAGAATTAAATTTCTTGAAAGTGGGGTGCTGCCAGTGGGTGCAGTGCACAGCAGTATGGGCCTCGCGGCTTCCATTTTGAACACGTTTTGTGGGATATACAAGCTACTACAAACGAAAATTCGTTCACTACAAACCTCTACACACTATTTCCTACACATATCATCCATTAGAATTAAATTTCTTGAAAGTGGGGTGCTGCCAGTGGGTGCAGTGCACAGCAGTATGGGCCTCGCGGCTTCCATTTTGAACACGTTTTGTGGGATATACAAGTTACTACAAACGAAAATTCGTTCACTACAAACCTCTACACACTATTTCCTACACATATCATCGATTAGAATTAAATTTCTTGAAAGTGGGGTGCTGCCAGTGGGTGCAGTGCACAGCAGTATGGGCCTCGCGGCTTCCATTTTGAACACGTTTTGTGGGATATACAAGTTACTACAAACGAAAATTCGTTCACTACAAACCTCTACACACTATTTCCTACACATATCATCGATTAGAATTAAATTTCTTGAAAGTGGGGTGCTGCCAGTGGGTGCAGTGCACAGCAGTATGGGCCTCGCGGCTTCCATTTTGAACACGTTTTGTGGGATATACAAGTTACTACAAACGAAAATTCGTTCACTACAAACCTCTACACACTATTTCCTACACATATCATCGATTAGAATTAAATTTCTTGAAAGTGGGGTGCTGCCAGTGGGTGCAGTGCACAGCAGTATGGGCCTCGCGGCTTCCATTTTGAACACGTTTTGTGGGATATACAAGCTACTACAAACGAAAATTCGTTCACTACAAACCTCTACACACTATTTCCTACACATATCATCGATTAGAATTAAATTTCTTGAAAGTGGGGTGCTGCCAGTGGGTGCAGTGCACAGCAGTATGGGCCTCGCGGCTTCCATTTTGAACACGTTTTGTGGGATATACAAGTTACTACAAACGAAAATTCGTTCACTACAAACCTCTACACACTATTTCCTACACATATCATCGATTAGAATTAAATTTCTTGAAAGTGGGGTGCTGCCAGTGGGTGCAGTGCACAGCAGTATGGGCCTCGCGGCTTCCATTTTGAACACGTTTTGTGGGATATACAAGTTACTACAAACGAAAATTCGTTCACTACAAACCTCTACACACTATTTCCTACACATATCATCGATTAGAATTAAATTTCTTGAAAGTGGGGTGCTGCCAGTGGGTGCAGTGCACAGCAGTATGGGCCCCGCGGCTTCCATTTTGAACACGTTTTGTGGGATATACAAGTTACTACAAACGAAAATTCGTTCACTACAAACCTCTACACACTATTTCCTACACATATCATCGATTAGAATTAAATTTCTTGAAAGTGGGGTGCTGCCAGTGGGTGCAGTGCACAGCAGTATGGGCCTCGCGGCTTCCATTTTGAACACGTTTTGTGGGATATACAAGCTACTACAAACGAAAATTCGTTCACTACAAACCTCTACACACTATTTCCTACACATATCATCCATTAGAATTAAATTTCTTGAAAGTGGGGTGCTGCCAGTGGGTGCAGTGCACAGCAGTATGGGCCTCGCGGCTTCCATTTTGAACACGTTTTGTGGGATATACAAGTTACTACAAACGAAAATTCGTTCACTACAAACCTCTACACACTATTTCCTACACATATCATCGATTAGAATTAAATTTCTTGAAAGTGGGGTGCTGCCAGTGGGTGCAGTGCACAGCAGTATGGGCCTCGCGGCTTCCATTTTGAACACGTTTTGTGGGATATACAAGCTACTACAAACGAAAATTCGTTCACTACAAACCTCTACACACTATTTCCTACACATATCATCGATTAGAATTAAATTTCTTGAAAGTGGGGTGCTGCCAGTGGGTGCAGTGCACAGCAGTATGGGCCTCGCGGCTTCCATTTTGAACACGTTTTGTGGGATATACAAGTTACTACAAACGAAAATTCGTTCACTACAAACCTCTACACACTATTTCCTACACATATCATCGATTAGAATTAAATTTCTTGAAAGTGGGGTGCTGCCAGTGGGTGCAGTGCACAGCAGTATGGGCCTCGCGGCTTCCATTTTGAACACGTTTTGTGGGATATACAAGTTACTACAAACGAAAATTCGTTCACTACAAACCTCTACACACTATTTCCTACACATATCATCGATTAGAATTAAATTTCTTGAAAGTGGGGTGCTGCCAGTGGGTGCAGTGCACAGCAGTATGGGCCTCGCGGCTTCCATTTTGAACACGTTTTGTGGGATATACAAGTTACTACAAACGAAAATTCGTTCACTACAAACCTCTACACACTATTTCCTACACATATCATCGATTAGAATTAAATTTCTTGAAAGTGGGGTGCTGCCAGTGGGTGCAGTGCACAGCAGTATGGGCCCCGCGGCTTCCATTTTGAACACGTTTTGTGGGATATACAAGTTACTACAAACGAAAATTCGTTCACTACAAACCTCTACACACTATTTCCTACACATATCATCGATTAGAATTAAATTTCTTGAAAGTGGGGTGCTGCCAGTGGGTGCAGTGCACAGCAGTATGGGCCTCGCGGCTTCCATTTTGAACACGTTTTGTGGGATATACAAGCTACTACAAACGAAAATTCGTTCACTACAAACCTCTACACACTATTTCCTACACATATCATCCATTAGAATTAAATTTCTTGAAAGTGGGGTGCTGCCAGTGGGTGCAGTGCACAGCAGTATGGGCCTCGCGGCTTCCATTTTGAACACGTTTTGTGGGATATACAAGTTACTACAAACGAAAATTCGTTCACTACAAACCTCTACACACTATTTCCTACACATATCATCGATTAGAATTAAATTTCTTGAAAGTGGGGTGCTGCCAGTGGGTGCAGTGCACAGCAGTATGGGCCTCGCGGCTTCCATTTTGAACACGTTTTGTGGGATATACAAGTTACTACAAACGAAAATTCGTTCACTACAAACCTCTACACACTATTTCCTACACATATCATCGATTAGAATTAAATTTCTTGAAAGTGGGGTGCTGCCAGTGGGTGCAGTGCACAGCAGTATGGGCCTCGCGGCTTCCATTTTGAACACGTTTTGTGGGATATACAAGCTACTACAAACGAAAATTCGTTCACTACAAACCTCTACACACTATTTCCTACACATATCATCCATTAGAATTAAATTTCTTGAAAGTGGGGTGCTGCCAGTGGGTGCAGTGCACAGCAGTATGGGCCTCGCGGCTTCCATTTTGAACACGTTTTGTGGGATATACAAGCTACTACAAACGAAAATTCGTTCACTACAAACCTCTACACACTATTTCCTACACATATCATCGATTAGAATTAAATTTCTTGAAAGTGGGGTGCTGCCAGTGGGTGCAGTGCACAGCAGTATGGGCCTCGCGGCTTCCATTTTGAACACGTTTTGTGGGATATACAAGTTACTACAAACGAAAATTCGTTCACTACAAACCTCTACACACTATTTCCTACACATATCATCGATTAGAATTAAATTTCTTGAAAGTGGGGTGCTGCCAGTGGGTGCAGTGCACAGCAGTATGGGCCTCGCGGCTTCCATTTTGAACACGTTTTGTGGGATATACAAGTTACTACAAACGAAAATTCGTTCACTACAAACCTCTACACACTATTTCCTACACATATCATCGATTAGAATTAAATTTCTTGAAAGTGGGGTGCTGCCAGTGGGTGCAGTGCACAGCAGTATGGGCCCCGCGGCTTCCATTTTGAACACGTTTTGTGGGATATACAAGTTACTACAAACGAAAATTCGTTCACTACAAACCTCTACACACTATTTCCTACACATATCATCGATTAGAATTAAATTTCTTGAAAGTGGGGTGCTGCCAGTGGGTGCAGTGCACAGCAGTATGGGCCTCGCGGCTTCCATTTTGAACACGTTTTGTGGGATATACAAGCTACTACAAACGAAAATTCGTTCACTACAAACCTCTACACACTATTTCCTACACATATCATCGATTAGAATTAAATTTCTTGAAAGTGGGGTGCTGCCAGTGGGTGCAGTGCACAGCAGTATGGGCCTCGCGGCTTCCATTTTGAACACGTTTTGTGGGATATACAAGTTACTACAAACGAAAATTCGTTCACTACAAACCTCTACACACTATTTCCTACACATATCATCGATTAGAATTAAATTTCTTGAACGTGGGGTGCTGCCAGTGGGTGCAGTGCACAGCAGTATGGGCCTCGCGGCTTCCATTTTGAACACGTTTTGTGGGATATACAAGTTACTACAAACGAAAATTCGTTCACTACAAACCTCTACACACTATTTCCTACACATATCATCCATTAGAATTAAATTTCTTGAAAGTGGGGTGCTGCCAGTGGGTGCAGTGCACAGCAGTATGGGCCTCGCGGCTTCCATTTTGAACACGTTTTGTGGGATATACAAGTTACTACAAACGAAAATTCGTTCACTACAAACCTCTACACACTATTTCCTACACATATCATCGATTAGAATTAAATTTCTTGAAAGTGGGGTGCTGCCAGTGGGTGCAGTGCACAGCAGTATGGGCCTCGCGGCTTCCATTTTGAACACGTTTTGTGGGATATACAAGCTACTACAAACGAAAATTCGTTCACTACAAACCTCTACCCACTATTTCCTACACATATCATCCATTAGAATTAAATTTCTTGAAAGTGGGGTGCTGCCAGTGGGTGCAGTGCACAGCAGTATGGGCCTCGCGGCTTCCATTTTGAACACGTTTTGTGGGATATACAAGCTACTACAAACGAAAATTCGTTCACTACAAACCTCTACACACTGTTTCCTACACATATCATCCATTAGAATTAAATTTCTTGAAAGTGGGGTGCTGCCAGTGGGTGCAGTGCACAGCAGTATGGGCCTCGCGGCTTCCATTTTGAACACGTTTTGTGGGATATACAAGTTACTACAAACGAAAATTCGTTCACTACAAACCACTACAAACGATTCCCTACACATATCATCCATTAGAATTTTATTTCGTAAAAGTGGGGTGCTGGCTGTTTTTTGAGTGACTCATAATTTTTTTTTCGAAAAACTACAAACAAAAATTTTTGTACTACAATCCACTACAAACGAAGCTCTTTAAGATTGTACAAAGGAAAAAGCGATTTCATTAAGTGGGGTGCCAGGTTCACGGAGGTGCGTCTGGTGGGGTTTGTACTTTGGTCCGGACAGATATTGTCAGTACCTGGCTTCCTCTCCAAACTCCATTGGAAGTGGTTGCTGTCTGGGTTCATTTGGACACTCCATTGACCATTTGCAACCTCTACCTTCCACCTGACAGGCCACCTACACTCACGTCCCTAGTGGCCCTCCTTCAGCAACTACCCCCTCCTTACCTCATCCTTGGGGACTTCAATGCCCACCATCCTTTGTGGGGCAGTGCTTATACATCTAGCCGGGGCCACCTCATAGACCAGTTTCTTGCTGACCACAATCTGAACCTTCTCAACGATGGTTCCCCAACTCATTTTAGTGCCGCTCACGGCACCTTTTCTGCCATAGACCTCTCTCTCACTTCTCCTTCTCTCCTTCCTTTATTTCACTGGTCGGCGTATGACGACCTCTGTGATAGCGACCACTTTCCGTTGATCCTTTCACTTCCCTCACACCTACCACGAGCCAGGGTACCCCGCTGGGTTTTCCGTCGTGCTAATTGGCCGCTATATACATCCCAGGTTGTTGTTCAATCTGCCCCCTCGGGCTGTATAGATATTATAAGCCAAATGACCAACATGAATACCCAAGCTGCCAACGCCGCTGTTCCCCGGTCAACAGGTCCTCCTCCTCACCGGCCGGTCCCTTGGTGGAATGCAACAGTTGCCGTAGCCATTCGCGAGCGCCGTAGGGCCTTGCAACATCTTAAGCGCCACCCATCCCTCGCTGGTCTCATAAATTTCAAACGTCTGCGTGCCAGAGCTCGTTACTTAATCAAACAAAGTAAGCGGACATTCTGGGAGCATTTTGTCTCCACATTGGGCTCTTCTGTCCCTCTGACAAGAGTGTGTGCTATGCTCCGATCTATCCAAGGTAGCTGGCGGCCGTCTTCCGTCCCTGGTCTTGCCCTGCCTGATGGGGTCTGCACGGAGCCATCTGTTGTTGCAGAACATCTTGCAACTCACTTCGCCAATGTCTCGGCGACAACTTCATATCCGGCGACATTTCTACTTCAGAAACACCAGGCCGAAACCTTCAAATTAGGCTTTACTTCTCACCAGGTGGAACCATATAACGAACCTTTTACTGACTGGGAACTATCGCTGGCCCTCTCCTCTTCTCGTGATTCAGCACCTGGCCCTGACGATATCCATAATCAATTGCTGAAACACCTCAACCCCTCACAATGACAATTTCTCCTAAAAGTTTTTAACCGTATTTGGCTTCAAGGGGTGTTCTCTCCCAGTGGAGGGAGGGTATTGTGGTCCCTGCCCTCAAGCCTGGAAAGGACCTGTCGGCGCTGGACAGTTATCGACCAATAAGCCTGACAAGTGTCCCCTGTAAACTACTTGAACGGATGGTAGCCCGCGGATTATGCTGGGTTCTTGAATCCCGGGGACTTCCCTCACCTTACCAGTGTGGGTTCCGGGAGGGACGATCCCCTATTGACCATTTACTTCGACTGGAGACTGCGATCAGACAGGCCTTCTCTAAAAGACATCACATGGTCAGTCTTCTTCGATCTTCATAAGGCATACGACACTGCTTGGCGTCATCATATTTTACGTTCTCTTCATGACTGGGGCCTCAGAGGCTCCTTACCAATTTTTATCCGTCAGTTTTTATCCCACCGCCTGTTCCGTGTCAGAGTTGGCTCTTCCTTTAGCTCCCCTCAGATACAGGAGAACGGCATCCCCCAGGGCTCAGTGTTGAGTGTTACACTTTTTCTAATCGCCACCAATGGGTTGGTGAGCTCTGTTGGGTCACTGGTAACCCCGGCATTGTATGTCGACGACTTTTGCATATGGTACAGCTCCTACTCATTAGCCTCTACTGAACGTCAGCTCCAGAGCGCCATTCGGCGGGCTTCAGTGTGGGCTACGTCCCATGGTTTCCAGTTTTCCTCATCAAAAACGAGGGTGGTGCACTTTTGTCGTCGTACTACAGTTTACCCTGATCCAGAACTGTTCTTGGGTAATCAGCGCCTGGAAGTTGTAGCACAGCATCGTTTCCTGGGTCTTCTCTTTGACAAAAAATTGACTTGGGTGCCCCATATTTGCCACCTAAAGATTAGTTGTATGAGGAAATTCAATGCTCTACGTTTCCTTGCTCATTCATCTTGGGGTGCAGACCGAACAACTATCCTCCGTATCTATCGGGCTCTAATCTTGTCCCGATTGGACTATGGGTGTCAAGTTTATGGCTCGGCAGCTCCTTCTGCCCTGAAATTATTAGACCCGGTTCACCATTATGGTGTCCGCTTGGCTACAGGTGCATTCCCGACTAGCCCGGTCGACAGCCTCCTTGTTGAGGCGGGAATCTGCCCTCTTCAGGTCAGGCGGCATCAGCTTTTGGCGTCTTATGCCATCGCCATCCGGTAATATCCTGCTCATCCCGCTTACCAGGTTCTTTTTGGATATGAAGGGCTTCGACCCCCTGATACCCGGCCGCGGACGGGCCTTCCCGTCGGACTGCGGCTTGCCTCTCTTTGCCGGGATTTCCATTTCCCTTCGCTAGATTGCGCCCCCCATTTTACTGCACGCACACCTCCGTGGATGGTGCCGCGACCACTAATTCGGGCGGATCTCTTCCAGGGCCCAAAAGCTTTAATTTCCCCCATGCTCTTCGGCGTTTGGTGCGCCCAGTACTAGAAGAGTTTCAGGGAGCCTCTATCTTCTACACTGATGGCTCGAAAATAGCGGGCCACTCCGGATATGCTTTTACATCTCCTGTTGTGGCGGAATGCCATTCTCTGCCAGAGGCATGCAGTGTGTTTACGGCAGAGCTGATGGCGATTTATAGAACCCTCTGTTTTATTAAACATTCTGCCGTGGAACGTGGTTTAATCTGTGCTGACTCCATGAGCAGTCTGCAGGCCATTGATCGTTGTTTCCCCTCCCATCCTTTAGTTATTTCCATCCATGAACTCCTTGCTGACCTTCATCGTGCTGCCTGCTCCGTTACCTTTTACCTTTCTCTGGGTGCCAAGCCATGTTGGTATTACGGGAATGAAGTAGCTGACCAGTTGGCTATATCGGCAATTACTCGCTGCCCACCTTCCTTTCAAATTCCGGGTGCGGATCTGCGGGTGCAGATCAGATCTTTGCTTCACTCCTCATGGGATCGCTGTTGGAAAGCTACTGCCCCTTCCAATAAACTCCGCACCATCAAAGATACGACTGCAGCTTGGAGTTCATCTTTACGCCCTTCCCGGAGAGATTCAATTGTCCTCTGTCGCCTCCATCTTGGACACTGCAGGCTGACCCATGGATTTCTTTTACAAAATGACAATCCACCACATTGTGATTGTGGAGCCGTACAATCCGTGTCTCATATTCTGACTGAATGTCCTCTCCATTCGACACTTCGTGGCGACTATGGCCTACCGCCTGCATTGCCTTTAGTTTGGCGGATGACCCACGGATGGCTGATCGCGTCCTTGCCTTTCTCCGTGAAAGTAGATTTTATTGTCAGCTCTAGGACTCGCTTGGTCGGGGTGAGTGGGTTTGTGATTCTTGGCTGATTGTGGGGTTTAGAGCCTTATTCCCACCAGTCCCCCACTCTTTTACATTTTAATGTAGTTTTATTTCTCCCTGCTCTGGAGCTGTAATACGTTGACCACTGTGCCATTAGTAAAATGTTCAAATATTTGTTAAGCTTAAGGGACTTAACTACGGGGTCACCAGTCCCTAAACTTACAAACTACTTATGAACTACCTACAACTAAGGATGACACAAATATCCATGCCCGAGGGGGGGATTCGAACCCCCGACCATAGGAGCCGTGCTGACTGTGACTGAAGCGCCTAAGTCCCCTCGGCCACCGCGGCCGGCGTGCCATTAGTAACCTGTGGTTTAGGGTAGAGGTCGCTTCCGCAGCTGTGGGAGCAGACACTGTAGCATTTGCTGCCCTGGGTTGGTTTTAGTCTTGTTGGTGAGTCGATTTTAATTCCTAGTGTAATGGTCTTTCGGATTTCACCTATTTTTCGTTGGGTTCCGTGGCGTATACAATTTGAGGTTGAAGGGACTGATGACCTCGTTGTTTGGTCCCTCATGTCCACCACCACCACCACCATCACCACCACCACCACCACCACCACCACCACCACCAGATTCCATTGGGGCCAGGTGACTTGAACGGTTGAAATGTTCCCACCGCCCATCGGACCTTACTGAAATCGACACACTCCTTAGCCAGATCCCAGTCCTCTCTGCGAATACCTGAGAACCGTTGTCTCTCAGGAATCACATTCTGGTCTGAGTTATCCCCCAGAGCGCCTCGCAAGGTTAAACAGTCTTCGTACCTGTTTCCTTTGCATTTCCTGGTTATTATTCCACCAAGGCACACTCCTATTTGTGCATTTCTTGGTGATTGAGCAGTTTTCCTGGTATAAGGTCACTATAGCAGAGGTTACGGCCTCTGCTACTTCCTCAAACTCTGCTGGATTCCTTATCGAAGTTTTAATTTCCGATAGGCTGAAGTCAAGGTCTCTCCTATATGTGTCCCAGTCTGTTTTCCTGGAATTCCTATAGGCCATGGTCTGTGGGGTTCCCATTTCAACCTTGAATTTAATATACATGTGATCTGACGAGGATGGCTCAAGGACCACATGCCACTGTTTGACATAACTTCCCATCATCATGGAACCAAAAGTTATGTCAATTACTTCTTCCCTTCTACTATTCCTGAATGTAGGTCCATCACCCCTATTCAGGATGTCCAAGTTGTTAGATAGGAGAAATTCAAGAATGTGGTCACCTCTACTGTTGGTGTCCTTGCTGCCCCTTGATAGATTGTGGGCATTGGCATCATATCCCACCAACAGTTCGTCTCCTTGTCGATGGCAGGCTTCTGTCAGTCTCCTCACGTCCCAAGGAGCAGGAGAGCTGTCTTCATAAGGAAGGTATGCTGAGGCCAAAACAATTTCCCTCTTGATACCTTCCTCACGTTGCTGCATCCTGATGGTCACAAAGTCCCTGGAACAAAAATCCATCATTGGTATGAAAGGTATTCCATTTCTAACATAAATGCATGTTCTGGAGTTTTTTAGATTTATGGCATAATTCAGCTTACCTCCAGTACCACCGAGGCCTGATACACCCCCTTTGTATACATAGGGTTCTTGTATCAGGGCCACGTCCACCTCCTGTCTCCCCAGGTGACGGCTCAGGGCAGCAGTGGCAGCTTTACTGTGCTGCAGGTTTATCTGCAGCACTTCCAGTCCCCATCTTGCTGCCATTATTGCCTTTAAGGTCTTTGATTACCCTGACGGTGACATGCGAGAACCCTAAAAACAGTTTCAGGCCTTGCTCTCGCATTGCCTCCAGGGTTCGTCCTTCCGGAACGACCTTTTGGTTAATTACCCTCCAATCCTCTGTCGAGACTTTTGGGTTTTGGACCCTTTTGGGGGTCTTGGGATCAAGTCCTCTTGATTCCCTCCACTTATGTTTAGGAAGCCATTCTTTTCCTTCCTTTTGCTTCTGTTCCTTGAGAAGTTTCCTTCTCTGAGCCCCAGACAAAGCCTTAATCCTAATCTGGTCCAACTTCTCTGTTACAGTTCCCACTTCTTGCTCAGGTCTAGACCCTGACTGAGAAGTAGGAGTGCACTCCATCAGTCCTGATCCCGATGTTTGAGTATCTGAGGTCTCAGATTGCCCCTCGGATTCTTTTAAAATTTTTTTTCTCCGTGTTCATCTTAGTCCCACGAGATTTGGGGATTTATATGGTCCACACCACAATAACCCTGCGCGGTGTAAGGCAACTTACTCAGGGAGGTCGCCCGGTATTCCTGAGGCTCCGTTCGAGACACATCCACTCATGTGCCACGCACCCCTCAGCACGGGTCGCACCACACCTTTGGTTGGGAGGCAGTTTAACGTCGTGCCCGGGACGAACAGCTAACAGTTAAATTACGTTCTTTAATCTCATACTATTGATGGCCGTTGTTAACTGATGCTAATACGGCATTTGTGGACACCAGATTTTCTTTTATCGTACGAAGAACGACGTCTTTTTGTTAATTCAGTGCACCATTGCTTTGAAATGACAACGTTTAAGTTCCAATAAGAAAACCAAATACGCAACGCAAGATGGCTGGCGTATGCCAGTTCTTGGCGAGGAATGTCACGTGACTTCTGCGAACGGCTGGTTGTCGTTAATTTAATGGAGGGTGTCAAAACTCCGTTATTTTTGCAAATATCTCTCAAACGATACGAGATATGAAAAAAACATCAGGGAACAAAGTTGTAGTGAATTTTCTCCTCTACAAATTCGGTTATTCAATTTCCGTGTCAGATGCATGGTTAAGCCGTTATTTTCATTTAAATTTGGAGCTGTCAAAAGACGATCGCAAAGGCCCACTTTTAGTGTTACTACCGTAACCTAAAGTGGGCCAAAAGTTTGAAGTATAATCCTTTATCGCGCTAAAATCCATTATCACATAAGGCAAACATAAGTTACACAGTACAAGATATTTAGTCAATTTCTTAAGTCTTTTGATTACATTCTTCATTAAAACCATAATTTCAAACAAAACAATCGCTAATTTCTACGCTTTCAAGGGAAATATTGAAATTTCTGAATTCCTCTTGCTGAATTTAACGACAAATATGGATCACAACTACGCAACTAGTACAATAATAAATACTCCCCCTTACTTGTAATCTTCATGTTCCAAAAACAGATTAATTCAACAACTTTCTTTACATCGCAACATAAAAAGAAAACATAGAAGGCAAGGAGATAAGCTCGTCCAACAAATTTCAGCTTCATTCCATTACTTCTTGCATAACACTCCGCCTGTTCAGTCTTCGGAGTCCAGCTGAACGCAGGCAGCGTGAACCGAAGACTGCCATCGCGGAGCCAAAGATAACTCAGTGATACCCAATCTAAAATCTTTGTCTTACCGTACAGGACAAGCACTCCTGGAAAAACAAATATTGGTCTCGCCACAGCCTAGGGGATGCTAATAGACAGATTTTTGATAGATCCTTGGCTGTGAATAACCAATGTCACCCTACTATCATTGTGCTAGTCCAGCAACATTGGCAGGAGGGCTTCTGCGAAGTTCACACGTTAGAAGGCCAGGCACTAACGGCAGTAGTTTGTCGGTAGAGATCTTACCCTCGGAAGAGTTTGCCCGGTTTGAATCCCGGCCCGGCACAGTTTTAATCTGCCAGGAAGTTTGTGTGGAGGAAATCAGGAAGTGCTGCTCTTCATTGGCATTGAGTACACAGGTAGGGCATCACTGATAAACTGAGAAAGTATCCGGTGGGGTCCGAACCCAATAGTTACCCATATACAGCAAGCACGATGCACGACATTACAAACGTTATTCAACCAATCTTTTATTGTATTCAAAGTACTTACGGCTATGCATCCACGTGCGAAAGTCGGTGTCGGCCAATATTTCGAAACAATATTCTCAAGGAAATACTGCAGCGAGGGAGCAGTGTGCAACGAAGTTTAAATCCTAGATTCTTAATGACAGAGGAAAGAAAACACAAACCGACCAACAAGCACACAACGCCATCACACTAACAAAGTTGAAAACCAACTGCAATTCTGATAGTGAACTTTAGTTAACTGCGCATGAGGGTGCGTTAATTTTGTCACTCTTATGTTCCGATTTGGCTATTAATGTATGAGATTAGCAAGATTACGGAAGGAAGAGGTTTGATGTTAGAAGCTTTGAAAGAACGCAATCAGAAAAATTACGGAAAAAATTCAGGGAAAATTGTTACGTGCATTTAAATGAAGTGGCAAACTAATTAACGGTACAGTGTTGTGCAGGCAGAACTTACAGAACGAATCGATGAGCGGGTACTTTTAACAAGAAATCCATCCATCGTTGGTTGAAATTTGGCTGTAAATGAAATTTCCATAATAACCACTCGCCGAACAGTGGAAGACAGTTCGTCAATATCAAACGACTCGTGTAGCAGACCGTAAAGTAAGAGAAGTGACATGATAAAATTCGCATAGGAACACTACGTAAGTCACACATCGGATTTCCAAAAATGTACAAGAAAATAAACTGCAGATTCTATTGCCGGCAAATGATGGTAATATGGAATAAATTTTGAAAAATAGTGGCAGGCTATAAGAAATATCATTCAATATTAACTAAAAGTCCCCCCCCCCCATTGTTGCGGTGATGCAACAAGGCTGAAAAACACTTATGGGCAGAGGGACGAAAAGGCAAAATTGTGAATAAAAATTGACAAGTGCAAATTTAAGTGAGAGGAGGGATTTATTGATAACAAAGATCCTCGCACAACACAGATATTTACCTTGGCTGACAAAAATCCACAAAACAGCCGCCACATAAAATGATAAAGAACAGCTCTCGTCTGCAAAATGCTATCGCTACGTAGTATACAAGCAAAGTGTACTTACCGTCTTCTGTCTTAAAAATTGAAAGTTCGGACATTTGCAGATAATCGTTCCACATACCAAAGTTATTTAAAAATAAAAATTTTATTTTGATAATAGCAGGGGGTGCCTCGGTTCCACAGTGGTAGTACCAGACTACAAATCCAAAGGTCGCGGGTTCGATACTCACCAGGTCCTCGGATTTTTGTCGCTTTCCACTTCTTTCACCTCTGGCAGTATGGCTCATGTGAAAAATACGGAGTACCACCGTGGTTCAGAACCCACGTTAAACTGTAGGTCCCCCTATAACTGGCTGGGTAAGTCAGTTCGAAGGTCGGAGGAAGGCTACGGCATACCACGTTCATACAGGACCATGGCTAGTAAAGCACAGTGGTGTTCAAACCAATCTTCGGATTGTTGACTGCTTTACCTTTACCTTAATAGCGGGGAAAGGGAAACCGTGTCATTATATCGTTTTTGGACAAGAGAGAGATACAGCAAACTTGTTAAATTTTTGCAAACGTGTATGACGTTTATGCTCAATGCATCGGTCCTCGACGGTCCTAATTGTTTGACTAGTATGACATGTCACAAGTGCATGGACACCGGTCTCACTCTAACCCAAGTCATCCTTAACGGACCCTAACAGCGCTCTAAGGATGATTTCAGTTTGCGCCAGTTCCTACCTTACTCCACGCAGCTGTGGCATCTCATAAATAGGCCGAACAATCAGGACCGTCGAGGACTGATGTATTGAGCATAAACGTCACAAACGTCTGTAACATCCTTATACGTCTGCTTTTGGCGAACACTGCGTGGACACAAGTCACCCGATGGATGACAACAAAACACAAGTTTTAGCATGCACTTCCAGATACTGCGGTTCCTAACAAGGATACAATTGAAACAGAAAGAGCGGATAAAATGCTGAATAGGGATAGATGTTTTTGTGAAAATTCTGCATGGGCTTCTGCTCTGTGGTCCAAAAATAGTGGGGCAAAAGTATTGAAAACTTATGTTGGGTATCATTCTTGAACGTGTGATGGAGCTTGATTGCTTGGTGCATGCTGGCATCTCGCCGTCAATGAGAACCCAGATATTTAAACCTCGTTGTACAATCCTCTCTCGCTGCAGGATTGCCTTCAGAATGGCAGCGTATACTCCTGTCACAATATCGGCCAACGCAGACTTTTATTCCTGGCTGCATACCCTTATGGTTTAATACGCCGGGACTAATAAAGGAATCAAATGTTGGTTTCGACAGCAAATTGCAAAAAAGGAGACGTTTGTGTACACGTCCTGCATTCATCGTCAACGATGAAGGAATCGTGCTGGTATTGCGCGATTGGCTGTGCCTGCATATTCCACCGTTATGAATCCAATGTTACGGATAAAGTCACAAAGAAAAAAAGTGCCAGCATTCCCCGCAATCTGTTGGTGGCAAACGCGATTTTTATCGACGAAAGGGTTTATTTGGACCTGGAATGATTAAACGAACTCCTCAGAAATATGCCACATAGTGGCGTGGCTTGCATTCAACTAAGGTTTATTAAATGAAGATATTACTAATAAGAACAATCTCCATGGGAGTTACTCACGTTCGGATTAAATACAAATTTTCGTTGCGCTTTGATTATGAGTAAAAGGCATGAATTACCACTTTGAAAATTTATTCACTACAATGATAATACTAATTTGCGGATGATGCAGTTTTTTGTATTTGTTTACTGAATTACAAATTTCGAGTAACATGATTTACTTTCCACGACTGCAATTCACGTATAGGTAATACATCTTAGCTTGGTGAAAAATTACGCGGTACCATTACCAGCTTGCCCATTCTATGTCACTCTGAGAGAAAGGAAATGTATTTGTGCCACGATATGAATTGTACTCTTCATGACTATCAGGCATGCATTGACACAGTGGAATAACGCAACGGTCCATCATGAATATAGGTCTTTTGGGCTTAAGGATAAAGCTCTCGATCCAGCATCACATACTTTTTGACAGACATTTAGCCTTCTCATCGTAACGGCTATACAAATGGAAGTTAACCACTTGAAACTATCAACCTACATCTGCCGTAGTTAAAGTATGCTAACGTATATTTATAAATACGTTCAACAGACATCTGTCTATATCTGTTCTTCTGATAAGAGGGTAACGTTGAACTCGTCCCAAATTAAAATGATTCTTTAAAAAATGTAAGTTACACCCAGAAATGTACCAAAATTTTTCTAAACTTAAGTGAGCTGCGGGCAACATCTCTCTGCAAAGCGATTGAATAGAAAAGTGTTTTATCTGAAAGGCACCTTGACTTAATTGGAGAGACAGTATAAATTTAATTAACTTATTGTAAAATTCGTCAACTAAAATAAAATTAATTAACGTCTGTAAATGTTGAAACCGAAGTGCGGCGAGAATATAAACATTACAGAAACAGTGATAATTGCGTTACCTGCGGGATTGTCATTTTGTTTCGCGAGGAATCACAGGTAGCCAAAGAAATCTATGAGCACGCCACATTACCAACAGCTAAACATTGCAGATCGTCTGTAGTAACGCCTCAGTTCTCGAGACTATCGGGTAATGAAGACTACTGTTTACTAAGAGGACGTAAGATAACAGCAGCCGTAAGCGACAATAGTATCCAAATGAATGTAAATAAACAGTTTACCCTAGTTTGGCGGAATTTCCTACAGAAACATTTTACCATTTTCTGAATCTCTCTTAGTAGTACTTCATGTTGTACTAGTGCTGCAAGTGAATCAAATTACAGAATTAAAGTTAGAACACAACAGGAGAGCCGGAAATGTAACAAGATTATCAAATTTGGTAAGTCTTACAGTCCATCGAGGTTGAAATGAGGTAGGAATACATGTTTTCGCGATAGTTTAAGCATGAGAATTAACGTAGATATAACCCAGGTTCTTCATTCCTAAATTGTGAAAGTTCAGTCCTTTATCTGTATGAGGAACAGCACGTGAACTTATACCTTCTTCCAAGACGTTTATAACTCAAGCCAAGTCACATTGTTCGATGAACACGGCAGCTCCCTGTAGTACCCGCACGAACCGACTTCATCAGTCTCACAGAAAATATTAAACTTTAGGTTTGGAGTGGGAAATGTTGGGTAAAAATTGTCAGGCATATGGAAGCTCCAAGGGATCGAATCGTTAATTATCGGATTATCGTACGACGTACGCGGGGAGAAGATGACTGTGCAGTATATTACTCGCAGAATTGAGACCATTATGTATTAACCATTCCCAAAAAATGTTCGAAAGTTTGTAAATCTATCGGACCAAACTGCGTGGTCATCAGTCCGTAGCTTACAAACTACTTAAACCTAGGTAAACTAACCTAAGGAGACGCACGCGCGCCCCAGGAGGACTCGAACTTCCACGGCGAGCAACCGTGCGCTCCGCAGCGAGATGCTTTAGACCGCTCGGCTACTCCACTGCGACTTAACCTTGCCCCGAGAAGACCTTGTCTCTAGTGTTCATAAAACACCAGGCTGGTAGATATACTTCATGCCCTCGTGCAGAAATTACTGTATCGTTTTCACATGTTTATAAATCGTTTCACAGTCCAATTCTTAAGACCTTAGGGAATTAATACAACTGATAAAGTGCATTCTTAGAATGAAAGCACACAGGACAGCAATTTTTTTGAGCATGCGGGCCTGCTTTGAGGCGTAATTCGTCGTAAGAACTCGTCTCCCAGTCGCTGCGGCTGACGCTTATAAGCGTTTCCGTGATCAACACACCAGTGCGGGTAACACTTATAAGCGGCGCGTTCGCTAGCTGAGTGCTCAGTTCAGTTTGTTCGGCTGTGCACTCGTGTTCGTACAAACCACCAACGAAATATCACGTAACGTTTTCTTGTCTGCAGTTCTGTGTTTTCGTCTTTAGACGCCTGTGTTGTGCATTGTTTGCAGTGGCGGCGAAACACACCATGGCCCTCTAACCCGTAGAAGAGTGGGAACAGTGAACAATATACGCTTAATAAGGATCAGACAGCATTCGACATGCAGCTAAAGCATACTTGCATTTGTATATCTAGTACCACCTCTCGCACAGACGTTTCTGCTGTCAATATTACGTACATGCACAACATGAACTTACAGGTTTCCCTGACGTATGATTTCAGCTCTCAGTGCACGTGTGCTCACGAGCGTCCGCTTAGAGCCTTAGCGGCCTGCAATAGTGACCGCAGCGAACGTGTTAAAGAATAATTGAATACTATAAGAACTTTTGTTAACCTACCAAACTGAACACGTGAGGAAGAAAAGTATGAACTCCACAATAGGCGATGTGGACTGCAAATTTTCAATTCTTATGCAAACACATCGCACTCAGTTACATGTGACATAGTCGTGTGTGTCATTGATAACCCTTGCCTCTTTCGCCGTCCTTTAATTTTCAGTTCAGTGGAGACAGATTTTTTTTGCATTATAAGGAGACTTTGACTTGCTTGAAGTTGGGAAGATACACTGATTTGGATTTATCTTTTTCTTTTGAGGTTTCCAAATAGAGATACTGTTCCAGGAGAAGTAGGTAATCCACTTTCAGCCACTCTCCTCCTATTACTCGGTGTTTTGAATCTGCTTCCTCTGTCTTTCCCTACTTTCGCTTCTCTTTTTCTGTCCTGTCTCGCTTCTCTTTTTCTGTCCTGTCTCGCTTCTCTTTTTCTGTCCTGTCTCGCTTCTCTTTTTCTGTCCTGTCTCGCTTCTCTTTTTCTGTCCTGTCTCGCTTCTCTTTTTCTGTCCTGTCTCGCTTCTCTTTTTCTGTCCTGTCTCGCTTCTCTTTTTCTGTCCTGTCTCGCTTCTCTTTTTCTCTCCTGTCTCGCTTCTCTTTTTCTCTCCTGTCTCGCTTCTCTTTTTCTCTCCTGTCTCGCTTCTCTTTTTCTCTCCTGTCTCGCTTCTCTTTTTCTCTCCTGTCTCGCTTCTCTTTTTCTCTCCTGTCTCGCTTATCTTTTTCTCTCCTGTCTCGCTTATCTTTTTCTCTCCTGTCTCGCTTATCTTTTTCTCTCCTGTCTCGCTTATCTTTTTCTCTCCTGTCTCGCTTATCTTTTTCTCTCCTGTCTCGCTTCTCTTTTTCTCCTTAAAAATTTCACCTTAGTATGTCTTTTTCTTGGTTTCAACTGCCGAAACTTTACAAACATCCAACCAAATACTTGGCAGAACACACAAGATGTCTCATAAAAATTGAGGTATCTAATATCTGGTTTGACTAGTTGCTACAGGCTTTAGCTCACACTACATACACACTCTGTATATTTGTAATTGCTTGTTTCTGACAAAAGCGAATAGTTATATAAAATTTTAATGCAATCTGCAGGTAACAGTCGCTGATGGAGTTCCAGGATGCAGGAAACACGGCCGCTGGCGTCATTGCAGTAGTCACGGATGATGAGTCAAGCAGATCGCTGCAGTCAATGGAATTTGGCGACAGCCAGTCGACTAACGAGGAGTTGACCGCTGTGGTTGGCAACGGTGCAGGGATGTACGAGAGTAACGAAGACGTTAAATTACACAGCGAAAAACCAAATCGCCCTGGGGAGTCTGCCCAGGAAGATCAGGTGCCGTCGCAAGATACCAGTGCCTTGGATGATGGAGACAGCAGCAAGCATCTCCGAAAAGCAATTCCTGTGTGTAGCTCAGTTGCCCCAGACTGTTGTTCACAAAGAGAGACAGGCACCGAGGAAACTTTTCTTGTGTCCTTACCTGGAAATGTATCTCTTAGTAAAGGTAGACAAAACACAGAAATGGGAATTGATCCTTCACTTGACAACTATCAACGTGACATAGATGCAGCACATCGGGAGGAAAATGCAAGTGCGAGCGAGAATAGTGCACGTGATCATCCTACAGATCGGTTAGGAAGAGGTGCATTCACTCCGAAGCTTCTGCAGGAAACAATGTTAAAAGCTTGTCTAGCTCTAGAAGAGGAGAAACAGGCAGAAGAAAGAGCGTTGACTGAGATCAGTTATTGTCTGGAAAGAGTTTTTTCAAAGTATGCTGAAGTAAAAAGCAGTGCAGTAGCCTTGTTTAATGACACTGATACAGTTGAAGAGTCGGTTGGTGGTGTGCGTTACCAAGCCTCACACTTCGAGGGGAGTTTTGTTACTTTGGACAACAGGCACAAAACAGTTGAAGACTACGTACGTGTTGTCTATGCTGAAGCTTTGAACCAGGGTGATGCATATGTGTTTGATCGTAGGCTGAAGACAAAGGATGCATATTTTGCCAATCAGAAAAATTACCGCAGTCCGTCTAAAATAGTTAATACAGCTTATTTAACTCGCGGAAGGAGTTACAACAGAAAGGAAAATTTCAGGAGAAACAGGGATAAGCGACATACTGCTGTTTTAGTACAGCTATTGCATTTTGCTGCTGATTTGCGAAATGAAATAATGGGCCAGTACCGAACTCTGACCAAGCTGTGTGCTGTAGTGTATGAATATGTGTGTAAAATAGAAGTGAGCTGTAGGATTGTCCTCAATACGGTGAAGTCTGTGGCGAATGTGGTGCGACCTGCCTTGGAATCAATGAGAATTGTACATAGAGCCCTCAACTCAGTGAGTGTAAGAGAGATTCCGGATACAAGAAGAAGCGCAACACCTGGCGATGACAGCACGTTGCCAGCTAAGTGGGCCCAGCTGGCACTGACCCACGCAGAGACAGCGATTCGCCTGCACGATGAAGTGGCTCTGATTCTGACAGAAGCACAGAAGCAGCTGGAATCTTTGAAGCTCAACGTGAGCGTTGGTCGTGATGTCCATCACTATAGCAACGACTTCGAAAAGTATGTTCTCGACCTCATACAGCAGCCTGGTAACATCAATTTCGATGAACTAAGGGAAAAGCAAACAAAAGTAGCATTCTTGAGGGACATTCTGACTTCTATTTGGGAAGAAATGATGCGATGTCCAGACCATATCATCAGCTCGTCTGAAAGGTCCAGTAGCGCAGTTGAAAAAGTCTTGTTGGCACTTACTTCCGCTACCGAAAACTCTTGTAGTGCCATGGAGAAGTCAATGGACGCTTTGATAAATGTGGCTGTGAGCAAGAGGATTGAGGAAAGTAATACTAGAGCGTAGGTCTGTAGGAATCGCAACTGATAAATATTTCTGTGAACATCACCATCCCCACTATCGTTAACTTCATTTATAAAAATTATTTATTTCGCTAAGGGCCTTTACTGTTGTTGCTGGGCATTGGAGAGATTGTAAATGAACTTATTGTATAACTACAGTCGGTAATACAAATGTAAATAAATTGAAAATCTATTTTTCATTGCATATCTCAAATATCTTCCTTCATTTCGCCTCCAATTAAGTTGTAGCATCATTTCAATATAAAAAATTAGTATACAGCTTTTTAATGAAAGTTTCAATGGAATTTGCTTTCATTACTTGAACAGTCTGTAGGGCAGATACTCCAGTTGTGCTCAGGAACATATGATGATCCCAAATGAGAAGGTACTGATAACACTACATGTTTGCTGGTAGTATCTTGATTGTGAGCAAAGCGTCCAAGAAATTCTGACCAAAGCGACTTGAATTGGAATTTGCATGAATGAAATAGGTTGGATATCACCATGTTAAGTACGCTTGTAGGTGGTTCCTTGTAATTAGACATATTCATTAACTCCAGAAAAAAATTTTTCCTACAATTTTACACCAACTCCGTTCTTTCCGCCCATTCTTCCTTCACCCCCAGTTACCTTTCTTCACACACCCACTATTCACCCCCTCCCCCCTATCTTCCCCGCCTCCCTTCGCCCCTATCTTCCCCGCCTCCCTTCGCCCCTATCTTCCCCGCCTCCCTTCGCCCCTATCTTCCCCGCCTCCCTTCGCCCCTATCTTCCCCCGCCTCCCTTCGCCCCTATCTTCCCCCGCCTCCCTTCGCCCCTATCTTCCCCCGCCTCCCTTCGCCCCTATCTTCCCCCGCCTCCCTTCGCCCCTATCTTCCCCCGCCTCCCTTCGCCCCCATCTTCCCCCGCCTCCCTTCGCCCCCATCTTCCCCCGCCTCCCTTCGCCCCCATCTTCCCCCGCCTCCCTTCGCCCCCATCTTCCCCCGCCTCCCTTCGCCCCCATCTTCCCCCGCCTCCCTTCGCCCCCATCTTCCCCCGCCTCCCTTCGCCCCCATCTTCCCCCGCCTCCCTTCGCCCCCATCTTCCCCCGCCTCCCTTCGCCCCCATCTTCCCCCGCCTCCCTTCGCCCCCATCTTCCCCCGCCTCCCTTCGCCCCCATCTTCCCCCGCCTCCCTTCGCCCCCATCTTCCCCCGCCTCCCTTCGCCCCCATCTTCCCCCGCCTCCCTTCGCCCCCATCTTCCCCCGCCTCCCTTCGCCCCCATCTTCCCCCGCCTCCCTTCGCCCCCATCTTCCCCTTTATTTCTCCTTTTCTTTTCTCTCCTTGCCTTTTTCTTACGCCTCGCGCCTTTGTTTTTATTTGTAACCACTTTTCCGACATCCTCTGACACTCTCGAACGCTGAATGAAACTATAACTTTTCTTGTAAGTCGATTTAACTATGTCATATCCGTACATTTCTAGTGTCCTTAAATTGGTAACTGGACGTCAGATACTCATGGAGCAACATTCAATACTTATGAAGTATATCCAGATACAAAGCAAGTATGCAATAAAATATTTGGTGTGGGAGAAAATAACTAGTACTGTTCAACAGGGTTGTCTTGACTCGCTTTAATTTAAATGGGATGCTTAACTTCTTACAATAAATCGCGGAGGTATTACAACAGCTATTCACTCTCTAAAACATAAATGCGGTACTGATGTTTTATTTTACAGAAACACAGAAAGCTTAATAGGATGCGAGTCTAGCCATTTTTCGGAAAAAGTGGTAACATAGGGGGGTGTCAATGTTTAAACGTTTAGTTTCTACTATCCCGTCCTAAATTAGTAAAAAAAATTATTGCCACTGATGACCATAAAAATGGCATGGTCTGAAATTACTCATAAGTGATTTCCTCCATACTGCAAGACACTACAGCATGTTCAGTTAACACAATAAGAGAGAGATCAATTTCGTGATTCGCTGGAGAATAACAATTACCAGAATAGATTTTTCGAGTAGTTCCACTGAAAAATACAATAAATAAATAAAAATTGAAAAATTAAAATCATACTTTTGTCTTCGTGTAAACTATTGTTATAACAAGAATTGTATTTGTGCGGTGTTGTCTCATTGATTCCAAGAGTTACAGTGAATGACTAAATATATGTCGCTGACTGGAAGCTACAACAGTAGTTTAAATGTTAAGTTTATTTACATTGCTATGAATCTTTCTCGTTTTACACGCTTACTATTCCCACAGTTAGCAATATTTACTTAAAATAATCTTCAAATGCAGGTACGTTTATTTATTCAAATAATTACTTCACCTTTTCGTAGTAGCAGGCATAAGCTGTTGATGGTACGTTATGTAAGCGTCTGTATAAAAATGAAATTCCTCACAATATTATGAAATTAGATTAATAGTGATATATAGAAGAAATACAGTAGATACTACAATAAATGAGTATAATAGATTGCATCAGACTTCCACAGGTCTTCACACAACATTTACATTAAATTACTTAAGAGGAGAAATATGCGACAGTCTATCCGTCGACAGAAATTACGCAGTCGTGACATTTGTTTCGTGTGTAATTTACGTATATAGGAATCAGTGGTCTGTATAAGGAGGGGGCAGCCGAGGGTGCCTGGTGCCCCCAATTCCAGAAATAATGAACACAAAAGAAAAGGAATAAGTATGGTATCTGATTTACTTCAACGAATGATACGTGAAGCCACCGCCCTGGCAGACAATCATACCCTGTATTGGTGAGGGGGGAGGGACGTAAGTGGTGGGAACTTAGTGCAATTTTCTAAAATATTGGTGTTAATTTAATAACATAAAGAACTTGAACTACAGCGCAAATTATCCACAGAACATAATCCGAAAACTGATAAAAAAATGTCACGGGGTGTCTACTTAAAGTTTCTTAATATTTTTTACCATAATCTTGTCCCCTTCATCCGGAAAATAAACAATATATATGCCTCTGATATGATTATATTTCAGTAGCACGCTAGTAGCAGCCAGTCAAAAGTGCAGCAGTTTTAAGGGGTGTTCTGGTTTGGTAGGCCAAGATCATTGATCGTCACATGCACACAGTTATCATTACAAAAGAATGACATCCGTCTATAGCTCGTCAAAGAGTTGTTAAGTACATTTAGTACTCAACACAATCAAAACATACTTCTGATCACATGGATAAATAAAATCTGAAATTATACAACAGAAATATCACTGTATTGTGTCGTACGTATGCTATCAATCCAGTAAAGCCGCGCTCACACAAGCAACTAAATTGTGCGTCTTTCTGCAGTTGCACTGTGAGCAATCGTTCACATATAACTTCAAAAATACTACATAGTTGTGCAGTTTTCAACATGGCATCCGCAGTCTCGTTTCATTCGCGTCCAAACGATCTTTACACTTTGTTCCACAAGCGCACAAACTGTTAATTGATTCGATATTTTAGCCGTAAAGACGCCAACACGCAAACCTCGACGCAAACTCAATGATATGAAGTAAAAGGGTTGAAAATACC
Organism: Locusta migratoria; assembly: GCA_026315105.1. Lineage (NCBI taxonomy): Eukaryota > Metazoa > Arthropoda > Insecta > Orthoptera > Acrididae > Locusta > Locusta migratoria. The sequence goes on along the minus strand of CM048745.1, from coordinate 463,793,489 downwards.
CCGCGAGATGACAGTCGAATGTCGATTTGGTGGTGGGGGAAGTAAGTGGCGAAACAAAATACAACCAAGTTGAACATTTTGTTGCGTGGAAAAAGTACCGCCTGTTAATTGGCGCTACTAAGACGTGGAAGTTCACACTTGCTACTGAAGTACAACTTCACTGTGCAACTAGCTGTTGCGCGCCATTGGTTGTTCGAATTCCGCTTAAGCTTTGTGAGAATTTTGAAGAAAGGTGGTGTACGGTATATAGGCTAAGAGCAAGAATTTAACCATTTAATTACTTATCACACTTCAAGTTCTTATGGTAAGCCTGACTGCGCAGCGACAGGAATGATAAAAGGTCCAATGGCTAAGACACGAAGTACACTACTCTTCTGCAATGCCCCCACAAACCTGGAGCAGACGGGGATGCAACATTTAACAGCTACGGTGGTTGACTGTAATCGTCGTATTTCAATGGCTTAGGTGCAGTGAAGGATCAAAATGTTTGTATAGTTTATGGGACTTAACTACGGGGTCATCAGTCCCTAAACCTAGGAACTACATACGAACTAGGACGGCACAAATATCCATGCCCGAGGGCATTCGAACCCCCGACCGTAGTGGCCGTGCAGACCGTGACTGGAGCGCCTCAGTCGCCTCAGTCGCCTCAGTCGCCTCAGTCGCCTCAGTCGCCTCGGCAGTGAGGGATCAGGAATCTTTCACAGAAATGAGAATAGTTCCATCACTGTCTATACTGGTGGAGGGTAATAGTTAAAGGCAGTAGTTTATTTAGTGTTCTTTAACTACACTATAGTGCGTTTATGCACTGACAGTATGTTTTACTACGTATGGTAACGTTTGCAGTGTAGTTACATTTTTACTCAACTGTGGTGTGTGTGTGTGTGTGTGTGTGTGTGTGTGTGTGTGTGTGTGTGTGTGTGTGTGTGTGTGTGTTAGTTTTCTCCTTCTTGACATTACTTAGTGTTATGAAAATGTTAAATATTATCCGCAGGGTTCTGTCATCAACTGGAAACGCTACACGGTATCAGTGACGGCTTCATAATTTCATAATGAGCGACGTAAACGGAGATGGACGACCGGCCAACTCCTCAGAATCCTCAACGGAAGAGCCGGTAGCTGTAAGACACCGCTTTGGCCTGGACGGCACCTTCACAGGATCCGAGACAAGGCGGTCTCCTGTGTCAGAGGCAGCAGCTACCTTCAACGTAGTCTGCGATGAGTTATTGGGCAATAACGCTTTTTATTTACTTCCGGATACGTCAAGAACGTCTGAACAGGAGATCAAAGGGTCTCATATGGTGAAGAACGAAGAATATTACGAAGTACGGTCTCAGCCACGCCAGTTGAGCAGCATCAGGAAGATGTTAGTGAGTCCAGTGAGAGATGCAAACGGAGTGGCCGTGATGAAACGAGTGAGCGGAAGACCAGTGAGACCAGTGGGAATAGCGGAGTGGAGGCTTCCCAAACCTTTGATTCTGACAGCGGAAGTGGCACTGAAGCACAAAGCCTCTCAACCTACTTTGGTGGATCTACATACTCTCTGATTGAGCTGGATCTAGCAAACGTGACAGCTTCCGAAGCTTTGGATGAAGAAAGGAAAAGAGAAGACAGGATTCTTACTTTCATATATGAGAATATGTCAAAGATATCTCAACAGACTTTCAGGTTCTATAGCGTCGCAATGGTTCCTCTTCCGGAACTTGTAAACTTTGTAAACCGCGATTTTCACATGTCGTGTTTATTCACTGATGAATTTCATAAGAGGCTCGATGTCGTCAAGGCCTATGTGCGTGGAGTCACCACTGAAGCCGAAAGTCAGGAGAATCGCAAATCACCAGTCATCCAGCTACATCGCGAAGAAACTGTGTCTGACAGTAAAAATCCATTAGAAGATGTATCCAGTGACGAAGACCAGAGATCACGTGGTCACATTTTCCTCAGCTACTCTGTACGTCGGGCATACAATTCGGTCCGAGAATCGAGGAATGGAGTAGTTCGCCAACGAAAAGTAATGTCAAAGCTGTGCGTCTTGGCTCAGCGATTTGTATCCAAGGCAGAAGTTAGCTGCCAACTGATACTGTACTGTCTGAAAACTATAGTCATAGAACTGACACAAGCTGTGGAAGTTGGCATGATATTGGAGGCAGTGGTTGGAACACTTGAGGGCAAAGCTCAGAATCTGGCCGAGTTCCGCAGCGTGGCCTCTTTCGCCGCACGCTGGACGAGTGAGGCACTGTTGGATGCCGAACGTACCATGAGACTTCACCGGGACGCCAGCGAAGCTTTGCAAACGGCTTCGTGGGACCTGCACGTCATGAAGGGCTACCAACCGCTCGGCGCTCAAGTCCTGAGCGACATCACAGCTGCTGGAGAGCGCTACCTCGACGTGTTTCGTCAGATGCAAGTTTGGCCAAAATACTCAATCTGGAATCGAACATGAGAACGATGAGAGGGTTGCTAACGCCAGACCTGGTAACTATGAGGAGACTCAACATCCTTATTAACCAGTGGAGTGCCATATGCACCGAAACCTTGCCGGTCGTTCTTCAGACGCTGTCCTTATTGACCCAGAGCTCTTGTAACGCCGTCGACGCAGCAACGAAGGCTGTAGAAGATATTCTGATTCCTGCCAACATCGCTCTTCAGGAAGGATCACTTCAGGAAGAAACACTTAAGTGAAATCACAATATTGGTATGAAATTTTAAAATGATGCATTGTTATAACATTAAAAACATCACTTGATTTGACATATTGTAAAACTTGCTGGAATTAAAATTGGTTTTTTTAAAAAAGTATTATTTTGTTTCAGTTTATAATATTGGACTACTAATACACAAAATATTTTCCATCTACCTATGTATGCCATAAAAAATTACTCCAACTACGTTGAACGATTCTAAAAGACTTGATTTTAGGAACTGTCACAAAATGAAACTTTGAATGTAGGCAAGGAAGTAACATGAGTTGCTTGATTGACTACACGGCATAGCAACAATATAGGGCGCTAATAATCCTGTGTTCTGTGACGGTATGAAGTGTATCAACGTAGGATCACACAGTGTTGATTTATGTCAACAAGGATTTTCATGATAAGTTCCAAGGCGAATATTCATGAGTCAGGGTAATGTGGTGAGAACCTGCAATCGTATTAACATTCAGATTGTGTTCATAACTTGTCCGCCTAGTGGTGAAATCAGTGTAACAACTGTGGCAGGCGTTCAGTATGAGCGACGTCCCCCCCGCCACCCCCTGCAGGAACCGCGATATACTGCTACCATAAGAAACAATGACGTCGTGGAGACAGGAAGTATCAAACCAGGAAGTACAAAACAGAATTCACATCTACTAATATATATATAATAATTCTAAATGACTATATTCCTGTCCTTATATTCAGACACAATGCTGCGAGTTTCTGGTGAGCCGTAAGTAACGAAGAATGGACTGCAGAAAATTAGAGCAAAGGTCTTTGATGTGTGCAGGACTAGAACTGCTACAACAAACGATATTGTACACACATTGCAAAAGGAAAGAAAAAAGCCTACTTTGAAACAGATTCACAATCTCTAAAACTGGCAATCTTTTGCTGAAACTCCGAACTTAGCTCGAACTTTTATGCTAGAGGCTTATAATAGTTTCCACAACTAAACACTCACGTAGCTTGGTAGATAATCCGAAGAAATTTTCGTTTTATATATGTTTACTAGCGGTAAAACACAATTAATACCTTAAATACGCGATAGCAATCAAGAAACTACTGATGAGTTGTGTTAAAACGAATTGCTTTACGAATCTTTTCGAAAAGCTTTCACCAGAGCGGACGAAGAAAAACGCCAGATTCTAAAGTAGTACAGCTGCCAGCATATGTAATTTAGTATATACCCCTATTTTATTGAAGCAACTTAAATCACTTAAAATATGTCTTGTGATATTATACACCAATTAGGTTCCTTTAAGAGTATGCTGAAGCAATATCCCTCAGCGGAAGATCCGTAACCAAAGACTGGAAAGTTTCAAGGTCACATCAATATTCAACAAAATGCAACAAGAGTGAACCGCAAAATTACAGGCCAATATCATTGACGTTGCTTTGCAGCAGGATTTTGGATTCACACTTTCCTCAAGTATTGTGAACTACCTCGAAGAGAACGACTCATTGTCAACACGGATTCAGTATGTATCGTCCTTGTGAAACTCAGCGTGCTCTTTACTCACATGAAGGAATGAGTGCTATCGACAATGGATCTCATATTGATTCAATATTTCTCGATTGCCCGAAGGCCTTTGACACTGTACCCTACAATCGTCTTCTAATGAAATTTCTTTCTTACTGAATATCACCACAGTAGTGCGATTAGATTAACGACTTCCTGTCCAAGGATACATTCGTCGTAATTGACTGAAAGTCATAGAGTTATAAAGGATAGTGGGCGTTCCCCTGGGACATATTACTAGGCCCTTATGCTCCTGATATTTATAAACGATGTAGGATATAATGTGAGGAATACTAATCGTGGATGATGCTGTCGCTTATCGGTTTAGAAAAGTCGGCAGAACAACAAAAGCAAATGCAAAATGATACAGATAATATGTCAGTAAGGTGCAAAAATTGGCAATTGACCCTCAACAATAACAAGTGTGAAGTCATGCATATAAGCACCAAAGAAATCTTTTAAACTCCATTTACACGATAAATCTGTCAAATTGAAAGGCCGTAAATTCAACTATATAAATAGGAATTAACATTATGAACAATTCAAATTGGAAAGAACATACAAAATATTGTGGGAAAAGCGAACCAAAAAGTTGTTTCCTTGGCAGAAAACGTAGAAGCAACAGTACCACTAAAGGGACAATTGCAAAATGACATACTCAGCATAGATGCTACAAAATCACTCAGCTACCGTGGAAATATCGATAAGGAGATCAGTAATGATTACAAATATTTATTTTATAATTTTGAGTATTTGTATTCTGACATGTTAAGTTATTAGCTAAAATCAGCTAACGCTTGAGAATGGTAAACTAACCGAAACCGGTGGCATTGAGCTAAAAGAAGTAAACAGCTGTGGTAAATATGTCATTCTGCTATTATCTTAAAGCTGTTAAACCCCACCTATTCAACTTTCTGTACTAAACGAACAGCCTACGCTATACTTGTGCGTCCAATTTTGGAGTATTTCTGGACATTGTAGGATCCCCAGAAAGTGGGACTGATGGATGATACAGAGAATTTTCAGACATGGCAGTTCGTTTTGTGTTATCGTGATTAATGGGGGGAGAGTGTCACAGAAATGATGCACGACTTAGGGTGGTAATCATTAAAAGGAGGGCTTTCTTCGTTGCGGGAAATTGATTTGCGAAATTTGTCAGCATCTCTCTCTTCCGAATGCGAACATATTTTGATAGCACCCACCTATGATAAGTCTCATCGAAAACGGAAAGATTCTGGTGGTCTTTTTTACCATGCCGTATTAGAGAATGGAACGGTAGAGAGATATGAAAGCGGTTCGAAGAACTCTCCGTCATGCACTTAAATGTGATTATCGGACTATGTATGTAGATGTAGAAGCGGGATTCCTATTGACGAATGTGATAAATCAAACCTTCAATGGTTAAACGAACTTTGTCAAGAATAGGAATTTAAGGTTCGCTTTGGATATAAATATTATTCATTGCTCATTGATATTCCTTTTAGTGGCCAACACATAAATGTATTAACTAGAAGAAATACAGTTTGTTTTGAAGATGATACAATATTTTGTATGTATTTACTAACGTAAACATGTTGTCCGTCTACTTAGTCATCCATCGCACCACTTCCTACTCAAACGCCGATGACATAGTCACCTTGTGGGGCTCTATATTTCTTATTGTGATCTTAGTTCAAAGCCTTGGCTCCGAAAGTAATTGTTCTCTCACATCTCCCGACCTTCTTGGTGTGGCATTTTGAATTACATCACTGGAAAGAATGAAAATAATTCCAGTTTACTCATGTCGAAACTACAAATTTTTCTGTTAAGAATACTCATTTTTTAGTGTTATTACGTTGGACGCCAAATACAACAGGAGTCCATTTGTGTACAGTAGTTCTAGATACAAAGGATGTACGCAAGAAACTCCCGCGCGGGACTGGGACGGTATATCATAGCTTATATCACATCCTGCTAATTTTAGGGGGACTCTGAATTTTGTACGATTAATCGCGAAATCGTTACAGCGGTGATTCACAAACAGAAAATAATTCGTTACGTTGAAGAAAGAAAGAAAGAAAACAAAGGGTAGTGAAACACAAGTCTAGTGATTTCTAAGGGAAGTGGTAATATGAGTCATTTCCAACTTGCAGTTGAAGTACTACTTTCCTAGGCTTATTAAATAAGATAAGAAATTTATTGCTACAGATGCCCACAAAGAAAAGTATGAAGTTTCGTCGCTGAATCTATACAAGATACGTCTGAAATAAATTATTCCTAATTATCCTCTTTCCTCCATATTAGAAAATATTACAGAATGTTCAGGAAACACACAATAAGGTAGTTAAATTACCTGATAGGTTAGAGAATAACTACATATACGAGAATATATTGTTTTGGTAGTTCGATTGAAAAAATTTACATAATTACGATAATGTAAGATAGTTGCTTACATCGTCATTGATCCATCATAAGAGACAAACGGTAAGCAGAGATGAGAATACAGTAGTTGGTACAAAAGGAACATTACCCCCACGTTCGTTACAGACAAATAATGTATTTGTCTACTGTCGTCTCCTTGATTCCAAAAGATCCGCTATATGTCTACGTATACGTCGCTGACTTTGTGGTACAGCTGACACTTCTCCCAAAAGCTCATATAGTTTATAGTCTCCACGAACCACTGTATTGGTGATTCACTTAATGTACAACTTTCACTAACAAGTTCGTTTCCTCTTTTCACAGGCTTACATTTATTTTAATGAAGTCTTCCAAACACACGTATATTTATCAATAGAAATAATCATTTTACATATTCTTAGTAGCAGGCAGAAACAGTGGGCGTTTTCTGATATAAGTTTATCACCATAATCAAACTCGTAACATATTTATATTAAAAACTTACATTATATATGGTAGTTATAGGAGGAATAATGTTGTTAACATGAAACTGTACATAAGGAATTACATGGGACTTATATAGGTCCTTGAACATCATTACATTAAATAGGTGAATATGGATTGTGGAAATGAATGAAAGAGGAAGCCGTCAGGTAGAATTTTAAACAGGACTTAATTTAATCATAACAAACACTTGGTTTAAGAATCATGAAAGAAGTTTGAATACGTGGAAGAGTCCAGGAGACAACGGAAGGTACCATATAGATTTTATAACGGTAAGACATCAGATAAGGTGGTAAGATATCAGAAAAAGGTTTTAACTGTGAGACATATCCTGTGTTCAGGAACTGTAAACTGAAACTGAAAAACCACAGAAAGGTAAGAAAAGGAGATGGGACCTGGATGTCTTTTAGAGGTGAAGTAGTTAAGACAGCAGAAGACCAAATTGGCAGAAAGGAAAGACCTACAAAAAACCTTGGGTACTCAGAGGAAATACTAAATTTCATTGATGAAAGGAGAAAATATAAAAATGCAGTAAATGAAGCAGTCAAAATGGAGTACAGACGACTAAGAAATGAGATTAAGAGGAACTGCAAAATAGCTAGGCAAGAGTGGCTAGAAGGCAAATGCAAGTCTGTAGAAGAATGTATAACTACGGGAAAAATATAGCGCCTACAGGAAAATAAGAGACATTTGGAGACAAGAAAAACAGCTCTATGAGTATCAATAACTCAGACGGAAAACCAGTTCTTATCAAAGAAGGGAAACTGAAAGGTGGGAAGAGTGCGTAGAGGGGTTTACAAAGGAAATGAACTTAGAGACAATATTGCAGAAAGGGAAGACGGAGAAGATGAAGATGAAATAAAAGATACTATACAGGAAGATGAATTTGACAGAGCCCTGAAAGACGTAAGTCGCAACAAGGCCCCTGGAGTAGATGACATACCCTTGGACTTTAAGAAATATGTAATAATCCCCATTCCAAAGAAAGCAGGAGCAGACGGGTGTGGAAATTACATAACCATCAGTTTGTGAAGTCACGGTTGAAACATTACAGAATGATGAAAAGCTGGTAGAAGCTGACCTCGGGGAAGATTAGTTTGGGTTCAGGAGAAATGTAGGAGCAAGGGAGGCAATACCCACTTTATGACTTTTATTAGTTTAAGGAAAGGCTAGCTTCTGTAGCTTTGGAGAAGGCTTTTGACAGTGTTGATTGGAATAAACACTTTCATATACTCAACTCAGCAGAGGTAAAATACAGGGAAAGGATGGTTATTTACAACTTGTACAAAAGTCAGACCGCAGTTATTAGAGTTGAAGGGCATGAAGGGGAAGCACTGGTTTTGAAGGGATTAAGACAGGGCTTAGCCTTCCTCCGTCATTCAATTTGTACATCGTGCAAGCTGTGAAGGAAAGGAAGGAAAAAAATGAAAAGGAACAAAGTTAAGGGTTCGTTAATAAAACATAGCGTTTTGCTGATGACATTGTAGTCCTGTCAAAGTACCTGGAAGAGCATTGAATGTAACGGAAAGTGTGTTGAAGGCGTAAGCTTCATGAAATACAATTAGTTAAAAGGCGGCTGTCTGTCGTCTTCTCTAGGTTTTTAACTTTGTAATTATTCTAAGTTCACTAGACGGGCCTTTTTGCTAAGCGAGAACACCTTTCGTTCGGAGGCATGAGGATTACCATTTAATTTCATGTTTTTAAATGTTAGTTTCTGTAATAATGTGTTAATCTTGCTGGGATTTTGTTATGCTAATTATTTATTATTCTGTCTATGAATGTGGCAATATGAACGGATTCTCCGTGACGCCACTGTTCCTGTGAGAATGTGTACTTGCTTTATTCTGTATGTGCATGTATGAATATCTTCTGGCATGGCAGTCTGAGTATATTAACGAGAATTTTCGTTGTCGACTGCTGGTTGCGCGCTTTGCATCTCCGGCTTCGTGTCGATAGGTAGTCGTTACCAACCTCTGCTTTTGATGCTACCAGAGAGGTTCCTCCACCCTTTGGTTACAAGTAGGGTTGGCAATGCCCAGTAACGAGCCTCCGTAGCACGCGCGAGTCTAAGTTCTCCCCGCCATCTCGTTTTTCTTAGATTTTTACGGATGATTCTTCTCTCTGTGGCTGCGCTTCGAGCTGGTAAGACGTTCTGGTTTTCTTTCCTCCTTTGAGATTTTAGCGATTCTTTGTGTGGTGTTCAAGTTAGACCTCAGAGCTTTGGTTCATTTATCGGAATAAGTTTCTTCGATCATGTACGGAAGTGTATTCAGTTTCCAGAATGAAACTTTCACTCTGCAGCAGAGTGTGCGTTGATATGAAACTTCCTGACAGATTTAAATTGTGTGCCGGAACCGGGACTCGAACCTGGGAGCTTTGCCTTTCGCGGGAAAGCGCTCTACTGATTGAGCTATCCCGATACGACTCACGATACCGCTTCCCAACTTCACTTCCGCCAGTAGCTCGCCTCCTACTTTCCAAACTTCACAGAAGTTCTCCTGCGAAACTTACAAGACTAGCACTCCTGGAAGAAAGTATATGGTGGAGACATGGCTTAGCCACAGCCTAAGGGATGTTTCCATAATGAAACTTTCACTCTGCAGCGGAGTGTGCGCTGATATGAAACTTCCTGGCAGATTAAAATTGTGAGCCGGAACCGGGACTCGGTGATTTTGTACAGGTAAGTACGGTGAACATGTAACTAATTCGGTTTGATAACGGCCGAGATTAGATAACCTGTGCGAGACTAGCTGGCGGCGTACGAACTCGGTTTAATTTCTTTCTAGCTTTGTGGGATGCAACTAATGTTCGGGAATATTTTTATTCCGTGTAGTGCATGTGTCGGCAACGGTGACCAAGCGGTCTGCGGCGCGCCAGTCACGGTCTGCACGGCCACTACGGTCGGGGGTTCGAATCCCCCCACGGGAATGGATATTTGTGCCATCCTTAGTATTAGCTCGTTCATAAGTAGATTGTATGTTTAGGGAATGATGACCCCGTTGTTAAGTCCAATAAGATCTACAAACATTTGAACATTTTTTGTAGAGCATGTGAAATATTTTTTTCCGTTTTCTCTTTCTGCGAGTGATATGTACTCCACGTGGTGTGTTCTTAGAACAAAGCCTTCAGCTACCCCTATGTCTGTTTCTATGCCCTTCAGGCAAAAAATTATGCATGTATCTTTCTGATTTCCATTAGTATCTCGCGATCTCCTCTCCGTCTGTTTTGAAATTGTTGTGTCGTTTTCAAACTTACACTTTGCATCCAGACTCCCCCAGTAAATTCTCTTCTAGCCTTGTACGACCCCTTTATTCGCTTGCTTATGAAATACTACGTATTTCTAGGGCTACATGACGTATTTCTTAGCTGATTTACTCCGACTTTCAATTTATTCCAGTTTTCCGATTTTTGAAGATTGGACTTCGTCTATCCGTGTAAATGCTTCCAATCGCGTCTGACTGTATTTCTTTAGCTTCCTTATGATATCCTATTCATTTCTAATGGTCGCATGCCGTAGCTATTTTCTTTATTTTTCGGAAATTCACCAAAAAAAAAAAGTTCAAATATTTGTAGAACTTATGGGACTTAACTACGGGGTCATCAGTCCCTAAGCTTACAAACTACTTATGAACTACCTAAGACTAAGGACGGCACAAATATCCATGCCCGAGGGGGGGGGGATTCGAACCCCCGACCGCAGTGGCCGTGCAAACCGTGACTGGAGCGCCTCAGTCACCTCGGCCACCGCGGCCGGCGCGAAATTCACATTTTGTATTTTTAGTGTTTTTCGGAACCACTTTGTTCCGAACTCCGACTTCAAGGGTTTATAGCTAGTCACGTGCGTTCTCGCAACTGCTCACACACCAGTGCGTCACAATTGTGTATTCTTGCTTCGTAATCTGATTCCGTCGATCTTGGTTGAAATGAATACGACCTTTAAGCACTTCGCCTTCAGTGGGGTGCGAATATGTAATGCACGTGCCGTGTGTCTCAGTAAGTCTGCATGCTCACGGTTTGATTCAAATGGAAATTAATCTCGCTATTATCGCGTACCATTTAAAGTAAAGAAAGAGCCACCTACGAAGTTTGTTTTCCTTGTGTTGTGTGGTACATCCTGCTTCGCTGAATTTCGCCTTCGATAGCGGCGCCTGCTTCTGCTTTGTATCAGCAACCTGAATTGGGCGAGTTTCGCTTTGATTCGCGCGTGTGAGTGGCTGAATGTCTGTTGATTATAAATCTCTCCTCTGGCGATGTTCAGTTCAGTCAACCTTCAATGGGATGCATGTTTATTGCTTAATGAAATAGGTTCTCCCATTTGCTCATGTTTGAACTGAATAAATAATTTATTGTCAGATATTTACTTCTAATTATGAATATTAGTTAATGAATACCCTCCCTTTTATTTAATTTTGTTTTTCACCAGTGCTGAGAACAAATTCAGTTGCGTATTATATTTTTAACTCTGTTGCGCAAAAAATTTTCTCACAGCCACCTTCATGAAATAGTTTAGTTCGAGATGGCTAATATATTACTGATTGTGTGTAATTCTCGTGGTCTACGATGTGTGTTGGCCACCGTCTCTTTGTCTTCCTGCTAGTAATGTAAAGTTTGAGTCAGTTCTAAATTCTGGGCCAGGGAAAAGATTCTGTTGCAGGAAGTAGTTAGATGTTCACGCGAATCCTCTAGCTGGTTTTTACCGCCAGAATTATATGTTTAAAGTAAGCTTTTAACTGGCTCCTTTCAGCCAGAATTATGTTTACAATTAACGGTGGTCTTATACAGTTCTATTGTAGGTTTTATAAGATGGCAAAATAAAGACAGAAAAATGTTTATTACCCTAGTTAATTGATTAAAAACTGTGTGATTTTTTAATAACAAGTAGGTCCTCTTGTTTACTCTGGCTAATACCAATTATTGTAACAACTTTTTCTCAATCATTACATTATCACTGCACTTATCACTACTGGACTAGTGTACTATTCATGCGTGACTTTTATTTTAACCATTTTCATTTTATTTGTACCTTTATGCCATATTTCCATTAAGGGCTTTCATCGATATCAAATGTACCACATATGTATCAATATTGGCAAGCACATAACACTTAACAAAAAAAGCCGACCCTGATATCTCTCTCTCTCTCTCTCTGTCTCTCTCTCTCTCTCTCTCTCTCTCTCTCTCTCTCTCTCTCTCTCTCTCTCCGAGGGGAGCGGAGGTACGGAGGTAGGGCAGAGAGAGTGTTATTGCTAGCAATTCGATTATACAAAAGTGTTCATAGCCAGATTGTTCATTCGTTACGTAAATATCGAAATAGTCGACGGTTAGTGTGAAGAGAAGGTCGAGAACATTATGAAAGTATGAGTAAATCCACTGTTAAGTGCAGAGAATTGGACATGTTCCTACGTATCTTGCTCCACCCACAGTGACCAGCCACTATGTAGGTTATAAAGACCAGAAAATGGTCTCTGTTATACACTGTAACAGGATACAAAAAAATAAATTTGTTGCTATCGGGTCCTAGCGAAATTTTTAGCTACATAAAGTGGTTCAAGGAGCGATCTGGAAACTGCATTATGCTATTTACTGTCTGTAGAAAAGGAAGAAAGGTGTAAAGATCATCCCAACTTATTCCGTATTTTAAAGATAGTTACCACCGTACGATCAGGTGATGGAAGGTCCAAAGACACTGACCGATCGCAGGGTCGTTCGAATGACGCCATCGAATGTGAAATGGCGTAAAGGGCAGCCCAGCCGCTCCTTGCTTTTGTTAGTTTTCGTCACCTGAAACTGCGATTCCAAGATTAGATATCTCCTTAATCAGCATCTTGAAAAGGAATGTACGTTATTTCGTCGACAATGCATGGTTAACGATCTACAAGAGTGAATTGCATCGCAGTGTGCTTAACTTCGGTGGTATTACGAAATCGCTTGTATTTATCGCAACAGAGCTTTCATGTTGTTGTTATTTTGTTTCCCGTGCTGTGTAGGCTGGCAGTAGGCTGGCCGTAGTGTAAAATGCTGCTCTCCAGCCACACGTTTGTACCTGTTTGGCGAATAGTTTTCTTTACAAAAATAAATGAGTTGGCAAAGTACGTGAATTTATATACCATGAAGGGGCAATTCAAGCGTGAAAGTTAAATTCGCCAACGAGTTATTTAAAATAATTGGCAGAAGAAAAAACGAGCCTCGGTTACTGGAACGGACAAAGTAAAACAGACGATGACAAAAATGTTCAGATGTTTGTACAGCTTATGGGACTTAACTACGGGGTCACAGTCCCTAAACTTACAAACTAGTTATGAACTAGCTAATGCTAAGAACGGCACAAATATCCATGCCCCAGGGGGAGTTCGAGCCCCCGACCGTAGTGGCCGTGCAGACCGTGACTGGAGCGCCTCAGTCCTCTCGGCCACCGCAGCCGGCAGATGATGACACACTGGAGAGAGAAGGCTATAATAGAGCACAGTCACATCTAGAGTTCTGCGGTAACCGGTGGGCGCTCGAAGTTACAACCAAATAAAAAGCCACTGTCATGACACTATATTGCTGAAATACCACACTGTGACACTGTTAAAAGAAAGCCACCACTGTCGAGCGCGGATCTGGTGATCAGGTGAGGGGGTGGTAAGGAAGCACAGGTAGTGGTGTGGTGGGTGAGTGGGAGGTTGGGACGGCCAGCGCAAGGTATGCGAGGATTTTCGTTGACACAGTACAAGAAATCAATGTTGATAGGTCGCTGAGTTTAATTAATGCACCTCTTTATTGCTGGTATCGGGCGTGGTCCACATTTTGATAACCATTGTACATCGTACACAGGATAAATGCTAGTACACCAGAAACGTGTATCCTAGAATGGCCGCTATATTGTGATCGATGTATAATACTTATCTGATGATGGGCGTCGCCCGAAACTAGTAATATAATGGTTGTATTAATTAAACACTCAGCGACCTGTTAGCACTGTATTCTAGTAATATTTTCTGAAAGAAGAGAACAACTTGTCAGCTTACGTTGTTTACATGTGTAATTCCCGTCTTGTAAGTAAAATTTCGATGGGCGGCTTGTTTACATCCCCGACCCCAACAACACATGTCGTTTTGGCCGTCAGCCGTAAGGGGGCGTGACCGGCACTTTGAAGGGAACAGGTTTCCAGTAGAGGCCGCGGAGGCAGTTGAGGGAAACTCTGCAGTGACGCGCTGTGGTCTGCCTGGTGACGGTCGCGCCGGGCGTCTGGGACCGGAGACATAAATAAGGTGATGCTTGCTGCCGATCCTGATAGCACAAATACGTCACCTAGGCTACTATGTATTAACCTATTACAAAGTACAGAAACAGCGTATGCTACTCGTATGTGCTGTAAAGATAACCGCAAAACTAATCGCTTGATTTATTGGTAGGTAGAAGTGAGTAAACTATAATTTATTCGACAAAAGTTTCAATGCAAGTATTACTACGGTGGATGAAATCCATTCTGATGGTATAGGATGTTCATCTAAGTTTCACGAAAATCGAGATGTTACAGGTGCACGGTTTTCGTTAAATGACTGAGAGTACGCGTGAGCATACTTTCTTATTCAGTATTCGTTAGCACACTATTTAAATACTGTCAAATAACTAAGAGAATTGTTCGTTGTGTGGAAATGTAACTGTTTTTGCATATTGTCTGGCGAGAACTACAGTTTTCACTCGGTAATTGAAACAGTTGCGTTGACGACGCTTATTACCTAACGCCCTTCGTTTATTTGCAAGCTTTTGGTTCTATCGAATTCAAAAACTTTTAATATAAGCCTTCCTGCGTAAGGCGACTGTAACGTCAATGAATTTAACTTTCGGCGAGTGTGATTCCAAAGCAACATTCTACACGTGTACACTTGTTAATCAATTGTTCCTCAAAACGTCACAGCTCACTGAAAATTTGACGTAACCGTCATTTAGACGCTTTAAAGCCATATTGGCTCACCTGTAAACGAGGATACCGCCCGTCAGCTTTGACCCGTGACGTCATCGCAGCGCGGTAGTTTTGAGGTGCGTATTTGTTTGTAGAAGGCGTGATTATGTGGTGGCTGAGTTAAAGACGATAGTTTGTTTACAAAGAAAAAGATTAATATTTTGTTTAATAAGTGATCTGTAGCTTATCTGATGGTTAGGTGTAGGTTAAGTTATTTTTCCGTATGTGAGCGCCGAAGGCGCAAATTCTTGGGCTACGAACTATGATGGATGGTACAATCTTATCTATAATAACTACATATTAGTATCCACAATACTGAAATATTAAGATATCCCGTATACTGGTTTTCAGACATCTTGACGGCATGGGTCAAAGCAGACTAGTGGTATCCCAGTCCACAATTATGCCGCCATATAAACAGCTTAATGCTCAGACAGTTCGTTGGTAACATAACCCGTACTAAAATAAATTTTGTAGAATGGAGGGGGAGAAGGAATAATTTTCTAAGAGTGAAACAATTTTTTAATTCGAGGTAATAGCGCTTCTTAAGTTTTCAAAATATTCACAGTACCACCAGATTACTTAACAGGCACGTTGCCGAGCATTAGACATGTAACGCTATTTGCGGAGGTACGTATCTGATGTATGCCATCGGTCTGTAATCATGTACATCGAGCACTAGCAAAGATCCTGTCTTTACAGAATATTTTCGTAGTCGGTTTTGAACGTAAGTGCACGGACATTCAACATAAACTATTCAGATTGCTGAAATATAACTCAAAGGTCAGTTCTATCTGGATCATCAGAGTAGAGCGTTGAGTAGTCACAGGAAGTAATTGTACGCACTATTAAAATGAAGTACTCAGTATAATTCCTATGTCTTACACTAAAGAACTACATTGCTAAAATTTACCATTATTTCTCCAGGTTTTAACTAGACTACTTCAGTTTTAGTTTTTATCGTACGTACGTACGTCATTTTAAATGCTGGAATAGGAATTTAATTTATCGCTTATGTCGTGCATAGTTTAGTCATTCAAAGTTCGAAGTGCATACAGTATCATTAGTGCACTGACATTAAAACATGACGGATTCGCATGTTTAAAGCTGAAAAATTAGTGACGGCTGTAAATCCTCAGACGATATAAGGACGAGTCATTGCGGCTCTCATTTGAATTTCACTGCAGCCATTTTGAGGCAACGTCTGATGGGGCAGGGGCGGGGAGGGGAGAATGATACATAAAGGACGTGAGGATTATCTTTAGAGTGATTGAAATTAAGTGCTGGAAATTAAATTTGTGCGCAAGTGGGAGTCAGGCTTAAAAGCAGCGGTCGCCTTTTTGACTGTCCGAGCACGACTTATATTCCCCTCATAATTCGGTAGTTTCCAAAAATGTTCGCAATGTAAGTAGCTCGGTTTGAAATAAATATCGAACGTACAACTGTAAATTGTTTGTGAACCGGAGATTCGGTCGCTACCCTTCCTCACGTACTAAATGAAAACCTTGTTGACCTGTATTTAACTTTCACTTAAGAGACCTGTAGCGTAGCATTAAGGTTAGATACTGATGAAACAAGTTGTTTTTGGTAATTTCCTGGGACCTGTCTACATCTAAAGAAACGGCATTGTGATATATATCGAACGTTCTATTCTTGCTCCACATTAGATGAGAAACGCGAAGCGGTTGATTTTAATTTTTTTTTTTGATTGCGTTGAATTTTTGTTTTGTCTTGTACTTTTCCGACTGAATATGTGGTTCCCATTTGAAATACCGAAAAAAATGGTAATTTTCAAGAAGGGCATATATCGAACGTGCAACTGTAAGCGATTGTTTCTGAACCGGAGATTCGGGCCCAACGCGCCCTCACATAATAAACAAGTGTTTAACCTATACCTAACCTTCTTAAGGCAACGCTACGGATCACTTTAAGTGGTTGGTCAGGAATAGGTTTAACAAAGATTTCTTTGTCAAAGACAGTGATAAATCTGAAGCATAGAATTAAAATTTGTGATGTGGCCGGGAATCGAACCCGGACCTCCATGCTTACTACGCAGACGTCTTAACCGTTAGACCACCACATCACCAACGATTAAGGCACCTCGGAATAGTCACATCACAAATTTCAATTCTATGCTTCAGATTTATCATCTACAACTCAGCCACAAACAAAAACGCCACCTACATATACGCACGTACACATGCCAAGGCACGGTCCAAATCCAACGGCTGATACCCCACTTATCAGATAAGCCAAAATTTCATAAAAAGCAGTCAAAAATTATCATTAGCTATATACATCAGCTGTTCCGCTTAGTTTTCCGCCATTGGTAGCGAAGCGAGTGTCTAACATTCGATATATATCGATCCCAATGCCTTTTCCTGCGATGTACACGGGTCCTCGGAAATAACCGGTTTTTTTAGTACGTGAGAGCGCATAAGTTTCGAATCTCCGGTTCGGAAACAGTCGATGTATATCATTCCAGGCGAAGCTACTTGGATTGTAGTATTTCTTGGAAAGTCGTATACTAATGAAGTAGCACCCTCATCGCTAATAGCCCTTTGAACAATGTTAAACATGTGCGGTAAAAGAATGACCGTAACGCCATAATCGCGTACTCACACGCGTGTGGAAAGTTTCAAGAGGAATAGTAATTTCTTTTTGGTGGAAGACTAATTGTAATTGTACAGATACAAATTTAAAGCAAAGACAGATGAAGCCATCTTCAGATTCTTCCATTAATTTTGGAGCATCGTAATACTGCTTTGAAACCTCCGTTTTGGTTGTTCCAAAAGTTTTTAATTAACCTGTTTTCGGCATAACACAAGAAAATGGTCTTCTGAGCCGAAAAATCGGTTAAATACTTTAGGCAACCTCCGAATTTCAATTTGTCCGCGAAATTTTTTTTTTTGGGTGGGGGCATTTTCACGAAGTGTTAAAGGGCTACAGGATGAGAAGCCTTAATACGCATAGCAAACTGAAAGAGGAAACTACGAAATAAACAAAGACACCTGATCTGAGATTGAAGTACTTGTTCCAGTAAGTAGACAAAAAACTTTGTTTTTAAATTTGGTCTTACACGTACTCTTTGACAAAAAACCTGGCCGCCGGCCGGCCGCCGCTGAGCCTAAGTCCGAGCCGATTGCGACATGGGACAATAAAAGTGGCCGCGCTGATTCGCTCTAAGTCCAGCTATCTGCACAATCTGGCAACACTGCAGACTGCGGGAGTTCATACTGCACTTCTTGTGTGCAGTTAGAAGATAACAGGGTCAGATCCCTCCTTGGTCTTGCGGTAAAGTGCGCGACTTTCATGTTCAGTATTAGCGATCGAAACCGACTGTTGACAAAAATTTTAAATTCACGTCACTCGTGCATGCTGATGCCACATGTGTAAGGGGAGCATATGCGTAACGTATTTCATTTTTTGGAACACTGGTAATAACATTTCGGCCCAATAACATTGCCACCTCTGGCCACAGCACTTGGCAGAGCTCTCCGCGGCCCACTCGCCGGCAGCAGCGGTGGCGGCGCTACACAGCGCTGCCTCGCCCTCTGCCCACAGCGCCTACCGCCGCTCATCGCCCTGGAGGCGTAAAATGCTGTAGTGTTGCTAAGTGGTGATCCACAAAAAAGGTTGCGATTCGTATTTCACACAGGATATAACGAAGCAGACCACCTATTTTGAATGATGAGCATATACATTAGAGAGGCAAAAAGTTGTCATTGTCCAATCCAATGGCACTCTACAATGGTTAACACTTATTTGTGGTTTAAATCTCGATTCTTTTCCTTTCAGAAAAGCCTTTCATGTAATTTGTTATTGTCATCAGTTCATATGTTTTCATCAAGACACAATATGTAACCCACTAAAATGTTTTAGTGTCGTTGTTTCACTCCGTACGGTAAATGTATGAGCTAAATTATGTGAATACGTTTCAGTGCACGTTCTAAAGCACTACAGGCATATTGCAAGGTTCGTGTCTTCATGTCTCATTTCTACAGGAGATATTTCACATCAATGGAGGTGAATTCGAATTTCTTCGAAGGCGTTTGTATGGTGAAGCAAAGAAGACATCTAATCCCATTTCCATAATTTGAAGTCGACCTTTCTGAAATACTTATTGTGTAAAGTTTTTCTTATGATTTCGTTAAAGAGTTTCTTCTTGCTATCTGCAGCGTATAAAGTAAAATAAAATGAAATTAAATTCCATCCCCAAACGCACTTTCTCCAACCAGGATTTGAACTGCCGCCTCACACCAGGCTTGCATCACAAGACACAAGCAGAACCACACAGCCAAACACACACTGCCAGAGATTGGCATTATTCTCTCACATATTGAATGCTTAGCCTCTAACACATCGCGAAAGAACCTGAAAGTCACCTACACAAATAACTACATTCCTTGAGTGCAAAAGTTAAATTTCTGTCTCTCATTTCACGTCGGCATTACAAATCATTAGTCATGAAAGTAGAAAAGGAATGCCAAGTGAACTTAGTGAGACAATTCAGTACCACTTGAAGTAACTGCACTGTCACAGTGTTGCCAAATATCAGCAACGATGTTGCCAGTTCTTAGCTGTACTAGGAAGACCTGTGTAGCGATAAGCGACGCGAAATCGCGCTGGTCGCATGTGGGCTTCTAGAGGGGAGTCGCGCATTTCGGTTAATACGCGCTATCTCCTGATAGATTCCGTCGTCACATTTACGATGCAGATATTACATTCGTTCAATGAGGCCGAAACTAGCGTTTAAATTTTTTTTGAAGCTTTATAGCATTGATATAAAAGGTAAAGCAGTCAACAATCCGAAGATTGGTTTGAACACCACAGTGCTTTACTAGGCATGGCCCTGTTTGGAGGTGGTATGCCGTTGCCTTCCTCCGACCTTCGAACTGACTTACCCAGCCAGTTATAGGGGGACCTACAGTTTAACGTGGGTTCCGAACCACGGTGCTACTCGGTATTTTTCACATGAGCAGTACTGCCAGAGGTGAAAGAAGTGGAAAGTGACAGATAAAAATCCTAGGCCTTGGCGGGGATCGAACCCGCGACCTTTGGATTTGTATACTGGCACTCTACCACTGTGCAACCGAGGCGCACCATGCAAATAACTAGAGAAAAAAATACTGATATTGTGATTGCAACATACGGCAGGTCAGAGTCTGAGATATATAAACTTCCATCACGATTTCAGTTTCACCCCCCTCCCCCGCCCCCGGAAAAAGACTGAAACAATTACTTTGTTAGATATCTACAAAAGCAATTTTTTATGAGTTACTGGAAATGAATATTGCATCATCCGTCACTAAACAGTAAGGTATCAAACACTTCGCATCTTGTAAGCGACAGCCCACAATATTCTCAATCCTACTAGCATCTGGCCTAAACTGGCTTTTAGCCATGCATTGAGAAGAAATGATGATGAATTGATAACTTACCCTCATCAACTGTCAGTGAGAGCTTTTTGTAACAAAACGAAAAAGTAATACGAATCATCATTTTCTCCAATGATACTAGGCACTGTTGTCCGAAGATGGACTGTATCTACGTTGAGTCTTGTCAAACGCGTCTCACATTCAAGGTATATTACCTAAATGAATTTAGTCCTCATGAAGCTGTAACAAAACAGAGAATCTGGGTGGTTGCGCATGTTCGCAAGTTTTTTTACCATCCGTAATACTTGATGCAGAGATGAGGAAAATACAAATCCATCATCTATCGGTTTCTTCGATTCTTTGGACAGTTTTCTTTGGTTTGTACTCCTTCACTTCATCGGCGATCTACTGGTTTCATTGAAATTACAGTAATCAAAATTACGCGACTATTTGTCCCACATTTTAATGTCCTTGGTTTTTATTCTGAATGACAGTGATGATTTCTGTTGGACTGGTTCCATATATCTGAGCCTAATTAATGAAATTTTATTCCCATGACAGATGAAAGCAATTAGAACCTTGTATCTCTATAATGAATTTTCATATGAAAAAAATTAACACCTGAAGATGGGTCTTCAAAAACTTGAAAACGGTCTCTGACCTGTAAAGCAACATTCTTAATAATAATAAAAAAAAAAAAACAGCTGACACGGCTTCAGAATTTATTATTTACTTGATGGGATGACTACATTTGAAGTGATTTCCAAATAAGTTGTTTTATCTATATTTAAACTTTACCATCATTTTAGAATAATTGATAAATTCATTTAAGAAAATGTTCTTTCGTTTTGTTTCTGATGTCACTTGATATTCTTGAAGTAGGTGGCTACAGCATCTGCTATGAGGTTTCCAAGAGACAGTTGGCACGGATGATTTTGTTTGATAGTAAACGGATAAATTAAAGACGTAACGAGACGAAATGATGAGATCCAGCTTTGGCAACAAAACGGCCCCGATATCTAAATTGGCTAGGTTTTCAGAAAGTGACTATTATACAGCTAGACATTACTGCTATAAACCCTACCTCATTTATTTACTCACAGCTGAGGCTGATTTCTCGCAACGAGAAAGAGAGTAGGAGTAGTTAATGTATGAAACGACCTTCTTGAACGCAAATTCAGTTAACTACTACAACGAGCATATTATATTGTTAATTTTTGAAAATATTTAATGTAGATGACAATAAAAAGTCAACTGACTGCAGAATTACATATCAGACTCACATCTACATGATGCCGAAGTTGCGAAACAATAGGCCCTACTACTACGTTGGAACATCTTGATTACATTGGTGGCCTGATGAACGTGTTTTTGTGGCTGGCGTCCTGCATGTTAGGATCCGGATCCGTAATTCCACTCAGTCTCGAGATACTGTGCTCTCTAAATTCCGCATATGTCACTATTAAAAAAAAAAAAAAAAAGAAATCAATGAATACCTCATTGAGCGTATTACCAGTTTTGTTTCTCGGTTTATGGTTGGTTCATATGCAGGACTTACCGTTATGTTTACTGTACTCCATTAACTAACAATAAGACTCACAATTTGTCGCAGAAAAGTCTTCCTAAATACCCAAATTTGTCCAGTTTCCTTCGAGTTTGCTTCCTAATAAAATAAAATGTCCACAGGTCAATATGGAAATTACAAGCTACCAGTTATTGACAGAACATCTTGCTACGATAAATTCCGCTCCATTTGAATTTTTTGAGCACGTTCCTTGATGAGGTGCTCAATGGATTCCGGAATTGTCTTTATTGCCTGCCTCGTTGATTTCATAAAATGTTACGTAGTCTCATGGCCGGATGCGATTTAAACATTGTTTTAATGGCAACGTGTTCATTACAGCGCGGTGATAGGTTTCAAAGTACAAAGTGCCAGGTATCTCACGTCGATAATCATTCGATCGGTGTCGTCGCAGATAGCGGACGACTTTAATTTACTATACATTGCAATGTTCAATGCAATTCTCGAATTTCATTTATTTCTTATGTTAAAGTCAAAACGCGTAAGTTCCAAGAGGTCTACCGAACATCTGTTAGGCTCCTTTTGATGGCTTCCTCTGTTCAGAACGAAAACTATCCCTCCGGCAGGCGCGCTTCGCCTTCTCCGTTTCCAGACACGCAGGACTTCGCTCGCTCGTTGTGCCGCATTTACCAAAACGACCGTGGCTGCCCCCACCGCGTCATACCTCTTATCGACTTCAGAACGTTAATGAAATAAATTACCCTTCACGTTGGTGGCCACTAAACGCTACTGTTAGCATTACTCATGATGCAAGAACACTATGTTACAGTGTTTCTATGATGTCTGACATAGCTAATAAAAAAATCGAAAATTTATTGGAACTATCCTTAACGCGGTAGCAATTATCGAGTGGACAAAAGTTACTTCATACGTCTAATCTATTTTAAACACACGTTTCTATGCATTTTCCATCTGAATGATTATTTTACACTTTTCAAATTTTGTATGTGTGAAATTTTTCATTCAGTTTCAACCGTTTTTTATGAGAATACAACAGACATTCGATACATTTGTTTTATTTCTATTTCACCTGACCCTTCTTATGTATTAGTCACGAAAAGATCGCGAAGGTAAAAGATAGGGCGATATGAACTCACACTAAGTCTTACCAGAAATAGTTTTAACGGCGAACCATTCACGACTGGAAGAGAAACAGGCGGAAACAGCAGTTGTATACAAATTGCCCTCCACCACACACCAATTAAGAAATGGCGTTAATGAAGCAGTGTCATCCAGTTCTAAGTTCAGTTGAAAGTTCTAGGTCTCTTGTTCAGAGGGAAGTTGGTTTGAAATGATCTGCAAAATTTGTACCAACACACGAAAACATGAACAAAGTAAGCTCTCTTGCACACGAGACACGAAAGAAAGAATGAAGGTTACAATTTAACGTCCCATCGACAATGGGGTCATTAGAGCGAAGCAGAAGTTCGGATTGTTATGATAAGGATGTCGAAGGAAATCGGATGAAACAAGACTAAAATGAACGTTATACATTAGCTCTAAGGCGGTTATATTAATGGATATGAGAACTTGTTGATCTTCAATATTGTGAAACATATTGAACAAACAAATATAACGGTAATACAAAATACAAATTCAAAGATCAACTTGAAATAAAAACTAATGGTACTAACAATAATAAAGCACAGCAGTTCAAACACTTCACGAGGAGAATTATAGGGAAAATATGTGTTTAACAATATTAAGGAGATGAACAGCAAGAGCAAACTGTTTACGGTTACGAAGAATATTCGTACAAGTAAATATACCAACGGTGGAAATACGACAGCCTATTGCGAAATGAATTATGTGGATCACATATTTTCTTTCGACGTGAAATCTGGGATCGGCAGAGACAAAGTATTATCCACCTAGAGACAACGGAAAATGTAATGCGGTCGGAAACGACCAAAGGTAGCTACTAGCAGAGAAAAATATATCTCATTATTTTGTGAGAAGTAAAGGCGAATATAAACTGAAAGAATGTAAATACACGAGAAAAATAAAATTAATATTCAAGTTTCTTAGATATGACTTTCTTCAACATATAATTCCATCTCTTCTGCACAGAGGACTAGCTAAGTGAACCTAACTCTACTATGACAGACAACCGTCTGCCTTTCGTGGAGATATTTCAGATGAAAGTGTTCTGCCGTATACGAATGACCTAACGGTTTGGTTTATAGGACAATTTCACTTTTGGCGGTTGCAATTACTTTACAAATAACAGATCAAATGAATGGAGTAATTTGAAGGGAAACTAATTATTACAATTACTTTGAATCACCTGCAAATATAGAAATATTTAAGACAAAAAGTACTTCTGAAGCAACAATAAACACTAACATTATAATGCACCTAAACAGGGGCATCACTATACGAAGAAAACAGTTTCTTATTGGAAAGGTTATGCGGATGTAATAGAAGTCACTATATTCTGTAGCAAAAGCCGTCTTGTCAATTTTATGATTATCGGTAAAAACTTCCGTAATAGCTGCTCTAGGACGGTACCCGCCAGATGCTCATTTTGGTAATATTCCTGGAATGTGAGCCGCGTATGACAAGATTGAACGTATATACGTCCAATTTGGGACAAAGGTCCGTACTAACTTTGGAGAAAGTATTCATTTCACACTTTCTCCGTTTCGTTGAAAGAAACTCTTCCCGGAAATTGATGAACGTAAGTCATCTATTCATCAGCATTTTCAATGATGTTTTCTGCTTTCGGACTAAAGCCTTACTTAGAATGGGCGTTGGCAGCGCAGCATGGATAAAAGCCAGTTGAAGCATGCTGTTTGTAGGAATGAGGATATTGTGGGATGGCCAAGAAATTCTTCCTATAGCTTAGCAGTATTGCTTACGATGCTAGTAAACTCTGATCGTTCCCTTAGTTCCAGAATTCGAGGTATTTTCCAATATTCATTAGGATATGACATTAGTCATTGCATTTAAATGACTGTTATCCTGAATTAAATTTTCGACCGCAGAAAGGTCTACCCCTCCTTAAATTGCAAACAATTTTGTATTTTATGTCGGGACTGTCTGTATTAACCGCTAACAAATGTCAGATAACTGAACGAGAAATCTCATTTTAGCTCGGTGGCGCCATTCTCGTTTTCTCATCTACAGCAAGCATAGTTGATTAGTGAGGTATCGTTGTACTAGTGATGTGTGTGGCTTCAGGTCTACATTTCTCCTCTGAAAAATATCCTAAGTAGCATTCAGCAACGAAATACCAAAACTCATTGCAGTGTGTCAACCAAGAGATAGTCATTTTCTAATGTTATTGTAATCTTTATCATTCTGCTGTAATGCCATAAACATCATTGATTACTATCATTATTACCATCATTATTATCATTAATTCAGTTGCAAAAGCTTTATTTCCCATGTGGCCAAGAGACCAGAAAGAAAGTGTGGTTTGACGAAAAATAGGACAATAGGAGAAAGTAGGTAAAACGTTTGTAACAATTTATGTTCATTTATCATCATGACGACAGATACTAAGCAACAACACATGCAAGTAATAGGTTGCAACGTTCGAAAAATCCATCAGACACATGGGTTCGGATTCTCAACATCATTTGTTGGCCCATCAAGGCTGTAACACTACGAAATCAATAAGCTGCTTAGTAGTCTATAGATTATATGTATATGTTTGCAGAGGAAAAACATCAGAATTGCACGTTTCCCACATATACAGTGTAGTTTCTGTGTTCATGGCCGTAATTTTAAATATCCATTCTTCTGAATACTTAAGTGAAATAATTACTGTGTTGCACAAATAATCAGTTAACTATGTTTCTTCTGGCTTTCAAGCAAACCAACACGTAGAAGACATAAAATATTACTTGTACAGTCGTAAGGCTGCATTTTGAAACGCAGTCGCTTTCAAGTTGCGAAGTTTTTCGAGACGGGTGGGGCATCATTGATTTCCAGTAACTTTTCATAAAAAAAATTAGCTTTTGTCGAAACGAATCAAAGCAATTGTTTTAGTCTTTTTTCGGGGGGGGGGGGGGGTGAAACTGAAATCGTGATGGAAGTTTATATATCTCAGACTTTGACCTGCCGTATGTTGCAATCACAATATCAGTATTTTTTTCTCTAGTTATTTGCTGAAAATATATCATAATGCTGTAAAGCTTCAAAAAATTTAAACGCTAGTTTCGGCCTCATTGAATGAATTTAATATCTGCATCGTAAATGTGACGACGGAATCTATCAGGAGATAGCGCATATTAACCGAAATGCGCGACTCCCCTCTAGAAGCCCACATGCGACCAGCGCGATTTCGCGTCGCTTATCGCTACACAGGTCTTCCTAGTACAGCTAAGAACTGGCAACATCGTTGCTGATATTTGGCAACACTGTGACAGTGCAGTTACTTCCTCAAGTGGTACTGAATTGTCTCACTAAGTTCACTTGACATTCCTTTTCTACTTTCATGACTAATGATTTGTAATGCCGACGTGAAATGAGACAGAAATTTAACTTTTGCACTCAAGGAATGTAGTTATTTGTGTAGGTGACTTTCAGGTTCTTTCGCGATGCGTTAGAGGCTAAGCATTCAATATGTGAGAGAATAATGCCAATCTCTGGCAGTGTGTGTTTGGCTGTGTGGTTCTGCTTGTGTCTTGTGATGCAAGCCTGGTGTGAGGCGGCAGTTCAAATCCTGGTTGGAGAAAGTGCGTTTGGGGATGGAATTTAATTTCATTTTATTTTACTTTATACGCTGCAGATAGCAAGAAGAAACTCTTTAACGAAATCATAAGAAAAACTTTACACAATAAGTATTTCAGAAAGGTCGACTTCAAATTATGGAAATGGGATTAGATGTCTTCTTTGCTTCACCATACAAACGCCTTCGAAGAAATTCGAATTCACCTCCATTGATGTGAAATATCTCCTGTAGAAATGAGACATGAAGACACGAACCTTGCAGTATGCCTGTATTGCTTTAGAACGTGCACTGAAACGTAGTCACATAATTTAGCTCATACATTTACCGTACGGAGTGAAACAACGACACTAAAACATTTTAGTGGGTTACATATTGTGTCTTGATGAAAACATATGAACTGATGACAATAACAAATTACATGAAAGGCTTTTCTGAAAGGAAAAGAATCGAGATTTAAACCACAAATAAGTGTTAACCATTGTAGAGTGCCATTTGATTGGACAATGACAACTTTTTGCCTCTCTAATGTATATGCTCATCATTCAAAATAGGTGGTCTGCTTCGTTATATCCTGTGTGAAATACGAATCGCAACCTTTTTTGTGGATCACCACTTAGCAACACTACAGCATTTTACGCCTCCAGGGCGATGAGCGGCGGTAGGCGCTGTGGGCAGAGGGCGAGGCAGCGCTGTGTAGCGCCGCCACCGCTGCTGCCGGCGAGTGGGCCGCGGAGAGCTCTGCCAAGTGCTGTGGCCAGAGGTGGCAATGTTATTGGGCCGAAATGTTATTATCAGTGTTCCAAAAAATGAAATACGTTACGCATATGCTCCCCTTACACATGTGGCATCAGCATGCACGAGTGACGTGAATTTAAAATTTTTGTCAACAGTCGGTTTCGATCGCTAATACTGAACATGAAAGTCGCGCACTTTACCGCAAGACCAAGGAGGGATCTGACCCAGTTATCTTCTAACTGCACACAAGAAGTGCTGTATGAACTCCCGCAGTCTGCAGTGTTGCCAGATTGTGCAGATAGCTGGACTTAGAGCGAATCAGCGCGGCCACTTTTATTGTCCCATGTCGCGATCAGCTCGGACTTAGGCTCAGCGGCGGCCGGCCGGCGGCCAGGTTTTTTGTCAAAGAGTGTACATCACAAGACTTGAAATGTTACTATTTAGTCGTATTTTTGTTTGGCTCTCTATTCGAGAATGGAATGGGAGATAAAATAGTATAACGGTGGTTCAATAAACCCTCTGCCAGGCACTTACATGTGATTTGCAGTATATCCCATGTAGAGGAAGATCTACTATTAACGCTTTCGCATGTGCAAAGCATACATGGTTATAGATCTACAGAATCCCGTTCGAGTATTCGCCCTAGTGTTAAGTTAATACAATAATTATGGCGCATACGGTCAATATTCATTAGGTGCAGTTAGGAACTGTGATGGGAATCTGAAAAGTGGGCTACTGCGCCAATAGAATTATATATTGTGTGTGAGGGGGAGGGAGGGAAAGGGGTTGATTTAGGAATTTGCTTCTCACAGTGGACGTGCTAGGGTAGCCCGCGCGATTGTGGTAATCGCGGTGTTTTTAGTGGCATTATGACTAGCACGACTGACTAGACTAGGACGAACTGGGGTCGAAACCCGATGGTAACTTCTTAAACATTTGTATTAATTCAATGCCTAAAATGTCGCCCGATTCTTACAAATTGGGAGATCCGGGTCGAACAGAGCTTGAGCGCCTGTGCAGTGTCGCTGCACATGGCCGAATTCTGGGTCCGGAGTCCGCTCCGCAGCGATCTCCACTGATGTACTGCACGTTTCTACCCACATAGGTCGCCAGGGGTAAGCAAGACTGTGCTGTGCTCTTGCTTGTACTACAGTCTGACATACGTCACGACACTCCAGGCATATTTCTTACCCAGCTCGATAGCAGCGCGTCTAGCGGCCAGCAGGCGACACTGGAAGGGGTCAGCGCCCGTCAATTCAGACACATACCGTGGTGTCACCGGAATTGCTGCAAAATGGTTAGTCGTACCTCGCTAACAGGAAACAAAGGGTGTCAGTGCAAGGGAATAGTGAATTAAGCCAACGGCCATCAGATTCGAAATAAATTACACGCGGTGTCTCACAAGGATCCATCTTTGGGACATTGCTTTTTTGTGTACATTAATGAACTCTTACCAGTTAAAGTGCCAGAAGAATAGTTAGTTTTGTTGAAAGATAAGAGTATTACAATAAACAGCATGTCGAGCATAGTTCTGGAAAGGTCTGCTAATGATATTTTCATTAACTTTAATAAATGGTTTTAAGCCAAGTCATTGACATTAAACAATGAAAAGACTCAATTCTTGCAGTTCAGAACATGTAAGAGATTCCCATCCAGGCCCCCCCAGGGGGCCCACAGCTCTTTTGTCGGTACGTGTGGCGCGCACCGGTCCCCGAGCCATTGCAGCCTTTTTTCCTGCTTTCCCCAGGCTGCATTACCCCTCCTAGTTCCCCCTCCTTCCCATCCCAATTGCTCCTTCCCACCCTCTCCCACCCCGTCTGTCGGGTGTTACTCTAGATGACGGCTTGGCTATCCAATGGTACCGATTGTACTGCACTTTGGTTTTGTCTGCTGTGTACACCGGTTTTTGGCCTAGTTTGGTCCCCCCTCGGGGTTTGACCTTCCATAACCAAATTGTCCGATAACGTGTGAGCCAATTGGGGAAGAACTCCCTACCTAGCCCCTACGGCGCGGGTCCTATCCTTTCATTTTCACTTCCTTTCCTCGCTGTAGCCCCCCATCCCCCACTAGGTCCCCAGCACGTGTAGCCAGTCCGTGTGGGAGGGCTGTTATGTACCCTTTGGCTGAGCCCCCTGACATTACGGGGATCACACTACTGGTGTCTGAGCTGCGACCTCTCCATGCAAGCCAAGTAGTTGATGCCTGTCCTCGGGGGTATCAGAACTCCCGGCAATGGCCATCGTGCCAGGTGGCCTTTGCTGAGGCTAGGTGGCGCCCATGGAGAGAGCCCCGGTTTCGGAGTGGGTGACACCAGGGCGGACGTCTAGCCCCATGAAAAGAGTTAGACTGCAAAATGGTCGTGCATCGGCCGTCTCTCAAGACAGAAAGAGATCTTTTAATGCTGCTACTGCGGGTACGCGGATGTTTCCCTCCCTCGCTACCCCTTCGGAGGAAGGCCAGGCTCGCCGGGCCCCCCAGGGGACCCACAGCTCTTTTGTGGGTACGTGTGTGGCGCGCTAACTGGCCCCGAGCCGAAGCAGCCTTTCTTCTGCCCCAGGCTCCTTCACTTTCCCTCCCGGTTTATGCCTTCGCCCGGAGACGGGCGTCTTTCGCGTGTTACGGTGGTTTCTTGTGTTTCTCTTATTCCTTGGTTCCTCCCTTTCCTTAGCTTTGTTTCTGTCTTCCTCTTCTTGCTGTAATCTATTAGCCTTCTTCTTCTCCTCCTCATTAGTCTCCGCTTCGGCGTTTCAGACACTTCTTTCCTTCTTTCTCTTCATTTCCTATCCTCTTCTTCTTTCCTCCCTGTGCGTGTCTGAAGGCCGACCCACGCGTTATCATGCATAGCAGGTGACGGGGTAACGCGTAATTCGCCGCCCCGGGTAGACAAGTAGGGCACGTACTTATCCCCTGGTAAAGGCCAGGCCCAGTGAGGGGTGATTACCCGAGCTGGTACCTTCGGAACATGCCGATTGGTCCCTCCGTCAGTTCTCGGGAGGTGTGACCTGAGGTGTGAGCAATCACCTAAGGCGGGTAAGCCCTCGGAGAGGGCCCCCACTAGGAAGGAGCGCGCCATTGGAGACGCCGGTAATCACGGGGGACACTTCCGCAATGACTTCCTTCTCTTCTTCAGTGACGTTGACCCAGAAACGTAAGTTAGATTCGCTTCAGCAAAAAAAGACTCTGCCTAATCTACGGAAATTTTTTGTTGTTTCTCGAACCGACGGTAAAGATTTCACGTCTGTCAATCCTTTCGTCATCCAGAAAGGTGTTGATGCAATTGCTGGCCCTGTTAAAACCTGTTCACGTCAGCGCAATGGCACATTGTTGCTGGAAGCGGACAGTGCATTCCAAGCCCAAAAGCTAATCCGGACTACATTGTTACACACGTTTCCAGTCAAGGTAGAAGCGCACCGCACACTCAACTCGTCACGGGGGTAGTTTTTACGAGATCCCTTGACGGGGTGTCTGATGAAGACATACAATCCTATATGTCCGTTCAGGGTGTAACAGCCGTCCATAGGGTGATGAAAACGGTAGATAACCAGCTGACACCGACTCGTACTGTGTTTTTGACGTTCGACAGAGTTGAACTCCGGTCGAAGGTCAAAGCAGGGTATGAAGTCATCTTTGTCCACCCTTATGTGCCTAACCCAACGAGCTGTTTTAAATGCCACAGATACAACCACACCCGTCAATCTTGTCCTAACGCAGCAAAATGTCACTTGTGGTAGGGACGCCCATGAGGGGGATTGCCCACCTCCGTCCCCTCACTGCCTTAACTGCAACGGCGACCATGCGGCTTCCTCTCGAGACTGCCCTGTATTTAAGGATGAAAAAATCATCCAGCAAATTCGGGTTACGGAGAAGGTATCAACATCTGCCGCTCGACAGTTGTTGGCGAGTCGAAAGCCCACTGTCCTCCCAGCGGGGACATACAGTAAGGTCCTCACCTCAACTCGACCTACTAAGGATTCAAGTACCCAGACTTGTGATTTCACTTTCGCTGACACAGTTGTGCGATCCGCCAGCCCGAAGATCGACGGTTCCACGTCCCCGCTTCCTCCTGCTTTTAAAGTACAGTCTTCGTCAACCTCTAGTAAACCACGGGCACCTAAATAAGATGCCCGGACATTGAAAAAGGAACCCGTCCGTGAGGATTTTCTGCGTTCTCAGGCTTCCCAACCGTCGACTGCCTCTTCTCACAGTCACTATTCCAGAAGAGCCAACAAGAAAGAGTTCCTCTCCTTCCCTGCCGAGGCGTGACCAATCCGTCACGCTGTCCAACAGCTGCCGGCCTCGGCCGTCTTCTGTTTCACCGGGACGCTCCGTCTGCCGGGCACCCGGCCATTTACCGGCGGTGGAAACTGCCCCTCCTGATCAACTCAGGGAGGTGGCAGGCGCGTAGTCGAACCTATGGACCACAACCCTTTGCCCCTAGACAGCGATAGCAGTGCTCCCTCGAAATCCGGTCATCAGCGGCCGACGAGGTGACCCCGCTTGCTAGTTCGTATTTATCCTTATTTCTTATCTCATTTTTTATCATGGCGCTAATTCAATGGAATTTTCGCGGCATTCGTTCCAATCGGGTGGAGTTAAATTACTCCTTCGATTGCACTGCCTGTTTCTAGTCTGTCTCCAAGAAACTAAGTTGCGTCCAAGTGATCGTGCAGACATTCCCCACTACAACTCTGTGCGTTTCGACCTGCCACCTGCCCCATGGAGGGGTTCTGATGTTCATTCGAGACAACGTCTATTACCATCCCATTTCATTGCATACTCACCTACAGGCAGTTGCCGTTCGCATCACTCTATCCACATTTCCCTTTTCCCTCTGTAATGTCTATTCGCCATCGTCATCTGCCCTTACTAGGGCAGATGTGCTACATCTCGTTGACCAGCTCCCTTCACCTTTTGTGTTGGTAGGCGACTTCAATGCCCACCACCCCCTATGGGGCTCTCCGGCATCTTGTCCGAGAGGCTCCCTTTTGGTGGACCTTCTCCAACACCTCAATCTTGTCTGCCTCAACACTGGTGCACCGACCTTCCTTTGTGACACAACCCATACTTACTCCCACATAGACCTTGCGATATGCACTACTCAGCTTGCTGGTCGGTTAGTGGTATGCACTTTCTGAGACGTAATCGAGTGACCATTTCCCTTGTATCATCCACTTCCTGCATCATTCACCATCTCCTCGTCCCACCAATTGGAACATCTCTAAAGCCGACTGGGGGCTTTATTCTTCCATGGTTGTTTCTCACGATCAGAATTTTCCCAACTGCGACAGTCAGGTCGACTACCTCACAGAGGTTATTCTCACCGCTGCCGAACGTTCCATACCCCGTACGTCCTCTTCTCCACGTCGTGTCCAGGTCCCTTGGTGGACTACAGCCTGCCGCGACGCGCTTAGTGCCCGGCGCCGTGCTTTACGCACCCAACTTTGGAGTATTGCATAAATTATAAACGTATGAGAGCGCAATGTCGTCGTATCATAAACGACAGCAAAAAAGCTTGCTAGACTACTTTTCTAGTTCTTTTAACCGTTTTACTCCCTCCTCGGTTGTTTGGGGTGGCCTCCGCCGTTTATCCGGCATCAAGGTCCACTCCCCGATTCCTGGCCTGACCGTGGAGAACGCAGTCCTTGTGGACCCCGCTGATGTTTCCAACGCATTGGGCCGTTTCTTTGCGGAGGTTTCGAGCTCTGCCCATTACCACCCTGCCTTTCTCCCTCGGCAACAGGTAGAGGAGGCACGGTCGCCTTCTTTCCGCTCCTTTAATCGTGAAAATTATAATGTCGCCTTCACCATGCAGGAGCTAGACCGTGCTCTCGCCCTGTCCCGATCTTTTGCTCCCGGGCCCGATTCCATCCAGATTGAGATACTGAAGAACCTCTCTCCTGCGAGCAAGTGTTTTCTTCTTAGTACCTACAATCGCATATGGACTGAAGGTCGTGTTCTCACAAGTTGGCGTGAAGCCATTGTTGTCCCCATCCCCAAACCAGGGAAGGACAAACATCTTCCTTCCAGTTATCGCCCCATTCCTCTGACGAGCTGCGTCTGTAAGGTGATGGAACGCATGGTTAACGCTCGGTTGGTCAGGCTCCTCGAATCTCGACGCCTCCTAACAAATGTCCAATGCGGTTTTCGTCGACACCGCTCTGCTGCTAATCACCTCGTTACGTTGTCGACTTTCATTATGAATAACGTTCTGAAGAAGCGTCAAACAGTAGCAGTGTTCTTCGATTTGGGGAAGGCATACGATACCTGTTGGAGAGCGGGCATTCTCCGCACATTGCACACATGGGGCCTTCGGGGCCGCCTCCCTCTTTTCATTCAAGCGTTTTTGGCGGATCGAAAGTTCCGGGTACGGGTGGGCTCTGTTTTGTCAGATACCTTTTGCCAGGAGAATGGGGTACCGCAGGGCTCCGTCTTGAGTGTGGCTCTTTGCCATTGCAATCAATCCGGTCGTAGATTGCCTTTTAGCTGACGTTTCCGGATCCCTTTTTGTAGACGATTTCACAATTTATTGCAGCGTCCAGCGGACGTGTCTCTTGGAGCGTTCTCTTCAACGCTGTCTTGACCGTCTATATTCCTGGAGCATCGCAAACGGCTTCCGATTCGGCACTGAGAAAACGGTGTGTATAAACTTCTGGAGATACAAGTAATTTCTTCCACCTTCTCTACGTCTCGGCCCTGTTGCTCTCCCTTTCGTGGAGACTACAAAATTCTTGGGACTCATGTTGGATCGGAAACTTTGCTGGTCCACACATGTGTCCTACCTGGCTGCCCGTTGTGCCCGATCCCTTAACGTTCTTCGTGTCCTCAGTGGCACGTCATGGGGATCGGATCGTACCGTCCTGCTTCACCTTTACCAGGCCATTGTTCAGTCGAAGCTTGACTATGGAAGCCTTGTATACTCTTCTGCACGGCCGTCGATTCTCCGCCGTCTCAACTCTATTCACCATCGGGGATTACGTCTGGCGACCGGTGCATTTTATACCAGCCCTGTTGAAAGTCTGTATGCCGAGGCTGCTGTATTACACTTGACTACTCGGCGTGGCATACTCTTGTGTTGGTATGCATGCCGCCTGCGGTCGATGCCCAACCATCCATCTTACCGATTATTTTTTGACGACTCACTCGATCGCCAATATCAGTTGTCTGCGATTGCCTTGCTTCCACCAGGAGTTCGGTTTCGCCGTCTGCTACAGCGGCTTGATTTTACCCTTCCTTCCACGTTTCGGTTGAGCGACAGCCCATTGCCACCATGGCATCAGGCCCAGGTTCACACTCACCTTGAACTTAGTTCGCTCCCCAAGGAGAGCACTCCAGATTTGGTATACCGCTCGAGGCTTGTCGAACTCAGTTCGCGGTCCGATAATGCCGTATTTATTTACACTGATGGTGCCAAGGGAACTGCCAGTGTCGGATCTGCCTTTGTCGTCGGGAACAACCGTTTCCAATACAAGCTCCCTGACCGGTGCTCGAACTTCACAGCTGAGCTACTTGCCCTCCACCAGGCCGTTTTGTATACCTGCCGCCACCGCGCACCTTTCTATGCCATATTTTTGGACTCCCTTAGTGCCCTGTAGTGTCTTAAGTACCCTTCCTCGAACCATCCTCTCGTGTATCGGATCCAACGCTCCCTCCAGTTGCTTGCAGATGACAGCTGTTACGTTTCTTTCCAGTGGGTCCCTGGCCACGTGGGTGTGCCCGGGAATAAGACTGCCGACATAGCAGACAAAGCCGCAGCTCTTTTGTCTCGCATGGCTACCTTTTGCGTCCCATCGGACGATGTTCAACGGGCTCTTCGCCGGAGTATCGTGTCGTCATGGCACAGTGCTTGGTTTTCACTGTACAACAATAAATTGCGAACTGTAAAACCGATCCCGACTGCTTGGAGGACCTCCTCACGCCCATCTCGGCGGGAGGTCATCCTGGCCCGGGTGCGGATCGGTCACTGCCGTTTCAGCCATCGTCACTTGCTATCAGCCGACCCTGCACCGCTGTGCTCCTGCGGTGAACTGCTGACAGTGCGACATGTTTTACTGTCTTGTGTTAATCATCTCCGTGTAGCGCTTCACTTTTCGTCTACTCTGGAGGAAATTTTAGCTGATAACACACGAGCAGCTGCTAGAGTTTTGCGTTTTATCAACTTGACCAATTTATCAAAGGATATTTAACCTTTTTAATTGTTTTATCTTTCGTTTTTAGCCTATTCTTGATGTTCTAACTGGCAGTCACCAATTTTCTTGAGATCTAGCGACTCACTATTCTTGTCTGGGCGCTAATGGCCATAGAAGTTGTGCGCCCTAAAACCACAAAAAGAGGCTCGCCGGTTAGGAGCAAAATCCTTTCCTCGCTACCTGGTTTGCACAAGGACTGATGGAGGAACTTTTACTACCACCAAATCTCTGTTCTTTGTCGAGACCATAGAGGACAAGTTTGGTCAAGTGGAATCTATGGGTAAGCTTAGATCTGGCTCATTACTCATTAAAACAGTCTCTGAAGCCAGTCTGAAGCTTTGCTCGCCTGCACCACCCTTGGCGACATTCCAGTAACAATACTCCCGCACAAATCCTTGAATTTGATACAGGGTGTGATATTCCACCGGCACCTCCTCCTTCAAACTGATGAGGAGGTTAGGCCCTATCTCGAGAGGTGTGGTTTAAATTTTGTTCGCCGCTTTCAGAGGGGACCTGAAGACAACCGCGTCGATACTGGGGCCTTTATCTTGGCATTCGAGGGGGAGACACTCCCAGAGAAGGTCAAGATAATGATATATCGATGTTAAGTGAAGCCCTACATTCCACCTCCCATGCAATGTTTTCAATGTAGGAGGTTTGGTCATAGGTGCTCTTGCTGTACAGCAGTCCCAGTATGCGGTGATTGTGGACGCCCACTACATGAGGGAAGCCCTTGTGTACCTCCGCCAGTGTGCGTCAACTGTCAACACCACTCTTCACGGTCACCAGATTGCCCTCTGTTCAAGTAAGAAAAGAAAATACAAGAGTACAAATCCCTGGAGCGTTTGACGTACCCTGAGGCCCGCAGTACGACGTTATCTTCTAGCCTTTCACCCTCCTATTTCCACTCCCATTACCCCCCTACACCCCGTTCCCACCCCTCCCTCACATCTTCCTCTCCCGTAGCTCCTCTAGCCCTACCTTTGTGTTCCACACCTCCCAGCCAGAGAAGTGCACCCCTTCTCTGTCGCCTGCCGGTGACAGTGCCCCATCTCAGGGCCTTCCGTCCCAGCGTTCCCCAGATTGGAGATCTTCGACCTCCAGTTGGCCATCGGACTCCCAGTCAGTTAGTTCAAAGGTCGCCCGATCTTCATCAGTACCAGACCTAACTGACAAACGTCCTCTCCCCATCCCACGAAAGAGAGAGAAACAGAAAGAGAAAGAGGAGGATAAGAAGAAGAAGAAACCAAAGTTACAAGATAAAGCCCCTCCGGTACCACCGGAGGTGCCGACTGTGCTTTCGCAACACGGTCATCCCATTGAGCCTGAGGCTGATCAGCTGTTTATGGATGTTGTCCCTTCTTCTTTGGTGACTGACACTGACAAAGCAGCGTGACAGACGTTACCCCATTCGCTTCCCGCCTAGATCCTTGTGATGTGATCATCCAATGGAACTGCAATGGCTACTACGGTCATCTCTTGGAGATTAAACAGCTAATCCCGCTTTCTTCTGCGGCCTGTGTTGTCCTGCAGGAATCGAGGTTTATGAATGCACATTCACCGACCTTCCGTGGGTTCCGTGCTTTTTGTCGGAACCGGGTTGGTCCCCTTCAGGCGTCTGGTGGGGTTTGTACTTTGGCCCGGAGAGATATTGTCAGTACCTGGATTCCTCTCAAAACCCCGTTGGAAGCGGTTTCTGTCCGGGTTCACTTGGACACTACGTTAACCATTTGTAACCTCTACCTTCCCCCTGACACGCCACCTACACTCACGTCCCTTGTTGACCACCTTCAGCAACTCCCCCCTCCTTACCTCATTCTTAGGGACTTCAATGCCCACCATCCTTTGTGGGGCAGTGCTTATACGTCCAGTCAGGGCCGCCTCATAGACAAGTTTCTTGCTGACCACAATCTGAGCCTTCTCACCGATGGTTCCCAGACTCATTTTAGTGCCGCTCACGGAACCTTTTCTGCCATAGATCTCTCTCTCTCTCACTTCTCCTTCTCTCCTTCCTTTATTTCACTGGTCGGCGTATGACGACCTCTGTGATAGCGACCACTTTCCGTTGATCCTTTCACTTCCCTCACACCTACCACGAGCCAGGGTACCCCGCTGGGTTTTCCGTCGTGCTAATTGGCCGCTATATACATCCCAGGTTGTTATTCAATCTGCCCCCTCGGGCTGTATAGATATTATAAGCCAAATGACCAACATGATTACCCAAGCTGCCAACGCCGCTGTTCCCCGGTCGACAGGTCCTCCTCCTCACCGGCCGGTCCCTTGGTGGAATGCAACAGTTGCCGTAGCCATTCGTGAGCGCCCTAGGGCCTTGCAACATCTTAAGCGCCACCCATCCCTCGCTGGTCTCATAAATTTCAAACGTCTGCGTGCCAGAGCTCGTTACTTAATCAAACAAAGTAAGCGGACATGCTGGGAGCATTTTGTCTCCACATTGGGCTCTTCTGTCCCTCTGACAAGAGTGTGGGCTATGCTCCGATCTATCCAAGGTAGCTGGCGGCCGTCTTCCATCCCTGGCCTTGCCCTGCCTGATGGAGTCTGCACAGACCCATCTGTTGTTGCAGAACATCTTGCAACTCACTTCGCCAATGTATCAGCGACAACTTCATATCCGGCGACCTTTCTCCTTAAGAAACACCAGGCCGAAACCTTCAAATTAGGCTTTACTTCTCACCAGGTGGAACCATATAACGAACCTTTTACTGACTGGGAACTATCGCTGGCCCTCTCCTCTTCTCGTGATTCAGCACCTGGCCCTGACGATATCCATAATCAATTGCTGAAACACCTCAACCCTTCACAACGACATTTTCTCCTAAAAGTTTTTAACCGTATTTGGCTTCAAGGGGTCTTCCCCTCCCAGTGGAGGCAGAGTATTGTGGTCCCTGCCCTCAAGCCTGGCAAGGACCCGTCTGTGCTGGACAGTTACCGACCAATAACCTTGACAAGTGTCCCCTGTAAATTACTTGAAAGGATGGTAGCCCGCAGATTACGCTGGGTTCTTGAATCCCAGGGACTTCTATCACCTTACCAGTGTGGATTCCGGGAGGGACGATCCCCTATTGACCATTTACTTCGACTGGAGACTGCGATCAGACAGGCCTTCTCTAAAAGACATCACATGGTCACAGTCTTCTTCGATCTTCATAAGGCATACGACACTGCTTGGCGTCATCATATTTTACGTTCTCTTCATGACTGGGGCCTCAGAGGCTCCTTACCAATTTTTATCCGTCAGTTTTTATCCCACCTCCTGTTCCGTGTCAGAGTTGGCTCTTCCTCTAGCTCCCCTCGAATACAGGAGAACGGCATCCCCCAGGGCTTAGTGTTGAGTGTTATACTTTTTCTAATCGCCATCAATGGGTTGGTGAGCTCTGTTGGGTCGCTGGTAAGTCCGGCATTGTATGGTGACGACTTCTGCATATGGTACAGCTCATACTCATTAGCCTCTACTGAACGTCAGCTCCAGAGAGTCAATTGGCGGGCTTCAATGTGGGCTACGTCCCATGGTTTCCAGTTTTCCTCGTCAAAAACGAGGGTGATGCATTTTTGTCACCGTACTACAGTTCACCCTGATCCAGAACTGTTCCTGGGTAATCAGTGCCTGGAAGTTGTAGCACAGCATCGTTTTTTGGGTCTTCTCTTTGACAAAAAATTGACTTGTGTGCCCCATATTCGCCACCATAAGATTAGTTGTATGAGGAAACTTAATGCCCTACGTTTCCTTGCTCATTCATCTTGGGGTGCAGACCGAACAACTATCCTTCGTATCTATCGGGCTCTAATCTTGTCCCGATTGGACTATGGGTGTCAAGTTTATGGTTCGGCAGCTCCTTCTGCCCTGAAATTATTAGACCCAGTTCACCATTATGGTGTTCGCTTGGCTACAGGTGCGTTCCCGACTAGCCCGGTCTACAGTCTCCTTGCTGAGGCGGGAATCTGCCCTCTTCAGGTCAGGCGGCATCAGCTTCTGGCATCTTATGCCATCGCTGTCCGGCAATATCCTTCTCATCGTGCTTACCAGGTTCTTTTTGCATATGAAGGGCTTCGACCCCCTGATACCCGGCCGCAGGCGGGATTGCCCGTCGGACTGCGGCTTGCCTCTCTTTGCCGAGATTTCCATTTCCCTTCCCTAGATTGCGCCCCCCCCCCCATTTCACTGCACGCACACCTCCGTGGATGGTGCCGCGACCACTAATTCGGGCGGATCTCTTCCAGGGCCCAAAAGCTTTAATTTCCCTCATGGTCTTTCGGCGTTTGGTGCGCCCAGTACTAGGAGTTTCAGGGAGCCTCTATCTTCGACACTGATGGCTCGAAAACTGCAGGCACTCTAGATATGCTTTTACATCTCCTGTTGGGGCGGAATGCCATTCTCTGCCAGAGGCATGCAGTGTGTTTACGGCAGAGCTGATGGCGATTTATAGAGCCCTCTGTTTTATTAAACAGACGCCTGTGGACCGTGGTTTAATCTGTGCTGACTCCATGAGCAGTCTGAAGGCCATTGACCGATGTTTCCCCTCCCATCCTTTAGTTATTTCCATCCATGATCTCCTTGCTGACCTTCATCGTGCTGCCTGCTCCGTTACCTTTTACCTTTCTGTGGGTGCCAAGCCATGTTGGTATTACAGGGAATGAAGAGGCTGACCGGTTGGCTAGATCGGCAATTACTCGCTGCCCACCTCCCTTCCTAATTCCGGGTGCGGATCTGCAGGTGCACCATACTCCTCATGGTATAGCAGTTGGAAAGCTACTGCCCCTTCCAATAAACTCCGCACCATCAAAGATACGACTGCAGCTTGGTGTTCATCTTTACGCCCTTCCTGGAGAGAATCAATTGTCCTCTGTCGCCTTCGTCTTGGACACTGCAGGCTGACTCACGGATTACTTTTACGAAGTGGCAATCCACCACATTGTGATTGTGGAGCCGTACAATCCGTGTCTCATATTCTGACTGAATGTCCTCTCCATTTGATACTTCGTGGCGACTATGGCCTACCGCCTTCGTTGTCTCTAGTTTTGGCGGATAACCCACGGATTGTTGATCGCGTCCTTGCCTTCCTCCGTGAAAGTAGATTTTATTGTCAGCTTGGTCTGGGTGAGTGGGTTTGTGATTCTTGGCTGTTTGTGGGGTTTAGAGCCTTATCCCCACCAGTCCCCCACTCTTTTACATTTTAATGTTTTATTTCTCCCTGCTCTGGAGCTGTGATACGTTGACCACTGTGCCATTAGTAACTTGTGGTTTAGGGTAGTGGTCGCTTCCGGAGCTGTGGGAGCGGACACTAGCATTTGCTGCCCTGGGTTGGTCTTAGTCCTGTTGGTGAGACGATTTTAATTCCTAGTGTAATTGTCTTTTGGCTTTCCCCTATTTTTATTTGGGTTCTGTGGCGTGTACAATTTGAGGTTGAAGGGACTGATGACCTCGTTGTTTTGTCCCTTATGTCCACCACCACCACCACCACCACCACCACCACCACCACCA
This sequence comes from Locusta migratoria, assembly GCA_026315105.1. Classification (NCBI taxonomy): domain Eukaryota; kingdom Metazoa; phylum Arthropoda; class Insecta; order Orthoptera; family Acrididae; genus Locusta; species Locusta migratoria. The sequence goes on along the minus strand of CM048745.1, from coordinate 463,752,381 downwards.
CCTGCCCAGCTCAACGACATCAATGGAGTTACAATCTTGAATATGGTCAAAAAATAGAACCGAAAATAGTTGATTAAATAAAAATCATTGCATTCGTGACTGTTACATACGTATGTTAACTGTTAATGCAAGGAACCAATATTGGAACTTAGATTGTGTACTCCTCACCCTGCCCCTTGCGTGAAGCATATATGTCTAGATCTATGCAAGCCCGTTCAGATATTGGCCCTTGCATTAAGTTATGGCGAAGGCAGCCAATATTCTTTGCTGCTAATGCTCACTACCAGTTCCGAACTGTGATGGGAATCTGCGAAGTAGGCCATCACGCCAGTGTGTGGATGTAAATGGTTTTGGTTTCAAATGGGAAAGCCGCACAATGTATTGGGATAAGCATCTGTTTCTGGGTGAACAGGATGTAGTTTCCGTCATTTGTCATGTTTTATTTAAATTGCTGTTCATTATAGCATCATCGATTTCGTCTGATATCAAACGCACTCGAGTCTAAAATGAAACTATCAAACCGTAAATTACGTAGAAAATGTTGCAGAATAAAGTGTTAATCGCAAGATGTACACGACGTTATCAGGCGACCCTCTGGCTCACGTGCTTGCAGCGCTATTGTCGTTGCAGCTATCAGGCGATAACAGATTTTACAACAGAGTCGCGACTGGTATGTTAGACGGTGCATATACAGCATATAGTGTAGCCGTCGCCGTTCACTATGTACAAGAGTCTAATAACAGACGTCGTTGTCGCTATCTGCCTCACATGTGAGCACCTGTGAAGCACTTAGACATCCCTGCATAATGTGCAGCTTTCGGACGGTCCCGCCATAGATCGACCCCGAGAGAGCTACCGAGTCACATTTTCCATTCACGTAGTTTTCGTTCCAAAGTAAATTTGAAGTAAAATTTCCTGACTTGAACGGCAGTGTTTGACATACGTTTACCTTGTTCTCCAATTTAACAGAATGGAGCAACGTGAAGTCTTTGGTTGATACCGTTTTGTTAGATCTCAAACTGATTACATGAGGATAGTAGTAAACTACTGTCGTATTTAACTTAGTAAAAAGTGAACTGGAGTTTAATTTGTAGCACGCATAGGATCAGGGAACAGAATAAATACTGCTGTAACTTTATCCACATTCGAATAGTCATTGTCTTATGTAACAAGAATGCACAGAAAAGAACTATAAAAATCGGACAGTAGCAAGAAATTCGTAAAGATGGCCTCCCAGAAGTTTTAATAGGTCAGTACAAAAATCATTAACTCGTCTTTTCTGAAAGATTCTCTGGTTTCTTAATTGGTGTATTAAAAGATAAAGGACCAAGGTCGTCAGTGAGTCACAGATTTGAGATAATCCACGTTGAGGCGGTTGCATCATAAATATGATCCGATAGGAATTTCTCTGATAATATGGATCGAATTTTTATTCCAAATTATTATAACGTTCAGATAAGATATTCGGTCATTCTTACATATTACATTTACGGAATTAGTTTACAAATTTCAAGATACGATGACGTGATCGAAATTCTGTAAATGCCTCTACCTCTGGTGACGTAACATGAGAAAGATGAATCAGTGTGTGCATTAATAGCAATCTTACTGAAAGTTGCTATACTGTCTAGGACTTTCTCTGCGTGTATTTTGATCTTTTGTTTTTAAGGAAACTAATTTACAGCTTTTCTGTAAGAATAACTCCGAATTTACAAAATTCTGAGACTTCTTATTTGTATGAACCGACCAACTCTAAAGACACTGCTATACGCCATAAACGTATAAATACGCATTTTATCTTACATGTTCTTCATTTTCTGCCCAAAACATTTAACTTCTAACACGTTACTGGTGGCCACATTGTAGTTACCGTTTGGATTGATAGTAATATACAAAAAGAAAATATCGCGTTATACTAACTTTCCTAGATATCACACAATTTTCTAATACTGATGAGTTACTAAAACAACTTTAAATTTTAAATCTGAATTTGGGAGGCTACAGAAGGTTGAAAATAAGACGAAAAGTGTTTTGGCGCAGGTGATATTGAATAATTTGGAAGACAAATGAAGGCCGAAATTTTTGAGTCTGTTTTGGAACCCGGTTGCAGCATAACGGTTAGCGTCTTAGATTCCAACTTTTGTCTTAGGTTTTCAAATCTAACGATGTCCTACGTTTTCATCTCATTACGTTGTCAAATTTGATATTGTGAAACACAGTATAACTATTGGCCAAATTGATAATCATTTCAAATACTTTTAAAATAGTTGCGTTCTCCATATGCACTCAAAAGATGATTTAAACACATAGTTGATTTATCGATCATGTATTGGAGTATTGCATCACTGCTACTTAAGGATGATTGTAATTAAAGATATTTGTTGGTTTTATCTACGTTACTCGAAATACGGAACATCTAAGCATCGTTTCTATTAAAAATACACTTGAAGACCCTTGGAAAACCTAGACGAATTTTGAGTTTTGAAATTACGTTCACTAACACACAAAATGGTTATGTTCTGTGTAATAAGACATAACATAATGAATACAACGTTTATTTAATTTACCATCAATCTATTTGCGAAATTGTATTTTCAAATCAGGAGATCGGCATAAAACATCGTCCGCAATTGTACTCAGCACATTCTTTGAGAATTACTTCGAAATATTAGTTCATGAACCAATTACAATTGTAAATGAATGTCAAAACACACTAGATCTGTTAGCAACAAATAATCCTGAGCTCATAACGAGCATCAAAACGGATACAGGTATTAGTCAACAGTGCTGTCGTAGCGAGATTGAATAGTGTCCAAAAATTAACAAAAATGACAAAGTATATTCAGGAGAGCAGATAGAAATGTCTTCCTGAAAGGCAGTTTCCACCCATTCCAAACAAAAAAGTGAAGTCCAGATGTCTCCAATTCAAAGAAGTGGTACCTACAATAATTTAGTTTTATACCAAATAAATTAATAAAAGGTGGTCCCCATTGGTACACAAAACAGATCAGAACACTTGCAAAAACAACGGAAAAGCACGCTAAATTTCAACGAACACACAATCGCCGGGATTGGCGATCCTAGACAGAACTCGAAATTTAGAGGGGTGTTCAATTCTTACAATACTTTTCACAACGAAACTTTCTCAAAATTTGACGTAGAACCCGAAGAGATTTTGGTCATGTTAAATATACTAAGGGCAAAAAACAATATCCTCACTACGTGATAGTAATGGCGATCCTGCTATTAAAGCATAGTTACTAAACACAGATTTTGAAAACTCATTCACTAAAGACGACGAAACCAATATCCCAGATTTCTAATTACAGAGGCTGGAATGAATAACGTTGAAGTAATATGCTAGGAACAGTGAAGCAACTTTAATCGCTTAACAAAGTGTTCTGGTCCGGACTGTATACCCATTAGACTTAACTATGCTGAAGTGATAACACTTCACGGCCATACACAACCGCACTCTCAATGAAGGATATGTACCAAAAGATTAGAAAGTTGGACAAGCCACAACTATATTAAAGAAAGGCAGGAGGAGTAACCCACTAAACTGCAGGCCTATTACACTGACGTCAATTTGCAGCAGGTTTTTGGAATATTTCCTGTACTCAAATATTATGAATGATCTCTACCATAATGATCTATTGACCAAAGATCAACAGGGATTTAGAAAATATTGTTAATGCGTAACACAACTAGCTCTTTAATCATAAGAAGTTATTACTGCAATCAAGATATCTGATTCCGTATTTCTTGATTTTCCGAAGGCTATTGACAACGTATTTTACAAATTGCTTTCAATCAGATTACGTGGATATGGAATATCGCCCCAAATTAGATATTAGATATGGGATTTCCTGTTAGAGGACACAGTTTGTGGTAATCGATGGTAAGGCATCGTCTAAAACAGAGGTGAAATCGGGCGTTGCACGGGGTAGTGTTATTGCTGTTCCTTACATAGATTTGGGAGAAAATCTGTTAGGTTGTTTGCAGATGACGCTGTCATTTACCGTCAAGTAAAGATAACTGAATATCAAAACCAGCTGCAGGACGATCTGAATAAGATCACTATGGTGTAAAAATTAGCAATTGACTCTAAATAATGGGAAGTGTGAAGTCATCCACATGAGTACGAAAAGAAATCCGTTAAACTTCGTTTACAAGATAAGTCAAACAAACGAAGCCCGTACACTCCACAAAATATTTAGGAATTATTATTACTTCAGACTTAAATTGGAAGGAACACGTAGATGTCTTGGGAAAGGCGAACCAGAAACTGCGTTTAATTCGGAGAACCCTTAAAATATGTAACATAACTACTAAAGAGACTACATGCGCAACGCTTGTCCGTCCTTTTTTGGAGTATTGCTGCCCAATGTGGAATCCTTATCAGGTGGATTTGACGGAGGACATCGAAAGATTCAAAGAAGGGAGCTCGTTTTGTATTGCCACGATACAGTGGAGACAGCGTTACGGAAATGATACAGGATCTGTGATGGGAATCATTAAAACAACGGCGCTTATCGCCAACATTCTCCTCAGATTGCGAAAATACACTGCTGACTCCCACTTACATAGGTAGAAAAGATGATCAGAATAAAATACGAGAACTCAGATACAGGTGTTCTTCCCGCACGGTATTCGAGAATGAAATGGGAGATAAATAGTATAACGATGGTTCGATAAACCCTCTGCCAGGAATTTAATATGATTTGCAGAGTATCCCATATGTCTGTAGGAGACGTCAACGTATTAATGCCTCCGAACCGATTTCAATGGCATATTTTAATGTTTAATTTCAGCTGGAAAGAAGAGTGTTTACCGTCATTATACACACTGTTTATATTCAAAGCGGAATATACGTAAATTTTTTATCCTAGTCATAACTTAAGACTACAGTTGGGGAATTATTGTACTTCATATATTTGACACGTATGCAGGGACATCAACTCCAGCGAAGCCATGGGAAAAAGTTAGTACACAATATGTACCCAAACTAAGGGACCGCTATCGCAGGTAAATAATATGCTCGTAATGGAAAAATGTAAAACCCAGAGAAATGACGTATTGCCACTAAATATCAATATTTAAATGGTAGAACTTGCAATATAAACCGTTTGTAGAGGATTAAAGTTAAATTGTAAAGGATAAGCATTGTCGATGGTTGAAGATATGCCGTAAGTTTTAACCTAGAAGATGAGGAAGACGAACTCTTTATTTTGAATTCTTTGACATGTTAGACAGTTACAAGAAAGCCTACTTCTCACTGGAGACACTGACAGACATAAGGGTATGAGGTAGACAGGGTTTGAAACAATGGTAAGGTAAAGCAGTCAACAATCCGAATATTGGTTTGAACACCACAGTGGTTTACTAAGCAGTCTTGTTTGGAGGTGCTATGCCGTTGACTTCCTCCAACCTTCGACCTGATTTACCCACCCAGTTATTGGGGGAACTACAGTTTAACGTAGGTTCCGAACCACGGTGCTACTCGGTATTTTTCACGTCAGCAACACTGCCAGAGGTGAAAGAAGTGGAAAGTGACAGATACAAAACCTAGGACCTGGCGGGGATCGAACCCGCGACCTTAAGATTTGTAGTCTGGCACTCTTCCATTTACACTGAATAGCTAATGCCTCCTATAATTGCAAATACTGCTGTTGAAAGGACAAGGAAAATGTGCTAAGAGTTAATAAGTGTCTTGCAATACTATATCTAAGACGTATTAGCGAAAACGTATCCGGTTAATCTTTGTCTTGTAAACTGAAACCGTCAACGTAATTGTTAAATAAATGATCGCGCTATTGACTACTATGCATTAACGGTTTCAGCTTCTTAATGAGTCGTTTTCAATTCTATGAACAATGACAAAATGTACTTGGATTAAGAGCAAAGTCCGATAATTAGGTGTAAAAGTAAAATTTCCTCGTTACCCATGCGACCCTCTTGAGACAACAACCAGACGAGCGGAGCTGCCGTTTAACTGCTGCTGGTGGTTGAATTGCTTAATTGCCAGGGGCTGTACACCGTGAAAGAGCGCTTTCTGATGCGTGAAGAGAGCCCCAGCAAATAGAGAACATTGACATGAAAAGGCGTCATCGCTACCATTAGAGTAAGCCGAATACAGCAATGACTACGGGTAAACATCTTCCCTTCGGCATCTCCATAGAAACGATGCTCCTAAAGGTACTGTCCAAAGACAATAGACGGAGATGAACTTCCTGTTGCACAAACTAATACATTTGGCTGTTTATGAACTGTGTTTTCAATGCTACTTTGCATATGTACTTTTTATTCATGTACACTTTCCTTCAGAAATTATACGAACACCACAAGACGATAATCATGGAATCTTTTAAAAATGTCTTGCCCACTTATAACACTGTTTATAACTTACATTTTACAGAATTTTACGCAAATAATCGTATTTTATACTTCCATTCGTTTGTATTTAACTCCTTTTCCATATGAACGTTCTCGACTGCATAAGGCCGGCTTCATGCGGAAAAAATTGTGTTTAATTTGAAGATGTTTCGATGTCGAAGGCTACGTATATTTTTAACCATATTGAGATCTGAAAATAGTTCATTAACAGGATAAAACCTTCATTTGCACAAATCTTAAACAAAACTAATTTACCAATAATTAAATTATGAAATGAAACGCTACTTAGCTACTGAAATAATGCAAATGTCATTAAAATCATTTGGCAGCCCTGCGCAAGGTCGGACGTTCTGTTGAAGAGCGCCCTCCAATAAGTTTTTCTTTTATTTGCCTATAGTTTTAGTGGTAGAGAAGTCTGTTTTGTTTACTTCTTCTAGGCCTAATTTCCGAGGGTGCATATTTGGCGTGACACCTCAGTTTTAAGTGCGTTTTCTAATAGTTCCTATACACGTGTTACTATATATATATATAATATATATATATATATATATTTATATTGTGTGTGTGTGTGTGTGTGTGTGTGTGTGTGTGTGTGTGTGTGTGTGTGTGTGTGTGTGTGTGTGTGTGTGTGTGTGTGTGTGTGTGTATCTCAAGAGTTCAAAGTGTGTGAGCTGCAGTAGGAAAGTTAGTTTAGGGGTTTAATGCAGCTGTTGCCACAGGTGGTTTCGTTGTAGATGTGGTGTGGGAGTTCGGGAAACAAAGGTCTCTTCCAATCTTTTGCGGGGTTTGCTCAAGAAATAGGAAAATAGCAGAAAAGGACGGGAAGATTACAGCCCTTCAGGCTGATCTAGATGGAGCAAGGGAGGAACTGATAAGGTTAAGGGGGAGCGGGGTAACCAGAGGTGGGAAGTGATAGCTGGGAACAGGGGCCAGAGAAAGAGAACACTGACAGTCTTGCAATTGACACAACCAATAGATTTTCCCTTCTATCACAGTTGAGTAAGGAAGAGGCTGCGGAAGTACGAGTAGTTAAGATGCAACAGAACTTCATCAGGAAACGATCAGTTTCAAAAAAGTAGAAAGTAGGAAGTTCTGTTGCTAGGCAGCAGCCATGGAAGAGGTGTGGGCCAGATTTTGCAGGAAAAACTAGGTGACAGGTACCCAGTCACAATCTTTTTCAAGCCCAGTGCATGTCTTAGCCAGGTGGTAGAGGATTTAGGTTCCCTGTGGAAAGACTTCACGAAACACAATCATATTGTAGTGAGTGGAGTGGGAAACAGTATCGATAGGGATCAGAGCTACAGCATTGTGACCTGGCAAAAATAGCCTCTGCAACGACCCACACAAATGTTGGTCTGGTGCCTGCTTTCGTGCTATATGATCAGCCCCTCTCTAAGGAGGGTCAATATGGAATTTGATCAATTGCGTAGGGTGGCCACTCTATCAGACATCAGTTTGGTTCCTGTCGAGGCTATAGATAGTTGGGACTTCACAAGGCATGGCCTACACCTCAGTAGGAAAGGATAGGTAAATTGGCTGGGTTAATAGCAAAAACCTTAAGGCGGCTCTGTAATTGATGAATGTACGTCGTTTTTAGGCTAAGACCAGGGTCCAGTGGGAAGCTCTGGCAGGCATGTGCTAAAAATGGTCAAATCTCAAATGAATCTTAAAAAGTAAAATCTTTCACAAAAATACTGGGGGATTAAAGAACAAAGATGAGTTACTGGTTTGTTTAGATGACATAGAATCAGAGAATGTAATATATACTATGCCTATCTGAGCATCACATTGTGACGGATATGGAAAAAGTAAACATAAGCAGTTACAAACTAGCAGCATATGTGAATAGAGAGAATGTGTGAGTTATTACAGTGTAAAATCTTTAGAAACAAAAGTTTTGTGTAGAGCAACATATTCAAGAAAAATTCGGATGCCTTGTTGTGCTATGTCAGATAAGGGAAAACAAATTATTTCTGGGAATTTCAGTGTTGACTCACTAAAGGAATGTAATATTAAGTGACCTGGAAGTCTTAGTCGGTTATTTCAAATTGTCATCTGTAATTGATTTTCCTGCTCGAATTGGAAGAAAACTGTAGATATGTATGCATTAAGTACACACAAACACTGACACTGTTTTATACACCGGGTGGTCAAAAAGGCAGTCTAAATTTGAGAACTTACTACATCACGGAATAATGTAGATAGAGAGGTAAAAATTGACCCATGCTTGGAATGACATAGGGTATATCAAAACAAAACAAAAAAATATAGACGCGTGAAAGATCTCTTGCGAGCGTTGTTTGGTGGTGATCGTGTGGCTCAGCTGCCACTTTCGTCATGTTTGGCATCCCACGTCCCCAGACCTCATTCCGGGCGATTATTGGCTTTGAGATTACCTGAGGTCGCAAGTGTATCGTGATCGACCGACATTTCTAGGGATGCTGAGAAACGTCCGACGCCAATGCCTCATCATACCTCCGGACATGCTTTACAATGCTGTGAACAGCATTATTACCCGGCCACAGCTATTGTTAAGGAATGATGGTGGATATATTGAGCATTTCCTGTAAAGATCATCTTTGCATTGTCTTAATTTGTTATAATTATTGCTTTCCTGATCTGATGAAGCGCCATCTGTCGGATATTTAACATTTTTGGTTATAAAAATCCCATGAAATTTCAAACATGTCAATTTTTACCTCTAAGTTATCCTGTGATTACGTTTTCAAATTTATACTGACATCTTGATCAGCCGGTATGTACCTCCTCCAACTAGCATTTCAGTGACAAACAGTGAATACCTCTCCTTTGTCTCGATAAGGACAGCATTTAAAGTAGTACTACTTGGGCTTTCTGTTTAACGTAGAAAAACTGAAATTTTATCTTAGCCTCGTGGTCACTACATAGTAATGAAATTATTGGACTTCAGCTTCTATATGACGTTTGCAATGATATGAACGCGAGAGACGTTGGTGGACGTTAGTATTACATATTATCCTTCTTGCTATTTAGCTTACTAACATTTTTCATAGGATTTTCAATGTCGTACCATTTTACATAGTCCGATTCTCTTGATGTCTTGATTTGTTGATTTAACCAGCAGGCTGTCCTTGATTGCCTAAAAAGTTTTTCAGCAACTTAGGTTACTAGGAATATTGCAAATGGTGGTGACAAACAGGTCATTAAATTAGCTTACTATACCCATTTTCATTCACTGCTTTCATGTGGCACATTTTGGAGAACTTCATCACCTATAAAAACTCATCGCCAAACGCTTATACTTCAGGAACGAGGGATATTCACAGTAGCTTATCAGCAAATTTTCAATAAATTGCTCCAATTCAAAACTAAAAGCTGTGTGCACAGCTACAACGGTAGGATTAAGGATGATCTACAGTATTGAGTTACATCTGACGTTAACAAAGAAGAGGGTGAATTATGCTGCCACAAATGTCTTAGGCCACTTACCAAATAAAATGAATCATCTGGCAGATACCGAACCATAATTGAAAATAAACAGTATCAGAATGACTATTCCTATTCGGTAAATGAAGTTTTACATAGAAATCAGCAATGACAGATGATTTGATTTTTCCAGGGAAGCCAAAACAGTCTCGGTCCATCCCGCCTCTGCCCGCACCGAAACTAAGTTTATTGTGCGGTATCGCTCTTTGTATATCTAGTAAAGCCAACCAATGCCCTTGAACAGTGCAAGGAGTACCTTTACGCGTTCTTTGACACAATTTCTTCTTGTCTGGTTGTCCCAAATGTTCTGTGCCTTTTACTCTCCAATGCAATGCATTCGAAGATTAGATGTGATGCAGTTTCATCACCGTCATCACATATCCTACATTTAGGGTCCTCTTCTGTTATTCCCATTGTGTGTAGGTGTTTCTTGAAATTCCCATCGCCTGTCAGCAATCCAATCATGAGTCTGATCTCTTTCCTGTTCAGGCCCAGGATTGCAGAGCTTCTTTTAAAACGTGGCTTTGGCATCATTACCTTGCCATGTTTTTGTTGATACTTTGGTCCAATATTCTACGTGCTGTCTCCTGAGCCAGTTACGTAGCTCCATTCTGATCATTGCCTTGGTGATTGTCAGGACAGGTTCCGGTCCAATAACTGGAGACTCTGCCTCCATCCTGGCTAATCTGTCGGCATATTCGTTGCCACTGATCCCCGAGTGGCCAGGGACCCACAATAGGTTTCCCTAGCTCCACCAGAACCCTGTTACATTCTGCAACAATTTAAACCTTGTTGTAAGAGCTGTCAGTGATCTCAAGGCTGCCTGGCTGTCTGAATAGATATAGATGCTACGATCTTTGCAGCACCTACGCAAATTCTCCTCCACGCATGCCCTGATGGCAGTGATTTCGATCTGGAATACTGAGGCCAGTTTCCCTAGAGAGATGACGCCCTCCAGTCTTGGCTGTACCCCATATACCCCGGCCCCAACGCCTTGGTCTGATTTCGACTTAGTGATTGAGCAGTTGTCTTGGTATGAGGTCACTATAGCAGAGGTTACGCCCTCTGCTACTTCTTCACTCTGCTGGATTCCTTATCGAAGTTTTAATTTCCGATAGGCTGAAGTCAAGGTCTCTCCTATATGTCACCCACTCTGTTTTCTTGGGATTCCTATAGGCCACGGTCTGTCTGGTTCCCATTTCAACCTTGAATTTGACTGGAGAAAGCACCTCTCCACCGTGGCGAAGCCCCGAAGTCAGTGTTAACTTTGACCTTCATTCTCTTCCAAAGGACTCCACACCTAGTTTCGTCTACCAGAGAGAATTTCTCGCACTTCGGTTCAAATTTGATAATTTGTTCATTTACACTGATGGCTCAAAGACAGACCAGGGTGTTGGGTGTGCCTTTGTACTTGGCAACGTCTCTTTTAAATATAGTCTTACTGAGTGGAGTTCCATTTTTACAGCTGAGCTGTACGTCCTGCGAAACTCGCTCAATAAGATTGTCATTTGCTCGGATTCTATGACTGCTTTGTTGAGCCTTTGCATGCTATATCCGGCCCATCCCCTGGTACAAAGCATCCGCAATTGCCTTACTTCTTTCAACGAGCGGAACTACAGTGACGTTTCTGTGAGTCCCTGGCCACGTGGGAGTGTTGGGCAATGAGGTTGCGGATACGGCTGCCAAGGTGGCAGTTCTCCTTCCTCAGCTATCTACCTTTTCTACTTGCTCTGATGACCTTCGCGCTGGTGTATCCCAGCGTAATATCTCGCGTTGGTATCTACATTGGTCATCCCTGTCAGGGAACAAATTGCGAGCCATTTAACCTGTGCCTGATCTCTGGTCAACTTCATCTCGACCCTCCCGCCGAGAGGAGATTGTTCTGGCTCGGCTTCGCATTGGCCACTGCCATTATAGCCACCAGTATTTACTACGCAGTAGTCCTGCTCCCTTATGCGAGTACTGTGAACCATCTTTTAGTGCAATGTCCGTTTTTAATCGTCTCCATCATGATCTATGTTTACCATTTGAAATGTCTGACAATTTAGCTGATAAACCGCATTCTGTTAAGAGTTTTACTTCTACATCGTGCAAACATGGCGAAAGCCATTTAAGGTCTAACCCCGGTTCTATTTTACTATGGGCGTGTTGGGCGCTAATGACCACAGCAGATGTACGCCCTAAAACCACAAAAAACCTTGAATTTAATATACATGTGATCTGATGAGGATGGCTGCAGGACCACAAACCACTGTTTAACGTAATTTCCCATCATTGTGGAACCAAAAGTTATGTCAATTACTTCTTCCCTTCTACTATTCCTGAATGTAGGTTCATCACCCCTATTCAGGATGTCCAAGTTGTTAGATAGGAGAAATTCAAGAATGTGGTCACCTCTGTTGGTGTCCTTGCTGCCCCACGATAGATTGTGGGCATTGGCATCACATCCCACCAACAGTTCGTCTCCTTGTCGATGGCAGGCTTCAGTCAGTCTCCTCACTTCCCAAGGAGCAGGAGAGCTGTCTTCATAAGGAAGGTATGCTGAGGCCAAAACAATTTCCCTCTTGATACCTTCCTCACGTTGCTGCATCCTGATGGTCACAAAGTCCCTGGAACAAAAATCCATCATTGGTATGAAAGGTATTCCATTTCTAACATAAATGCATGTTCTGGAGTTTTTTAGATTTATGGCATAAATCAGCTTACCTTCAGTACCACCGAGGCCCGATACACCCCCTTTGCATAAATAGGATTCTTGTATCAGGGTCACGTCCACCTCCTGTCTCCCCAGGTGACGGCTCAGGGCAGCAGTGGCAGCTTTACTGTGCTGCAGGTTTATCTGCAGCACTTCCAGTCCCAATCTTGCTGCCATTATTGCCTTTAAGGTCTTTGATTACCCTGACGGCGACCTGTGAGAACCCTAAAAAGTTTCAGGCCTTGCTCTCGCATTGCCTTCAGGGACTTCTCTCCGACCTCCACGACCAGGGTTCGTCCTTCCTGAACGACCTTTTGGTTAATTACCCTCCAATCCTCTGTCGAGAATTTTTGGTTCTGGACCCTTATTTTCTCGAACAATCTTTGGAGACACATCCTTAAGGATCTTTGGGTCTTCAGGAGTTCGGCTGCTGTCTTGACCAGCAGCTTCGCATCCTCCCTCCGGGATATCATGGGCACCTTGTACTTAAGCCATTCTGCCGAGTGCTCCTCCTCGCAGACAAAAATGAGGGCACCGCGATCTAGATAGACCCTCCTGTATTTGGGTCCTGGACCAGCGTCCCCCCAATCTCTTTGAAGAGGGCCATCTGCATGAGCTGCTCCTGCTGCGAGGTGATGCTTACCAGTGGGTATCCTTCTTGGACAACCGCCATTCTAAAGACCGAGACTGCAGTACCATAGGTCTGTTTCCCTATGTCCTGCCTCAGCCTTTTAGGATCACGTTTGTCCAGTTTCTTTTTGGAGGTCTTGGGCTCAATCCTTTTGATTCCCTCCACTTATGCTTAGGAAGCCATTCTTTTTCTTCCTTTTGCTTCTGTTCCTTGAAGTTTCCTCCTCTGAGCCCCAGACAAGGCCTTAATCCTAATCTGGTCCAACTTCTCTGTTACAGTTCCCACGTCTAGCTCAGGTCTAGACCCTGATTCAGAAGTAGGAGTGCACTCCATCGGTCCTGATCCCGATGTCTGAGTATCTGAGGTCTGATTGCCCCTCAGATTCTTTTAAAATACTTTCTTTTTCTGTGTTCATCTTAGTCCCGCGAGATTTGGGGATTTATATGGTCCACACCACGTTAACGCCGCTCGGTGCAAGGCTACCTATTCAGGGAGGTCGCCCAGTATCCCTGAGGCTCCGTTTGAGTCACATCCACCCATGTGCCACGCACCCCTCGGCTCGGATCGCATCACACCTTGGGTTGGAGTAGGAATTGGGAAAGGACTGGGAGAGGATAAAGAAGACGGGACGTTGTGGGACACGTTTGGTCTGATCCATCAGCTGAGGCCTTTCCGGCAGTAGGTTCTCTACCTTCGGTATAGCCCTTTGCTTCACGCGGATACGCGAGCCTCTCCACCCGCACGGACAGTGCTTCGTCAAGGTGGTGTCCCCCGGAGAGGATGACAGATGAAATAATAAACATAAAAATTAGTTGATATATTACCTTTCACTATACTGACACGTTCCACATCGTTAAGATATCTCGTAATCATGATCTTCTGAAGTAGTTTTAATCTTAAATAATGACTTCATCTCTGGTGCCTTTACGTTTCCTAAACTCTAGTTAGGTACCATATAGCAAATACAGTCTCCATTCTTCCATATATATTCTCGTCAGTACCTTGGATACACGAGCCGTTAAGCTGATCCAGAAATATTTACGATATGTTGGAGTTACTTCTTGCTACATAAATGTTATGTCTCTCTCTCTCTCTCTCTCTCTCTCTCTCTCTCTCTCTCTCTCTCTCTCTCTCTCTCTCTCTCTCTCTTCTGCTTCCATCCTCAAGCTTTACTACATTGTCACTGAAAAATCCGTCTCTGGTAAATGTCAATGGCTTTTTCCAAACTTCTACTGGGGTTTTAGTGTGGTATTAAGATTGAATATTTGTTTCTGTAGAACTGTGATAATTCCTATGGGAGGAGGGCTGATTGCTTAGTTGAAGGTATTAACAGTGCTTTGGCGGTTTATCTAACATCAGAAGAGTATTGTCTTCACTCTACCTACCAGTAGGCTGGCAGATATAAATACCGAAGCACTTCACAAAGAGAGGGCATCAGGATCGCTTCCCAATAAACATCTGGATAGACATTCTTCGCGGAACATGAAGGTAAAATGGAACACATTATCTGGACCTTATCATTAATATAATGCCTACCTTAGTGGAGGATGTGCCGTTTCAGCAACGCTTACTGATGTGGTTCTTGCATGATTGCGTACCAACACACAATTTGTGCTTACATCTGAGACAGATATTTCAGGTGCACTACATTCATCCTGGAAGCGCTGCAGGTGGGTCTGGTGGATCTCCAAACTTCTTGTAAAGGTATGTCACGTATTGTCAGCTATTAGTGTTGTCCATGTATTGCTAAATGTTTTAGATATCCTTGTGACATTACAGATACAGGGGATGCTGATTGTTTCCATGTGAAAGGCGGGTTTTGTCAGGCTGTTGGGTTCCTCAGCCGTCCAGCTAACAGTTCGGACCTAGTGAATGGAATACAGGTCGTTAGGGAAACCCTATCCTGATTTGCTCGGAAATAGGAAACGGCGGTCTTGGATGAGCGAGGGCGGTTATTAGATTGCAACTGAAATGCAATATAGCCACATACATTATTCAAAATATGCATATATAAGCAGGGAATGATCATGCGGCAAATATAATTGTATGAATGGATTCAGGAGACATGGGAGAATGAAACGCCATAATTACAATTTGAATATCCCTTACAGATAAAAAGCCGACAAAATTCAGTACTATTATAAGACTTATATTTACAATTATTGATACGTAGTGTTTATTTGTAACAATTTAAGAAGCAAATGGGCAGCATTGCACTACGCTACCTATCTAAAGACGTACCATGCTATTTCCGTGTTCTTTCAATACACTTTATTTTACTCTCTTGTTTTGCTTTTCGTTGAGGTGATTCTCTTGTCAAAACAGATTCCACAACAGAAACACAAAACATGAACCCAGCAAAGCGCAGTACCTTTATATGTACTTTATTTTTAATGTTCTTAGTAAAGTTCCTTTTATGTTGTAGACTGCCGCTTAAATATTTCATGGCAGACTAAAAATAGTAGATATGCAGCAGATAATTTACATATAAACAATTATAAGTATTTGTGGACATGAACTGAATATATTTGTATAAAAAGCCATGATAAATATTGTGTAACTATATTTCAACGGCGGCAGTATATTTGAGCAGTGAGACGCCACGCTTAATAGCTACCTAAACAAAGACCTCCAGTCTCAACCGATTTTAGTATTATTAAATCCATATATTTGTTAAATGTAAACATTTGTAGGGAGATGGTCAAAACATTTAATTCTGTGATATTCAAATGAACAATATTTTCGAAGGAAAATTGTATTTTAAAGGCGAGGCGTTAGCATGCGCGGAAGGATACAATTTTGAGGATCAGGGAGAGCACGCTTTCGAACGCTTTGGAGAGGACTCGTAACTTGGACGCGGTGGTTATACGTTGACTCTGGGCGGTCTAAAGCAGCGTTACGAATTTGACTTGGAGATAGACATGTGTGGACTTAGAAAATTAAGGGACTGTGACTGCAGAACTTAGTCTCTGCTAGAACAGCGATAAACTATGCACGGTAGTATGGCTGTGAAACTGATAGTAGAGAAATCGTGTACTCTTGGGATGACAAACTGGTCCATAAGAAATACTGTAATAGCGGATTACTTTGGAACTGCCATGTTCGATGAACTTCATTAAATTACTTGGGATAGTTTGGAACTTTAAAAGTACGTGTAATACTTGTGCCTCTCATGAACTATCGTTGGGGAAATGGTTATTTACCAATTTATAAACTAGGACCACCTCCGCATTTTCATGTCGAAAAAGAATGAGAAACTCCATTAATGAAAATTTATTTCGAAAGCGAATCTGTTCTGAACATTCTTAGAATACATTGTTGGATATTCAAAGCTTTATTTCGCTTATATTTTTCGAATCATCTGTAGATTGTTAGACTGGAAATCTTTTACAACCCTGAGTTACGTATAGCCTAATTCTTATTGATTACCGATAGTAAGGTCGCTTACTGATTACAGCAAGTCTGTCGAAACCGGTAGACGCAACCATCACTCTTGACGTAGAAAACTTGCTTTGAAAGATAACCGGTTCGGCAACGACATTCATCATACATAAACTATCCTTACGCTCATAAATTAAGCATAATTGCAGATGCCAACAACATAGGCACCTAGGAAACACAAACTACACAGATCCGAATGTCCACGGTGTTAGTGAAAAGTTCAGAAAACCGTACAGAAAAACATGTCCTACAAGACGCAGTTTCCTGCGCATGTAGCCAGACATAAATATGGGATATGATCACCACACATGGGTACACAGGCTGCACAACGGGTTGGCATCCTGTGGATCAGTTGGTCCAGCAGCTGCAGGGTATAGCTTCCGATTCTTGCACCAGGGCCTGAAAGAGCTCCTGAAATGTCCTAAGGGTTTGAAGAAGTGCTGCGATACAGTTACAGAGAGCATCCCAGACGTGTTAGATACGGTTTAGGTCCGGAGAACGGGCGGGCCACTTCATTCGCCTGATATATTCTATTTCAAGGTACTTCTCCACTATAGCAGCTCTATCGGGTCGTGAGTTACCTTCCATCAGGAGGAAGGTGAGGCCCACTGCACCTCTGAAACGGCGGACTGGTGCAATATGACGTCCCGATACACCTGACATGTTACAGTTTCTCTGTCAAAGACATGGAGAGGTGTACGTGCACCATCAAACCACTACCTTCATACAGGTCCATTTCCAGGACATTAGGAGATTGGTATTTGGTTCCTGGTTGACGCCATATTAAAATCCGGCTAGAATGACTGTTCAGATTACGCGGACTTGTACGTGAACATAATCCGGACCAGTGATCCAATGACAATGTATTGCTCTTGACAGCATTCTTTAGGGGGTCTCCCGTGAACAGGGGTCAGTTGAATGCAAGTTTGAGGTTTCTGGGTGAATAAACATCTGTTCAGTCGTCTGCGGTGTTTGGAGACAACTGTTAAAAGGCTGCAGTAAGGTCCCGAGAAAGGCCACCTGCAGTATTCAGTGGACGTCTGCGGACACTGATGGTGAGATGTCTTTAGTGGTTTTGCAAACTGTTGAGATCCGGAATCGTAGCTTCAGGACACGCTCCCTGTCTGCTAGAATCGTTACCATAGTCTTAAGATCTCACTTTCTAGAACACGAAGGGCATGTGTTAAGAGTTGTTTGACCAGCTTCCAGTCACCCTAGTACGCTACCGCTCAAAACGTCAATGTGTCTTTCAACCCATTTTCAACTGTCACCATTAGCATGTCTGAAACCTCAAGCACACCAACTCGCTGCACGGTATTCTGACACACCTCTGCTGCCAATCCTACCATGCGACGAGCGCAGGTCAAATCCATCTTGTGGTTATACCCCGAGGTGATAAAAAAGCGCAAACCGCCAATCAGTTATTTCGCCATGTATCAGCTGAGCACGAATGTGTGTGTGTGTGTGTGTGTGTGTGTGTGTGTGTGTGTGTGTGTGTGTGTGTGTGTGTGTGTGTGTTTTAGTGTTCTTAAAACCATGTTTACTTAGTGTTGTGGAAATATCTGCAGGACTGTCGACTGTAACGCTGCGTGGTGTCGCTGGCGGCTTAAAGATGGACGCTGTGGACAGACGACGACCAGCGACGGACTCTCCAGACTGCTCCTCAGGAGAGCCAGTAGCCGCGAGACGACGCGTCAGCTTGGACTGCAGCCCAACAGGGTCGGATATACGGCGGCGTAATTGTCAGCAGTCCTCCAAACCAGAGGCAACTGATGGGAACGGCGGAGACTGTGATCAATTATTGGACACTGAAGTTGTTTCCAGTGACTCCGGAGATAGTAAGATCGTCTTGGTAGGAGATTCTCACACCTCTGATGCCGACAAACTGAGGACAGACTCAACGGAAGCGTCAGGAGCGCACGGTGATGAACAGCATGGGAAAGATACCGTTGCCAGGGAGACGAGCGAGGGTTCCAAACATACTGGGTGTGGTGAAACAAGTGAGCGGGTCACCGGCGCGACCACAGAAAAAAAGGCTCCCGAAATCTTTGACGGCGGCAGTGGCACTGACGCACAGAACATATCACCCATGGGCGGCTCTTCATACTCTCCGGTTGAGCTGGATCTATCCAACCAGTGTGCTTCAGAAACTTTGGATGAAGAAAAGGAAAGAGTGGACCGCGTTTTCACGATCATTGCTGGAGATGTGTCAAAGATATCTCAGCTTACTTTCAGATTCTATACCGTCGCCGCAAATTCTCTTCGTAAATTCGTCTCTGGTGTCGAAAACCGTGATTCTCCAAGGCCAGATGTGTGCAGTGATGAATTTGAAGAGAGACTCGATGCCATCAAGGACTACGTTCATGGATTCTGTACAGAGACCCGGAAACAGGAGACCAGTAAACCACCAGTCGTCGCGGTTCATAGACATTTGTCATCGTCTGACAGTACAAGTGTGATACACGATGCCACCAGTAGTGAAGACAAGGGAACGAGTGTAATGCGTGGACCCGTGCGCCAAATACACAGCATACGACGGGCAACAAATACGATAGGAAAGTCGCGGAATGTAGTCGCTCGGCAGCACAAATTAATGTCGCAGTTCTACGCCTCGGCACAGCGATTTGTATCCAAAGCAGAAACCAGCTGCCAGCTAATAATGGACTGTCTAAAGACCATAGTGACAGTACTGACGCAAGCTGTGAGAGCTTGCTTAGTGATAGACTCAGTGCTTGGAGGCCTTGATAGCGAAGGTAAAAGTATCCCTCGGTTCAGTGACGCGGCCTCTCTTGCCGCAGACTGGACCAGCGAAGCGCTTCTGGAAGGCGAGATGGCCATGCAACTGCATAAGGACGCCAGTGATGCTCTGAAGGCGACCTCGTTGGACCTGGAGGACATGAAGGGCTGCCAGCAAAAGGGCGCTGTAGTCCTGCGTGACGTCATCGCTATCGGCGACCGATTGCTGGACCTTGTTCGGCAGTCAAATGGTAGTGGCGCCAATATAAGGAAACTGGAATGGGACATCAGAACGATGAGATACTTGCTCATGCCAGATCTTAGATCAATGAAAAGATCCTCCAACCTTATTAAAATGCAGAGTTCCCTTTGCGACGATACCTTGTCCGTAGTTCTTCTGGCACTGGCGTTAGTGACCAAGAACTCTTGTACCGCTGTCGACGAAGCAACGAAGGCTGTAGAATATATTTTTATTCCTGCCGGCATATCTCTTCAGTAAATACAACTTCCGAATGGAATACTTCAATGGAATTCAGTTAAAGGTCTAATGTTAAGATCAAATTGTGGAAAGATGCTTTGTTACAATTTTAAAATGTAATTTTGTCTGCTACATTGTAAAACTGGTGTGAATTAAAATTCGGTTTTCGAAAAATCCTGTGGTTGCCTTTTTTTATACAACAGCCAGAATTAGAAACTCCAGTTTATTTCCTATCCGTGTTGACCTTGACTGTTACTTCAGGTTTAAATATTCCGTGACCTGTTAACAAAAAAGTTTCAAATGTTTGTATAGCTTATGGGTCTTAACTACGGGGTCATCAGTCCCTAAACTTACAAACTACTTATGAACTAACTAATACTAAGGACGGCACAAATATCCATGCTCGAGAGACCTGTTCACACAATAAAAACATTCCTTCTGCGACCTACATTGTCATTATTCCTAGGAACTGTCACAAAATGTGACGCGGAAGAAAGGCAAACAGGTATCACTTGTACCTCAAGTCAGTACACAGTAAAACAGTATATTTTAAGTGTTCAAATTTTTGTAAATCTATCGGAACAAACAGCGTGGTCATCAGTCAGTAGCTTACAAACTACTTAAACTAAGGTAAACTAACCTAAGTAATACACACAAGTCCTAGGGACGATGCGAAACTCCGACGGCGAGCAACCGCGCGCTCCGCAGCAAGGCGCCTTAGACCGCTCGGCTACTCCACCGCGGCAACAGTAAAGTCCGTTGGTAATTTTAAGGATGTCCCTAGAAGGCAAATGAATATTCATCAACGTTGGGTAATACAGTGTCGATTTGTGCCAAGGATATTAACGATAGTAAGTTCCACGGCATATCGTGGTGCATCAGAATGACGTTAAAAATCTGCATTCGTGTCAAATTTCAGACCGTGTTCTTAACCTGTACAGGTCAACCTAGGGCAACAATTGTAACAGACATGTGCTAATATTTGTCCAAAGAACACAAACGAATTGTCAACTTCAGAAAAACTGAATTCGTGAAGGTTACAGAAAGCAAAGTTTCGAACCAGGATATACGAAACATACTGCAAAACTTTCTAAACGACCATAGAAAGACTCAGCCCTAACTTTCAAGCACCGTCCTGCGTGTTGCGAGTGAGTCCGCAAAATCTAGATAAATGGACTGCAGAAAACGGGTGCAGATCCATGATAAAGAATGAATGCGGTGTGGAAGTTGCTAATACAAAGTTATGAATGATAGTAATGATTAAAATAATTATCCTTCTGAGTCAAAATTTATAATAAAAAGTAAGGAAGGCGGTAATAATACTAATTGTATTGCATTTGTTAAATATTTCGAGAAGCTTTACCATTGTCGTAGTAAATATTAATTAAAATTGTCGACTAAAATATCAAGTGATTAGTGTTGCAACTGCAGCTTATTAATGTTGTTTGACTCTACTTCGGTAACTTCTCTAACAAGTTTCCACCTGCTCTGTATGATTTTGTGGGTATATAGGTCTGATTCTAATTCTGCAATTCAGCAGAATTCTAATCTGGTATCAAGTTGGTCGAAGTGTACTTTGAAAAGAAAAAAAAAGTACGTAGTAAATAAGCTCAGATTCTGTAACTGAGGTGCATCATGACTTCTCATAATGTTAAACACGACTTGAACAATGTGTTAAAATATAGTAGGTTCAGAAATGACGGACAAAAATATGGTTGTTCGGGAATAACGTCTGGAATATTTCTCTCAACCGTTGTAATTTTTATGGGCTTCCTGTGCACAAAAACAACCTTCCTGCGCACTTGCTCTCCAAATCACTGTAAGATAAAACTAAGTACGAAATTCGCGGAGGTGTCGCGCTGATTCAGTAACGACCTCACATACATAGTCCATGTTTGTCTTCAAAGAAAAAATTTTTGTAAATGACAAAATCGACAAGAGTATGAAAAAATCGCAATGACGTGTTTTGCAGCCCACTTTAGATATGTAGTTTCAAGTTTTTGCAAACATTTTGGAACAAAATAATAAAAAAGTAAGTGTCTGATACCCTTGTAGGAAAAAAATGGTAGTGGCCGGTTCCGAACCACTGCCCTTCAGCGTCACAGTCCAACACATTACCCACTACGCTACAGCTAACAGTTGATTTGATTTTTCCAGGGAAGCCCAAACAGTCTTGGTCCAACTCGCCACTGCCCGCACCGAAACTAAGTTTATTGTGCGGTATTGCTCCCTGTATATCTAGTAAAGCCAACCAATGCCCTTGAATAGTGCAAGGAGTCCCTTTACCAGTTCTTTATTAGACACAATTTCTTCGGGTCTGGTTGTCCCAAATGTTCTGTGCCTTTTACTCTCCAATGCAATGCATTCGAAGATTAGATGCGATGCAGTTTCATCACCGTCATCACAGATCCTACATTTAGGGTCCTCTTCTGTTATTCCCATTGTATGTAGGTGTTTTTTGAAATTCCCATGGCCTGTCAGCAATACAACCATGAGTCTAATCTCTCTCCTGTTCAGGCCCAGGATTGCAGAGCTTCTGCAATGGCTTTGGCATCATTACCTTGCCGTGTTCTGTTGATGGACTTTGGTCCAATATTCTACGTGCTGTCTTCTGAGCCAGTTATGTAGCTCCAATTTGATCATTGCCTTGGTGATTGTCAGGACAGGTTCCGGTCCAATAAACGGAGACTCTGCCCCCATCCTCGCTAATCTGTCCGCATGTTCATTGCCACTGATCCCCGAGTGACCAGTGTGAGATTACCGCCTAATAGAAATACCGGTAATCAATAGCATTTGATAATTAAACAGTATGAAGTTCACTGCAAACATTGACCATGACAATGCACTAACTGTTACACAATTTTAATCGTATTAATTATGGTAGCAATGTAAGTACACAGTTGGGTGACAACATTTATAGTTAGGCCTTAGGTAGAAATTCTCCACGTTGAGATTTGCTGTGTGCTTGTAGCTGACAAGAGGCCAGCGAGCAGGCCGACGTTGGTGGCTTGTTCCAACTTAGGATTTTCAGGTTCGTTTCCGGTGAGGGGAGAGAGGGAAAATGGCGAGTGCCAGGCACAGTGCAGTGCACAGCGTGAAATGATATTCTAATACTACTGGCATCTGAAGTAATACGATGCAGTTAGGAACCTTTAAGTCCCTCATTACAAAATAGCCTGTTGATAAATAAACAATAAATTAGCTGATATAGTCACATCTGACGTAATATGTTTAATTGACAATGAAAAGTAATAAATTACCAATAAATGCAAGACAGTTACACAACTAGCATGGCAATGTTTGTTTATAAAAATAATATATTAACTATTTTTTTATTTTATTTTTAATTAATCTTGTGTATTTTATCTTAAAGTATTCAGTTAAATCACTTATCTGTGACATAAGAAATTGCACGATTATGATAAATAGTACAAAGTATGTTTATACCAATAGAAAAACCTAAGAAAACAATTTATTTAATGTGTAGTGTAATTATTTTGATTTTAAGTAAAGTTTTAGAAATATATTGGCTGAGCGCTGTACGTTAGCAAATCGGTTAGAACAGCTCACATGCGGAAGTTGATGACGTAGGGGAAAAAAACCCCGGTAGTTGAGCTTTTGGCGCGCGGGCAGGAAGTGAGGACTCAGGAGCACGTGGTGAGCTGGCCGGGCGGCGTCGCTCTGCAGCAGTCGGCATGTGGATCTCGAGGTGGTGACTTGAGATTAGTCTGTGGCAATCGCCACATGTGGTTGCTCGTTGTAGACTGTACCAAGTTAAATCGAGTGCTACTGTGTGTTTGTGAATATTTGGCTGGTGGAACAAGGTGTGCATCGCATTGAATTAAAGTGACTGTGATTTATTAATGTAACAAGTGTCGTCGAAAATGGCATGAACATAAACGGTGTTTCCCCCAGGGGGCCCACAGCTCTTTTGTGGGTACGTGTGTGGCGCGCACGGGTCCCCGAGCCATTGCAGCCTTTTTTCCTGCTTTCCCCAGGCTGCATTACCCCTCCTAGTTCCCCCTCCTTCCCATCCCAATTCCTCCTTCGCACCCTCTCCAACCCCGTCTCTCGGTGGTACTCTGGATGACAGCTTGGCTATCCCATGGTACCGATTGTCCTGCACTTTGGTTTTGTCTGCTGTGTACACCGGTTTTTGGCCTAGTTTGGTCCCCCCCTCGGGGTTTGACCTTCCATAACCAAATTGTCCGATAACGTGTGAGCCAATTGGGGAAGAACTCCCTACCTAGCCCCTACGGCGCGGGTCCTATCCTTTCATTTTCACTTCCTTTCCTCGCTGTAGCCCCCCATCACCCACTAGGTCCCCAGCACGTGTAGCCAGTCCGTGTGGGAGGGCTGTTATGTACCCTTTGGTTGAGCCCCCTGACACCACAGGGATCACACTACTGGTGTCTGAGCTGCGACCTCTCCATGCAAGCCAAGTAGTTGATGCCTGTCCTCGGGGGTATCAGAACTCCCGGCAATGGCCATCGTGCCAGGTGGCCTTTGCTGAGGCTAGGTGGCGCCCATGGAGAGAGCCCCGGTTTCGGAGTGGGTGACACCAGGGCGGACGTCTAGCCCCATGAAAAGAGTTACACTGCAAAATGGTCGTGCATCGGCCGTCTCTCAAGACAGGAAGAGATCGTTTAATGCTGCTACTGCGGATAAGAGGATGTTTCCCTCCCTTGCTACCCCTTGGGAGGAAGGCCAGGCTCGCCGGTTAGGAGCAAAACCCTTTCCTCGCTATCTCGTTTGCTCAAGGACTGATGGAGGAACTTTTACTACCACCAAATCTCTGTTCTTTGTCGAGACCATAGAGGACAAGTTTGGTCAAGTGGAATCTATGGGTAAGCTTAGATCTGGCTCATTACTCATTAAAACAGTCTCTGAAGCCAGTCTGAAGCTTTGCTCGCCTGCACCACCCTTGGCGACATTCCAGTAACAATTGTCCCGCACAAATCCTTGAATATGGTACAGGGTGTGATATTCCACCGGGACCTCCTCCTTCAAACTGATGAGGAGCTTAGGGCCTATCTCGAGCGGCGTGGTGTACATTTTGTTCGCCGCGTTCAGAGGGGACCTAAAGATAACCGCGTCGATACTGGGGCCTTTATCTTGGCCTTCGAGGGGGACACACTCCCGGAGAAGGTCAAGATCATGATATATCGATGTGAAGTGAAGCCCTACATTCCACCTCCCATGTGGTGTTTTCGATGTATGAGGTTTGGTCATATGTCCTCTCGCTGTACAGCAGTCCCAGTATGCGGTGATTGTGGACGCCCACTACATGAGGGGAGCCCCTGTGTTCCTCCGCTGGTGCGCGTCAACTGTCAACAACACCACTCTTCACGGTCGCCAGATTGCCCTATGTTCAAGAAAGAAAAGAAGATACAAGAGTACAAATCTCTGGAGCGTTTGACGTACCCCGAGGCCCGCAGTAAATATAACATCTGCATCCCTTGCAAATGGCGACGACCTTCGCTACGACGTTATCGTCTAGCCTTTCACCCTCCCCTTCCCACTCCCATCTCCCCCTACACCCCGTCCACTCCCCTCCCTCACATCTCCCTCTCCTGTAGCTCCTGTAGCCCTCCCTTTGTGTTCCACCCCTTCCCAGCCGGAGAAGTGCACCCCTTCTCCGTCGCCTGCCGGTGACAGTGCCCTATCTCAGGGCCTTCCGTCCCGGCGCTCCCCAGATCGGAGATCTTCGACCTCCAGCCGGCCATCGGACTCCCAGTCAGTGAGTTCAAAGGTCGCCCGATCCTCGTCAGTACCAGACCTAACTGACAAAAGTCCTCTCTCTGGGGTGGGTCCTGCCCGTCCCACACGAGAGAAGGAGAAGGAGAAGAAGAAGAAGAAACCAAAGTTACAAGATAAAGCCCCTCCGGTACCACCGGAGGTGCCGACTGTGCTTTCGCAACTCGCTCATCCCATTGAGCACGAGGCTGATCAGCTATTTATGGATGTTGTCCCTTCATCTTTGGTGACGGACGCTGATAAAGCGGCGTGACACATTATGCCATTCGCTTCCCGCCTAGATCCTCGTGATGTGATCATCAAATGGAACTGTAATGGTTACTACCGTCACCTCTTGGAGATTAGACAGCTAATCTCTCTCTCTTCTGCTTCCTGTGTCGTCCTGCAGGAATCGAGGTTTATGGATACACATTCACCGACCCTCTGTGGGTTCCGTGCTTTTTGTCGGAACTGGGTTGGTCCCCTCCAGGCGTCTGGTGGGGTTTGTACTTTGGTCCGGACAGATATTGTCAGTACCTGGATTCCTCTCCAAACTCCATTGGAAGTGGTTGCTGTCCGGGTTCACTTGGACACTCCATTGACCATTTGCAACCTCTACCTTCCACCTGACAGGCCACCTACACTCACGTCCCTAGTGGCCCTCCTTCAGCAACTCCCCCCTCCTTACCTCATCCTTGGGGACTTCAATGCCCACCATCCTTTGTGGGGCAGTGCTTATACATCTAGCCGGGGCCACCTCATAGACCAGTTTCTTGCTGACCACAATCTGAGCCTTCTCAACGATGGTTCCCCAACTCATTTTAGTGCCGCTCACGGCACCTTTTCTGCCATAGATCTCTCTCTCTCACTTCTCCTTCTCTCCTTCCTTTATTTCACTGGTCGGCGTTTGACAACCTCTGCGATAGCGACCACTTTCCGTTGAGCCTTTCACTTCCCTCACACCTACCACGAGCCAGGGTACCCCGCTGGGTTTTCCGGCGTGCTAATTGGCCGCTATATACATCCCAGGTTGTTTTCCCATCTTCCCCCTCAGGCTGTATAGATGATAAGTCAAATGACCAACATGATTACCCAAGCTACCAACGCCGCTGTTCCCCGGTCGACAGGCCCGCCTACTTGCCGGCTGGTCCCTTGGTGGAATGCAACTGTTCCCGCAGCCAATCGCGAGCACCGTAGGGTCTTGCAACATCTTAAGCGCCACCCATCCCTCACTGGTCTCATGAATTTCAAACGTCTGCATGCCAGAGCTCGTTACTTAAACAAAGTAAGCGGACATGCTGGGAGCATTTTGTCTCCTCGTTGGGCTCTTCTGTCCCTTTGACAAGAGTGTGGGCTATGCTCCGATCTATCCAAGGTAGCTGGCGGCCGTCTTCCATCCCTGGTCTTGCAACTCACTTCGCCAATGTATCAGCGACAACTTCATATCCGACGACCTTTCTCCTTAAGAAACACCAGGCCGAAACCATCAAATTAGGCTTTACTTCTCACCAGGTGGAACCATATAACGAACCTTTCACTGACTGGGAACTATCGCTGGCCCTCTCCTCTTCTCGTGATTCAGCACCTGGCCCTGACGATATCCATAATCAATTGCTGAAACACCTCAACCCCTCACAATGACAATTTCTCCTAAAAGTTTTTAACCGTATTTGGCTTCAAGGGGTGTTCTCTCCCAGTGGAGGGAGGGTATTGTGGTCCCTGCCCTCAAGCCTGGAAAGGACCTGTCGGCGCTGGACAGTTATCGACCAATAAGCCTGACAAGTGTCCCCTGTAAACTACTTGAACGGATGGTAGCCCGCGGATTATGCTGGGTTCTTGAATCCCGGGGACTTCTCTCACCTTACCAGTGTGGGTTCCGGGAGGGACGATCCCCTATTGACCATTTACTTCGACTGGAGACTGCGATCAGACAGGCCTTCTCTAAAAGACATCACATGGTCACAGTCTTCTTCGATCTTCATAAGGCATACGACACTGCTTGGCGTCATCATATTTTACGTTCTCTTCATGACTGGGGCCTCAGAGGCTCCTTACCAATTTTTATCCGTCAGTTTTTATCCCACCGCCTGTTCCGTGTCAGAGTTGGCTCTTCCTTTGGCTCCCCTCAGATACAGGAGAACGGCATCCCCCAGGGCTCAGTGTGGAGTGTTACACTTTTTCTAATCGCCACCAATGGGTTGGTGAGCTCTGTTGGGTCACTGGTAACCCCGGCATTGTATGTCGACGACTTTTGCATATGGTACAGCTCCTACTCATTAGCCTCTACTGAACGTCAGCTCCAGAGCGCCATTCGGCGGGCTTCAGTGTGGGCTACGTCCCATGGTTTCCAGTTTTCCTCATCAAAAACGAGGGTGGTGCACTTTTGTCGTCGAACTACAGTTTACCCTGATCCAGAACTGTTCTTGGGTAATCAGCGCCTGGAAGTTGTAGCACAGCATCGTTTCCTGGGTCTTCTCTTTGACAAAAAATTGACTTGGGTGCCCCATATTTGCCACCTAA
Organism: Locusta migratoria; assembly: GCA_026315105.1. NCBI lineage: Eukaryota > Metazoa > Arthropoda > Insecta > Orthoptera > Acrididae > Locusta > Locusta migratoria. The sequence continues at coordinate 463,724,283 of CM048745.1, read as the reverse complement.
AGATTAGTTGTACGAGGAAATTCAATGCTCTACGTTTCCTTGCTCATTCATCTTGGGGTGCAGACCGAACAACTATCCTCCGTATCTATCGGGCTCTAATCTTGTCCTGATTGGACTATGGGTGTCAAGTTTATGGCTCGGCAGCTCCTTCTGCCCTGAAATTATTAGACCCGGTTCACCATTATGGTGTCCGCTTGGCTACAGGTGCATTCCTGACTAGCCCGGTCGACAGTCTTCTTGTTGAGGCGGGAATCTGCCCTCTTCAGGTCAGGCGGCATCAGCTTCTGGCGTCTTATGCCATCGCCATCCGGTAATATCCTGCTCATCCCGCTTACCAGGTTCTTTTTGGATATGAAGGGCTTCGACCCCCTGATACCCGGCCACAGACGGGCCTTCCCGTCGGACTGCGGCTTGCCTCTCTTTGCCGGGATTTCCATTTCCCTTCGCTAGATTGCACCCCCCATTTTACTGCACGCACACCTCCGTGGATGGTGCCGCGACCACTAATTCGGGCGGATCTCTTCCAGGGCCCAAAAGCTTTAATTTCCCCCATGCTCTTCGGCGTTTGGTGCGCCCAGTACTAGAAGAGTTTCAGGGAGCCTCTATCTTCTACACTGATGGCTCGAAAACAGCGGGCCACTCCGGATATGCTTTTACATCTCCTGTTGGGGCGGAATGCCATTCTCTGCCAGAGGCATGCAGTGTGTTTACGGCAGAGCTGATGGCGATTTATAGAACCCTCTGTTTTATTAAACATTCTGCCGTGGAACGTGGTTTAATCTGTGCTGACTCCATGAGCAGTCTGCAGGCCATTGATCGTTGTTTCCCCTCCCATCCTTTAGTTATTTCCATCCATGAACTCCTTGCTGACCTTCATCGTGCTGCCTGCTCCGTTACCTTTCTCTGGGTGCCAAGCCATGTTGGTATTACAGGGAATGAAGTAGCTGACAAGTTGGCTATATCGGCAATTACTCGCTGCCCGCCTTCCTTTCAAATTCCGGGTGCGGATCTGCGGGTGCAGATCAGATCTTTGCTTCACTCCTCATGGGATAGCAGTTGGAAAGCTACTGCCCCTTCCAATAAACTCCGCATCATCAAAGATACGACTGCAGCTTGGAGTTCATCTTTACACCCTTCCCGGAGAGAATCAATTGTCCTCTGTCGCCTCCATCTTGGACACAGCAGGCTGACCCATGGATTTCTTTTACAAAATGACAATCCACCACATTGTGATTGTGGAGCCGTACAATCCGTGTCTGATATTCTGACTGAATGTCCTCTCCATTCGACACTTCGTGGCGACTATGGCCTACCGCCTGCATTGCCTTTAGTTTGGCGGATGACCCACGGATGGTTGATCGCGTCCTTGCCTTTCTCCGTGAAAGTAGATTTTATTGTCAGCTCTAGGACTCGCTTGGTCGGGGTGAGTGGGTTTGTGATTCTTGGCTGATTGTGGGGTTTAGAGCCTTATTCCCACCAGTCCCCCACTCTTTTACATTTTAATGTAGTTTTATTTCTCCCTGCTCTGGAGCTGTAATACGTTGACCACTGTGCCATTAGTAAAATGTTCAAATGTTTGTTAAGCTTAAGGGACTTAACTACGGGGTCACCAGTCCCTAAACTTACAAACTACTTATGAAATACCTACAACTAAGGATGCCACAAATATCCATGCCCGAGGGGGGGATTCGAACCCCCGACCGTAGGAGCCGTTCTGACCATGACTGAAGCGCCTCAGTCCCCTCGGCCACCGCGGCCGGCGTGCCATTAGTAACCTGTGGTTTAGGGTAGAGGTCGCTTCCGCAGCTGTGGGAGCAGACACTGTAGCATTTGCTGCCCTGGGTTGGTTTTAGTCTTGATGGTGAGTCGATTTTAATTCCTAGTGTAATGGTCTTTCGGATTTCACCTATTTTTCGTTGGGTTCCGTGGCGTATACAATTTGAGGTTGAAGGGACTGATGACCTCGTTGTTTTGTCCCTCATGTCCACCACCACCACCACCACCACCACCACCACCAGATTCCATTGGGGCCAGGTGACTTGAACGGTTGAAATGTTCCCACCGCCCATCGGACCTTACTGAAATCGACACACTCCTTAGCCAGATCCCAGTCCTCTTTGCGAATACCTGAGAACCGTTGTCTCTCAGGAATCACATTCTGGTCTGAGTTATCCCCCAGAGCGCCTCGCAAGGTTAAACAGTCTTCGTACCTGTTTCCTTTGCATTTCCTGGTTATTATTCCACCAAGGCACACTCCTATTTGTGCATTTCTTGGTGATTGAGCAGTTTTCCTGGTATGAGGTCACTATAGCAGAGGTTACGGCCTCTGCTACTTCCTCAAACTCTGCTGGATTCCTTAGCGAAGTTTTAATTTCCGATAGGCTGAAGTCAAGGTCTCTCCTATATGTGTCCCAGTCTGTTTTCCTGGAATTCCTATAGGCCATGGTCTGTGGGGTTCCCATTTCAACCTTGAATTTAATATACATGTGATCTGACGAGGCTGGCTCAAGGACCACATACCACCGTTTGACACAACTTCCCATCATCATGGAACCAAAAGTTATGTCAATTACTTCTTCCCTTCTACTATTCCTGAATGTAGGTTCATCACCCCTATTCAGGATGTCCAAGTTGTTAGATAGGAGAAATTCAAGAATGTGGTCACCTCTGTTGGTGTCCTTGCTGCCCCACGATAGATTGTGGGCATTGGCATCACATCCCACCAACAGTTCGTCTCCTTGTCGATGGCAGGCTTCTGTCAGTCTCCTCACTTCCCAAGGAGCAGGAGAGCTGTCTTCATAAGGTAGGTATGCTGAGGCCAAAAAAATTTCCCTCTTGATACCTTCCTCACGTTGCTGCATCCTGATGGTCACAAAGTCCCTGGAACAAAAATCCATCATTGGTATGAAAGGTATTCCATTTCTAACATAAATGCATGTTCTGGAGTTTTTTAGATTTATGGCATAAATCAGCTTACCTTCAGTACCACCGAGGCCTGATACACCCCCTTTGTATACATAGGGTTCTTGTATCAGGGCCACGTCCACCTCCTGTCTCCCCAGGTGACGGTTCAGGGCAGCAGTGGCAGCTTTCCTGTGCTGCAGGTTTATCTGCAGCACTTCCAGTCCCCATCTTGCTGCCATTATTGCCTTTAAGGTCTTTGATTACCCTGACGGTGACATGCGAGAACCCTAAAAACAGTTTCAGGCCTTGCTCTCGCATTGCCTCCAGGGTTCGTCCTTCCGGAACGACCTTTCGGTTAATTACCCTCCAATCCTCTGTCGAGAATTTTGGTTTTGGACCCTTTTGGGGGTCTTGGGATCAAGCCCTCTTGATTCCCTCCACTTATGTTTAGGAAGCCATTCTTTTCCTTCCTTTTGCTTCTGTTCCTTGAGAAGTTTCCTCCTCTGAGCCCCAGACAAAGCCTTAATCCTAATCTGGTCCAACTTCTCTGTTACAGTTCCCACTTCTTGCTCAGGTCTAGACCCTGACTGAGAAGTAGGAGTGCACTCCATCAGTCCTGATCCCGATGTTTGAGAATCTGAGGTCTCAGATTGCCCCTCGGATTCTTTTAAAATTTTTTCTCCGTGTTCATCTTAGTCCCACGAGATTTGGGGATTTATATGGTCCACACCACAATAACCCTGCGCGGTGTAAGGCAACTTACTCAAGGAGGTCGCCCGGTATCCCTGAGGCTCCGTTCGAGACACATCCACCCATGTGCCACGCACCCCTCAGCACGGGTCGCACCACACCTTGGGTTGGGAGGCAGTTTAACGTCGTGCCCGGGACGAACAGCTAACAGTTAAATTACGTTCTTTAATCTCATACTATTGATGGCCGTTGTTAACTGATGCTAATACGGCATTTGTGGACACCAGATTTTCTTTTATCGTACGAAGAACGACGTCTTTTTGTTAATTCAGTGCACCATTGCTTTGAAATGACAACGTTTAAGTTCCAATAAGAAAACCAAATACGCAACGCAAGATGGCTGGCGTATGCCAGTTCTTGGCGAGGAATGTCACGTGACTTCTGCGAACGGCTGGTTGTCGTTAATTTAATGGAGGGTGTCAAAACTCCGTTATTTTTGCAAATATCTCTCAAACGATACGAGATATGAAAAAAACATCAGGGAACAAAGTTGTAGTGAATTTTTTCCTCTACAAATTCGGTTATTCAATTTCCGTGTCAGATGCATGGTTAAGCCGTTATTTTCATTTAAATTTGGAGCTGTCAAAAGACGATCGCAAAGGCCCACTTATAGTGTTACTACCGTAACCTAAAGTGGGCCAAAAGTTTGAAGTATAATCCTTTATCGCGCTAAAATCCATTATCACATAAGGCAGACATGAGTTACACAGTACAAGATATTTAGTCAATTTCTTAAGTCTTTTGATTACATTCTTCATTAAAACCATAATTTCAAACAAAACAATCGCTAATTTCTACGCTTTCAAGGGGAATATTGAAATTTCTGAATTCCTCTTGCTGAATTTAACGACAAATATGGATCACAACTACGCAACTTGTACAATAATAAATACTCCCCCTTACTTGTAATCTTCATGTTCCAAAAACAGATTAATTCAATAACTTTCTTTACATCGCAACATAAAAAGAAAACATAGAAGGCAAAGAGATAAGCTCGTCCAACAAATTTCAGCTTCATTCCATTACTTCTTGCATAACACTCCGCCTGTTCAGTCTTCGGAGTCCAGCTGAACGCAGGCAGCGTGAACCGAAGACTGCCATCGCGGAGCCAAAGATAACTCAGTGATACCCAATCGAAAATGTCGACGTCTTACCTTACAGGACCATCACTCCTGGAGAAACAAATATTGGTCTCGCCACAGCCTAGGGGATGCTAATAGACAGATTTTTGATAGATCCTTGGCTGTGAATAACCAATGTATCCCTACTATCATTGTGCTAGTCCAGCAACGTTGGCAGGAGGGCTTCTGCGAAGTTCACACGTTAGAAGGCCAGGCACTAACGGCAGTAGTTTGTCGGTAGAGATCTTACCCTCGGAAGAGTTTCCCCGGTTTGAATCCCGGCCCGGCACAGTTTTAATCTGCCAGGAAGTTTGTGTGGAGGAAATCAGGAAGTGCTGCTCTTCATTGGCATTGAGTACACAGGTAGTGAATCACTGATAAACTGAGAAAGTATTCGGTGGGGTCCGAACCCAATAGTTACCCATATACAGCAAGCACGATCCACGACATTACAAACGTTATTCAACCAATCTTTTATTGTATTCAAAGTACTTACAGCTATGCATCCACGTGCGAAAGTCGGTGTCGGCCAATATTTCGAAACAATATTCTCAAGGAAATACTGCAGCGAGGGAGCAGTGTGCAACGAAGTTTAAATCCTAGGTTCTTAATGACAGAGGAAAGAAAACACAAACCGACCAACAAGCACACAACGCCATCACACTAACAAAGATGAAAACCAACTGCAATTCTGATAGTGAACTTTAGTTAACTGCGCATGAGGGTGCGTTAATTTTCTCCCTCTTATGTTCCGATTTGGCTATTAATGTATGAGATTAGCAAGATTACGGAAGGAAGAGGTCTGAAGTTAGAAGCTTTGAAAGATCGCAATCAGAAAAATTACGGAAAAAATTCAGGGAAAATTGTTACGTGCATTTAAATGAAGTGGCAAACTAATTAACGGTACAGTGTTGTGCAGGCAGAACTTACAGAACGAATCGATGAGCGGGTACTTTTAACAAGAAATCCATCCATCGTTAGTTGAAATTTGGCTGTAAATGAAATTTCCATAATAACCACTCGCCGAACAGTGGAAGACAGTTCGTCAATATCAAACGACTCGTGTAGCAGACCGTAAAGTAAGATAAGTGACATGATAAAATTCGCATAGGAACACTATGTAAGTCACACATCGGATTTCCAAAAATGTACAAGAAAATAGACTGCAAATTCTATTGCCGGCAAATGATGGTAATATGGAATAAATTTTGAAAAATAGTGGCAGGCTATACGAAATATCATTCAATATTAACTAAAAGTCCCCCCCCCCCATTGTTGCGGTGATGCAACAAGGCTGAAAAACACTTATGGGCAGAGGGACGAAAAGGCGAAATTGTGAATAAAAATTGACAAGTGCAAATTTAAGTGAGAGGAGGGATTTATTGATAACAAAGATCCTCGCACAACACAGATATTTACCTTGGCTGACAAAAATCCACAAAACAGCCGCCACATAAAATGATAAAGAACAGCTCTCGTCTGCAAAATGCTATCGCTACGTAGTATACAAGCAAAGTGTACTTACCGTCTTCTGTCTTAAAAATTGAAAGTTCGGACATTTGCAGATAATCGTTCCACATACCAAAGTTATTTAAAAATAAAAATTTTATTTTGATAATAGCAGGGGGTGCCTCGGTTGCACAGTGGTAGTGCCAGACTACAAATCCAAAGGTCGCGGGTTCGATACTCACCAGGTCCTCGGATTTTTGTCACTTTCCACTTCTTTCACCTCTGGCAGTATTGCTCATGTGAAAAATACCGAGTACCACCGTGGTTCAGAACCCACGTTAAACTGTAGGTCCCCCTATAACTGGCTGGGTAAGTCAGTTCGAAGGTCGAAGGAAGGCTACGGCATACCACTTCCAAACAGGACCATGGCTAGTAAAGCACTGTGGTGTTCAAACCAATCTTCGGATTGTTGACTGCTTTACCTTTACCTTAATAGCGGGGAAATGGAAACCGTGTCATTATATTGTTTTTGGACAAGAGAGATACAGCAAACTTGTTAAATTTTTGCAAACGTGTATGACGTTTATGCTCAATGCATCGGTCCTCGACGGTCCTAATTGTTTGACTAGTATGACATGTCACAACTGCATGGACAGCGGTGTCACTCTAACCCAAGACATCCTTAACGGACCCTAACAGCGCTCTAAGGATGATTTCAGTTTGCGCCAGTTCCTACGTTACGCCACGCAGCTGTCGCATCTCATAAATAGGCCGAACAATCAGGACCGTCGAGGACTGATGTATTGAGCATAAACGTCACAAACGTTTGTAACATCCTTATACGTCTGCTTTTGGCTAACACTGCGTGGACACAGGTCACCCGATGGATGACAACAAAACACAAGTTTTTGCATGCACTTCCAGATACTGCGGTTCCTAACAAGGATACAATTGAAAGAGAAAGAGCGGATAAAATGCTGAATAGGGATAGATGTTTTTGTGAAAATTCTGCATGGGCTTCTGCTCTGTTGTCCAAAAATAGTGGGGCAAAAGTATTGAAAACTTATCTGATGAAAGCTCATGTTTATCGATATTTCTGTTGGGTTTCATTCTTGAACGTGTGATGGAGCTTGATTGCTTCGTGCATGCTGGCATCTCGCTGTCAATGAGAACCCAGGTATTTAAACCTCGTTGTACATTGCTCTCTCGCTGCAGGATTGCCTTCAGAATGGCAGCGTATACTCCTGTCACAATATCGACCAACGCAGACTTTTATTCCTGGCTGCATACCCTTAAGGTTTAATACGCCGGGACTAATAAAGGAATCAAATGTTGGTTTCGACAGCAAATTGCAAAAAAAGGAGACGTTTGTGTACACGTCCTGCGTTCATCGTCAACGATGATGGAATCGTGCTGGTATTGCGCGATTGGCTGTGCCTGCATATTCCACCGTTATGAATCCAATGTTACGGATAAAGTCACAAAGAAAAAGTGCCAGCATTCACCGCAATCTGTTGGTGTCAAACGCGATTTTTATCGACGAAAGGGTTTATTTGGACCTGGGATGATTAAACGAACTCCTCAGAAATATGCCACATAGTGGCGTGGCTTGCATTCAACTAAGGTTTATTAAATGAAGATATTACTAATAACAATCTCCATGGGAGTTACTCACGTTCGGATTAAATACAAATTTTCGTTGCGCTTTGATTATGAGTAAAAGGCATGAATTACCACTTTGAAAATTTATTCACTACAATGATAATACTAATTTGCGGATGATGCAGTTTTTTGTATTTGTTTACTGAAATACAAATTTCGAGTAACATGATTTACTTTCCACGACTGCAATTCGCGTATAGGTAATACATCTTAGCTTGCTTCTGTCACTCTGAGAGAAAGGAAATGTATTTGTGCCACGATATGAATTGTACTCTTCATGACTATCAGGCATGCATTGACACAGTGGAATAACGCAATGGTCCATCATGAATATAGGTCTTTTGGGCTTAAGGATAAAGCTCTCGATCCAGCATCACATACTTTTTGACAGTCATTTACCCTTCTCATCGTAACGGCTATACAAATGGAAGTTAACCACTTGAAACTGTCAACCTACATCTGTCGTAGTTAAAGTATGGTAACGTATATTTATAAATACGTTCAACAGACATCTGTCTATATCTGTTCTTCTGATAAGAGGGTAACGTTGAACTCGTCCCAAATTAAAATGATTCTTTAAAAAATGTAAGTTACACCTAGAAATGTACCAAAATTTTTCTAAACTTAAGTGAGCTGCGGGCAACATCTCTCTGCAAAGCGATTGAATAGAAAAGTGTTTTATCTGAAAGGCACCTTGACTTCATTGGAGAGACAGTATAAATTTAATTAACTTATTGTAAAATTCGTCAACTAAAATAAAATTAACGTCTGCAAATGTTGAAACCGAAGTGCGGCGAGAATATAAACATTACAGAAACAGTAATAATTGCGTTACCTGCGGGATTGTCATTTTGTTTCGCGAGGAATCACAGGTAGCCAAAGAAATCTATGAGCACGCCACATTACCAACAGCTAAACATTGCAGATCGTCTGTAGTAACGCCTCAGTTCTCGAGACTATCGGGTAATGAAGACTACTGTTTACTGAGAGGACGTAAGATAACAGCAGCCGTAAGCGACAATAGTATCCAAATGAATGTAAATAAACAGTTTACCCTAGTTTGGCGGAATTTCCTACAGAAATATTTTACCATTTTCTGAATCTCTCTTAGTAGTACTTCATGTTGTACTAGTGCTGCAAGTGAATCAAATTACAGAATTAAAGTTAGAACACAACAGGAGAGCCGGAAATGTAACAAGATTATCAAATTTGGTAAGTCTTACAGTCCATCGAGGTTGAAATGAGGTAGGAATACATGTTTTCGCGATAGTTTAAGCATGAGAATTAACGTAGAAATAACCCAGGTTCTTCATTCCTACCCCTCAGGGGCTCAGCATTAATTTGCTGAGTACGGGCTTGGCGAACCCGGGGTCCTGAGCTGTGGGCTGTGTCGCGCCAACAGTCCGCTACACCGTAAGCTCTGTGCGTGCTTCAACGACCATCGTTCGGCGCGACGGTGGAACGTTGTACGTTTCAGAGCCCGGGGATCTTGGCTTAATCGCCCGGGTCGCGAGGACGGTACAAACCTCTATAAAAAAAACCTCAATCTCAAGGTGTGCTACGTGCCGAGGAGATGCATGGCTGTTGAGGTTGAACAGCCGCTAGCGAGCAACCTCTGAGGAACCTGCCGCACCTCAGTTGTACAAGGCTTACCCAGGCAAGCGGGGCTCTGCCTGGGTGGACCTTATTTCCCTAGCTGCTCGTGGGACGACAATGAAACGAGCCATAAACAGCGTAGGCGGGCGCAAAACCGCCGTCTCTAAGAGAGGAAGAAACGAATTTAATGGTGCACAGTATGACCCCCGATCGTTCCCTTCCCTGGCCACACCTTGGGAAGAACGTCAGGCCCTTAACAGATCTGAGCCTTACTCACCCCAGTACTTAGTCTGTACTCGGGCTGATGGGGAATCCTTTACTAATACTAAGCCGCAATTTTTTGTTGAAACCATCGAAAATAGATTTGGCGAAGTCGCATCATTTTCTAAAATGAGAAGCGGGTCTGTCTTAATACAAGCGGCATCCCCTGCACAGTCAAAGGCTTTACTCGCCTGTGACATGCTAGGAGACGTCGCCGTAAGTTTCACGCCGCATAAGACGCTCAACATGATCCAGGGCTTAATATTCCACCGTGATCTTCTGTCACAGACTGACGACGAATTGCGCACTGATTTAGAGCGGAGAGGAGTTCACTACGTCCGGCGCATCTACAGGGGACCGAAAGATCGCAGGGTTGCCACCGGTGCATTTATCTTGGCCTTCGAGGGCGATGCACTGCCTGAGAAGGTCAAGATAATGATATACCGGTGTGAAGTAAGACCGTACATCCCTCCCCCTATGCGATGCTTTCGGTGCTGGAAGTTCGGGCATATGTCCTCCCGATGCACTTCCAGCCCCGCCTGTAAGGACTGTGGGCGTCCATCACACCCGGACGCGCCATGTACACCTCCTCCTGTGTGTGTGAATTGTGGACTGCAACACCCACCTTGCTCGCCGACCTGTAGTGTGCTACATAAAGAACGCAAGATCATGGAATTCAAAACCCTGGATAGATTACCGTACTCAGAGGCCAGACGAAAATATGAGCGTCTTCATCCCGTTCGGATGTCGTCATCCTTTGCTGCCATTGCGTCGTCTCCGACCGCTATGGGGACGTCAGCCTCCCATGTCACGCCACCTTCTGTGGCCCCTGTCGGCCGGAAACATCAAACTGCCCCCTTGACTGCTGGGGGCCCTTCTTCTGTTGCCCCCCCACCACCTCCTGTGGGGGCAACTGCCCCACACCCGTTGGGGACTCCGGTCCCTAACACCCAGCCGGAGAAGCAGCAGCCTTCTCCGGCACCTCTCGCCAGGAAGGGGTCCCTGGGCTCCCTTCCTCCTATGGTTTCTCCCACTGATCATGTGGGTACCAGTGAGTGGCTGACACAGCCACTTACTCTGACTCGTGGTCGCAGGGCTTCAAGGTCCTCCTCAGTCCCTGAGGCTGAGGTCGAGGCCCCAAAGCCCTCCCAGCAAGAGAAACCTAAAAAGGAGCGAGAGAAGAAAAAGTCGAAGGCTGCTAAGCAAACGCCTTCCACGGTGGACACTGTGCCGCCGCCGCCGCCGCCGCCGCCGCCGCCGCCGCCGCCACCACCACCACCACCACCTCACACATCTGAGGACGTGGTGGAACTCCTCGCCTCACCAGAGGACTTGGCTATCACCAAGACTTTGGAGGCGATGGATGTAGAGGCCCTACCTCCACCGACGGCGACGACCGGTGCTTCTGTGGAACCAACAGCACCGTCGATACTGCCATGCCTCAGCAATCAAGAAGTAGCATGATCTTGCAATGGAACTGTGGCGGCTTTTTCCGCCACTTACCCGAGCTGCAGCAATTACTGTGCCGCTGTCCTGCTTTCTGTGTAGCCCTACAGGAAACATGGTTTCCTGTCCAGCGGACCCCAGCCCTCTGTGGGTATCGGGGCTATTATAACAACCGCGCTGACTACAACAGGGTATCTGGAGGTGTCTGCATTTATGTCCTCGCCACTGTTCCTAGTGCTGCCGTGCCTCTTAACACGGCTCTCGAGGCAGTGGCTGTTAGACTCAGAACAATGCAGGACATAACTGTCTGCTCTCTATACCTCCCACCAGATGAGGTCGTTTCCCTTGCTGACCTCACTGCCTTGGTCGCGCAGCTACCCCCACCATTTATCCTTTTGGGGGACTTCAACGCCCACCATCCTCTCTGGGGCGGTATACAGCCCTCGGGACGTGGTAGAGACGTTGAAACGTTACTGACACAGCAGGACATATTCCTCTTAAACACCGGTGCACCCACACATTTTAGTATAGCACATGGCACATATTCTGCTATTGACCTATCTGTATGTAGCCCAGGCCTGCTCCCACATTTGAGTTGGAGGGTCCACGACGACCTTTGCGGGAGTGACCATTTCCCCATCCTTCTGTCACTCCAGCACTTTGAACCTGCAGGCTACCCATCCAGATGGTGTCTACATCGAGCAGACTGGCAGCGTTACACCTCGGCTGCTGTGGCTTCTGTTCCATTACCAAATGATATTGATACGGCAGTCCAACAGGTCACAGCTATTATAGTCTCAGCTGCAGAGGAGACCATTCCGATCACCACTGGTTCCCCTCGGCGCAAGGTCGTGCCCTGGTGGACGCCAGAGATTGCTGAGGCTATACAGGACCGTCGGCGAGCGCTACAATGCCAACGGCGCCGCCCTACACTTGAGAATCTGATAGCTTTTAAAAGGCTCAGGGCCCGAGCCCGACGACTTATCAGGCAAAGTAAACAGGACCGTTGGGAGCGGTACGTCGCCTCTATAGGCTCTCGTGCCTCCCCTTCTTGCGTCTGGTCTCAGGTATGGCGCCTCTATGGATACCGCCCACCAGCGGGAATCCCATCTCTGACCGTCGATGGAACTCTCTGTACTGACCCGGCCGTAATTTCTGAGTGCATGGCAGAGCATTATGCAAGATGCTCCGCGACAGCAAATTATAGTGCCTCCTTCCGCTCCCTTAAACAACGGGTGGAGCGAAATCCTCTATCTTTCCACACTCGCCGCCGGTAACTGTACAATGCTCCATTTACGGAATGGGAGTTTACCACTGCTCTTGCTTCATGTCCCGATACCTCTCCGGGACCAGACCGCATACATGGCCAGTTCATCCGTCACCTGTCAGCGGACTTCCATCAGAAATTGCTCGCCTTATTTAATAGGATCTGGACAGGGGGTGTTTTCCCGTCCCATTGGCGGGATAGTATTATTATCCCTGTTATGAAACCGGGAGCAGATCCGCTGGCAGTTGACAGTTACCGCCCCATCAGCTTGACTAATGTCCTGTGTAAGTTGCTTGAGCGTATGGTGAGTCGCCGTCTTATGTGGATCCTTGAAGATCGGAGTCTACTGGCCCCACAACAGGGGGGTTTCCGCCAGGGTCGCTCCACTATCGACAATTTAGTGTCATTGGAGTCGGCCATCCGTACAGCCTTCTCTAGACGTGAGCACTTAGTTGCCGTCTTTTTTGACCTCCGGCGGGCGTATGACACGACATGGCGCCACCATATTCTCGCTACACTGTATGATTGGGGCTTACGGGGTCCACTCCCAATTTTTATCAAGAATTTCCTCTCGCTACGCACTTTTAGGGTGAGAGTTGGTACCTCCTTCAGCTCACGCCGAGTGCTGGAGAACGGAGTCCCACAGGGCTCCGTTCTCAGCGTACCGCTCTTTTTAATAGCGATAAACGGTCTTGCTGCGGCAGTGGGGTCATCGGTTTGTTGTTCTTTATTCGCCGATGACTTCTGCTTATACTACAGCTCTCCTAGCATTGGTGTTGCTGAAAGGCGTCTTCAGGGAGCCATCCGGAGGGCACAGTCATGGGCCACGACACATGGCTTTACTTTTTCAGCTTCTAAAACCCAGGTGATGCACTTTTGTCGTCATCGGGCTGTTCACCCTGACCCAGAACTGTACCTAGCTGCTGACCAGCTTCATGTTGCAGAAAGCCATCGGTTTCTCGGCTTGCTGTTTGACAACCGACTGACTTTGGGGCCACACCTTCGTCAGCTGAAGCAGAAGTGCTGGCGGCACCTAAATATATTGCGATGTCTCAGCCATACTGCCTGGGGAGCTCACCGTCGAACCCTCATGCACCTCTTTCAGGCGCTCATCCAATCACGCCTGGATTATGGGAGCCAAGTATATGACTCTGCATCACCTTCAGCACTGAAGATCTTGGATCCGATTCTACATCGTGGTGTCCGTTTAGCAACAGGGGCATTCCGCACCAGCCCTGTGCCTAGCCTCCTTGCCGAAGCTGGCATCCCTCCCTTGAGGTACCGCCGGCAACAGTTGCTGGCCTCCTACATTGTCCATGTCCACACTACGCCTCACCATCCAAATCGTAGGTTATTGTTTGCAAATACCGACCTTCCCTCTCCGCAACGTCGACCCAGATCGGGTCTTCCAGTTGCGGTCCGTGTACATTCTCTTCTTTCTTCCCTAGAGTCTTTTCCTCTCCGTCCTGCATTCTCTTGCCTATCTAATATTCCTCCTTGGACCATCCCACGCCTCCAGCTTCACCTGCAACTGTCCGGCGGTCCAAAGGCGTCGATTTCACCACAATTACTTCAACACCAGTTCCTGGACATACTTAACACATTCCGTGATGCAGACGTCATATACACTGATGGCTCCCAGGTAGACGGCAGAGTGGGTTACGCCTATGTTCATGGCGACCACACCGAACAGCGCTCCCTGCCCTCTGGCTGTACTGTCTTTACGGCAGAGCTAATCGCAATAACCCGTGCACTCGACCATCTCAGAGCATGCCCCAGGAAGTCATATCTTATCTGTAGTGACTCCCTGAGTGCCTTGCACGCTCTAGACCACTGCTTCCCCAGGCACCACTTGGTGCGATCCATCCAAGTCACGGTGTTTAGTCTTGGCAAGTCAGGCCGTTCTGTGGCTTTCATATGGACCCCAGGCCACATCGGAATTCCAGGGAACGAACGCGCTGATCAGCTGGCCAAGCAGGCCATCACATGCCAGCGCCTGGATATCGGTACCCCAGAAGGCGATATCCGCTTGGGTCTCCACCGAAAGATCTTTGAGGCTTGGAATTCGGAATGGGCAACAATGAGTACGCCCAATAAGCTCCGTGGAATCAAGCCCACGACAGCAGCTTGGAAGACTTCCCTAAGGCCTTCTCGAAGGGACTCAGTCGTTCTCTGTCGCCTGCGTATCGGCCATACGTGGCTAACGCACGGCTACCTCTTACGCCGAGAGGAACCGCCAGAATGTCATTGTGGAGCTGTATTGACTGTAGTCCACATCTTGTTGGACTGTCCAATTTTAGCCGCATTGCGGCAGTCTTTTAAGCTGCCTCCTGCACTCCCTTTGATTTTAGCTGACGACGCCTCTATGGCTGACTGTGTTTTAGGTTTTATTCGCGCAGCGGGCTTTTATCATAAGCTTTAGCGGTGGGTTCGTATGCATGATCTTCAGGCATACACCGCTTATAGTTTTAATCTGTTGTCACTTATGTCTTGTCAGACCCTTTTCCGACTGGCATGTGCAGAATGGCTGGCTCATCCATTATTATCCTAGTGATCAGCCAGCCAACAACATCTGCTGTGATTTTTAGTTGATTATTTGTTCCACCACTACTGTGGTTCCCTTTTCCTTTTTATGTTGCAATTATGACCAACACTGTCTTCCTGTACGTCTTTTGTACTAGTTGCAGGGCGCTTATTTTAATCATACATGAAACCCTGTGATCTCTTAACTGGGATCAGGGGACTGATGACCAAGCAGTTTAGTCCCCTTTAAACCCCCAACACCAACCAACCAACTTCATTCCTAAATTGTGGAAGTTCAGTCCTTTATCTGTTTGAGGAACAGCACGTGAACTTATACCTTCTTCCAAGTCGTTTATAACTCAAGCCAAGTCACATTGTTCGATGAACACGGCAGCTCCCTGTAGTACCCGCACGAACCAACTGCATCAGTCTCACAGAAAATATTAAACTTTAGGTTTGGAGTGGGAAATGTTGGGTAAAAATTGTCAGGCATATGGAAGCTCCAAGGGATCGAATCGTTAATTATCGGATTATCGTACGACGTACGCGGGCAGAAGATGACTGTGCAGTATATTACTCGCAGAATTGAGACCATTATGTATTAACCATTCCCAAAAAATGTTCGAAAGTTTGTAAATCTATCGGACCAAACTGCGTGGTCATCAGTCCGTAGCTTACAAACTACTTAAACCTAGGTAAACTAACCTAAGGAGACGCACGCGCGCCCCAGGAGGACTCGAACTTCCACGGCGAGCAACCGTGCGCTCCGCAGCGAGATGCTTTAGACCGCTCGGCTACTCCACTGCGACTTAACCTTGCCCCGAGACGACCTTGTCTCTAGTGTTCATAAAACACCAGGCTGGTAGATATACTTCATGCCCTCGTGCAGAAATTACTGTATCGTTTTCACATGTTTATAAATCGTTTCACAGTCCAATTCTTAAGACCTTGGGGAATTAATACAACTGATAAAGTGCATTCTTAGAATGAAAGCACACAGGGCAGCAATTTTTTTGAGCATGCGGGCCTGCTTTAAGGCGTAATTCGTCGTAAGAACTCGTCTCCCAGTCGCTGCGGCTGACGCTTATAAGCGTTTCCGTGATCAACACACCAGTGCGGGTAACACTTATAAGCGGCGCGTTCGCTAGCTGAGTACTCAGTTCAGTTTGTTCGGCTGTGCACTCGTGTTCGTACAAACCACCAACGAAATATCACGTAACGTTTTCTTGTCTGCAGTTCTGTGTTTTCGTCTTTAGACGCCTGTGTTGTGCATTGTTTGCAGTGGCGGCGAAACACACCATGGCCCTCTAACCCGTAGAAGAGTGGGAACAGTGAACAATATACGCTTAATAAGGATCAGACAGCATTCGACATGCAGCTAAAGCATACTTGCATTTGTATATCTAGCACCACCTCTTGCGCAGAAATTTTTTTTCTGTTAATATTACGTACGTGCACAACATGAACTTACAGGTTTCCCTGACGTATGATTTCAGCTCTCAGTGCACGTGTGTTCACGGGCGTCCGCTTAGAGCGTTAGCGGCCTGCAATAGTGACCGCAGCGAACGTGTTAAAGAATAATTGAATAGTATAAGAACTTTTGTTAACCTACCAAACTGAACACGTGAGAAAGAAAAGTATGAACTCCACAATAGGCGACGTGGACTGCAAATTTTCAATTCTTATGCAAACACATCGCACTCAGTTACATGTGACATAGTCGTGTGTGTCATTGATAACCCTTGCCTCTTTCGCCGTCCTTTAATTTTCAGTTCAGTGGAGACAGATTTTTTTTTTTTTTGCATTATAAGGAGACTTTGACTTGCTTTCAGCCACTCTCCTCCTATTACTCAGTGTTTTGAATCTGCTTCCTCTGTCTTTCCCTACTTTCGCTTCTCTTTTTCTGTCCTGTCTCGCTTCTCTTTTTCTGTCCTGTCTCGCTTCTCTTTTTCTGTCCTGTCTCGCTTCTCTTTTTCTGTCCCGTCTCGCTTCTCTTTTTCTCCTTAAAAATTTCACCTTAGTATGTCTTTTTCTTGGTTTCAACTGCCGAAACATTACAAAAATCCAACCAAATACTTGGCAGAACACACAAGATGTCTCATAAAAATTGAGGTATCTAATATCTGGTTTGACTAGTTGCTACAGGCTTTAGCTCACACCACATACACACTCTGTATATTTGTAATTGCTTGTTTCTGACAAAAGAGAATAGAATTATATAAAATTTTAATGCAATCTGCAGGTAACAGTCGCTGATGGAGTTCCAGGATGCAGGAAACACGGCCGCTGGCGTCATTGCAGTAGTCACGGATGACGAGTCAAGCAGATCGCTGCAGTCAATGGAATTTGGCGACAGCCAGTCGACTAACGAGGAGTTGACTGCTCTGGTTGGCAACGGTGCAGGGATGTACGAGAGTAACGAAGACGTTAAATTACACAGCGAAAAACCAAATCGCCCTGGGGAGTCTGCCCAGGAAGATCAGGTGCCGTCGCAAGATACCAGTGCCTTGGATGATGGAGACAGCAGCAAGCATCTCCGAAAAGCAATTCCTGTGTGTAGCTCAGTTGCCCCAGACTGTTGTTCACAAAGAGAGACAGGCACCGAGGAAACTTTTCTTGTGTCCTTACCTGGAAATGTATCTCTTAGTAAAGGTAGACAAAACACAGAAATGGCAATTGATCCTTCACTTGACAACTATCAACGTGACATAGATGCAGCACATCGGGAGGAAAAGGCAAGTGCGAGCGAGAATAGTGCACGTCATCATCCTACAGATCGGTTAGGAAGAGGTGAATTCACTCCGAAGCTTCTGCAGGAAACAATGTTAAAAGCTTGTCTAGCTCTAGAAGAGGAGAAACAGACAGAAGAAAGAGCATTGACTGAGATCAGTTATTGTCTGGAAAGAGTTTTTTCAAAGTATGCTGAAGTAAAAAGCAGTGCAGTAGCCTTGTTTAATGACACTGATACAGTTGAAGAATCGGTTGGTGGTGTGCGTTACCAAGCCACACATTTCGAGGGGAGTTTTGTTACTTTGGACAACAGGCACAAAACAGTTGAAGACTACGTACGTGTTGTCTATGCTGAAGCTTTGAACCAGGGTGATGCATATGTGTTTGATCGTAGGCTGAAGACACAGGATGCAGATTTTGCCAATCAGAAAAATTACCGCAGTCCGTCTAAAATAGTTAATACAGCTTATTTAACTCGCGGAAGGAGTTATAACAGAAAGGAAAATTTCAGGAGAAACTTGGATAAGCGACATACTGCTCTGTTACTACAGTTACTGCATTTCGCTGCGGATGTGCGAAATGAAATAATGGGCCAGTACCGAACTCTGACCAAGCTGTGTGCTGTAGTGTATGAATATGTGTGTAAAATAGAAGTGAGCTGTAGGATTGTCCTCAACACGGTGAAGTCTGTGGCGAATGTGGTGCGACCTGCCTTGGAATCAATGAGAATTGTACATAGAGCCCTCAACTCAGTGAGTGTACGAGAGATTCCGGATACAGGAAGAAGCTCCGCACCTGGCGATGACAGCACATTGCCAGCTAAGTGGGCCCAGTTGGCACTGACCCACGCAGAGACAGCGATTCGCCTGCACGATGAAGTGGTCCTGGTTCTGAAAGAGGCACAGAAGCAGCTGGAATCTTTGAAGCTCAACGTGAGCGTTGGTCGTGATGTCCTTCACTATAGCATAGACTTCGAAAAATATGTTCTTGACGTCATACAGCAGCCTGGTAACATCAATTTCGATGAACTAAGGGAAAAGCAAACAAAAGTAGCATTCTTGAGGGACATTCTGTCTTCTGTTTTGGAAGAAATGATGCGATGTCCAGACCATATCATCAGCTCGTCTGAGAGGTCCAGTAGCGCAGTTGAAAAAGTCTTGGAGGCACTTACTTCCGCTACCGAAAACTCTTGTAGTGCCATGGAGAAATCAATGGACGCTTTAATAAGTGTGGCTGTAAGCACGAGACTCTAACATCCTGAGGATTGAGGAAAGTAATACTAGAACGTAGGTCTATAGCAAGCGCGACTGAAAATTATTCTGTGAACATCGCCATTCCGACTATCGTTAATGCCTTTTGTGAAATTTATTTCCTTAAGCTCCTTTCTGTTGCTGCTGGGTGTTGGAGAGATTGTAAATGAACTTAATGTATTTTAAGTATGGTTCGTACTTCAAATGTAAATAAATTCACACTATGTACGTTTTCATCGCTTATCTCAAACGTCTCCATTTCGCCTCTCATTACGTTGTAGCATTTCAATATCCCACAAATCAGTATACAGCTTTTTAATTCAAGTGTCAATGGTATTTGCTTTAGTTACTTGAACAGTCTGTAGGGCAGAAACTCCAATTGTTTTGAGGAACATATGATGATCGCGAATGAGAAGGTACTGATACCATTACACGTTTTCCGGTAGTATCTTGATTGTGAGCAAAGCGTCCAAGAAATGCTGAAAAAGACATAAATTGGAATTTACGTGAATGAAATTGGTTTGATATCACCTTAAAAATGTTAAGTACGCTTGTAGGTGGTTCCCTGAAATTAGACATACCAATTAAGAAATTGTCGTATTAGTGACCATTTCTGGAAGATCTTGTACAGGATCTCCAGAAGTCAGATATTGCTGCCTTCAGCTAATGGATACGCTAATCATTGTCAGTGTAATACATCTTGTGAGTAGACAAGTGCTCTAACAAGCAGTCAGTTAGTGAACACTATTACGGGATACAAAAATTTTTCGATAAATTTACTGTGACACTTGATCGGAGTTAATACGATACTTTATTCACAAAATCCGGATGGTAATCAGAAATAAACATATTTTGAAATTATTTTTGAAAACATAAGGGCAAAATAGCTGAGGTCATCACACACACACACACTCACACTACATACATATACACGTCCGGACGTTCGAATGGGAGTGACCGCCTATATCCAGGTGCAAAGCAATTTCATTGTAATGAAAAATTAGTTTTTTTTTTTTTTTTTTACGTGCAACATAGTATTCAACGCTTCGTTTTTCCCCTTGTCATTTTCCTTTGTGTGTTTCCTTCATTCCTATTGATTTTCCGTTGATCCTCATTCCATTTTTCTTTCTTTCCTCTCTTTACTTTTTCCTTCCTTCCTGTCCCCAATAATAATAATAAAAAAAATGTTTCCCCTTTAGTACCATTTTGTTTCACTTTCTTTCCTTTGTACCCCTCATATTTCTTTTTCTTTTTACTCCCCTCTTTGCTTTCATCTTATTTCCACTTTTCGTCTCGCCTTCCATCCTTAGTACATTCATTAACACCAGAAAATTCCCCGCCCCCCTTTCCCCCCCAACTTCCCCGCCCCCCCCCCTTCCCCCCCAACTTCCCCGCCCCCCCTTCCCCCCCAACTTCCCCGCCCCCCCCCCTTCCCCCCCAACTTCCCCGCCCCCCCCTTCCCCCCCAACTTCCCCGCCCCCCCCCTTTCCCCCCGTACTTCACCGCCCCCCCTTTCCCCCCGTACTTCACCGCCCCCCCTTTCCCCCCGTACTTCCCCGCCCCCCCTTTCCCCCCGTACTTCCCCGCCCCCCTTTCCCCCCCGTACTTCCCCGCCCCCCTTTCCCCCCCGTACTTCCCGGCCCCCCTTTCCCCCCCGTACTTCCCCGCCCCCCTTTCCCCCGTACTTCCCCGCCCCCCTTTCCCCCCCGTACTTCCCCGCCCCCCTTTCCCCCCCGTACTTCCCCGCCCCCCTTTCCCCCCCGTACTTCCCCGCCCCCCTTTCCCCCCCGTACTTCCCCGCCCCCCTTTCCCCCCCGTACTTCCCCGCCCCCCTTTCCCCCCGTACTTCCCCGCCCCCCTTTCCCCCCGTACTTCCCCGCCCCCCTTTCCCCCCGTACTTCCCCGCACCCCTTTCCCCCCCGTACTTCCCCGCACCCCTTTCCCCCCCGTACTTCCCCGCCCCCCTTTCCCCCCGTACTTCCCCGCCCCCCTTTCCCCCCGTACTTCCCCGCCCCCCTTTCCCCCCGTACTTCCCCGCCCCCCTTTCCCCCCGTACTTCCCCGCCCCCCTTTCCCCCCGTACTTCCCCGCCCCCCTTTCCCCCCGTACTTCCCCGCCCCCCTTTCCCCCCCCGTACTTCCCCGCCCCCCTTTCCCCCCCGTCCCCGAACTTACCCGCCCCCCCCCTCTTCCCCCCTCCCCGAACTTACCCGCCCCCCCCCTCTTCCCCCCTCCCCGAACTTACCCGCCCCCCCCCTCTTCCCCCCTCCCCGAACAAACCCGCCCCCCTCCCCGAACAAACCCGCCCCCCCTCTTCCCCCCTTCCCCGAACAAACCCGCCCCCCCTCTTCCCCCCTTCCCCGAACAAACCCGCCCCCTTCTTTGCCCCCCCCCCCCCGAGCTTCCCCGCCACCCCTCTTTCCCTGTGGGTTGTTTTGACTCGGGATTAAATTGGATTCTTCACTTCTTACAATAAATCGCGACGTTACTAAAACAGTTATTCAGAGTATGAAACATGAATGCGGTACTGATGTTTTCTTTTACAGAAAGACACAAAGCTTAATAGGATGCGAGTCTATCCATTTTTAGGAAAAGTGGTAACATGGGGCGTTTCAGTGTTTAAACGTTTAGGTTCTACTATCCCGTCCTAAATTAGTTAAATATTTATTGCCACTGATCATAAAAATGGTATGATCTCTAGTTATGAAAAAGTGATTTCCTCCATACTACAAGACACTACAGCATGTTCGGTTAACATAAAACGAGATAGATTAATTTCGTGATACGCTGGAGAATAACAATTACCAGAATAGATTCTTGGAGTAGTTCCACTGAAATATAAAAAATAAATAAATAAAAAATTAAAAACAACATACTTTTGTCTTCGCGTAAACTATTGCTATAAGAAAAATTGTATTTGTGCGGTGTTGTCTCACTGATTCCAAGAGGTACAGTAAATGACTACATAAATGTCGCTGACTGGAAGCTACGACAATGTAAATGTTATATTTACTTACTTGCTATGAATCTTTTTCGTTTTACACGCTTACTTTAGCCCCCAGTTAGCAATATTCACTTAAATTAAGCTTCAAATGCAGGTACGTAGTAGCAGGCATAAGCTGTTGATGGTATGTTTTGTAAGGTTCTGCATCAAAATAAAATTCCTCACAATACTAAGAAATTTCATTAATAGTGATTTATGGAAGAAATACAGTAGATATTACTTTAAATATATATAATATAATGGATTGCATCTGACTTCAACAGGTCTTTACACAACACTTACATTAAATTACGTAAGAGGAGAAACATGCGACATATACAGTCTATCCGTCGACAGAAATTACGTAGTTGTAATTTTTCATGTGTAATATATACACAATACAATATATATACAATAGGAGGCAGTGGTCTGTATAAGGACGGGGCAGCCGAGGGTGCCTGGTGGCCCTCTCCCTTTTCCTAAATAATGAACACAACGGAAAAAGAATGAGTACTGTATCTGAATTACTTTAACGAATTATGCGTGATGGCATGGCCCAGCAGTCATTATACCCCGTATTGGTGAGGGGAGAGGGTCGTAAGTGGTGGGAAATTGGTGCCGTTTTGCTAAAATACAAATGTTATTGATTTAATAACATAGAGCTTGAATTACAGTGCAATTTACCCTCTGAACATAATCCGCAAACTGAGACAAAAATGTCACGGGGTATCTACTTATGATTCCTTAATATTTATGTACCATTTACCAGTAGATCTTTAGCAGAAGGCTCTTTTAAGGGGTGTTATTGTTTGGTAGGCCATGATCATTGATCGTCACATGCACACAGTTATCCTTACAAAAGAAAGACATCCGTCCATAACTCGTCCAAGGGTTAAGTACATTTGTACTCAGCACAATCAAAACATACTTCTGATCACATGGATAAATAAAAACTGAAATTAGACGACTGAGATAAAACTGTATTGTGGCGTACGTATGCTATCAATCAAGTAAAGCCGGGTTCACACAAGTAACTAAATTATGCGCCTTTCAGCAGTTGCAGTTTAAGCAATCGTTCACATATAACTTCACAAATACTACATAGTTTTGCAATTTTCAACATGGCATCCGCAGTCTGTTTATTCGCATCCAAACGATCGTTACACTTTGTTCCACAAGCACACGAATTGTTTTCTTAATTGAGTGGACATTTTAGCCGCAAAGACGCAAACACGTAAACCTCGAACGCAAACTCACTGATACGATGTAAAATGGCTGGAAATACCCCCACGAGATGACTGTCGAATGTCGATTTGGTGGTGGGGGACGTAAATGGTGAAACAAAGTACAACCAAGTTGAACTTCTTGTTGCGTGGAAAAAGTAGCGCCTCCTTAATTGGCGCTACTAAAACGAGGAAGTTCACACTTGCTACTGAAGTACAACTTCACTGTGCAACTAGCTGTTGTGCGCCATTGCTTGTTTGAATTCCGCTTAAGCTTTGTGAGAATTTTGAAGAAATTTGTGCACGATATATTGGCTAAGAGGAAGAATTTAATCATTTGATTACTCTACATACTTTTAGTTCTTACGGTAAGCCTGACTGCGCAGTGACAGGAATGATAAAAGGTCCAAAGGCTAAGACACGAAGTACACTACTCTTCTGTAATGCCCCACAAACCTGCATCCGACGGGGATGCAACATGTAACAGCTGCGGTGGTTTTCTGTAAGCGTCCTATTTCAATGGTTTAGGTGCAGTGAGGGAACAGGAATCTTTCACAGAAATGAGAATTGTTCCATCACTGTCTATTCTGTGGGAGGGTAACAGTTATAAGCAGTAGATCATTTAGTGTTCTTGAACTACACTATAGTGCGTTTATGCACTGACAGTTTCACTCACTACGTATGGTAACGTTTGCAGTGTAGTTAAATTTTTACTCAACTGTTTTGTGTGTGTGTTTGTTTTGTGTGTGTGTGTGTTTGTGTGTGTGTGTGTGTGTGTGTGTGTGTGTGTGTGTGTGTGTGTGTGTGTGTGTGTGTTTCCTCCTTTGCAATACTTATTGTGAAAATATTAAATATTATTCGCAGGATTCTGTCATCAACTGGAAACGCTGCATGGTGTCACTGACGGCTTCATAACTTAATAATGGGCGACGTAAACAGGGATGGGCGACCGGCCAACACCTCAGAACCCTCAACGGGAGAGTCGGTAGCTGTGAGACACCGCCTTGGCTTGGACGGCATTGTAACAGGATCCGAGACGAGTCGGTCTCCTGTGTCAGAGGCAGCAGCTACCTTCAAAGCAGGCTGCGATGAGTTATTGGGCAATACAGCTCTTTCATTTGCTTCCGGATATGTCAAGAACGCCTTAACAGGAGATCAAAGGGTATCAGATGGTGAAGAACAAAGAATATTACGAAGTACAGTCTCAGCCACGCCCGTTGAGCAGCATCAGGAAGATGTTAGTGAGTCCAGTGAGAGATGCAAACGGAGTGGCCGTGATGAAACGAGTGAGCGGAAGACCAGTGGGAACAGCGAAATAGAGGCTTCCCAAACCTCTGATTCTGACAGCGGAAGTGGCTCTGAAGCACAAAGCCTCTCAAACTACTTTGGTGGATCTACATACTCTCTGATTGAGCTGGATCTAGCAAACGTGACAGCTTCCGAAGCTTTGGATGAAGAAAGGAAAAGAGAAGACAGGGTTCTCACTTTCATATATGAGAATATGTCAAAGATAACTCAACAGACTTTCAGGTTCTATAGCGTCACAATGGTTCCTCTTCCGGAACTTGTAGCTGAGTTTGTAAACCGCGATTTTCACATGTCGTGTTTATTCACTGATGAATTTCATAAGAGGCTCGATGTCGTCAAGGCCTATGTGCGTGGAGTCACCACTGAAGCCGAAAGTCAGGAGAATCGCAAATCACCAGTCATCCAGCTACATCGCGAAGAAACTGTGTCTGACAGTAAAAATCCATTAGAAGATGTATCCAGTGACGAAGACCAGAGATCACGTGGTCACATTTTCCTCAGCTACTCTGTACGTCGGGCATACAATTCGGTCCGAGAATCGAGGAATGGAGTAGTTCGCCAACGAAAAGTAATGTCAAAGCTGTGCGTCTTGGCTCAGCGATTTGTATCCAAGGCAGAAGTTAGCTGCCAACTGATACTGTACTGTCTGAAAACTATAGTGATAGAACTGACACAAGCTGTGGAAGCTGGCATGATTTTGGAGGCAGTGGTTCGAACACTTGAGGGCAAAGCTCAGAGTCTGCCAGAGTTTCGCAGCGCGGCCTCTTTCGCCGCACGCTGGACGAGTGAGGCACTGTTGGATGCCGAACGTGCCATAAGACTTCACCGGGACGCCAGCGACGCTTTGAAAACGGCTTCGTGGGACCTGGACGTCATGAAGGGCTACCAACCGCTCGGCGCTAAAGTCCTGAGCGACATCACAGCTGCTGGAGAGCGCTACCTTGACGTGTTTCGTCAGTCAGATGCAAGTTTGGCCAAAATACTCAATCTGGAATCGAACATGAGAACGATGAGAGGGTTGCTAACGCCAGACCTGGTAACTATGAGGAGACTCAACATCCTTATTAACCAGTGGAGTGCTATATGCACCGAAACCTTGCCGGTCGTTCTTCAGACGCTGTCCTTAGTGACCCAGAGCTCTTGTAACGCCGTCGACGCAGCAACGAAGGCTGTAGAAGATATTCTGATTCCTGCCAACATCTCTCTTCAGGAAGGATCACTTCAGGATGGAGCACTTCAGTGAAATCACAATATTAATATGAAATTTTGTAATGATGCATTGTTATAACATTAAAAACATCACTTGATTTGACATATTGTAAAACTTGCTGGAATTAAAATTGGTTTTTTTTAAAAGTATTATTTTGTTTCAGTTTATAATATTGGACTACTAATACACAAAATATTTTCCATCACCTATGTATGCCATAAAAAATTCCTCCAACTACGTTGAACGATTCTAAAAGACTTGATTTTAGGAACTGTCACTAAATGAAACGTTGAATGTAGGCAAGGAAGTAACATGAGTTGCTTGATTGACTACACGGCATAGCAACAATATAGGGCGCTAATAATCCTGTGTTCTGTGACGGTATGAAGTGTATCAACGTAGGATCACACAGTGTTAGTTATGTCAACAAGGATTTTCATGATAAGTTCCAAGGCGAATAGTCATGAGTCAGGGTAATGTGGTGAGAACCTGCAATCGTATTAACATTCAGATTGTGTTCATAACTTGTCCGCCTAGTGGTGAAATCAGTGTAACAACTGTGGCAGGCGTTCAGTATGAGCGACGTCCCCCCCCCCCCCCCCCCCCCCTGCAGGAACCGCGATATACTGCTACCATAAGAAACAATGGCGTCGTGGAGACAGGAAGTATCAAACCAGGAAGTACAAAACAGAATTCACATCTACTAATATATATAATAATTCTAAATGACTATATTCCTGTCCTTATATTCAGACACAATGCTGCGAGTTTCTGGTGAGCCGTAAGTAACGAAGAATGGACTGCAGAAAATTCGAGCAAAGGTCTTTGATGTGTGCAGGACTAGAACTGCTACAACAAACGATATTGTACACACATTGCAAAAGGAAAGAAAAAAAGCCTACTTTGAAACAGATTCACAATCTCTACAACTGGCAATCTTTTGCTGAAACTCCGAACTTAGCTCGAACTTTTATGCAAGAAACTTATAATATAATTACGTAGGCTTCCGCGGCCAGAGTCAGATGACATAAAAGTTTTCTGGGTATGGTACCGCGTCATGATGTATGGCTATTACTTAAATAACCAAACGTTGGTTATTTAAGTAATAGCCATACATCATGACGCGGTACCATACCCAGAAAACTTTTATGTCAAACTTATAATAGTTTCCACAACTAAACACTCACGTAGCTTGGTAGATAATCCGAAGAAATTTTCGTTTTATATATGTTTACTAGCGGTAAAACACAAATAATACCTTAAATAAGCGATAGCAATCAAGAAACTACTGATGAGTTGTTAAAACGAATTGCTTTACGAATCTTTCCGAAAAGCTTTCACCAGAGCGGACGAAGAAAAACGCCAGAATTCCAAAGTAGTACAGCTGCCAGCATATATAATTTGGTATATACCCCTATTTTATTGAAGCAACTTAAATCACTTAAAATATGTCTTGTGATATTATACACCAATTAGGTTCCTTTAAGAGTATGCTGAAGCAATAGCTCCATACCTATCATCCCTCAGCGGAAGATCCGTAACCAAAGACTGGAAAGTTTCAAGGTCACATCAATATTCAACAAAATGCAACAGGAGTGAACCGCAAAATTCCAGGCCAATATCATTGACGTCGCTTTGCAGCAGGATTTTGGATTCACACTTTCCTCAAGTATTGTGAACTACCTCGAAGAGAACGACTCATTGTCAACACGGATTCAGTATGTATCGTCCTTGTGAAACTCAGCGTGCTCTTTACTCATATGAAGGAATGAGTGCTATCGACAATGGATCTCATATTGATTCAATATTTCTCGATTGCCCGAAGGCCTTTGACACTGTACCCTACAATCGCCTTCTAATGAAATTTCTTTCTTACTGAATATCACCACAGTAGTGCGATTAGATTAACGACTTCCTGTCCAAGGATACATTCGTCGTAATTGACTGAAAGTCAGAGTTATAAAGGATAGTGGGCGTTCCCCTGGGATGTATTTCTGGGCCCTTATGCTCCTGATATTTATAAACGATGTAGGATATAATGTGAGGAATACTAATCGTGGATGATGCTGTCGCTTATCGGTTTAGAAAAGTCGGCAGAACAACAAAAGCAAATGCAAAATGATACCGATAATATATCAGTAAGGTGCAAAAATTGGCAATTGACCCTCAACAATAAGTGTGAAGTCATGCATATAAGCACCAAAGAAATCTTTTAAACTCCATTTACACGATAAATCTGTCAAATTGAAACGCCGTAAATTCAACTATATAAATAGGAATTAACATTATGAACAATTCAAATTGGAAAGAACATACAAAATATTGTGGGAAAAGCGAACCAAAAAGTTGTTTCCTTGGCAGAAAACGTAGAAGCAACAGTACCATTAAAGGGACAATTGCAAAATGACATACTGAGCATAGATGCTACAAAATCACTCAGCTACCGTGGAAATATCGATAAGGAGATCAGTAATGATTACAAATATTTATTTTATAATTTTGAGTATTTGTATTCTGACATGTTAAGTTATTAGCTAAAATCAGCTAACGCTTGAGAATGGTAAACTAACCGAAACCGGTGGCATTGAGCTAAAAGAAGTAAACAGCTGTGGTAAATATGTCATTCTGCTATTATCTTAAAGCTGTTAAACCCCACCTAATCAAATTTCTGTACTAAACGAACAGCCTACGCTATACTTGTGCGTCCAATTTTGGAGTATTTCTGGACATTGTAGGATCCCCAGAAAGTGGGACTGATGGATGATACAGAGAATTTTCAGACATGGCAGTTCGTTTTGTGTTATCGCGATTAATGGGGGGAGAGTGTCACAGAAATGATGCACGAGTTAGGGTGGTAATCATTAAAAGGAAGGCTTTATTCGTTGCGGGAAATTGATTTGCGAAATTTGTCAGCATCTCTCTCTTCCGAATGCGAACATATTTTGGTAGCACCCACCTATATAGGAAGACATGATGATAAATCTCATCGAAAAAGGAAGGATTCTGGTGTTCCTTTTTACCCTGCCGTATTAGAGAATGGAACGGTAGAGAGATATGTAAGCGGTTCGAAGAACCCTCCGTCATGCACTTAAATAAGATTATCGGAGAATGTATGTAGATGTAGAAGCGGGATTCCTATTGACGAATGTGATAAATCAAACCTTCAATGGTTAAACGAACTTTGTCAAGAATAGGAATTTAAGGTTCGCTTTGGATATAAATATTATTCATTGCTCATTGATATTCCTTTTAGTCGCCAACACACAAATATGTTAACTAGAAGAAATACAGTTTGTTTTGAAGATGATACAATTTTTTGTATGTATTTACTAACGTAAACATGTTGTCCGTCTACTTAGTCATCTATCGCACCACTTCCTAAGCAAACGCCGATGACATAGTCACCTTGTGGGGCTCTATATTTCTTATTGTGATCTTAGTTCAAAGCCTTAGCTCCGAAAGTAATTGTTCTCTCACATCTCCCGACCTTCTTGGTGTGGCATTTTGAATTACATCACTGGAAAGAATGAAAGTAATTCCAGTTTACTCATGTCGAAACTACAAATTTTTCTGTTAAGAATACTTATTTTTTAGTGTTATTACGTTGGACGCCAAATACAACAGGAGTCCATTTGTGTACAGTAGTTCTAGATACAAAGGATGTATGCAAGAAACTCCCGCGCGGGAGTGGGACGGTATATCATAGCTCATTTCACATCCTGCTAATTTTAGGGGGACTCTGAATTTTGTACGATTAATCGCGAAATCGTTACAGCGGTGATTCACAAACAGAAAATAATTCGTTACGTTGAAGAAAGAAAGAAAGAAAGAAAACAAAGGGTAGTGAAACACGAGTCTAGTGATTTCTAAGGGAAGTGGTAATATGAGTCATTTCCAACTTGCAGTTGAAGTACTACTTTCCTAGGCTTATTAAATAAGATGAGAAATTTATTGCTACAGATGCCCACAAAGAAAAGTATGAGGTTTCGTCGCTGAATCTATACAAGATACGTCTGAAATAAATTATTCCTAATTATCCTCTTTCCTCCATATTAGAAAATATTACAGAATGTTCAGGAAACACACAATAAGGTAGTTAAATTACCTGATAGGTTAGAGAATAACTACATATACGAGAATATATTGTTTTGGTAGTTCGATTGAAAAAATTTACATAATTACGATAATGTAAGATAGTTGCTTACATCGTCATTGATCCATCATAAGAGACAAACGGTAAGCAGAGATGAGAATACAGTAGTTGGTACAAAAGGAACATTACCCCCACGTTCGTTACAGACAAATAATGTATTTGTCTACTGTCGTCTCCTTGATTCCAAAAGATCCGCTATATGTCTACGTATACGTCGCTGACTTTGTGGTAAAGCTGACACTTCTCCCAAAAGCTCATATAGTTTATAGTCTCCACGAACCACTGTATTGGTGATTCACTTAATGTACAACTTTCACTAACAAGTTCGTTTCCTCTTTTCACAGGCTTACATTTATTTTAATGAAGTCTTCCAAACACATGTATATTTATCAAGAGAAATAATCATTTTACATATTCTTAGTAGCAGGCAGAAACTCTGGGCGTTTTCTGATATATGCTTATCACCATAATCAAACTCGTAACATATTTATATTAAAAACTTACATTATATATGGTAGTTATAGGAGGAATAATGTAGTTAACATGAAACTGTACATAAGGAATTACATGGGACTTATATAGGTCCTTGAACATCATTACATTAAATAGTATGTGAATATGGATTGGGGAAATGAATGAAAGAGGAAGCCGTCAGGTAGAATTTGAAACGGAACTTAATTTAATAATAACAAACACTTGGTTTAAGAATCATGAAATAAGGTTGAATACGTGGAAGAGTCCAGGAGACAACGGAAGGTACCATATAGATTGTATAACGGTAAGACATCAGATAAGATGGTAAGATATCAGAAAAAGGTTTTAACTGTGAGACATATCCTATGTTCATGAACTGTAAACTGAAACTGAGAAACTACAGAAAGGTAAGAAAAGGAGATGCAACCTGGATGTCTTTGTGAGGTGAAATAGTTAATACAGCAGATAACCAAATTGGCAGAAAGGAAAGACCTACAAAAAACCTTGGGTACTCAGAAGAAATACTACATTTCATTGATGAAACAAGAAAATATAAAAATGCATAAATGAAGCAATCAAAATGGAGTACAGACGACTAAGAAATGAGATTAAGAGGAACTACAAAATAGCTAGGCAAGAGTGGCTAGAAGGCAAATGCAAGTCTGTAGAAGAATGTATAACTACGGGAAAAATATAACGCCTACAGGAAAGTAAGAGACATATGGAGACAAGAAAAACAACTCTATGAGTATCAAGAACTCAGAAGGAAAACCAGTTCTTATAAAAAGAAGAGAAACTAAAAGGTGGGAAGAGTGCCTAGAGGGGTTTACAAAGGAAATGAACTTAGAGACAATATTGCAGAAAGGGAAGACGAAGATGAAGATGAAATAAAAAATACTATACGGGAAGATGAATTTGACAGAGCCCTGAAAGACGTAAGTCGCAACAAGGCCCCTGGAGTAGATGACATACCCTTGGACTTTAGGAAAAATGTAATAATCCCGATTCCAAAGAAAGCAAGAGCAGACGGATGTGGAAATTACATAACCATCAGTTTGTTAAGTCACGGTTGAAAAATTACAGAATGATGAAAAGCTGGTAGAAGCTGACCTCGGGGAAGATTAGTTTGGGTTCAGGAGAAATGTAGGAGCAAGGGAGGCAATACCCACTTTACGACTTATCTTAGATTAAGGAAAGGCTAGCTTCTGTAGCTTTGGAGAAAGCTTTTGACAGTGTTGATTGGAATAAACACTTTCATATACTCAACTCAGCAGGGGTAAAATACAGGGAAAGGATGGTTATTTACAACTTGTACGAAAGTCAGACCGCAGTTATTAGAGTTGAAGGTCATGAAGGGGAAGCACTGGTTGTGAAGGGATTAAGACAGTGTTTAGCATATCTCCGTCGTTCAATTTGTACATCGTGCAAGCTGTGAAGGAAAGGAAGGAAAAATTTTGAAAAGGAACAAAGTTCAGCGTCAGTAAATAAAACATAGCGTTTTGCTGATGACATTGTAATCTTGTCAAAGCACCTGGAAGAGCAGTGAATGTAACGGAAAGTGTGTTGAAGGCAGCGTATAGGATGAACATTAACAAGAACAATACAAGGGTAATGGAGCTCGGACTAAGAAAATAGGCGATGCTGAAGGGATTACGTAAGGTACCGAAACAATAAAGGTAATAGATGAGTTTTGTTATTTGGGCACTAAACTTACATACGACTGTCGCAGTACAGAGGATATAACGCAGAATGGAAATGGGAAGAAAACCGTTTTTGAAAAAGAGGAATTTACTATCATCAAATATAAAGCGTAAGTATGTTTTTTAAGGTATTCGTATGGAGTGTTGTCTTGTACAGGTGTGTAATATGGCCAATAGATATTTCAGACAGAGAGAGGATAGAGGCTTTTGAAATATGGTGCTACAGAAAAATGCTCAAGATTAGGTGGATTGATCGCATAACTAATAATGAAATACGGAACATAAATGGGGAAAAAGGAATTTTTGGCGTACCTTGACTAAAAAGAAGGGATCAATTGGTAGGACATATTGTTAGACATGAACGAATCGTGAATTCAGCATTGGACGGAAGTGTGTGAAGTAAATACAGCAAGGGAGACCTAGAGACGAATACGGTAAACAGATTCAAATGGATGTGGGTTGCCATTCTTGTAGGAAGATTAAGAGCCTTGCTCAGGATAGAGTGGGGTGAGCTGCATCAAACAAGTTTCTGGACTGAAAACCTAAACAACAACGTACTTTTAATGGAGATTTTTGTCGCTGAATGATTTATATCAGCTCTGTTAGGATCTGATACTATTCTTTCAGGTGAAATTGTCTCCTAAATTTTCAGTAAGATTTCTTCCAAATTTTTATTTTCCTATGTAAGCTTATTAAATTTTTTTAAAAGGTGTTTCCAAAGAATCTAACTGCACCTACCAGGGATTCCTTCTAGCAAAAACAGAACGTTTATTTTATACTTTAGGGGCAAGGGCGGTATCCAAGGTTGCATTGGATGCACCTGAGGTAACGTTCATACCTAATGGTATTACACTGATTTTGTAGCACCCACTAGAGAATACAGAACAGTACGTTTCTTTGATTCACCAGAGGAATCGGATCGATCTTAGTTACAACAAATCATTGCTATAAACATTTTGTAACTGTTCTTATAACTTCCGTGGTCTTGTGCTGAAATTGAATACAATTTTACTTACGTTTGTCATATCAAGTGCCAAAAGTAGAGTTCCTTCGCGTTATGGAACATGTGACTATGGACTACAATTGTTTAAGTAGAGGTCTCGATCCATTATTTTTCTGATTTCTTTGGCTACATCCTCGCGTAAGCTCCATGGAATACATTTAGTTGAAAGGCGTCTGTCTGTCGTCTTCTCAAGGTTTTTAACTTTGTAATTATTCTAAGTGCACTAGACGGGCCTTTCTGCTAAGCAAGAACCCCTTTCGTTTGGAGGCATGAGAAATAGCATTTTATTTCATGTTTTTAAATGTTAGTTTCTGTAATACTGTGTTAATCTTGTTGGGATTTCATTATGCTATTACTTTATTATTCTGTCTATGAAAGTGGCAAAATGAACGGTTTCTCCGTGACGCCGCTGTCCCTGTGAGAATGTGTACTTGCTTTATTCTGTATGTGCATGTATAAGTATCTTCTGGCATGGTAGTCTGAGTATATTTATGAGAATTTTCGTTGTCGGCTGCTGGTTGCGCGCTTTGCATCTTTGGGTTGGCAATGCCCGGTAACGAGCCTCCGTAGGACGCGCGAGTCTAAGTTCTCCCCACCATATCGTTTTTGTTAGATTATTACGGATTTCCGGTGAGTGGCGAGGATCTCGTGGGCTGATTCTTCAAAATTCAAAAATGTTCAAATGTTTGTATAGTCTATGGGACTTAACTACGGGGTCATCAGTCCCTAAAGTTACAAACTACTTATGAACTACTTACGAACTAGGACGGCACAAATATCCATGCCCGAGGGGGGATTCGAACCCCCGACCGTAGTGGCCGTGGAGACCGTGACTGGAGCGCCTTAGTCCCCTCGGCCACCGCGGCCGGCGCTGATTCTTCTCTCTGTGGCTGCGCTTCGAGCTGGTAAGACATTCTGGTTTTCTTTCCTCCCTTGAGATGGTAGCGATTCTTTGTCTGGTGTTCAAGTTAAACCTCAAAACTTTGGTTCATTTCTCGGAATAAGTTTCTTCGATCATGTAGGGGAGTGTATTCAGTTTCCAGAATGAAACTTTCACTCTGAAGCAGAGTGTGCGTTGATATGAAACTTCCTGACAGATTTAAATTGTGTGCCAGAACCGGGACTCGAACCTGGGACCTTTGCCTTTCGCAGGCAAGCGCTCTACCGATTGAGCTATCCCGACACGACTCACGATGCCGCCTCACAACTTCACTTCCACCAGTACCTCGTCTCCTACTTTCCAAACTACACAGAAGCTCTCCTGCGAAACATGCAACACTAGCACTCCTGGAAGAAAGTATATGGTGGAGACATGTCTTAGCCACAGCCTAAGGGATGTTTCCATAATGAAACTTTCACTCTGCAGCGGAGTGTGCGCTGATATGACACTTCCTGGCAGATTAAAATTGTGTGCCGGAATCGGGATTCGGTGATTTTGCATAGTTAAGTGCGGTGAATATGTAACTAATTCGGTTTGATAACGGCTGAGAATCGGTAACCTGTGTGAGAATAGCTGGCGGTGTACGAACTCGGTTTAATTTCTTTCTGGCTTTGTGGGATGCAACTACTGTGCGGGAATATTTGTATTCTGTGTAGAGCATGTGCCGGCAACGGTGGCCAAGCGGTCTGCGGCGCGCCAGTCACGGTCTGCACGGCCACTACGGTCAGGGGTTCGAATATCCCCTCGGGAATGGATATTTGTGCCGTCCTTAGTATTAGCTCATTCATAAGTAGTTTGTATGTTTAGGGACTGATGACTCCGTTGTTAAGTCCCATAAGCTGTAAAAACATTTGAACATTTTTTGTAGTGCAAGTGAAATATTCTTTTCCGTTTTCTCTTTCTGCGAGTGATATGTATTCCACGTGGTGTGTTCTTAGAACAAAGCCTTCAGCTACCCCCATGTCTGTTTCTATGCCCTTCAGACAAGAAATTATGCATGTATCTTTCTGATTTCCATTAGTATCTCGCGATCTCCTCTCCGTCTGTTTTTAAATTGTTGTGTCGTTTCCAAACTTATAAAATGTTCAAATGTTTGTGTAGTTTATGGGACTTAACTACGGGGTCATCAGTCCCTAAACTAACAAACTACTTATGAAGTACTTACGAACTAGGACGGCACAAATATCCATGCCCGAGGGGGGATTCGAGTCCCCGACCGTAGTGGCCGTGCAGACCGTGACTGGAGCGCCTCAGTTCCCTCGGCCACCGCGGCCGGCTCTAAACTTATACTTTGCATTCAGACTCCCCCAGTAAATTCTCTTCTAGCCTTGTACGACAACCTTCATTAGTTTGCTTATAAAATACTACGTATTTCTAGGGCTGAATGCCGTATTTCTTAGTCGATTTACTCCGACTTTGAATTTATTCCACTTTTGTGATTTTTGAAGATTGGACTTCGTCCATCCGTGTAAATGCTTCCAATCGTGTCTGGCTGTATATTTTTAGCTTCCTTATGATATCCTGCGCATTTCTAATGGTTGCATGCCGTAGCTATTTTCTTTATTTTTCGGAAATTCAAATTTTTTATTTTTAGTGTTTTTCGGAACCACGTGGCTCCGAACTCCGACTTCAAGGGTTTATAGCTAGTCACTTGAGTTGTCGCCACTGCTCACACACCAGTGCGTTACTATTGTGTATTCTTGCTTCGTTGATTCCGTTAATTTTTGTTGAAATGAATACGACCTTTAAGCACTTCCTTCAGTGGGGTGCGAATATGTAATGCAGCAGACACGCCATTTGTGTCAGTAAGTCAGCATGCTCACGGTTTGATTCAAATGGAAATTAATCTCGCTATTATCGCGTACCATCTCAAGTAAAGAAAGACTGACCAGAGCCACCTACGAAGTTTATTTTCCTTGCGTTATGTGACACATTCTGGTTCGCTCAATTTCGCCTACGATAGCAGCGCCTGCTTCTGCTTCGTATCAGCACGTTGGATTGGGTGAGTGTCGCTTTGCTTCGCGCGTGTGAGTGGTTGAATGCTTGTTGATTGTAAATCCTTCCTCTGACGATGTTCAGTTCAGATTACTTTAAGTCAACCTTCAATGAGATGTATTTTTATTGTTTAACGAAATTAGTTCTCCCATTTGCTCATGTTTGAACTGAATAAATAATTTGTCAGTGAAATTTTGATCTAATTATGAATATTAGTTAATGAATACCCGCCCTTTTATTGAATCTTGTTTTTCACCAGTGCTGAGAACAAATTCAGATGCGTATGATCATATTTTTAATTCCGTTGCGCCATAAATGTTCTCACAGCCACATTCATGAAATTGTTTAGTTCGGGGTGTCTTGAATGTTAATGATTGTGTATAATTCTCGTGATCTACGATGTGTGTTGGCCACCGTCTCTTTGTCTTCCTGCTGCTAAAGTAAAGTTTGAGTCAGTTCTAAATTCTGCGCCAGGGAACAAGATTCTGTTGCAAGAAGTAGTTAGTTGTTCACGCGAATCCTCTAGCTGGTTTCTTACGGCCAGAATTATATGTTTAAAGTAAGCTTTTAATTGGCTCCTTTCAGCCAGTATTAAGTTTACAATTAACGATGGTCTTACATAGTTCTATTGCAGGTTTTATAACATGACAAAATGAAGAGATAAATGTTTATTACCCTAGGTATATGATTAAAAACTGTGAGATTTTTTAATAACAAGTAGGTCCTCTTGTTTACTCTGGTTAATACCAATTGTAGTAACAATTTTTTCTCAGTCATTACATTTTTATTGCACTTATCATTACTAGACTTTTGTACTATTCATACGTGACTATTATTTTAACCATTTTCATTTTTACCTTGGTGTATATTTTCATTAAGGGCTTTCATCGATATCAAATGTACCACATATGTATCAATATTGGCAAGCACATAACACTTAACAAAAAAGGCGACCCTGATGTCTCTGTCTCTCTCTGTCTCTGCCCGAGGGGAGCGGAACTAGGGCAGAGAGAGTGTTATTGCAAGCAATTCGGTTATAGGAAAGTGTTCATAGCCAGATTGTTCATTCTTTACGTAAATATCGAAATAGACGACGGTTAGTGTGAAGAGAAGGTCGAGAACATTATGGAAATATGAGTAAATCCACTGTTAAGTGCAGAGAATTGAACTTGTTCCTACGTATCTTGCTCCACCCACAGTGACTAGCCACTATGTAGAATATAACGACCAGAAGATGGTCTCTGTTATACACAGTAACAGGATACCAAAAAAAAAAAAAAAAAAAAAAAAAAATTGTTGCTATCAGGACCTAGCGAAATTTTTATCTACATAAAGTGGTTCAATGAGCGATCTGGAAACTGCATTATGCTCTTTTACTGTCCGTACAAAAGGAAGAAAAGGGTAAAGATCATCGCAATTTATTCCGTATTTTAAAAATAGTTACCACCGTACGATCAGGTCGTTCGACTGACGTCATCGAATGCGGAAGGGCGTAAAGGGCAGCCCAGCCTCTCTTGCTTTTTTTAGTTTTCGTCACCTGAAACCACGTTCCCAAGATTAGATATCTCCTTAATCAGCATCTCGAGACGGAATGTACGTTATTTCGTCAAGAATGCATGGTTACGGATCTACAAGAGTCAGCTGCATCGCAGTGTGCTTAACTTCGGTGGTATTACGAAACCGCTTGTATTTATCGCAACAGGGCTCTCATGTTGTTATTTTATTGCCCGTGCTCCGGAGGCTGGCAGTGGCGTAATATGCTGCTCTTCAGCCACACGTTTATACATGTTTGGCAATTTTTCTTCTTTTTTTACAATTATAAATGAGGTGACAAAGTATGTGAATTTATATACCATGAAGGGGTAATTCATGCGTGAAAGTTAAAATTCGCAAACGAGTTATTTAAAATAATAGGCAGAAGAAAAAACGAGCCACGGTTAATGGAACGGACTAAGTAAAAACACAAGATGACATACTGGAGAGACAAGGCTGTAATAGAACACAGTCACATCTAGTGTTCTGCGGTAACGGGTGGGCGCTCGAAGTTACAACCAAATAAAAAGGCACTGTCGTGTCCCTATATCACTGAAATACCACACTGTGACACTGTTAGAAGAAAGCAACTACTGTCGAGCGCGGATCTGGTGATCAGGTGAGGGGGTGGCAAGGAAGCCCAGGTAGTGGTGTGGTGGGTGAGTGGGAGGTTGGGACGGCCAGCGCAAGGTATGCGAGGATTTTCGTTGACACAGTACAAGAAAACAATGCTAATAGGTCGCTGAATTTAATTAATGAACCTCTTTATTGTTAATATCGGGCGTGGCCCACATCTTGATAACCATTGTACATCGTTCACAGGATAAACTCTAGTACACCAGAAACGTATCTCGTACACTACGTTTACATGTAACACATCTTACGGAAGACGAAAACCGATTTTCGTAAACCGGTTTTCGCTGTCGTGTTTACATGGCACAGCCTGAATCGGATTTCCTAATCCACTTAAGATGGCGGCTGGAAAAACAGCTGATTCAGTCCCCGATTTAGTCTGCATAATCGCTATTTTCCTTTACTTAAATACACATATTCATGCTCACTCTAATACTTTTATTTCACATTAGAAAAAATCACTCTGTCCATATGTGCCGAAAATTCTTACCAAGAAAACACAATCTGAGAAGCCAAGAACGCTTCAATAAAAAGGTTGCGTTTACATGGGCACGAAAATCGATTGTGGAACTGGAAAACCGCTTTAGAGAAGTGGATTTCCAGAATCGAGTTTGGAGTGTTTACATGACCAACCAAAAGCGGAAATGGGAAATCGGTTTACGAAATCCGGTTTTGGGAGCCCATGTAAACGGGGTGCTAGAGTGGCTGCTACAGTATATTGTGAACGATGTAAAATACTTATCTGATGAAGGGGGCGTCGCCGAAAGTAGTAATAAAATGGTTGTATTAATTAAAAACTCAGTGACCTGTCAGCATTGTATTCTAGTAATATTTTTTGACAGAAGAGAATAACTTCTCGGCTTACGTTGTGTACTTAGAAGTTTGTAATTCCCGTCAGATAAGTAAAATTTCGTTGGACGGCTTGTTTACATTCCCCACCCCAACAACACATTTCGTTTTGGCCGCCAGCCGTAAGGTGGCGTGACCGGCACTTTGAAGCAAACAGGTTTCCAGTAGAGGCCGCGGAGGCAGTTGAGGGAAACTCTGCAGTGTCGCGCTGTAGTCTGGCTGGGGACTGAAGCGCCGGGCGTCTGGGACCGGAGACATAAATAAGGTGATGCTTGCTGCCGTTGCTGATACCTGATACCTGGCCTAGGCTACAGTGTATTGACGTGTTACAAAGTACAGAATCAGCGTATGCTGATCGTGTATGCATTAAAGCTTTGAGGTCCGTGCGTGTTTGTAGAAGGTGTAGTTGTGTGGTAGTTCAGTTAGACTATAGTTCGTTTACAAATGAAACATTATTTTGTGTGGTAATTCATTCAGCAATTAGTCGTAAAAATATATATTTGTTTGCAAATCTAAATTTCGACCACTGACCTACAAACGCAACCTCCAACATGGAGGTCGAGATGTTTAAGTATTTTAATTGGTTTTAAGCATCGATAATGACGACACAGTGGTCGAAATCTAGATTTGCAAACATATATTTTTTACGGTGCGCCTCGGTTGCACAGTGGTAGTGCCAGACTACAAATCCAAAGGTCGCGGGTTCGATCCCCGCCAGGTCCTTGGATTTTTATGTCACTTTCCACTTTTCACCTCTGACGGTATTGCTCATGTGAAAAATACCGAGTAGCACCGTGGTTCGGAACCCACGTTAAACTGTTGGTCCCCCTATAACTGGCTGGGTAAGTCAGTTCGAAGGTCGGAGGAAGGCAACGGCATACCACCTCCAAACAGGACCATGCCTAGTAAAGCACTGTGGTGTTCAAACCAATCTTCGGATTGTTGGCTGCTTTACCTTTTTTATATTTACGACTGATTTCTGAAAGAATGACCACAAATCAAATAGTCGTGGAGCACCAATTCCAACATGGAATCAAACCTGTTAATATTTTGTTTAAAAAGTGATCTGTAGCTTCTGTGATGGTTAGGTGTAGGTTAAGAGATTCTTTCGTGAGCGCCGAAGGCGCGTATTTTTGGGCTGAGAACAGTGATGGATGGTACATTGTCATCTATAATAACTACAGATTATTTGTATCTACAATACAGATATATAAAGATATCCCGTATACTGGTTTTCCGATATGTTGTCATGGGTCAAAGCAGACTGGTGGTATCCCAGTCGACAGTTATGCCGCCATATCAATAGCTTAATGCTTAGATACTTCGTTGGTAACATAACCCGTACTAAAATAAATTTTGTAGAATGGAGGGGGGAGGGGGGGGGAGAGAATGAATAATTACTTTCTACGAGAGTAAAAGAATTTAATTCTAGGTAATAGAGCTTCGTTTTCAAAATATTCAACCACCAGATTACTTAACAGGCACGTTGCCGAGCATTAGACACGTAACGCTATTTGCGGAAATACGTATAATGTATGCCCTCGGTTTGTAATTATGTACATCGTGTACTAGCAAACATCCTGTGTCTTTATCGAATATTTTGCTGTAGGTTTTGAACGTAACTTAACTGCACGGACATGCAACATAAACTATTCAGATTGCTGAAAATAACTGTTTTTTTCTGGATCATCAGAGTAGAGCGTTGTGTAGTCACAGGAAGTAATTGTATGCACTATTAAAATGAAGTATTCAGTATAGTTCCTGTGTCTTAAACTAAAGAACTAAGTTGATAAAATTTACATTATCTACCCAGGTTTCAAGTAAATGGACTTTCAGTTTTTATCGTACGTACGTATCCCACTTTAAATGCGGGAAAAGGAATTCTTAGCCTAAGTCATGCATAGTTTAGTAAAAGGTCGAAGTGCATAGTGTCATTGGCGCACTGACATTAAAACTTGACTGATTCGTATGTTCTTTAAAGGAACTGAAAACGTAATTAGGACACAGATAACAGTGCAGTGCTTCATGTCGTACCACAAATGTGACGGCTGTAAATCCTCAGACTGAATGAAAGTCATTGCAGCTCTCATTTGTTGATTGACTACAGCACTTTGGAGGCAACGTCTGATGGTGTGGGGAGCGGGAAGGGGAGAATAATACACAAAGGACGGAGAGGATTATCTTTAGAGCGATTGAAATTAAGTGCTAGGAATTAAATTTGTGCACAACTGGGAGACAAGCTTAAAAGCAGCGGTCGCCTTTGACTGTCCGAGCACGACTTATATTCGCCTCAAATTTCGGTAATTTCCAAAAATGTTTGCAATGTATCTCGGTTTGAGATAATATACATCGAACGTACAACTGTAAACGGTTTCTGAACAGGAGGTTCGGTCGCTACCATCACTCACGTACTAAATACAACCCTTGTTTAACCTATACTTAAGTTTCACTTAAGAGACCCGTAGCGTAGCCTTAAGGAGATTAGATACAGATGAAACAATGTTTTTTCTAGGACCTGTCTACAGCGAAAGAATCGGCATTGTGATCGATATATATCTAACGTTCGATTATTGCTCCATGTTATATATGACAAACGCGAAGCGGTTGATTTAAACTGCATTTTTGATTGCATTGAATTTGTGATTTTTCTAGTACTTTTCCGACTCAATTTGTGGTTGCCATTTAAAACACCGAAAGAAATATCGGTAATTTCCAAGGATGGTATATATCGAGCGTGCAACTGTAAACGATTGTTTCTGAACCAGAGATTCGGACGCAACGCGCCCTCACATAATAGTTTAACCTATACCTAACCTTCTTATGGCAACGCTGCACATAAATTTAGGTGGAGGTTGGTCAGTAATAGGTTAAATAATAACTTCTTTGTACTTGAGGGCGCATACCGCCGGAATCTGCGGTTAAGAAAAACTCAATCCATTTAGTTGTACGTCAAAAATATATCATTTCAGGCCGAGGTTCTTCGATAGCAGGCATTCTTGGAAATTGCCTAAATATCGCCATAACTGAAGATAGAGATACCACACGTTAGTTTTAACCCACTATGTAATCACAATCTCGGAATAAAATCTTAATACTTTATATTGTAGATAATAATCTGTGGTTGTCCTAGTAAATTATATATTAAAACAGAATGCACCATCGTCTACAACTAGGCCACAAACATAATTATACTCGCCACCTACAAATACGCACGTACACATGCCAAGCAACGGTTCAAATCCAACGGGTGATACCCCACTCATCAGATAAGCAAAAATTTCATAAAAAAGCAGTCAAAAATATCATTAGCTACATAAATCAGCTGTTTCGCTTACTTTTCCGTCATTGGTAGCGAAGCGAGTGTCTAACGTTAGATGTATATCTATCCCAATTTCCTACGACGTACACGGGTCCTAGGAAATTAGTTTTTCTTTAGTACGTGAGAGCACGTAAGGTTCGAATCTCCGGTTCGGAAACAGTCGATGTATATCATTACAGGCCTAGCTACTTGGATTGCAAGCTTGCCGGCCGCGGTGGCCGAGGTGACTGAGGCGCTCCAGTCACGGTCAGCACGGCCACTATGGTCGGGGTCTCGAATTCCCCCTCGGGATGGATATTTGTACCGTCCTAGTTCGTAAGTAGTTTGTTAGTTTAGGGACTGATGACCCCGTACTTAAGTCCCATAAGCTTAACAAACATTTGAACATTTGATTGCAAGCTTTCTTGGAAAGTCGTATACTAATGAAGTAGCACCCTCATCGTTAATAGCCCTTTAAACGATGTTAAACGTGTGCGGTAAAAGAATGAACGTAACGCCATAATCGCGCATACTCTACATTTAGAGAAGACAGATGAAGGCATCTTCAGATTCTTCCATTAGTTTTAGAGCATCATAATATTGCTTTAATACCTCTATTTTGGGTGTCTAAAAAGGTTTTAATTTACTGAACCAGTTTTCGGCTTAACAGCGCAAGACTGAAAATGGTCTAATGAGCCGAAAATCGGTTAACTAGATTAGGCAACCTCCGAAATTCAATTTGTGCGCGAAAATGTTACTTTTCCTAGGCATTTACAATCTGTTAAAAGGGTACAGGATGAGAAGCCTTAAAATGCATAGGAAACTGAAAGGAGAAACTACGAATTAACAGTGAAACCTGATCTGAGATTGAAGTACTTGTTCCAGTAAGGACTCGCGAAACACTTCGTTTTTAAATTTGGTCTTGCATCTCAAGACTTAAAAAAGAAACGTTAGTTAAAATTTAGTCGTATTTTTGTTTGGCTCTCGAAATTTCGCACCATTGTACATTGACGAATGGTCAACAAATAAAAATGACTATTTTTCTTCAGTCTTGCTTCCATTATGGAGCGAAGTTCCAATACTTCCTATCTGGTACCTTTTCCTTTCT
This sequence comes from Locusta migratoria, assembly GCA_026315105.1. Lineage (NCBI taxonomy): Eukaryota > Metazoa > Arthropoda > Insecta > Orthoptera > Acrididae > Locusta > Locusta migratoria. The sequence goes on along the minus strand of CM048745.1, from coordinate 463,680,916 downwards.
TAATGCCAAATTGTTGATTGTTACTGACCGTCAATTTTTCCATTTCTGTATATATTATCGCCCTTAACTAGGATACATAAGTGAATGTCTTATAGGTCATACCTATTGAACCTTGCTATTCTTGGAATAGTGTGTAAGAAACATTGCCGATTGTCTGATTGTCTGTCGGTACGACTATACGTAGATTATGCACACGAAAATGGTCGTATGCTTGACATTTTTCCAGTTTTAGAGACTTAGATATAATTTCATCCATGCTTCACGTTTTGATGTTCAGGTCTTCAGGAACTCTACAGTTTTAACTGCATACTTCATTCCGTATTTCTTACATACCAATATCTTAAATATGGAAAATCCTCTTTCTCTTCATATCCCTCACCTATCAGCTTCTTTTCTGTCTGACAGTTGATTTTCCATTGCATTCTTATTGTTAAAATTCCTTTTAATTTCAATGAATGCATTTTTGACTTTGGTATGCTGCGTCAGTTCAGAGGAACGTTTCCCTTAATTACGTTTCTCCGAAGCCATTTCGTCTGCTTCCCTGCACTTGATATTCATTTCAGTTACATGTATTTTATGCATTCCAACACTTCCCTCGTCGATCTGACATGTTCCACATAGTTTGCTCGCGTATATACGTTCCCTATACCTTTGTTCATCTTCGCAACATACGTGGATTTCTTTTTAGAGACGTTCACTCTTCAGTTGAACTGCCTACTTTTGTATTCCTTATCGCGACGGAATCATTAAAAGGATCTTCCCACTCCACAGTACTACTGTCCTGTTCCCTGGTACACTTTCCACCTACTCTCAAATTTGTCTACTTATGGAATCATAATTTTGGAAACATTGTTTCACTATTTGGGATAACGGCACTCTTATTTAAATTTATAAATAAGTCTAGAGTGCAATAACTTTCATTTACTCAACTAGTTTCGGTCTTTTTTTACCATCTTGATGATTGTAACTCCATTGATTACGTGGAGCTGGGAAGGTGCCTGGGAGACTTCTAGTAGACGCAATGGAAGGCTTCCAAGCACCGACCCATTTCCACGACATCAGCGGAGTTAAAATCCTCAAGAACGTAAATAAAGACCGAAACTAGCTGATTAAATATAAAACGTTGCATTCTAGACTGTTATATACATGTAATTCTTAACTGTTTATGTAAGGAACCAATACTGGAACAAACAGATAATGTACTCTTCACACTGTCGCATGTGTAAAGCATACATATCTATAGATCTACAAAAGCCCGTTCTTGGGGGGATTGACTTAGAAATTTGTTTCTCACAGTGGACGTGCTAGGGTAGCCCGCGCGGTAGTGGTAATCGTGCTGTTTTTAGTGGCATAATGACTGGCACGACTGCCTAGAGTAGGACCAACTTTTTAATCACTTGCATTAATTCAGCGCTACAATGTCGACTGATTCTCATAAAATGCGTAGATCAGGGTCGAACAAAAATTGAGCGCATGTGCAGTGCCGCTGCACATGGGCAACTTCTGGGTCACGGCGTGCGCGCCGCAGTGATCTCCACTGATCTAGTGCTCATTTCTACCCACAGAGGTCGCAAGGGGTAAACAAGACTGGGTGTGTTGCGCTCATGCTTGTCCTACAGTCTGACATACTTCACGACACTCCGGGGATTTTTGTTACACAGCTCGATAGCAGCACATCAAGCGACCAGCAGGCGACACTGTGTAAGAGGACGTTGCCAGTCATTTCACACACATACTATGGTGTCACGGGAATTGCTGCAAAATGGCTAAAGTCGTACCACGCTAACAAGAAACAAGGGGTGTCAGTGCAAGGGATTAGTGAATTAAACCAACAGTCGTCAGATGCTGAACAAATAACAGGTGGTGGCTCACAAGGATCCATCTTGGGGCCATTGCTTTTTGTGTAAATTAATGACCTCTTATCAGTTAAACTGCCAGAATCATAGTTTTGTTGGCAGATAAGAGTATTGCAATAAATATAATGTAGAACATAGTTCTAGAAAGGTCTGCTAATTACATTTTCATTAATCTTAATAAATGGTTTAAAGCCAGGTCATAGACATTAAACAATGAAAAGACTCAATTCTTGCAGTTGAGAACATGTAAGAGATTCCCATCCAGTTTTTTCGAAAGAAAGTGTGGAGAAGAGCAAACAAGAGGTTCACAGTGTAAAATTCCTGGGACTGCAGCTTGATAATAAATTCATTTGAGGAGCACGCCACAGAACTGCTGAAACGACTTAACAATTTAGTATTTGCAATACTAATGGTATCATACGAGACATAACAATAAAGGTTGCATATTTTGCTTACTTTCATTCCATGTCGTCATATGGTATATTTTGGGCTAAGTCAAGCTTGAAAGACCCAAAGGTGTATTATTTATGGTGTACATTCACGGACACCTTGTAGAAGCCTTTTCAAAGAACTGAGTATATTAACTGCCTCTCAGTATATTTATTCCTTAAAGAAATTTGTCATTAATATATCCGTTTTCCCAACGAACAACTTAGTTCATACCTAAAATACTAGGAACAAGGACTTAAAAGCACTTACTTTAGTTCAAAAAGGGGTCCACTACTTAGGTACACATTTTCAATAATTTACCAACAACCATAAAAATGTAGCTACAAATAAAGATCAGTTTAAGAGGAGGCTAAAAGACGTTCTAGTGGCAAACTCCTACTCCACTGACGAATTCTTAAATATAACCAAATTATGCATGTATTTGTATTTATAATATTAGTATTACATAAGCTGATAAAAATGTATGTACACTCTTTGACAAAAAACCTGGCCGCCGGCCGGCCGCCGCTGAGCCTAAGTCCGAGCCGATCGCGACATGGGACAATAAAAGTGGCCACGCTGATTCGCTCTAAGTCCAGCTATCTGCACAATCTGGCAACACTGCAGACTGCGGGAGTTCATACAGTACTTCTTGTGTGCAGTTAGAAGACAACTTGGTCATCTACATCCGTGGTCTTGCGGTAAAGTGCGCGACTTGCATGTTCAGTATTAGCGATCGAAACCGACTGTTGACAAAATTTTTAAATTCATGTCATTCGGGCATGCTGATGCTACATGTGTAAGGGGAGCATATGTGTAACGTATTTCATTTTTTGGTACACTGATAATAACATTTCGGCCCAATAACATTGCCACCTCTGGCCGCAGCACTTGGCAGAGCACTCCGCGGCCCATATACCTCGCCGGCAGCAGCGGTGGCGGCGCTACACAGCGCTGCCTCGCCCTCTGCCCACAGCGCCTGCCGCCGCTCATCGATCTGGATACGTAAAAAGCTGTAGTGTTGCTGAGTGGTGATCCATAAAAAAAGGTTGGGGTTCGTATTTCACACAGGATATAACGAAGCAGACCACCTATTTTGAATGATGAGCATATAATACATTAGAGGCAAAAAATTGTCATTTTCCAATCCAATGGCACTCTACGATGGTTAACACTTATTTGTGGTTTAAATCTCGATCCTTTTCCTTTCAGAAATGCCTTTCATGTAAATTTTTATTGTCATCAGTTCATATGTTTTCATCAAGACACACTATTGTAACTCACTAAAATGTTTGTGTCGTTGTTTCATTCCTTACGGTAAATGTATGAGCTAAATTATGTGAATACGTTTCAGTGCACGTTCTAAAGCAACACAGGCACACTGCAAGGTTCATGTCTCATTTCTACAGGAGATATTTCGCATCAATGGAGGTGAATTCGAATTTCTTCGAAGACGTTTGTATGGTGAAGCAAAGAAGACATCTAATACCATTTCCATAATTTGAAGTCGACCTTTCTGAAAGACTTATTATATAAAGCTTTTCTTATGATTCCGTTAAAGAGTTTCTTCTTGCAATCTGCAGCGTATAAAGTAAAATAAAACGAAATTCCATCCCCAAACGCAATTTCTCCAACCAGGATTAGAACTGCCGCCTCACACCAGGCGTGCATCATAAGACACAAACAGAACCACACAGCCAACCACACACTGCCGCATAGTGTTCTCAGTCTCTCACATACTCAATGCTGAGCCTCTAACGCATCGCGAAAGATAACTTGAAAGTCACCTACACAAATAACTACATTCCTTGAGTGCAAAAGTTAAATTTCTGTCTCTGATTTCACGTGGGCATTACACATTACGAGTCATGAAAGTAGAAGAGGAATGTCAAGTGAACTTAGCGAAACAATTCAGTACCACTTGCGGAAGTAACTGCACTATCACTGTGTTGCCAAATATCAGCAACGATGTTGCCAGTTATTAGCTGTACTAGGAAGACCTGTGTAGCGATAAGCGACGCGAAATCGCGTACGTCTCATGCGGGCTTCTAGAGGGGAGTCGCGCATTTTGGTTAATATGCGGCGCTCTCTCCTGATAGTTTCCGTCGTCACATTTAGGATGCAGATATTAAATTCGTCCAATGAGGCCGAAACTAGCGTTTAAATTTTTTGAAGCTTTACTGCATTATATTTTCAGCAAATGACTAGAGAAAAAAATACTGATATTGTGATTGCAACATACGGCAGATCAAAGACTGAGATACGTAAACATGCATCAGTTTCATCCCCCCCTCAAATAAAAAGACTAAAACAATTCCTTTTTTAGATATCTACAAACCCTTTTTTTGTTAGTTACTAAACAGTAATGTATCAAACACTTCGCATCTTGAAAGCGATAGCCCACAATATTCTCAATCCTACTAGCATCTGGCCTCAACTGGCTTTTAGCCATGCATTGAGAAGAAATGCTTATGCATTGATAACTTACCCTCATCAACGTTCAGTGAGAGCTTTTTGTAACAAAACGAAAAAGTAATTCGCACCATCATTTTCTCCAATGATACTAGGCACTGTTGTCCGAAGATGGACTGTATCTATGTTGAGTCTTGTCAAACGCGTCTCACATTCAAGGAATATTACCTAAACCTATTTAGTCCTCATGAAGCTGTAACAAAACAGAGAATCTGGGTGATTGTGCATATTCGTAAGTTTTCTTACTTTGCCGTAATACTTGATGCAAAGATAAGCAAAATACAAATCCTTCATCTATCGGTTTCTTCGATTCTTTGGGCAGTCTTCTTTGGTTTGTACTCCTTCACTTCTTTGGTGATCTACTGGTTTTATTGAAAATACAGTAATCAAAATTACGCGACTGTTTGTCCCACATTTTAATGTCCTTGATTTTTATTCTGAATGACAGTGATGATTTCTGTTGGACTGGTTCCATATATCTGAGTCTAATTAATGAAGTTTTATTCCCATGACAGATGAAAGCAATTAGAACCTTCTGTCTCTATAATGAATTTTCATATGAAAAAAATTAACCTGAAGATGGATCTTTAAAAGTGTGAAGATGGTCGTGGACCTGTAAAGCAACGTTCTTAAAAAAAAAAAAAAAAAAAAAAAAAAAAAAAAAAAAAAAAAAAAAAACAGCTGACGCGGCTTCAGAATTTATTATTTACTTTATGAGATGATTGAAGTGATTTCCAAATAAGTTGTTCTATCTATATTTAAAATTTTACCATCATTTTAGAACAATTGATAAATTCATTTAAGAAAATGTTCTTTCGTTTTGTTTGTGATGTCACTTGATATTCTTGAAGTAGGTGGCTACAACATCTGCTATGAGGTTTCCAGGAGACAGTTGGCACGGATGATTTTGTTTGACAGTAAGCGGATAAATTTAAGACGTAACGAAACGAAATGATGAGATCCAGCTTTTGCAACAAAACGGACCTGATTTCTAAATTGGCTAGGTTTTCAGAAAGTGACTATTATACCGCTAGACATTACTGCTATAAAACCCTACCTCATTGATTTACTCACAGCTGAGGCAGATTGCTCGCAACGTGAAAGAGAGTAGGAGTAGTTAATGTATGAAACGACCTTCTTGAACACAAATTCAGTTAACTACGACAATGAGCTTATTATGATGTTAATTTTTCAAAATACTTAATGTAGGTGACAAGAAAAAGTCAACTGACTGCAGAATTACATATCAGACAAACATCTACAGTTGCGAAACAATATGCCCTACTATGACGTTGGAAAACGAGTTTTTGAAGCTGGCGTCCTGCATGTTAGGATCCGGATCAGTAATTCCACTCAGGCTCGAGATATTGTGCTCTCCAAATTGCACATATGTCACGTGGCCAGCTAAAAAAAAATCAATGAATACCTCATTGAGCGTATTACCAGTTTTGGTTCTCGGTTTATGGTTGATTCATATGCAGGACTTATAGTTATGTTTACTGTACTCCATTAACTAACAATAAGACTCACAATTTGTCGCAGAAAAGTCTTCGAAATAAATACTCAAATTTTGTCCAGTTTCCTTCGAGTTTGCTTCCTGATAAAATAAAATGTCCGCAGGTCATTATGGAAATTACAAGCGACCTGTTATTGACAGAACATCTTGATACGTTAAATAGCGTTCCATTTGAATTTTTTGAGCACATTCCTTGATGAGGTGCTGTCTTTGTTGCCTGCCTCTTTGATTTCATAAAATGTTACGTTGTTTCATGGCCGGATGCGATGCAGGCATAGTTTTAATTGCAGTGTGTTCATTACAGCGCGGTGATAGGTTTCAAAGTACAAACTTAATGGTGACTTTTAGGTGCCAGGTATCTCACGTCGATAGATTATCATTCGATCGGTGTCGTCGCAGATAGCGGACGACATTAATTTACTAACCATTGCAATGTTCAATGCAATTCGTGAATTTCTTATGTTACAGTCAAAACGCGTAAGTTCCAAGAGGTCTACCGAACATCTGTTAGGCTCCGTTTGATGCCACCGCTGCTGCCGGCGAGGTATATGGGCCGCGGAGTGCTCTGCCAAGTGCTGCGGCCAGATGTGGCAATGTTATTGGGCCGAAATGTTATTATCAGTGTACCAAAAAATGAAATACGTTACACATATGCTCCCCTTACACATGTAGCATCAGCATGCCCGAATGACATGAATTTAAAAATTTTGTCAACAGTCGGTTTAGATCGCTAATATTGAACATGCAAGTCGCGCACTTTACCGCAAGACCACGGATGTAGATGACCAAGTTGTCTTCTAACTGCACACAAGAAGTACTGTATGAACTCCCGCAGTCTGCAGTGTTGCCAGATTGTGCAGATAGATGGACTTAGAGCGAAACAGCGCGGCCACTTTTTCTGTCCCATGTCGCGATCGGCTCGGACTTAGGCTCAGCGGCGGCCGGTCGGCGGCCAGGTTTTTTGTCAAAGAGTGTACCTGTATTAGTATCACATTATCAACTTGTAACAAGAAAAAAGTTTCACGTTCACGAGGATCACCTCAACACGGGTCTATGGAACGAACCAACTAATCAAGTGCATAAAGTAAGAGCATATCGATAGTGGGAGCCGATTGCGCCATCTGTTGCAGTGAGAGGTTGTGTTGTTTAGTGTTACGGCGGGTGTGCTTGAAGCGAATTAATTTCTAAGATATTTATAACGGCTATGGTGTGTCCCCAAATCCCCCTCCAGCGAGTTACCAATTACCACAAACCTGATGTTGTAATTTATGTTCCAGAGAATGAAGAACCCGGTTTTCCCGTCAACAGTTATGGTATTGTTATAGAATATTCGGGGGATTGCTATAGCGCATGGTGTCTGACACGTGTGATTGTATCCTGATATTTTGCCGTATAAACATTGATAATTGGAGAGAACTGAAAAATGAAGCAGTGACTCTTTGTGTGAATTACTAGAAACATCAGTTCCCCTAATGAAAGCGCATTGGATTCAATTTAGAACTTAGCCTACGACATGTTTTGATGTTTTTAAATTATCAGTGAAAAGGGAACGGAGGACTATTGAAACACCTACTGCACTTACAAAAGTCAGCAGCCGTATCCATAGGTACAGTGAACATAATTATTATTAAATGCTTATCACAATAACGGCGGGAGTTCGCAAACTACTTAGATAACGGTACCTCCTCCATTGTACTTCATGTTATTCTTAGCTCACATTACTTTTCGTGAAGTTTTTTGGAATTGGGCAGACTTTAAGCGCAATGAAATGCAGGAAAAACTGAAAACAGTTAATTTGTCATTTTTCAGATTTCCTAAGGACCCTGAGATATATCTAACATTAAATTGCTTAAATCTTCGTTACAATTCAAGTGGTACTTACATAAACTTAAATGTACTAACGAGCCGCGTCGAAGTGTCAAAGAGCATTGAGCCGTTCCCCGTCGGGGGTTCGAATCCCCCTGGAACATGGATGTTTGTCGTCTTTAGTATGAGGTAGTTTATAAGTAGTTCGTAAGTTCAGGGACTGATGATCCCGCAGTTAAGTCCCTTAAGCTTTAGACATTTGAAGGATTTTTGTAACAACGCTATTTTCCATTTTTTTTAAAAAGAAAATGGCTCCAGTATATACAGAACTAAATACCGCAGTTTTTAAGTCCTAATCTAGAGAACGAAACTCCTGTTTATAAGCTGTACTGTAATAAAAAGAATGTACTCCAAAACATATTTTAAGAAAAGAGGAAATTTCGGAAAATAAGATGAAATCTATATAGACCATTGTGAACAGAAAGACAGGCAAATACTGAAACGTTGTAGAAAATGTTAACATTAATATCAGCCAGGTGATACAGGATGTCTATCACAGAATCAAAGGTTATATATTCATTGCCAGTCTCGATTTTCCTTAATTTCTGGGCAACGCATTTCGAAAAGTAATTCCCACTATGACTAGCGTTTCTCCTTTACTATTGCCTCCTATGAGTAATGTTTACAATTGTCGAACTGCTACATTATTTGGTGATGTTACTATGTCAATAATAGTTTGTATTTGCCGACACATCTTTATAAATACAGGCAAATTTATTTAAAATCCTTAATTACCTTCATTCTGCCTGTGGTTCAAATAAAGTTTCATGCTATGAAGTACATTACGTGTTTATCAAGCTCTCCACAATTTGTTTCCTTGGTACTCTGTAGGTGCTCAGGAAACGGAAATATTGTTGGAATAGTATTTGCCAGTAGCCGCTTTCGATCGATGGTAGCATACATGAACTTTTCTTCAAAATGACAAGAGTATAGGTAACTATACTTCGTAGGCTGCCAATTATCACACCTCACTTGGCTATTCATTGACTTAGCAACTCCTTGTTTTTTTCAAAGGAAATTTGTATAAAGAATAGTTTACAGTTAATATTCTTCGGCTACTTACCGTATAGCTAATATGCATTTTAAACACTATATAAAATTGTCAATACATTAAAACACACCAAATATAACCGTCATCTGTCTATCTTTTTGATGGTTGTGAAATATATAATTTTGAAACTTGGTAAATACGATACTTAGGTGTAATGAATGTTCCTAAATACATGCTGATTCACAACGACCTATATATTTGTTTATACCTACCTAAACAATGATATTCCAACAGTTTTCACTTCGGTTGCTGCAGTTGTACACCGAACATACACTGAGCATGATTCACCACTAATAATTGCGCTTACGCGTTAGATTACAAACAGGAGTGTCTGCTCAGTCTACTGCATCAGACTGACGTTCTTAAGTATGGCATACAATGCTGCTTAGTGCTACCACACAGAGCGCTGTCTCTGTTCATATATCTCTTTGGTCGCGACTGGTATGTTAGACTGTGCATGTAGCGCATAAATCAAAGTGCAGCCATCGCGTTTCACTGTGTACACGAGTCTAATAACAAACGTCGTTGTCGCTATCTGCGCCACATGTGAGCACCTGTGAAGCCGTTCCGCACCCCTGCATAATGTGCAGCTTTCGGACGGCCCTGCTGTAGATCGACCGTGAGAGCTACCGAGTCACATTTTCCTTTCGCGTAATTTTGGTACCAAAATCAATTTGATGTCGGACTTCCTGATTTGAACGGCACTATTTGATTTGATATGCGTGTTACGTTCTCCTTTTTAACAGAATGGAGCAACGAAGTATTTCTGAGGGTGAGTTTTTTAGATCTCAAACTATGATTACGTTAGGATGGCATTAAACCGCTGTCGTATTCAAGTTCCTAATTTGTAGCAGACATACAGCAGCGAGCCGAATAAATACCGCTGTTACTTTATCCAAATTCGAATCAAGTCACCTTATCTACCAAGATTGCAGAGAAACGGACCTCACAAATCGGACAGCAGCAAGAAACTGGAAAAGACGAATGCCCATTAGCTGTTTTAATAGAAACATGTCATTGCGTCGTCAGTTTAAATAGTCAATAACTCATTTCTGAATGATGGTCTTGTTACTTCAATGGTGGATTAAAAGATACAGGACCAATGTCATGAATGAGTCCTGAGTTGGGATAATCCACGTTGATTCCGTCATCAATATGATCCGATAGGAATATTTCTGATAATATGGATCGAGTTTTTGTTATTCCAAATTACTATAACGTTCAGGGAAGATATTCGGTCATTATACTTACATCTTAATTTCCGAAATTAAAGGTAAAATATTTCAAGATGTGGTGACGTGATCAAAAACGCAACAGGTTGTTGTTTGTTAAGCTTATGGGACTTAACTACGGGGTCATCAGTCCCTAAACTTACAAACTACTTATTAACTACCTTACACTAAGGACGGCACAAATTTTCATGCCCGAGGAGGGATTCGAACCCCCGACCGTAGTGGCCGTGCGGACCGTAACTGGCGCGCCTCAGTCCCCTCGGCCACCGCGGTCGGCACGCAACAGGTGTTTCTAAATACAAACCGTTGATATATGAAGCATATATTGAAGTATTGCATCACTGCTACTTCAGGATATGTAATTATATTTGTTTTATGTGCGTAGCTCAAAATATAGAACGGCTAAGCATCGTTTCTATTGGAGTTTCTTAGACACTTCAGGGCTCCCTGGTAAACTTAGATAATTTTTGGGTTTTGAAATATATTAAGTTCATTTATATACATTAAATGACTGTTCTATATAATAAAACTGATCATGAATACAATACTTATTTAGGACGTCAGCGTCTTCAAGCCGGCGAACAGATTTCGATGACTGTTTGCATTTAATTCATTTTCATGTGGAAAGAAGTGTTTACCGTCATTCTACACACGGTTTATATTCAAACCGGAAAATTGGGAAATTTTTATCCTAGAACAAAGAAAAAAAGGTTGAAAAATTACTGTATTTGGATGATCTTTAACACGTATGCAAGGACATCAACGAAAGCGAATCCGCGGGTGAAAGCTAGTGCACTAAGTACAGATACTATGGGACTGCTATCGCACATAAAGAATATACTCGGAAAGGAAAAACAGGAAATCCAGAGAAATAACATTTCGTCGCTAAAACTGAATTATAAATGAACTAATGATGCAGAGAGTTTAATGGGAATGCAGTTCAATGATGGCTGAAGCGCGAAGTATTAAAACTGGAAGATGATGAAAACAACTCATTTTCAATTCTTTGTTCTGTTTAAGTAAAACATACATTCTCATAGGAGAATGTAACAGATTTGTTATGAGTTATACAGGATTCAAGATAACGGGTATCAGTGAATAATTCCTCAAACTGCAAATACTGCTGCTAAGACATAAGGGAAATGAGCTACGTTGTAATAAGTGTCTTGTAATACCTTAAACACTTATTAGCTTAAACTTATTTTGTTAATCCTAGTATTGTAAATAGAACAGTGAAACCTAGACATGAGTTACTAACTAACCAATGATTGCGCTAATCATTACTGCTAAGCATTACCGGTTTCAGCTTGTTAACGAGCTATTTTAAAGTCCGTATTACGGTTGCAAAATAAACATAATTGAAGAGTAAAGTCGCGTAATTATGTGTAAAATTCTTGTTACCCTTGTGACGCTGTTCACACTCCAATCTGACGTGCAGTGCTTTAGTTTGGTAACTGCTACTCGTGGCTGAATTGCCACGGGCTGTACACCGTGAAAGAGCGCGCATTTTGTTGCGTGAATCCAGTCTTATTAAATCAAGAACGTTGACATGAAAAGGCGTCGTCGCTACCTCTAGCGTAAGCCGAATACAGCGATTGCTACGGGCAAACCTCTTTACTGCGCCATCTCCATGGAAACGGCGATCCCGATGTTACCTCCCAATGACAATAGACAGCGATGAACTTCCTTTAGTACAGAAAATATTGCGTTATTTATGAATTGTCCGTTTTCCATGCTAATTTACATGTAGACTTCATACTATAATTTCCGAAGGAAAAATCTATAACAGCGCAAGAAGATACTCGTGGAATCTTCAAAAATATTGTTTTGACCATTTATAATATTGCTTATAACTCATTCTACATAATGTTACATAATAAACGTATTTTTTAATTTTAATTCGTTTATATTGAACTCTTTTCCCATATGAACGTTCTCCACTGGCTAAGGCCGGCTTCATGCGGAAAAATGTGCATGAAGTATGAAGACGTTACATAGCATGGCGGCGGTGTCAAAGGATATATTTTTTTAACCATTTAAAGGTCTGAAAATGGCCCATAAACAGGCTCAAACATTCCTCTTATATTTACAGATCTTCCACCAAATTGATTTACTTATTAATAACAGTGAAATGACAGTATTTACCAACTGAGATAATACAAATGCGTACACTGGAAATATTTTTGGAGTAACATAAAAGAACACAATCAGTTGCAGTCAGCATTGGGTACAGTCCTGCTATCATAGATAAAATCAATCAAAAAAACAAATCTGAACAGACACAACTAATTAAAAACAGTCTTTATAAGCCGACATGTCCTAGGAAATGATTCATACCACATTGCAAACCTCTTCAACAAACATGAGATAGAAATAAGTTTCTACACATTCAACAAAAGAATAAAATCACCCACAACACAAAAACAAACATGAAAAAATTACAAGAATCAGATGTGTGTAAACTAACTTTGCAGCATGTCAAAGCTTCTATATTGGTCAAAATGGAAGAAACTTCACAAGATTCAAAGAACACTTGGACGCACTCCGCCTTAATAACTTAAACAAATCCAGCTTTGCCATACACCTTGCCCATAAGGGTCATTCTGCTGATAACATTGAAAAGAACCTCCAAAGACTCCATTTTGGCAACAAAGGTATGAAACTTGAACTTCTTGAAGAAATTGGGATCAACACAAATACAGCATCCAGCAACCTCATTAATGATCAGAATGAACTAACAAAAAAAATGTTCCTCCAAAATTTCGAGAGGTTACTAATGTAAAGAAACTCACTAAATCCCCTCCCACCAACCCTTTCCTCCTTCCCCAAACACCTCCCCTCTTTCATGACAGCTCTTTCATATGCTTCTGGTAAGAACCAATGCGTAAGTTCTTCTACATCTAAATACATATTCCTTCTACTTGACAATAATAGAATAACCATATCCATACTGTTATTTAAGCATTATAGAAGCTAGCCTTTAACACTAGCCTAAGACACTAGTCTATGGATAAATATAAACATTTGTACAAATTTTATACTTGTCTTTTTGATTATATTCAAACATTAAGATTAAAATACCTATGCAAAGAACCTAGTCAGAATTTGATTCACTTTCGCAGCTCAGTATTGACAAAATTATTTGCTAACGTATTGATTGTATCACACACAAACAAAGCAAACTTACCTCTACAAAGAGTTATATCTTCGAATGAAGACGTTTGTAAATAACATCAGTTTTAAAAGTATATTCTGGTTATTACATAACCACAAGGAGACCTATGAAATTGAAATTAAAAAAAGGCCGCCCATACAGTCGCTGTAAGTAAATGCACAAATTTCCCGTAAATTTAGAGACACAAAACACAACCTAAACAACGTGCAAGTAGAGTTATTAAAGTATGATTCCGTCTTCCCACCACAGAGCTTGCACCCAACATCACTCTTAAAATGATTCTGTAACATGCACCGTCTGAAGATGAACCTGAGGATGTTCAAAAACCGGCAATGGCAGTAACTGTATCTTTCCAAGTGAAAGTGACTGGTTGCATTTTTCTTAAATGATATTGAAACACAAAACGTCCACAACATACCAACTTCTGACAATTCTTTCAGTTTTTGGCCACTTCTTGCGTATGATAAACATTGTCTATACCAAAGGGAAGTATGAGGCAAAAGTAATCTTATTTGCAACTATATCTGGAGTAGTCGAACTCTGTAATTAGGCATACAGGTTATATACAAGAGTATTGTCTTGTAATAACATTCTTTAAAGTTATTTAAAATGATTCTCATTTTTAAGGTAGATAAAACTAGATATGTGTCCAAGGTCCTGTTAAATGATATTCACTAAAATTTGTTTCTAATATCTTGTACGTATCGAGTCTACCTTTTAGAAAGACTAGATTAATGAAAAATGAACGCTTTGTGCTTAAAATACCATAAATTGTTCTAAGTCACAAGTTATGTGACTGTGTCAATTTTTGACAAAGATTCTATTACTACCCTGGTGTATTATCACTTTAATTGAAACTTAGAAATGATGTTCTAGTAACAGATGATGTATTAACTGCCCAGTTTTTGTTTATTGTATTTATTGGTATGTTTTGACATTTCCTTAACGTGTTCGCTACATGTATGAATCCTAGTATTACTTTCGTTGTATACTGTAACAACAGTTTTTAATTTTCTTGGAACTATATTCGTAAATGGTCAATTTATCTGCAACATCATAGGTATGTTTTCATATGTCCCGAATTTGCACATATCATAACCACAGGTATCCTGTTACTCTTATAATGCTGTGTAAGAATTTGTAATGTCTTCTTACTAGATATATAGTAAAATATTGTGAACCTTTTTGGCGTACATTTTCTATCTGTTCGGTAAATTACATCCCGTATGTGGTCATGTATTCCATAATACAATTTTAACATCACTATTTGGGACTGTTATGATACTAGTAATATGGTGTCCAATTTATTCGCTGAAATGCACATCTAAGACTGGAAAATTCTTGTATATTACACTGGTCTTTCGTCAGCTTTGTGTAAATGGTTCTACCGTTACTGAATAAAAGTTTTCAGCATATAACAGTTTCGTTTAGTGAACTGTTTTTAACAAACGGGGATGGTAACAGAATGAAACGTCACTTAGCAGCGAAGTGTGTTCTGATAACGTACCTGTGACCTTCGCATTTCGCGGGGCACGATAGTTATACCCAATTATGCAATACCGCTGTTAAATTATTAATCACGTTCCTAACAGAATACTTAATGGTAAAACTCCACAGGAGCTATGGAAGGGAAAAGTTTTTTTCTTTGAGCCATTTGAAAGTGTTTGGTTGTACAGCCCTTATCCATGTTCCAGATAAGCTCTGAATAAAGTGAGATAGGAAGGCAAAGTGCCTTAATTTTGTGGGTTATGATGAAAAGGGTAATGGTTAGATTGACGCACAGATCCTGAAAAAAAAAAGGTTGAGAAAAGCAAGTGTTTTTAACTCGAGAATGACTTCTGTAAAGACAAAACAGGACTGCCACCTGGAAGTGTAGGAACTGTATGTTCAGGCCAAGTAACCAGATTACTGAAAAGGGTGAAGCAAAGGAAATAATGGAAGTAGTGATGAGATTGACAGTTCAGACACTGATCAAAACTCAAACCACATCCTGGACGCTGTTAGTGGTAGACTTGAGACGGCTCAGTCAGTGGTAGAAACAGATGGAACCATACTCGAAAAAATAAACCATTCACGTCAGCTCGTCTATCCAGACCCAAGAAGTACCCAGACGACGTAACATAGTAGGTAAATTTTTCCCATTTGGAAGAAGATCCTGTGAATTTGGAGGATGCTACGTCGAGAGGTGACAGAAATGGGTAAAGGCTATGAAATAAGAAATAAGAAACGAAGTACGGTTGGTAACAATGGGTATTTAATTTAAATAGAAGTGCAGATGGTTCAGCATTCCAAGGGGCGAGACTTGTTGCTAAAGGATTCACGCAAAAATTTGGCACAGATTATGAAGTAACACTTCTCGCCAGTAGTGTGACGTAGTATTCTTCGAATACTTACCAGTTCAGCCGTAAATTTGGAGCTTGCAATTTCATTCAAATAAAAAAACTGCCTTTTTTGTATGGAAATTTGAAAGAAACCATTTACATGAATCAACCAGATAGTTTGTAGATTATTTTCATTGCCTTTTGATAAACCATGTAAGGTCATTTGTAGTTTAAACCAGTCTACTAGGCAGTGGAATCAAATAGAAAATTGGTTTTCAGACCTAGGTTATGTTGCAAATACTGATTGCGTGTTCATTCAAAAGTCGGGTAAAGGTATTTCAATTCTTGCTTTGTATATGCAGGATTTATATTTTGTAAAAACAGAGACGAAAGTTGTCAGGTTACATTAGGGATTATCTTCAAATCTGAAATGAAAGATCTAGGAGAAGCAGTCATGTCCGGGAATGTGTATAACCAGAACCTGGAAGGAAGGCAATTTAACCCTCGCAATACCAAGACATTTTCAGTAAAATTTATTACCAAGGGGTGGGGGGGGGGTTCTTAGTGCCCACCATAAAAAAATTTAAATATTTTTTAATTTTCCTTGAATTAAATTAACATACTTCTGAAAGAACTATTATTAATGCATAATCAGGATCCAGAACGTGAATATTTCTTTTAAAACTGTATCTTTCACCTACTTTGTCACTGAAGTTTACTAAGTCTAATTACCTTGAGAAAAATTAGTAGGAAAAGTGGTTATAGTACTATTGAAGTACATTTCACTATAATTCAAAAATATTACAAAAACTGGAAGTGAAAAACAGATACCTTAGGTATAAAGCATAGTTTTGTGAGAATAATTATTCACCACTACCTTCACAATCTGCTTCAGACGTGGAACATATGAAATATTTTTTGCTGTTTTTTTCACATGTGTGTCTCTTAAAATTGTTGCATCTTATTGTCGTTTCCTTCACTTCGTTGTACTTTCCTGCTTTTGAACGACATTCACTGACACACAGTGGGGGAGTGTTGGGGAGGGGGAATGTTGGGGGAGGGGGAGTGTTGGCTTCTTAAAACCCTGTTTACTTAGTACTGTGCAAATATTTTGTGCAGGATTGTCTCGACAGCAAAGGCTGCGTTGTCACTGGCGGCTTCAAGATGGACGCTGTGGATGGACGACGATCAGTGACGCACTCTCAAGACTGTTCTTCTGGACTGCCTGCAGCCGGGAGACGACGCATTAGCTTGGACGGCAGCTTCACAGGATCTGCGTTGCGGCTGCCTGAAGGTCAGCAGTCTTCTAATCCAGAGGCAACGGACGGTAACATCAAACACCTTGATGAATTATTGGACACTGCAGTTGTTTCCAGTGGTTCCGGAGATAGTAAAGGCGTCTTGGTAAGAGACACAGAAAGTGCCGAAAAACTGAGCACAGACTCAACTGAAACGTCTGGAGTGCGCGGTGACGAACAGCATGAGAAAGATGGTGTTGCCAGTGAGACGAGTGAGGGTTGCAGACAGACTGGACGTGGTGAAACAAGTGACATAGGCAGCGGCGTGACCACAGGAATAGAAGCTTCGGAAAGCTTTGACGGCGGCAGTGACACTAACGCACAGAACCTATCATCCATTGGCGGCTCCACATATTGTCCGGTTGAGCAAGATCTAGCAAACGAAAATGCTTCAGCATCTTTGGATGAAGAAAAGGAAAAAGTGGATAGCGTTTACACGATGATTGCTGGAGATGTCTCAAAGATATCTCAACTTACTTTCAGGTTCTATACCATCGCAGCAAATCCTCTTGGTGAATTCATCTCTCGTGTTGAAAACCGTGATTCGCGAAGGCCAGATGTGTGCAGTGATACATTTGTCGAGAGACTCGATGCCATCAAGGCCTACGTTCATGGATTCTGTACAGAGACCACGAAACAGACTAGTGAATCACCAGTCGCTGTGGTTCATCAATATTCGTCATCGTGTGACACTGGAAGTATGATAAACGATACCACCACTAGTGACAAGGGTACACGTGCAACGCTTGGACCCGTACGCCAGACCTACAGCATACGACGGGCAACAAATTCGATCCGAAAGTCGCAGAATGTAGTCGTTCGCCAGCGGAAATTAATGTTACAGCTCTACGCTGTAGCTCAGCGATTTGTATCCAAAGCAGAAACCAGCTGCCAGCTAATACTCGACTGCCTGAAGACCATAGTGACAACACTGACGCAAGCT
Organism: Locusta migratoria; assembly: GCA_026315105.1. NCBI lineage: Eukaryota > Metazoa > Arthropoda > Insecta > Orthoptera > Acrididae > Locusta > Locusta migratoria. The sequence continues at coordinate 463,662,757 of CM048745.1, read as the reverse complement.
GTGAGAGCTTGCTCTGTGATCGACTCAGTGGCGCGAGGCCTTGATGGTGAAGATGAAAGTATCCCTTGGTTCGGTGACGCGGTCTCTCTAGTCGCATACTGGACCAGCGAGGCGCTTCTGGAAGGCGAGATGGCCATGCACCTGCATAAGGACGCTAGCTACGCTCTGAAGGCAACCTCGTGGGACCTGGACGACATGAAGGGCTACCAGGAGCACGGTGCTGTAGTCCTGCGCGAAGTCATCGCTATCGGAGACAGATTCCTGGATCTTGTTCGGCAGTCAAATGTTAGTTGCGCCAATATAAAGAAACTGGAGTGGAACTTGAAAACAATGAGATACTTGCTCACACCACATCTGAAATCAATGAAGAGATCATGCATCCTTCTTAAAATGTGGAGTACCATATGTGACGATACCTTGTCCATAGTTCTTCGGACAATGGCGTTAGTGACCCGGAACTCTTGTAACGCTGTTGACGAGGCAACGAAGGCTGTAGAACATATTTTTATACCTTCCGGCATCTCTCTTCAGTAAATGACTCCATAATGAAAAACTTCAGTTGACTAAAATTAAAGATCTGATGTTAATATCAAATTGTCGAAAGATGCTCTGTTGCAATATTAAAAAGTAATTCCTTCTGCTATATTGTAAAATTGGTTTGAATTAAAACTAGTTTTCCGAAAAATCCTTTGGTTTTCTTTACGATACAGCACCCGCAATTAGAAATTCTAGTGTTTTTCCCATCCGTATTCAATTCGACTGTTAATTCACGTATCAATAAATTTTCCGTCACTTCTTTATACAACGAACACATTCCTTCTGGACCTACATTGTCATTATTCCTAGAAACTGCCACAAAATGTGACGTGGAAGGTAGACAAGGTAGTATCACTTGTACCTCAATTCAGTACACAGTACAGTCCGTTTGTAATTTTACGGATGTTCACCGATGGCAAATAAATACATATTGTCGATTTATGTCAAGGATATTACTGATAGGAAGTTCCAAGACAAGTAGTCATGCATCAGATGTTGAAAGTCTGCATCCCTGCATAGCGGTCACCCTAGGCCAAAAATAAGACATCTACTTCCCGTCGAAAGGAACACATCTTGTCAACATAAACTTTGTGAGGGGTATAGGAAGCTAAGTTTCGAACAAAGATATACGAAACATATTGCAAAATTACTATGTTCTAAACGACCATAGAAACACTCGGCCCTTACATCCAAGCACCGTTCTGCGTGTTAAGTGTGTCCGCCAAATTTCGATGAATGGAATGCGGAAAACGGGTGCAGAGCTATGTTGATGAATGCGATATGGAAGTTACTAATACAAAGCTATGAATGATAGTAATGATTATTATAATTACGCTTCTGATCAGTGAAAATTGATAATAAAAAGTACAGAAGACAGTAAGTACAGTAATTGTATTTTGTTAAATAACTTGCTCTTGTTGTAGGAATCGATAGTTGTTAACTAAATTATCAAATGATTAGTGTTGGAAGTGCAGCTTATTCTGTTGTCTGACTCGACTTTAGTAACTTCTCAAACAAGTTTCCACCAGCTCTGTTTAATGTTATTTTGTGGGTGTGTATAGGTCTGAAACTAATTCTGTATACTTTGAAAAGAAAACAAAAGACCTAAGAACGCAATAAAGTTCAGATCCTTTACCTGCGTTGATGCAAGATGCATCTTGACCTCTGATAATGTTAAACACGACTTGAACAACGTGATATGATAGGTTCAGACATGGCTGGCAAGAATATAGTTGTTCGGGATTGCTCTCCAAATTACTGTAAGATAACACAAACAGAGAAATTCGCGGAGGTATCACACGCGTTCACTAACGCCCACACAAATATAGTCCGTCTTTGTTCTATTCAGAAAACTTTTTTCTTTTTGTAAATGACGAATTCGACAAAAGTATGAAGCAAGTTTGAAGTATAATCCTTTATCTAACTGAAATCCATTATCACATAAGGCAAACACAAGTTAGACAATATCTTACAATTTTGTCAATTTCGTAAGTCTTTCGATTAAATTTTTTCATTATAACAAAAATTATAAAACAAAACCGTAGCTACTTTCTGGGCTTTAAAGAGGGATATCAAATTCCTGAATTACTCCTGCAGAATTTAACGACAAACATGGATCACAACTACGCAACACGTACAAAATGAATTTGTAATCCCCCTTACCTATAATATTAATGTTCCAAAAACAGATCAATTCAGTAATTTTCGTTAAATCGTAACATAAAAAGAAAACATAGAAAGCAAGGAGCTAAGCTCGTCCAACAAATTTCAACTACATTCCGTTACTTCTTGCATAACACTCTGCCAGTTAAATAGTCTGAGTCCAGGCCACAACTACAGATGAAGGCGGGACGGCTTGAACCGAAGACAGCCATCGCGGAGCCAAAGATACGAGTCAGAAATATTGAATCTAAATTATCTACGTCTTACCTTAAAGGACAAGCATTACTGGATAAATAAATATTGACGCATGGTCTAGCCACAGCCTATGGGATGTTAAGACCGATTTTTAATACGTTTATGCTCAACGCGTCGTTCCACGACGGTTATAATTGTTTGAATAATGACATCCCACAACTGCATTGACCCCCTCAGGGGGCTCACCGCTCTGTGGTGAGTACGTGCGTGGCGTGCACGGGGCCCCAGCCCTTGTAGCACTCTTTCCTTTCCGTGCTACATGACGCTTCTTCTACTGTCCTTTTCCCCCTCTCTTGGGGACCGAGTCTGTGCATCCTTCAGGGAACCGAAGTTCTGACCCTTTTGGCTTTACAGTCTTCTTTCACCTCTTTCTTTGCCTCCGCGTCTGCGTTTGAGGCTTCTCCTCCTACTATTTCTCTCTTCCTCCTCCCTGTACGCACTTGAAGGCCACCCATATGGGTGACTGGGTAATGCGTAAGTCCCAGCCCCGGGCTGGCATGTAGGGTGCGTGCGTACCCCCTGGTTAAGGCCAGGCCAGGGGAGGGGCGATTGCCTGCGCTGATACCTTCCCGATTCGCCGATTGGTCCCTCCGTCTGTAGATCGGGAGGTGTGACCTGGGGTGTGAACAATCACCCAAGGCGGGTGTGCTTCCATTGGGGGCCCCCAGCAGGAAGGAGCGTGCCATCGGAGACACTGGCAATCGTGGGGGATACAACCGCGATGGTTCTAAAAAAAAGAAAATGTAAAGAGTCTTTAGAAATTGATGTCCTAGACAATAGTGTGTCTGAACAGAAAAATTTACAGACATCAAAGTTCCTTGTGGTGACCCGTACTGAGGAAGGACAATCCTTTTCGTCGGTGAACCCATTTATTATTCAAAAAGGGGTTGATGCCATTGCCGGCCCAGTTAAGACCTGCAACCGCCTACGTAATGGAACACTACTGTTAGAAACAGAAAGTGGCTCCCAGGCACAGCGGCTGCTTAAGGCTACTCTGCTCCACAGCTACCCGGTTCGTGTTGAGCTCCATCCGACCCTCAATTATTCCCGAGGGGTAGTCTTCTCGGCCAGTTTGGACGGTCTGACTGAGGATGAACTGAAAGAATATCTGGCAGCTCAAGGCGTCGTCGCAGTACACAGGGTGACAAAAAAAGAGAACAATGTTGTAGTGCCCACTCGCACAGTGTTTCTGACCTTCGACCGAGTGGCTCTGCCGCCGAAGATCAAGGCAGGGTATGAGGTCATCACAGTACGACCTTATATCCCTAACCCTACTCGGTGTTATCAGTGCCATCGATTTAACCACACAAGCCAGTCTTGCAAGAACCCAGTCATGTGTGTCACCTGTGGTAAAGAGGCCCATGAGGGGATTTGTCTACCACCGTCCCCTCATTGCATAAATTGTAACGGGAATCATGCTGCTTCCTCCCGGGAATGTCCCGTGTTTGCCGATGAACGAGCCATCCAGGAAATCCGTGTAAAGGAAAAGGTTCCCATACCAGTTGCACGTAAGATGTACGCCAGTCGTAAGCCCAAGACCCCGCCGCGTGGTACCTACAGTACTGTAGTTGCAACGCCTCCAACAACACGGGATATGGCCACACAGACTTGTGACCTACAGTTTACGACGGTAGTTGTCAAACAGTCTACATCGACAACGGCGTCACGTTCAACGAAAAGTGTGAGTACCTCTTCCAAGTCTTCATCTTCAGCTGTGAAACCACAGATAGAGACGCGAAAGTCTAAGAAAGAGCATTCGCGCGAGGATTTCCTCCGCACCCCTACCAAAACATCTGAGCCAACCAAAGAGCTTCACCAGGGCTCCAAGAAATCAAATAGGGGGAAAACTCTCCCCCCTCCTACCTCACAATGTGACGATGGCATCCCCTGGAAGCCTATAGTCTCTCCAGGTGCATCAGCCAAAGATGGGGCTGCCGACCACACTCACGCAGCTGCTGTGGTAACCTCTGAGAATATGGAGCAAGACCCTCCTGTCTCAGACACCACCAGTTGCGAACATTCGCACTGTGGCCCGCCGCCTTCGTCGGGCTGATGTCCACCTTCATCTCATTTTATCCCATTATGGATATTCTTCAATGGAACATTCGTGGTATCCGGTCGAATTGGACAGAACTGCATCTTTTAACGCGAACATATCATCCAATCATCTTCTCTCTACAGGAGACAAAATTGCTCCCTGGTACTCGAATTACTTTCCCACGCTACACTACCGTTCGCTTTGACCTTCCTCCAGTGGCAGGAATTCCAGCCCACGGGGGCGTAATGTTGCTTATTCGGGATGACGTACACAGTACACCGGTCCCTTTGTGTACTCCAATACAAGCTGTTGCTGTCCGGATATACCTTCCTGGATTTGTCTTCACACTGTGCAATATTTACGCTCCTTCCTCTTTTCCCGTCACTAGATCAGATCTCCTAGATCTTATTGACCAGCTTCCGCGTCCGTTTTTGTTGGTGGGAGATTTCAATGCCCACCACCCCCTTTGGGGCTCCCCACGACCATGTCCACGGGGCTCCCTCCTGGCAGATATACTGAACCACCTTCAGCTCATCTGCCTTAACACTGGTGAACCAACTTATCTTTCAGATACCACAAATACTTTCAGCCATATAGATCTAGCTATCTGCACTGCTCAGCTGGCACGGCGTCTTGAATGGTCTGCTCTCTGACACACATTCGAGCGATCATTTTCCGTGTGTAATTCACCTAATGATGCCTGACACCCTTGAGCATCCACACCGCTGGCAGTTAACGAAAGCGGACTGGGAGCTCTACACGTCACTGGCGGATTTTGGTACTTACCATTATCCTAGTATAGACGACCAAGTGGAACACATTACCACAGTTATTCTGACAGCCGCAGAATGTTCCATCCCCTGCAAGACTTCCCACGCACGTCGTCCCCTTGTCCCGTGGTGGACCGCGGAATGCCGTGACGCTCTGCGAGCACGGCGACGTGCCCTTAGAATCTTCAAACAACGGCCCACGCTCGACAACTGCATCCGATACAAACGGCTGCGGGCCTATTGTCGTCGCCTCTTTCGCGACTGTAAACGCGCCAGTTGGCGCTCATTCACGAGCTCTTTTAATAGGTCTACCCCTTCCTCCATCATTTGGGGTAACCTTCGAAAAATTTCGGGCACTATGGCTCATTCCCCAATTCCCGGTCTGTGTGTCGCAACTGACACCGTCGTCGATCCTCCACAAATAGCCAACGCACTGGGTCGACATTTTGCAGAGGTCTCTAGCTCTTCACATTACACTGACGCTTTCCTAGCTAGGAAACGGACGGTGGAGGCGACTCCATTGCCCTTTCCCTCTCAGAACCGTGAATGCTACAATACCGAGTTTACTGTACGAGAGCTTCACCACGCACTCTCGTCTTCGCGGTCCTCCGCTCCAGGACCAGATGGCATTCACGTGGCGATGCTGCAACACCTTTCACCAACGAGCTTGCACTTCCTACTGGCCACCTACAACCGCATATGGATAGAAGGCACCTTTCCGCGACGCTGGCGTGAAGCCATAGTCATTCCCATACCAAAGCCTGGGAAGGACAAATGTCTCCCTTCCAGCTACCGCCCCATTTCCCTCACCAGTAGCGTATGCAAGGTGATGGAACGTATGATTCACGGGCGCCTGGTATGGTGGCTTGAAACGCGACATCTCCTGTCTAATGTCCAATGTGGGTTTCGCAAGCACCGTTCTGCGGTGGATCATCTTGTTGCCCTATCTACCTCAGTAATGAATAACTTTTTACGGAAGCGCCAGACAGTAGCGGTGTTCTTTGATCTGGAAAAGGCATACGACACCTGCTGGAGGATGGGCATCCTCCGCACTCTGCATACATGGGGTTTTCGGGGTCGCCTGCCAATTTTTATCCGCGAATTTTTAACAGACCGTGTTTTTAAAGTGCGTGTTGGTTCGGTTTTATCGAGCACTTTTAATCAGGAGAACGGAGTCCCCCAGGGCTCGGTCCTGAGCGTTGTTTTATTTGCAGTGGCAATCAATTCTATAGCCGATCACCTTCCACTGGGAGTGTCGGCGTCCCTATTTGTTGACGACTTCGCGATCTACAGCAGCTCTGAGCAAACGGGTCTCCTGGAGCGGCGCCTCCAGCGGTGCCTAGACAATCTCCACGCGTGGAGTATGGACACTGGCTTTCGATTCTCAGCCGACAAGACAGTCTGCATGAACTTCTGGCGGCGGAAGGAGTTCGTTCCCCCGTCCCTTCGTCTGGGCCCCATAGTACTGCCATTTGTGGATACCACGACGTTCTTGGGACTTGTTCTCGACAGGAAGTTAAGTTGGTCTCCCCACATATCCCGTTTGGCAGCTCGCTGTACCCGCTCTCTCAATGTGCTGCGGGTGTTAAGTGGCACCTCGTGGGGAGCTGACAGGTCTACTCTCCTCCATCTGTATCGCACCATAGTTCGGTCCAAACTGGACTATGGTAGCATCGTTTATTCTTCGGCTCGACCGTCCATACTGCGCCGCCTTAATACAATCCACCACCACGGTCTCCGTCTGGCGACAGGAGCGTTTTATACTAGCCCCGTTGAGAGCCTCTATGCCGAGGCCGCCGAACTACCCCTTTCTTACCGTCGGGAACTCCTGCTTAGCCGTTACGCTAGTCGTTTGTCGTCCATGCGAGGACACCCGACGTACGCAGTTTTTTTTTAACGACTCACTTGACAGTCTCTTCACTCTGCGCCCGTCTGCTCTGCTACCACCGGGAGTACGCTTGCGTTCGCTACTCGGCCAGCTTGGCGTTACAATGCCTGCTATCTTCTCGACTGGAGAGAGCACCTCTCCACCGTGGCGAAGCCCCGAAGTCCGTGTTAACTTTGATCTTCATTCTCTTCCAAAGGACTCCACACCTCGTTTCGTCTACCAGAGAGAATTTCACGCACTCCGGTTTAAATTTGATGACAATTTGTTCATTTACACTGATGGCTCAAAGACAGACCAGGGTGTTGGGTGTGCTTTTGTACTTGGCAACGTCTCTTTTAAATATCGTCTTCCTGAGTGGAGTTCCATTTTTACAGCTGAGCTGTATGCATTATACCAAGCCACACAATACGTCCGGCGACACTCGCTCAGTAAGACTGTCATTTGCTCGGACTCTATGAGTGCTTTGTTGAGCCTTCGCATCCTATATCCGGGCCATCCCCTGGTAAAAAGCATCCGCAATTGCCTTACTTCTCTTTCAACGAGCGGAACTACGGTGACGTTTCTGTGGGTCCCTGGCCATGTGGGAGTGTTGGGGAATGAGGCTGCGGATATGGCTGCCAAGGAAGCAGTTCTCCTTCCTCGGCTATCTACCTTTTCCACCAGCTCTGATGACCTTCGCGCTGGTATCTCCCAGCGTATTATCTCCCGTTGGTATCTACATTGGTCATCCCTGTCAGGGAACAAATTGCGAGCCATTAAACCTGTGCCTGATATCTGGTCAACGTCATCTCGACCCTCCCGCCGAGAGGAGATTGTTCTAGCCCGGCTTCGTATTGGCCACTGCCGTTTTAGCCACCAGCATTTATTACGTGGTGGTCCTGCTCCCTTATGTGAGCACTGTGATGCACCTTTTACTGTGAACCATCTTTTAGTGCAATGTCCATTTTTTAACCGTCTCCGTCATGATCTGTGTTTCCCATTTGAATTGTCTGACATTTTAGCTGATGACCCGCAATCGGTTAACAGAGTTTTACTTTTTATACATCGTGCAAATATGGCGAAAGCCATTTAATTTCTAACCCCGGTTCTTTTTACTTTGGGCAGTGTTGGGCGCTAATGACCACAGCAGTTGTGCGCCCTAAAACCACAAAAAAAAAAACTGCATTGACACCGGTCTCGCTCTAACCCAAATAATCCTTAACGTACCCTAACAGCGCCCTAAGGATGATTTGGTTTTGCGCCAGTTCCTACCTTACTCCACGCAGCTGTGGCTTGTCATAAAATGCCTAACAATTAGGACCGTCGACGACTAATGTATTGAGCATAACGTCAACACAACATCCTTATACGTCTGCTGTCGCCCAGCACTGCTCGGACACAGTGGATTACAACAAAACACAAGTTTAGCATGAACCTCAGACACAGTATTCGTCAAAAGAAAGCAACTGAAACAAAAAAGCGGATAAACTGCTGAATAGGGATAGTTTTTGTGAAAATTCTGCATGGAATCCTGCTCACTTGTCCAAAAATAGTGGGACAAAATTAATGGAATCTCATCCCTTTAAAACTGTTTATGGATATTTTTCATCTTTGAACGTGTGATGGTCCTTGCTTGGTGCGCCGCGATGGAGTAGCCGAGCGGTCTAAAGCACCTCGCTGCGGAGCGCGCGGTTGTTCGCCGTGGAGGTTCGAGTCCTCCCTGGGGCATGGGTGTGTGTGTGTTTGTCCGTAGGTTAGTTTACCTAGGTGCCGGCCACGGTGGCCGAGGTGACTGAGGCGCTCCAGTCACGGTCAGCACGGCCACTGCGGTCGGGGGTTCGAATCCCCCCTCGGGCATGGATATTTGTGCCGTCCTAGTTCGTAAGTAGTTCATAGGTAGTTTGTAAGTTTGGGGACTGATGACCCCGTAGTTAAGTCCCATAAGCTTTACAAACATTTGAACATTTCTTCTTTCTTTTGCTTGGTGCATGCTGGCATCCCGTTATCATTGAAAACCCCGGTACTTAATCGTCGTTGCACACTGTTCTCTCACTGCAGTATTGCCTTCAGAATGGCGGCGTATACTCCTGCGACCATTGTCAACGATGATTGAATCGTGCTGGTATTGCGCGATTGGCTTCGCCTGCATATTCCACCGTTATGACTCCAATGTCACGGATAAAGTTAACAATACAAGGTGTCAGCATTTTCCGCAATCTGTTGTCAAATGCGATTTTTCCGATGAAAGACATTTTGGCCCACTTTAGGTTACGTTATTAACACTAAATGTGGGCCTTTGCGATCGTTTTTTGACAGCTCGAAATTTAAATGAAAATAACGGCTTAACTATTCATCTTTCACGAAAATTGAATAACAGAATTTGTAGAGGAGAAAATTCTCTACAACTTTGTTCTGCTATGTTTCTTTCATATCTCGTAGCGTTTCAAAGATATTTGCAAAAATAACGGCGATTTTGGGATCTGTCTGTCCGTAACGTGTTCCCTGTTTTTCAGACGAACCGTTCAACCGAGCAGCACAAAATTTTACAGACATGATTGTAGGCCTCCAGAGACCAGAACCTCCCATTTTCAAATTTTTCGGACAAAAGATAGTAACACAAAAAAGCCGTTAGTAATACGATTGTAATTGCAAACGACCGTTAATCTGACAAAAATTGAATAACCTAATTGGTAGAGGAGAAAATTCTCTACAACTTAGCTCCCTTATGGTTTTTTCATATCTCGTATCGTTAGAGACATATTTGCGAAAATAACAGATTTGACACCCTCCATTGAATTAACGAAATCCAGCCGTTCGGAGATGTCACGTGATATTCCTCACGTATTTGATAATTTACTTATTGTAACTTAAGTGTTGTCATTTCAAAGCAACGGCACATTGAGGAATTAACAAAAACACATCGTTCTTCGTACGATAAATGATAATCTAATGTCTACAAATGCCATATTAACATCAGTTAACAACGGCTATCAATAGTATGAGATTAAACAACTCCTGTTTTCATTTATGGCCGTAGCGTAGTGGGCAAGGTGCTGAACTGTGACGCGAAAGGTCGGTGGTTCAAAACGCGCCACTACCTAATTTTTTTCCTAAAATGGTTTCAGACACTTATTAATTAATTATTTAGATTATTTTGGTCCAAACTGTTTGGAAAACCTTGTAAAACTACAAAACTAAATTGGGCAGTAAAACACGTCCATGCGATTTTTTGACCTGCAGTGGTTAAAAGAACACCTCAGTGAAATGCCACACAATGGCGAGGCTTACATTCCAGTGAGGAGGCATGCAACAATTTATTGAAGGAAGTGGTTACGAATAATCACTTTGTAAATATATTCACCACAGTAACAAAATTTATTTGGCGAGTGATGCAGTTTTTTGTATTTCTTTACTGAAGTAAAAATTTGTATTATCATTTACTTTCCAAGACTGCAATTTGCATATAGGTAATACATATTAGCTTGGTGGAAAAACTACGAACTACCGGTATCAGCTTGCCCATTCTATGTCACTCTGAGAGAAAGGAAATGTATATGTGCCTCGGTATGCATTGTACTCTTCATGACTATCAGGCATGCATTGACACAGTGGAATGGTACAATTGTCCACCATGAATACAGGTTTTTTGGGCTTACGTAAAAAGCTCTCGATACAGAATCACATTTTACTTTTTGACAGTCATTTACCCTTGTACTTTAAGGGCTACAACAAATGGAAGTTAACCACTCAAAACTGTAAATCTACATGTGTCGTCAAAGTATTCTAACATATATCTATAAATACATTCGTCATCTACTTATATCTGTTCTTCTAAGAGGGTAATCTTGAACTAGCATTCCAAATTAATTAAAATAATTCTTGTAAAAAATTTAAGTTACACCTAAAAATGTACTAAGATTTCTCTAAACGTGAGCTGCGAGCAACATCTCTCTGCAAAGCGGTTGAAGAGAAAAGTATGTTTTATCGGAAAGGCACCTTGACTTAATTGGCGTGCCAATATAAATTAAATTAACTTAAAAGATCCACATTCGCTAAAATATACAATTTAATTCACAATCAACCAAAAAATATTGTAACCGAAGTGCGGCGAGAATTTTAACATTACATCAATAGTAATAATTGCGTTACCTGCGGGATTGTCATTTTGTTTCGGAAGAAGTCATCGGTAGCCAATCAAATATACAGACAGGCCACGTTACCAACAGCTTAACATTCCAGACCCTGCGTAGTGACGCCTCGAAACTATCGGGTAATGAAGACTACTCTTGACTAAGAGGACGTAAGGTAACAGCAGCTTTAAGCGGCAATAGCGTCCAAATGAATGTACACATCGGTAAGTGAAGATTAGTACACAATAACGATATACCCAGTTTTGGCTGAATTTCTTACGGAAATGCTCTCACCAAGTAGTACATGTTGCACTCATACTGCATGTGAATCAAATTAAATTTAGAACACGACCGGAGAGCCAGAAATGTAACAAGATTATCAAATTTGGCAAGTCTTATGGTCCATCGAGGTTCAAATGAGGTAGGAATAGTACAGGTGTTTTCGAGATAGTGAATTCATGAGAACCACTGAGATTAACGTATAAACCAGGTTTTCCATTCGAAAATTGTGCAAGTTGTCCTTTCTTAACTGTATTACGAACAGCAGGTGAACTTTCCTTTCTTCCAAGACGTAAACAAACAAAGTTACCTTGTTCGATGAACGCGGCAGCTCCCTGTAGTACCCGCACGAACCGACTGCATCAGTCTCACAGAAGATATTGTACTTCAGGTTTGGGCTCTGAAATTTAGGGTAAAAAAATGTCCGGTATATGGAAGCTCCAGGGGATCGAATAGTTAATTATCGGATTCAACTAGATACGACATACTCGGGGAGAATAGAAGGAAAGAGGACTGTGCAGTATATTCCTCACAGAATTGAGACCATTATCATGTACTGACCTTACCCGAAGCATACCTCGTCTCTGTTCATAAAACACCAGGCTGGACGTATACTTATTACGCTCGTGCAGAGATTACTGTATCGTTTTCATGTGTTTGTAACTACAACTGATCAAGAGAATTATTATAATGAAAGCACACAGGGCAGCCATTATTTATTGCTGACTTTTTTTGCGAGCATGCGGGCTGCTGTAAGGCGTCATTCCTCGTAAGAACTCGTCTCCCAGTGCCAGAGTCTGTCACAGGCTGTCTGCTACACATTCAAGTAGGACCAGCAACGGACGATTCGTGACCTGCCGATGCCCAAGATCGCAGGCGTTAGTAATGGAGCTTACAGGGAAGAATTACTGGTGATGGTAGTTTTCACTAGCATTAAGGCGTATAATTCCTAAAATTTCCCTCCTTTCCCATTGAAATTATCTGACTCGGTACGAATCTGCGATGTTACACGTCTGAGTTAACGAACCGACCGATGCATGGATACACAAATAAGAAAACCTTGTTACGTATGTGGCAGTCTCCAGTGACGTCTCCAGATCTCTGACAACGCGAAAGGCAACCACAAGGATTCTTTTGGACCAAATAAATCAAAGCAAAAAAGAAAAATGTTGAAGTTGGGGAAAATGTACTTGTATAGCGGTTGTTAGATTTCTTATTGTGATGCGCGACTGAAAAATGGCATTAAATGCGGTTCCAGGTGTTCCACATCGTGGTTTCATTTCTGCACGTTAGACGGTTGATCCTGTAGCCTTCATCACGGAGTTTCGCTGCCTGGACTCACAGAAAACGAGTTATTGTTCGTCTACCGTCGCTAATTGTAACAAATTTTGGTTTCTGACGTTCACTGCACCTTAAGTTTTTCAAGACGCGCGGTGGTATTACCTAAACCGGCATAATTTTTTTTAGTTATAATAGAGGCAACGGTCGTCGACATACATAATTATATCGTTTTTGGTTGCCTATCCTCACTACTTAATTTCGATAGACTTATTAATTATGCTGCCGGAAAAAAATTGGGTTTTGTACCATGAGTGACCATAGTCTTCCTCAAGACAGTGCTCGGTGATTGGTGTACTATTACAATATTACATCAGAAGATCATTTTTACTTCCACATGAGTGGGAGATACGTAGTCCAGGAGCCCTAATCTTCAGATCTTGAGGAAAAATTTAATAGTATAAGAGAACCATTATGTGAGCCTACCAACTGAACACTTGGGGAAGAAAAGTATGAACTAAACAACAGGCGATGTTGGCTGCAAAGTATAAATTTTTATGCAGACACAAATCGCGCTCAGTTACTAGTGACATAGTCGTGCGTGTCACTGATAATCCTTGCCTCTTTCGCAGACCTGTAATTTTCAGTTCTGTAGGAGACAGTTTTCTTAACATTACAAGGAAACTTTGTCTTGCTTGAAGTTTGTGAAATACACTGATTTGGATTTTTTTCTCTTTTAGGTCTCCAAATCATCAGAGATAATGCGCAACCAGAAGTAGGTAATCCGCCTTCAGCCACTATCCTCCTATTACTCATCTTTTTCCCACTGCTTCGTCTATTTCGCTACTTCCGCTTCAATTTTTTGTCCTTCTTCCTCTTTCTTTCTTGCTCTTCTCTATCTTGCTCCTTTTCTTCTTCTTTGCTCCTCTCTCCTTGCTCTTTTTTTTCTATCCCGTCTCCTCTCTCCTTGCTCTTTTTTTTCTATCCCGTCTCCTCTCTCCTTGCTCTTTTTTTTCTATCCCGTCTCCTCTCTCCTTGCTCTTTTTTTTCTATCCCGTCTCCTCTCTCCTTGCTCTTTTTTTTCTATCCCGTCTCCTCTCTCCTTGCTCTTTTTTTTTCTACACTCTTCGTTTTGGTTTCAACTGCCATGTCTTTACAAAAATGCATCCAAATACTTTGCATAACACACAATGTCGCCTAAAAATTTTAAGGTATCTAATATCTGATCTTAGTAGTTGCTACAGGATTTAGCTCATACCACATAAAAACTTCTCTATATTTGTGATTGTTTTTTGGCAATAGATAACACAATTATATAAAAATTTAATGCAATCTGCAGGTGACGATCGCTGATGGAGTACCCGGATAAACGAAACAGGGCCACTGGCGTCAATGCAGTGGTCACGGAAGATGAGACATCGACATCGCTACAGTCAATGGAATTTGGCGACAGCCAGTCGAATAACGAGGAGTTGTCCGCTCTGGTTGGCAGCTTTGTAGCCAGCGGTGCAGGGATGTACGAAAGTCATGAAGACGTTACATTACACAACGAAAAACCAAATCGCCCTGGGGAGTCTGCCCAGGTGCCGTCGCAAGATACCAGTGCCTTGGATGATGGAGACAGATGCAAGCATCTCCGAAAAACAATTCCTGTGTGTAGCTCAGTTGCCCCAGACTGTTATTCACCAAGAGAGGCAGGCACCGAGAAAACATTTCTTATGTCCTTGCCTGGAAATGTATCTCTTAATAAAGGTAGACAAAACACAGAAATGGGACTTGCTCCTTCACTTGACAACTATCAACGTGACATAGATGCAGGACATCGGGAGGAAAAGGCTAGTGCGAGCGAGAATAGTGCACATCATCCTACAGATCGGTTAGTAAGAGGGGCATTCACTCCGAAGCTTCTGCAGGAAAAAATGTTGAAAGCCCTTCTAGCTCTAGAAGAGGAGAAACAGGCAGAAGAAAGAGCGTTGATTGAGATCAGTTATTGTCTGGAAAGAGTTTCGTCGATGAATGCTGAAGTAAAAAGCAGTGCAGTAGCCTTGTTTGACTGTGTTACAGTTGAAGATTCGGTTGGTGGTGTGTGTCACCAAACAGCACATTTCGAGGGGAGTTTTGTTACTTTGGACAACAGGCACAAAACAGTTGAAGACTACGTACGAGTCGCCTACGCTGAAGCTTGTAACCAGGAGGATGCAAATGTTTTTGATAGTAGGTTAAAGACAAAGGGTGCAGATTTTGCGAATCGGAAAAGTTATCGCACTTCGTCTAAAATAGTGAAGAAAACCGCATATTTCACACGCGGAAAGAGTTACAACAGGAAGGAGAATTTCAGGAGAAACATGGATAAGCGACATACTGCTCTGTTACTACAGCTACTGCATTTTGCTGCGGATGTGCGAAATGAAATTGTGGGCCAGTACCGAATCCTAAGCAAGCTGTGTAGCGTAGTGTATGTGTATGTGTGTCAAATAGAAGTGAGCTGTAGGATTGTCCTCAACACGGTGAAGTCTGTGGCGAATGTGGTGCGACCTGCCTTGGAATCAGTGAGAATTGTACATAGAGCCCTCAACGCAGTGAGTGTACGAGAGATTCCGGGTACAGGAAGAAGCGCCGCACCTGGCGATGACAGCACATTGCCAGCTAAGTGGGCCCAGTTGGCACTGACCCACGCAGAGACAGCGATTCGCCTGCACGATGAAGTGGCTCTGGTTCTGACAGAAGCACAGAAGCAGCTGGAATCCTTACAGCTCAACGTGAGCGTTGGTCGCGATGTCCTTCACCATAGCAACGACTTCGAAAAATATGTTTTGGACCTCATACAGCAACCTGACAACATCAATTTCGATGAACTGAGGGAAAAGCAAGAAGAAGTAGCGTTCTTGAGGGACATGCTTTCTTCTATTTTGGAAGAAATGATTCGATGTCCAGACCATATCATCAGCTCGTCTGAGAGGACCAGTAGCGCAGTTGAAAAAGTCTTGGTGGCACTCACTTCCGCTACCGAAAACTCTTGTAGTGCCATGGAGAAATCAATGGACGCTTTAATAAATGTGGCTGTAAGCAAGGAGGATTGAGGAAAGTAATACTAGAGCGTAGGTCTATAGGAATCGCAACTGATAAATATTATGTGAACATCGCCATCCCCACTATCGTTAACTTCATTTATAATATTATTTATTTCGATAAGGGCCTTTACTGTTGTTCTGGGCGCTGGAGAGATTATAAATGGATTTGTATTTTAAGTAAATGTAAATAAATTGACACACTATGTACGTCTTCATCATATTTCAAATGTTTTCTTTCATTTCGCCTCCCACTAAGCTGTAGCATCATTTTAATATATATAAAAAATCAGCAGACATCTTTTTAACTCAAGTGTCAATGGTATTCAAAGCCATTAAAATTTCGGATATTGCTGTAACTTAACTAATTGCTCTTGTTACTTGAACAGTCTAAGAAGCAGAAACTCTAATTGTATTGGTGAACATACGATGATGATCCCGAATGAGAAGGTACTGATAACACTGCACGTTTGACGGTAGCATCTTTATAGTGAGCAAAGCGTCCAAAAAATTCTGTGTAAAGCGCCTTAAATTGGAATTTACGTGAATAAAATTGGTTGGATATTACCTTAAAAAGTTAAGTGGGCTTGTAAGTGGGTCCTAAAAGTTAGACGTATCTATCAAGGAATTCTCGGTTTAGCGACCAATCTCGAATATCTTGTACAGGAACTCCAGAAGAGTCAAATATTGCTGCCTTCTACTAATGGATACGCTAATTATTGTTAATGTAAGTACTCCATCTTATAAGAAAACAACTGACTAGTGCTCTAACGAGAAGTCAGTGAGTGACGACTATTATGGGACACCAACTTTTTAGGTAAATTTACTGTTACATTTGATCGGAGTTAATGATGCTTTATTCACGAAATCCGTGCGGGTGGTAATCAGAAGCATTTTTTAAAATACGTTTTGAAAACATCATGGTAAAGCAGCTGACATCGAACATACATCGACGTCTGAAGGGGAGCGATCACCTATTGCCGGGGCTAAAGAAATATATCTGTAATCGAAAAATTAGGATGTTTTTACGTCAAAGATTGTATTCTTCAGCGCTTCGCTTTTCCCCTTCTGCCATTTTACTTTCTATGTTTCCTTAATTCCTATTCATTTTTCCTTGGTTCTTTCCTACCTTTACATTTGTCCTTCCTTTCTGACTCCATTACAACCTTACTTTCTGTTGTCGCATTCATACCATTTTGTTTTGCCTTGCCTTTCCTTTCCTCCCTTTGTACCCCTCATCTTTCCTTCTGCCTTTTTACACCTCTTCGCTTTCATTTAATCTCCACTTTTTGTCTCCCCTTCCATCCTTAGTTCAAAAATACACTATAACCCGAAACTTGGAGATCTTGGAGAACTCTCCATTCTCTTCCTACAATTTTTCCCCAACACAATCCTTCCCCTCCACACTTCCTTAACTCCCAATTACCTTTTTACACTCTCTCTCTCTCTTTCAATATCTCCCTCCACCCATCGGTATCTCACTCCCACTCCCTACCTCACGCCCTCCCAGACTCCCTATGTCACCACCCCCCCTAATTCCCTATGTCACCCCCCCTAATTCCCTATGTCACCCCCCTAATTCCCTATGTCACCCCCCCCCTAATTCCCTATGTTCAAATGTTCAAATGTTTGTAAATTTATCGGACCAAACTGCGTGGTCATCAGTCCGTAGCTTACAAACTACTTAAACCTAGGTAAACTAACCTAAGGACAAACACACACACACCCATGCCCCAGGGAGGACTCGAACCTCCACGGCGAGCAACCGCGCGCTCCGCAGCGAGACGCTTTAGACCGCTCGGCTACTTCACCGCGGCAATTCCCTATGTCACCCCCCCCCCCTAATTCCCTATGTCACCCCCCCTAATTCCCTATGTCACCCCCCCTAATTCCCTATGTCACCCCCCTAATTCCCTATGTCACCCCCCCTAATTCCCTATGTCACCCCCCCTAATTCCCTATGTCACCCCCCCTAATTCCCTATCTCTTCCTCCCCCCCCTATCTCACCCCCACCACCCTTCTCTTGCACATCTTCGCTGCTCGCCCTGCTGTCATTTCTCTCACCCTCACACGTGGCCCTCCGGTTTACACCCTTAATTTATCATCTTCGTTTTTTCATTCCCCCTCTCACCCTTGTTCCGTATCCATTTTTCCAACACCTTCTGACGCCCTCACAGTTGCTCGGTGATAACTTTTAAGTTGACTTAATTATGCGGTATGTATTATCTTTAAATTTATAGTATCCTTGCATTGGTAACTGGACGCCAGATACACATAGAGCAGCATTCAATTCTTATGATGAATTTCCAGATACAAAGCAAGTATACAATAAAATTCTTGGTGTGGGAGAAAATAAACTGAACTGTTGAACATGGTTATTTTGGCTCGCTCTAATTTGAATGGGATTCTTAACTTTGTACAATGAATTGCATAGTTTTTAAAACAGTGATTCATTCTCAATAACATAAATGAGGTACTCATGTTCTGTTTTACAGAAACACACAAAGCTTAATAGGCTATTTTAAGTGGAAGTGGTAATATGTGGCGCTTCAATATTTAAACGTTTAAGTACCACTATCCCATCCTAAATTAGTTACGAAATTTATTGCCTAGGATGCCCATAAAATGATACAGTCCCTGAATGTCAAGATATATCCGAAGTTATTCGTAAGTGCTTTCCTCCATACTACAAGACACTACAGCATTTTCAGATAACAAAAAACTAGATAGGCTAATTTCGTGATATGTTGGAGAAAAACTATTATGAGATTAGATTCTTAAAGTAGTTCCTTTGGAAAAATTAAAATCAAATACTTTAGTCTTCGGGTAAACCTTTGTTACAGCAAAAATTGTATTTGTGTGGTGTCTTCTCATTGATTCCAAGAGATATATGTATACATATTTGTCGCAGACGGGAAACTACCACAATTTTGTTACAATTTACTTATATTGCTATGAATTTTTTTTACACGCTTACTTTTTTCACGGTTACCAATATTCACATCAATGAAGCTTAAACTGCATGTACGTTTATTAATTCAAATAATTATTTCACCTTTCCTAGTAGCAGGCATAAGCTGTTGATGGTATGTTATATAATCTTCTGCATCAAAATAAAACTCAAAACAATCATAAGAAATTTCATTAATATTGATATATAGATAAAATACAGCAGATACCACAGAAAATAGATACAATGGATTGCATGTGACTTTTACAGGTCTTTGGACAACATTTTCATTAAATTACATAAGAGGAGAAACTTGCAACATAGATGCAATCTATCTGTCGACAGAAATTACATAGTCGTGTCATTTGTTTCCTGTGTAATATACATATATAGGACACAGTGGCGTGTATAAGGAGGGGGGGGGCGAGGGTAGCTGAGGGTGCCTGGGCCTACTTTCCGAAATAATGAACACAGAGGAAAAGGATAAGTACGGTATCTGAATTACTTTAATGAATGATTCGTGGAGGCGTCGCCCTGCCAGACTCTGTATCGGTAAGGGGAGAGGGATGTAAGTGGTGGAAACCTGATGCCAGTTTCCTAAAATATCAATGTTTTTGATTTAATGACAACATAAAGAGCTTGACTACAGCGCAAATTATCCTGTGAACATAATCCTCAAACTGATACCAAATGTCACAGGGTATGTCTTTAATATTTCCGTACCATAATCCTGTCCCCTTCATCCCGAAAATAAACGCTATATTTGCATCTGATAGGAATGTATTTCAATAGCACGATAGTAGCAGCCAGTCAATTGTAAAGCGCTGCAGTTTTAAAGGGTGTTCTCGTTTGGTAGGCCATGATCATCGATCGTCACACGCTCACAGTTATATTTACAAATAACTCTTCAAAGGGATGTTAAGTACATTTAGTAACCAGCACAATCAAAACATACTTATGATCACATGGACAAATAAAATTTGAAATTAAACAGAAATATCACTGTATTGTGGCATACATATGCTATCAATCCAGTAAAGCCGCGTTCACACAA
Organism: Locusta migratoria; assembly: GCA_026315105.1. Lineage (NCBI taxonomy): Eukaryota > Metazoa > Arthropoda > Insecta > Orthoptera > Acrididae > Locusta > Locusta migratoria. The sequence continues at coordinate 463,642,868 of CM048745.1, read as the reverse complement.
GCAACTAAACTGTGCGTCTTTCTGCAGTTGCACTGTGAGCAACCGTTCACATATAACTTCACAAATGCTACTTTGTTGTGCAGTTTTCAACATGGCATCCGCAGTCTCAGCTGATCGCGATTGGCACGATGCATTTCATTCGCGTCCAAACCATCGTTAAACTTTGTTCCATAAGCACACGAAGTGTTTTCTTAATTGATTCGACATTATAGCCGCAAAGACGCCAACACGTAAACCTCGAACGCAAACTCACTGATACGAAGTAAAATGGTCGGAAATACTCCGCGAGATGGCAGTCGAATGTCGATATTTGGTGGTGGAGGAAGAAAGTGACGAAACAAAGTACAACCAAGTTGAACTTTTTGTTGCGTGGAAAAATTCGTATTTTAAATGTTCAAATGTCTGTAAATCTATCGGACCAAACTGCGTGGTCATCAGTCCGTAGCTTACTAACTACTTAAACCTAGGTAAACTAACCTACAGACACACACACACACACACACACACACACACACACACACACACACACACACACACACACACACACACACACACACGCACGCACGCACGCCCCAGGGGGGACTCGAACCTCCACGGCGAGCAACCGAGCGCTCCACAGTGAGGTGCTTTAGACCGTTCGGCTACTCCACCTCGGCACGTATTTTAATGGTGGAGGGAGGGATCAGGAATGACAATAGTTTCATCACTGTCTATTATGGGGGAGGGTAACAGTTACAAGCAGTAATTCACTTCGCGTTCTTTAACTACACTACTGCGTTTATGCACTGACAGTTACACTCACTACGTGTGGTAACGTTTGCGCGTGTGTGTTTGCGCGTGTGTGTTTGCGCGTGTGTGTTTGCGTGTGTGTGTTTGCGCGTGTGTGTTTGCGTGTGTGTCAGTTTTCTCAATCTTTGCATTTACTTAGTATTGTGAAAATATTAAATATTATCCGCAGGATTCTGCCATCAACTGCAATCGCTGCACGGTGTCACTGACGGCTTCATAATGGGCGACGTAAACGGAGATGGGCGACCGGCCAACTCCTCAGAATCCTCAACGGGAGAGCCGGTAGCTGTGAGACGCCGCCTTGGCTTGGACGGCAGCTTCACAGGATCAGAGACGAGGCGGTCTCCTGTGCCACAGGCAGCAGCTACCTTCAACGCAGGCTGCGATGATTTATTCAGCAATAACGCTCTTTCATTTGCTTCTGGATGTGTCAAGAACGTCTTAACAGGAGATCAAAGGGTCTCAGATGGTGAAGAACGAAGAATATTACAAAGTACGGTCTCAGTCACGCCCGTTGAGCAGCATCGTGAAGATGTAGGTGAGTCCAGGGAGAGATGCAATCGGAGTGGCTGTGATGAAACGAGTGAGCGGAAGACCAGTGGGAACAGCAGAAGAGAGGCTTCCCAAACCTCTGATACTGACAGCGGTAGTGACACTGAAAGCTTTGGTGGCTCTACATATTCTCTGACTGAGCTGGATGTAGCATGCGAGAAAGCATCCAAAGCTTTGGACAGAGAAAGGAAAAGAGAAGATAGTGTTCTCACTGTCATGGATGAGAATATGACTCAGATATCTCAGCTGACTTTTAGGTTTTATAACGTCGTAACGGTACCTCTTCCGGAACTTGTAGTTCAATCCGAAAACCCCGATTTTCGAAGGTCGTGTGTGTTCACTTATGCATTTTATGAGAGACTCGATGCCGTCAAGACCTATGTTTGTCGGGTCACGACTGAAGCCGAAAGAAAGGGGAATGTTAAATCACCAGTAACCGTGGTAGGTTGCGAAGAAACTGGTTCTGACAGTAAAAATCCGTTCGAAGATTCCTCCAGTTACGAAGACCAGAGATCGCGTGTATTTGGTCACATTTTCCGCAGCTGCTATGTACGTTGGGCATACAATTCCGCCCGAGAATCGAGGAATGAAGTAGTTCGCCAGCGAAAAGTAATGTCAAAGCTGTGCGCCTTGGCTCAGCGACTTGTATCCAAGGCAGAAATTAGCTGCCAGTTGATACTGTACTGTCTGAAGACAATAGTGATAGAACTGACACAAGCTGTGGAAGTTGGCATGATTTTGGAGGCAGTGGTTGGAACACTTGAGGGCAAAGCTCAGAATCTGGCGGAGTTCCGCAGCGCGGCCTCTTTCGCCGCTCGCTGGACGAGTGAGGGACTGTTGGCTGCCGAACGTGTCATAAGACTTCACCGGGACGCCAGCGACGCTTTGCAAGCGGCTTCGTGGGACCTGGACTTCATGAAGGGCTACCAACCGCGCGGCGCTCGAGTCTTGCGCGACATCACAGCTGCTGGAGAGCGTTACCTCAACGTGGTTCGTCTTCGTCAGTCAGATGCAAGTTTGGTGAAAATATGCAATATTGAAAAGAACATGAGAACGATGAGACGCTCGCTAACGCCAGACCTGGTAACTATGACGAGATTTAAATTCCTCATTAACGAGTGGAGTGCCATATGTACCGAAACCTTGTCGGTCGTTCTTCAGACGCTGTCGGTTGTTACCCAGAGCTCTTGTAACGCCATCGACGGAGCAACGAAAGCTGTAGAAAGTATCTTGATTCCGGCCAACATCTCTCTTCAGGAAGTATCGTTCCAAAATGGAACACTTCAGTAAGACGATAATGTTAATGTCAAATTTTGAAATTATGCTTTGTTATAACATTACAAACATCACTTGATCTGAAATATTGTAAAACTTGTATGAATTAAAATTCGTTTTTAAAAATCTTCAGATTTCTTTTTTTGATCAAATAGGCAGCAGGAAGCACCAGAGTTTGAAACTATGGTGTACCCCTTTATTTTGTTCCAGTTAATACTATTGGACTCTTAATACAGAAAATAAAATATTTTCCATCACCTGTGTATGCCATAAACACACAAACACATTCTAAAAGAATAAATTTTTGGAACTGTCCCATAATGAAACGTTGAATGTACGCAAGGAAGTAAGATGAGTTGCTTAATTGACTGCACGCCATAGCAACAAAATATGGCATTGATAACCGTATGTTGTGCGACGGCAGACTTACATCAACGTAATATCACACAGTGTTCATGTCAAGGTTTTTCAACCCCCCCCCCCTCCAACCCCAAAGGGGGTCTACAGCTCTTTTGTGGATACATGTGTGACGCGCACGGGGCCCCGAGCCAAAGCAGCCATCCTTCCGCCCCCAGGCTGCTTTATTCCTTCGCCTGAAGACGGCTTCCCGTGTGAGTTTAGGTGGTTCCATGTACCAGCTTCTTTCTTTTCTCGCTTTCTCTTCACCTAATCTTTGCTTCCCCTTTTCCGTTCTTAATGTACTCTTCTAGCCTTCCTCTCCTCCTCCAATCTCTGCCTCTTTCTTTTTCTTTCCTCTACCCTCTTCCCTGTGCGTTCCTGAAGTTTGCCAACACACTCGCTGTGTAGAATCTGACTGGGTAATGCGAAGTCCCAGCCCCGGGTTGGCATGTAGGGCCCGCACGTACCACCTGTTGAGGGGGTACCTTCCGACCGTGCCTATTGGTCCCTCCGTCCGTTTCTCGGGAGGTGTGGACAATCACCTAAGGCGGGAGATCCCTCAGTGAGGGCTTACTATTGGGAAGGAGCGCGGCATCGGAGACGCCGGTAAACTTCCCAATGACCTTCTTCTACTACTACTACTACTACTACTACTACTACTTTGACCTTTACCCAGAAAAGGAAAGTAGATAAACCGAAGAGCAAGAGGGTTTTGCCTACCTTGCCAAAGTTTGTCATTTCAGGAACTGATGGCCTTGACTTCACGTTAGTGAATACTTTTATAATACAAAGGGGTGTCGATACAATTGCCGGTCCTGTCAAAACTTTGTCCCGCCAACGTAGTGGGACACTATTGCTGGATACCGAACGTGTCTTCCAAACTCAAAAGTTTTTTCAGACACCTTTCGCCAGGATAATGGGGTGCCACAGGGCTCCGTCTTGAGCGTAGCACTTTTCGCCATTGCAATCAACCCAATTATGGATTGCCTCCCATTTGATAATTCAGGCACCTTGTTTGTGAACGACTTTAACGACCCATTGCAGCGCTTAGAGAACGTGTCTCCTGGAGCGTCTTCTTCAGCATTCCCTTGACTATTTCTGGAGTTTCGCAAACGCCTTCCGTTTCTCCCATGCGAAAACAGTGTGTATCAACTTCTGGAGACATAGAGTAACTTCCACCATCTCTCCATCTCGGCCCCGTCGCTCTCCCATTTGTGGAGACGACATTTTTAGGGCTAACGTTGGATAGGAAACTTAGCTGGTCTCCATATGTGTCTTCTCTGGTTACCCGCTGTACTCGTTCCCTTAACGTTCTGTGTTCTTAGTGGTACATCATGGGGCGCGGATCTTACCGTCCTGCTTGACCTTCATCGGTTCACTATCAGATCAAAGCTGGATTACGCCTTTGTACTCTTCTGAACGGCCGTCTATTTTACGCCGTCTTAACTCTATCCTCCATCGGGGGCTACGCCTGGCAATAGGACCATTTTCACTAAACCTGTTGAAAGCCTCTATGCCGAAGCTGCCGAATTTCCTTTGACCTATCGGCGCGACATATTGTTGTCGGTACGCATGCAGTCTGCTGTCGATGCCTCACCACCTTTCCTACTCATCATTCTTTAATGACTCCCGCACCGTTATGATCCTGTTATCGACCGCTCACGGCAAGCCATGTTTTTTTGCCTTGTCCAAATTTTACTCCTGTTCTTATTGCACTAAATCTACCGAATAACCTGCAAGAAACTTTATCTGATGACGCACGAGCTGCTGCCCGAGTCTTGAATTTTATCAAGTTGTCCAATTTATGAAAGGACATTTAGTTCTTCCTTTTGTTGTATTTTACCCTAGGTTTTAGCTGTTTTCATACAGGCTTATTATTCTTTGGTGTACCTGTTTTGATTTGGGCGCTAATGACCTCAGCAGTTGTGCGCCCTAAAAGACAGAAAAAGAAATCATCAGTAAACACTTCTGGGCTGCGTTGCCGTGGTCGATCTATAAAACTTCCTCTCCCTGACGTTTCGTTCTCGACTACGGAGAACATCTTCTGAGGTTGAGTCGACGACTGGCTACTGGGGGCTGAGGCCTCTCCTTATATAAGATCGTAGAGGGCGCCGCCTCACGTCACATGACGTCGATGTGTGGCTATCTCTGGCTATCGCCTGTTCTCTCGATTGCGAGCAGTCGATTGTCACGTGATTGATGCAACGTCGATCGCCATATCTTGTCCAATTTTAATTCTTCTTCTTTACGATTAAAATTGTATTGATGTTTGTGGATTTAAATTGCCTCCCTATACATACGTGTATAATAGTGTGACGTTCTCGCCAGCACACTTGTCTGACCACACATAGAGGTCACATAGACCTCTACGATCTTATATAAGGAGCGGCCTCAGCCCCCAGCAGCCAGTCGTCGACTCAACCTCGGAAGATGTTCTCCGGAGTCGAGAACGAAACGTAAGGGAGAGGAAGTTTTATAGATCGACCACGGAAACTCAGCCCGGAAGTGTTTACTGATGAAGACGCCGGCCGTGAAAGCCTTCATGGGATAAGGAAAAGAAATCGCACTGACGTGTTTTACTGCCCACTGTAGATTTGTAGTTTTATAAGTTTTTGCAAACATTTCGGAACAAAATAATAATCTAAATAATAAAAATTTATAGTTATTTTATTACGACTCTACTATTGTGGTAATATCTATGCACCCAACACGTAATATTCTTTCTGAACGATTTTTAACAAAAAGCCAAAATTACATGATATCTGAATTTAGCTTTGACAAAATACTTTTTTTTTTAAACTTTTACGTCTTTGAACTCTCATTTTAATATATCTCCCACTTTTTCATTATATTTTTCCGTTAAAATATTATCACGTGTCTTGCGTAGTTAGTTCAAAGTTTATTTTCTTTGCCTATACTGGTCATGAGTGACTATAGTCTGGAACGAACGTAGCGTACTTTTTACATTCGGACAAGGGTCGATAGCATGGATAGAACACAGCGTACATTTGGCGTTCGTAAATCGGTCGCGTGACATCCCTCGCCCCAAAATCATTTTTGCGTACGCCATCTTGCTTCTCTACTTGATGATTTTCTTATTATAACTCAAGCGTTGTCAATTCAAAGCAACGACACACTGAAAATTATCAAAAACACGTCGTTCTTACAATCAGTTATGATCTAATGTTGGTTAGTTAGTTAACACTTGCCATCGATGATACGAGAATCACGGATTACTGTTTAGTTTGTGATTTACGAACATCCATGAAACACAGGTCCATTTATCTATGACATATGGTTGATCTATTTTAGAGTATGTCCATGTATGATTATTCTTTTGAAATTGTGCTTGTATACTATTGTTCTCTTCTTCAAATACTAGCCCCACATAGTACCCCCTGTTTTAATACTGATCAGTTTATAAATTTACACATATGGATGATGCGATTGAGGCCAGATCCATGTGAGACTACTATAATCTTTAGAATTGTACGTTATTATTATATTCAAATGTATGCCTGAACACAGCTGTCCACTTGATATGTTACATGTATTCTATTGTTTATTGTATCTACACAACATATATTTTATGTAACATGTATTTTTGTAAATAATTAAAAAAAAACACACCTCATCCACTCACCTCATGTACGAGCATTTATTATGATTCAATGGCACTTGTATACTGCCTATTTTGTCATTGGTTTTCATTTGCAAGCCTTGATTGTATTCATATTGTCAGATTCTGTCTGTTGTCTCGTCATCATAGCACATGAGAGTTAAATGACATATTATCCTTTCACATAATTTATCTATCTAGGACTCTTGATATTTTTTCTACGATAGTAACTTGTAACATATGGTGAGCAGCTACGTGACTGTAACGTCACAATGGTCTAGTTTGTGCAAGGTTAACATCATTGTTACTTGAATAAAACTACACATACATCATCTTGGACACACTATACTGTGTGCAGTCATGAAAACTGTGAAAAATATGGCTAAAAAATGTGTTGAGTCTTGTAAAATACATAAGATACCAATTGCAAGTACATTAAAATTACTAATGGGGTAGGGCGTATGACAATGGAGGCGTGGGAGGGCCAAAGGTTGGGATTGGGCGTTGCTAAATACAGCAGAAACCACATGATAAACTAGCGAGTCATATCTGAACTATAGGAAAGGTAATACCATCTACGTTAAAAGTGTCCATAGGAACCATGTCGAAGACAAACATTTTAGTAGATGCATTGATTCTAATTAATGAATTGCAATATGTTCCATAAATAGTGATTAAACACTTAGAGAGAAAAAAAAGGTAATATTTTGCTATGTATACACTTCCCTTCCGTTTTATTAGTGAATAACACTTGACACAGAAATCTACGACTTCCTTTATATACGAAACTACCTGTATCAGCATCACGGATTACAGTATCCTCCCACTTGACGTGCATATGCTTCAGAAGGCCATTGTTCAATTCGTTGTTACGTATTTCACGGCATGTTCACGAAAAGAACAAATACGCATTTTAGACGGAGCATTCTTACAGATGCACAACTCTAAACGTTGAAGAACATAGCTCTGTTTAGTTAATAAGAGTGTCAGAAACCCTTTTAGGAAAAAGGAGAGAAAAATTTATAGGGTAGTGGCGAGTTTCGAATCACTGACCATTAGCATTACAGTCCAACGCGCTGTCCACTATACTATTTTTTTTTTCTTCAGTTAATCTACGTTTTGCGTTCGTTGGTTCAATTCGTTCATGGTTGTTCGTTCAATATTTGGCTGAGCACTTTCTTTTTTTACAGAGGGCGCTGAGCCACGCGCCCGACGCACTACGGGTAAACAATTACATCACGGGACCTTTACTCTCGTACTATTGATGGCAGTTGTTAATTGATGCTACTATGCCATTTTAGACACTAGATTATCATTTATCATACGAATAATGACGTCTTTTGGTTAATTCTTCAGTGCGCCATTGCTTTGAAATGACAAAGTGTAAGTTTCAATAAGAAAATCATCAAACACGCAACGCAAGATAGCGTATGCCAAAGAGTTCAGGGCGAGGAATGTCACGCGACATCTCCGAACGGCTTATTTTCGTTCATTCAATGGAGGGTATTAAATCTGCGTTATTTTTGCCAATATCTCTCAAACGATACGAGATACGAAAAAAACCCATAAGAGAGCAAAGCTCCTCTACAAATGCGGTTATTCACTTTTCGTGACAGATGAATAAGCCGTTATTTTCGTTTAAATTTCGAGCTGTGAAAAGACGAGCGCAAAGGCCCACTTTTAGTGTTGCTACCGTAACCTAAAGTGGGACAAACGTTCATCATGATAAGTTACAAGGCGAATAGTCGTAAGTTAGGATAATGTGGTACGCACCTGCAACCGTTTTATCTTTCAGGTTGTGTTCATAACTTGTCCGGTAGAGGTCACATCAGGGTAACAACTGTGGCAGACTAACAGTATCAGCGACATCTCACCTGAAGGAACAGCGTTGTACTGCTACCATAAGAAACAATGACGTCGTGATGGGCACAGGAAGTATCAAACCAGGATGTATAAAACAGAATTCTCATCTACCATGTATATTCTAAAGGACTATGATCCTGACCTTAAATTCAGACACAATGCTGCGTGTTTCTGGCGAGTCCTAAGTAACGAAGAATGCCCTGCAGAAAATTGGAGAAATAGTCTGTTAGATGGATACGGTACGTCTGATATGTGATGAATGACAGATTGTGTGGAGGGAGAATATTTTTAGTCTGCAGCAAAGTGTGCGCTGATATGAAATTTCCTCGAACTTAAAACAGTCTGCCGGACCGCAGTTTGAACTCGGGACCTTTTCCTTTCGCGGGCATGCGTTCCACTTATAGAGATACCAGGATAATCTTCATGGCCCCTTCACCCAGCTTTACTTGCACCAGTACCTCGGGCCCGGTCTTCCTAACTTCACAGAAGATCTCATGCGAAACTTTCCGTACTAGCACTGCTGGAATAAACGATATTGCGGACGCATGACTTAGCTAGTGAGTAGGCGTTTTTTGCAGAAATAAATCAGCATTCATCCCCCTACGCTGTGGAAAACCCATGTCTCTGCAGTATCTTTCCTTCCCAAGCATTTTAATGTTGCAAAGTTCACAGGATAGCTCATGTGAAGTTCGGCGAAGTAGGTGAGGTATAAGAGGCAGTAAAGCTTTGAGAACGGGAGACGTAAGATGTGCCAGGTTGGTTCATTGGCAGAGTTTTCCCTGTGAAAAGCAAAAGTCCCGATTTCTTATCCCGCATTAAGTACAGTTTTACTCTGCCATGAAGTTTTAGCGTGTAGGGAATCTGAAAATGCTGCCATAAGTCACCCACACTAAGGTTGTGGAGCAACGATGCACTAAGGAGATGTCCTGTGACAGTTCGTATGCCATTGTTACACATACAGGGAACGTTCGATACACAACATTCCAAAAATAAAGTCCTTGGACATATCGTTGAACTATTTTATCAGTAAGTTGGAGAAAACCTCAAGGTCGTAGACTCGTCCTGAGACCATCCTGCAGGCATCGGCAATGATGATTGAATCATAAACGTATTACACGATTGACGTGGCCTATATCTTCTACTGTTACGAATTCAAATGGACATGCTTAGAATAAACTTCAGAGATAGGTGTCAACATATGCCTACATTAGGAGGCAATCATAAAACAGTGTCAGGAATTGTAGCGAAAACATTCTCCGAAAATTATCTCGAGCAATTATTTCATGAACACGTTAGTACATAAATTGTTGTGAAAACATACTCCTAGCATCAGATAACATGGAGCTAATAAACAACACCAAAACAGGCTTAAGAATTAGTGAATACAGGGTAGTTGTGGCAAGACTAAATATCGAAATTCCCGATTCCGCCAAAATTAAAACAAAATATGTTTATTCAAAATAGCATACATGTCGTTTAACACTTTCCTAAGTGCGAACTCCAGTGTTTCAAACCAACAATGTGAGTGTTGATCAAACGCGGCTAACAAAGAAATAATATCAACAGTTTTGAGAGACTTACACGAAATAAATTACAGAAGAGGGGCTGACACACCATGTTAGGCAAAACAGTTTAGATAACTCTTGCAAAAGCAAAGAAAAAAAGCCTTCTAAATTTAGAAAGACTCACAATATCTAAGACTGGCAATCTTTTACTGAAACATGAAACTCGGCTCGAATTTTTATGCAAGAAGCTTAGAATATTTTCCGCAATTATACCACCTCACGTAACTTGGTAGATAATCCGAAGAAATTGTGGTCGTATGTAAGTATACTAGCACCAAAACACGATGAATACCTTAAATAAGCGACAGCAGTCGTGAAACTACTGATGAGTTGTGTTGAAAAAGAATTGATTTACACAGCTTTCCGAAAAGCTTTCCCCGAGAGGACGAAGCAGATACTCCAGAATTCCAATCAAGTACATCTGCCAGCAAGTGTAATTTATTAGATACCCTAGGAATATTGAACAAACTTAATTCATTTAACAAAAGTCTTGTGATAGTATACACCGATTAGGTTCCTTTTGGAGTATACTGATGCCACAGGCCTATCCTGATTATCATACAGAACCGCTAGCTCATCGAAAACCCGATAAATGGTTTTCGAATGTTCTCTCTCTCCACGCAAAGCGCGTAGGAATACCACGTACACGATCAACTTGGCCAATGACAGGACCAGAGCGAGATGAGGCGACAAACTCTGCTTGCGGGCGTGGGACTTGGAGTCAGTAACCTTAGAAAAACACTTAACTGCCAGCGTGGCCTACGTGGTAACGGTATACTCTGGCTTGCTTTCCCTAGGGCTGCAGCTTTCCGCCGAAACCAGCCGTATGCATTCTCTTTGAAAAGCCTCCCCCCCCCCCCCCCACAAGAATGTTCCATTTCGCTCTCCTGAAGCAAGTCTTGAACACTTAATAAAAGAATCTGTCTTAAATACGCCCCTTTTAATTCACCCTACTTCCAAGCTAAAAGGGTGGTAAAGAGCAACGAATTGTGGTGACATTGAGATCTATACCGGAGATGTCAGGAGTTCATGAAAGAGTGCCTGGAATATTGGGCGTCTTTCATCATCCCTCAACTATCAGAAAAATTTCTCCAGAGGTTGTGGCTCCCATAATGGTTTACTGATCGTGAAACCGAATGGGGAAATTGACTGTTAGTATGTAGGAGCAGTTGTGGTTGCCAATATATTACTTTCTACATTACTGATGGCCAGTTAATCACACACTTACCACTGTGCGTGCAAAAAACGCGATTTACTATCTGTTACTACTCTAAGCTGAGGGTTCACTGCTTCCTTTGAACTAGGTACACCACTCGCAGCTACCGTTATGTATTGAACAATTGTAATGAGAGGTGGTCACACAGCCCCATAAACTGTGGTTGCTTACATTATTAGAATCTAAATAACATCAGTACAATACCATGTTCAACACAAACATGACTAGTCACTTTGTGTGCTTGTAAGCGTGAAAAACTAGTAAGTTTTGAAATGTTTTGGGGGGAGACTCATAGAGATGGACTATGGAGGTGGACGTCAAAGATGATGTAGTAGGATCACCACACAGGTGCAGTATTAATGTAAAAAATTGTAAATAAATCTTCCGTTAAAATGTGACGATAAAGCAAGTGTGACAATACTGAAAACAACCCAAATTAGGGTTTAAAATTGTCAAGAAATTTTACTTTAAAGTCTACATAACAAATAATCTTAAAAATATAGATATGACAACTCAAATAACAGAAATTGACATAAATGTAATTGGTGTGAGATTGAACTATTAAGAATAGGAGTCAATAAACAAAATGTATGGCTGTAGTTTTCCCATATATGAAAAAAAAGAAGTCTCTGTGTCTTAATGAAAGTCTAATGACAAACCTAATAAAAAGTGATGGTCCACTCCTAATTGTTCATGAATGTTCCAGTGAGCGGAATTTTCTAGATAACATAACAAACTGACATATACAGACTAATCAAATTACAAAATATGTTCCTGAAAATAAGGAAAATACAGAAATATTCTGCCTGTATCTTTTGTTTTTTCACAATGTAAACCTGACAATTGGGCTGGGGATCTTGTTTGCGGTTGTCGGGCCATCAGACGATATCCACTACAAATTGTGGGTGTTGTGTTAATGTTTTACTGTTTTGTGGGCACTTAAGACATCACCTTTCCACTGAACTGTTTGGGTAGTCTATGGAAGGTAGCTTGGGAGTTGTACTGTTTTGTGGTAGCAGTGTACGGGCTCTGTCCGCATGTTATGCAACCGTGTCGTCCCGCTGGTTTGGATGCTGTGGACCTGGGATGGTTGTGGCCCCCAGCTACTAGACAGTGCCTGCCTCACCCTACGGTCACCACTTCTCCAGCAGTTCCTACCTGCCTGCTGGCGTGGTGACAGGTGGAAGCGACCACCATGTGTGGCCTCTGTGGCGCTGCCTGATGCGTACTGCTCCTCTGTTGTGAGGCGTGCATGCTGCCCTGCGTGTCGTGACACACGATTCGCCACAGGGAGCCTCCCGCGTGAGACCATAAGTCGTGCCGTGGCATCTCCTTGCAAGGCAAGGGCACAGATTAACATATACAGAGAAGCAGGTCCCCCCTTCCCTAAACCTCTGTCCTACGCTCCCCTCGTAGTTCCGTCAGATGCCAGCAGATGTCAGGTGTTTCCCTGGCTTAGTACCGGTAGATCACACTAGAGGCGCTTCTGAGGGTGCCTCTCGCACATCAAAGGGTAGCGGGAAGGGGAGGCTGAGGGGAGAGCTCGTGCCACCTGCCACGATGCCACGAGGCCACGGCTGTGTCCAGTGTGCCGGCGTTTGAGGGGAAGTGATGGTGGGGACAGCTGCTACCTACCTGCTCTGGCCAGTTTAAAGGGCTGCTTTTGACCTCAGCGCCATCATGGGACATCTTACGGAACTGCTGGTAAATCTCCTTCCACGCACCCCTGAGCGTGTGACTGGGTCCTTACGGAAGTTTCCCGTCTGAATATTTTTGTCTGTGGCAAGGGGAAGCTGGCAGGCTGCCCGACCAATTGTGTGGCCCGTGCGCTCAGAGAGAGGTGTGGGGGAAGGCAGCCCGGCCACTCTCACTCTCACTGCGCAGCTGGTGGTTCACCCTGTCAACTCACCTGTGACCCCACCTGTGACCCCACCTCAGCACGCAGCCCAGCACAACGCCTCGTTACTCTGTACACATAAAGTTTGTTCAGACAAATGCGGTCTTGCAATCATTCATAGGTGAACATATATTACATAGAAACACGTTATTATCGAAGGGTAAGTGACTTTACATTACGATCTACGAAGAAAAATAACTTTGCAAGTACTATTTACGGAAACAATCTACTTTACTTATGAATAAAATGTAATATCCTCATGAGACACAATCACAAAAGAAATGTTGTACAATTCGGCCGACTATAACCACTAAAAATAATTACAGTGGTTAATTTATTTACATAGAGATACCAAGAATTAAATATCTTCTTTTTTTTAAGTGTGTATGTGTGCAGTGTGTTTGCATACTAGACACATTTTTAGGGATAAGTTGGCAGGGGTTGGCCTGGTGATACATGGGATGCCAGATCTTGAAATCTAGCTCACCAAAGCCTTTCGGATCTTCTTGGGGGTGGGGAGAGTGAGGATATCATAACAAAAAGAGTGTGGCTGCAAGCGACGGGCTAGCTGCGGAAATGCAAGCCGCAGAAGGTGACTCATAAAACATATAAATAAATAAATCACATAAAATTTTATACATCTGTCTAGAGAAAGCGTGTGGATACCAGACACGCGCCTGCAGCTCTGTCGGGCATTCTGTACCATTCTGGTGCATCGCAGTTTCTGCTGAAGGCTATGGACGTCGTGTTTGTAGTGCGCCCTGGACATCTCCCTCTCTTACAATGTCATTAAGCACATTATAACCGGTTGCACTCATGCAATGCTCTGTAACATCATGAATACACATATAAGAATAATAGTAACATACTCTAAATGACCATCAAGGTCGACACCCAAGACAAGTGGTGACTCTTACGTCGCCCCAGCACCCAGCACACCACGAATTAAAAAAGGAAAACAAAAGGAACAATCAGTTTCCACACTATATATCGAGACACAAAAAAAAGAACAATCCTATGCTTAAGACATATTGGTAGGGAAGAGAGAAACCGTAAAATTTAAACACAAATAAATAGATCACACTGGACATTAAGATGTATATTGACAATTAAAAAATCATAAAGTGCACATGTATACACACTTCAAAAAAATAAGAAATAAAACAGCTCACTGAACTACTAGCTACGATAAATTTACCACTGCTACATATTAGACAAAACAAGGAAGCTACTCAATAAAAGGTTTTAAATGACATGTTGGATGGTTTTAATAGCCTCGAAATCTGCTGTATTGTGTGCCATCCAACGGATCCTCAGTGGTCCTACATAGGCAGGATGAAACTTATGGCACATTTTCTTTTGCCGGTTGAATAACTCTAAAATTTAAGGAGGACCTTCTCGCCTACCTCAAAGGCTTGTGCCCTTATCCGCTGATTCCACCTTTCCTTCCACTTTTAGCCTGGTCGGCTGAGCCGATTCAAGACCAAATTCCACAACATTGTGACGGCGGTCATCCCCATGGCGGGCACGGTACCAGTTACTGTAGGATGGTTGTCGACCAAACATGCTTGAGCACGGTGACATGTACCATCTCCATCATTCCATGAGGCAGCTCGTTTATGATCTCCTGAAAATCTTAGAAAAACATATAATACCACATTGCAATCATAGCATTAGGATCGCCACATGTCGGTCATTCGTAAATATTTTTATTCTTCTTACGAGGCAGTATTACTGTATATAATATGACTACAGGACGGCCTATAAATGTATCAATGGGTAGACAAGCACAACCGCACATTTCACAACAACCAAATAACTTACCAACGATGTTGACAGATGACCATAAAAGACAAAATCAAAATAATACTCAACACATCAGAATAATTTAAGTTACAGTAGATGTAGCCAGTTTGACACCTAGTAATCCAACAAACTGAAGCCAACATGCTTTCGCCCTCCTGGACCTGTCGGTGCGGAAAGGAAAGACCTGATACCATAAAAATAAATGTTCTAAGATACAATGATGGCCAGAACTTATTAGACAAATTAGGAACCAGCAAACACATTTAAAAAGAAGGAACCTCTTTTACAAACTGTAATTAGCAATAAAATTTACGATATACAAGAGAATATTGCAAATGACACAGGATCAGCAGTTTCTGCTATAAGTGAAAGTTTTTATAAAATGATTTCAAAGACGGTATCTGTTTCCACACTACTCGCACAATCTTGTGCGGCGACTGGGGCGTTGGATTTAGTTTACCAGAGAGTAAAGGCTCTATGGTGGTTGGCAGTTATTATTGAAGATGACATATTGAATGACGCATACCTCGTAATTCCAAAATTGGCTACGCTACTCATTTGGGGATTAAATAATTTATGAGGAAGTGGCTCAAGCGGCTGAATAAAGTTATCTGTAACTGGTGTGGAGAATAATCAATCTAAGAAGTGCAATAATTTAAAGATTAATTATATAGCCCCTACAGCCTGCAACTTGGAGGATAATATTCCTGACAATAATTTTACTAATGAGAAC
Organism: Locusta migratoria; assembly: GCA_026315105.1. Lineage (NCBI taxonomy): Eukaryota > Metazoa > Arthropoda > Insecta > Orthoptera > Acrididae > Locusta > Locusta migratoria. The sequence continues at coordinate 463,627,154 of CM048745.1, read as the reverse complement.
TCAGTATCTAGTATGAATTAAACTATATTTTATAAATAATCTCAATCTACTTACCTTACTGAAGAGCAGCAAGCTGATTTAGCATCGTTGTTGAAGAGATATCTTAATGTGTTTGATGAAGAACCTGGCATAATTCAACTTTTCAAATGTTTGTAAAGTTTATGGGACTTAACAGTTGGGTCATCTGTCCCTAAACTTACAAAATACTTCTTAACTAACTTATACTAAAGACAGCACAAACATCCATGCCTGAGGCAGGATTTGAAGCTTCGGCGTGTAAGGCCATGCGATCCGCAATGTGGCGCTCCAGACCGCTTGGCTAATCCCGCATGGCCCTGGAATAATTAAGGGATACGTTGTTATATGAATGTGTATCCACATAAGATTTATTGTAGGTTTTCTTATTCATACCATGGGCAGGAGAAAAAAAGGGAAAAGGACTGATAACTTTTGTAGATATGTTTGTCCTTTCCAAAATCTAACAACAAAAAGGAAAAAAAGTACAGCCAGAATTAAAAATCTCTTGTATAGGAACTTTATTGACCATCTCAATCTTATACTGTAGTCTACTTTTTAACTATTTATAAAAGCGATAACGGCGTTCGTTTAGTGTTGGACACAATAGAAATGAAATAATGGTACCTGTAAGAACTAGTTCAGAAAACCTGGATGATCTGTTAAAAATATTTTATAAAACATCATTTTTGTCTTCAAATGATTTAAAGGCAGATTTGGTTGGATAAAGAATTTAGAAAATACAAACATTCAATTTTACTGCACGTTCTTATCATTTATGTGTCATGTCAAATGGATCATCTGTTGGTGAAGGAGTATTTATTGAAGATTTAGACACTGTCTTAAAGCCAGATAAGATTGATAAAGTAACAGTATATATAGACGTTTTTGTTATTGCTACTAAAACATGGGAAGAACACCTGGAATTGTTAGATCAAGTTTTATCATGTTTCAAAGAGTTTGGAGTAACAGGAAATTTGCTGAAAACCAAGTTTTCAAGACAACGATTGAGATTTCTTGGACATATGATTTCACCTACAGGCTTACTACCTGATGAAAGCAAATTAAGTGCAATAAAAAATTTTACTTGCTCAACCTGAAAGGAGCAGTTAAAATCATTTACTGGGCTAATATCATTGTTCCTGAAATACTTACCAAACAATTTAATAAATAATGAAGTTTTGTACAAACTAACTTTGGAAAAAAGTAATATGGAATTGGACTAAGGAGTGTTGTTTTCTGTTTGATGAAATAGGAAAGACTTTAGTTCATGTGAACATTCTTTATCATCCAGATATGATGGATTTTTGTATAGCCACCAATCCCTCCATTATGGGTCTAGGAGCAATTTTGTTCCAATGGGCAGAAATAGATGGAGAACAAGAAATCAGAATTGTAAGCTTTGCCAGTAGGATTTTATCAAATACTGAAATATCTATTCAAACTGGAAGTGCTATCTCTAAAATCAGCATTGAAAAAGTTTAACTGCTTTTGTATGTAAAGATAAAGTGTATTGTGAACATCAAACTGTAACATTTTTATAACAATGTAAATTGCTTCATAACAGCCTAGCTCGATGGGCAATGATATTACAAAATTATAATTTGGAAATAATAAATTTTAAAGGGAAGGATAAAGTCGTATCTGTCTGTTTTACAAGATTACTTGAAGGCTTATCGGAATACGCAGATATTGTAGAACAGACAGGAAACTACAAAATTATTCTAATTAAAGATCCTCCATTTCGTAAAGATTATCTTAATGTATTGAAGAATATTGCTTCATCACAAGACAATGATACACATTCGCAAGCCATTAAGCAGTATTTGAAATTGGGAAGATTAGCAAGTACTAATGATTACCAGTTAAATAACGATATATTATAAGGATAGTTACAGAACTGGCGAGTTTGTTTTCCAGAATTACATCTAAACCAAATTATATGGTTTACACACTTTGTCTGGGGTAACTTTGGTCCAGATAAAGGTACCGAGAAGATTCTCAGGCATTGCTATTATCCAAGTTTTTGAACGTTTCCAGAGATGTGCACCTTCTTTCGACAGGCATTGACTGTGTTTAATCCCTGAAAGCTCACTGAAGTTCACACCTTATTTTGCAAGGATGGTCTGAAGTATAAAACTGTAGTCCTTGGTGGACAAGAGGTCCTGCTACTCAGTACCCCTTGTAACAGATAATGTCAAATCTTGATGACTTATTATTGTTTGCAGGTTCTGTTTCATCGTCTTGTCTTTGGCCAAATAGCTTGTCAGTTTGCAAACCACTGACTAAAAACTTTCATTGCTGTTGCAGTAACTTTGAGGTTTATTGTAACCACTAACATATTACACATCACCAAACGTATGACATAATATATGTCTGAACTGTTCCTAGTTTTTATTAACAATGTCAATATTTTAATTTTTTCTTCTTCTCATGGAATACTAATTTCTTGCTTATTCATGGTGCAGCAGAGTGACATTGCTCCACCAATGTTTTCTTATATATAATCTCTGAGTCTTCTGAGGTCCAGGAATCTGCACAGACACAAGGTTCTGGAGCAAGTGAAAGTTCTTAACTGAGAACATACATTAAGGAATATAAATAAGGAGAAATGAATAAAGGGATTTTATTGATCTTTCTTGAGCCATCGCTGAGAAACATGCAATGTAATGTGTTGCACTACAGTTCGAAAAGAATTGCATCTCAAATATTACATATTTGCGTTATTTGCCAAAAAGATAAACCAGTACCGGTATCTTACAGTAGAAAAACTTATTCATGTATTTTATGTGGTTCTCTACTTACTGGAAGTGGTGGAATGAAACGTATGTTAGCCATTTACGATGTTTTCTCAAAGCATGTAAAATTGTACCCAATAAAATTTGCAACTACATCTGCAGGAATTAAACATTTCAGAACTTCCTTTACTGATGTGGGAGAACCTTCAGTTTTGGTATCAGATAATGCTAGTTACTTCACCAGTAAAAATGGACTGATCTCGTTGAAGAAAAGAATATTCGAAAGGTACTTACATCCAAATATCATCCTGAAGCATCCCTGAGGAAAGAGTCTTTAGAGATTTCAACCGGTTTATAACATTTATGCTTCTAATCATCACACTAAATGGGTAGAGTTTCTGAAATTAGTCGAAAATATTCATAATAATCTTCCACAGTCATCAACAAAACATACTCCAGATGATATCATGTTCCAGGAATCAGAAGATAATTTATGGAGTAACATTATCCCTAAAGAGAACAGTAATGTGTATGATCGACAAGCTAAAATTAATAACGTCTTATGTGCTCTCCAAGTGAGTGCTACATGATGGAAAAATAAATATGACAATAATATTTCAAGAACTGTCACCTATAGGATAGGTACCACCATCCACCGTCTATCAACTCACCCGGTAACACACAAACAGGCAAGCTTCAGATTCCTGCTAAACAGACTACATAGAACACCCATCAGAAAACAGAACTACACACAGGAACTGAACACAATAAAACAAATAACAATGGAGAATAGTTATAATACCTATATGACAGACTATACCAACAAATATGCAAAAAGAAAAATAATGAACAGGTCGCGCGCGCGCGCACGCGCACGCACACACGCACACACACACACACACACACACACACACACACACACACACACACACACACACACTGGACCACACACAATACAGAACACAAAACATTGACACAATAGCACAACACACAAAAGGAAATAAATTGCACATACTCACTTACAGCAACAAAATAGTTCACAGTATAGGCAACATATTAAAGAAACAGGGACTCCAAATAGGATACAGGACAGACAACACAATACTGAAGAAACACAGACTACACCAACAGACATATTCAATAGATCAGGTATATATGAAATCACATGCAATACATGTCAGTCAGTACACATTGGACAAGCTTGTAGGAATTTTAAAACCACGTATTCAGAACATCTCAGAGCACTAAAAAGTCACAGTTCCCATAGCACATTTGCAGAGCACCTAATAGCTCACAATCATTACCCAAACAAAATAGGAAAGACCTAAAATATTAAAAATCAAGCCACAACCTATACCACAAACTCACAATAGAAGAAAACTGTTGTTGTTGCAATAGCAGAAGGAAAATCAGTCATGAATGAATACCCCACACTATGCAAAAATACATTATTTAACCCATTAAATGAGTTGTACAGAAAGGATCAGCTAAAACACACACACACACACACACACACATACACACACACAACACAAAGACACAGACAAAACAAACATTATTCAAATCCACCGCCATTCCACTGGAGAACAAGTGAAAGGCAACTGACATACGCATTTTAACAAACAGGCGAACTTTTAAAGTGGGAAGTCATTATGACAGAAAAAAGTCCGCAAAATATGTGTGTTACATTTGTGCTATGTACAAAAACGCGGAAGAGGAAGTGTAAGCCAAAAGAAACTGTAAGTAATAGACAGCAAGCAGATGATAGAAATATCCCCACATACCAAATTTACGTTTTCACACTATAAGTAGCGTTTTAAAAACCTCACCAGATTCAAAAGAGATAATTTTGGTTGCAGATGACAACGCTACCACTACATAACCATGTAGACAGGGTCCCACATGACCACAGAATGTAGAATAAGGTAAAAACCAAAATAAGAAAATACGACTTTTTAGGCCTAAATTTACAAATAGTACAGTAGTAAAATAAATGAATTTTGAATAAATTGAAAACGCATTGATAGTGGCACAGAGGTGCTGAAACTAGTTTGGGTGTATAATAAAACAGTGTTTTGCATATCAGGTGGACCTCATACCCAGAAAAATTTTAGGTGACCTCATATTGGTTAGAACACATCCCTATAGAACGAAAGAACAAAGTGATCATTATTTTATGAAGGAACTTATGAAATTGTAAACATACCTAATGACAGTACTTATTGATTAGTCAATCCTAGGACAAGAGTATCTAAAGGATCGTATCATTAGAAGGGTCTTAAAAATTTTATTGAATGAGTATTTAATAACTCATGTATATTAATGTTATTGTAAAATGTGTATATAGTATATATAAAGTGTATTTAGTATTTAATAGATATAACATACTTTGTAAGTATTAATGAATACAAACACACACACACACACACACTGTCTTTACACGTCATAATGAAATATAGAATACCCATACTCAGATACCAGAGCTGGAGGGAATATAAGAGTTTACTTTACGACATGAGAATAGTGTTGTAACAAGATTGGCAATACTAATGCAGTATGGGTTAGACAGAACGAAGTGAAATTTTACTTCACAATGTATGAATAGTATTGTTGAAAAGTTGGCAAGTCCGGGGCAAGTCCCAGAGATAAATTAAATTGGTCCCAATCCCCCGGTTCCGACCAAGGTTTTCGGGAGGTTTTCCTTGGTTGTAAGGCGTATGCCGGAACTGGTAAGCCCCTCCCACTTATTCCCAATTGGGATCCCCCTTTTGCCCCACTATCAGCTTGTCTGATAATTGGCTGAATAGAACCGCGACTCTTTATGGGCCGGATCTCAAACAGCCCGCTCCACTCCTCGGAGTGGAGAATGAAAAGAAATTTTTTTTTTTTTATTAAAATGAAACTGTGACTTACATGACCTTTATTTAAGCTGAGCTGTAGGATTATTATTCAGATATCAACATCTTTAGCTAGAGGCACTGTTTAATCAGTGTGAAATATTTAAACAAATTTGTAAATAATATGAGTGACAATATCTTGTTTAATGTGTGCTAGGTTTAACTGGAGTTTCACTCCAAATAATATTACGAATGTTTTGAACTTCTAAGGGCTTATGCAGCCCTCAGCTGCAAAATAATTTTGAAAAGGAAAAAGAATTTTTCTTTGTGTGGTTAATAGTAATGATTTAGGCTGATGTTTAGTGCTGGTACTATGTTTAGTACTATTTCCTGGGGGCCTGTGTTCCTCATCAAGACTCTGAATCGTCAACAATACGTCATATCGGCATCGATCGACAAAATTTCGTGAATTTTTATTTTTATTTATTTTATTTTACTTTATTTTTTTATTTTATTTTATTTTATTTTATTTTTTATTTTTTTTTTTTTGACACAGATATACACCTTGCACACATAGTTGCAGGAGCAGATGTAGCTCAATATACACCAAAACATCAGAAATAAAGGACCAAGAGTACCTGTACTCACACTTCTCTTTCAGCTTTCATATTAAAATGAACTGAAATTACTAATAGTGACAAATGTAATTATTATCATATGTAAAATATTTAACTTTAAGGGAGAAATATTTAAAAGTTGCTTGCCATTGTATCATACATATAAAATGATGTAGATCTTAGGGTAATTTTCATGGGGTCATGTTGAAAAAGAGAAAAAGGTATATAATATACTAAAGGTATAGTGTGTTGGCTGATGCTATTGATACATATTGTGATTCATATTGGGTCGAGATATCGTTTGTTAACAAGTGAACAAACCCCATCTGGGAGGCCTACATAAGAGCCACGTTTTGTCAGAGTATTAGTATAAATTGTACCCACAGTTGGGGTTCTCTCTCTCTCTCTCTCTCTCTCTCTTAGTTCTCTCTGCGTTTATTTCTCTAAGTAAAGATCATGTTAAGTTTAAATCTCTCACTCATAATTAGTTATTGTACTGTCTGGAACTTATGGTAGAGTTTGATTTGATATTGAAGTGTAACTCACTTCAAGGTAACAATATCTATGAATTTTAGATCGGGGTTAGGCGACAGGAGATAGTGTTAAAATTCTGCCTCTCAATGTAAGCAAGGACTAAGTCAGATTTAAACACTAATTTGTCAAAATAATTACTATTGAGTTTATTTACATTATTTTATTAGTAATCGGTACTTGTACGAATTGTAAGCTGAAGCAAAGATATTGTGTAAGATATCTATAATTGTGAAGAACTAAATTCCCAAATTCCCTAATCTCATCATCGTGTGGTTTAGGATTTTATTTTTTTACCCTGATGTCAATCTTCTGGTATGCTTCCAACCAATATGCAATGATAGTTCAGGCTCTGCTCTTCGCCTACATGGTCATTACATGTCAGTTCGAATCATATCAGAAGACTGAGGTCAGAGGAAAAGAGAAAATCAGAACTCGCATGATCGTGTAGATTCGGGTGGAAAGGGATGTATAAAAGTGATAAATAAAAAGTGTTTTTACAAATTTATTTCGTAATTACAAACCCTAACAGCATATGTGGAATATTTCTGTAAGTGACAATAAATAATACCTTTGAGTCTTAAATAAATTGTATGTGTGGAATGAAAAAGTTATTATCTACAAGGCGAAAGAGATCCAAGCTAAACTTTTAACTGCAAGTAAAATATCATCATAAAATTTGAGATTTTTTTTTGTTTTGTTTTGCTCCAACTCCAATTTAAATTAACTAACCAGGAAAAAGTAAGTTTCAGGTATTGTTACATCAAATATGAAACCCTAAAGAAAAAAGATATATCATGCTCAATCATTAGAAAAGTTTAATTTACAAAAACAGGCTAGAATAAAATTAAAGCTTGTACAAATTCGCACTCTAGATAGAAGACAGCAATTCATTATGCAAAATAAGAAGCAGGATCACTAACCTACCATTCCAACACTCAACCCAACTAAAATTCAGATCCCAACTATTCTATAAGGATTTAAAAACTAAATGCAGAAGAATCCAGTTACAAACACATCCTATGTTGCATGCCGTAAAGTGCAATACAGTCGGCAGTGATTCACAAGGTCCTTCATTACACATTCTGCTGGCCTGCGATTAAAGTGCTGGCCACTGCATAAGTGGGTGTTATGCGGTGGCGGCGGAGTGTCGCTTTCCACTTAGCTTAGCAGCCGTTGTCAGAGATAATGCTTCAAGTGTTCCACTTTCCTTACGAAGCCCTGTCTTAACGCTCGACTTACTGTTATTCCGTTCGCCTCGCAAAGTGGGGTAGACGTGAGTTCAATAGCGACGAACACGGAACAATAACCTTGATTCGTGCATGGTAACGGGCCAAGCAAGTCCACAGCGCCGCGTTACCTATGTGGTATTATGAGGTGCACGGCCCCTTTTTGACAAGATTGGCACACTGAGAGAACACGACTGATTCGCTTCTCCATATTTTGAAACTATCACACCGCTCTCAGCTTGAGGAGTCACTTCCTGACGCCAAAGTGTGTGTACCTTAAATGGGTATGCCAGATTAACTTGTTCATCAGTTCGTCTGGCACACATAATTTCCACGAACCGTCCTGGGTACCTCAGTTATAAAAGAAGATGGCAAGATCCAGTTTCTCTCTCCACCTGTTCTCAATGGCGAGGAGGCCTCGATCTTTATCCCGCTCCCTCGCTATGTCTCGGAGGTTGGCAGTAGTGTAATTTTCAAACTCCACTTGCTTCATATACAAAATAAAAAAGTTTTCCCCCTCGACAGGCGTCACTTCGCTTTGTTCCAGATCCACAGGAGATCGAGAATGCGCTTCAGCAATGACGTTCGTTATCCAAGAAATTTGTACAATCGAGAAATTGAACTCTTGGCATGCCAATGCATATCGGGTCAGTTTCTTATTCTTGAGTTTGGCAGTCATCAAGAATTCTAGTGCTGTTTGGTTTGTGTAAACCCGAGTTTTTCTCCCACACAGAAAGAAGCGGAGTTTGTGGAACCACCACATGGGCCTCGAACTCTGTTACCGAGAACTGCGTTCACATTTCACGAGCACATGGTTGCCAAAGGATATAGTTGTTGCCCTCCATATGCTCCTGAAAGGCTGCGGTGGAGCGGCCGAGCGCATTGAGGCGCTACGCTACGATGCACGAGGTCGTTTCCCGTCGGGGGTTCTAATCCCCCCTCGGACATTGATGTTTTTGCTGTCTTTAGTATAAGTTAGTTCATAAGTAGTTTGTAACTTTAGGGACTGATGACCTTGCAGTTAACTCCCATTAGCTTTACAAACATTTGAAATGTTAAGATTAGCCCAACGTGTGTTCCAACGATCAGATCAATATATTTATTAATGTCTATTAAAAAGTTTGTGACTTGACTGCGTGAATCCTGATTACGGAACTCGCTCTCGCTTTCGCTGCTTGCGTCGTCACCGATATTCTGCCATGACATTGGCATGTTTGTAAATGACTCGCGATTATGTGTTGCTACAGCCCTTTCATAAACCACTTACGCTCTGCTGCGCTCGCTCTTGTGTATTCTGCTGGAGAATACTGCACGCCAATGTGGGAAAACAGCGCCCACACAACAAAGATTGACGTCCAACTTAATGAAGCCATGAGAATTATCACTACGCCAATTCAGTGGTCTCCTGTCCTGGCTAACATTGCTCCGCGAGATCTGAGGAGGAAAGCAGCTAAGGTAAAATTCATAAAGAATGTCGAGGCTTACAAGAACTCTCCCTTGGATGATACTCTAAGGGATCCGCCAGCATGTCGTCTAAAATCACGGAAACGCAGAAAGCACCACTTCTTTCGACGTGACCTCCAAGTGGCAAGAACGCTGGAACGAAAATCCACCCCACAACGGCCACCTCGTGCAAGACCCATCGACGAAGGTTGAGGAATTTCATCTACCACGCCAAACCTGGTCGAGACTGAACCGCATTAGGACAGGTCAAGGGAGTTGTGCTTACAACAAGAAGAAGTGGGATTTTCTTCCATCTTCTGACTGTGACTACGGGACAGAGGAGCAAACTGTAGGGCACATCGTCGAGGAGTTCCACTGCGAGCATTTAATGGTGACCTGGAGAGATTACAACAAGTGACAGAAAGTGCTCTGGACTGGTTGTTAAATTTGGACATTTCTATATATATATATATTTGTTTGTTTATAAACAAACGTATGTAGAACTTGTGGGACTTAACTACGGGGTCATCAGTCCCTAAGCTTACAAACTACTTATGAAGTAGCTAAGACTGAGGACGGCACAAATATCCATACCCTAGGGGGGACTTACCTCAGAGGATAACTTTTTCTCATATACGTTGAGAGTTTTACCACAATTTTTATCTGAACTGGACTCCTGTGTTCCTCTGTTCTCTTTGTCGAATTTTTCTGGTGGAGACAAAATGCAGCTTTTAGGTACTCCGTTTCGTCTGCTTGTCCCAGTATTTTCAATGCCTCTTTTCATGAGATCTTGTAAAAACTGAACGCTGGTTAACAGGTTGTCAAAGAAAAATATGTATGGAAGATTTTCAGCAGCTGATCGGCATATGTACATTTAAATTCGTACCCGCCCGAGACCTTTGCCTTTATATATATATATATATATATATATATATATATATATATATATATATATATATATATATATATATTGTACGATAAATAAATAATCATCCACCTCGTGCTGAGGCCGCTGCACCTTACTTATATCAACCGCTCGCGCCTGGCTCCTTGCCTAACAGACATTTGCATCCGGAACATGGAATGTGGTGCCGACACTGATCGTGGCTACCGGACCTCTTTTCACCATTCAGGTAAGCGCTGCCTGTCTCGTACATAGCGTCTGCTGTGTATTGAGGGCACCACTGCACTGATACAGTAATATACAGTAGAACAGGTACCGAAAATTGTCTCCAACAGCTCAAGCTCTAATGGCTGGTTTTGGGACACAAACTGCTCCATCACGAACCTACACAAACGCATAACCCCATGACTACCAATGTGCTTAGCGTGCAAACAATGCGAAACTTTCGAGCAACTACTGATTGCGTCAACGTGTCAGTCAGGCACAGTCATGTCAGTCAGCAGCCAAATGTAGAAGAGGATGTTGTAGGGAGCAGACGGCAGCAAACACGCCTGTCGGGCGTCGGCAGGGCTGGGCCTCAGTAGCGGGCGTGGGGTCACGGCCAGTGCTGCGAAAACAGGGAGGGGGGAGGCCGTCCGCTGTCCAAGACGGCGTTTCCGAAAGTAAACACAAGGAAGTACACGGTCGATCCATTAGCGCGCCGCCGGCGAGGTCGATAGCGTCGCCGCTGCCGGGCTGCGCACAACAGCCGCCGGCCTGGGTGGGCGATCTTCCACCTCTCACCCGGGCACACAGTTACATCCATCCTGCAAGGAACACTGTCGAAACGGCGTTCCGCGAAATAGTAACGCTACTCTGACACTACGGTCCGAACGGCTGACATAAGAAAACTCGCAGCGTTCCCGCAAACTATATGGACAATATAAGGATCTCATTGTTCAATGGGGCGATCAATAACTGTTTAATAATGATTTTGCAACCAAGGTCCCATTTTTCATTTATTATGTTACTGGTTTCGGCGTGCTCGACGCCATCTTCAGACCTGTCGTATTTTACATAACTTCACAACATTTTTTACATACTAAAAGAGTACATCCAGGTTGAGGCGTCACCAAACATAAAATTTCTAGTCGCAAATAAAATATATACATCCAACTTCCAATGGTTATGAAGCGAGGTACTTCAAAGTTTAAGTTCAATATTAATTGAAGTACAATGATATTTTGTGATTCAAGCTCTTCTCTCCCGTGTTTGATTTCTAATATAAGGTAAGGATTGTTTCTGCCTTGTCGAGGTGGAGTGGCCGAGCGGTCTAACGTACGTTCCTGTGTAGCGCGTGGTTGCTCCTCGAGGAAGTCTAGAGTCCTCCCTCGGGCATAGGTGTGTGTGTGTGTGTGTGTGTGTGTGTGTGTGTGTGTGTGTGTGTGTTTGTGAGTGTGTTGTCCTTAGGTTAATTTAAAGTAGCTTGTAAGCCTAGGGACTGATAGTCTCAAAAGTTACGAGGCTTGTTTGATTAGTCTGGTAAATTATTCTGAAAGACGGGAAATTTTCGGAACCTGCGCTTTTGTTGGTAAGCCTGACATTTCCACGGATATTACTATAAGTTTTCAACGGCAGCTGTTATTAGTTGATTGTTGGCTGCCAGCAGAAGTAGTAACTGCCTAGTTAGTTCCTTCGGATGGAGCAAAACGAATTTCCTGCGGTTATTAAACAGTTTCATCTGAAGGGTTGGACTGCACAGATGAAATCCGAGTTGGATGTGATCCATGACGGTTCTGCGCCAACATTGAGGAACATTTAACTTTGGATCAATGAGTTCAAACGTCGTCAGAGAAGTACGAAGATGGAGCACGCTCTTTTCGGCCCATTAAAGTCACCATACATGAAACCATCGATAAGGAGCATGATATGGTAATGGAAGAACGAAACTTTAAAGTTCGCAAAATAGGTAACATTGTAAGCATCTCAACTAAATGATGAAAGACAACCGTGTATCGTCTTCCATATATTTTTATAAAATTATGATTTATTTGATGTTGCTAGATTAGCATTTCGTTAAAACTAGAACCCCTATTTTCAAGGCATGAGGAATAGAATTTTATTTCATGTTTTAAAATATTAGTTTCTGAAATGTTAGTTAATATTGCTAGGATGTAATTATTCTAATAATTTATTATTGTGGTTATTAATGTGACAATAAGTACGGCTTGTTCCGAGCGAAGTGGCGCAGTAGTAACACCCTGGACTCGCATTCGGAAGGATGGTGGTTCAAATCCACCTCCGGCCATCCAGATTTAGGTTTTCTGTGATTTCCCTAAATCACTCTAGGCAATTGCTGGGATGGTTCCTTTCAAAGGGCAGGGCCGATTTCCTTCCACATTCTTACCCAAAACTCCGAGCGTAAGCTCCATCTCTAATGACCACACTGTCGAAGGGACGTTAAACTCCAAGCTTCCTCCCTTCCTAAGTATGGCTTCTCCGTTATGTCACTGTCCCTGTGAGAATGTGTACTTGTTTTACTTTTAAGTGGATGTGCGATGATCTAATGGCTGTCTGAATGTGGGTGGTAATAGCTCGCTTTGCATGGTTCTCTCTGGCTCAGAGTCGATAGTTGGTCGGCACAAACCTCTGCTGCTGATGCGACCAAAGAGGTTACAACAGCCTTTGCTTACAAGCTAGTCGATGTGCCTTCTCCAGGGCGAGTCTCATGACCTTCTCCCCCCCATGCCACTGCTGTTATCATTGATTTCCCAGTTTCTGGTAGCTTTCCCCCGCCTTCTGGCCGCTACATCTTCACTTTGTGCTCAGACCGTGGTGAGGTAAGGTTGGTTCTGCTCTTGCGCTTATGGAGTTGGTAGCAATTCGTTGTCCAGCATGTTTAACTTAGACTCTTGATCTTGGATTCATTTTTTGGAATATTCCTTCCGATCGTGTGCAGAAATGTGTTCTAGTTTTTCAATCCAGTGATTTACAACATACAAACGCGATGTATGTGTTACTAGTTGCAATTTGATGATGGCATGGTATATGCATACCTTTTATGATCATGTGGTGGCGTACAAACTCTGTGTAAATTCTTTCTAGCTTGGTGGGGCCGGATTTCTAACAGACGATATGTTCATTTTTGTACAGTACATGTAAAACTTTTCGTATCGTTTCTGTCCATGAGTGATATGTGTTCCACATGGTCGGTTCTTAGAACAAAGCCTTCAGCTTCCACTATTCTCCGAACTTGTAGTATGCACTCAGTCTTTGTCAGTAATTCTCTCCGAGCCTTGTACAACCTCCTTCAATAGCTTTCTTATGAAATTCTATGTATTTCTAAGTGTTGAATTCCATAGTTTTTATTTTTACATTTCCGTCCTTGTAATTATTTCACTTTTCCGTTTTTTTTTTAGACTGGACTTCATCCATCTGTAATCGCTTCCTATCGCGTGTAGCCGCATTTCAGTAGCTTCCTTGTGAAATTCTACGCAGTTCTAGGGGTTGAATGCCGTAGTTGATTTTCTTTATTTTTCGGAAATTGACTTTATACATTTTTATTGGTTTTGGGATCCACGTGGGTCCGAACTCCGACTTCAGGGGTTTGCAGCTAGTCACCTGAATTCACACCACCTCTCATAAAACCAGTGCCTAGATGGTTTACTCTCACATTGAAACTTAAGTGTCCGCCATGATTTTGTGTAATAGATCCGATTTTTAACCACTTCACATTCAATGGAGTGTGGTCATGTAACGTAGCCGTGTGTCGCCGTTAGCCTGCTTCCTCTCGGTCTAATCTAAATGCAATTTAACTTTGCTATACTCACGCACCATCTCAAATCAGGCACGACAGACCAGAGCCATCTTCGCAGTTTTATTGTATATTGTGTTGTATGGTACATCCGGGTTTACTGAATTTCACCAATGATAGCGGCGCCTGCTTCTGTCGCGTTTCAGCACGCTGATTTTGGTGAGTTTCGCTGTTGCATTGCGTGTGTGTGAGTGAGTGAGTGTGGTGCGTAATTCCTCCCCCCCCCCCAAGCAGCGTTAAGTTCTGTGTAAGTTATCGTTAAACTCAATGCTGGAGATCGTCAGTATTAAAACCTGTAAATAGCATGCACTTTTATTGTATTAACAAACTTGGTTCCCCATTTTGTTTGTGTTCGACCTGAATAAAAAAGTTATGTTAAGTATAATTTTCACTTGCCTATAAATTGTAGTTTTCGAGCATCTTCCCACTTTTTATTTTATATTGCTTTTCAGCAGTGCTGAGAAAAAGCTAAGATGCAATTTTGAATGTTTAAGTTCCGTTGCGCCATAAATGTTTTCTTAGCCACCATTATGAAATAACTATAATTGTGGTGGTTTGTTTATTAATGTCTGTGTGTAATTTTGTGTGAGCTACTACGTATATTGGCCACTGTGTCGTTAACCTCCTGTTGTCAGAGTAATTTGAACCAAGTCAGTTCTCAATTAGGGCCAGGGAACAAGGTTTTTCACAAGGGAGTCCCGGTAGTTAACACGGATCTCTCGCTAATTTTGCTGCTAAAATTAAGCTTTTTTTATAACAGTAAATTCTTATCTGGGTACCTCCTACCAAAAGGAATTAAGCTGTTATTACGTACACTGGCCTACTTTTAACGAGTGCCTTACATCCTTGAATTGGCCGTGAAAAAGCTCTGTGTTGTTCACGTTAGATCAAAACCGGCAACGAAAGAACATTTCTATTCAGAATCTCACACTGTTTAGGCGCAATGTATGCTACCTTTCGCGCAAGTTCATAGCTACGGATGTAACATGGATCCACCATTACTCTACAGAGACCAAATAACGGTCAAAACAACGGAAGAAGAGTGAGGAGAGTGCACCAAAAAAGGCGAAACTGTTTTGTCGGTTGGAAACATCATGGACACTTTCTTTTGGGATTCCCAGGGTATAACCTGATAGATTATTTGGATAACGGCGGATCGATAACTGGGCACTATTACGCTGCTCTACTGGATCGTTTGAAACCGGAACTAATAGAAAATCGTCGACGTTTGGCACAGAGGTTAGTGTGTTTCATCAGGACAATGCACCAGACCACATACCAGCTATCGCGATGGCAAAAGTGCACGACATAGGATTGGAATTGGATCCTCACCATCCTTTTCACCAGACATAGCTGAGTGACTTCTTATTCCCAAACATGAAAATTTGGCTTAGTGGGAAGCAATTTTAATCGAATGAGGAAGTGTCCGCCGCTGTGACAGAATATTTTGCAGAGTTTGACAAAGCCTAATTTTCGGATGGGTTAGAAAAATTGGATACTCGCTGGACCAAGTATAGCCCTTTGCAAGGGGACAGTGTCGAGAAATACAGTGAGTTCTCGCCTTTGAAACAATTTCTTATTCTATTTTGTCAGACTTATCAAACCGCCCTAATAAGTCCCAGAGATTCACAAACATTTGAACATTTTTTTCTGCCTTCAGCTGTAGCAATTTATGGTTTTTATTCACCAATACATGTTTCGGCGAAGTTTCTCTGTCATCAGTGGGAATATTTTAATATTGCGTTTTAAAAGGAGTTAAACAGCATATCAAGAAAAACAGTGATATTAACTGATTGAAATACGAATTCAAGAAAACCACGAAATGACATTAGTGTTGGAATTTAAAACTGTTCTAAAAAGGTCACACAGTTCCCAGAAACACGAAATGTAGTTGTAAGAAGCAATAATAATTTTAAAAAATCCCACAAATGTTGGAGAAACTTCTCCGAAACATGTTTGGGTGAATAGAAAACATAAATTGTGTTCGCCCAAGGCAGAAACAATCACCAATACTAAATGTTGAAAACTTCCCACTTGAACGATTTCAGACCAACACCAAGTCTGAAAAAGACAAAGTCATAATAGAAAACATAAAGTTTAATGAAGTTCCAACATATTTATCGAGGGTAGAAGCAGCATCTTTTCGCCATTATCTGTATTTTTCATTAATATATTTCAGCCTAACACTCATTTCATGAGTTGACTTCTTCATACTTTGCGTTTGTTTCACAGTGGGTGGATTCACCATAATTACTGCGGTTGTAACGATTTTAGTAGCAATATGTTATGCTTCTCTCCTGTCTTATACCAATTCTAACGGTAAGACAAACGTGTTTTCATATTATAGAAGTGTTTGGACTTTCTTCATTCTTCCCCCTAGTACCCCCCCCATTTTTTGTTCCCTCCTTCCTTCCTCCCTCCTCCCTGCCCCCCCCCCCCTCCCCACACGCCACCATCCCCTTCGCCTCTTCCTGATAGGAAAAGAAAATTACAATGTATTATTACTCCAATTTGTCGATAATTTACCACTAAGTGTACAACTTCTGACAATTAACTGATAATTTTTAGACCATTGTATATCGTTACGTTGTCTACAATGAGTTAATGACCATCCTTCACACCTATAATTAATATACGTCGTCCGACATCCTACAGTGTCACTATATGCTTTGAAATTCCACCTGCTGGCAAGAAATATTATCCTGGTCAACTCCGAAGTTAATCCCGCTTCTAAGCTACATACGTCAAATCTATCTATGTATACGTGTGGCTGTCGCCACAAAACAAGTGTAACGCCGGCCGCAGTGGCCGAGGGGACTGAGGCGCTCCAGTCACGTTCTGCACGGCCACTACGGTCGGGGGTTCTAATCCCCCCTCAGGCTTGGATATTTGTTTCATCCTTAGTTGTAGCTAGTTCATAAGTAGTTTGTAAGTTTAGGGACTGATGACCCCGTAGTTAAGTCCCATAAGCTATACAAACATTTGAACATTTTTTGAACAAATATAACACAATGTAAATTCCCAAATTTTCAATATTGTGATTTATGTAACTTTCTACTGTTATGTGCTTTATCTGAAATTGTTGGTAGATATAAACGTGATGTTAAAAATGTCATGAACACATCGTTAAAGTCATAATGTGCTGGAGCGCGACCTGAATTTTTTCTTCTTTTCCTGTGACCTACGCAGTTCATATGCAGAGCTACCGATCAAGTTGATCACGGTCTCCTGCCTCTTGCACGACTTTATGTGGCATTTACAATGTGCTTCTAACATTCTTAGTTCAAGGGCTTGCCAGATACCCCATTACCTCCCTCCCACCTCACCTGTAAAAGTTTGTGAAAATTTTCTAAATATTTGTGAATTGTGTAACTTCGAAGGGACCTGGGCACCAGACAGGTATTCACGTAATGGGATGTGGGCATCCTCCATAAAACATCCCGGCTGCCCTGCACCCTAGTCCCCACCATTATTCCAACCAGTGAACTGTTACCGGCGCCGGCTCACCTCCCCGTCCGAGAAGCAGGCGCTGTAATATGATTGATTACGCGGGTAGCCGCAGATGATGTGATAAGATCAACAATATCCCAGCAACTGTATTTTTTTCAGCCCTGCTTTATTACATGGACAACTGGTTTCGAACATTGTGCCATCATCAGGCGCTCTGTAGAAGTAACGTGACTGATCTTTAATTGAAAACAGATGCGCCATCCTTATAATGAGTGACTCTTCATTCATGGACATCACTGCTATTGACGTCATATTACCAAACAACAATACAGTAGTACGAGCCTAACAGTACATCAGACTCAAACGAATTAAGAAAAATTATAAAAATACTGCAAAACTCTGATACGTGTAATTCAAAAGAGAAATAATGTACTCTTAGTAAAATATCCACTTTGGTCCAGAACCTGATCAATCCTGTATTTGGTCTTCAAAAAAATGTTCAAATGTTTGTAAATCTTATGGGACTTAACCACGGGGTCATCAGTCCCTAAACTTACAAACTACGTATGAACTACTTACGAACTTGGACGGCACAAATATCCATGCCCGAGGGGGGATTCGAACTCCCGACCGTGGTGACTGTGCAGACCGTGACTGAAGCGCCTCAGTCCCCTCGGCCACCGCGGCCGGCTATTTGCTCTTCAGGGGAAACAAACAGCCACTTCGTGAAGTGCGGCAGATTGTCTTTCAATAATAAAAACGTTTCCCAACAAAGACATGAGACATGTGAAACACTTTCGTATGACAGATTCCGTGAAGGCTAAGGACTAATGTCAAGATATTTAGCTTCATACCTTGTACGCTAAAGAAACTCCAGTATTCAATGTTAAAATGTATTAGGAACATCGTCAAGTAGCACATAACGGTAACAGTTATCTGTATCACCCGTTGACTGTCAAAAATCCCACACAGGGTCCAATGGTATGAGAATAAGTGATCCTGAACATTTGAGCCTCGTACATGGCGTACAATCGAGATATCAGGGAAATATTCGTCAAGAAACTCGACGTCTACCAGCCAGTAAGTGCGGCTCCGTCCTGTTGGATTATAGCTGTGTTTCAGCTCTTCAAATTGTGACACAACAAATAAATAAATACAAAAGTGCTTAATAGATTAGTGCAGATAAGTCTCGGATTCAATTTCTTGCACAACAAACGACTTTTCATTGCAGGTAGTACCAGAAATGGTGCACTCAGCCTTGGAGGCCAACTGAAGAACTACAAGACCGATCTGCAGAGTTTCAATGGCTAATATACTCCTCTATAGTGAAAGCAACCACAGAATTGGCCAAGAATGCTAAGGCTGTCGGTCGGGAGCGACTAACCCCTGAAGAAACGAAAATCGGGACTCTACCACTACCTCATTGGTGGTGCAGTTATGCATACCGCAGTACTACATATAATGACAGTGACTGCGTTTTCTTCATTTCGCGTGTACCTGGGGGTTACTCCGATCCACATACAGGTGATCAACGTAAATTGTTGACATCAGGGATGTGACGAAGACGATGAATTTAAGCACAAGCTTGCTCTGTTCCGAGATATTATTAAATACATTGTGGGGCTTAGAAGTGAAGAGCATTTAGTAAACGTGACAACATCTACTTTGCTTAGTATCAATTGTAAAATACCAATTCTCAACAATATCATCTCCGACAGGTTAGATTAGAATAACTTTGTTAGTTCGTTTTGTCCTGTTTTCCCCACAGTTGCTGTATTACATTTATATAATGTAGATATTTAAGTTATCTGTCTATGCAACTGAATTAATAAAATATTATTGTCATATGTATTTCGCCATTATTTGGAAGGCATCTTCAGTGCCTGTAATATATACATGATTATGTTTTACAATATTTCATATTTATTTTCTTAGTACTTTTAGGTTATAAACAGTTCTGGTGCGTTATTTAAATCCAAATATCAGTAACAAGACTTAAATAATGCACCAGAACTGTTTATAACCTAAAGTACTTAGAGACTAAATATGAAATATTGTAAAACATAATCATGTATATATTACAGGCCACTGATGGTGCCTTCCAAATAAAGGCGAAATGCATATGACAATAATATTTTATTAATACAGTTGCATAGACAGATAACCTAAATGTGTACACTATAATAATATAGATTATATTATATTATGTTTGTACTTGTTCCATACATCATGAATATGACACTTCGTAATGATGTGGAACGTGTCAGGTTATTGAAAGGTGTCTTTACAAATTATTTCTTTGTATTAAATATAACGTAACACAATTTATTTTAATTTTATTTTTATTTCTTTATTTTTTTATTTATTATTTTTTCAGGTTTACTAATTTATATCTAAAAATTCATCTATACTGTAGAAGGAGTTGCCAATCAGAAATTCTGTTAATTTATTTTTGAAAGTTATCTATCTGTCAGGCTTTTGATGCTGTTTGGTAGGTGACCAAAGACTTTTGTGGCAGCATAACTCACCCCCTTCTGTGCCAAAGCTAGATTTAACCATTAATAGTGAAGATCATTCTTTCTCCAACTGTTGTAGTTATGTACACTGCTTTTACTATTGAATTCGGTGGCATTGGTAATAATAAATTTCACAAGCGAATATATATACTGTGAAGATCCCTAGTACTTCAAATAAGTGTCTGCAAGATGATCTTGGATGGGTTCCAGCAACTATTCTGATAACACACTTTTGTGCAATGAATACTTTTTTACTCAATGAAGAATTACCCCAGAAAATGATGCCATACAAAAGCAGAGAATCAAAACAGGCATAGATAGATGTATATCACCCCAATAGCATAAGTAGCTGAATTCAAAAGTTTCAGCAGATCTTCAATGTGTTTTTCTTTTTTCAGTTCAATCCCTCATCAATGGATACACCTAAAATTTTTGAATATTCTACCTTTGATACAAATTTCTGATCAAAGTCTACATTTACGAATGGTGTCATCCCATTTACTGTATGGAACTGTATGTACTGTGTTCTTGTCTGACAGATGTGATAACTTTACTTGTATCATCAGCAAAAATAACCAGCTCCGCATATTCATGTATATAGAATGACAAGTATGGGAAATAAATCTGGTTTGATACAGGTTACCTTAACAATAAGGCTGAGATTACAGGTGGTAAAGAAGCGACGCTGATTGCAAGAACTAACAGATGGCGAAAATGGCAGAAGGGGGTCTATATTAAGGAAATCAGGGAAGCAAGGTTACCTAAGAGACGCATGTGTTCGGTAGTAGAGGATAGGGGGAATTGATTTACACAAGAAGAAAGTACATGGATTCGGCCAAGTATGTTTTTAAACTGACAGACGTAACATCAGACAAGGCATCTATGTTAGTATTGAACACAGGATCATGGAGGAATTTTATAAGACTGAACGCTAAAGGACAAATCAGTGTCGAATTCATATGATGATGATGAGTTAGTAGTAACAGCACGGCCAATCCAGCGACTGAGGGTAATATGTCACGAGCATATGTCGTGCTGGGGGTCTATCAGCCAAAGGAACGACATCAACAAACTAATTAACGAAAAATTCAACTAATTATTTCCTATCAATAGCTCTTCCAAAATATGTGGACCAGTCAACATGTTACCGATTTTATCACCCATCGGAGATTCTGGTCCTCCATCTGGCATGTATGTGTGTTGACATTATCATAAGTTATTTTAAGTAATTTCGGAACCTGGGGACTGATAACCGCAGCAGTTATATTTATAAACATTTAAATTTTGATTGTGTAGCAGTAAACCTAGATCGGGAAACGAACTTGAAAACTGGTTTAAATTGTAACGTGTAGATTTTCCTGGTACAGTCGATGATTATTACATATGTGTGCATGTGTGGTTGATTTCATTCCCTGAAAACGAGACTTCAGCAGACAGTAATGTTAATAGAAGCAGAGGACGATTAATTCGAGGCTCCTGCTCCGTCATAGCTATTGCAATACTGTATGTCACTCGATTAAATGTTTCAGTCACAACGTATTTACTCTGGGCGACGACCAGCGGCTACGAGACGGCTATGAGACGGAGTATATTATTCTTGCCGGCACTGTGGCTGCTGGTGTTCACATTCCGGCTCGGCAGATGGGGAAATTTTAACAATGAATGCGTTGTGTTCCGTTTGCCTGTTCTCTGAGCACTTTACTATCAATGGCAGTAAGGGCAATATTTCCTCGTTTCTGGTACAAGTCGATATCAGCTACGACCCTCCGTATGTTTATATTTTTATATTTTATTAGCATTAGTTACTAATCAGTTTATTGCGATAATTGCACTTATAGTCTAGGTACAACAGGGCTTTCTTCCAGAAGGATGGCAGGGTAGTATGACTACATTTTCAACAGTATTACAACACCCTAGGACCTTGTATGGAAAGACAGAAAACATGATAAATGAAGAGTAAAATTACATTTGAGGCATTTAGCTGAGGATTTCTTCTTGCAATTGTTGCATTGCAGTTGAATTTCCTTGTTTGTTTTGACATCTACTGGTAAGTCACCAACATAATGTTCCTTTCCTATCATAAGATGAATCACTTTTATTTACTCTTGATTGTCGTCCTCTCCTTCGGACAATCCTCTTATTTCCTGTTTGTATGGCAGTGGCAATGCTGCGTCGGCTAAATGCAAGTTGATCGATTCGTCCTCTATTGCGCCTGTAAAGGATCCGATCATTCTGTTCAGCAACATCGATTAGACGTGCTATTAGAGGAAAGTACCACTATTTTCCTCTTATGGATGTTCTGTCTGAGACAATCTCAAATCAGGCATGATACTTTTTATTACTTCTCTCTGGAGAACCGGCCTACGTGTCTCAAAAGTAGAGACTGTTCACAATTGGTAGCCAAAGTGACGCCGCTATTGTCATTCCAAATTGATACTCCTACAAACAATGATAAATTTAATTCAGATATAGATTTACCTCAGAGGGTAACGTTTTCTCGTATACGTTAAGAGTTTTGCCAGAATTTTTATCTGAACGGTATTCGTTTGTTCCTCTGTCCTCCTTGTCAAATTTTTCTGGTGGAGACAAAATGCAGCTTTTAGGTACTCCGTTTCGGCTGATTATCCCAGTAGTTTCAATGCCTCTTTTCATAAGATCTTGTAGATGCTGAACACTGGTTAACAGGTTGTCAGAGAAAAATCTGTATGGAAGATTTTGAGCAGCTAATCGCCAGATGTGCATTTAACTCCGTAGCCGAGACCTTTGCTTTCATACTTTTCATTACAAGTTTCAGGTCCCTGAAACGGTTCCAGCCATATTATATATACGTAGCTCGTACGTCCACACAAAAACTTACATCCCTGCCGAATTGGATTTCATAAAATATACATCATTATGAATATACTTGAAACTATTTAAACATTTTTTAAATGAGTTGTATACCTTTTATGAACTGTTTGCATCCAAGCCGTCAAAAATACGTAATCACTGAGTCGTCAATTGAATAATGACATCAACTGGAGCCAGAGCTATGAAACTTTCATGGAGATTGGATAACAATCTTCTGATCCTTGCAGATCTATCATTTGGATCCAGTTCATTATTGTTGCAAACATGGAGACTGGTTATTATAAAACCGAATCGGTCCCTTGATATGGCGTTGGGGGCAAGTTCATTATAGCTGTGAGTTTCTCCTTCCCAGTACATCTTTATCCTTGAGCCCACAATGTACCCACCAAGGATTAGGATAGCTATGAATACTCGCATTTCATTTTCACTGCAGTCTCCCAATCTGTCCCTTTTCGCTGCATATTGATTGGTATAGATAACCATCTTCATAAAAAATTGTTCAAAGCATTCCAAAGGACTCTTGCATGGTTGGTTAGGTACAGTATACATTAGGGGCCAGTCTACTATTGATTCAAGCATGCTGTCTTTTGTCCAGTTAGAACTTTCTTCTCTCATTATTTATTTATTTTTGATGAAGGACGAGCAGCATCCTGGTTGATTACTATCAATGTAATCCTTGATGTTACTGCACAGTAGACATGTACCACGATATGTTCTTTCTGAAAATAGCTAGTTTTCATCGTTGAATTTGTGGGTCAGTAATAAATATGTTCACATGGAGCTGACTTCCAGGTAAATTTTCTGTACAAGGTTTATACTCAGCCTCTGCAACTTCATCAGTAATGTCATTTGTTTCATTCAGAGGAAGAGTTAGGGTAACATCTCCACCATGATTTGGAAAATCATCATTGCTGTCCAGAATTTCATACAGTTAATTTACTGTAATCCTTTTCCAGCAAATAAATAGGAAAGCTGTTCCTTAATGCTGTGATCCTTCTGGGAAGGTGTCAACAAATAAGACACTAAAAACTACTTATGAAATTTATTGTAGGTAATATTTTTATGACTACATAGTAGATTAAACATGAAAATGTTATTAACATAAAGATAATGTCAATAATTAACATTTACTCACCCATGCAAAACCAAGTCGGTCAATTCATCGATTGCTACAGAAGAGTGATTTTTAAAGCACAACACATACGACTGTGGCACCAATATTACTCTGTTTAGCTGTAATGTGTCAACAATGGTCTTCACACTTACGTTTCATTGTTCCGGAAGTCCAACTATGGGAGTTATAAAATTCTAATATTCATATCCGTACAATCGTTCTGGAAGGATCGTAGTGTGAACTGGGACAAACTGGGGTGCGACTACTACCAAAGGCTGTAAGATTATGAGAAGGAGTTAAAATTATTCTTATTGATACTTTACCTCATGAATATCTCTGGGTGCAGGCTGTCAGTGGCAGGGCCATTTTGATTCACTGTCTGGCATAACAATTTCACTGTGTACATAACATTGACTACCACACATATGCACGTTGTATGTTTAGCGTCCTGGTGGTTCACTACGTCTATATTTGTTCTTATTTCAGAAACACAAAAAGAAATAGTTGCATCAACTCATAACAATACATTCTTTTTAACAAGAACAATCCAAGTCATTTCTTTGCAGATTGAGACTTCTCCTGTGCATGAAGATGGACACATACAGCACTTAACCTTATGCTAAATGTATCTGCCGTCTCCGCAATCACTTTATAAATTGTCGCCACTGTTAAAACCCCGTCTTACCAAGTTAATATTCGACCTTCCAGTACCCGATCACAATCTGTAGAGAATGACATTCGTCCTGTGGTATCTGTTGAAGCAATTCTGGTGATTCGAGCCTTGACAAGTTTGTTGTTAAAATGAAGCAAGCTGCTACACACCCGTAATGTTTTCTTTGGACTGACTCGGTTACTTAGTTACCTTCAGAAGTTTCTTGGTGACCTTATGTACGCACATGGTGGATGGAGAGTGAACATCAAGTTATTCTGCTGTTTGTGTTTCTATGTGTGGAGTGGCACTACAGTGGTAGAGTGTCAGATTATGACACCAGGAGGTCCATGGTTTTTATCTGCACATTCCACTTCTTTCACCACTGGTAATGTTGCTGATGTGAACAAAATCGAGTAGCATCGTGGTTCGGAATCCATGTTACTCTGTAGGTCCCTTTATAAGTGGCTGGATAAATCAATACGAAGATAGGAGGAAGTCAACGACATACAACTGCAAAACCGGACGATGGCTGATAAAACACTGTGGTGTTCAAACAAATCTTCGGATTGCTGACTGATTTACCTTTATAATTTTCTGTTGCTTCTCTATATGCGCCTTGATAATTCGGTGTCTTTGCTATACCTGAACTTAATTTCTTGGTATTCACGGCTAAAACATGTTCTCTACGGTCGACTTTTCGTTGTACCTGGCGCCACTTCCTTTTGTGAGGGGTAACCTGCTATTAAACCTTCTTTCTGTTGTTTCATTATATACTTTAACACAATTACTTGGAATATTGTACACCCCAGGTGTTGGTAGGCAGTGATGTGCTTCATTTGCCGATCTTAAATATTCTTTGATCTTACATGACATCGCACGATGGAGACGATCTGCATTGATTTATTATCTTCAAAAGTAAAACTCCAAAACCGCTATGTGATTATTTAATTTACTGACATAACTTATGTATTTTATATTTTGACTAAGTGCTATGTTTCACATTCTATTTAACCTCCATTTTTAAAGACTTTTAGAATTTTATGCGACCAGATGGTGGTGGCATTGCCTGTTGAACCCGGTCTTCAGTAAAATAAATAATAATATAGCGATCTTTGCTTTTTAATTTTGAAGACAATTATTTATTTGATCTTATTAGTGGGTCTGAAGATCGTTCCGACCCCATGTTTGGCCATCTGTAGTTTCAGTAATGAGAGTAACACTTTTGCGAGATGGCCGCCGTAGTTGGTCAGGGGTTACGAATTCTTCTCTTCGATGATGGAATACCCAATCTTCGAACTAGCTTATACATTTTTATTTAAGACGGACTGTACATGATTGACTCATGAGTTAATGAGGACGCCATCCGGATGCAGCCACACAGTCTGCATCACGTTAAGAGAGATGGTGCCCTCTATTCGCTCTATAAATGCGAAAAACTTAGGAGCCCATTGGGAGTAGCCGAAATACGTCAGAAGGTTGCTTCCGCAGATCTACATATACATAGGATACTCTAAAAATCACATTTTACTGCCTGGCAGAGGGTTTATCGAACCATTTATACTATTCATCTACCATTCCATTCTCGAATAGCGCATGGGAAGAAAGACCATCTGAATCTCTCCGTTAGAGCTCTGGTATCTCGTACTATATTCTGATGATCATTTCTATCTATGTAGTTGGGAGTCAATAATATATTTTGGCGATTGGAGTTTCGTAAGTAGACCACGCCGCAGCTATAGACGCCGTTGTTGTATTAATTCCCATTCCAGATCCTGTATCATTTGCATGACGCTGTCTCCCCTGTATCGTGGCAAAACAAAACGATCTGCCCTTCTGTGGACTCTTTCGATGGCTGCCGTCAAACCCACTTGATAAGGTTTCCACACTGTGCAGCAATACTCCAAATGAGGATGGACAAGCGTAGTGTATGCAGTCTCTTTGGTAGTTCCGTTGCATCTTTTAAGTGTTCTGCCAATTAAGCGCAGTCTCTGGTTCGCCTTTCCAACGACATTATCTACGTGTTCTTTCCAGTTTAAGTCTGTTTTAATAGTAATTCCTAGTTATTTAGTGGAAGTTACGGCATTCACATTCCATTGATTTAGCTTGAAAACAAAGTTTAACGGTTTTATTTTCGTACTCATGTGGACGACTTCACACTTCTCATTATTTAGTGTCAATTGCCAATTTCTACACCATAGTTATATTTAGATCGTTCTGTGCAGTAGGTTCTGATCTTACTAGACGATAAATGACGGCGTCATCTGCAAACAACCTAAGAGAGCTGCTCAGATGCCGGCCGCGGTGGCCGAGGAGACTGTGGCGCTCCAATCACGGTCTGCACGGCCACTACGGTCGGGGGTTCGAATCCCCCCTCGAGTATGGATATTTGTGCCGTCCTTAGTCTTAGTTAGTTCATACATAGTTTGTAAGTTTAGGGACTGATGACCCCGTAATTAAGTCTCATAGACTATACAATCATTTGAACATTTTGAGCTGCTCAGGTATCCTCTATGTAGATCAGGAACGTCAGAGGACCAATAAAACTACCGTGTGGAACGCCGGATATCACCTCTGTTTTAGTCGATGCTTTACCATCGATTAGTACAAACTGTGTCTTCTCTGAAAGGAAACCCCTTAACCACGCAACCTGATGGAGACGAAACGACAGGGAGAAGCTTTATACATCGACCACGGCCTCGCAACCATGAAATATTAACTGAAGTTACCACCGACTAAAGGACCTTCACAGAGAACAGTCCAGTCAATACCTCCAAACAAAATGTGTTACAACTGTTGAACCGTAAATGCTAAGTCGCACTTATCAGTGAATTGTGATGTTATCTGATGTCACACGACCCAATTTCCAGTGAAAAATTGTATTATGAGATCAGATATGGTCGATTTCAAGATGGGGACCTCGTTCGACACTATCCGTATAGACGACCTCGCCAATGCATTACTGGAACATTCAGGTTTTCCTGTTCCTGTAGGAAATTTGATATAAAAGTACATAGACTGCTGTGAGAATTTTGATTCACCCTGTTCCAGTGCTGCAGCCTGGATTTGGTTCTGGAGGGGGCATTTTTTTTAAAATAATGCCAATTGAATTTATTAATCTATAAATTATTTGTACACTTTTTATGATGTAACCAATTATACTACGAAAACAATTAGACGGGAAATAAAATGAGTAGGCTCGCATTAATTTGAAAGTGGAAGAGGAGTAACGTGGTGGAAATGGTGTGTCGTAAAGTAATTAAGCAGCTTCTATGTTACTAGCCATAGAGAAAGGCCTTTAAAGTTTAATTAACATGACACTAGCAAGCATGGAGGTCCGGGTTCGATTCCCGGCACCAACACAAATTTTATTTCATTGCTTCATGTTTATCTTTAATGTCTAGGGCATGTTCGAGACGAAAAACCGTCGCAGGGTTTCTAAATTTATATTTAAAAATAACGCTATTGTGGTTCGTAGGTTTGGCTGCCTTCATAAGATTCCACTCGGTGGTGCCGCTGAGCTGATAAGCAGCGGGCTCCGCATATGAACTATCGGCTCGTAACTGCAGCATAGCAGCAGGGTTGATGGATGGCAGAGAGAGAAAATACCTACAGTTACACAAAAATGTACCTCCGTTTTCCCTACTTTCTCCCTACCGCCTCATTAATGACCCTACATCAGGGTCGTAGCCAGGATTTGGGTCTGGAAGCGGCTGAATCCAGGAGTCCGGCCAGCAGACGTTAACCAGTTGATTAATGTGACATGTTACAATTTTGAAAAACTTTAAAATAAATATTTGGCATCGTCCTTGACATACTAGATATGTTTTTCCAGTGACTGATCGTTACTGATTGATGGAGTCAAGTGTAGGTTATGCCGCGAATTCCAAGTGCTCTGTTACAAGAAAATTACTGATTTATCGATCGGACAAGGGTACATCAAGAACCTGGCAACCATAGAGACAAAGAGCATTAATTCGCTTCCCCAAATATGCCGCTAATTCTGAGTACATTGTTACAGGAGGATAACTGATTTATTGACCGAACAAAGATACATCGAGACACTATCAAACATAGAGTAGGAACAGTAGTAATTATTTATTTTGTGTCCCAGCCTCGTCGCCGCTTTTGTGTCTCGTTTCCGTCGTAGGTGTCGATGGCCGAGTAGAAAAGTACCGACACAGGAATAAAGGATGCACGCTTGTGCAGGTACGAAGGCGAGCAGCCAGTGGGACAACAGAAACTAGAAACACTAGAGTAAATTAGAACGAGATATATACTACACAGAATTTATACAATACTTAAGTTTTACATAGCTCAGTACTGCAGAATGCTGATACATTGTTGAGCTAGAGGCCTGCCTAGTGCCTGTCCGACAGCCAAGTCTTCACTGGTGCCTATCTGATTCCGAAGTGTTAACTGGTTCCTATCTCAGTCCTAAGTGAACTATATCGTTCAGTGGTGGCCACGAGCGGAGATGTAGCAGAGGGCGCTCGTGGCTGACGTCGTATGAACGCCGCGCCGTGCGTGCATGGCGGCGCTCGGCGAAAGTAGGTGGCGCGCACTTTGTACTTGTGCGACACCACAATTTAGATCACAGTCAGCACAAAAAAGGAAGTCCGTCACTCTACATGATTCGATGATTCGATTTTCAAAGAGTAATGCCCACGCTGACACTGAATATCTAGCGCTTTGTTCATTACAACGTTGGCTGTCGCAAATGCTTTAGCATTTTCTCATTACAAGTACTTACTAGTATATCGTCTGTCGTAAATAAATAACAGTCTAGTCAAGGTGCTGACATTTTCTAAGACTATTTCCAAGCCGACTCTCCATTCCACTGATATACATTGAAATGATCGTAATTCGCAGCAATTTTAATGTGTCTGAAACTAGATTTCCAAATTAATAATGTTTACTACGAACAGAAAACAACTATTCCGTCTAAAATATCATTGGCTGCTTCAAACTTTGCCACAATTGGTCGGCTTCATTCGCTCGTGCTAACACCTGTTATGTTACCAGCATTACCCGCTAGGCCTGTGCCAGCGATTGTAAAATTTTACCGAAGTACCTACGCTTTGGGGACTTTCGGATGAATATTCCCTACATGATTTTAATGCTTAAGTGTATACGTGTAGGGAAAAATTCCCTACGTCTGGCAACACTGCATAGCAGTAACAATGGCGGCAATATCAAAGCTGGTCGCGTCGCCATTAAAACCGATCACAAAAACAGCAGCACACGTTTTCAGTGGCGGAATCACGTTGGCGACACATTATCACGTTCACTTGTGCTTGGCAAATTATAGCTACGTTGTAATTTCTTACATGTGTACTATTACGAGTTTCGGGTGCCGAGTCTGCACGGCCACTACGGTCGGTGGTAGGGTTGCCAGATCTCCGGGCGCCGCCCGGAGTGCCCGGGTTTGGAATGAATTCTCCGGGTCTACGGGCCAATGACTCTCATCTCCGGGCTTGAATGTAACCTTCATCTTAACTTTATTTTTACGACGCTTTTTAAGTACTATGCTCATGTAGTGACGATCTACATCGAACTTAACGTATCTTAAAGTAAGGACGAACACAACATCCATGCCCTAGGGGGGGGGGGGGGGATTCGAACCTCTGGCGGAAGCTGCCTCGCGCATCGCGGCCAGACGCCTCAGTGCGCTCGGCCATTCCCGGCCGGCCTCTCTCTAGTAATTATGAATAACTTTATAGAAATGTCAATTTCTTATTGCAATAAAACGCTACTTTTCTCTTCTTCCTCTGAAAACTTTTCATTGTTGCGTCGGTACTAATGGGCTAGCGCATTATTAAGCAAACACTGTTGCGGCAACGTGTCAGCTGGCGACGTTTATTATTTGTATTCGTTCCTTCATTGTTTATCAGTTTACCAGCAATTTTTGGAATACTCGGATCGTGTGTGAACAGACAAGCTTACATTAACTCAGATTAGTGAGTAATGGTTGGTGAAGAATGGTTGCAGGAAGAAAATTATAAAGAGTGGCTACAAAAAGCCGATACTGATGAGTGTATGTGTAAGTGCAGAATATGCAAGATCTCATTTACTTTTAAGTACGACGGAGTGAAAGCTGTGAATAAACATTTACAATCAGAAAGACACAAAGCGAATATTACCACATAAAAGAAGAATCAGTCGCTTCTTAATTTCTTGCCGAAACAATTTTCTGTAGAAGACGACAATGCTGGTTGGGCAGGGGCAGGGGGGAGTTGGTCGCGCCGGCCGCGGTGCCGAGGGGACTAAGGCGCTCCAGTCACGGTCTTCACGGCCACTACGGTCGGGGGTTCGAATCCCCCCGCGGGCCTGGATATTTGTGTCGTCCTAGTTCGTAAGTAGTTAATAAGTAGTTTGTAAGTTTAGGGACTGATGACCCCGTAGTTAAGTCCCTTAAGCTTATCAAACCTTTGAACTTTTTTTTTCGGGTGCCGACTTGTTGAAGAAAAATAAAAAATGAAAACAGTAAAAAATAATAAAGTTTGGAGGTGGCTGGGAGGTTGAGAGGACTGGAGCCGTATTAGCACTGCCGCCCTCCACCCCTTCCACCATGGCAGTGCCACTGTCCTGTACATACCCACAAAACTTTGGGAACTGACGCTAGTTCAGAAATAAATAATGTGACTTTCATAGAATATATGACATCAACTGCGATTGGGCAAAGCTGAAAATGTGTACCCAGGCGGGATTCGAACCCGGGTCTCCTGCTTTCTAGGCAGTTGCGCTGACCCCAACACCACTGGGGACACAGTGATCACCGCACCTGCAAGGACTACCTAAGCACGCCTCCCGTCAGATAAAATTCCCAGCTTCGCCCTGCCCACAGTACTCAAACTCGTAGTTATGAACTAATTCCCGCCGGCCGCGGTGGCCGAGGGTATTGAGGCGCTCCAGTCATGGTCTACACGGCCACTACGGTCGGGGGTTCGAATCCCCCCTCGGGCATGGATATTTGTGCCGTCCTTAGGATTTGCTAGTTCATAAGTAGTTTGTAAGTTTAGAGACTGATGACCCCGTAGTTAAGTCCTATAGACTACACAAACATTTGAACATTTTGAACTAATTCCCGTAAGAGTAAGGGCTTCAAACTTTGCCCACCTCTCCCCACTAACGATAGGATCATTGCCCGTGACCGGCATATTATATATATATATACATATATATATATATATATATATATATATATATATATATATATATATATATGTGTGGCGTCTGTTCCGAGAGAACAGACGTCACTTGTGATACTGCAGTTGTTATTATTCAACATTCATAGAATATATGACATCAACTGCGATTGGGCAAAGCTGAAAATGCTACGAGTTTGAGTACTGTGGGCAGGGCGAAGCTGGGAATTTGTATCTGACGGGAGGCGTGCTTAGGTAGTCCTTGCAGGTGCGGTTATCACTGTGTCCCCATTGGTGGCGCAACTGCCTAGAAAGCGGGAGACCCCTGGTTCGAATCCCGGTTGGGTACACATTTTCAGCTTTGCCCAATCGCAGTTGATGTCATATATTCTATGAATGTTGAATAATAACAACTGCAGGATCAGAAGTGACGTCTGTTATCTCGGAACAGACGCCACATGTATATATAATGTGAATTGTTGCAGGGCACAACAGTTTAATGCACACCTCGGTAGCAGCGGGCCGCAGTGTGTCTGGTTAACCTGCAGGCAGACACTGTGCGCTGGCCGTGGCGAGCCGTCTGGCCCCTCTCTCTTCTCTCTCCCTACTGTGCTGTGCACTCCTGGCGCCCGCAGCCGGCTGAGGCCGCTGATATTATTAGCCGGCGCGTGGCGTGCCTACTAAACGTCGGAAATTCATTAATGCCTTCAAGGCGGGCAACCGCCGCCGCGTGGGAGCTGCATGCCAAGTCTGGCCGCAGCCAATAATTAGGCCTCAAAGAAAGGCCCTGCCCTTTCTTTTGTTCTCCACCCTGCTCCATCTCTGTCTCGCCGCCCTCGCGTCCCTTCCACGCACCCCTACTGTTGGGCCACTCTCTCCGTCATTCTCACTGTGTCTGCAAGGCAGATTCTGCGCTGGATTTATCCCCCCTTCCTCCTACCCCTCCTCTTCCTCCCCCCTCCCCCACCCTTCCCCTCTTTCTCTCTCTACCTCCCACCCTTTCTCCGTATCTCCCACCCCTCTCACCCCCGCAGATGATACCAGTCTGAGGGATCCGGTTTGACTTTCAGTTCTCTTCCTCTCCTTACACCAGGGCGCACCGAGAAACAAGCTTTGTCAGTTATTTTCGGAGAATTCGCGTTTGCAGAATCTCGTTTGAGCTTGTGTATTTCGGGATGCTTAAGCTCTACACTTCTTGCTTGGTTCGTAGTGCGTTAACAGAGTAGCATTCAGAATCCTCGGCAAACCAGTACATTTTATTCTCTGGAAGTCGGAGATACTGCGAAAACTGACGCTAAAATTCGAGGAAAGAGGTAGAAGACTGGGCTCTGTTACTCTGTTCGCAGTCTGCAGTGGTTTCCCCCATTACTGAATCTGCAGTGAGCGCAGAGAAAAGCAAATAATCTATAAAAATTTTCTTTTATGTGGCAGTGCCGGCCGCGGTGGCCGAGGAGACTAAGGCGCTCCAGTCACGGTCTGCACGGCCACTACGGTCGGGGGTTCGAATCCCCCCTCGGGCATGGATATTTGTGCCGTCCTTAGGATTAGCTAGTTCATAAGTAGTTTGTAAGTTTAGGGACTGATGACCCCGTAGTTAAGTCCCATAAGCTTAACAAACATTTGAACATTTAAAAGAAAAGCAAATAATCTACACAAATGTTTTCTTTTATGAGGCAATATACAGCCGCTATGCACTTTGAAAAAAACATTCTTGTGCCCAGAGCTGTAAAATAATTTTATTTGTTATGCTCGACCGGTTTCGGCAATTACTGCCATCAACAAGAGAGTAACAAAATATTTTACATTAGCAACAACAAGATAACATCTTTCAAAAATGTTCAAATGTTTGTTAAGTTTATGAGACTTAACTGCGGGGTCATCAGTTCCTAAACTTACAAGCTACTTATGAACTACCTTATACTAAAGACGATACAAACATCCTAGCCCGAGGGGGGGAGGGGGATTTCGAATCCCCGACCGTAGCGGCAGTGCAGACTGTGACTGGCGCGCCACAGACCGCTCGGGCACTGCAGCCAGCTAACATTTTTCCTTAATACAGCAACATCAAATGTACAGTAACTATTGTAACTGTTTCTAAAAAATTGTCGATTTTATATCATTTAGTAAGTATTCCTGCCTTTGATGCTAAATTATTATTAATTACTATAATCGTTTTTAAATACGATGTGCAGTGTCCGTGTTTATTGATAGAACTAATCAAATGTCCTTCAGACATGCATTCTATCAATGAAAACGGACACTGCACATCGTATTTCAAATTTGTCATAGCAAGGCTTGCGACAAATGTACTAAAAAGTCTCACCCTGTGCGGGAATTACATCATAGAATGTACGAGCACTCAAGGGCAGTAGGCAATGTGTGGCATATGAGGGTTTGGGTCGTTTTGGGAAGCGTCCGCGGGTAGCGTAATGGTAACGCGGCTGCTCGCGATAAGCGGGAAATCTGGGTTCGAGTCCCGGCCCGGCACAAATTTTCATATGTCAGCATTACACCATGCAGCTGATGCTGATTAATATTCGCAAATGCGAATACATTTCTTGTATAATCGTCTGTTTTTCATTTTCAGAAAAAGTCGCCATATTACTGTAAATTTCACGTTGCTGTATTCAAGAAAAATCTTATCGTGTTGTCCAATTTACATCATTTGTTAATTAATCCTTTATTTGATCCATAACTTTTACAAATAGTAATTAGTAATACTAATTAGTAATAGTTAAGGATCAAATGAAGGAATACTTACTAAATTATCTAAAATGGACCGTCTTTTACAAACAGTCGCAATAATTACTGTATATTTGACGTTTCTGCATTCAGTAAAAATGTTATCTTGTTGTTGAAGATGTAAATTATTTTGTTAATCTCCTGTTGATGGCAGCAATTGCTGAAACCGGTCGAGTATAACAATTAAGAGTGTTTTATAGCTCTGGGCCCAAGAAAGATTTCTTCAAAATATCTACGAGTACCCAGCCTAACAAAGAAAACACAAAAATTTTGGAAAAAATTGCTTATTTTTCTATTGAATGAGCAGTTAGATTTTAGAGAACGATATTTTTTTTCCTCTTCGATAACTTGCTATAGAATGCGTAGCTCCTCTGTTGTCACTGTTTTAAACTGACAATTATATGTATGCACTGTCTGTTTTTATGTTCTTCGCCATTTAGAAATGCATGTATAAATCTTGATTTTATCATACTGTTTTATGTTTAATAACCATTCATTCTTCTGAACCAATAACTAATGATTTTGGTATTAATTTTATAATATTTGTTTTAATTTTACTTGTTTTTTACTAACTTAATTATTTTAATAGGTATAACGACTTATCGTTTACTTTGACACGTTATTACGCATTTTAATATGTTGACGTACCCAAGTTGTACTTCTTGTCTTTCATCTATTTTTACGTGCAATTACGTTTGTAACCATTTAGGTTACCCATTTAACTTTGGTTTAACAAAACCCAATGTATGCATTATCCATGAAACTTGCACACGTACGTTAGCGTTATGTTAGCGTGGTTATGTCATCCTTTCAGTTTTATTTCTGAAGTCTTATATTTTGCACATGTTTTACTAAAATGATGTATGTGTTATGGCGCCTTTTAGGCTACTTTTAGTCTGAGTTAATTATGTACAACAAATACTTGAGCTGTTTTCAATAATTTTAACTAGCAATGTCCTTTTCTCGATGTACCATGGCACCAGTAATCATTATACTATCATAAGTCCATTACTCAGCAAAATATATTGCTTAATTCCGCTGTCATCAGTCAACAAGACGGCTAAAGGTATATATATATATATATATATATATATATATATATATATATATATATATATATATATTAGTCACTAGGTACAACTGCAGCTCCCACAGTGTTTACTGGCACACCACAGCCCCTATTCATCGGCGCATCGTTGACGTCGGCTGCTATCCACCATCTGCAATATGTATCGATACTTCATTGCTATGAAAACCTGGCGGCATCTTAACGAGTGTCATCTTTGACCCAACGTATTTTTATAACCTTTCTGTAAATGCCCATAGAGGGCACTGGCTCCACATACAGCCGATTTTGATCGCCTCTTTGCTGAGGGGACGTTGTTAGTGATGTATGGTTTTCACCTTATTGAATATTTGCACCCATACCTTTCGTTTCAAAAAGATAATGCTCCAACTCACTGTTCGTTGGAGATAAACAAGATGCAAGATAGAATACGTCCTAGATAGAACTACATTCTACTGGCATCACACCTATCAGTTGTATTTCACTTGGGCTACGTCGACAAGGTATTCACTACTGGAATGGGTGACCGTCAGGACCTCCCTACGTGGATTGTGGAAGTCATTGGTAACATTCCATCGGAACCGGAGAGAAAATTTATACGCATCACCGAATGTGCTTTGATTCCATGCTGTAATTTCAGAAACTTGATCCAAAACTGACAAATGAATAACATCACTTGGTTTAATTTATTCCTGGGAGCAAATGGAAAAGAAAGAATTCCGATATGTATAATCTTATTCGTATCTGGAGTCAATTTATTATTTTCAAGCAATCTTCCTCTAGAATTCTAGATGTGAAAGACATTTATCATCTTTTCATGAAGCTGTTTACATGGCAACGGTACGACGCGACACTGAGAAGACACACATAAACTTCATGATAGCCAATGTGCGATTTCTCTGTACTTTCACTGAACCCTGGTCTATGCATTAGTTCTATCTGATATTCCCAAGGGTACGATTACGATAAATTTTCACAGAGCAGCTCTGCGCTTTACGAGAGCCGAAGAATATAAAAGAAATTGTTCTCGATTATGTACTCGTACCCGTGCAATAGGTTAGGAAACAGTCACTCTCCTTCTTCAACCAATGGAAGCACAACAGCTGGATACAAAAATAGCTTTTTCAAAGTTTTGCAAGATATGTCCTCTTGATGCTGTCTTCTGTTGCTAAAATGAGCATTTATAGACCGACCAAGCTCTAATATTCAGCTTCCTCTTTCACATAATTCGGCTTGACGGCTTGGATACGCGCTGTGGCTATGGTCAACCTTGTAATGGAAATGAAGGATTGGTGGAAAGATTACGAAACATTGTAAATTCTGACAGTAGGAAGGTTAACAATTTCAGTTACATTCTTACATATAGATACGAGAGGCACAGTCAACTGATGTGATAGCTTTGACATGAATGAAGAAATGTCCAACTTATTCTCACAGACAATAATAATTATCACAAGATGGGAGAAATAACTGCGCCTGTAGGAATTCTGCTGTCAGCTGTTTGTGAGGTGGCACTAAAAGTCAAAATGCCCTTAGTGGTATTCCTGGTGTTTCTGATAAGAATGCTACCTCAATTTGTGGATCACAGCTACAATTGTTGTTTGAATAAATACGTTTAATGTGAGATTACAGAAATGTATAGACACGGCAATTAAACCTTAGGTATGAAGATGCGATATTCTGTTCACAGTGGATAATACCTGACATGAAATTGCTTTAGGACAATTAGCCATAGTAATCTAGCTGATGTATTTGCAGTGTATGATATGATCGACCCATCCCCGGCCACATTAAAGCTCACACGACGTTGTGTCCGATGTGATATTTAGGGAAACCAGGCATACTTATGCATAAGTGCAAGAATACCAGTGCAACAATGACCCACGTCAGTATTGGATAAACTTTGGTAGTTGGTCCTTCCGTTTGAGTTACATTCTTCCTACGGAGCATGTTACTCTCACTTTTAGGAGATGTCTGCATTGATATATTTTACGTATATAAAGAATGTAATAGTTATTGGAAACGCAAAGAAGATGAATTGAAATTACAGAAAGGAGAGAGAGGCTGCTGCATTCATAATCAGTGTGATGGCAAACAATGCAAATATGATAATACATGAGAATGTATTCAAGAATATGATCACACAGAAATATACTTACTAGTATGTGAAGAAATTATGGATGATTCAGAACCCAATGGTGAAAAAAAGCCATTAACAATTGACGGACGCCAGTCACTTGCTGATATGATAAGCCCACATTATAAGTAGTTACAGCTTTCGAAAAGGCAAATAACTAAATTCCAGAATTCTGCTTTCAGTACAGTGTAGATACGATATTGTGTGTTGTCAGACATACATCACATACAATATGTAACTCAAGTAACAAATAAAGGGGAAATAGCCTAGTGCTGAAAAAAGCACATGCATGTCGATTATGTACCTAAAAAATACTTCAAAACAGTGATTTGGAAAAGGTCCGACAAATTGGATTGAACGCTAATTCTCGACAAATTAGCGTGGGCGAGGGAGAAGCCCAGAAATATAATTAATATTAGTCAGGTCGCTGACTGCAAGCGAGTAACGTATGGCTGTGAAATTAGGAAGTTCTGCCTAAGGGGAATAATGAAGTAGTGGGGAAATTGCTCCCCAGATTTTCGGAGCCAGTACAAATTCAGCCAGATGTAAATTCACCCTATGAAGAAATAAGTAATAATAATTATAATAATAAAATACAATCGAGAGAACAGAACAATTATCTGTGTTTACATTTCCCAAACTGATACTATAGTCGTGATGAAGAATGGACTGTAGATTTTGAACTTTCATAACCTATTTCTTATGGTTTGCCTTGTTCTTTTGGTGCAGAGTAATGTACAGATATCGACTGTTCGTCTTAATAAACACCAACTTTCATACACCTAACGACAGCATATTTGATACACAAATTCAATCTCTACTGTCAGCACATACGTTCTGCTTTAGATATTTTTTAACCTTCTTACCTAACCTTTCATAAAAGTCAAGACTAAGATGAAGGGAGGCACCCATCAGGAATGTAATTTGAAAAATGAAATAAAATAACCTTAACTGTAATTCCATTCCATACCCCCAAATATAATATTGTTTATTCCAGTTTCTTGGACAAGGAATTTTCTAGTCATGGGAATGTTTTGGATGCTTCACTGTCATGAACATTACCTCAGTCTAATAGTGCTCTAGTGGACAAGTGTGAGTGACGAGTGCAGACTATAGAGGTAAAAGGAATCACGACTAGAAAGACTCCTGGGACAGATGAGCGATGATGAACATTTGGCAGGTGTTCTTGGCAATTATTTCTCCTACTGAATGTGATGACAGTACCTGAGGGACAGACTTGGTCTTGTCGAGTATGATGTAAACCATTCTTCACATTGATATCTGTGGGAGTTTGGGTGCACTCAGGAAAACAACATATTTACTGGAAAAATGGCAAATTTAGTTACTTTGTTATCAGTGTCATCTGCAGCTTATTAACTCATACCCAATATAAATATGATTTACTTACATCGTTCTTTATTCGTCTTGGGACAGAATAAATCTTATTCGATAGCAAAGCTTTAAATGTGAGAAATACACAAAACCGAAATGAGTACTATCGACTTCTCAGAATTTCTTTGGTTGTTACATTGAAGGTGGATGGTTCCATAAATCATATACCGAACTTTAATTAATGTGAGATTGAAGTATAACATTTTACATATTATTTTTTATTGTAAGTATTATTTTTGATCAGTGCAAGTCCTTATGATGTGTGAATAATAGATCTAGCCTCAAATACAGTGAATACATATCACTATATTGTAGAGACTCAGTTCAGCAATGCCCAATATTTCCAAAGTGTTATCGATGAAATACTTCTTCCTCACAAGAATCGTAAAAAAGAGCCACACTAAAGGCTACCCACCAAAGAGTGTCTATTTCCTAACAGTTTCTGACATCATAAAGTTTTGTACACCATCCAGTATTGGATTCGTCATTCCCTGTCAGAAAATACACAGTTCAGGTATATCTGGCGTTTTTCGAGGGACTGTTACAGACCTTCGGAGACTTCTAACTTCCAAAAATGATTCAGGCGATAATCTAAGCAGTTCTCAGAGGATGTCTGCACATTGATATGTCATTTCATTTCTAGTAAACTCATCAGAACATGAAAACCAATTACAAAACAATCCAGATATTATATACTTAATGTGCCAGATGGCCATAAATAACCCCATGAATACGATATCACACCAGTACGAAGGCTGTGACTAGAACTCAATATTTGGAAACTACAGTTACAAATAACATTAACGAACGACCACACAAATAATATTGCGAGAAAGATAAACGAATGACATGTCTTTGTTGCCAAAATGCGACTAATTCACTAAAGAGACAGCTTAAACTGCTGGAATATTGCTCGTGGTACAGGATTCTTATAAAATGATATTGGTGGTATCTGTCAAGAAATTGCAAAACAAAGCAGGTGGATTTATGTTATCTCACACCAGTGAATGGAAGGTCAAAGGCAGTTACTCGAGCCGAGATCTAATTACGAATTTTCACTCTTTCCATGCAGAAATGCTCTATAGCTCCGCCACTACATAGAAAAAATAATCATCACAATGAAGTAAGAGAAATAAATTTCCTCGTGGAAACATGTCGGTGTTCGTTTCCACCATGGACTATTCAGGATTGAAATGACATAGATACAAACAACAATTAGTTTTGATAAATCCTCTGCCAAGCTCTTAAGAGTGAATTTCAAAGTAATAGAGTAGATGTGTCCTTTATGTTGGAATGCAATATCAACGTAATTGTTCTTATTTTACTGTATCATATTACGTTATTACTAACCCTTGAGTAACAACATGCCGAGTTATCGATACTTTTCTTTTGAGTTTGGTTTATATCCTTATTTGACGTTTTGCAGTATCACAGTCATCAATATTCAACTGTGTATGGGACAAAAGTGATAAGTAAGAACTAATGAATGATGGAAGTGTTAACATAGGAGTGTTTTATAATATTAGATCAATATTTTCATGAAGTGCAAATTACTTAGTCCGTGATTTTCTTTAAGTGATGTAAGGATTCTGGTTAGGAGTAAAATTTGCCTAGACGAGTACGCCTTGCCCAAAAAACGTTGAAATATTGCTTTTTTCTGAGAAAATGTGCCTTTATGTTATGTACTAGAAAAATTGAATAAGACTCATTGACAAATTATTAAATTCATGAACAGCACCATGAGAAATATGGCAAGTTTGACAGTGGTACCGAGTGAGATGGCACAGAGGCAACATACTGCTCATGCATTTGGGAGCACGGTGGTTCAAATCTGCCTCCAGCCATCCAGATTGTGGTTTTCAGGGAAATCACTCTAGACAAATGCTGACTGTTTCCTTCAGAAGGGTGTGCCCATTTCCTGCCCTAGCCTTTTCTAAACATACCATGTATGAACGTCGCCTTTTGAAACATGTCCAATGAATGTGTGGTATTGTTCCATTTTGATTTCTTCATTAACCTAAAGTTTTTTACTTTTTTTTAATTTTATACACCAGCCAACTGGTTGCATAGTACCCAACCGGTTGGCTGTTATATCAAATTGTTAAAAATAATGAGATTACGGTTGCTGTTAACTAGCCAAGTTCAAAGTTTAACCAAAAGTGTTTCTGCGCCATTAATGTTATCTATCTGTGTGTTAATTATTTTATTCTTATTATTAATTATCAATGCCCCATGTTTATGTATGTTTGCCCCATATTTATAAATGTTTCCACCCATGTGATTGAATTTGTGTCTTCATGTGCATGTGTGCTGTTAATATTGTCTGACTGCCGCACAATGGCTTACAGTCGCCGCCTCCCACTTTAGGCCTCATTTTGCTGTAGTTTTGAATGCATGACTTCGTTTGTCGTCTGCGCTGGCGTCTGCTGGCTGGCTAGAGTCAAGCTTACTTGGCGAGGTGGCTATGTTCTTAATGTTGTAGCAACCCAATCTCGGAAAAAAGAGGTGACAGGAGACCTCTCTGGGAGGCGTTGAAGAGGGAATTTTCTTGCCCAGATAGCAAGGGTTGGTAAACACTAGTCTCTGAGTGTACTCTGCATCGCTTTTTGTGTGCTCTAAATCCGGTGTATGTTGGGGGAAGCTTTCTCCGAGGCCTTAGAGCTTCAGTCTTCACTTTTCATTCTGGTTCTGATCACTGAGGAAATAAGTACTCCACCGAATCATGCTAAGGGATAGGCATGCTCTCAGGACTTTAATTCATTTGTGATCAGGCAGTCTTGGTTTTTCTGTGAAAGTTCTTTTGAGTAATTCTTTCGCTATCAGAGACGAAGTGTTTCTTAAATTACAGAACTAGAGTAAATTCCGTGTAGCTTTAATATTTGCATTTTCATTCCAGTGATGACTGTGTGTCCGATTTTGCTAAAGTTAGTATAACCGTGTGTGGCGTCCAGCCTTTGTGTAAACCTAGTACGTTTGAATTTCCTTCGCTTTTTTAATTAAAGTTTTTGCGTCATTTCTGTATCTGCAAGTATGCTAAATATTTCTCAGATTTTTTGATTTGATTCCGTCCTTCTTGTCTTGTATGATCGATTCCACCATGTGCTTTCGTAACAGTCATTACTTTGACCTTCAGTCATGATTTTATTAATACTAACTTTCTTCTATATGAATTCTTGCATGCGATCTATTCACTTATTCTGAATTAATTTCATTTGTAAATTTTATATAATTCACCATGGTCGCACACCATGTGGTAATTAACAATACCACTGCCTTCCCACATATGAGTTCATTAGTGCAAAGTATAATTTAATATTATATGATCAAGACGCTCGCCATCTCTTCAAGACGCCACTGACGTTTTATTTCTGCGCTGCTTTCATGTGTTCCTGGATGCAATATACTGCTAAGCTTTATGCATGTGTCTGTGAATGAATGAATGTGCTTACAGCTACCAATTGTGTATTTGAAAATTTCCTCCCATGTTACCTTCATATTCATAAAGGACAGAAACAATTTTAATACAGGCAGTCATTATATATGCTTTAATTTACTTTTTTACAAGGTGTGTGCTTAATTTGGTCTCCCCACATTTGTTTGCTTGTTATTTTACTGAATAGATTGTGATCTTAAAGTATCAGACCTCTGATTTATGATTTCATGCTCTCCATTCTATGTTTAATTATCTATTCATTTATTTCTTTAACATTGATTTTATGTTTGTTAAAAGATTGGCTGCTCCCTTAAGGAGTAAGCAGTTAGATAAATTTCTGTTGCGCATTTACTGTGTCCACTAATGAAATAATTTAGAGCAGCTATGAGCGTTTTAACTTACATTTGAAGATCTCAACTGCCCGAGATTTTGCTAATTTTAAAAACATGCTACTTTCACTTTAATGACCACTTTCTTGGTAGGGTGTTCAATCCTAACGTTCTTTCTTTCTTTGAAAGTTACAGATCACTCAATGGACACAAACAAGAATATATATACATCGAGTCCTGGGATGCAAGGTACTTCAGTTGTTGTTATGGTCTTCAGTACAAAGACTAGTTTGATGCAGCGCTCCACAATACCCTATCCTGAGCAAGCCTTTTCATCTCCTCATAAGAACGACAACCCACATTCACTTGAATCTGTTTATTATACGCGTCTCTTGGTCTCCCTCTGCGATTTTTACCCCACACACTTACCTCTAATGCTAAATTTACGAGTCCTCGATGTCTAAGACTGTGTCCTACCAAGCAATCCCTTCTTTTAGTCAGGTTATGCCAAAAATTCCTTTTCTCGCCAATTCTGTTCAGTACCTCTTCATTAGTTATGCGATCTACCCACATAATCTTCAGCATTCTCCTGTAGCACCACATTTCAAAAGCCTCAATTCTCTTCCTGTCCGCACTGTTTATCATCCATGTTTCACTCCCATACAAGGCAACACTCCACACAAATGCCTTCAGAAAAGACTTCCTTACACTTAAAATAATATTCGATGTTAGCAAATTTCTCTTTTTCAAAAATGCTTTTCTTCCCATTGCCATTCTGCATTTTACATCCTCTGAACTTTTAAATCATGTTCCGTGCAAAATTCTACCAGGCGACTTCC
Organism: Locusta migratoria; assembly: GCA_026315105.1. NCBI lineage: Eukaryota > Metazoa > Arthropoda > Insecta > Orthoptera > Acrididae > Locusta > Locusta migratoria. Next base: position 463,583,382 of record CM048745.1, on the reverse strand, counting down.
TCTTTCATTCCTTCTGCCCAGTCCATATTCACCTACTATTTTTCCTTCTCTTCCTTTTCCTACTACCGAATTCCAGTCTCCCATCACAGTTAAGTATTCGTCTCCCTTTACAGTCTGAATAATTTCCTTTAGCTCCTCATATATTTCTTCGATCTCCTCATCATCTGCAGAGCTAGTTGGCATATAAACCTGTACTACTGTTGTCGGTGTTGGCTTCATATCTATCTTGACAATGATAATGCGATCACTGTGCTGCTCATAGTAGTTTACTCGCATTCCTAACTTCTTATTCATTATCAGTCCTACTCCTATGATACCCCCAACTGATTTTGTATTTATAAGCCTGTACTCACCTGACCAGAAATCCTGTTCATCCTGCCACCGAACTTCACTAATCCCTACTATACCTATCCACTTCCCTTTTAAAATTTTCTGATTTTCCTACCCGATTAAGGGATCTAACATTCCACGCTCTGATCCGTAGAATGCCAGTATTGTCTTTCCTGATGTCAACATCCTCCTGAATAGACCCCACCCGGAGATCCGAATGGGGGACTATTTTACCTCTGGAATATTTTACCCGAGAGGATGCCATCTTCATATTTTCATACAGTAGATCTGCATGTCCTCGGGAAAAGTAACGGCTGTAGTTTCTCCTTGCTTTCAGCCGTTCGCAGTAACTGCATGTCAAAGCCACATTAGCTGAACAAGGCCAGCTCAGTCAATCATCCAGACTGTTGCCCCTGTAACTACTGAAAAGGCTGTTGCCCCTCTTCAGGAACCACACGTTTGTTTGGCCTCTCCACAATACCCCTCCGCTGTGGTTGCACCTACGGTACGGCTATCTGCATCGTTGAGGCACGCAAGCCATCCCACCTCGACAATTTCTGTGGTACTTCAGTACACATATTAAAATTATCATTCTCTTTGCTCATCTCTTCCCACTACCTATCGAAGTTCCTCTGAGTGGTTTGCGACTACACACTGAGTTATTAGCTATGAATGAGTTAAACATAAGTACATTGTGACTATAAGATGAAAAATTTGAAGTCGATAATGTTTACCATTGGGCTTCAAGAGACTGTAGTTTCCCATGAGACTTGCATTTTCTGATACGATCAATAAACCACAGGGAACCTACTAAATACCACATAGTTGATTTGTCATCTCCATGTTTGTCATATGGACAACTACATGTTGCTTGCTCAGGGGTGGGTCACTGAAGAATTTATTCATAATAGTTTTTGGGAAAGTAACCAGAAATATTGCGTACAATCAAGTTTTGAATTAAATGAATGTACTAAGGTTACATACCGTTTGCATCTTGATGCCTACATAGGAGACGAGGTACTGGCAGAATTGAAGTTGTGCGGACGGTCCGTGAGTCGTGTCGGGATAGCTCAGTGGTAGAGAGCTTGCCCGCGAAAGGTAAAGGTTGCAGGATCGAGTCCCGGCTCCGACACACAATTTTAATCTGCCAGGAAATTTCGTATCAACACACATTCCGCTGCAGAGTGAAAGTTTCATACTACATTTCTTTGTTTGGATACTGAAGTTATTATTTTGTACATTATGCAAGATGGCCTTATTCCTTGAATACTCTGAAATAAATATCACATGCTATTAAAAAAATGAGATGGACAGAGAGACAAAAAAACATGAAAAGTACAAACTCAAAGCTTGAATAAATAAATACCTGGGCAATGCCGGGTTTTCAGATAGTAACTTCAATAAATGCTTAAAATGATATCCTTCAACTTCAATGCATTTGGCAATATGCGTAACGAAATGCATCTCAAAAGCGAGTATATCGCCTTCAGTAATGTTCTGACATGCACATACAATGCGCTGACGCATTTTTTCAGGCATTGTCGGTGGTTCACGATAGCAAATATCCATCAATTTCCCCCACAGAATGAGATCCGGGGATGTACGATACGGTGAACATGCGGGCCATGATATGGTGCTTCTACAACCAATCCACCTATCAATACAAGCGAGTCAGCATACATTGCACCATTTAGATTGCCATCTATAAAATAGGGGCGAACTATCGTTCCTCCTATCATGTCGCACCATACATTAACCTGCCAAGGTCGCTGATGTTTCACTTGTCGCAGCCATCATGGATTTTCCGTTGTCCAATAGCAATATTATGCCTGTTTACGTTACCTCTCTTTGTAAATGACTGTCACTAAACAGAATGCGTGAAAAAAATTGTTGTCTTTCTGTAATTTATATTGTGCCCAGTGGCACAACTATACATGATGTTGAAAGTCTTTGCCATGCAAATCCAGGTGCATGGAAACATGGTATGGGTGAAATTTATGTTGGTGTAGAATTCACAACACAGACGTTTTTGAGATTCCCGATTGTCACTCAATTTGTCTGCTACTGATGTGCGGATTATCCGCAACTGCAAATAAAACACATACTTGGGTATCATCATTCGTTGCAGGATGTGGTTGATGTTTAATTTGTGGCTGAATACTTCCTGTCTCTTTAAATAACGAAAGGATGGGACACTTGGATGACGTCTTCCAGCATAATGATCAACATACATAGCACAGGCCCATTGGGCATTTTGATCACGATAGCCATAAATAAATACCATATCGACCTTTTCTGCAATTGGGAAACGGTCAATTTTAACAGGAGTAATGTATCATGAAGAAAATACAGTTGACACTGACGAAATGTTACGCAATACCATGTACTTATACGTTTGTGACTATTACAGCACCATCTGTCACAAAGCGGAAAAAAGAGTTCCAAATAAAATATTCATATTTATTGACGTACTAGACGAATATGTAATAAAAATGGGGGTACCTGTTTAAAAAAATGCAGTTGATATACGTCTACACTATGGCAGTGCAATCTATTGGGACAACCTTAGCGCCATCTGTTTTCGCTCTTGAAGCTATAAAAGGTTTGTTCCTTGTAGTTTTTATGTTTGATGCTTATTTCGTGAGATATTTGGCGCAGTCACTATCAGTGACCATATATATATACCCTCAGACAACAATAATAATAATTAATTGTAATTATAGTAATTAGTCATTATTATTATACATATTCTAAAAAAAATGTTCAAATGTCTGTAAACCTATCGGACCAAACTGTCTGGTCATCAGTCTGTAGCTTACAAACTACTTAAACCTAGGTAAACTAACCTACGGACAAACACACACACCTATGCCCCAGGGAGGACTCGAACCTCGAACCTCCATGGCGAGCAATCGCGCACTCCGCAGTAAGGTGCTTTTGACCGCTCGTCTACTCCACTGTGGCCATATTCTAGAGAGAGCAGGCACACGCAGTTGTGAAAATATCAGGAACAACAATTTAATAAGTCATGGTTGCAAATTTTTGACCTGAATTGTTTACAGAAGAACGGAAATGGTGGTAGAAGCCAATGATGGGGAAGATCAGATTTTATTTAGGAAAAATGTACAAAACACGTAAGGCAATTCTCACTTTACGACATTAACGAAAGCCAAACTTACACCTCTAATTTTTGTAGATTTTGATAAAGGTTTGAAAAGGAAGGCGTTTCTGAAAAAGAGAAATTTATTAACATCAGATATTAATGTAAGAGTTTGGAAGTCTTTTCTTAAAGTACTTGTGTGGAGTGTTGCCTTGTATGGCAGTGAACATGGACTATGAATAGTTCAGACAGGTGGAGGGTGCAGGTTTTTGAAATGTGGTGCTACAAAAGAATGCTGAAGATCAGGCATGTAAATCGCATAACTAATGAGATGTTGGTGATCAGAATTTGGGAGAAAACAAATATCTGGCATACCTTGACTAAAAGTACGGATTGATTGGTAGGACACATTCATAGACATAGTGAACTTGCACTGGAGGGAGGAGTGTGGACTAAAAACTGAAGGGATTGACAAAAAAAAAAAAATGCAGTAAGTAGGTTGAAATACATGTGGCTTGCCGTCCTTATGAGGAGATGAAGATGCTTGCTTAGGATAGTGTATGGTTGAGACTTGAATCAAACCAGTCTTAATGCTGAAGAGCACTAAGATTAACCCTGTGGTGCATGAATTATTAACACACGATGGAAAAATTCTGGAATGGGTCTCAGACAGTAAAGAAGAATGTCTGTTTTCATAAATTCCAATTTTTTTTGTTTGTAATTTTCCGTTTGAAAAAAAAATGTCATGTCGTCACTGTGCGATCGACACTTGGCGAGTCCTATCTGTGAAATTTTGCTTTTTGTGTGAAAACTTTCGAAACATTTTGGATACAGTGGCTCCTTGCATTCGGTGCAAATGCACTTGGCCCCTTTTTTACGAAATTGGTAAAACGTTGCAGGACGCTTGCCGTGCTTCGCACTTGCCATCTTCCCTTGCTACGGCCTTTGGGTGAAAAACTGACGCTTGTCAGTTCAGTTGGCGACGTCTACGGTGCAGCATGTGATGGCAAGGTCCCCTGGGGTGGACTAATGCGTTTACGACTGGAGATGTTGATGATCATTAACAGCCGTCCACTACAGTGGACGGTATACGTCACAGGGTTAATTTACATATCAATCACATAAGAGATCAGGAAAATATTATTTCGCCATAGTGGCGTTATTCAATAAAATTTAATCAGCCACTCATCATCTTTTGTATTTTAATAACCAGTGTAATCCAAATGAGTTAGCCCTATGTTATGAATAATAATTTGTGCTTTCTTGGAAACTGGTAGCGGTCATACTGCAGCACGAAACATCCAGTGTCGATCGCGTTTATAACTGGAGTTAATTTCGCCCTGACGCAGGTCCACAGCTAGCAGGTAGACTCCAATATGAGACCTGCGCGGCGCCGGCTGTAAGCGGAGTTCATCGCACAGCGGCTGGCGTGTGGAACGCCAGGTATGCTGTGTACCGCGGGCTTGCCGCCTCTGCCCCTTCCCACGGCTGTGTACCGCGGGCTTGCCGCACCTGCCCCTGCCCACAGCTGCGTAGCGCGGGTCTGCCGCCACGGCCCCTGTTTGTCGCCACCACGGACTCGCTCCTGTGGTGGGTCCAGCAGCCGCCTTAATTAAACGGCCACAGTGGCCGGCGCACTTGTTTCCCGACTCACGTCGCCACAGCACGCGGCAGGACACTGCGGTCTCTGCTCGCTACGATACTGCTTTCCTCGTATGGCAAATTCAGCTCTTTGCTTCTCGTGCTTTATGTGGTAAGTACATCCACATATTGGATCCTCTGGTAAGTAGTTAATAGTGTCATGTCATATTACCGTGTGAATCAGCACTGTTGGAAGAGTGTTAGACAATTATTATGATAATATCCAGGGTTTCGACCTCTTACTTTTTGTATTCCTTCAAACAGTCTTGATTGCAAATTTTTTTATTAGTTAATGACGCATGTCGCCCTTTAGCAGGGAATCTTCAGATTATAATGCGCTCTCTGTGGTGTGACACCGTAAGTTGTTATTGCGGTGTTTCTATTATTTTTCTGGAATGTTTTTTGGATTTCCTTGTGGCTCTTAATAGGAGCGCTGGTCTCTAGTGATACAAGATAAGCCCATGTTTACAACTGCGCTCACAGGCGGTGGGCGGGCGTGGAGTGCTGCTCTGTCGACTTGTACAGACTAAGAGAATGTGTGTGTGTGTATTATAATTAATCATTATTATTATATCTATTCCAATGAGGCCACCGAGGCTTAATGATTACAGTGAATACGCAGATAGTATTAAGGTCTCCACGACATAAATTTCAACTCTGCCTCTTCATCCCTTATAAGTGCGTATCAAAATTTCCAAGTCTCTCCAGCAGCAAAATAGCACCACAACAAAAAACGTTAAACAAAAATCCTGCATTATACCTCAGGCATATGTGACATATAAATATTAAGTAAACATTGCCCAGAGACTTATTTTGTGTCGATATCTATTAAAGATGTTAAACTGAATAAGAGGCACTGAATTAAAAAGTAACATCTTTAATAGATATCAACGCAAAATAAGTATCTGGGCAATGTTTATTTGATATTTAAATATCTTATGTTAGTGTCAATAACATTATTTTCTTTCACAGTTTGTAGGCCAGTGCTTCACCATAAGGCCCACCCAGTACACCAATAAATACTACAAAAAGTGTTCATACTAATAGTTTAAATCGAGTTTCTTAACAAAGTGAATGCTCATAAAATCAAATGATTTTAATCCTTAGGGACCACACTGCTGATGAAATTGGTCCCTAGACAGTGGGATCAACAGTACTATTCAAGAACAACAATTATTTAAATTTAGATAATTAATACATTGAACAGTCTGAAGGATGGAAACAAGGAAGGACTGAGAGGGTAAAACACAAAGTCACTACTCCATAATCACACTTTATTTTAGTTATGAACGTAATAAGAAAATAATATATGTATAACATCAACAGTAACGCCAGACAAGGTCTACAAGATGAACACTCCACAAATCATTTAATGAATCATTCAGATTTTGAGACAAGAAACAGTTGTTGGGTATTTAAGCATTTAAATGGATGTTAGAGAAGAATGTTAGCCTAATATTATATATCTGTATGCCTATCGGAAAGAAAATGCCCTACAAGAACTTGTCAGGCTGCTTTAAATATTTGATTAATTTGGAAAAGACAGATCTTCTTATCCACTTACACAGCACAGTTAATAAAACTGTTCTTTTACATTTACATTTACGTTACTTGAAATCGTTACTTGAATAATGACGCAATTAAGATGCCAGAATCAAGGGGGAGGCTACACTCTGGAAGGAGGGCCTATAAAAAGGAAATAAACTTGAAGGCATCGTTCTAGAAAGGGAAGACGAAGTGGAGGAAGATGAGATAGGAGATATGATAGTGCGAGAAGAATTTAACAGAGCGCTGAAGGAATTGAGTCGAATCAAGGCTCATGGAGTAGATGATATTCCGTCTGAACCGCTGATTTCGATAGAAGAGCCAGCCATGAAAAAATGTTCAACCTGGTATGCAAGATGTATGAGACAGGGAAAATACCCTCCGACTTCAAGAAGAATATCGTAATTCCAATTCCAATGAAAGCAAGTGCAGACAAGTGTGTAAATTACAGAACTATCAGTTTAGTAAGTCATGGTTGCAAAATACTAACCACGAGTTGTTTACAGACGAATGGGAAAACTTGTGGAATCCAACCTCAGGGAAGATCAGTTTGGATTTAGGAAAAAAGTAGGAACACTGGAGGGAATACTCACATTACGACTTATCTTAGAAGATAGGCGTTTGTAGATTTGGAGAACTCTGAACGTAGCAGGGGGTAAAATATAGGGAGCGAAGAGTTATATTCGACGAATATACGGTTATTAGAGTCGAAGGGCAAGAAAGGGACCAGAGGTTGGAAAGTGAGTAAGACAGGGTTGTAGCCTTTCCCCAATGTTGTTCAATCTGTACATTGAGCAAGCAGTGAAAGAATGGAAGGAGAAATTTAGAGAGGGAATTAAAGTTCAGGGAGAAGAAATAAAAAGTTTGTGATTTGCTGATGACATAGTTATTTTATCAAAGGATCTGGAAGAGCAATTGAATGGGATGGACAGTGCCTTGAAAGGAAGACATAAGATGAACATTAGCAAGAGTAAAACGAAGGTAATGGAATGTATGGTTATAAAATCAGGCGATGCTGAAGGAATTACATGAGGCAATGAGACAATAAAAGTAGTAGATGAATTTTGTTATTTGGGTAACAAGATAACTTCTGATGGCCGAAGTAAAGAAGATAGAAAATGCAGAATGGCTATGGGGAGAAAATCGTTTCTAAAGAAGCGAAACTTGTTAAGATCCAATAATAATTTAAATGTTAGGAAGTCCTTTCTGAAAGCATTTGTCTGGAGTGTGGCATTGTGTGGCAGTGAAAGGTGGACGATAAGGAGTTCAGAAAAAAAAAGATTAAAGAAGCTTTTGAAATGTGGTGCTTTAGACGAATGATGAAAATTAGATGGGTAAATCGCGTGACAAATAAGGAAGTGCTTAATCAAATTTGGGAGAAAAGGAGTTTCTGGCGTATCCTAAGAGAAGGGATATATTGGTAGGACACATACTGTGACAATAATGAATTGTCAACTTAGCATTAGAAGGAAGTGTGTGGGGTAAAAATCGTAGAGGGATACCGAGGGACGAATAGAGTAAGCAGATTCAAAAGGATGTAGGTTGCTGAACATATTTTCAGATGAAGAGACTTGCGCAGGACAGGGTAGCGTGGAGAGCTGCATCAAACCAGTCTGCGGACTGAAGACCACAACAACGACAGCTTAAGTGCAATCATAATGAAAGGTGGTAATTCTTGCAGCCATGGCAGAATGGCCATGCATATTAAGGCGCCATGATGCAGAGCGCGCTGCTGTTCGTCATCGAGGGTTCGATTTGCCCCTTGGGCTTGGTTGTTTGTGTTGTCCTTAGCATAAGTTAGTCTAAGTTAGTTTACACTAGTTTGTAAGCCTTACAGACTGATGACCTCGTAGTTAAGTCTCTTAAGATTTACAAGCAATTGAACATTTGAGTTTACTACTTATAATGCACTACGACACCCCTTAAGAGTTGAATTTTGAAAAATACCCCAAAGTGTGTCATAAACTTTAACTAACTGTCTTATTTTGTAATTATGGGTTCAAAATTGGCTTAGTAGCAACGTATTTTCAAAAAATGTTTCATCCCATATCTCATCCCAAAAATGATTAATTTTCTGAAAATACCGAAACATGTGACTTCTAAACTCTGACCAAGAAAACATATACCAATGTATGTGTTTGTAGCTTCAAAATTACATTAATAAGAAATGATTTTCGAAAAAACATCCACTCTTCAATTTAAACCCCTATTTTACCCCCTTAGAAGAATTTCAAAAATACCGAAACTCGTTTGTTTTTAATCCTGATTATGAGTCCATATCTTAAGTTTTGTAGTTATAGCTTGAAATTTAACAGCAAGATATTTTAGAAAATAAATTTTTGCCTCCCGTATTTCATGCCCAAATTGCAAATCTGAATATTTCTAGTTCAAAATTTCCTAAATAGCAACAGATTTTTCGAAAAAGAAACCTCTCCAATTTAACCCCCATCATCGTTGAATTTCCAGAAATACCGAAACACGTATTTTTTAAATTCAAACTAACAATACAAATATCAATTTCTGCAGCTATAGCTTCAAAATTGTCTTTGTAGCTACTTGTTTTCAAAAAGAATATTTCATCCTCTATTTTACCGTCTTAGTTGTCGAATTTACAAAAATACTGAAACTCGTTTTTTTTTTAAATTCTGACCAAGATTCCATATCTGAAGTATCGTAGTTGTAGCTTAAAATTTCAGTTAATAGCAACATATTTTTGAAAATCAATTTCTTGTGTCCCTTATTTTACCCCCTTATTGGCTGAATTACATGAAATGCCGAAACAAGTGTCTTTTAAATTCGAACCCTGAATTAAAATCCGAAGTTTTGTAGATCTGGGTTCAAACTGCCTAAATATCAACGTATTTTCATAAAACGTTTCATCCCCTATTTCAACGCCTTATGGGTGGAATATCGAAAAATCGCTTCTTCAATGATGCCTACAGTGTAAGATCAACACCCTCTACAAATATGAAGTTTCTATCTTCACTGGTTTTGGCTGGGCAATATGAGTCAGTCAGTCAGTCAGCCACCCAGTTGGGACACTGCCTTTTATATAGAGAGACTAGCTTAACGCCCACTGCTTCACATGGGTAGGCTGGATGGTCTGCAACAGTTGTTTTCCCCTCTTAATATAAATTTTCATCGATATAGCTTAAGTACTATCATAATGAAATGTTGTGATACTACTTGTAGCCGTGGCAGATTGGCTGTGCTTATTGAGGTGCCATGCTGAGGTGCGCGCAGCTGTTCGCCGTCGGGGGATCGATTCAGCCCTCGGCCATGGGTGTTTGTTGTCCTTAGCATAAGTTAGTCTAAGATAGTTTAATTACTTTTTAAGCTTCAGAGTCTGATGGCCCCATAGTTATGTCTGTTAAGATTTACACACATTTGAACATTTGATTTTACTGCTTAAAAATCCCTATGACACCCCTTAATAGTTCCCTTGTTCTTTTCAAATTCCAACCAAGTATGCAAATCTGTTTTGTAATTCTGGGTTCAAAATTGGCTTAGTAGCAACGTTTTTTCAAAAAAATGTTTATCCCCTATTTCACCCCGTAAATGATCAATTTTCTGGAAATACCGAAACAGGTGTCTTTTTAAATCTGACCAAGAAAACATACACCAATTTATGTGGTTGTAGCTTCAAAATAACTTAACAGCAACAGATTTTCGAAAAATAACCCCTCTCCAATTTAACCCCCTTTATGATTGAATTTCCAAAAATACCGAAACAAGTATTTTTTAAATTCTTACCAACAATACAAATATCAATTTTTGCAGCTCTAGCTTCAAAATTGTCTTATAGAAAGGTGTTTTCAAAAATAATTTTTCATACCCTAATTTACACTCTTTCTTGTTGAATTTCCAAAATACTGAAACTTGTTTTTTTTTTAATCCTGACCAAGATTCCATATTCGAAGAGTCGTAGTTGTAGTTTAAAATTTGAGTGAACAACAACATATATTTGAAAACCATTATTTTGCATCCCCTACTTTCCCCTTTATTGGTTAAAAATAGAAAATTGCTGAACCACGTGTTTTTAAATTCTAACCCTGAATTAAAATCCGAAATTTTGTAGTTCTAGGTTCAAAATTGCCTAAATAGCAATGTATTTCAAAAAACGTTTCATTCCCAATTCACCCCCTTACGGACTGAATATCGAAAAATCGATCCTTAAATGACACAGAGTAAGATCAACATCCTCCACAAATTTCCTTCAGTGGTTTGGGCTGGGCGATGATGAGGCAGTCAGTCAGACCCCCAGTCAGTCAGTCTATCGATCAGTTAGTTAGTCAGTCAGTCACTCAGTTGGAACATTGCATTTTATACACAGAGATAAGAGGCAATGTTCTGAGTGAGTGACTGAGAGACTAATTAAATGAAACGCCCAGCCAAAACCACAGATGATAAAAACTTGGAATTTGAAGAGGGTGTTGGCGTCGTTTAAGAAGCGATTTTTCGTTTTCCATCCCTAATGAGTGAAATAGGGGATGAAAAGTTTTTTTATAATACTCTGTTATCCAGTTAATTTTCATGCTTGACCTAAATAAATTGGTATATGGATTCTTAGTTAATATTTTAAAAAAAGGAGTCTTTCAGCTTTTTCTGAAAATCAGTCATTATGGGGGTGAAATAGTGGATGGAAAGATATTTAAAAATGCTGCTATTAAGTCCGTTTTGAAACCTTCAACTACAAAAGTTGGTTTTTGGAGTCTCAATTACAATTAAAAACGTACATGTATATCTCCCCTCCCCCTCCTTGTCAATGCCTACCCTTCATGCATCTCGTCTTAGAAATCTAACTTAGAACCATGTTTAGTCTTATGTTCAAAATCCAATATGTCCGAAAGTTCTTGACGTAATGCTTTGAATTTTGATACAACGTACCACTGGATTACGCGCATGTTTTTACATACCTATTTTTAAATATATATCATGTATGAATTTATATACATTTTACAATGTGGAGAAGTTGTAGCCAAAAATCGCCAAAGTGTTATATATAGAGGAGCGCAGTGGCCGAGTGGTCTGCGGCGCGCCAGTCACAGTCGGCACGGCCGCTACAGTCGGGGCTTTGACTCCCCCTTAGGACATGGATCTTTGTGTCGGCTTTAGTATAAGATAGTTTATAAGTAGTTTGTTAGGGACTGATGACCCCACAGTTAAGTCCCTTAAGCTTAACAAACATTGGAACATTTGTATATTAAATAAACAGGTATCTAAGAACCTTCCTGTGTTACAGTGTAACGTTGCCACAAATTTGCAGCTCAATCAGTGAAGAACTTTTTGAGATTTTCAAACACACACAAACCAAAATAACATTTTTATATATAGAGGTTATAGATTTGTTTACTCGTAACCGATAAAATAACTTTCTTACAGCACGACATGGCATTTCAGCATGTGTAATCTCTTATATATTAATGACTATTTTCAGGCTATTTTCGACCCTGTGAACATGATTCTAACAATTCTTAAAATTGAATAATGGGAAGAAAGCTGTTACGCTATTAACGCCTATAAATATAGTTAGATATTTACGAGGTTGTTGAGCCACTTTGCGTTACCACTCTCCTGATTCCACGGTTAGACACTTGCCCTTCCAAAGCTTTGGTGTTTACACTCAGTAGGTGGCAATAACAACTCATAGGTTTTTCATAAAATGCATTTTTAAAAACCATCGGCTGTTTATTAAAAATCTTATATATCCACCAGTTTCGGACAATAGACCATCTCCATGGATAAACTATACAGAAAATACAAAATAAACGTAATTAATGTACTCAAACAAAGAGAGGAAATAACAAGCAAAACTACATACAATGAGATTGAAAATGGACAAGCATGTCAATTTAACATACAGTTAAAATACTTAAAAATGTCAACAATCCGAAGATTGGTTTGAACACCCCAGTGCTTTACTAGGCATGGTCCTGTTTGGAGGTGGTATGCCATTGCCTTCCTCCGACCTTCGAACTGACTTACCCAGCCAGTTATAGGGGGACCTACAGTTTAACGTGGGTTCCGAACCACGGTGCTACTCGGTATTTTTCACATGAGCAATACTGCCAGAGGTGAAAAATGTGGAAAGTGACAGATAAAAATCCCAGGACCTGTCGGGTATCGAACCCGGGACCTTTGGATTTTTAGTCTGGCACTCTACCACTGTGGAAAATACTTACAAGGTGTTAAAACTGAATGGTAAAATACATAAAATAAAATACATCTAGTTGGGACAAACAGGATTCCGTATAACTAAAAATGTTAAAAATACAGTGGTTATCTTTGATAAAACCTATCAGTCAGCACAACATAAACGGTAAAACAGACTATGAATAAAAATGGAGGGAGTGCCTTGTGCTAATTGCATGAGTCAGAGACAATGAAACCTTTGTTATCGATATTGGTAATACCATTAATGGATGTACAATATCTTTGGATGAACATCTTTGGGAACAAATGAAGATGGTCTATTGACCGAACTGGTAGATATATAAGGTTTTTAATAAACTGCCGATGGTTTTTAAAAATGCATTTTATGAAATATATTCAAGTTGTTGACACTGGCCTCACCAAAGCATTTTTTTTCTTTGACGAGAGAATCACCGTTATAACAGACTATTTCGCTATTAGGCGCACTCAAAACCCCAAGTCGTATGTGAACGCTAGGACCCGAGATTGTAGTGTTACTATACACATACTACGAAGCCTATTTCAAATTCGGCTACCTGCTGCAAATTCTGTCCTGGTATGTGGCATGCTGTATTCATTATAGTAACCATTCAACATTTGGCGCTGTTCATACTCTCCACTCCTTTCTTCGACTTCACCTTGTATACCATACCAGGCCTTGAAACAACGCTTGCGTACACTACGGTCATCTTCATCTCATAGAGAATTGTAGCTACAACATGTAGAATGCTGTGTACGTGTACTATGTTGCGTAAACATTTGACTATGTCTTCTGAATATTTTTTCCGTCACATAGGCATCCTAGAATTGCTCTTCAACAGTGGGAAGTAAGAAGGTGCTTGAAACATCAATGTATACCTGTGTTGTGATAATGCCACGCAGATCAACAAGGGAGAAATGTTCAAATGTTTGTAAATTTATCGGACCAAACTGCGTGGTTATCAGTCCGCAGCTTACAAACTACTTAAACCTAGGTAAACTAACCTAAGGACAAACACACATACCCAAGCCACAGGGTGCACTCGGACCTCCCTCCTTACACCAGGTGAGGTATCGTTTGGGATTGGCCTGCATGATGTGTAGCTTATTGGCAGCTGATCGACCATGAAATCTAACATTTCTCACGTCCCGCCTGTCTTACTAGGAGTCGATCCTGATGCAGTTTGGAATTCCTGTGTGATTATCTGGATAGATGCCTTTCTATTAGACTGTACCACCCTCTCCAACTGTCGGTGTTCTCTGTCAGTCAACAGACGCTTTCCTGCGTTTCCACTTCACTAGCACATCAAAAACAATGGGCCCATGGATATTTAGGAGTCTGATAATCTTGCTTACAAACTTCTGACACAAGTGACACACAATCACCGTGTTCTACGTCCGTGAGTTCCGTGGAGCGCCCATTTCTGCTACCTCTGACGTGTAATGACTACTGAAGTCGCTGATATGGAGTACCTGACAGTAGGTGGCAGTGGAATGCACCTAATATGAAAAACGTAAGTTTTTGTGTGTGTCCGAATACTTTAGATCACACAGGTATCAGCTGATAAACCTTCACAGCATTCAGTTGAGAATAAGAGAGCTAGAAATGGCGAAAAACGTATTTGAAATTTCAATAGGGCGCAGATTTCGCACGAATATAGAACATGTGTCTCACTCAAGTGAAATGAAACAAGACAAGGCCACTAAGGTACTTGTATCATAAATGCTTCATCAAAGCGTCCTCGGAAAGCAGCATTGGGCCGCGGGCCACGGCCCAGTCCTTAAGCCACCTGGTGGCGGCCTAACGAAGCCGCGGCGGACGTAATGAGGCTGCTGACGTCACCGTCTGGTTGCCACAGCAGCAGCAGCCGCAGCCGCAAACTGCCTGCTGGGAGACCAGACGCGCTCCCCGGAGTCCCGGCGGTCGCTGCGTTCCCGTGGGAGGGAATACTCGGTGCACGGGGGCGTCGCTGGTGCCTCCACCCAACAAGTGATTGTGCTTCTAATAAATGTACCCTTTATAAGATGGAGAATTTGGTTTTAATTTTGCATTACTCAGTTTGGCCGTCTGGAAATAAGGCACCATAAATTTAAACTAACACCAAATTTGACATGAAGTCACTAATGATGTAAGCGCCCATTTTCAATTTCGTAATTAAACATTGCTATAAGAGAAGCTTTAAAAATACGAAGGCCAGAGGTGATGATGCGGCTGTTGCTCATTGACGCGTTTCGACCTAGTCATCGTCAGAATCTAACACATAGGGTAAAGTTTCGTACAATCGTACCACATCTTCTAGGTTCTGACGATGACAAGGTCGATACACGTCAATGAGTAACAGGCGCGTCACCACCTGTGGCCTTTGTATTTTTTAAAGCGTCCCTTATAGCATTGTTTAATTACGAAATTAATCTAACTCTACAAATTGTAAATATAGGTTTGTCTTTGTAAACTCTAAACTTCAAAACTACAAGATCAAATATTATGTGAGTTTCACAAGAAGCTTTGGACTAGTTAGGGTCAAAATATAAGCATGACTGCATTAAAATCACATCTCTGTTTTCAGAAGAGGTACCCTCAACTTGGGCCAATGATTCATCTCCCCCCCTTCCCAATTGCGACAAACCCCCCCCCACGAGCAAAATAAAACCGAGATATAAGGCCCTGTGTGGCACTTAATATTGAAATTAAATATCATGTATTTCACGTTTTGTAAACTGTTTTATAACCCCCCCCCCAGATAGGTTGGCCAAAAGTACTAAACTTTCACCTTCCCCGCCATCCCTCTCCCCAGAAATTACAATGACGCAGTCTGCGTCATGAACCCCCTGTGGGCACCTGTGGTTTTCAGTATACTTCTTGTCTGTCCATTTACTGGAATTCTCCTATCTCCAAAACTACTTTACGCATTTTCATGGCGTATCTTGAACGTCTATTGGCGCAACGTAAATAAGCTTCGTATCATAAAATCCGATCAAAAATAACAATAATATAGTCTGCAAAACTACCAGGCGGATTTTCATTAGATTTTAATATTGAGCATATCGTGCAGTTAGATTCAGGCTTCACTTCATCAAAATCATAACCTGAACACTTTTCTACGTTCGTCCATCTTCTAAGAGTATCCGCTGTCCCTATCCATGTACCCTTCATTCTCTACCTAACCACTCCTCCTCCTTCCCATTTTCTCCTTCTCGTAATTTCTCTGCTGACATCATCTACCTAGCAGTAGTAGCACTGCAGTTGTCCAATCTGTGTATGTTCGTGCAAATTAAACTCTTAACATGGTCTTCCCTAGATCGGGATTTCGCGAAACGTCATTAAATTTGTGTGTTATATCTTTCATAACATCAGATTGGAACGTAAGTTAAGGAGGAAAAAGAAGATGATGTTTCAATGCCTGCCGACAACTTGGTCATTCGAGACGTGTCTGGTCCGAAGTTGGCAGCACTTCAGTATTCGAGATTCATATATTGCTGTTCGACATTTTAATTCATGGTACAGCAGAGTTATAGATACGGAACTATCTATTCGCTTTTACAAATCTTCAGGGCTATGTACACGTACGAGTTTTATTTTGTGCACATCTATGACAAAATAATTTTCGAATTTCCATAAGTTTCATTGGTTTCGCTGTGAATTTAATATTTATTACATATCGCTA
The DNA here is from genome assembly GCA_026315105.1 of Locusta migratoria. Lineage (NCBI taxonomy): Eukaryota > Metazoa > Arthropoda > Insecta > Orthoptera > Acrididae > Locusta > Locusta migratoria. The sequence continues at coordinate 463,566,930 of CM048745.1, read as the reverse complement.
CTGTAATTACTTATTCAAGTATTAATATTGTGATTTTTTCCCCTCAGCTGCGAGAATAAGCAAGTCAATAGGTACATAGGTAATTGACGATGAATTTAAAAAACAACTGAAAATGGTTATTAAATTATCGTTGACAATGCAGATAAATGATTCCGCATGATTACCGACGCATCTCAGTCACTTCCATGTCAATTTTTGATTTAGTTATGAAATATGTTACGTGTGCATCATAAATAACTTGTGAAGTTACAAGCAAAGTTTCTGTATAATGAAAATAGACATTTACAACTAAGGTACGTGAATCAAATGAGGCCCACCTAACGTTTAGGAATTTCGTATGCGGTATGTGTAAGTGGTAATATTCCGATATCGTACGTGCAACATCCTACAACTATATTCCGTTATAAAATAAATAAAAGTGGAAAGTTTGTGTAACTAATATCATCACTTTAATGAAAATATTTAACCCCTGCAAGTGGGCCTTGTTAGGAGATCCTGTTTCTAATCTACATCTACATGGTATACTCTGCAAATCACATTTAAGTGTCTAGCAGAGAGTATTTTATTCTGATAATCATTCCTACGTATGTAAGTGAGAGTCAACAATATATTTCCGCATTCAGAGGAGAATCTTGGAGATTGGGGTTTTGTAAGTAACCCACGCCGCAGCGATAAGCGCCGTTGTTGTAATGATTCCCATCCCAGATCCCGTATCATTTCCGTAATGTTGTCTCCCCTGTATTGTAACCATACAAAAAGAGCTGCCCTTCTTTGGACTCTTTCGATGTCCTCCGTCAAACCCACCTGATAAGGATCCCACACTGGGCAGCAATATTCCAAAAAGACAAGCGTAGTGTATGTAGTTTCATTAGTAGTTCTGTGGCCTGGAGCCACGTCTACTTCATTTTAACATTCTGAGGCTCGCAAATAACAGGAAAACTGTTGGAATACATTGCAAGAGTTGTAATGTATTTTTATTTTCGACATAAGTGGAATGAGATGATACATAGAATTTATATTTAATTTTTTTTACAAACGCTTCATACATTACTGTTGGTAACTTACTTACTGGTTATTACCTCTTAAGATTATTAAATTTAATCAACAACCAACATTGTTCTGACAGCAGTAAGTTACCTTATCGTAAATTAACAGGAACATAAGTCTAATCATTACATTTTGTATGATGTGCCTTATTGGGAACAATCTGTTTAAAATGTGTGTGTGTTTATTGTTTAAAAAGAAGGGCTTTTTTTGTTGGAAGATTATGTCACTATCATAATATAGCACAATTTTCCGTACACATATAGATATTTACCCATACAAATGCTTCATGAGCGAAGCGATTGAATTAGATGAATAGTACCGTGAAAGTAAGAACCAGCCCTCCTTCGTTGAACGCCGTAGCACAACTGAATGTAAAATGGCTAGCACTAGAGCGGGTACGGAAGTAGTTGTTGCTTTGTCCACTAGCTGTCACTAGCTATAATTACCAACGACAGCGCTGTTGTCAAACTTTCTATGCTAGAAAATGAGAGTGGGTCTTATTAGGAACCGGGTCATATTTGGTACAAGTACCTTATATCATCAATAAAAACTTGAAAACAACAATGGCGGAAGAATGAAACAACTTAAATACTGTCACATTAACAGATCTTGTACCCAATACCAATACACGAAAGATGGAACAGAATACTTAGTGCCTTGTAGTTGCAAGAAGCAAGAAAGAAAGTGTACGCCAAAACAGCCGAATTTGGATCGTTGCCTAAGTTGAAGAATTTTCGTTTTATATTCTGCTTTGTAACAAACACATTCAAGTAGGCTGGACTGGTGAGAAATTTTGTGAAGGACACGTATCCCAACGTGCAGTTGACTATAGCCACTGAAACAAGAATAGCTGCCATTGTCGTATTTTCTTCCTTTTTGTTATATGTTTTGTGCTACAAATTGTAAGCTTCTGTATACAGTACAAGTAGGTAAATGAATTATCTAAAGCATAATTCATAAGTGCCTCTCATTAGTTAGTAACTAAAATTACTTAATTTTGTGTGTTCTTGTAACATTATCTTTTCTTATATTGCGTCGAGTAGTCGAACTTGGTACTTCTTAATCTGTCTACAGACGTGATTAATATACTAGAGGTGTTCAAATGAAATGGTACAAAATATCTTAACAACCAAACCGCTTGAAATTTGAATATGCCACGAGTTCTAGGAACGCGAAGCATGCGTTGTCAAGTCCCACTTAAAAATTCAAGGCTGTACACTCAGCGGACACCGTCTTTCCGACATCCGAGATCCGATACTCATGTAATTTTTCATATACGGAAAAAGCATTAACCGTGACGTGTACTCTGAGACAGTTCGCAGTCCATCAAGAGTAAACGGCCTGGGTTGCTCATGGAGGGAGTTATTCTACTCCATGATGAAGTGCATTCACACGTCACCAGGATCATACAGATTGTACTGGCCAAGTTGAAGTGGGAGCATTAGCCCTATAGCCCGAACACACCGCCCTGTGGCTTCCACTTGTTTAGTCCGCTAAAAGAACATCTCAGAGGGCAGCGCTTCAACTCGGACGACGAACTGAAGGAAAGACTAGTAGACTGGCTCATCTCACAGTCCACCGAGCGAGGTGGCGCAGTGGTAACACACTGAACTCGCATTCGGAAGGATGGTGGTTCCAATCCATCTCCGGCCATCCAGATTTAGGTTTTCCGTGATTTTCCTAAATCTCTCCAGGCAAATGCCGAGATGGTCTCTTTGAAAGGGCACGGCCGATTTTCTTCCACATTGTTCAAACGTAAGCTCCGTCTCTAATGACCACGCTGTCGACGGGACGTTAAACTCCTAGCTTCCTTCCTTCCCTTCCTTCTCACAGTTACAGGAACTCTTTTTATGTAGATGTAAAACGGAACTCTTCTGCTCGTTAAAATGTTGAATAATTGTGCTCATGCTTCGGGATATTATTTTTTAATGAAGTATGTATACCCGTAGTGTCGTTTCGTACCCTTTCAGTTGAACACCCTCGTTTTATTACATTATACAACGGAACAAATATCCTAGTTTATTATTTATCTTAATTTGTAGCGCCTTTTGAGGACGAACCGGTTATGCCCCAAACTTATCAATAGAAATACAGGTATCTCAATGGAAATTAATATTCCAAATGTTTTTGTTTTGTATTATAAAACCCAATGACTTAAGTATCATGTATGAATAATAAATATGTTGAAATACATATTCTTTAAAACATTTATGTTCTAATTTACCTTTTACGTACAGTTTTGCCATGTGAGCTCACTTACTCAACTGATGGACTACATTAACCAGCGGGTTTTCTAATGTGGACCGTTTCATACCCCTCACTTTTCAATTTGTATGCATTTAAGCCATATATTTATTCAAAATGTAGTACTTCCGATGAAAGAGTATAACAATCATAATATTATTATACAGCACATTTTGTTTCAGTTACATGTATAATAAATGCTTGGGGTAGCGAAATATAAAAGACGTGCAATATAGGCAACATTCCTACCTATCTTAACTACAATGTCGCGTCCGGTAATATAGTTCATAGAAAAGCACAAATCTTAAGAACAAATAGAACTCTTTCAATTTCATTACGTTTAAATATATACAAAATACCTAAATGAATCTAATATTCTGCGTCGGAATGGGAAATGTTTTGTAAATTTCATACCGAAGAAAGGAAATTCAGAGTTTAATGTCCCGTCAACAAGTGGTCATTAAAGATGGTTGAAAGTTCCAGACAACTCATAATTGAGTGCAGACTCAGGAGTCATTCCCAGGCACTTTCCTCTAATGGGCCACGCTTTTACTGAGGTACGTAGCCCAAACAACTTCAGTGCCTCTCTCGCATGCTTTCGTGTTGCTTTAAGAGTCTGGAAGACTATTCCATGACAAAAGAGAATGTAATTATCGCAGTTAGTCCAAAATACTTTAGAAGTACGTACTCAGTTTCCTGGCAATTAATTCGATATTTGCTTACGACAAAATATCTCAGTTACTTCATAAGTATACTGTAACTTTTCAGAGACGAACTGAGTAACAATTTACATCTTTTCAACTAATTTATCGTTACGGTTCCTCTTCTCTGTCTCCTTGCCTTTCTCTCTCTATCTCTCTCTCTCTCTCACACACACACACACACACGGACTTAAACACACGTTGTAAACAGAATGAAACTTCACTCTGCAGCGGAATGTGCGCTGATATGAAACTTCCTGGCAGATTAAAATTGTGTGCCGGAACCGGTACTCGAACCTGGGACCTTTGCCTTTCGCGGGCAAGCGCACTACCGACTGTGCTATCCCGACACGACTCACGATGCCGCCTCACAACTTTACTTCTGCCAGTACCTCGCCTCCTACTTTCCAAACTTCACAGAAGCTCTCCTGCAAACACGCAAGACTAGCACTCCTGGAAGAAAGGATATGGTGGAGACATGGCTTAGCCACAGCCTAAGGGATGTTTCCAGAATGAAACTTCACTCTGCAGCGGAGTGTGCGCTGATATGAAACACACGTTGTAAAGTTTAGTTTCCAGCGAATGCTTCTAATTATTTCGGCATTTGACCCTATAAGCATACATTTTCTTGGGTTATTTCAAAAACACCATTTGAAAACTTACTAGTAACTCAGATTTCTGTATTTGACCTCTAATAGTTTGTACGTAATTCTGTACGTAGCCGGCCGCGTTGGCCGAGGCGACTGAGGCGCTCCAGTCACGGTCTGCACGGCCACTACGGTCGGGGGTTGGAATCCCCCCTCGTGCATGGATATTTGTGCCGTCCTTACTATAAGCTAGTTCATAAGTAGTTTGTATGTTTAGGGACTGATGACGCCGTAGTTAAGTCCCATAAGCTATACATACATTTGATTTGATTTGCTGTACGTAGGTGGATGACTACGCACATGAATTTAAGTTCACAATTTGTTGCGCTATTTAACAATATTTAGAATTAGGTCCCTTTACAAGTAAAATAAATTTGGAAGTTCCATGCATAAAAGCTAAGGAGAAAACGTGGGAAACATTGGAAAGAAGAAGAAACGGGCGATAGTTCACTAATTAAGATATTAATGAGTATCTTTCACTGTGCTAGGTCCAGATGTCAAGGGTAAGCTGTGTGTGCTAATAAAGACATTGTAATATAATGAATCAGAGAAGTCATGACGTTAGATGTAAAACCTTCTCTGAAATAGAGATTGCCAAAAGAAACGAATTAATTGCTGATAGGAGTTGTGGAAAACAGACTGTATACTTCTATAAAATTATCAGGCACAGACCTCAGGTACAGAAACAAAATCTTAATAATAGTACAAAGTTGTGAGTTCCACTGAGTGTTTGGTACTGATATACTCCCCCCAACGCTCAGGGAATCGATAGCTCTATAGATTCAGCTTATGAATTTCTGTCGCACTAGCTCCTGTAGCTCTCCAATGTGTTCCCCAAGACTCTGGTAATAATTTCAGTCCGAAAAACGATGCTACAGGATGGACACATGACGATAGTAAATCTTCCACGTTGGATTTATAGCATGAAAAATACATTTTCACAACAAATTAACACGGAAGTACGTTAATCTGTACCTGAACACCAAATTTAGTAACCATATATGGTATAACATCTTCGCTGCGATGATGTTTGCCTCGCTCTGAGGCCACGAATGTTGCTACCACCGTCGATTGTCCGAGTATCTGACGGCCTGTCACGCCTTGATAGCATTTCCGTGTTCCCCCGCAAACGTGTTCACAAAACTTCGGAGAAGTGCCACAGGTCTAAAAGTTGCGGATGTCTTTCGGTAGACAATGCTGATATTCGTCACGAATTCTAAACTTTTACACCTTAACAACGACTGACATACAGATTCTCTCCGTTTCTTTTAAATGCTAAACTCGGAAATGCAATGTAAAGAAATAGTTTCAACGTGTTTTGTACGTTTCTGACATTAAATAAGTGTGGACTGATAAAAATTCTCGTCCTTAGCGTTTCAAGGCACAGATCCGTATTTAAAACCGGAATCACTAACGAAATTTACCAAATATGCGAGAATAAGCACTAAAAATCGTTAAGGATGTTACTAGTAATAAAATACAGAAAAGGTAAATCACACTACTTAGTGGTCTGCAGGTCTGAATACGGCGGCGCAGGCACTGGACGTATATTTCTGTCGGTTTGGTTGTGTAACAAACGCAATATATGGCAAACTCATATTTATCGGTACTGTTATCAACAGAACCTCGTGCTACTCCCAGAAACACAGAGCAGCGTTCTGTAAAAGCGCGTTGCATAGGGTTACCTCCATACCGCTAACTCCCGAAAACATAAAGAAAGAACTGCAAACTCTTGGGCAAATAGCAGTAGGAAATGGCTATGATTCCGGTTTAATAGAAAAACTAGATAAGACAATAAGGCTTAGAAAGAAATAAACTGAGATAGCCGCATAGAAATATAGTGTCATGCCATTTTGGGGTACCATCTCGTAAAAACTAGCGAGATTATTTAACAAAGAGGGTGTAAAGATAGGCTTCAGCACTGACAATAGATTAGAGCTGATGTTGAAACTTAAAATCGTCATAGTAGAGAATAGGGTGGACAAAGCCGTAGTGTTCGAAATCAAATGTCCAGATTGCGACATGAAGTATGTGGGGCAAACCGGGAGAAATTTTAAACTCAGATTCAATGAGCAGAACAGTGTGAATGGCTTATCGGCGGTGGCTAGGCACCTCAAGGAAGAACAACACTCCTTGGGGAATATAAATGATAGTATGAGGGTATTACACTACGAAGATAAATGATGCTTGCTCTCTAATTTAGAAGAGATAGAGGTATTCTGCGCACTAAAGAAAGAGTCGAACAACGTGTTAAATGAAAAGACGGAACTCCCCAAAGGTCATTTCTGGGCCCATTTTAATAATGCATTCCTGGAGAAAAGGCAAAATTTATATGGAAATTACAGATCAACACCCATGCAGTCGTGTTTCAGACTTTCTAAGCGCTTTCTTAAATAATTTTCTTGGGACATATTTGGCCCCTTCCGTAGAAGTTACGCCATCACTCATCTTTGACTCGTAACTGCTCATAGATTATCGCCGAAACACCATTGCAGCTGGCCGGCAGTGCATAGTGGTCCTTCAAACCGACAACATGTCAGACTATCGCATGACAATACACCGATGTTGCATATATTTCAAGGTGGACGTTGCCTAATGATGATTCATTTTAATTTTTCGGTAAGTTATCCTAGAAAGAATAATTGTCTCGTGTATTCAAATCTTAATCTTTAAGTCGTATTGTGGCGTTGAAATAGACTCAGGCTTCACCTCGAAGGCAGGGTTGGTCACTTAACATAGCACTTATACTGAAAGCAGACTTATTGCTAACTTAACATACACGCAGCACTAACTGTCTCTCGGGCAGAGTGCTCTTCTGTTTATACACAGACAGAATATACCAGAAATTAGGAGAATAGTTAACGTAAGAAACAGGTATAAATTACAACTGAACATAAGAAACATGTGGAATATTCTGCAAATGATAATTACAAAGAAATAAATTTTTGTTGGTGGACGGGATTGAACCGCCGACCTTCAGCACCGCAATCGGTGATACTATCCATTGCGCCACACCGGCAGTAGGTTAACTTCAAGTCTCGCGGCAATTTTTACTTTCTTTCCTAGTTTCTTGGGACCATGTTGGTCACGAAACATGTCGTTCTGACAATTATTGATAACTGTCAACTGGTGCGAGAACTGGCTGGATAAACAAACATCTCACAGCCCTCTGTACTGTCTTCCAATGGCGACTAGTGGGCCTGAGATATTCCTGTGCGCTGCACCTCAGCTTTCACATTACGGACACGATTCGTGTAACCACACACCAAAGGCAACGCCCTGCGAAGCAACTCGGCGAGAGGAGCAACGCCTTCTGTTGGCCATCGGCAGCAAAACACTTCCGCGAGCCGTGAACTCCGAAACGCCGAAGTTCAATAACGACCGGCAGGCCTGTAGCGAACCGCTGTTCCACGTCCACTGTCACGGTTACTAACAGGCCGACAACAATAGGACGCCAAAGTGGCGACAGCGCCTGCGGGAACAATGGGTCCATTAGCGGGACACGGCGTGAAGGCGGGGTCGCGTTGCGGGTGACAGCGAGCCGGAACAGCCGCCGCGTCTCTGGAATACAGTAATGGTGCGCCGTCTTCCGCGTCCTCAGAGGCGGGGGCGGGCCGGCTGGGGTCAAGGCGGCCGCTGCCCGCACAGCGCCCTCGCAACCAACGTCATCGTTGCCTCTCAGTCGTGCCCCCTGTACAGAAACATATGAGGATACTTGTCCTGTACTTTGTAATGAATTTAGCCCTAAGAAAGCAACTTGTCTTTGTTAATGAAGTATTCATTACCTTTTAGCCGGCCTCGGTGGCCGAGCTGACTAAGGCGCGCCAGTCACGGTCTGCACGGCCACTACGGTCGGGGGTTCGAATTCGCCCTGGGGCATGGATATTTGTGCCGTCCTTAGTATTTAGTAGTTCATAAGTAATTTGTAAGTTTAAGGACTAATAACCCCATAGTTAAGTCCAATAAGCTGTACAAACATTTGAACATTTTTTGATACCTTTTATGTATCTTACTTCCATTATGTATAATTATTTCCTATGTCAGGGGCCTTTCCTTCGTGCACCTTGTACAAAAACATATGAGGATAGTTGTCCTCTAGTTTGTAATGAATTTAGCCCCAGGAAACCAACTTGTCTTTGTTAATGAAGTTTTCGATACCTTTTATGTATCTTAGATCCATTAATGTATAATTACTTGCTATGTTCATAGGCCTTTCCGTCGTGCTCCCTGTACAAAACATATGAGGATAGCTGTCCTGTAGTTTGTAATGAATTTAGCCCTAGGAAACCAGCTTGTCTTTGTTAATGAAGTTAAAGAAAGAACCTTTTTACGTATCTTAGAGCCATTAATGTATAATTATTTCCTACGTCCATAAGCCTTTCAGTCGTGCCCACTGTACAAAAACATGTGAGGATAGTTGTCCTGTAGTTTGTAATTAATTTAGTCCTAGGAAACCAACTTGTCTTTGTTAATGAAGTATTCGATTTAAGTGTAAGGAAGTCTTTTCTGAAGGCATTTGTGTGGAGTGTTGCCTTGTATGGGAGTGAAACATGGACGATAAGCAGTGCGGACAGGAAGAGAATAGAGGCTTTTGAAATGTGGTGCTACAGAAGAATGCTGAAGATTAGGTGGGTAGATCGCATAACTAATGAAGAGATACTGAACAGAATTGGTGAGGAAAGGAATTTTTGGCATACCCAGACTAAAAGAAGGGATCGCTTGGTAGGACATATTCTTAGACATAGGAGAATCGTAAATTTAGCATTGGACGGAATTGTGTGGGGTAAAAATCGCAGAGGGAGACCAAGAGAAGCGTATAGTAAACAGATTCAAGAGGATGTGGGTTGCCGTTCTTATGAGGAGATGAAAAGGTTGCTCAGGATAGAGTAGGTTGGAGAGCTGCATCAAACCAGTCTCCGGACTGAAGACCATAACAACAACAACGATACCTTTTATGTATCTTAGATCCATTAATGTATAATTATTTCCTATGTCCATAGGCCTTTCAGTCGTGCCCCCAGTACAAAAACATATGAGGATAGTTGTCCTGTAGTTTGTAATGAATTTAGCCCTAGTAAACCAACTTGTCTTTGTTAATGAATTATTCGATACCATTAATGTATAATTATTTCCTATGTCCATAGGCCTTTCAGTCGCGCCCTCTGTACAAAAAACATATGAGGATACTGGCCCTGTAGTTTGTAATGAATTTAGCCCTAGGAAACCAAGTTGTCATTGTTAATGAAGTATTCCATACCTGTTGCTGTCCTTCAAGGTAGTCACCAGTGGTTGTGTAGAACCCGTTGACAGCGATGTGGAAGGCATAGCACGCAGTTATCAGAGCCTGTTCTGTTGATGGTGCGAACTGAGCGGTCTACTGCTTCTCGAATCCCTGGAACAGTTCTGAAGCGAATGCCACAAATTGTTTCCCTCATCTGTGAAATCAAATCAAAGTCACAAGTACTTACGTCCAGGGAATAGGAGGGTAGAGTACTTCCAATTCACATCGACCGAACAGAGCAGCCACAGTTTGCGCGGTATGAACCTGCGGATTGTCGTGTAAATTATGGGTGGATTGCGCAGAAAGAGTTGCCGCTTCTTTCGCAAAGCTTAAGTCTTCATGACTTTGATTTTATTCCCAAGATGAAGAAACCAATTTGTGGCATTCGCTTCAGAACTGTTCCAGAGATTCGACAGGCAGTAGAACGCTCTATTCGCACGATCAACAGAAAAGGCTCTACTAACGGTATACTATGCCTTCCATGTCACCGACATCTGGTTTCACACAACGATGGTGACTACTTTGAAAGACAGTAATAGGTGCAAACATGTAACGCTGTTTTATCGGCTGTGAACAAATAGTTCACACTATTTAAGTTATAACCCTCGTATGTAAGAGATAAGAGATTACACTTTACCAGCTGTCACCTTTTGTCTCCTAGGTTGTCCACGCACTGTCACCTGTTACAGTCCCAGTATTACTAAGCGAAGCACAGAAGATACTGCGCTCCAGCGTGCGCTTCTTCAAGGGAGACGCTTGTCCATTGCAATTTCGTCGAGCTCATCTCTGTGAGTTTACGAGAGTAACTCAGACGTCCAATTTTTTATTGTGCGGAGAGCACTCGTGCTCCAATGATAATTTTTTGTCTGGGATGAAACTAAATTGGGTCCAAGGTATTCGGGAGGTCTTCTATGGTTGTAACGCGTAAGCACCTCCTACTTGTGATCCTTCTTTTCACCACAATCAATGTGTCTGATAGTTGGGTCAACAGAACCACAATTCTTCATGGATCAGGTCTCCAACAATCTGTTCCAACGGAAAATATATAGTACTCTCCCACGCCAGAAGAGGTCTACTCCCCCCCCCCCCCACCTCACAATACAAGGGGCTAAAATTTCTGAGCACATTGCCTTAATTATCACTATGAATCAAAACATTTTTGTATGTCTAGCTCAGAAACTGTCTGCATAGCAACTAATTTTAAATGAAGTTTTCATCCTCAGCGATGGAACATGTAACAACAGATTCTTAAATGGCGTTTATGTTATGAGATCAACATCATCTGCACATCTGACGATTTTGAAAAGTCGCCGGAAGACTAGGACTTGATTGACGGGTGCTAGACAGCACTTGTGTTATTTAAAACTAATGTGAAAGTAAGTGTACTCTTATGGATCTGTGCTTGTACTACATACAAAGTTACATTTTTTGTTCTGATCTTCATGAAATTTTGCACATTTAATATTTACAACGAGTAAGGTAATTCTCTAGATAAAATTTTGTATGGACCTTAGAGCAGAGAGCTTAACCTACGAATCTCGACAAAATATGCGATTTTATTTCAATCTTGAAATTTGGCACACTCATTCTTCAATACAAGATAAACATTACCGCCTACCTAATATAACACACGGTGACAGGTGCAGGGTATGTTGCAATGATCTTAGACACCACTTCAGTAATCGTAATGAAAGTTATACAGTTGTATAATTTTTCACATATATACGACACAATCAACTGAGTAGGAGAGAAAAGAATTTGGTAACATAAAGCGCCAGTCTGTAGTGCCACCTCCCCTCCATCAACTTAAGGCAGTATTTAACATTTAGACAAGTTGTGTGCATGTAAAATTAAGAAGAAGTAGGTGAATTGCACTACTGTTTTGGGACCATAAATATGGCGTCCACTGGTTTAAAAAGAACATACAGCGTTAGTTTGTAGTGCCACATTGCATCCCTATAACTTAAACTAGTATTTGATATTTACACCAGTTGTGTGCACGTAAAAGACATTACGAGAAAGAAACTTTAGTCCGCTACTGTGTCAGGGCATTAAAGATAGCGTTCACTGGCTTTAAAGCAACATTCAGCGTCTGTAGTGCCAACTCCCCTCCGTACACCTAACCTAGAATTTCATATTTACATCAGTTGTATGCACCTCGAAGGAATTCAGAAAAATAATCTGTAGTCTGTTACTGTTTTGGAACATCAAGGATGCTAGTATTTCATATTTACACCAGTTGCATTCACATGAAAGAATTTAAGAGACGCTTTAGTCTACTACTGTTTCAGGGCATTAAAGATGGCGCCTAGTGGTATTACAACAACATACATCATCAGTCAGTAGTGCCACCTCCCCTCACTATACCTAAGCTAGTATTTCAAATTTACACCCAGTTACAGGAAAGAAATTGAGAAGAAGAAGCTTTAGGCTGCTACTGTTTTGGGGCATTAAAGATGGCGCTGACTGGGTTTAAAACACAGTATCAGTCTGTAGTGCCACCTTCTGTCCCTACACCTAAGCTACAATTTGATATTGACACCAGTTGTCTGCACATAAAAGAAATTAATATACAATAAGCTGTAGTTACATTAAATATGGTGTCCAGTGGCTTTAAAGCAACTTAGACCGTCAGTCTATAGTCCCTAAGTTACAATTTGATAATAACACTAGTTGTCTGCACAGAAAAGAAATTAATATACAATAAGCTGTAGTCTGTCACTGTTCAGGGGCATTAACTATGGCGTCCAGTGGCTTTAAAGCAACTTAGACCGTCAGTCTGTAGTCCCTAAGCTACAATTTGATACTGAAACAAGTTGTCTGCACAGAAAAGAAATTAATATACAATAAGCTGTAGTGTTACTGTGTAGGGGCATTAAATATGGCGTCCAGTGACTGTAAAGCACCTTAGACCGACAGTGTGTAGTCCATAAGCTACAATTTCATAATGACCCCAGTTGTCTGCCCAGAAAAGAAATTAATATACAATAAGCTGTAGTCTGTTACTGTTTAGGGGTATTAAATATGGTGTCCAGTGGCTTTAAAGCAACTTAGACCGTCAGTCTGTAGACCCTAAGCTACAATTTGATAATGACACCAGTTTTCTGCACAGAAAAGAAATTAATATACAATAAGCTGCAGCCTGTTACTGATTAGGAGCATTAAATATGGCGTCCAGTGGCTTTGAAACAACTTACAGCGTCAGTCTGTAGTCCCCACTCCGCTCCTTATTACCTCTGTAGGTACCTTGCACAGCTGGCTCCTCGTTGTCGACACGAGACGTGCGATCGATGGCGACGGCCACCTGTAAGGCGGCGGCGGGGGACGAGGCAATCCTTGGGACCGGCACGCGGGGCACGCGCATTCCTATTGGCTGCAATTACGCGCGGCTGCGGCTGCGGCCGGGCCCTCAGCCGGCGCCGCTCCCGCTTTCAATTAGCAGCGGCGTTCCCCGCATAGCGGCCGCTCCGGCAGCCGCTGCGCCCAGCGCAGAGGGCAGACGCCAAGCCTTTGAGGGACGCCATCATGGCACAGCAAGTGTTGCCGGCTGGCCGATTACAATGATTCACTGACTGACGGCGCAGCGGGGGCTGCCACACTCCGAGTTCCGCGTGTTGTCTCGTTTTCCTGCCCTTCACTTCAGTCTGTAGCCACTTCTGACAACTCGGTAGACAGCTTATATTAAGGATTATGTCTTAAAGCCGGCTGCACACGGAGCGTGCACACCATGTGGTCAAAAGTGTCTGGACACATCCAAAAGCGTACGTTATTCATATTAGGAGCACTTTGCTACGACCTACTGTCAGGTACTCCATATAAGCGACCACAGTATCCATTAGACATCTTGAGAGAGCAGAATAGAGTGCTCTGCGGAACTCACGGACTTTGAACGTGCTTAGGTGATTGAGTGTCGGTTTTGTCAGAAGTTTTACGCGAGATTTCCACACTCATAAACATCTCCAGGTCATCTGTTTCTGATGTGATAGTGAAGTGGAAACATTAAGAGACAAGTATAACAAGAAAATGTACAGGCTGGCCTCGTATGTTGACTGTCAGAGACCGCCGACAGAAGTTGGTACAATGCAATACTTATGCTTACAGATATGTCTCATTACCGTAGGAGATACAGACGTTCCCTCTTGCCTGTTTATAAAGCAGTGGATTTCCTTTAATTTACACCAGCAGAAAGGTTGTTACCACTGCGACTGGGAAGGGAGTTCTGTATGGTCCCATTACTTTTGCCAAAGCTATTTTTTATTTCAGGAAGGAAGGGAGGAAGCTTAGAGTTTAACGTCCCGTCGACAGTTTGGTCATTAGAGATGGACCTAACGCTTGGAGTTTATGGTAAGCAAAGGGGAAGGAAAGCGGCCATGCCGTTTGAAAGGAACCACGGACTGGCCTGGAGTGATTTAGGGAAATCATGAAAAATCTAAATCTGGGTTGTCAGAGGTGAATTTGAACCACCATCCTGCAGAATGTGAGTTCATTGTGTTACGACTGTGCCAACTCACTAGATTTTTTATTTCAGTATAAATGCTATTTAGTTATTTCGTACCGCAGCAGATTAGCTGTGCGTACTAGGGCGCCTTGCTGCGATGGGCACAGCCATTCCTTGTCGGTGGTTTCAGTTCCCCCCTCAGGGATTGGTGTTTGTGTTGTCCTTAGGTCAGTTTACCTTAGTTTAAATAGTTTGTAAGCTACGGCCTAATAACCACACAGTTGAGACTGATAGATTTACAGACAGTTAATTTTTTTTCTTTCATTTTTGGTATTTGGTGGTTCTGGATTTGTAAGGTTCTGTAGCATTTGTAAGGACAGGTGATGCCAATCATGGTAGGATTGAATCATTCTCAGAGAGGGACATTATTGCATACCATACATCATGGAGTAGTGAAGAGGTTCCTGTCATGGTTATAGTACATACCATATATGGGCAATGTATTTGAGGACAAGAAACAGAATGAAATTTTCTGCTGATGAAGGGTTTCATATATGGGTGAAAGTAGTCGAAACTTTTCAAGAATAATTTAATGTACAGGACGATATAACTTTCTATTATCATGTATAATCAGTACAGATAGTTAGCAATAAGTTACCTGACAAGTTATTTGTTTGATTTTTGAAAAAATAAATAACACTTTACATTGATCTTGGCAAAAGACGAGAAGCAATTCGTCTTGGTGTTATAGCTCCCAGGGGCACTCTAGTTGTTTCTACAATTTTCACACTGCCCTTGCTTTCTTTGGGATGTAGAGTATTACATTTTTCTCAATGTCTCAGGCTCCTTTGCCTGTGTCATACATCTTACACAACAGGTATTAGAACGAAGTTATATATATGAAACCCACTAAATATGAGCTTCTACTGACTTCAAATATGATGTCATTACTCTATCGGAAAAAACTGCCCTCCCCTCCCCCCATATGGCTTGGTGTAAAATAAATGGCGTTCATCCATCTTACTGGTGAACGTTCGGACGCACGTGCGAATTTCTGACGTGCTTAATATTGTCCTACACTTTGGGAAAGCATAATACTTCCCCACATAGCATCCTAAAAGTAATGTTTTGCACTTGTGAAGTATTTTCTTGAAAAATTACTAGTCCCAATGAGAAGCACTACAGTACAGTAGCACATAAATACGTAATTGGATATACCTCATCAGTTGAAGAAAGAGAACAAATTGGCGAATAACATTGTGATTGGCAGGAACTAGTTATGTGAAAGATATTTTTCCTTAATTTCCGCATTTAAAGGAAAGGTTTCTTGAAATGACCTACTGCAACAGAGCATTGGGCTCATCACTATGAACTGGAGAAGACCTATTCAGTCTAGGGAAAGATTATACGTTTGTGTAAGTTAATCAAAATATATTCGTAGCCTGTGTTATATGAAAAGCAATTTATTTCAATAAGTTACGTGAAATTATAAACATAATAATAAGTAACTTATATTACACTAATTTGTTATTATCCATGTAGATTGTAGCAGCCGTTCCGTTTCGTCTCTGATCTTCAACAAAACTCGAGGGACTAATTTAGTTTGCCTGGACCGCGCATACTTTTGTGAAGTGGTTCAAACGGATCTCCTGCCGCTGCAATCAGAAGTCCACCTCTCAAGTGGCAGGGCGGATCCATTGCTCAAGCACTTAACGTCTCGTTGACAGCGTGGTCATTAGAGATTTCGCTGCCAGGAATGAGAGGAAATCAACAGCGCTCTTTCAAAGGAGCCATTTCCCTTACGCAGGTTATGGAAAATCCAGATTTGGTTGGTCTGAGATGGACTTGAACCACCATCCTCCAGAATGCAAGTACAGTCGGTTATCACTACTTTACCTGGCCCAATGGGTACACTGTTGTGACTATCATATACAACCGCTCTTAACGAAAAATTTGTGCCCTAAAAATTGAAAAGTGGCAGAGATCACTCCAGTATTTATTATGGGCAATATGATTAAACGTTAATAGTAGAGCCACATATCATTGGCATTGTTTTGTAGCGACATCTTGGAATATATATTTTCTTCAATAATTATGCATCACCTGAACAGAAGAATCTGTTGATGCATAAACAAGACAGATTCAGAAAGTGCCGTTCTTCTGAAACACAGCTGGCTCTCTAATCACATGAACTACTGAGAGCTGTCAATAACAGATATCTAACACTATCTCACAAGCAGCTCCTAATCAGGTTGCGTATTTATGGAATATTGTCTCAGCTGGCCGACTGGATTTCCTTTCAGAAAGCACACAGTTCATAGTAATGGACTGAAAGTCATCGAGTAAAGCAAAAGCGATATCTGGCGTTTGCCGGAAACTGTTATGGGACCCCATTACATTCCTTGTCTCCATAAAGTTTTTAGGGAACTATTGGAGTCGCCCTCGTTGGATGTTCGCATATGATTACGTAGTTTATCATCTATTGATGTCCAAAACAAACTACAAAGCGATTTAGATATCTGTATGTTGCAAAAATGTGAATCAATCCTAAATAAGGACAAAGTAGCCCATATGAACACTAAAGGTAATCAGTTAAACTTCATTTACACGACAAATCGAATGTAAGATCCTTAAATTTAATTACATATCTAGAAATTACAATCATGAACAACATATATCGGAAAGAGCACACACAAAATGTTGTGCAGAAGTGAAGTAGCCATGTGGTACTAGCCGCATGGTCTAACGCATCATGCTAGATACTAGGCAGCCCCAAATAACATACTTCATCTACTACTCTTATTGTTTCGTTACCTAATCTAAATCTTTCAACATTGTCTGATTTTCATGGACTGCATTTCATTACCCTTGTTTTGCTCTTGTTAATGTTCATCTTAAATGTTCAAATGTTTGTAAAGCTTATGGGACGTAACTGCAGAGTCATCAGTCCCTAAACTTACTACATATGAACTAACATATACTCAAAACAGCACAAACCTAAAGGGGGATTCGAACCCCTAACCCGGAAATGGCCCCACTATACTCAGGAAGCCGCTACACGGGTAGTGGGGGCTGTGTGGCATGGACTGGGCGGGTTTTTAGCTTAGAGGGCTTCGGGAATACACAAAATGGGTTTCAATCTCAAAGGGGGCAGGTCAGGCACAGGAAGAAAGCAGATATAGAAACTATTGGTATAACAGTTGTAAATTGTCGTAGCTGTATTGGGAAAGTTCCAGGGCTCCGAGCGCTGATAGAAAGTACTGAGGCACAAATCGTTATAGGTTCGGTTCTGAAAGCTGGCTGACGCCTGAGATAAGTTTGGTCGAATTCTTTTCAAAGGGCCAAATGGTCTTCAGAAATGATAGAATAAATAAGAAAGGGGGTGACATGTTTATTGTTGTAACTAACGATTTATCCTGCAGCGAAATTGAGACACATACTTCCTGTGAGTTGGTCTGGGTAGAGGTTATACCTAACAACCGGAATAAATTAATAATTGGATCTTTTTATCAGCCCCCTGACTCAGACTATGCAGTTACCGAAATGTTCAAAGAAAGCTTGAATCATATTTCAAATAGGTATCCGAAGCATACTGTTATAATCGGTGGCGACTTTAATTTACCCTCGATATGTTGGCATAATTACATATTCAAACCGGCGGCAAATATAAAACATCGTTTCTAGTTCTGAATGCTTTTTCTGAAAACTACTTCGAACAGTTAGTTCATGAACCCACTAGAATAGTAAGTGGTTGCGAAAATAGACTTGATCTCCTAGCAAAAAATAATCCTGAGCTAATAAAGAGCATCAAAAGAGATACAGGGATTAGCGAACATTGAGATGTAGTAGTGAGACTGAATATCGAAATTCCCAAATGCACCAAAAATGAACAAAAAATTTATCTATTCAATAAAGCAGATAAAAAATCGCTTCACGCTTTCCTGAGTGATAGTCTCCAGTCTTTCAAAATTAAAAATGCGAGTGTAGATCAGATGTGGCTTACTTTGAAAGATACATCAGTAGCAATCGAGAGCGTTATACCCAATAAATTAATAAAAGAGGGGGCTGATTCCCGTGGTACACAAAACAGGTCAGATCACTGTTGCAGAAACAAAGAAAAACGCATGCAAAATTTAAAAAGACACAGAATCCACAAGACTGGCATTCTTTTACTGAAACTCGCAACCTAGCGCGGACTTCAATGCGAGAAGCCTATTGTAGTTACCACAACTAAATCCTGTCTCGTAATCTTGCAGACAATCCAAAGAAATTCTGGTCGTATGTGAAGTACACTAGCGGCAAAACACAAACAATACCTTCACTATGCGATAGCAATGGTAATACTACCGATGACAGTACTGCTAAGGCAGAATTACTAAACACAGCTTTCCGAAATTCGTTCACCAAAGAAGACGAAGTGAACACTCCAGTATTCAATCCAAGAACAGCTGCCAGCATGCGAAACTTAGAAGTAGATGTTTCTGGAGTAGTAAAATAACTTAAGTCACTAAACAAAAACAAATCTTCCGGGCTAGATTGTATACCAACTAGATTCCTCTCAGAGTATGCTGATGTAATAGCTCCAAACTTAGCTGTAATTTACAACCGATCACTCAGCGAAAGATCCGTACCCAAAGACTGGAAAGTTACCCAAGTTACACCAATAAGGTAATAGGAGTCATCCCCAAAATTACAGGCCAATCTCATTGACGTCAATTTGCAGTAGGATTTTGGAACATATACTTTGTTCGAATATTATGAACTACCTCGAAGAGAACGACCTATTAACCAATAGTCAACACGGATTCATAAACTATCACTCTTGCGAAACACAGATTGCCCTTTATTCACATGTAGTGCTAAGTGCCATCGAAAAGGGATCTCAAATCGATTCCATATATCTGGATTTCCGGAAGGCTTTTGATAGTGTACCCCACAAGCGGCTTCTAATGAAATTGCGTGCTTATGGAATATCTTACCAATTGTGCGATTTGATTCACGATTTCGTATCAGGAAGGACACAGTTCGTTGTAACTGACGGTAAGTCATCGAGTAAAGCAGAAGTGATATCTGGCGTTCCACAGGGAAGCGTTATAGGTCCCCTACTCTTCCTTGTGTTTATAAATGATTTAGGAGACAATCTGAATAGTTCCCTTAGACTGTTCGCGGATGATGCTGTCGTTTATCGGTTAGTGAAGTCAACAGAGGATCAAAAGCAACTGCAAAGCGATTTAGACAAAATTTCTACATGGTGCAAAAATTGGCAATTGACACTAAATAAAGAAAAGTGTGAAGTAATACACATCACCACTGAAAGAAATCCGCTGAACTTCAATTACGCGATAAATCAGTCAAACCTTAAGGTTGTAGATTCTACCAAATTCCTAGGAGTTCCAATTACAAACAACTTTGACTCTAGAGAACACAAAGAAAATATTGTGGGGAAGGCGAACCAAAGGTTAAGTTTCATTGGAAGAACGCTTCAAAGATGTACCAGCTCCATCAAAGAGACTGCCTACATCACACTTGTGCGTCCTCTCATGGTGTACTGTTGCCTCTTGTGGGACCCTCACCAGGTGGTACTGACGGACGACATTGACAAGGTTCAGAGAGGGGCAGCTTGTTTTTTTTTATCACGTTACGAGAGGGGGGAAGCGTCACGGAAATATTGCACTAATTGGGGTGGAAATCATTAAAAGAAAGACGTTATTCATTGCGGCGTGATCTATTTGCCAAGTTTCAATCTCCGACTTTTACTTCTGAAAATGAAAATATTTTGCTAGCACCCACCTACTTAGGGAGACATGACCATCCCAATAACATAAGAGAAATCAGATGAAAATGGAACGATTTAGGTGTTCTTTGTTCCTGCACAGTATTAGAGACTGGAACGATAGAGAAAAGTTATGAAAGTGGTTAATGAACCCTCTGCCAGGCACGTGAATGTGATTTGCAGAGTATCTATGTCAATGTAGGTGTAGAACAAAGCACCTCAATGCTCTCAGCCACTGCGCCGTGGCTGTTCAGCTTATACACACATTTCAACATACTGTTCATTCAGTCCAAATGCTCTTCCATGTCCTTTGCTGTCCTGTCATAATTATAATGTAACCACAAAAAATCTATGTTTTTGTTTCTTCACCATGAACTTTAATTCCTTCTCCAAATTTCGTCTTGCTTACCTTCACAACCTTCTCAATGTACAGATTCAAAGCATTTTAGAAAACTACAACCTTGTCTCACTCTCTGCCCAACCAATGCTCCTAATTCCGACCCTTCCACTCTAATAATGTATGCCCCGGTTTCTGTAAAAGTTGTAAATAACTTTCTGTTACCTGTATTTTATCCCTGCAGTCTTCATAATTTGACAATGTGATTAGGGCTTATATTCAGTTTTCTTGTATTTAACTGATCATATTAAATTCTTATATGATTCTAATTTTTGGGTTTATTTGCCACTTTAATATTTTGAATTTTTTATCTTATTTGTATTATTTATTAATCTTATGTAAATAGCTTAGAGTTCAACATTCAAGATGTCAAGGAAATAAATTTTATTTTTAGATAATGAAAAATTTCCCTTATTATTTTTACACTGATGTAATTTATAACTATATAAACACAATAAATGTTAATGGAATTATTATAAAAAGTTAGCAACTTTCATATTGGCTTTAAATTTACTCAATTTGAACACTATAGTTCATTTATATTATTAACAGTAATACACCCCATTTTGCTTCAAAAGGCTGATTGTATGCCAAATTTCAGGTCAAAACTGATTGCAATAATTCACTTCTTATTTTATATTAAGGTTAATTGATATTTCAATACTTTTTGTTGCAAACCACATGTTATATTAGTAATAACCCTAGTTGGCTCATTGAAGAGCTTCTTGATTTCATTCATAATATCAACCTTTAAATAAGACAATGCTAAAAAATATTGGAGACATTGTTCATATTATGATATTTGAAATTTTCATGATAATAAGAGTTGGTAAAATTAATGCAATTTCTACAACAAAAATTAAGAAAATTACTGTGAGTACAAATAATTGAATTAAAATGGTATTAATGCTGATCTTTTTAGGTCAAATCCACATTCAAATCTTAATATTTTTTCTTGGCCATTAAGCAATATTTTGATACATTATTGGTACTAAAAATCTAATGAAAATACTTGTTATTGAGATATTAAGATTAGAATTACTTTTCTTCATGATTTGAAGCTTTTCGATTGGGAGTCAAATGTATTATTTATATTAGAAACATAATTATCTATTTCATCAGTAAATTTATACACACACACACACACACACACACACACACACACATATATATATATATATATATATATATATATATATGACATCTATTAAATCTATTTTCATCAAGTCAACACTGACCTGATACAAAGTGTCAATATCATGGTATGGCTTCACATCTAAAGTGTTGACTTTGATGAAATTAGATTTATTAGGTGTCATATTAGCCATGTTAATAATAATTCCTCATTGTAGACCTGTTGATACAGACTTCAGTAGTCCAATAATAAATACGTTAATATTAACTGTGTCAAATCATTTAGTCTACCGTGAAACTAAAATAATTCTTCTGATAGCTCAAGTTAATAGTCATGTCCTATAATCTGCTATATGAAATAGGTGATTATTATAATATTTTAACATAGGTCTAATAATCTTCTTTGGAATATAATGTTCTTAGGATTGAGAAGACATATGCTTGAATTATAGATACTGCTGTATCTAAAATTAATAGTATTATGAGTACCGTAGTAGGAATTAATATAATTGATCTTCCATTTTCTAGTAATTTTAATAATGAATGTCCTACAAATATATATGCTACTAATCGTACTTTTAGTGTGCCTGGTTGGACAATATTTCTAATTGTTTCAATTAAAAATATAATTTATGTTAATGTAGTTCATGTTCTTGAGGTAATATGTGAATGAATAGATGGTTAGTGTCATTAATTCATCTCAACAAAATAAATCTTAATCATATTGGTAATGCAAGTTTGAACGTTATACATATATGTCTAGTTCTTCTGAAAATACAAGGGAATAGACCTATAAAATCATTAATTAATATTATAATAAAATTGAAATAAAATAATTGATGATTCTTGAAATTTTTTTAAATTCATTAAGTAGACTTAAATTTAATATATTTCATAGAATATTAATTAATGATGCTATTAAACTAAATTTTGATGGAATCAGTAAGAGTTCTTAGAATGTTCTATTTCAGTTAAATGACATAGATGTTATGAATAAATTTGTTATCATATACAATTACTTTTTTTAAAGTTTAAGTCTTTTTTTGCGATTTTGTTTGGTTTATAAGATGAGATGTTTAACTGATTAAGTAAAATTAATGAAGTTGAAAATATAATAAAAATTGTAAATCATATTCTTTGTTATATTGATTGAGAAATTTTGTTTATATAGGTTCCTCATCAGAAGCAAACATTAATGTATTATATTTTGGTTCAAAAGGCCATTACATACTTTCAGCCTGGCAATGTTTCAAGATGACTAATTATAGTTATTTTAGATTGACTTTCTAGTGTTGTATCTTAGCTAACTTCATATATTATATTAGACAGTGATTTGATAAATTACTTTCCCGATGTTCATTCAGTTATGATTGGTATAAATCTGTGATTTTCTCTGCAGAGTTCTTAACATTGTCCAATGAATAGTCCTAGTCGATTAATCACAAATGTACGTTGGCATAATGTTTCTAATAAAACGTCAAACCTTTATTTTTATAGCTCACTTGCTTTAAACTAACATATTAGAATATATAGATTATTGGCACTTCTGATTATCTGTGTTCTGTAGGTGGCTTATTTTGTAATCATCTTTTATTTGTTCTGAATAATACAGTTCGGTTTTAATTATTCTTTTTCATATTGTGAAATGATACAAAATTCTGGTAGAATTAAAATGTGTACTTCTGGATTTTCAAATTATCAAAATAGATGTTAGATGATGATTTGTTGTCCTCCTCCTACTGTATTAAAAATGATGAATATAGATTTCTGTCAGTTAATAATATAGTGAATATTACTGCGAGAACTTGTAGCAATAATAGCAATATTAATGCTGTAACTACTACTGATAAAACAAATAAGGCTGTTTGTCCACAGTTATATTATTTGATAGTATTTAATTGCTGTTGTTATGAGGTTAATTGCTCCTTGGACTGAAAATACATGCTAGAGGTAATGAAGAAATTTCAAACTCTGCAGAGGCTTATCTATGTGCAATAAATCTTGTTAGTGGGGAGGGGGAATTAACTCTCCATCATCTACGAGTTCCATTATCCACTATGGAAGACAGCAGGAGGACTGTTAATGACAGTGGTAGTAATCAAAAGGTTATTAATTACTCATGGAAAAGATATATCTGGTGTTGCAGTTACTTATGGGACAAGTCAAGTTCCAAACACTATTATAATTGGTACTCATATGAAGAAGATTATAATAACTGTGTGAGCTGCAATAATTAATTTGTAAATTTGACCATCTACAATTATTGTTCCTGGTTTCCTAATTCTTATTGATGTTCCTATAGTCGGGCCGCCGAAAGAACGACCCTGACAGTTCTCACATGTGGGCCACAGAGGTTAGGGGGGACACTCAACGACCAACCTGAGCTCTGGAATTCGTAAACGTTGCTGGGGTAACGGTGCCATGATGCCACCCTGCCACCCTGAAAGTCGAGCGGGGTGGCATGCTTCAGTCGCTGAAAAGCATCAGTTACGTGTCGTTAATTTCAAATGTGTCTGAGATAGCTTCTTCCTCTAACTATAAGAGAGTCACTTCTGTGACCAATAGACTGGCTGTCGAAACTGGTGTGATGATATTACTCGGACACTATACTATGTCAGTCAACAGCGACCGTAAATGAATGAGGCAAATAAAAGCCTCTTCTTTTTACGTAAGAAGACATCATTTCACTGGAAGAGGTGATTTTACTACTTGTAAAGTGATCTTATTTGCTTACCCTCTCGGCAGGCTGCCACAATACATTGTCCAAGTATGACACCGAGTTAGTGGAAAATGGTTATAGAAGATGAAATATATAAACAAAATTCTTCAACTAGCGACCTTTGGGTGAAGACTAAATTATACATTATATTTAATTGAATACTTTACTTGAATTCGACATATATTTCTAAAACTTTCTATTTAACTGCAAAAAAATAATGTTTTTCTTCACTTCGTGATTGTTATCGTTCGTTTACACTTTCCAAAATATTCGGACGTGAAATTAGTATGCCAGCGACTGGCACGGTGTAACAACAAACAGCCACAGCCACGTAGCAGCATTGGCAACATAGCCGCTAGCTGTCAGAGTCGTTCTTTCGGCTGCTCGACTATACTATTCTTGTTCACACAGCAAATATAAAATATAAGGTATAGATGTCATTATTATTTTTTGTGGTAAGATGGCTGAATTAATTGCTTTGTATATTTTAAATCTATTTATGTGAATTATTTCTGTCTTGCTATAATTTACTGGTCTGATATTCAATTATTATTCTAGACTGCAATTTTAGTGGTGTAAAATACTATTTTACTAAGACCTAAAAATAATTTTAATATAACTTAAAGATTATAATTTTTACTAACCGATAGTCTTAGTAAAATAATACGAGATTTCATGTGCAAATTAGACCTAGTATTGAGATTGTTGATATAATAGAGATTAATCTTTTTTCCTTATTTCTTTTAATTTTTATTAATGATGATTTTTCATTATGTGATATGTCGGGCCTGGTAGTCTTGGAGTAAAGTGCTTGACTGGAAACCGAAGGGTTGGAGGTTCGAAACCCCTTCGGACCTCGGATTGTTTTAGTCTGCATTTTAACCCATCATTCACCTCACAACGATGTGAGGAGTTGCCAGAAAGGACACATGGTTCCAATTCAACGTTAAGCTGTAAGTCCCCTTTCCCCAGTTGGACAACTGGGGTAGGCTAGGGACATGCAAGTCGCCAAAGTGGCATCCAATTGAAAGACTTGCACCAGGCCAATGAGCCACGCAAAATTATTATTATTACATGATATATTGATGGCTGATAATTTAAATATAATATAGTATTATAATGTAATTTTGGTGAGTATTATTAAGAAAAATACAGTAAATGTTATTTTGTTACTAAGCAATGTTAGTATAGTATTTCATTTTGGTAAAAAATTTAATGTTGGCAGAAACCACCTAATGATAAAAGTGATGTTATTATTCTACATCTACATCCACATCTTTAGGGGGTACTCTGCTAATCACTTTTAAGTGTCTGGCAAAGGGTTCATATAACCACCTTTATACTATTTAACACACATTCCATTCTCGAATAGGAAGAAAGAACACCTGAATCTTTCCATTCAAGCTCTGATTTCTCGTATATTATTCTGGTGATCGTTTATACCTATGTAAGTGGCAGTCAAATGTTCAATAGTTTGTAGAGCTTATAGGAATTAGGTAAGTGGCAGTCAACAATATAAATTCGCATTTGGAGGAGAGAGTTGGCGATTGGAGTTTTGTAAGTAACCCTTGCCACAGAGATAAGCGCCAGTTTAGTAACGATTCCCATCTCAGACCCTGTATCATTTTCGTAATGCTGTCTCCCCTGTAGATGATCCTAACATTTTGTTGTTATGCCTCCTATTTAGTATACTTCATGTAAAAAGAATAAATTTATACTTTTGGATATTAAGATGATGATTAAGTTGAATATGGAGTAGATAAAAAAATATAACTATCATAATTTTCCTGGAATGAACGTTGATTTATATTATTCATCCTAGGTTTCTAATTGATGAGTACGCTTCAATTTGTCATAATGATGTGTGATATAATCCTCCTACAACCCAAATGTTAAATTTTACCTGAATTACTATGAAGGAAATATTTAGTTTTTTAATGCAGTAGGATAGATTTGATATTGGGCGATATTTTGCAGCTTATAAGATTTAAGTGGATAATTTATCTTATTCAAGATATTACTTGTGGTAATTAAAAGTGGAACATAACCATTCCTATTTTTATTATAAATTCTGACACCATTACTATTAATGGAATATTTTCTTCCTAGCATGTGTGTCATTTGAAAAATTAGAATTGAAATCAATAACGGTGCTAATGGCTGATTATTAAAGTATTTAATTGCTGATTCAGTTAGTAATAAGTTTTATTACATGTTAATTATGGAATGTTGGAAAGTAAGTTGATCTGTATCCCTATTCAAAGTCCTAATAAGGATATGAGGAAATGGACAGGACTGTCATTGTTGAAGTTTTAAACAGTTGCTGTACATTCAAAAGAGAAGGATAAGTACTGTCATAAATGGTGTAAGGATCCATTAGCTTAATTACCTCCACCTTTAATTCAACATTAATATTCGTTTTTCACATTTATTTTTGTGCTAAATGTAAAAGTTTAATTCTTATGTAATGTGAGTAATAATTATTACTTTATTTATCCTATCATGATAACCCTTCATTCAGGCTACTAAATTATTATTTTATCTTTAAATTGAATTTTATTTTGAAAATATAATGTGGGCCTCTGCCTTTGTTTCAAATGAATGTTGTTCGAAATTAAACGTTCCATTTATGTAATATAAATTATTTATTTGAATATATTATTTGTAGCTGAATATATCATTATAAATTTTTTTCTTTTGTAAAAAATTGAGTAACTGAATTTAAATAATTTTCCAAAACAGTAGCTACCTAAGTTTATAAGACAAAATAAATGAGTTTACAATAAAATAATTGTAATATTAATCATAATTTTACATTATTAATATATGGAGTAATTAATGTAATTCACATGTAATATAATTATGATATTAAATTAAATCAATATATTAAGTATACATTATTACTATTTAATTAAATAACTATTATTTACTTAATACAATTACATATTAAATAATATGACAAAATAATTATAATATTTAATTATACTGTTAAATAATATATTCTCGTTGTTTAAATAATTCACATTGTTTAAAATGAAAAGAAAGATTAAATAGTAAAAAAGAGAATATGATGACACATTTATAGGCAACCAAGTATTATAATTATTTTTGTAATGCATTATAAAGAAATTGTTGTTTTATTCCCTGAGAAGTAATGTTCCAGACAAATTGTTTTTAATATCATTTTACATTTTACTTACATCTATAATCTATTGTTTCCTAGTTTTACTTTTCTTGTTACCTTTCCATCTACATTTTAAAGTTTTCTTCTTGCTTGTTTGTTGACTTATTCCTGGTATTATATGTAAGTTTTGTATAACTGAATGATGTACTACTTGTAATAACTGTTAAATATCAAGAGTTTTGGAAATAGAAATTGATTAAGCATCAGTATATTTTGTGCCAGCAGCTGTGGTTATACGATTTATAAAAATGAACATTTTTGGTTAATGTTGTTATTTATTAGTCTCAGTTTTAAATTTAAACTTATTTGGTGAATTTAGTTTTTTGCCTTTAATTTTTCATCTATGGAACTTAAGAGAAACAAGGCATAGATATCCTATAATTTTAAGTGTTGTTTTATCTCTGTAGTATGGATTAAACTCTTTGAACCCAAAAAATTTGGCCATACTTCATTCCATTCAGAGGTACCTAAGGATAAATGCATAATGATTTTTAAGATTTCTTATCAATATAGTGGATTTCTACATAGTTGTTGGATTAAGACTAATAATGGGCCCAGTGGCCCAGTAATTAAGTCTGTTCAGTCTTTAAATTCTCACATGATCTGAGTCCACACGAGCATATGCCTTGCAGGTTTCTATCCTAAGAAATATTGTCTCATAATTGTATGAAAGGACAAATAATAGTAATAGTTTTATTTATTGATTGAAATTAATTATTTCCTATTTTGAGCTGCGGTGGTGCGGCTGGGCTAGTTGACGCATTATCCAGTGATGCATGAGGCCATTCCCTGTCGAAGGGTCAAATTGCCCCTCAGTCAAGGATGTGCGTGCTGTCTTTAGTATAAATTAGTTCATAAGTAGTTTGTAAATTTAGTTACTGATGACCCCACACTTAAGTCCCCATTAGTACATTAGTACATTTTGCTATTGATAATTCATTTGTTTTGAATTTTTCCACAAATATTATTGATATTATATGATTTATTTATATTTATCATAATATTTTTGTTAATTGTTTGTGCTTTAATTAGAGTGGCTTTTTTTACTTGACTGCGGTGTACGGTATAAAGTTACATTCCGATTTGTAAAGGTCCAAATAAAGTATTGCTAAACCTTTTAGTGGTGCTATTATTATTAATTTCTAGGGATAGCCGATTCCTTTTATGTCAAATTATTTTTAAACTATACCTCTCCTGTTCTTAATTTAATAATTTATTTATTCATTTCAGTTATTTTTTCTGATATAAGTTACATATGTTGGTTTCCTTCTCGCTTTCTATTTTTGTTTTGTTGTACTAGGTTGAGTTTCTATAAATTAATTATTCCTGGTTGATCATCTAAATTATTCGCCATTGGTTTCTGTTTTTCAACCTTTTTCTTTTGAAGTGAGATTGGCTTTCCTTTGTTGTCATTACTTATTTTAATTGGGAGTTTTAATATATCTAATTATATGAATTGTCAGTTTTATTTTTGAGATTTTTTTCTTTAGATTTGTATTTTTTTTTTTCTTGTTTGGCAGTAACTAATTGGACTGAATTTGATTTTGCTGAAAGTGAGTCTGAGTTAATTTCAAATTTTAATGGTGAGTATGGTGCTGGGAGTTTTACTCTAATTTTTCTTGCTGAGTATGCTAGAATAATTTTTATTAGACTGTCATTATCGAAATGCCTCGAGATGGATTTGAACCAGCATCCTCCACAATGTGTGTACAGTCTGTTATCACTCCTTCACCTGGCTCGGTTGGTATACTGTCGACAGTCATATTCAACCGCTCACTGATCTAAATATTTGTATAAAAATCATCTATAGAAGTCACCAGATGTTCAAAACAAACTACAAAGTGATTTAGGTATCTGTATGTTGCAAAAATTCCAATCAATCCTAAATAAGGAAAAGTTTAATGGAGCACATATGAGCACTAAAGGTAATTAGTTAAACTCCATTTACATGATAGATCTAATTGGTGATCCTTAAATTCAGCTATATATCTAGAAATTGCAGTCATGAACAACGTAAATGGGCAATAGCACACACAAAACGTCACGCAGAAGGCAAATCGCCGAGTGGTAGTAGCCGTGGCTGATTGTGCTGGACGTTCGAGTTTTCCCTCATTGATGGGTGTGTCCCTCACAGTTTGGTCAACAATGTTTAG
Source organism: Locusta migratoria (assembly GCA_026315105.1). Lineage (NCBI taxonomy): Eukaryota > Metazoa > Arthropoda > Insecta > Orthoptera > Acrididae > Locusta > Locusta migratoria. The sequence goes on along the minus strand of CM048745.1, from coordinate 463,537,212 downwards.
AAACTGTGAATCAAAATCAGAAAAAATACTTTAACACTCATTAAAGAGTCAATAAGTATTATTTTAAAGTATATGTCTGACAAAAATTCTTATATATTTACAAAATACAGTATAGAAATATTTCTTATCACAGATCTCATTGATTATTTCACACTGATTTTTATTTCACAGTGATTTTTATTTCACAATGAAAATCACGTCAACTCTCTAAACTTTGATTTACTTGCTCAATCAAGACAAATTAACTTTACAAAGTAAATCAACTTGACACTATTTTCTACAATTTTTTTACGTTTCAAACTACAGTTTGAGCTCTGATGAGAGTCACACAACCAGAAAACTAAATTTTTCGACAAGGGAATATTTTTGACAGCTATTCGTCGTCTATATACGTTAACAGGCACTGAGGAGGCGGTTTCAACATGGAATCAAACCTTTCCGAAACTTTTTCTCTCTTACAGCTCCAGTAAAATAAAGTAAAAGTAAAGAGTTTGTCGCTTAGTACATTTCGGACGATGGTTTGCTGAAAGTTCTGTGACATACATGAGATTTTATTACTTAACTATCACTTAATACATTGGCTGGAAAATATGCAGACATTGTCAACATATAGCACTGAAGGCAAATACAAAATTATTTTGCTGTGTGACACATGGTTTAGGAGGTAAGGTGTGATAAACATAGATTAACGCAAATAAAAAAAATGCTTTAATTATAAATACTTCTTTTCTTCAGTGTGAAAAATTGTAATTTAAACATTAGGTAGTTCTCGGAACGCTCTGTCGTTCCATGTCACCAAATAATAAAATATACAACTTTTATTTTTTTACATTCTAACGGACTGTCTCCCATGGTAGAAAAACTTTTCACTGTGGTCTCATGCAGAGATTCGCTGGCCACGGATACGTTGTCCCCTGCTTACCTCTGATTGGCTAATGTGAGCAGATCTGGCGACAGCGCAACGTTGAGCCTCGGTGTCTTTGGAGACGGCCTGTATCGCTACCTAAAAGCTCGCACAATTAAATGGGGGCACTGCTTCGATAACTAGACCCCTCGGTGCTCTCATTCACCTAACCAAACTTCGACACAAGAAAAGATACAGTATATGGCCCCAGAATCCGAAATTGATCTTCATTTTTAATGAGTAAGCTGTCGACAGGATGTAAAATTCCAAGGATTCATCCATTCATCTGAAATGTGACGTGCAAAGTAGGTATGTGGATGTAGTTGATAACAGTCATAGGATATCATGGTGCACAAATGGCTGTAGGATCATTTACCCACACTGAGTGTATTAAGTAAGTTAGTTGTAACGTACATGCAAACCCGCTAACTTGCAAAAACCGTTCTTTATTCTTTACATTGTTTCTTTAGTATTATCTCTTTATATTTCTTTTTGTGGAAAAATTAAGGCAACCTTCCAAAGTTTCCGTTTCTTCTAATAATTTTGGATGCAAATGTACACTATTTACACTGGTAGCCAGTAAAATTGAAACCCTCCTCCATCAGCATACAACAAACGTCAGATTGGCATGAACTGTATTATACACAGTGATGGAGGTCATGGGTTAGTGGTGTGCAGAGATATGGTGATACTGTTGTGAACACAGGAAAAAAAGAGCGGTGAATTCCTTTTTGCTGTCATCTGCACTCCTGTGATTCATATGTAAAGGTTTCAAACGTGTTCAAGGCCGCACAACGGACATTAACGGACTTTGAACGCCTAATAGTAGTTGAAACTAACATGGGGAATTCCATATACATTTACAGCCATACTCCGCAAGCCACCTGACGGTGTGTGGCGGAGGGTACCTTGAGTACCACTATCGATTTTCTCTCCTATTCCAGTCACCTATTGTTCGCGGAAAGAAGGATTGTCAGTATGCCTCTGTGTTTTGGGCTCTAATCTCTCTGATTTTATCCTCATGGTCTCTTCGCGAGATATACGTAGGAGGAAGCAATATACTGCTAGACTCCTCGGTAAAGGTATGTTCTCGAAACTTCGACAAAAGCCCGTACCGAGCGACAGAGCGTCTCTCCTGCACAGTCTTCCACTGGAGTTTATGCAGTTTATCGATTATCTCCGTAACGCTTTCACGATTACCAAACGATCCTGTAACGAAGCGCGCTGCTCTCCGTTGGATCTTTTCTACCTCCTCTATCAATCCCACCTGGTATGGATCCCACACCTGTGAGCAGTATTCAAGCTGTGGGCGAACAAGTGTACTGTAACCTACTTCCTTTGTTTTAGGATTGCATTTCCTTAGTATTCTTCCAATGAATCTAACTCTGGCATCTGCTTTACCGACGATTGATTTTATATGGTCGTTCCATTTTAAATCCCTCCTAATGACTACTCCCAGATAATTTATGGAATTAACTGCTTCCAGTTGCTGCCCTGTTATAGTGTAGCTAAATGATAAAGGATCTTTCTTTATGTGTATTCGCAGCACATTACACTTGTCTACATTGAGATTTAATTGCCATTCCCTGCACCATGCGTCAATTCTATGCTGATCCTCCTGCATCTCAATACACTTTTCCATTGTTACAACCTCTCTATATACTACAGCATCATCCGCAAAAAGCCTCAGTGAATTTCCGATGTTATCCGCAAGGTCATTTATATAAATCGTGAACAGCAATGGGCCCACATGGCACCCCTGACATAACACCTACTTCGGAAGACTCCTCTCCATTGAGCATGACCTGCTGCTTTCTGTTATCTAGGAATTCCTCAATCCAATCACACAATTGGTCAGATAGACCATATGCTCTTATTTTGTTCATTAAACGTTTGTGGGGAACTGTATCAAACGCTTTGCAGAAGTCAAGAAACACAGCATCTACCTGAGAACCTGTTTCTATGGCCCTCTGAGTCTCGTGGACGAATAGCGCGACCTGGGTTTCACTCGATAGCCTTTTTCGAAACCCATGCTGATTCCTACAACAGCAGATTCCTAGTCTCGAGAAATGTCATTATTTTCGAACATAATACATGTTCCAAAATTCTACAACTGACCGACGTCTGCACATCTATTCGAGGACCTTTTTTGAAAACGGGGATGACCTGCGCCATTTTCCAATCTTTCGGAACGCTATGCTCTTCTAGAGACCTACGATACACCATTGCGGAAAGGGGGGGCCAGTTCCTTCGCGGACTCTGTGTAAAAACGAACTGGTATCCCATCAGGCCTTGCGGCCTTTCCTCTTTTGAGGGATTTTACTTGTCTTTCTATCCCTCTGTCAGTTATTTCGATATCTGAAATTCTGTAATCTGTGCGGCAATCTAGGGAAGGAACTACAATGCAATCTTCCTCTGCGAAACAGCTTTGGAAAAATACATTTAGTAATTCTGCCTTTAGAGTGTGTGAGATTACCGCCCAATAGAAGTACTGGTAATTAATAGCATTTGATAATTAAACAGTATGAAGTTCACTGCAAACATTGACCATGCCAATGCACTAAATGTTACACAATTTTAATCTTATTAATTGTGATAGCAATGTATGTACACAGTTGGGTGACAAAATTTATAGTTAGGCCATAGGTAGAAATTCTCCACGTTGAGATTTGCTGTGTGCTTGTAGCTGACGGGAGGCCAGCGAGCAGGCCGATGTTGGTGGCTTGTTCCAACTTAGGACTTTACAGTTCGTTTCCGGTGAGGGGAGAGAGGGACAATCGCGAGTGCCAGGCACAGTGCAGTGCACAAATATTGTAATACTACTGGCATTTGAAGTAATACGATGCAGTTAGGAACCTTTAAGGCCCTCATTACAAAACCGCCTGTTGATAAATAAACAATACATTAGCTGATATAGTCACATCTAACGTAATATGTTTAATTGACAATGAAAAGTAATAAATTACCAACGAAGACAAGACAGTTACACAACTTGCATGGTAATGTTTGTTTATAAAAATAATATATTAACTATTTTTCATTTTATTTTCAATCAATCTTTTGTATTTTACCTTGAAATATTCAGTTAAATCACTTATCTGTGATATAAGAAATTGCACGATTATGATAAACAGTACAAAGGATGTTTATACTAATATAAAAACGTAAAATAATATTTGTTTAATGTGTAGTGTAATTATTTTGATTTTAAGTAAAGTTTTAGAAATGTATTGGCTGAGCACTGTACGTTGGCAAATCGGTTAGAACAGTTCACATGGGGAAGTTGATGACGTAGGGGAAAAAACTCCGGCAGTTGAGCATTTGGCGCGCTTGCGCGCCTGGGCAGGAAGTGAGGACTCGGGACCACATGGTGTGGCTGGCTGGGCGGCGTCGCTCTGCAGCAGTCGGCATGTGTATCTCGAGGTGGTGACTTGAGATTTGTCTGTGGCAATCGCCACGTGTGGTTGCTCGTCGTAGACTGCACTAAGTAAAATCGAGTGCTACTGTGTGTTTGTGAATATTTAGCCAGTGGAACAAGGTGTGCATCGCATTGAATTAAAGTGACTGTGATTTGTTAATGTATGCGTGTGTTGTCGCATAGGCATGAACATAAACGGTGTTTGAGACAGCCACGTGATGTGAAAACAATTCGCGACAAATATTCATTTTGTCTGGGGGCTCTCGAGCTATAACTTTATTTGATAAATGTGCCAACGTACAGACGTATCAGCCACAGGGTTCAAGTATTGTGAAATAAACAACATAAAGTGAACTTTCACGTGTTTTCAAAAATAGTAGTTAGTACACCCTTTTCTCTCATGAACTTGAATTTATTATGAATTTGTTTTGTTAATCATATGCAGGGAAGAAAGCTGCGAACGTGTGATATCATCCCCTAGAAAACGAGTCAAACAGTCGCAATAACAGTTCCAGTGTTTTTGCATGTTTAGGAATTTGGTTCGCAGCTGGTGGTTGTGAGTTTCAAAAATTAATCTTTCCCTATTTTAAACTCTCACCCCGACCTTCACCCTCGCAAGTGTCATCCTCTGTTTCAATGCCATTTACGTCACCGAGTGTCTGGACACTTTGTTTTGATCCACCTACTGCTTTGACATAAGACCAAAATTTCTTAGGATTTTCAGCCAAGTTAGTACAAAGAACTGCCCTCCTCACGCTACATTTCGCTTCGTGTAATTTTTGTTTGTCTACATGGCTTTGGCTACGTTTATGTTTGCAGTGAAGTTCCCTTTCCTTCTGTAGCAGCTTTCTAATTCGGTTGTTGTACCACAGTGGCTCCTTTCCATCTCTTACGGCCTTGCTAGGTACATACTCATCTAATTCATATTGTACGATGGCTTTGAACTTAGACCGCTGTTCCTCAGCACCATCTGTACTGAGCTGAGCCGTCAAGTACTCCGAAATCCCCTTTCTGTCACTTTTTCCGAACAGAAAAATCTTCCTACATTTTTTAATATTTCTATTTACGGCTGAAATTACCGATGCTATAACCGCTTTATGATCGCTGATTCCCTGTTCCGCATTAACTGTTCCGAATAGTTCGGGTCTGTTTATCACCAGAAGGTCTAATATGTTGTCACCACGAGTTGGATCTCTGTTTAACTGCTCAGGGTAGTTTTTAGATAATGCACTCAAAACAATTTCACTGGATTCTTTGTCCCTGCCACCTGTAATAAACGTTTGTGTCTCCCAATCTATATCAGGTAAATTAAAATCTCCTCCCAAAACTATAGCATGATCGGGAAATCTACTCGAAATATCTTCCATATTATCCTTCAGGTTTTCTGCCACAACAGCTGCTGAGCCAGGAAGCCTATAGAAGCATCCTATTACCATGTTCGAGCCTGCTTTTACCGTGTCCTTCACCAAATTATTTCACACTTGGATCTCCGTCTATTTCCTTCGATACTAGTGCACTTTTTATCGCTATAAACACGCCTCCCCCTTCACTGTCCAGCCTATCTCTGCGGTAAACATTCCAGTCTGAGTTTAGAATCTCATTACTGTTCATATCTGGTTTCAGCCAACTTACCGTCCCTAGTACTATGTGGGCGTTGTGATCGTTTATTATTGAGAGCAATTCTGGGACCATTCTATAGACGCCCCTGCAGTTTACTACTACTACATTGATCAATTCCTTCCCTGTTGTGTTCTGCATACTGCTACCTTGTCGCGGCTCAGGAGGCAACTTGTCGGGCCTAGGGAGGAAATTCTCTAACTTAAAAAAACCCCATGTGCACTCCACACGTACTCCGCTACCCTTGTAGCCGCTTCCTGCGCGTAGTGCACGCCTGACCTATTCAGGGGAACCCTGCATTTCTCCACCCGACAGCGGAGGTCGAGAAATTTGCAGCGCAGATCTTCGCATAATCATCTGAGCACCTGGTTTAAGCCTTCCACTCGGCTGCAAACCAGAGGACCGCGAACGGTTCTGGGAACGACACTACAAATAGTTAGCTCAGATTCCACCCCGCGAGCGAGGCTTTCTGCCTTCACAATTCCGCCAACCGCCTGTATGAACTGAGGATGACCTCTGAACCCAGGCGGCAAGAGTTATTGGTGCTGACATGAGCGACAATTTGCAGTCGGGTGCACCCAGTGCTCTCTATCGCCGCCGGAAGGGCCTCCTCCACATCTCGGATGAGAGCCCCCGGCAAGCAAACAGAGTGCACACTGGCCTTCTTCCCCGCCCTTTCCGCTATCTCCCTAAGGGGCTCAATCACCCGCCTACCATTGGAGCTCCCGACCACTAATAAACCCCTCCCCCCGTGTGCCTGCCCGGACCTTGCTGAAGGAGCGGCTACATGCTCACTCACAGGCAGAGCGGGCGATGCCGCACTGCCAACCTCCCCTTTGAGCCTCCGCCTCGAGCGAGGCGAACGCCGTTGAACCCGCCATTCCCCTGGGGGAGAGGGTGGCCCAACCGGGTCCGGTACACGCAAAGATGTCTCGACAGCAGGGACCGTGGGTGAAGCATGTGACTCCTGCGGTGCCCCATGCGCCGCACCAGACTCCCCACTGACGCTACAGTCCGAGGCAGCAGCCTGAAGGCGGCTGATCGCGGCCATCAGCACGCTCAGCTGTTCGCGAACGGCGGCCAGTCCCTCCTGCGTCCGTAACCGTTAGGAAATTCATTTACCATACATCCTAAGTTTCAACAGTCTGTGTACAATAACAAATGATGGGCATTACCTCTCATCAGTAACAACGGCCTATACTTAATGGGCGACAGCAAAGGCGTTTGCGTAAGATTTTCAGTGCTAAAATAATGATAATAATAATAATAGGTATTAATATGGGAGATGTTATCAATGTATCTCGCAGGACGGAGAGACGCTGTTTTACGTTACTGCGCTATGTAGCTGACAACTAACTCGAGTGCCTTTGCTAACAGCTTAAACACGCCCACAGTGCCTCGCCTGGGTTTTTCACCATATCGCCCCGAGACGACTAACAATCCGTCGTTAGTCAAATTAGCACCGATTTTGGATAGTAATAACAGACGGTATAGTTTGTGTGCGGCACAGAGCAGAAACACTTTCAACCCCTAATTTTATTTATTTGCGGACAAAACTATTTCCTTGTATATTACTATACTTAATAATCGGAATAACGTATAATTTTTTAGAGAAATTTGGCAGACTCTACATTGCATTATTGGGCAGGATATGTTCCCTTTATTGTGACTAACATCATTTTCAAACTGTTAACTACTAATTCCGACATTTGACAAGAATTTATTAACGAATTTTTCAAACTGCTTTGTTTCCTTTAAATCGATTTAACAATTTGATAGTCTCTCTGCATGTACCCCAACTTAGGCGTCAATCAACAATTCATATTTTGTCAATGCAGTGTAGCGTATTGCTCTCTGTTGCCTGGAAGTAATGGTAGGCAGCCTAGTCACAATGTATTTTGTAAAGTCTGGCAGTTTTGTTCAGAATCGGTGGGTAAATGTTTGTATCTAGGTAAACAGATACAGATGTCGTTGCCATATGGCAAGAGTAGGTTTAAGCCGTGTACTCAAATTACTATTCAAACGCTGTTTAAGCTGGATGTGTATCTATAGTAGTGTGGGTTCTTTTCACGTGGAGTGGACTGGATTCTGTGCTCAAACTGAAACAATATGGAATACTAATAAACTGGACTGTACGAAGCCTTTTGTTTTTGGTAATAGCATACTTTTCATTGGGGGAAAAATTGAAGCGTTTAGTAGTAAGGAAAAATGTGCTGATCCTCTGACGTAGCGATATGCAACTATAGTGACTAGGCGAAGATTGCCAACTGCTATAATGCGCACTTTTACTCGAAGTAGGTGAGGAAGCCACAGCTGTATTTATTCGGAGCCAGTAATATTGACAAAAGTACGCTTATTGAGGAAGCGTTATCTAAAACGTAGGATGTGAATTTGTCTTTATGTTCTAAGTGTGGTTTTAGGGGTTATAATACTTAGGTACCATCCCCGTGAACGACAACTTTGCCGAGGTAAGGTGTCTTGCGTGCGCCAACGATACAGATAGCCGTACTGTAGGTGCAACCACAGCAGAGGGGTATCTGTGGAGAGGCCAGACAAACGTGTGGTTCCTGAAGAGGGACAGCAGCCTTTTCAGTAGTTACAGGGGCAACAGTCTGAATGATTGACTGAGCTGCCCTTGTAACATCAGCTAATGTGGCTTTGCCACTCAGTAACTGCCAACGGCTGAAAGTAAGGGAAACTACAGTCTTTACTTTTCCCAAGACCTCTATTGTACGAATATAATATGATGACGTCTTCTTGGGTAAAATATTTCGGAGGTAAAATAGTCCTCCATTCGGACTCCTGGCCGGGACTACTCAGGAGGATGTCGTCATCAGGAAAGACAACATTGGTATTCTACGGGTCGAAGCGTGGAATGTTAGATCCCTTAACCGGATAGGGAGATTAGAAAATTTAATAAGAGAAATAGATAGGTTGAATTATATTGGGGATTAGTGAAGTTCGGTGGAATATGGACTGGGCAGAAGAAATTAAAGAGGAAGCCGCCTAGTAGGATTTTTCACGGAACATAATTTAGTTATAACAAACACCTGGTTTAAGAATCACGAAAGAAGTTTGTGTACGTGGAAAAGACCAGGAGACACCGGGAGACACCAGATAGATTTTATAATGGTAAAACATAGATTCCGGAACCAGGTTATAGGCTGTAAGACATACCCAGGGGCAGATATAGACGCTGACCACATATTATTGGTCATGAATTGTAGGCTGAAACTGAAAGAACTGCAGAAAGGTAGGAAACTAAGGAGATGGTACCTGGATAAATTGAAGGAACCTGAAGTTCTCGAGTATTTCACAGGGAGATTTCGGCAACAGTTCACAGAAACAAGGGAAATAAAACGGTAGAAGAGGAATAGGTAGCATTTAGAGATGATATGGTGAAGGCAGCAGAGGACGCTATAGGTAGGAAGGCAAGACCTACAAAAACTCCTTGGATACCACAGTAAATACTAAACTTGTAAGACAGGATTGTAGACTTTCTCTTACATTGAGCAAGGTATAAAGGAAAGCAAGGAGAAACTGGGAGAAGGCATTAATGTTCAGGGTGAAGAAATAAAAACATTGTGTTTTGCCGATGACATTGTAATTTTGTCATGGACAGCGAAGGAACTGGAAGAGCAGTTGAACGGAATGAACAGTATGTTGAAAGGTGCGTAAGAGATGAGCAATAAAGAAGGTAGGTGAGTTTTGTTACTTGGGTAGTAAAATAACACTTGATGGTCGAAGTACAGAGGATATAAAATGCAGAATGGCAGTGGGAAGAAAAGCGTTGTTGAAAAAGAGAAATTTGTTAACATCCAATATTAATTTTCGAGTAAGGAAGTCTTTCCTGAAGGCATTTGTGAGGAGTGTTGTCTTGTATGGGTGTGAAACGTGGACGATAAACAGTGCGGACAGGAAGATGATAGAGACTTTTGAAATGTGGTGCTACAGAAGAATGCTGAAGATTAGGTGGGTTGATAGAGTAACTGATGAGGAGGTGCTGAACAGAATTGGGGAGAAAATGAATTTCTGACATACCTTGGCTAAAAGGAGGGAACGATTGGTAGGAAACATTCTTAGACATCAAGGAATCGAATATTTAGCATTGGAGGGAACTGCCTGAGGTAAAAAATGCATAGGGAGACCAAGAGATGAATACAGTAAGCAGATTCAAACGGATGTCGGTTGCCGTGCTTATGAGGAGCTGAAGAGGCTTGCTCAGGATGGAGTAGGTTGATGCTTTTATCAAAGCCGTCTCCGGACTGAAGACCACAAGAACCACAAGAACAATACTTAAGTATTGTGATTCTTCTTGAAGCTTTTGAGTGGGTACGGTGGAAGCAGTATGTAAACATATTAAAGCGAAATGTTGAGGCCGAGCGAAATGTCATGCCACGGACGGGGCGGCCATTCCCGCCGGAGGTTCTAGTCCTCCCTTGGGCATGCGTGCATCAGTTGTCCTTAGTGCATGTTTAAGTAATTTATATGTCTAGGGACTGATGACCATCGCAGTATTCGTCGAAAATTGTTACAAACATTTTATTGATTACATTTCGATTAGCGGTATCGGTAGATTAAACTGCCATCTTCGGATCTTTCGTTCCCTTCATCACAAAACATAAAAAAAATTAAAAACACACTTAGGCACCAACATTATTGTGTGGCTCGTTTTAATACAAATAAAACTTCAGAAACCTCCTGCAGTAATGTGATGTGTTAACACTAAGATGGTCGATGTTGATAATAGACCAGGCTTGTTATGCATTAGGGTTGGGTAGATAGTTACACTCGGCTAATGGCACAATTTCCGTTCGTTCACAGACATCATATCCCCAAATATCGGTGCAATATTTTGTATGACAATGCGGCATGTCACCATTATGTTAAAGAACATTTTCGACATTTTCAAAAACACTTAAGCGTTCACAGTTGTCGTCATCAGTTATTTACGGGACACTATCGAGAGTCTATTCGCGCACAAAATCCTTTATTAACAAACGGAATTACGGACGGCTATGGTAGCACGATTGATATGCCTATGACAGCGTGATCCCGGTCCAGAAAATGGACTCAATGGCTGGGAGTGCGGCCCACAGACCGGGTCCCCGTTCCATTACATATTCGCTGACGCCATCGGGCGGAGTATGACACGGTGGACGAGCACTACTTCATCCATCTTCCCAAGCCACCCGACGGTGTTTGGCTGAGGGTACCTTGAGTACCACTATCGGTTCTCCATCCTATTGCAGTCACATATTGTTCGCGGAAAGAAAGATTACCGGTATGCCTCTGTGTTGTCTCTAACCGCTCTGGTTTTATCCTCAAGATCTCTTCGCAGGATATACATGGGAGGGAGCAATATAGTGCTAGATTCTTCGGTAAAGTATGTTCTAGATACTTCGACAAAAGCCCATACCGAGTGACAGAGCGTCTCTCCTGCAGAGTCTTCCACTGGAGTTTATCGATCATCTCCGTAAGGCTTTCACGATTACTAAATGATCCCGTAACGAAGCGCGCTGCTCTCCGTTGGATCTTCTCTACTTCCTATATTAAACCCACCTGGTACGGATCCCACATCGGTAAGCAGTATTCAAGTACTGGGCGAACAAGTGTACTGTAAACTACTTCCTTTGTTTTCCAACTGCATTTCCACAGGATCACTCCAATGAATCTAAGTCTGGCATCTGCTTTACCGACGATTGATTTTATATGGTCGTTCCACTTTAAAGCACTCTTAATGCCTACTCCCAGATAATTTATGGAATTATGCTGACCTGCTATAGTGTTGCTAAATGATATAGGATCTTTCTTTCTGTGTATTCACAGCACATTACACTTGTCAACATTGAGATCCAATTGCCATACCCTGCACCATGCGTCAGTGCGATGCAGATCATCCTGCATTTCGATACAATTTTCATTGCTACAACCTCTCTATATACTACAGCATCATCCGCCAATAGCCTGTGAACTTCCGATGTTATCCACAAGGTCATTTATGTATATTTTGAGTAGCAACGGACCCACGACACTCCCCTGTGGAACAACTGACATCACTCTTACTTCGTAAGACTTCTATCCATTGAGAATGACCTGCTGCATTCTGTTATGTAGGAACTCCTCATTCCAATCACCCAATTGGTCTGTTGGGCCATATGCTCTTACTTTTATCATTAAACGACTGTGGGTAACTTGCGGAATTCAAGACCCAATGGGCCTTTCGAAGCCTGTGTGGGAGTAGAGTTGTTACGGTAGCATGATCAATGTTCCTGCAAGGGAATTCTGACAACTTGCTGAGTCTCTAGTATGTCAAGTTGCTGCAATTCGACGAACAAGAGGACGCAGTTTGACTTCAGACATCTCTGTGTGTGCCTGGACAAACAAACGATTCATCGCAACGACACAGTGGATTTTCTGTATTCCGTGAGTTAGGAAAGAGCAGAAATTAATTACACATATTCGGTATTACAACCTCAGAGCCGCGGTGGAGTAGGCGAGCGGTCTAAAGCACCTCGCTGCGGAGCGCGCGTTTGCTCGCCGTAGAGGTTCGTGTCCTCCTTGGGGCATGGGTGTGCGTGTTTGTCCGTAGGTTAGTTTACCTAGGTTTAAGTAATTTGTAAGCTACGGATTGATGACCACGCAGTTTGGTGCGATAGATTTACAGACATTTGAACATTTGAACAAACTCAGGATCGTGGCTTACTGAGACGGCGGATTATCTTTTCACGCTGTATGTGTTCACATTATCCGCGATACAACGACTAACGCGTTAACATGCAAGCGATGCGATCAGAGGCACTCTAGATATCAACAGATCCACACGTCAGGAACCTCAGAGAGGGAAGATATACGTTTTTTGAAGATGCAACTCGAGTTCTTTTCTCAGCCTGTAACAACTTTAAGACCATCGTCATATGTCATAAAATATATACAACTCGTTACATGAAATAACAAAACCTGTAGCATCAATCAGCACAAAACGGGTTGGGAGTCAATTTTATATTGTGAACACTAAAAACGCTTAGTATTTAACAACAGTGCCTGGTATTTTATACAAGTTCACTCCATACATTCTACAATGTCATGCGTACTGTTTTAAATATTTTCTCGTTTTGATTCCGGATGGTATAGGAAAAGAGTTCATCAGTACACGACCACATGGGTTTGAGAAAAGCATAATAATCACAATTCCACCGAAATACACCGATGTATTTTGAAAATAGTGACGTATAAGCTGCCCTGAGCAACAGAAATAGAGAAACACTTTTTGGAAACTCCATAAATTTTACTTTTTATTACTTATAATTTGCAAATTTGAGTATAACGTGCTTACAACGTTCGTCCGAAAACTATGGAAAAGTACGTCGCCATGCACCGTCACTGGAGGACTCAGCTATTTTTCACACAGCAGCCGCGGAGGATTAGCCGTGCGCACTGGGGCACCGTGCTGCGGTGCGCGCGGTCGTTCGCCATTGGCGGTTCGAATACACCCTCGGGCACGGGTGTTAACCACGCAGTTGAGTCCGACAGATTTACAAACATTTGAACATTTTTCGGACAGCACGGAGTCGACAAATGCTAAATAAGGTTCTTCGAATTTAATGTGAGCTTCAGGTGGTGGCTTAAAGCCGGTAGAACTCCCTCGTAATGTTACCCATCGCTATAGTCTTCGTGTCGCACGATGGAAAGGCGATCCCTTTAACACACAGTTCGTGTCTTCTTTACAAGTTCAACACTGAAGTTATGCTGTTTCGACGGGGTGATTTAAACATGGTAGTCTTTCCAGTAACGCTTCCTGTGTATAGAACTGACATTCTAAGTATTCATACAGGGTGGTCAAGAACAATCTAAACCTCTGTAATGGTGTTAAGAGAAAAAGATACATAACTACGTTTTCGATTTAGCTACTACTGAAGTAAGTCTATCAGTTCGTTGCAGGCGCAGAATCAACCTACCCAACAGACTGTGCTGCGAAACCTCTTCTTTGTTCCCTCAAAAAGAGCAACAGAGCAATAAAAAATTTGTCATTGGACGGTAACAATTTTCGAACCCAAGGCAAATGATCTTCATTTTCGAGCACTTCTTGTTTCTTTTTATCTATTTAAGATAATAAAATGAAGAACTCACTTTGCAGCACTCCCCCTGGCAGGCTACTTGACCTTTTACATGAAACGAAACTCGTTGGCTAACTTCAATGCTGATTAAATCGGAAACGGCACAACTCCCCAGCGAACAGGCGGTTAGTCGTTTCCGATAGTTCAGTCGGCAGAATAATGGCTGGGGAAAAGGTGCGAGCGACAGTCCGGCACAGAGTTTTAATCTGCTAGAAAGTTTTCAAATCTGCGAACTACTAGACTTCAAAGAGAAAATTCATTGCATGGCTGCAGCTCCAGGCATAAGATAGTTCCGAGGAATGTTTTGGAAGTCATAGAACTTTATTGACTTTCTTTCCTACGATCAAGATTTCTGTAATTATTCCACTCCCAAGTATCTTATCAGCGTGAAACAAGTCTTTACTTTCACACCAATTTTGCGTCAGAAATGATTACATAGTCCATGAGTACGACGATATAGGAGACTTCGTCATTTACGTGAACCAAAGAATGAGTGTAAATTACTGTCGTATTAAACCCATAGATCAAGAGAAATAATTGCTTCAATTTCTCCTCTTAAAATGAAGTATATAGGTGCACGCACATCATAGAGTTTGTTTAGAATGATAATAAGAATTAACAGTTCCGACGGAAAATGGTGTCCTTTATTAAATAATGTAGAATTTTCATCATCAGCAAAGAGAAAATAACATTGATTGACGCTAATTTAGTTTCTTTATTCAAATGGGTTAATCGATGTTTTAAATCCGTCGTAAAAATTAATAGAAATTTTCATGTTATGTAATTTAATTCTGATACTGAGCAATAAAATAAAAGCTTTTGTCTGGGTTCTGCAATGCTTAAGGTATGTGTAAGTGAATGCAAGAGAGAAATACGTAAATGCTATGACTAAACAAAAAGCGAAAAGGAAAATGTGCTTCACTCGATTGTTAAGGAGCTTGCTCCGTGCTTATCATCCATTATTCACGGACGTAAACTGTGACGCGTTTCTTCTTCGTCATTCGGCTCAAAACTGGTCATTTATCTACACGAGAAATTGTGCTCTGCCAGAAAATGCGTATGAAGTGGTATACAAAATGAATGACGCTGATATTTTATAAAATTTTAGACATCGTTATGCGGGGTTTCCTTTGCGCTAGGTACTGAATTTGGGTGCACACACGCTCACATTAGGTTTCTTCATCGGTTCAAAGATATCTGTTTTTTCTCGCAGGGCTGAAGGGAAGACTTTTCGTTTTTACCATTGTCGTTATATTACTTGTCCACTGCCAAACTCCTCAACTAGGAAAATTGTAATGATATTTCAACGTAAAGAAAAGAAGTTGCACATTTATTATCACGGACAGATAGTCCCTCTCGAGAAGCATCTTCGTATTTTCGTATTATATCTTTAATCTAAAAGTGTGTGGCAGTGGTTACTTCTGCATCACTATAACATTCTGGATTACCAGTTCAATTCCTGAGTAGAGAGCTGGAAGAATGACTGTCGGTATATCGTCGTATCGCCTCTAAGCTCTGTAATTTACTCTTGTGTTACGCCAGGTGCATAGGCAACACACACTGCAGTGTCGCTGTGCAGGGCAGCGGCTGTGCCAGGGGCGCCCAGCGAGTTAACCATCTGTGCGCAGGATCGCCGTAATAAATTAGTTGCGGTGGCACACCGCATTACACCGGCCAAGTTTGGGCCATTAATACAACGCCAGAAGCCAGCGGTATCGCGTGAAGCCCGTCTCAAGTAACTGCTTCCCATAGCGCAGCCGAGCGGACAGTAAAGGCCGATCCCGGCAAAGTTACGAATTTGCGTGCGCTTTACGACACTCCGGCTACTCTTTTCTTCGGCTTCGCAGCTTCAGGCCCACTATATATTTTGATTGTATATGGGAGATAGCATGAAGTAAGTTTAGTACCGGGGCGGCAAACGTGCAGCCGTAAATTAGTATTCGTTTACCAGATCGTGTCGCATATGCTTGGCCAGCCGTGGTGGCCGAGGGGACTGAGGCGCTTCAGTCACGGTCTGCACGGCCACTACGGTCGGGGGTTCGAATTCCCCCTAGGACATGGATATTTGTGCTGTCCTTAGTCTTAGGTAGTTCATAAGTAAAGCTTAGGCACTGATGACCCCGTAGTTAAGTCCCATAAGTTCTACAAACATTTCAACATTTTGAGCATATGCTTGCAAGAACCATACACCTGTTTAAGCTCAACGTCGTATTACCCTGAAAGCCTATGAAATTCGAGCCGATTTCTCTAATGTGAGAGCGGGCAGGAAAGGATGAACACGACGAAGTTACGAATTTGCGCGCAGTTTACGACGCTCTGTCTACTCTTTCCTTTGGCTCCGTAGCTCCAGGACCAGCACATGACTGTATATAGGAAACTAACTGAAAACCCGGTGTTGCCCGGGTACGTATTTATTTATTCCAGCTTTGAGTTAGTACTTATATTATCTCTTCTCCCTCTCCCTGACAATCTCTTTTTTCTTCTAAAAACATGTTATATTTCTGAGACAATATTTTGAGAAAAAAAGGCTGTCTTGCATAATGTAGAAAATTATAAGAGCAGTATCCAAAATATAGTAATTAAATATAAATGACATATAGAATTCGTGCGATCTCATATTTATTCAGTTATATGTTGTACAATTGCATAATTTTCTCATGAACTGCGTGTCGTATTGCGATACAATTTTTGGTGGTACATACAGCTATATGTGTGTAGGGTAAGGTGGTACAAATTCGATAAAGGTACAATTCCGATCAACATAAGTTTTCGCGCGATTGGATTCACGATTTCCTGTCAGAAAGGACACAGTTCGTTGTAATTGACGGTAAGTCATCGAGTAAAACAGAAGTGATATCTGGCGTTCCACAGGGAAGCGTTATTGGTCCCCTACTCTTCCTCGTGTTTATAAAAGATTTAGGAGATAATCTGAATAGCTCCCTTAGACTGTTCGCAGATGATGCTGTCGTTTATCGGTTAGTGAAGTCAACAGAGGATCAAAAGCAACTGCAAAGCGATTTAGACAAAATTTCTACTTGGTGCGAAAATTGGCAATTGACACTAAATAAAGAAAAGTGTGAAGTAATACACATGACCACTAAAAGAAATCCGCTGAACTTCAATTACGCGATAAATCAGTCAAACCTTAAGGTCGTAAATTCTACCAAATACCTAGGAGTTACAATTACGAACAACTTTGACTGGAGAGAACACATAGAAAATATTGTGGGGAAGGCGAACCAAAGGTTACGTTTCATTGGCAGAACGCTTAGACGATGCACCAGCTCCACCAAAGAGACTGCCTACATTACACTTGTGCGTCCTCTCTTGGAGTACTGTTGCCCCTTGTGGGACCCTCACCAGGTGGGACTGACGGAAGATATTGAGAAGGTTCAGAGAAGGGCAGCTCGTTTTGTTTTATCACGTTACTGGGGGGAAAGCGTCACGGAAATGTTGCACGAATTGGGGTGGAAATCATTAAAAGAAAGACGTTATTCATTGCGGCGTGATCTGTTTGCGAAGTTTCAATCACCGACTTTTAGTTCTGAATGTGAAAATATTTTGCTAGCACCCACCTACTTAGGGAGACATGACCATCCCAATAAAATAAGAGAAATCAGATCGAAAACGGAACGATTTAGGTGTTCTTTCTTCCCGCGCGCTATTAGAGAATGGAACGGTAGAGAAAAGTTATGAAGGTGGTTAATGAACCCTCTGCCAGGCACTTAAATGTGATTTGCAGAGTATCTATGTAGATGTAGATGTAGATGTAGTGTCTCGTTGTGTCGCGTTGTATAGTAGCAGGTTTTCACAGCTCCTCCTGTCTTTTCCGAGAATACACCGCTTTGCGGTAAGGGGATATAAATTTTTTCCCTTTAAAGAGGTAAGTGAAGCTACTTAGTCTAACGCGCTCTTATAAATCATCTATTTAAGGGTGACTGGATTCGCTGCCAAAAACGCAATGTTTGGTACCACGAAGTACGCGTTGGTGCGTGACAGAAAAAGTGCTTTTTATGTCGAAGATGCCCGTAATCAGAATTGTACGACGAAGTGATCACAATTGTACCTAGTGTGGTACATTTTCGATTTTTCTCAAATCCGTAACCTTTTTTGTGTTTATACCAACATTTGTAACTGTATAATATTTGTATTACATATTCATTAAACATCCAAGATCAAGTGCCGTAGTTATTCTTTTTCTCAATTTATTCCCAGTTATAATAACATTTGTCCGAAATGATCGAAATTGTACCACCTTACCATATACTGCGGCTACAATTTGTAGTGTTGAATTTATAAATTATAACGTCATACCTATTCCGTAGTTCTAGTCCGTAAACAGCGGAAAGTAGTAAGCGATAAACTTTTTCCTTTCTTCATTTTACTGTGATTGTCAGAGACAAAACATAAAATAAAAGTTTGAAACTACCTTTAAAGTCTGTTGCAAGTCGAGAAGTACTCTCAGTCTCATACAATGTATGAATATAGTCTCGTCGCATTATGTGGAAGTCTTTTGCGATTCCTATTGTTTATGACGTCGTATCTCCTGAACCAAGTGTCGCCTGCTATTGTTATCCCTTCAGGAACTGTTACGTAACGGTAAGGAATGTGTGCAATAAATTGATTTAAATAGGTTCAGCGGTTTATGAGAAAATGTGCAACGTTGTCGCGTGGTGCAGCTGTTTTTCTCGCACTTCATTATTTATGACGTCATATATCATGTACTGTGTGTCGTACTACGTTAAAATTTCGAACGTACGTTCAGTGGTATGTGTGCATACTGTCTGTAGCATAAAATTAATAGTGTACAAGTAATAAATTGTAACGTCATGCCGAATGCCGAAAAAGTAGTAAGCAGCGAAATTTTTTCCTTTCATTATTTTGCTGGAGTTGTCAGCGAAAAATGTTTCCTAAATGTTTGAAACTATGTTTAAAGTTTGGTGCAAGTCGCTAAGTGCTTTCCTTCTGAAATAGTGGACTGATAAAGTTTGTTTATGACGGCATATCTCCTGAACTATCGGCCTTATTGCAAACTCGTTTCTTCTATGACGTTTTCTGCTTATAAAGTACATTCCTGCAAAATTTCAGCTTCATAGGTGATGTAGTATTTAACATTTTGTGTTTCGTCAGTGAGTGTCCTTTCGCTTTTATATAGATAGAGATTATATAAAGTAAGTTTAGGACCTGACAGAAAATGTGCAGCCGTAAATTAGTATTCGTTTACAACATCATATTTGCATATTCTTGCGAGAACCATACACCTGTTTCAGCTCAGCGTTGTATTACCCTGAAACCTATGAAACTCGAGAATTTCTTTCATATGATCTGATATTGAAACAAAGCAGCATTTTAAGTTAATTATATGTGTGTGGTAAACATTCCTTATTTTCTTTTCTTTTTGTTACAAGATTTCCTTTTTCGTGCAGTTTTCTCGTGTCAGTGTAATTACGACTATATTTATACATTTCAGCGATTAGAAATTTGTATCTGAATCATTTTCTTGCCAAACACTCACTTGCATAACGGTCATTAGTGTTATCTGCTTCTTCCTTTTGACGTCCTATCTGTGCAATGACTGAAAGAAAAGTTATTATCTGTACAGACTCGTATACTAATTTCATTCACCTGAAAGACACCTACATGTTGATTCTAAGACAAAGAATGTTGTCGTTTTCGTGAAATCCTTCCACTGGCAACTGTTTCAGTATCTTGGCGTCTAATCCGCAAAGCAAACCTCTGCATGGTGATTGTCCACTTGCATCTAAACAAATAATATTTACACATAGCCTTATATATTTACAATTTTGTTGTAAATACCTTTCTAAGAACAATTAAATTATGACACATATTTATTAATACACATGTAGTTCACTACCATAGAGACTTTTAGTGTACTTAAATTATATTATTTGACAGGTTTTACGCAACGGTCCCGTATGTGGAAAGAAATAATCAATGTTATCATATACAGGGTGTCTCTTAATAAACGTTTAAAATCTTCCGAAGCGACATAGATAACATTGAGACAAAGAACTTAGTATCACACACCTGTGGTCGCTAACATCGGGAAATACTACAAACGTTAATGACAAATGCTGAACATGTGACGACACCGGCACAGATGCCTCACCGCACATGCAGAGGATGATCCTGTTCGTCTGTCGTAGCTGATGATTCCAAAACAGGTAGGCTATTCAAATCCGCGTATAGATGCGCAATTTTAGTGTGTTCTTTTTTATTCCACTGCGCTAGACGATTATGTTTAATACACAGTGTGAATCACCTATCACTTACAACGCAAATATTGCAGAAACGGAAAGTGCGATTGATATGCGGCTTTCACAGTATGGATTGGTAGTCAAGGATTCTTACTGTTAGCCAATAAACAGATTGTAAAAATACCTAGAAAGTGTATTTTGTATGCAAACATAGAATTTTCAAATGGAACAATGGTTGTTTCTATCATGCACTGGAATTTGTGACACCAGCTGTGTACAAAAAATTTTGAATGGCATTTTTATCACGTTTAGTTTGGCAGCTACAACCGTTCAAAGTTTTGGTTGCAGAGGCTGCGATAGCGTAGCTGACTGGCTGGTGGTCATGAGGCAGCGAGCCGTACCCCAGAGACTAGCCACTCGGCCAGTCAGCTACGCTATCGTAGCCTTCGCATCCGAAACTTTGAACGGTTGTAGCTGCCAACCTAAACTTGATAGAAAATCTCATTCAAAATTATTTGTACACAGCTGGTGTCAAAAATTCTAGTGTATGATAGAAACAACCATTGTTCCATTTAAAGAACTGTATATTTGCATAAAAATACACTTTCTAAGTAATATTACAATCTGTTTGTTGGCTAAAAATACACACCACTGTCAATCCATTCTGTGAAAACCGCACATCACTCGCACTTTCCGTTTCCGCAATATTTGCGGTGCAAGTGTTAGGTGATTCACCCTGTATATATACATATGGCGAACAATGATCGTTTCGTTAGTGGGGAGGGGTGGGCAAGTTTGTAGCCCTTACTCTTACGGTAATTAGTTTCGTAACTACGAGTTTGAATACTATGGGCATGGTGAAGCTGGTAATTTGTATCTGATGGGAGGCGTGCTTAGGTAGTCCTTGCAGGTACTGTGATCACTGTGTCCCCAGTGGTGTAGTGGTCAGTGCAACTGCCTAGAAAGCAGGAGACCCAGGTTCGATCCCGGCCGGGTACACATTTTCAGCTTTGTCCATTCGCTGTTGATGTCATATATTCTGTGAATATGATTATGTTTAATTTACACATATTGTTGCGGCAAGCTAATTTGGAAATTATTTACTTCATTATCAGTTTCAGCAGAACTATCGGTTGTCACCAGATGCTCTCAATTCATAAGACTAGATGTCATCGTTGCTGTTGAGACGGGAATGTGTTCCAGTTATACTATCATACTGGGTCGTCACAGTTATTTTATTATTGTAACGACACAGTATGGTAATATGTCGTTTAACTTGAGCTCATTTCCATCTCGAAGATGACAATGACTCCTAGTCTTACGAATTGAAAGCATCTGATGGCTGCTATTTCTGTTGAAACTTGTAATGACGTAAATTATTTCAACATTAGTGGTCTTAAGAAACAATGTAACAAGACAATAATGTGTTTATATAGTGGTCTTAAGAATCAATGTAACAAGACAATAATGTCTTTATATTCAGGTATATTATACTATGATTTATTCACTGGTCTTGCAAGGCCAAGTGAAGCATGAATGGCCAGGTAAGTCATCTCTTGACGTCACAGGTTCAACATTCGCATTACGTTTTGGAGGTTATTGCTGTCATTTGTGGCCCCATGTTTCTTATTTGAAATTTTTTGCTTCAGTGTGATTAACGTCGCTTAGCAGGATTTTAAACAATACGAAGCATTTCGCGTAATTGACTAGACTCTTAAGTGGCATGTAGAGCGACCTGAAGGGGCTCTGTAAAGACATAATTGCTCTAAGATACCAGATAACAAGATGATACCTCAGCGTGCCAAAACAAATAAAAAAGGAATCGCGTTCTTGGAATAATATTAATTGGAATGCAGAAGAAGATCGCCCATCACAAATACGAGCAAATTAAGTGGACTTATAATACTTTTGGCGCTGCACATAACCGGCATTTGGCAGAGTAGCGCCAGATTAAGGGTTTTCCTCAAACACGTAAACTTTTTTTATATAAAAATGTTTGTATAGCTTATGGGACTTAACTACGGGGTCATCAGCCCCTAAACTTACAAACTACTTAAGAACTAACTAATACTAAGGACGGCACAAATATCCGTGCCCGAGGGGGGATTCCAACCCCCGACCGCAGTGGCCGTGTGGACCGTGACTGGAACGCTTCAGTCCCCTCGGCCACCACGGTCGGCTCAAACACGTAAACTGGATAATACTTTCATTCAAATGAACAATCTCGAAGATAGAGATCTAATCGCAAAGGACGCCGTATACAGTAAATTAGAAAATGAGTGGAAGATCAATATAGATTGGAAAAAAAAAAAAATTGTCGGATTAACTTGAAGAAGAAATGGAGGTCTTCACTTTGGAGATCTCCTTTTATTAGCACCTCTTCCTTAAATTAAAACCATGGGGACCTGTTGAACACTTTAAATTTCTCCTTTATATAGTATTAAATACCACACGGCCCTATCTGTTAATATTGTAAGGAGGCGATCCAATATTATGACAGGTTCCAAGAAGGATAAAGCCAACATCGCCAATATATGTATAATTTTATTTCGACGACCGATTTCGATGGTCTCTGTAATAATCTCGTAGTATTTTTTTTTTCAACGTTGTCATCTTGTGAAGTCAACAGTTGTTGGATAAAATAATTAGAAGTGCATGCAATATGTTATTGTATTTAAAGTTTAAATATCATTATAAGAGACATACTGATGTAAATATTATATTATATTATATTATATTATATTATATTATATTATATTATATTATATTATATTATATTATATTATATTATATTATATTATATTATATTATATTATATTATATTATATACTTACTTATTTATTTATTTTTATTATTTATTACAACTATTGTTGACATCGCAATATTACGGCTTTGTAAAAAAATGTTTTAGTCCAGAAGATGATGGTAGAGACCATTGAAACCGGCTGTCAGAATAAAACTATACATATATTGGCGATCTTGGCTTTATCCTTCTTGGAACCTATCACTACACGGAGAGTTCGATCCTGTCTATCAGTGAACATAAATTTTGGCAGAAATGAACTCCAGCCACAGGTGCATTTCCTATATCCATGTAATAACCCATTATTAATCACACAACGACTTCCTCCGTCATCATATATTTAATTCAGATATGACGTCAATTAATTCTACCCATGGCATGTCATGTGTACTGTCATGCATCCGGACCTATCGCAGTCATATTGACTCAAAATGGCCGATATACTGTTCTCTCACGACTGTCACTTGGAATATTTTACGGTAATGTGATGAACGAAGCGCAATTCCATAAACGCTGTACGCAGTTTATACCGAATGGTATAATATTCACAACGAATATCGGTCAGGCCGAATCTCAGTGGCGACTAACGGATCCAAAGATCTGAAAGAAAAATCCCAGAAGATAGGCGTTTCAATGGAGCGCACTCATTCATTACTGAAACTTTGTTTTATAAAAGTTGTTGGTGCAAAATGGAAAGGGAAGATTAGCGTCTGACGTGCGGTCTGTATAGTGGTTATTACATAAAGAGCAAACACTTGAGTTCTTATTTGTTAAGGAAAAAACTGATCGTGCCCAGAATTTGCTTGGAGTGATTCGGGGAAATCACTGCAAATGTAAATGTGGATGGCCGGAGGCGGGGTTGAGAAGCCGTGCCCCCGACGGTGAGTCCAGTGTGTTACCACCGGGCGGCCTCGCTCTGTATTGTAAGAGCAGACCTGGGGGCCAGGTAGCATCTACGAATATTGTCAGAGGAATAGCTGCACTGACGTTGCTCCGTAGCTGTGAAATGGACGATGATGGTAAACTACTGGCCCTGAAAATTGCTACACCAAGTAGAAATGCAGATGATAAACGGGTATTCATTGGACAAATATATTATGACATGTGATTAGATTTTCACGCAGTTTGGGCGCATAGATGCTGAGAAATCAGTACTCAGAACAACCACCTCTGGCCGTAATAACGGCCTTGATAGCCTGGGCATTGAGTCAAACAGAGCTTGGATGGCGTGTACAGGTACAGTTTCCCACGCAGCTTCAACACGATGCCACAGTTCGTCAAGAGTAGTGACTGGCGTATTGTGAGGAGACAGTTGCTCGGCCACCATTGACCAGACGTTTTCAGTTAGTGAGAGATCTGGAGAATGTGCTGGCCAGGGCAGCAGTCGAACTTTTTCCGTATCCAGAAAGGCACGTACAAAGCCTGCAACATGCGGTCGTACATTATCCTGCTGAAATGTAGGGTTTCGCATGGATTGAATGAAGGGTGGAGCCACGGGTCGTAACACATCTGAAATGCAACGGCCACTGTTCATAGTGCCATCGATGCGAACAGGAGGCGACCGAGACGTGTAACTAATGGCACCCCATACCACCATGTCGGGTGATACGCCAGTATGGCGATGACGAATACACGCTTCCAATGTGCGTTCAACGCGATGTCGCCAAACACGAATGCGACCATCATGATGCTGCAAACAGAACCTGGATTCGTCCGAAAACATAATGTTTTGCCATTCGTGCATCCAGATTCGTCGTTGCGTACACCATCGCAGGCACTCCAGTCTATGATGCAGCGTCAAGGGTAACCGCAGTGCCGGCCGCGGTGGCCGAGGTGACTGAGGCGCTCCAGTCACGGTCAGCACGGCCACTACGGTCGGGGGTTCGAATCCCCCCTCGGGCATGGATATTTGTGACGTCTTTAGTCTTAGCTAGTTCATAAGTAGTTTGTAAGCTTAGGGACTGATGACTCCGTAGTTAAGTCCCATAAGTTGTACAAACATTTGAACATTTGATTTGATTTGGTAACCGCAGTCATGGTCTCTGAGCTGATAGTCCATGCTGCTGCCGTCGTTCGTGCAGATGGTTGTTGTCTTGCAAACGTCCCCATCTGTTGACTCAGGGATCAAGACATGGCTTCACGATCCGTTCCAGCCATGCGGATAAGATACCTGTCATCTCGACTGCTAGTGAAACGAGGCCGTTGGGGTCCAGCACGGAGTTCCGTATTGCCCTCCTGAACCCACCGATTCCATATTCTGCTAACAGTCGTTGGATCGCGACCAACGCGAGCAGTAATGTCACGATACTATAAACCGCTACAGGCTACAATCCGACATTTATCAAAGTTGGAAACGTGATGATGCCCATTTCTCCTCCTTAAGTACAGTGACCTGCTCTGAGACGCTTTACCGGCTTCAAAGCTCCATTAAGAACAAGCGATGCGGGAAGCTAATCAGTGGAGTGAAACTAATGCACGTCTCCACAGAAATTGTTGTAGCAGTTTCAGTGATGAGTAAGTGAAAGAGTCTTGGGGCTAATTGCGGACTATAGGCAGATAATGTTTCCCAGTGAAACCAATTAAATGAAATAAAGTAATAATTGATTTCAGGGGAAAATGTTATAACATACGGCATACACCTTGTTCTTAAGTCCAAGTCAGTACCACTTACTGCCCACGTTCAAACAGATTTTGAGTGGCTAAGGCTTCGAACGTGATGATAAGCTTAGTTAAGATAGTAATTACTGCTTCAAGAATGTCGTTATATTACCATCTCATGATGTCAATCTGTGCTTGAAATATTTTACCTCATTCATTACTCCTCCTCATTATATCGGCAAATGGATTTTCTTCACTTGTAATTCGTCAGAAGAATCTGAAAGAGGTACATGTCTTACTCCTGCTGGCTATTCTGATGTTTTCGAAGAACACTTTGTTAATAGTGGATGATTAGAGTTCCATTATTGCTATCCGTACCTTATTCTTTAAAGTAATAACTTGGATGCCAGTAATCCTTTACGATAAGATACTTTAATAGTAATTAATACGATGGAAATAAAGGCAGAAATACATGGGGGCATGTAATTTAAAATATTCAAAAAGTTCTAAGATAAAACACGTAACAGTCACTATTGGATTTATTAACTTGTGCGGACACTTTACTTTAAGGAGTAAGAAGTGTCCTCTGGAAATGGCTGACAATTCAGTTCGTAATATTCCAGTTCGTGTTTCACCATAAGCTTCAACAACGACGAACTTCTCTATCTGAACAAATATATAAGAAGGAAAAACGGAAATATTTGAAGTAACAGCTTTCACAACACTTCTAATTTAGAGACAGAACTGACAACAAAAGAAAGTAAAACCAGAAATAGTTGAAGGTATAACCATTTTGTAAATTTCTTTACGCTTGCGAAAGCCCTTAAGTTTACAGGTTAGTAGAAACCGGTGATTACTATTTCGTATTACCATCCGAACACAGCTCAAAGTTGACTTTTCTTTATATTCATTTGACCATAAATGTGGTTTTCCTAACAACCTACCGCTAGTATTTTAAGCTGATATGCTATCAAGTACCTAAATACCAAATGAAGGCTACACACTCTCTTTGAACCAAGTATTTGCAGTGGCGCTGAAGTGAAAGTTCTAATCTTTAGGTGACAATATGTTTCATTACGCTGTGTGTTTGCTTCACTGAACTAGTTTTGAGTGTATCCCACCGCCGTTTGCACAGTATTTCACTGTTCTCCAAATAGGAAGTTCTCCATGCAACAGAAATAGTCTCGGGGAATAGTTACTGCATCAGGAAATCCGTGTGTAACTCAGCTGTTCTCTTCACATTCCTCACTTGCGTAAACGCATAGCGCGTCACATTTTTCGTTGTGACAGATGTTACTCTTACTCAGACACCGCTCGACGGAAGAAAATAGGAGACCATAATTCATCTCTATATTTTCACAGAGAAATGAAACCTTAAGTTATGACGTGAAAGGGTGGTATCAATTTTCTTAAACATAGCACGAAAGACGAGAAACAAATACGATTTTTCATAAATGTAGCATGTATATCAAACTTTCGGGTAAAATTTAAAACGTTCAAATGTTTGTATAGCTTATGGGACTTAATTACGGGGTCATCAGTCCCTAAACTTACAAACTACTTATGAGCTAGCTAACACTAAGGACGGCACAAATATCCATGCCCGAGGGGGGATTCGAACCCCCGACCTTAGTGGCCGTGCAGACCGTGACTGGAGCGCCTCAGTCCCCGCGGCCACCGCGGCCGGCGGTAAAATTTACTTATTACGCCACCCTACAAATGAAATTCGTGTTCTGGTTGGCACGTGTAGCTCAATAAGTTATACGATCAACAATTGTTACTGATGTAAAGTTAATATTCCTTTTCTTTTTGAAATACGTCTCTGTAGGTGAGATATATGTATTCGTCGGTTAGGTATGAACGAAATGTATGTCTGAGTTGCTCTTTAATTTCCGCGGGGTATTCAGTACAAAATACGTACTGTTTGCAGCTAGTTAAATAATTAAAGCTTTTTTATTGAAAACACTGTTAGTTACAGAAACACGAAACATATACTACCAACATTTATACTAATCGACCAGTAATTAGATTTTCATTGTTTAACAGATAATTACACGAAAACATGGTCAATAAAACCAATCAACATTTACTACACATCAATACGTCTGCAGATAGTTAATATTTTTACTTCCGTTTCTTATGATTTTATAAAAGTAAAGAGTTACACAGATTTGATTTAACACCATAATTGTGACCTGTCGAACAGCAAAAAAAGAATGCATTTATACCCTATACTCCCTAAAAAAAGGAGTGATAACCATTGCAGTTTAGTCCCTTCCAAAAACCAACAACCATACTCCCTAAAAAAGAAAACCTATTATTATACTGTGAGTTTCAGTTTCATGCTGTTACTGTCTAACCTAATGCTGTGTTTCTGTGCTAAAACAAAGTACAGGGCGAACGATTGTTTCACTATATCGTGGGTAATGGTACAGAATTATTATAAAATTTGCGTGTTTTACTCAGGTAAATAAATTTACAGGGTAATCATTGTATAATTCTAAGAGAGAAAGACAGCTTTTTAGGAGAGGAGTCAGTCTCGTTGGTAGTGATTTTTTATGAACACCACATCCCCCATTAATATCATTTCATGTTATAATTCCATTTCCTTTAACGTATAATGATATTTACCATAGGAAGTTTATAATTTTAACTTCCTTTAATTTCTTTATCTTTTGGCATACTACTAGTCTACGATTCATTAATCAATTGGATACATAACTATTGAAAGGTCCAAAGTGCCAAATGTATGAACTGAAATTATTGCAAAACAGCTGTTTGTAGTGCAGAGTTTTAATTATTTATTCCTCAAACTTTTACATATTACAAATCCGAGTATCTTATCATATATTATTGGTGGTTTCATGACACAGTTTCAATTGTTTGGTGCTGAAGTCAATTGAAACATAAACATTGATGAAAGTTTCTAACTCCCTTCAAATTATTCTGGGTGCTAAGTTGTTAGTCATTCTCCTCAGAACTGCATATGACATTCTTTATGCTCATTCTTCTCCGGATAAGGTATCATAGCCTTTAAATCTTTCTTCTTTTCATGTGTAATTGAATGGATTGAGGAAATAGATTCAAAGGTAGCAGAAAATATGTAATATGTAGCTTCTTAGATTCGGTGAAGGGCGGTGTAACTATTTTGTGTGTATGTGTGGGTGGGTGGGTGTTTCATACGCCAAACCTTTCATCTTTAATTTCTTCTGTTCATCTCTGAATGATCCACTACCATTCTTCCTCTTCTCCTACACGTGTGGCTTTCAGCCGCCATCCCCTAACATATGTACATCACACGTGTAGAAAATCATTTAAAAACAATACATAGGTATATAATATTTGATTTATATGACAGTGTTATGAGATTGTATATGGTCGTAATATTATTCCCTTAACATACACATAGTTTATAATCTGAAGAGCAATGACTCACAATAAAGGAGAGAATAGAAGTCTTTGCATACACATATCAGAGCATCAAAATGAAACAAACATGACTGAATGGCACAGTGCACCATTCTTATGAAATCAGCAGGCAACGTAGCACTATTGCAATCAACTGGTGGAAAGTGTAACCACTTGGAATACTCGGTGGACACAGCCCTCTTCATATGTGATCGTCTTCGGTATCATGCACCTTTCAAATCACTTTTTCATGAATTTGGCACTTAGCACCTTTCTACAGTTAAGTATCCACTTGTCCTTTTCTAGTACTTCACAGTTAGGCGACAAGATTACCGTTGACACAAAAATCATAAGGACCCTTAGTTAAGAATTAGACGCAATTCAAATTTGGCACCCGTGGACTAAGGCTGACGTCACTGAATTATAGTGGTAACGCCCCTTGTCCCAGTTTCAGACCCCGCCACTGTTTAAATTGTTGATAATGGCGACCAAAGACTTTCTAAATGATAATTCTTTCTACGAGCCAGATCAAACAGGTCTGAGAAATTCTGGGGACTCTTTAGAGGTATAAACATGGAAAAGGCAACGGAAACCACAATCATAAAGACAAGTAATATGTATCCACAACACATGCGGACTGTAAGTGAAAATATGTCATTAGGAATTCTGAAACTGAGAAAGATTCCTCAAAAGTCCTACGTCAGTGAAGGGAATATCAAGGGAGAAAAATAACCAACGAAGTGATAACACTCGGTTTTTGGCAACATGGTATTTCATACATAGTAGGGTAGCTACAAAATCAGAAAAAAGGGGCTCAAGTTAGATTTAGTGGGGAATGCGGCGGTACGACCTCTTCTTGCATGGGACTAAATACCTAATTTTTTATGTGCCGTGTCAGACTTCTGGATCCGAAAGTCGTCCGCTCGTCAACAAGAAAAAAATTCAATTAATATAATCTTCCTGTATTGTGAAATTTCAGTGACAGATCCTTGCGCAGATGAAGGAGCATATGATTCTAGATTTGCACTTCTTTAAACTGTCATTTTTAAATAAATGTTTTAAAGTTTCCTTAAAGATCGAACTGGCAAACAGAAGTTCGTAGTTGTTCTAGCTGCTATAGACACAGATATTACAAGTCCTGTTCACTGGTGATCGATTGATATATAATATCGATTTATTAAAATACTAAAAGTTGATAAAAGTCTTCTTGCTTTATCTGTCAAACAAAATAACTTTCCGTAAATGTCTTCTTTCAAATTGTAAAATAGTTTGTCAGTAAATAATTCTTGAGTTCCTATAAATGAATATATATCTTGTAAAATTTCTATAAATATCAAAATAATTGTCGTTGACACTTGGTTAACTTTCGAGACACAATGACATTTATTGCTTTCACAATACAGATCATGACTCAACGACAGTTACATAGAGACTGATTTTATGTTCTTTTTGATTTTCCACGAAAGTTTCTATAATAATGTCAATATCCGCGACGGTAACCGCAGAGACCAGCATCTTCTTGCCTCGTGGCCGTCGACCCGCGACTGGAAGTGGCCAGATGTTTATTTCTTGAGCTCGGCGTCGAAGATGTTGCTCTCGTAGGATTAATTCGCCGTCACAGCACATGAAACACAAGAAACATACAATACTCTTTTAGGAATCACATAACATAAAACATTTACATAAAAATCGTTTAAAAAACATAAAATATGTACATAATCTTCTGCTTACATAAGATAGTAGTGGAGGCAATAATCCGCCCCACTACAGGAAGGGGGAAAAAGTAAAGGCAAATTGAAAGTACGTTTTTTGACAGATCACTGTTTAATAGTATCAACAAGTGAAAAACTGTTATGATTGGAGAACGATTTGTTGTGTATATGTTGTCATTATTGAAAATCTGAACTGTAAACTGTAATTTCTCGTTTTATTGTAGAACTACCAATTAATACGAGTATAAATTTCGCGTACCTCGTTTTAAATGCCATACCTCAGTATTTGATCGATTATGCCATTCTAGTGTTTACAGTTGGAAACTTAGGACGATGGTGGGGCCGAAGTCGGTACAGGAGAAGATTTTCGTATACCGTAGAAAACATTTGTCGGTTAAGTACTTACTAAAAGAGTGACGAAACTTCAATTATATAGGGTGTAACTGAATATGTAGATACGGTTCGGGGTTTGATAGAGGATCCGACAACGAACGGAACACGCCTTGCAACCAAACGGTTTGTTTGCTTTAGTTACCATGTTAAAGCAATTTATTCAGGTATATGTAGCACTTTATTACACTGACTGGTAAGTTGTTTTGATACATTGTAATTTATTACGTATATTGCTCCACGAGCTGTAGTACAAGCGTATATGAATGTCCCACTCGTCCCTATATTACAGGCGTCTGCGGTATGTGCTGACAACCTTGATCTCTGCGCTGACGCAGCAATCCTCTGTTATCAATAGGTATGGCATTCACAATGGCATACAGAACACCCCAATTTGCAGAAATGATTTCGAGAATATACAAAAGGAAGATGTGCAGAAAATGGATGTAAACCTTTGTCACACTTCTTAATAGTGGCCTGTTTGTTTTCCCGTCCTCAATCTATTCTACTGATGGGATCATTTGAAGGGCATTATGAAGGCCACAGCTATTCATGACGTGGAATTGCTGAATATGCTCATAGAACAAGGGTGTTGACGGATACGAGAGATGCCTGGAATGTGGGAACGAGTGAGTCAGTCAGTGATGCGGTACATAGACGCCTGCATTAAAATGTTCAAATGTTTGTATAGCTTATGGGACTTAACTACAGGGTCATCAGTCCCTAAACTTACAAACTACTTATGAACTAGCTTATCCTAAGGACGGCACAAATATCCATGCCCGAGGGGGGATTCGAACCCCCGACCGTAGTGACCGTGCAGACCGTGACTGGAGCGCCTCAGTCCCCTCGGCCACCGCGGCCGGCCGCCTGCATTACAGCTCGTTGTAGCTATTTCAGAGCACCTTCTCTGTAGATCTGTACTTAATAAGATACAGTGAATCAACACGAGTGAACAACCTGCAAAGTGAAGTGGTCTGTGTTGCATACACCGGTACAAATGCCTGTGAGGCGATTATGAAATAAAAAAACTATATGTGTTCATGACATATGCTGCCAGTTGTCAGTTACTCCCCAGAGTTTAAACAAAAATAAAAAAATAAAAAAAGTTATCATGTTTGTTATGCTTAAGAGACTTAACTGCGGGGTCATCACTCCCTAAACTTAGAAACCTCTTATGAACTACCTTATATTAAAGACAACACAAACATCCATGCCAGAAGGGGGATTCGAACCCCCGACCGTAGCGGCCCCAGAGTTTTCCCGCATACGTAGTTACACCCCTGTATAGTTTGAGGAAAGATTACAGAATAGACTGTACTGCTTTAGGATTCACATAGGGCTATTAGCGGGTAGCTAAGTTATCCTGTTAACCTAAGGGACGAGGTTTCCCTTTGTCTTCCGGAGGAGGGGGTGTTTAGTTCTGAAGAAAATTTTATATCAGTATCCAAAATATTGCCAAAACGTGGCATTACGAGCGACTAATATGGAGAAGGGGCTCCAGGGATTGACCGTTGAGAGAGAAGGAATTGGGTCGATTGTAGCTCTTAACTCAGTAATTCAGCTAGTTATAACGGTATCTGGTGTAATCTTATGAAACTTGGTGTTTACCGTTATACGAATTACCTTTAGTACTTAAAGTAGCGATGCGCGAGACCGTTCCCCGTCGGGGGGTTCGAATCCGCCCCCTCGGACATGGATGTCTATGTTGTCTTTACTATAAGGTAATTTATAAGTACTTTGTAAGTTTAGAGACTGATGAACCCGCAGTTAACTCCCATAAGCTTAAAAAAACATTTTTTAACTTTAACTAGGTACCTAAGGCCCATTCTTATATCACCGTACCCACAAAGCCACACACAGGAATAGATAATAGAAAAATTACACTTCTGAATTGCAAAACGATATGTCGACCATAGCTATTTACTTTTTTCTCAATACTACCAGTTTCGGTTAGTTTACCATTATCAAGCATAGCAGAGTTTAAATAATAGCTTAACATGTCGTAACACAAAAATTCAAAGTTGTAAAATAAGCATTTGTTGTCATTACTCTACTCATTGATATTATCACAGAGGCTGACTGCTACACTTCTGAAGATGGAATTTAAGTTGCAGTAAGTGCAATTGCCTCTAAGAGCGTAGTCAAATGTCCTTAACACTTGCACCTCACATCGGGTTTGGGGTGTAACCTTGCAGCTCCCTCAACAATAATGTTTCAAATGTTTTGGGTGATTAATACATACATTTGACTTCGTATTGTATATGGGACGCTGTAAACATCTATAGTTTCCTATAATGTCTTATTTTGTTGCTACAACAAACACTAAGAAAGGAAAGCATATTTACAAATGTTAATAACATTGTTGGATTTTTTTTTTTTTTTTTTTTTTGTTCAATGTATAGCTTTCTTACATGTGAATGTTTGAAATGAAATATTTAGAAATTTTGGTCCGTATTCAACACCATACTGGAACTGAAAATTATTTTTTTTCCTTAGATGCTGAGATTCAAGACTTGTACACACACACACACACACACATATATATATATATATATATATATATATATATATATATATATATATATAAATTAAACTAATTTCTTTTACAGTGAAGTAAAAAATGTAACAAATGTCAGGCACTATATATATATATATATATATATATATATATATATATATATATATAATAAATAAAAAAATTAAACTAATTTCTATTACACTGAAGTAAAAAATGTAACAAATGTCAGGCACTACTTAACCAGCTCACGCAGTAGGCAACAAATGTCCATGACACGCATATCTGTAAGTACGCTAGCGCCACCTGTCGGCTATATTTACTTTTAGCTAGCTGTACTCGCCAGAATCAGTTTGGCACATAAATTCAGTACGATCACACATTTCGACACGCATGTATCTTCTTATTCTCGCTCACACTGTTGCGCTTGATATCCCAATGTGATGTAAGTTTCGACTATAATACTTTTATTGTATCTTTTTTTTTTTCCTATTGTGGATCTAAATGTACCTGGCCTAAGTGTTTTTTTTTTTTAATTTGTTCTCACAATTTGCATTTGACAATGGAATTCCGAAACGCGTCGTGCGTAATAAAATATTTTGCGACTAAGACATTTCCATAAATTTATTAAGTGCCAATACTGAAAGGTTGCTTGCCTCAGACATGGACATTTTATATCAGTTATCTGAACGCATTCTTTGTAAGACAGAGAAAAGTACACAGCGGTTTCCCGACACAGGTGTTAGGAGTGACGGTTAAGAATACTATAACATGCTGGCTGCAGACACGGTAAAGCTCGGGTAATGCTGTGTGTGAAATGCCAGGAAAAGGCAGAAATACATTTTCAATAGATCTGCAGAGAGTAAACGGAACGTATGTAGCGGAGCGATAAACACCAGTACAAATTCAGTGGAGAGCAATAAATGAGCCGTGCAGCAAAGCCAGACGTCGATACGCGAAGCGAAAGAAACTTCTTGGCAGTTGGGGTTATGACCCGTGACACATAAAGTGTCGTTATCAAAAATAACTTCACAAAGCACGAAATACTGTGACACTTGCACAATTCTAACGTACTCTTTCATTCAGTTACGAAAATGTTTTACATATTGAAAAGCGTTTCCATTTCGACGTGTTGTAACCCACTTGAAAGTTTGCAATAATTTGAATTATACTTCTCGAAATGGTTGGCATTGAACAAAGCAAGTTTACTGTTGAGCTTTCCTCCACGATACTGCGGCACGGCAGACGTTCATTGTCTTTTAAATCGACAGCACGTTTCGCATGAACGGCCAGTTATTATTTCGTGGGACGAGAGAACTTCCTATGTGGAGAACGTTACCCCTTATCAATTATCGAATCTTCTTTCCACTGCAGTCATCGATGAAGTGAGCAACAACTTGCATACTTCACGATGCGGATAGTAGTAACTGCAAATCCGTCGAAGACAAAAAAAGGTCTCTATTGAAAAGTAGACGTTTCACTGAATACAGTCAGGATTCAAGATAAAGTGGAAACGAGAATTCAAATCTTTCAATTATCTTTCACACTGTATACTATATAGCACAACTGTAAACGCTTCTGGCTCTCCTTTATTTGTGTGCAATCGATATCCCCCGCTATTTTCTTGGTTTTCTAGTACTAGAGGACAGAAATAATAGTCTATATGTTAGCGGATAAGAAATCGTCCCTAGTGGTACTGATTCATCGGGACGTACTGCTGTTTCGTCCGACCGTTGCACTAAATGATACTTTTAAGGTACAAGCTGTTTCGTTTACTTTTGGAATCGTCTTATCAAGATACGAAATAAACTAAGCTGGCAGTGAGCAAATAATATCGTAATCCAACACTATTTATCTCCTTTCTTTCCTGTCAACTTCAAATAGAAATGCAATATATCTACAATATAAGGATTTATTTTCTGTTGTTGTGTGGTTTCATATTTATGAAATTGTTATTAATGTCGCATTCAAAAATCAGAAATTACGTGCAATTTAGCTATCGTGAAGTGACACTAGAGAGACAAGCGTCGAAGAACAGATCCCAATGTCAATCGGTGACAAAGGTATACCTGGGAGGCGGTTTATGTCGGCCAAAGGACTCGGTTATAGTCGTAGCTATACATAACATTGCGTGAAGTGTTCAGCTTGGACTGATTTCGAAGTGTACCACTTTAAGTGTATTAAAATCCTTCCTGTCGTGGATTGTCACCTTGTAATTTCATAAGCTACGACGATCGGACAGTGGAGAAATGGGTGTATTAAGTGGACACTGTTTCGACAATAAACACAACCGAAAACATTGGAGTACATTTGATGTTCAGAACCGGTTACAGATCAATTACGATGTAAATGGAAGTATTTCACAAATGCATCGTTGTATAACAGGCAATTTTCAAGAAGACTATTACAGGAGCAACTCTGAATAATAATTATATTTTCGGTTTATGGGACGTAATCACGGAATGACGACATACTATTCAGTACAGCTGTTTGTTAACCGGCTGTTAGAACTACTATGAAGCCCTTCTGCCGTAAATTTGTTTCAATTTCACTTTCACCCCTCATCGTCGATTAAGATGCTTTTAAAGTTAATTATTTACTTTACGAAAATATCCAGCTATAATATATCACATTTTTATTAACTAGCTAAAAACCCGTCGTTTCGCGGGTATTCATTTATTTATTCCTACCTCGAGTTTTTACTTCTCCTACCCCTCCTCTCTCTGTCCATCTCTTTTTTTCTTAAAGACATGTTACATTTATCAGAGAATATATAAGAAATAAGGCCGTCTTGTATAATATACAAAATTATAAGTACAGTATCCAAACAAAGAAAGATAGCAATCATAATACAAATGATATTTAAGATTCGTACATTCATTTAATTCACAACTTTACTATAATCAATATTTCTGTTACTTGTTTTTGATGAGGCCACCCCTCATCAAGTGATATAAAGTTGTCCGTGTGAGAAACATGAACATGTCAAATCCACTCCACAGTATTAAATAGAATGCCCTGTGGATTGTTAACTGTAGTAGAAAATACAAGTCTCACTGGAAACTGCAGTCTCTTCACGTTAAAAGCCAGATCTGTGGGATATAATGGGTATTCGTTGGATGTACTCTACTTCATTCTCTTCCTTTCATTATAGCTCTATAGAAATCTGTTGTTATCGACTGTATCCGTGTGCTCTTCAGAGCTAAGAGTTGTCAACACTACTATCAGCTTTCCAGGAATTTCCTTAAGCTGACTGGAATACGTATTGCATGATGTGACAGGTTTTTTCCATCGCAGTAGATATGATCCCATATTTATTGAATTATATGTTGTACAATTGTATAAGTTTACAGCTATATATTCATTTGTATAAGTGCTGTATGTCGGTAAAATCCGTTGCGAACAGAGTTAATCGTAAAGAAGTAATAGATTTAAACCTGAAGCGTGATGGGGCGGTTACTGTATTGTTACTGTTATTGTCCTTGTACCTCATGAACTACGTGTCGTATTGTGATACAATGTCTAGCGTATATTCATCTGTATGTGCTTATACACAATTTCTGGTGTAGAAATTATAAACTGCAACGTCATACCGAATGCCGTAGTTTTTCTCCACGACAAGCGGAAAAGTAGTAAGCGAGAAACTTTTTTTCATGCATTAATTTGATGTGGTTGTCAGCGAGACAAAAAGTTTC
This sequence comes from Locusta migratoria, assembly GCA_026315105.1. NCBI lineage: Eukaryota > Metazoa > Arthropoda > Insecta > Orthoptera > Acrididae > Locusta > Locusta migratoria. The sequence continues at coordinate 463,499,814 of CM048745.1, read as the reverse complement.
ATAAAGGTTTGAAATTAAGTATAAAGTTTTTTGCAAGTCGCTATGTACTGTCATTCTCGTATAGTGTGTTTATGAAGTCTCGTCGCATGATGTGGCAGTTTCTTGCAACTCCTATTATTCGTGACGTCAATATCTCCTGAACAATGTGTCGTGTGTGGTTATTACTCCTACAGCAATTGTTCTCTCCCGTAAGGAATATGTGAACTAAATTTGGTTGAAATCGGTCAGTGGTTTAGGAGAAAATGAGCAGCGTTGTCGCTTAACACTAGAACCGCCGATGAGAAATTTTTGTCCAATTATATTCACTAAACGTTGCCGATTACTATATACTATTAGAGACTTTTACTATTGTCTGCTGCTACAATACTGATGTGAAGCGATGAGTTCAGTGCCTCTCACAGTAAAAATTTGTATAAATATAGGTGTCAGGGCGTGTGAGGTAGTGCAACATGACTCGTCGGTGCGGTCTCTCAGATGAGCAGCTGTTAGCGTTGCTAAATAGTATTTAAGATCAGTCTGAAGAGAAATATGTAGATGGTATTTCAATTGATTTTGATTATGATGCAACGAAGAGCTCGAATGAATCAGAGGACAGAGATGAACATTCTGATAAATGTCCGCAAGAGCAGAGAAGTGGAAAGGGTTTGAAATAAAAAGTTTCTGACTTCATATATTTTTAGTTGGTTTACGTTATAGGAGGCGATCCACTTATAATATTGTAAAAAGATATAAAATAGCCAAGATCGCTTATCATCAGTTTTTATTAACGACGACCGGTTTCACTGAACTATGTCAGCATCATCAGGTCAAATAAAATATTTTACAAGGCCATAATCTGTTAAAAAGGAAAACCGGAAATTTAAAACATGCATGTCATTATAATAAAACGAGAAGATACGTCAATTAAATCCATAAGAGCAAGATCGGGCATATTTAGAGATGAGACATACCTTGTCAAATAGTTGTTATATAAAACAATTTACAGTGCATAGGTGCACTATGTCATAATAATAAAACATAATTATCACAGTGAGTCACAAAAGCAAACTGATACATGATACAAGTCAAGGGTAAAAAATATGGCGCCAGATGGCAGCACACACCAATGTAATGTTAAAACACAATGAGGTTAAAAACGTGTTGTACAGATTATAAAAATAATTAGAAGTCATTTGAAAAAATAGACTAATATCTACACTGATGGCGTAACTAAGTTTGTGCATACCACAAAAATATCTGTATAAACTGACAGTCATTTATAAACGAAAAACTAACACAGTTAAAATGTAGCGGTCATACAATATTGCTTTGTGCATACCATAGGAATATCTGTATAAAACGACTGTCGATTAAAAAGTACACAACAGTAGGGCCACAATGCAGCGGTGATGCAATATTAGTTAATGCATATCACAAAACACAAAACACAGTCAACTGTAAAAGAATATACAACAATGTCTACAATGTATCAGTCATAAAATATTGGATAGTACATAAAACATAAACATCTGTATAAAAAGACAGTCATAAAAGAATACAAGATAGTAGACACAGTGCAGCAGTTACGAATTATAGATATGGCTGCAACAACACAATAGGTCAGCCAACACAGCACAAGGTTGTAAAGAATATACAACAGTAATTATAGTGTAACATTCATAGTGTGCATTGTGACTACTATTCTATAATTCTATAATTAACTGTTGTTTCATGTTGAACCTTTTATGGTATGCACAAACCGGTATTGTTGACCACTATATTGATGGTTATTGCACACAGATAGTATGACTGCTACACTATAATTACTGCTGTTATCATTCCATGAATAACTTTCATTGTACTGATATCTAAGCGCCGCCTCATGCAAAGGGCAATCACGTCATCAGGATCAAAGAAATAGCGACAGAGATTTTTCTGCCACATTTGTTCGTGGTAGTGTTGCCAGAGATGCTATGGCTGACATTCTACAACTAACATTAGTGAGTAGTTTACATCTACAATCAAAGGCAATTATCATTCAGCTAACGCAGAGATAAGCCATACACAATCAAAAGAGCGGCGTAAATAAGGTAAAAGATGCTTAGTTGAAGAAAATATCATTTTGAACTTGAAACTTCGTGCTATGGTTGGATTTCTATTTTAAAAATTTGATTTCTTTATGACATAATGAACAATTTTAAAATATTAGCATACTGTAGTTTTGTCTAATATATATATATATTTGATTTTACGTGAAAACGTTTTGAATTAAATTGTATCTAGCACGTTTGTACTTAATATTTAGAATAAAAACAACATAACAGACCATCAGAGTCAATATCTCTTACATAAATACCCGTCCCTTAATATTAAGATACGAGGATCAAACAGTAACGCATCGATCTGAAATGGGACGCTTTTGTCCGGTTCGCGGTTTTAGGGTGTTAAAAACTCAGGCGGTTCTAGTCTTAATGCATTTGTTTTTTGCGCATGTCATTGTTTATCACGTCATCTCGTATGTGTTGTACGTGATTCTTAGACTTACGGTGACCATCCTTTTGGATTGAAGCTTACGTGTACAAAATTTGTTAAAGATTGGAACAAAACTTTAGATTTATATTTACCTCGGGTTTGCAGCCGGATATCATTGTCAACTGAACACGATATTTCGGCAGACCAACTGGCTGCCATCTTCAGCTGAGTGCGCTGATTACACTTACTGTTTCAGTAAGTCTACTTAATTCGCGTATTGGGATTATCAAGTGTGCCCGCAGATTTTTACAATAATGAAGTTGAATAGTATTGTAACAGTGATTTACATTTTCTTCTTTCGCCCATGTGTGATTGACGCACAAATTGCTTCTAGTGACCTACTGTCAAATTTCCGGTTTTATATTATGATTCCAACCGCGTTCTTTATATAGACTTCGGGTCGAAGACAACCGCTCGTAATGTAAGAGTTCTAGTCCGTGACCAATTTACATTTTTACGCCCTGTGACAGCTTTATATTAGGGTGTATGTGCTAGTTTTGTACCACCCCTTGATTTCAAATAAAGTACAGTTTTATGAAATGCCCAACATAACTACATGCATTAGTAATATGTGTGATGACATCGGTCGGTGAGGAGAAATCAGGAAAGTAACACTAACGTTTCCATAAGTTTAGTCTTTAGCTTATGTGATAGCTTAAAGAATAACGCATATTGGCGGCGTTCGTTTACTTTTCAGAATTCATTATAGTGCGGTTCTTTACTTGTTTTGATGAGCACAAATGTTCAAATGTTTGTAAAGCTATGGGACCAAACTGCAGTGGTCAACGGTCCATAGACTTACCAACTACTTAAACTAACTTATACTAAGGACAACACACACATACACACACACAAAAACGCGCGCGCGCATCCATACCCCGCATGGGTATCTCGCATCTGCAACGGGGAGCATCGGTGGACTCGGCAGCAGGGCGCCTTAGAGCGCACGGCCATTCTCACGCGGCTGATGAGTACAAATAATTGTTTTATTCCAACTGAGAGTAATTTCTTGGAAGGATAATTGTTTCTACTATTCCTAAATTCTAGTGAAGTTGAACGAGTTTTGAAACTTAAATAGCGGAAACTATTTATTGACTACCGATGCAAAAGCGTTACATGTTTGCACTTGATACTGTTCTTCAAATAGTCACCAGCGTTGTGTAGAATCGGTTGCCAGCTGCGTAAACGACATAATATACCGTTAGCACAGCATGTTGAAGGTGCGAATGGAGCGGTCTACTGCCTCTGGAATCTCTGGAACAGTTCTGAAGCGAATGCCACGAATCAAATCAAAGTCACAAGGACTTAAGTCCGGGTAGTATGGTGGATGGTACAGTACTTCCCAGACCCATCGACCGAACAGAGCAGCTTTCGTTTTAAACGCCCGCGCATTGTCGTGCAAACCGATGGGTGGGTTTTGTAGAAAGTGTCGGCGCTTCTTTCGCAAACCTGGTCTCAGGTGATGCTCCAAGAACGAACAGTAATACTGCAAATTGACGGTCTACCGTTGTCCCTGTTTCGAGAACATAGTGAAACCGTTACGTTAGACCGCTCGCTCACAAGTGACTGTGTTTCCCTCGATTGTGCGCACGCCGGTGACGTGGGTCGGCCGAGTTCATTTGCTCTGAAGTAAGGTAGGTATGTGAACAACGTGTGATATCAGCGACAACAGTAGTTCCCACTGCATAACGTCTCCACAGCTGCATTGCCACTATGTAAGTTCGAACCCGCCGCAGTTATTTCATTAAGAACATTAGGTTTTCCATGAATTTGATATATTTGTACAAGGTTTGCTTCAGTTTAAAAGATGTATTTCATTTCTATAATTAAACTTTTACTATTAATTTTTTTACAATATCACAGATAACCTCTGATTAAGTACTATCTTGGAAGCCCCCGTTTCCACAGAAAGTTAGGTGTTATTTTCACGTGCCATATACAGGGTGTTACAAAAAGGTACGGCCAAACTTTCAGGAAACATTCCTCACACACAAAGAAAGAAAATATGTTATGTGGACATGTGTTCAAAAATGTTCAAATGTTTGTATAGCTTATGGGACTTAACTACGGCGTCAGCAGTCCCTAAACTTACAAACTACTTACCAACTACCTAATACTAAGGACGGCACAAATGTCCATGCCCAAGGGGGGATTCGAACCCCCGACCGCAGTGGCCGTGCAGACCGTGACTGGAGCGCCTCAGTCCCCTCGACAACCGCGGCCGGCTGGACATGTCTCCGGAAACGCTTAATTCTCAGGTTAGAGCTCATTTTAGTATTTCTCCTTAAATGTAAATTTCATTCCAACGTGATCAAATTGTAAATTTTCACAATCAACATGTGTGACCCGACAAGAATCCGCACGCAATTGTGCAATCACGTCATCAACACAGATTTTCTGTGAACGTTCGGGCAGGAATTGCTGTTGATGTCTCGATTGGGCCTCACGTTCTTCCACCTACGCTCACTGGAGCACGTTATCATGATTTCATACGGGATACTCTACCTTTGCTGCTAGAACATGTGCCTTTACAAGTACGATACAACATGTAGTTCATGCACGATGGAGCCCCTGCGCATTTCAGTCGACGTGTTCGCACGCTTTTCAACAACAGATTCGGTGACCGATGGATTGGTAGAAGCGGACCAATTCCATGGCCTCCACGCTCTCCTGACCTCAACCCTCTTGACTTTCATTTATGGGGGCATTTGGAAGCTCTTATCTACGCAACACCGGTACCAAATATAGAGACTCTTCGTGCTCGTATTCCAGACGGCTGTGATACAATACGCCATTCTCCAGGGCTGCATCAGCGCATCAGGGATTCCATGCGACGGAGGGTGGATGCATGTATCTTCGCTAACGGAGGACATTTTGAATATTTCCTGTAACAAAGTGTTTGAAGTCACGTTGGTACGTTCTGTTGCTGTGTGTTTCCATTCCATGATTAATGCGATTTGAAGAGAAGTAATAAAAGGATCTCCAACATGGAAAGTAAGTGTTTCCGGACACATGTGCACTTGACATATTTTCTTTCTTTGTGTGTGAGGAATGTTTCCTGAAAGTTTGGCCGTACATTTTTGTAACACCCTGTATAGCCGTATTATCTCCAATGTAGAAAACTGAAAAATTTCCATCACAAATAAATGTTAAACTAGAAACTTTGTAAATAATGCTTCGGCTATAGCGTGTTGTATGAGGGCACACGCAGAAATTTTGGGCAGCTCTCGATGTGGTCAATGCACTGTGTAAATTGCTGGCACTAATGGTATATCTCATTACTGGAACCGATAGTAAAATAGATAGCAAATAGATAAATAAGTCGAATGGAAGAATCCCATAAATATATCAAAGACACTATTTTAAAGAATAATTATCTTACGTGTGCAGCGAAACCAAATGTAGCATTTGTTGTTTCCTTTTACATGTGTTTACAGATTCCATATTGAGTGACGGTATGCAACAAAACAGGAAATGAGTGTTTAAGAGGCAGTTCCCGTCTCCCTGGCTCAGTCGTCAGTGTTGCAGACTACCACGCAGGGGAGGCGTGTTCGAGTCCCGGGAGGGACTAGGTGTTGTGTGTTGTCATCATCATCATCATCATCATCATCATTTAATAATTATTGACACGGAAGTCGCCGAAGTGGCGTCAACCCAAGAGACACATGGCGGCCAAACCCCTGTTGGGGATGTACTGCCCTCATCATCATTAGGCGAATTGGTTACGAAGACTCAGAAAAGATGTGTGCATGTGATGGCCATACACTTTCTATGCAGTAATTGATGTATGTGTTGCGAATAGGACAGCGAATACAGAAACAAGTCTGAGTAAAAAAAAAAATTAACTGAACATTAAGTGACGAACTCAACAGTAAACTTTCAATGTTTGAAAGAATGGTTTCTCACTCATGCGATGTTATCACTATGCAAAATCCTTTCACATATGCATATAAATGTTAACCGCAACAAATATTTGCTGTTTGCAGTTGCCGAAATTCAGGTTAACATAGTTAAAAATTCGTCAATTTCCACAAAAGTAACTACCGACAAAGCGAGCTGAATCTAGTGAAAAGTTATTGTATGTAAGTCAAACTTAAAGTATTAATCCATTGAAAAGCTAGAGCATAAAACTCAAGTTGCTGCTCAACAGCCTTGACAAAAGCAGAAAGTCCACTTAGCTACAAAAGAAGACAAAAAACCAAACAACTATTATGGTCCTACAGCTTACTCTTTTGTATGATGTCACAAACCTAAATTTACATATAAGGTGAAGCACACATGCATGTGAAGCACGAGAGTACTTTAAAAATCTGTTCTCAGAATTTCATTAATTTTCCTGGAAAAGACAGCATATTACAAGAGAAGGGAGAACTATATATCATCTAATATGACAAACCTGTTACCATGTCCACTTTCAATTTCTGAAGAAGGTTAAGGCTGCCTAAAAACATTCTCAGATTAATTTCAACCCTTTCAAATTATCGACAATCCTTAGATTAACCGGATCAGCAATTGGTAAAAGGTGTACGACTTTTGTATTTAATTTTTTGCCGTCAGAATTGCACAGTTAATGGTCCGTTTTATGTGACTAATTTCGAACTTGTTACTCACAGTGCATAAGACTAGTTGTTTGAGAATGAACTAACAATTCCAAAACTTCAACATTTGATACTGTGACGACAAAACATTAGATACGAAATTCACAAACTTTTAACATTAATTAATCCATCGGCAAAATACGCAAAACATACCGTTTTACAAAGTGAAATTTTTTTTGTAAACATGTAATACGTACATACGGAAATTTTGTAGAAAGATTATCCCTTTGCTATTCATCAGTAGTACCTTTTTGGCGTGTTTTATTTTCTCCATTTCAGTAAGCAGTTTGCGCAATTTTCGTGTTTTATTTTCTCCATTTCAGTAAGCAGTTTGCACAACAGTCAACGATTAATGCAACTAATGAATTACGTATAATGGTAACTGTGAATCTTTGTCCATTATGAAAAGTACTGGTAAACTTATGCTAAGTCCTTACCATTTATTAATGTGAAGGATTTACAGTATTACCACATTCTCACATAAACGGCTGATACTCGATTTTATACATATTCATTGAAACGTGACTGTGATTTTTGCTGAATTAGACACCTTTCATTTGAAACTTCGTACGACCACATGACTGCAGTAATTCAGTTGTTACTATTTTCACACTCTGTAACTGTAACTTAATGTATAACTGTGAAAAACGCCTGAATGTATAGTATATCTTTAATTGTTCTGTTTGCCTGTTGAAATTGATAGGTCCGTAAAATATTCACTGGGCACTTCCATAGAAATATAATAACGATGTTTCATGTAAATTGTTGTAGCAGCTATTGCGTCGAGTTCATCCCTGCCTCACATGATGGCCACCTAAATGCTGCCCAATAGCACACCCAATAGTCAAGCAGTTGAACCTTATTCACCATAACGCAACCTAGGCAGCAGCCAAGACAAGCTGGTTGCCGGACTCGTAGGCGACGTGTGAGGAGAAACGACCCGACATTCCGAGTCATCCTAAGTCCTATGCAACACGCATGACCCAGTACAAGAGCGGAATGCCCACACTGTAGGAGAAACTTACTTGTGAAAGGGTCACAAAATTGTAAACGAGTCAAATGGGTGCTAGGTGTAAACTTTTTCTTTGGAGCTACGTTTCCGCACATGCAGGGTCGGCTTTGGTAATGTCGGATTTGGAGTGTTAATATTTACTGGAGGGCCGGATACCCTTCCTGTCGCCACCCCATGTCCCCCCCCCCTCAGGGAGGATAAGTAAACTTCAAATGTCTGCCTATAATGTTATATGTGGGAAAGTGTGAAGTGTAACGGAATGTCTGCGAATCGTGTAACTGAGACGGGACTTGGGGACCAGGCCATTATTCACCTAGGAGAAAGTGGAAATCCGCCTAAAAACCACATTCAGTCTGGCCGGTACTCAGATCCCGTTCATTAATGAGTCGAGTGGATTCGAACTGGGGCCGGTAGGCCTTCACTTCTCGGAAAGCGGTGCGTTAGACCGCACGGCTAACCGAGCGGGTGTGGTGATAGATGTAAACTATTATTTCAATATTCATCTCTCTCTCTGTAGATACGTTTATTCAACTATGAGGAAATATAATCAATGTCATCTTGGGAGAATGTGTGCGATTGCCGTTAGAAACATGATAATGCTTTGGCGTGTTTCTTGGCGTCTGAAGTAAATGTTTCTTCTTGGATCCGAAAATATGAAATTCGCATTGGGGAAAATCGGAACTAAATGGAGGATATGTAAGACCTACCCACCGACACTTCTAAAGCGTAGTCGAAACAGCATCACTGTGCTGCAACATTATGGGCATCCTTCAGTTTCCAAGTTAGTTTGGACTACACTCCGGCAATTCTTTATTATTTCTCTCTTAACTTTAACTCCTCGCAATTTCTCCTTGCTTTCCTAAACGACTTGCCCTCTATAAAGACTGAATCATATAGGGGAAATGTTGCTACCCTTCCTAGCCACTGCGTCCGTTTCATGGCCTTCAATTTTTAATTGCTATCTGGTTATTGTACAAGTTGAATATAACGTTCGTTCCCTATATTTTCTCCTGCTACCTTCAGAATTTGAAGACTGTTCTCCAATCGGTATTGGCAAAAGACTTCTTCAAATGTACAAAAGCTAAAAACGTAGGTTTGTCTTTCCTAAACCAATGTTCTAAGAGAGGTCGTAATGTGTGTATTGGCTCACGTGCTCCCAAATTTCTCCTAAATCCAAACTGATCTCAGCCAACGTTCGATCGTACCGGTTTTCAACGATGACTTAGTTTTCTAACTTTCATACTTGTCCGCGCTTGCTTTCTTTGACAAAGGATTTTGACATGTGATGGTATTTCACCCGTCTCAAACATCGTGCACACAAGATCGAACAGTTTCATTTTTACTCGTTCTCCCAAAGATATGTATTCAGCCTCTGACTGCAAGGCCAGCCCAGTCAATCACGCGTACTGTTGTCCTGTAACAACTGTAATTGCTGCTGCCCATCTTCAAAAATCATTGTCTGACCTCTCAACAGATATCCTTGCGGTGTGGTTGCACCTACGGTAAGGCTATCTTTATCGTTGAGGCACACAAGCCACCAAACCGCGAAAGTGTTTTCCATTCATAAGGTAAGCTGCTTGACGTAGCTTCTTGTTGTTAATTTTACTGTTAGAAAGATGTATGTAAGACATTATAACGCAAAACATGACTTCTATTACGAACTGAAGGATGCGATACCAGTTTATAAAACAACAGATCACCAGATTTTCGATTTTTTAACACATTTTTGGGATACTTGAGCAATCTAACCTTATATGTTTATGGACTGTCACGAACTTTAAAGACAACTTTTATCGACGTGTAATTAATCGGTTTCAGAATCTAGCTGACACTAAAGAAATTTAATGTATTTAAAAATAGAGGAAAACATTTGTGAATTGTAAAGAAATTATGTAAATATGCTGTCACTTACCTTTTGAGATCTGCTTAAGGCCATAAAAGAAAGTAAACTCTGTTATCGCACTACTTGCTTTAGGATGAATTGAGGCCGGTTCAGGTGTCATTTGTAGACATTTCACGCGTAAATTTAAATATTTCAGCTTTATTTGAATACCCACTACAAGAGTCAAAAGAAACAATCCACAATATGTCAGTTCAAGCTTTCCAACACACAATTTTCAGTGCTTTATTTACTTTTTTATATAATTGGTTATGTCATATAAGTTTACCTGAATAACCAATGTGTATCTAAAATTTTTTTGTGTAAGTTGAGTAATTGTATATAATTAGTAGGTGAAAATCTCACAGATAGTATGTCAAAACTTTGGGCATTCTATAAAAGATATTTCGAAAGCTGACTGGCTCAGTCTAGTGACGGTAAAGCTTTTGTGTGGTTGTGTTCGTCAACATTGGAGTGTGTTAAAGACTAGATGTAAAGAATGACCACTTTCGTTATAAGTTTGTACAAGACGATGGAGATGTATCAGTATCATAACCTATGCTTGAAAATAAATTTGTGTTCGTTTCAAAACACCTGCGTGCTGAAGAATTCCATTATAAAGCTGCTACGAAATCCAGACGTTTCGTTCAAAGTGAAACGACGCAACTAAAATTTTTAACCGGTCGAAGATATATTTTAATCACGGAGCGTTTTTCTCCTCTAAACCTTAAGCCACATTCCTTTGTTTCTTTCTGACGAGAGAAAGAGCAACGTTGCGATTCATCTGTCTGTGTCTGGCATCTGATTAGGTAAGACGTATCTGTATCATTTAAACAAAATGTAAGTATAGTGCTCTAATTTGTGAAATATACCGTGAAATGTCTAAATAATTTAATATGAAGTGGTTCATTTATTTAATATCCCGTATTTGTGCTGGCGTATATAATTCCGCCCATTGGAGTTGTGTGGTAGTTCAGTGATTGTATTAAGTTTTATTAATTTTCAAACTTCATCATTTCCCTTCAAACTCAACCGCTCTTAGAACTTGCAATCGCGTTTCATTTTGTAAATGTTAAATTTCAAGGTCCGATAACTTTCCGCGTAGTATTTTTCTCGCAACTCCGTTTGGACACTGAAGTGAAATTTAAAGCACGATCTGCTGCACGAACAAAGCACGTAACAAGTCCAACCTCACGTCACGACGGTGTCTTACCTTAATGAATATGAATTGTTACTGCAGCAAACAACTGAATAAGCCAATGTATGTTTAAAAAGGTAGGAACCGTCCCTTTTTATAATGTAACTGCCGCCAACTCTACCATTCAATCTTCCAAAATATTTAAAGAATCAAAATTAATTCCCCTGCATACCTGTGCAAGTATTATTTTCGAAATTTTGACCACCTAAATCCTATTTCTATCCTACAACTACTTACGAAATTAACTCAGTACTAAAACTTAAACTTTTCCGTAAAACCTTAACTGCTATGGCAGTTTCATTATAAAATTGAGACTCAACTCCTAGACGAGGAGACCTTTACGAAACAAAATTTTCCACAAGAACTTCGATTCTCAACATTGATCATAATTATTTATATCCACAGTTTCCAAGATTTAACTGTGTTTACATTTTCAAAGTTATCTAAATTATTTCTAAGTTGTGGAATTTGGGAGCGTTACACCTTATACCTACATCTACATATACATCCATACTCCGCAAGGCGATGGTGTGTGGCGGAGGGTACCTTGAGTACTACTATCAGTTCTCTCTCTTATTCCATTGACGTATTGTTCGCAGGAAGAAGGATTGTCGGTATACCTCTGTGTGGGCTCTAATCTCTCTTATTTTATCTTCATGATCTCTTCAGGAGATACACATAGGAGGCAGCACTATACTGCTAGACTCCTCGGTAAACGTGTGTTCTCGAAACTTAGACAAAAGCCCGTACCGAGAGACAGAGCGTCTCTCCTGCAGAGTCTTCCATTCTATCATCTCCGTAACGCTTTCTCGATGACCAAATGATCCTGGAACGAAGCGAGCTGCTCCCCGTTGGATCTTTTGTACTTCATCTATCAACTCCACCTGGTACGGATCCAACACCAGCGAGCAGTATTCAAGCATTGGACGAACAAGTGTACTGTACCCTACTTCCCTTGTTTTCGGATTGCATTTCCTTAGGATTCTTCAGTTTAATACGTCTGGCACCTGCTTTACCGATGATTGATTTTATATGGTCATTCCATTTTAAATCCCACCTAATGCCTACTCCCAGATAATTTATGGAATACTTCCAGTTGCTGCTCTCCTGTAATGTAGTTATTGGATAAATTTTCTTTCTTTCAATGTATTCGCAGCACGTTACACTTGTCTACATTGAGATTCAATTGCCATTCCCTGCACCATGCGTGAATTCGATGCAGATCCTCCTGCATTTCAATACAATTTTCCATTGTTACAACCTCTCTATGTACTACAGCATCGTCCGCAAAAAGCCTTAGTGAACTTCCGATGTTATCCGCTAGGTGATTTATATATATCGTGAACAGCAGCGGACCCATGACACTCCCCTGTGGCACCCCTGACATCACTCTTACTTCCGAAGACTTCTCTTCATTGAGAATGACATGCTGCATTCTATTATGTAGGAACTCCTCATTCAAATCACACAATTGGTCTGATAAGCCATATGCTCTTACTTTGTTCATTAAACGTCTGTAGGGAACTGTATCAAAAGCCTTGCGAAAGTCAAGAAACATAGCACAACATGAGAACCCGTGTCTATGGCCCTCTGAGTCTCGTGGACGAATAGCGCGAGCTGGGTTTCACATGATCGCCTTTTTCGAAACCTACGCTGATTCCTACAGTCTCCAGAAAAGTCATTATACTCGAACATATGTTCCAAAATTCTACAACTGACCGACGTTAGAGGCCTTTAGTTCTGTACATCTGTTCGACGTCCCTTCTTGAAAACGGGGATGACCTGCGCCATTTTTCAATCTTTCGGAACGCTAAGCTCTTCTAGAGAACACGGTACACCACTGCAAAAAAAGCGTCAAGTTCCTTCGCGTACTCTGTGTAAAAACGAACTGGTATCCCATCTGGTCCTGCGGCGTTTCCTCTTTTGAGCGATTTTGTTTTTCTATCCCTCTGTCAATTATTTTTATATCTGCCATTTTGTGCGGCAATCTAGAGAAGGAACTACAGTGCAATCTTCCTCTGTGAAACAGCTATATCCAATAGATTTAGCTTGTTGTTTTCAGGTTATATCCTGTGATGGTGGGCTAGAACCGAAAGTGGTTATGGTTGACGTATCATGAAATAAATTGCAGTGATACATTGATAAACTTGTGCGCCGCCATCACTCTGCCAGCGTATCGATAATGATTTGATATTTGTCACGTTTAAGTATTTTGTAACAAGTTGAAGCGAGAGAGCGGAATTGCTCTGGACTTACTGTTTTCTCTTCGATCGATTAGGACGTGTTCCAGCCATGAACTTTGCCTAACCATTGTAAGTATGAGCTTAGTTCTTTTTTTACTGATTTCAGTAAACCCCACAGTTAATTTGAAAGATCTTACTTATTTACAATCCCTTCTCCATTCTCACCAATTTAGAAGTTATTTATTTGAAGTAGACCCACTAGTACATAAAGTGATGCTTGGGTATTGTTGCAGTTCGCTTCGCGATTGTGCTAGAACATTTTATGAGCAACTTCAGTTTATTTCGTGACTATGAATGGTTTATTGCATTTCAATGCCTGCAGGAAAATCATTGCGATGTTTATGAGGTCCTATAATTTTGCAATTTTTGGCGACTATCGTGATTAGTTTTCAACACGGTCATAGAACAATAGTAAACGAAACGAACAATCACAGCATGTTTATCGAAGTAATTTTCCAATTATCTCTTACATAATCACAGCAGAATATGGCAGAAATATTACTCAAAGAATTCGTAATCTTGCTTTCTGGTTCAAATGTTTGTAAATCTATTGGACCAAACTGCGTGGTCATCAGTCCGTAGCTTACAAACTACTTAAACCTAGGTAAACTTGGTAAACTAACCTAAGGACATACACACACACCCATGCCCCAGGAAAGACTCGAACCTCCACGGTGAGCAACCGCGCGATCCGCAGCGAGGCGCTTTAGATCGCTCGGCTACTCCACCGCGGCTGCTTTCTGGTGTTTTATTTTCTACCAGTATCACGACCACTACCATTTAATGGCGGAATCCAATGATTTTGTTTAAATTGCCCCTTCCTTTTGAAAACTGATCAGTATTTTCATTTCAAATATTTCACTATCTGGTAAAATTTCATTAGCGGTCCCCAACCTCAATACGCAACACCCGTTTTCATATGAAAGCAGCATTACAAAATAACAATGTAACACTCATTTCTTGTATGAATTTATGTGATCGTTCCACTTAACATCTCAGCGTATGGGTAGTCCTAGACGTTTCATGTGTAAAACTTCTTAGCTTTAAGGACCGTAAAGGCTAAACTTATAGATCAGACTTACGGCCATCCGTGAAAAAAAGAAATATTTATCTTTGTTCTCAGCCTCCCCCCTCGTTTCGACTATTTGCTCCACACGTAGAGTAAACAGCAGTAAATTCCGCTTTCGCGTAACCCAATCGCGTACAAAATCCTAACGGATTACGACAATTACGCCGTTAACAGTTTGGGATATTTCACCCGGGTGCTATTTGACCCCTCCCCGCTGCCACACTGCTCCCAATGAAATGACGCGCTCATAATGCCGGCCGTAACGGCGAATTAGAGCGTCCGATACTGGGCGCGTATAATCTCCAGACGAGCGTGAAGGTCCCTGGGCGCGACGGGCCGCAGAGGCGCGAGCGTGTGCTGGTCGCGTCGCGACACGCCACTAACTAGTGTAGCGGCCGGGCGGCGCGGCGCGGCGCGGGGGCGGTTTTTCGCAGCTCGAGTCCATTAACGCTTTTGAAAATGCGATATTTATGGGGCGGGCCGCAGCCCGCGCCACAATGGCCGGCGGCGGCTGGCAGCGAGGGTTCATTAGCAGCAGTTGGCGGCACTAAGCCACTGTGCATCACACAACAGATTCTGCAGCCCCGGCGGTAGGCACGGCGGAAGTCGCCATAATTACTTCTACATCTGCAATTGCACTGCGCAGTTAACGACACAATGGCACTGCCGTCTGGGGGATCCGTTCGAGACGTTACTTTCCGAGTGACCCGCTGGAGCTCCGGGCAAACGAGTTGTGAGTACAGAAGAAAGAACCCCTCTAAGTCGCCACAGCAACTTCTACATCTGCAATTGCACTGCGCAGTTAGCGACACAATGGCACTCGCCATCCGGGGGGGTCCGTTCGAGACGTTACTTTCCGAGTGGCCTGTCGGAGCTCTGGCAAAACGAGTTGTCAGTGCAGTAGAAAGAACCCCTCTAAGTCGCCACAGCAAACTCTACATCTGCAATTGCACTGCGCAGTTAGCGACACAATGGCACTCGCCATCCGGGGGGTCCGTTCGAGACGTTACTTTCCGAGTGGCCCGTCGGAGCTCCGGGCAAACGAGTCGTGAGTACAGAAGAAAGAACCCCTCTAAGTCGCCACAGCAACTTCTACATCTGCAATTGCACTGCGCAGTTAGCGACACAATGGCACTCGCCATCTGGGGGGTCCGTTCGAGACGTTACTTTCCGAGTGGCCCATCAGGGCTCCGGGAAATCGATTTGCTAGTACAGTAGAACCCCTACAATCCGCCATCTTCGAGACCGGGAACTTGGTCGGAATGACAAAAAGGTCGGATTATCCGAAAAATATAATATTCAGCGAAAAAAATATAAAAAGACATTTAGCACAAAAAATGAATGATTTACGAACTAAAAGATGTCTACAGTAATATAAATAGATGTTTTTTACACAGTGTTAAACAATATATCTCATCACTGTGCTCATTGCTGAGCGTCGTGATCCCATGAACCAAGTGTCTCCATCCCGGACGGTTGTCAGATTCTCTCAGTGCCTGCTGAAGAGGTAGACCGGAGATCTTCTTGATTTGGTCTATCCATCTGCTCGCTGCTCTTCCTCTTGGTCTTGTGCCCTCGATCTAACCTTGTAAGATTATTTTTTCTAGGTTTTCTCCGTCTCTTCTCACAATATGGCCGAAGAACTGGAGAATTTTTTCGTCGACTCGAGAAGAAAGGCGTCTGGAGATATTCAGTTGTTCAATAATGGACACATTTGTTTATCTTTTGGTCCATTTTATGCGTAGCATCCTACGCCATCACCAAAGCTCAAACGCATCAATGCGTTGTTTGGCTCCGGCCTTAAGTGTTCATGATTCACAACCATAAAAAAAGACAGAAAACACGAGTGTTTCAACTAGCCGGATCTTTGTGCAATTTCTTATTGTTCTGCTCTGCCAGATCTTCGTGAGCATCTTCATAGCCACTCGTCCTAGCGTGATCCGTCTTCGTATCCCATCTTCACAACTACCTGTGCTGCAGATGGTTGACCCAAGATAGGTGAAGGACTGCACGACTTCCAGTTCCTTTAATTGACCTGTGAGCTGGATCTGTTGTTCTCGATCAGTTAACATGAGTTTGGACTTACTGAGGTTGATGTATAGTCCATATTCTAGATTAATGTCTTTTATTCTAGTTAGTAGCTCAGCAAGTTCATCTTCGCTGTTGGCTTAAAGAAAAATTCATCATCTAAACGGAGTTCTTCCGCCAATTGAGATGCCTTTGGTCCAAAGATCAAGAGATTTCCTAATGACGTGTTCTGCATTGATGTTGTACACTCGTGGGGTTAGAACACAACCCTGTCTCACACCTTTTGAAACTCTAAAGTTATCAGACGTGCCAGCACTTGTCTTTACAATTGCGGAGTGATCATTGTACAGATTTTTGATCAATGCTGTCAAGTGGGTAGGAACACCGATCTCTGCCATTATCTGCCACAACTTTTCCCACACAACACAGTCAAAGGCTTTCCTATGGTCAAGAAAGCAGATGAAAATAGGAACACAGGACTCTTGTGATTTTTCTATTATTTGTCATACGTTGAGAATCTATTCACGAGTTCGTTTCCCTTCAACAAAACCTGCTTGTTCTGAGGATATGTGGGGTTGAATGCACGGCTTCAAACGTTGGTTCAGTATGTAGAGCAAAATTTGACTTGCGTGAGATACGAGTGCAACAGTTCGGTAAATTAATTGCTGTTCGTTAGTCTCGCTAAAACTCCAGAACGGTTGAACCGATTTAGCTAATTTTCGTCTTGAAATATTCGCGTAAGTCCAGGGAAGGCTTAAACGGTGATAAAATGTGGAAAAGTTGTCCGGATAAAAGGAAAATCGAGAAAAAACTGAAACATTCCAGTAAGCTATCAATACTGTTCGTCCAATTACGCTAAAATTTTGTACATTTAATGTTGAAAGCAAGAGGAAGGTTCGCATCAAATAAAAATCTGGAAAGTCGCCCGGAAAATAGGGAAATTTAGAAAAACCGAAAGCGATTTTTTTCTATGAATAAAAATTAATTGGAAAAGAGTTCAGTAAAAAAAAAAAAAAAAAAAAAAAAAAAACCTGGAAATTTAAGGAGGAAAGTCGCAAAATTCGAACCAAGTTCCTTTTTCAATGTGTTTCTAAATGAACTCAGCACTATAAGCTGAGAACCGTTCATCCGATTGCGATACAAGTTTGATCATTTGACGTTCAACAAAAGATGAACGTCCTTATGAACAAAAACTTTGGAAAAGTTACCCGGAAAATTTGAAAAATACGCGAGAAACTGAAAGAGCTTTTTTCAATGGGATATATCATTCGTCTGATTCCGCAAAAAGTTTTGCATTTTTGACGGTCTTGTGAAATAAAAATGTGGAAAAGTTTCCCGGAAAATTCAGAAAAAATATAAATAGATTTTTCTATGAAATGTCAATACCATTCAACAGACTGCGATAAAATTTTGCACGTTTGACGTTCAAAGCAACAGTACATACATATTAGCAATTGCAAAGCATTGCCAGGTCGACTAGATAACACAACAACCAAGTCATTATTTTCCTCGCAATTTTTCCATATTTTATCACCGTTTAAACCTTCCCTGAACTTTCACGAATGTGACATTAACATCATACTTGACATGTGTGCCTCATCTGCCCATTTTTTTGCCCACTACCGAGCCGGTACTTCGACTAACTAATGATGCATTTATAAAGCTACTGGGTCTAAGGTACATATGATTTAAATTAATATGGTTTATGTTAAGAGATAAGTGATAAAAAGTTCAAAGGGTCAGCGAGTATTAACTAAAAATTGTCTACAAACACTATAATATGTATTGTTTTTAAAAGGAAAAACGACGAACAAATTACAGTACTGTGCTGTACTTACGGTACAAACAAATCGGACAACATGACGAGTTTTGCCAACGATCAATCCAGCCTTCACTGGCAGGAAATTTAATTTTGGCTTCCTGTTTATTGTGCAAAAGTATCGCTTTTTGTTTGAGAATTGGCCCGGATATTGGAGTTCCTGCCCTTCTTTCTTGCCGGCCGCTTCAGTCACGGTCTGCACGGCCACTACGGTCGGGGTTCGAATCCCCCCTCGGGCATGGATATTTGTGCCGTCCTAGTTCGTAAGTAGATCATAAGTGGTTTGTAAGTCCCATGGACTCTACAAACATTACATTACATCTTCTTTCTTGACAACACCACACCCACAGTGCGTTGTCAAGCATTTCAAGTTTAGGATTTTTTAATCTTTTGCGATTCTTCAGAGTGTTTTCACCATCAATCGTAACTGTATAGGATTCAGTGTCTTTCCGATTCTTCCTCCAGTCCTTAATTGTCGTAACACATACATTCCGTTCCTTTGCAATTTTTTTCATAGCGATTGTCCTTTGTCCAGTCTTTGTAGCATTGCTAATTTTTCATTTAGTGAAAGAGTTCTTTGTTTACGTTTGAATCCAGGCATGTTGAAAAACAGACGACTGTACGCACAATGAATGTAATAAGTACTGCAGGAAACACGAAATAAAGCAAACAACTACGTTTTTAATCCCAACAAAGGATAAAACTGCACAATAACGTAAAGTGTAACAATATGCACAGCGACAGACACCGAAATAATGGCCCTACAGGCTCCCCGTCAATGACAAGTGAGCACAGGTTCGCGAGCCTGATCATGGTCGGACTAACCGGAGTGACGGATCATCCAAGGTCAATGGCCATACTATTTGAAATCGTATGGCAGTATACCTTGCTTTTCTGGGGTGTCATTTTTCTGCCATAGAAAATAAAGTTAATCAAATGTTAAAATGATTGTGAATCTATTGAACCAAACTTCTGGTGTTATCTCTCTCTCTAGGCTTACATATTACTTAAAGGAGAGGACACCTACTCGTCATCGCCGAATTCGTCCTAATCTATGGTACATATAGAGCGTGGTGAGATATGTAAGTGCACCAAGTGGGAACTCAAGAAATAAAAGGAATTTTGTACAGCTCTATCACTATATGCACCTTACCAACTGCTCCTGAGAGAGTCTGTTTCGGAAGGAAGCTTAGGCTTTAACGTCCCGTCGACAGCTTGGTCATTAGAGATGGAGCTAACGCTCGGGGTTTTGGGTAAGGATTGGGGAGGAAATTGGCCGTGCCCTTTGAAAGGGTATTTGCCTGGAGTGATTTAGGGAAATCACGGAAAACCTAAATCTGGATGGCGCGGAGGTGGACTTGAACCACCATCCTCCCGAATACGAGTCCAGTGCGTTACCACTGCGCCACCTCGCTCGGTGCAGGGGGTCTGTTTAGAAAGCGGTGTTTGGCTCAGCGGTAACAAATGTTTGTTTGTTTAAATGTTTGTAAATATATCTGGTCAAACTGCGTGGTCATCAGTATGTAGCTTACAAACTACTTAAGGTAAACTAACCTAAGGACAACACAGACACACACACACACACACACACACACACACACACACACACACACACACATGCCCCAGGCAGGACTCGAACCTCCGACGGCAAGCAACCGCGCGCTCCGCAAGGAGGCGCCTTAGACCGCTCTGCTACTCCACCGCGGCTCAGCGGCAAGAGATCGGATTTTTATTAAAACGTCCGCGGATTCGATTTCGCTTGGCAACAATTTTTATTTTTATTTTTTTTTATACTTTGCAATGCGTACACTTCGCAATTCACCGCAACATAATATATTTTATTTCTTATTTATATGTGCACTACATCAGCATGGGACTTCATTATTTAAAACAACTTGGGGTTGTGAAAGGTCCATAAAGTAATTTCAACCAATGTCCTTCATTTTCTTTGCTTATATAAATTAATAAAATAATCTATACGATGTTACTGTAAGTTGTGACGTAGGTCTACATCTACATCAATACTCCGCACTACACGTTATTAGGATTCTTTCCCAGTCCATTCACGTATTGAGCGTGGGAAAAATGTTTAAATGCCTCCGTGCATGCTGTAATTAATCTAATCTTGTCCTCACAATCCCTACGAGAACAATTTGTAGGTGTACGCATTGCCAAGGAGCAGAAAAAACCGCTGGGTGGAGTTAGACCCGCGACCTTCTTAATACGAATCAGATCTCTTACGGCTGAGCCAAACACAGCTTCCTAAACACACTGTCACACCGACAGTTAATATGATGCATATGGTGATAGCTCCGTATCAAACTTCCTTTTATTTCCTAAACGCTTGCTATCTGGAGAACTCACTTGGGTACTTTCGTATCTCACCACGCCGTACATGCACCATAGATTTATTACAAATTCGGCGGTGACGAGTTGGCGTCCTCTCCTTGTTAAACTAACTTCAACCTGAGGACAACACACACACCACTGTCATGTCCCAGGGAGGATTCGAACCTCCGACAAAGAGCGACCGCGCGCTTCACACAAGGCGCCTTTAGAGCGCTTGCGCACTCCACTTGACAGGACAGTCGTACCTCAGAAACTATTTAACCCTCCCATTCCCACCGTTGTTCCTGGACAACAACGTATTAAAAGTTGATTTATACCGTATTTTGAGAATGATTCTTAGAGTTGCAATTTTTGTTGATGAACAACATGCTTCTAGTACGACATTTTGCTGCTTGGTACGGCGAGTAGCCACTTCTGAGGCATTAATCTGTCCATCTTGGAGGTTGTGTTGCGTTTCCGTCTGTACGTGGTTGAGAGTGTGAGCGTGAGTGTGGTTCCTTTTATTTTATTCCAGCAGTGAATTGTCTTGTCTTTGGTGCTGTGGCGAAAATAATGCTAGCATTATTGATCTGGCAGAGTTAACTGTTAGGCTAAGTTAGATATAAGTTTGTTAATAAGTGGTATAATAACCCCTTGCACAACATCTTTTGCATCTGCAGCGAGGAAAGGCCAGCCCAGTGCCAGGGGCACGTCTGTTGAGTTACGCTCGGCGGGCATATGGCTGCAAAGTGGGTTTACACAACACTGGCACATTTCTGACACTGCAGACAGTAGTATACATCTTCCTCGCGGTAGTCACATAGTCAAATTGTAATCACATAAACATCAATTGTAAACACTTGCAACAAAACGGGCATACTAACGCACTAAAATTAGTAGCATAAATAGGCCCATTAATGTGTTAGGTAATGGTTTGTACATATGGTTTGTATATATTATGAGAATAAAGATAAAAAAATAAAACTTTCGGTTCTTCTCTGGAGCGAAAGTAATGTAATTTCATGAAATCACTCAGTTATGACACTCTTATTCAAATGTTTGTAAACCTATTGAACCAAATTACTATAGTCATCAATCCCCAGACTTACGAATTACTTAAAATAATTTACACTGAGGACAACACACACGCCCATTTCCGAGGTAGGACTCGAACCTCCAACGGCAAGCAGCCGCACACTCAGCAGCAAAGCGCCTTAGGGCCCTCGACCACTCCATCCTGACATTACACTCATAGTTCCGAAACTATTTAAAGAGAAATTTCCAAATAAAGGCACTATACAATAGATTGATAGAGTAGGCCTATGTATCCGGTAATTTTAGAATTTAAAAAAAATTTCAAATGTTTGTAAATCTTATGGGACTTAACTACGGGGTCATCAGTCCCTAAACTTACAAACTACTTATGAACTACTTACGAACTAGGACGGCACAAATATCCATGCCCGAGGGGATTCGAACCCCCGACCGTAGTGGCCGTGCAGACCGTGACTGAAGCGCCTCAGTCCCCTCGGCCGGCTAGAATTTAAATGCCATGTGCTTTTGAAATAAAATATGTACCGTATTGTTCAGTATTTGACTTAAAAACAGTATCAGTAAACAGTTTGTGGTATGCTGAATAGAGCGCCGTTGAAATAATAAAATGTATATAGAAACTTATGTATGCAACCAGTCCGTCCTTTCGACCGCTGTTGACAGTGTCCAGCTGCGGAGGTGTCTTCTGCTGCTGAGTGGCGGACGGCGGCTATAACGAATTTAACCTTAAGAAATCCGCTCATCTGGTAATGTGAAGATCTGGCTACCCAAAAAATAGCGTATGTAATAGACGTTTTACGTTTGTACAACTATGAATATATTTACATGCTGCTTATGATTAGATTACGAAAATACCTTACAATAACAGTAGCTTTATTATCTGGATCTTTCTCTTAAAAACTGTAGTATGTCAAAGTTCAGATCGCAAGGGTATGCGCTTATTTAAATTATTAGCGGAATATGCTCACTAACATTACCAGATTATTATATATTGGAAAATATTAAACCGACTGAAATACTCTGTCTGTGGTAGGACGTTGTGATTTAATTAGTAACAACAACTTTTAATTCTTCAAACAAACCGTCACTGCTTTATTCGTAATTTTAATATACATCCAATTTTGTTTCGATTTGCTACTTTAGCACATTTAAAACTACTTTTGGTTTAGTTATTTATTTATTATGTTTTTTATTTCAATTTATTTTATTCAAATTTTATTTTTACTGATTCGAGCGCATTTGTCACACAGTCGTCAAACAGAGACACGTTCATTGGATTTGTCGACCTGGAAAAAGCGTTTACCGATGTAAATTGGGGGAAGGTGTTCTTGAAAATGGGAGTAAGGAAGGAGAAAAAGTAAGACAAAGGTTTAACGTCCTCTCCAAATCGTGGTGATAAGCGACGAAGCGCGCGCTAGGTTTGTTTTTGTAGTGGATGGGAAAGGAAAGCGGCCGTGCCCTATGAAAAGAACAGTTCCGGTATTTGTCTGAAGTGATTTAGGGACATAAGGTAAGACCTGTGTCAAGTGGCGGTGTGTTACCACCGCGCCAGTCCGATCGCATGGGGCTTAAAGATAGGGAATGACGGGTTATACGCGGCGTATCTAAATATGTGGGAAAGATCCCAGGAGTCGATACACCACCTTGCGCTGGGTACGCTTGTGCAGCAAGTATTTGTAGACATGTATTCGGGCCGCTCGTGTCTAGCCGAGCGGTCTCAAGCACCACGTTACCGATTGCGTGGCCTTCCACGTCGGTGGTTGGAATCCCCCACCCCCTCAGGCATGTGTGTGTGTGTGTTGTCCTTAGGTTAGAGTAACTTAAAGCATTTTGTAACTCTAGGGACTTATCAGCAAAGTAGTTTGGTCCCATAGAATTCCAAACATTTGAACATCGATACGGCGCTTATGTTCTTATGCCAGATGAGTGACGCGACGTAATTTTATGCTACTTTTCAAGAAACAGAACATATCATGTATATATCGTATATTTGTTTTCCTTACCGTATTACACCAATTTATGGTAGTGTACGCAACACAAACCACTTCATCAGTTTTGACGCCATCACACAACTGTCAACACGCACCAGTTGTCAATAATAAAATATATATGTCAACACGACATGTTTCGGGACGACGTTATCCCATTATCGAGTTCTATAAAATAAGGAAACGTAGAATAATAACATTGTCAAAAATAAAACTTTGCGCAGTACCACATAGGCCATCTGAGAAACACGTGGTATTAGGCAAAGTTTTATTTTTGATAATGTACATACACAGCTATTGTGATTAACGATGCTTCCTAGAAGCAGATAAGTTTTATGCTAGGTTGGAGGTTAGTTCCACTGGAATATTTGTGGTACAGTCGTTTGTATATAGTACCCTTATTATTCTACGTTTCCTTCTTTTACAGAACTTGATAATGGGATAATGTCGTCCCGAAACATGTCGTGTTGACATATATATATTTTGTAATTCTTCATGCTTTCCCGGCGAGATCTTGACATTTTAGATATACGGGATTACTGCCGGATGTATGCGTCGTTCTGGCACAATATTTCGGCCGCGTAACTCGCTGCCTTCTTCAGGTGCTACCTGAGACTGCCTATATTTTATATTTATATTTTATTATTGACAACTGGTGCGTGAAGTACAGAAAAAATTACAGACCACTTCATTATGTAGCTCAGTGACAATTTTACAACCTCTGACAATAAATTTCAGCAGATGCTCTTACAACATTAACGTAGATAAACTATAACACTTCCATTACCTTACTGTCCTGCGAAATAGTCACCTTCCACGAATATGCACCGCTGAGCTCTGCGATACACTTTGGAAACTTTCCTTTGCGTTTGTGTTCAAGAACATCAAAATTCAAATGTTTGTATAGTCTATAGGACTTAACTACGGGGTCATCAGTCCCTAAACTTACAAACTACTTATGAACTAACTAAGACTAAACACGGCACAAATATCCATGCCCGAGGGGTGATTCGACCCCCCGACCGTAGTGGCCGTGTAGACCGTGACTGAAGCGCCTCAGTCCCCTCGGCCAACGCGGCCGGCTCAAGAACATCGTCACGTTTCTTTGAATGTCACGAATATTTCTATTTTCCTTCCTTTCAAAACAAATTTGAGTCAAAGGAGGAGGAAGAGGTCCCGGGGATTGGGATCCGACCAGTGTGGTGGATGTTGAAGTTGCACCGCCTCCTTTTCCGCCAGAAACTGTTTTGCGATATTGGCTGTCTGTGGGCGAGCCGTATTTCAATCCTCAGAATATCTGCCCATTTCTTACACTGAAAGGAAAGAGATTTCACGGTATTCCTTAGATCCAACGAAACGTGACGAAACTTTTTAACACCATCCCAAAAGGAAGACTTCGTGCAAAGCTTCCAGAACATGTGTCGCTGAGCTCAGCAGTGAATAGTAATAGGAGCTGACTATTTCGAAAGACAGTAAGGTAACTGTGGTTCATACTTCATCTACTGTAATGTTTTAGGACTATTCAAAGAGGCTGTACATCAGTGATTCCCAAACAAATGGATGGGGTTTCAATTACCGACACTGCGGACTGCTCGCTTCCCCGACCCCATTCTACTTCTATTTACTGGATTACTGGAAGACCATTGTGTATTATACGCCTATTCATAACGTGAATTTACTGCGTCATAGCATACAGCAAGAGATTCAGCAAATACGACAGATGCTTGGAATATGGGAACGTGCAAGGCAGCCGCAGTGGAGTAGCCGAGCGGTCTAAAGCGTGTCGCTGCGGAGCGCTCTGTTGCTTGCCGTGGAGGTTCGAGTCCTCCCTGGGTCATGGGTGTGTGTGTTTGTCCTTAGGTTAGTTTACCTAGGTTTAAGTAGTTTGTAAGCTACGGACTGATGACCACGCAGTTTGGTCCGATAGATTTACAAACATTTGAACATTTACGTGCAAGGCAGACAATAATGTTTCGCATAGACGTCTGCATTACGGCTCGTGATAGCCATCTTGAACATCTTCTGTACAGAACTGTACGTAATAAATGACACTCGATCAACACATATGTCTAACCGGCATAGAAATTGGTCTGTGATTTGTACAGCACGACAATTGCTTGTTACACGGAAATGAAATGAAATAAATAGAACATTTGGTTGTTTTATGGGTCTCTATAGAATCCCCTAAGCTTCCACATACTTAGAGACATCCTCTATGTAACATGTACAATAACCAATTGGAAGTAACAAGACTTAAAGCCCTAGAACATACTTTGATTAAAACGTATTTAAGATAAGGCTTCGATGCAATAAATATACACCAAATAAACAATGACGGAAATGAAAGAAAGGTTCGAGAGTTGTATGAAAATTCAGGTTGAAACTGTATCAATGATCAGACTCACCGATCACATTGCTATCATCAGTCACAGTGAAGACAATTACAGAATTTCTTGAATGGGACAAATAGTCTTTTTAGTACAGAATATGGACGAAGACTAAACCGCAAAAAGTATGAAAGGATTAAGAAAGAGTGTATAAAGTAGCAAGAATCTTCACATCAAAATTAGTGATCACGACGTAGATAAAAGTGCAGCTACTTACACAACTATCGGCTTCACCTATAAAAGACATCATTCTGAAAATGTATTTCCCAAGAGCTGAAGAAAAATTTTTTCCCGCGCTGTAAATGACGAGCGTTTCGCGTCAAAGGGACTGCAGTGACTATTGCATCGAACGATAATTTGGTTCTGAGTGGATCACGTGAAAGTGGACATCTCGTATCTTTCGTTAGACTCTCTGTCGCCACAACCCCGGACATAACATGAGATGGGCGAATTTCAGCCAATATCAACATGGGAGGACTTCAGGAGTACAGTACATTTACCTGTAAAACTGAAAATATGAAGCAAGTTTTCTGTTACGAGTGCAACTGACCTTGCCAACTCTGTTATTTACTAAGGGCAAAACAGAATACTGTTAACTGACTTCACACTGGGATGTAAAATAAAAGGTATAAATAACTTTTCCCCGTGGAAGAAGAAACATTGAAGGATCAACTAATAATAGCAGCGTATTCACGTGGATGTAAATCCAACTGACCTTGTCCAGTCGCGCTGACACAGGACCTGGAGGCGTATTGCGGTTATGTATCACCTGCAGGCGTTGCCCACACAGTTGCCATACCAGTAGAAAGTAAACGTTACGAAGTGTGTCAGCACAATCTCACCACCTTTATATTTTATTATGTAGCTACATAAAAGGTGTGTTTAGCAGTCTTTAGTATGGAGTACTGTCTACATTGTACGAACCAGAATACTATCATGCCGAATGTCGAGACATGAATGATCTGCATGCAGCAAGGGCAAAATATTTGCAGACCAAACGCAAAATCAATGGGACTTAACTACTCTGGTTATTATTCCCTACGCTTACAAACTGCTTATGCTAAGGCTGGAAGGATCATAACCATCTTATGAAAGAATGAAACAGTATTCCAACAATCAACAGTAACTGGCTTAAGAATAATATTTAAATATAAAATACATTTGACATACAAGTTTTCTGGATCTTGTACCGTGTTATACTATTAGTGTCAGTGTTGTGTTGTGCCCTATTTTTAAACTGAGATAACCGACGACCTCAGCACAACAAGTGTTGGGTACGTATTTTAATCAGCGTCTTCGTCACCGTTTTGTCTCACGTTTATCAGCTATGTATTTCAGCATATCAGCCACCGTAGCCGGTGTTTATTCTATATCTGCTTTAATTCTCCATGCCTTTTACAATGTTAGCCAGTATCACCTGTATGATTTTAAATTAATCGTTTTATCACCTGTAGTGTTTGTATAAATCCTACTCGTAAAACTCTTAGTCTCAGTCGATTGTAGAGTAGTGCTGAAGTCGCTGCCAACCTACCTCATCAAAGGCGTTGAAACACAATTGAAAGAAAAAAATGGAAAGCTCAATTTATTAACAAAAACATAGTCGCGTCGGTTTTAGATATATAACAAGTCCATATCATTTATACGCGTAACATCATTGTGATGAAATAAAATCTCTGTGTTGTCACTAGATTTGCTCAAATTGCCTGTGGAAACACAATGTAAATTGATCAAGTAGTTTCGGATATCACCGTGTTTAAAAAGCCACAGTGACACATCAGCTACAGATAGAACTGAACATCACGTTCTTTTCCATGAAACGATATTATAAGTCAAAAGTGCCCCAAACTCTGCTCGCGTTATCTGTGGAAACAACATGAAAATTCGATGAACGGTTTTGACGATTTTACTCCTTGGTATAATTTAGGTGATGGTAATCCTTATCTCACGAACTCTGTGATAAACGTTTACACAGAAACAAAGCATTGAAGCGCGTTAGACGCGGAGTAGTAGCAGGGTGCCTTGCTACGGAGCAAGCGGCTTCTTCGCAGTCATAGATTCGAGTCCTCCTTCGGGCATAGGTGTGAGTGTCTTTTGTCCTTAGCATAAATTAGTTAGTTTAAGTAGTCTGTAAGCCTAGGGACTGATAACAGCTGCAGTAAAGTGCCATAGGCATACAAACATTTTTTTTTAATTATTAACCGCTGTAGTAACGATGAAACGAAACATAATAGTGATATTATCGTGCTTTCGCAATTACGTTACGTTTCCGACCCTAAATATTACGCTGTGAGGGATAATTTCCTAAAGATCATGTGACACAAACCTGAAACAAATTGTGAGTGATTTGCCTTTGACATGTATGGTGTCGTAGATCAATACATTCAACTGCCATACGCGACACATTTTGGTGTAACTTTTCTTACTAATGTTAATCATGTTTGAGATTTCAGATGTAGCGTGTCCAGACGTTACCGGCCGTTTGAAATTAAAACAGAACTGCATTTTGAAATCCAATCAAATTTGCTATTTTGATTTGCTCCATTCCACAGTCTCGATCATCTGCAGAAAGTTAGTAGCCAAGGTCCTCTACATACGTGGTTAAACATAATGGTGCCCTGTGTATGATGACAGCGCAATCGCATATAAATGAGCTGCCGAGGCACCCGTAATCGTCCCGAAGGATTTTCCCTATGTAATCGAGATTGCGGGGTGACCGTGGAACTACATAGTGGCAGGGTACGTATTTGTGGCATTGGTTGCTGCAGACGGAAGAGAATGGAACGTGAAGTCACAGTTACCTAAAGAATGACGATGAAGCGCTTGCGACTTTCCTTTCAGAACTCATCAGTAATAATTGGGCAATACATAACTCAGGGTAGTAAAAGTTTATGGCTTGTTGTCTCTGTTCATAGGGGTGAGTTATGTATGTCAGCTTCTATGCCCTAAACAGCTACCAAATCTGTTTAAACAAGATCAATAATTAATCTGTAGCTTAGCAAGTCTATTAATCTGCCTTTGATGATCTGAAAATATATTTAACAAACATAAATTAAACCTCTGAATGACCAACAAAATGGATTCTAGGATAGAGAAGAGATTAACTCACGAAGTAATTCTTTATAAATGCAGTTTATTACTCTTATTAGACATGAAACGCGGTGGTGGTCCTACTTTATACATCGGTAAATAACTAAATATTTCCCCAGCTATTGTTCATGAGAGGCACAATAAGTATCACACGCAGTCGGGAGTAAAAGTTCCAAATTATCACTTGTAAGTTAGAGTAGTCCATCGAACTTTGCAGTTCCAAGTTAATCCGCGGTTAAAGTATTTGTTATAAAACACAGTTTGTCATCACACGAGTACACGATTGATGAATTGGCACAGTTCTACAGCCCCACTACCGTCCATAGTTTATCACTTTTCAAGCAGAGACTAAGTTCTGCAATCACAGTCCCGTAAATTTTCTAAGTCCAGACATGCCTATCTCTTCAAATCACAAGTTCGTAACACGGCTTCGGACCGCCCAGCATCACAACCTATCACCAACGCGTCCAAGTTACGTATCGTCTCCCAAGCGTTCGAAAGCGTGCTCTTCCTGCTTCCAAAATTGTAGCCTTCCGCGCATCCTAACACCTCATCTTTAAAATACAGTTTCCGTTCCCAAATATTATACATTTGAATATCACAGAACTTAGCGCTTTGATCACTTCCCTACAAATGTTGTTTACATTCAACAAATATATATTTAACAATATTAAAAACGGTTGAGATTGAAGCTCTTTGCTCAGGTAGCGTCTCACCGTTCAAATATACTGCCGCCGTCGAAAAATAGTTACACTATTAATATTTAATTTATCATGGCTTTTTATGTATATTCAGTTCTTGCCCACAAATACATATCATTGTTTATATATAAGTTATCTGCTGCATATCTATTATTTTTAGTCGACCATGAAATATTTAAGTGGCAATCTACAACATATAACGAACGTTAGTAAGAATTATACTAAATATAATGAAATACATATATGAATGTATTGCGCTTTGCTGGGTTAATGTTTTGCGTTTCTGTGGTGGGATCTAAGTTCTGACACAAGAATATTATTACCTCAATGAAAAGCAGAACAAATGAGTAAAATAAAGGTTGTTGAAAGAATACGGAAATAACGTGGTACGTCTTTTTAGATAGGTAGCGTGGTGCAATGCTTTCCATTTGCCTCTTAAATTGTTACTGATAAGCTCTACGTATCAATAATTGTAAATGTAAGTCTTATAATATTATTATTATAGTACTGAAATTTTTATCTGTAAGAGATATTGAAATTATAATTACGCCGTTTGATTCTTCCATGTCTCCTAAATCCATTCATCTAATAATATTTGCCGTATGATCATTTCCTGATTTTATATGGATTTTTAGAATAATGTTTGTGACTATATGCATTTCAGTTGTAATCTGCAATAGCCACCCTCGCTCAGCGAAGAGCGTGGTTTCCGGTTTCCGAGTACGTTAGGAAAACCCTGACTGCCTGTCCATTCACTAGGTTCAAACTGTACACCGGCCGGCTGGGGAACCCAAGAGTCTGGCAAAACCCGCCTTTCACATGGAAACAATCAGCTTCACCTTGTATCTGTAATGTCACACGCTATTTCAGTTATTGCACGTTCTGTGAAGCAAAAGATCTGAATGTGATTTGAGCTTCAAATGAATATTACATTCTAACGGTAAATTTTCGATTACTGTTACTTTATCGTAGCGAAATACCGTCCACGGTCCATAAATTTCATGTAGTACTAATGGCGTATAATCACTTATATGTAAAAATGTCACTGTTAATAGCAGATGGCGTATCAAAAGTGCAAATAAATTTTAAATGCAGATTTCAATGAATATGCGACAAGCATTGAGAATGTTACAGCACAATGAAAAGCGAAAATTTCAAATGATGTGAATCCATTATTTTTATAGCAGATACGATGAGCATAACTAGCTACTCTAAAAAGACCGTATAGTCTTTCTTATACATTTTGTGATGACCAAAATGAAAAGAAGATTCCCCCACGAACCAGACTGTTAGAGGATAGAGGCTCCACCTGACATATAACAAACAAGGCGTGCTTTGTTAGATGGTCAAAACTGTCTCTTATCTCAGACAGAAAAGAATTCTGTAAAGTATGAAAGAGTTGTCTTTCGTGTAAACCATGTTTTTTAGAGCTAAATAATTGAATTATGTTTTTAGTCTCGCATATTGTGTTGCAAAATTTAACTTAATGAAAATAAATATAAAAGTCCAATGAAATAAAGGTCAGCGCAATAGAGAGATTTTATTCAAGAGTATCTATTAAGACGGAATTTGTATATCTCTATTGTGCCCCGCGATAATTCTCTCTTCTCGCACTTCAAAATGATTTTACTTGCTCTTCATAACTTCACATAGTAAAGAGGGAACTCTGTAGTTGTAATAACAAGCCTCCCTTGGAAACATTATCAGTATGATACTTTTGACTCAGTAGAAAGAGATGAGCAAAGAAAGAGAGGACTATTATTTGTACATCAGTTTAACATTTTCGGGTATAGCTGCTCATGAAATATCAACGCAAGTTAACAAAGTAATGAATATATTAGAACCTTAAAAAAACTGTACCTTTCCCGTTTTCATAAAAGGGCTTTACTACGTATTCATCTAATCATGAGGTTGTATCGTGATTCTGTTGAAGAATTAGGGAAACAATGGTACGAAAATCTTTAAAGTCTAAAATTCTCTCCATATAATGCAAAACGAAATCTGTGAACCAATTCAGTTCTGTCCACTATCGTTGTCACCTTTCGACAACTTTTGACACAGTTCCACGCCGATACACAGTGAACAAAAGAGGATCCTGCAGAGTATCAAGCAAGCTTCGTGAATAGATACAAACTTCCTAACAGAGAGATGTCAATCGCAACAGGGCTGAACGTTCAGATGTAAATTCCACAATTTATACTCAGAATTTAATGCTTCACTTCTGATAAAACTTATTTAGGACACAACATTGGAAACTCAGAGACCCTGTTCATAGATGATGAGTCCAGATTATTCACTTATCAACTTGTTGTTTAGTCGTCTCTCTAATAACTGGTCCGATGTGTCCTTCTACTGACTAAGGTCCTGAACCTCAATCTGCTTCCAATTTTTTCTTTTCAGTTGCCTTCTTTGAGTTTCTCTTCCCAATATCTATGACTTTTTTCCTCGGATATGCACACACAATCTGAGCTGCCTACGCTTATATTTGTTATCGCATTTTCTACATCATTAATGAAATTCAAACGCCTCCCATCATTCCTTTCGTATCGCATTTCCTTCTACTCACATTGTTTCGGATGAATCTCTTAATCTTGTGTTTACCGTTCAACGTTATTTCAATTTCGGTCTTTATCGGCTCATGGGTAAATTTACAACATATGATTTAGGAATATTTGACTGGCGATGGTATTATTCAGATTACACTTTTTCGTTTATCCAGGTTGCTGTTGATATTTCCCTATAAACAATAATCTTCTTCCCATTTGACATCACTGACCTCGAATATGCCAAGGTTGAGTCCTTGAAGTTTTCTTTCCAGATCTTCTTAGAGTGTTCAAACTTCTGACATTCCTTACTTCGACTCATTGAATGTTATCACTTCGTAGGCTACTCATTATTTTTCTCTCGGTCATCCACCCCCTTTTGCTAACTCCTCAGGGAGATCTGTATATGGACTAATCCGGAATTATTTACCAATAGAGATATTGTCATGGCGTATACAGAAATGATATGAAGTATCATGTCGGATATATAAAAAATAGAAAATAGAAAACAACCTGTAAGAAGATCTGGCGAAGAGATTCACAGTTGACTATCAAATTAAATACGTCAGTGGAAAGACTCATCACTGTTACTGCATTGCCTATAAATCATTGGGAGCAGTATAACCCGTAAATTTGCTGGGAGGTTCCATCCTGAGCGAGCTAAAGTGGAACAATCGCATAAAACTAGTTTTAGGAGAAGCAGATTCCACACTGAACTCTACTTGCAGAGCCCTACGAAATGGCTTACAGAAAACTTGTTCGACTGTACTCTGAGTTTACGACTACGAGAGGAGATAGAGGAGGCTTGCGTCTGTTCATGGATTTGTTTACTTAGCGTGGGACCTTTAAAGGGGAGTTCATTAAATTCCAGTGGCAGAAGAAAGACCAGCGACAATGGGATCAGCTTTACTGTTCAAAGTTGTGAGGTGGACGTTCCGAGAACAAGACAACGTACTCCATAGTCCAATAAGCTTATCACAAAATGACTATTATATGACAGAAAAATATCCCTTGTGGCAGCTTACTGGTAAGGACGATATTGACCGAACATCGAAAGGTGGATTACGGGATGCAGGTGTTACAGATACAATGTGGGAGAAAGAAAATGCAACATCTTCAATGTCTGTATTGAATGATAACAGAGAATGTAGTGTAAGTTACATCTTTGATCACCGTCATCCGCGACCTCAGGTTCTGATGACTTATATGTGCACCCTCTGAATTGACGTTCGAGGCAGTAAGGAGGTGAACAGTATCGCCAACTTTCTTTTAACGGTGCAGTCGTTAACATGCTTGTTCAAGGTCGTATAAAAAGAGAATCACGCCAAGGTCGATGCATGTCTGATAAGCGGTGGCCGACATCAAGCAGGAATAAAATTTCGGCACAGGTTGCACATACTGTGCCAGTAAACAGCTTACGGGAGTGAATGGTTGTAGTAGGAATAAGAATATCTGTGAATCCGGCCAATCTACCACTGGCATCAATACACTGTCAGTCCTGACCACTCTGGCGTCGTGATGGACTGCAGCAAGGGTGGTATTCGGTTGTGTGTTAGTAACGGCAGTTGGTTCTAACTGTATGAACTTGTATGGCGTGGATGTAGTGATCAGCCTGTTACGGGGTCCACTGGGCTACATGTCCAATCCAATCGTCCTGGTGCAGGGTAAAGTGGCAGTAGATGGCCTGTTATCGCCGTCCTATGCTATTTCTTGGAGGTTGGTGTGTTTATAAGCAGGAAACCAATATACGGCTGCTACACTACGTGATCAAAAGTATCCGAACACCTGGCTGAAAATGACTAACTAGCTTGTGGCACCCTCCATCGGTAGAGCTAAAATTCAATATGTGTTTTTCCCCACCGTTAGTCGTGATGACAGCTTCCACTGTCGCAGGAATACGTTCAGTCAGGTGTTGGAAGAATTCTTGTGGAATGTCAACCCATTTTCCACGGAGTGCTGCCGTGATGAGAGGTATCGACGTAGGTCGGTGAAGCCTGGTAAGACGTCGGCGTTGTAATACACCCCAAAGGTGTTCTACGGAGGTCAGGACTGTGCAGGACACTCCATTACGGGGAGTTTATTGTCATGCAACCACTCCGCTACAAGCCGTGCATTATGAAAAGGTGCTAGATCGTGTTGAAAGATGTGATAACCATACCCGAATTGCTCTTCAACCGTGGGCCACAAGAAGGGGCTTAAAACACAAGAACGCCCCCCTCCCACCCTTCCATGAAAAGCACTCCTACGCCATAACAAATCCGCATCTAAATTTTTCCGGTTTTTTGTGACCACATCACATAGAAGCAAGAAATGTTCATCATTGTATTGCTATTGTGACATCCTAACAATAATGTTGGTGGACAAGTACTTTTTTCAAAGGTTTGCATTGTGATATGGCGCATGAAACGAAAGATCCGATGATGGCAGTTTAACCTGCCAAAACCGGCAATCTTAGTAAAGATAATTAACGAACTTGAGTGTTCTAAATAATAAATTCATCGAAATTGTTTGAGCTGTAAGGTATGCAGTTCACCTAACACTTGCACCGCAAATATTGCGGAAACGGAAAGTGCGATTGATGTGCGGTTTTTACTGAATAGATTGGTATTGAGGGACTCGTATTTTTAGCCAACAAACAAATTGTAATATTACTTAGAAAGTGTACTTTTTATGCAAATATACAGTTTTTTAAATGGAACAATGGTTGCTTGTATCATGCACTGGAAATTTTGACACCAGCTGTGTACGACGAATTTTTAATGGCACTTTTATCATGTTCAGTTTGACAGCTACAATAGTTCGAAGTTTCGGGGGCGGAGGCTGCTATAGCGTAGCTGACCGGCCGAGTGGCTAGCCCCTGGGGCACGGCCCACTGTCTCATCACCACCAGCCAGTGAGCTTCGTTGTCGTAGCCTCCGAGCCCAAAACTTAGAATGATTGTAGCTGCCAAATTAAACGTGATAAAAATGTCATTCAAAATTCTTTGAACACAGCTGATGTCAAAATGTCCAGTGCATGATAGAAACAACGTTACATTTGAAAAAATGTATGTTTGTATAAAAATACACTTTCTTTGTATCTTTACGATTTGTTTATTGGCTAAGAATACGAGTCCTTGACTACCAATCCATTCTGTGAAAACCGTGCATCTATCGCACTTTCCGTTTCCGCCATATTTGCGGTGCAAGTGTTAGGTGATTCACCCTAGATATACAAAATGTAGACAAAATTACGTTTTGCGAAAGACGTAGAGGCTCCCCACTACTGGATTTCCCAGGCGACTCCGAAATTCTGAAAATCAGCTTTGCAATCAAGATGCTGAAAGCAGAGAGTTTGCAGTAGAAGATATTTGTTTCAAAATGTCAAAGCCTCAGTGTATGATATTTCTGGACGTGGTTATCTTTTTATTATGTTTTCACTCCACAC
This sequence comes from Locusta migratoria, assembly GCA_026315105.1. Taxonomy (NCBI): domain Eukaryota; kingdom Metazoa; phylum Arthropoda; class Insecta; order Orthoptera; family Acrididae; genus Locusta; species Locusta migratoria. Next base: position 463,463,944 of record CM048745.1, on the reverse strand, counting down.
ATTAATTTCTTCTAACTTTTTAACGGGGATTTGAAAACATGCCGGGCGCGGTGGCCGAGCGGTCTGCGGCGCGCCAGCCACGTTCTGCACGTCCACTACGGTCGGGGGTTTGAATCCACCCTCGGACATGGATATTTGTGCCGTCCTTAGTATTAGCTAGTTCATAAGTAACTTCCTCGCAGATTAAAATTGTGTGCCGGAACCGGGACTCGAACCTGGTACCTTTGCCATTCTTGGGCAAGCGCACTAACGACTGTACTATCCCGACACGACTCACGATGCCGCCTCACAACTTTACTTCCGCCAGTACCAAGCCTCCTACTTTACAAGCTTCACAGAAGCTCTCCTGCGAACCATGCAAGACTAGCACTCCTGGAAGAAAGGATATGGTGGAGACATGGCTTAGCCACAGCCTAAGGGATGTTTCCAGAATGAAACTTTCACTCTGCAGCGGAGTGTGTGCTGATACGAAACTACCTGGCAGATTAAAATTGTGTGCCGGAACCGGGAGTCGAACTTGGGACCTTTGCCTTTCGCGGGTAAGTGCACTACCGACAGTGCTATCCCGACACGACTCACAATGCCGCCTCGCAACTTTACTTCTGCCAGTACCTCGCCTCCTACTTTCCAAACTTCATAGAAGCTCTCATGCGAAACATGCAAGACTAGCACTTCTGTGAAGGAGGCGAGGTACTGGCGGAAGTAAAGTTGTGAGGCGGCATCATGAGTCGTGTGGGGATAGCACAGTCGGTAGTGCGCTTGCCCGCGAAGATCAAAGGTGCCAGGTTCGAGTCCCGGTTCCGGCACACAATTTTAATCTGCCAGGAAGTTTCATATCAGCGCACACTCCGCTGCAGAGTGAAAGTTTCATTCCAGTTCATAAGTTTGTAAGTTTAGGGACTGATGACCCTGTAGTTAAGTCCCATTAGCTCTAGAAACATTTTTTGAAAACATCTGGTGTCGTGATATGCTACAGAAGACAGATGCGAAAGAAAACGGTAATAACACTGGCATTACCCACACTCTAAAATTATTTTTACTAGCGAACGCAAATCACAGTCGAAAAAGCTAACAGTGCCAGCCCGCCTGTGTGGAGCGGTGGTGCCGTATCAAAAGGCGAAAAAAAAAAAATTAAAAAAAAAAAAAAAAAAAAAAAAAAAAAAACTTAACTACGGGGTCATCAGTCCCTCAACTTACAAACTACTTATGAACTACTTACGAACTAGGACGGCACAAATATCCATGCCCGAGGGGATTCGAACCCCCGACCGTAGTGGCCGTGCAGACGGTGACTGAAGCGCCTCAGTCCCCTCGGCCACCGCGGCGGGCTTCATTTCATTCTTCAAAACCAAAACTTCATAGCACACTACTGAAAGATAGCTTTTCTATCATAACCAACACGCGAGCGGAGCCATGGGTTTAAGCTAGAGATAAAATAAAAACAGTGCGACCAGGACATTTCAGAAAAGAATTTATGCATGCCAACGTACGGTCGCTGTCCACAAAAATGGAACGTGTTATGAACCAAGTGATAAACAGTGGCACTACCCACACTCTAAAATTATTTTTGCTAGCGAAAGCAAATCACAGTCGAAAAAGCTGACAGTGCCAGCCCGGCTGTGGACTGTAGGAGCCGTATCGACAGGTGAAAAAAAAAAAAAAAAAAAAAAAAAAAAAAAAAAAAAAAAAAAGTTTAATTGTCTGTAAAGCTTATGGGACTTAACTACGGGGTCATCAGCCCCTAAACTTACAAACTACTTACTAACTAGGACGGCACAAATATCCATGCCCGAGGGGGATTCGAACCCCCGACCGTAGCGGCCGTGCAGACTGTGACTGAAGCGCCTCAGTCCCCTCGGCCATCGCGGCCGGCTTCATCCTTCAAAACCAAAACCTCATAGCACACTACTGAAAGAGTGATAAACACTGGAACTACGCACACTCTAAAATTATTTTTGCTAAAAAAGGTAAAGCAGTCATCAATCCGAAGATTGGTTTGAACACCACAGTGCTTTACTAGGCATGGTCCTGTTTGGAGGTGGTATGCCGTTGCCTTCCTCCGACCTTCGACCTGACTTACCCAGCCAGTTATAGGGGGACCTACAGTTTAACGTGGGTTCCGAACCACGGTGCTACTCGGTATTTTTTACTAGACCAATACTGCCAGAGGTGAAAGAAGTGGAAAGTTACAGATAAAAATCCTAGGACCTGGCGGGGATCGAACCCGCGACCTTTAGATGTGTAGTCTGGCACTCTACCACCGTGCAACCGAGGCGCATTGAACGCAAATCACACTCGAAGAATCTAACAGTGCGAGCCCGGCTGTATGGAGCGGTGGTGCCGTATCGACAGGTGAGTTGGGTGCGGCAGGTGTCAGCCAGGTGTAAGGGACACCTGCACGCGGTGTCAGTTCATTGGCCGGTCCCCGAGCCACGCGATACGCGATAATAATACCCCGGAGGAAACAGGAGGCGGCGGTAAGCCGGTAGCCGTGAGACGGCTGCGGGGGCGGGGGCGGGGGCGGCCTGACACTCCATTGACGCAGTGCTGCCGCCGCCGATACGCGCCTACTCCAGCAAGTGACGGCCACCCGACACCCGGCGAAAGTTGGTAGCCGTGAGAGGGCATCGGCGCCGCCCTGTCCATTCATGCGCCTCGGCTACGACCGCTACGGCGCTGCGGAACCTGTTCTCGGCTCATTCTGCAGCGCGGCGGAGCGACGACCTCCAACAGGTGCGACCGGAAGAGTGACGTCACCGTTACCGCGGACGTTGCACGGTCGACTCTCCGCGCGCTGAAATCTCGCTGCGCTCCGGCGGACAGTGAATATGTATCTGTAAAATAATCTACACGCATAATTAGTGTTTATTTCTATTTATTACAAGAGTAAATGATATTACTGTCCCACTGCTGACTGTATTATTTCGTTATTCACTGCATAGTTCGTAAGATCAAATCAGCTATCACTGCTAAAAAAGTAAAGCAGTCAACAATCCCAAGACTGGTTTGAACACCACAAGCTTCACTGTTTGGAGGTGGTATGCCGTTGCCTTCCTCCGACCTTCAAACTGAGTTACCCAGCCAGTGATCTACATCTACATCTACATCTACATCGATACTCTGCAAATCACATTTAAGTGCCTGGCAGAGGGTTCATTAACCACCTTCATAACTTTTCTCTACCGTTCCATTCTCTAATAGCGCGCGGGAAGAAAGAACACCTAAATCGTTCCGTTTTCGATCTGATTTCTCTTATTTTATTGGGATGGTCGTGTCTCCCTAAGTAGGTGGGTGCTAGCAAAATATTTTCACATTCAGAACTAAAAGTCGGTGATTGAAACTTTGCAAACAGATCACGCCGCAATGAATAACGTCTTTCTTTTAATGATTTCCACCCCAATTCGTGCAACATTTCCGTGACGCTTTCCCCCCCGTAACGTGATAAAACAAAACGAGCTGCCCTTCTCTGAACCTTCTCAATATCTTCCGTCAGTCGCACCTGGTGAGGGTCCCACAAGGGGCAACAGTACTCCAAGAGAGGACGCACAAGTGTGATGTAGGCAGTCTCTTTGGTGGAGCTGGTGCATCGTCTAAGCGTTCTGCCAATGAAACGTAACCTTTGGTTCGCCTTCCCCACAATATTTTCTATGTGTTCTCTCCAGTCAAAGTTGTTCGTAATTGTAACTCCTAGGTATTTGGTAGAATTTACGACCTTAAGGTTTGGCTGATTTATCGCGTAATTGAAGTTCAGCGGATTTCTTTTAGCGGTCATGTGTATTACTTCACACTTTTCTTTATTTAGTGTCAATTGCCAATTTTCGCACCAATTAGAAATTTTGTCTAAATAGCTTTGCAGTTGCTTTTGATCCTCTGTTGACTTCACTAACCGATAAACGACAGCATCATCCGCGAACAGTCTAAGGGAGCTATTCAGATTATCTCCTAAATCGTTTATAAACACGAGGAAGAGTAGGGGACCAATAACGCTTCCCTGTGGAACGCCAGATATCACTTCTGTTTTACTCGATGACTTACCGTCAATTACAACGAACTGTGTCTTTTCTGATAGGAAATCGTGAATCCAATCGCACAATTGGGGAGATATTCCATAAGCACGCAATTTCATTAGAAGCCGCTTGTGGGGTACAGTATCAAAAGCCTTCCGGAAATCCAGAAATATGGAATCGATTTGAGATCCCTTGTCGATGGCACTTAACACTTCATGTGAATAAAGGGCAAGCTGTGTTTCGCAAGAGCGATACTTTCTGAATCCGTGCTGACTATTGGTTAATAGGTCGTTCTCTTCGAGGTAGTACATAATATTCGAACAAAGTATACGTTCCAAAATCCTACTGCAAATCGACGTCAATGAGATAGGCCTGTAATTTTGGGGATCACTCCTATTGCCTTTCTTGAATATTGGAGTAATTTGGGCAACTTTCCAGTCTTTGGGTACGGATCTTTCGCTGAGTGATCTGTTGTAAATTATAGCTAAGTACGGAGCTATTTCATCAGCATACTCTGAGAGGAATCTAGTTGGTATACAATCTGGCCCGGAAGATTTATTTTTGTTTAGTGACTTAAGTTGTTTTACTACTCCAGGATCATCTACTTCTAAGTTTCGCATGCTGGCAGGTGTTCTTGGATTGAATACTGGAGTGTTCACTTCGTCTTCTTTGGTGAAAGAATTTTGGAAAGCTGTGTTTAGTAATTCTGCCTTAGCAGTACTGTCGTCGGTAGTATTACCATTGCTATCGCGTAGTGAAGGTATTGTTTGTGTTTTGCCGCTAGTGTACTTCACATATGACCAGAATTTCTTTGGATTTTCTGCAAGATTACGAGACAGGATTTCGTTGTGGAAACAACTATAAGATTCTCGCATTGAAGTCCGCGCTAGGTTGCGAGTTTCAGTAGGGTGAACTACAATTTAACGTGGGTCCCGAACCGCGATGCTACTCGATATATTTCACGTCAGCAACACTGCCAGAGGTGAAAGAAGTGGAAAGTGACAGATAAAAATCTTAGGACCTTGCGGGGATGGAACCCGCGATGTTTGTAGTCTGATACTGTACCACTGTGCTATTGGTCCGCACGCTATCAGTAACGAAATAAATTGTTTACAACAAATGAATTTAGGCTATTTCCTAGCTCAATATCACAGCGTTTGTTAGCAGGTGTGGTTATAGAAGAAGCAGGTTCACTTGAAGCGTACATCTACATCTACAACAGCTATCAGTCAGGAAATAAATTGTTTACTAGAGATGGATTGCGGCTACTTCCTAGCCCAATATCACAGTGTTTGTTAGCTTGTGTGATTAGAGAAAAAGCATGTTCACTTGAAGTGTACATCTACATAGGATACTCTGTTGTTGTGGTCTTCAGTCCAGAGACTGGTTTGATGCAGCTCTCCACCCTACTCTATCCTGAGCAAGCCTTTTCATCTCCTCATAAGAACGGGAACCCACATCCACTTGAATCTGCTTACTATACGCGTCTCTTGGTCTCCCTCTGCGATTTTTACCCCACACACTTCCCTCCAACGCTAAATTCACAATTCCTTGATGTCTAAGAATGTGTCCTACCAACCTATCCCTTCTTTTAGTCAAGGTATGCCAGAAATTTCTTTTCTCCCCAATTCGGTTCAGTACCTCCTCATTAGTTACGCGATCTACCCACCTAATCTTCAGCATTCTTCTGTAGCACCAGATTTCAAAAGCCTCTATCCTCTTTCTGTCAACACTGCTTATCGTCCATGTTTCACTCCCATACAAGGCAACACTCCATACAAATGCCTTCAGAAAGGACTTCCTTAGACTTAAATCAATATTCGATGTTAACAAATTTCTCTTTTTCAAAAACGCTTTTCTACCCATTGCCATTCTGCATTTTATATCATCTGTACTGCGACCATCATTTGTTATTTTACTGCCCAAGTAACAAAACTCATCTACCTCCTTTATTGTTTCGTTACCTAATCTAATTCCTTCAGCATCACCTGATTTTCTTACACTGCACTCCATTACCCTAGTTTTACTCTTGTTAATGTTCATATTATATGCACTTTTCAGCACACTGTCCATTCCGTTCAATTGCTCTTCCAGGTCCTTTGCTGTCTCTGACAGAATTACTATGTCGTCGGCAAAACGCAATGTTTTTAATTCTTCACCCTGAACTTTAATTCCTTCTCCAAATTTCTCCTTGCTTTCCTTTATAGCTTGCTCAATGTACAAATTGAACAACATTGGGGAAAGGCTACAACCCTGTCTTACTCCCTTTCCAACCACTGCATCCCTTTCATGCCCTTCAACTCTGACAACCGCTGTCTGGTTTTTGTACAAGTTGTAAATTACCTTACGCTCCCTATATTTTACTCCTGCTTGCTTCAGAACTTCGAAGAGTTTATTCTCTACAAACCAAATTTAAGTGCCTGGCAGATGTTTCATCAAACCACCTTTATTCTATTCATCTTCCATTCCATTCTAGAATAACGCGCGGAAAGGTAGAAAATCTGAATCTCTCCGTTCAAGCTCTGATTTCTCGTATTTTATTCTGATGATTATTTCCACCTATGTAGTTGGTACTCAACAATATATTCTCGCATTCGGAGGAGAATGTTGGCAGAGATGATGGCTAGGACCTTGCCGAGATCGATTTGAAATAACATATTCCGCCACTCACCGTTGTTTTCCTCTTATGCATCATCAATGGCCGTTGCTGCACATTGACCGAAATATATATACAAACATAAAAGCGGCATAATGCAATTTAGCCATTAAGGTGCTTAAAATCGTGCCTTAACATAGACAGAAATGAAATTGAGTAACTTGTGATAGAATTTGAGGTTTAACAGCGACCTTATAGGAATATTACAAGTAAAATTAAAAGTCAAACTGCAGACAACGTACATGCTTTCACGGTATCTGTTCTGTTTAACGCCGCTGCCGGCCACCATCGATCTCTATGTCGGAAGATGGTCTTATTGTACCACAACTGGTTTCCTATTTAAATTAAGCGATATATTCCGATTGGGACAATTTTACATTAAAAGCGATCGACAGTAAAGGGCATTCCAAACTTCTCTTGATTGTGAATTCATAGCACCTGAAGTTAATGCAGAAGTATAATTATGTTTCCTGTTTATCCACAAAGTAAATTGATATACCAATTCAAATAACGTCAGTGTAATCGTTGAAGTAAGATCACTAACGCATTTAGAGCTATATTATTAGTCTATTGTAATAACAGAACTTTAGTGCCGAACTGAGATTAGAATTCACATTTCCTTCACTTGTGGAGCCTTAACAAATTTGTTTTATTTCAGTCCGTTCCACTTCGATTGATATCCGTGAAACTTTGATATTTAATCTCGCCACTCTCCTGCCTCCCCATATAACATATAACGGATGCAACAGGTCTCATTCGTGACATTGATAATTTGGTACTTTTTAACTTGTATAATTTAGAGCTGTAAGTAATTATTATTACGGGTCACCATTGAAGCTGGGGTAAGTAATATGTGTCATATACGTTACACAAAGAAAAAAAAAAGTTCACAAGTGTTTTTAAACCTTATGGGGCTTAACTGCGGGGTCATCAGTCCCTCAACTTACAAACTACTTATGAACTAACAGTTAGGGGCGATTCGAACCCCCGACGGGGAACAGCGTCGCGCAATAGAGCATAGCGCCTCAATGCACTTGGCAACTCCGCCGCGGGTACACGTTTCATTTTATACGGAGTAGCTGCTGGCAAGAAAATTTTCAATGAACCTCTGAGTTTATCGGACAGCGTAGTCCTTACGGAAGTCCAGTTTCGATCTCTGTCTGGAGAAACATTTTTATTTTACAGTAGATTAATATATTCTCGCTATTCTGTAATCGGTCAAAAAAATAGTCAGTGCAACGTGTGTTAAAGAATGTGGACCTTATAAAATAAGAAAGAGGAAATGGAAAAGAAAGATATGTTTTCTCCACTACTGCGAGAAATTGCTTTCCCCCACATATTGTCTCCGATGCAAGGAGTTTTAATTACTTATTGCAATTATTGACGCTATTAGATACAAATTTGAAAGTGAACTTTAATTTTAACATACTGTTGTTCAAAAGAAAAGTAGAGAGTAGACCGAGAATGGTAGAGTTAATTTAGAATTACAGTTAAGTCATTTAACCGCACAGTTGCAGTATAGTTTGTTTGTGGGCCAAGAATCGTGGAAGTAGAAGGCAGAATGTTACAGATTGTCCACAAATTGCTTTGATACTTTTATGATCACCAATGAAAGAAAATAAATTATAAATTTGTGGCACATCCACACGAGTCAACAGTTCAGCTTGAAAAACAAACATCGTCATGGTACATTGAAAAACAACTGCTTCAATAATTATTAAATTATAATTATTATTACATAGTGTTGCACAAACGCAATTGAAATTCTTTACTATTTTCACAGAAAACTACTTCAGCGAAACGGACTGAAATGTCAATGCCGTTACAATAGCAATGTTTCCCGTTGCATTTCTAGACAGTTCTCTGGCAGTGGAAAGATATTTCTCATATTTTACTCCGTCTTGGCTCATTACAATATTTACCCATGCTTCCAAGAAAGTACGTTATAAAAACTAATGAAAAATATACTGTGGTTCCTGTATTATTTCTCTTTCTGAAGAACGAAATATATGTGAAATTAGTGGCCCCAGAAATACATAGTGAGTCGTGCAAAAGACTAACAGCCGAGATATAGATCGACGAAATAAATGTCATCCGGCGCTGTGAACTTCCTCTGAATTCCATACAGGTTGATTGCTTGATGCTTTTAATATTATCATACGCCGGTAACATTTTAGACATAAAAATGCAAATGTAAATTACAAAGGTCAGCCGCTGAACATGCAGATACACAACGTACTCATGGAAACAAATTCCACGAATTATGATTGAACTTCAAGAAAAATAAAAAAAATAAAAAAAAATTAAAAAATTATCTACAATTTTTTTAAGCTTACCAGTTGCAAGTATCTCCTTTCGCTGATTTCACGTGAGTGTTAAACCTATCTTCTGCAATACACGACGGTCTCTATCCGTCAGGTACATGGTGACAATTGTTGGACTATATGAAAGAAAACGTAAATTCGTTACAGACTACATTGTGCACAAACTTTAATCAAGATATGAACGTCGCTACAGAAATTCGGATATAGGCTCTGCCGTGTTCGATATGCCTGAGTTTCGTGTCGATGACGAAAATCTGCATAATCTGCTAAGTTGTCGGAAAATCGATTATGTCACTCACTGTTTCCAGCTCAGAAATGGTTTTATGGTTATTTCTGTACACCTTGTATGTAATATAACCGCCCCAAACGAAGGTACATGCGTGTAGATCCATGCCACTAGCCTCTGGACAATCAAGCTCTAGAATTCGGTCACCAAAGTGTTCCTCCAGGACATCAATAAATCTCCTGCTTCGATATGGTTGAGCTCCGTCGACGTAAACCACGTCGTGTCAAAATCAGAGTCACTTTGGATAGTTGCAATAAAAACATCTGCCAAATCCTTCATTTACTGTTCGAGGTATCACTGAATACGTACCAATTATTCCGTGGCTGGACACTTTCCCATCGTGAAATGCATACATTTTGCTATTGACGAACCCATGTAAACGAAAGTGCACACCATGCCCTGCAACAACGAGTGCAGTTTGAAAGTTCTAACGCAAAACCGTTTAGATTTTCATCATGTAAATTCAAAATTTATTACCCTGCACGTGAGGCCTTACCGGTCACTTTAGCCGTGATTATATCTTCTGATTTCACCAACAATCAATTTGGACAGCTTTTGAAAGTTTGGATTTTTTTAAACTCTAGTGACGGTTTTTGATTAGTCGGTGTTCGAACACACTGTCCTCACCTAAGCGACCCGTTTTCTCTTGGTGGTTCTCCCTGCTGGCGACACATTACTTTCCAATTCCTTTCATACTGGCGGGTCATCTTATTCTGACTTCTTATCACCTGGTAACACGTTCAGAAATACATAGCAGTGAATGGGGGTGCAAAAAAACACTTCAGTGGAAATCACTGTAACGCTCATTCCCACTGGAATCAGGGTAGCCCTCGTTTAACATACATATTTTAGAAAGTTCTCAGGGATATTTTACATTTTGAAATAACGGCTCCCGTCGCTGTTATTCGGTGCACTCCAAGGCGCCATGCTGTGGAGTGCGCTGCCGCTCTCCGTCGGAGGTTTGAGTCCTTAGCATGAGATAGTGTAAGTAAGTTTGTAAGTCTAGGGACTGATAACCATTGCAGTTTGATCCCATAGCTTTACAATCATTTGATTTCGATGTTATTGGGTAATGGCATATACGAGGTGCGTTTTTTTTTTTTTTTTTTTTTTTTTTTTTTTTAAGTAAGTGCCGTTTTGAAATTAAAAGAAGACATGCAAAGATATCTCAATCCTTTTTTTTTTTACATGAAAACCTGCACCTTAATCCTTTTCTACCTAATTTCCGTCAATAATGAGGCACTTGTCATAACGTTGTAGCACGTTTTGAATACCTTCGTCATAGAAGTCTGCCGCCTGACTTGTTAACCGCTGCATCACAATTGTTTTGACTTCGTCTTGCTCGATCACAATGCCATACAAAACACTACGAGAAACATTAGGAAAGTCATCCCGCAAGGAGGAAATCGTAAAGCGTCTATTATCTCGCATTTTATTGTCCACTTCTGGCACCAGACTTTCATTAACGACCGAAGGACGCCCACTTCGTTGTTCATCATACACATTTGTGCAACCATCTTTAAATGCTCTGACCCACTTTCTTACCATTCCATCACGCATAATGTCTTCTCCGTAAACTGCACAAATCTCACGGTGAATATTGATCGCTTTTAGGCCTTTAGCACTAGGAGATCTTATAACAGCTCGTACTTAACAGTCGATGGGTCTCACTATTATCGGTCGCATCTTAAACACTCTGTACACAACGTAAACAACGAAGAATCAGACTGTAATCGCGTCAGTGGGTAGCCAACAGATGTAGGTACCCAGTGTGCATAAAATTATTGAGATATCTTAGCACTTCTTTTTTTAATCTCAAAACGGTACTTAATATTAAAAAAAAAAAAAAAAAAAAAAAACGAGCATCGCATATAATTTGTAAGGGTTGTGACCGAAGCTACTAGTTGCCAATGCGTCTGCGAAAACAGCTACACAAAACAAACGAATATCATAAATAACGAACAGATATCAATTGAAGTATTGTGAAGTTCTGGTCGTTACAGCTGAACATGGATTTGTTATTACTCCCATTCACTGATGTAAAATTTGAGATTTCTTGAAAGAATTATTCTTCAGGTGCACCACGCCAATAAACCAGGTTTCGAAAATAAGTGCCGAACTGACGCTTTACAACAATTATGAAAGTGAACATTCATTCTGTTGTTATTCAGAATATCATTTGTTGCGATGACGATGTAATCAGGTGACTCAGCCTGGAGTAGCGTCACAGAGATGGTCCGCCTACTGACGGAATGAGCAAGTGTCTGTGAGCTGGTGTACGCCTATCACGCAGATCATTCTTGAGTTTTAGGCTCATGTGAACTGCTGTGCGCTAAGACTTTTAGCTGCTAAATTTCTTACATAGAGTATAGTATCCTGCTAGCCATTATTATTTCTCGGTGACCCACTTTGTAACTACTTTAACAGTTCGGAGGATTGTCCTCCCGTTTTACCCAGTTGTAGTTACCGTTAAAGGTCCCCCTGTCCACCCTGTACTGTGTTATTCCGTATCAATCCGGTGTATCTTATTATTTGCTTGTGTGTGCTTAGGTTCTTTCAGTTTTCTACAGCGTGGCACGTTCTTCGCAGCTTTTAGTCCATTAAGTGAGATCGTATGTTTCTGTATCAGTCATTGTGGTTCTGAATTGAGGGACATCCTTAATCATGTTTTCAATTCATCTGTTGAAGAATGTTCAGTATAACTGTTAGTGCTATTGTGAGATTTGCTTTAAAGTTAAGATTTAAAATTCCTTCTGTACCCTCTTATCAGCAGTTGCGTTAAGAATGAATTTGTTGTCTTTTGATATTTTAAAGTCTGTGGTTTAATATGTGCTTTCCTTTAAGTTACAGCGTGAAAGGAGATCGTAATATAATTTTCATTTAATTTTCTTGTCAGTCAGCATTGATCATATTTTGTTATAGAAACTGAAGCCATAATTCTGTAGAAAACAAATTTACGTAATGTTACAGCGTGAAAGGAGATCGTAATATAATTTTCATTTAATTTTCTTGTCAGTCAGCATTGATCATATTTTGTTATAGAAACTGAAGCCATAATTCTGTAGAAAACAAATTTACGTAATGTTTTGTATCATTTTATTAATCGATATAACATGCTGCACTCATTTACATATCTCTGCTGTAAACCAAGTACTTTCTTTTATCTTGGGAGTGTGTCTTGCACTCGCAGTTGTTGCGTTTAAGAGTCGTTGTATGACTGTGCTAGAGTTCAGTCAATGTGCAGAAGTCTTTCTGGAACGATCGAGTAAGTCTGTCGGTCTGTCAGTCTCAAGTAGTAAAAATCATTGTCAGCACCAGAACAATACTGAACGCTCATTGGCTGTCGGAGAATGTAGATGCGCAGATCAGGCCTAAGCTCTCCCGCTGTCATTACTGGTTCCCCCTATACCAGCAAAATATTCCTCGATCACCTCAATTGAACGATTTCCAGGACTTCCTACGGGCCGGTCGCCTTCCACTTTCCCAGTTTATTCGAGCTGTTATTATAGCCTCTAATCGTAATCTTTTCATTCGGTATTTTGCAATCTACGTCTTCTTTATGTAGGATGTAAAGAATTTCATTTCTAACGGCTGCAGCCTTGAGGGGTACATACATCATTGGTGAAATCGGGTGTGACGTAGTTCTAGTATAACAGTAATTTTGCTGTTTTTGGAATTTTGTCATTATGCAATTTTTTTTCGCCAAAAGGAGGCAGTAAAGGGTGAGGTACCATTACGTGCCAGACGCCATAAACTGTTATATTAAACTTTAAGTTAACTTGTCGAGTTTACGCGTAAGCGTATTTTTAAGTATCTAAGTTTTTCTGTACAATTTATTACCATGGGAAATTTTCAGTATATTTAAATTTAAGTACATTTTGGGTTTTGATTTTAATTTGCGAAATTATTTTTTCTATGTATGTATTAATGTCTATACACCTACTCTGCAGTTCACCTTTAAGTGCCTGGCAGAGGGTACATCATACCGATTCCAGGCTATTAAACTACCGTTTAATGTCGTTTTGTTTACTTTTGTAATACTGCCTAATAGTTAGATCATTTATATATTTACCGATGCCCGAGGGAGGACTCAAATCTCCGGCGGGAACAATGTCGCAGTCCCTGACAGGGCGCCTTGAACTGCTCGTCTGTTCTCTCACGGTTTTTTAGTGTTCTCAGCATGTTACAGAACATGTTGTTGGGAATAATTTGATAAATATACTTTTCAGTTTTAGAAGAATCTTTTCTTATATTTAGTCCACCCAATACAGCAGCTCATGTCCTGGTTCCCAGAAATATTATTATTAATGTGCAAAACTTAATCTTTGAATGCATACGATTAGTTTTGCAACACATACATTTTACATTCTACTTAACTTAGGTAATAAGCTACAAGTTAATTTATTATAATTGTATTATTATTTATAAACGATTCTGTATCTCTTTTTATTTTTGATGACACTGTGGCCTTAACCAAATTTTTTAAAAAATGTAAAATTTATTTGTTTATCTGTCATAATCTTCCAGTTCCGAAGTATTGACCGAACGATTGTTCTCATTTAGCATTAAATTCAATATAAATCGTAGAAATATAATCTGTCATAGTAAAAAGATGGCGCCATTTAATCCACCCATAACAGACTGTTAATACATGATTACATTTAAATTTATACGTTGGAGGCCCGTGAACGCATAATCTATTATAACCTATTTTAGATTTCAATGTAATCATGTATTAACAGTGGACAACGTACAGATTTTATGCGTAATTCGCTCCATGCAGTGTATTGTTACGGTTGGGATAAGGCCTATAGTTTGAAAATCAACGAATAAGTCCGAAACCAGTTACCAACTTCTAAATAGTGCAACTGTGACGAAAAAAGAAAAAAGTAAAAAAGAACATAAATATTTTTACGACTTATTGCTGAAAGATTTCCACATGAAAAGTCAACCTCTGTAGCTGAGCGGTAGCGTCGCTGATTACCACGCAGGAGGCCCGGGTCCGATTCCCGGCAGGAGACTGGGTGTTGTGTGTTGTCCTAATCTTCATCATCTCATCATGATTGGCACGTAAGTCGCCCACGCGGCGTCAAATAATAATAAAATGAAAGACTTATTCTATGGTGGCCGCACAAACCCGCAAGGGTTCTCTCGGCCAAGAAAGCCATACGCTCATTTCCACAAGGAAAAATCAAATACAGTCGGGGAGCACAAATTCCACCATTGAATCAAGCCTGATTATCTTCATTACCTTCACATACAAGTTAGAACGCAGAATTTTGGATGAAGTGCTGAACGGACCCGTAATAACTTAAAAAATCAGGTTCTCTGTCAATTAACCACTGCTGTAGGAAGAGACAGTTTTGGCCGGCCGCGGTGGCCGCGGAGACTGAGGCGCTCCAGTCACGGTCTGCACGGCCACTACGTTCGGAGGTTCGAATCCCCCCTCGGGCATGGATATTTGTGCCGTCCTTAATATAAGGTAGTTCGTGGGTAGTTTGTAAGTTTAGGGACTGATGACCCCGCAGTTAAGTCCCGTAAGCTATACAAACATTTGAACATTTAGAGAGTTTTGAAAACAGCCCGCCGAGGTGGAGTAGCCGAGCGGTCTAAAGCGTCTCGCTGCGGAGCGCACGGTTGCCTGCCGTGGAGGTTCGAGTCCTCCCTGGGGCATGGGTGTGTGTGAGTGTGTTGTCCTTAGGTTAGTTTACCTAGGTTTCAGTAGTTTGTAAGCTATGATGAAAAAATGTTCAAATGTTTGTATAGTCTATGGGACTTAACTACGGGGTCATCAGTCCCTAAAATTACAAACTACTTATGAACTAGGACGGCACAAATATCCATGACCGAGGGAGGGATTCGAACCCCCGACAGTAGTGGCCGTGCAGACCGTGACTGGAGCGTCTTAGTCCCCTCGGCCACCGCGGCCGGCAGGACTGATAACCACGCAGTTTGGTCCGATAGAATTACAAACAAACAAAACAGCCGGCCGGGGTGACCGAGGGGACTGCGGCCGGCCAGTCACGGTGTGCACGGCCACTACTTTTTCTTTTTTTTTTCTTTTTTTTTTTTTTTTTTTTTTTCTATGGGTCTTAATACGGGGTCATCAGTGCCTAAACTTACAAACTACTTATGAACTAGCTAATACTAAGGACGGCACAAATATCCATGACCGAGGGGGGGATTCGAACCCCCGACCGTAGTGGCCGTGCAGACCGTGACTGAAGCGCCTCAGTCCCCACGGCCCCAGCGGCCGGCCACGGCCACTACGGTCTGGGGATCGAATCCCCCCTCGGGCATGGATATTTGTGCCGTCCTTAGTATTAGCTAGTTCATAAGTAGTCTGTAAGTTTAGGCACCGTAGTGGCCGTGCAGACCGTGACTGAAGCGCCTCAGTCCCCGCGGCCCCCGCGGACGGCCACGGCCACTACGGTCTGGGGATGGAATCCCCCCTCAGGCATGGATATTTGTGCCGTCTTTAGTATAAGCTAGTACATATGTAGTTTGTAAGGTTAGGGACTGATGACCCCGTAGTTAAGTCCATACAAACATTTGAAACAACTTCTGGCTTTCAAATTCTCACTAGTCTGATGTATTTGGTTCGGCAGCTGTGCTCATGCTCAGGGCCGGTTACGAAACACACACTCCGGCTCGGCACGCATACGAGTTTGCTGCGAAGCGTCAGTTCATTCAGAACGGCTCGCCCGCAGGGGGCTCCCTAATGAGTGCCACGGTCGCGCCTGGGAGTGGCGGCGCCCTTCCGGTGGTCGTTCACTCGTGACGTCACGGCGCGGCACAGGAAGCGCCCGAGTCAAGGTGAGCCGGCTACTGGCGCCGTGAGAAAGCCGCACCTGCGCCTGTCTGCCTGCACAGTGCGCGGGGCTCCCGTTTGGGAAACTCGACAACAAACTATTTCTCTGAAGACGCACTTACTGGCTAGAAACGGCGGCTATTTCGTGATGAGTGAGCAATTACATTCTAACACTGTTGTTGTTAATATTCACAGAATATATGACGTCAACTGCGATTGGGCAAAGCTGCAAATGTGTACCTAGTCGGGATTCGAACCCAGGTCTCCTGCTTTCTAGGCAGTTGCACTGACCCCTACACCACTGGGGACACAGTGATCACCACACCTGCAAGGACTACCTAAGCACGCCTCCCGTCAGGTACAAATTCCCAGCTTTGTCCTGCCCACAGTACTCAAACTCGTAGTTATGAAACTAATTCCCGTAAGAGTAAGGGCTTCAAACTTGCCCACCCCTCCCCACTAACGATAGGATCATTGCCCGTCACCGGCATATTATATACATGTGGCGTCTGTTCCGAAAGAACAGACGTCACTTATGATCCTGCAGTTGTTATTATTTAATATTCACAGAATATATGACATCAACTGCGATTGGGCATGTATATTTATAATATGCCGGTGACGGGCAATGATCATATTGTTAGTGGAGAGGGGTGCGCAAGTTTGAAGACCTTACTCTTACGGGAATTAGTTTCATAACTACGAGTTTGAGTACTGTGAGCAGGGCAAAGCTGGGAAATTGAATCTGACGGGAGGCGTGCTTAGGTAGTCCTTCCTCACTGTGTCCCCAGTGGTGTAGGGGTCAGCGCAACTGCCTACAAAGCAGGAGACCCCGGGTTCGAATCCCGGCTGGGTACACATTTTCAGCGTTGCCCAATCGCAGTTGATGTCATATATTCTGTGAATATTAAATAATAACAACTGCAGGATGAAAAGTGACGTCTGTTCTTTCGGAACAGATGCCACATGTATATTGTTGTTGTCGTTGTGCTCTTCACTCTGGAGACTGATACAGCTCTACCCTTCTCTATCCTGAGAAGGGCTCTTCATCTCCAAATAACAAAGGCAACCCACATCAGTCTGCATCTGCTTACTATATTCTACACTAGCTGAAAGCTCGGCATTGCTCGGGTATTTCTTTCTTTCTTCCTGCCACTTTTCGGGTATATCTTCATTTGTAAAATGGATGTACGTCTAAAATCTCTTGGGAAAACAGTTAGTAGTAAAGAAGTAATAGATTAAAACTTTGTGCGTGATGTGGCGGTTGTCCATGATTGTTACTGTTTATGTTCTCACATTCTCAATAACTATATGTCGTACTATAACTATAACTATATGCGTGTATAATGTCTGTAAAATTTCCTGCGGCTACAATTTATAGTGTAGAAATTATGAATTGTAACGCCATACCGAATGCCGTAGTTTTACTACATAATCAGCGAAAAAGTAGTAAGCGAGAAACTTTTTTTCTTTCATCGTTTTGCTATGGTTGTCAGCGAAAAAAGTTTAATAAAGGTTGGAAATTATTTTTAAAGTTTCTTGCAAGTCGCTAAGTACTCTCATTCTCATATAGCTTATTTATAAAGTCTCGCTGCATTATAAGGCAGTTTTTTGCGTTTCCTACTTCTGAACCATGTGTCGTGATTCATAACACTTCAGAAATTGTTACCTCACGGTAAGGAATATTTGTACCAAATATGGTTGAAATCGGTCCAGTGGTATTGGAAAAATGAGCAGCATTGTAGCTAAATGCGGCAGTTTTCCTCGTATCTCATTGTTTATGAAGTCATATCTCGTGAACTATGTATCGTACGTGATTCTTACACTTACGGCAACCGTCCTCAAGGACTGAAACGTGTACAAAATTTGAAAAAGATTGGATAAAAACTGTAGATTTGTATGCAACAGGTACATACATACGGACACTCTTCTTTATATATTAGATCTACATGGGATACTATGCAAAACACATTTATGTGCCTGGCAGCGGGTTCATCGAACCACCGTTATACTATTTATCACCCATTCCATCCTAGAATAGCGCGCGGGAAGAAAGAACACCTGAATCTCTCCGTTCGAGCTCTGATTTCTCGTATTTTATTCTGATGATAATTTCTATGTAAGTTGGAAGCAACGAAGTATTTTCGCATTTAGAGAAGAATGTTGGCGATTGTAGTTTCCTAAATAGCCCACGCCGTAGCGATAAGCGCCGTTGTTGTAATGATTCCCATCCCATATCGTTTATCATTTCCGTAACGCTGTCTCCCCTGTATCGCGACAATACGAAACGAGCTGCCCTTCTTTGGACTCTTTCGATGTCCACCGTCAAACCCACCTGATAAGGATCCCACACTGGACAACAATACTCGAAAAAAAAGGACAGATAAGCATAGTGTATGCATTTTCTTTAGTAATTCTGTTGCGTCTTTTAAGGGTTCTTCCAATAAAACGTAGTCTCTGGTTCGCCTTTCCCACGACATTATCTACGTGTTCTTTCCAGTTTAAGTCTGAAGTAATAGAAATTCCTAGGTGTTTTGTGGAGTTTACGGCCTTCACTTTTTATTTATTCCTCTCGTAAACAAAGTTAAACGGTTTTCTTTTCATATTTATGTGGACGACTTCACACTTCTCATTATTTAGTGTCAATTGCCAATTTTTACACCATACTGATTTCTTATTCAGATCGTACTGTAGTTGGTTTTGACCTTCAGTTGATTTTACTAGATGGTAAATGACGGCATCATCTGCAAACAACCTATGAGAGCTACTTAGATTTCCCCTAAATCGTTTATGTAAATAAGGAACAGCAGAGGACCAGTGACACTACCCTGTGGAACGCCCGATATCACCTCTATTTTAGTCGATGCCTTACCAATGATTACTACAAACTGTGTCCTCTCTGACAGGAAATCCCCTATCCAGTCGCAAATTTGGGGCGATATGCCATATACATACAATTTGATTAAAGGACTTCTGGAAATCAAGAAATACGGAATCGATTTACGAACCCATCACTTCGTGTGAGTAAAGAACTAGTTGCGTTCCGCATGAACGATATTTTCTAAATTCGTGACCTTGGGTCAATAGATCATCCTGTTCGAGATAATTCATAATATTTGATTTTTAATGTATTTATTTCCGTCAACAGTTGCAATGTAATAGTTTAATAACATGTTTCGATCACTTGGATCATCTTCAGATCTTATAGTTGCGTCGGCAACTCGTCTGGCTGAGTACTAATTGGTAGTACTAATTAGTATTCAGACAGACAAGTTGCGGACGCAACTATAAGATGTGAAGATGATCCAAGTGATCGAAACATGTTATTAAACAATTACATTGCAACTGTTGACGGAAATAAACACATTTAAAATCACATAGTGCAGTTGCGGACACTCTCCAATCGATCATGTCGACTATACATAATAGTTGAACACAGGATATGTTCCAAAACCCTGCTTTGAATTCGTCTATTGGTATCTCTCTCAGGTTTTTACTACACACACTTCCCTCCAGTGACAAGCTCACGATTAATTTATGTCTAACCCCTTCTTTTAGTCAAGGATGCCAGAAATTCCTATCCTCCGCAATTCTTCTTTAGCGCCGCATTTCAGTCCACTTCCTGTCTGAACTATTTGTCGTCCACATTTCACTCACGTACAAGTCAACACTTCACGAAAGGTTTTGTTTTGATGGGCGGTAGCTTAAGGGAGCGCAGGTAGGGTGTTGGAATGGCAGGAGTGTGACTCAGTGGCACCTAAACGAAGATGACAGACAGCTATGCTCTACAGCTGCCCCTCTATAGGCCTGAAATACTGCGTTTGTCTTCGTTAATATAGTCTACGCAACGATGGCCGGCCTTAGCCATGTGCAAACGCTGCAGTCGCAGAGGGCCCCGCGCTTCAAGAGGCCCCACACACAGCATTATAACTTGTCACTCGTAATTTTGTTTCTGAAACTACTTTTAATGCAATGTAATTCAAGTATATACCCATTGTGACACGACTGTGGCCACTGGAGTAGGTCTCAGAGCATGACATGTTAATACTGATCAGGATATGAAATCCATCAGATCTGACAGGATAGTCAGTAAGGGATAAAATTGATCATCTTAGAAAACTGTCCAAAGGCATGAATTGGAGTAATGTTTACAATGCTTCGTAGCACGGTTGGGAAATAATGTCCTCAACTTATTTAAAAACTACTTTCCCCCCAAATTAACAGAGATTAGACCAAAATCTATAAAGAAATCATGGATTAGTCAGGGAATAAGACAAAAAGGAAACTGTACCTGTCAATTAGAAACAGTTCAGATGTAAATGCTTTAGATTATTAAAAACACATTGCAAAATATATAAGATGGTAATCAAAGCAAATGCATTGGCAGAACAGGATAGTCACATAAGACAACAAAATAAAGAAAATATGCGATGTAGTGATGGAGGAAACTGGTAAAACCGGAAATGAAGAGGAGCACATAGCATTAAGAGTAGAAGGCTGGCCGTACGCGAGTTGCCAAATGGTCTGGAGCGCCACGTTAAGAATCGCGCGACTTCCCGCGTCGGAGGTTCAAATTTTCTCTCGGTCATAGATGTGTGTGTTGTCCTTTGGGTAGTTTAACTTAGTTTAGGTAGTTTGTAAGTCTAGGGACTGATGACCAACGTAGTTTGGTCCCATAAGAATTACAAACATTTCAACATTTTTGAGTAGATGGTTGTATGCACTGCTACTGCAATTTTCGATAACAAATTCTTAACTATTACTGAAAAGATATGGTTATCAGGGTCAGTAACTGCTGCCATGGAATATCTCACACATGTCAGTACAAATAACTACTGTAATTACTAGAAGTAATGTACACCATAAAATCCTTAAAATCAAAAACTTGCAGAGGCTATGATAATATACCTATTTAATTAAACAGTTCCTCTGATCTTAGTGATATTTTAAGTTACTTGTGTAACCAGTTATTTATTAGAGGAACATTTCCTGAATGATAGATATATGCTGAAGTAAAGTCATTACACAACATAGGAAATAAAGAAAGTCTATCAAATTTCTATACAATTTGAATTTTGCCTGTTCTCATAAATTTTAGAAAAGGTAAGATACAGTAGTCTTCTTAAAGACCTTACCACTAATAAAATATTATCCTGCAATAAAATTTGTTGGAATGACTCGGTCGCAAATGTTTTGTATGCCAACTTATGGTCGCTATTCCCAAATAAATAAATAAATACATAAATAAATAAAAAATGAGGATTTTATCAGTGAAGTGGAAAATATTATCCAGGTCACACATCGGATTACTGAACGGTAATGCTACTGAAAAGGCTATCTAACATATAGTGAGGATGTACTTCATTCATTGGACAATAAACTACAGGCCACTGGTATATTTTGTGATCTGTCAAAGGCATTTGAATGTGTAAATCACAATATCTTTTTGAGCAAATAATAATATTTCGGTGAAACAGCAAGAGCTTCAGAATGGTTCAAATCTTATATCTCTAATAGGAAACAAAGGGTGTCAATAGGAAAGATGTATATTGAACTATCAGACCTCAAAAAATTGGAAACGAACATGTGGGATCCCCCAGAGTACTATTATAAGGCACTTGCTTTTTCTTGTATATATCAGTAACCTTTCAGCAGCAACATTAACGGATGCCAAGTTTGTTTAATTTGCAGGTGACACTAAGATTGCAATAAATAGTAAATAAAATACAGCCTTAGAAAGGTCAGCTATTGAAATTTTTATGGACGTTAATAAGTAGTTCCTACCCATTTCTCTCTCGTTAAACATTGCAAAAAGAAAAAAAGTAAACCACGCTATAAACACTTTAGGACTTGTAAAAGGTTTCCTGACGTTATATGCGTGAAGTAAGATAACAAGAAGATAGAAAAAGTTGGAAGTGTCAAATTCTTAGGATTCTACTTGATAATAAACTGAACAGGGAAATGTATACCATCAGAAACAGGATATGTAAAAATGAAAAAGCTACTGTATTATGCATACTTTCTCTCCATAATATCATAGGGAATTATTTTCTGGAGCAAGATATAGTTTTCAGAACCCAAAAACGTGCAATCGAATCACTTGTGATGTCAACGGAAAAACATCCTGCAGTGGGCTAGTTATGGAACTGGGGATAATAACTACTGTTTTCAAATTCATTTATTCCCAAATGTAATTTTTCATTAAAATATTTTTTTTTCAAACCATTAGTTCATGGTATCAATACTAGAAACTAGAATAACTTGCATAAAGGTTTAAAGTAGCTTATTTTGGCTCGGAACGGTATCCACTGTTCAGCAGTACTTTATAACATTACAGCAGCCAAGAAAGTATAAAGTTCAGTTTGAAAAGAGTCTAAAGAATTTTTTGGTGGTTAACTCCTTTTACTCCATTGATGAATTTATTAGTAGAAGTGATTGATGTATGTTATTGTATATAATATTCACAAGTGTGAATATTGTGCTCAGTCTGACTTCAGTACTAATATTGTTCAGTAATGTGATCATTGTACATAATTTTTGTAACAAAAAAATTTATAATATGCACCCTGTATATTCAACATTTAGTATGTAGTAATAAATTTTATGTCCTTTAAAATGTAAATATTCTTAAGATAATTTTTTTTTTTCTGACCAATTCTACATCCACAAGGGACATTACACTTTTGGGTTCTGTGGATGGTATATTAACATATATGCTCTCATTTTGTAAGTAGTTAATTATGCCTGTATTGGGATCGAAGGAACCAGGAGTTATGTTATTCGGTTATATTCAGTGTCAAGACACGAACATTGCTCGTGCTTAAATTAACAGGTAAGCGATTAATTGTTTCTCGGCGCCTCTCTGTTCAATTTCCACTCATCGTTGTGACTAATAATCATTTGTCCGTTATCAGCTGTTGCAACTTCAGCTGCGCAGAACAGCGCTCCCTGCTTCGCTCGCTGTGAACAGTCAAATGGGACGGCAAAGTACAATACACACAGGGCGAACGACTGAAAATGCTTCGAACACACCTCGAGAACGAACCAATTATGAACATAAATAGTGACTGTTGGAAAGACATTGTCACATCGAACCTTTTCCCACAAATTGATTCAGAGAAATGGTGCCTGAGGATGTAAAAAAGCCTATTTCAGCTTCCCGGCTGTGGCCGAGCGCTCTGTCCTTAAAATACGTTACCTGCAGTAGTCTGTATGTCTATGATTAATGACCATTGCAGTTTGATCCAACAGATTTATAAACATTTGAACGCCTATTTGAACACTGGAAATCCGTTTCTCAGCTTTTATGTTGCCTACAGAATTATTCAAGATGCAGCATCTCGCAAGAACGCCTGTCATCTCTTGCCATGTTGTCAGGGAAATACGACCTGGTTTAAGAAGTGACTTTTGAAGATATTATTGATGAATTTGCTCGTCAAAAATAACAGAAAATATGTTTTGTATCAAGGAGAAGTCCTTTAATGTTTATAACCTCTATGTGTACATAAACCATTCATGCAATTCAAAGAAACTTTGGGGAACTGTTCACCGTACTCCCGCGAAGGTTTCTGACCCAAAAACAAAAAGAGCACAACACACATCTCAGGAGACAAGACGTCTTAAGTAATGACAGGCCACGGCGTGAGAATACCAAGGTTTATGCATCAATTATTGGAAAATGAGAGTTGTTAGGTACCTGAAACAAAGTTTGCATATAATTTCAGACGCTTATGGAGCTTTTTGTAACCGCCCTCTTCCCCCACCTCACAAAATGATGAAACGAAAACTACCGTTTACAGCAGTTTCGCTGTAGATGCTATAAAACTGTCGCATAAGGCTTCACCTTGTATCAAATAAAGTTATTATTACAGATTTGCATGTTACTATTTATTTTTGTCTGTAAGTCTTCTGTAATTCTCTTGGATCCAAAAGCAAACGGACACTCACTCACTGACTAAACGCGATATCTCGGAAACTACTTCACCTATGAAGCTGAAATTTGGCAGGAATGTAGTTTATAGGTAGAAAATGTCAGGTAAGATAGTATTTTGTGATAAGTGCATGGCGGAGCATACTTCTCCTACAGACTCACGAAATCTTCAGTTTCATTCCGATTTTCACGAAATTTCGATCGCTTGACTTAAAGTCAAGGGGAAGGTCACCGTCTACCTTAAGTTTAATACGGTGCATGGGGGAGAGTACTTTGTAACATAAAATTGGATCCCTAAATACCTTGGTCTCGCCGTAACTTGAGAACGGCCCGACCGTTTTATTTTATTTTATTTTATTTGTTTATTTATTTTCAGAACAAGGGTTGTATGAAATAAAACTAGAATATTTGAGAACAACAAAGTCACTTATTTTAACAACAAAGTCGTTTTTCAATGTGACCCTGTGTTTCTATTGCAACTACCTTTTTTTTAAAAAAAGAGGAATGTCACTGTCCGTATAAAAAATTTTTCGGTGCACGGTGGAGGGTACTAAACTTACGAAATTTTACAAAATGCATACTTTTGCTCCAATCTTTATGAATTTTTGCACACACAACCTTTAAACCAAGAAGAAGATCACTGGGTACATAAATGTTTGTACGGTACATGACAGAGGGTACCTTGCTGAAAACTTTGCCGAGAAAGAGAAATGTGGAACGAACAGAGAGATGCGAGAGAAAGAGGTGGATGCAGAGAGAGGGGGCTAGGGGATGTGGACTGCGAGAGTGTGAGACAAATAAACACCCAGGCAACGCCGGGTTTAAAGCTAGTTATTAATATTTCAGTAACTGTCATATTTATTAAGATTCCTTCTGCGGTTAATTATTTTCCTATCACAGAAGTACGCCTACTCTAGTACGTCTTTTGATATATTAAGGATATGTGAATGACGAAATTTGGAATTCTTTTGAACGTGACGAAGGTATATAACCTCTGCTGGAGGAGATGGATGGTTGGGGGAGGATGCGGGAGACTATGAGTGAAAGTTTTGCACACGGTCCCACCGTTTGAGAGGAGATGATGAATATTGGTGCCTAATTCTACTACTGTTGACCCTATATGTGCTATTCCATTTCAAATCGGACGACAAATGAGAAAATTGACCCCGTATTTTTTCAAATAAATGGTGGTTTCTATATGCACCAGTTAATGTAAAAGGAAACAACTGTCATGGAGTTATCCCCTAACTCCCCGGAATTTGCAATCTGAAAGTTACTCGGGAACGCGCAAAGACCTGTTAGGTCTTTTGTGCAGTTTTCCACGTCAGTGTATGTTTTGTAGAAATCTAGGGTTCAGTAACTAATATTAATGAATTGCATGTATATCTTTGTTACTCAAAATAAAAGCAATTGCATATTTCAATAGATACATGTTATTTTCAGCAAGAATGACATGTGAATTGGTTCCAGCCATATTTATCTTGGAAGAAAAAAACAACCATTGGCCATCTTCTGGTAATGCTATTAACACGCTATGTTTCACACTTTAGTATCTACTTCACATTCGTGTTTTTTGTGAGATGTAATAATTTCAGATCTTTTTTGTTTTCACCTGTTTCAGTATCAATCGCATAATCAATAGGAGTTGTAGCAATGATAATCACATTTCTTTTCGGTTTCGGTACTCACAATACCTACGTGTCTTTTGGACGCCAACTAAATGTGCTGGATTTTACATCGCGGTTTGTAACAGTCTTCTAAACGACAGGAATTTGTACTTCATGTTTCCTACAGTGTTGCAACCATATTGAGTTTTTTGTCCACCAATTCGTCTGGTAGTGTCACACCGAGAAGCAATTATGTATAGTTATGTTGCGACCTGTGTTGTGTAAAGATGCTGAAAGGCCTCTAACCACAACGTCAAATGACAATCCTATATATATATTTCCATACTGTACGCATGGAATACGTCACTGCCAACCAATGCATAAATTTTTATTCCTTACTTTTTAGGTCTCGATGGTATATATTGGGACATATTCCCCGGAAACCTACATTTTCGTCAAGTGTTAAATCAACTCCAGGAGAGTAGCTTTCCTGGTAATTTTCGACAAAATAGTGGAAAAGATAATGGATGTGTCGAAGATGATGATGTTTACGCCTCTCGTTTCTCGTCAGTCCGTCACCAAATCTGAACATATTAGGAGAAACAGCGCTTATTGCTCATCACAATTTTGAAAAGTCCTTCGACGAGATACAAGAACACGATTAGAACCTTGATCTCTGTTACATCTGTAAAAAAAGGGCGTCTCATCCCGCTCGTATTTTGCTCGCAGGTTTTTTTTTTTTTTTTTTTTTTTTTTTTTTGAGAAATTACGTCAGCTTGATGACTGGCCTCAGCCCGCAATGCTACTGCCTGCAACACTGAATCATCAAAAAATTGCTCCCAAGCTTGTAAAGGAGTTCTTCCATCTTGAGCAACACCTGTGATAGCCCATATTATACCACTGACTATATATTTCTTAATCCTCTTTTCCGCTGCAAAGCGGTTTCCTGCCTGCGTCAACAGTCAATAATTTTATCCCTCTTATTCCTGAAAACGACAAAATTGCTGTCCCCATTACGTGGGTGATTGAGCATGGAAGCCTCTTGCTCATCTTAATTCTCGGTCTGATGTGTTTCTAAATATCATTCTCGTTCCTCAACAATTTCTCCTCCATCTTCGTCTTCATCCATGAAGATCAGAGACATCTTGCGTTTCCTCTATCGGAAGACGACGAACTTCTTCGAGAAGCACAATTTTCGAAGTTTCCTTTTCACCTTTTAAGACTGCATTTTGTAGACAAAATATGAAAAATTATGGAGAGCAGAGGACATTTTCATTATAAAAAAACGCATAAATACCACATAAATATGTATAATAGTGCCTTCACTTTACAATTTATTTGAAAATTTTACTATGTATTGTTTCCGAGTTCTGAGTGCCATAAACTTGTGATTTCCTGATGTTACTTTCGATTCTTAAAAAAAAAAAAAAAAAAAAAAAAAAAGGATGCGTTTGCTTATCACAGCTGCGAAGAACGTCTACTTTCTATGACAGTATGACAGGAAAACAAAACACCAGAAAGACGCAAGGTTTCCTGCTGTCCGATTTGCTGTGGAGTGGCCCATATTTACCTACAGCTAGTTCATATCTTCGATTAGGAACCATGTTTGGAACGCAACAATACAATAACTATTTCGATAATTAAATAGGAGATTCCTTTCTGAAGAAGACCATGGTCTTAATAAGGAAAGACCCAATTAGAACCAAAATAGTTATAGAACCGAAGACTTTTGAGCAAGCAAACCATTTCAATTACAACGACAATAACTTTAAGCTTAGGTAATTCATCCGAGTATGTTGAAGAATTAACGGAAACCTAAGAGAAAGAAAACCAGGAAAGACACTCAGCTTAAATTCTACAAAACTGTCGCAGTTCCTACATTGCTCTAAGAACGTGAGACCTGGGTGATTAACCAAGAAGCTAGATAGCCGTATTCAAGCACAAGATATTCGTGAGAGGAGTCAAAGGTTTCAAGAGAGAAGACTGGCTAAGAAATCAAGATCTTAGAGAAAAACTGCAAATCTTCATCCTAAATGATAAAATTCTAGAGTAGAGAAGAAAGTGGAACAAACGTGTAGAAAGAAAATGTGAAAGGCTTCCCTTAAAGGCAATACATTATAAGTACCATGAAAGAAGAGATAGAGGAAGACCCCGACAGGCCGGCCGCGGTGTCCGAGGTGACTGAGGCGCGCCAGTCACGGTCTGCACGGCCACTACGGTCGGGGGTTCGAATCCCCCCTCGGGCATTTATATTTGTGCACTTTAATAAACTAATTTAAATTTATTGAGGCCTTACGCGTTTCGACATTCCGTCATTATCGAAGGATACAGCAAGACAATGGAATTAATATTCATCAAACATTTCGATAAAACACAAATCATTACACTCACCATATCTTTTAAAACTTATTAAAAAGTGAAACTAAACAGTCCTTTAAAAAAATTACTGTCAAAGACATATGTCAAAAATAAAATTTAAATTTGAAATTCCCCCAGAACATCCCTGTAGGATGGTCAAGTGCATACTAAATTCAGCGATGCGGTCAGTTATTAAGTGGAAAATCCGCCAGATGGCGATGTTGTCATTCTACTTCTCTCTCACTCATATATGCGCACTCACTCCCTCTGGGATTTTTTTAAAATAATAATACCTTAAACCTGCACAAGTTTAATAAGTTTTAAAATATATGGTGAGTGCAATGAATGTTTTCTCAAGGCCTCAATAAATTTAAATTTAAATTAGTGGTCAAGTGCATAAGTATGACCACGTCTCATAAATCTCTAATGGAGACAGCAAGGATTTATATTTGTGCCGTCCTTAGCCTTAGCTAGCTCATAAGTAGTTTGTAAGCTTAGGGACTGATGACCCCGTAGTTAAGTCCCATAAGTTCTACAAACATTTGATTTTGAAGACCCCGACAGAGATGGGTATCGTAACAGTCAACTCCTGCCTAATACCCGAAGAAGAAGATGAAGAAGAAGGAGATTAAAAACAATTTATTCCACTGGCTCAGCCGTCGGTAATGGCACTAGTATCGTTCAGACAGACGGTCACAGACGCCCCCCCCCCCCCCTCGGGCATGGATATTTGTGCCGTCCTTAGTCTTAGCTAGATCATAAGTAGTTTGTAAGCTTAGGGACTGATGACCCCGTAGTTAAGTCCCATAAGTTCTACAAACGTTTGATTTTGAAGACCCAGACAGAGATGGTTACCGTAACAGCCAACTCCTGCCTTATACCTGAAGAAGAAGAAGATGAAGAAGAAGGAGATATTTGTGCCGTCCTTAGTCTTAGCTAGATCATAAGTAGTTTGTAAGCTTAGGGACTGATGACCCCGTAGTTAAGTCCCATAAGTTTTACAAACGTTTGATTTTCAAGACCCCGAGAGAGATGGGTATCGTAACAGCCAACTCCTGCCTAATACCTGAAGAGAAGAATAAGGAGGAGGAGATTAAAAGCAAGTTATTCCACTGGCTTAGCCGTCGGTAATGGCACTAGTATCGTTCAGATAGACGGTGACAGCAGTGGGTGTATATTTTGGACGGTGTGAAGGCTTCATTTTCGGCCTCAGGTAGTGGCGTCTTGGTGCGGCCCTTGAGGAGGCCCTCCTGGTCGGCAGTGCTGCCGCTTCCGGAAGCTCCCGAGTCAGGGCGCATTGTGGCGCGCCAGGTAATCGTCGCTAAATTACCCGCCGCATTGTGCCGCCTGCACACAATCACCTACACCTGCACCTGCGTCTGGGACCGGCCTAGCTGGACGCCTGCACTGGCCATTGGCCTGTGTTCCACACACACGGGTGCGGCCGGTTTGTTCCCTATTATCCATTACAGACTTATACTGCTCTCAATAAGATCGGCGAAATATATTCCTTTGTGCCTGCTTACTGTGTTCGTCTCTCAGCCCCCCCCCCCCCCCCACTGCAATCTACGACGTATGTCCACAAAGTATGTTCTACATCTACATCTACTTACATACTCCGCAAATCACCGTAAAGTGCGTGGTGGAGCGTACACTGTACCACTACTAGGCATTTCCTTTTTCCTATTCCACTTCCAAATGGAACGAGGAAAAAAAGAATGCCTATATGACTCCGTACGAACCCTAATTTCTCTTATCTTGTCTTCGTGATCACCACGCGAAATGTATGTAGGCGGCAGCTTCAAATTCCGGCCCTCTAAACTTCCTCAACAGACATTCGCGAAAAGAACGTCGTCTTTCCTCCAGCGATTCCCAATTGAGTTGCCGGAGCATTTCCGTGACACTCGTGCATTGGTCGAACCTACCGGTAACAAATCTAGCTGCTCGTCTCTGAACCGCCTCTATGTCTTCCTTTAAACTGATCTGCTGCGGGTCCCAAACACTTGAGCCGGCCGCGGTGGCCAAGCAGTCTGCGGCGCGTCAGTCACAGTCCGCACGGCCACTACGGTCGGGGGTTCGAATCCCCCTCGGGCATGGATATTTGTGCTGTCCTTAGTTGTAGCTAGTTCATAAGCAGTTTGTAAGTTTATGGACTGATGACCCCGTAGTCAAGTCCCATAAGCTCTACAAACATTTGATTTTTTTTAAACGAGCAATACTCAAGACGTAGTCGTACAAGCGTTTAATACGCGGTCTCCTTTACAGGTGAAGTACATCTTCCCAAAGTTCTCCCAATAAACCGAAGTCGGCTGTCCGACTTACTCACAACTGTCCTTACATGCTCGTTCCATTTCATATCGCTCTGCAATGTTACTCCTAGATATTTGAACGACGCGACAGCATCAAGAAGCTCACTACTAATGCTGTATTCGAACATAATGGGATTGTTTTCCTACTCACGCTCATCACCTTACATTTTTCGACATTGAGAGCTGGCTGCCAATCTTCGTACCAACTAGAAATTTTGTCTAAGTCATCCTGTATGCTATTACATACACCACAGCATCATCAGCAAACAGCCGCAAATTACAACTTACTCTGTCCATCAGATCATTAATATAGATAGAAAATAATAACGGTCCTATCACACTCCCCTGGGGCACGCCTGGCGATACACTCGCCTCTGATGAACACTCGCCGTCGAGAACAACGTACTGCGTTCTATTACTTAAGAATTCTTACAGCCAGTCACAAATCTGTGAACCTATTCCATAAGTTCGTATCTTCGTTAGCACTCTACAGTGTGGCACCGCGTCGAACGCCTTTTTGAAGTCGAGAAAAACACAATCCCCCTGTTGCCCTTCATCCATGGCTCGCAAGATGTCATGTGAGAAAAGGGCAAGCTGAGTTTCACATGAACGATGTTACCTAAACCCGTGCTGATTCATGGAAAGAAGCTTTTCCGTTTCAAGGAAATTTAGTATATTCGAACGGAGAATATGCTCCAAAATTCTACATGAAACTGATGTCAACGATATTGGCCTGTAATTGTATGGTTCCGTTTGGTTATAAACGTGTACAAATACAGAAAACATATTTATTGTACAAAAATATACAACTATTGAACTACTTTTCTAAGTTAGCTTCCGAAATTTTGTAGGTATTTGTCATAGCGTGGCAGAAGTCTTTGTATGTCTTCCTCGTAGAAGGTTGCCGCCTGTGTATTCAACCGTGTGGTAACATGTTCTTTCAGCTCGTCATCATCGCTGAAGTGATGTCCACCAGGTGTAAGAAGAAAGTCGCTAGGATCGAGGCTGTACGGAGGATGATCAAACACGTCCCAGTGAAATTCCCGTAAGAGCCGTTTGGTCACATTCGCGTTGTGAGGTCGGGCGGCAACGTGAAGGGAAGAAGAAGATTCCTTTCATCTTTTCTTACTCCTAAAATCTGTGCTTGGTGGTCGACACTTCAACGATGATGAGCTGAAAGAACATGTTCGCCACATGGCTGATTACACAGGCGGCAACCTTCTATGAAGAAGGCAAACTTATGCTACGCTATGACAAGTGCCTACAAAATTTCGGAAGTTATGTAGAAAAGTAGTGTAACTTGCAGATTTTTATACAATAAATATTTTTTCTGTATCTGTATACGTTTGGTTTATATAACCAATAGGAACTTACTATGTGGACATGCCTCGTATATCTACATCTACATAAGTGTTTTTCAGTGCGCGGCAGAGGGTTCATCAAATCACTTTCATGAATTTTCTCTGCAGTTTCATTCAATAGCTCGCGAGAGAAAAAGAACACCTAAATCTTTCTCTTTCCGATCTGATTTCTCTCTTATTTCATTTTATGATCATGTCTCCCTATCCAAGTGGCTGTTAACAATATATCATTAATTAAAACTTCCGGGCTATGTTGCCGTGGTCCATCAATAAAACTTCTTACTCTCGACTTTCTTTGCCTACTGCGAGCAACATCTTCGAGGGTTAATCGACGACTGCCTACAAGGAGCTGGAGGTCCTTCTCATATAGAGGGCATAGATGGTGCCACCACTTGTCACGTGCTGCCGACTATGAAGCTATCTTTGACCAACGTCATCTCTCTCGATTATAAATAGTCGATTGTCATAACTTTGGTTCAAGGTTGACCGCCAAATCTTATCTAATTTCAAACATTCTTCTTTCCTGTTAAAATTATTGTGATGTATCTGTATTTCTATAGCATCTCTGTACCTGCGTGTGTAATAATGCGACGTCCTGGATAGCACGCTCTGCCACAGCTGACTTGTCTGTGTGACCCAGACGACAATTCCTTTTATATTCCAATATGCGAGTATTAACACTCCTTTTTGTTGTTCCTAAATACACCATGACACAGCTACAGGGAATTCTATACACCCCAGGGGTTGCTAGGGGATGCCGTGCGTCTTTGACTGAACCTAATCATTTGCTAATTTTCTTGGTAGGTCTAAAGACAGTCTGCACTTGAAACCTGGATGAAAGGAAGAAAAAGGTTTCCGACCGACGTTGTTGTGGCTTGTTTTCGGACCCTTTTTTTCATGGATGGAGCGCTCGATCTATCTCTTTATCGGTGTATCCATTTTTCTTAAACGCTGTTCGCAAATTGTTTAATTCATCTCTCAAATAAATAGGATGATGGTTCGAATCCTTATGAAGCTAACGATCCGTGTGGGTGTCTTTCCTGTATACCTTATGCCCTAAGGTTCCATCCACCGGTCTGATTATCGATACATCCAAAAAATTCAACTGTCCGTTTTCCTCTTTCTCCATAGCAAATTGTATCTGCTGATTAATAATATTCAGGTGTCCCAAAAAGCATTTAATTCTTCATCACCGTGATTCCATATCACAAAAGAGTCATCCACGTACAATATATGTTCGCATTCGGAAGAGGAAGTTGGTGAAATAAATTTCGCAAATAGATCTCGCCGCAACAAATAACGCATCTCCATTAATGATTTACACCCCAATTCGGGCGTAAATTCCGTGACACTTTCTCCCCTATATCGCGACAATAGAAACGAGCTGCTCTTCTTTGAATTTTCTATACTTTACTTTCCGCTTCCGGGTGAGAGCATTTAAACTGTCTTCTTCCAAAACTCTGCAGCTTTAATAGCCTTGTCATTACATAAAAGCAGATCTTCCGCTGTGCCAAGAACTACTATCCTTGGGCACATGAGTAAACGTCCATTAGTCTATATGTTTCCGCATTCACATTGGTCATCTTCAGAATATCCCCACTTAACCATATTTTAATAATGATTCTGTAGCCAAGATAGCATTTTTCATTTATTATGTTACAGGTTTCTGCGTGCTCGAAGCCATCTTCAGACCTGTCGTATTTTACATAACTTCACAACATTTTTCCATCTTCCAATGGTTCTGAAGCGAGGTACTTCAAAGTCTAACTTCAATATTAATATTGAATTGATATTGATATAGTCTCTTATTTGGCGGTGCTATGGCCGCAAATGGATAGATTTTGTTGACAGGAGTCGGCCTTAAGCAGCCAGTGACAGTCCTGACAGTCTCATTTAAATTTCTACTTGTTTGGAGTTTTCTGTACATCGTCCGTCAGTCCCACTTGGTGTGAACCCTCAATGCCCAGCAATATTCCAAAATAGGACGCACAAGTGTGGTGTAAGCAGTTTGTTTGGTAGAGCTGTCGCATCTTCTATGTGTTATGCCAATGAAACGTCGTCTTTGGTTTGCCTTCCCTGCAATATTTTATATGTATTCTTTCCAATGTAAGTTGTTCGTAATTATTACTCCTAGGTATTTAGTGGAATTGACGGCCTGAGAGTTTCACCGAAATTTAAGGGATGTATTTTAGCTATCATATGGATTACCTCAGACTTATTTTTATTAAGGGTCTATTTCCAATTTTTGCATCATGCTTATATCTTTAAATCATTTTGTAGTTGCTTTTGATCTTCTGGTGACTTTACTAACTGATAAATGACAGTAGGGGACCTATGACACTTCCCTGTGAAACGCCAGATATTACTGCTGTTCTACTCAATGACTTACTGTCAATTAAAACGTACTGTGTCCTTTCTCATAGGAAATCACGAATCCAACCGTACAACTATGGCGCTATACCATAAGCACATACTTTAATTAGAAGACGCTTATGAAATACAGTGTCAAAAACCTTCCGGAAATCTAGAAATACGCAATCTGACATCCCTTGTCGATAGCACTCATCGCATCATGCGAGTAAAGAGCTAGCTGTGTTTCACAAGAACGGTGCTATTTGAATCGGAATAGATTATTGGGTCACTAATTCGTTCATAAAATTTGAGAAAAGAATATGTTCTAAAATCCTACATTAATGATATGGGGCTGTAATTCTGTGCATCACTCCTCTTGTCCTTCTTGAATATTGGAGTGACCTGTGCAACTTTCCAATCTTTGGTTACTGAACGTTCGCTGAGCGAGAGGTTGTATATGATTGTTAGATACGTGGCTATGTCACCAGAAATTATGAAACTTTCATTGCCCCCCCCCCCCTCCATCCCATTCCCTGGAATTCAAGATTGACGGTTCCATGATGTAACAAATGCGTCTTACCTCCTTTTCGTTAAGGTGTGCCATAAATTTCTTAACTCTCCAATTCCGCTCGGTACCTCCTCATTAGTTACACATTCTCCTGTACCACGAACATTCAAATGTTTCTATAATTTTTCTGTCTGAACTCGTTATCGCCCTCGTTGACGCTCCTACAAGGCTACCCACCAAACTTAGACGGTAGATTTGCTGCAGCGGTGGGTAGTTGGTTGGTGAAATTAAGCAAGGATATTTCAGGTTCCATTTGTTTATATAATACAATCAGAGGCTGAGGGCCAACAAGACAGTTCAGATAAATGATGCAAGGCAGAAGGCCAAGTTGAGAGAACCAATTTTTATATAAGTTATTGCTTTAAAATGCAATAAAAGACACAACGGGCCCAGCTATTTAAGCGAAAGTAGAAAATTTTAAATGAAAAGCAACCCTTATAAATAAAATAGAATTTACACATGACCCCTGCAATTTGAATGAAAACAGTTCAGCTTGATTATCAAAATCACACTAAACTGGGGCTCCAAATTTTAAGTGAACACTGCCCTTTAAAAATACAATTACCAGAACACACTAAAGGCGAGCTCGAAAATTCTGAGTTCAACTAATAGAGGATGGTAGCAGGAAACTGCGCTCAATGATACCAATAGACAGAAGGTCAATTAAACAACACAGAATAAAATTTACAAATGAGCCCTCTCCTCACGGGTCAAGGAGAACACCATTCAGAAGACAATCAACACGCGACAGATCAAGCAGCGGTGCATGCACAGTGAGATCGATGGTACTTGCGTCAGTAATTAATTCCAAGAGAGGGTCAATCGAAGAGACAGGAGCCAGGATGGCTCACAGATAGATGTCTTCGTTAAAGACTTCCTACCAGTTAATCTAATATTCGATACCAACAAGTTTCCCTTTTACAGAACAGCTTTACTGCAGACAGCCATTCTGCAGTTTATATGTCCCATCAGAAATAATTGTGTTACCCAAATAACAAAGCTCATCTACTACTTTTTCTACCTAGTTACCTTCCTTCATCATCACTTGATTTTCTTACACAGATTACCTTTACTGTTTATAACCTACCCTCCGTTGAACATATTATCCACTCTGATGAAATTTCTAATGTCCATTGTCATAACATAGTGTGGTGTCGCACAAGTACAAAGTGCGCGCCACCTGCTTTCGCCGCGCGCCGCCATGCACGCACGGCGCGGCGTTCTCACGACGACAGCCACGAGCGCCCTCTGCGACAACGCCGCTCGTGGCCACCACTGAAGGACACCGGTCACTTCGGACGGAGATAGCAACGAGTTAGAACCTTCGTAATCAGATAGGCACCAGTGAAGACTTTGCTATCGTACAGGCACTAGGCAGGCCTCTAACAACTATGTATCAACATTCTGCAGTACTTTGTAAAAGTTAAGTATTGTTACATTCTGTGCAATATATATCTTTCTAATTTACTCTAGTGTTTATAGTTTCTGGCTGCTCCCCTCCGTACCTGCATCTGCGTGCTATTTTTGTTCCTGTGTCGGGCTCATTCCACTCGGCCACCGACACCTACGACGAGGCTGGGACACAAAAGCGGCGACGAAGTTGGGACACAAAACATAGGACTTAACTACTGTGGTTATCAGTCCCTGGGCTTATAAACTACTTAAACTAACCTAAGAAAGAAAGAAGAAGAAGAAAAGAAAACACCACACACACACAAACACACACACACTTGCACGAGGAACGATTCGAATCTCCGACGGGGGAAACTGTTCGCTCCGCAGCAAAGCGTCTTAGAATGCTCCCCATCTCACCGCGGTCCATTCAGTTTCTTCTCCGATGACAATGCCATCGGCAAATCGCAAAGGTTTATTTTTCCCTTTGACTAGTGTTTGGTTTTCTGTACAAGTTGACCATAACTCATCCTACATGCTGTGGAAAAGTGCATTCCACTGAAAATCATCGAAATCTTTCACCAAATCTACAAAAGCTAAAACGTTGTTATGCCTTTCCTTAACCTAAGTTATAATGTATTGCCACAGGTACTCCGCCGACCGCAGTGGCCGAGCGGTCTGCGGCGTGCCAGTCAGGGTCTGCACGGTCACTGTGGTCGGGGGTTCGAATCCCCCCCCCCCCCATCTTTGGCATGGATGTTTGTGTCGTCTTTAGTGTAAGCTTGTTTAGTATAGGGATTGATGACCTCGAAGTTAAGTCCCATAAGCTCTACGAACATTTGAATTTGAAAAGGTATTGCTTCCTCTTGTCACGATTCCAAAGCGATCTTCTCTGAGATCAGATTCCACCAGTTTTTCCATTCATATATATAATTTTTATATTAGTATTTTCCTACCGTGATTTATCAATTTGATACTTCTATAATATTCACACTTGTCTGTACTTGGTTTTGTTACAATCGTAGTTGTTAACTTCTTTTTGAAGTCTTACGGTATTTTTCGTGGCTCATACGTATTACGCACAAGATGGAAGAGTTTGTTCATGGCTCGCTGTAGCAACAACTTCAGCGATTGAGAATGGGGCTAGTTTCCTAAGATATCTTTCAGTCGTCTGTCAAATTCTTCTCGCGGTAACGATATCGCCTATTTCATCCTCATCTACTTCCTCTTTAATGTCTACAATATTGCCTTAATTTCCTTTGTATACATTCTATATACTGTTTCCACCTCTCAGATTTTCGTTATTAGCTTAATACTGGTTTTGCCACCTGAGCTCTTGATATTCATACAGCTGCATTTCTTATCTCTGTACGTCTCTTTTTCCCCGGAGCTGATATCCATTATTTCCCTAGTTATAGGGTAAGGTGGTACAATTTCGGATAAATGTTATTGTAACTAGAAATATATTGAGAAAATATGTAATTTTAATTATAGAACTTGTTCTTTGATGTTTAACTAATACGTAACACAAATATTAGACAATTATAAATGTCGGTATAGACACACAAAAAAGTTACAGAATTGAGAAAAATCGATCGAAAATGTACCACACTACGTACAATTATGATCACTTGCTAGTAGAATTTTGAGTAAGGGCATCTTTCACATAAAAACACTTTTTCCGTCAGGCACCAACGCATACTTCATAGTACCAAACATTGCATTTTGGGTAGAGAATCTAGTCACCCTTAAATAGAAAATTTATAAGAGCTCGTTAGACTAAGTAGCTTCACTTACCTCCTTACGGGAAAAAATTATCTCTCTTTATCACAAAGTGGTGTATTCTTTGAAAAGTCAGGAGGAGCTTTAGAAACCTGCGACGCTACAATGCCACACATCGAGATACTACGAGACTGACAAATGGCGCGAAAATTTATGTTGATCAGAATTGTACCTATATCGACTTTGTGCCACCTTACCCTACTTTAGTCTACAGACTTGCAATTGTCCTTAAGCAACTCCTGTTTAGCTACTTCAGACATCGTAAGGCGTGCTCCATGGGAGTTGTGATAGGACCATTATTATTTTCTATCTAAATAAATGATCTGATGGAAACAGGTAATTTGCGGCTGTTTGCTGATGATACTGTGGTGTATGGGAGGGTATCGTCTCTAACTGACTGTAATAGCATACAGGATGACTTAAACTAAAATTCTAGTTGATGTGAAGCGTGACAGCTAGCTCTAAATGTAGAAAACTGTAATGCACACGAGTAGGGGAAAAATCAGATAATGTTCCCATACAGCGTTAGTAGTGAGCATCCTGATGCAGTCGCGTTATTAAAACATCTAGTCGTAACATTGCAGAGCGATATGATATGGTACGACTATGTAAGGACAGTTGTGAGTAAGGCGGACTGCTGACTTCGGTTTATTTGGAGAATTTTGGAAAGATGTACTGCATCTGTGAAGGAAACCGTGTAAACCGTAGATCCGTTTAAAGGAAGACATAGAAGCAATTCAGA
This sequence comes from Locusta migratoria, assembly GCA_026315105.1. NCBI lineage: Eukaryota > Metazoa > Arthropoda > Insecta > Orthoptera > Acrididae > Locusta > Locusta migratoria. Next base: position 463,425,459 of record CM048745.1, on the reverse strand, counting down.
GGCAAGTAGCGAGGTTGATTACTGGCATGTTCGATAAATGCGCGAGTGTCACGGAAATGGTCCGAGAACTCGATTGGGGACGCTGGAGGAAATACGACGTTCTTATCGATAAATTCTGTTGAGGAAGTTTAGAGGGCCGGTTGTAGTAGGTGTCGGTAGAAAGAGACCGACACAGGAATAAAGGATGCACGCGTGTGCAGGTACGGAGGTGATCAGCCAGTGAGACAGCAGAAATTAGAAACAATAGAGTAAATTAGAACGAGATATATATTTCATAGAGACTTAGTAATACGTAACTTTTACATAGTTCTTGACTGCAGAATGCTGATACATAGTTTAGATAGGGGAGGCTTAACTGGTGCCTATCTGATTCCCAAGTGAACGATGCAGCAGTCGTGGCCACGAGCAAAGTTGCAGCAGAGGGCGCTCGTGGCTGACGTAAGAACGCCGCGCCGTGCGTGCATGGCGGCGCGCGGCGAAAGTACGTGGCGCGCACTTTATACTTGTGCGACACCATAGGGCCGGAATTTGAAGCTGAGCGTAGAAAGATCTTTCTGCCACGTACTTAAATGTCGCATAATGACCACAAAGACAAGGTAAGAGATTTTAGGGCTTGTACGGAGCTATATAGATAGTCTTTTCTCGTTCTATTTGGGAGTGGAATAGGAAAGGAAATGCCTAGTAGTGGAACAGTGTACCCTCCACCACGCACCTTACGGTGGATTGCGGAGTATGTATGTAAATGTAGATATACATTATTCTATTCACTTGCATTTGTCCTTTAGCAACACCTGCTTATATACCTAATACAAATGTTTGTATAGCTTATGGGATTTAACATCAGTCCCTAAAATTACAAACTACTTATCAACTAGCTAACATTAAGGACGTCAGAAATATCCATGCCCGAAGGGGGATTCCAACCCCCGACCGTGACTGGCGCGCCTCAGTCCCCTCGGCCACCGCGGCCGCCAATACCTAATTCCTTAGCCATGTATACTCCTTTTACCTCATCACTTGCTACACTTTTATATTTTCTACTTTCATCAATTTAGTTCAGTACGTGCCGTCATATCCAAGGATTAGTATAAAGCCTTGCCCTTCTACTTATACAGTCTTCTAGAACCTTCACCACCTTGCCTCCCATAGCCATCCATTCTTCTTCTGCACAACTTTCTTGCCGCTAATTGCTCAAAGTAGCTCTCTCGCCCGAGAAGCGGCAGCCTCCGGCGGTGAGTTTGTATCTGTTGCTCTGGAGTATCAGGTCAGAAGAGCGCCGCTGCTGCAGGGTGCGGAATCCGGCCCGTTAATATCAGCGGGCAACATCTCGGCCCGAGGCACAGTTATTGCCTGGCGCCCGGCGCCCGGCTCGCGAAGACAGAAGGCGCCGCATCAGGTAGTGCAGCCGACATAATGGCCGCCCAACAATGGTCCGCAGTCTGGAGATTTAATTAAGATAAACGGCAGCCACGCCGTGCCGCCGCGCCGCCCGGCCTCTTGATTACCGAGGCAGGCCGAGGCGACGGGACAGCGCGCACTGCGCATGCGCGCGCCGCCGGCCGAGCAGCGCCGATCGTCCGGCTGTCTATTCGCGTAGTTACAGGAACTCACCAGTGGCGGCTGGTGATAATGGGCTAATGTGCTGCAGCACACTGCAAATACGTTACTAAAATTATGCCATTACTCTTCGAAAGCGAGCTAGAAGTCGCTGTAAAATTACATCCTTTCTCTTGGAATGCGATCCAGATATCACAATAAAATTATGCCAATTCCCTTCCAACACGTATTACGATGCTAGTAATAAGGATGAAGACGCATTCTGGAGCTCTCTCGCCGCGATAGCTGGAAACCAGCTCCGTGTGCTGAAGTGGGATTCAGCCGCGCTGGTACGTGCGCAGAGAGGCGGCGCAGTCGTCTGTTCGCTAGTGCGCATGCGCAGACGTGACGTCAGGTCTGGCGACTCGTGTGCTGAGACCGGCTGCAGCACCAGATCAATATTTCTCTTCGCACTGCGTGTAACGGTTGCGGAAGAATAGTATACGACGAATATTGCGGCATACACAATCAAATAACGCGCTGGCTCAGGCGTCTTGCGCGTTGTCTCTCAAACCCACTTGTGTGAGGCTCGTATTCAAATACCTCTGAGTCCAAATTTTTAATTTCTGTAAATAAAACTTCAATCACAAACAACATTAGTAATGTATAGCCCACATGCGAGTGAAACTGCGCTTTTCAGCCAAGCAGTTTCATTGGTCACTTGTGCAGAACGCAGATGACGTGCTGGAGATATTGTTAAGCACCGTTATTTCCATTGTCAGTTACGCTTTTCATTTTAGTATATTTTGTTTCCCGTATCTTTTTGTAACATTGCAGCACACTGGTAAAATTTTGTACGAGCCGCCACTGGAACTCACACGGTTCCAAACGTTGTATATCGATAGAGTATCAACCAAAACTTTTATATTATTCGTGCTATGTGCTGCCGTCCAGAAAAACGTGTGTAAACGGGAATTAATATGTAACACCTGACCTACGGAGCACAGGAAAAGCGTATCTGTAGGGGTCTGCCACGCTGAACTTACGTGGGGTAGTTGATAGAGCAAATGTTTGTCGTTATCAGGGTTCTCGGATATTTTTTTTTTTTTTTTTTTTTTTTTTTTTTATGACGTCGCAAATTGTTCTACGTCGGCAAACGTACACCGAGTGTTACATGGGACAACATGTTCCTGAAATGTAAAAGGACTGTGCAATGAAGGCTTTCACGTTCGGATGTCATAGTTGTTGGTAGAACTTCCGGGTTATAAGGCCGTGGTCCATAAAACTTTCCAATTTCACCTAACGTTTCGTCAAGAGCTGCGCCGGTCATCTTCAGAGGTCTTCTTACTTGCGTTGAGTCTTGCCGACTGATGAGTCGGGTGTCTGAGAGCGCCAAATATACTGTGAAAAGTGGGCGTGGTCAAGCTGTCACGTTACCAACAGAGATAGTCCTTGTCAAAGATGTCGTGTGTTTGCCCACACCATCAAGTGGGGCTGACGTTGCTGTCCAGTCCGTAGGCTACTGCTAATGCTGCAGCTGAAAGTGCTGATTTGCGAAATGAACCCGTGAAACGTTATAGTAACTCCCCTTTAATAATTTTAAACGTATCGCAAGGAAAAGACTCTAGGTGGGACTTGAACCAACGACCCTTTGTTCCATGAATTAAAGCTTTGCCAACTAGCCCAGACTAGCGCAACCTCATAAGCTCTCACAGTTATGCTTTCCACGTTCCCCCTAGCTTAGGTGTTACTATAAGACACACTTACTTCAGCCAAGAACTCTAGTTCATTTTTTTTTACCGTTTTCGATTAACTATGCCATTATTCTCAGAAAAAAATTGTACATTTTTCTCGTATTTTCAGTAAAATAAAGAGTTACTTGTGAAAATGAAATGTAAGGAAAAGAACATTGTCAAACGATAAAAATTTTCATCGCCGAAGTGGATAGTTATCTGTATTTAACATTTAAAAATTGTGTGCGTTTTTGCCACACGTAACAAGGATACTAATTATTATAGTTTACCCACGTTCTCATGGACTGCAGTACATACCACGAATTATATAGAAGTTTCGGCTGATACTTTATCGATATAAGCGTTTGGTACCGATCTGTCTCACATCTGAAGGTTTGGGTGTCAGTCTACATGCACAGTGGATGTCGTCAGCTTCGACGAGAACTCTTTTTTAACACTTAACATACCAAGCGGGGTCCTCTAGGAACCTCACAGATTTATTCTTCATTTTTATGTGTCGTGCATCTATTTAAGATATTTCATAATCACATCTATCATGTGTTTGTTAAAAATTGTAGAAAAAATATAATAAAACAAAATAAAAACGTACTTGGGGCTCTCGCGAGAACCCGATTGGTACTTCGGGTTCTAACGGGACCCCGCTTGGTAGATTACGTTACATATTAATTTTTATCTATTTCTCAGACTTTGGGCACTGTAAATTTAATAAAAATATCCCACAAGCAAATCTCAGACGTTGAAATTCTTCGGGTGCTTAACGAAAGTGATCTCACTGACACAGAAAATGCCTTGAACGAATCTGATGAGGGTTACATTCCAGAACGAGATGCATCAGAATCGGAAGATGATATTTAATTCAGATGAAAATGACAGTGCCGGCGAAAATTCTGATGAGGTTTCTGATGAGGGAGATGAGTTCATTGCAAAGTGAGGACGAAAATGGACAATTTATGTGACTCGTAGTCGTCAGTGTAACACTGTGAATGGAACTTCCGGGCCAACGCGAGAAAGTCATCTTGGATGTTTTCAACAGGTTTTTTATGACACAATTGTAAATACTGTACCTACCCTCACCAGTGCTGAAGCGTCACGTGTTGTTCAGCATTACAATGCAAATGCTGCTGTGACCAGTATGAGAATTTGGACAGACGTAGATTCTGTCGAACCTAGAGTGTCTTTTTGGTGTGCTACTTATTGCTGGAGCTTTCAGTTGCCGAAAGGAATCAGTTTCTGAAATGTGCACGACGAAAGCATTTGTCGTGCAGTTTTCACTGCTGACATTTCACGGAATCTGTACCATTTGAATTAAATCCGTATTTGTGAAATTAGATCTGTGGCTTGACTTATATTGTACCCTGAATTATACATTTACACTATTACATGTACAATCATAATGTAATATATCGGTATGCTGTGAATATTGTATGTATCTTCAGTGCTACAAACACAAAAATAAAAATATTATTTGATGTCAACAATGGCTACACAACTAAAATATAGTTTTAGTCATTCAAAGAACGTAATTAGAGTAATGCTGTACACAACTCTGTTGAGCAAATAAAAGAGAACATGGGGTTCTCAGAGGACACCAGCTTGGTAAACATCGTTGATGACACAGGCTTGGTATGTTAAAGGTTATTCAACATTTAATTAGATGTACTACCAAATGCTGACCCCCATATATATATCGTTACTTTGCGGATTTTAAAAAAAATGGTTATGATTTCAATGTTAGATTGATAGAAAAACAAGGTCGATTATGCAAGAGACGATTGCGACGACGATCGCCGAGGAAATGGATTCTTTCCCCTTTTATTTAAGATGATTCTGGATGTAATTATGAACACGAGAAAAGAAAATGAAAGGAATTCAACTTGGGACTACAGAAAGAGCAGAGAATCAATGTGATGTGTCTGGCTTTCGCAGACGATCTTGCCATCCTGAGCAACAATAGAGGGAAAGCCACACTTGTCCTGGAGAAACTGCACGAAATATCACAGAAAGGTAGTCTACAAATTTCCTATGCCAAAACTCTGTACATGGATAGAAAGGCAGCTAAGAACCTGCCCGTCACCACCTGGTGCGGGAAAGTGGCACAAGTAACAAGCTTTGAATACCTAGGAGAGATCATCCAACCATCAGGACTGAACAGAATAGCCAATCAAGAAAGAATCTCCACATTACAAAAAGCATATCTGCTCACTTGGAATCACTAAGATAAACGATCTATTTCTGTTAACGCAAAAATAAGACATTACAAAATAGTAGTTCTACCCGAAGCACTCTACGCCCCAGAACTACGGGGATTCATGGTCACACGAAAATAAGAGAAATTGAAAAGCAGGAAAGGATAATTGTTAGGAACATACTCGGACCAGTTTTCCGTGAAGGAAATTAAATAAAGAGACCGATTAGAGAGATTATATTACAAACACACATACACAATAACTAACACCTTTTGAAAGATAAGGTTGAAATTTTATGGAAATATCAGCAGGTTGCGCTAGAACAGGCTTACAAAACATATCTTTCAGATAGTTAAAACCAGCAAAAACAACACCAAATGATTAACTGAAACAGAAGACGACATTAAAGAACTGAGAATCGCACAGGGCAACATTAACAATTGAGAGCAGTTCAGAAATATCATAAATAAACATACATTTAAACAGGAACATACCGAGAAAAGAACAGGAAATAAATAGAAGAGCGCAAGAAAGAACACAGCGAGCGTATGAAAATAATATGGGAAGAAAGGAGGAAGAAAAAAAACAATGACTACTCAAGTTCAATCTCTCTCTTAATAGGGAATATTCGATAAATTAACAGCACATGAGTCACCTAATATTACCACTGGTAATATTTAGTAAACCACAACAAATATTGAATAACTAGTTCCACAGACCGAAAGTGGGGAGAGAGGCTGATGTAATTGGTTAATACAAACCATGATTATGATTTTCAAGAAAAAATATGTTTTTTTTCCAGTGGATACCTATTATCATTTTTTGCACAGCTGAAAACATAAAAAGATTCTGAACCAATGCAGTTCATTACATTGTAAAATGTTAATTAGATCCAGAGTGATTGTAACTTAAATTTGACGCTTGAGTAACTCCTTAGTAGTTCAGTCGTATGTCTCGGAGAGAAGCGTAATAATTAGGTTTTCTTTTATGAATTTATCAATTGTTTTAAAAAATTGATTTTATGACTTTATATAATAAAAGAAACTATTTTGGAAATTGAAATAGAAATGTCCTCTTATGAAACAATCAATAAATTCTGGAGCCACTTCAGCTGTTTTTATTGAGATCCTTTTATGTACAGGTCCACAACCGGTTTCGCGTCAGTAGAGACGCATCTTCAGGTGTTAAACTTTTTATTCTCTCGTCATAATTCGCTACTGAGACCCAACATTCTAGTTGGTTTCATCCGTCAATTGGTTAATAATTCAATAGGGCCAAATACATGGGTCCAAGTCCAAAATCAAATGGTTGTCTTTCAGGATAAAAAAAAAAGTCCATGTTTTTTTATCCTGAAAGACAACCATTTGATTTTGGACTTGGACCCATGTATTTGGCCCTATTGAATTTTTAACCAATTGACGGATGAAACCAACTAGACTGTTGGGTCTCAGTAGCGAATTATGACGAGAGAATAAAAAGTTTAACGCCTGAAGATGCGTCTCTACTGACGCGAAACCGGTTGTGGACCTGTACATAAAAGGATCTCAATAAAAACAGCTGAAGCGGCTCCAGAATTTATTGATTGTTTCAGACATTTCTTTTTCAATTTCCAAAATAGTTTCTTTTATTATATAAAGTCATAAAATCAATTTTTTCAAACAATTGATAAATTCATAAAAGAAAATGTATTTACTCAGCTGCGGATGCCCCAATTATAAAATAACTTGAAATAATTAGGGATACAAAACGAATAGTGATCTAACTTAGGTGCAGATTGAACAGCACATTAAGTCCACATGCTAACATTTTTATTACTCTATTTCTGTGAAGAAAATGTACATTAATACGAGAATTTCGTCAAACTTACAAATTTGCATTTTGTTTTCTATTACTGAATGTAAAAGAGTATGTCCTGATATTTCAGGCCAACAAACTTTCTAAGTGGTGCACATTATTTGCTGCACACATTTGCAATCTACCGCGTAATGAATTTCTTACACGACGCAGTACATCTGGTATAATGTTGCCACTGGCTGCTTCAGTATGATGTTTCAAATCCTCTGGGTTGTAGGCACATTACCGTACCCCACAGAAAGAAGTCTAATGGTATAAGATCAGGAGAACGGTCTAGCCTGTTTATGAGCCCGCCATGTCCTATGAAACGCCCGTCGAATATTCTGTCAAGGATCAGCCTAGTGATAACTGCAAATTGTACAGGACAACAATTTAAAAAAAAAAAAAAAATTAAAAAAAAAAAACATAGCTCATGTATATAAGGATTAAATATCTCATTTCTACAGGTATATGCCATTTGACTCTTTTTTCTCAGTCTCCACCTCCATTACAGAGTCGAGGCCCTGGCATTTCTTTACACTATTTCAATTATTTACAGTTCCTAATAGGTGTTTAAATTTTTTCTATGTATTTGCTTATCCGATTCTTACATAAGTGAGTGAATTACAGAAATTGGAGACTATCTGATGTGCCTGCATGTCGAACTTGTAATTATCGGTAATAGGCCTCAACTTCTGTTCAAGTAACAGATAAATTGTGACGTTTATTCCTAACTATTGTAACAGATACACAATGTGTTTTGAGCTTGCCTGTGTATTTTGTAATACATTACAGTCGTGTACCGCATAACATTAACATGATTGTCGGTCTTAAGTTTTCTATCTTCAGCGATACCCTCTTTCAGACGATGTCCTGAAATGTTACAGCACTGTGTGACACAGTATCTTCTCACATATAATCATTCGATAAGAACATCAGTGTTGTTCAATGGTCGATGCCCAAGATCTCGTCTCTTATAACAGTTTTATTACAACGTCTAGACCCAAACTGAATTTTGGGCACTGCTGATACGTCACAAGTGGCATGTTGAACAATGAAATCTGGAAGTTATTTGCCGGTATCATTCATATTTCGATTTACTCTAAATTTTATAAGCTCACCAGTAAAAAAAAGTTTGCGCTATACGGGAGGACATATCGATTATTAAGCCCTTACAATTGGCACAGTGAATGAATCACGTACTCATCCGCACGGTCACGGCCTCTGTGTGGGTATAATGTGGCACAGACCTATAAAACATTTATGTACCAAGCACAAAAAAATTGCATTTGAAGATGGATAAATACGTGGACGTGACTGTGATAAATAGGCCGTAGCGTTAAGCGGTGCGATGGCCTAACGGTGTGCGATGGTGTTTGACTTGGTGTTTCAAGGCTTACAGTTCGATACGATGACAAGCGTTGGTCTAACATACGTGGCCGTAAAGCATCATGTCAGAATCGTCGTCGGAAAAATTCTCCGGCCACTAAACGGTTTTTCTTCTTTTTTTCCCCCCCTTCTTTTTTAATGGAGAAATTTAAACAATGCACTAACGATTACATTCTCTATTTTACGTTTATCTTTTATTATGTACAACTAGTTTCGGTATTTTCAAGGACTTATGTATCAAGTAAAAATGTTTCCTCTTAAAAACAGTGAATTTCTACATCTTCACAGAAATAAACTTAAATACCTAATTTGTACTGCCAAAATAACTGTAAAAAATCCATATTGACATGCTATGGTTGTTACATCATTCCTATAGTGAATAAACAGGTCTGGGCTGAACTATTATTAGCTTTTGTTCACAATGAACACTTGTCTGTTCTCTTGACTGGACAAAAAACTTGTTGTTGTTGTTGTGGTCTTCAGTCCGGAGACTGGTTTGATGCAGCTCTCCACCCTACTCTATCCTGAGCAAGCCTTTTCATCTCCTCATAAGAACGACAACCCACATCCACTTGAATCTGCTTACTATACGCGTCTCTTGGTCTCCCTCTGCGATTTTTACCCCACACACTTCCCTCCAACGCTAAATTCACAATTTCTTGATGTCCAAGAATGTGTCCTACCAATCTATCCCTTCTTTTAGTCAAGGTATGCCAGAAATTTCTTTTCTCCTCAATTCGGTTCAGTACCTCGTCATTAGTTCTGCGATCCACCCACCTAATCTTCAGCATTCTTCTGTAGCACCACATTTCAAAAGCCTCTATCCTCTTTCTGTCCACACTGCTTATCGTCCATGTTTCACTGCCATACAAGGCAACACTCCATACAAATACCTTCAGAAAGGAATTCCTTAGACTTAAATCAATATTCGATGTTAACAAATTTCTCTTTTTCAAAAACGCCTTTATACCCATTGCCATTCTGCATTTTATATCATCTGTACTGCGACCATCATTTGTTATTTTACTGCCCAAGTAACAAAACTCATCTACCTCCTTTATTGTTTCGTTACCTAATCTAATTCCTTCAGCATCACCTGATTTTCTTACACTGGACTCCATTACCCTAGTTTTACTCTTGTTAATGTTCATCTTATATGCACCTTTTAGCACACTATCCATTCCGTTCAATTGCTCTTCCAGGTCCTTTGCTTAACATTGCAAAATGGTTCCAGCAATTCTGTGTGATTACAGAAAATTCTTTAGTTACATTTGTACAGGTTTCTCTGTTTGTAACGTTTTGTAAGGTTGAATTTTAGCGTCAAGTCAAGAGAACAAACAAGTGTTCACTTTGAACAAAAGCTAATAATGGTTCAGCCCAGGCCTTTTCCTTTAGGAATGATGTAACAACCGAAGCAGGTCAATATAGATTTTTTTACAGTTATATTGGAAGTGGAGAGTCAGTATTTAAGTTTATATTTGAGAAGATGTAGAAATTCATTTTTTAGAGAAAACTTTTTTAGTTGATACATAAGTACCTGAAAAAGGTGGCAGTTTCATCGGCAAAAGTTGTACATCATAAAAGATAACAGTAAAAAAGCGACTGTGGCATATAAGTGCATTGTTCCATTAAAAAAATTCTAGCAGTTGCACTTCTCATAAACAATATGTCTGATTTTACATTACTTTTCAACTTGTAAATAGAATCAGCTTTGATTCAAAAGTACGAGTAGGAGAAAAATCACATTGTGCACAGCGACTGTATATTATAAACAGGAAGGATAGGTGGCAGAAATTACTCGCAGTTTCAATGTATTTTAATTGAAGCATATCCGTACATCAGATAGAAACTGTTTTCACTGGTGTGTTATAAAAGTCAGATACACTTCGTATACGCAATAAGACTCTACAACGGTGAATTTGCACAACCAAAACTTAAATTCCTGACCGTATTTAAAATAGCGTTGCATGTTACTCATTTTTCATGTGTGTGACGGGTAATGTTGAATTACTGTAGTAAATGAATAGACAACTGAATACAAATTAACCATTGTGTTAGTTTACGTCATTCAATCGCTAAGAATCGGTGATTGAACACACGAAGTGAGTGGCTTTCTTCACTGGACTGTCGTGCTGGCTCTCAATATTTCAGTGGCCTTCATTCCTTTGTTCCGTCAGAAAATGTTACAGAAAACAGTGTGGCACGTGTGTCATTTTAATCTTTGATAACGCAATGCAACCACTGCACGTGCACTGAATGATTCAGCCGCCCCTGTGGCCAGCCGCGAGAGGTAAAAAAATTACTTTCGGATCTGTAAAAGTCTGAATCCCCCAATGCACGTAAAAGCCGACACTGCGGGGATTGTGTGGTTAAATAGTAGGCCACAAAAATAGTAATGCCCCTACAACAACTGATGAGGGGTAATCTAAAACTCTTCAGTGGAAGGAGGAATATATTTTGGCTATCCAGACAATAACTAATGGCGTCATGGTAAATCCTCATCAGGTCTAAAGCGACTAACAGAAAACTTCTATTTGTACATGTAAAAATAACGTAGCCACCTCTAAGACAAGGGAATCATCCGATGTACTAGACGATTCGGGCGAATGAATTCATGGCTGAAGAGTTTCAAGGCCACGGATTCAACATCACCATCACTTTTTTAATGTCCACCAGTGAGTCCTGAGTGTAGCACATCAACAAAGCTCCACAGCGGAGAGCCTAGTCCCAGGCATCACAACGCGAGGAACAGTGTAATGAAGAGTTGTACGACCTTGTAGAGAAATACTTTTAAATTATATTTGCTGGCGCACCTAATGAGATGCCTTACACGTTATCCTTTACAGGAGTTCAAATGTTCGTTAAGCTTAAGGGACTTAACTACGGGGTCATCAGTCCCTAAACTTACAACTACTTATGAACTACCTGCAACTAAGGACGGCACAAATATCCATGCCCGAGGCAGGATTCGAACCCCCGACCGTAGTGGCCGTGCAGACCGTGACTGAAGCGCCTCAGTCCCCTCGGCCACCGCGGCCGGCCTACAGGAGTTAGCTCAAAAGGTTAATTTGTGAATACAGCAGGTAAACGAAAGCTCTGGAGAAAGCGACTCGCTATCTGAATAGCTACCTACATAATAGAATCATCATAAAAAAGAGTCGCCAAAAATAAAAAGAACATTTGGGAACGCAATGGTTCAAATGTTCAAACGTTTGTAGAGTTTATGGGACATAACTACGGGGTCATCAATCCCTAAACTTACAAACTGCTTATTAACTAGCTAGTACTAAGGACGGCACAAATATCCATGCCCAAGGGGGGATTCGAAAACCCGCCCGTAGTGGCCGTGCAAACTGTGACTGACGCGCTGCAGACGGCTCGGCCACCGCGGCCGGCGAACGCAATTGTAACAGTTGCTTACAGTAATGTATCAGATAGAAACATCGCAGTAAGTGGTTTTTAGAGCTTGACAGTCGTGACCAAAGATTTTTAGTGAAAGTAAAAGTATGACTCAGATACAAGAATCGTTATTAAAACCGATTATGGAACTACATAAAAAAACACCATTTTTTATTTATATACTTATGTATTATTAATAGTAGTGATAGGGGGTGGACGAGGATGTAGTACAAGAGTTATTAACTGAATAGGAAAAGGTTCATGTAGCGTGAAATAAACAAACAAAATGCAGTCATATTATCGCCAGTAATGTATACAGTTATAAAGCTTTTTCTTGGAATATTTCGTGTTATAAATAGCTATGTACTCAGTGACACGATATTTGTGTTATTGGCTGTAATACATTTTATTACTTAAAAAACTGCTGTTATAGTGAAAACAATATCAGTTATTAATATAGAAAAGTGTTTGAAATTTCTTGAGTTTGCATTTCCTTATACGTTTATTATGATTAATATTAGGATACATAGTGTTTTAGGAGTAGCAATAAATATTTTAGGAGAAAGTAGTATAGACGTATTGCAGTAAAAATTCAATTTAACATGTACTCTATTAACTGTTAGTGTACAGTCCAAACAAACGTAAAGCAAAGCGAAAGAGGACGTTTTTTCTCTTTTTCTTTCGTGAATTCCTGGTAGATCGTCATCGTATTGATGATTTATTTATTTATTTATTTATTTATTTATTTATTTTTTTACGCTTACGCGTTTCGGGCCCAACCCATCATCGGAGCTCCTGGTGACAAAGTACAGGATATAGTATATATAGGTTAAAATAGTTACAAAGACCAAAATAAAAAAAAAAAATAAAAAAAATCACTGGCATTTACAATTATAAGATACATACCTCTCCTGAATGGAGAATGGAAAAATATGCATGTTAAACTCATAATATATTAACGGTCAGCTGTACTTGTAAAATAAGTTTCTAGCTCAATGGATCACATGCAAATATCACTGAATGGGAAGTATACTATTGAGCAACTTAGGCGTAGCATAGGCGCCCTCTATATATGGCCACATAAGTTACCATAATTTACAACGATAGAAAGAACTCAACAGCGAGTTAGTTAAAAACATTTTCAATAATGGAAAATAGTTGTCAAACAATAAAACAACATATTTATAACCTATACTTCTACTTTTTTTAGGATATTCACATATACCAGCAACGTCATGAATGTGGCAGATATAAAATCTCTCCTTAAGAGGGGAAGAAGTAAACGTACCACTAATATCCAATCAAGGTACAAATAACAGAAGAAACTTAGGTTAACCTCCGCACAGGAAGAGAGCACAAAAATGGGTCATTCAAGAAAACCTAGGTTGTGAAATAGATCGAAATACCACTGTCTGGAACCAAAAATTTGGTTTTTGGCTAATATTTTCACCTTCTCACAAAAATATCAAAGATTACGGCAGTATTTTAGACTATTGTAAAATAGTAGGTGGCTGAAATTTTTTCTTCCACATCTCTTTGTTGCCATCTAGTCGATTCTCCACTTAATAACTGACCGCTTTGCTAACCTTAGTATGCACTTGACCATCCTACAGGGGTGTTCTGGGGGGAATTTTAAATTTATTTTATGTTTGACATATGTCTTTGACAGTAATTCTTTTAAAAGCAATGTTTTACTTTTACTTTTTAATAAGTTTTTAAAAGATATGGTGAGTGTGAAGATAGTGTTCTCATTAATGTTTTATCAAAATGTGTGATGAATATTAATTGCATTGTCTTGGTGTATCCTTCGATAATGACGAAACGTCGAAACGCGTAAGGCCTCAATAAATAGAAATTTGTGGTCAAGACACTAAAGTTTATTTCAAGTGCATCAAAATGGCCACGTCTCAAAAATGTGTAATGGAGACAGCAAGGAAACAAAAACGCCTGTCTCTCTTGCAGTTAAATTTTTATTTACCTATTTATTATTATCATTATTCCAAGGACAATTGGGATCCCCCTTTGCCCCACTATCAGCTTGTCTGATAATTGGCTGAATAGAACCGCGACTCTTTATGGGCCGGATCTCAAACAGCCCGCTCCACTCCTCGGAGTGGAGAATGAAAAGAGGTAAGGTTTTTTTTTTTTTTTTTTTTTTTTTTTTTTTTTTTTTTTTTTTTTTTTTTTTTTTTTTTTTTTTAAGGATACGTTTCACTCTTCTAGTGCCTCTGGATGTTAGTGATATATAGTCGTTTTATAATGAAATCCTTGTAGTGGTTGCGTAGGTTCCACTGTCCATTAACTAGTTTTGGTCCAGCATCAGCAACCTTTTCTTTTTGAGACTACCTTCCACCACTACGACCTTATATCTGACGATTTCATATTCATCAACGTAGTTTTTTCTCAGAAGAACTCGCCAACCCTCCCCTTCGTTTTCTCCTACATGTATATTTCCTCATCCTCCCTCCAACCCCCCCCCCCACCCCCTCCCCGGCAACTGAGATATACACGCACACATCTTGACTCTCACATGACGAAACACTAAGTTTAAAATTTTTAACTTTAGCACCTTTTTGCACTCCTCAGACACAAGCTATTATTACTTCAACCACATTCCGATTTCCATTTTTCCTATGTATTGTGTGTCTTTTTTTATTCTAAACGATTTTCTAGTATCCAGTATGTTTCATTTTTCGGTTTATCTTGAATCTTTGCCTGCTTCACAACGGTCAGACCAATGTTTGCCTGTGCCAAAATGTAATCGCCTACCTATTCCACATCGTGCCCCATTCAGCCATTGTAATTCAATTTCGTAACTTTCTTCTACTATTTTATTATTGTCATTCGTGTAACTACGTTTCGTTATGCAATTTACGGTTTCACTTATCAAATCATGTCACTGAAGCGAGTTATTTGTATCGAATTTACCTTATAAACGCGTCCGTGACAAGGATTTCTTTGTAAACGCAATCGTATATCATTTATAGACACTACCTGAAGGTGCGATACGAGTTTTAAACGCGTCAATAAAAATTAAAAGCAATAATAATAATAATAATCGCAACAGAGAAGTATATATTCTATTTCATTGTACCGAAAAAGTGTTTACATTTTTTTTTCTTAAATTTTTCGTTTCGCGCCCTCAGCGCTTCATGAGGCTGAAACAAAAGGTTATTTTATTTTTATTTATTTATTTTTAATTTTTTGAGTACTTGCTCCTAGCGTGTAGCAAATGTAACAAGACTAAGGTGAGATCTTGAAAAGCATTTTGGAACTTACATGTACTTGGACGGAAAATGGGGGATGCCTGATGCATCCAAGTAAGTTCCTTTTTTCAAAATTTTACACTTTAGCTTTATTAGATTTGAGAAAGAAAAATTGCCTTTTGTTCCAGTCTGATGATGCTCTAAACGGGTAATTGGAGTCAGTGGCGAATATATTTTTAGCAGTTTTGCTGCTCATGTTTAGAGGATAATTTTCACTGAAGCCCTTTTACTATACTGAGAAAAAGTTTCTTTTGTTGTTGACATTAAATGGTAGAAAATATAGTTATTTAAAAAACGTGGCATGAAACTCACACCACTAACATCCCACTCCCGTCACCAGTACAGCGAAGTATGATTGTTTACCATGGCGATGCAATCACGCATTATAATAATAATAAACAGTAGCGGTTCTATTCAGTCAATTAGCAGACAAGCAAAGTGGGGCAAAGGGGGATCCCAATTTGGAATAAGTGGGCTTTCCAGTTCCAGTATACGCCTTACAACCAAGGAAAACCTCGTGAAAACCTTGGTCGGAACCGGGGGATTGGGACCAATATAATTTACTTCTGGGACTTAGGCCCAGACTACAAATTGATCATTTGGGAGAGCGCGAGTGCACTCACGACAATGAAGGATCGAACGCCCGAGTTACTCTCGTAAACTCGTAGGGATCAGCTCGACCACCAGAGCGGCAAGCATACCCCTAGAGGAACCGCGCCGGTGAGTGCGGTATTCTCTGCATCCGAAGGGTCTTATAAGATCTTGTAACATAGAGAGCAAGTAACGTAGAGAGAGAGAGTAATTCAACTGCGGGTACTATTTATAATAGCAACATGACAAATGATCTTTGATATACGAGCTGTTTTGACCTACGTATTCCCTGGAGACTGTTATTCTGAATTACTCTGATCTAATTTGAATTTACTAAAAATTTTGAAACATGAGAAATTTCTGCCTCTAAACAAATAAAATTACGTAACGATGAAAATGTTGGAATATGTTGATTCTAATGCTATGGTCACGATATTGTGTTACAGAAATGTTTCTAAATCTATGGGTCATCAGTCCGTAGCTTACAAACTACTTAAACCTAGGTAAACAGCGATTCGCTTTAGACCGCTCAGCTACTCCACCGCGGCTTGTGTTACAGAGGCCAATGAATGGAGGAACTTGTGTTTCCTTAGTTCGACTCGTAAGAAGGAAACCTGCGCTTCTGTCAGTGGTGACGACTGCACGAAACCGCCCCCGCACCCGTTTACGGGGCCGTCTGAACTGCGCAGGCCGCGCCGGCCGGCTGTTGCGTCACACGCCAGTCGCATTGTGACGTCACGCCGCTGACGTCACGCTGCCGGCGGCCCGGCCGCCACGGCGGTGCCCCGCGTTCGTTATCCGCAGCCGGAATTACGCGGGATACAAAATGCTTTTAAAGGATCTACAATTTAAATTTCCGAAGCAGCAGTGAATATAAAGATGCAGCTCCGGAGGAGAGGGAGTGTCTGCCGCTGCCGACGTCCGAGTCCGCGGGATTTGCAAACGGGTCGTTCAGAAAATTTCGTCAGATAGGGGCACGCTTTCAAAGGATCACGAATTTCAATTGCTAAGTACGGGGCGTGGCGGGGCGCGGAGGGGCTCCGCAGAGGAAAAGTCTTCCCGTAAAGTGGCGGGCGGACTGTTTCATTTAGTCTTTACTCCTTACTGCCGCGCGCTCTTCATTTTGTTTCCGCTATTCCGGAATTCGGGCTAGCCATTTGAGAACACAGAACAGCAGTACTACTGTGTGTGTCCGTTAAACTAAATTTGAGCCAAGTACCATTGCAGAAAAGGTATCTAGCCAACCCTTTGCGTGTGAGTGGAATAACCACTTTGCATTGTTCCACATTTGTCGTCTTTCATTGTGTGATGTTCTGAATGAACAATATTTTTATTTTGTTTCTTTACTTTATTCGTATGTAAAACGTTAGGTGCCCCCAGAATGGCCACGTGACCTAAGGCGTTATCTCACGAACTTGGCTGTCGTTCCCAACGGAGGATCGAGTCCTCCCTCGGTCATGAGTGTGTGTGTTTTGTCATTAACGTTAGTTAGTTTCAGTAGGTTTGAACTCTAGAGTCTGATGACAGTAGTTTGGTTCAATATGTTTACAAACATTTGAACATCTGAAAGCGTTAACTGGCGTATGCTGTGTGCAGTATGCACGCATTTTAAAAATGATCAGATGTTTGTAAATCTATCGGACCAAGCTGCGTGGTCATCACTTTGTAGCTTACAATCTACTTAAACTAATAATAATTACATAAGCTTCCGCGGCCAGAGTCAGATGACATAAAAGTTTTCTGGTAACCAGTATACCCAGATGAAGGCCACTGTAACGTTGGTCGAAACGTCGGTTATTTAAGTAATAGCCTTCTTACATCATGACGCGGTACAACACAAACTTCTATGTCATACTTAAACTAAGTTAAACTAACCTAAGGACAACTCACACACCGATGCCCCAGGGAGGACTCGAACCTCTGACGGCGAGCAACCGCGCGCTCCGCAGTGAAGTACTTATTTTTTTATGGATATTTCGGTGTTTATATATTTTCTACTTTCACTGCAGGGCCGGGGATTCACGAGTTTCATCTTGTGATGCTGGATAAAATTCGTAGGAACCAATATTTTAATTAAGTTCCATCAGCAGTAATCTAGCGCCGTGGTGGAACGAGTACTCTAAGACGCCTTCCCTCAGTCATGTATGTATGTATGTGTGTGTGTGTGTGTGTGTGTGCGTTGGCTTAGGTTAAAGTTAATTCAAGTGGTTTGTAAGAGCAGGAACTGATAACCTCATCATTTAAGTCCCATAGAATTACAAACATTGGATTTGAATCAGTAACCTATTTTCTTTTCTTGTTCCATGTCAAGAATAAACTCTGTGCACTTTGGATTGATATTTAGCTGTAGAAATGATAGTAGCATCTTTCTTTCCTGTGTTACATTCTATAAATTGTTCTTCGAGACCTGTACAAACATACTGATAAACATAGCTCTGTTTCCCCACACTGTTTAAGATATGTCCTGATTTCCGTGTTTTCAATTGTTTGCAATTTAGGTTATTATCCAAAATTTCCAAAAATTCCAAAGGAGCATATTTATTTTGCCCAAGGTCGCTTTAAAATTAATTTTTCATCAAATTCGGCAGATCTGAGTTGTCATAGTCAGATTTTCTGTATTGTTAACGGAACGTGATTCTCACGTCAGTCATTGGCACTAGATTAAAATGGGAGGATTCTGGGAACAAAAGCGTAACTAGATTAAGTGAGAACTACATCAAAATAGCGTATAAAATACTTTTTCCGATTTACTCTGATACTGTTTCACTCGAGGTCGGCATCATATTATTAAATGATCCAGTATGAGGGCAGAGCGGGAAAAATATGTTTCGCGTTATTTTGATGAAGCTGTTACTCTTGTCGCGCTGATGTCCCCAGAACCCCGCTGTTTTAGTCTAAGGCCAATGGTTGACATGATTCTCACGTCCAGTTAACACAGTATAAAAGCTCCGATGATGGTAGCTTAGATCTTCCGAAACTGGTAAATAAATAATAATATTTTAAAACTAACCCGGACTTTTTTACGTTTTTGAAGAATAAGATAGATCGTCCCCAAAGGCGTCAAAAACATATTTGTCAAATGGTTTACTGAGGAACTAATTTCATTCGTACGGTTTCTCAATGAAATGTTTACTTTGAAGCCACCTTCTCTTGATGTAATGCTAAAAATATACGTTCCGCACGTCGGATGGTTAAGTTCAGAATGTTCTTCTGCGTTAATTAATTTACTGATGCACACTGGATTTGCACAGAGTACACACTGAATAGCTGTTACCTGTTTCTCGTTAAACCGTTATTGCAGCCATTCGCCTTGGCTTACTTGGTTATGATACCGTGATGTTCAGAAATCATTTATATTCCTAATTCCTGTGTGCAATTTCTGTTCTTAATTTTATTTATTCAATTCGCGTTTTAAATTCCGGTTTGACTACTCAGATTGAATTACATTTTGATCTGCTCCCTTAAAAGAACAAATACACATGTGACGGGTAATGCATCCGAGTAAGTATTTGTTACAATCTCCGAATTTTTTTCAAAACTAGTGGTATTGGCTTTTTCTCCTTTGAAAGATTCTCTTGTGATTGTTCTGCTTGCTGATATAAATACATTTTGTAATTAGTGGTAGTTTTTTTCACATGAAAAATCTCTGTCAGGCCCAGATTTATTCACTTCCTAATGTATTTTTGAAAGAAAACTTCGAGAAGCGCAGTCGTTAATACAAATTTTTATTGAGACACTGCCTCAGGGCTGTAAATTACGCTGATGAGAGTACAGGTGCCCGCGAGCCAGTGACGAGTTTTTTGATCGAAGCCTGCTTGGCTTGAGATATTTTATAGTAACTTTCCTCGAGAACAGTGCCCATAGTTGTTCCGACAAGCTGATATGCTCAGAACTAAATGTTTGTGGGTAGGTGTTTTTTTCTTCTTCTTTTTTTTCATTTTGTGTTTTGTTTTCCTTGTGCTTTTGTACATCTGTTTCTTTTATTTTGCTTCCGAACTGAAGTTAACGAAACTGAAAGTGACGTTAAACGAATGGGAGAAATGCGATTGTTGACCAGGAATCTCACTGAAAAATCTCACATTCCAGGCTACAAAAGTTGTTCACTGTACCAATCAAATCTATCCACGACAACGTGGATCCGCACAAGAGACTGTTCTATTGCTTCTGGAATAACCTCAGTTGGGATTGTGCTTCCCCTGCAGTGTTCTTTTTCAGTCGTCCAACCGGAATTTTCTCATCAGTTCAAAAATGTTCAAATGATGGTAAAGCTTATGGGACTTAACTGAACTTACAAACTACTTATAAACAACATATACTAAAGACAACACAAACATCCATGCTCGAGTGAGGATTCGAACCTCCGACGCGGGAGGCCGCTCCGGACCGTGGCGCTCCAGACCGCTCGGCTACTCCCGCGCGGTTCACATCAGTCCTTAGGTAAATATCACACTGGTTCAAATCAGCTCATCTTGGTGACCACGCAGTTTAGAAAGCTGGGCTAACGATTCTAAGTGGGCCTTCATGTATTGCATTAACACGTGAATAAGCATCAGTATTGCTGTTGTTTCGAAGAAAACAAATCTACTGTAAAGACTTACTCGGCCAGATCGAATTTTTCTGTCTGCAGATGTAATGCACATTTATGATTCTGTTTTAACCGCCATATGTTCTAAGGCATCATGCTACTGATGGCCGCTCTCGCCCGAAATTGGAGTCCTTCCTTGGGCATGGATGTGTGTGTGTTATCTTTGGCGTAAGTTGACCTTGGCGTACGCAACAACTGACAACTAAAATGCCTCGGCGGCTTCGCTGTCAGAGTGTCAGGACATCGTGTTTATAAGAGCTTGAAAGCTGTTGAAATTGCTTTAGCTGGTGCTTGTAATGATGAACATGTGAGGTCCCAATGTTTTTTGGGGTCTTGAATATCAGTAAAAGAGACATTTGGAGACAAGAGGAATAGCTGTATGAATATCAAGAACTCAGATGGAAAACCAGTTCTGACCAAAGGAGGGAAAGCTGAAAGGTAGAGGGGCTCTATAAAGGAAATGAACTGACTGAAAATGTTCAAATGTTTGTATAGCTTATGGGACTTAACTACGGGGTCATCATTCTCAAGAAGAATTGCAGTACTAATTCAAAACAGCCTGAATAACGACAACAATCCAAAAGCCTTTCAATCTGTATTTTACCACATTAGGGATCGACAACTAAAACGAGTTCTCTTACATCTTGCGTACACTATAAGATCTACACTCTCTGAAAATTTCGTTTCTATTGTCAGTTCTTTGGGTTGGACGATGATGATTCATTCGGTCAGTGAGTTAGATTGGTCACTGCCATTTACGAACAGAAATTATAAACGGGCTACTGTCTGAAAATGTTCAAATGTTTGTTAAGCTTAAGGGAATTAACTGCGGGGCCATCAGTCCCTAAGCTTACAAATTACTTATGAACTACCTCATACTAAAGACAACACATACATCCATGCCCGAGGGAGGACCATAGCGGCCAGCAGACTGTGAATGACGCGCCGCAGACCGCTGGGCCACTGCGGCCGGCGCTACTGACTGAAATAAAGGTAGGGGATACAGTCAAGTGGCGGCGTGAGGAATATTTTGGGCATTCGTCACCTGCTGTCGACTATAGTCACGTATCTCCTAACACCGCGGCGCTTGTTATTGACATAAGGGTGATAGATAGCTACCAGGAAACCGACCGCTAGCAACCACCCAAGCTGCCTTCCTCCTACCGATCAGGTGTTTCGTTCTGTCATAGCTGTCGTTAAACAGGTGAAGTTACTTAAATGAAGGGACGAAATAAGGAGAACAATAAAAATGAGCACTATTAGCTTTCATCATACGTATTTATAGGTGAGATGTTAACAACAATGCGGTTGTGTACACAAAGAAGAATAGACTCTAAATACGATTATTAACTAATGAAAATATATGCTTTCCGTGATTTACCATAACGCATTAATGCAATTTCTAGGATGATTTCTTCTTTCATGTCATGGCTAAGTGAATCCCTTTTCTGGTTTCAATTCAGAAGATCCCATATTAAGTGAAATCACATACTTGACACTCGAACTTTGCTCCCTTCATATCAGTAAATTGTTTGCCACTCCGTTTTGGAATCTTAAAAGACCGTTCATTTACTGCACTTCGCTAAATTGGTACTGTGGAAGTTAGATTACTATCTCGGGTTTTGGAACGAAAGCGACTGGTTAATTGGGTGGTTGGGACGGGTGGGAGGGGGGGGGGGACAGGCAACCTTGATAAACCCTCTAGAGTGACAGGTTTTCGAAGTTATTATGATTCTCTTTTTACGTTATTTCTTGTTAAGTTTCAACAGTCACAAATAACAAGCACAGCTCTTCATAGTAACGACAAATTCCTCTCACAACAGCCGTACTCTACATTTCCGTAAAATTTTGCGTCCTCAACAGTACGAAAAGTGATAAACCACGGCTATGGCTACAATTCAGCAGATGCAGTTCAGTAACTTTGAAGAGATGGAAATAATCAGGCGACCACCGTCAGATAAAGATTTATTATAACCTTCTCTTACGTTTTGATAATATTAATATTATCTTCTTTAGTAGGTGTTTCGGAATTTGTTACGTCTGATGCTGATACACGGAATCAACACAAGTAGTTCTTGTAGCGTGTGATAGAGAAAAATCTCAGAAACCATGGTTCAAAGCTGTTGGCATTAGCTACAGTAAAATACATTGCTGATATGTAGATAAACGAGAACTGACGTTTCCTTTTTGTCTTACAGACACTATTTTTATCACGATGTCATCGCGGTATATTACTAAATATATTGCCTTAAAAACTGCTTGTGGTTTGTTTTTTTTCCAGATGTTCGAATATTCATAGGAGAAAAGGCCATTGCTACGCCTATATCTTGTAACAACATCTATTATTACTTCAAAAGGAGTAACACTGTTATCGCAATCTACAGCGTTCTCCATTTAAAACGCAAAACCATGAAGAAATGGTGCATCACATTCGTTTTTATTTCGGAGGTAAAATATTGTACAAAAACAACATGATCGAAAGTCCAGGCACATATGAACTCAGAAAGACGATGAAATTCGTACTGTCACCGCCATTTCTGGCAGATACCGCTGCTACAACCTCGGTATCGTATCAGACACGCTATGGATGTGTCGTTACGGTACAGAATTACATGCTGCTATCACATATCGACGAATTCGACGAACAGGAACAGTGGGTGCTGTATATTCAGCAATCAATGACCATGCGGTTTGAGTAGGGAATATATCTACATGTACACCCATACTCCGCAAGCCACCACTGTATTTAGCGGAGAGTCATTTGCGTACTATTGTCACTTTCTCCTATTCCAGTCGCGTGTGTTTCGCTAGAAAAAAATAGTCCGTATGGTTCTATGTGCGCTTTAATCTCTCTGATCCAATCCTTGTAGTCGCTCTGCGAGCCATACGTAGGAGGAAGTAATATACAGGTTCATAAAACATTTGGTTTGGACATTTGATAAAAGCGCGAAACGTGATACAGTCTCTCTTGCAGCGCCCTTAATCGTTTTATTTGAAATCTTGTCTGCGTGGCGATCTCTAAGTCTTTTTCAACTAATCAGATTTTAAATCTAAGGTATTGATTGCAGTTTTTATTTATTATGAATACTAGTTTCGCATAATCTCTGAGCCATTCTCAAATCTAAACTACAGAAAGTAACCGTATTAAACATAAAATCGTGTTAAGTACACAATAACTGATCGATAACTTTGTTGCAATTTGTTATATACATACCATGTTGGTCAATTCGGTAAACATTTGCCAAAAGACAATGTAATCACACAAAAACATGAATATTACTCATACATTCCAACAAAAAACATTATAAATTTTTAAAAATATTTGAAAGTAAAATACAGTGGATACTGATCAAATTGATAAATCCTGCTGATTGAAACCTTATTTGTTGTCATCAGTAAAAATGTAAAATTTAATAGATCTGATTAAAATCACCATCCAGCCATATGACTGCCTTGAAACACATGGTCTTTAAAACTGACATAACTTTTGTATAAATCAGTACAAATATTTGCCACTGATAACTAGGTTTAACAATGGCTAATGCTGAACTGAAACTCAGTTCACAGGCCAATAGTCTTCTAAAGGAATAGTTTATTATGTGACAGATTATGTTCTGTAAATCTTATTTCCAAGGTCCGAACTGTCTGATATATATATATATATATATATATATATATATATATATATATATATATATATATATATATATATATATACCTGTTGGAAATAGTTACAATCATTACCATTCAACTAATAAACACCTGGTTTATTATATCTATCCTTTTTTTGACAAAGTCGGTGTCTTAGTCGTGATTACAAGGAGCTTTCTCTTAAAAAGCCTAATATAACGTTTGATTTTTTTAAATGGTGTTCAGCTTCATCTGAAATTTCTCTCTGTGTTGTAAAGCTACGTCTTTTCGATCGATTACCTTGCTTGAGATGATTATTAATTAGTTTCTGTAATTTGGGAAAAAGTATTAACAGTTCTTTATCTAATTGTAGTCTCAATAGCTTACGAATCGTAGAAAATTTTATATCTTATATCTGAAAGGGTGAGAGTATTTTGCATTGATTACTATACCAGTGCACATTGGCTTGTAATAAATTTCAAAATGGTGGTCATAATCTTTCCCTGAAATAGACTAGTCGAAATAATTAATAGTATTGTCTTGTTCAGTCCCTAATATGAACTTAATTTTAGGATGCAACTATTGAATACATCAGTGAAGTGTTGTATCTCTCTACCGTTGCCTTGAAATAAAATCAGTACATCACAAACATATTTTTATAGTAAACTAGGTACAAGAAAAATAATTTATATTCAAGATTGTTTATGAAGATCTCTGCTAATGTTCCAGCTGTGCTATTGCCCATTACAAGACCCTCTTTCTAAAGAAACATTTTGGACCCTAGTTTAAATTTCAACTTATGCCTTTGGTCTCAATATTGTAACTTCGCCCTTGGGTCTCAACTATAGTTTGGACCTTGGGCCTCAGTTGTAACTTAGGTCTTGGGCATCGATTGTAACATAGAACTTGATTTTCAGTTTAAATGATTCTCAGTTTTAGACCTTGAATCTCAGATGGAACTTAGACCTTAGTCCTCAATTGAAACTTAGATTTTAGGCCTAAATTGTAACTGAGACCTAGACCACAATTATCAGATAGTGGTTGGGCTGTGATTATACCTAAGTCTTGGATAAATAATATAGAATCTTGTCATGTTAATTGATCATTGTTGTATTTTGAAATATGACATCTTGTGGTGCATTTGTTTACAATCCAGGTGGTGAAAATTGCTGTTTAATCATACCATGTTTGACAAAACTTTTAATAACGTTATCCTGTTGCAAGTTTTATACCATTATATTTTATATAATTATTGAATAGTTATTTTCTAACAACATAGAGACTGTATTTGCATCATTCACTAAAGATGGATTCTTGTTATATTTCTAAAATGTGACACTGATTTCACGCATTTGTCTACAATTCATATCGTAAAATTACTAATTAATTACACCTTATTTGACTCAACTTTTAATTAAATTATCGTTTTGGAATTTTTTTCCCATTGTATTTCAAATAATTAAGGAATAATTTTTTGTATTGAAAACCTAGTGAATTTATTAATATCTTTCACTCAAGTTGATCTGTGGCAAACAGATAAAAGAAGGCCTTGAGTCAAAACAAACACACTTATTCTGCTTGGCTGGCCATGCTCTTTTTTCGAGCAATGTTACACATTTCAAAAATTTATACTGTTTTTAATATATATAGACTTTCATGAGCTCAGATTGTGTGTATTTCCCAACCACATATTAGAAATGTTTTCAAAATCGCTTTGATATCTTCTGGTTGCCATCGCTCTTTTCATATTTTAAGATTTATCTTACAAATCTGTTATCAGTACTTGTAAATTACTGCCATAATACCTTTGTTGTTATATCTACATAATAATTACTGTTTATACAAATGAAGGAAATATGTATCCATTCATCATTTTATTCTAAGAATTCAATCAAAAGAAATGTATAATTTTCTCAGATTATATTCAAGCAATACACATTGTATAGCAATGCCAATTATTAAAAAATTATAATGCTTTTTGTTGGAAAGTATGAGTAATGGTGATTGTTTATCAACATGGTTTGTATGTAACAAATTGTAAGAAATTTACCGATCTATTCTTGTGTACTTCATATTGTTTTATGTAACACAGGGTTATTTTCTGTATTTTAGATTTGCGTATGGCCCAGAGATGAGTCGAAACTACTAATCATAATAAATAAAAATTGCGACATTAGATTTATAATCTGATCAGTTCAAAAATTTTTCAATCATCTCTGTGATGCTTTCAAGACTACTAAATGTTGCCATAACGAAGGATGCTGCTCTCTGTTGTATCTTATATGTGCCTTCTATTAAGCCTACCTGTTACAGATCCCATAGGATACTCAAACGAACGACAGTTTTTAACCAATTTCCTTTGTTGACGAACTGCACTTCTTGAGGCTACTTTCATGAATCTCAGTATGGCTTCTGCCTTACTCCCGACTTTATATGGTCGTTCACTTTCAGATCGCCCCTCCATCATTCGCTAAAAGCTTCATTGGACTTCCAATGTTACGTACTAGATCATTTACAAATACTGTAAAAAGCAACGGTGCTATTACCATCCCCAGGGGCACGCCAGAGATCAGTTTACGTTTGAAGACTTCTCTCCGTTGTTAGCTAGGGACGCCTCAGTCCATTCACTTGAACTGATTTTCCATATGCCCGTTGTCCAACAGCTGCGGAACGGTATCGAACTTCTTGCGGAAGTCAAGAAACACTGCTTCTACCAGGGACCTGTATCAACATTGCTCTTTATGTCGTGGATGAATAGCGCGAGTTGTGTTTCACATGATCGTTGTTTTAAGAAAATATGTTGATTACCTGCTTATAGGAGTCTAACTACATTGTTCAATACGTTAACCAAAAAAATCGTCTTTGCTTGGTTCTTCTTGGGAGGATTTGAGTTGTCGGTCGGTTTTGACATCAGAGTGAAAGTATCTCAAAATTATTATCAATACTCCATGGAATGCGCAAAACGAAAATATTTAGATATTAACTGCTCTGAGTGAATAGTTCAGTCGACAGGTAGGAATCTAAGGGGTCAAGTTTGAGCATTAAACATCCTCACAATGTACCCAGTAGACACTGCATAAATCACTAAAACACCATCCAGGGCTTCATTAATGTTATGGCATCGAGTTTAACGTCTTAAATCTCTTCCACCGCCACTAAGTCATTTGATATCTTATAAATTAGATAAGTCGCGGTTGACCTCAGATATCTGTAGACATGTCCACAATCACTCATTGCTGCATAATGACTTTTGTGTCTGTTTCCAAGCTATGACCCACGTTACACTGATGCGAAAATTGTTTATCAACGATAGATTGGTACCACATCCCGTCTTTTTGGTTTTTAACTCATTATCTACTTCATTGTCAACTAGTTTTAAGAACATATGCATGTAAGCGTACTGTACGCTTACATCTTTGACTGTCCGAGTGATATCGATTGTCGATCACGTCCAAGGAGTGGAGTTTATAAAGAGCAGCAGTTGATGTGCGAGGCTGAGACCGAGTAGATTTAGCTAACTGCGGCAGTGGCACGAACGAAATAGTTATTATTGAAACTGATGCAACTAATTGAACAGTGATTTTTACTGATGAGCCACGCTAAGCCATCGTATATCTTTGCAGTCAGTGGAATGCGTATTTCTGTCAAAGTGTGCGCTAACGTGTGTCGTGTCGTCGGGAGAAACAATCAACCGCGTTGCGACGGTAACGATTTTATATATGGATTGGATATAAATGTAGACGATCTGACTAACGTGGAATTTGATCTCGTAAAAAAACAAACTTTCGTAGCAACCGTGACATCAAGATTATCGGACAACCGCGTCGCGATAGGACGTGTCGAACTGGCAACAACTGCTTTAACTGAAGTTGTACTGCCATTGCACGTGAGTAACAAACATATTGGGTTAGCATATTGTGTAGTATGTACTAATACCTCAA
The DNA here is from genome assembly GCA_026315105.1 of Locusta migratoria. Lineage (NCBI taxonomy): Eukaryota > Metazoa > Arthropoda > Insecta > Orthoptera > Acrididae > Locusta > Locusta migratoria. The sequence continues at coordinate 463,397,349 of CM048745.1, read as the reverse complement.
GCTATTCTTTATTCTGAAACAGGACAGTCAATTACTTGCTAGTGTACTGTTGATTTGGGATGATGTGTGAACATTCAATCTGTTTGTTATTCTCCTTGTGTAACTACAGTGCAACGAAATATTATTGCATGATTTCAATACACTGATTCAAAACTGAATTAAGGTGTGTTAATGAATGAGAATCCTTTATTGCATCAGAGTGAAGTGTAGATTCTACAAGTAGGGTATATTAATGGCTCAGGGGAATAATGTGGGCAGGCACACGGAAAGTTCCAACTAAGAATCCACCCACAACCATCTAACGATCATTAGCAAAGTGACATTTCATAACTAACGTAATATATATATATATATATATATATATATATATATATATATATATATATATCCCCGAGCAGCGCATTACATGCAGAGGCACGTTTTCAACATTGTATCTTGGTGCATAACGTATTTGCATAAAACGTCCATATTGGAAACACTGTTAGCCATCCAAATTGCGACACAAAGAAAAATTGGTTATGTCACGAAATTAATTTCGGAGATAATTTAATGTGAAAAGGTCACATGATTTATAATACAGTGTAATGTGAAGTGAAGAATTTGATGAAAGTAGATGTTGCTGTTATTGCTGGCAGTAACCACTGCTACACCTCGACATTATATCAAAGAGTACCTGCATGTGTTGGTGTGGGTTAGGATTCAATGCTGCTTACAGTCCTCATGTGATGCAGCACCAAGTGTCAACCGTGGGCCGGTCTCCAGACATTTTATAATACCGGGAGACGAGGGGGCAGGATGGGAGGCTGACAAGGCAGCAGTGCATTCTGACGGGCGATGAAGAGGTCTTCAACAGCGCGTGCCATATGTGATCCCGCCTTATCCAGCTGTAATGTACCTGCTGGCAACATCGGAATGAATGGGAGGAGAACAAGCTCCAACACTTCAGTGATGTAACGATTGCTGGTTTTTATACCGGCAGTGCATAGTGGCGGGAGAGGGGAGGCGAGGGGGGCGTGGCAACAGTTCATTAGTCTCTCACTACGGAGTTTTCAGAATCTGTTCCCATCATCGTGGTACCCCCAGAAAAAATTAAAACAAATCTTCCCAGTACCGATGCTGTCAGTACTGACCATATGGTCGCATCAGCGTCTGGAGGCACTGTGCTGACAGACAGTTGAAATGCTGCCTTATGCATCACCATAATGTCGTTTCATCCGCTTTTAAGGGTTTGGGTCCCACTCATGCACCACCATAGTAGGTATTGCCGATACACTATCGTTTTCAGTCTGTTGCCCTCCCATAGAATTGGGGCTCGTCATTCTATTTACATAGATACTCTGCAAGTCACACTGAAGGGCGTGGCAGAGGGTTCAGCCAACCGCTTTTACGATTTTTCTCTGTAGTTCCAATCTCTAATAGCTCATGGGAAAAATGAACACATAAATCTTTCTGTTTTCGATCTGATTGATTATATTTTCATGATGATGTCTTCCTATGTAGGTGGGTGTTAACAAAACATGTTCGCATTCGGAAGAGATAATTGATGAAAGAAATTTCGCAAATAGTCCTCGTCGCAACAAATAACGCTTTTATTTTAATGATATCCACCCCAACTCGTGCATTATTTCTGTGACACCCTCTCCTCTATATGACGATACTACAAAATGAGCTGCCCTTCTGTGAACTTTCTCTAAATAGTTTGTCAGTCCCATTTGGTGGGGATCCCACAATGCGCAGCAGTACTCCAAAATAGGACGCAAAAGTGTGGTGTAGGCAGTTTCTTTAGAACGGTTTCATCTTCTAAGTGTTCTGACAACGAAACGTAGTCTTTGGTTCGCTTTCCCTACAATATTTTCTATGCGTTCCTTCCGATTTAAGTACTTTGTAATTGTTACTCCTATGTATTTAGTTGAATTTAAGGCCTTCCGTTCTGCGTATTTATCGTGTAAATAAAATTTAACGGATTTCTTTTTGTGGTCCCATGGATTATCTCACACCTCTCATTATTAAGGGTCAATTTACAATTTTTGCACCATGCAGATATCCTATATAAATCATTTTGCAGTTACTTTTGATCTTCTGGTGACCTTAGTAACCAATAAATAACACCATCAACCGCGAACAGCCTAAGTGAGCTACTCAGATTATCTCCCAAATTCGTTTATAAAAAAAAGGAAGAGTAGGTGCCTTATAACACTACCCAGGGGAACGCCAGATATCACTTGCGTTCTACTCGATGACTTACAGCCAATAACAACGTACTGTGTCCTTTCTGACAGGAAATCACGAATCCCACAATTGTGGCGATATTCTATTAGAAGACGCTTGTGAGATACAGTGTCAAAATCCTTCCGAAAATCTAGAAATATGGAATCTATTTGACATCCCTTACCGATAGAACTAATCACAAGTGAGTAAAGAGCTAGCTATGTTTCACACGAACAATAATTACAGAATCCATGTTGACTATGGGTCAATAGGTCGTTCTCTTCGAGGTAGTTCATAATATTTCAGGGAACTATACATTCTAAGATCCCGCTGCAAACCGAACCGTCTGCCACATTGCAACAGACTATTGGATAACCACACATGTCATCTAATATTCAAGACAAAAAGTCGTCGCCCATGGGATTAAACCTCCCTGTTCTCCCCATCTGAGGCCTGTCATAACCGTCTTGTCGATGATTGCGCGACACGGAGAACAGCTGTGCGCACTAAGGCGCCCAGCTGCGGTGCACGAGCCTCAAAAATGTTCAAATGTTTGTAAATCTTATGGGACTTAACTACGGGGTCATCAGTCCCTAAACTTACAAACTACTTATGAACTACTTACGAACTAGGACGGCCAAATATCCATGCCCGAGGGGGGATTCTAACCCCCGACCGTAGTGGCCGTGCAGACCGTGAATGGAGCGCCTCAGTCCCCTCGGCCACCACGGCCGGCGTGAACGAGGCCATACGCCGTCGGGCGTTCGAGCCCTCCTTCCGGCATGAGTGTTTGTGTTACCCTTAGTATTAGTTACTTTAAGTTAGTGTAAGTAGTTTGTAAGCTTAGGGACTAATTACCAACGTAGTTAAGTCCCTTAGATTTACAAACATTTGATGCTGGCGCAATGGTCGGCCCAGGTTACACACTTGCTGCTACCCTACATGAAGATTGGTAATATGTGGAAGCAAACATGAATCCTGTTCCACTCCAACACATTCAGAGACTCTTTCATGCAATGCTGGTTTTTGCCAGAAATGACAGCAACTCTCAATTCTGATTACATCATCGTCATTACTTCTCATCAGACAGTATTTTACAACACGTGTTCTTTTCACATTGCATTTCCCGCAAACTAATTTTTAATACAACCAATGATTTTTTTGTGTTGCAATTTGTATGGCTAACAGTGTACCTACTATAGTCGTTGTATGCAAAAACGTTATGTAGCAACATACACTGTTGAAAGCGTGATTATATTAAGAGTAGATTACTTTCTTAAAACTAGTTTACAGTGAAGTATGTAATGAGTTAAGCACCGAACAGACGGGATAAGATCTTAATCTATCCATGGTAAACAAAGTTCGCATCAGTGCATCGTGTTGCATAGCTTGGAAACAGGTAGGCCTACATAATGAATTGTGAAGCAATGAGTGGTAGTGGACATGTCTACATAGATTCGAGATTAATTGCAATTTACCATATTTATAAGATAGCTGTGAAATAGTGGCGATGGAAGAACTTTTAGACGTTACACTCCATGTTGTTAAAATAAAGAAGCCCTGGATATTGTTTTAGCGAAAAATGTAGTACCCGCTGGGTACAATGTCAGTATTCAGAAAGAAACATTCACTATGCAGCGGAATGTGCGCTGATATGAAACTTCCTGGGAGATTAAAACTGTATGCCGAAACCGGGGGCTCGTACCTGGGACCTTAGCCTTTCGCGGGCAAGCGCTCTACAGACGGAGCTATCCTGGCATGCTTCACAGTCCGTTTCACTACTTTACTTCCGCCAGTACCTCGCCTCCTACTTTCCAAACCTGACAGTTCTCCAGAGAGACTTGCAGAAACAGCATTCCTGGAAGAAAGGATGTGGTGGAGAAATGGCTTAGCCACAGCCTAGCGGATGTTTACAGAGGAATTTGTGAGGACGGACCGTGAAGCGTGCCGGGATAGCTCAAAGGGTAGAGCACTCGTCCGCGAAAGACCAAGGTCCGAGCTTCGAGTCCCGGTTCCAGCACACAATTTTAATCAGCCAGTAAGTTTCAATGTCAGTATTGCTCCTGATGGTACACCACTTATAACAGATCATCCAATGACGTTGTGAGATTTTTTTAATGCTGAAACTCGACACCTTGAATTCCTAACCGTCTACTGAACTATCGCGCAGAACAGCCAGCTTTGAAATATTTTCAGTTTACGCATTTTATGTGGTCTCGCCAATAATTTTCAGCTACATTCACTCAGATTTAAAAACCGATCAACAACTGAAACCCTTCGAAGAGGAAATAATCAACGACGACCTTTCGATTAACGATTGTACCATTTTCTTAGACGACCGAAGTAGATAATTCTCTACATATATTTTTGCAATTACCGGATCAGATCGGTCTATGTCTGTAAGAAACAAGTAAATATTAACCTCGGCTTCATCATCATCATCATGGGTCGTCACGTTGCTTATCATTTACCAATAGTAACCACATTACTGCAAGGAAGTGAGACAATTGTTCACAATTCGGTATAATATGTATTCGACTTTCATAACCAATTAAGACACATACAGAAAGACATTGATGCACAACCATTTGTTCATTTCAGCGCCTGAAGAAAACTAGTGAAAGCCTCCCTTCAGTTCAGACGCAAATACAAAATTATTCAAATCTAATATCTCCCCTTGTTGTGGAAATAAATGTTAGATTTAAGTATTTCAGGACTTCAGATTCCGGGAAAATCCTTTCTTAATTGATGGCTATTGTGTTACATCGTTAAAAGATTCAAAATCAATAGAACTGCTAATGTAACATTAAGAGAACGAAGGAGCCAAGTATCTCACATATTGCTAATTGTTCAACCATTGAATTTTGGTTTCAGAAGTAAACTTCCACAAATAAGAGGGTGTATCAAAACACTGATGTTTATTTCTTGGGATGTTTTGTATTTCGCTAGGTAAAAGGTTTAGTTACTTCAAATGTTTGTAAAGCTATGCAACAAAAGTGCAGTGATCATCAGTCCCTAGAATTACAAACTACTTAATACAAATTCTGTTAAGGATAAACACACACACATACACACATGTCCGAAAGAGGTGTCGAATCTCCGACGGGGAGAAGACGCGCACTCCAAAGCAAGACGCCTTAAAGCGCACAGGCACTTCTGCGCGGCAGTTTAGTTTGTAAGCACAAAAATAACATACCCTGATAGACAGGCGTACTAAATCACGATGTGCGCTACTGTTTCTCGAAGAGTAAACCAATGTATGAGTGCTTCTCTCATACATTTCGCGAAATGACAACTAGAATATAATAAAGGAGATTAGAGCACAAATGTACGTTTTTCCTGCGAACAATATTCAACTGGAAAGGAAAAATGTGGAAATAAGAGTAGTACAAAAAGCACCGTCAGCCACACAATGTGAATTGGTTTGTAGTGAGTAGATGTAGATAATTATGCAAGATGGAACCTTAAAATTCTTACAAACTCACACAATATAATGTTGCACACGCTTTGATAGGAACAAGCAGTATTATTATGGAGGTGATCATCATCTACCAGGTGATCAAAAAGTCAGTATAAATTTGAAAACTCAATAAATCACGGAATAATGTAGATAGAGATCCTTGGAATAACATGGGGTTTTATCAGAACAAAAGAAAGTTCAAAAATGTCCGACATATGGTGCTTCATCTGATCAGAAAAGCAATAATTAGCATAACAAATTAAGACAAAGCAAAGATGATGTTCTTTACAGGAAATTCTCAATATGTTCACCATCATTCCTCAACAATGGCTGTAGTCGAGGAATAATGCTGTGACCAGCAGTGTAAAGCATTTCCGGAGTTAAGGCAAGCCATTGGCGTCGGATGTTGTCTTTCAGCATCGCAAGAGATGTCGGTCGATCACGATACACTTGCGACTTCGGGTAACCCCAAAGTCAATAATCGCACGTACTGAGGTCTGGGGACCTGGGAGTTCAAGCGTGACGAAAGTGGCGGCTGAGCACACGTTCATCACCAAACGACGCGCGCGAGAGATCTTTCACCTGTCTAGCAATATGGGGTGGAGCGCTATCCTGCATAAAAATCGTACGTTCCAGCAGGTGTTTATCAACCAGGCTGGGGATGGTGCGATTCTGTAACATATCGGCGTACCTCTCACCCGTCACGGTAGCAGTTACAAAACCAGAATCACGCAATATCTGTCGGTAATATTTTTGAACTTTGTCTTTTTTTTTCTAATTAAACCCCTTGTTATTCTAAGCATGTGTGTAAATTTTTACCTCTCTAACTAGATTATGCAGTGATTTATATTTATTAAGTTTTCAATTTTGTACTGACTTTTTGATCACACGGAATGTTTATAATAGTGTTCCGATTGTATCGTTAGTGGCTCGAAGTAGCAAAACAGGGTAAAACTCGGAGACTTGTGTACGTGATTTTACTGTGACATAACAGCGGTGACATTTGGGAAGGAACGTGGCAACAGGGCGTCGTCAGCAGTACGATTTAACAAGAACGGTTCCATGGAAGACTGGGAATCAGAACCGTAGTGAAATGAGAGCGCCGTCGCAACGTAATAGGGGAACTGGACGCCTGATGCCTAGATGGCGAGACCGCCAAACTGTAAACAACATATTGACACCCAACGCGATCCTTATTCCATTAGCTTGCTTGCCTGAAGGCCAGCATATTTATCCCGTGGACGCATATGGTTAATAAGTTGGAATGAATTGGTAGGACACGGAATTTGGTCTAGATTCCGTACGAGCAATCGAATTTGTATCTGTGGTTGACTGGAGAATTTTTAAGACAAAGAGTGTAAACAGGGTTAGCTGAGTAGTTGATTGGAATACGTTTTAATTACGGGGAATGAAAGTATTCCACGTTCACTTTACAACGCCGACGTCAGTACGCGAAACTAAGCTTTGTTAACGAGCAGATATGGTTGAAGGCGTCCAAAAATACTCGACAGTACACAATCTCCGCCCGTGGCTCGGCATTTTACAGTCACGTTATTGTCATAGTGTGACTGTCTATTCTTAGCATCTGCTGAAATGGGGAGATAATTAAAGAGTACTTTTGGAGGGATGGATTATAATAAATAAATATGTTCCATTCTGTCGAGAAGGTAAACGGAAGGTATTGTTAATACTGCTACACCGGTTCCAATTAGCCGGCCGCGGTGGCCGAGGTGACTGAGGTGCTCCAGTCACGGTCAGCACGGCCACTACGGTCGGGGGTTCGAATCCCCCCTCGGGCATGGATATTTGTGCCGTCCTAGTTCGTAAGTAGTTCATAAGTAGTTTGTAAGTTTAGGGACTTATGACCCCGTAGTTAAGTCCCATAAGCTTAACAAACATTTGAACATTTGGTTCCAATTAGATCATTGAAGGTAAGCGCTGTTGGGCGTTGGATCGGTGAACATTCCCGCCGTCGTGCGTTGTTGTCCAATTTGTGGTTTCTCGGAGTCGTCATGAAAAATGGGGAGCGACTTGACCGAGCAGTATCGCCTGTAGTTCACAGAAACTGACAAAGGTTGGGAGAGCGGTGTAACATCCCCATTCATATCCGTATACGAAAGTGACACAAGGGCATAGTTAACTGGGGATTTTTGAGGGATTCCAAACTCTCACCTCCCCAGAGCTACATCCATAGAAAACAACTCTCCACATAACCGAGAATGATATGACATTTGGTCATACCTGTTGGGTATTCCGAAGCTCATCGGGCAGAGTATGCAACTTCCGATTCCTTGTTTTGTTATTAAATATTTCAATAATTTTATTTTCAAACTACTGTTTCTTCAATGATGTTAACTGTTAATATCTGTACATCCGACTGGCTGTAAATTCCAGAAATTAATTACAACCGAAATCAAGAGGTCACTGCTACTTTAATTCCATGAACTAATCTCGCTGCAAAAGTACAATGTTTTGATGGAAGTACTTACTTCAGTTACTAACGTCTACGCTGAAATTCTTTCCCTCGTCATTTCTTTTAGTAACGTTATTTATTGCTCTTTCCGAGTACGAATATAGCAGCTAGAATATTAACAATTTACGATTTGCAGCGGTCGCCAAGTTTGATTAGTGTATTAGTTTGACTGATGTATTGTAAATTTGTATACAGAAACAAATTTCGAGAAGCAACTTGGGTTCGTCGTTAGGATCTGGTTTTATAGATATTTACGTCATAAATATTCGACACGTGTGAAAGTTACAACAATATTTTTTTAAATCTCTTCTACATACACTATGTAAGACAACATTTACTCCTGTATATAACCATATGTTCGAAAACACGTTAACATTGGTGGGATTAATAAACACCCTGTAGGATGTTGAGGATGATAATTAAATTATTTGTAAATGTATTTTTTTATTGCTGGGTAATTTGAAATGGGGAAATCGCAAGAACTCCTTAAAACTACAGTTCAGAGACTGCATATTTACAATATATAAGTTTTTTTAAGTACTTATTGAGCCATATCTCTGATATCTCTCTGGATTAATATTGGTGAGTTATTAGTGAAGATGCAGAATTATACAGAATTGTGTAGATCATTTGTGAAAACTGATAACACTTCGCACAGAAAAAGGTGTTCTTCGTTGTAAGATCTGAAAAAATTTTAAGATTCAAGCTATGAGCGTTTTTGGTTCGATGGATTGTACGTGAAATATTGTAGAAATTACTCATCGTTTTTACGTGACATACGCTGAAAGTTAGCTTGTACCGATCCAATATATCATAACTCGGAAACACAAAATATGCTGTTTTATGACTGGTATTAACCAAGATGTAGAAGCCAAATAATTATTTCTCTCCTAGAAGTCTTAAACTGGAGCTTATGAATAAAATACTCGTATTCATTTATCAATGCATAGATGAAAAGTTTTTAGTAATTAAATATTAAACTCAGCTTCAAAGCGCTCCTACCTACGTCATAACTAAACTATCTGCTTCTTTTATGGATTACTTTTCTAAAGATTTATCTGGTCGCGCGGGTCAGACATAGGTACCAAATTTCGTGGCAGATGGAGGCGTGGTGCAGAAAAGGAACAGCCCGAGAGAGGGAAAGGCATGCGGCCAGTCCCTCTACCGCATTCTGTACAGTGTTAAACTGCATTCCATATAAGATTGCGAAACATAAAATTATGCCTTTCCATGCTTGGTCAGTGGAACTATACGTCGTTTCCTCCGTGACAACCAGAAAACTGCTACACTAAGAGGCCATTACGACCATGGGACGTATAATTTATGCGAGTACAAAAAAGAGGAAGCAACGCTAATAACGACGAGTAAACATTCCTGCTGCAGCGCAACCACGATTTCATTCCTTCGTCTCAGTTTTATCATCGTTAAAAGTCTCTGTAAAGTATTAAAGGAAACATCTTACACATAAAATTTGTACTGTGAAATAACGTAATGTATAAAGAGAGAAAAACTTCATGTTAATAATATGTATAGACTTAAACTGTTATTAATGTTTTAGTCCTCGAGACTCAGAAGAATTTCGTTGTTATAAAATATTACACGTCCTTTTTGACAATCCAGTTACTAAACAAGGACCCTGACGATATTTTAAAAGAAAAATCTTTAAGGAAGACGTACAGTAAATTTTTAAGACATTTATACGTAAGACTGCGTACAGACAACTTCGAAAACTACGTATACGTATCCCTTACAAGACGAGCAGACAGCGAAAAGCATGCGTGGAAGTTATTCTGAATGACGTGTTCAGTTAAATGTTTTACATTTTCGAACACAAACTATCGACATCTTAACTTAAGACAATAGATAAGTATGTAAAGAGATAAATAGCATTATTGAAATTGGTATATTGGGTTATTATGTGTACGCAGCCAGTTATCGGTACTGCACTTTCTTCTAATACTCGAAATAAACCTGTACCGCAAATTTAATTATGTCCCGTTAATGACGTGCATGCGTCTTTGCGACTCAAGTAAGAATGACATCAGTCAATTTTGCCTGCTGCAGTTCTTGACTAAGAGCTATCAATGATATGTTCACCTCGACTGTAAATCGCGAAAATTAGAGGAAACGTGAGTGTACAAGGCAACAGATCGACATCGCCATAATCAAAACATGTATTGCTGTAAAGGTGGAAAATGTGCATGCCATCTGTATTTTTCAGGTTTCAGTTGGGGGTTTTCACGTTCCGTGACTTTGGTGCACGCTCATCTGATAATGTTCTGAAACGACCTAGTATGGTTTACGATTAAGATGGCAACTGCGGCGAATGCAAGAAATTGCAGGCACTGCATATTTCACGTTAAGCAAAAATTACTCCGGTAAACTGATGAAGGTTCGAACTTAACAATTCTGCGAAGGTAACGAAGAGACCATCTTAGCCGGCCGCAGTGGCCGAGCGGTCTGCGGAGTTCCAGTTACGATCTGCACGGCCGCTGCGGTCGGGGATCGAATCCCCTCTCGGGCATGGATAATTGTGCCGTCTTTAGTATAAGCTAGTTCATAAGTAGTTTGTAAGTTTAGGGACTGATGACCCCGTAGGTAAGTCCCGTAAACTCTACAAACATTCGAACATTTAGACCATCTTAGACTGTCACACTTCCAAAGTACTAATTAGAAAAGCAGATTGGAATGGTAGGTGCAATATACATTTATGTCAATGCATTAGTGACGTAAGTTTTTAGATACTCGTTGAAAAATACATATTGTTAGTGTAAAGTGTATCATTTTTGTAAGACCGGTGAAATATGCCAGTTAGACTTTATCCTAAGGCGTAAATATCTTGATTCAAAAGGCTTTATCAGTCCAGCCTATGGTTTACATACAGTTATCGATCCCTGTCATCTGTTGATAAATATTTGAAACAACCACATCGAATCATTAAGAACATCAGGTGCTGTCATGGGAATTAAACAGGAGATCACCAATGATGTAGGCTTTCCATGTGAGTGGCCTGCAACGCAGGAAAATCAGTATAGAACAAATATAAGCGCATGAGTTGATTTGTAGCAAACGGCACTCGATTTTGTAGAAAATGGTAATAGACCTTTTCGGGTGATATATAGGTTCCTATGGAAATGAATATTTTATTTATTTCGCTTGTGTATTATCTATTACCGGGTTCTAATTTAAAAAAAAAAGTTCAAATGTTTGTAAATCTATCGGACCAAACCGCGTGGTCATCAGTCCGTAGCTTACAAACTACTTAAACCTAGATAAACTAACCTAAGGACAACACACACACACCCATGCCCCAGGGAGGACTCGAACCTCCACGGCGAGCAACCGCGCGCTCCGCAGCGAGACGCTTTAGACCGCTCGGCTACTCCACCGCGGCCATAGTCTGTGTAGACAGTTTTCTTTTCAGATTGTTAATGTCAGGAAACGAGGAATATAAACAGCAGTTCCAGCTCTCAAGGTGTTTACTTTTAAAAATTTAACGCATTCAACTCCCGTCTCTATTCGTCTTGAAGGAATCATACACAGCTATTCTGCAACTATACTAATCAGACGCATTCAGTTAACTTGTGTCAACTGCTGGACTCCTTAATCTCAGCCCAAACGGGCGCCATGTAGTTCATCTTAAAAATGAGCAAAATGTTGAGATATATTACTTTCCATGAAGTTTTTCGTCGTGTCAGAGGAATTTATTTTGGGAACACAATTATATATCCTAAATTCGCAGCTAAAAATATTTTTGTTCCTGGTATGAAAATAACCGAACTCATGAGTCATAACTTTTTCCTGATGGGTAAAAACCTTGACCACCCGTGGTACACATACTTCCAGTATTTATTACGTTATTGTTTTACTGTTGTAAAATGAAAAACCTTTCTCTGTTTCACAATTATGATATATAAACGACACGAAGCATTTCGAACCCTAGGGGTTCATTTTCATGTGCCTCTTGAGGATTGTACGTTTTAAGTAATGCTGGGTCTGTAAAGACCAAATACGAAAGTTAAGAATGTGCTAAAATGTAAATACAAGTTTCTAGAATTAATGCCATTGAAAATGAAATTATTGATATACACTGTTGAATATAGACGTATTTTACAGCATAAATTTGGACTTGACAGGTAAAGAATTGCTTAAAACAAGTGTAGCTTACAGAAGAGGCCCCTGAATATGATCCCCTAGGGCTCGAAATTTAGCATGTCGTTAATAAATCAGCATGTAACATGTACAGTACCTATAAATTTTTTTAAAATACGCTTTCTGTTACGGGATGATGCTTTATGAATGTAGTCGTCTATAAGTTATCGGAAAATTATCCAAATACACGCAAACGGATGCAGCCCTCGCAGACTTTACTGAACAATCACTATTCCCCACAGATTCAAAGTACGGTAAGCATTTTATACATGTGGAAGAAAGCAACATAAATTGACAGTAATTGTTGGAAAGCGGTTTAATTAAAAAAATTTGAGTCATTGGTAACATCGAAGGCTTCTAAAATATCTATCAGCTATATGCAAAAAAAAAAAAAAAAAAAAAAAAAAAAAAAAAAAAAAAAAAAAAAAAAAAAAAAGGCTACCTTCAGCATTATGACTTGCATTTTGATTACATTATGGTAAAGAATAAACATCGTTTCTTTTTAAATGTGTTTATTTCCGTTAACAGTTGCAATTTAATTACATGTTTCAATCACTTGGATCATCTTCAGATCTTACAGTTGCGTCCGAAGCTCGTCTGGCTGAGTACTAATGGGACATGTTTCGATCACTTGGATCATCTTCAGAACTTATAGTTGCGTCCAGAACTCGTCTGGCTGAGTATTAATTAGTAGTACCAATTAATACTCAGCCAGACGAGTTGCGGAAGATCTGAAGATGATCCAACTGATCGAAACTTGTAATTAAACAATTCTATGTGCAACAGTTGACGGAAATAAACATATTTAAAATGACACAGTACAGTTGTGGACACTCTCCAGTCTATCATGTCTACTATACTAAAAATAAATGTTGACTTTAGGTCATGCCACCGTATCTGAAAATTCATTTATCTGTTTTAAAAAAATAGAATTAAAAAAATGAAAAAATTAATTAACTTATATATGTATTTGAGACCCGAAGATGGCAAGATCCAAGGCAGAAATCCATTTTCTACATTAAAGGTGTATCTCGCAACAAAATTTCTAACGTTTATGAATGCTGTCCGGTACCAATAAAAATTTAGAATTACCTCATTGTTCAACCGAAGATTAAAGCCTAACTGGGGTCTAGTGGTACTGAAACACATTAAAACTAGAAGGTTGTATTTACAAATTAAATATTTACATTAACCAAATGCAGTGGCGGACTAAGGCTGTTGGAGGACCGGGGCGGCGGCGGAACAAAATGAGGTCTCCCACCCGACCACTATTTATTACTATAAAAAAGAATTGGAGGCTCCCCCCCCCCCCAGGACGAGAGGCACGGGAAAGTCTGAAAAAATGTGGAGGCCCCAGCAGACGAGATGCCAACGCGCTCAATAAATAAATTAATTAAAAAAATAATAATAGAAAAACACCTTTCTTTCGAGGTATTTGGAGGCGCCCCCTCCCCAATACCGGAGGCCCAGGGCGGTCCGCCCCCATCCCCCCATTAGTCCGCCACTGTCAAATGCGTTTCCAAAAAGTTTTCTAAGGTTTACACAAGAAAAATGGCTTGAAAATAATTGCAAATTTGTAGAAAGACTGTCCCTAAAAACTGCAAACACAGAACACAGTCACTTTCTGGAAAAAATGCCATCTTCATTTATATGTTGCTAGGAGATGACCACCGTGATAGTTCGTTGTTTGTTGTGTAACGACGAGACGCTGTCTGGTGATACGTCGTGCGTGTGGCGGCAGAAACGTCGCGAGCGTAGCGCAGCGGCGACGTTGTGCCGCGCCTGCTCGCCTCGGCAGTGGCCGCTCTCGTGACGCTGCGGCAGGCTGTTGTCGCGTCGTAAGCCGCCACCAGGAGCGCTGCGGTCGCCGACGCCCGCTCTGACGCCGACGCCGACGCGACACGTGGTCGATCAATATGGCGGCTAGTGCGGAGGACACCGAGCTCCCTTCAGCAAAGGGGACGACTGCGTGACTGGGTCGCACCTTCAGGGCTTAGTACAAACTTAACCCCAGGATTACCAGGGGCGATCGGGGTGGGAGGAGGGCGCGAGAAAAGGGATGGGTTATTTTCTAAAAAATTTGTACTGCCGCAAATGAACATTATAACTTAAGATTCCGAAGGAGATTATTAATTTCTATTATTAATAAGGTCCTCTTGTATGTAATATGTTTCTAATTTTTCTGTTTCACTTAACCAAAAAAATTGTTTTGCTACTAATGGACATTCAAGAATAATTTCATTCTCATAATTATGAGGTCCAACGACGTCTGTATGTTTTTGTAGGTTATATTGCAAGTATTTTTTTTATAGTTTTCAAAATGACAAGCCAAGGTCGCACTTTAATAATTAATTAAATGACGACCGGTTTCGGTGCACTGTGTACCCATCATCTGGTCACATATATGTTATAATCTGGTCATCTTGTTAAAAAAATTGGGTATAAAATAACAATTACAAGATTGCACTTACTCACTACATAAAAAAATACATAAGTTATGTATTAAAAATACATAAGTTTTTAATGAAATAAATCGCAATTTGCTATGTTATGGCTTTACTGTATTAGGTTTAGATGGAATACCAAACTGTGGCGAATGAAAATTTGTGCCCGGCCAGGATTCGAACTCGGCATCTCCTGCTTAGTTGGCAGACGCGTTGACCACTCCGCCACCGAAGACACAGTAACCAGCCTCACTGCAGAGGACTCTTCCCGACACGTCTACCGCCACACATAAATCTCCATTCGCCACGCTGTCTCATTCCTATACCACAGCCTATTTATTCTATAATGCTCGCAGCCATAGTTTGGTATTCCATCTAAACCTAACTCAGTGAAGCCATAACATCGCAAATTGCGATTTATTTCATTCATCTGACGCTGTAATTCGTCAAATATATTATATAAGCCGAGGCGGGCTCCTGAAGACAATTAATTGTGTCTCGATACCTCATGGTCTTTTCTCCCTCATGCGGGAATACACTATTGTGGCTGCGAGCATTATAGAATAAATAGGCTGTGGTATAGGACAGAGACAGCGTGGCGAATGGAGATTTGTGCGTGGCGGGAGACGTGCAGGAAAGAGTCCTCTGCAGTCAGGGTGGTCACTGTGTCCTCAGTGGCGGAGTGGAGCCGGGCGCCGTGGCTCAGCGCGCCTGGTCAGGGGGCTGAACGCCCTCTGTAATAAAAAAGCTGAGCCAACCATTGAACGAACAACCACGAACAAACTGTACGAACGACCGCTAAACATAGATCTACCAGATGGAAAAAAAAAAAAAAAAAAAAAAAAAGAGAGAGTGGTCAGCGCGTCTGCTTCGTAAGCAGGCGATCCCGGGTTCGAATCCCGGCTGGACACAAATTTTCATTCGACACAGTTTGGTATTGCATCTAAACCTAATACAGTGAAGCCATAACATCGCAAATTGCGATTTATTTCATTCATTTGAACGCTGTTATTCGTCAAAAAAAAATAAGTTTTTAACTTATGTATTTTTATATAGTGACTAAGTGCAATGTTGCACTTGTTATTTTAAACCCAATTTTTTTAACAAGATGGCCAGATTATAACATATATGTGACCAGATGATGGGTACACAGTGCACCGAAACCGGTCGTCATTTAATAAATTATTAATGTGTGATCTTGACTTGTCATTTTGAAAACTATAAAACGATTAGATAGCCTCCAAACCCTACTATGTCAGGTAATCTTATTTCTTTTTTGTCATAAAACAGATCATTGCAAGTGAACTGGTATTGTTACGAGTGTGCTAAAAGATATTTTCAGGTTACAGATCATAATTACAACAATTTTATTGTGATAAATCAACAAAAGTTATTAAATTTTGCGCCTTTGCCGATTTTTTAGGGTGAACATAAAATAGTCCCCCCACTCCTATAATCTGTGGAATGAAAATTGTTTGCAATGTGTGAATTAATTGTGTATATATATATAATATAAATGACGTTAATGTGGGGTAATTGTAGATAATTACCTTCAATCTAATTATATACTTACACCATTATTTCGAGAAACGAAAGTATAGTATGACATATGATACCTGAAGGATATATATGCATGGTGCAAACAATTCGTTAACAATAATACATTATGTATAGTCGAGCCGCCGAAAGAACGGCTCTGACAGCTAGCGGCTATGTTGCCAATGCTGCTGCGCGGCTGTTTGTTGTCACGCCGTGCCAGTCGCCGGCATACGAATATCACGTCCGAATATTTTGGAACCGTTGCTATGTACTACTAAAGTGTGAACGACCAATAACAACCACGAAGTGTTGAAAAACACTCTTTTTGCAGTTACAAAGCAAGGTTTAGAAATATATGTCGAGTTAAAGTAAAGTTTCATATGTTACAGTATTCCATTAAATATATTATATTATTTAGTCTTCAGCCAATGGTCGCTAGTTGAAGAATTTTGTTTATATATTTCATCTTCTATAACCATTTTCCACAAACTCGGTGTTATTACTCGGACACAGTATTGTGGCAGTCTGCCGAGAGGGTAAACAAATAAGGAGTACCACTTTACAAGTAGTAAAATCGCCTCTTTCAGTGAAATGATTTGTCTTCTTACATACAAAGAAGAGTGTTTTTTTGCCTCATTCGTTTTCGGTCGCTGTTGACTGCCATAGTATAGTGTCCGAGTAATACCATCAGATCAGTTTCGACAGCCAGTCTATTGGTCACAGAAGTGACTTTCTTACGGTTAGGGGAAGAAGCCATCTCACACACGTCTGAAATTAACGACACGTAACACGGCACGAACAAAACCGGTAACGAAACTTTCTGGCAGATTAAAATTGTGTGCCGGAACCGGGACTCGAACCTGGGACCTTTGCCTTTGCCCGCGAAAGGCAAAGGTCCCAGGTTCGAGTCCCGGATCCGGCACACAATTTTAATCTGCCAGAAAGTTTCATATCAGCGCACACTCCGCTGCAGAGTGAAAGTTTCATTCTGAAAACCGGTAACGATGAACACACGATAGATGCTTTGCAGCGACTGAAGCATGCCACCCCGCGCGACCTTCAGATGCAGGGTGGCAACGCGGCACCGTTACCCTGGCAACGTTTACGAATTCCAGAGCTCAGGTTGGTGGTTGAGTGTGTCCCCCACCCTCTGCGGCCCACGTGCGCGAACTATCAGGGTCGTTCTTTCGGCGGCCCGACTATAGCTCAGTACTTTATGTGTGGTATATGAAAGATTCGACATCAAATCAAAAGGACCGGGATGGGGAAAGGTGAGGGAAGAGGGCTGGAAAACTACTTCATAATTATTTTCTAAAACCTGTTTACTGCCTCAGTGAACATAATATCTTAAAATTCCGAAGGATTTATTAATTTTTATTATTAATAAGGCCTTCTTATATGTTATATGAGTGGTATGTTTCTAATTTTTCTGTTACACCTAGCAAAAAATGTAAGTTTCGGTGCTAGTGGGACACATAAGGATAATGTCACTTTCATAATTATGACGTCCAAAGTCGTATTTATACATCAATATCTTTCTCAAGATTATATTGCAAGTAGTAGTCAACAACTAGCAACATTAATTATTATTTCTTTTTTGTGGTAAAACACGGCACTGAAAAATGGTATAGTTACGAGTGTGATTGTACATAATTACCTTTAATTTAATTGTATACTTACAATCTTAATTATTTCGTGAAAAGAAATTATATTTTGATATATGATACTTGATGGATATGTATGCACAGGGCAAACAATTCGTTACCAATAATACAGTATGTGGCTTAGTAGACAACGAATTAACTATGTGCAGGTACATTTTCTTGAAAGTGTGCGCATGTTACCAAAGTAGTGATTTATTTATTTATACATAGTTGAAGTTCAGTACTTAAATTTTACACACTGATTAGACTCAACTCCATAAGAGTTTACAAGTTCTAATGAGAAAGATCGCAAATGAACCCTCTGTGCCCTGGTAATTAGTGAATAGCTCATTCCATCCATTGTCACATTTTGTCCACCCCCACAGCCTGGACAGATGTAAACATTAAAATTTAAGGTTCTGTTTCCTTTTGATGCGTTTGATCCAAATTTTCTCCACTATGCTTTTGAAGTTCTATTGTTTCCTGATATATTTCACTTTTCCCGTCGACATGATCTGTTGTGAATTTGCCTTGGTGAGCACTTTTTGAATATGACACTTGGCCTCCAAGAAAGACATGCCACGGTGCGCGTGTCATGTCACTTGGTCAAGGTAGGCTTGAGACAGTGCCATCGCTAGCTGACCGGCTCGCGAGTGTGAGACAGTGAGCTGTACCAACGCCTCATAAATTACAAGGCCTCACAGCTCTCTGCCAACTGGCAGAAAGGTAGACACTAAACTTGTCCGTCATTTCTGGAGTATTGCTGCCCAGTGTGGGATCCTTATCAGGTGGGTTCGATGGAGGACATCGAAAGAGGGCAAAGAAGGGCAGCTCGTTTTGTATTGTCACGATGCAGGGGAGACTGCGTTGCGGAAATGATACAGGATCTGGGGTGGGAATCATTACAACAACGGCGCTTATCGTTGCGGCGTGGGCTACTTACGAAATTCCAATCGCTAACATTCTCCTCCGAATGCGAAAATATATTGTTGACTCCCACTTACATAGGTAGAAATGATCATCAGAATAAAATACGAGAAATCAGATGTCGAACGGAGGGATTCAGGTGTACTTTCTTTCCGCGGGGAATTCGAGAATGGAATGGGAGATAAATAGTATAACGGTGGCTCGATGAAACCTCTGCCAGGCACTTAAATGTGATTTGCAGAGTATGCCACGTAGATGTAGATGTAGACACACCTACCTGTAGCAGCGCCAACTAGTTGCTTGTGGTGGTGCCATGTTGAAGCTTGTAAACGACTGCTTAACAGAGTTTCTAGTAAAGTGAATTCGTTTGTGAAATAGTTTGCTTTCCTCCTCTTTGAAGTATTTCCTATATAAACCAATTCACTTGAGAAGTGTTCATTAACATTATGAATAAGTGTTATGTTCCTGGGAGTGTCAGTAACTTTGACGAGCAGAAGCGAATGCACATTGTAAATGAAGAAATGCATAAGGATTGGTTACACAAAATGTAGAGAGATCCTTTCATTCCCTGCAAACATGCTGTGGTATGTACATTTCATTTTAAACCTCAGGTCTATATGCCAACAAAAGTACTTTACAGTTTCATACTGGCAATCGGAAAGGTTTCCAGCAACATGCATGCAGTATACTGTTTTTCATTTCATTGGTCAGGCACTTGCATTTCTGCGAAGGGGATATTCAGTGGGAAACACAAGTTGTTGACTGGGAAACCGGGGATACTTTATAATCTCCGCTTAGAAAGCCACAGCAAAAAAATGCAGCTCAAGTTAATTTACAATCTGCTCTTACTATATTTCGAAATCGGTGCCAATGATCAGAGAATCTTCTATAAAACAGGGAAGTTACTGTTTTGAAAGCATGAATACAGGACAGTCTTAAATCACTGGAAGAATATGGAAAAAGCTTTCCTTCAGTTTATTCCATGTACCAATAAAACATAGTGAAACATGGTCTGCAACAGTAAAAAAGTCACAAATCGTCTTTCTTTAAATACTGATAAAAGGTGACATAGTATCATGTATAATACTATCACTTCCAAACATTACATTTTTTTTATAATAAGTGCGAAATAAGTTCGAAAGTTCAAAAACGGGAAATAATATCAATGATGTGGTAAATATTATACAATGTGCCGAAGTTTTAGTCTGTCAACAAGACGACACATTATTACAGATAACGGTTCACTTACAATTTGAAGGCAGAACTAAACCTGGTGTTGAATTCATAAGAACCTAGCTTCAGCTAAGCTTTTCGCAGACTACAATAAATAGCTTTGTTCCTAATAGTTTAGTGTGTCCTTCGATGATGTTTGTTTTTATTTTCATCCTTTCTTATAGATTTACAGATAACAACGGAAATATTATAGTTCCTCAACCTAACATTACTGCAAAAATATGTGCAAATGTTGCTATTACTCCAAATAGTCTGAATTTTATGACATCATATATATTGTTTCTCGTCGGTATTTTTGTGTGTGTACACCATATCTCCCGTATTACTTATTCAAAATTAATGATTGAAGTATCATTTTTAAGGTTTCGTTCTCCACTAATGACCAAAAGACACAGATAGTATAAAGTTAATATTTTCACAAAAAGTTTATTTTGAAAAAGATTGTGCTGATCGTACAATCTAAGTTGACACCCGGGGAACGATCGTAAAATGGGACATTTACGGTTGCTGCCATCAGCCACCGCGCAAGGTACCAGCGTACTTTGTGCAGCCGATATGAAAGCAATGTAGAAGGTGCCATCTATTGACACTTTAACTAACATGAGCTACAATTCTTGCAGTTGTTTATGTTCTTTATGGAAGCCAAAGACCTTCTTTGAAGCAATAATCATTTATCACACGATTTCGGTTATACACGTCAATGTAACGACCAAAGTCTTGCAGCTATTTAGCTTCTTTATGCAAGCGTAGTTCATCATGAGATTTCTATTTCACACGTCGATGCACAACAGCTGTTGGAATTATTTACTTTGTTCAAGCAAGCGTTGTGCACTGAGCGAATGTACTGAATTACCTAAACATTCATCATCACAGGTAAATACCGCTCTATTATAACTTATGATTTATTTAACTTTTAATTAAATTAATTTTAATTAATTGTAACGGAGACTGGAGCTACAATGACTTAAAATTTTATAGAATGGCTATGCATAGGGCAGGGGTTGAACGTGACTGAAACTGTTTGATCAGTTTATATCACCACTGTAATTATTATTTACCGCTTTCCACATAGCTCGTACTATAGAAGATAGTTCCACAGCAGTTTCTATTACTGAAATCGAAATTACGTTAAAAATATTTTAACACTTCGTTCCAAAATAACAACCTGATCAGGATAGAGTGGGAAATATTTGCATGTGTCAACTAGTATTTCATTAATGACACAGTATCAAGTCTGAAACATCATGAATGTTATGCAACTGTCTTGCAACAACTGTTCATGTATTTATGGTGCAAGGTGTAACTTCATCATAAATATATGAGCAGTTATTGCAAGATGGCGTACATATCTTGCCTGTGAACAGAATGACGACAGCCATTTGCTCTATGTAACTAAAAAGGTAGTCATTGGACTGGAAGAATTAAGCTTAAAAGTTATTTGTATTGTTTGAGCACAATGAACAGTTAGTCTTTTCCCAATGTTGCAAATCCACTACAACTGAGCATTGCATACCCACATCCTACAGACTCTTGTTTATGGATTCTGTACACATTTGAAGCTCATCCGAAATAATTGGCTTAATTTGAAAGATGAATTGCTGACATTTTTATTTGCCCAACTTTTAAACATGAAAACTTCATTTTCTGTTGTTGCGTATGTATTTTATATTAAAGGTAATAAATTAAGATAATTTGGAATTTTTTTCATATTAAAGGCACTGCGGCCCCTCTTCGTTAGAGAAACTAAATGTAAAGGTTGTTTTTCAAGTTTTCAGTGTCATCAGGTGCAGCGTACTTCAACTGGAGCCTGTAAATAAGAAAGAAAATTACAAAGGAGGTCCAGAATTAATTAACTTGGTGGAAAATTTTAAACGTTCAGTCACCTGTGAAAGAAATTAGGGAGAAAATGCAAAAACTTCTGAAATGCCACAAGGACGGTGAGATATGAAAATGTTTAGAATTTTTTTTGTATAGGCCTGGCACTAGAGTTCTTTGAATTTTCCAACTCATCAGCTCAGTAAGAAAACACACAGAGTACGTTAGCAGGAAATATATGGAGTATTTGTAACTGAGAACTTACTGCCTGTCAAATCTTAAATTTCTTATATGTAACCTGAAAAATTTCGGTTTGGAACCATACATTCGTAAACTCGCAAACGTGTAAGATTGCGCCATCCTATATATATGTGTGTGTGTGTGTGTGTGTGTGTGTGTAAAAACCTTTCAAGCTACTCTTAAACTGATCTTTATTTGTAGCTAATTTTTTTATGATTACTTGTAAATTATTGAGAATGTGTGTAACTGAATAATGGACCCCCTTTTGAGCTAAAGTATGTGCATTTAAGTCGTTGTGTAGACCTTTTTTCCCTATTGTTGTTTGTAGGAACACAACTGTTTGGTGGAAAACTTATGTATTATTTCAAAATGTTCAAATGTTTGTAGAGCTTATGGGACTTGACTACGGGGTCATCAGTCCCTAAACTTACAAACTACTTAAGAACTAGCTAATACTAAGGACGGCACAAATATCCATGCCCGAGTGGCGATTGGAGCCCTCGACAGTAGTGGCCGCGCAGAACGTGACTGGCGCGCCGCAGACCGCTCGTCCACCGCGGCCGGCGGATGTATTATTTAAGAAATATTTCATTAAGGAATAAATTTACTGGCAGACAGTAGTTGGTGTACCCATTTCTTTGAACAGGCTTCTACATGTGTATTTACTCGACAAGTAATACGTACTACACGGATTTCGACTGAAAACTATGCAAGCTTTTTTATTTTTATGTCTTCTACATCTGATAACACTCGAATTGCAAATACAGGTTTGTTAAGTGGTTTCTCCTATTCTGCGGTGTGATCCATAACGTATTACATGTTCTGAACTGCGTGTAGTGAGTCTTTTCAATAATGAGTTAGATTTAACCATTTATTAAACTTCATGAAAATATCATTAGCCGACCTTTCTAGAACTGTGCTTCACATCCTATTTTTTGCAATACTTGTATCATCTGCAAACAAAAAATCTCTGCTTCTAAAATTAACTGATGAGACATAATTAATGTACACAAGAGCGAGCAGTGGCCCTAAGATGGATCCTTGTGGTTCATCACATGTAATTTCTTCCGAACCTGACGATGACTGATGGCTTAATTCACTAGTCCCTTACATTGACATTTTTCCACTTCATATTTGTGAGTAGCTTTCTAAAAAAAAAACTACATTTTTTGGTGTATTGGTTTCTCCACTGTTCAGATTTAGCAGTCTTCATAATCTGCTTAGATTCTACACCTAAAACAAAGAGATGCACTTTACAATCTGACAGAACGTTGATTATTAGTTTTAAAATATGACTCTGTTCCTTTTATTTGTCTATAAAATGCTATTAATGGCTGTCCTAGAGGATTTAGTTATCCTACTTGGAAAGTTTAAACTATGAGTAAGATTGAAAGACTATGTTACTGAGTAAAATAAATGTTTACTGGAAGACTGCATAAGAAAAACTAATGAAGTCACCCAATTTTTTTGTTTTGTTTTTGTTTCTACCTGTTAAATAACCCAGTACAGCTTCTAGATGATTAGGAATAGATTAGAATTTCCTGCAGGTGCTCGGTAAATAGTTACTATTATATTGCATCGGCTATGGAATTGTACTTCTGTTGCACACACTTCTAAATGTTGCTCTGGAAATAATTTATTTACATCAATTTTCTGAAGTTGTAGCTGTTTTAATAAATGTGGCAACTTCTCCCTCCAAATCTACTCTCCTGAAGTTAGAAACTAAATTAAATGCTGTAATGTTTCACATGTCTATAGCAGTGGTCACATGACGTTCAGAGGGAAATTATGTCAATTGGGTTAGAGGAATGTATTTTTTCAATACAAATAAGTGGTTAATCTAGTTTTGAATCCTGGATTGTTCTGATGTGATAAAGATAACTGTCATTGCATACTAATGGTTGCACAAAGATGTACTGACAGTATCTAAGTACTTCCCGTTCATCCGTTTTCTCAAACTAAGGGTGTCTTTAAAGCTGTCTTCCTTTCCCCACTCCCTGTCCTAAAAAGGGCATCCCTCAGACACCTGTAACCATTGGTATTTTACCATTTGTGTCAGTCCCTCCCCCCCCTCAAGTAGGTACTTGTAATCGACCCTGTCCTGTTGAGGTGTAGAACATCCCTGGTATAGTCCCACCTACAGAGTGCATCCACAGGAATCAAACCAATATGATACCTGCTGATGCAAATGAGGCCGCTCATGGTGTCTCAAAGCACACACTAGACTGCTTCGTTTCTGATGTTATCCTCCCTAGGTCACTCTCTATGGAATATTCAGTCTGCATCATTACTATTTTTCACACGATTCACTATTACCGCAGTGTCCTTCTTTATGAAATCTTTGCATTAAAAAACTGTGTCCTTTGTTACCTAAAGAAGACCCATATTAGGTTTGAAAAGGTTGTGACAAGGTACTCTGGACTTTGCTTTTCCTGCAGTATTTGGCCAACACCTGTACCATGGGAACTATCTAACAGCAAGACTTCCTTTCTCTACTCGAATGTTTGTTGTGCCCTTTAAAAAATGAGGCTCATCCGATTCTGAGGCAAGAGGTCATACCTATTTTGCAGATTAAAGGAAAAGCTGTTACCTGCTGCCACGTCACACCTCTGTTCACCCTTCTCCCTCTTTAAGCTGCTTAAATTCCCTCTTGCCTTATCTAATTCAGCTTGAAGAGCTGCAGTTTTCCCCTCCTATTATATTTCTATATCTCTATTGTAGATCATAAAAAAACCACTGCTAAGCCTCATTTATGTCCCAATTTCCCACGCCACTACATTCGCCACAATGAATGAAACCACTACAGCAATCACATCACACCCTGGAACTAGTGGTCCTAAGGTATGGCACACACTTGTCACACATGGTAAAAACAGAAATCATACAAACTTGATCAATTATTAATTAAAACATAAATGTTAAATCAAGAGGCTGTAAAAACTGTTCATACAAATACAAATAGAGTGTAGTGAAAGGGTATTGAATGAATGAAACTCGTTCACCAAAATATTAGGCCTATAAACGCCGATTTCTGTAAACTTTTCCTAATCATGTAATTATATTCTATGGTGTTTTCCGTTTATTTGTGGTTGATAGACTGCATGAACCTTAACTACTATACGCAATCAGAGAAATAAAAATAGAAGGTTGGGAAATTAGATACAAGTTTTAGTCACTGTTAACAACGATTCGCGAGCATTGAGTTAGGTCTACAAATACCTGGTATATGCGCGAGAAGAAAAATACGCTTTTTACACCGTTTTATCTTATTTAATACTACACCAATACTTCCACTGAAGTAACAACACTTATATTTATAAGAATAGGAACCGCTTAAAAATAACTAAAATATTTTTTAAAATTATTATTTACTGCAGCAAATACTCGGAACATACGCGCGGATGCAGTGTTACTAACCAAGTTTGGTTCAGTGATCTCTATTTAACCTGGATGTGTAAATCTTATGTCGGAGCATAGAACGAGCGTGCCCTCACACTAATATGCAAATGTATATTGTTTTCGTTTTCTTATGAGACTTTATTGTAGACAAGTTGTCATTTGACATAAAATATCTATGGCTGGCACGCTCAGAAAGTTGATGTTCAATACCAAGATAATATATCCATCAATTCGGTGCCTATTCAGTGTTTACCTTTTATCTGCAGCATGGAGCTTCCCTTTGACTACTAGTGTCAGAATCAAAGTCAAGGATGGCAAACAGCCACCTGTCTTTTTGCTTATGCGGCGTCTCACCTTCTGTCCTCTATTTATCTATTTCATTCTTCTTCTGAGCTTTTGTGCCATTTGACAATGAGATAGCTGGACTATACTTACAATGTGTCGCGAAGACTGCTCACCGATTTCGTGACCACGCCTGTTTGAGCACGGTGAAATTTCCGCTTTCTGTGGGCTGGGGTGTCACTTCAGATCTGACGTCTTTCACTGGTCTCCAATACATTATTCAGATCTTCCCGCATTCCGCGGTGCCTGTAAAAGCAATTTCTTGTAGCAGCCTTCTCTACGTGAGAACCAGAGAGTCCCTCGTGTGTGTTGCCTCTGTATCGTTCATCATTTATCAGCTCTCTTCTCTCTGTTTAGTGAACTTCTTTTTCAACAGGGCGTCATTTTCCGAAACTGTAATCTACCTTGTTTATATGCTTGACATTTTTGTGTTTTTCACCCATCTCCAGGTATTCCACAGCTTATAGGCAATTCATTCCTATTTTTTTATTGTTAAACATTTTAATTATATTACCGCTACCTGTCACAAATTCGTTTACAACTGAAAATATTGTTTTTATAACTACATGTTTCGGGCTCTTCTAGCAGTACAAAAATTATAAGAAATATTGGAGTACAGTTACATTAAGAGTTATAATGCTGCTTTTAGCAAGAGACTTTATTCTTGTTGGTGTTTGAAGGTGACACTGTTTCTCTTCGGAAATTGTTAACCTCTAAACACAACAGTGCAAAAAAAGATTTGTTTATTAACATAGCTGTTGCTTGAACGAACGTTTCAAGCAGCAACTAAGAGGGGTTTTCAAATTATAAGGTACAAAACGACACTCGGGGTATAATTGAAGTATTCATTCAGAAGTAACCACCAGAACTATCCCACTGTTTAATGAGCCGAACGATTCCCTGTTCTCAGAATTCCTGTGGATGTGACAAGATCCAGTGCTCTACTGCGCCCTACAGTTTCTCGTCCGAGTTGAAGCGAATCCCTATGAAATGTTCTTTTCAGCAGAACAAACAGATGGAAGTCACAGGGCGAAATGTCCGGGCTGTAGGTCGAATGCTCAAGCTGCTCCCTCTTGAACTTGGTCATTGCACTTTCTGTGACCCTGGAGACGTTTGGACGCGTTAACATGGCGCGGAATCATTCCGTCCTTGAGCATCCCAGACTGTTTGCTCCTGATGGATTTGCGTAGGCTACAGAGTGTCTCACAGTACACGTCACTGTCAATCATTTTTCCGTGCTGGAGGAATTCGAAGAGTATCGGACCTCCGAAGGCCGGCCGCGGTGGCCGAGCGTTCTGCGGCGCCCCAGTCACAGTCTGCGCCGTCACTACGGTCGGGGGTTCGAATCCCCTTCAAATGTTCAAATGTTTGTTAAGCTTATGGGACTTAACTACGGGGTCATCAGTCCCTAAACTTACAAACTACTTATGAACTACTTACGAACTAGGATGGCACAAATATCCATGCAAGAGGGGGGATTCGAACCCCCGACCGTAGTGGCCGTGCTGACGGTGACTGGAGCGCCTCAGTCACCTCGGCCACCGCGGCCGGCTCGAATCCCCTTTCGGGCATGGATATTTGTGCCGTCCTTAGTATTAGCTAGTTCATAAGTAGTTTGGAAGTTTAGGGACTGATGCTCCCGTAGTTAAGTCCCATAAACTCAATAAACATTGGAACATTGGACCTCGGAGGACGAAAAACACGGTGAGCATCATGTTGGCTGCTGATGACACAGCCTTGAATCCTTTAGGGGGAGGTGACGACGCACTCTCCGCATCCTTAGAAGTCGCAATAGGTTTTCCCAAAGTGGCACATTCAAATTTCAACTGGTTTGGTTGTTAAGGCGTTTTGTACCTTTTCATTTGAACACCCTCACGTATTGATAGTGAAATCGTGTTTTTCAGTGTTATGTTTTGAAACATTGTTTCAGGCATCAGCTATGTTGATAGTGAAATCGTGGTTTTGCTGTGTCGTGTTTTGTGGTTAACGAGCCTAGAGATGGTGTCACCTTCAAACACCAGGACAAGGAAGCTACTCAACAAGAACAAAGTTCACTGCTACAGACAGCAAGATTTTGTTAGTGTAGAACTACACTAAAATATTTTTTGTAATTTTTGTAATACTAGAATAATCTGAAGATGAAGCGTAGCCACGAAACATGTAGTTAAATATACAATATTTACAGTTTTACAAATTTGTGACAGCTGGCGGTAGTGTAAGTAACGTTTTAATTATTTACATACGTAAAACGGTCATTATGGCCTTAAATTCTTCTTTTGAATTCTTGGATCAGCATACCAAGGGTCTCTCTCTGTCTCTCTGAGAGGTTTCTCACCCCCGACTATACAATAAAAATCATTCCACCCAACACACATGTGCATATAGAAATCAAAAAAGTAATCCAGCGTATGGTCAGGGAGAGATTTTGTGAAGGCTGTCCCGTCAGTCGTCAATGGGAACACCGAGGCCTTGAAACGATACTCGGGAAAACAGCAGGGCGTCCCCTCGCTGGCGCAGATGTTGAAGCCATGGGGTCTCTTGCCTTCGCAGAACGCAGCTTCCGAAAACGCTCCAGGGGCGGAATGGATACGTGAGAATGGCAACTCCCGCCAAAAGTTACGATATTGCTGTGCGCAAGGAAACGCAGATCAGTGATAGGCCAACTCTGGGTATTACTACGCACACCAACTGCTTCACAATGGGCTCCCGCCGGAAGCGAGGAGCCCAGATTGGCTAGAACAAGGAGAGGTGGTAGGAAGTTGATCTGGGAGGACACAGCAGTTTCTGGCAGAGAAGTGGATTCGTATTTTCACTTTGGTGGAGGAAGGACATTGATAGAGAGAGAAGAACTTCGCGTTTAGGCTTTGTCGAGTTTGGTAATTACAATTAATTTAAGTTAGTTTATAAGGGATAGCGACGTTTCGCTTTCCAAGAGGGCTAGGGTGGTAATATGGACAATCGCTGTGGTGGTTATATGGGCTACCCATTGCACTAGCCCATATTACAATCCCTGCAAATACTGTATGGTTTTCTGTTTCAGATACCTTGTAAAGTGCTGAATCCGCGAAAGAAAAATAAATCTAGACAATGTTGGAATCGGGATGATGTCTGCGATTAAATCAGTTTCAGAAAAGACAATGGGTTTTTTAAAAGCTTCAAAACAGTTTTCTGTACCACGAACGACTTTACAAAGGCTAGTTGATCTTGGCATACCAGCTGAAGAAGCTGTGTCTAGCTGTGTGGGATTTTTCCTTGCAATCGACGTGTTTTCACAGATGTCGACTTTCGGCCCTCAAACATGGAAAAGTTGGATGTTAACACACTCATGACACATAAAGGAAGGAAGCTTTCAACAACAAAACCCAGCCGGCCGCGGTGGCCGAGGTGACTGAGGCGCTCCAGTCACGGTCAGCACGGCCACTACGGTCGGGGGTTGGAATCCCCCCTCGGGCATGGATATTTGTGCCGTCCTAGTTCATAAGTAGTTCATAAGTAGTTTGTAAGTTTAGGGACTGATGACCCCGTAGTTAAGTCCCATAAGCTTACCAAACATTTTAACATTTTGAACAAAACCCACCTTGCTACCTCAAGAGAACCAGCCTAATAATAGAAGGCTTACCCCAGTCCTCTACTGGTCCACACAAGGCTCACACCAACGACCAGAGCCACCACACACCATGTGCCAAAGACCTAGCAGAAGCTGGCCCTAGCAGTATGTCCCACGTTCTAATAGAAAACATTAAGACTTCACCAAAGGACATTTTGCCTGTTCCATAAAATAAGAAAAAGACAACAAACAAAGGACCTAAGCCAGGAAAGGCAGCTGTAGTTACAGCATCACTCTACTAAATATATTTGGAAGAAGCTAAAAAAAGCATGAAGAATAGGAAGCTGATAAAAAAAGGAAAATGAAAAGAGAGGAGGAAAAAGAAGTGGACAAAAAAAGGAAGATCGAAAGTGATGATGTAACAGGGAATACGAAGAATTTGAGATGTGAGCCAGGTGTTGACAAAAGAAAGAACCAAGGAATATAAAGCAAAACTCCCTCAGTGAAGCGAAAATTGACCATCGACCTTCAATCGTCATCCGAGAGTTTAGAGGAGGGATCGATAGATTCTGGGCAGTCAGATCTAGAGCCCATTGTCTGTGTTGAAAAGCTTGGAGATGACGATGCTACCTACCTTTTTTGTGAGCTATGGATCCAGTGCCTAACGTGCGAGATGTGGGCACACAACGATTGTGCTGGTTGTGAAACGGAACATTATATTTGTGATTTCTGCCAACCCTAAATGAACAACTTATGATAAACGTGTCCCAATGTAAAGGGTTTGCTATTTTCCAATTACTCTAAAAAATCTACAGGAAATAATGTTGACTTTTTTGTGTGTTTATAGGGTAGACCATATTACCACCACATTTACATTTTTTTCACAATATGTCAATTTTGTAAACATGTTTCTATATTAAAGTTGCATAATGATTTAAACTAAAACATATGTTTGGCTTTTTTATAACGTCATAAAGATTATTTTTTGAGGTTTTCAGCAAATTTCACTGACAATTTTGGAATTTATGGTTTAAAAATAAAGTGGTAGCCCATAATACCACCTTGTCCTCTATTGGTTGACGACGTTAGTCTTTGATTGTACAATTTGTGAAGAGCTATGACACTGGTTTTGGAAAGTCATTTCCGTGGCTACTATTGGTTTTCCAAGCAGCTAACCTACCGAACCATCGTTTTACGTGACGACAAGGTTTCCAGCTGGTCTTCATGCACATAAACAAACACTGACACAACAAGTCGCATTAGAGACCCCAATATGTTTTTTATAACTAAGTTCTAAAATTAAAAACTTTCTATCACACTGGGATTCTGTTGCTGTGAGACCAGAACGCTACCACCTTTTCTTTTTTTGTTCATCTGGTAGATCTATGGTTCGCGGTCGTTGGTTCAGTTCGTTCCTTGAATGGTTGGCTCAGCTTTTTATTACAGACGGCGTTTAGCCCCCTGACCTGGCGCGCTGAGGTACTGCGCCCGGCGCACCTGAGCTACACCGACAGGTGCTGCAACTGTTTTAATTATTGGTTCTTACGTGTACTTTCCAAACTTAAAAGTCTATTTTGTCGAGAATTTTTTAGAGTTGCGTAGAATAGCTTTGGCTGATCGTTATATAAGTTCTGAACTTCATGTAGCAGAAATATCAAAAAATTCTAAAATCCGATACCCATGTGATCTCCTTGTTAGACTTCGGTCTCGCCTCAGTTCTTGTGAAGAGGTGGAGAGCAGGTTGAACTTCACTGTACTGGCAGTTAAGTTCAAAAAAATGTTCAAATGTTTGTTAAGCTTATGGGACTCAACAGCGGGGTCATCAGTCCCTAAACTTACAAACTACTTATGAACTACTTACGAACTAGGACGGCACAAATATCCATGCCCGAGGGGGGATTCGAACCCCCGACCGTAGTGGCCGTGCTGACCGTGAATGGAGCGCCTCAGTCACCTCGGCCACCGTGGCCGGCGGTTTTGTGCCACACCGTACTGGCTCGAGGACGTACTTGTGTCAGTCTGCAGATAGCCTGACTCTCGCTTCCCTTGTCTTGAGACGTGTGAGTTGTCGATAGGTACAGGGCGGCAGACAAGTTCGCCAGTCAGGAATCTGCCTACCGAGGCGCGTGACTGCTCTCACCTCGATAAACAGCAGCCTGCCGCCGTAAACCAGTACGACGCCGTAGACGCCGCCGCACGCATGAAGCCTCACGGGGTAATGTGTCCGCAATTCGGCGTTATATTGTTGTTGTTTGGCCGGGACAAGACTCCTCGATCATCAGTCTTGGCGTTATATTAATAATGACAGCCCGATTTTCCCGTCAAATCGTATGAATGTTGAGATGTTTGTATAGCTTATGGGACTTAACTACAGGGTCATCAGTTCCTAAACTAACAAACTACTTATGAACTAGCTAGCACTAAGGACGGCACAAATATCAATGCCCGTGGGGGATTCGAACCCCCGGCCGTAGTGGCCGTGCAGACCGTGACTGGAGCGCCTCAGTCTCCTCGGTCACCGCGGCCGGCTCGTATGAATGAAATTGCTTGTAAGGATTTGTACAAGTCATGCCAAGTGAGGAAATTATTTCCTCGCTTGGCAGAGTTGAGAATGGGGAGTGGAAAATGTCTAATACTTAATGATCGTGAAATGATTGCTAACGCAAGAACGGTACATATCCTTACAAGTGTCATTCATGAACTGTACATATCCTGTTGTATTGTTATGATCTTTAATTTTTTTGTGAATTGATTCTGTATTAAATAAATTAATCAAACCAGTAATT
This sequence comes from Locusta migratoria, assembly GCA_026315105.1. NCBI lineage: Eukaryota > Metazoa > Arthropoda > Insecta > Orthoptera > Acrididae > Locusta > Locusta migratoria. The sequence goes on along the minus strand of CM048745.1, from coordinate 463,365,141 downwards.
ACTTAATCATTTTATCAGTCCCTTCCACCATTAAGTGTAATACCACAGAGCAGCAGATTGCCGCAAAGGTGCCACCCTGTTCCTTAAAAATTTAGCTGCAAATCACTCCCCTAGTGAAAGCTCTCATCTCCTCCATTCATGTGTGCATTCTGGGCCGCCGGCCGTGGTGGCCGAGGGGACTAAGGCGCTTCAGTCACTGTCTGCACGGCCACTACGGTCGGGGGTTCGAATCCCCCCTCGGGCATGGATATTTGTGCCGTCCTAGTTCGTAAGTAGTTCATAAATAGTTTGTAAGTTTAGGGACTGATGACCCCGTAGTTAACACCCATACACTCTACAAACATTTGAACATTCTGGGCCCTACCATCTCCGATCCATCTGCAGGGATGCGCCACCCAGCTTCCTCATATCCAGAGTTAGCTGAAAGCTCTCCTTCATCTGTCACGGCCGTTTGGCAGTGTCTCTTCTGAAGCGAGGCTCGAGAATCTGCAAAGCCGCCGCCTTCAGTGTTGCGAAATACGGATATGGAGAGGGCGGCGGTTGGAAGCTGCACGGCCGCTTCTTGCTCTCCTGCCCGCCTGCTGGGTGGTCGGCTGAGGATGTCGGAAGCTACCATCGGCGAAGTCGTTAACCAAAAGCTTTTCCAGCGGAGGAATCACAAGTGGGAGGGTACAATACAGCTGTACAGATTACAGTTGCAAAACCTGTTTCTCTTGGTGATTCACTTGTATACTGTGTAATGAACCTCGTGTGTCGTAATACTGTGTAATGAACCTCGTGTGTCGTAATTACTATTTCGGAATGTTATTGGGGCCTTCATTCTTTGACCACGTGCCCCCACGTTTGAATTTAATACCAATGTATCCTTAATCAATTTATTTGCAATTTATTTGAGTTTCAATTGCGCCTGAAACCTAGTTCACGTCAGAGAAAAATCATTGTGAATGAAGATGCAAAAAGGTGCCGTGTAATTATTGAAAGATTGTTTAAGAAACAGTATAAATTACTTTTCATATATTGAATGAACAATTTTTACTGTCTTTCCTTTGTATGCCAAAGTGATTGTAACATGTATGGATGTCACAAAGTAATTATGTCATATCTTTGGATGGTATACATTATCGCTGGTAAGAGAGAGAGAGAGAGAGAGAGAGAAGTATAGTAGAGTTGTGAGTGTAGTGGTGTGTAGAGATTCGCTGTGGTAACATATCTTGAGTGAGTAGGCTGCCCTACCAAGCAGTGGAGGCAGTATTATTAATCATCTTTCTTTGTGATGAACATAGGAGATATTTCTGTTTATGTAAGGAACTTGCAGAGGTGGAGATATTAAAAGGTATTTATAATATTAGTCAGTTTTGAAATTTTAGAGACATTGTGGACATTGTTAAACTAGTGTGTAGAGGAAGATTTAAATAACAATAATAATTATGTCACAAATCGTGGATTGTATATATATATATATATATATATATATATATATATATATATATATATATATTTTTTTTTTTTTTTTTTTTTTTTAGTTGCGAGTAGTATTGCATTTCGCATTTCATAGAAATTTGATAAAGTGATTAATGCTACATTCTTTGGTACGTGTGTCATTGTGCTACATTGTACGTGGTAAGCACTATAAAGGAAATTAATTTACAGCGTGTTAACAAATTAAATTTCCAGATGCAAAGTCACCTAAATTAAATTACTAATGACTAAGTTCAGATGACTGATAGAGATCAATTTTGTTCAGATGCTGTTGCCAAAGCAAATGTTAAAAAACAATTTTGTGTAATTCAGTAAAAGATTCTGATTCGAACGTTATACGTTCTTTCTGTCATGCTGTTGGATTGCTTAAACACGACATTAAGATCGTTGTGCAGTTAACAAACAAATTACTGATGAGTAACAGTTTTTATCAACCAAAGGGTTTTAGCACACAGATGGACAGGACAAGGCCGGCCGCGGTGGCCGAGGGGACTGAGGCGCTCCAGTCACGGTCTGCACGGCCATTAAGGTCGGGGATTCGCATCCCCCCTCGGGCATGGATGTTTGTGCCGTCCTTAGTCTTAGTTAGTTCGTAAGTAGTTTGTAAGTTTAGGGACTGATGACCCAGTAGTTTATTCCCATAAGCTGTACAAACGTTTGACAGGACAGGTATTCAGTGAACTCACAATTGTATAACGCAATATGCCGACGCACGTTCATGGTCTCTACAAAAATCTCAAATATGACTATTTCTGGTATTTGCCTAATCTAAAGTTTTAGTCGGACCTGGGGCAAACTTTCAATATTATCTTTAATTTTGTCAGTCATGTTCTGGCTTTTACCGTAATTTTCAAGTGACGTCCCTATGACGTCAATTGCCCCTGGCTAGTTCTTTGTAAAATTATTACGTGACGTTACAAGAAGTGGAATGGTTTGCCAGTACTATCGACACAGAAGATTGAGAGGAACAGTGCAGTTTCTGTAGATAGGTCAATTGTATTGTGGGTCACAAGTTAAGTAAATATCACACTGTTAGAGGTCAATTACAGCATATTTTGGTATGAGACTCCAAAACCAAAGTAACAAATTCTGATAACCTCTCATTGTTAGAATTTATCTTTTGACAAATATATGTTCTGTTTGAAGATACCTAACTATGACAGATTGCTATCTCCACTCCCTGGAGCGCGTAATCATCAGTTTTTGTCCACAAGCGGAAACAACTGTGAGCTGTAGGTGAGAAATATCACGTTTAAGAACCAAGGCGTAACACTAAGAGTGGATGATCAAGAACGATATGTTGGGAATAAAAAGAGCGTTAAGACGTGGGTGCAATCTCCGACACAAGGTATCGACGATGCTAGAAAGAAAAGAACACTAAGTTTGAAGAACGGGATAAAAGGTAGGGTGAAACGATATCAATAAAACGTTCATTGACGGCATTGCTGGCAAGTAATTATAGAGGAATTATAGGGTCTGTTGATTGAAATGAACTGTGTATTGAATACAAAATATGAAACACCCTGGAATATTAAAACTAGATACCGACCTGTATAAAATTAGTGGCATTTGACCCTCGTGGGAAAGTTTTCTACCGACTTTGCTACCCTAGCACTTACTTACGCCAATACATCGCCCCAGCGCTCCAATTTTCACGGATATTTTGCTGTTAAATTGCCGACTATCAATGCGATATGAAAGTTTATTGGAGAGAGAGAGAGAGAGAGAGAGAGAGAGAGAGAGAGAGAGAGAGAGAGTGCTTAACTGCAACCTGAGGAGTGGTTCTAGACTGAAATTTTCCCTCAACAGCGATGTATGTCCTTGTATGAAACTTTCATGGCAGTTTCAAGCTTTGTGCCAGACTGAGACTCGAACTCGGGAACTTTACCATTTATGAATCGAGCGGTTTAGCGGCTAAGCTCCTCTGCCACGACTCGCTATCCGTTCTCACAGCTTAACTTTACCCAGTGCCTCGTCATACCAGTGTATCCTCCAATGCAGAGTGAAAATTTCATTCTGGTTGTGAATAATCCATGTCTCCACAGCATTTATTCTTCAAGGAGTGTTTGTCATGATGGTTTTCAATAGTTTTTTGGGAGGTATAAGACAATTCATAGAGGGAGAAAAGCTGTTGGCGCAGGACATGACTCGAGTTCGGTTTGTTCAGTCATGTCAACTTGCGTCGGAAACTACAGGTCCCCTAATTCATGCCTTGATACGGCAAGCAGTTTTAATCTGATAGGATATTTCATATCAGCCCACCATTTTCTCTAGGGAAAAAATACATCCTACTGTAGAATATGGATTGAGAGTAAACAGGAAAATGACAGAATTAATGACAAGTAAAAGAAAAATAATTGCGATAAATTTAACAAAGTGGACAACCACTGTGTATAGAAAGTAAAGAAATTCTGATACCCTTGTAGTCAATAATCTATGCTAGGACAACACAAGGAAGATACGAGAAAGGAGGAAAGTATAAACTTATTTATTCAATTAAAGATTACAGAGTTATGCATAACGAAGTGATACTGAAGACTACACCTGAATTGACGCAAAGTGTTAATGAAGCGAAAATTAAGGAGCGATGAATTTTAAATATATATCTCTGCATCAGGGCGCTGCTGCAGCAACATACTCTCTGATCGACAACACCGGAAGAGTCACTCCCGTTTGACGTCAAGAAGAGTTGTCCTCTATCGCCTAGCTGAGTTGCTGGGTGCTAGAGCATAGTAGGTTATGACCTAGCGGGCAACCACGCAGCTGTTCGAGCGTGGGCTTCTCTGCTTAACCTCAAACGGGTGCGTCGCGGCCTTCTCTTTCGGTGCTGCTATAATTTGGATGCGGCATCTGGAAAAAATATTAGTGTGGCAATCGTGTCTTTCCGACGTTCGTTAGGTAAATGCCGAAACGTGAACAGCCGGCCGCGGTGGCCGAGGGGACTGAGGCGCTTCAGTCACGGTCTGCACGGCCACTAAGGTCGGGGATTCGCATCCCCCCTCGGGCATGGATGTTTGTGCCGTCCTTAGTCTTAGTTAGTTCGACCACTACGGTCGGGGGTTCGAATCTCCCCTCGGGCATGGATATTTGTGCCGTCCTAGTTCGTAAGTAGTTCATAAGTAGTTTGTAAGTTTAGGGACTGATGACCCTGCAGTCGAGTCCCATAAGTTTTTATTTAAAAAAAAAAAAAACAGAAAAAAAAGAAAAAAAACGTGAACCACTGCGATGCTATTAACAAATGCGTGCAAACAGTATCAATGAACTGTATTGTTTTATTTATTTACTAGCTGCTAAACCCTACATTGTCCGGGTATATCTGCATTATTTTTCCTGTCTAATATTAGAAACGAAAATAATTACTAAAAAAAAAGATTTCATCTTCCTGTATCCATGAAAACAGCTAAGAAATTATGTAACAGTGAAACAAAGAATTATTCATAATGTACAAAACTTTTAGTGCCGTATTAAAAAAAAAAAAATTGTTTTAAAATACAAATGATGTGTCACATTAATTTAATTCAAAACTTAACTATAAACAATATTCATTGATACTTGTGATGGGGAAGTTTTTGTGGCTCATTGTTTACGGCGCCATATCTCCTGACCTTTGTGTCATAGGTTGTTTTCACCCCACAGCGATTGTTGTCTAATTCTACGCAATATGTGCACCAAGTTCTGTTGAAATCGGTCAATTAGTTTTGAAGGATATGTCAAAAAATAGCGCATGATGTAGAGGTTATTAGGAAATTTCATTGTTTATGGCGTCATATCTCTTGAAATATATCTAGTACTATGATGGAAATTTGTAGGTACATTCAGTGGTATATTTGCCAGATGTCTGCAAAATATGTCGTGAATGGTTTAGCAGTAAAGACGTAATAAATCGAAACCTCATGCGTGATGATGCCGTTTTTAATGGACCAAAATGTTTATGACTTCATATCTCATGAACTATATGTCGAACTGTGATATAATACTGAAGGAATACTCAGTGGTATGTATGAATACTGTCTGTGAATTGTCTCGTGAATACAATCTACAGTGTAGAAGTAATAACTCGTAATGTCATGGCAAATGTCGTAGACATAAATTATGAACATTGGAAACGTAGTAAGCGATAATTTTTTTTCTTTCATCATTTTGTTGGGGTTGTGAGCGAGAAAAGTTTCGTAAAGATTTCAAATTCAATGTTTATTGCAAGTTGCTAAGTGCTCTCACAGTCAAATAGTTGACGAATAAAATCACACTTTCACGCGCCGCAAATTGGGTAGTTTTCATTGTTTGTGGAGTGATATCGTGTGAACTATGTATCATAGGTTTTTTGCAGTCGTGGCAAATAATTACTGAGCTTAAAGAATATTTGTACCAAGTGTGAAATCGGTCCATTAGTTTAGGACCAGGTGTGGAATATTATCGCATGATGCGGCCGTTCTTCACGACTTCATGCATTGGATTCGTTGAAACCAGCTGCGTCCAAATCAATTTAAACTACATTCCTATCACTGTTAGTTTGGGAGCTACAACCCTTCAAATTTTAGGAGGCGGAGTCTACGACAGCGTAGCTGACTGGCTGGTGGTCATGAGACAGTCGGCCGTGCCCCAGGGGATAGCCACTCGGCCAGTCAGCTACGCTATCGCAGCCTCCGCCCCCGGAACTTTGAAGGGTTGTAGCTCCCGAACTAACAATGATAGGAATGTAGTTTAAATTGATTTGGACGCAGCTGGTTTACACGAATACAATACACGATAGAAAAAAAACTATTGTTCCATTTAAAAAATTATATCTTTGTGGTGTAACTCTTTGGAAAATGATACAATAAACTATGCTCATAGCTCCGCAGAATGTGTAACATTTCTTGTGTTGACCTACCGCATTAAAATTTCCCGTCACCTATTATTTTATAAGTTACAGAGGCAAACACACTTAGTGTGTCAGCAGAAGCGCAAACACCGGCATACGTCCACCGTAGAATGAGGAAGGTGCATGAGGAAGCATGTTTGTGGAACGGTCACAGTTCGTTAAGACGCCGGTTTGTATGACAGGTGAGCTCATCAAGGGGAGAGCTTTTTTACCCTCTCCATACTCATCACATCTCTTCATGCGATTTCATGCCCTCGATGCCGTTAAGTATGCCTTGAAGGATTCACGACTTCTTCGAACGTAGATGTACAGTAGGCACTTACCGACTTATTCAATCATCGGACACGGTGTATTTTAAGCCTCGAACGTCGTTGGGATCGTTCCTGATTGCCATACCTATTATGAAGTGTGACGTCTTGGAACGGAAACTTTATGATTATCTATTACAGTATGAAAGAGATACCGTAAACATACTCAATGTGTTTGTAATAATCGTACACAAGGACACTTCATTTGTAATGAGCCGCACAAAATCTCATTTATGTTCACTGGTAACAAACTGAGAGACAGCGCGATACAAAAGCATGCTATTACAAAAATCGATTACAACGAACTCATCACTATAGTATCCAGTGTTTACGAGTACTAGGGTATATTAAATGTAGAATGACAGAAAGTTGCCTCCCAACAAGCGAGTGTAACGAAGCTGGCGAGGAACTTGAAATAACAGACGCCTACTGATACTTGTGAACTGTCGAGTAAAGTGCTAAGAACTAATATTTGATGAGACATCGAAGAATGTAGTACATGTTCAATTCTGATAGAACGCTTATCGTCGACAATCTCAGAAAGAAAAGAGAATTCCCATTACATTCAGTGCTAAGTCAACCACGAAAGACATTCGAGAAGGCTTTGAGCATTGGTCATCATGCAAAATCTTTCTGTAGCAATCACACTTCCTGCATCAAGTAGCCGCGGTAGAGTGGCCGAGCGGTCTAAGGCGCGTCGCAGCGGAGCGCGCGGTTGCTCGTCGTCGGAGGTTCGAGACCTCCCTGGGGCATGGATGTGTGTGCGTTGTCCTTAGTTTATCACTTGGTTCATGAAACCTTCCATTCTGTGGACAAGCGACCATACGTTGGCGTGCATGAAAATTTTTTTGAAAAGTCTCTGTCCCAATTAGCTATATTTCATGTGACGCGTTTCGAGAACGTCATCATCAGATAAAAAATAAAAAAAAAACGATGGGAAATGCAACCATCTTAGTATAGATGCTTGATTAAAACTTAAAACATCACCATGGACGTCTAGTGACAGTGTTGAACTAGACTCACATTCCTAACTGTGAGTTGATCTATACTAAGATGTTTGTATTTACCATCGTTTTTTTTAATTTATTTTTTTTTAATTTTTTATCTGATGATGATGTTCTCGAAACGCCGTCATATGAAATAAAGCTAATTGCGACCGAGACTTTTCAAAAAAAAAAAAAAAAAAAAAAAAAAAAAAAAAAAAAAAAATCATGCATGTTGTCCTTAGGTTAGTTTACCTTAGTTTAAGTAGTTTGTAAGCTACGCACCCCCATGAACCACAGACATTGCCGAGGTGGGGTGGCTTGCGTGCCTCAACGATACAGATAGCCGTACCGTAGGTGCAACCACAGCGGAGGGGTATCTGTGGAGAGGCCAGACAAACGTGTGGTTCCTGAAGAGGGCAGCAGCCTTTTCAGTAGTTACAGGGGCAACAGTCTGGATGATTAACTGAGCTGGCCTTGTAACATCAGCTAATGTGGCCTTGCCACACAGCTACTGCGAACGGCTGAAAGCAAGGGGAAACTACAGCCGTTACCCTTCCCGAGGACATGCAGCTCTACTGTATGAACATATGATGATGGCATCGTCTCGGGTAAAATATTCCGGAGGTAAAATAGTCCCCCATTTGGATCTCCGGGCGGGGACTACTCAGGAGGATGTGATCATCAGGAAAGACAATACTGGCATTCTACGGGTCGGAGCGTGGAATGTTAGATCCCTTAATCGAGTAGGAAAATTAGAAAATTTAAAAAGGGAAATGGATAGGTTGAAGTTAGATATAGTGAGGATTAGTGAAGTTCGGTGGCAGGATGAACAGGATTTTTGGTCAGGTGAGTACAGGATTATAAATACAAAATCAATTGGGGGTATCACAGGAGTAGGATTGATAATGAATAAGAAAATAGGAATGCGGGTAAACTACTATGACCAGCACAGTGATCGCATTATCATTGTCAAGATAGATACGAAGCCAACACCGACAACAGTAGTACAGGTTTATATGCCAACTAGCTCTGCCGATGATGAGGAAATCGAAGAAATATATGAGGAGCTAAAGGAAATTATTCAGACAATTAGGGGAGAGGAAAACTTAATTGTTATGGGAGACTGGAATTCGGTAGTAGGACAAGGAAGGGAAGGGAAGATAGTAGGTGAATATGGTCTGGGCAAAAGGAATGAAAGAGGAAGCCGCCTGGTAGAATTTTGCACAGAACATAATTTAGTTATAACAAACACCTGGTTCAAGAATCACAAAAGAAGGTTGTATACGTGGAAGAGACCAGGAGACACCGGAAGATACCAGATAGATTTTATAATGGTAAGACATAGATTTCGGAATCAGGTTCTACAGTGTAAGACGTACCCAGGGGCAGATATAGACTCTGACCATAACTTGTTGGTTATGAACTGTAGGCTGAAACTAAAGAAACTACAAAAAGGTAGGAAAATAAGGAGATGGGACCTCGATAAATTGAAGGAACCTGAGGTTCTTAAGAATTTCAGAGGGAGCTTTAGGCAACAATTGACAGAAACAGGGGAAAATAAAACAGTAGAGGAGGAATGGGTAAAATTGAGAGATGAAATAGTGAAGGTAGCAGAGGACAAAATAGGTAGGAAGGAAAGACCTACAAAAAATCCTTGGATATCACAAGAGATACTAAATTTAATCGATGAAAGGAGAAAATATAAAAATGCAGTAAATGAAACAGGCAAAATGGAGTACAGACGACTAAGAAATGAGATTGACAGGAAGTGTAAAATGGCTAAGCAGGAGTGGCTAGAAGGCAAATGCAAGGATGTAGAAGAATGTATAAATAGGGGAAAAATAGATACAGCCTACAGGAAAATAAAAGAAACATTTGGAGATAAGAAAAACAGCTCTATGAATATCAAGGACACTGATGGAAAACCAGTTCTCAGCAAAGAAGGGAAAGCTGAAAGGTGGAAAGAGTATATAGAGGGACTCTACAAAGGAAATGAACTTCGAGACAATATTGTAGGAAGGGAAGATGATGTAGGTGAAGATGAAATAGGAGATACTGTACTGAGAGAAGAATTTGACAGAGCCCTGAAAGACCTAAGTCGAAACAAGGCCCCTGGAGTAGATGATATTCCTTCAGTGTTACTGAAGTCTCTGGGAGAACCAGCCATGACAAAATTGTTTCACCTGGTGTGTAATATGTATGAGACAGGTGAAGTACCCTCAGACTTTAAGAAAAATGTTATAATCCCCATCCCTAAGAAAGCAGGTGCAGACAGGTGTGAAAACTACAGAACCATCAGTTTAATAAGTCATGGCTGCAAAATATTAACGCGAATTATATACAGAAGGATGGAAAAGCTGGTAGAAGCCGACCTCGGGGAAGATCAGTTTGGGTTCAGGAGAAATGTAGGAACACGGGAGGCAATACTCACTTTACGGCTTATCCTAGAAGATAGATTAAGAAAAGGCAAACCTACATTTCTAGCTTTTGTAGATTTGGAGAAGGCTTTTGACAATGTTGATTGGAATACACTCTTTCAAATTCTGAAGCAAGCAGGAGTAAAATATAGGGAACGTAAGGTTATTTACAACTTGTACAAAAACCAGACAGCGGTTGTCAGAGTTGAAGGGCATGAAAGGGATGCAGTGGTTGGAAAGGGAGTAAGACAGGGTTGTAGTCTTTCTCCATTGTTGTTCAATTTGTACATTGAGCAAGCTATAAAGGAAAGCAAGGAGAAATTTGGAGAAGGAATTAAAGAACAGGGTGAAGAATTAAAAACATTGCGTTTTGCCGACGATATAGTAATTCTGTCAGATACAGCAAAGGACCTGGAAGAACAATTGAACGGAATGGACAGTGTGCTGAAAGGTGCATATAAGATGAACATTAACAAGTGCAAAACTAGGGTAATGGAGTGCAGTGTAAGAAAATCAGGTGATGCTGAAGGAATTAGATTGGGAAACGAAGCAATAAAGGAGGTAGATGAGTTTTGTTACTTGGGCAGTAAAATAACAAATGATGGTCGCAGTACAGAGGATATAAAAAGCAGAATGGCAATGGGTAGGAAAGCGTTCTTGAAAAAGAGAAATTTGTTAACATCGAATATTGATTTAAACCTAAGGAAGTCCTTTCTGAAGGCATTTGTATGGAGTGTTGCCTTGTATGGGAGTGAGACATGGACGATAAACAGTGCGGACAGGAAGAGGGTTGAGGCTTTTGAAATTTGGTGCTACAGAAGAATGCTGAAGATTAGGTGGGTGGATCGCGTAACTAATGAGGAGGTACTGAACAGAATTGGGGAGAAAAGGAATTTCTGGCATACCTTGACTAAAAGAAGGGATAGATTGGTAGGACACATTCTTAGACATCAAGGAATTGTGAATTTAGCGTTGGAGGGAAGTGTGTGGGGAAAAAATCGCAGGGGAAGACCAAGAGATGGATACAGTAAGCAGATTCAGACAGATGTAGGTTGTCGTTCTTATGTAGGGATGAAGAGGCTTGCTCAGGATGGAGTAGGGTGGAGAGCTGCATCAAACCAGTCTCCGGACTGAAGACCACAACAACACAACAACAAGCTACGCACTGGTGACCACGCAGTTTGATCCGATAGATTTACAAACATTTGAACATTTTGCATCAAGTATACATGGTTTCCAATGCCGCACGGGATTGCCATTCGGTTTGAGGCCCTGTCCCGGATTTCACGGCTGCTACCTCAAAGCATCGAGTACTACCTGGGGCATGGATGAGGGCATTGTCCTATGCATAAATTAGTTTAAGTTATGTGTAAGTTGTGTAACCAATGACTTCAGCACTTTGGTCTAGATGCGTTGCAAGGTATCCCGGAAAGTTTAAATAAATTAAAATTAATGTTTAATGGAAATCTGCGAGGTATCACGAGGAGATTACTTTTAATGGTGGTTGACCTTTAAAAACCTAACAATGTGGTGACTACGACCACCGAGGTAAGCCTCAAAAAACATTAATATGCGCAACTGACACGCCCGGGAATTAGCGGAAAAAACAAAAATTAAAATTTATGGCCCTGTCGAAGGAACTCCCAAAGGGTACAACGAAACTGATTAACTTGAACAATGAGAAGCGGGAAACAATCTGACTGCGACACAGATAAATGAAATTTTTGACTTACCTCGTATTTTCTTATTACAAGACTGGAAACTGGAAGCAGCAAGCAGCTTGCGTCATGCAGTATTTCAGTATTAATATTTTCGTAAATGATATGTGGGTAGTAATTAAGTTCAACAATAATCATAAATGAAGAAAATGAAAGAAAGGGGAGACTAACTACGAATTTAGGACGCAGAGCGCAAATTAAATATTAGAAATTATGTATTAAAAAAAATATGAAGAAGAAAAATATTACAGGAAATTAAATTAACATAATCCATTATAATAATAGTGTGCTGTAACATATACTTAACGACTGCCTTCTCCAACAGCGTCCTCATGCTACCTCACACAACTAGCAACTCCTGGCAACTCCCTCCCAACACAGCTCGGAACTGACTGCTCTCTCTCTCTCAGCCAGAGCGCTTACTCTACACTCGGAATTCCAAAGATTACTGCACCACTTACAATGTACATCTGTGGCCAGTTTACAAAACTAAATATTACAGAAATCAAACTATGTCGGGACCATAGGGACCTTACAGCGTGTGTGTGTTTCTCTGATATGAACTCAGAAAATACTCAACTCATCGTAATGAAATATTGCGCGTTCGTGTAATTTGCTCAAACTTAATCGACAGGATAGACCTTATGTCAATTAATAACCTCAATATTATTGTAATTGCAAATTAAATGTTATTATCTAGGTTGGTTAAGTATCCATTTTTTATGGGACTTAACTACGGGGTCTTCAGTCCCTAAGCTTACAAACTACTTATCAACTACCTTATACTAATGACGGCACAAATATCCATGCCCGAGGGGGGATTCGAACCCCCGACCGTTGTGGCCGTGCAGACCGTGACTGAAACGTCTCAGTCCCCTCGGCCACCGCGGCCGGCTAAGTATCCAATAATCGAGGCTTTTTCTCGTACTAGAGGCAAAGTTCTCGGTGAAAAAACGAAAGGTCATGGGTTCAAAACTCGTAGGGATCACTAGTTTCTCACTTTGCGTTTTAAACTAGCTTTCACACATCAAGAATGTGAGCAATCGACAAATATAACACGTAGTTCGGATTCCATGTTAAATTGTAGGGCCCCTTTTCAAAGTTGATTAACTGGTGTAAGTTAGCGACAGGGTAGGTTGGCACCATTTTAGACGCCAAAGTCACAAAGTGGCATCCAAACGAAAGACAGCCACCAGTTCACTGAGCTACACGAAATTATTTCTGTATTCGATTTAGATCGTTTCCTTGTAGCTACAATTTATTTCACACTAGCTGCAAACTCGGCCGGCCGCGGTGGCCGAATGGACTAAGGCGCTCCAGTCACGGTCTGCACGGCCACTACGGTCGGGGATTCGAATCCCCCCTCGGGCATGGATATTTGTGCCGTCCTTAGTATAAGGTAGTTGATAAGTAGTTTGTAAGTTTAGGGACTGATGACCCCGTAGTTAAGTCCCATAAGCTTAACAAACATTTGAACATTTGAACATTTTGCAAACTCGGCGTTGCCCAAGTGTTTATTTATTCTACACTTCCGTAGTCCACATTATCTTCCCCCCTCTTTCTTCATCCACCTCTTTCTGTCCCATCTCTCTGTTCGTTTTCACCTTTCCCTTTCTCGGCGAATTTTTCTACAAGGTACCCTCTGTCATGTACCATACAAACATTCATGCACCCGGTGATCTTCCTCTTGGCTTAAAGGTCATGGGTGCAAAAAATCAAAAATATTGGAGCAAAACTATGCATTTTGTAAAATTACGTAAGTACCCTCCACCACGCACCGAACGAAATTTTATACAGACAGTGACATTCCTTTGTTTTTAAGGTAGGGTGTGCAAAATGTCTTGAATATCGGAACAAAACTATAGATTTCTATGCAATAAAAACGCAGGGTCACATTGAAAAACGCACTTTGTTGTTCTCAAATATTCCAGTTTTATTTCATACAACCCTTGTTCTGAGAATAACGAAAACAACAACAGAAGGATTTGTGAAATCGGTCGAGCCGTTCTCAAGTTATAGCGAGACCAAGATATTTAGGGATTCATTTCCTGTTGCAAACTATCCTCCCCTATGCACCGTATGAAACTTAAGGTAGACGGTGACCTTCCTCTTGTTTTGAAGGTCAAGCGTACGAAATTTCGTGAAAATCGGAATTAAACTGTAGATTGTGTGAGTCTGTAAAAGAAGTATGCTCCACCATGCACCTATCACAAAATACTTTCTTCGATGTCGATTTCTGCCTATAAACTATATTCCTGCCAAATTTCAGCTGCATATGTGAAGTATTTTCCGAGATTTCGTGTTTAGTCAGTGAGTGAGTGTGTCATTTCGCTTCTATACAGATAGAGACTAAGAAAAAGATTGCTTAATTTTGGATGCAAGAGAATTACTGGAGACTTTCAGACAAAAAATTAATAGTAACGTGCAAATCTATAATGCTAACTTTATTTTATACAAGTTCATGCCTCATGCGACAATTTTACGGAATCTACAGCGAAACTCTTGTGAGCGGGAGACTTCTTCTCGTTTCATCATTTTGTGTATGTGTGTGCGGGAGGGGCGGGGGGGGGGTTCAGTTACAAAACGCTTCATAAACGTACGAAATTACATGTAAACTTTGTTGCAGGTCCCTAACTACTCCCATTTTCCAATAATTGACGCATAAATCTGGGTATTTTCATGCGGTGGTCTTTCATTATATATGACGTCACATCTCCTAAGCTATGTGTCGTGCTGTTTTGTTTTTGGTCCAGGAACCTTCGTGGGCGTACGGTGAACAGTTCACGAAAGTTCCGTTGCAATCGAATGAATGGTTTATGAACACATAGAGGACATACAGACAAACATTCATTTATATATATATATATATATATATATATATATATATATATATATATATATATATATATATAGATTTCCCATTTTTCCCATATTTACGTAAGTCATAAGCGCACTTCTTAAATTTTAAGTGTATTTAATTTTATAATAATTTTACTGTGTGTTATCTATATACATATAAAACTACTGCGTCTCCCCTAAGAGATGGCTTCGACGATTTGAATATTGTGTTGTTTTATTTTGTTCGCTTTAATACAGTGGTCGTTAAAAATAAAATAAAAAAAGGAAAAGCCAAATGAACAGCTGAAACAGGGAAGTTGCTAATTTGGTAAGGGGTCTTCGGCACTTTGGATTAGATTCGTACTTTATGCGCTACAAAACCGTTCATCAGTTTGTGATATAATTTGGCACTCTTCGTCTTGAAAACAAGAGGAACTGCGAGACGAATCAGCAGTTTTATTCCTGTATTGATCAGTTTTTACGAACGTGACGTAATTTTTCATATACAGGTGAGGGAGGGGATGAACAGATAGTTGGAGGGAGATTAGATTGGCAGAAAGTGCTCGGAGGGTGTAATGATAGAGGTAGATTTATTGGACAGGTGGGTAGATGTGGGTAGGAGAAAGAGTAGGACGAGACATAGAGACGGAGGAGTAGATAAACAGAGAGGAGAGAAGACAGGATTTCAGGTACCTAATACGATGAGACGCCTGAGAGGACAAAGAGGTAAGGAACAGACATAGTAACGTGGGACGTCATGAGCAGAGAGATTAAGGAAATTCGCGTGTCTGTGTAGCAACTGCGAAGCGTTGCCGGATTCGCTAGTATAAAGTTTTTACTAGTCGGGTGACTTTTCTCCATGAGGACATTCATTAACTATTTAGACCTACTTACAGTACGGCGAAATCCCATTAATATGCTGAATTAAAAAATCACAATTATGAGTATGTTCCTCAAGTGAATTTTCCCAAAAGGAGTGTAACAAATTTAATGTTATTCTCTAGGATAGCAAAGAATAAAGTGTTCTGCATATTCAATATTAATAACATTGCTGATTCATTTCAGCAATCTTATTATCCTTGCTCTCTCTGTAGAGAAGCGTATTAACAATTATTGTTACCTGACATCGTCACTTGAGAAAGAAAGCTATCTTTTAAATTTGAATATTGTTTCCTTCTTGTAAGAAAATTATGCTAGTCTAGATGTATACCAAATAATTGGACTGATATGACCGATTTTTGCAAGTTAAAATATTGTATTCAGATTCGAAAAACATTACGAAGTTTACAGACCTCTTACGGGGAGCTACTACTTTTATGAAAAAAAGATAGTCTTTACATACCATTTACAAAAAACTTTGGCCGATTCTCCTGAAGTGAAAACTGTTCAGATAGAACACATGCGAAAGACGTTTCTCTGCAAGATTTCCCATTGTGTAACAGTTACAAATAAATACATTTTATTGGTATTTTCATTCCATGCTAGGTCCGAGTTGACAGCTGCTATCAAAATGGCTGCCGGTGGTCGCCCGGTATCACTAAAACACCTCTTACCGATGTCAACGAAAATTATGCACTCGTGTAAGTAATAATCACATTCCTGCGATTACTACTTTGAATCAGGTAAACTTGCACGTATTGTGATTTATTTTGATAGTTCGGAATCCAATTGGTCACATTCCTTGTGGGAACCGGTAGGTCGTCGAATTATTTCGGTTGATAACAATTTATGATTTCGAAATTTTTTGTTACTGGTTTTAAATAGGTTGCAATCTGTTCCTGTAAATATCAACGTAAGCGTTTCATAGTGTAAAAAAAAGAGGCAGTCGATTTCTCATTGGATGAGGTATTCGATAACACAATTGAGATGGTAATATAAAGAAATACTGTCATATCCAGCAGTACCTTCCAATTCTGTTCTTTACTTAACGGTCGGTTTCGAGCTGCAGTTCAGTGAGTGTATCCTCTTAGTCCGTAACCTATTCATCAGAGGGCACAATTCAAACACATTTACACATTCTATAGCCGAAAACACACAATCTCGCTGAACAAACAGTCGGAAAGCACATAGCAACTGTAATTTACGTTGCAGGATTGTAAACAGCTGTGACTACGCGCTTTCCACCTGTTCATTCCGAATCCGTTGGACCATTCCACATTTAAATGTGGACAGCACGTGATTTTTTGAGGTCACACATTCCCTCGAAACAATCAACGGCTTTTTTTCCAGGCCATGAAAGAGAATGTCAGAATGTCGACGGTGTGCCCTATGCACTCTGGGAAAGCTTCAGCGGAGCGGACAAGCTTCTCCCATTCGATGCAGCAGAACAGTAGGAAATAAGGCAAGTTTTTTAACGTCCCATCGACGGCGTGGTTATTAGAGTCGGTGCAAACGCACAGATTTTTTTTGGGTAAAGATGGGGAAGGACCATGGCCTTTCAAAGCAACTACGGACTCACGGAAATCACGGAAAAGCTAAATGTGCCTGTCCAGAATTGTAACCACAGCGCCCGGCTATACGGTAAGCAAGAGTAATATGAGTACCGGCGCATGTCGCATAATACGCAGCACATAATCTAATAATCTATGCTCACGTGTTACTTGCCCTCCTGGCTTTCTTTCGGTTACATGTCCCCGTGGAATGAAAAATGTCAGACACTGATCGCAAAGCACCATAGCTACAATCCTTCGAGCAATAGATTACGGTTTCCAATAGGTTGCTATGCTTTCTTGTGCCAGAACATTATCCAACTCCTTCAGAGTGTTGCAGCTGTAAATTGTTGCTCTCTCTGTCCTATAATACTCTCCATAACGATTCAATTTTGTTAAACATGGCGACTTTGCCGTCTAGGGAAGTTTGATAAATTTCGGATGATGTAAAATGCACGACTGATGCGTATTGGCTTTGTGTGTAAGCGCAGTATAATTGTGTACAAAAAATGGAGAAGGATGTAAGTGCCACAGGCTAAAATGTACAGTATTCAAATAAATGTGTCTTAAATATTGGATGGTAATATTAATTTTATGAAAAAGACACCTATACAAAACGTAAAAACAGTTTTTATGGATATGTTTAAAGGGAACAAAAGTTAGTTGGCCACGGTGGCCTAGGGGACTGAGGCGCTCCAATCACGGTCTGCACGGCCACTACGGTCGGGGGTTTGAATCCCCCCTCGGGCATGGATATTTGTGCCGTCCTTAGTAATAGCTAGTTCGTAAGTAGTTTGTAAGTTTAGGGACGACCCCGTGGTTAAGTCCCATAAGCTATACAAACATTTGAATATTTTGAACAAAAGTTATATTGAAAAATAAGTAGGTGCCATCCTTTCGTTTTCTGGAAGACGCTGTAAGTGTCTTACTAAGTTTCTGAGAAGGATTCAAGGGTTTATGTTGAAAAAAAGATATTAAGTTCTTTGTAGAATGAAATTTTCACTCTGCAGCGGAGTGTGCGCTGATATGAAACTTCCTGGCAGATTAAAATTGTGTGCCGGAACCGGGACTCGAACCTGAGACCCTTGCCTTTCGCGGGCAAGCCCACTACCGACTGTGCTATCCCGACACGACTCACGATGCCGCCTCACAACTTTACTTCCGCCAGTACCTCGCCTCCTACTTTCCAAACTTCACAGAAGTTTGGAAAGTAGGAGGCGAGGTACTGGCGGAAGTAAAGTTGTGAGGCGGCATCGTGAGTCGTGTCGGGATTGCACAGTCGGTAGTGCATGTTTAGTAACTATACATAGTCTTACTCTCTCACTGCTAGGCTAATATAAATAAAGGTATGAAATAAAACTTTAGATCGTTTTTTGAAGCAAAGTTTTTCCTCTTCAGTTTATTCCGCTTCTTCTTTCATCGGTAAGTATAAGCTGGTTTTGTTCACTGCTTATGTTTGTACACGTGTACTTACAAGAGGGGCTTGCCTGTTTTGCTGGTGGTTGTTTCGCAGGTATCTCTTTCTCACGACTGTTAACGTATGGCTGGCACTTTTCTCTTGCTTCACGTCTCTTACGAACAATCACCTTCTTCCTAACAGGCTTTTCCATTTTCTGGTTGGTACACTGAATACACAATCGAACTACACTCTAAAACAGACACGTGAAACGTCTGAAATCACTGCCGTATCAACGTAATGTCACCAAGTAAAGCAACTGTGTAGCTTAGGCACATACATCATGGAGGTGGCACTTAAATCCCTTGCCATCTCAGCCCCGCTGGCACTTACAGAGTGCTACTGTCTTCGAACTGCTCTTGAACAATTAGGAATTTTTCTGGCACTTGCAATCTTTCTCGTGTCATTACGCTTGGCTGGATACTGTTGCACAAATCAAAACATAGATTCCTCCACGCTTTACTTTGGGAATTTCGATACTGAAATCCATTTGTTTATAGAAAGCAATCTAAACGATGATTTATCGGGACATACATCCTACTTCAAGTCGTTATATTTCCAGCTCTTACGTTTCTGGCACGACTTCGCAGCTTTTTCTTGGCTTCTTTTATAAAGGACTAGCTGCAAGTACCCGGATTTGCCCGGGATTAAAATAAGATTTTCTATAGAAGCGTACAAAACCGTTTATTTGCATGTAATAAAAAGGTACATTTATGCTAAAGCAATGTGATAATTTCCTTTTTTGGGGGGAGGGGGGGTTCGTTATCGAATGGATTATAACAGGCAAATGCCCAGAGTGAGATTAGGGTGGAACGAAACCTATTTAAGAACTCTTCCTTTCCTTGGAGGTGTATAGATAACTATTGCTTCTTGCTACAGTGGTATACCCTTCACAGTTCAAAGTTGCTTCAGGGTTTTCAAGAACACTGTCATCTATCAGGAATTTCCGTAAGCTCACTGGAATACAGGAGTATCTTAGTAGTGCTGTATGTCTGAAAAATCTGTTGCGAATATAATTAGCAGTAAGGAAATAATAGATTAAAACTTGGCGCGTGATGGGGCGGTTATGTGCTCGTATCTCACGAACTGCATGTAGTACTGTGATACAATTTCAAAGGTGAATTCAACTATATGTGCGTATACTGTGTGTAAAATTTACTGCGGGTTCAGTATGTAGTGTACAAATTATAAATTTCAACGTTATACCAAATGCCGTAGTTTTACTCCGTAAACAACGTAAAAGTAGTAAGCGAGAAACACTTTTCCTTTCATCATTTTGCTATGGTTGTCCGCAAGGAAAAGTTTCCTAAAGGTTTGAAATTATCAATGAAATTCTTCCGGATATGAGACCGCGTCGTCATTTTATATAATGACGACGCGGTCTCGTACTCGAAAGAATTTCATTGATAGTGACAACGGCCGCGGAAGCCTACGTTAGAGTTTGAAATTATGTTTAAAGTTTGTTGCAAGTCGCTAAGTGCTCTTCTTCTTACATAGAGGCCTGATAAAGTCACAGTAGCTATTATGTGCCGCAATACGGGAAATTTTGCATTGTTTATGGCGTCAAATCTCCTGAACTATCGGTCCTATCGCAAAGTAGTTTCTTAGCTGACGTCTTCTACCCAGAAACCACATTCCTGCCAAATTTCAGCTTCATAGGTGACGTAGTTTTCGAGATTTCGTGTTTAGTCAGTGAGTGAGTGAGTGAATGAATGTATGAATGAGTGTCCTTTCGCTGTTATATAGATAGAGATTTAGTAGCAGCTCCTCTTACATGAATGTTAAGTACCATTCGCACTGTTTTTATCGAAACAGTATTACTGAAGAGAGTTGAGTACTGCGGTCGCTCTTGTCTTGATAGTATTGTGCACTCTTAATGCTCGTCGGTCGTTGTTATTTTCGCCTTTCGCCCACTTTTCCTCTTTGCTAATGATGTTTTACCATGCTTTATGTACGCTGCCATTACCGATATTACCGTCACTAGTGTAACGTTAAACAGTGCCGCTATTTCCGCCACACATACTCCCACTAACTACGCGCCATCGAGGAAGCCTCTTTGGAAGTTAGAGACAGCATGAAAATCACCGATCATTTGTGTCATTGCCTGTCATGTTGCAATTAGTCAACTGAAGTTCCATCACTCAGTATGTGACAAAGAATTGCTTGATTACCCACCCCTTTTTTTATTATATTAACATGTGACATTACAGGCTGGTATCGACGCGGATTAGAAACTATTTCTTTTGGTTTACTTATAATGCTTCATAGTAGCCATTTTGTAATTAGGCAAGAAACAAAACATTGAACATCTTTGGTTGGCACGCACAGAATCTTTAGTTAATCATCCAAGTACTATAGAGATCAATGGTTGTGATTGCCAGACGTGAGCAAATGGGAACTTGACAAGCATCGGGCAAGGCATACAAATATTTTACTTCTTTACCGCCATTCTATCCGCAACACAATTTTCGGACAGCGTATAATTATGCCACAAAGGTCACTTGCAAAATTTTGTCATTTTATGAAGCAAAGGTAGACGCAAATGATACAATACGCACTCTATCCTGATTAGTCAGATAGTAATATAGTAATGGAGAAAAGGCAGATCCAATAAAAGATAATAAACAATTGTAGTAACAAATACTAGTCTCACAGTAAAAAAATTTATATAATTAAATACAATATGATTAATTATGAAACATATAAAAATCAGATAGTGACTTTTTCATTTTTTTTACAAAACTTCTTTGAATACAGTGTAGCAATTATAATGTGATCATCGTTTACTTTTTGGCTGCATGTGTCTTTAGCACAAACATAATTATCACTGAATGAACGAACTCATGAAAAAGCCACGTATAGCATTCCATGCAATAAAACAGGTACTTGTAAATATAATCCTACCCTTCGAAGCGTCTGACCTTTATTTATGATTATAGCGAAGGCTACTTTTATTGGGAATTGTCTTCTTATCATTTGGAAAGGCATGATTGTATCTGAAGGTGTGAGGTTATTACGGGTATCAGCGCAGTTTTATCAGAGTCAATTAATTTAGCAATGATGATGTAGTCGCCTAAGTGAGTCACCATTAATCTTACACCAAAAATTAATCCCTAATTAGCGTTAACATTTCTAATTAACATTATTATAGCTGTTGTACATCGTCACGTGAAACAGAAATCTCGTGATAAACTACGCTTGTGTAAAGAATCTAAAGAACTGCAGAAACGTCCGTGCCTATTAGTTAAATTGAATTATTTGGGTATTTTCGTCGTAACATCGATGTGTATAACCGAAATCATAGGTTTTTGGCTTGCATAAATAATCGGAACAACTGCGAGAGCTGTCGTTTATGAAAGTTAAACAGGTTGTCAATTGATGGCACATGTATTGCTTTTATATCGACCACGCAAACTAAGTTCATACTTTGTGCAGTGGCTGATGGGAACAACCGTAAATACATGTCCCATTTACGATCGTTCGCCGCCTATCAACTTAGATTGTGCGAACAGTACAAATATTTTCAAAATAAAGTTATGTCAATTTTTCGTCTTAAGTGGAGAACGAAACCTTCAAAATTATACCTCATTCATTAATTTTGGGTAAGTACTGCTGGAGATATGGCGTACTCACAAACAAACACCGATGAGAAATAATATCTATGATGAACCCAGAACTCGTACTCGCCGTCCTGTGTTATTGTCGTCTTACATGGACTCTTTTAAGATCACCGTGGCTCCTCATTTTTAACTGACTAAATGTGGTTTTAACCATCTGTTTATTGTAATGTACTTCAAGTTGTCGCCTTGTCTATGTTATTGTATCTCCGTTGTTTTATCTCCTGTTATGTATTTTAATTCTCACTTATGCATTTTTACTCTCGGCTGAAGAGCAGCCTATGGTGCTGCTGCCAGCCTGCCAGTGTCACTTTGGTGTGAAACACAATGAAGGAAAAAAATCAGTGATCAACAAAGAACAAATACGAACTCACGCCCGCAAAGGACCGATATACCCGTAGGAGGGTACAGCCATCACCTAATAAGCAGGGGACACCGGTTCGAATACCGGCCGTGAAATAAATTTTAATTCAATACACTGTCTCATTATCAATAAGATTTATACGTCTGTCCCTGGAAAAGAAATTTATCTTATATTAATAACACTCATGCATGTTGGACAGACAGGTTTATTCCCAATTACGTTTGATGTTGCGATGTCTCGGCAATGTTGATACGAATTACATAAGGGTACACTGATACAGCATTGAGGTTTGTGTTGTGGAGGGAGAAGTACTTAGCTTATTCCGTGCATTCGAGGTTGCCGTAATGCCATGGTGGTTGAATGGGTAGCAACTGCCGAGTAAACAGGAGACCACGGTTCGAATTCCGGCTGTGGCACAAATTACGATCCTTTGTCTCAAATAACGGTTTGTGTTTTATCATAAGCTTGACAGCATCATCTGGAGTAAGGCCTAAAGGACTTGAGATATGGAGAAAATTAGTTTCATTGCTGATTAAAACGCACAGACTAGAAAGACAGATAAACACCATTCTGCATCGTGCAAAATCATAAACATTTGCTTATAGCATTTATTCTGGGAAGCACAGGGGGGAAATAAAATTGGCAAACGGTGAAGCACAAAGTGTAATTATTCGTACTGAGCAGTATCAAATCCGTGTCAATGATAATTTTTCTTGGCTTCAAGCTGGCGCAGAATTTTGTGTTGAAGAACGTGATCATCATGTAACAGAATGGTCCAGTCTTCTTCAAAGATGCACTTCTGATATTTAACTTCTGAATTCCTTTCAGGGAATATCCATTTTCAGAGGAGGTGACCATCTTTCCATTCAGTAACGTTTCTCAGTTATCGATTCCACTGTGGCACCACGGAAGCTAACATTTTGTGTAGAGTAACTGTAAGCACAAACAACGTTTCCTGAAGTAATAAGCCATTCACCTCCCGCGAGCGCAATATCTTCAGTGCGGTGGGCCGTAAGTTCGGCAAAACAGTAACTGGCAAGCCGTGCTGTATAAATGAGCAATAAAGAGGCTGCAGTTTGGAAGTGTTTCAGAATGTACTGCTAAAGATATTACATTATAGCGAATACACCTGCAGCAGTTTAAACGACCGTTTAATTCGTTAAATACTGGAGCAGGAGGTCCTATATCACCCCGAAAGTTCATTATGGTGTAGATCCAGATATTTCATTTGCATAGGAAATTAAAGTCGCAGAAACTTAGTAGAAATATGAATGTGCCCCTGCGACTGGCATTCAGGTGGAAAAAATTAATACATTCATCACTGCGATTGCGAGCTTGAGACTTTCCCTGCTATGCTCGTTACATTGATTTCCACAAGCGTGGTACGCTTGAGAGAAATCATCCAATCGTGTCTGATTTAATGAAGGCGCTCTTCGTCGGATTACATGGGTATTTTTGTAAGAGCATTATCAATGTTATGCACTAAATGTTTAAAGTTCCAGTTTACTAATTTCAACAGCTGAATCAGTGAGTAGTCCATCCTTCAAATATTTTTGACAGTTACTTGACTCTCAACCCAGTCTTTATAGTGCCGGGAACCTTCTGGTATGTCTTTGATGACTGCTGATAAAGACTGATGAGGCCATAATGAGAATCCTATGACCTATCAGAGAAAAGATGTAGATGGGGTGAACAAAGTGAAAGGATCACCATGCAGTATATTACGTCGTGTTGGAAGTTGGCAGCAGTGCATACATGTTAACAATAAGACGCAACCGCAGTGTTCAAATGCTGTATGAAGTCATGGACATTATCAGGCGGAATATTACACAATGGGACTCAAGGCAGAGCTGTTTAGTCCCTTCCAACTCCTCAAAACAATTACAATATTGCACATTTTCTTCTGCGACGTCAACACAAATGATCGGTGATATGGATGTTGTATGTGATTGACAGATTAATATGACACAATTGTACCAATCGTACAGATTATCTGCGGTACTAGACGCTACAACTAATTTAATTAAATGTTCAAATGTTTGTAAGACTTACGGGACTTAACTGCGGGATCATCAGTTCCTAAACTTACAAACTACTTATGAACTAGCTAAAACTAAAGACACAGCTCGGCTACTCCCGCACGGTTTATGTTTTGCATTTTGCAAAATTGCTGACGGTCATATAGATGATAGATTCTACCCGTTGGACTAGCGGATAAATAATTATATGTGCTACATTCTCACGAATTATTAAAACATTCTTGGTATTGGTATGTGGTATACCATTCCATTTGTTGCTAGTTACCTGGAGTCTTCTTCTTAGATATATTTTCTTCTTCCTCCTCCTCGTTTTCATTCCTCATTCATATTCATTGTCCATACTAAAGCATCTTTTGTATATACTTGACACTACACAAGCCGGAACTATCGGGGCTCCTCTAGTTATGCAGATTCCATTATAACGCATCTTTTAGCACGTTGTCTATTTTATATAAAATCCCGGCTAAATCCTACGAATTACAATTTCGAATATCTTAAATTGCAAACAACAAATAGAAAAAAACTTGGGGAAGGCGAACGAAAGAATACGCTTGACCGGCAGGACCATTAGAATATACAACAGTATATCTACATCTACACGGGATACTCTGCAAATCACATTTAAGTGCCTGGCAGAGGGTTCATCGGACCACCTTTATACTATTTATCTCCCATTCCATTCTCGAATAGCGCGCGGGAAGAAAGAACACCTGAATCTCTCCGTTCGAGCTCTGATTTCTCGTATTTTATTCTCATGATCTTTTCTACCTATATAAGTGGCAGTCAACAATATATTTTCGCATTCGGAGGAGAATGTTGGCGATTGGAGTTTAGTAAGTAGCCCACGCCGCAGCGAGAAGCGCTGTTGTTGTAATGATCCCATCCCAGATACTGTATCATTTCCGTAAAGCTGTCTCCCCTGTATCGTGGCAATACTCCAAAAAAGGACGGACAAGCGTGTTTGCAGTCTCTTTAGTAGTTCTGTTACTTCTTTTAAGGGTTCAGCCAATAAAACGCAGTCTCTGGTTCACTTTTCTCAGGACATAATCTAAGTGTTATTTACAATTTAAGTCAGAAGTAATAGTAATCATTAGGTATTTTGTGGAGTTTACGGCCTTCACTTTTGATTGATATATCTCCTAAACAAAGTTTCTCGGATTTATTTTCGTATTTATGTTGACGACTTCACACATCTCATTATTTTGAATCAATTCCAATTTTTACACCATAGTGATAACTTATTCAGATCGTTCTGCAGTTGGTTTTGATCTTCACATGATTTTACTAGACGGTAAATGACGGTGTCATCTGCAAATAACCTAAGACACCGACTTAGATTTTCTCCCAAATCATTTACGTATATAATGAACAGCAGAGGACCAATAACACTACCCTGTGGAACGCCCGATATAACTTCTGTTTTAGTCGATGCTTTATCATCGATTACTTAAAAATGTGTCCTCTCTGACACGAAATCACCTATCCAGTCGCAAATTTGAGGCGATATACCATAACCACGCATAACCACGGAAATCAAGAAATACGGAATCGATTTGCGAACCCTTGCCTATAGCACTCGTCACTTCCTGTGAGTAAAGAGATAATTGTGTTACAAATGAACGATATTTTGTAAATCTGTGCTGACCCTGGGTGAACAGATCATTCTGTTCCAGATAATTCATAATATTTAAATACGGGATATGTTCCAAAACCCTGCTGCAAACTGACGTCAATGAAATAGGCCTGTAGTTTAGTGGGTTACTCCTACTGTCTTTCTTGAATATAGGTGTGACCAGTGCAACTTTCCAATCTTTTAGTACAGATCCTTCTTTGAGAGAGAGGTTTTATATGGTTGTTACGTAAGGAGCTATCGCTTAAGCATAATCAGATAGAAATCTAATGGGTATACAATCCGGACCAGAAGACTTGTTCTTGTTATGTGATTTTAGTTCCTTCACTACTCCGATGATATCTACTTCTACGATACTCATTCTGGCCTCTGTTTGTAATTAGAAATCTGGAATATTGGTTTCGTCTTCTTTGGTGAATGAGTTTCTAAAAGCTATGTTTATTAATTCAGCTTTAGTAGCGCTTTCATCGTCAGGATCGCCATTACTGTCACGTAGTGAGGGTGTTATTTGTGTTTTGCCCCTAATATATTTACCATATGACCAAAATGTCTTTGGGGTTTCAGTCAAATTTCAAGAAAGAGTTTCGTTGTGATAAGTATTGTTGGCATCTCGCATTGAAGTCCTCGCTAAATTTCGATCTTGTGTGTAGGATCGCAAATCCTAGGCATTTTGTATTCGTTTAAATTTAGTTTGCCTCTTCCGTTGCTTTTGCAACAGTGTCCTGACCTGTTTTGTATACCACGGGGGAACACCTTCTTTTATTAATTTATTTGGTACAAATCTGTCAATTGCTGTCGATACCACCTCTTTGAGCCACATCTGGACTACACTTACGTTTAGTGTTAGAAACGAGTGGAAGCTGTCTTTCAGGAAGCAATTTATTTTATTTCTATCTGCTTTCCTGAAAAAAAAAAATCATATACTTTTTGGTAACTTTGGGACTTTCAGTATTCAATCTCGCTACGACACCTCTGTGTTCACTAATACCGGGATTCGTTTTGATGCTCGTTTTGAGCTCAGGATTATTTGTTGCTAAGAGATCAGGTGTGTTTTCACATCCATTTACAATTCTAGTTGGCTCATGAACTAATTGTTCGACGTAATTCTCAGAGAGTGCTTTGTGTACAATTTCACACGATGTTTTATGCGTACCCCCTAAAAAAATTGACTATACTCCATATGTGCATCCTGTTTTGAAGTATTGCTGCCCATTGTGGGATCGTCACCAAGTGGGAATCACGGAGGATATAAGGCTCAGATATGTGCAGCTTGTTTCGTATTAGCGCAATACTGGAGAGAGAGGATTACATTAAAACGTCGTCCGTCGCGACGTGATCTATTTGCGAAATTTCACCAACTTCGAATAAGACGCTATTTTGTTAGCATCCATCTACATAATGAAATAAGAGAAATAAGATAGAAAACGGAAAGACTTGAGTGTTCCTTTTTCCCCCCGCGCTGTTAGAGAATGGAACGGTAAAGAAATGTCTCGAACGAATTAGAAATATTGTAACAACTTGACCGTTGCAGGGCAATGAAATAAATTCAGTGGCGAAGATGAAAATTAGAACTGGATCAGTATTCGGACCCAAATTGTTTCGGTCATGTCCGAAAGAGCAGACACCATTCGATAATTGTATATCTGGTCCCAACAGACATTTGACCATTATTATGAGGATGCATTAAGTCGGTTGAAGAAATACAACATGGTTGCGAGCAGGAGAAACAGACCATCTTAGTGCACTGTAAGTTGAGAATTTGGGCAGGAGGGAATCGTGTCTAGATAGTACAGCGAAGCGAGAAATCCGAGTTCTAATTCCGGTCCAGTTCAAATTTTCATATTCGCCTTTCAATTTATTTAAGTGTCGTCCAGAGGTATACATAGTAGAATATTTAGAACTTTCAACCAATGGAGACTGTCCTAAAAATCATGTCGATGATTAATTATTATAAAACCCTCTGCTAGGCAGTTAAAAGTGACTTGCGTACCGTAAAAGCATACAGATGTAGAGTTTCTTTTCTTGCTTTAAATTGTTCCCAATGTTTGTCTTTCCACAGTCACACACACAACCTGTTTTATTATTTTATCTGTTATCTGTAAGCCGGCCGCGGTGGCCGAGGGCACTGAGGCGCTCCAGTCACGGTCTGCACGGCCACTACGGCGGGGGTTCGAATCCGCCCTCGGGCATGGATATTTGTGTTGTCCTTAGTTTTAGTTAGTTCAGAAGTAGTTTGTAAGCTTAGGGACTGATGACCCCATAGTTATGTCCCATAAGCTCTAAAAACATTAGATGTTATCTGTAAACTTGTTATCTGTCTCCAAATCTACAACTTAAAACTTTAATCAAGTCCCTCCCTCCATCACAGTATTACGTTTCAGTATCATGCAAGTGTACCGTCATGGCAAACACTGTACAAATCCTTTCCTTGTTTATTTATTTAACGGGTGACAGAAGATTTCCTTCTTTTACAAAATATTTCTTTTTCAGTAGCTAGCCTTTTGTTACTTTTTGGTTCTGTGTAATATTATAATTTAATTTTTACTCTCTAGACTTGATGGAATCAACTGAAGCAACCAACAGAAAATTTTTATCTTTCATCCTCTTCGATAACCTTTTAAAAACCACAACATACCATTATTGGTATGTACGTGGATTGGAACTTAAATAGTGGCACCACTGCTGTAAAGACACTATGTAATGGAAACTACTATTAAATACGATGTGCAGTGTCCGTGTTTATTGATAGAACTAAGCAAATGTCCTTCAGACATGCATGCATATGAAGGTTTTGGTCGTTCCGGGAAGCGTGCGCTGGTAACGTAATGGAAACGTGACCGCTCGCGATAAGCGGGAAATCCGGGTTCGAGTCCCGTCCCGGCACAAATTTTCAGATGTCACCATTACACCATACAGCTGATGCTGATCAATATTCGCAATTGCGAATACATTTCTTGGAATCTACTATTGTCGCTGATAGCACACGTTGTTTACCTCCAAGCAAACAGACTCGACGATCCCACGACCCCAGCGCGCGCACAATCGAGGAAAACAGTCACTTGTGAGCGAGCGGTCCAACGTAACGGTGTCTCTATGTTTTCGAAACAGGGACAACGGAGTTGGATCAAGATTGAATGTGCCAGAGGTCGTACAGCAAGACAGTGTCATCGAGATCTTCAAGAGGCGTACGGGTATTCGGCATTGTCGTACAGAACAGTGGCACATTGGGTAAAGCCTTCAACGAAGTTTGGCAAACTGTGACGGAAATGCATCGGGCAGGTCGTCTTAGCGTCACAAGAAGTGCATACTTCTAGAATCTCATATTGACCACAGCAGCTTAATTTATTAGCCCAAAGCTATGAGTTTCGGTTAATACAACATTATCAAGCGTAAGCATAACGTGACTAAGCTAGAGCCTGGCTAAGCTTGAAAGACGGCTGTCTGCCGTCATTCCTAGGTTTTTAACTTTGTAATTTATCTAAGTTCACTAGGCGTGCTTTTTTTATAAACGAGAACCCCTTTCGTTCGGAGGCATGAGGAATAGCATTTCAATACATGTTTTTAAATGTCAGTTTCTGTAATACTGTGTTAACAATGATGGGATTTTATTATGCTAATAATTTATCATTGTGTCTATGAATGTGGCAATATGAATGGTTTCTCCGTGACGCTGATTTATCTGTGAGAATGGGTACTTTCTTAATTATGTATGTGCTTGTATGAGGATCTTCTAGCATAGCAGTCTGAGTGTATGTATGAGAATTTTCGTCGTCAGCTACTGGCTGCTCGGTTTGCATGTCGTTCTGGCTTCGTGTCAATCGGTGGTCTTTACCAACTTCTGCTTTTGACACTACCAAAGAGATTCCTCCAACCTTTGGTTACAAGTTGGGTTGGCAATGCCCGGTAGCAAGCCTCGGTTGGGTGCGTGGTTAGAAGCCCTCCCCACCACCTCGTTTTACTTGGGTTTCACCGATTTCCGGCCCTGGCTGTCGACTGGCTGGGCGATTTCTGACACTCTGTGGCTGCGCTTCGACGTGGTAAGACATTCTGATTTTCTTTCCTCCTCTGAGATGGTAGCGATTCGTTGTCTGCTTTGTTAAAGTTAGACCTCGTAACTCACGTTCATTTTTCGGAATAAGTTTCTCCGATCCTGTATGGAAGTGTACTCAGTTTCATTTCGGTGATTTTGGTTAGGTAAACGCGGTGATAATGTAACTAATTCGGTTTCATAACGACTTAGAATTGGTAAACTTTGTGAGGCAACCTGGCAGTGTACAAACTGTTTAATTTCTTCTAGCTTTGTGGGATGCGACTAATATTCGGGAATATTTTTATTCTGTGTAGTGCAAGTAAAATATTCCTTTCTGTTTCCTCCTTCCACGAGTGATACCTACCCCACGTGGTGTTATTAGAACAAAGCCTTCAGCTACCCCTGTGTCTGTTTCTAGGTCCTTCAGGCTAGAAGTCATGTATGTATCTTTCTGATTTCCGTTATTACATCGCTATCTCCTCTCCATCTATTTTAAAATTGCTGTTTCGTTTCCAACTTGTACTTTGCATTCAGACTCCCCCAGTAAATTGTCTTCTAGCCTTGTACAACCCCTTTTATTAGCTTGCTTATGAAATACTACGTATTTCTAGGAGCAGCATGCCGTTTATTTACTCAGACTTTGAATTTATTCCATTTTTTTCTGATTTTTGGACTTTGTCCATCCGTATAAATCTTTCCAATCGTGTCTAACTGCATTTCTTTGGCTTCCTTATGATATCCTACACATTTATAAGGGTTGCATGCCATAGCTATTAATCTTTATTTTTCGGAAATTGAATTATGTATTTTTTACTGGTTTTCGGAATCACGTTGTTACGGACTCCGACTTCAAGGGTTTATAAATAGTCACTTGAGTTCTCGCCACTGCTCAGATACCAGTAACGTACTATTGTGTATTCTTGCATCGTAATCTATGATTCCGTTGTTTCGGTTGAAATGAATACGACCTTTAAGCACTTCGCCTTCAGTAATATGTAATGCAGCAGACACGTGCCGTGTGTCTCAGTAAGTGTGCATGCTCCCGGTTTGATTTAAATAGAAATTAATCTCGCTATTATAGCGTACCATTTCAAGTAAAGAGAGACAGACCAGAGCCACTTACGAAGTTTATTTTCCTTGTGTTTTGTGGCACATCCTGGTTCGCTGAATTTCGCCTATGATAGCGGCGCCTGCTTCTGCTTCGTATCAGCACGCTGAATTGGGTGAGTTTCGCTTTTCTTCGCGCATGTGAGTGGCTGAATGCTTGTTGCTTTAAATCCCTCATCCGACGATGTTCAGTTCAGATTACTTTAAGTTATTTTAAATGGGGATTCATTTTTATTGGTTAACAAAATTGGTTCTCCCAATTTGCTTATGTTGGAACTGAATAAATAATTTCTTATCAGTGAAATGTTATCCTTCTTGTTAATATCAGTTTATGAATGCACTCTCTTTTTTAATTAATGTTGTTTTTCACCAGTGCTGAGAACAAACTCAGATGCAAATTATCATGTTTTAATTCCGTTGCGGCATTAATGTTCTCACAGCCGCCCTCATGAAATGGTTTAGTTCAGGGTGGCTTGTATATTAATGATTGTGTGTAATTCTCGTGAACTACGACGTATGTTGGCCACCGTCTCTTTGTCTTCCTGCTGCTAAAGTAAAGTCAATTCTAAATTCTGGGACAGGGAATAAGATTGTGTTGCAGGAAGTAGTCAGTAGTTCACGCGAATTCTTTAGCTGGCTTTACGGCCAGAGTTACATGTTTAAAGCAAGCTTTTTCAACTGGCTCCTTTCCGCTAGAATTAAATTTACAATTAACGGTGGTGTCTCAAGCTCTGCTGGCGCTTGATAATAGTGTATTAACAGAAACCCGTATCCTTGGGCTAATAAATTAAGCAGCAGTGGTCAACATCACATTCTACAAATATTTAAAAGTTGTCTTTCCCCACTTTGTCACCTTTCTAATATGTGTATACTGTGGCCGCGTTAGTGGCCAGTGATCAACTACAGCCGCGGTGTAGTAGCCGA
Organism: Locusta migratoria; assembly: GCA_026315105.1. Lineage (NCBI taxonomy): Eukaryota > Metazoa > Arthropoda > Insecta > Orthoptera > Acrididae > Locusta > Locusta migratoria. Next base: position 463,332,938 of record CM048745.1, on the reverse strand, counting down.
GCGGTCTAAGGCGCCTCGCTGTGGAGCGCGCGGTTTCTCCCCATCAGAGGTTCGAGTCCTTCTTGGGGCATGAGTGCGTGTGTTGTCCTTAGGTTAGTTTACCTAGGTTTAAGTAGTTTGTAGGCTACGAACTGATTACCACGCAGTTTGGTCCGATAGATTTACAAACATTTGAACATTCTGATCAACGACAGATGATCGTGAGCTCGCCCACAAAACCGGATTAGCGCATATGACTGTATTCGGTCGATGGGACTGGGAGTACTGTACCATCCACCATAAACCGGACTTACGTCATTGTGACTTTGATTTGATTTCTACGATGAAGGAACCACTTCGTGGCATTCGCTTCAGAACTGTTCCAGAGATTTGACAGTCAATAGACCGCTCCATCCGTAACATCAACAGAACAGGCTCTGCTAACGGTATACTACGCCTTCCACATCGCTGGGAACGGGTTCTACACTACGCTGGTGACAACATTGAAGGACAATAACAGGTGAAAAAATGTAACGTTTTTACAGTGCTTGTGAATGAGTTGCCACTATTTTAGTTCTAACCCTCGTAGTTTGTTCCACATTCCTTGAAGCCACGGTTACATAGTTTTTTTATTTATTTATACCAAGAGTTATGATTAACAAAATTAAATATACCAACTGTAACAGTAAGTGTGAATATACACTACAGAACGTCTATGAGGTAGGAATCCGTATGGTATAATTTTGCGCAGTATGTAATTTAATTACCAGCTATTACTTGCTTTATAAATAGTGAAATATCTGGAAGAGACTTGGAGACATAAGATGATTTCAAATAGATGAAATATGATAGGACGCAGATTTAGAAACTATATTTCAAGCTTCACATTATTTTCACGGGTAGATGGTGGCTATAGGCAACATTTGTTAGTAATTGCAAACTGAAAGAGATGCCAGACCTTTAAGAGAATTCAGAACTTAAGAAGGTGGGAAATGAATGAGGATTTTACCAGCGGTTGTTGAAAATTTCAAAGGAGGCAGTAGGCCACGATGGACGGGAAAAGGGGAAAGGAAATAAACACTGATCAAATAGTGAACGCTTCAATGTTTCAAACAGAAGACGCAGACAAAGGCCAGGATGAATCCCAAAATAACGTGTGACGTAATTAAAGATACTTATTTCAACCGTGGAAAATGCAACAAATGGAGCATAGTAAAGGGAGTAAGATGGTCTAAAAATGAGATTGACCGTAAGTGCAAATTGGCATGAAGTAGTGCCTAGACGAATGGTACATAAATTTAGAAGTGTGCATGAATGTGTGGGATGATAGATGCTGTCTAGAGGAAAATTATTAGACCAGCGAAAGCGAAGTATCTGCGACAATATTAAGAACTGCAGGTCTATACCAAGCAAAGAAAAAAGATGGAAAGAATAAATTGAATTAATCTGTAGTTGAAATGAACTAAGGTAATATGACAGAAATAGAAAATCATACAGACGGAGGTTGGATATACAATACTGTGAAAAGAATGTAACAAAGCACTAAAAACTATCGACAAAGCAAACACATTGGGAGTGGACAAGATAAAAGTATTATGTGTGGATAGAAAGTGGTATGAAACATGTAAAATACCCACAAGTGTGAAGAAATTAATCATTACATGTACGACTGCAGGCAGATATTTTTTATTTGGAAAGGTTGCATTGACTAACACATTGAGTATCATTGGTTAGCAAGTATACAATTAACTAGCTAATGCCACACAATTCCACAAGATTAATTATTGAAAGCTGACTGAAAAAGCAGTCCTGCAGTTGTAGTCCAAGATAACAATGCTTTTCCAAGGTAGCACTCTCAGTAATAAGACTGTGAAACACGTCCACTGAATGTGTGGTCATGTTCCATTTTGAGTTATGAGTTATTCATTACTCTTAAGTGTTTCTCTACCATAAATATTCTCTATTTATTTTATTCATTTATTAATGATCAATGCCCCAAGTTTATATGTTTCCACCCGAGTGACTGAACCTGTGGGTTCCTATGAGCCGCAGCAGATTAGCCGCCCGAGCTGTTGCGCCGTGTTGCAGTGCGCGCAGCCATCCGCCGTCGGGGGTTCGAATCCCCCATCGGGCACGGACGTTTGTGTCGTCTTTAGTATAAGGTATTTCATAAATAGTCTGTAAGTTTAGGGACTGCTGACCCCGCAGTTAAGTCCCTTATCCTTTGCAAACATTTGAACATTTGGTTCGTATGAATGTGGAAGGTTGTTTTCAACATTCACTGCCTGTCGCCCAATGGCTTGCAGTCGCTGCCTCGCGCTTTAGGCCTCATTTACTTTAGTTCAGAGCGCATGGCTTCGTATGTCGTCTGCACTGCCGTCTGCTGGGTGGCCAGAGACAAGCTTACTTGGCAAGATGGTGAGGTGGCCTGTTCTTAGTGTAGTACCAACATAATCATGGACAAAAGAGATAAAAGGGACCTCTCTGGAGCTCTAGTAGAGGGTATTATCTTCATCAGGTAGCGAGGGTTGGTATACAGTAGGTTCTGAACGCACTCTGCATCGCTTTTGACCGACGGCTTTGCACGAGGCCTGAGGCTTCACTCTTGCTGTGACGGCCAAAGTGAGTATATCGTCGAATCATTCTGAGGGGATGGCATGCTTTTACACCTTTGCTTTCTTTGTGATCAGGCAGTGATAGCTTTCTTGAGTAATTCTCTCGTTTTGTGAGGCGAAGTGTATCGTAATTTACAGAATTTAGTATTCGTATTTCCAATCCGATAATGATTTTGTGTCCGGTTTTCTCAAGTTAGAATACACATGTGTGGCCTTCAGCCTTTGTGTAAACTTGTATGTTTGAATTTCCTTGCAGTATTTAACTAAAGTTTTCGTGCCGTATGCTAATTTTTTTAGGATTTTCAGGATTGATTCTTTATTTCCCGCCTTGATATGACCGATTGCAAACGTGCTTTGGTAATGATCTTTACTTCGCCTTTCAGCCATGCTTTTACTGATACTAGTTTTCTTCTATATGAATTCTCATGTGTGCGTTATTAGCTTATTCTAATTTCATTCTTTTTCTGTAAATCCTATGCAATTAACCATGTTCACACACTGAATGGTAGTTCAGGATAGAATGTCACTGACTCACCACACATGAGTTCGTTTGGTGCATAGTTAGACTTGTGCTTGAAGACACCCGCCATCTCATCAAAACGCCGCCGAAGCTTCGTTTTGCCACTGCTATCAAGAGTTCTCGCATTTGTAATGTGTCACAAGCATTATGCTCCTGTCTGTGAGTAAATGAATGTGCTTTCCTTTTCCACTGTGTATTTGCAAATTTCCTCCCATGTTACCTCCATATTCATAAAGGGCAGAAAAAAATTTATTATAGTCAGTAACTTTAAGATTTAATTCACTTTTTTACAAGGTACATGCCTCATTTTGCTTAATTTGGTCTCCCCAAATTTATTTGCTTATTCGTTTTATTGAATAGATGATGAGTCAATGTATCAAACCTCACCTTTATAATTTCATGCTCCCCATCCCATGTTTAATTACCTATTCCTTTTTTAAACATTAATTTTGTGTTTGTTAAAACGTTGGCTACTCCCTTAAGGAGTGAGCAGTTAGATAAATTTCTGCTGCGCAAGTACTGTGGCTACGCACAAAGTAATTTAGAGCAGCAGTGAGCGTTTTAACTTGCATTTGCAGATCTCAACTGTCTGAGATCTTACGGAGAAAATTTAACAAGCAACTAGAACCACTACGTCGAACTTTTGAGCGATGACTTGGCTAAGGCTAGTAATTAAGTCTCGTCAAAAACTCAGGTCTGTAAGATGTATTAAGACATGCGTTACTATATTTACAAATAGTACAACCCTTCAAACGACAAATAGTTTAAATGTCTCGTTTATCTCATCAATATTATTTAAACAATCAAGTCAGTAGGCATTTTTGAACATCGCTTACTTGAGAAAACGATTTTTACCTCACACCCTTCCCTCTAATACTATGCTGACGATTCTTTTATGTTTCAGAATGTGTCTTAGCAACATATCCCTTTTCATAGTTAGGATATGCCAGAAATTAATTCTGTTGAGTACCTCTTCATTAGTTAGGTGATCCACCCACCTAATCTTCCTTATTCGTCTGTAGCACCACATTTCAAAAGCTTCTATCATCTTATCGTTCACGTTTCACTCCGATACAATGCAATACTTCAGACAAATGCTTTCAGAAAGGACATTCGAACATTTGAACTAATATAGAATGTCAACAAATTTCGCTTCTTCAGAAACGCTTTTTTTCCCCTGCGATTCAGCATTTTATATGTTCTTTTCTTCGGCCGTCAGAAGTTATCTTGCTATCGAAATAACCAAACTCATTTACTACTTTTATCGTGACAATACCTAATCTAATTCCTTCGGCATCGCCTGATTTTCTGGTACTACATTCAATACATTCCATTACCCTCGTTTTACTCTTGTTAATGTTCATCTTATACCTTCCTTTGAAAACACTGTCCATTCCATTTAATTGCTCTTCCAGGTCCTTTGCTGTCTTTAGATTACTATGTCATCAGAAGACAGCAAGGTTTTTATTCCCTCTCACTGGAGTTTATTTCCCTCACCAAATTACTTCTTGCATTCCTTCACAAGCTTGCTCAATGTAAAGATTGAAGAACATTTGCAAAAAGATACAATCCTGTCTTTCTTCCTTCCCAACCATTTCGTCGCTTTCATGCCCTTCGACTCTAATAATTATTGTTTGTTTTTTTAACAAGTTGAATATAACTCTTCGCTCCCTATATTTTACTTCTGCTACCTTCAAAATTTGAAAGAGTGAATTCCATTCAACATTGTTAAAAGCTTTCTCCAAATCAACAAATGCTAAAAACGTAGGTATCCCTTACCTTAACCTAACTTATAAGTCGTAATGTAAGTATTGTTTCGCGTGTTCCCACATTACTCCTATATCCAAACGTGTCTCCCCCAATGTCGGATTCGACCAGTTTTACCATTTGTCTATAAATACTTCGTGTTAGTATTTTGCAACCATCGCTTATTAAACTGATGGTTCTGTATTTTTCACATTTGTCTGCTCTTGTTTTCTTCGGAATTTGAATCACTATATTCGTCTTTAAATCAGGGGGTGTTTCTCCTGTCTCATACGTCTTGCATAACAGGTGGAACAATTTCCTTATGATTGGCTCTCCTGACGATAATAGCAGTTGAAACGGAACATCATCTACACCAGGGGCCTTGTGTCTCCTCAGATATTTTAGTGCCCTGTCAAATTCTTCTCGCAGTATGGTATCTCCTATCTCATCTTCGTCTATTTTGTCTTCCATTTCTAGAATACAGCTTTCAAGTTTATTCTCTTTGTACAGGCCCTCGATATATTCTTTCAAATTTCAGATTTCCCTTCCTTCCTCAGTACTGGTTTTCCATCTGTGTTCTTGATTCTCATACTGCAGTTTTCTTGTCTCCACATGTCTCTTTTATTTTCCTGTAGGCGGTATTTATGTTTCCCCTTGTTATACATTCTTCTACGGTTTTGCATTTCTCCTCAAACCACTCCTGCTTGGCCGGTCTGCACTTCCTGTCATACTCATTTTGCGGACGTCTGTACTTCCTTTTGCCTGCTTCACTTTATGCAGTTTTATATTTTCTCCTTTCATCAATTAAGCTCAGTATTCAAGGATTTCTACTAGGCCTTGTCCTTCTGCCTATATGATCCCCTGCGTCCTTCACTATTCTACGCATTCTACCCCGTTTCAGACAATCCTTGCCTAATGCTACCTCTAAAACTCTTAACCACCACTGGTTCCTTCATTTTGCCCACATTTCATCTCCTTAATTTTCTACCTTTTTGCAGTTGCTTAAGTTTCAATTAGACTTCATAACAAATACGTTATTGTTAGAGTCTATATCTGCCCCTGGATATGTCTTACAGTTTAAAACTTGATTTCTAAACCTTTGCCTTACCATTATAAAGTCAATCTCGTATTTCCCAGTGTCTCCTGGCCCCTTCTTTCATGATGATTAAACCATGTGTTTGTGATTATTAAATTGTGCTCTGCACAAAATTCTACCAGGCGATCTCGTCTTTCATTCCTCCCCCAGTTCATGTTCACCTACTACATTTCCTTCCCTTTCCTACTACCGAGTTAGAGTACCCCATACCCCATCACAATTAAATTTTCCTATCCTTTAACGATTTGAACAGTTTCTTTTATCTCCTCATACATTTCTTTGATCTCCACATCATCGGCAGACCTAGTTGGCATATAGACTTGTACTACTGTTGTCGGTGTTGTCTTCGTGTCTATCTTTGATATGATAATGCATTCAATATGCTGTTTGTAGTAACTTACCCGCATTCCGATTTTCTTATTCATTGTCAGACCTACTCCAGCGTTACATCCAACTAAATTTGTAGGTATAACCCTGTATTCACTTGACCAAAAATCCTGTTAATCCTGTCACCGAACTTCATTAATCCCCACCATATCCACCTTTAAGCTAGCCATTTCTCTCTTCAAGTTTTCTATTTGTTTTCACTGATGACGACATCTTCCAGACTAGTCCCCCGACCAGAGATGCGAATGGGGCATTATTTTACCTCCGGAATATTTTAACCGAGAGGATGCCATTATCATATATTCATAAAGAAGAGATGCATGTCCTCGGGAAGATTAATGACTGCAGTTTCCCCTTGCTTTTAGGTGTTCGCAGTTACTGCATGGCAAAGCCATGTTATCTGATGTTACAAGGCCAGTTCAGTCAGTTATCCAGACTGTTGCCCCTGTAACTACTGAAAAGGCTACTGCCCCTCTTCAGGAACCACGCGTTCGTCTGGCCTCTCTACAGATACCCCTCCGCTGTGGTTGCGCCTACGGTACGGCTATCTGTATCGTTGAGGCACACAAGTCGCCCCACCTGGACAATGTTTGTGGTTCATGAGGGACCGTTTAAGTACGTAATGAGACGATCAATAACAAACAAAGGATCATGGAGGAGTCAATCGAGAGCGGCCACCAGCTAATCAGCGAGCTCTATGTCCGAGATACATATAATAAACCGCACTTAGATTATGAACATTTAAACATTGTTTTAATTATAGGTGAATTGCCAGCTCTGAGAAATGAATTAGCTGAAATGTTCACGGTTAAGGCTGACACTACTGCGCAAATGACAATACAAATATTCACATCCGTTATAAACTACGGTTACTGTCCTTACATTAATACCCTTCCACAGGCAGGGAAAACGGTAAATAATTAGCAAAGTAAAACTACTGGCCTTGGCGAAAGTTTCATACCCAGGAAAATATTTTTAACCTTCAAACCTGGTTATAAAACTAGCAGTATCTTGTATCTTTAAAACAGTGGGTGAGAGTGAGGGGGGGGAAGTCTCTACTGTTCTTAAAGAAATCAAAGGGGAATCATAGGAGTTACGTTTCATTCACCTGTCGATCTACTGTCTCTGTGCCGTAAAGGTGTCAGACTTCTTCTATCGGCAAGTCTTCCTCGCCTAATCGATATCTTTATTAAATGAAAAAGAGACATTTGGAAAATTGCAGAACAGATAAGAAAATATTGAAAATTATCATTTCATGTAGATAAAGAACACAGGAATGTGCTTAGCTCTATCACACACAATTCAATCACAATCTGCGTAACGGGGCACGAAGCTGCCTTGCTGTAGGAAATTAAACAGAAGAATTAGTTAATAATAGCTGAGATGTACAATAAATTACGTGCAGTGTCTACAGAAAGCGGAGAATGGGACAATGAGAGAATATTGCTCAACAGGGGATCTGTATTGTGGAAACGGGAGTAGGGGCCAAACGACCAAACTTACCTCATTACAATTTGTGAGGTCGGAGTACCTCATGCCCATTGTGAAGCAATATAATTGCACGGTAGGAATCGGAATTACTGCTGAAAGCTTCAAAAGGAAATAACACTGTACTACGTATACGATCATAACAACAGGTGAATCCCTACAACACTTGTAACGAAATGGTGGTAACTGCCAGAATTGGATATGTGCGAGGCTAATGCTTCCGAGATCAGCAACTGAACTGGACTGCCGCGAGGCTATCGGTCCTGTTTGTACACTCGCGCACTGCACCGCATTATGCGACCGCAGTCCGCAAGTGGTTCCCAGAAGCCATTATGACAGGGAGAAGGGAGGGAAATATTGGTGGAGTTTCGCCCCCTCGTGACCACTCTGATTGGGACACCTGTTCTGGCGCGAATTATCAGAACGCGGCTAGTACGCCTGTGCCTCGGCGTGGCTGCACGTTGCATTCAAACCTAATTGTCACGAAATGAGCAATTACTACATTAACGAAATGGTTTACGTATTACTCTGCCCTCTCCATTCGATCGCCCTACAACCAAGCAGTCCTTCGGTGATGTTGGTTGGGGAAAATTAACTCAACGTCATAAATTGAATGATGTAATTTTAACAATTGTTTAATAATGTGACATCCAGTTTGAAATTAATATTAGTGAGATCGAAATTATATAAGCAACAGGAATCTGTAGCAGGAATTAGGTAGTTAATTTTATTTGTCATGAGAAATGGAAAACTCCGTCCTTTTGGCCAATCTATTTGCATTCAGCGCCCTGGAAAGTTTATGTGCTACAAACTCTTCGATATATCCCGGGTTCTCTCGTATTGAAGCTACTTTTTAATCCTTCCGGAAGCTTATTGGCTGCCAATTTCTTCCATATTTTTTCTCTGTGATATCACGAAGTATTTTTGATAGTTATCTTGAAATGCAGGCATCCACAGCCAGATTTCATCATTATAATATATATATATATATATATCCGCTTTGAGTGTAATAAGCTTTATTTGTATACGATATTTAATACAAATAAAGTTTATATACAATGTTGTTGTTGTTATGGTCTTCAGTCCGGAGACTGGTTTGATGCAGCTCTCCACCCTACTCTATCCTGAGCAATCCTTTTCATCTCCTCATAAGAACGGCAACACACATCCACTTGAATCTGCTTACTATACGTGTCTCTTGGTCTCCCTCTGCAATTTTTACCCCACACACTTCCCTCCAATGCTAAATTTACGATTCCCCGATGTCTAAGAATGTGTCCTACCAAGCGATCCCTTCTTTTAGTCAGAGTATGCCAAAAATTCCTTTTCTCACCAATTCTGTTTAGTACCTCTTCATTAGTTATGCGATCTACCCACCTAATCTTTAGCATTCTTCTGTAGCACCACATTTCAAAAGCCTCTATTCTTTTCCTGTCCGCATTGCTTATCGTCGATGTTTCACTCCCGTACAAGGCAACACTCCACACAAATGCCTTCAGAAAAGACTTCCTTACACTTAAATTAATATTCGATGTTAGCAAATTTCTCTTTTCCAAAAATGCTTTTCTTCCCATTGCCATTCTGCATTTTATATCCTCTGTACTGCGACCATCGCATGTTATTTTACTACCCAAGTAACAAAACTCATCTACCACCTTCATTGTTTCGTTACCTAATCTAATTCCTTCAGCATTTTCTAAGACCGCATTCCATTATTTTTGTTTTGCTCTTGTTAATGTTCATTTTATACGCTCTCTTCAACACGCTGTCCATTCCATTCAACTGCTCTTCCAGGTCCTTTGCTGTCTCTGACAGAATTACAATGTCATCAGCAAAACGCAATGTTTTTATTTCTTCCCCCTGAACTTTAATCCCTATTCCAAACTTTTCCTTGCTTTTCTTTACCACCTGCTCGATGTACAAATTGAATAACATCGGAGAAAGGCTACAACCCTGTCTTACTCCCTTCCCAACTGATGCTTCCCTTTCATGCCCTTCGAGTCTAACAACTGCGGTCTGGCTTTTGTACAAGTTGTAAATAACTCTTCTTTCCCTGTATTTTACCCCTGCTGACTTTAGAATTTGAAAGAGTGTATTCCAGTCAACATTGTCAAACGCTTTCTCCAAATCTACGAAAGCTAAAAATGTAGGTTTGCCTTTCCTTAATCTATCTTCTAAGATAAGACGTAAAGTGAGTATTGCCTCCCGGGTTCCTACGTTCCTCCTGAATCCAAACTGATCTTCCCCGAGGTCAGCTTCTACCAGCTATACAATAACGTCTACAAATAAAGTTTATTACACCCAGAGTGGATTTATTTTCATAATTATTGATAATTATCGACAGATATCGAAAATGTTTCAGAAAATAATTGATGATGTTTTCAAAATCTTTTTTATTTTTTTTAATGGTTCTACGAACAGAAGAATGTTTGGGTCAAAGTAATGCGAGAACCGGAGGAAAAATGACGTAGCTTATACTTGTATAGGGATCGTAATAGGGTAGTGTTTTACTAGCTTCTCCGTCATTACTGTCAACCAAAGGAATGTGTTCGCCTTATACCATAAAGCAGTCAAGAATCCGAAGATTGGTTTGAAGACTGAAAGAACCAGGTTGACTTTGGAATGGTAAGACATATATTTAGAAACTAGGTTTTAAAATGTAGGAAATGTCCAGGGACACTTAGAGACTGTCAGCCGGCCGCAGTGGCCGAGCGGTCTCCGGCACGCCAGTCACAGTCTGCACGGCCGCTACAGTCGGGGTTTCTAATCCCACTTTGTGCATGGATGTTTGTCTCGTCTTTAGTATAAGTTAGTTCACAAGTATTTTGTAAATTTAGGTACTGATGACCCCGCAGTTAAGTCTCTTAAGCTTAACAAACATTTTAACATTTTTAGAGACTGTGGCCATCACTTATGAACTGTAGATTAAAACTTAAGAGGCTGCAAAATAGTAGAAAATTGGGTAGGTGGAATCGGGACAGACTGAAGGAAGAGAGGTGGGTGAGAGTTTCAGAGGGAGTATTTCGCAATGACTGTCTGAAACTGGGGAAAGTCATCCTGCAGAATGAGTAACTCTAAGAGATATAGTAGTGAAGGCCGCAGTACATCATGTAGACAGGAGGACCATAGATGGCACAGGAGATACTGAGCTTAGTTGATGAAAGGAGAAAATATAAAAATGGAGAAAGTGAAGCAGGCAAAAGGAAATAGAGACGTCTGAAATATGCGGTTGACAGTAAGTGCAGACTGGGTAAATAGGAGTCGTTGTAGGTGAAATGCAATACTGTAGAGGAATTACTAAGAATGGGAAAGGTAGATACCGCCTAATAAGTAGAGGACCTATACAAAGGATGTAAAGTTGAAGGCAGTATTCTAGAAATGTAAGACAAAGTAGAGTAAGCTAACATAGGAGATACAATACACCGAGACAGAGCACTGAAAGATTTGCGTCGAAACTAGGTCCATGGAGTAGATGCTATTCCATCGGATTAATGTAATTAGGAGAAATTGTTCCACTTGGTATGCAAGATATTTGAGACAGGCGAAATAGCCTCTTACTTCAAGAAGAATATGGTAATTCAAATACCAAAGAAAGCAAGTGCAGATAAGGTTGAAAATTTCAGAACTATAAGTTTGAAAAGTCATGGTTACAAAATACTAACACGATTTATTTTCAGATGAATGGAAAACCTGGTGGAATCCGACCTTGAGGAACAACACTTTGGATTTAGTAGAAATCTAGAAACACGGAAGGCAGTACTTATATTACGTATTATCTTAGAAGAGGTGTTAAGTAAAGAAAAAACTACTTTTTTACTATTTGTAGATCTAGAAACAGCTTTTAACAATGTCGACTGAAATACAAATTTTGAAGGTAACAGGGGTCAAATATAGGGAGCGAAGAATGATATTCTACGTGTACAAAACCCAAACAGAAGTTATTGGAGTCGAATGGCATGAATGGGACGCAGGGGTTAAGAATGGAGTAAGACAGGTTGTTGTCATTTCCCGTTATTGTTCAACCTGTGCTTTGAGAAAGCTGTGAAGGAATGTATGCAGAAATTAGGAAAGGGAATTAAAGTTCAAGGAGAAGATATAAAAACTTTGCATTTTGCCGATGACAGTTATTCTGCCAGAGACGGTAAAGGTCCAGGAAGAGCATTTGTACGGAATGGACAGTGTCTTGAAAGCAGGGCGTATGAAGGACATTAACAAGAGTAAACCATGAGTAACGGAATGTATTTTCAGAAAATCAGGCGATGGTGAAGGAATTAGATTAACTATTTGGGACAATAAATCAGTGGAAGAGTTTTATTGGTTTGGCAAAATAACTTGTGATGGCAGAAATAAATAAATAAATTGCAGAATGTCCATGGGAAGAAAAGCGTTTCCGACGAAGCGAAATTTGTTTACATCCAAAGTTAATTTAAATGCTAGGAATTCATTTCTCAATGCTTTTGTCTGGAGAGTAACTGTGTATGTGAGTGAAACGTGGACGATGAGGACTTCGAACAAAAAAATTATAGAAGCTTTAAAATGTGCTGCAGAAGAATGATGAAGATTAGATGGGTAGATCAAGTAATTAATGAGGAGGTGCTCAAAAGGTGAAGAGTAGGAGTTTCTGGCATATCCTAAGAGAAGGAATTGGTTGATGGGACATATTCGGAGACACCATGGAATCGACCATTCAGCATTAGACGGAAGTGTGTAGGGTAAAATTCGTAGAATGAGACCGACGTACGAATATAGTAAGCAGATTCAAAAGGATAAAATAATGTTGCCGTTCCTATTCTCAGCTGAAGAGGCTTTCACAGGACAGGCTAGCGTGGAGAGCTGCATCACACCAGACTATGAACTCCAGACCACAACAGAAGTATTCCTCTAAATAGTACACAATGCGAAGTCCATTCTGGAAAAGTACCACTAGTAATACATCGATTGTCAACAATAAGAAACAGGGCAATTAAAAAAAAAAAAAAAAGTCTTCATTTTGAGCGGTTTTTTTCCCCTAGTAATAATCTTCTGCATTGGGCTGTTGGCTGGGGAGAGAGACATATCGCTTTCAACAAACTACGTCAAGGATAAATATAACGACAAACAGCAGATAATTTAAGTCAATAACGTAAGACAATTACTTCAATAATTCCAGAAAGTTGTTCTTGAAATTAAACCACACGTAAGACTTTCGCATTAAAAACCCATTTTCTTCGTTTCTGGATTCGTCCAAATGTATGAAACCGTCTGGTATACAAGTAAGAATAAGGAAAGTATTTTGAGCGGTTTTTTTTCCCTAGTAATAATCTTCTGCATTGGGCTGTTGGCTGGGGTAAGAGACATATCGCTTTCAACAAACTACGTCAAGGATAAATATAACGACAAACAGCAGATAATTTAAGTCAATAACGTAAGACAATTACTTCAATAATTCCAGAAAGATGTTCTTGAAATTAAACCACACGTAAGACTTTCGCATTAAAAACCCATTTTCTTCGTTTCTGGATTCGTCCAAATGTATGAAACCGTCTGGTATACAAGTAAGAATAAGGAAAGTATACCATTCCTTGTATTTATCCACGTAAGAATAAGGAAAGTATAACATTCCTTGTATTTATCCACTACCATCGTTTCCGAGGTAGTGAAGAAGCCTCGCTCGAATTAATTGTGACTAAATCTCCCTGGCCGCGCGGAACGACCGCGTGGTATGACCGCGTGGTCTATGCTACGGACTGGGCGGCCGTTCATGCCGGAGGTTCGAGTCCTCTCTCGGCCGCGGGTTTGTGTGTTGTCCTTTGTGTTAGTTTAAGTAGTTTGTAAGTCCAGGGCCGATAACCATAACAGTTTGGTCCAACAGCTTTACAAACATTTAAACAGTTAAAATCTCCCTGCTCTCTGTTAAAATCCAGGGCTACTACCTTAAAACCACGGCGAACCCAGGATTTTGGTCGGTGGGAGAGCGAGATATAAGAAATCTGAGTCATTCAAATGTTCAAATGTTTGTAAATCTATCGTACCAAACTGCGTGGTCATCAGTCCGTTCAAACTACTTAAACCTAGGTAAACTAACCTAAGGACAAACACACACACCAATGCCCGAGGGAGGACTTGAACCTCCACGGCGAGCAACCGCGCGCTCCGCAGCGAGACGCTTTAGACCGCTCGGCTACTCCACGGCGACATTTGTGTCATACTGCCGTGTCCTGATTTGTATTAAGTAAACGAAAGTGTTTACGTAATGTAGTAAAATTCCAAGTATCATTTTCGCTACAGTCAAGTGTAAATACTCAGTCTCTCTCTCTCTCTCTCTCTCTCTCTCTCTCTCTCTCTGTCTTTGTACCAAATGATGTGGAAACGTTTGAAACTTTTTGGGAGTCTGCCGGCCCAAGGCCCTCCCCACTATTCGTTACTGCATAAAACAGTTAACTAAATGTTGGCCGCATTTTTCTAGAAAAGTATCTGCTGCGAATTACGTCCCGCAGTCTGTCCGAAAACCGGCATTGCTATTTTCCAATTCCAAACAAAGTACGATACTGATAGGTGTGATTTTTACTGCACTATCCGTAGACTCATAGCAAAACAGCCATCATCGTCAGTATAATTTAAACCTGATTATGCCTCTCAGCGTTCAGAGTATAGTCCTCCTTAGAAAATTCCTCCACGATCCACTATTCACTGGTAACGTTGACGCCTGTCTGACGTTAAGCCTTTTACCCCATTCTTTGTGGAATCCAAGTACCGTACTTTCTTCCTTGACTCCTCGACTTCCGAATCCGTGAGTCTGGAAGGTAACACTGCTTTTTCCATACATGTTCGGCAGTCCAAGCCTTTTAAGACTGTTTCCTCTAACTGCTAGGTCGAAAGGTAGAACAATGCACTGATTTCTTGGTCTTGGTACTGACGTCCTTCTTGCAGAAAAGTGTAGATCGTAGGTGAGTGATCACAGCATTGGTTATGATACAACTTAATTCCAGTTGTTTCACTCTGCTGCCATCCTGCGAGAAAATACAACCTACGTATTTAAAACTAGCTTTGTTCCTCCTATTTGGAACTCATTCTTTTTAATCTGTATACCACAGTCATTACATTCGTTCTGAAGATGCTGATCTTCATACCATAACCCTTGCATCTCAGATACAGCTTGTCAAATCAAATGTTTGTAATTCTATCGGATCAAACTGCGTGGTCATCAGTCCATAGCTTACAGACTACTTAAACATAGGTAAACTAACCTACGGACAAACACACACACACACATGCCCCAGGGAGGACTCGAACCTCCACAGCGAGCAACCGCGCGCTCCGCAGCGAGGCGCTTTAGACATACAGCTTTGAAATTCTAGAGTGCACCCTTACAATGGAATCTACCATCATCACTAAGTCGTCTGCTTATACGAGACTTCTTTTTTTGTTTTTACCTATTTTTACCTCACCCTGCCAATCTATAACTTTCTACATATGATCATAAATAATATGAACAACAGTGGTGATAAATTACAGCCTCGTCTTATCCCCTATACTACTCTGAACCATGACCTCAATTTACCGTCCACTATAACTGCTGCCTAACAATCTGCGTAAAGACCTTTAATTTCCGGCAGTAGTTTGCCTCCTGTTCCATAACCATGTAGGACAATAGCTTCCTCCTAGGAACACACTTTTCAGTCTTTTCTAGATGTATAAAACACAGTTTCCTGAACCATTCATAGGACTTCTGCATTAACCTGAAGTTCTTCCAGTCTTATCCTCCTATATTTGGATTTAACTTCCTGCGCTTTTGGCCTCGCAAAACCATTTTCGCTACAGATTAAATAATGATCAGCTTCAGCCAAGCATTCTCTGAATACGTATCTGTCCCTGACAGACTTTCTGAATTCATTATCTTTTATTATGTAGTCAATGGTTACCCTCTCTTAACAACTATACCGGTGACACTTCTTATACTTACAAAAAGTAGTTGATGAGAACGGAGCCCATACTGGCGTAGGAATCCCAGAGCTGTTTTCCTCTCCAAACTTACCCATAACCAGTTCAGATACTTCTTTGTGATTTCCTATTCGGACATAGAAATCAAACACACAGTGCGTTGTAGAATCTGTTCACCTCACCTTTATCTATAACAGCGCTGGAGCGTGACGTGACTGTTGCAATCATTTGTGCAGCAAGCTTACAGTTTCGAAACAACAACTTGCTCATTTTACGATAGTGCCTAGAATCATAATATTTTAGTATGTGGAATATGCAGCGTTTCCTTCTTTACAGTTACAAAACGAATTATTCTGATGGTTTGACCGCAAAGATTTTGGGTGGAGTAGTGCAGTGCAGTCGTGGTTTTCTTACACAATACCATTTGTTGACATAGTTGTATTACTGTTCAGAACTCAAGTGATATCATGACGAATACTTAGCAGTTAATATCGAAATAAACATTATTGTGGCATGGAACATTTTTATTAGAAATAGACGCTGAAAAATAAAATAAGCGAGGTACAGTTTCTTGAATAATCATATTTACAAAATCGATTATAAATATTTTTGTTCATTACTGGATTCGAAAACCAATGCTGTCATAATCTGGTCCGCAAAATTTCATAAATAAACGTACCCAATTGTAGGCGGCTTACATTTAACGTACGAGCACCATACATTGCATAAATTTCTAGAGATACGTCGAACATATTAACAGAAATTCGAAAAAAAAAGTTGCATGGATGATTAGCATGTCAAACATGAAAAGCAACAAATGTAAAACACAAAATCATGTTGTACTGATATAGCACATTTATTCGCTTAACATGGCAATTTTAAGTGAGCTGTTAGCATATTTGCAAAGGTGAGACCAACTATTGTTGCTGACATCAGAGTATCTGACAACCAAAAACACCCTTCTTGATTTCAACTACATGATCCACTATCAGCAGTAACAACACCAAATGTAATTTGTATCAGACATTTCTTGTAAATAAAAAAATTCGTTACTTTTGCAATATAAATTCTCTAATACTTAATCACTTTTATTACTAGGTGACCTGTTTAAGATACGATTTCTCACAGCGACAGAGACATCTTAAATTATTTATTTTTGAAATAAGGTGCAGGGTCAGAAAAGTGAAAACAGCTCATTATAAATATGGTCCATTTCGCCTAAAGAAAAAACGATAAAGACGACAACTAAATATTTCACACGGGAGGGATCGAATATGTGTCGTATTGACTGCAATTGACTGCAATTGTCTGGTGTTAAAAAAACTCTGACTGAGTTTCGGTTTGAAGGAGAAGAAAATTTGAACTGTTCTTGACATTTCATTCCTTAATGTGCTAACGAGAGGATGTCAGAAAATCAGACGATGGTGAAGGAATTAGATTAGGTAATGAGACAATAAAAGTAGAGATCAGTTCCGTTATTTGGGTTGCAGAATAACTTCTGATGGCCGAAGTTGAGAAGATATAAAATGCAGAATAGCTTTGGGAAGGCTGGCTGCAGTGGCCGAGCGGTATGCAGCGCGCCAGTCACAGTCTGAACGGCCACTACGGTCGGGGGTTCGAATGCCCCCTCGGGCATGGATGTTTGTGTCGTCTGTAGTATGCGGTAGTTCCTAAGTAGTTTGTAAGTTTAGGGACTGATGACCTCATTTTGCTATTGGAAGGAAAGCGTTTCTAGAGAAGCGAAACTTGTTAACACTCAATATTAATTTTAATGTTAGGAAGTGCTTTTTGAAAGCTTTTGTCTGCAGTGTAGCATTGTATCGAAGTGAAACGTGGACGATAAGGAGTTCAGACAAAAAGATAATAGAAGCTTTTCAAATGTGGTGCTACAAAAGCATGATGAAAATTAGATAGGTAGATTACGTAACTAATGAGGAGCTTAACCGAATTGGGTAGAAAGGGAGTTTCTGTCATGTCCTGACTAAGAGAAGGAATACATTGGTAGGACACATTCTGAGACATCAAGGAATTGTCAACTTAGCATTGGAAGGTGTGGGGTAAAAGTCGTAGAGGGAGACCGAAGGACGAATACAGTAAGCAGTTTCAAAAGTATGTAGGTTTCCGAATGTATTCACACATGAAGAGACTTGCACTGGACAGGGTTGCGTGGAGAGCTGCATCAAACCAATCTGCGGACTGACGAGCACAACAACAAGAACAATGTGCTGACCTAACGTTAATTACAAAAATGAGTTTCTATGTGGAAAATTTGGTATCGTTGACAGAAAACGTGTTTTCTTATTCTGCCAAGTATGTCGTCTTGATGATGTGCTACCGCAAATAAAACAAATGAAGTAGCATAGTTCTTCTAGATTTAATACATGCATGTTACATATGTGTATATAATTAGTCTGTTTGAGCGAGTTGAATGAAATGCGAGATGACGCATGAGTTCCGCATGTGAGACGGCAACTTTGTGTCTTGGAAAACTATCAGTCAAATGCTCAAATGTTTGTAAATCTGTGGGAGCACAGTACGTTGGTCATCAGTCCCTAGGCTTACAGACTACTTAAAATAACTTATGTAACCTAAGGCCAACAAACATACCCATGTCGCAGGGCGAATTCGAACTTCGTGCGCGGTCGGCCATCCATTCCTGATATAACGCCTAGAACCGCTCGGCCATTCCCGCTTGGCAACTATCAATCCTGAAGTAATTTTGGGAACGAATTCCAAATATCCCAACGTCTCGACCATTGCAGGGGAATGAAATAAATGAAATGGCAGCTGTGAAAATTTGTGCTGGTCCGGGATTTGACATTTCCTACATGGGCCTTAGGTCGAATTAATTATTTTTTGCCTTCTTCATTGTTTGGTCATTTGACAACTTTGTTCCTCTAAGTACAATGGGTCGCTTTGTGCGTTGTTTATCGTTGAAATTTGGCTCAGTCTTTTATTACTGAGAGCGATTAACCCTCCGACATACAAGCTGAACTAGTGCACTAGGGTGACGACTGTGCATCGTCTCTCCAATCAGTTATGCTGTACAGGTACGGTTTCCGTCCTGCCCACATTCTCAACATATCAGACTCTACTATGGTAGTGCCCCAAGCACTGAACTTCCTATTGCCAGAAGCATAACCGTAATCCCGCAAGTAATGGAGTGCGATTCCACGCAGAAATTGTTACGATATTATTGGGGACATACATTATTCATATGGAATTCAATCTTTTGGACATGTCTGAAAGAACAAACACTATATCAACAAATATGTCATTTTTGAGCCAACATGGTAGCGATACATGTGATATTTCTAAGATAAATGCGGTGCTATGGACCTCGTTCTCCTTTCAAAATGAATCACTGACCCGTTTTTATCTACGTCATTCAATTTTTTTCACCTACTTGGAAGGAGACGGGAACATAAGTCAGTCTTTCGTTGTTTCCGTTTTTTGTCACTGATCCAGCAAAATGCCGCTCTTCTCCGTAGTCTATGTAGAAAATAAAACTGTGAGTTTCATTAGAAGCTTTGTTCTTTAAATAAACCTCCATTGTTACCCAGTTCATGATGTTCCTTTCTTATTAATGATAGTAAATTACTGTTTTCAGTAATGGATTTGTTGCCGTAGTATGTGGTTTGCACGCTTTTTTGCTTCATTTTGCACTTCGCCCGAATATTAATCCGTAATTTCTAATTTCACCGGTCAATTCATTCGATGCCTATAGTAAAAGAATCTGTGGTGTATTAAATATCTTTATGAAATCTAATAATCAGGATACTTTCTGCGGACTGAACAAATTTTTGTATGGTCTGTTATTTATTTTTACATAAAGTTTAACCTGGCCAAATCACCACCTGCGGTAAGATTTACTGTTAAATACCTTATTCAATGTATAATTATTTGAGGTTGAAAACAAACTATCTGCTTTTGTTCTACTAATTTTTGTTTATTTACGAACAAGTTTTCGGCTTATTAGACCATCTTCAGGTAAACGTTTGACGCCGAGCAGATACTGAAGGTAACTTCTAGCTTCTTTTCATAATGATATTTCGAGCCTAGTGTCTCAACATCTATCACTTTTCTTTCACCAAAATCTATGCACATTTTACAAAGTTATGTAACTTAGCTATTTTTTCAATCTCGACCAATACTAACAACAGAGCCAAGTATCATTATATCGGCCAACGTTGTTCATCGTTGAAATTTAGGCTTTGTTTTTTATTACAGAAAGCGCTTAAATATCTGACCTAACAGTTTGAGCTACCGCGCTCGACGTGGTAAATGTGTGGCCTGTTGTGAGGGTTTTATTCCCGATATTCTAATTTTCTTTTAAAGCTTCATTTCCACTACATTTCATGCATATTTTGTTCCCTGTTAACCTCTGTGACTTCAGCTTTCCAAGCTATCACAAATTAAGTTTATCTCTGGTTTCATTTCGGCAATCTTTGCCAATATCTGTGTGTAGTCAGTCTTATTCTAATTGTTGCCATGTAATGATGTGATAAATTTGTAAAGTACAATAAAAGCGTGGTAAGAAAATTGTGTATGAATTGAACTGTTAGTCATGGAAATGTTTCTAATGAATGTTCAGTCTGCATGGAGCTGTTGCTGAAATTTGAAGGTAACAAATTTTACATGGCATTGTGATTGTGTTGAAATGTTTGATTATTCAAATACAGACATCAAAGTCATTTATATAGAGTCATTCATTCTCATCCTTGATTTCTGAATCACTATGGGAGATACCGGGAATTTTCATTTCAAATATGATTTCTGCAAAAGAGAATTCAAATGAAAGAATAAGTTATTTTTATTTGAATCAGACTTCTGTTAGTTTATTCTCGCAATCGAAAGTCTTCAGGTACTGCTTGTTCATTAGTATATTCAACTTTCCCTTTAATACTTTGAGTGCTCTAAATGAGCAAATCAGGGCTCTGAATCAAATCAATTTAATTTGCACACCTGCAAATACACAGAAGTAGTTTACCTGAAATGAGTTTTTCTTCTTGATATGATTACGTGTAATAACACAGCTTTTAATACTAGGGCCATTATTAATTTAATCAGTTTCATTTTGCCGGCCGCTTTGGCCGAGGGGATTGAGGCGCTCCAGTCACGGTCTGCACGGCCACTACGGTCGGGGGTTCGAATCCCCCCTCGGGCATGGATATTTGTGCCGTCCTTAGTCTTAGTTAGTTCATAAGTAGTTTGTAAGATTAGGGACTGATAACCCCATAGTTAAGTCCCATAAGCTTAACAAACATTTGAACATTTTTTTTAGTTTCATTTTGTTTGTATGGACATATTACTAGCAAGTCCTTGTCATGTGCGATATAAAGTTTACTGATGTAGTTTCTTATATTTTTAATTTTTTCTTATTGTTTGCAATACAAGTTTCAAACAATCTATTCATATTTTGCTACTAGTAAATCAGATTTCATGCAGGGCTATTAGTGACTCAGAATAATTTTGATATTTTTGGTGATCACAATCTGAATAAAACTTTACATAATTTGTGTCTATCGAACATGGAATGTTATCCCACCAGTCTGCATGCTGTTTTCATGTCAAGGTAAGTGTGTGTAATTTCTGTCGCAATCTGTTCATTGAATTCAGGTTCAGTTATTTCGTTTAAATTCAGAAAAGCTTCTCTGCCCCACTTTCTATAATTCGCAGTCGCTGTTAGATGACTCACGATCATTCAGCCTGTTACGTATTTCTTTGAACTTTATACAGTGTATCTGTCTCACAACCACACACTCATTCATCAGTTTTTTCAATGTGTATTTTATTCAAAAGAATTTAAGTTGGTCAGTATTAGCTTGTTAGTCAATTTTGTCAATCACAGATAGTTTTGCAGCCAATCAAAAAAATGTTCAATTGTTTGTAAATCTTATGGGACTTAACTACCGGGTCATCAGTCCCTAAACTTACAAACTACTTATGAACTACTTACGAACTAGGACGGCACAAATATCCATGCCCGAGGGGGGATTCGAACCCCCGACCGTAGTGGCCGTGCAGAGCGTGAATGGAGCGCCTCAGTCCCCTCGGCCACCGCGGCCAGCTGCAGCCAATCAGTTTGTTCCACACACATATTCAGTCACACACCATTTCAGTTTTGCAACGATTACACACATACTTTATTTAAATATATTTATTTTATTAGTAACTTTCAGTGTCTCCAATCAATTAGGCCATCCAGGCACACTTTCCGCCCTGCCCAAATTCTCAACATGTG
Source organism: Locusta migratoria (assembly GCA_026315105.1). Taxonomy (NCBI): domain Eukaryota; kingdom Metazoa; phylum Arthropoda; class Insecta; order Orthoptera; family Acrididae; genus Locusta; species Locusta migratoria. Next base: position 463,310,943 of record CM048745.1, on the reverse strand, counting down.
ACACACTATGTGGTAGTGCCAAAAATTGTAAAATATTTATAAATCTATGGTGATTAACTACTGTGATTATCAGTCCTTAGGTTTTCAAATTATTTAAAATAACTTACAGTAACCTCAGAACAACACACACCCTTGCTCGAAGGAGGAGTCGAACCTCCGACGGGGAGCAACTACGCGGTTCGTAGTAAGGCGACTTGCAAGAAGACCACATGGGTGTCGGATATTATATTTTTCTTATATTTATGGTACGTGAAGTTTAGAACTTAAATAACAAGCAGCCAAAGTAATTCAACTCTACTCTGAAAGTTATCAAGAAAATAGACTTTGGAGTTTTTCAAGTACAGATAAGTACAGGTTGGTGTAGTTCAGGTGGTAGTGATCTGGCTTCCTGGTCATAGGGTGGACGGTTCGAAACCTACCGTAAAAAAATTTATATTTTTTTATATTTTTTCATGGTGTTCGAATACCCACATAATTTTAATATCTAAAGGTAATTTTTATGAAAACTCGGTGTATTTTTGTTTGTTCGTAATTTTCTATATTTTATAAAATAATGATGGTTTCAATCAAAAAAACATATGTTACATTTTTAACAGTATCGGCTTCACTATTAGTTGACAACGATAGTATTTGACTGTTAAGTTTGTTTTCGAATTCAGTTACCTATAACATTTAGGGCTCTCTAATTCAATGTACCGTGCCAGTTTTTGTTCATGTGCATGTAGACGAGCTGAACACCTTGTCACCTAAAACGATGGTTGAGTAGGTTAGCTGCTTGGGGAGCCATTAGTTACTATGGAGAAGACTTTCCAAAACAAGCGTCGTAGCTCTTCACAAACGTAACAATCAAATACTACCGTCGTCAACTAATAGTGAAGCCGATGCTGTAAAAAATGTAATGTATGTTTCTTGATTGAAACCATCGTTATTTCTCTAAAATATAGAAAATTACAAATAAAGAAATAAGTGCATTTTTCATAAAAATTACCTATAGATATTAAAATTGTGTAGCTATTCGAACACAACGAAAAAAATATCTGTTACGGCAGAATTCGAACCATCCACCCTATGGTTATAAGGCCAGAACGGTACCACCAATGCTGCACCTCCTTCAATTATTGGTAATTATGTCTACTTGCAAAACTTTAAAGTCGATTTTCTCGATAATTTTTGAGAGTTGCATCGAATGACTGTCTGAGTGTTATTTTTGTTTTGAACTTCACGTACCATAAAGAAATTCTGAAATCCGATACTCTGTTAGAGTGGTCCGCCATTCCAATGCGTTAATGGTAGTGCTCCTAAAACTCACTTCCTCTTGCTCGCGAATATATACAGGGTGAATCTAAATTCTCGCACTCGGGCTTCGCAGCGCGGATCGTCACTTGCCAAGAATGAAAAATGCCTCCCACAAAATTTCATCCCGCGCATATTTCCGCCAGTAAATGGATGGTAAGAACTTAGATGGCTGTGTGTTCCATTGCACTACAACACCAACAAACTTCTAGGGACCGAGCGAAGTGGCGCAGTGGTAGCGCACTGGACTCGTATTTGGGAGGGCGGTGGTTCAAATCCAACTCCGGCCATCCAGATTAAGGTTTTCCGTGATTTCCCTAAATCACTCCACAGGCAAATGCCGGGATAGTTCCTTTCAAAGGGCATGGCCGATTGCCTTCTCCATCCTTACCCAAAACTCCGAGAGTTAGCTCCGTCTCTATTACCAAGCTGCCGGCGGGACGTTAAATCCTAAGCTTCCTCCTTCCTTCAAACTTCTAGGGGGATGTGGGAGGTGCCTTGAGGAACAAAGTGAGCATGGTAACGTCATCCAATGATGCTACAGAGCGTCCAAGCTGTTGGAGGGGATGTCTAGCGGCAGGAGCTGGTGGCTGTAACTTGGACTATCCATGGCGTTGTTGAATGGCGTTTCCGAGCATGGGTTTCCATGCTCACTTTTTTCCTCAAGACACCTCCCATAACCCTTTGAAGTTTGTTGATGTAGTAGTGTAATTCTGAAACACACTGACGTATGGAACACACACCCATCTCAATCTTCAACGTCCATTTACTGCCGAAAATATGCGCGAATTTAGATTCACCCTGTATATCTGCGAGCAAGTGAATGTAAGTTTTAGGGGCACTACCATTACCGCATTGGAATGTTCAAATGTTTGTAAATCTATTGGACCAAACTGCGTGGTCATAGGTCCGCAGCTTACAAACTACTTAAACTAAGTTCAACTAACCTAAGGACAATACACACACATACACACGCGCGCGCGCGTGCCCCAGGGAGGACTCGAACCTCCGACGGCGAACAACCGCGCGCTTCCCAGCGAGGCGCCTTAGACCGCTCGGCTACTCCACCGTGGCCGAATTCGAATGGCGGACCACTCTATACACTGCTGGCCATTAAAATTGCTACATCAAGAATAAATTCCGATCATAAACGGGTATTCATTGGACAAATAGACTAGAAATGACATGTGATTACACTTTCACGCAATTTGGGTGCATAGATTCTGATAAATCTGTACCCAGAACAACCACCTTTGGCCGTAACAGCGGCCTTGATACGCCTGGGCATTAATTCAAACAGAGCTTGGATGGCGTGTACAGGTACAGATGCCCATGCAGGTTCAACAGTATACCACAGTTCGTCAAGAGTAGTGACTGGCGTATTGTGATGACCTAGTTGCTAGGCCACCATTGACCAGAAGTTTTTAATTGGTGAGAGATCTGGAGAATGTGCTGGCCAGAGCAGCAGTCGAACATTTTCCGTATCCAGAAAGGCCCGTGCAGAACATGCAACATACGGTCCTGCAATATCCTGCTGAAATGTAGGGTTTCGCAGGGATCGAATGAAGGGTAGAGCCAGGGGTCGTAACACATCTGAAACGTAACGGACACTGTTCAAACTGCCAGTATGGCGATGACGAATACACGCTTCCAATGTGCGTTTACCGCGATGTCGCCAAACACGGATGCGACCATCATGATGCTTTATCAGAACCTGGATTGAACCGAAAACATGTTTTGCCTTTCGTGCACCCAGGTTCGTCGTTGCGTATACCATCGCAGACGCTACTGTCTGTGATGCAGCGTCAAGGGTAACAACAGCCATGGTCTCCGAGTTGACAGTCGATGCTGCTAAAAATGTCGTCGAACTGTTCGTGTTGATGGTTGTTGTCTTGCAAATGTCCCCATCTGTTGACTCAGGGATCGAGACGTGACTGCACGATCCGTTACAGCCATGCGTATATGATGCTTGTCATCTCGACTGATAGTGATACAAGGCCGTTGAGATCCAGCACGGCGTTCCGTATTGCCCTCCTGAACCCACCGATTCCATATTCTGCTAACAGTCATTTGATCGCGACCAACGCGAGTAGCAATGTCGCGATACGATAAACTGCAATCGCGATAGGCTGCAATCCGACCTTTATCAAAATTGGAAACGTGATGGTACGCGTTTCTCCTCCTTACACGAGGCATCACAACAACGTTTCACCAGACAACGCAGGTCAACTTCTGTTTATGTATGAGAAATCGGTTGGAAACTTTCTTCATGTTATAGGTGTCGGCACCGGCGCCAACCTTGTGTGAATGCTCTGAAAAGCTAATCATTTGCATATCACAACATCTTCCTGTCGGTGAAATATCGCGTGTATAGCACGTCATCTTCGTGGTGTAGCAATTTTAATGACCGTATATATATATGGACTGAGTTTCTTGGTGATTAGTGCATAACTTACAAACTAATTTAATGACATAAAAGTTTTGTGGGTGTTGTACCGCGTACAGATCAAGGATGTACTTGGTTCTACAAAGGACAAAATAGAGGCACCACACACTTCAGGAGTATACAAGGTGGAATGCGAGTGTGGGGAAGTATACATAGGTGAGACAGGGAGGGCAGTGGGAACGCGCATACGCGAACATGAACGCTACATTCGATCAGGCCAACGCAATAAATCTGCAGTAGCCGAACACCAGCAAGATTGAAGCAAAAAGATAAAATTTAATGACACCCGAATACTTGCCAAGCATCAAGGGATGATTAAACGGAAGATAAGGGAAGCCATAGAAATTGTAAAACACCATAATAACATGAACAGAGAAGATGGAGTCAGGCTTGTCCCCTCTTGGCTACCAGCCATCACACATCATTATAGGCAGCGAAAGTTGGCTCAAGCCGTAAATAAGTTCAGAAGAAGTATTTTCAAAAGATCTAACGGTATTCAGAAAGGATAGATGAAACAAAATAGGTGGGGGCGTGTTTGTCGCCGTCAAAAGTAGTATTTCATGTAGCGAAGTTGAAGTTGATAGTTCGTGCGAGCTATTATGGGTAGAGGTTGTACCCGAAAATCGTAAGAAGTTAATAATCGGTTCCTTTTACCGGCCTCCCGACTCTGACGATACAATAGCAGAAAGGTTCAAAGAAAACCTGAGTCTAATTACAAAATGTAAATGGATGTGAAAACACACTTGATCTCTTAGCAACAAATAATCCTGAGCTCATAATGAGCATCAAAACGGATACAGGTATTAGTGAACACAGAGCTGTAGTAGCGAAATTGAATATCGAAAGTCCCAAAGTTACCAAAAATAAACGCAAAGTATATTTGTTCAGGAAAGCAGATAGAAACAAAATACATTGCTTCTTGAAAGACAGCTTCCACTCGTTTCTAACACTAAACGTAGGTGTAGACCAGATGTGGCTCAAATTCAAAGAAGTGGTATCGACAGCAATTGATAGTTTTATACCTAATAAATTAATAAAAGAAGGAGGCGATCCCCCTTGTTACACAAAACAGGTCAGGACACTGTTGCAAAAGCAAAGGAAAAGGCATACTAAATTTAAACGAACACGAAATCCCCAGGATTTGCGATTGTACTCAGAAGCTCGAAATTTAGCGAGGATTTCAATGCGAGATGCCTACAACATTTATCACAACGAAACTCTTTCTCGTAATTTGACTGAAAACCCAAAGAGATTTTGGTCATATGTTAAATATACTCGGGGAAAGTCACAAACAATACCTTCACTACGTGATAGTAATGGGGATCCTGCCGATGACAGCGCTACTAAAGCAGAGTTACTAAACTTAGCTTTTAGAAACTCATTCACTAAAGAAGACGAAACCAATATTCCAAATTTCGAATTACGCACAGATGCCGTAATGAGTAACGTAGAAGTAGATATCATCGGAGTAGTGCAGCAACTAAAATCACTTAATAAGAACAAGTCTTCTGGTCCGGATTGTATACCCATTAGATTTCTATCTGATTATGCTGAAGCGATAGCTCCTTACTTAACAGTCATATACAACCGCTCTCTCATAGAAGGATCTGTACCAAAAGACTGGAAAGTTGCACAGGTCATACCTATATTCAAGAAAGGCAGTAGGAGTAACCCACTAAACTACAGGCCCATTTCATTGACGTCAATTAGCAGCAGGGTTTTGGAACATATCCTGTATTCAAATATTATGAATTATCTCGAACAGAACGATCTATTGACCCAAGGTCAACACGGATTTAGAAAATATCGTTCATGCGAAACACAACTAGCTCTATATTCACACGAAGTGATGGGTGCTATCGACAAAGGTTCGCAAATCGATTCCGTATTTCTTGATTTCCAGAAAGCTTTTGACACCGTACCTCACAAACGGCTTTTAATCAAATTGCGTGATTATGGTATATCGCCCCAAATTTGCAATTGGATAGGGGATTTCTTGTCAGAGAGGACACAGTTCGTAGTAATCGATGGTAAGGCATCGACTAAAACAGAGGTGATATCGGGCGTTCCACAAGGTAGTGTTATTGGTCCTCTGCTATTCCTTATTTACATAAACGATTTAGGGGAAAATCTAAGTAGCTCTCTTAGGTTGTTTGCAGATGACGCCGTCATTTACCGTCTAGTAAAATCATCTGAAGATCAAAACCAACTGCAGAACGATCTGAATAAGATATCAGTATGGTGTAAAAATTGGCAATTGACTCTAAATAATGAGAAGTGTGAAGTCGTCCACATGAGCAGGAAAAGAAATCCGTTAAACTTTGTTTACAACATAAATCAATCAAATGTGAAGGCCGTAAATTCCACAAAATACCTAGGAATCACTATTACTTCAGACTTAAACTGGAAAGAACACGTAGATAATATCGTGGGAAAGGCGAACCAGAGACTGCGTTTTATTGGCAGAATCCTTAAAAGATGCAACAGAACTACTAAAGAAACTGCATACACTGCGCTTGTCCGTCCATTTTTGGAGTATTGCAGCCCAGTGTGGGATCCTTATCAGGTGGGTTTGACGGAGGACATCGAGAGAGTCCAAAGAAGGGTAGCTCGTTTCGTATTGTCACGATACAAGGGAGACAGCGTTACGGAAATGATACAGGATCTGGGATGGGAATCATTACAACAACGGCGCTTATCGCTGAGGCGTGGGTTACTTGCGAAACTCCAATCGCCAACATTCTCCTCCGAATGCGAAAATATATTGTTGACTCCCACTTACATAGGTAGAAATGATCATCAGAATAAAATAAGAGAAATCAGAGCTCGAACAGAGAGATTCAGGTGTTCTTTCTTCCCGCGCGCTATTCGAGAATGGAATGGGAGATAAATAGTATAATTGAGGTTCGATGAACCCTCTGCCAGGCACTTAAATGTGATTTGCAGAGTATCCCATGTAGATGTAGATGTAGATGTAGACAACGAAGTAAGCCGCACAGACAACACAACACGCGAGCGTCACTAGTAAGCAACTGCCGCCGCGCGGCCCACGGCCAGCAGGGGAGAAACGGAAGCCCTCACCCCATTCGCCGATGAACACCAATCATGTCTCGCTATTCAAGAAGCAACTGCTAACTCCCACTCCCTCCACCTCACCATCCTATCATAATAAAGTTCCATTCTTCCGCCAAAAATTCACCAATAACATCGCTTATTTTAAAAAATTATGGCGTGATGTCTAATTGAAATTAATATAAAGTGTAGTAACAACCAGCTCACATCAGTATACCCAGATGAAGGCCACTGTAACGTTGGCCGTAACGTCGGTTATTTAAGTGATAGCCTTCTTACATCATGACGCGGTACAACACCCAGAAAACTTTTATGTCATCTGACTCTGACCGCGGTAGTCTACGTAATTATACTTAGACAAAATTTCTAGTTGGTGCGAAGAATGGCAGCTAGCTCTCAATGTAGAAAAATGTAAGGTGATGCGAATGAGTAGAAAAAGCAATCCCATAATGATCGAATACAGCATTAGCAGTGAGTTTCTTGATGCTGTCGCGTCGTTCAAATATCTAGGCGTAACATTGCAGAGCTATATGAAATGGAACGAACATGTAAGGACAGTTGTGAGTAAGGCGGACATCCGACTTCGGTTTATTGGGAGAATTTTGGGACGATGTACTTCACCTCTAAAGGAGACCGCGTATAAAACGCTTGTACGACCACGCGTTGAGTATTGCTCATGTGTTTGGGGCCCGCAGCAGATCAGTTTAAAGGAAGACATAGAGGCGGTTCAGAGGCGAGCAGCTAGATTTGTTACCGGTAGGTTCGACCAATGCGCGAGTGTCACGGAAATGCTCCGGCAACTCAATTGGAGATCGCTGGAAGAAAGACGACGTTCTTTTCGTGTATTTTTGTTAAGTAAATTTAGAGGGCCGGAATTTAAAGCTGAGTGTAGTACGATCTTGCTGACGCCTACTTAGATTTCGCGTAAAGATCACAAAGACAAGTTAAGAGAAATTAGGGCTCGTACGGAGGCGTATAGGCATTGTTTTTTTTTTTTTTCCTCGTTCAATTTGGGAGTGGAATAGAAAAGAAAATACCTAGTAGTGGTACAGTGTACCCTCCGCCACGCACCTTACGGTGAATTGCGGAGTATGTATGTAGATGTAGATGTAGAAACTAAGATAAACTAATCTAAGGACAACACCCATGCCATAGGGAGGACTCGTACCCCCGACGGAGAGCGGCTGCACGCACCGCATCTCGGCGCCCCAGTGCGCACGGCTAATCCGCCGCAGCTATCCCGCTTGCAGCATAACTATAATCGTACATGTCCAAAGAACAGACACCATATTAATAAATGTGTCATGTTAGACGGACAAGTCAGCCAACGAGCCCACTCGCAAGCACCAAACTGCCGCACTAGCGAGCACCTAAACTCGCGGGAAGCGAGGCTTGCCGCGAAATTGTATTCCTGAATGGAGCTCATACCGCGCAGGGCGATGTAGGCGGAAACACCTCCGACGCGTCTGCTACAGCACAGCGAGGCGTTTAAGCATCAGTCACGCGGTAGGCTACAGACGCACAGTGCTACGCGATTTGCGCGCAAGACGGGCATTCGCGGGTAACATTTATTTGCCGGCCGGCGGCTGTCACCAGAGGGAGTCGCGACTCGCCAGTAATGCATAGCAGAGCGAACAGCCGGCACACACAAGTGGCTGGCCGCAATCCGCCGCTGTTTGCCCGCCGCGCTAGCCTTCCTTGGGAAATTATGCCGTGCGCGCGCACAGTGGCTGCATTATTCACGTCCATAATGCAATGTGGGCCCCGCAGGCGCCTCGCCGCGTTATTCTTAATTGCCGGCGGCGCCTCCGGCCGCGGGATTGCCGGCTAAATGTTTCACCAGCGCGCGCTGCCAGCCGGATGACGCGGCCATTCATCGCGCCGAGTGGGAACCGCCGCGCACCAGAATTCCACGGCCCCTGGCAATTATCGCGAGGACATCAAGTTGTAGTACTCCAGAGGGGGAGAGGAAGATTATTTACATCCTAGCAGCGGAAGATGACATCACCCAGTCATCTTGATTGCAGCCTTTTCCACTTTTTCGTTCACCAAAGAAGATGAAGTGAACACTCCAGTATTCAATCCAAGAACCGCTGCCAGCATGCGAAACATAGAAGTAGATGTTCCTGGAGTAGTAAAACAACTTAAGTCACTATACAAAAACAAATCTTCCGGGCCAGATTGTATACCAACTAGATTCCTCTCAGAGGAATTGGCAGAACCCTTAAAACATGCAACAGAACTACTAAAGAAACTGCATACACTACGCTTGTCCGTCCAGTTTTGGAGTATTGCAGCCCAGTGTGGGATCCTTATCAGGTGGGTTTGACGGAGGAAATCGAAAGAGTCCAAAGAAGGGCAGCTCCTTTCGTATTGTCACGTTACAGGGGAGACAGCGTTACGGAAATGATACAGGATCTGGGATGGGAATCATTACAACAACGGCGCTTATCGCCGCGGCGTGGGTTACTTGCGAAACTCCAATCGCCAACATTCTCCTCCGAATGCGAAAATATATTGTTGACTCCCACTTACATAGGTAGAAATGATCATCAGAATATACGGCAAATCAGAGCTCGAACGGAGAGATTCAGGTGCTCTTTCTTCCCGCGCGCTATTCGAGAATGGAATGGGAGATAAATAGTATAATTGTGGTTCGATGAACCCTCTGCCAGGCACTTAAATGTGATTTGCAGAGTATCCCATGTATATGTAGATGTAGAGTATGCTGATGCAATAGCTCCGTACTTAGCTATAATTTACAACCGATCACTCAGCGAAAGATACGTACACAAAGACTGGAAAGTTGCCCACGTTACTCCAATATTCAAGAAAGGCAATAGGAGTGATCCCCGAAATTACAGGCCTATCTGATTGACGTCGATTTGCAGTAGGAGTTTGGAACATATACTTTGTTCGAATATTATGAACTACCTCGAAGATAACGACCTATTAACCAGTAGTCAACACGGATTCAGAAAGTATCACTCTTGCGAAACACAGCTTGCCCTTTATTCACATGAAGTGTTAAGTGCCATCGACAAGGGATCTCAAATCGATTCCATATTTCTGGATTTCAGGAAGGCTCTTGACACTGTACCCCACAAGCGGCTTCTTATGAAATTGCGTGCTTATGGAATATCTCCAGCATTCTGCTATTGGATTCACGATTTCCTATCAGAAAGGACACAGTTCGTTGTAACTGACGGTAAGTCATCGAGTAAAACAGAAGTGATATCTGGCGTTCCACAGGGAAGCGTTATAGGTCCCCTACTCTTCCTTGTGTTTATAAACGATTTAGGAGACAATCTGAATAGCTCCCTTACACTGTTCGCGGATGATGCTGTCGTTTATCGGTTTGTGAAGTCAACAGAGGATCAAAAGCAACTGAAAAGCGATTTAGACAAAAGTAGTAATTGACACTAAATAAAAAAAAGTGTGAAGTAATACACATGACAACAAAATTACGCGATAAATCAGTCAAACCTTAAGGTCGTAAATTCTACCGAATACCTAGGAGTTACAATTACGAACAACTTAGACTGGAGAGAACACATAGAAAATATTGTGGGGAAGGCGAACCAAAGGTTACGTTTCATTGGCAGAACGCTCCGAAGATGCAGGACTCCTCGAAATTATCTATATCTACATCCATATTCCGCAAGCCACCCGACAGTGTGTGGCGGAGGGTACCTTGAGTATCACTATCGGTTCTCTCTCTCCTATTCCAGTCACGTATTGTTCGTGAAAATAAAGATTGTCAGTATGCCTCTGTGTGGGCTCTAAGCTCTTTGATTTTTTTATGATATTTAGGAGCAAGCAATATACTGCTAGACTCCTCGGTAAAGGTATGTTCTCGAAACTTCGACAAAAGCCCGTACCGAGCGACAGAGCGTCTCTCCTGCAGAGTCTTCCACTGGAGTTTATCGATAATCTCCGTAACGCTTTCTCCATTACCAAATGATCATGTAACGAAGCGCGCTGCTCTCCGTTGGATCTTTTCTACTTCCTCTATCAACCCCACTTGGTACGGATCCCACACCGGTGAGCAGTATTCATCAAGCTGTGGGCAAGCAAGTGTACTGTAACTACTTCCTTTGTTTTCGGACTGCATTTCCTTAGGATTCTTCCATTGAGCTAAGTCTGGCATCTGCTTTATCGACGACTGTATATGGTCGTTCCATTTTAAATCACTCCTAATGCTTACTCCCAGATAATTTATGGAAATAACTGCTTCCAGTTGCTGACTTGCTTATCTCGCGAAAATTCAAGGACGCTGTAGCGGTCTAGAGGGAGAGGGCTCCATAACAATGGAAGCTGGCACCGCCCTTTGCCTTGATTGGTCCATAACATGGCGAATGGCGAAAGCACAGCTTTCATCAGACCTTCCGTAGGAAGTTGTAACGTACCAAGTCGTAGGTCTTTGCTTCTTGAAAATCTCGTAAATGGTCTCTCTCGGTAACTGCTGGCTGAACTTTGATGGGACAAAACTGATCTGCTACAAATAACGTTGGCGACACGAAGAACTGCAGTTCATTGACCCTTCAATGATTTTTTGGTACCCAGTTGTCCCCATGTACGGCCAGGGTACATGTCTCATTCACAACCCAGTACTTACATTCCACACTTCAATAATACAAATTTACACCGCGTGTGCGATACTAAAGCGCTAGGTGTACATTATGGCACAAATATGAAGGATTAATCACTGTATATACACTCTCTACACGCCTAACATTGAAGAACTTTTACATAATTGTTTAAAGTTGATAGTGACGTGGGTCGTGCTTTAGATACGTCACGAAACAAGACTTCCTACTGGCGTGGAATGTGCTTCCAATCAAGGATGAAACAATACTCAGACAATGATACTGAAAATTACGTATTGCTAATTATATACATTAAATTAATTGTAATTTAAAAGCTAATAACTACATACAACTGGTTGAAGTGAAAGATAGCGTAAATAATACTGAGTGATAAATAAATCTTAGTTATGTTAATTGTGTTTTATATAGAAATAAAATACTTTCGTAAATAACTTTAATTATACATATACTAATGAGGGCAAAACGTTCCTAACATTACTTGTGAAACGAAGTAATATCTACTTTAATATTATGAGAAAAGAATTTACTTAGATTCGCTAGAAATACTAATTAGCATACTATCAGAACTGTAACAATACACATCTGGCATAAAGTAATTAATATCTGCCAATTAAACAAATTTCTCCGACACCACGTAATAGAAAATGACTTCAGCTAGTCACGTTATATACAGTGTGTCCCAGCTATCTTGTCCACCCAAAATATCTCTAGAACAATAACAGCTATTGGAAAACGACTTTCACCGGTATCAATGTATGGCTGCGGCCATGATTGTACATATTTGGAAACATTCTAAAACGAAAGCAAATGTGTTTTTTGACACAAACTTTTGTTTTTAAATGGACACCCTATATGTTTTCTTCAGCAATCCATACCATGACAAATCACATAAACAATGGCGTTGATTGCATCGCAATATTCCAATTACATCCCCAGATATTGCGACGCGAAGCTGACGCTTGAAAAACCCGAAATGCGCTGCTAGCGCACGTCCTGAGGCTCAGGCGTGAACCTCATGCTGCCCGTAATCGCGATGTGATTGACATGCGTAATCGCACTTCCATACTTACCAAGAGGTCCGAAACGAATAATACGGTCTGCTGTCATCCTCCATTAAAGTCGTACATTCCAGCAGGTATTTATCCCATAGGCGATGCGGTTCTGCAACATATCTGTGTACCGCAACGTTAGTCACAAAGTTAACTTCGCTCATCGTTAATCCGTTACTAAAAAGGTAATGCCGTTCTACGTTAAAACTTTACTTTACTGTAGATCTAGCGTAAGTGACAGTGAATCATTCACTCATAATAGTAAAATTCATGTTGATGGTTTTAGTGAAACGAGCAAGTGGACTAAAGGTTTTACCGTTGTTTAGGTAAAAATGTTTTGATTTGGGAGTTAGGTAAGACATAGAAGATGAATGTAAACATGTTTAACCAATTAGTTTTATTATCACATAATTATCAGTGTCATGTTTATCTAATGCGTTACATAACAAATTTTTTCAAACAAATATTTCTGAACATCACTTGGTAAAATGGCCCTTTGTAGAAACTTGCACTGTGATATCAGCACTACATACGAAAAAATATGACGCTCAAAGTGATAACCATTGGCTTGCATACATAGGGTCACTCTGCGGATGAAGGATGCCCTCCTTCGTGCTACTGTTTCCTCTTTGATGGCTGTATAAGCATCAATAACGCGTTGCTTCATGTCCTCTGGTATTGTTGGTTCATGTTGGTAAACAGTATCCTTCACTGCTTCCTAAAGAAAAAAATCCAGCGTTGTAAGGTCCGAAGATCGGGCAGGCCACCTAACTTGGTCACCACGTCCAATCCACCTACCAGGGAACTTACGGTTCAGAAGTCGTCGTGCTCGTATGTCGTTATGTGCAGGGCATCCGTCATGTTGATACCACATGACCATTCTCCTGTTCAGAGGTACGGTGTCCAGGAGAACAGGAAGATTGTGTCGTTTACATCTGAAGGACGCCATTTAAAAAGAAAGGTCCGATAATGGTATCTCCAATAATCCCACACCAAACATTTACTTTCCACGGACGTTGATGCTCTACCTGATGGAGCCATTTTGGATTTTCTGCGGACCAATAATACATATTCCTCATATTGACAATTCCTTTGTTGGATAATGATGCCTCGTCGGTAAAGAGAACATCTGCGAAAAGATTTTGATTAGTCAGAAGTTTATGCTGAGCCCAGCGACAAAATTTGACCTGTTGCTGAAGTCATTTCCATGAAGATCCTGGTGTAAATGAATATCGTAAGGATGAAATTTATGACGTCGAAGAAAAGGTTGAGCACTTGATTTCGACACACCAACTTCACGTTCAATTTGAAGTGTGCTGATGTGAGGATCCGCAGCTAGGGTAGCGAGCACAGCAACTTCAGCACGTTCATCTGTGCGTGTTCTAGGACGATGTCTAGATCTTGGATTTAAGCTCCCCGTTTCACGTAGACGAGATGTGAGACGACCAAACATCCGGCGCGAAGGCGATGCCTTGTCAGTGAATCGTCTTCTGTACAATCGTTCTGCCTGAACAGAATTTCGCCCGCCTACAACAGGGTACAGTACAGGTATGTAGAGTAGGGTAGAAAACAGACATATTAACGTAATAATCATAATGTTCTCTAACAGTACCGTAAACAAACAAGCAATCTAATAACATATTTCCTGTCAGCGTAAATTCTTCTTAGATCTGCAGCATTTCTACCATATCTTCATGTATGTACATAATACAGTATAAGTTCCACAACACAACGTTTATTCACAATGTGTACTACCTCCGTGGCGTCACTAGATTACTCTGATGCACGACTACACTGGCAAGCGGTGTACTGCACGCCAAAGCAACAACAAATAGTATGCTCGGAGGGTGGTGGAGTACAGGAGTTTGCATGGGTCGCATATCACAAACAAGGCGAAGTCTTAACTGTGGCTGTAGTGGAAACTACGTTGGACGCGTGTCTAGGTAGAGCTAGGCCCTGGATGAACGAGTGCGCGAAAGGCACAATGGGTCATTTAACGCATACGATAAACCTTATTTTGGGTGTGCAGGATAAATAAGACAACCTGACTGGTGTATACCGATCAGTACTGATTCATTTGATAATATTTCCTTTATTGTGTGTTGCCACTGCATCATACACTCCAAAATGCAATGTTTTTATCTGTAGGAACAGTTTTGGGAATCTTAATCCAAATTAAATTATTTACACATTCATTTGGATTTTGTGTTTTCCCATGTTAACTCTTTTCCGTTAATCTTGGTAGTGATAAATCTACGAATATGGGGCTTAATTACATCAGTTACAGCATTTGGCAAACTGTTTTTATGGGCATATTCTTTTCGCGATTGGTTCTTACACCATGAGTCATCACCTGTGGGCACAGTGCATGTTGTGGGTGCTCATTTGTTGATGCAGTATGAAAAAATAATGCCCATACTGCTATCCTCATATGCTTAATGCTTCTTGTATTTTGCATAATTGCACACCCATAATACCTCTGCAATCTATCAATTGCTTTACCTGTCAATCCTCTTCTTTCTTCAAGGTTCTTACCATCACAAAGCTTCTGGGATCCTAATGCCTGCTTTAGTTTGCGCAAGCGAGTCCCCATATGCTTTTGCACATGGCCAATGCATCCCTGTTTTTTTAAACATGAATTTCATTGCCATAATTTTTGAGTTCCTCTACAGTTTTGTATCCCTTAGAATCACCATCTCCTAGATAATTAGTGTATCGTACATTATACCACTCCTGTGATCTAGAAAAAAATTGCTTTCACTCCCTCTACTTTGATCGCTCCACTCGTGCCGTGAAAATTTGCTTCACAACTTTCACTATGTTCGTTCTTGATATTGCCCCTACAATGTTTTGAGAGATAGGCAACATCATTTATTGTGCAACTGTCTTCACTGGTACCTCTCACAACTTCACTTTTATTACCTCTATCTTGTCATGATCCATCTAAAGCAAAAGTTAATTCTCTACAAATTCCATTATCTGTCGTAACTTATTCAACTGCTTTCTTCATTATTGCCTGAGCAATGTCTTTATCAGAAGGTCTCACCAATTCATTATAAAATCCTAATTTGGTTGGTGGCTTTGGAAAGTTCATAATTCTATTTACATTGTCCCTGCAGCACTGCCCTTGACAATACAACGCAAGCCATACACTAGCCTAACATTTATATCATACACCTTCTTTCCACTATTTCCACTACGAGAAATACTGTTATAATTAGAAAACGAAACTTCTGCAGCACATTTGTTACACTTCAATAACATTTTACATGCCAAACCAATGTGTGAAGTTATTTTCAATTCCAGTCATCTTTCATAGCAAACTTGATATAATACGTTATGTTTCAAAATTTCTTTCACATAATCACTGTCACTTACATATTTTTCAAATTTTCCTTTGGTGTCACAAAGTTTCTTGCTGGAAGAAGTTCTGTCACATTCTTTTGGAGTAGTCGCTGAAGCAGTCTGAGCAGCATCTCCCTTGGAAACAATAAAAGATTTCTTCTTCCACTCATTGGGCCATTCCTTAAACACTCGATTGCTGAAACAATCCACAAACCAAATACATAAAAGGGATTTGAGCAAAATTCTTCAAATACGCAAAATTGAACACAAGACGACACAAAGCA
This sequence comes from Locusta migratoria, assembly GCA_026315105.1. Classification (NCBI taxonomy): domain Eukaryota; kingdom Metazoa; phylum Arthropoda; class Insecta; order Orthoptera; family Acrididae; genus Locusta; species Locusta migratoria. The sequence goes on along the minus strand of CM048745.1, from coordinate 463,294,844 downwards.
AATTCTGCAAGTCAACAAACAGGGTATAGCCATACAACTTTGGAAAACAAAACACTGTCTAATTCCTCAAAGATATCCTGCTTGCAGCCAGCGAGCGGTGACGTCAGAGGTGACATACCAAGCCGCTACAACCATTTACGCGGCGCGTCAACTTTGCAGCGATAAAAAACACACTTTTAGAGTTCACCTAGAAGGGTGAAACTTGATTTGTTTTATTCAGAATACTCCAAATAATTTTATATTAAAAAAAAAGTTAATTTTTATCATTTTCATCATTTCGGCTCCCCTTAAATTATTTGTTGCGACGAGATCTATTTGCGAATTCTCTTTCACGAACTTTCCGAATGTGAACTTATTTTGATAGCACCCACCTACATAGGAAGACGTGATCATGAAAATAAAATAAGGTAAATCAGAACCGAAAACGGAAAGTTTTAAGTGTTCCTTTTTCTCGCAAAATATTAGAGAATGGAACTGTAGAGAAACATCATAAAATCGGTTTGACGAACCCTCTGCCATGCACTTCAATGTGATATGCAGAGTAATCATGTAGATGTAGATACAGATGAATGGAAGTGTGCCTGGGCAGCTTAACTGGTTAAGGGAAGCGCTGGCACAAAGTGGGAAATGCGGGTTCGAATCCCGGTACAGGATAAATTTGAACTTTGCTGTTAGATATACTTGAATTCCCTGTAAGGTTCGACTTGTTTAAATATTTTTAAGTTGTAAAATTACGCAGTTTATGTCAGACATGACCGAAAAGATCAGATATCATATCGATAACTGTAAAATATTTCTATTCATAAAAGTTTGTTTGTTATGTTTGGGGCGATCTTTTAATCAATTTATTGAAGACAAGAGCCAAGATCGCTTTTTATTTTTAATTAAGATTACCGGTGATGCAGTTTAAGTGCAATCTTCGGATCTTGGATTTCATTCTTAACAACATTATTATTAAAACATTTTAAAAACACATGTACCCGCCATCTTAATTGTTGGCTTGTCAATATATAAATAAAACATGATCATAAACATCCTGCAAATGATGATTCGGTTTTATTTATGTGTTGACAAGCCAACAATTAAGTTGGCGAGTACATGTGTTTTTAAAAGCTTTTATCATTAATGTTGTGAAGAATGAAATCTATGATCCGAAGATGGCACTTAAACTGCCGAAACCTGTAATCTAATTAAAAATATAAAGCGATCTTGGCTCTTGTTTTCAATAAATATTTCCATTGTTTAATATTTTAAGGAATAAAACATTCATTATGATGGTAGAACTGCAGTGAAACATATATGGCTACAGAAAAAAAAAAAAAAAAAAAAAAAAAAAAAAAAAAGACTCCAAGTGTTTCGCTAAAGGCACAAGCTTACTGTAAAAAGAGAACTACAGTATTTGCTTCAGCATAAAATTTTCGTTAAATTGTGTTTAAAAATGTTGCTTCAGCTCCGCGGAGAACACCCTGCCCCCCCAGCAGGCTGTAGACTGCCGTCCGGCACAGCGACGACAGGCCAGGTGCTGGTCTCGGGCGTACGCCGGCCACGTAAAGACTGGCTGCGCCTTGCGGGAGCTCGCGGCGTGGCTCCGTCTTCCGGTCACGCACCTGGCGGCCAACTCCCCGGCCCCTAATCCCCGGCCTGCGGGCTTACAAGTCGAGGCGTTCCCAGAATGTGCGTCCCAGGAGCAGCGCCACACGCCGGGATTTCAGCGCCGCCTTCTCGCGCCTCCCCTGGGCATTACCGACCAACTTCTGCTCGCTCCGAACGGCCACCGCTGCCGCTGCGACTACGCAAATGTACCCACTTCGGCCGCAGTGGAGGAATAATCGCGACGATCGCTATAGACGCCCGCTCCAAAACGAAACAAGACGCTTATCGTGATAGAACATTTTTGGAAAGTTCACCCCCTCCATCCTCACGCCCCAATTCTCCTTTTACAAATAAGAACTCCAGATGGGGATGTTAATGGAAGTAAGTTAGGCCTCTGTAGAGAAATAGCCACACTTTAGGTATTCGCTCCGAAGCGAAAGTAGGCAATTGACGTAATAGAACATTTTTGGAAACATCCCTGCCCCATTCTCCTCTTACGAGGAAAGTACTTGGGATCGAACAAACACAACACCAAAGTCGTATGAGAGATAATGTAAAGATCCCTTATTGCACTAGCGATACTCCCACATCTGCAAAACTCTGCAATCGTTCGTTAGAGGCCTCTGCGTGTGCCATGCCTCATTGCGCTTTGACTTGTCGGTTCGCCAGTAGGGACGGTGCAGTGTGTCTCCGAAGTAGCGTTATTTGTGTGGTGAAGCGTCAGATGGGGCGGCGATTGCTAATCAATCCTGCTAATGTATTGCGATTAGTTGAGATGAAGTTACGAAGAACCCTTCTTCGTGAAGATGGTATTAGTGTAGAAGATGAATCATTCGCATGCTTTCTCGTATCTGTTATGGTACAGAAATTTGAGCATAAGTTAGATACTGTTGTAACACTAACACATAATGATAATAATAGGAATGATAATGACGAACAACTCATTGCATGCGGTAGTGCTACGGTAAGTGCGGGAAGAGGCGATGTGAGCAGTGGCAGTGGATACCAACAGTCTTCCGAGAAGAAGGTTAAAGTTGCAACTGTCATCACGGCTTTTGATGACAATACGCTAAAGAACATGTAAGATGATTATTACATAAGTTATAGTTAAGATTTCTGCATTGCGTATGGCTCTACAATTACATCTACAGTGCTATCTACATCAATATTGCAGAGTTTTGCATAAAAACGGCACCCACCAGCACATTGAGGTGTACGTAGAGATCCTGAGACCAAACGTTCATACAGATATGTTGGTTCGAGTCCATGTACTTGCCTTGTTAGAAATAGGAACTCCTGGTGTTTCTCGATCCGGGGGATGTTGATGGAAGTAACTTAGGCCGTTGCAGAGGAATAACCACAATGATTGCCTTAGGCGTCTGCTCCGAAGCGAAAGTAGGCGATTGTCATATTAGAACATTTTTGCAAACTCCCACTCCCTCCCATATTCTCCGTTTAGAAATAAGAAGTGACAGTGACGCAGCCAGGATTTGGTTTTAGGAGGGGAGGGGGCGCAATTTTTTTTAAAATAAGTCCTACTGAATTTATTAATCTACGACTTATTTTCATACTTTTATAATTTAACCAATTCTACATCTACACGTACATAGATACTCTGCGAATCACATTTAAGTGCTTGGTAGAGTGTTCATTAACCACTTTCATAACCTTTCTCCACGCTTTCCATTCTCTAATAGCGCGCGGGAAGAATGAACACCTAACTCGTTCCGTTTTCTGTCTGATTTTTTTTATTTGCTTTTTATTTATTGTAACATCTACATAGATGGGTGCTAGCAAAATATTTTCAGATTCAGAAGTAAACGTCGGTGTTTGAAATTTCCCAAGCAGAACTCGCCTCAACAAATAACGTTATTCTTTTAATGATTTCCTCCTAAAATCGTGCAACATTTTTGTGATGCTGCCGCCCCCCTACAACCGTTTCATTGTCTTCCGTCAGTCCCACCTGGTGAAGGTCCCACACTGGGCGACAGTACTCCAGGAAAGGACGCAAAAGTGTGATGTCTGTTTGGTGGAGCTATTGAACTTCTATGCGTTCTGCCTATGAAACTTAACCTTTCGTTCGCCTTCCTCACAATATTGTACATGAAGTACAGCGGATTTCTTTTATTTGTCATGGGTATTCTTTCAGATTTTTCATTATTTACTGTCAACTGCCAATTTTCGCACCATGTAGAAAGTTTGTCTAAATCGCTTTCCAGTTGCTTTAGATCCACTGTTGACTTCACTAACCGATAAACGACAGCTTCATCCGCGAACAGTCTCAGACAGCTATTCAGATTGTCTCCTAAATCGTTTATAAATACAAGAAAGAGTAGCGGCCTATAACGCTTCCCTGGGGAACGCCAGTTATCACTTCTGTTTTACTCGATGACTTACCGTTATTCGATGACTTACTGTCAATTACTACAAACTGTGTCCTTTCTGATAGGAAATCGTGAATCCAATCGCACAATTGGGGCGATATTCCATAAGCACGCAATTTCATTAGAAGCCGCTTGTGAGCTACAGTGTCAAAGGCCTTCCGGAAATCCAGAAATATGGAATCGATTTGAGATCTCTTGTCGATGGTACTTATCACTTCATGTGAATAAAGAGCAAGTTGTGTTTCGCAAGAGCAGTACTTTCTGAATCCGTGTACACTATTGGTTAATAGGTTGTTCTCTTCGAGGTAGTTCATAAGTATATGTTCCAAAATCCTACTGCAAACCGACGTCAATGTAATGTTTTCTGTTTCACTCCTATTGCCTTTCTTGAATATTGGAGTGACTTGGGCAACTGTCCAGTCTTTGGGTACGGATGTTTGGCTGAGTGTTCGGTTGTATATGATAGCTAAGTATGGCGCTATTGCATCAGCATACTCTGAGAGGAATCTAGTTGGTATACAAACTGGCCCGGATGATTTTTTTGTTTTGTTTAGTGACTTGTTTTACTACTCCGGGAACATCTACTTGTAAATTTCGCATTCTAGTAGCTGTTCTTGTTTCGAATTCTGGAGTTTTTACTTCATCTTCTTTCTGAAAGAACTTCGGAAAGCTGTGTTTAGCAATTCTGCTTTAGCAGTACTGTCATTGGTAGTATTACCATTGCTATCGCACAGTGAAGGTATTGTTTGTGTTTTTCCGCTAGTGTACTTCATAGATGACCAGAATTTTTTTGATTCTCTGCCAGATTACGAGAGAGGATTTCGTTGTGGAACCTATTATAAGCTTCTCGCACTGAAGTCCGCGCTAGGCTATAATTCGAAAACTATTGCACAAGAAATAAAATGGTAGCTTCAAATTTATTTAAAAGTGGAAGAGGAGCAACGTGGTGGAAGTGTAGTATACATAATCAGCTCGTAAAATAGTTAAGCAGCTTCTGTGTTACTAGCCATGAGAAACGTTTTTACAGTTTAATTAACATGAGACTCTATGTGCAAAAACTGAAACAACACTATCGTTGTTCATAAGATTCCACTAGGTGGCGCCGCCTACCTACTAATCAGCGGGTCGCCGCATATGGACAATCGGCTCGTAACTTTAGCATAGCACTAACAATGGCGGCAGCATCAAAGCTGGTCGCGGCGGCGTTAAAACCGCTCACAGTAACAGCAGCGCATGTTCTCAATGGCGGCATCACGTAGGCGACCCAGTGTCACGTTCACCTGGCAAATTACAGTTAAGTTGTGATTTAATACATCTGTAGTACTTCAAATTTCCGGTGCCGACCTGCTTAAAAAATAGAAAATGAAAGCAATAAAAAATAATAAAATGGAAAAATATTTGGAGGCGCCCTCTCCCCCCCCCCCCCCCCGTGGCTGCACCAGTGACTCCTAATGTTTCTCTATCCTTGGGGTGTAGATGGAAGTGACTTTAGCTGCAATCTGTTGGAGAATCACCGACTAACATTGTTCGTTAACAGATCACTCACTGCAGATCTTCTGCCCCAAGTGAATCGACTTCATTTATTCAGAAGTTGTATCGATGCCTAGTAGATGATTTAAGTAATTGGACATTTCGGGAAACTACAGGCAATGAAAATCGTGAGAACCACTTGAAAAATATTTCAGAATAAGACAGAAATACCAGAGGTAGCCCTGTCACAATTTTTCATGTACAGTTGCAAGTGCATCTAGTGTGTACATGTGTACTGCAGATCCAATGACATCTTCAACTTCATCATCAATGTTTGTATGCAAATACTCCATGGCAAACGTAATGAAAGGATATAGGTAATACCATATAAGATATGACATTGTAAAATATAGGACATCAGGAGATGACGTATGTGAACGTCGAAACCGGTCATCCATAAATAAAAAACGAGATCTTTGCTGGAAACTTCTATAAATTGATTCAGATCGCTCCAAAGAACAATGAGTTCCATACATAATTTATTAATGAATTTTGAAGGATTTCTAATTAATTTATCAGTCTGTGTTTGTTACCAGTTTGCTCGGAATTTAATTGGAAATTGTTTGTTTCATGTCAATATTACACGATGTTAAGTATTAACTGTTATTATGTCTGAATGACGAAATATGCAAGTATCATATTGTGAAACGATAAACGTAGTTTCATATATACGGTACAGTTCGTAAGTCACAATATATATCAGCCGCGGCGGATTAGCCGCGCGTACGGGAGCGCCGTGTTGGGGTGCGCGCGGCCGTCCGCCGTTGGGGGTTCAATTTTCCCCTCGAGCATAGTTTACCTTAGGTTAAGTTCAAATGTTCAAATGTCTGTAAATCTATCGGACCAAACTGCGTGGTCATCAGTCCGTAGCTTACAAACTACTTAAACCTTGGTAAACTAACCTACGGACAAACACACACACCCATGCCCCAGGCAGGACTCGAACCTCCACGGCGAGCAACCCCGCTCTCCGCAGCGAGGTGCTTTAGACCGCTCGGCTTAAGTAGTTTGTAAGCTGTAAGCTAGGGACTAATATCAAAGCTGTTGAGTCCCATAGATTTACAAACATTTGAACATTTGAATATATATCATTTCCTAAGATTATTCATTCGTGTTTCTCGAGGTTTTCGCTCGCCATTCTCACTGATAAGCACGCACCAAATGAATAACTTCAATCTTCCTCATGAATGAGACCGCCCATTGGTGAAACCCCTAGGGAAATCTGTTAAGTAATTTTTTTGTTTATTGAGGACATACTACTGCGGCAGGATATATATATATATATATATATATATATATATATATATATATATATATATATATATATATGTTCATGTATTTTATTGCTTACTATGTCCTACATATTATGTTTAAACGTAATCCATACCATGCTAATACAAACCGCAGCATTTACTTACTAGTATCACAGCGCTCATATTTGTAGCTTTTATGACACACTTGGAACGACAGTAACGCCTCTAGCGGAGAAAGAGTCAACTGTAGCGGCACTACCAACAGTCACACAAGCGGCAGCATTGCAAAAAATGTTCAAATGTTTGTAAATCTATCGGACCAAACTGCGTGGTCAGCAGTCCGTAGCTTACAAACTACTTAAACTAAGGTAAACTAACCTAAGGACAACACACACACCCATGCCCCAGGGAAGACTCGAACCTCCGCAGCGAGGCGCCTTAGACCGCTCGGTCACTCCACCGCGGCGAAAGCATTGCAGTTACAGAAGAAACACAGGGTACAAACGTTTGATCTTTCTCCGCTAGGGGTGGCAACTGTCGTTCCAAGACCCAGACAAACATTTACATATATATTAATAAATATATTGATCCCATCGCAGGAACACAGGCTGGGTTAAATTGAACATTTCCTGAACATTTCAACAAATTGCTCCAGCCGTCTGGGAGTCTATAGGGAACATGTATACACACATAGACACACAACAGTTTTGTGGATATAGATTTTTTTTTATCGAGATGTGTTTCACTCTCTCCTGTTTCAGGTCATTATCAGTGTGTTGGTTTATGGCTTATCGTCTTGCCAGAATGGTCATTGTTGCTACTCTCCACTGGCCACAGGCCAAGTCCATAAATCTTCCGTTTACATAGTTTCTTGTGCATTTCTTCAAAAAAATGTTCAAATGTTTCTAAATCTATCGGATCCAACTGCGTGGTTATCAGTCCGTAGTTTACAAATTCCTTGAACTAATATAAACCAACCTAAGGACAACACACACATCCATGCCCGAGAGAGGATTCCAACCCCCTACGCTTGAGGCCGCGCGATCCGTAAGGTGGCGCTCCAGACCACTCGACTAGTCCCGCGCGACTACACATCATCCATTTTTGAATGTGTTATGTTATTCAACTCGAGCTTGAATAAACATAAATGCATAATTTGCTTCAAGTGAGGAGTTGTGCGACTCTCTCCTGTGACCAGTTGGAAAGGGGAAAAAATTAGGGTTTAACACCCCGTCGACCATGTGGTCATTAGAGCTTGAGCTAACGCTAGAATAGTTTGGGTAGCGATGTGGAAGGAAGTGGCCGCGCCCTTTCAAAGGAATCATGCTGGAATTCTACTAGAGTTATTTAAGAAAATCAAGGAAGAGCTAACTGTGGATGGATGAAGATGGATTTGAACCACCGTCCTCCAGAAAGGAAGTCCAATCTGCTAGCACTGCGCCACCTCGCTCGGTATGATCAGTTCACAGAAGTAACAGAGGCCAAACACTTGATACCAATAAAGCAACCAAATTATGAAGAGTTCTGCAGAAATGAGCTCCGATTGGCAGCATAATACCTGAAATTAACGGTGGACTTTTTGGACATTTGCTGTGAGCAAATTTACACAACGAAAACCATAACGTAACTGTATTTTAACTGAAACCTGCACATATCCCTTTCCTAATTGTTGTCATAGGTTTACCATAAACAGTTAAGAAAAATGTATATGTCTTTTAAAAGTTTTCTGTTAATTAGCACCAGCAGTATCACCTCTCAAAGCATGTACCATACCCTCTGACTCACTCAGTATACTGTATGTTGCGATCCTAGAACAGGAGCTGCAAGCAATGTCCTGTTGGCTGAAAGGGTGCTTGAGTCGATGGTTTACTGCCATGGAATTGCGCCACATTGTTTCCTACGGTTATTTCACGCCAAGTTGCTTGTCTGTCCGCACTGACGACTCTACGAAATCGCCGCTTTTCTCGGTCAAGAAGTGCTCACCGTAGGTTACTTCGTTTTCTGAGATGAGAGGCAATGGCTGAAATCTGGATATTCGGCACAGGCAATATAGATCTAGAAATACTGAATTCCCTTTCGAGTTCCGCATATCTCATGCATCTGGCTCCACCTCTAACACAATAATTCAGAACTGATTTTTACTGTCTAGAAAACTTTGTAGTCGAAATACGTGTGAAATACACACACACACACACACACACACACACACACACACACATATATATATATATATATATATATATATATATATATATATATATATATATATATATCCGCGGTGGAGTAGCCGAGTGGTCTAAAGCGTCTCGCTGCGAAGCGCGCGGTTGCTCGCCATGGAGGTACGAGTCCTCCCTGGGGCATGGATTTGTGTGTTTATCCTTAGGTTAGTTTACCTAGGTTTAAGTAGTTTGTAAGCTACGGACTGATGACCACGCAGTTTGGTCCGATAGATTTACAGACATTTGAACATTTTAATTTGAACTGAATCACCTAACACTTGCACGTTTAGTTTGGCAGCAACAACCGTTCGAAGTTTAGGGGTTGGAGGCTACGACAGCGTAGCTGAGTGACCGAGTGGCTAGCCCGTGGGGCACGGCCCACTGTCTCATGGCTACCAGCCAGTGAGATACGCTGCCGTAGCCTCCGCCTCCAAAACTTTGAATGGTTTTTGCTGACAAACGAAACGTGATAAAATTGTCATTCAAAATTCTCTGTACTCAGCTGGTGTCAAAAATTCTAGTGCATAATAGAAACAACCTTTGTTCCATATGAAAAAGTGTATGTTTGCATAAAAATACAGTTTCTTGGTATTTTTACAATATTTTTATTGACTAAAAACACGAATCCTTGATACCAATACATTCTGTGAAAATCGCACAACAATCGCACTTCCCGTTTCCGCAATATTTGCGGTTCTAGTGTTAGGTGATTCACAGTATATATATATGAATAATAATTATGTGTGTTTTGTAATATTATTTCGGTTATCCATGTGTAATTACACTATATAGCAAAACTGTACACAGTGGGTAAAAGTCGTTAGGAGAATCAAAAATAACATCTTTGTCAGAGATTGGTGATGTGTGGAGTGTGGTCTCTGGCGAGCAAGTGAGCGCGGAGTCTTGTGCTGTCGCTTGAAGTTTGGGGAATGATAGCTGAGGTGGGAACGTGCAGGGCCACGTTAGGTGTTACGAGGCGGAGTACTACGTTTGTAGCACGTTATCCGGTGATGAGGGAGGGCAGATGTTGCAGTCTTTAATTATATCAGTATCCTGGCCTGTAATTTCTCATTAATGGATGCATTAATGACGACACCGCGTCCGACTTCTCAGCGAGGACGAACTGTTAAGACGGCTCCAATATTTTCTACCACACAAAGGTTTAGGAAGTATGTGATCGTTTACCCAGAATTCTTGTGTCTAGTGTCTGAAATAATAAGTACTCATTTAAAACAATCTGTTCATTATTCCGAGTCATTATTACCTGTGTAGGGTCCTATCCTGCCCAGTGAAGTGAAAACCGAATGTCGATACAAAAAGAACTATTAAATGATGGGCAAAGCTAGTTAAATTAATTATGTTAAAAACCAAAGTTCATTAACTTGGATACTCATCAATAGTAACTGAACATCAACTAGTCAGAAGTTGAAAATAATTTCTTGTTATTGAAAGCTAGCAATAATGAAAATCTAAGTAAAAAATATATACGTCAGAAAATTCAGTCCATTGTTTTCGTACTGTGAAACACGTGTGTCACACCCGTCTGTAGCGCTACACCCACTAAAGTGATTAGTTGATTATTATCGTTAATTGCATGTTCCACAGACACTGCCCAACTGGGCTGGTGACCGTATTCAAACATTTCTAAGTCAATTTTAATTCCAGTACTTTCTCTATGCTCCATTTTCCTACATACTCCAAGACTTACGTGTTCTGTTGTACTTGTTCCAAATTTCAACCAATTAAGTCAACAGAGAGTATAATAGGTGTAACGGGTTATCTGTTACGATAATTCGATGTGTCAACTCTCCCTTACTTGTCGGTCTCTTGCACACAATATTTAAACGATAGCTTCATCCAAATCATTATAGGCAACATTTAAACACGGTTCACGTAAATTAATAGACCAATAATCGGTAGGAGAAGGGGGTTGTTACACGCTACTACATGTTCGAAATCTGTTAATTGCCGTCGTGTGGCCATAATCACCTCGTATAGTTCTTTACGTATCACCGGGGTTTAAATTATAACTGTCCCAATTCACCGGCCTTTAAACCTAGTGTGTGCTACGTTAGAGCCATAGGTATCTGTGCATATCGCTATCACATGACTTTCGTCTCATCATTGCAAGATAGAGCTCGTTGTAACCCTTTAACGTCGGAAGCTAAATTTGTAGCCACCACATTTATCTCTGAATGGACAAATTATTACTATTATTTTAGTTTGCAGGGATTGCTTTCGGGAAATTTAATTGTAAGTTTCTCAGGGTAGGCCTTTTATAAGGTGTAATTTCCTAGTGAATATTATTCCGAGTTTTCTCAGTATTGGATGGATTAATATTTTGCAACTGTAACCTTAAAGCGCCGTGTAGTAAGAGGTCGAATACATGGACACCTTCTTCTGAACTTGTCATTACTCATATAGGTTTATTTATTCAGTATAACATACCATTAGTGTTTAAAAATAGATTTTCACCAAACAGAATTTATCGCGACACACGAAAATAATGAAGAAAACTAATTGTGAAATGGTACAAAGTAATCTAATCACAGTCATACTTCACAGGCTGTGCAGACATTGTTAGATACAGCTTTCTCTTTGCAGTAAGCACATATTCTGCAACTATATCTCACTAATAAATGATTACCTAAATTAGTAAACTGCCGCATTAATCTCAAAGCTATGTCACTCATCTATTTATCTTGTAACTAACTTGCACTTCTACTATAACTTCCAATCAGCTCATCTGCGAGCAACCTTAGGAAGCTCAAATGTTTTAACTGATTTTCTATACCTGATGACATTAGCATAGTTGTATGAGATCAAAAAAGCAGAATGTATGAGAAAGTAGAACAATTTCATCCACCATCTCCTAGACTTCTAGAAAATAAAAAAGAGCTAGTCGGTCAAATAAGTCGACACCCCTATCCCCATATATATGCTGTACTCCGGTATATGCAAAGTGCATGGAATGTTCCCGAACATTTTCATCCTTCCGAAAACTGTCACTTCATTTGTAGTGTGCGTATTTGAGGTAATTCCAACACATATTTCCTCTATCGTTCCATTTACAGGTTGATACCTCTCCTCCTGCAGCAAAATCACTCTTTCGCATTTTTAGTTCAGTGTCTTTGCACTAAATATTTTTGGAGAAAAATTTCAGTTTGTCTGCATAGTGCAAACAGATATTGAAATAAAAAATAAATAAATAAAAATATCTGTCGAAGAAGGCGTATTGACTATTCGATTGGAACTCACGGGCAAACAAAAGAGACTTCATATTCGTCCGTTCACTGTTCGGCTACAGTATCGTCGACGGTAAAGTTCAAAGCTAATGAGTACTTGCAGAGATATTTGGCCATGGCGAAAGTGTCCAAATATTTAGCCACCATTCGTTAACCACAGAACCACATCGAGTACTGTGGTCGTTAAAATGTTAAATCTGGCTGTTATAGTAGTTGCCGTCGTTTTCTGAGAGTGTGCAGCCGCGGTGGAGTATCCAAGCGGTCTAAAGCACCTCGCTGCGGAGCGCGCGTTTGTTCGCCGTGGAGGTTCGAGTCCTCCCTGGAGCATGAGTGTGTGTGTTGTCCTTAGGTTAGTTTACCTTAGTTTAAGTAGTTTGTAAGCTACGGACTGATGACCACGCAGTTTGGTCCGTTAGATTTATAAACATTTGAACATTTGAGAGTGTGCGCAGATTACATGTAGTAAGTGACAGGTAACCGACGAAGCCGCATTGACTATCTGAGGACTCCTGGACTCAAAATTTCTACAGGGACTATTCCACCAGTTGTGCAGGATATATGAAAATGTAAGAATTCAATTTTTTACCAAAATGAGCAGCACAGTGATCGCATTATCATTGTCAAGATAGATACGAAGCCAACACCGACAACAGTAGTACAGGTTTATATGCCAACTAGCTCTGCCGAAGATGAGGAGATCGAAGAAATATATGAGGAGCTAGAGGAAATTATTCACACAGTTAAGGGAGAGAAAAACTTAATTGTGATGGGAGACTGGAATTCGGTTGTAGGTGTAGCACACGGTTCATTAAACATTAAATTTAACACTTATTTTTCCACACATTTATTTACTTCTATCTTGCACATCACACATCATGGAAGCGTAATACAGTGACAAGTGAAGAACAGTTTTTTGTACTCTTTTTTGTTTACAATCAAAGATAATAACACAGAATACCAATTAGCTTAATACAGCTCAGAAAATACAAATAGTAATTTGTCATGTCCCCACATCACCCCCTTCTCAGTCATATAGTCACTTAACACTGCAGTTCTTCAACTAATCTTGCAGGAAATCGAACTTCACGACCAGATCTTGTTCTTCTTGGTTTTCCACTGTCGGTTGCGTCTGGTTGTTTGACATGGGCTGACCGTTCAGTTGAAGTGTCTTCAGGCTGCTTCTCATTATGATTCATGAGGTACGCAGGTTTCAGTCGATCAATGGAGATATTCTTGACTTGGTCTTTTATTTTAACACCAAAAAATTTCGGGGTTCTTTCTATTACTTCGTATGGGCCTTCATATGGAGGTTCTAATGCTTTTTTGACTCGGTCAACTCGCACAAATACATGTGTTGACTCATTGAGATCCCTGTGTATGAAAGGTCTTTCTTTTGCTTTGTGGGAGTATTGTATAGGATTCAGACGATTCTTGCACTGCTTCAGTTGTGAAACGAATTGAGGTAAGTCTGCATCCAATTTTGTTGCATACTCTTGAAAAAAATCACCTGGTATTCTGATGGGTGAGCCATAAACCATTTCTGCAATTGTAGCATTACTGTTCTCTCTGATGGAGCATCGCAGGCCAAGGAGGATTACAGGTATTACTTGAGTCCATTTGGCAGTTGCATGGGTACGGACAGCTGCTTTAAGTGTGCGATGAAATCTTTCAATTTTTCCATTTGATTGAGGATGGTATGCTGTAGTTTGTGTTTGGTTACAACCACATAGTTTTGACAGTGCTCGGAATAGCTCAGAGTTAAACTGCCTGCCTTGATCAGTCACTATCTGATATGGTGTTCCAAACCTAGTGATCCAACAATTGAAAAATGCTTGTGCTACTGCCTCTGCTTGTATGTCCCGAAGAGGTACTACTTCTGTCCAGTTTGTAACTCTGTCAATGCATATTAAACAATAAATATATTCTTCAGATGGAGGCATTGGTCCTATCAAATCAAGGTGAACAATTTTGAAACGTTCATCGTTACTAGGAAAGTGTCCTACTGGTGTTTGAATGTGCCGTGATATTTTGTTTTTCTGGCATGCCATACATGTTTTTGCCCAGTTTTGGACATCCTTTTTTAAACTGATCCAGACAAATCTTGATGAGATCATTTTTACTGTTGTCTTAATGCCTGGATGAGCCAGATTATGATAGTGTTGGAAAATAGAGTATCTAAATGGTTTAGGAATATAAGGACGAATGATTTGTGTTGACACATCACACCATAGCTGTTTTCCTCCATGTGTCAGATGGTGTTTTAACTTCAGTGATGTATGAGGGCTGGTCTGTAGTTGACGAAGCTCTTCATCATCTTCTTGTGCTTGGGCTATCTCATCATAGTTAACTGGAACTAGTTCTTCAAGCCTTGATAGACCATCAGCAACAACATTTTCTTTATCAGATTTATGACGTAGGTCAGTGGTAAATTGCGAAATGTACTGGAGGTAACGTAATTGAATTGGTGTTGCTTTTTCATTCTTTTGTTTAAATCCATATGAAATCTCTTCCTTCCAGCAGGTATTTGAAATATTTGACAGCCATATAGATGCTAAGCAGCTCTCTATCATACGTGGAATACTTCTTCTGTGCTGTTGTAAACTTTTTCGAAAAGAATCCAATTGGTCTCCACTGTTCATCTTGCCATTGTTGCAATGCAGCACCTGCTGCAAAATCTGATGCATCCACAAATAATGCAAGTTGATTGTCCAAACCAGGAAATGTCAAAAGTGCAGCATTTGCTAGATCTTCTTTGCATTTTTCGAACTGAGCGATTGCTTCTTCTGTCCAGTTAATATGTCGTCGGTCCTTTTTTGTTGTTCCTTTTAGGAAATCATTCAGCAATGCTTGGTTTTCAGCAGCATGTTCCAAATGTCGACGATAAAAGTTGATGATCCCTAAGAATTTTCTAAGTTCACGGACTGTTTTGGGTCGTTTGTAGTTCATTATTGCTGCAACTCTCCCTGGATCTGGCTTTGTTCCAGCAGGTGTAATTAAATTTCCTAAAAATGTTAACTGTTGTACACCAAATACTGATTTGGAAACATTTATGACAAGACCATACTTATTCAACTGCTCAAAAAGTAAATTTAGATGCTCAACATGTTGTTCTGGTGATTCAGATGCTATTAGAATGTCATCCAAATATGGAAAACAAAATTCTAGTTCTCTCACAACTTCATGTATAAACCTTTGGAATGTGCTAGGTGCATTGCGAAGTCCAAATGGCATATAATTAAATTCATAGAGACCAAATGGTGTTATAACGGCTGATTTTGGCTTATCTTCTTCGGCTAGTGGAATCTGGTAATAGGCTTTGAGTAAGTCTACCTTTGAGAAAATATTTTTATTTTGAAGCATAAAATTTACATCATCAATTCGTGGAATTGGATACCGGTCTGGGAGAGTCCTGTCATTCAAACGGCGATAATCTCCACAGACTCGCCATTGACCACTTGGCTTCTTAGCAAGGTGTAGTGGACTAGCCCATTGTGATTTTGATGGACGTATAATACCATTATTTAACAGAAATTGAAATTCTTGTTTAGCAATTTTCAATTTAAGTGGGTCCAATCTACGAGCTTTATAGTATACTGGTGGACCAGGAGATGTAGTGATATAATGCTGCACATTATGCTTTAATATTTTTGGTACTATAGATGGTTTAGTTAGATCAGGAAAATTCTCTAAAAGTTTTGAAAACTGGCATGTTGCATAGAGTGAGCTTACTGATTCATTAGCATCCACAGTGGTTACTTCTGCTACAATTTTTAATTTTGTTGTGTTGTCTATCAACTTTTTATTTTTGAGGTCAACCAGTAGCCCATAATGGTGAAGAAAATCGGCTCCCAATATGCCTTTTGATACGTCTGCTACTATGAATGGCCATTCAAAATTGCGTTTGAGTCCTAAATCAATGTTTAACAGTTTTGAACCATAAGTTTTTATCTGTGACCCATTTGCAGCATAAAGATTGAAGTCAGAGGGTTGACCTTTTTGGCTTTTTGCAACTGGTATAACGGACAAATCTGCACCGCTATCTACCAGAAAATATTTTCCACAATTTCGATCTTCGACAAATAGGCGATATTGGCGGCCTAATGTGTGCACAGGGGTAGAACACTCAGCAGCTATTGTGTCTACCACTTCTAGTTTCCCATATTTTGCCATTGGCAAGGCTGAACACATTTTTCAGGCTTACATCGTGTGCCGAATCTGAAATGGTAATAGCAGTATTTGCCGTTTTTATCGTATCTTGCTCTGCTTCTACTTCTACTGCGCGATCTTTGCCTGTGGTTGCGAGTGTTTCGAAGCATTTTAATCTCATTTTCCAATTCATCAATTCTCACGAGAAGATCTTGAACTGATAAAGACGATGTTGACGGAATGGAATGGGTGGAAGCAATTTGAACCTCGTCAACAGCGTTTAATTCGATCATACGATCTGCCATTTGAGCAATCTTATCCACTGTTTCGTCAGATATAAGTAAAATGCTTCGGATACTAGCTGGAAGTTTGTCAAGCCAAAGTGTTTTTAGGATCTTTTCTGATACATTTGTACCTGCATAGCTCCTTATTTTTCGTAATAATTGGGTAGGTTTCATGTCGCCAAGTTCTAAGCCACTCAAAAGTTTTTTAATTTGGCGCTCTTCACTTTCTCTGAATATGTTCAGTAGACGTTCTTTTGCGAGAGAATATTTGTTGTTATCGTTACTCGTAACTAGATCCCATATATTTTCAACAAATTTTGGCTCCAGCTGAGCGAGTAAATAGTTAAATTTAGTCGCCTTCGTAACAATACCAGCGATCGTAAATTGCGCTTCGGCTTGACAAAACCAGATGTCCGGCTTTTCCGTCCAAAACGGCGGTAGCTTAACGCTTACCTTATCAATTTCCACTTTACTGCTACATTCAGAACGATTCCCTTGATTACCGTTTGCTTCTCCTGTCGACATCTTGCGTATTGTTGGACACAGAATACGTCGAACTCAAGTTACGGAAATCTCGTCGAAAATTACGCCGAAAAATTTCGTCGCAACTGTCGTCTTGTCGATCACGTCGGGGTCACCAATTTTGTAGCACACGGTTCATTAAACATTAAATTTAACACTTATTTTTCCACACATTTATTTACTTCTATCTTGCACATCACACATCATGGAAGCGTAATACAGTGACAAGTGAAGAACAGTTTTTTGTACTCTTTTTTGTTTACAATCAAAGATAATAACACAGAATACCAATTAGCTTAATGCAGCTCAGAAAATACAAATAGTAATTTGTCATGTCCCCACATAGGAAAAGAAAGAGAAGGAAAAATAGTAGGTGAATATGGACTGGGCAGAAGGAATGAAAGAGGAAGTCGCCTGGTAGAATTTTGCACGGAACATGATTTAATCGTAACAAACACGTGGTTTAAGAATCACAAAAGAAGGTTGTATACGTGGAAGGGACCAGGAGACACCGGAATGTATGTGATAAACTGTAAGACATACCCAGAAGCAGATATAGAATCTGACCATAACTTGTTAGTCATGAACTGTAGGCTGAAACTGAAAAAACTGCAGAAAGGTAGGAAAATAAGGAGATGGGACCTAGATAAATTGAAGGAACGTGAAGTTCTGGAGAATTTCAGAGGGAGATTTAGGCAACAATTGACAGAAACAGGGGGAAATAAAACAGTAGAAGAGGAATGGGTAGCATTGAGAGATGAAATAGTGAAGGCAGCAGAGGACAAAATAGGTAGAAAGGCAAGACCTACAAAAAAACCTCGGATATCACAGGAAATAATAAATTTAATTGATGAAAGGAGAAAATATAAAAATGCAGTAAATGAAACAGGCAAAATGGAGTACAGACGACTAAGAAATGACATCGACAGGAAGTGCAAAATTGCTAAGCAGGAGTGGCTAGAAGCCAAATTCAAATCTGTAGAAGAATGTATAAGAAGGGCAAAAGTAGATACCGCCTACAGGAAAATAAAAGAGACATTTGGGGACAAGAAAAGCAACTCTACGAATATCAAGAACTCAGAGTAGGAGATACTATACTGAGAGATTAATTTGACAGAGCCCTGAAAGACCTAGGTCGGAACAAGGCCCCAGGAGTAGATGACATACCCTGAGATCTACTAAAGTCTCTGGGAGACCCAACCATGACAAAACTATTTGAACTGGTGTGTAGGATGTATGAGACAAGCGAAATACCCTCAGACTTTAAGAAAAATGTAATAATCCCCATTCCAAAGAAATCAGGCGCAGACAGGTGTGAAAATTACAGAACCATCAGTTTGATAAGTCATGGTTGCAAAATTTTAACACGAATTATCTACAGGAGAATGGAAAAGCTGGTAGAAGCTGACCTCGGGGAAGATCAGTTTGGATTCAGGAGGAACGTAGGAACCCGGGAGGCAATACTCACTTTACGTCTTATCTTAGAAGATAGATTAAGGAAAGGCAAACCTACATTTTTACCTTTTGTAGATTTGGAGAAAGCTTTTGACAATGTTGACTGGAATACACTCCTTCAAATTCTGAAGTCAGCAGGGGTAAAATACAGGGAAAGGAGAGTTATTTACAACTTGTACAAAAGCGAGACCGCAGTTATTTGACACGAAGGGCATGAAAGGGAAGCATCAGTTGGGAAGGGAGTAAGACAAGGTTGTAGCCTTTCTCCAATGTTGTTCAATTTGTACATTGAGCAAGCTATAAAGGAAAGCAAGGAGAAATTTGGAATAGGGATTAAAGTCAGGGGGAAGAATTAAAAACGTTGCGTTTTGCCGACGACATAGTAATTCTGTCAGATACAGCAAAGGACCTGGAAGAGCAATTGAACGGAATGGAAAGTGTGCTGAAAGGTGCTTATAAAATGAACATTAACAAGAGAAAAACTAGGGTAATGGAGTGCAGTCTAAGAAAATCGGGTGATGCTGAAGGAATTAGATTAGGTAACGAAGCAATAAAGGAGGTAGGTGAGTTTTGTTACTTGGGCAGTAAAATAACAAATGATGGTCGCAGTACAGAGGATATAAAATGCAGAATGGCAATGGGAAGAAAAGCATTTTTGAAAAAGAGAAATCTTCTAACATCGAATATTAATTTAAGTGTAAGGAAGTTTTTTCTGAAGGCATTTGTGTGGAGTGTTGCCTTGTATGGGAGTGAAACATGGACGA
This sequence comes from Locusta migratoria, assembly GCA_026315105.1. Classification (NCBI taxonomy): domain Eukaryota; kingdom Metazoa; phylum Arthropoda; class Insecta; order Orthoptera; family Acrididae; genus Locusta; species Locusta migratoria. The sequence goes on along the minus strand of CM048745.1, from coordinate 463,275,449 downwards.
TAAGCTGTGTGGACAGGAAGAGGATAGAGGCTTTTGAAATGTGGTGCTACAGAAGAATGCTGAAGATTAGGTGTATAGATCGCATAACTAATGAAGAGGTGCTGAACAGAATTGGTGAGAAAAGGGATTTTTGGCATACCCTGACTAAAAGAAGTGATCGCTTGGTAGGACACATTCTTCGACATCGAGGAATCGTAAATTTAGCATTGGAGGGAAGTGTGTGGGGTAAAAATCGCAGAGGTAGACCAAGAGACGCGTATAGTAAACAGATTCAAGTGGATGTGGGTTGTCGTTCTTATGAGGAGATGAAAAGGCTTGCTCAGGATATGGTATTGTGGACAGCTGCATCAAACCAGTCTCCGGACTGAAGACCATAACAACAACAACCAAAGAAATTACCGAAATATGTTTTATTACTTTACTGAGAAAGGTTATTAGCCGTAGTTGAAAAATACTGCCAAATATTATATCCGTGACAATAGGGGAGTTGCTTGAAGCTTTGGATCACACGAGGCAATACTGCCTCTACGACCAAGAGAAATGGCGCAGTGGTAACGCACTGCACTCACATTCCGGAGTAAATTAGTTCAAACCCACCTCCTTCCATCCAGACTAAGGTTTTCTGGAATTTCCCTAAAGCACTCCAGGAAAATGACGTGATGTTTGCTTTGATAGGGCATGTCCAATTTTCTTCCCTATCCTCACCCAAAGTGCGAGCGTGATCTCCGTCTCCAGTAACAACGCTGTCGTCGTGAAGTTAAATCCTGAGCTTCCTTCCTTTCTGAGAAGACAGATTAAAGTGATATACTACTTGCATAGGGACCCATGAGTTAGAGGCGCATGAGAGGGAAATAAACCTGAAGAAGGAAAGTACCGCAGTTGTAGCCTATCTCTGATGTTATTCAATATCTACATAGGGCATGCAGTTAAAGAAGCTAAGGAGAATTTACTAACGACGCCTAAATTAGAGAGGATACAAAACGGAAATTGGTAATGACAAGAAGAGAGTTTCTAGAAAATAAAAATTTGTTGCCTATTATTACCACTTAGCGGCATGTGTGTGTGTGTGTGTGTGTGTGTGTGTTGTCCCCAGGTTAGTTTAAGGTAGTTTAGGTGATCTGTAGACTTAGGGATTGATGACTAGTTTTGGTCCACAGATTTAATAACATCTGAATATTTTTGAACTTAACAAGAAAAAGATTAAATATAAGGGGAGGCACTGAATTGAAATTGTGGCAGGGATTAGAACCGCGTCCTTCTGCTTACTAGGCAGGCACTTTAGACCGCTCAGCTAACACAACGTTACGAAGAAGGCGACTAAACGGAGGTCCCGGGTTCGAATCCCGCTCACAGCACAAATTTTAATACATTGCCTCTCCTTATATTTAATACATATAACGAGAGAATGTTTGTCTCAAGGAGCTGACAACAGAAGACAGACGTATGGGATGAGGCGAAAAGAAATTACACTTTTATTCAGGGACGGAAAGACGAATGGTATGCTGCCTTGCTGGGCGGGCCTCAAAACGCTCGGACTGTCTCTGGTTTTCTGTAGACTTCTCAGAAGGATTCGCATCGGTGCGACATTTCATTTTGCAGTACGATGAGGCTCTGTCTCATTGGGCTTGGGATGGAACACATAGATTTGCTGTGTAATTATTGACCCAAAGACAAATTTTGTTACTTAACATTTGTTCAAGAACCCCCGACCGTAGTGGCCGTGCAGACCGTGACTGGAGCGCCTCAGTCCCCTCGGCCACCGCGGCCAGCTCAGATTAAATAAGTCATGATTGCGTGGTAGTTTGAGTGACTACCTATGCCTCTCATTATGGTGACAGTTTGCTCTAGATATACATTTTATTGCGTCTTCTGCGAGTCAAAAGTAAATAAATGATTCTTTTTTTGTTAGTGGTGTATTTTTATAAGAACTGGAGTCAGGAAATCACCGTTAGGAAAGTGTTACGTAATACATATAATTTATTTTTACCTGTTATTATGATACATTATTTCATCCGTAATATCATTACATAGAGACCATATTTTTATTTAGCCTCTCTTTTCTATGTCTCAGTTTTCAGGTGTACAAATTTTACATGGTACTACGTAGCTCACACTAGTGTAGCACAATTCCAAATAATATCTATTTCTGTTTTCAATTATTTTCTACCAACAGTCAGTAATACTGGAATTCCGCTCTTTAAGATCTATAGGTTCAAATTTCCTAATTTCCACATACAGAAAAGTTAACCACATGCAAGCCAGTCCTGTGTTTCGTGAGTCACAGTTATGCTATCTAAACGGTCACGCTGCAATTTATTCCTCCGACATAGCGGGTGGTTGTGAAAGTGTGTTATCAGGCGAGAAGGAATTATCTGCGTGGCAACGGGTCGCCAACGTGCCGATTTTGTGCTAGCGCTTGTCCACAGGCTATTACAAAACGTGAAACATGGTAGATAATAGGATTTGTTATTCGTATGGATGTCAATGCATGCTCTTCAGTGTGCTCCAAGTTTGGTAAGCAGTTCTGGTGGCAGAACGTTTCTCCACCACCGTGTTTGACAGCTGCTGGATCATCGTTGGTGTTTGTGGGCGTGCTGCAGTACGCCTCTCCAACGACTCCCACATTTATTCGATGCAATGTATGTAGCAGGAACTGACACACCAGTGTACTGCCGAATAGCATGTCGTTTCAAGAGCTTCTCCACCGTTAGTATTTGCAATCCATAATATTGAAATTAGAACTTCAAGAACTTCTCAAAGGTTGGAATGAGAAAGAAGTATTTGGATTTGTTTATAAATAACAATACTGCTACCAGTCACGATTTTTTACTTATTTAGCACGACGCGTTTTGAGAAATCTTTCCCATTTTTAAGTGCGTTTATGGTGCTTTTTCGTATTATTTATGATGTTTTGGGTGCATGAGTTCCTGTTTCATTCTGCTGTCATTAAGTTTTCGTGTGGTCTATCTGTAGCAGCTCTCAGACATGTCAAACATCACATATAATATTTTTGCACGAGAGTATATCAGTTGTCACAAACATACATACAAATAGATTGTTTATTTATATGTATGTTTGTGACAATTGATGTACTCATGTACAAAAATATTATATGTGATGTTTGCTAAACTTAAGGGACGTAACTGCGGGGTCATCAGTCCCTAAACTTACAAACTACTTATAAACTACATTACACTAAAGACGACACAAACATCCATGCCCGATGGGGGATTCGAACCGCCGACTGAGAACGGCCTCACGCATCGAGGCGTAGCGCCTCAATGCGCTCGGCCGCTCCGCCGCACATGTGTGAGAGCTGCCACAGTTGGTCCAGGCGAAAACTTAATGACAGCAGAATGAATCAGGAACTCACACACCCAAAACCTCATAAATAATATGAAACAGCACAAAAGACGCACTTGAAGATGGGAATGATTTCTCGAAACGCGTCGTGCTAAATAAATGAAAGATCGTGACTGGTAGCAGTATTGTTATTTATAAACGAATCCATTTATCCCGAAGTCGCAGGATTTCAGAAAAAAAGAACCATTTTCTAATTGATAAAGAAAAAATAAAGTATTTGTCACGATGACAATGTGTTCAATATTTTTACTGTTTGCACGATCATGCAACATTACAGCTACACCACAATCCTTTCATCAGAAATCTGGACTTACTTTGTAATGACGAATACTTGGAAAACAGAATGTACCCAAGTATACCGAGGAACATAATCGTTTTACACGTTTGTGAGAAATGGTTTGGGGAGAAATTATGTTTCAGGTGATGCCGATACATGACCAAAATTACTTTTCGATTTCCTTGCTGAAAAAAATACTGCATGTGTATGAAACAAAGTTACACCGCATTCCGGTGTCAGTTTTTCGATAAAAATTCTCCTTCTGCTGTAAAAAAATAAATACCACCTCTCCCGGTTTTGTGCGTTTTCCTTGACGTAGGATACTCCTCCCTCGATTCTGAGGAAACTAATTGTCGTACCACACTGAGTTTTGCACATCTTGCAGGCTAACATAACAGCTTCATAACGAAGTGTCTATTTTTCCGGTATTCACCATAGTTATTATGATAGTTAATTTCCAGTTAACCTATCGCATAACATTTGAAGCTTTTGCAGTGAAAAATATAGTCGCTGACTACTTTTCGTTTGGTTAACGTTAGGTTATACATTACTGCGTACGAAATGTAGCCAACATTGTGAAATTGTTTTTAAACCTGAATAGAAAGCGATACATCGCTCCAGTATAGAGAACTGGGTGTTGAAATTTGAGGGCGCTAGCGCCGCTCGCTCTCCTTCGGCGCGCCATGTACACAACTACTGAGCCTCTAGCCTGCAGCTCAGTCAGTTAACCTTCGCCAACAAAAATGACTTTAAAAAATAGCAAACTTTATCTGGGACAGATGCCAGTTCTCTAACTCGTTTTAAAATATTTGTGGCATACAAGTTCGGATTAAAAAAAAGTTCTATGTATTAAAGTTACAAATATTGGATTGCTAGCTGTCACTGATGGAAAATTGGAAGTTCATAATGGTGACTGTAGGGTTCTAAGGAAAAGAGAATGCAATAGAAATGGGAAGTCTAAAATTACCAGAAGAATTTTTGACAGGATCCAATAGCAATAGAAATGGGAAGACTAAATTTACCAGAAGAATTTTTGACAGGATCCAACAGCAAGCGTCTAAATGTTATCCAAGGCGCTGCAGCATTTTCCCTCTGAATCAATATTTAATTAGACTTTCTCCACAAAAAACAGGAGCGGGGGGACATTAAAGATGTTTTCAACGGCACTGTTAAGTTGGAATAATAAGTTCGTATGTGCATCTTAAGTGCATCTTCTTTCTAGTTGAGTTTAATGCAAGTAAATCAGTGGTGCTATACTGTAACTGCTGTTATAACTTGGCACCATCCACGGATGATGATGAAGAAAAAAAAAGTTCTGATCGCAAATTGCGTAAAATGCCAAAACCGAACTCACTAGTTGCTGGCATGGGATAGTAACTGTTAGATCACGACAGGGATAAAGTTGCAACTGCTGTCCTATAACCTCAATATACATACAAAGTAACTGTATGAGGCTTTTTATAGTCCATGGTGTGGCTGATACAGCAACCAGTCAAATTTTAATTTCAAGTAAAAATAGTCTTGGTTGCAAAGTGGTTTTATTAATTACCAATGACGTGTTTCGCCCTCACAGCAGGGTATCATAACATTATCTGCATGACAAACGTTGCGCAAATTGCTACAACAGCCCCTGTTTCATTACTTTAAATGTTGTAGTAATTCTTGTGAAACATTTGTCATCTAGGTAAGATGGCCTGCTGTGAGGGCAGAACGTGTCATTCGTAATTAATAACACCATTTTGCAACCAAGACTGTTTTTACTTGAAATTATCCTGTAACTGACAGTGTACCGTCTGTCACAGAGTAGTATTTTGAGATTATTGTAGGACAGCAGTTTCAATTATTTCACTGTCAAGGTTTCTAATCACATACCGACATTTTATACTGTTCACGAACAAAAAAAAAATGTGGTAAGGTAAATTGACATGGAATCGCTGCAAAGTAATTAAGAATGAAGTAGCCTCGTGTTAGTGGCTCACAAAAAAGCGAATTTCACGTGAAACCTGTAGCAAAGAAGTCCATTTCATATTATGAGCTAAATAACCTACCTACACGTAAATTATCTTGAATGTCTAGTTGTTTGCTATATTAAAGTACTGGTATTCTTGCACCAATATGAACAACAAGATGCAATTAAAGACATTGCAAAACCGGTTGTGTGAGTCTACAAAAGTTCAATAAAATTCAGCTACAGTGAATTAACGGCCTTTCATTCAACACTTTTCATATAAACGCGTCTTTATCAGCTCCCATTAAACACGACGCGCAGCGCACAGCGTTGAAACCTCGGCACCCGCGAGCTGAGAGCGGAACAAGAAACATGAATTCTTTCTTGCACGCGCCTGTGAAAGCGACGTGAGCGAGCAGAGGCGGCCGCGCGAGTGCACTATGACCACCCCAATGGGATCACACACTGGGTTTTCCAACCGCCTCCCTGCCGGCGAGAAGCAGGAAGCGTGGAGCGGCCCACTATGGCCGTACCCTAAGGCAATAAACAGAAAGTTTTATTTACTTTAGGAAATTAGACGTAAAAAGAGCCCTGTGCATTATTTAATTGTGAAGAAAGTTCGTAGATTATTTCATTCATAGCTTCAAATACGAAAATAGACAGTGAAGATCACCAGCCATATACGACAAGTACAGATACTTTCGATTTTTTTCTTTTTTAACTTTGCTGTTTCTGTTTCTTCTCAAAATGTTCAAATGTTTGTAAATCTATCGGACCAAACGGCGTGGTCATCAGTCCGTAGCTTACAAACTACTTAAACCTAGGTAAACTAACCTAAGGACAAACAGACACACCCATGCCCCAGGGAGGACTCGAACCTCCACGGCGAGCAACCGCGCGCTCCGCAGTGAGACGCTTTAGACCGCTCGGCTACTCCACCGCGGCGTGTTTCTTCTCCTAACTTGTAGTATTCACTCAGTCTTTGTCAGTAATTCTCTCTGAGCCTTGTACAACTTCCTTGAATAGCGTAGTTATGAAATTCTATGTATTTCTAAGGGTTGCATGCCGTAGTTTTTATTCTCACTTTTCCGTCTTTTTATTTCACTTTTCTGGACTTTGAGACTGGACATTTTCCGTCTCTGTGAACGCTCCCAATCGCATGTTGCTGCATTTCAGTAGTTTCCATATGAAATTCTACGCAGTTCTAGGGGTTGCATGCCGTAGCTAATTTTCTTTATTTTTCGGAAATTGAATGTATACATTTTTATCGCTTTTCGGAACCACGTGGGTTCGAACTCCGACTTCCGGGGTTTGCAGCTAGTCCCCTGAATTCACGCCACTTCTCTTAAAACCAGTGCCTAGATAGTATACTCTCAGATTGCAACTTAAGAGTCCGCCGTGATTTTGTGTAATGAATTCAATTTTCAACCACTTCACCTTCAGTGGAGTGCGATCATGTAACGTACGAGTGTTTCGCCGTTAGCGTGTTTGCTCGCGGTCTAATCTAAATGCAACTTAACTTTCCTATACTCACACACCATCTCAAATCAGGCACGACAGACCTGAACCATCTTCGCAGTTTCATTGTATATTATGTTGTGTGTTACCTCCGGGTTTGCTGAATTTCGCCGCCGCGGTGGAGTAGCCGAGCGGTCTAAAGCGTCTCGCTGCGGAGCGCGCGGTTGCTCGCCGTGGAGGTTCGAGTCCTCCCTGGGGCATGGGTGTGTGTGTTGTCCTTAGGTTAGTTTACCTTGTTTAAGTAGTTTGTAAGCTACGGACTGATGAACACGCAGTTTGGTCCGATAGATTTACAGACATTTGAACATTTGAATTTCGCCTACGATAGAAGCGCCTGCTTCTGACTCATTTAAGCACGCTGATTTTGGTGAGTTTCGCTGTTGCATTGAGTGTGTATGAGCGAATGAATGTTGTTTGTAAATCCTCCCACCCCGTAGCGTTAAGTTCTGTGTAATTTATGTTAAATTCAATGCTGGGCATCGTCAGTATTAGATAATGTAAATGGGATGCATTTTTATTGTATTAACAAAATTGGTTCCCCAGTTTGCTTGCATTCGACCTGAATAAAGAAGTTAAGTTCAGTATAGTTTTTACTCGCCTATAAATTGTAGTTTTCAAGCACCTCCCCCCTTTTATTTAATATTGTTTTTCACCAGTGCCGAGAACAAGCTCAGATGTATTTTTTTTATTTCATTTTTTTTTAATTTTTTTATGTTTAATTTCCGTTGTGCTATAACTGTTTTTCTTAGCCACCTTTATGTAATTAATTGTGGTGGCTTGTTTATTAATGCCTGTGTGTAATTTCGTGTGAGCTGCTACGTATATTGGCCACTGTATCGTTAACTCCCTGTTATTAGAGTAATTTGAACCAAGCCAGTTCTCAATTTGGGCCAGGGAACAAGGTTTCGCAGCAAGGAGTAGCTGATAATTTACACGGAACTTTTGTTAATTTTACTGCTATAATTAAGCTTATAATTAAGAGTAAACTCTTACTTGGGTACCTCAAACCAGAAATAAGTTGTTATTACGTACAGTGGCCCACATTTGAGGTGTACGAAAGGAGCGTTCACCACGGTGTATTCCGATTTGCGCAACGACGGAGAGGAAAATTTTATACATGTTTTCATATGTCTATTCGTTTCTTTAACCAGCTTGTCGATAGAATACAAGACAGCCTGATACTTGGAAATCTCAAAAGTATACCTACTACTCGGACAGAACGTGTGGCAGTAACCGTCGGGTAAGAATATCAATTATTTTTGAGAACATAGTGAATTAACAACGATGATATTACGAGTAATTATTAATTCACGTAACAATGGAGTTTAGATCGAAATTCCTTTATTGGCCTGGTAACCGTTTTCGGACACTTACATGACCATCAGTCCCTAGAATTAAGGACTGATGATGGTCATGTAAGTGTCCGAAACAGGTTACCAGGGTAATAGAAGAATTAAGATCTAAACTCCCTTGTTACATGAATTAATATGTACCGAAAATGACTAATTAAAATATATAATTAATCATTCAGAGCTTTACTATGGTACATTCGTTTATATTATAATGTCTGACACGATGTTGACGATTGTTGGAGACGGATGGGGGTCGGACCTTGGGTCTGTACGGACAGATCATGATACGGCACAGATTCCAATACTCTGAGATTTTCAGCTTTAATTCTTTGTTAGCAAATCATGATTTTGTCCAGTAACTGTCCATTATCAATGCATGTGTTTAACTGAAAATATTAATATGGATAACTCACACCACGCCAAGTATGACAACTGGACATACTTGGTGTAGTGTGAATTATCCATATCAATATCTTCAGTTAAACACATGCATTGATAATGGCCAGTTACTGGCCGAAATCATGATTTGCTAATAAAGAATATCGACTGATAGCTGAAAATCTCAGAGTATTAGAAACACATTTTTGACGAATTACAGCGTTCAAATGAATGAAATAAATCGCAATTTGCAATGTTATAGCTTCACTGTATTAGGTTTAGATGAAATACCAAACTCTGGCGACTGAAAGTTTGTGCCCGGCCGGGACTCGAAACCGGGATAACCTGTTTATTAGGCAGGACACAGTGATCAACCCGATTCAGAGGTCTGCACGTCTCCCGCCACGCACAAATCTCCATTCGCCACGCTGTCTCTTTCCTATACCACAGCCTATTTATTCTATAATGCTCGCAGCCACAATACTGTACTCCCGCATCAGGGAGAACAGACCATGAGGTATCGAGACACAATTAATTGTCGTCAGGAGCCCAGACTTGGCTTGTATACAATTATATATATTTTTGACGAATTACAGCGTTCAAATGAAATAATCACTGTGTCCTCGGTGGCGCAGCAAGGCGCTCAACTGTTGTCGGCCGGCTGGGGCCGTGGCGAGCGGACGCGGCGGTGTTTACGTGTCTGCTGCTGTCGTCTGAGCGCTGTTTCCTGGTGAGTTGACGCTCTCGTAGCGGCCGCAATAACGTGTTATTGTGTGAATTATGACTAGAACACGAACATGACTGAAGTACCAAGAAGAGATACTTTGAAGTTTGTATTTGATTGCAACTATGCACGACCGAAGTCTTATGAAATTGAATCATGGATTGAGGAATCACTGAAACGTTCCTTTGGCGATATTATCGGTGTCCATCTCTCAATAGTTAGCAGTACTGTGTATATTAAGTTCAAAAGTCCGGAAATTTGTGACGAAATTGTGCAGTCCCGTGCTGGTAATCTTAAATTCAAGCACTGTGATGGGAACGTTGGTGAAGTTAAAGTGACGCATGCAGGGTTTGGTATTCGGACAGTCCGAATTTTCGAACTACCATTTGAAGTTCCTGCAGAAGAAATTAATGCTGCTTTGGCGAAATATGGAAAGGTCATCAGCAATGTTCCTGAAAAATGGATGTCGTTTAAAGTATCTGTTTTAAACGGTGTTCGGCAGGTGAAGATAGAATTAAAGACACATATCCCATCATATATTTCGATCTGTGGCTATAGGGCGATTATCATGTACGACGGTCAACCGCGTACTTGCTCTGGTTGCGGTTCAACTGGTCATGTTCGAGCCCAATGTATTCAAAGAAGGGTGACACAGGTACCTACAGGAGAAACAGAGCCAGCTGACAGGATGACGATCTTCCCGATCTCTTACGTGGCTGCGGCCCGATTGCGCACGAACACGCCGGAGCACCCTCATTTCAGTGAATCGTCCGGTACTACAGAAGCTGTACAAGAGACGTCTATGGAAATTCCCAACCAAGATAATTCTACCGAAGATGTGTCAATGGAACATGATCAACCGGAGGGTACGAGCTCGGCCGGCCTCCAATACGGTGCTCCAGCCCAAGAAGACGGAAAGCGTTCGAGTCCCAGCAGCGAACTGGAATCCAACCCAGTGGTAAACGAAGAACGAACTCCGGGAAAGGAAACCTGTTCCTCAAAAAATCAAACAGCAGTCTCTCTCAAGAAACACAAAAAACGAAGAATAGTCCATCAAGACACTGAAAAGACAGTGCCAATATTGCCCGAGAAACTGACGGAAATTGGTCTCACTTTACCTGACACCACATCAGCAAATTCCGATCCGAAGCAGCAGAATGATAGCAAACGGGTGTCAGAAATCTCCCCACCTAATATCAAGCCGGGGGACTATGAAGCTGTGGAAGACCCACCGGGATTACAACCCGTCGGTAGGGAGAGGCCAAGTCTACCGGAAAACGGCGCACAAAGCAAGACTGCCTCAAACCGTATACTGAACTGGGCGGATGACGGGGAAGATGTGGCAATGGAGCAAGAAGCGGGTAGAGCTGGCCCACCAACAGACGATGTATCAGCCACAACGGGAGAAGAATTATACGACCTGCCTCTCCAGTCCCGTCGGATGATACAGAGTACCGTTTCTAACAACCACTAATGCTTTTAACGACATCGTACCTCTGCGCCCTGGTTGGAGAGTGTAATTCTAACACTGAATGCCTGCGTTTCAGGATTACAAGGTAGCCACCGTAAATATAAACAAGATCATCTCACAACAGAAGATACACAGTCTTCGTGATTATTTATACAGCTGTGATGCTGATATCGCTCTGCTGCAAGAGGTAGACAGCGAATTTCACCCAGATATTCCGGGATACGAAGTACTCAGAAACACCACCCCAGGTAGTACTTCGGGAACTGCTCTCCTAACCAAAGAGGGTGTGATTGTATCGGATGTCGAGCGATTGGAGAATGGCAGAGGGATATCGTGTCTCATTAATGGAGTTAGATTCATAAATATATATGCCCCTTCCGGGAACCAAAATAGAACAAGTAGAGCCCAGTTCTTTGCCAGTGATTTATTGTATCTCCTCCGGCGAAATCGGGAGGACGTTGTAGTCGGAGGCGACTTTAATTGTGTCTTGAAGCACAAGGACCAATGGCCGAACTTTAATGGATGTCCAACTCTTGCAGAAATGGTACACCAATTAGAACTAGAGGATACTTGGGAAATAATAAACGGCGACCAACGGTGTTTTACGTATCATACTGCGACAACTGCCAGTCGCCTGGATAGAATTTACGTCAGTAAAACCTTGCGGGAGACAGTATCTGCAACGGAAACGTGGCCACTGTACTTTTCAGATCATTCGGCGTACCACTGCACCATTCGCATGACACGGCAGAAAACGTTCCGTGGCAGAACAGGATGGAAGTTAAACGTCGATATTCTCAAGGAGCAAGAGTTGAGAGAACGGATGGAAGAGGCCTAGCATACCTGTTTACGCCGACAACACACGTTCCCATCGGTACTTCTGTGGTGGTGCCACTGCGCAAAACCTAAATTAATCAGCGTTTTGAAGGCGTATAGTTATGAGAGGAACCGACTACAGAAAGAAACTTTTGAGTTTTACTTTCGATGTCTTCGTGAACTGTATTCTGATATACCTATCACGCCGGAGAAGTTCATCCAAATTAAAAGGATTAAAGCAAAGTTATCCCTTCTGAAACGAAAACAAATGGAAGGAATTAAAATCCGTTCCAGAGATGATAATTGCACCTCCGACGAACATACGTCACCCTTCCACCTCGGGAGAGAGAAGCGTCGCGCAAGACAAAAACTTATCACTCGTATAAAGAAAGAAGACGGTAACTTCGCGACGACTCAGGCTGAAATAAAAGAGTATATAACGGATTACTACCAGCGACTGTACACAGCAGAGCTGGAGGATGACGAAGCAATACGTACAATGAAAAGTTATCTTACAATGACACTTGCAGAGACCGACAGGGAATCATTAAGGTATGACATCGCCGCGGACGAGGTACAGGAGGCACTGAAAAAGGCTCAGCCTAATAAATCGCCCGGAAATGATGGACTACCAATAGAATTTTACAAACAGTTTTGGTATCTAATGGACCGATGCTTTGTAAGCATGTGTAATGAAATCAAAGCGGGTCAGCAACTACCAGCAGGCTTCAATGACAGTATGATAGTACTGGTTCCGAAAGAACACCCACATGAAGATATCAATAAATTCCGTCCCATCTCTCTCCTGAACTCTGATTATAAGATTGTAGCCCGTGTCTTAGCAGCTAGAATTAAAAATGTTCTAGAAAACATCATACATAATAGCCAGACAGCAGCAGTACCGGGACGCACTATTTTCAAGAGTCTAGCAGATTATAGGGAGATCATATCTTTCAGTGCCTTAACACGCCCTCAGGCAGCAATTTTAGCTTTAGACCAATGTAAGGCTTTTGACAGGGTTTCACATCGCTACCTGTTCGACATCATGAATCATCTCGGATTTGGTGTACCTTTTATTACGATAATTCAAAATATGTACACTTCTGCCAGCTCCAAAATCATCGTCAATGGTCAGTTCACCCGTCAGATACCTATCCAAAGGTCAGTCAGACAGGGGTGTCCTATGTCTATGCCCCTATACGTTATAGCAATTGAGCCTTTGGTTAGAATGCTTAATTGCACTCTTCATGGTCTAACCGTCTATTCTACGACAATAAAATGCATGGCATTTGCGGACGATGTGGGTGTCATTGTACGCTCGGAGCAGGACCTTCGAGACGTTACCACTAATATGGCTGAATATGAACGAGCATCGGGTTCTGCACTAAACTACAGGAAAACTCGTCTCATGCCGATAGGGAGTGGATTTCGCACAGATGCCAACTGCCCATACAGAGTGTGTGATACCATGAAGGTGCTCGGGATAAAGATGAGCAGTTGTCCTCTGAAAACAACTGCAGGTAACTGGAAGGACCTTCTGGCCATGACGAGAGGCTACTTACAATACAACAAAGGACGTGAACAGGACTTGGCGCAGAAAGTACACTTCGTCAACACCAGAATCCTCTCGAAACTATGGTACGTTGGACAGATAATACCTGTGGTAGACAGTGTTGCCAGGAAAATTATGTCGGCAATAGGTTGGTATATTTGGAGGGGAGATATATTCAAGGTGGGGATCAATGTCGTTACCCTTCCACCAGAAAAAGGAGGCCTTGGTCTCAACGATGTTTCATCTAAATGCAAGGCACTACTGATAAGGCGCATTATTCAGCTGTGCCACAAATATCCGGATAGTGCGCTAAGTATGGCCATAAGGATATATAAGCCTCAGAGTATACAAGTACCAATTCACCTTGGCGACACGCATTACAAGGTGAACCACATTAGGATGTTTCTATTAGAAATTAGCTACCTCCGAATGAAATCGAGTGCCCCTCTACATGAACTTACCACCGCTCAACTGTACCGCCTTATGAACGACAGTGGAAGGGTGAACCGAATGGAATTAAAATACCCCGATAAGGATTGGACTGTTATATGGAAAAACATCAACAACAAAGTGCTCGATACGGATATAAGATCAACCTGGTACAAAATAGTGAATGAGACGATACCAACAAGAGAGAAACTTCACAAAATACATTTGTCCGTCACTGACGAATGCAGGGAGTGCCATCTAATCGACACCTTGCAACACAGATTTGTCTGTGGAGAAAATAAACATATATGGGAATGGTGCAGGAAAATCCTGGCTTCAATTTGCAGAACAGCACCGCAACACATCTCTCTCATGTCGGTACTGAAACCTGACGGCAATTACTACCCAATCAGCAAGAAAAACACGTGGACCTGGTTAGTAGGGCATACACTATACTACATAATCAGTGCACAAGACAAGGCCTCATACTCAGGCTATAGAGTGTACCTCGCCACAAGAGCCCAACTCTTGGAGAAGGGTGCTAACTACAGGAAAAGATTTGCAAATTACATCACGGCACTACAAATAACGAGGATCTGAAGGAAAAAAGAACAAACAGGAAAAAAAAAGAAGACACGAACAAAGGACAAAGAAAGACGAATGTGCAAATAAAGGGACGTGTGGCATCCAGTATTCAAGGTTTGCCACCGTTTATCTATTACTGTTCATTTAGATCATTTTTCTTCAATTCCTTAAGAAGATGGTTTATTTCACCTTGGCTAACCTCGACGTAGAGGGGTTGAGTTACCTTTCTTTTATATTTTCCTTTTTATTTTCAAAAGACTTTCATCTCCAGTACTTAGGGAAAGACAAAGGAACTTCATATCCCTGCAAATCGCCAGGACATGCGCGACCTTCGGTGACTGACCGCACTCAGGGCTAAGAGACGACAAGTTGAGAGAACGCACGATGAAAATGGGTAACCAGGAAAATGAGACCAGGCATACTGCTTGGGGAAACATAATAAAGCACATATCGAGAAGACGAACCTTGAGTGCTGTCGATATGCTGAGGTTGAAGTATGGAGAAAATAAGAAGAACACACACTAAATCAGTGACTTAAGGTACTGCAGGACAACGTTTCCAAGTTTCTTTCCCGAAGAAATTGTAAGTTTCCTTTGTTAATGTCAGTTTCCATGCAGTGACTTCACTGACGGAAAAAGATTATGCAACTTCTTTTGTAGAGAGCTACGATATTATTTTATATGGAGGAAATAAATTATTTTACAGGCGAAGAAGCCGGGCCGAGAAGGCAAAATTTGGCGAGCGTAAGGATGGGTTGAAGGGGAGGAAGGAGACCCAAAAAAAAAAAAAAAAAAAAAAAAAGGTGGCGGAGTGGTCAACGCGTCTGCCTAGTAAGCAGGAGCTCCCGGGTTCGAATCCCGGCCGGGCACAAATTTTCATTCGCCACAGTTTGGTATTTCATCTAAACCTAATACAGAGAAACCATAACATCGTAAATTGCGGTTTATTTCATTTATTAGAAACATGTCACAGTCGTGGAGCGCAAACCATGGAAAGTAACCTGACGGCGTAGATTGGTTAGGATGCTGTTGGTACATTGATGTATAGGTAAAAGAAGTGACAAGATATTGTGGAGACTCCTGTTACCACAATAGTGGAATTTTGGTGCACGCACCAACTTATTTTATCGGATTGAACTGACGCAGAGGGTCCGTGGCGCAGAAGGGCTGCGCGGACCGCTCTATCGCGTGAGGATCATATGTGTCTGTAGAGCTTATGGGAGCGGAGTCATCAATCCCTAAACTTACAAACTACTTATGAACTAGCTTATACTAAGGACGGCACGAATATCCATGCCCGAGGGGGCATTCGAACCCCCGACCCTAGTGGCCGTGCAGACCGTGACTGGCGCGCCACATTCCCCTCGGCCACCGCGGCCGGCTGCGGACCATAGGGACAACTGTGTGATGATGACCCAATCGAATACCTTGCTATCAGTCGTGCGCGGAACGCGGTGCACGGAACGTCCGCGTAAGTGTGCAACGCGCCTTCGAGCGCTCGGCCACTACACCGCGGCGAATATCTTGAAGAACAGGTAACTGTAGTTGAAAGTTCATCTACGTAAATGTTACAGGATTACTGAACGTACTTCATTGTCAGAGGTATTTTGTTTCTTTGTCTGTTCACAGGTGTACTATCTTACCACTAGCCCTGATGATGGCACAGTGGAGAGAAAATCGGGTAAAATCGTAATATTTAATGTCATTGACAAGGTGTCCATCCAATCATCCCTTACAACATGGATGCATATAACGAAATTAGAAAAGAGAAAGAGCGAGTATTATCCGCTAAGCGCGAGAGTAAACACTATCGCCCGCTTCGACCAGCGGGCGCTACAAAACGTTTCATCTGCAGGCCGAATCTCGCTAAGCCGCGCGGCCATCATCAGCGCGGGGTGTTGCAAACTGCGCCACGCGTGGCGTCGCTGTGAAGTATCGCGTTTATGGGCGATAATGCGGGAGCGCTCCGCACACGCCGCCAAAACCCGAGCCTCAGTGCGCATGCGCCGTGCGCCCCTAAGTGGACCCAGCGAGCGCTGCACTCTGCAGATTATTTCAAATGGCCCGGCTGTCCATTACAATGCAACAGCTGCAGCCGATTGGGGAGGCACGGCGGACGCCGGCGAGGGTGGGGGTAAGGGGTGGTTTCCGCCCCAAATGAGCAGCGCGGTGCCGCGGGGCGGGATCTGCGTCACCGCCCCTAAATCTCCCCGCCGAGGCCCCATATTCATTCGGCAAAGTGCGCCGCGCGATTTCCAATTGGAAAACCACGGAGGAGGTACTCGCCGTGGCTGCGGCGGCGGTGGGTGATTCCGTGTCGGAGGAACGCCGGGGAAGACTGGATGGGGGGGAGAGAGAGGGAGAGAGCGGACACAATATTGCGAACGCCGCATCGAGGAGACGTCGACACAGTTCTCTGAAGAAGCGGCCAACCGCTCAACCGCTCAATCCTGCTTTGCGGAGTGTTTCGAGTAAAGCCTTCGTCAACGGAAGTACCATGTAGAACTTTTACAGCATTTCATGGCAATAACTTTGAATGGTTCTCTTGTAAGATTGCGACACATTTGTTTATTTATAAGAGGGTCATTCAATTAATAAACACACAAACTAGTTTGGAGATGAAAACGTTTATTTTTACAATACAACACTTCTTCTATTATTCAAACTAATCCCCCTCAACATGTATGCACTTGAGTAAAATAAAGCGAACTCGGCTTCAGTCACAAAATGGTGTTTTACTGTTTTACCCCACAATCGGCTTCTTATGAAATTGCGTGGTTATGGAATATCTCCCCAGTTGTGCGGTTGGATTCAAGATTTCCTATCAGAAACAACACAGTTCGTTGTAATTGACAGTAAGTCATCGAGTAAAACAGAAGTGATATCTGGCGTTCCACAGGGAAGCGTTATAGGTCCCCAACTCTTCCTCGTGTTTATAAACGATTTAGGAGACAATCTGAATAGCTCCCTTAGATTGTTCGCGGATGATGCTGTCGTTTATCGGTTAGTGAAGTCAACAGATGATCAAAAGCAACTGGAAAGCGATTTAGACACAGTTTCTGCATGGTGCGAAAATTGACAATTGACACTAAATAAAGTCTGAAGTAATGACCACTAAAAGAAATCCGCTGAAATTCAATTACGTGATAAGTCAGTCAAATCTTAAGGTCGAAGATTCTACCAAATACCTAGGAGTTACAATTACGAACAACTTTGACTGGAGAGAACACATAGAAAATATTGTGGGGAAGGTGAACCTAAGGTTACGTTTCATCGGCAGAACGCTTCGAAGATGCACCCGCTACACCAAAGAGACTGCCTACATCACACTTGTGCGCCCTCTCCTGGAGTACTGTTGGCTCTTGTGGGACCCTCACCAGGTGGGACTGACGGAAGATATTGAGAAGCTTCAGAGAAGGGCAGCTCGTTTTGTTCTATCACGTTACGGGGGGAAAAGCGTCACGGAAATGTTGCACGAAGTGGGGTGGAAATCATTAAAAGAAAGACGTTATTCATTGCGGCGTGATCTGTTTGCGAAGTTTGAATCACCGACTTTTAGTTCTGAATGTGAAAATATTTTGCTCGCACCCACCTACTTAGGGAGACACGACCATCCCAATAAAATAAGAGAAATCAGTTCGAAAACGGAACGATTTAAGTGTTCTTCCTTCCCGCGCGCTATTAGAGAATGGAACGGTAGTGAAAAGTTATGAACGTGGTTAATGAAACCTCTGCCAGGCACTTGAATGTGATTTGCAGAGTATCTATGTAGATAGCATAGTAGGTAGTGCGCTTGCCCACGAAAGGCAAAGGTCCCAGGTTCGAGTCCCGGTTCCGGCACATAATTTTAATCTGCCAGGAAGTTTCATATCAGCGCACACTCCGCTGCAGAGTGAAAGTTTCATTCTGGTTATGTAGATGTAGACAGTGCATTTCGAGCCCTGAGGGATCATCATCAGAAGCCTCTATGATTTTTATACATGTTTAAAGACCTGGGCCTGTTAAGATCAAAACATAGGTAGCAACAATATGGAAAATTCACAAAAAGAAAAAAATGTTCATATAATAAAAGAGATTTATCAATTTACTTACTTATTACAAAGTGGTGCACAAATAAGTCTGCTGCAGTATCGTAAAGGCTAGTTTACACGACGACACTACGTTTCATGAAACTGCGCTACTGGCCAATGCGCATGCGCGGCAGGCGTTCGCGCAACTCGTTGACGAAACTAAATAGTTTCGGCACCTTCCAACTTTGGCGAAACTGATTGCGCGTGTTTTTAGGTTAGGTTACGACCAATACAGAACAAAATACAACATAAAGGGGGGAACGGAAGAAATATTCGGTTTTTGAACATATATACGTTGCGTAGGTGTTTGTGCGATTTTAACGGCGTGTTAGTGCTCTTCTGGCAATTATTTGTGAAATTAAATATTGATGGGTAGACGATCAGTGAATTGCAGACTAAAATACATCCAATTCGAAATACCTATACAAACGAAATATGGCAATTGTGGATTTCGGAACACGGTAAAGTACTGCACAGACGAATATCTACTTGACAAGAAACCTAATGCAATTTGTAATTTCAGTTCTGGTAACAATGCTTCACGCATAACGGTAATTTGTTTCTTTATTGAATTACTAACTCTGTTTAAAAGCAACGTAAACTGCTCTGGTGACATTCTAAGTTGATTAAAATAACTCCTAGGGTCTTCAATCACAATTTCTTTCAGCAAGGTCGCTGAGCAACAGAATCAATGCTTCAGATCTATCAAGAGGTGACATCTTTTTTTAATCCATTCATGAACCCAAACACGTTTCTAATTCTTTTTATGTTTAGTATTATGCAGCGACTTCACACAGACAAGCAATAGATTCGCCACAACTCGTACAGCTACCAAAACTTTCATATTACGGCGACTATGGCACTCACAAAGCAACGAAACTGAAGTGTATGGTATTGGCGCCGTGTCTACAGACATACACGAAACTAGCTGCGCGCAATTCATTTCATGGAACGAGTTTCGGAACCTGGTGTCGTCATGTACACTAGCCTTAATTGTCTGTCCTGGAGTACATTTTTATGTATAAATAATTACCAACACAAATAGTTCCCACGTTAAGACACACTGTGAAAGAACACAATTATTCCACAATGTGTCTCAAGATGGAAACTGTTTGTGTTGATGATTATTTATGAATACAAATGTAGTCCAGGACAGACACCATACTGCAGACTTATTTGGGAAACACTTTATAATAAGTAAGTTAATTATTAAACCTCTTATTATATGAATTTTTTTTTTAATTTTCTATTCTGTTACAACCTTTGTTTTGATCTTAACAGGCCCAGACATTTAAACATATATAAAGAATCATAGAGGCACCTGATGATGGTCCCTCGGGGCTCGAAATGCATTGTGTACAGTAACACAATTTTCTGACTGAAGGCGAGTTCACTTTATTTTACTGAAGTACAACAGTCACTGAAGTAACACTGGCAATAATGGACAAAATTAAGATATATGCACCTCTTCAGACGGGCTACAAGCTTTGTCTTCGGCTGACAAGAACTCTTTATCCCGATGTTTGAATCAATTTCCCACAAACAAGTCCCCGTTGTCCTAAAATATTCTTCCCATGGAATGCCTCCTTAGATCAGCAAACAAATGGAAATCTTTAGGTGCTAAGTCAGACTGTAGCGGGGATGAGGCAGTACTTCGCAGCCCATCTTGTCGATGCTTTCACGGGTTACTTGAACAATATGAGGACGAGTGTTTAGAAACACACCTCTCCTCTGTGATCCAAGACGTTTCTGTCTGATGGCTGGCTTCACTATTTAAAAGCAATTTCGGGTAGCATTAGCTGTTCATTGTATGCTGCTTTTCGATATGATCACAGAAAACTGTACGTTCAGCGTCCCAAAACACCTTCAACATGACTTTCCTGCAATGCTTGGGTTAGATTGTTTCCTTTAGTTGGTGTGATTCCACTCCATGGTTTGTCTTTTTGATTCTGGCTCATAATAGTAAATCCAAGTTTCATCACAATTCTATATTTTGTTGAAGAAATGTTCACCATCCGTTTCATAACGTTCCTATAGCTTTGTGCACACTGTCAACTATGTCTCATTGTGTAGCAGCGACAACTCCTTTGCACATGTTTTGCGGTACTTCAGCTTGTTATATATAATACAATCACCTGCAACCGAACTTACTTGAACATTATCGAGTCACTCGGCGGTCGGCAGAAATAATATCAACAATTCGACTTTCAAGTGAGGAAGTTGAAACTGTAACTGGTTGGCCAAAACGGTGTTCGTTAATCTCTGGGTGCGATGATTTTTGAACTGCTCTACCGAATTGTAAAACTTTCCACGATTCATATAACTTTCACCATAAATGTAAGACATTCTAGGTATATATTAATTTTTATCTCCCCTTTAGCAAGTAACAAAAAAAAAAAAAAAAAAAAAAAAAAAAAAAAAAAAAAAAAAAAAAAAAAAAAAACAGAACGCTATTAAACTAATGTGGAATTTTCAAACGGACTCACAATCTTGAAATATATTTTTGAAGTTATAGATAATACAATCTTGATACATCAACTGATCAGGGCTCATCCCAGTGATGCCAACTTAATGCCATGAAAGTACCAAACTTGCCCTACCAACTGTTTATTTCCCAGACAAATTTTCCACTTGTTGAATGTCCGCTGTAGAGTCATTTAACCCTTTCATGAACGCAAACAGAGATCACGAGAAAAAAAAGTTGTTACTTAAGTTAGACATACAGGGACAAGTGAATAATATGATGTGTATTTTTCAAATTATAGTCTTTTGTCTATAAGTAACATTGCCAAAAAATAGTGCATGGATGCTACAACGCCACTGCGGAGTGACCGAGCGCTCTAAGGTGCCTTGATGCGAAGAGTTCGGTTGCTCGCTGTCGTAGGCCTCAGTCCTACCTCATGCATGGGGTGTGTGTATGTTGTCCTTTGCCTAGTTTGGTTAATGTTAGTTGAAATAGTTTGTAAGCCTAGGGATTGATAACCGCAGTAGTTAAGTCCCTTACATTTACAAGCATTTGAACATTTGGATTCTAGAATACTACAGTGTTGTTCCCGTGGCTTTAGAAATCATTGTATTTTGGACTGTTTCATGGTAATTATCTCGAAATAAATCCCTTTTGTTACAAATTGCAGAACGATCCCATAATTAATTTACATATGTTACAGTCAAATACATATTCCTTTTGGCCCGTATTCTGGCAAGTTACGAATACATTCATATCGTATCCTTATTAACTTGTACAAGAGATGCTGTATTTTTCTTCTCGTGGATCGTTTGTCCACTCAGTAGTGGTCTGCCAGGTCTTCCCTTCTCAATAATCGTCAGTCTATTGGCAGTGTTCCAGATAAGAATTTGCCGATACTTTTAAATCACCTTCAAGACTCTCTCTTTCCCCTTATAAGCAGTTTTCCATGTGTCAGAAAAAGATATCGACGCAAAATCGAAAGGAGCTAGTACTGAAATAACTTATGATAGCAATGCCTGCTATTACAGTGTCTGCTGTCGCCGAACGTACCGCTAGAGACATCTAAACTTTGCTGTTACTAGGTAGTACTACAAGGAAGCTGAACACGTTGTTTTAATTGATGATCATATTTTACGCACAGAAAGACTTTTTTTATGAGCTGTTCCGAGACTTATCCCATCAACAGATATTGATCTGCTTGTGAGCGACAGCTGCACTTCGAGATGTAACAGGTATGCGTACATGTATGTTCAGAAAAATTTTCCTGTACAGACATGCAGACTATGTTTGTACAGCGAACATCTTTTTGAACATCTATGTCCCTACATGTGTTTACCGAGTAGCTGCCGCTGACAATCAGATGAATTTCTGATGATGCAAAAAAAACATCGAAAACCCTCATAATTTAGTTAAGCTGTGCTTGAAAAGTGCCCTTCAACTCCTGCGACCTGTCCAGCTTCTTTGCAGTTCTACCTATTAACTGGATTATGGTCAACTGCCTCCTACGTGATTTACGTCGCATTTACAAATTTTTCGCTTTAAGTTGGTTTCAACGCCATTGCCCATGCAAGGACAAAACTTGAACATGTTGCAGAAAACCATACGTAATTTGATATTGGTTGAGAGCAACATTACCGAATAGAGGGTTAACTTCATACTTGGAAAAGAGTGTATTTTCAGTTGGTCTGATATTTAAGTTTGGAATGATACCACACTGAATTGATATACTTCAGTAGTTTACCGGAGATCCGTCGCTAAATGATGGATGCTATTCATTCAGTAAAGGAAACCTGCTGCATTTAAATATTACCTGCCGCATTTTTTTGTTCTTTCTATTGTCCAGCTAGTTACGAAAAAGTCGGTTTAGTGTAATAGTAGGTGCATTCAAGTTACTCCAATTTTCTTTTCTCACAATGAAATTACATTAAAAATGTGTAGTTTATGTCTCATATTGACGTAATATCCTTACAGGTATAAACTTTTTTTTACGAGGATGACGACACCATAAATCCATTGTCGCTGCGATTTTTTTTTTTTTTTTTTTTTTTTTTTTGTGAGTGGCAATTGGAACACGGCTAGTGACTGTATGATCAGTAAGAGCGTCTACTATCTCATTCACTAATATAATCGATGAAGATGAAGTCCCATTCAAGCCACCATCACGTGTCAACAACAACTGGAAAACATGATATGCCCCCAGCATTGTGGTCACCTGTCAGCGTTTGCGGCATACACCTGGAGGACACTATTGCGTTTTCATGTTCCCGTGCAGGATCGTGATCCCAGATACCACGTAACTGTCGACTCTGGAGACGATGTGTTCCACAGCCCTTCCGTGACCCGCCAAGGAAATTTTTTCTGGTCGCTCGATCATGTCGTCACACCGGCTAGTGGGACGTTCTGCTTTCTCTGAACTTTCGTGCGCACGATCGCACATTGAACCCATCAATGAAACTTCACCTTGTCTCCTACTCAACTGGCGATGAATTTCAATAGCATGCACACTGCGCAACTGATTGCGAGATGTTCTTGTACTGGGAATGCCGTCATTTTAGGTATCAACACGTTCTAACCCTCTCTCTTGATGCTATAGTTCTATGTGACATAATGCTGCCATCTCTGTGGCGCATTCACAATGACTACCTGCGAATATTAAAATGAACCGCGTAATTCTATGAATAGCCTGAGGCTTCAAAAGATCGGATGCGTGTATCTTAATTATTGATTTGTACCTAATATGACACAGTCTTGACAACATGAAATGTGGCAGAGCACAGAGAATGAGCCGCGGTGGAATGGACGAGCACTCAAAGTTTTCTTTCTGCGCAGCACGTAGTTGCTCCGCGACGGAGGCTCGAGTCCTCCTTCAGTCATTTGTGTGTGTGTGTGTGTGTGTATGTTCTCCTTAGATTAGTTAAGTAGTTGGTAAGCCTAGGGACTGATAACCGCATTAGTTAGCTCCCATAGATTTACAAACATTTTATTTGAAGTGAGGATGAACTCATACTGAGTGCTCTACCATGCTGTTTATACAATTCTGGCCATCCATACTGCGAAACAAACAATATTCTGTAATATCACTGCCTATTTGTTGTGGCTATGTAGAATTTCCCGGCGTATTAACTGATCAAATATTTGTCGCGTTTCCAGCCGCATCATACTGACGTCTGTACACAATATTTGCGCGGTCCACCTGGCCACCATTATCAGGCGTGAAAGCTAAGCCGCTCTCGCCGTGACTGAGCAAAACTGTGGAACGGCTGGCCATATTAAGGCAAACGATAATACGAAAAGGCATGCGCTGAGTATAGTGCGCCTAAGTTTACTCGTAGCTGCTGTCCCCTGGTGCGAGAGAAGTTACCGCGCCTCCACTGGTGGGTAATGTCAAAACGACAAATCGCTAAGGGCTCTCATTCGCGGTCATTTTATGCAGGTTTCACAATACAGGATTCCACGATTTACTCAGCGAATAACCACTGTCACGATAGCTTGTGTTATCATTCTGATTTCAATGGATTCTTTCACAATACAATCCCAATCACGTGAGGTATTCACGTCGTATAAAACATCCTGTGGCCCTCTGAGAGACAGTATTCAGCCACCGCGGATTTATCAGGCTGCCTCAATCTCGTATGGCGGTAATGGTTAATACACTTGTCAGTGACGGTACGAATAGTCTGGCCAATGTATGTTTTGCCGCACTCACATGGTATTTATAAATGCCATCCCAGGTCAGACGCGGTGGACCGCGCAAATATAGTGTACAGATATCAGTATATTCCGTCTTGAAGCCCGATAAGAGTTTGATCAGTTAATAAAGTCTATTTAGCCACGCCAAGTGACTCTACGGGGAGGAGATGGTCCAGCTCGTCAGTAATTTTGATAAACATCATAAGAAGCACAACCTTCTCGATTTATCGCTTTTGATATTACCCGCCACTGGAGGCGCTGCAACTTTTCGTGCGCCAGGGAGCAGCACCTGCGAGTAAACGCACGCGCACTGTACTTAGCACATGCGCTTTCGTTCGCCTGTATACGGCCAGCCGTTCCACAATTTCATCCCTTGCCGTATCCCTTCCTACCCCAACCCCCACGCTGCTTCTCTGTGACCTCAGCCCCTTCCCCGCTTCATTGAGCACTTCCGTATCCTCAACCGTAAACTGGACCCTCCTCTCCTCACCAATCCTGGTCCGTTGCCGCGCCTTTACCACTGTATCCCCCCCCCCCTGCTCTCCTTACCCTTTCCTGTGCCAATTCCCGTACCCTCACCCTCCCTGACGATGCCATCTGCCACAGACAAATATATACAGACGGGAAACCTCCGTAAGGGCCACGTCCTACGCTCAGGGGTGCGGGGAGGGAGGGTTTCCAGCAGTTCCGTAAGATGTCCCATAATGGCGCTGCGGTCAGAAGCAGCTCTTTAAACTGGCCAGAGCAGGCGGCAGATAGCGGCTGCCCCCACCACCACCTCCCCTCAAACGCCGGCACGCCGGACACAGCCGTGGCCTCGTGGCAGGCGGCACGAGCTCTCCCCTCAGCCTCCCCTCCACGCTACCCTCTGACGTGCGAGAGGCACCCTAAGCAAGGGAACCGCCTGACACCTGCTAGCATCTTACGGAACTACGAGGGGAGCGTAGGACAGTGCTTTAGGGAGGGCTTCTCCTCTGTATATGTTACTCTGTGCCTCCGCCCAGACATCTACCCTTCATACCAGTTCAGATCCTCCCCCTCTTCCTGCCGCGCCTTCTTCACTTTTTGATCCTCCTATGAGGGCCCCGCTCCCTTTCTCCTTTTCATCCCTCCCTCCCTCTGGTATCCCCGCCTCCTGCTCCTTACAGCTTCCTGGGGCTCCCATCCTTTCCCGTCTCAAACTTTGGCCATTCCTCTCTCCTCCCCCCCCCTCCCCACCCCACGAGATACTCCACGCCCTGTCCCCGCCCCCCTCCAACCATCCTTCCCTCCTCCACTTACTCCCTCCCCTTCATCATTTCACTATATTCATTAAACATATGCGTGCGAATTGTCTTAGTGAATATCATCAGTTTATTTAAAAAAAAAAAAAAAAAAAAAAAAAAAAAAAAAAAAAAACTGTGAACAGCCACCCCGAAGCCGAAGCCTCTGTATTTTAAATGTCCGACTGCATTAGTGCTACTGTGTCGGTGTTACTCCTTCGCCATGTATGTTTACACACTTTTCAATTCATTCCACTCAACGCAGTATTACCTTTGTTTTTTCTCCGTGTTATGTGTTATGTTTTTGCTCCATATGTGTGCTACTTGTCATTTTTGTTTCTCTTCTCTTATTACGCAATACTGAAGGCTGAAGAGCGACTTAGTGTTGCCAGCCCAGCCCATCAGGGGAATGAAATATCAATAATCAATAAGGAAGAAAAAAAGTTTCACTCAGTAGCGGCGAGAGCGGCTTTAGCTCCCTCACCTGATGATGGCAGGCAGATGGATGTCAGTATGATCTGGCTGGAAATCCGATGAGAAATTGGTCAATGCTTATTTGTTTGTGAGACATCATGTTTACATTCAGGGTGTGAACAACATATTCATATGTATTGATGATTAAGAAGTTGGCACGCCATTGCTTTTGAAAACAGCTGCAACTGTTCGCCGAACTGATTGACTTAATAGTTCCCAAAAGAATGTTATCCTTTCCTGTACAAAACTTGCGCCAATTAATTTTGCAATGTTGTAGCAGCATAAGAGGTCATTACTATTAGACTTACCGATTTCACTCTCGAGGGGAGATGTTTCATAATGTTCTGTCGTTGTACAAAGCACGAGAAAACGTTTTTGGCTTTATTTGGGGATGCATTGTTACTCAGTCCGCAGACTGGTTTGCTGCATCTGTCCACACTATCCTGTCCTGTGCAAGTCTCTTCATCTGAGAATACGAACGGCAGTCTACTTACTTTTGAATCTACTTACTGTGTTATGTTAGTCACTCGGTCTCCCTCTACGTTTTTTACCCCACACACTTCCTTCTAATGCTAGGTTGACGATCCTTGATGTCACAAAATGTGTTCCACAAACCTATCACTTCTCTTAGTCAGGATATGCCAAAACACCTTTTCTTCAAAATTCTGTTGAGCACCTCGTCATTAAATACGTAATCTACCCATTTCATCTTCATTATTCGTCTGTACCACCACATTTCGAAAGCTTCCATCATCTTTTTGTCCGAACTCCTCATCGTCCACGTTTCACTCCCATTCAATGCTACACTCCTCTACTCGCGGCGTATTAGCCATGCGCACTGAAGCGCCGTGCTGCAGTGCACTCGGCTTTTGCCGTCGGAGGATCGAGTCCTCTCTCGGGTATGTGCGTGTATGTTGTCCTTAGGTTAGTTTAAATTAGTTTAAGTAGTTTGTAAGCCAGGGACTAATAAACGAGCAGTTAAGTCCAATAGATTTACAAACATTTTAGAACAAATGCTTCCAGAAAGAACTTTCTAACATTTAAAATAATATTGGATGTCAACAAATTTCTAATCTTCAGAAACGTCTTTCTTCCCAAAGCCATTCTGCATTTTATATCTTCTTTACTGTGGCCATCAGAAGTTACCTTGCTACCCAAATAAGAAAACTCATCTACTGCTTTTATCGTGTAATTACCTAATATAATTCGTTCAGCATCGCCTGACTTTCTGATACCATTACCTTCGTTTCACTCTTGTTAATGTTCATCTTATATCTTCAAGACACTGTCCATTCAATACTCTCTTCTGTCTCTGACAGAATTACTATGCGTTCAGCAAACCGCAAGGTTTTTATTCCCACTTCCTTGACTTTGTTTCTCCAAACTTCTTTCACATGGTGCGTAAGATGTATGAGACAGGGGAAATACCTTCAGACTTTAAGAAAAATGTAATAATCCCCATTTCAAAGAAACCAGGTGAAGACATATGTGAAAATTACAGAACCATCAGTTTAATAAGTCACGGTTGAAAAATTTTAACACGAATTTTTTACAGAAGGATGGAAAAGCTGGTAGAGGCCGACCTTGGGGAAGACCAGTTTGGATTCAGGAAAAATCTAGCAACTTGGGAGGTAATCCTCACTTTACGGCTTATCTTAGATTAAGGAAAGGCAAACCTACATTTCTATCTTTCGTAGATTTCGAGAAAGCTTTTGACAATGTTGATTGGAAAACAAATTCTGAAATCAGCAGGTGTAAAGTATAGGGAACGGAAGGTTATTTACAACTTGTACAAAAACCAGACAGCAGTATCAGATTTGAAGGGCATGAAAGGGATGCAGAGGTTGGGAAGAGTGTAAGACAGTGTTGTAGCCTTTCCCCAATGTTATTCAATTTGTACATTGAGCAAGCTATAAAGGAAGCAAAGGAGAAATTTGGAGAAGGAATTGAAGTTCAGGGCGAAGAATTAAAAACATTGCGTTTTGTCGACGACATAGTAATCCTGTCAGAGACAGCAAAGGACCTGGAGGAGCAATTGAACGGAATCGACAGTGCATATAAATTGAACATTAACAAGAGCAAAACAAGGGTAATAGAATGCAGTCTAAGAAAATAACACGACGCTGAAGGAATTAAATTAGATCACGAATCAATAAAGGTGGTAAATGAATTCTGTTACTTGGTCAGTTAAATAACATACCGTATGATGAGGATATAAAATGCAGAATGGCAATTGGAAGAAAAGCGATTTTGAAAAAGAGAAAATTTTTAACATCGAATATTAAGCATAAGGAAGTCCTTTCTGAAGGCATTTGTGTGGAGTGTTGCCTTGTATGTGAGTGAGACATGGACGATGAACAGTGCGGACAGGAAGAAAATTCAAATCAAATGTTTGTAGAGCTTATAAACTACGGGGTCATCAGTCCCTAAACTTACAAACTACTTATAAACTAGCTAATACTAAGGACGACACAAATATCCATGCCCGAGGGGGTATTCGAACCCCCGACCGTAGTGGCCGTGCAGCCCGTGACTGGCGCGCCGCAGTCCTCTCGGCCACCGCGGCCAGCATACTGGAAGAGGATAGAGGCTTTTTAAATGTGGTGTTACAGAAGAATGCTAAAGTTTAGGTGGGTGGATCGCGTAACTAATGAGGAGGTATTGAACAGCATAGGAGAGAAAAGGAATTTCTGGAATACCTTGACTAAAAGAAGGGATAGATTGGTGGGACTCATTATTAGACATCAAGCAATTGTGAATTTAGCGTTGGAGGGAAGTGTGTGGGGTAAAAATAGCAGAGGGAGACAAAGAGATGAATACAGTGAGCAGATTCAAACGAATGTAGGTTGCCTTTCATGTGAGGAGATAGAGTAGGGTGGAGAGATGCATCAGACCAGTCTCCGGACTGAAGAGAACAACAACAACGTGTTGCAACTACCACTTGTTAAGCTGATAGTTCTGTAAATTTCTCATTTGTTTTCTCTTGCAATCACTTGCAATCACTATACTCTTCTTGAAGTCTGATGGTATTTCCCTGTCTCCTATATCTTGCATACCAGGTGGAACAATTTCTTCATGACTGGCTCGTCTAACGATAATAACAGTTGAGGCAGAACTTCATCTACTGCAGGTGCCTTCTTTCTACTCAAATCTTTTAGTGATCTGTCAAATATCTCTCGCAGTACCGTATCTCTTATCTTCAAATGTTCAAATGTTTGTAGAGCTGATGGGACTTAACTACGGGGTCATCAGTCCCTGAACTTACAAACTACTTATGAACTACCTTATACTAAAGACGGCACAATCATCCATACCCGAGGGCCGATTCGATCCCCCGACCGCAGCGCCCGTGCAGACCGTAACTGGCGCGCTACAGACCGCTCGGTCACTGCAGCCGGCTCTGATCTTCTTCTTCTTCCATTTCTAGAATACTGCCTTCGGTTTTATTTCCTTTGTATAGGCCTATATATTCCTCCCCCCTTCCACCTTTCACCATTCACCTTTCACCTAGTTTTCCATCATATGGCTAATTTTAGTGTCTCCAAATGTCTTTTTTATTTTCCTATAGGCGGTATCTATCTTCGCCATAGTTATACATTCTTCTACGGTCTTGGATTTCTCCTCAAGCCACTCCTACTCAGTGAGTCTGCACTACCTATCAACATCAGACGTCTGTACTCCCTTTTTGCCTACATCACTTCGGAATATGGCAGGGTTTGTTAGCAACATGATAGTCGTAATTTGTTGCCGAAAATGGTAAGGTATTAATTAACAGAAAGGGTAATCATCAAGAAATTGTTGCCTAAATCAAAACAGAAACTCTTTCATACTTGTCGGTAGGCAGCAGGCATGACATATCGTAGGCTGCTATTGGGGTTTCGATACATGGTGATCGATTTCAGGAAGCAGTTTAAACACTAATTCGTCAAACTATTCGATATTCTTGGAATCATCAAGTACTCAGGTTTTATCATGGGAACACCAGTTGCACATTGAGTTGTCTTCCGTTACGATGAGTTTCGTAGAGACCGCCGTTCCATGAACGTTAAGGTCCAGTGGTAGTGTTTTTGTTGAAACACTATTACTCAAGTGAGCGTTAATTTCTGCTGTCGCTTTTACCGCGGTAATTTTATGTTCTCTGGCCGCAATCGTTCTCAATGCTAGACGGTCGTTGTCAGTTAATGGAGGGTTTTTCCCATTTTTGCTCTTTGCCAATGAACTTGTTTTGAGTGCGCCGCCATTACCGTGGATATCGTTGCCAGTGAAGCGTTAAACCGTGCTGTCGTTTTCCTCCCAGGTGCTCCTACTAAATGCGCAGTATCAATCTGGCACTGTTGAAGTCTGACAGATCACACATTTCAGTCGTCATTTCTAATGCCCATACCTGTTGAAAGGTATAATATAGTGCGAGGTAATGCCCTGGACTTGTACGTGAATAATGGATTTCGGTCACCTCCCAGTGTTAAAAGCATGCAGTGGTGCCGACTTGCAACTAGATGAACTTTTTGTGCATGCAGTTCATACTTTTGTCAACTCCTGTAGATAACATGATTTAAAAAAATCATCATCATCATTAGAGACTGATTATGCCTTTGAGCTTTCAGTCTGGAGCACAGTACCTCTAATACAATTCCTCCATTATCCCCTATTCAATGCTAACATTGATGCTTCGTCTGATGTTATGCCTTTTACTTCAAAATCATTCTGCACCGAATCTAAGTACTTTCTTCTTGGTTTACCTCGACTCCTCTTACCTTCCAATGACGAGCTCATGAGTCCCTTAGGTTAATTTGCTTCTCCCATGCGTGTAATATGACCCCATCATCTCAGTCTGTTCGCTCTAACTGCTTCATCTATGGTGTTCATTCCCAGCTTTTCTTCGATTTCCTCATTATGGACACCCTCCTACCATTGTTCCCATCTATTGGTACCTGCAATCATTCTTGCTACTTTCATATCTGTAACCTCTACCTTATGAATAAGGTAACCTGTATCCACCCAACTTTCACTCCCATACAACAAAGTTGGTCGAAAGATAGAGCGGTGCACTGCTAACTCAGTCTTGGTACTTAATTCCTTCTTGCAGAAGAGAGTAGATCTTAGCTTTGCTGCACCTCGATTCCAGTTCTTTTGCTATGTTGCCGTCCTGTGAGAAAATACATCCCAGGTACTTGAAACTGTCTACCTGTTCTGTTCCTCCTATTTGGCACTCAAATTGTTTGAATCTCTTTCCCACAGACATTACTTTCGTTTTGGAGATGCTGATCTTCATATCATAACCCTTGCACCTCTGATTGAGTTCTGAAACATTAGTTTGCAACCTTTCAATCGAATCGGCCATTAAAACTAAGTCATCCGCATATGCGAGACTGCTTATTTTGTTTTCACCTACTTTAATACCGTCCTGCCACTCTACTGTTTTCAACATATGATCCATGAATAGTATGAACAACAGTGGTGAGAGGTTACAGCCTTGTCTTACCCCGGCAACTACCCTGAAACATGAGCTTAATTTGCCATCTACTCTAACTGCTGCCTGACAGTCTACGTAAAGCCCTTTAATTGCCTGCAGAAATTTTCCTCCTATACCATAATCTTGAAGAACTGACAGTAGCTTCCTCCTAGGAACATGGTTATAAGCCTTTTACAGATCAATGAAACATAGATACAATTCCCTGTTCCACTCATAGCACTTTTCCATTACCTGCCGTAAGCTAAATATCTGGTCCTGAGAGCCTCTAAGAGGCCTAGACCCACACTGGTTTTCATCTTACTTGTCATCAATTAATACTCGCACTTTCCTTTCAACAATACCTGAGAATATTTTGCCTACAACGCTAATTAAAGAGATACCTCGATAGTTTTTGTAATCTCTTCTGTTTCCACAAAAAAAAAAAAAAAAAAAAAAAAAAAAAAAAAAAAAAAAAAAAACAGCCCAATTTGAAGTATGGATGATGATGGAATTAATTGTTACCACTGCTTCATTCTTCGAAATTGAATAAAAGGTACTCTGGATGCTGTGTTCGTGTACAGCAGTACTACCAAAGTTGATTAGGGATAGCAGCGGGTGGTTGTTTATCGAGTAATTCGTTGTGGCATCATGTGATGGGTGAAGGTAAGAACCTCGAACATGTGAGAAGTCTGTTCGCACGTTATCGTGTTGCAATGTGGCCGTTGCAATGTGGCCGTTTTTGGAGCACAGCAAGCTCCAGCACCTCAGAGACAGCATGCCGATTGTCTGCGTCGTATAAGGCGACATGCAACGGACTGTGCGTCCGTTCACGCCTGAGTTTCCAGTCCTCCCTCAGGCATGTATGTGTGTGTGTGTGTGTGTGTTGTCCTTAGTGTACGTTAGTTTAAGGACAGATGACTATAGCAGTTTGCTCCAATAGGTTTACGAACATTAGAACATTTTTAACTTCATATAGGGCTGGCTGGTTACGATAGCGACTGTGCGTACTGAAGGGATGGTGGAGGGGGAGGGTGGAGGGGGAGGGAGTGTAACAAAACACCAGGTGCAGGGCCAGTGTGACCTCCATCCCAGTCTAACTCAGCCTACTCATCATCATCATCATTAGAGCCTGATTATGCCTTTCAGCGTTCAGTCTGGAGCAAAGTACCTCTAATAAAATTCCTCCATGATCCCCTCTTCAATGCTAACATTGATGCCTCGTCTGATGTTATTGCTTTTACTTCAAAATCATTCTGCACCGAATCTAAGTACTTTCTTCTTGGTCTACCTCGACTCCTCTTACCCTCCGCTGCCGAGCTCATGAGTCTTTTAGGTAACCTTGCTTCTTCCATGCTTGTAACATGACCCCACCATCTCAGTCTGTTCGCTCTAACTGCTTCATCTATGATGTTCATTCCCAGTTTTTCTTTGATTTCCTCATTATCGACACCCTCCTGCCGTTGTTCCCATCTATTAGCTCCTGCAATCATTCTTGCTACTTTCATATCTGTAACCTCTACTTTATGTATAAGGTAACCTGTATCCACCCAACTTACACTCCCGTACAACAAAGTTGGTCGAAAGATAGAGCTACTTATATAAAATAATAGAAAAATCAATTAAAATCTTTAAAAATTCCCCGAATACCCACCACACACCCCAAGCCTCCACATTTTCACTACCCGTCTTGCCCATCACTGTTGGTCTCTATCCCACTTTATCTCGTACTTCTAACAAAAAATAATATAAAAATAAGATAAAAATAATAAACAAATAAAAAAATAATCAAAAAATAAGAAATAAAAAAATCACTCATTACAGTTGACCTTCACACTACTGGCTTAAAAGAATACTAAACCAAAACTCCCTTTTACCAACTATCCCCCCTCTCCCGAAAGAAAACTGCTGACCATCTCACTTCATTCCAATTACACTCCTGGCCATTAAAATTGCTACACCACGGAGAAGACGTACTGCAGACGCGAAATTTAAACGACAGGAAAAAGATGGAGTGATATGCAAATGATTAGCTTTTCAGAGCATTCAGCTTTTCAGCTTTTCAGCTTTCAAGCATTCAGCTTTTCAGAGCATTCAAACAGCAGGACTGGCGTTGCCTGGTGATACATTGTTGTGATGCATCGTGTAAGCAGGAGAAATGCGTACCATTACGTTTCCGACTTTGATGAAGGCCGGATTGTAGCCTATCGAGATTGCGATTTATCGTACGCGACATTGCTGCTCATGTTGGTCGCGATCCAATGACTTAGCAGAATATGGAATCGGTGGGTTCAAGAGCGCAATACGGAACGCCGTGCTGGATCCCAACGGCCTCGTATCACTAACAGTCGAGATAACAGGCATCTTATCCGCATGGCTGTAACGAATCCTACAGCAACGTCTCGATCCCTGAGTCATCAGATTGGGACGTTTGCAAGACATGAACCATCTGCACGAACAGTTCGACGACGTTTGCAGTAGCATGGACTAGCAGATCAGAGACCATGGCTGCGGTTACCCTTGACGCTGCATCACAAACAGGAGCACCTGCAATGTTGTACGCAACGACGAATCTGGGTGCGCGAATGGCAAAACGTCCTGTTACCGGATCAGGTTCTGTTTACAGCATCATAATGGTCGTTTCTGTGTTTGGAGACATCACGGTGAACGCACATTGGAAGCATGTATTCGTCATCGCCATACTGGCGTATCACCCGGCGTGATGGTACGGGGTGCCACTGGTTACACGTCTGGGTCACGTTCGGTTCACGTCGACGGCACTTTGAACAGAGGCCGTCACATTTCAGATGTGTTACGACCCGTGACTCGATCCCTGCAAAACCCTACATTTCATCAGGATAATGCACGATAGCATGTTGCAGGTCCTGTACTAGCGTTTCTGGATACGGAAAATGTTCGATTGCTGGCAAGCACATTCTCCAGATCTCTCACCAACTGAAAACGTTTGGTCAATGGTGGCCGAGCAACTGGTTCGTCACAATATGCCAGTATCTACTCCTGATGAACTGTGGTATCATGATTGAAGTTGCATGGGTCTGTATATGCCATCCAAGCTCTGTTTGACCCAATGCCCAGGCGTATCAAGGCCATTATTACTGGAAGAGGTGGTCGTTCTGGATACTGGTTAAGAGGGATCTATGCTCCGAAATTGCGTGAAAATGTAATCACTTGTAAGTTCCAGTATAATTTTTGTCCAATGAATACCCGTTTATCATTTGGATTTCTTCTTGGTGTAGCAATTGTAATGGCCAGTAGTGTGTTTATTATCAGCACAGTTCCGCCATCCTAACCTTATCCCCCCGCCACTCCCTTCCACAATTCCTCACACTAACTAAGATTCCCAGTTTCATCGTTAACCCCTGTCATAAAGATAAAAACACTTCGACACATTAAAAATATTTTAATAATAATTGTTAATCTTTATAAATAAATAAAATTGTAATTAAAGAATGACAAACTACAATGTTGACAACACTTCAAAAGAGAGACGATACAAACACAAGCACAGAACATAAACAAATACGCTTGTTGATAGTGCAGTGGAAGGAAAGCCAAAAACACATAGTGTAGAAGTAACAGGCAAACGAAAACCAAAAACAGTGGTGCAAAGCAACGAAAATGCTGTTAAATGTGAAACACATCTGCGTTTCAAGATGTGGGACGAATATCCAGCAAAAATTTGGTAAGCAAAGGCTCCAACAACATATTTATGTCCAAAGAATTGTTCCTGAGCCAGCGAACAACATTATATTGTAAATATTTGTAACAACAAACCACTGGAGATGATTTCAGTTGAATTCCATTAAAGGCGTCTGGTGACAAAGGATCCCGCCCTATAATTTTAGTTGTATAGATGGACAAGAAAAATGAAACCTACCTACATAAATCAACCCTTCAAAATCATGAAACTTTGTACCATCTGAAGTAAATAAAAGTCTATGTTCCGTAACACATAGTTTAATCAGATGATATTTGCAGTAAAAGTTATTCTTAAACTGGCTGAGACTTGTGCAGCAAGTGAATTTCCTTTTTTTTTTTTTTTTAATTAATTTTTTTACTGTTAATAATGCGAATGCCATATATATAAATTCATGTAACGTCCCATTATGTTACACAATAAGCTGTGATTAAATGAAAATTTTATATCTGGTATATATTTTGCAACGTTAGGTAAACTACAGTAACGCTGGTCATATTAATACGGAAGCCTTAGCAAAATTCAGGTGTTTTTTCATTAGTGAAGGCTTAACGTACGATGATAGCAACAGATTTGGGTGTTGCTTTGTTACTGTCGAGAACACGCTCTCCGAATTCCATTACTGTATAGAGTGCGTGTGCTTATCTCGTGGAGATGAGGAGTTAGTCAGTGAGAGACAAAGCCATATTTTACGTTAGCACGTCGGTTTTCACGTATGTCGATTAATTAATCTCCCAGTTACGTCAAGAGTTTGTCTCGAAATTCCCTGCATTACCCCTCCATCAAATAGTATCATCGTAATGACTGGAGTTAATGAACCTGTGCTACAGGCGCTAATTCCATCGTCCCAACGCTATTGATATCCTATTGTGTCGTTTGCAACGCATTGTCTCAGATCTTTTACTAGTTTTACCCAAAACATGTCACTGAGAACGGAGGATATGAATTAAACCTTTGAAATTCTATCCCCTAGATATTTTCTATCACCATGACTATTGCTAAGTAAACAATTTTCGTGCTCTATTAATAATACAATGGAGCCAACTGTCACTGGTAAATATACAGTCTCCCAAAGAAAAAGTTATATTTAAAAATGTTATTTCCAATAAAAAGTGTTCGTTATAAATTCCCGAGACAGTACTAATTGATAAAATTTGAATAATGCTGGTATTTAAGTAATAATGAAGAATTTTAAATACGTTTGTGCTAGCAAAGTACAATTACACTTCTTAAAACTTTTTATTTTCATTTTCTGAAAGTATTTTTACGTTACTTGTATTTTTTTACTATTTCGGAGTTGCAGCTGCAATGAGTTTTGATTAATATTAATACTTCATGCAACCCTTTTCTGATAATTTAAAATTACAAATCTCTGTAATCTTCAATTGTGAAATTATTGATTTCTCTCTGAGCAGGTAAATGTTACTGTCCGTATACGAAATATTGTGTACAATGTTCTCCTTTTAACGGTTTCCGTAATGACAACTTCCAGTTATCTAAACAGTTAAATTTGATACTTTTCACAATAGTTAATATTTCCCTTTGTTATTTTCTAAATTGTACAAGAGGTGATATTGATGTGACGCTTGGTGTAGAGACTTGTAAAATGATCCTGATCATAAATAAATATTACACTTTGTAAATAGAAGGACTCTTAATCTATGATTAAATGTTCACAGAACAATCACTGGAGTCAGTTACATCCATAAAATATCAGGGATTATGCACACGGAACGATTTTTTCGTTAGCAGTGTTTCATTACTATGTTGATAGAGTAAATAAAGTTGTGGCCTACTATCAAATATGTGAGACAATGTTTGTAGAGGAATCAATCAACACATTGCCTCCTCTTACGAATATCTCGCAAAAGTCCACGAAGATAGAGAAATTCGAACCCACAAAGATGCTTTTTAGCAAACTTTATTCCCGCAAAAAATACTCAACTGCAGTAGGAAAGATAGGTAGTGGCACTGTGGTACCGAACATAAATTATCACGCACCATAAGCCGACTTGCGGAGTATGGATGTAGAAGTGCATGTAGATGCGAAATCTGTGGCATGAGTTGTCCCCTATTATTAAAGAGAAGAGTGAGCAGGTAAGAACACCTACGAATCCACCCACCCACACAACCAAACACACACGTACATACACGTAAGAGCGCGCATTTGCACACACACAGACACACACAAACACACACACATATGCAGCATCACACCTATGACTTCATGGTACTTTTTACATAATAGCAAAGAGTGATTAAATTTTTAACTAATGCGCTTATTTTACGCATTGACTCTGAATGTATGAAAAACTCTGTGACTGTAACTTCTATTTCCGTAATAGCTTTATAATAATCCAATCATCACATCTTAAAGTAACGTTCACTCAGTAATGTGTAGTAAATACCATATCTCAGCGATTCAACGGTTTTCGGTTTACTAATGCGCCACAACTTAAAGACCAGCTAATAAAAACCTCGTCGGTCCACTTCATGACTCAATATAGCAGCGACTGTGCGTTCATGGAAACTAAAAATTCTTCCAGAGATATTCAGCAAATTTACGCATAGGTCACGATATACGCGTCTACTACTACATTATCGTCATATAGAAATCCAAGTTTGCTGCTCACAATATTTATTCAGCTTGTGCTGATTTTATAATCGTAATGGCGACAAAAAACCAAACTAAGAAAATGAATGCCATGCGACACTCACATTGTCAGATTGTCAATACAGATGAATTCCGGAGCGTAGCTGTCTTGCTGCTTCACTCTAGAAGAAGAAAAACCAGAGTTACGAACAAAAGGAATTCCGATCCTCTCTTCCTCTCAAGTAGGAAACACATAATGAATGGATATTAAATAATTATTACTGACCAGATGGGAACAAAGAAAGAAGGGGGTTTCTTTCATTTTTATCGCCGAAGCGAATATAGTGTTTCAAGGTGACACAAGTTTACCCACGATCCAGTGACGATGTCCCACGTTAACCTAAGCTATTGTACCATTTCTTGTCCAGTGCTGCATTACCGTTCCTCCTTCACCTCCCCGCCCTCTGCTCACCCTACCCTAGCTCTATTTCTCCTTGTTCTCCACATCGGGTTCAGGGGCCTGATATGAGACAATGTTTATCCTTCCATAGGAAGCGACTAAAAGGAGTTTCTTAGGTACTGGCAGTACTTCCCGGAATACAAATGGCATTAAGAGAGCCGCGGCGGCGTGGCCGAGTCATTCAGGCGCTATGCTGCGATGCGCGAGGCCGTTCCCCGTCTGGGGTTCGAATCCCCACTCCGGCATGGATGTTTCTGTCTTTAGAATAAGTCAGTTTATAAGTGGTTTGTAAGTTTAGGGAGTGATGACCCCGCAGTTAAGTTCCATAAGCTTAACAAACAATTGAATATTTCTTTGGCAATGAGTCACATTGTCTCTTGGCTTTTGTCTCGGGTTTTTCGACATACGTTGGTCTGGTGATTTTTCTGATGTTTCGTCAACACGAGAGGCCGAATTCCCAAAGATTCACGCTGCGTTTATGATGATGAAACGGAGTCAGACCTACGTATCTAACGTACCAACGGTTGAAGGATTTTCCATAGTCATTACAATTGCACTTTTCTCCTTGCTACCAGCAACGCTCGTTCGCTGAAGTGCGAGAATCCAGCAGTAGTTCACATCGAAGCTTTTCGCTTTCTTCCAAGGGTTTTGGTTGCTCAATATTATACCGGATGTAACAGAAATTATGCATGAGGGATTGATGAATTAGTCATTTAGTCCTACTAATCACTAAACCAATCGACCGAACAATGTCAACTGCAATCATAATTGACGTCGTTAACACAGGAACACGCTGGCGATGTTGTAGAGCTTTATTTCGAACAAAGTGCGCCGAATTCCATGTTCTGAAATAATGACGCTAGAAGCTGCTTTGTATTCTCCCGTCACATGTGCTATAAAGGGGACAAGCCTCCAACCACCGGCTTCTATGACGCGGAACTGGAACTCGGCAATTTCATATGTTCTCGAGGCTTCAACGTCCTTTCTCCAGTTTCCGTGACTGCAGCAAGTGGGAATATGACCAGCTTCATCGTTCCTGAAATGATAGTTTCTACATACAGCGCCAAAATTACATGCTACTTGTGAAAGTAGATAATGTTAGTCAATTTCTCTGCTTTCAGTTTAATAAATGTAGCTGCTGTTCTGGTTCAAATAGATAATGTTACAAGAATCGAAAAAAAACCTTCTCTTTAAGCAACATATCACAAATTTGGTTTTTACAGTAAGACCTAGGTTTCCTGTTACAAACTGATATTTCGTTTGCATAACTGAAACGTATCCCAAATATAAGACCCAAGCAAAGGGAAAAGCATCGAGTTCTTAAGTTATAAATATTCTACATAGAGCGAAAAGTAATCTCATTGCTGACCGAAGTGACAACCGATTTAGGAAGTTTTTACCATCAATTACAAGAACTCTGAGAACTCTTACACAATTTTATTTGGATTTATGAAATTCATAAATAAGAAAAACTAAACATACATTGGAGTAGTTATGCACAGAAATGGAAATTTTTTGATGAATGACGGCAATGAGGGTACCAAGTTTCTTCTTCTACGATGTAAGAGTTGCAATATTGTCGCACTAGATGAATAACTGAAATGAAATCGTTCATTCGTTAAGTCAACACGGCAACACGCTGGCGATATTTTAGAGCTTTATTTCGAACTATGTGCATTTCCACTTTAAAGGTACAAAATAAAATAAGGAAGGTAATATTCTAAATTCAAAGTGTTTCTCGTGTGTTTTCTATGTTCCACAGAAA
Source organism: Locusta migratoria (assembly GCA_026315105.1). Classification (NCBI taxonomy): domain Eukaryota; kingdom Metazoa; phylum Arthropoda; class Insecta; order Orthoptera; family Acrididae; genus Locusta; species Locusta migratoria. The sequence goes on along the minus strand of CM048745.1, from coordinate 463,235,089 downwards.
GCTGGTGCTTTTCTCCTCATATCAACAGATAAGTAATTGGGGATTATAAGATCATCTCCCGAGAGTGTTAGTCTAGCAATACTTGGCAGACTGAGTGGTCAATCCGCACTACGGTGGAGGTCATCCTTGGGCGAACCTTGCCTGGAATAAAATCAAAAATGCGTAATAGATATAGAAGTTCTACAGACACAACAAATGGCTGCAAATTTTACCAATAAATTTTAGAAGTTACGAATCTTGCGTGTGCATCATCACATTTCTTATTGGATGAAGAATTTTAGTTGAATTATTCACCCCTTTGGACGATATTACAACACGTAGACTGTAGAAGAAGAAACGTACGTCAACCATTCAAGAGTAGAATTCCCTTTTCATCCATACCTCTGCTGCGCTCTGTCATTAACGGTAGTATTTCTAATAAATTTTAAAAATTCACAAGTAATTAATTTTTAATTGTCTTAGTTATTTTAATTTCTGCTAACGAATTTTTAAGTCTGCATATAATTTAGGCAGAATCGTCACCTTGTACTATAGCTTACGAGATCGATATATTTATCTTGCTTGAGTTTTATGTTGGCGAAATAATTCGAAATTTAGGTCGTACCGTAATTAAAACATAAAGGTTGAGAAACGTGGCCAAAAAGTCAATGAAGAACTGCACATTTTGCGACCACATTGTTGATTTTTGTTGTGCTCTTCAGTCCGCAGACTGATTTGAGGCAGCCCTCCACGCAAGCCTGTCCTATGCAAGCCTCTTCATCTGAGAATAGGAACGGTAACCTACGTCCTTAAGAATCTGCTTACTGTACTCGTCCCTCGTTCTCCCTATTCAATTTTTACCCCACACATTTGCTTCTAATGCGAAGTTGACGATTTCTTGATGTCTCATAAATGTTTCCCACCGCTCTATATCTTCTCTTACGATATGCCAGAAATTCATTTCCTCTGCAATGCGGCTAAACAACTCCTCATTAGTTACGTGATCTACCCATCGAATTTTCATCACTCGATCCTAACACTACGTTTCAGAAGCTTCAATCTTATTTTTGTCTGAACTCCTTATCGTCCAGGTTTATCCCATACAAAGCTACACTACAGACAACTGCTTCCAGAAAGGACTTCCGAACATTTAGCGTAATATTGGGTGTTAACAAGTCTCGCTGCTTCAGATACGCTTTACTTCATAGCCATTCTGCATTTTACATCTTATTTACTTCCGCCATCAGAAGTTATTTTACTACCCAAAATCAAAATTCATCTACCAATTTTTTTTTTGCCTCTTTAACTAATCTAATTCCTTTAACATCGCCAGATTTTCTGAAGCTACATTCAATAATCCCTGTTTTACTCTTGCCTTTCAAGTCACTTTCCATCCCATTCAATTGCTCTTCCAGATCGTTTGCTGGTTTTGCAGAATTACTATGTCAACGGCAAACCGCAAAGCTTTCGTTTCTTCTCCTTGAAATTTAATTCACACTCCAAATTTCTCCTTGCATTCCTTTACAGCTTGCACAATTTACATATCGAACAACATGGGGGAAAGGCTACACCCCTGTATTACTCCATTCTCAAACTTTGCGTCCCTTTCATGTTGTTAGGCTCTAATAACTGCTGTCTTGATTTGTATAAGTTGAATGTAACTCTTCGTTCCCTGTATTTTACCCCTGATACTTTCAGAATTTCGAAACATATATCACAGTCAACATTAAAAAGCTTTCTCCAAATCTACAAATTCTAAAAGCGTAGGTATGTCTTTCTTTAGACTGTCTTCTAAGGTAAGTCTTAATGTGAATATTGCCTCCCGTGTTCTCATATTTCTCTTAAATCCGAACTGATCTACCCTAAGGTCTAATTCCAATTCACAAGTTTTTCCCTTTCGCCTGTAAATAAATATCAATTTCTAAATTTACCCGACGTTTCGGCCGTTACTGGTAGTGGCTTTGCTCAGCCTGTTTTTCTGAGACACAACGCAATCCTAAGGAATGTTATTTGCAATAGTGGTAGAAAATTTGAGCAGTTTGATGAACTGACAGAGCGGTCGCAAATCCTGTACAAAAATGACAGTGGCAGACAGTCAAAAGTCTACTGTTTTGATTACTTAATCTGCTTTCTTCGCCTATATTCGATAAAATGACACCTCATTCTTGTCTGCTCTGCTTGCACTCCAAACCCTACCACATCCACAGCCGCATCAGGTGGCATTCATGTTTTCAGTGGCCAATGGTCATATTGCTTAGCTCATTGTATGTCAGAGCTAGCTGTTTACACATATGATATGATGAGTGATAGACAAAGGATGTAAAATAGATTTCGTATTTCTAGATTTTCGGAAGCCTTTAGACACTGCATCTCACGAGCGTCTTCCAACCAAACAGCATGCTTATGAAATACCGTCACAATTGTGGGTCTGGATTCGTGTTTTTCTGCCAGACAGAACACAGTACGCCGTAACTGACGGAAAGTCATCGAGTAGAACTGGTGACATCTGGCGTTCCACAGGGAAGTGTTATAGAGCCCCTACTGTTCTTTATTTTTATAAACGATTTAGGAGACAATCTGAGTATCTCTCATCGGTTGTTCGCGGATGATGCTGTCATTTATCGGTTAGTAAAGCGTTTGCATCTGCATGGAGAGAAAAAAAATTAAAATTGACCCTTAATAATGAAGTGTGAAGTCATCCATATGCTCACTAAAAAAGCCCGTTAAACTTCATTTACATGATTCATCAGTCAAAACTACAGGTCGTACCTAAGAGTAACAATTACAAACAACTTAAATTGGAAAATACTTTAGTCAAAGCCAACCAAAGCCTAGGTTTCATTGGCAGAACAATTAGAAGATGCACATGTTCTACTAAAGGTACTGCATACACTACACTACCTATTTTGGAATATAGCTGCGCATTGTTGGTCCCCACCAAATGGGACTGACAGACAATTTAGAGAAAGTTCAGAGAAGGGCAGCTCGTTTTGTACTATCGTGATATAGAGGAAAGAGAGTCACAGAAATGATGCACGAGTTGGAGTGGAAATCTGTACAAGAAAGGCGTTATTTACATACATGTGGCGTCTATTCCAAAAGAACAAACGTCATTTCTGATTCTGCAGTTGTATTGTTTATATATTCACAGAATATATAACTGCGAATGGGCAAAGCTGAAAATTTGTTCCTCAGCCGGGATTCGAACCCGCCTCTCCTGCTTTCTAGGCATCTGCGCTCAGTCCTACACCACTAGGGACACAGTGCCCAGCGCACCTGCAAGGACTACCTAAGCACACCTCTCGTCAGGCACAAATTTCCAGCTTTACCCAGCCCACAGTACTCAAACTCGTAGTCACTATGTACTAATTTCCGTACGAGTAAGAGCTCCAAACTAGCCCACCCCTCCCCACTAACGAAAGGATCATGAAAATAATAACAGCTGCAGGAACAGAAGTGACGTCTGTTCTTTCGGAATAGACGCAACATATAATATGCCAGTGACAGGCCATGATCCTTTCGTTAGTGGGGAGGGGTGGACAAGTTTGGAGCCCTTACTCTTACTGGAATTAGTACATAGTGACTACGAGCTTGAGTACTGTGAGCAGGGTAAAGCTGGAAATTTGTGTCTGACGGGGGGCGTGAAGCTGTGGTGATCTCTGTGTCCCCATTGGTGTAGGGGTCAGCAGGAGACACGGGTTCGAATCCCGGGTGGGTACACGTTTTTAGCTTTGCCCATTCGCAGTTGAAGTCATATATTCTGTGAATATGAAGGCGTTATTTGTTGCGACGAGATCTATTTGCGAAATTTCTTTCACCATCCTTCTCTTCCGAATACGAACATATGCTGCTAGCGCCCACCTACATAGGAAGACATCATGAACATCAGATCGAAAAATGGAAGGATTTAGGTGTTCCTTTTTCCCGCGAGCTATTAGAGAATGGAGCCGTAGAGAAATATCATAAAAGCGGTTCGATGAACCCTCTGCCATGCCCTTTAATGTGGCTTGCAGAGTAATTAAGTAGATGTATATGTAGATGGTGCATCTGCGCTGCAAACCAGCTAGGAATTGACGAGCGATCTTACTAAAGATTCATCTTTATACTCGTTGATTGGATGAAAACGTTGGGGAGCACCATCGCATTTCGCGTCCTTCTGATCACGGAGAACGTACATGGAATTTCTAATATCTTTGGCCAACGGGCGGGATGGGGGTTCGCTTCGGCGCTGACGACGTGCGCACGTGACGCGCTGTCGCTGTTCCTGGGCTGTCAATGGCGGCCGTGATGGATGAGGCCGCTCCCCCTCCACACATCCGTCACGCCGCCCCATCCCCAGACACCTGCTCAGGCACTTCCGGTTTCACTCGCGGAACTTTTTGTCTTCTTCCGGGAGCAATGCCTTGCAGTCTCATTTATCAGGGCTTCAGATTATCACCACTTCCAGCGCTGTAAGAGGCGATCGAAATGTTTCCTTGTCATGAATCAGGGTTCAGGAAACATCGTTCGTGTGAAACTCAACTTGCCCTTTTCTAACATGACATCTTTCGATCCATAGATGAAGAGTAACAGACAGGTAGTGTTTTTCTCGATTTCTAAAAGGCATTTGACACGTTACCACCACAGAGCATAGGAGCACAGTAACACATACAGAAAACAAGCCCCCTAAAACACTGTCAGGCGGTTCCCTGGCTTAGTACCGGTAGACCACACTAGAGGCACTTGGCACTTCTGAGGGTGCCTCTCGCACATCAGAGGGAAGCGTGGAGGGGAGGCTGAGGGGAGAGCTCGTGCCGCCTGCCACGAGGCCACGGCTTGCTGGCGTTTGAGGGGAACAGCCGCTACCTGCCGCCTGCTCTGGCCAGTTTAAGGGGCTGCTTCTGACCTCAGCGCCATCATGGGACATCTTACAGAACTGCTTCAGCACCCCCGCCCCGCACCCCGCAGCGTGACCTGGCCCTTACGGAGGTTTCCCGTCTGTATATATTTGTCTGTGATAGAAGGCAGTAGAGGTGTCTTCCCCATGGCGAGTGACCGGTAGGCGTGTGCTCAGCCGCTCCACCCTCTGAGTACCAACCATGCCTAGCACACCACCGATCTCCCTTTTTTTTTCTCTAGATCTACTTGTTTACTCACCACCATCTCTCGCCTTTCTAACAAATTTGCTTTATATTTGTTAGTTGACAGGTTAATTATATAAATGTGTCAATAAATCCTTACATATTCCAAAAGAGGATGTAAGTTTGTGTACTTTCCACATTTCCTCATAAACTACTGAACTGATTTCAATCAAACTTGGTACGCATGTTCCTTACTGTCAGTCAACAATCGCCGTGCGGGTAAAATCCACCTACCTTTCAAGGGGGTGTGGGTGGGGGTTGAAAAATAGAATAGCCCTTGACGGGTGGGTAACCACAATGAATTGAATTGAAAATGGTATTCGTGCTGATCTTTTTGGATAAAATGCACATTCAAATGGTGATCTTTTTTCTCGGTCATTAATTGATTTTTTGATAGGGTTGTTGCTATTAATTTAATATTTATTGGTACTATAAATCTAGAAATAATTCTAGTTATTGGTATTATATTTTTCTTGATATTTTCAAGCTTTTTACACTAGCTTCTCAAGCTTTATACACTAATTGAGAACGAGAACACTTAGCGACTTGTAAGAAACTTTACACACAGTTTCAAACATTCACCAGAGCTTTTGTCATCGACAACCGCTACAAAATGATGAGATAAAAAAGTTTATGGCTCGTTTTTCGCTTTTCATGCAGTAAAACTATGGAAATAAGCTACAATTCTTGAATTCTACAATAGTAACTGAATTCGGTAGTTATTTTACAGATATTATGCACATATGCTACTGAATGTACTTAAGAAATTATATCACTGTTCGAGTCGTAGTTCAGGAGTTGTTAAGTCATAAACAAGAGTTGACTGAAAATACTGCCGCATCTTACGACGCGTGAATAATCAGACTTAATTCATGCACTACTTCAGAATGACAGCACTTGGATGAGTTACGATATAACTTGGCTCGTATCTGAAAACTTTTACGAAACGTTTTCTTGGTGACAACCCCTTCAAATCATGAACTGAAAGACGTTCCTCGCTTACTGATTTTCCCCTGTTCATCCAGTAAAACTACTGCATTTTTGTTTAATCTACCGAACCAAACTGCGTGGTCATCAGTCTGTAGCCTACAAACTACTTAAACCTATGTAAACTAACCTACGGACAAACACACAAACCCATGCCCCAGGGAGGACTCGAACCTCCACGGCGAGCAACCGTGCGCTCCGCAGCGAGGTGCTGTAGACCGCTAGGCTACTCCACCGCGGCACATTTGGTTTGACATTAAATTTATTACGTCTGGATTAATATCCGTATTTTTGTAAGGTTCTTCAGACAGTATCCACATAATTATATTACTGAACATACCTTCGAAATTAAAAATTAATGCTACACACAGTTAAGAAAGAAAGATGTTTCTGAAAAATTGATCAAAAAATCACCGTTCTCTGTCTGAATGAGATTTTTCTTTTTTAATATTTTCTAAACTAGCCACTTTTAGTTGTAGACTCTTATGTTTAAGTGTTATATGCCTCAATTTTTTTCCTTGTTCAGATTTTTATTTTTTTATTTTTTTTATTTTTTTTATTTTATTTATTTATTTTTTTTTTTTTTTTGCGTATTTCAAGTTCTTCTGTAGCTGTTTACAAATCAGTTTTTGGAATTTTTGCAGGTATTGTGACGAAATCAGCGAGATAACACGCTTTCGAACTTTTCTTACTTTTAAGTCTATGTTCATAGCTGTCCCGCAAATATCGATAGAACTGCATCTTCTAAACAGAGAAATTCTGTCAAAATCATCTCCTTTGAAATTGACACTGCAAAGACGGCTGTGATTTGTAGGTTTCCAGTTATCCCTCTTTATTGCTCGAATACATTTTTTTCGCAGTTCTGATTCTTTAGGAAAACAGTGAAAAGTAATTTTTATTCCCCCTGATCCGTTTGTTTTCTTTTTCGTGTTGTTACATCCATACGCTACACACTGCCACATGCTGAAGTCTGTCTGCATCAGACAGACTTACGTTGTATCTATAAACTGTAACTCGAACAGTTCAAATGTTCAAATGTTTGTAGATCTATCGGACCAAACTGCCTGGTCATCAGTCCGTAGCTTACAAACTACTTAAACCTAGGTAAAGTAACCTAAGGACAAGACACACACACCCATGCCCCAGGGAGGAGTCGAACCTCCACGGCGAGCAACCACGCGCTCCGCAGCGAGACGCCTTAGATCGCTCGGCTACTCCATCGCGGCAACTCGAACAGTAAACGAAACTAGTAAGTGAATGGAAAGTACTAATGAATGGCAGCGCAGCGGGAAATACGTTGTAGGCCCAGGCGTAGCTTACGAGATGTCCCCAGGCGCTGGTACTCAGCGATTGGGGCAAGCTTGACAGACATCGCACGCCCGAAGGCAGCTCTACTGCCTTCTATGCTGTGTTGACACCACACTGCAGACTGCTAACGAAGATACGAGCATTTGGAATAAGTTCACAGATTTGTGACTGGCTGGAAAATTTCCGCAGTACGTTCTTCTCGACGGCGAGTGTTCATCAGAGACGAGTGAATCGTCTGGCGTGCCCCAGGCGAGTGTGATAGAACCGTTATTATTTTCTGTCTATGTACATAATCTGATGGACACAGTAACGTATTTGCGGCTGTTTGCTGCTGATTCTGTGGTGTTTGGAAGGGTGTCGACTTTCACTGACTGTAATAGCATAAAGGATGACGTAGAGAAAATATCTAGTTGGTGTGAAGAATGGCAGCTAACTCTAAATGTAAAAAAAAAAGTAAGGTGGTGCATATGAGTAGGAAAACAATCCTGTAATGTTCGATAACAGCATTATTAGTGAGTTTCTTGATCCAGTCGCGTCGTTCAAACACCTAGGCGTAACATGCAGAGCGATATGAAATGGAGCGAACGTGTAAGGACAATAGTAGTGAGTAAGGCGAACAGCCATCTTCGGTTTACTGGGAGAATTTTGGGAAGATGTACTTCATCTGTAAAGGAGACTGCGTATAAAACGCTTGTACGACAACGTCTTGAGTGTTGCTCAAGTGTTTGGGACCCGCAGCAGATCAGTTTAAAGGAGGACATGGTAGCAGTTCAGAGCTAGTCTCGTTACTGGTACGTTCAACCAAAGGGCGAGTGTCACGGAAATGTTTCGGGAACTCAAATGGGGATCGCTGGAGGAAAGAAGACGTTCTTTTCGTGAAATTCTGTTCAGGAAATTTAAAAGGCCCGAAAGCTGAGTGCAGAACGGTTTTCTTGCCGCCAACTTATATTTCGCGTTAAGATCACAAAGGCCAGAGAAATTAGGGCTTGTACAGAGGCATATAGACATTATTTGGGATTGGAATAGTAAAGAAAATGCCTGGTAGTGGTACAATGTACCCTCCGCCACGTACCTTACATTGGATTGCGGAGTATACATGTAGATGGCGTAAATGTAGCGCTTACTAAATGTAGTACGACTCAGAGGCTCATACACAAGCACCGACATCTAACCAAAGATTCGTGAGACTATGCATGTCTTCGGGACGTGTGTGAAGTAAGAACGAAACCATGAATTAAGGCAAGGTTATTACCTAATTCGTCCCAACAGAACCAATGTGCAGTTATTCTTTTCGCGTTGTCTAAGGCTTAATATTAGCATACATCCTTCAGACAATGTGGCAAGTGTGTGTAGGCCTACTAGTTATGGAGTACTGCGTGAATTCAGTGCTGTACACGCAAGACGCCCTTCCAAAAGGATTACAGTTTCATCTGATACAAGCTATTCAAGTCCCTTCAAGATAGAAAAGTTTTGTTCTTTGTTTTTCGTTTAACGCTTATTTCGTAAAATGTTTGGCCCGGTCACTATCAATGGATTCTGTATATCTGATGTGGAGTTCTGTTTGAAATGATTCAGGTAATGGAACTGATATGAGGCGATGCACCATTGAATGGAAAGCTGCATTTTTATAACCGTGTGGATTTCGTGAGCCAGCGGGGATAACTTTATCAGTTACTATGTATTTTCTGTAAATACCAAGTGTTTCTTTGTGCCGATATCAATAGTTACATCTTTTATAGAAGATCCTCCTTGCGACTTTAATTTTGTTACAAACTCTGTACACACCAGTGCTGCTCAAGAACGTTATTTAATAAACAAGGAAATTCTATAAATCGACTTCGTAATGTGACGATCTCTGAAACCTCTATTTAAGCGGTCAGGGCATATCCATTTAAACGCCATTTTTGTGCTCCTAACGAACGAAAGCCAGAAGCTACTTTGAGAAAACTACTGGTGAGTCCAATCGGTGGCGGCGATCTTTGATTATTAGTGGCTTTTTGGCGGGGCAGCTTCTTTGTTGTGCCCCGGCAGGTGCTGTGTGCCGGCTGACAGCATTGTTATAAATAACAAATCTTAATAAACCGCCACTTCGTCAGTAGTTCTTACGGTCTCATGTTGAGCATTTATTAAGGTTTACGTTTCTTATGCATCGACATGGCTTCTAAAAAGCGTAAAATTCATGATGAAACTAGGAAGTATTTTCAAGTGGTCTGAACAATATGGTTTTACGATTCCTGATAGGCCTCATCAGCAATTTCATAAAAATTTTCCTATGGGTAGTATTGTCAAGAAAAACTTCAAGCAAATGAAGGTGACTGCCGTTTCATTTCTTTAAGTATTAATTCAGACTAATATGTACCTCCTTTGAACCAAAGCAGGTACCAAGAAATCCAGGAAAATTCTTTTACTCTATAAATTGAGGTAAAGATTAACAGAGAAGTTGTAATATTTGTGAAAGTTGCGTGTAATGTTCATATTGTTTTCCCTACCAGGCTTTCACATTCCTTTCTTCTGTACGGCACCTCACTTAAATGGCCGTGAGTTCTAAGGCGACATGCTACAGATTTTTCTGGTCTCTACCTGTCGGAGGGAAGTACGAGTCCTCTCTCGGGCAAGGTTGTGTATGTGTTGCCCTTGGCGTTAGATAATTTGAGTTTGTCAGCAAAGGGACCGTTAACCTCAAGAGTTTGGTATACAAACATTTGAACATTTTGTCTGCAACGTGAGTTTTGAATCGTTATTGACTAATTACTGTGCATAATTCATTCGTTAGCCAATTTCAGCATCAACAAAGAATAAAGAAAACTATACGGTTCTTTAAATTCAACAGCAAACGTAAGACTTCTTTTGAAACCTTTATATCAAAGAACGAGAAGAGATTCGTTTGAAGGGACTGCAACCTTCATCATTTCTTTATTTTTATTGCTTTCTTGAGAGCGAGTCACAGCTAAGCCTTAATAGGCCAGATATACGAATTAAGGGCAATTAAAATATTTTTTGCAAATGACAAATAATGCATAATAGTGGTAACATTCACGAGTTATGACTGACAGGTAGCAAAAAAAAAAAAAAAAAAAAAAAAAAAAAAAAAAAAAAAAAAAAAAAAAAGGCCAGCTAAAACAGCTGACTCTAGAACAACTAGTTACGGTCATCAGAATGCAACACTGTATGTCAGAATCTGTTTATTATTTTGTTGTGTGTATGCTTACAATGTTATGTTACTCGATTGCTTCGATATTCTTTTGCATGTAATGTAATATTTGTGTGATGGTCTTTGATACTGTGTTCTGTATGAATATTTTTGTATTTGTATCGCAGAAAGAGCAGGAGTAGAGTAGCCATGGAGACGCTGAACTGGCCGGCCGCGGTGGCCGAGGGGACTGAGGCGCTCCAGTCACGGTCTGCACAGCCACTACGGTCGGGGGTTCGAATCCCCCCTATTATGTTCCAGCCTGGCTATTAATTTTTGAGATTAACAAATTTACAGCAGGAAGTGGTTTGAATTTAGAAGCTATGAAAGATCCCAATAAGTAAATTAAGGGGAAAATTATTACATGCATTTAAATGAAATGGTAAGCTAATTAACGGTGGAGTGTTGTGCAGGCAGAACATTACAAAAAGAATCGACGAGCAGTTACCTTTAACAATAGATCTATCGGTGGTTGAAATTTGGCTGTAAATGAAATTTTAATAATATGATAACCACTCGCCGAACAGTGGATGGCAGTTCGTCAATATTAAACTACGACTCGTGTAGCAAACAGTAAAGTAAGATAAGTGACATGATATAAATCGGATAGGAATATTACGTAAGTCAAACACATCGGACTTCTAAAAATTTACAAGAAAATCGACTGCAGGTTCTATTGCCAGTAAATGATAATATTATGGAATAAATTTTGAAGCAAGACTGGCAGGCTACACGAAATATCACCATTCAATATTAACTAAAAACTATGCCATCCATTGTTGCGGTGATTCAACAAGGCTGAAAAAGACATTATGGGCGGAGGGAGGATAGGGCAAAATTATTAATAAAAATTCATAAGTGCGAATTTAAGTGAGAGGTGGGGGTTTATTTATAATGCTTTGGTGAGGCGAGAGTCAACAGCCGTAATATATTTCATAAAATGCATTTTTATAAAAACCATCAGCTGTTTATTAAAAACCTTATTCATCTACTAGTTTCGGTCATGGACCATCTTCAAGGATAAAAAGGTGTTAACAGAGAATGGTAAAATACATCAAATAAAATAATACAACTGAGATACACAGGAGTCAGTACAACTAAAAGTGTAAGTGTACTGACTCCTGTGTATCTCAGTTGTATTATTTTATTTGATGTATTTTACCATTCTCTGTTAACACCTTTTTATCCTTGAAGATGGTCCATGACCGAAACTAGTAGATGAATAAGGTTTTTAATAAACAGCTGATGGTTTTTATAAAAATGCATTTTATGAAAGTTTATTTATAAATTTAAGATACGCGCACATCACATATATTTACCTGAATGTACATAATAGCGGCCACATAAAAAATAATATAGTACAGTTCCAGTCTGCAAGATGCTATCGCTACGAAGTACAAACCAAGAGTGTCTTCTTTCTTACAAAAAAATTGAAAGTGTTGTTCCTAAGTTTTCTTTCTCTGACTTTCATAGATAACTATTTTAACATGCCGAAATAATATAAAAATACAAAACTTTCTCTGATAATATCGGGGAAAGGAAAACGTGTCATTATACGGCCCCCTTTGGCACGGCTGAGGTATGATACAGAATCCGTGACAAACAAGCATTGTGTCAAGGCTAGTTTCATAGAACACAAATACATCGAATATTACATAAGATAATAATGTAAATTACGTATAATACACATAACATAAGTACAACATGGGTCAGTCTTTTGGAATATTCGTTTTTCAGAATTGTTTTCTCAATAACATATCGTGTTTCGTCGTATTACAGTCTATTAACTTCGATGGATGTCTATAGTACAGAAAGTTGCATCAAATCACTTTATTGATTATGAAGTTGTACTGTCTGTAGGTTGAATTTCAGTAACGGCGGCGACGGCTCGAGGTTGTTGCGTTGGTACTGGAGGCGGGAGCAGCGGCAGCGAGCGGCTTCCTTTATTGCGCACGGATTGTGCGCGTGGGCAACAGCGGTTCGTGATGGATCGTCAGTTCAGCGCCCCTCGCTCGCACCGTCTCATTGCAATTTTAGCTCATGAAAAGAACAAAAAGATTGGGGTTAGCAATGTCTACTGCACTAGGATAACTATTTATTTTTTTTTTCTGCAAAGAATGCACACTTGATTAGTTTCCTTCATTCACACATTGTCTGGTGCATGAGTGTTTTTTGTGCATTCGCAAAAGCTATTACGTGATTGAATTGCGATTATTGGAGGAGATATCTAGGTATATATATGTGTGTGTGCGCTCTTGTTGGTAAAGGATAAAATGAACAAACTGACATGAACATACGCCAGATATTATACAAAAAAAAATTTTTTTTTTAGCTTTCAATACAAATGACGTATGTCCATGACTCTGATACTAGCAGGTTATTTGCCTAATATTTATCTTACTTTCCTATCTACATATGCATTTTGGTGCTATATACATGACTATTTACATAATGCCTATCATGAATACTAGTCATTGATCAGAATGATTATTTATGTTGATCGTACATGCGATCTTTCAAGGCAAAAATGTTAGATGTTTCATAATTTACTATCTATCATACATATAAATACATGGGGTCACAAGAAATGGAAAAATTATCTGGAATATCTTACATATTATGGCATCTGATTTAAATTTATGCTAACATTTTAAAGTATCTTATTTGATTCTATATTAATATTTTTGTTATCGCTGAATAGATTCAGTCTCTATTAATGCTAACGCAGCGTGCTGCGAGTCCATACATTTTTTTCATATTTTTTATTTGATTAATATTGTCCGTTAGACGGTGTTGTAAGAGCTTTGTTTGCATAGCGCTGTCAACAATCAGTAATGACGTCACATCGCGCCACTGGTTCAGCTTCAGTCTATGCCTACGTTGCATCGTGGCAGGATCGCGCGGTATGACTTCCGTAATTTTAATCGTACTGTTTCAAACTGCAACACATTTGGGATTACAGTGTGGTGTGTTTTAAGGAAGGAGTGTCCAGTTTGCACTCGCCGAGGGTCCACACTTCACACCGGTGGGTGAGTACCACATTACGTTTTTTTGTCTGTTTGTCTGCAGCAGGCGAGGTTCGTACGTCTCGTGGAATTCACATCACCTAGCAGTGTCTCTGAATTATCACACGGCACTGTTCTCTTGTTCATATGCGTACGTTTATTAATTGATTCACAGTATGTAAGCACGTCAATTAAACGTCCTGCGTGCGCATTATACATCTTTTTATTTTTATGATTGATTCCCGTGAGCGTTTATGGTGGCGTTAGAATGCGTCTTTATTCACCATCACGCACTGTTCAAACTAATTTATCACTTTAATTTATTTATCGGTCCTCTTAGGCCTGTCTTTTAATTTTTTTAAATTGTTCTAAACACTGTTAATTCACTGGACAGCGTCTTTTCGCGGGGTGATAACGTTTGAAATTTGCACTTTCTGTAGCGCGAAAGTCGTTGAACGTCTCTTAACTATAATAAAATCACTTGTTGGCGTCTTTCACTGCACTTAACACATCTGTGCTTATTGCTGTTTCACACGGTCTCCTAATCCACATGTCCTATTCAAATAACTAGCTTCACTGTTCTCTCTCAAATAGTTTCGATTTAATAAGACGTTGACTAAAGGACTGTCAATCATTAACATCCAAATCACACAAAATCATATCTCTCTTACAAAATTCATTTCATTAGCTATTTAACAGATATAAAAATCTTTACAATTTACGAAATACATAAGCATGCTTTGATATTGAGCATAACATTGACCATATGTGGTTTGCCTATGCTCATATCAGTTTGTTTTGTGATAATGCTGTTTTCAGCCTTGTTTATCCGATACACTCTGCACGTCACCTGTCGTAACGTTTTAAAGTCCGTAATCCGTGTTGTGTTACCCTGGTGGTCATCAATATAAGTAATCCAGACACACATAAAATATTGGCATTAAACATTCAGACACACAAAAAAATATATACAAGTCAAGGCAAGACAAGATCAGGCCCGGCCGTCGTGTTAGATACAAGTTAGATTTCGCGCTATTTGTGCGGCAGAAGTACAGTTAAAGAAGGAAGACTGAGGACAGAGTAGTTAGAGGAATCTCGCTAATTCTACTTGCAGAATATCAATTTTATCAGACTACAATCGTTACAGCAAAGATCACTCCTAACGTCAATTCGCGAGCAAACAAAGTATAAATCATCGGTCCTAGCATCGGAAAGCCCTCATCTTGTCACGCCATCCGTATTCTTCGAATATTCGCGACCATGCCTGGAAAAGATAGGTAATGGCACTCAGATATGCTTTTGTATTCTTGTATGTGTGTCCCTGCGTCGTTCTGTGTTCATGTCGAAAGTTAGTAAATCCTTCATTTAAAATGCACCTCCAGCGGTGGCTGCCACACATACTCTTCGTTTCTTCTTGCTGAAATAAAAGTTCTTATATATAGGCTTAAGTCTACGGTGTTTGAGTAGTAAATATTCCATACCATGCTATGTTGTGAAATTTCATGTGTTTCTCGAAATGTGTGGTTTGTCAAACAAAACAATTGCATAACCTAAGCAAATGATAAGTTTTTCTACCAGCTGCATTACTCAAGTAAATCTTAAAATTTTTACATCAATGAAGTGTGATAAAGGAAAGAAAATATCTTTAAGTTAACGATGTGGTAAAAAATTATCTCTGTTAAGTGTCAAACAGCGCTTTATATAGCAATTAAATAGTGTGTACCCTGCATCTTAAATTCTTTGCATAGTCTGCAGTTGTTGCTTACGACATCGATTAAGCGGAGAAAATTTAAGTTCGTTCTTACTTATGCAGATGGTATGCGTGCAAGCTTGTATTGTCATGCAACATGATTCTACGTGTTTTGTTTGTCAGCTGATCATTCGCATAAAAGTTAGCAAAATCTCTATAGCTTGGTGTATCCTTCCCTGGTAGCATAAATAGTTATAGCAAAAATAATTTTTAGTGGGCAAACGAGATTTCATATTCTTCTCTCTCCTATCACAACAAACTACATTACTTGTCCCCGTAAGTGACTATCCAAAATTTGGTCGGGAAATAATGCATATAAGTGGTACGTGTGCTTGTACACTCCACGTCCAATGAATAAATAAAGATTCCCGATCACAAACCAGAATAAATCACCTACTTCTTCCAAGCAACACATATATAAATATACACGCAAACATAAAATATTACTCCTACACAAAATATTACCCACGTCAAAATATATTGCTATTACGTCTTTAACTGCCCATATCTGTGTAAGTGTGGTAACTTACATCTGTTTACTTATTATCCATTGAATGATTGTGCCAGCTGACAATAAATATTAGGCACTTACCTGCGATCTTGCTCGTCGCGCGGTGAAGTTCTGACGCATGACATGCTTGATGCTTACACAAATAAATATAAATAATGCCGTTTAATGCACACAGACGTTCATATTAAGCGTGAAATCTTTTTAAATCTTTGTGTGGGTACAGACCTTTAATCTCTCCAGTATTTATGTATGCTAAAAGATATCTGCCTCGGTGTGGAATCTGTTCAATTCTGTACGGTCCGCTATACATATGCTGCCACTTCTTATTCTGCTTATGTATAACTGATGCTTTAGGATGTGTGCGAATTAAAACAAATACCACCAACCACAATGACAACGTTTGCTTGTAAGACTTCAGATAGATTCCTTCTACAAGTTGTGTGTTCCTGCATAAATTCATCTTTAATGTCTACACCATCATTAAACCTCAGTATTTGAACTCTCGAGT
This sequence comes from Locusta migratoria, assembly GCA_026315105.1. Lineage (NCBI taxonomy): Eukaryota > Metazoa > Arthropoda > Insecta > Orthoptera > Acrididae > Locusta > Locusta migratoria. The sequence continues at coordinate 463,218,731 of CM048745.1, read as the reverse complement.
ATCTTGTGCCCCCACTGAATTCACCGCTCAAACTCGGAGGGCGTGAAAAGAGCGATTTCAGTTTGTTTGGGTACCTGATGCGGTTTGGGCAGGTTCCGTAACTTCAGATATTGTCACGGTAGATTGTGGTGGTGCACAAGTCGTTTGTTGTCCGCAGTCAGTCGTTATCCATGCCACCGGCACGTAGTCTGTCTGTCGATTGTCACTGGGTGGGGAATGGTTCGGATATTGTCTACCTGTGTACGTGTTTTGTTGTGTATTCCCCATGTTAAAATTCCTGCCCCCGTTTCGATTATTATTCCAGTTGTTTCCTCTATTACTATACCCTGGATGGTACCTATTGTCTGTTCTTTGCCTTGTTACATTGCCCCCTTTGTATGTTTGTCTGTTAGAATTACTACCACCCCCGTTGTATGTTTGTCTTTGAGCCTGTGAGTTTGTGTCATAGCGGTTAACATGTGGTGCCAGAGTATTTGTACGCGACTGTTGGCTGGCCTGCGTCGGCGGTGGCGGCATCAGCTGATTTATTCCATTACTCTTGGCGTACCGACTGGCGTTGCCATAAGTATTGTTGTGGTTACCACGTCCGTTCCTAGCTCGGTCATCTTCGTAAATTAAGTCAATCGAATCGACTGTCGACAAGAAGTCTTCCAGATTATATATAGGAATATGTACCAGTTGCAATCTGAGATATGTCGGCAGTCGTCCTATCAGTACTCGAAGTACTTCTCGATGCGACATTGGTTCGTCGAAGAAGCGTGCTTTGTTTAGATATTTTTTCAAAGTATTTTCTTAAACTGCCATTCCGCTCATTAAAGGGTGGAGGGTTGTATATTTAATTTTTCACACGATCCTGAATTCCCACCGACCAGTACTTGCTAAGAAATGCATTTTCGAACTCTTTGAGAGTGGCACAGTAGCGGTATACGCCTGAAGCCCAGATATTCCCTTCACCTTGAATATATCCCATTACAAACCTTATCTTCCTACGCTCACTCCAGGTGTCAGGAAGCAATTCTCGAAAGGATTGTATAAAAATGACAGGATGCACGGATTTATTTTCGGGTATAAAAGTGGAAAACTGGTGATGTTTGAGGAGACTTTCTTCCAACAGGATTGAGGTAACACTAGGACGGGGAGATTGTGAGCGTTGCATAACTGTGCGTCTGTCACTGTCAAACCACTCGTCGTCTACGTCAGTCTGTTTTGCGTCACGGCCTTGGTTATGGTACCTATCTGGAGATGACGTCACCGGTGATGCGTGTCTCCTACGTGTGTCAGAAGTTGCATTCTGTGTCCGGGATTCCCTTCGTACACTAGCCTTTATATTCGACAATTCCTCCTGCAATGACTTTACAGCGGTGCTGTGCTCCTCATATACTTTTGCAGCAACGTTTTGAATGACAGAGTTTAAATCACGTACTAGTTTATCATTAATTTGTACCTCGGTCTGCTCCAAAAAAGTTTGAACTCTTACCTGATTCCCACTGACTATGGCTTCTGCCTGAGAGGTTATGTGCGTTACGGTAGTTTTTATTAAATTTTCATTTTCAATTCTGAGTGCTGACAAGTTCTGTGTAATATTTTCAATGGCTGTCGGAAGGGTTTGGTTGCTTGCGAAACGTTATCAAGCTGTGAAGCAATGTTGGAGACCTTTTCATCAACTATGTTCAAAATATTACTGTTAACTTTGCCTTCTACATCTGCTACCTGTTGTTCAAGATTGCCTATCTGTGTATTTAATTGTCTGCTCACCTCGTCAGAAATGAGAGCTGGTAGGTTTTTCTGTGCTTCCTCGAGTTGCTTAAATCTGTTCTCGATTTCTTCCCTCGTTACCATTTGATCCGCGATTTCCTTTTGTTGCTGTTATAGGCGTGTTAAGACATTCTGTTGAGCTTGGAATTTATTATGTAAGTCCTGTTTTGTGCATTGTTAATGTTTATCAAGTTCCTGCTTTGTCGTCATTTGTTGGCTGCGTTAAATTTTGAAATACTGACTCGAATTTTGAAAACCATGAGGTAGGTAGATCATTATCTGAGTGCACAGCTACAGTAGACGTACCTCCGTCTGCTACGGACGTGTCACTTACGTCCGTAGCAGGCGAAATATTTTCTATCCGCCTGTCTTCCATAACGTTTTCTAATTCCTGCTCAGATTGTCTTACAATGTTACTCGGTTGCATACTATCCATATCGGTAGCTTGTCTTCGCGTCCTAACCATGTCAAAACATGCGTACAGTGAATGTAAATACGGATGTCGTGAGCTAATACTGTTTGTTTACCTATAGCCAAAGATGCTAGTAACACGGCACTGCAGCTCGAAAAACACAGATAATGCGAAAAAGATGAGGATCGCGGCTACAAGATGGGTTCGGCAGCCATCTTGTGTAATTCTAGAAAGCTCTATTGTTGACGCGGTAACTAATAATGAAAAACTTAGGAAAAATTTGCAAAATACGGAAAAGCTGAAATTGATATTCTTCAAGCAAATAATAGTAAAAGAAGGTCAAAAGCGTCTACAGAAACGGTGCAGGCCTGATCTTACGTTGTCTTTTGTCCAGATGCTGTGGTCCGTCAGTGCTTTTAATTATTTCCATTAAAATATCCGTCAACATGAGTAGTCACTTTTTCTCCAACAATTATTTCCAAAATGATCAATCTCACTTTCGTGGATGTAGATGCATGAAATCAGAAAGACAACTATTAATACGTTGACAATGGAGTAACACAACGATATAGTGCTAAGATCTATTTTAATAAGCTAAGTGCAAATTCGGAATCTTAGGGTACTTGTACCACAATGAAAGTCATGTGAACGGTCGCCAAATCTTTTATAATGTTCCAGCCTGGCTATTAATTTTTGAGATTAACAAATTTACAGAAGAAAGTGGTTTGAAGTTAGAAGCTATGAAAGATCCCAATCAGTAAATTACGGGGAAAATTATACATGCATTTAAATGAAATGGCAAGCTAATTAACGGTGGAGTGTTGTGCAGGCAGAACATTACAAAAAGAATCGACGAGCAGTTACCTTTAACAATAGATCCATCGGTGGTTGAAATTTGGCTGTAAATGAAATTTTAATAATATGATAACCACTCGCCGAACAGTGGATGGCAGTTCGTCAATATTAAACTACGACTCGTGTAGCAAACAGTAAAGTAAGATAAGTGACATGATATAAATCGGATAGGAATATTACGTAAGTCAAACACATCGGACTTCTAAAAATTTACAAGAAAATCGACTGCAGGTTCTATTGCCAGTAAATGATAATATTATGGAATAAATTTTGAAGCAAGACTGGCAGGCTACACGAAATATCACCATTCAATATTAACTAAAAACTATGCCATCCATTGTTGCGGTGATTCAACAAGGCTGAAAAAGACATTATGGGCGGAGGGAGGATAGGGCAAAATTATTAATAAAAATTCATAAGTGCGAATTTAAGTGAGAGGTGGGGGTTTATTTATAAATTTAAGATACGCGCACATCACATATATTTACCTGAATGTACATAATAGCGGCCACATAAAAAATAATAAAGTACAGTTCCAGTCTGCAAGATGCTATCGCTACGAAGTACAAAGCAAGAGTGTCTTCTTTCTTACAAAAAAATTGAAAGTGATGTTCCCAAATTTTCTTTCTCTGACTTTCATAGATAACTATTTTAACATGCCGAAATAATATAAAAATACAAAACTTTCTCTGATAATATCGGGGAAAGGAAAACGTGTCATTATACCCCTCGGACATGGATATTTGTGCCGTCCTAGTTCGTAAGTAGTTCATAAGAAGTTTGTAAGTTTAGGGACTGATGACCCCGTAGTTAATTGCCATAGACTTTACAAACATTTGGACATTTGGACGCTGAACTGTTAATTTCCCTGAAAAAGTTGGCGGCTTTCTGCATAATTTTCACTGTGTTTTTCTCGATTTCTAATAGTGTGTTCTAGACGCAATTTTATACATTCGGAATTGAGAGAACCTCGGATTATGGTTCTGAAATTGCAAGTGGCAAGTTATATGAAGCTCGATTTGATGACTCCAAGAAGACTTCAATGGAGCTAGTAATGTTTTAGTACCTCACTGTAATTTGCCGCCAAAACTTACTGCCATTGAATCGTCGCAAGCATCACTGGGCTATCAAGTAACGATTTTTCACTTTTATGTCGTTGCCTGGGTTAGAAGAGTGCAGTTTTCGAGAATAATCAGTGCCTGTCTTTGAAAATAGATTTTCACATTGATTTACTCCAAATCATTATACGGAGACAGGATCCTTTCCTTACGTCTAAGATTTCTTAGCAAGTTGAATAAAGCAAAAACTAATGAACTTGTGCCTAGTTTATAGTGAATAGTAGCGATTGAAGGTGAAAGGTAGATTTACAAACACGAACGGTACGATTTGTGAACTTTCTGCTTTAACTATTCTAGTGTGACTGCAATAGGTCAAATTTCACGAAGTTTTAATGATGATAATGCAGTTAGATCTATAAAATTTTGAGGAGAGTAATGAATTCAGTTTACAATATAAGATATTGAGGGTATTCTTGCATTAGGTAAATCATGGTAGAAATCAAATAAAAAGAAACATTTTGTCACTTATTCTGTTACTGAAGTTTAATAACCAGAGCTTCAGTCTATTCTGACTTAAAATATATTATGTAGTTAGCATTTCTTTAAATTATTGTTGGGTTCATAACTAAACAGAAGTTATAACTATTTTGATCCCATACGATTGAACAAAGCTAAGTGCTGTTGAGAATCATAAGCACTGAAAGAGCTAAATTGTTAAATGTAACAATTTGGGTAGGTCATCATATTAGTTATACTGGAAATAAATTGTGCAGATGTTGTTCAATACTAATATCATCGTATCAGTGATACCATGACTGGAAAGATCAGGTTTGTTTTATTTATACAGCTAGTATTATATTATATTGATAACAGAACATTGCATTTAATTCCGAAGTAGTACTTTTACTTGAAACTTTTATAATAACTTAGGGCTCTGTCAAAACATGAAACATTTTATTTTGCTCGCAGAAAGTTGTGTTTCATTTTTTAAGAGCTAGTACTTAATACTGTGAACATTATTAGTTGTCAGTTATAACAATGCTAAGTAAAAACCATAATCAGCATTAAATTGATATACAATATTCCTAAATGAATCTACTGTTAATTGTGTCTGATAGTTTAAGTACCAGGTGTAGGTCCAAAATAAAAACAACAATTTAAACAAAACATAGTTCATAATTGCCTAATTAGGCTGGCGACCGTTTAATAAACAGACTGCTGTTCATTATAAACTCAGGTTATCCTAGATTCGTTGGAATTTAATTCGTGTAACCATTCTATACGTGAGTAAATTCTTTGGAAACGAAGTCAACTAAACTGCCCTTTATATGTTACAGCACACAACAAGGTCATCTTTAAAATTCTGATGTGGTTTCGTGAATAGTTATTCGTTACAGATACGTTCTGTAGCTGTTAGCAGATTTGGAGAGGCGGAGCAATGATGTTGTATGAACTAACCTCTTCAATCTTTTCGTACAAAAAATTGGCATGTTGCATTTTCACCGCTATTAAAAATGTTAAACACTAAACTACGAGATTAGCGATCTCGTTTATAAAACACGAATGTTTTAAAACTAATTTATGTGTATTTCTCTGTTAGGAGCCAAAAATATAACTAATAGGCTTCGATAACCCATAATCAGATGCCACTACAACCCAAGTGTCCCTACAACCGCCGGTGGACAAAACTGCGGATCGCTATGCCACGGTCTGCGAAATGAGACTCACAAGTCTCGCGCAAGATGTATCTCGCACGCCGCCCATAGTGGTTCAAGGTCCAAAAATCGTTAAATTTACCGTGAAGACCTGAGACCCACTAATGGAATTACTGAGAGCTCCAACGGCGATCACTGCAAACGAAGACAGTACAACAAACTCCACTCTGCCGCAAGGCGACTTGAATTTGGTGATATCCATGCCACGACATGTTGCGGCTTGCGGGGCCCTACTCAATAGTAGGCAGGTGTACCAGTTTGTTTGACTCTTCAGTGTAGTTCAGAAATAACTAATTATAAATTTGCCTTAGTGATTTTCTTGCGTAATTGGAGCAGATGTAACCCAAACGTTCCCAGTGAGACTATGTAGGCGATACGAAAACTAACCATTACGTCCTCTCCTGAAGAATACATATTGCTTTCTCGAACAAACGAAATGGTTTGAGATATGATAAAACAATAATTCAACGCAATCACAAATTATCACGGTCACAGTGTCCTATGAACGAAACTAAGCCGTGGCACAGATTATTTGAATTAATTCCTTATAAGACACTAAGTAACGGTCCAAAGATGAAAAAGTAATTAAACGCAAATTTCAAGGTAAGAGTTCCAGTTGAAAAATTCCAAACCTTACTACAAACAATTTTGAAATTTTAATGGGACTGTTAAGTTAACTGACCGAAAAATATACAAGACGAAATTTTAATTCAGGATTTAAAAGCATCTTCTCTTAAAACAAGCATATATGCGAATATAGAGCAGAGAACATGTTCAAATAAAGCGGCGTAAGCACAAAAATGTTGCCTTGTAACACTCTTAACTAAATTATCCACCGGGCAGACAAGGAAAATCTAATGAAAATAACGTGGAAGATTCTAGAGAAAAGCAAACTATGTAAATTGTTATTTTACTTTGAGTACACCTTGTTGAATTTCTCTTGATTACGTATTACTATAGGCAAAACATAGTTTCCGTTCGAATTAATTCTTCTGAGTTTGACTCATTATGAACCAACTCTTAATCCCATTCAACATTTGATTATGAGTGCCAGAATTAATAATTATTAAGGATAGAACCACAAAGTGAGACTGTGTAGAAAAGATGAATCGCATATCATTGGTAGGAGAAGATAAAAGTTGTAATGTATCTGTCCGATTTTAGCCTTGTTGCTTTCTACTTTTGGCTGCGTTATTTCCGAAACGTGCAGCTAGATAGGTGGCATGGATGCCACATGATATCCAATTAGGCCATTGTGTATACTAACCCTACATGAAGGAGTACTTCTCGGCCTTGTCCAGCATTTGATAATGGAAAGAGAGATCAACATTGGAAAATAAAGGAGTTAAGAAACAACCTTAAACATTTAACTGATTTGATATATACGGATGTAATTTCCATCATATGTTACCAATGTGAAGCGGGAAAGCTGCACAACGAGACAGTAAACTTAGGAGTGAGTCAGGGAAGCAGGTAAGGTCGTACAACTTTAACCTTTACCTTGACGAAATAATGAGGAAATTATAGAGGTACAGTCTAGCTTAAACTTCTATTAAAAGAATTAAAGAAAGAAATCTCAGTTTCAATAATAGCGAGAGTAATTTACGCTACAATCATGTACTTCCGAACGGTATAAAATTACGAAAGAGTGGTAATTATTTCAAAAGAGAAAAGAATAGTGGCAGCATTCGTAGGTAAAAGGGCACTAAAATTATACGTGGCACCAGGAAGTTTAATGATAGAAGAGTTCATACATAAAAAAATTCAAATGTTTGTCCAGCTTAAGGAACTGAACTACGGGGTCATCAGTCCCTACACTTACTAACTACTTATTAACTAGCTAATACTAAGGACGGCACAAATATCCATTCCCGAGGGGGGGGGGGATTCGAACGCCTGACCGTAGTGGACGTGCAGATGTTCATACTTACTATATTTAATGATATACATAGGAATATTATAAGAACGATTTACAGGATTGAAAAGTGCAGAAATTTATAGTGATACAAAAAGTCTTATGTGTAAGGGAAACTTGGAGAAATGTAGAATCCGGCTAAAGGCTGTTGTAATACCATTTATCCCCAGAGTATTGGGACCAACCATATTACCTCAGAGCAGAAATGGAGCAATAAGAAAAAACACCAGTTAATTGACTTTTCCATCGATACCTAATAGAACATGATATATTCCAGACAGAAAACACTTCCAAATATTCTGAAAATAATATTTATTTTTTACTCGGTTACTAACCAATTTCCGGTATACTACAATATCTAACGATTGCCTAGGAAAATGTTCAAATGTTTGTTAAGCTTATGGGACTTAACTTCGGGGTCATCAGTCCCTAAACTTACAAACTACTTATCAAGTACCTTATTCTAAGGATGCCACAAATATCCATGCCCGAGGGGGGATTCGAACTCCCGACCGTAGTGGCCGTGCAGACCGTGACTGGAGCGCCTCAGTCCCCTCGGCCACCGCGAGATTGCCTAGGAAGCGGAAAACCGGTTAGTGACCGAGTAAGTAAATGAAAAATATTTGAAGAAAATTTGGAAGTGTTTTCATTCTGTAAAATAACCGTAGTGTTAGTAACCTGTTACAAAATATTTCTCGATAGAAACATTATTAAATGAAACACGTAAATCGCACGTAGCAACGTAAATCCCCGAGAGCAATTCTGCAGCTTGTACCCAATGGAAAAACAAGTATTCGCATGTCAACAAAACTGTGATTACAACAAATACAGGAGCTTGTGCTCCTGCTTACTGAAGAAGAACCAGAAGAGAAGTAGTGACACAAACTGTGGCCAGATACCAACAAGGCAACCCTGTTGCGCTTTCCCTCCTCTATTAGTCACGTCCTCCAGTGGAAGCCGTTTGTATCTGAAAGTCACACGGCACTGCAAGACACATCTTGTTGCAGACCGAACGCTGGATCTATTGGCTGCAGAAGGGGTTTACTGCAGCCAGCGGTAGTTCCCCAGGGAACATCAAGCTGGGGGGGGGGGGGGGGGGCGGTGTGACGGATGCAGGTCCCCGACACGCCGCCATCCGTCGCCAAGCCGCGGCCACAGCCGGTGGTCGAACGGTCGGCGCCGCCGGGCATCGCTCAGTCTCTTCCCAGACGAATTGGTCGTCCCTAACTCTATCGTATCTAAGCCATCGATCCTCGCAATCGACTACTACAACGACCCCGGCTATCGACTCCACCAACGGCGAACTGCAGTGTCGTCTCCCGCCGCAAGAGTCAACGAGAATGTAAGGTCATATATAGCTCAGGATTACCTTCTCCGTACAACTACATTCGGCACTATCCGTCACAGTGAAGGAATGACTCCTGATGTTTTTCGAAATTCACTGGCCCAGTAAACGTGGAACACCGGCTCTAATCTGGCTAACGTAACCCTTGGAGGTGCGTGGACGACATATTAAGCACACCACATTAGGTCCCATATCTGTGTAGCGTGATTAAACTACACTACTGCATTCACTTACTGCCTGATGGCCGCGCTATAAGTAATTTGTGGTTTATTAAGTAACCACAATTCAGCCTCAGTTTTCAAAGCACATAGATTTGCTGCTAACTCTTTATATTTTCCGAATCAAATCAACCATCAGGTTACTTTCCATGGTTTGCGCTCCACGACTGTGATATGTTCCCAATACTCTGAGATTTTCAGCTATCAGAGGATCTTTTTAAAAGCAGATCATGATTTCGGCCAGTAACTGGCCTTTATCAATGCTAAAATGTACAAGAAAAATACAGTTACTACATGAAAATGTTACATAAGTACAACTTATGACAGACAAAACAATGTTTTAATTAATTATACATACCAGGTATTTACCTGAAGATGATATTAATATTGATTAATTTGGATAACTCACACCACGCCAAGTATGACAACTGGACATTTTTACCGTTTCAAATCTACACAAACACTATTTCAAATCCAAAGTGGGTGACGTTATAGATCATTTGGGCATGTGCTGCCCTCTACAGTGTAACGAATATAACAGTTTTATCAACAGAATAAATAAATTAGAGAAGTCAAATGTAGAAATGTTTGTAGAGCTTATGGGAGTTATCTATGGGGTCATCAGTCCATAAACGTACAAACTACTTATGAACTAGCTAAGGACGGCACAATTATCCATGCCCAAGGGGGAATCCGAACCCCCGACCGCAGTGGCCGTGCAGACCGTGACTGGCGCGCCGCTGTCCCCTCGGCCACCGCAGCCGGCAGAGAAGTCAAAGTAATAAAAGAACGTAGCTTTCATTTATAAAAAGTTTACAAAAACATTGTGATAAATTGAAATGAAAGGATATCATAAAAGTAAAACAGTTAAAAGTAATCGTTCTACTTATTGCCACTTGTTTTTAGAAAATAGTTTCAAACGATTAATAACATCTTCAGTTAAACACATGGTATGTATAATTAATTGAAACATTGTTATGTATGTCATAATGTCATGTTGTACTTATGTACTTATGTAACATTTTCATGTAGTAACAGTGTGGTTTTCTTGTAATTTTTAGCATTGATAATGGCCTCTTACTGGCCGAAATCATGATCTGCTAATGAAGATTAAAAAAAAAAAAAAAAAAAAAAAAAAAAATTAGATCGACTGATAGCTGAAAATCTCAGAGTATTGGAATCAAATCATTTTCATAGTGTAATATACAATGAAGACCAAAGAAACAGATACATCTGTCTAATATCCAATACAGCGGTCTCGAGGACGCAGAAAACACGACGTGACATGCAAACGACTAATGTCCGAAGTAGTGCTGGAGAGAACTAACAACATACATTCTCTAGGCCTGTCCACAAAACCGTAAGAATACGCTGGGGTGAAGTTTACTTGTGAAGAGCACATTGCAATGGACCCCAGATATAATCAATAATGTTCACGTATGGGTAGTTTGGTGGCTAGCGAAGGTTGCTAAACTCAGAAAAGTGTTCCTGAAACCACTCTGTAGCAATCCATGACGTTTAGATCGTCATAGTATCCTGCTGCAATTGCCCAGGTGAACGTGAAAGGATGCAAGTGTTCAGCCACGTAGCATACGTATTTTACACCTGTCACAGTAGTATCCAGACTTATTAAGGGTCCTATATCTCCCTAGTTGCACACGCCTCTCGTCATTACAGACTTTCCACCAGCTTGAACAGTCCCCTGCCAAAATACAGGGTACATACATTCATGACCCGTACACGTCCATCTGCATGATACAATTGGAAACGAGACTGGCCCGACAAGCCCACACGATTCCACTCGTCACATTCCCGTCCTGTAAGGCTTTGTGTCTTGCAGACAGGAATAGTAGGCACGTAGGCTTTCGGCTCCGAAAGTCCATAACGATGCTATTTCACTGAATGGTTTGCACGTTGTCACTTGTTGATGGCCCAGCACTGAATTCCACAGCAATTTGGCGAAGGGGTGCACTTCTGTCACGGTCTTCTATGAGTTTTTTTACGGCCTCGGCAATGTTTTATCGGATTCATGGTATTTACGGAGCACTCGTGAAATGGCCGTATAGGAAAGTACACAGCTCAGCGCTAGCTCGTGTCCCATTTTTATTGCGCTGACTATAACACCAGATCCAAAAGTCACTTAAATCGTGGCAGCAGTAAACGATCTTACTCCTGCAGCAAACATCTTTTGTCTTATATAGGCTTTGCAGGATGCAGCGTCGTCCTGTGAGTGTTTACAGTATGTTTGTATATCCATGCCTATACTAGTTACTTTGTCACTTCACTGTATATATCAACCGTATATATTGCCAGGTGTGGAGTTCACGTTGTGACATGTACCGTTATCACACGGTGTCTCTTCAGTACTCAGTTACGTGTTTATTGGTAGTTGGATGCTCCCTGAAGCCAAGTAGTATAAATGTTTTAGTCTGATCCGTTATATAGCTTGATCTGGGAAGTATTATACACCTCCCCAGGCAAGATAATTCCGTTGTCTTTCTCACCGCCATCAGTGTTTACGGTGTTAACTGAAATGTCGACCCTTCCCCCGAAGCACAGACATATACAGACGGGAAACCTCCGTAAGAGTCCGCTCCCATGCTCAGGGGTGTGGGGCGGAGGGTGCTGAAGCAGTTCCGTAAGATGTCCCATGATGGGGCTGCGATCAGAAGCACCCCTTTAAACTGGCCAGAGCAGGCGGCAGGTAGCGGCTGTCCCCACCACCACCTCCCGTCAAACGCCAGCAAGCCGGACACAGCCGTGGCCTCATGGCAGGTAGCACGAGCTCTCCCCTCAGCCTCCCCTCCACGCTACCCTCTGTCGTGCGAGAGGCACCCTCAGAAGTGCCTCTAGTGTGGTCTACTGGTACTAAGCCAGGGAACCACCTGACACCTGCTAGCATCTTATGGAACTACGAGAGGAGCGTAGGACAGTGGTTTAGGGGGGGCTGCTTCTCTGTATATGTTACTATATGTTACTCTGTGCCGGAAGACATATTTCGTTTGCACTATCATGCACGCACTACAGCGTAACGGTATATGCCACTTTCACCGGAGTGTGGCTGTACCTGGTGGTATGAGGAAGTTGTTCCCACTTGCTCTTATCAGGTAATACACAGATATAATCTCACCTTAAAATGGCAGTCAAATATTACACAAAACGTTGGGACTCACTGACAGTTGTAACGACTTTAGCTCACTGCTAAACAAGCTCTGTGACAAAGCTGCTGTTTACTCCAGAGACACTGTGGCTTGAAGTAAGATATCTTTCTGTCATTGCCGTCTGTGGAACTTACCTGAACACATTCCACGATTCCTCTTCTCAAGGTGGTTAAAGTGGTTACAGGAACACGTGAATAAGATGTTTATTATTTTAGGACCACATTAGAAAATCTTTTGCGTGAAATCTATTCTCTGTTCCAAACTAAGAACAAACTGGTTAAAAAAAAAAAAAAAAAAAAAAAATGCTCAGCCCAACAGCCCAATAAGGCTACAATGGAAAAAGGTAAAGAATCTTAGGACGCAGCTTGTTCTGAAACTGCTAATAAAATAAAATAGACTATTCCAAAATAAGTGGTCTTGGCAGTCAGTACAAGTGACACAAGAATGTGTTTGTTGAAAATATTCAGATGTTTGTAGACCGAACTGATGAGGTCATTGGTCACTACATGAATTGATGTATACTACGGACATACACACAAAGACAGACAGACACACACACACACACACACACACACACACACACACGTGAGACAGACTTCCGAATCATCACTCTTACTTCCGACGAGAACGAAAGTTTCGGGAAAAGAATAATAGAATATGTTAGAAGAATTCATTAATAACAACAAATATATAAAACTTCCTGGCAGATTAAAATTGTGTGCCGGAACCGGGACTCGAACCTGGGACCTTTGCCTTTCGCGGGCAAGCGCACTACCGACCGCGCCATCCCGACACGACTCACGATGCCGCCTCACAACTTTACTTCCGCCAGTACCTCGTCTCCTACTATCCAAACTTCACAGAAGCTCTCTTGCAAACACGCAAGACTAGCACTCCTGGAAGAAAGGATATGGTGGAGACATGGCTTAGCCACAGCCTAAGGGATGTTTCCAGAATGAAACTTTCACTCTGCAGCGGAGTGTGCGCTGATATGGAACTTCCTGGCAGATTAAAATTGTGTGCGCTTGCCCACGAAAGGCAAAGTTCCCAGGTTCGAGTCCCGGTTCCGGCACACAATTTTAATCTGCCAGGAAGTTTCATATCAGCGCACACTCCGCTGCAGAGTGAAAGTTTCATTCTGGAAACAAATATATACTTCAGAATTTAGAGATGTAATGTACTTGAAGAAACAAGGACATATTATAAACCTCAACACTGTGTTTCTGTTCCACATAGTTTGTTTATTGGTCGTTATGGACCGGCTTTCGGCTCCTTATACCATCATGAGATAACTTAGTACTGAACAGATATTCCACACAACGGTATGAGTTCTGGGTTGTACAAAGATGGTGTTCCAAAGATATATGAACCTTTTTAAAAATATATCCATTCCAGAAAACAAACATAATACGGAACAAAATTGTAAACTAAAGAAGTACATCTTAGCTTCCTTCGAATTCCTTTAATGAAAATTCACACTGATAATAACTGCCTCCCTGTGAATTACAGTATGCTTTACTGTTACAAATGAGCAATCTTTTATATTAATAATGTCCACAGTTTCCATATTCAAATTCAATGGAAGCTAATTTGTATTTATTCCGATTACAGTTATGTTTCATATTATGCTTCTTTTATGATATCCATATATTGTCAAAAAAGATTAACATAGCTTTGGAAAACCATTTTTTCAACTAAAAATTCACCTCGTTGTGTAGGATATCTGTTCACTACTAAGTTACTTAATGGTGCTTAAGATGCGGAAAGGTGTTTCATAACAAAGCAATAAACAAATATTATGGAACAGAAAAACAGTGTTGATGTTTTTAAATTACAGTCATCATAGTGATCTTGAAGCTCTTTTTATCTGTGTTTGTTTAACAAATATTTTGTATTTTCATTGTAATTTTTGCCTTGAGAACCTATTTTTCCACCCAAACATGTTTCACTGCAGTTGCAGCACTATGAAGGAGTCTATTATTCCTTGTTTTTAAATTTTGGACTTTTGAGTTTTTCTACAGATAGTAGGTAGATCTTAATTCACAGTTTGTCATCAGTAAATGTGATGGTGCCTTCATTCGGGAATAGTGAATAAAATAACACTAATTCTGTTTTCACTTTCCTCTTCATGTAGGGAAACTGAAGGATCATAACAAGGAAGAAACAAAAACTAAAAGAGGCACTGATGATACTGAAGGAGCAGTGCAAGTAAGTTCGAAGTTTGGATAGTAGTGAATCCGGCAAAACTTTATTAAATCCATCTCAAATTCCTTGCTCTTTCTCTCTGCCCATTTTCGCATCCCTTCTCTCTCTCTCTTTCTCTCTCTGCATATGTCCTCCTCCTCCACCTCCCTAACATCCTTCCACCCCTCTCTGTCCACCTCCTCCTCCATTTCCTCTATATCAATTTCCGTCCGAATGTTTGATATATTTTGTCGAAACTCGTTAGGTAAAATACCTCCCTCCATGCACCATACTAAAACTTTCTGTAGACTATGACCTTCCATTTGGTTCAAAGGTCAAGTGAGCAAACGCTTATCAACATCGATGAAAAACGGTGGACTTAGAAGTCTGTAATATAAGTATCCTCCCCCTACCCCACCCCGCCGCGCAGCGAAAAAAATGGTCTAAAGGAGAGGGTCAAGTGTGAAAATTTTCAGCATCATCGCAGTGACACGGTGTATTTCGTTGAAAACGTTACGAAAAGTATCCTCCGCCATGCACGGGATGAATTTTTTTGTAGATAGTGATCCTCCTTCGGTTTTGAAGATGAGGTGTGCAAAATTTCATCAAGATCGGAACAAAACTACACATTTGTATGCTAAAGAACATCCAGAAAAATTGAAAACCGCAGTTACTCCCAAATTGTAAAGCCTTTCTGTAGATTTCGCAAAACTTTTATTTCAATCAAACGTTTTCCTGAGTTACGAACGCAACAATGAAAGATCAGCCACGTCAGTCGGGCTAAAGGAATGGCATGACCACAGGGAATATATATATATATATATATATATATATATATATATATATATATATATATATATGTGTGTGTGTGTGTGTGTGTGTGTGTCCCTTTCAGATCTAATACTGTAGCTGATGTAATATTAATATAGAAAAGAAAGTTTAAGATACAAAATACATAAAGTATTCCTTACAGAACAGGAAAAGAAATTTATTTTCGAAAATATTGTACCCACACGACTGTTTTGGGTCTTCACTACAAATTTTTATCATCTGCACCATCTTGCAATGCTTATATATTTAAGCCTCTGCGTCTTGTCGTTCGGACGTGATAAGCGTACACCGAACAGACATTCACATTAGCTATCCGATCGCCATAAAACCGTGCCTAAAGCTTTCCCCGGGTAGACATTAGTAACTGTACAAATTTTAACTCTTTATGTCTTGTGGTTCAGACTTGATAAAAACGTACACCGATCAGACATTCACATTCATAGATATAGATGTACTAATGTTGGTCGAGGGGCTATCTTCATATTCATTAAAAAAATTAATCCCACGTCGAAGGCAAGTTGCTTCATTGGTTATTCATCCAGGGTAACAGGATTCGGCACTTAAATTTGTAAAGTTTTCATAATATGATCCCTTCAGGTACATGTGAAAGAAGCAAAATCAGAAAAACACACACACACACACACACACACACACACACTCATATACATATTCCAGCCTGCATTCACATAATCGTGGTTTGATTGTGGTAACGTGCGCTACATATTTTCAAAATGTTCAAATGTTTGTAGAGTCTATGGGACTTAACTACGGGGTCATTAGTCCCTAAACTTACAAACTACTTATGAACTAGCTAAGACTAAGGACGGCACAAATATCCATGCCCGAGGGGGGATTCGAACCCCCGACAGTAGTGGCGTGCAGACCGTGACTGGCGCGCCTCAGTCCTCTCGGCCACCGCGGCCGGCGCAACGTATTTTAGTTCCACCTTTCCACTCTGGGTGACATCAGCAGACGGCAAAATCGGCTGACTTCCAGTACACATACAATGACGGCAAGAGAAGACTTGTTGACAAGATGTTGATATACTTGTTAAGACATGTGAAGCTATTATATCCGACACCCAGTTGATTTTATATGATCCTGTGATCTTATTATCTCATTTATTTCCAAGGTTTGTTATTTCAAGATGGTACAGATGATAAAAACTTGTAGTGAAGACCCAAAACAGTCGTGTGGGTACAATATTTTCGAAAATAAATTTATTTTTCCTGTTTTGTAATGAATTACTTGATGTAATTTGTATCTTAAACTTTCTTGTCTATATTAATATTACATCAGCTACATCATTAGATCTGAAAGGGACACACACACACACACACACACACACACACACACACACACACACACACACACATATATATATATATATATATATATATATATATATATATATATTAAATATTTGTAGAGTTACTAATATATACCTGGGAAAGGTTTTAGGCACGGTTTTATAGCGATCTGATCTATTTAGTCATTTGAAGAATATAACGCGAAATGCGGAAAAATAATTACTCTTTCAAAATTATATTTTTTCTATGAAAATGCATTGTTGCATTGTTGCTTGAGGGTTGATAATGATAAAAGGGTGGCGTATATTGTGATGGAAAATTATCGGTGTATATAAAATTGCCGGCCGCGGTGGCCGAGGGGACTGAGGCACTCCAGTCACGGTCTGCACGGCCACTACGGTCGGGGGTTCGAATCCCCCCTCGGGCATGGATATTTGTGCCGTCCTAGTTCGTAAGTAGTTTGTAAGTTTAGGGACTGATGACCCCGTAGTTAAGTCCTATAAACTATACAAACATTTGAACATTTTCAGCTCTTTCTCTATAAAGATAAGCATACGAATAAAGGGAAAATAAGAATAAATAAATTAAGCAGACAAAAAGAAATTTATTTTTATACATCTCTTTAAAAAATCGATTTGTCGTTTCGTGCATTACATCAACTGATCGATCTGTGATAGTATTAGAGTCGTATTGTTGAATTTCGTGGTTGGAGTCTTCGGAAAGAGTGCAATTTTACGTGTGATTTGATCTACACTACTTACTTTCCTGATAAACGGTAAGTGCATAGACTCCCGCTATCTGATAGGAATATTTTTCAATTCCGCTTTATCAGCGATATTTCAATAAAAATGAGTGGAATTAATTACATTAATTTAATCGTATCTGTATACTTATAAGACGCCTTTGTTGTCTGTCCTCTTATAACTCAGGATCCAGACAACCAAATAACGTGAAATTTGGTACAAGTACACAAAATGACATGGAGAAGGTTCTTAAACAGGTATATATATATATATATATATATATATATATATATATATATATATATTTTTTTTTTTTTTTTTAACCGGGAGATTTGAGAAAAAGTGAAAGTGCGTTTCCAATGTGCCCGTGTAAATCTATATCTTCGCACTGATATTGATGAAATTTTGCACAATTGACCTTCAAAACAAGAGGAAGGGCACTGTCTACATAAAATTTCTTTCAGTGCACGGTGGAGGGTACTTTTGGATTTCGCCAAAATCCACAGTTTTGCTCCGATCTTGATGTAATTTTGTACACTTGACCTTGAAAACAAGATGAAGGTTACTGTCTACATAAAATTTCGTTCGGTGCATGGGGGAGAGTACTTTACTTGCAGACTTCGATTGCAATCTCTATACATATAAGACGCATTTTTGTACGCTTCTACAGAAAAACTTATTTTAAACCTGGACAAAGTCGGCTACTTGTAACTAGTTATAAATATACTACAATATTTTGAAAATTTAGGCACTTAAGTACCACGCCCCCATGCTCCAACGATTCCCGTTGCACTTACCGCCCCACCACCACCATCGGTTTTGCGATGGTTATCGAAGCAATCGGTGTTTTAACACTGATCTCAGCAGCTGTAACTGCCGGCTGGCATTCATTGGCCCACAGAGGGCGGCAGCGATCAAACCCGGCGGCTGCTCCGGCGCTCGTAAAGAGGCGCCTCCCGCGGCCAGAATTTATGGGTGTCGCCAGGTATGCACGCGGTGGCCCCTTTTACGGCCCGGGCCGCCATAAGCAGGCGGTAATCGCGCGAGGCAGGGCGCGGAGGTAACGACCAGCATATCGACCACGCCCGCGCTGTGCCGACCGCTCAGCCGTGGCGCAGATTAGAGCCGCAGCCGCTGCGGGGCCGCCCGCCCGCACTAAGACGACAAGGGAGGGCCGAGATTGCGCGCTACCAGCATACTGGCCGCAGGCGCAGATAGGGCCCTGCGTCTTATCAGCGCTACTCACGAGGACAAGCAAATATTTTAATATGTTATTCTACAGACAGTAAGCTGTCATGGAAAGCCCATGTTCAGAATCTTGTTCCAAAACTAAATTCTGCTATATTTACCATTAGAACAATATCTGAGATAAGTGATTTTTCACCACGAAAAGTAGTCTATTGCGCTTACTTTCACTCACTTATGACGAACGGCATTGTTTTTTGGGGTGACTCGCCTGATGCAAAAAGGATATTTCTGGCTCAAAAACGGGCGGTTCGAACAATATGTGGTGTAAGTTCGCGAACGTCATGTCGACCCCTTTTCAGTAATCTGGGAATTTTGACTCTGGCGTCACAATACGTTTTTTCTTTAATGTCGTTTGTTGTTAATAATATCAGCTTATTCCCACGAGTTAGTGGCTTTCACTCGGTGAATACTAGACAGAAGTCGAATCTGCATTTGCATCACACCACCTTAACACTTGTGCAAAATGGGGTACAATATTCTGCGGCATCCATTTTCAATAAGCTGCCACAAGAACTAAAGAATCTTAGCACTAATCCACACGCTTTCAAATCAAAATTGAAGAGTTACCTCATGGCTCACTCCTTTTATTCTGTCGAGGAACTCCTAGAAAAGTTAAATAATTAAGCTAATTCATTTTTTCTTTATGGATTCTTTTCACTTTGTCTTAAGATTGTCGTGTGCAAAGGACTACTTAAAAATTTTCTATTACCATTCTTGTGTAACAATTAATGTATTGACTTGTTCCATGACCATGGAGTCTCACTCCTCAATTGGGTCCTATGGAACAGAAAAATCAATAAATAAAAATAAATACAAGTGAAGGAATTAACAAGTGTGACTTTTCAAGCTTTCAAGGCGGATCTGTTGTAAATCTACATCTAAATCTACATAGATACTCTACAAATCACATTCAAGTGCCTGGCAGAGGGTTTATTAACTACTTTCATAACTTTTCTCTACCGTTCCATTCTCTAATAGCGCGAGGGAAGAAAGAACACCTGATTTCTCTTATTTTATTGGGATGGCCCTGTCTTCTTAAGTAGGTGGGTGCTAGCAAAATATTTTCACATTCAGAACTAAAAGTCGGTGATTGAAACTTCGCAAACAGATCACGCCGCAATGAATAACGTCTTTCTTTTAATGATTTTCACCCCAATTCGTGCAACATTTCCGTGACGCTTCCCCCCCCCCCCCCCCCCGTAAAGTGATAAAACAAAACGAGCTGCCCTTCTCTGAACCTTCTCAATGTCTTCCGTCAATCCCACCTAGTGATGGTCCCACAAGGGGCAAAAGTACTCCAGGAGAGGACGCACAAGTGTGATGTAGCCAGTGTCTTTGGTGGAGCTGGTGCATCTTCGAAGCGTTCTGCCGATGAAACGTAACCTATGGTTCGCCTTCCCCACAATATTTTCTATGTGTTCTCTCCAGTCAAAGTTGTTCGTAATTGTAACTCCTAGGTATTTGGTAGAATCTACGACCTTAAGGTTTGACTGATTTATCGCGTAATTGAAGTTCAGCGGATTTCTTTTAGTGGTCATGTGTATTACTTCACACTTCTCTTTATTTAGTGTCAATTGCCAATTTTCGCACCATGCAGAAATTTTGTCTAAGTCGCTTTGCAGTTGCTTTTGATCCTCTGTTGACTTCACTAACCGATAAACGACAGCATCATCCGCGAACAATCTCAGGGAGCTATTCAGATTGTCTCCTAAATCGTTTCTAAACACGAGGAAGAGTAGGGGCCTATAACGCTTCCTTGTGGAACGCCAGATATCAATTCTGTTTTACTCGATGACTTACCGTCAATTACAACGAACTGTGTTCTTTCTGATAGGAAATCGTGAATCCAACCGCACAATTGTGGAGATATTCCATAAGCACGCAATTTCATAAGAAGCCGCTTGTGGGGTACAGTGTCAAATGCCTTCTAATTGGCGGATTTGCCGCCGGATGACATTGTGAATCTCCCACAATATTTCGTCTACCCAACTGTTCGACATCTTCAGGTGGTGGTAGCTGTCAGTACTTCAAGGCGCGACCCAAATAATTTTGGGACAGTATTTTTAAGGAGGCCATACACATCAGTACGGCGGACAATCTTATCAACGGAGATGCAGGTTTCCAGATGAGCGCAGCCTGGAATACAGTATCGGCTGCAATCAAAACAAAACAGGAGAAAAGAGAAAATCGGATACACAAACGAACGCTGCGCAACGCAGATACGTAGTTCCAATTTCCACCACAGGTGCGTCCGGCAGCACAGTCATTGCCCACGGCGCACGCGCGGAAGACGCCTCCTCGGCTCCCAGCAGGGGGCACTAAAAGCGCCGCCGCCGACCAACACTGAACGGGCTCTCGCGCATGCGTAATCACTGCACACGCCCTGATAAATAACGCCGCTGCCGCGCAATTACCATCAGTCGCGCCTTGAAGTACTGACAGCTACCACCACCTGAAGATGTCGAACAGTTGGTTCGATTAAATATCGTGGTAGATTCACAATGTCATGCGGCGGCAAACCTGCGAAGTGTATTTATAACTAACAAGTGTTTTGGACAGGTCAGGAAAGCTGCTAGTTAATCCTGTGGATACCCTGAGCAGATGGAGGGAGTATTTTGAAGAATGCTCAATGTAGGTGAAACTTTCAATGTGTGTTAGATTTTCAAGTAGAATGGGATAGGAACGATGATGGAAACAGAATCGCATTTGAATAAGTGGAGAAAATGGTCAATAGATTGCACTGCAGTAAAGCGGCTGGGGTGGATTAAATTAAGCTGGAACTCGGCAAATACACTGGAATATCAGGTCTCAAATGGTTACACAGGGCCGCGGTGGAGTAGCCGAGCGGTCTAAAGTGTCTCGTTGCAGAGCGCGCGGTTGCTCGCCGTGGAGGTTCGAGTCCTCCCTGGGGCATGGGTGTGTGTGTTGTCCTTAGGTTAGTTTACCTAGGTTTAAGTAGTTTGTAAGCTACGGACTGATGACCACGCAATTTGGTCCGATAAATTTACAAACATTTGAACATTTGGATTTTTTGGTTACACAGGATAACTGAGAAGGCGTGGGAAATGAGACAGGTTCCGTCTGACTGAACGAAAGCGGTAATCACGCCAATTTTCAAACAAGGAAAGATTGTAACAACTATCGCGGTATTTCTTTAATTAGCCTTGTATGCAAAATATTCTCAGGTATTGCTGAAAGGAGAGTGTGAATATTAATTGAGGACAGAAGAAAATCAGTGTGGCTTTAGGCCTCTTAGAGGCGGTAAGGACCAGATATTTAGCTTACGGCAGGTAATGGAAATGTGCTATGAGTGGAACAGGGAATTCTATCTAGGGTAGTTTCAGGGGTAAGACAAGGCTGTAACCTGTCACCACTGTTGTTCATACTGTTCATGGATCATATATTGAAAACAGTAGACTTGCAGGGCGGGATTAGAATAGGTGAAAATAAAATAAGCAGTCTCGCATATACGGATGACTTAGTCGTAATGGCCGATTCGATTGAAAGGTTGCAAACTAATATTTCAGAGCTCTCTTAGATGTGCGAGGATTATGATATGATCAGCATCTCAAAAACGAAACTAATGTCTGTGGGAAAGAGATTTAAACAGACTGAGTGACAAATAGGAGGCACTAAGTTAGAAGAGGTAGACAGTTTGAAGTACCTGGGATGTATTTTCTCACAGGATGGGAACATAGTGAAAGAATTAGAATCGGGGTGCAGCAAAGTTAATGCAGTCTATGCTCAGCTAAGATCTACTCTCTTCTGAAAGAAGGAAGTAAGTACCAAGGCTAAGTTAGCCATGCACCACTCTATCTTTTCACCAACTTTGTTGTATCGGAGTGAAAGTTGGGTAGATATAGGTTACCTTATTCATAAGGTAGAGGTTACAGATATGAAAGTAGGAAGAATGATTGCAGGTACTAATAGATGGGAACAATGGCAGGAGAGTGTCCATAATCAGGAAATCAAAGAAAACTGGGAATGAACACCATAGATGAAGTAGTTAGAGCGAACAGACTGAGATGGTGGGATCATGTTACACGCATGGGAGAAGCAAGGTTACCTAAGAGACCCATGAGCTCGTCAGCGGAGGGTAAGAGGAGTCGAGGTAGACCAAGAAGAAAGTACTTAGATTCGGTGCAGAATGATTTAGAAGTAAAAGGCATAACACCAGACGAGGCATCAATGTTAGCATTGAACAGGGGATCATGGAGGAATTGTATTAGTGGTACTATGCTCCAGACTGAACGTTGAAAGGCATAATGTCTCTAATGATGATGATTCTACAATTGAAACTAAAGAAAAATGTTCATATAAACATTTGTTGTTGTCTTCAATCCGGCGACTGGTTTGATGCTGCTCTCTACCCTAGTCTATCCTGAGGAAGCCTTTTTATCTCCTCATAAGAAAGGCACCCTACATCCTTCTGAATCTGCCTACTGTATTCATACCTCGGTCTACCTTTGCGATTTTTACCCCAAACACTTCCCTCCAATGCGAAATTCACAATTCTTTCATGTCTAAGAACGTGTCCTATGAATCGATCCCTTCTTTTACTCAAGGTACGCCAGAAAATCCTTTTCACCCAAATTCTGTTCAGTACCTCCTCATTAGTTACGCGATCGACCCACCTAATCTTCAGCATTCTTGTTTAACACCACATTTCAAAAGTCTCATTCCTATTTCTGTCTGCACTGTTTGTCGTTCATGTTCACTCCCATACAAGGCAACACT
The DNA here is from genome assembly GCA_026315105.1 of Locusta migratoria. NCBI lineage: Eukaryota > Metazoa > Arthropoda > Insecta > Orthoptera > Acrididae > Locusta > Locusta migratoria. The sequence goes on along the minus strand of CM048745.1, from coordinate 463,195,244 downwards.
TCACCCAAATTCCTTCAGGAAGGACTTCCTTACACTTACATTAATATTAGAAGTTAAAAAATTTCTCTTTTTCAAAGACGCTTTTCTTCCTATTGCCATTCTGCACTTTGTATCCTCTGTACTGCCCAACACGGTGTGTTATTTTACTGCCCACCTTTATTGCTTCATTACCTAATCTAATTAGTTCAGCATCGCCTGATTTTCTTAGACTGCACTCTCCATTACGCTTGTTTTGCTCTTGTTAATGTTCATCTTTTATGTACCTTTCAACACAGTGTCCAACCCGTTCAACTGCTTTTCCAGGTCGAATACTGTCTCTGACAAAATTACAATGTTATCAGCAAAACGCAATGTTATTTCTTTCACCTGAACTTTAATTTCTTCTCAAAATTTCTCCTTGCTTTCCTTTATATCTTGTTCAGTGTACAAATTGAATAACGCTGCAGAAAAGCTAAAACCCTGTCTTACTCCCTTCCCAACCTCTGCATCCCTTCGATGCCCTTCAACTCTGATAACTGCCGTTTGGTTAATGTACAAGTTGCAAATAACCCTCTTTTTCCTATATTTTACTCCTGCTGGTTTCAGAATTTGAAAGAGTCTCTCCCAATCAACATTGTCAAAAACTTATCCTAAATCTACAAAAGCTAGAAATGTAGATTTGCCTTTCCTTAATCTATCTTCTGAGATAAGTCGTAAATTGAGGATTTCCTCCCGTGTTCCTACATTTCTCTTGAATCCAAACTGATAGTCCCCAAGTTCGACTTCCTTCTGTAAATAATTCGTGTTAAAATTTTGCTACCATGAGTTGTTAAACTGATGATTCTGCAATTTTCACAGCTGCCTGCGCCTACTCTCCATATAAACATAGCTTCGTAAACATTTAGTTGCGTAGTTACGGCTAGTAAAATATTTTGCCTTATATTACCAATTTTGTTCATCCGGTCTAGAAAAGTTGCTGAGAGTTATGAATACAAACAAAAAAGTCTCCTGCGCCGAATGGAATACCTGTTCGGTTCTACGAGGAACATTCTGCTGCATTGGCCCCCTACATAGCTTGCATTAATCTTTAATAATTCAGCGCAAAATCCCTACTCATTGGAAAAAAGCGCAGGTTGTTGTTGTTGTTGTTATGGTCTGCAGTCCGAAGACTGGTTTGATGCAGCTCTCCACCATACTCTATCCTGAGCAAGCCTTTTCATCTCCTCATAAGAACGGCAACCCACATCCACTTGAATCTGCTTACAATAAGCGTCTCTTGGTCTCCCTCTGCGATTTTTACCCCACACACTTCCCTCCAATGCTAAATTTATGATTCCTCAATGTCTAAGAATGTGTCCTATCAAGCGATCCCTTCTTTTGGTCAGGGTATGCCAAAAATTCCTTTTCTCACCAATTCTGTTCAGTACCTCTTCATTAGTTATGCGATCTACCCACCTAATCTTCAGCATTCTTCTGTAGCACCACATTTCAAAAGCCTCTATTCTCTTCCTGTCCGCACTGCTTATGTTACACTCCCGTACAAGGCAACACTCCACACAAATGCCTTCAGAAAAGACTTCCTTACACTTAAATTAATATTCGATGTTGGCAAATTTCTCTTTTTCAAAAATACTTTTCTTCCCATTGCCATTCTGCATTGTATATCCTCTGTACTGCGACCATCGCAAGTTATTTTACTACCCAAGTAACAAAACTCATCTACCACCTTCATTGTTTCGTTACCTAATCTAATTCCTTCAGCATTGCCTGATTTTCTAAGACCGCATTCCATTATTTTTGTTTTCACTCATTACAGGCCAATATCGTTGAAATCAGTCTCCTGTAGAATTTTGGAGCAGATTACCATCTTGAATACAATAAATTTCCTTAAGACGAATAAGCTTCTTTCCATGAATCAGCACGGGTTTAAGCAACATCGTTAGTGTGAAACTCAGCTTGCTCTTTTTCACTTGACATCTTGTGAGCCATGGCTGAAGGAAGGGAAACAGGCAGATTGCCTTTTTCCTCGATTTCAACAATGCATTTGACACGGTGCCAACTGAAGAGTGCAAACGAAGATACGAGCATAGGTTCACAGATTTGTGACCGGCTGGAAGACATCGTAAGTAATAGAACGCAAACGTTGTTCTCGACGCGAGTGTTCGTCAGAGACGAGTGTGTCGTCAGGCCTGTCTACGTAAATGATCTGAGGGACAGAATAACATTAATTTGCAGCTGTTTGCTGATTATGTTATGGTGTATGAACTTTTTTCTTTCATTTTACTTCTAGAATAACATATTAAATATAGATCATCATGAATCACATTGTATTTTTAGTCACAGGTTCAACAACGGAAAATTCTGCAAGGTTTAAATTCTCAAGAAAAGAGAAGTGAGCAATAGGGAACGATGGATAGTATACAGTATGTGCAATGGAAGAGGAAAAAGAAGGAACGAAGTTCTCAGTCGAAAGAGAATTTATGAGAGGGAAGCAGTAACAAAAGAATTTGTTAATAAACAGGTCACAAACAGGACGTAAGTCTTTTTCTTAAGACGATGAAAGAAAATTTCTTGCAGTTAAACACGGGGCAATTGTTCTCTTTGCCTATACCTTTTCCACGTGGTGAGATAGGTGCATGATGAATCCCAAACAAAGTTATGCGAAATCGGCAATATTTTCTGATTAGTGAAACATATCTGAACAAATTTCACTTAATGGTAGAATACTATTGACCAATCAGGAGATCAAAACAACCGTGGTTTTTTATATATAACATTATGTAAGCTCGGTATTTTATTTAACCGAGGTACATGAATTTAAAACAACCTGCTTAGCATGGGTTATTTTGTTTACTACTGCGAAACGGGATACTTCAAAAATAAGTTAATATAATATTACGAAATAAATTTAGTGTGTTGTAGATAATCTCAAATTATGATATTCTATAAGTTGATTAATTATATTAATTGATGTTAGGATAAACACTCGAAAATTATGTCGTAGTGCGTCGAAATTAATACTGTATGTAATAAAGAGAAAAATTGGAGTGTTGGCTTATGAGCTTCGTACCCATAAGTCTCCAAATTAAATTAAACCTAGACAACAGCACTCCTAGTCGACAATATGTCAAACGTATAATTAGGACTAAAGATCATTTATAATAATTAGAAAATAAATAGAAAGCAGAAAATCACGACAGACGGCCGGAATATTAAAAATTGTCTCCTTGTCAAAGACTAAAGTACATTCACTAGAAGCAACGTTTGATTGAACAATCGATCGTGGCGCCGCTGTTTAATACTTCTTCTTAATTATGGTAACTTACCTATTCTAATGATTTCCACTTTAAAACCTTTTCTCAGACTCTCCTCTTTGACGAACTATATGTTTAACTTTTGAAATTATACACAGACACTTTTGAAAAGTAGCTATGTCTTATTAATATTCTTTACACTAGATAAACTCTTCCTAATTTGTGCATAAATTATAATCCTCCACTGGTAACAGGAGTGAAGTGTCACCATAGCCACAGTCTGTTTTTCTGTAACGTCGGCTACCGTCGCTTGAATTTTTCTGTCACGCTTGTCTGTGCCTTTGTTTGCCGCGATTTGAGACTGAATAATCATTGGGGTTATAAGTAAACCATATATCCATTTCCTGTCCGAATTTTGTATGCTTTGACACTATCTGCAAGTTTAAAATCTGTAAATATGAATTATTCAGTGTTTGAGGATTCCATGGGATGTGTTTTGGACGAAGCTGACGGCGAATGCTCGAAACATGACGTATTTTCTATCGAGGGAATATATTCTGAACATTCTGCAATTGAAGCCGCGACCTGAGGAAATGGTGATAATGAGGAATATCAGAAAGAATAATCATCATCAAACGCAGTCAAGCATAAGAATGCATTTTTACGGTCTAAAGTAAAAGAAAATTAGAACACAAAATAGAAATTTTTGGAAAGGGATTTCTAACGCCAAATTCGCTACAATATTTTTATTATTATTCTCACATTAACAGTTTCGAATGCCTTGCTGTCATCATGGGACCTTTACAAATTTATGTTAAACGTCTCTGCTTAATTTGTGATTTAAGAACATTATGTTCGGTGTCGTACTACAATCGATCGTAAACGTGTGGCGCCAGGATTGTTTTAATTTTTATCCTACAGTATCTTTGATAGCCCAGTGTGTTTTCCATCCAGACAGACATGTTCTCAGTAGTCTACGCATCTAAATCTAATAGAACCTTAGAAGATCCAATGACGATTACACGCTTGTTGCAACCAGTAATTTGAGAATAACAATAGTGATAATAAATTGAAAAAAAAAAAAAATATGTAGCCATTTCCGCGATATGAAATTCTTTCAGAGATTAACAGGTCACTCCCATAATGTGTCACATAAGGAAGTCAATGTACTGTGAAAGTTCCAGGCTTTGTCAACTTAGCTCAAAGAAACATATAACAGAGGCACACAGAACTGTGGAAACAGGCAAAAAATGCTTCGCGCTGTAGAGATGAAGACAAAAATGTGAAAAGACCTTGCGTAAAAGGAGGTAAGGCCGAACACAACGTCTATGGAAAAGGAAAGTCATATCTTGTTTCTCTTCAAGCGCATTGTCTCAATAATCGTTGTTAAATTACTCTTAAGTGTTCAGCAATTCATATGATTTTTTGAGGGTACGAAATTTCACAGCTGTTGCGGACCGTAAAATTTAAAAAAATAATTTTGATGATGCTGGGTGAATCCATGTATTAATTTTTATTGTAAATGAACAAGCTATATTGACTAACTAAGATAATTTCAGAACACAGGAAATATATTTATTCAATATTCGTAAAATATATTCGTAAGAAAACGTATATTCTTGGGTTAATTTACGTATTATGAAGTAACATTTGAATTGGTGTGGCGAATTTGAAGCCTGAAGTATTTTCTTCACCCTGCTTGTCAATTACGTATTTTATTAATAAATTGCATAACAGTCAAGTATTTCAGTTTTGTCGCTAGATGCATTTATAAAATATAGGATGAGTTCCGGAGAACATAGATTAGTATATGAGATTCGTTTGCAAATATAATTCTAAGACACAATTTATATAATGCGAAGAGCATATTCTATCTTTGAAGTATTTTTTACGAAAACCATTTAGTGGGTCCTTCTGTCTGTTTCTTGAGCTATCGAGTGTACACTTCTGGCCATTAAACTTGCTACACCACGAAGATGATGTGCTACAGATGCGAAATTTAACCGACAGGAAGAAGGTGCTGTGATATGCAAATGATTAGCTTTTCAGAGCAATCACACAAGGTTGTCACCGGTGGCGACACCTACAATGTGCTGATATGAGGAAAGTTTCCAACCGATTTGTGATACACAAACAGCAGTTGACCGGCGTTGCCTGGTAAAACGTTGTTGTGATGCCTCGTGTAAGGAGGAGAAACGCGTACCATCACGTTTCCGACTTTGATGAAGGTCGGATTGTAGCCTGTCGCTATTGCGGTTTATCGTATTGCTGCTCGTGTTGGTCGTGATCCAATGACTGTTAGCAAAAAATAGTGGGTTCAGGAGGGCAATACGGAAAGCCGTGCTGAATCCCAACGACCTTGTATCACTATCAGTGGAAATGACAGGCATCTTATCTGCATGGCTGTAATGGATCGTGCAGCCACGTCTCGAACCCTAAGTCAACAGATGGGGACGTTTGCAAGACAACAACCATCTGCTCGAACAGTTGAACGACGTTTGCTCGGAGATCATGGGTGCGGTTGCCGTTGACGCTGCATTACAGATAGGAGCGCCTGCGATGGTGTATGCAACGACGAACCTGGGTGCACGAATGGCAAAAAGTAATTTTTTCGGATGAATCCAGGTTCCGTTTACAGCATCGTGTTGGTCGCATCTGTGTTTGGCGAGAGTACGGTGGCCGCTCATCGGAATGGTTTATTCGTCATTGTCATACTGGCGTATCACTCGGCGTGATGGTATAGGGTGCTATTGGTTACACGTCTCGGTCACCTCTAGTTCGAATCGAGGGCACTTTGAATAGTGTGTTACGACCCGTGGCTCTATCCTTTATTCGATTCCTGCGAAACCCTACATTTCAGCAGGATAATGCATGGCCGCATGTTGCAGGCCTATACGGCCTTTCTGGAAACGGAAAATGTTCGACTACTGTCCTGGCCAGCACATTATCCAGATCTCTCACCAATTGAAAACGTCTGGTCAATGGTGGCCGAGCAACTAGCGTCACAATACGCCAGTCACTACTCTTAATTAACTATGGTATCGTGTTGAACTGCTTGGGCATCTGTACCTGTACACGCCATCCAAGCTCTGTTCCACTCAATGCCCAGGCGTATCAAGGCCGTTATTACGGTCAGAGTTGGTTGTTCTGGGTACTGATTTCTCAGGATGTTTGCACCCAAAAGGCGTGAAAATGTAATCATATGTCAGTTATAGAATAATATATTTGTCCAATGAATACCCGTTTATCATCTGCATTTCGTCTTGGTGTAGCAATTTTAATTGCCGGTAGTGTATTATTACTCTTTTTTTTTTTTTTTTCTTTTTTTTTTTTTTTTTTTTTTTTTTTTTTTTTTTTTTTTGCATTTTCGAATTTTTTTGTGCAGTTTCTAATTTCTGCTATCAGTTTCTGTCTACCAAGTAGATTTGTTGTTTTGGAAGTATTATGACTAAGAAATTCATGTACATTGTGCACTTGTGTTATTTGTTTGACTTCAGTCTGTGAAAGTTTGTTTCTGTTCATTACATACAATAGGAATATTTGTGATAATAAGATGTTATTTTATAAATTACATTGATTCATTTCAATTATCAATACGTAATACAAGATAGTTCTACCGAAAAGTACGATACACACACGGAAACAGAGTTATGCTAGAAAGGCCTACTGGATTTACTGATGGCACATGTAAAATGTTTCAAGGTTGGTGTGGTTAATCTGCTCTGTTACCATGAAATGCTGTATTATTCATGTATGCGGCCAAAAATTTACGGAACTATTGCTCTACCCGTATCTAACGGCAATGCTGCCCAAGGGACATTAAACCCTAAACCTCCTTCCTGCCTTATTCATTACCCTGGCAGCAGTATGATCTTCTAGGAGTACATGTGTATCAGATAAGATTTGGTTATCCGGTCATCCGAAACCGAGAGGCGTAGTTATTTCGAAAAGATCCGCATCTGTTGTTTACAGACATTACTTTAAGCCATTACCGAGTTGTTATTGTTCTGTTCTTCAGTTCGCTGACTGGTTTGATGCAGCTCTCCACGCTATAGTCCTGTGCAAGCCTCTTCATCTCAGATTAAGACCGGCAACCTACATCCTTTTGAATCCGCTAACTATATTCGTCCCTCGGTCTCCCTCTACACAGTTACCACACAGTTACTTCTATAGTCTTCAAAATGAAATTCCAAGATCGCACATTAATAATTTATTCAATGACGAACGGTTTCGGTGAACTGTGTCACCATTAACTGGTCATATTATTGAGAATGTATATAAAATAATTAGTGCAACATAGGACTATGTTGCCCTTATTACTTTATATACATTTTAATAAGATGACCAGCTTGTAAGATATATATAGATGATGCAGACACAGTATCAGATTGCCTCCGAAACCGACAATGTCAGGTAATCTTAACACTCTTCTAATGCTAACTGGACGACTCCTAGATGTTTCCCTCCTCTTAGTCAGATAGACCTTTTCTACTCAATTCTGGTGAGCATCTCCTCATTACTTAAGTAATCTACCCATCTAATCTTCATGATTCGTCTGTAGCACCACATTTTGAAAGCTTCTGTCGTCTTTTTGTCTGAACTCCTTATTGTCCACGCTTCAATACAATATAAATGCTTTGGGAATGGACTTCCTAATATTTCTTCAGAAACGCTTTTATTCCCATAGCCATTCTGAATGTTAGATCTTTTATTCGGCCATCAGAAGTTATCTTGCTATCTAAATAACAAAATTCATCTAATACTTTTATTGTCTCATTACCTAATCTAATTCCTTCGGCATCGTCTCATTTTCTGTCACTATATTCCATTACCTTTCCTCTTATTAATATTCATCTTATATCTTCCTTTCAAGACACTGTCCATCATTGCTCTTAGAGGTCTTTTGCTGACTCTGACAGAATTACTATGTCGTCAGCAAAACGCAATGTTTTTGTTTCCTTTTTCTATGCGGTATTTCCAGGAATCTGAGTATTTGAATAATTAGAATCGGGCCTTACTGTTCATCTAAAAACACAACAATACTCCATTGGAGACAATCGCCATGTAGATAGATTTGAAATTTGAAATAGTGTCCACCATCTGCTTAATGAATATACAGCGTTGAAGCAAATGGCCCTATTAATTAATGATAATTTTGTCAAAAAATGTTTCTTCTAAGCTTCGCCTCAGTAACCTCTAGCATATTTGCCTAGCATGGAGCCTAAAGCCCGTTATGTTATTTTCACCTTCACTCCCTATTTTTTAATAACTATACTTCTATCTTGTTGTATAAAGCCATTCTCCAAAATTATGTTGTTTTGAACGACCTGTTCTGCTTCTATTCCTTATAGGCTTGTATTTCCTTAATTTATACATCTTTGCAAAATATTTAAAATAGTTTATGTTACCACTTTATTGTCATTATATATTTTTACCATTCTAATATGCAAGTCTATCCATTGTTTACTTATACCAGCACGAATCTTATTGATCTGATCTGGAACCAACAGCCACAGATTAATTTACGACAAAGTAACGCTCATACGTTACGAATGATTTTGTAGTTGTTCATTACTAGGATATCTTTATGTATCTTGAACTCATATGTTCGTTACATATTTCACAGGTTTCATTCACATTGCTCCCATATTGTTCAGTGTTTACCATCCTCATGTCATATACTTCATTGATTCATAAATCTGGCATTTCTAAAACTTTACACTGTTCTTTAGCTAGGCAATGCCTTTGAAATAAGTAATAAGATAGGGTTTAACAATTGTTAGATGTTTGTAAAACGTGATTGTGACAGACCAAAAGCTGTTTATTATATTTGTTCAATGCAACCGGTTCAGTTCATGACCATATTCTAGCGCTAATAGATGGTTACAACGACGTATCACAATGTCGATAGAATCTCTCGTTTCCTCCATTGCGATAGATCATTGTATCCATCTGTTTTTGGATCTTCTGACCCTTGAGAAACGTCATGGAATGAAACCTGTAGTACTGTGCAAACATAATAAACAGCTATTGTTTAATCACAGTGTCATTTATAAATAATGCTTTTTAGTAATGAAATTATGTTTTTGAGCGTTCTGACCAGTCGGTCCTCACTGCGACATTTTCGTTGACAATGAGATGCGAATGGCCAGAACATTTAAGAAACATAATTTCAAAACTAAATAGCATTATTTGTAAAACGTCACTGTGATTAAACAATAGCTGTTTATTATGTTTTCTCAATGCTGCCTGTTGGAAACATGGTAGACCACGTCATAGCTCATAGCAATACATGGATTGGTAAAAGACGCAGTAGTGGAAGCAATTCGATCCTTCCGAGGCATTTTTTCTAAGCTTGGAATATGTCGCATATTACGACGACACAGAAATAACAAAGCGAAGAGATCTTGCAACAATATTGGGAACAATCTGTGTAAGAATCATTCTCGTCAGGTGGTTGTGGGTTTCTCCTGTGATTCTAATTGCGAGCAGATGGGACTTTGTTCAGAGTGAAGATTTTTCAACATATTTTCTAAGAAATTTTTACTGATTTTTACATTATGTTCACCTAAAATTAATAAGTAATACAATAGATTTGTGATTCAATCCGCCTCATGCAAGACACCTTCTTTTGATTTAAAACCCAAATAAGTTTCGGCGTGTATTATGCTATCTTCTGTGGGTTTTTTGCTTTTAATTATCTAGAATAACATGTTACAAATTTTGGTTATACAGTCATTTGGACGAGTTGTTTGATTTGACAGTTTTGCTGGATTATTAGCCCTAACTGATTTACAATTCTTATATTTTGTCATTCGCAAGATTTGCTTCTGCTTTTAATTGAGGAATGACAAATTCTTACAGCTTGTCATCTGCAAACTACAAAAAGTTTTTATTTACGAAAACTAATAGATTTATTGTACGAAGTTATATTGAAAAATAGTTGTTTGTGGCTATTTAGTGGCTTGCTTACATTCGAGATGTGGTGCTGCTGCTTGGTGTTGCAACGATTCGTCCTCAAGGCGGTACAACTAAAATCTGTAACGCGTTATTAAAGAAAATGAAAGGCTAAAACCCCACGGAAGATGGCGCAATAAATGCCGAAACATGTATGGGTGTTAAAATAAAACTAGGTGTCTTGCATAAGGCGGATTCAACCACAAATCTAATACAGGAAGCACGGGAGATACTAGAGCTGCACCATCACATGATCAAGTAACACTATGTAAAGTTGTGGTATTACAGTTTTATTCTCTAGATTTCTTATAAGCGATAGTTATGTGAAGACGAAATTGTGGTGAAAATACCGAAGCGCGCCCATACATGTGAAATAGAGTTGCGCATAATAGTTCGCCATCGGGAGCGCGCACTTTAGTTCTCGGCTCTGCGAACTAGTTCGGTCTTTTAGTCCGTCCGCTCCTAGTGACGGCTGAGCGGCGTGGTCTTCGCATGCAGGTGGAGGGAGAAGTTCCCCCACCTAGCTGCTTCATGCGCTTGCTGCTTGAGCCGCTAACGATATCACGCAAACCAAAAGAAACAGTTTGTGGATAATTTCTTGCGTTTAAGTTTAGAGTTATCTCTACATCTTGGCATTATGTAATTTATTATCAGATATTGCAGAGTGTAGAACACATCAAAACAGAAATTTTGTAGCACTGAACTATGTAATCTAGCAGGCAGACGCTCACCTCAAAATGACTCATCAGCAGATGGCAAATACGTGATTTTTAATTCTGCTACATGCCCTCTCGCTATTGCCCGTCGGTCTTCGGAAAAGAATGCAACGAACTATGAAGCAGGATAAGTTTGGCATAATCGTCCGCTGCTCCTAGTTCGTCCACTCCTTGTAGTTCGTCCGCTCTTTTTGGCTTTTGCTACCGCTACTAAAAGAGCTCTTTTTTATGACAGCTTTTTTATATAATGAATCAGTGTTGCCAAAGCGTATGCTATTAGCCGTATTTTAGGCAATTTGACGTCAAATACTTAGGCAAATAAACCAGTTATTTACACGAATGGGTGATAGTGTTAATCAACTATTTTGCATACAGAGTACTCGTAGTACTTTATTTTTAAGTAGAGTTCTTGTGGCAGTTAACTATGAAACTACAGCTGAGCTGCATCTCAGCTCGAAATGAAGGTAACTGGCAGTAGGGAATCACGCGATTGTGCACGCTCTCGCGTCTTCTCGCTGTTCCCGTCAGACTTCGGAAAAGGAGTGGACGCACTAACGAGGGGCGGCCGCCAATTGTGAAATTCAGATTCGATTCATACTGCGCATAATGAAAGCTCATGGCCAGAGGTGTAATTTGGCAAAGCACCAAGATGCACTTCTCAGCCGTTGTCGAAAAATCGACAATTAAAAAAAGTCGTCGCGGTGAAACACTCTCTACGATTAGTAATACTGTACAGAGGCGTGGCGTAGCGGTAAGCCCTCTGGTTCGTAATCCGTAAGTTGCCGGATCGAAACTCGCGGCATGCAACTTTTTTTTAAATTTGTTTTTTGTAATTCAAATGTATACACACACACACACACACACACACACACACACACACACACACACACACACACATACAAACAAACAATTAATAACGCTACGCCACGCCTCTGTACAACGTTACTAATGGTATAGATCGTAGAGAGTATTTCACCGCAACGGCTTTTTTAAATTGTCGATATTCTCGACAACGGCTGAAAAGTGCATCTTGGTGCTTTGCCAAATTACATCTCTGGCCATGGGCTTTCATTATGCGCAGTATGAATCGAATCTGAATTTCACAATTGGCGGCCTCCTCTTGTAAGAGGCGAGGAATCTGCGAACTAGTCCGCATAGTTCGCCTGTGGGAGCGCAGTTCCGAACTAGTTCGTTCGCGAACTACACAAGACTAATGTGAAATCAGGAGGCGCGCCCACCGGTGGTTTAAATAAAAGTACATATGCAACTGAAGCGGATATATATTTTTTTTTCGGAATAACTCGTGCGTCAGCTTGTAGCCCTGCTGCTTGCTGGCGGTTGCCCGTCAAGCCGTCACAGGCACCGCGGCGCCGACCGCAGGGCCCGCCCGCGCCTACGGCTCCTTTTCTTGCCGCGCAGCTGAGCTGCCACCGAAGACGGACGTGCCAGCCGAGCACGGTCGCCGAGATTGATAGCGGGGGCGCCGAACAGGCGGAGGAGGAGGGGGCGATACGGCGGGGGCGGCGGGGGCGGCGGGGGCGGCGGAGTGACTCGGCGCCAGCGCCAGCGCCCATCAGTCATGCGGCCGCGTCAGCCGTCCCGCGGCCGGCGGCCGGCGTCTACCCGCGCGACGCGACGTCTCAGACGCCGGCTCACTTGCCTTACTCGATTACGTTGCTTCGACTTGTTGGCGAGCTACAGATCACTCGACGCCACTCGCTGCCACGGCAAAGCTGCCACCCTCTGTGGTCTGAAGGCTTTATCGTAGGAGTCAACTACACGTACACTGCTGCCGCGAAGGGCGCCACGCGATATGTTGCATACAAAAGTCGTGGGATATACGTCTAGTATTGTGACGAAGTGAACACTCCAGAATTAGAACCCAGAACAACTGCCAGCATGCGAAATTTAGAAGTAGATATTCCTGGAGTAGAAAACAACTTAAGTCACGAGACAAACAAATCTTCCGGGCCAACTACACGCAAATTGCTGCCGCGAAGGGCGCCACGCGATATGTTGCAGACAAAAGTCGTGGGATATACAGATGCGTCTAGTATTGTGACGAAGTGAACACTTCACAATTCGAACCAAGAACAATTCCCAGCGTGCGAAATGTAGAAGTAGATGTTCCTGGAGTAGTAAAACAACTTAAGTCACTAAACAAAAACAAATCTTATCATAGTGTAGGTATTTCGGTTATCCTTCTATGCAACTATTTAATAAAATATTTTATTGCCATATGCATTTAGCCTTTACAATGAAACTTTCACTCTGCAGCGGAGTGTGCGCTGATATGTAGGGGAGGTACTGGCGGAAGTAAAGTTGTGAGGCGGCATCATGAGTCGTGTCGGCATAGCTCTGACGGAAAAAGATTATGCACTATTAATAAAAAAAAATAAATAAATAAAAAAAATAAAAAAAAATAAAAAAAAGTTCAAATCCGACACAGGCAGAAGAAAATTTTTTCTTTGTAGTTACTACTTCTTTTTTTTATATAAAAAAAAGTCGGTAGAGCGCTTGCCTGCGAAAGGCAAAGGTTCCAGGTTCGAGTCCCGGTTCCGGCACACTATTTTAATCTGCCGGGAGTTTCATTTCGCCTTTATTTGTAAGGCATCATCAGTGGCCTGAAATAAATACATGTTTTATGTTTTACAATATTTGAGATTTACGTTTCTTAGTATTTTTTAGGTTAGAAACAGTTCTGATGTGTTATTTAAGTATAATCACTGATATTTGGATGTTGTAATTACAATATTTCGTGGATATTGCCTTACATCTAGTGCCCATTGGTGGCTTCCGGCTGTTCTGCTTCAGTTATGTTCATTTTGCTATGATTGTTATTCTAGTACTTTACTGCTAGCACCACTAGGCACATGCCATTTTGTTTGTGTTGTGTTTTTGTTTTGGTTGGTGTTGCCAACTGTTGACTATGTGTTTGTCCTATTTTTTGCTTTATGTCAGAGTATGAGTGTATGTATCTGTGTGTGTGTGTTTTATGTGATTGCGTAGATAACATCACCAGATACTGATATATTAATTTATTTATTTATTTTATGACTCCTGATTGTGAAGAGAGAGAGGGGGGGGAGGGAGAGAGAGTAAGAGAGATAGAACAGAGTTAGAGAGACAGAGAAGGACAGGGAGATGGAGACAGACAGAGACAGCGATTATAGGAAAGGGAGAGACAGAATTCTGTGGTTCCCCCCCCCCCCCCGCGCTCATTATTGGTATTAAATTTTGTGTTTGTGTGTGTGCATATGTGCCAATTCTTTTCTCTCTTTAATTACTGTCTCATATCTTTGACAAATCTTTGGGGCCAGATTGTATAACAACTACATTCCTCTCTGAGTACGCTGATGCAATAGCTCCATACTTAGATATATACAACCGATCACTCAGCGAAAGATCCGTACCCAAGGACTGGACAGTTGCCCAGGTTACTCCAACATTCAAGAAAGGCAATAGGAGTGAGCCTCAAAATCACAGGCCCATCTCATTGACGTCGATTTGCAGTAGGACTTTGGAACATATACTTTGTTCGGGCATTATGAACTACTTGCAACTACTATTACCCATTATCAAGGTTTCAGAAAGTATCGCTCTTGCGAAACACAGCTTGCCCTTTATTCACATGCAGTGATAAGTGCCATCGACAAGGGATTTCAAATCTATTCCATATTTCTGGACTTCCGGAAGGCTGTTCACACTGTACTAATGAAATTGCGTGCTTACGGAATATCGCCCCAATTGTGCGATTAGATTCACGATTTCCTATAAGAAAGAACAGAAACGACAGTTCGTACTAACTGACGATATGTCACGTAAGCCACTTTTATTTGTGTTTATAAAACGATTTAGGAGACAATCTGAATAGCCCCCTTAGACTGTTAGCGGATGATGCTGTCGTTAATCGTTTTAATAGAAAATAATGAAAACTGTGAAGTAATACACATGACCAGTTAAGGAAATCTGCCGAACTTCAATTACGCGATAAATCAGTCAAACCTCAATGTCATAAATTCTACCAAATACCTAGGAGTTACAATTACGAACAACTTAGACTGGAGAGAACACAAAGAAAATGTGGGGAGGGCGAACCAAAGGTTACGTTTCATTGGCACTTCCTCGTACGATTGCGTGGGAGCTGACATGCGAATCAACTGCAACAGCAGCGTTACGTAGTCTCGGTGTTACACTATAACTTTCATGTAAATGGTTGAAGAGCTTGATGAATAATTGCCTCGATGGGTGACGTATATTGGGATATCTTGCCTCATACACAGTATAAGAACGAACGGTATTCTTCCTACACTCTCGATGCACCATGAGCATGTCGGCTTTATCTGCATTGGTGAAACCGATCGTACACTCACGACCTACCGCTTGGACTGTTACACGCTAACGGAATAGCGAGCCGCAGTGCACTCAAGGAACACACAAGCACGCTGTAGGCAAACATAACATCATCGTACCTAGCAACTATGCGGGATGACTGGCACACGCGAATGTCGGTGTGGGAACGATATCTCGTAAGCTACTTGCACTAGAATCCTGCAACAAACACTACTGATATTCTAGTGCGCCCTACTATTAGTTTAGTAATGTCTACAGGCATTGTTCCATACTGTATGTTTGCATAAAAATACAGTTTGTAAGTAATATAGCAATCTGTTTGTTCGCTAAAAGTACTGCCCCCGACTACCAATCCATTCTGTGAAAACCGTACAATAATCGCACTTTCCGCAACATTTGCAGTGCAAGTGTTGGGTGATTCACTCTGTGTAATTACATTATTTGATGAAGAAATTAGTAACAACAGAAATAAACTTACGGTCGATAATTGTAGCTTGGGGGAGGGGAGGTCGCAAAAATTTTTATTTTTTTATTTTTATTTATTTATTTATATTTTTATTCATTTATTTTTTACGGGGGAGGGTCGGGTATTTAAAAAGTTTGGAAAACACTGGCCTAGGATGTTCAAAAACCGTCGCTTGGTGAGTCGCGGCCAGATATCTGTAAGAGCTGATGCTAGATTTGGAGCGTGGTGCAGATCCCCAAGACGTCATGGATCCACACTGTCCACAAGGCATTGTGCAACGTAATGTCCATAATAGTCCTCGAATTGAACCACCATAACATTAAATGGCTATGTCCGGCTTCTTGAAGACAAAAACAAGTTCAAATGTTTGTAAGTCTATAATTATGTCCCTAAGCTTACAAACTTCTTAAACTAAGACAAATAAATCTAACGACAAAACACACACACACACGCACACACACACACACACACACACACACACACACACACACACACATATACCCGATGGAGGACTCGAACCTCCGACGACGAGCAAACGTGCGCTCAGCAGCAAGGCGCTGGAGAGCGCTCGGCCATTCCACCGCGGCGTACCTGAAGACCATTGTAGCCATTGATACCCTTCTTGTTGTCAAAGACTGACTGAGGTTTTATGGCTGACAGATTTGAAGAACTAACAATTTCCGTGAATTATTGGTAATTCACATCTCCCGACATGAATCCCATCCAATATTTAATGGGCGTATTCATGAATATCCTGGTTACCCCACCTAACCAACAAGCCACCACACGATTTATCTCTCTCTCTCTCTCTCTCTCTCTCTCTCACTCTCTCTCTTCTCTCGTGCTATTTAGTATATAAGAGAGTTCTTTTTTTATACTAGTAAACTTCGACAAAGTGATCAAAATTACGTGTTTTATAAGTGATGCTTTTCGCTCATAACATCCCTAATGAAAATTATCAAAAATTACAGGGTCTGTTGAATGGAATGTGTGGTGTCGCACAAGTACAAAGTGCGCGCCACCTACTTTCGCCGCGCGCCGCCATGCACGCACGGCGCGGCGTTCTTACGACGACAGCCACAAGCGCCCTCTGCTGCAACCCCGCTCGTGGCCACCACGGAAAGACATCGTTCACTTGGGACTGAGATAGCAACCAGTTAGGACCTTCGTAATCCGATAGGCACCAGTGAAGACTTGGCTATCAGTTAGGCACTAGGCAGGACTCTAGCTCAACTATGTATCAACATTCTGCAGTACTATGTAAAAGTTAAGTATTGTATAAATTCTGTGCAATATATATCTCGTTCTAATTTACTCTAGTGTTTCTAGTTTCTGGCTGCTCCCCTCCGTACCTGCACCAGCGTGTTATCTTTATTCCTGTGTCGGTCTCATTCCACTCGGCCACCGACACCTACGACGGAAACGAGACACAAAAGCGGCGACGAGGCTGGGACACAAAAGTGGCGACGAGGATGGGATAGACGAATCTTGGACCAGCAGCCAGACAGGAGCAGTTGGAGCACGCAGAAATTGCTCCCACCCACCCACCCTTATTATAAGATTTTTGGGGGAACATTTTCAGTTACGTGTTTGTGGACTTTTTTGTTGCAGAGCGTCCTCTTTCATATTGCATTTGTGTTTTGTTATAATTTACTTGTATGCGCGGCGCCTAATCGGTCAGCATGGCCACTACCCCGAACCCAAACTTAATGGAAATTATTCAGTTACAGACGGCGCAAATAACACAACTCCTGCAGGCTGTGGCCCAGCTCACAGCGCAAGCAGCTAACCAACAACAACAGCCGCCGCTTCAGCAGCCCACACCTGCCGCCGCAACGCTTCCTACGTTTCGCCAGTACAACGAACGTGAGGAAGAATGGAGCGACTACTTCGCACAGTTTCAAGAACTCGTCGCGGCTCATCAAATTACAGGTCAGAAAGCGAAGCATCTGCTATTATCTGTGGTTGGCACCAACACCTTCGTGTTACTGAAAAAACTTTTCCCCGACGTATCTCCTCGTGATGTAGACTTTGAACAAATAGTAGAGGCACTAAATGCTCATTATGAGAGAAAAGTTCTCGTAGCTGCGGCACGGTACCGATTTTTCAGACTTAAAAAATTACCGCAGCAGTCACACCAAGAGTGGATTACGGAATTGAAGGGCTTAACCCGCAAATGTAAATTTACTTGCTCTTGTGGACTTTCGTATAGTGACGTGATGTTGAGGGATGCGATTACGCAGAATATTCAGGACCCCAGAATTAGAGCAGCAATTCTGAAACAGTCTGACCCCTCATTAAACAGTGCAGCTTATAGATGCGCATGATACTTTTGACTTAGTAGATGTAGAAATACAAAGCCACAATGTTAATTCAGTGCGCCGTAACGGACGCTTTCCTAGCCGTAGTTCTCAGTGTAGCACTAGTGATTCTTACAATAGTACAGGCCGTGCTGAACAGACAGTGAACAGTAGCCAGTGTAAAAGTGCGACACAAAGGTCGCCCCGTCGTGTTAGAAACAGTGATTTGAATAACGGGCGCCAACGCTCATTTCACTCAGAAAAATGTACGTAAATCTTGCCCCCAGTGTGTGTCTCGCCACAAGCGTGCTCATTGCCCTAGTCGCAACGCAACCTGTTATCAATGTGGCAAATCAGGACATGTGCAGTCTGTGTGTATGCAAATTAAAAACTCAAAGAACGGTACCGTTAGAAACAGTGCTTCGCAGAGTGAGAGGACAGTTCATTCTGTAAATGTTATACGGGCTGTGGAATTGAACAGTGCTTTCCTTGGATCTCAATTGCAAGAAAGTAGTTCTGCGCCTATGGCAAAACTATAAAGTGCACCACGTAGCAAGCGCCGACGAGCGCGTAAAACAGTGCAACGGAAAAGGTTTCGGGACAAGCAAAATGACTATGAACAGTGCATTCCTGTAGTGAAAATAGTGCCTTCTGCAACTGCTCCTTGTAATAGTGCCCAGTACTGTGTAGCTAGTGACAGTAGACATCAAGTAGCTACTCAAAAGTGTAATACAGTAGTTAGTACATCTGGAGTAGCTTCGCATGCTTGCGCGGACGCCGATCCGGCGGTAGTGCCATCTAGTGACAGTGTTGTTAATCCGCTGCGTGCCGAGTCTGCGCCGCTTACTTCACTACGCGGCCCGCGCAAGCGCAGTAAACAAACCGTAGCAGACGTTGCCCACATTTGCGCACCTGTCGAGCGCTGCAATCAAAAACTGTTTGTGAATCTCTTCATAGAAAATAAGACGGTGCAATTTCAGCTTGATACTGGTTCTGCTGTCACATTAATAAATAAAGATACTTATGAACTTCTGGGTTCGCCAAAATTGTCGCCGTCACAGCAAGTGTTAACAGCTTATACAGGTCAAAATATTCCCGTGCTAGGAACGTGTAGCCTGCCCGCCTCTTTTCAAGGTGTAACAAAAACAGTTGCTTTTGTAGTCCTTCAGGCCAAATCGACACAGAACATTTTTGGACTAGATGCTTTTGACTTGTTTGGTTTATCAATTCAAAGAGATGTGCTTCAAATTTCGTCAATAGTGCCTCAGGATAAAATCAATGCATTGTGTGACAAATATAAGGACTTGTTTTCGCCGGAACTAGGTTGTGCAAAAGACTTCGTGGCACATGTAACTTTAAAAGAATCTGCAGTTCCAAAATTTCGTAAAGCTAGACCAGTGCCTATCGCCTTGCGTGATACAGTTGCCGAAGAACTTAAACGTTGGCAAGATAGTGGGGTGATTTCTCCTGTTTCTGCGAGTCAGTGGGCCTCGCCTATAGTAATTATACCCAAGCCGTCAGGAAAACTTCGTCTCTGTGCGGACTTCAAATCAACAGTGAACAGTCAAACAATTGTAGACACTTATCCCCTGACCAGACCTGACGAACTAATGGACAAATTAGGACAGTCTCGTTTCTTTTCTAAGATTGATTTAGCAGAGGCATACTTACAGATTTCTCTTGATGACGAGTCAAAAAAATTTTTCGTCATTAATACTCACATGGGCCTTTTTCAATTTCAGCGCCTACCCTTTGGCAGTTCTTCCGCCTCCGCTATTTTTCAGCGCTTTTTGGAACAGCTGACAGTTTCTGTACCGTGTTGTTCGAACTATTTAGATGATATTGTGGTATCCGGACTTACAGTTGAAGAACATTTAGCAAACCTGGAGTGCCTTTTCAAAGTTTTGACTGCAGCAGGTCTACGTTGCAATAAAGCAAAGTCTTCGTTTCTTCAAACTGAAATAGAGTACCTAGGCCATGTGATTAATGCCCAAGGAATCCATCCCTTACAGTCACATCTTCGAGCAATCAAAGACGCCTCCTCCTAAGAATGTGCATGAATTGCAAGCAGTAATGGGAAAGCTTAACTATTATTTCAGGTTTATTCCCAATGCCTCTCAGATTGCAGCTCCACTGCATCACTTACGTATGGTCTAAAGATTGCCAAAGACATTGAGCGGCCTCTGGTTCGACGTTATTTTGCACAACGTCATGCATTATCTTTAAGTCAGGGGGTACTGTTGTTGCATACCGACAATGACCAAGCAAGAGTGATTGTTCCTCGTTCCCTGCAACGAGAAGTGTTACGCCTCCTGCATCAAGGACATTGGGGTATTGTTAGGACAAAGCAACTGGCCAGACGTCATTGTACCTGGGTTGGTATGGACGCTCAGATAGAGCACATGACGTCTACATCTACATCTACATAGATACTCTGCAAATCACATTTAAGTGCCTGGCAGAGGGTTCATTAACCACCTTCATAACTTTTCTCTACCGTTCCATTCTCTAATAGCGCGCGGGAAGAAAGAACACCTAAATCGTTCCGTTTTCGATCTGATTTCTCTTATTTCATTGGGATGGTCATGTCCCCCTAAGTAGGTGGGTGCTAGCAAAATATTTTCACATTCAGAACTAAAAGTCGGTGATTGAAACTTCGCAAACAGATCACGCCGCAATGAATAACGTCTTTCTTTTAATGATTTCCACCCCAATTCGTGCAACATTTCCGTGACGCTTTCCCCCCGTAACGTGATAAAACAAAACGAGCTGCCCTTCTCTGAACCTTCTCAATGTCTTCCGTCAGTCCCACCTGGTGAGGGTCCCACAAGGGGCAACAGTACTCCAAGAGAGGACGCACAAGTGTGATGTAGGCAGTCTCTTTGGTACTGTTTGTGTGGAGCATCAGGCGGCTCCTCCGCAACGTTTCTCAGACTGGCCACGCCCCAAGGGACAATGGCAACGTTTACACATTGACTTTGCCG
This sequence comes from Locusta migratoria, assembly GCA_026315105.1. Taxonomy (NCBI): domain Eukaryota; kingdom Metazoa; phylum Arthropoda; class Insecta; order Orthoptera; family Acrididae; genus Locusta; species Locusta migratoria. The sequence continues at coordinate 463,174,235 of CM048745.1, read as the reverse complement.
GACCTTTCTGGAATACGCGCTGGTAAATTGTTGTAGACGCTTTCAGCAAGTTTCCTTTTGTGATTGCCATGAACTCAACGACGGCGTCTAGTACAATCAGTGTCTTAACATCAGTGTTTTGTATCGAAGGTTTGCCTGAAACTATCGTCAGTGACAATGGACCTCAGTTTGTTAGTGCGGAATTTCAACAGTTTTCTCGTGTGAATGGCACTCAGCATATCACCACCGCACCTTTTCACCCTCAGTCCAATGGTGAAACAGAACGCTTCGTTCGAACATTCAAGTCTCACATGGAAAAGATGAAAGGTCAGCACTCCAGGCAACGAGCTCTTCAAATTTTCCTGTCTACGTATCGATGCATGCCACGTGACGGCCCGTCTCCTGCCGAGCTGCTACACGGCCGCCGTCACCGCACTCTCCTTCACCTGCTGCAGCCTCCCACGCACCGAGTCGGTTCGTATGGCGCTACGCATTTTCAGGTTTCCACGCCGGTGCTGTACAGGGTGTTTGTTGGCAACAAGAAGACATGGTTGTCGGGCACCATTCAGCGCGTGCTCGGTCGCAATATGTATGTTGTACGTTCTTCCACAGGGTCGGAGCTGCGGCGCCACGCAAACCAATTGCGCTTGCACAGGCCGCGCGATCCTGTCTCCGGTTTCTTGATTCCAGACCCAGTTCACCGCCAGGGAGAACAGCCACATCGCTCGCCGCCGGGCCCAGCTTCCCCAGGCTACGAGCTCCCGATGGATGTCGACGTACCTCCGACGCAGTCGTCGCCGCCGCTGTCGCCGCCGCAGATGACAGCGTGACCGAGAGGGACTCCGGGACCGTGCGGGCCCCCCCAGCTTGGGCCACGCACCTCAGAAGAAGATGACCTGCTCCCTCTGGGCTCCCTCTGGGACCTGCTCCCTACCGCCGGATCGCCCTTCCGCTGGTTTTCGGGGGGTTTCCAGCGGATCGCAAGGTGTATACCGGGGCGCGGACGGCGTCTCGATCCCAGCCTCAGCTACGACGCCCGTCCCACCAGTAACGCCCCCGCCCAGGCCCTCCTCCCAGTGCCGTCGCCGTGGCCCTCAGCCATACGCCACGACGACGCGGCGGTTTGGGGGGGGGGGGGGGAGGGGTATGGTGTCGCACAAGTACAAAGTGCGCGCCACCTACTTTCGCCGCGCGCCGCCATGCACGCACGGCGCGGCGTTCTTACGACGACAGCCACGAGCGCCCTCTGCTGCAACCCCGCTCGTGGCCACCACGGAAAGTCATCGTTCACTTGGGACTGAGATAGCAACCAGTTAGGACCTTCGTAATCCGATAGGCACCAGTGAAGACTTGGCTATCAGTTAGGCACTAGGCAGGACTCTAGCTCAACTATGTATCAACATTCTGCAGTACTATGTAAAAGTTAAGTATTGTATAAATTCTGTGCAATATATATCTCGTTCTAATTTACTCTAGTGTTTCTAGTTTCTGGCTGCTCCCCTCCGTACCTGCACCAGCGTGTTATCTTTATTCCTGTGTCGGTCTCATTCCACTCGGCCACCGACACCTACGACGGAAACGAGACACAAAAGCGGCGACGAGGCTGGGACACAAAAGAATGAATAACGTCATCAGTTCAGAATATGGACTCAAAGTCAACCGTAAAAAGACAAAAGCAGTGGTATGAGAATAAATGAATGAATTTACAGACTTCATATAGTAATTGGAGGTAACGTCTTAGGTGAAAATGACCTTTGCTTCCATGAGGCAAAATTATTCAGGACGGACGAAGTACCGAGTACATAGAAAGTAGACTAATACAGACAATATGGGCGCTTATGCCACTGCTATTAAACAATGGCCATAAGTGCCGAAGAAGTTTCGGACGGTGGACATTTGCCGGAAAGCTTTGTATGGAATACGTATACGGAAGAGAATCAGATGAGGTCCTACAATTATAGGCTCAAAATTTAGTTATTTTGTGTTATATATTGATATACGATCTGCGCATCTGTTGACGTTCCGTATTGATAGCCCCATGAAAAGAATAATTCTCATCTGTGGTGTTGTATCTGTTGCTGCACAGTTGATCTTTGACTTGTCAAAGTTATCGTAATGACAGTGACACAGATCAGTATGGTGGATATTCCATTGTCAGCGGCGCAAGAGGTCTTGGACAGCATCAACCTCATCATTTGGTCTCAAAGACCTTTGGCACCACATCTCGAAGAATATGAAAAGTCAATAATCAACATAAGGATGTCACTAAATCTAAATATAACATTCAATGATTTTATTATATATTTAGCGAATGGCTGAAACACACAATACAAATGTATGCATATAAACAGAAAGGAGAAAATGAACTTTGCAAGGTAACATAAGATGTATAACTCGATTTCCAGTTCTTGAATTCAACGAACAGCTTCTGGGGTTGCCAGCAGGAAATCTTCTACTCCTCCACCATATGCTCGAAGCGTACAGTCTCCTATGTATTGTGATGTATTGTCTGGCGTGCAGCTCCGCAGTCACAATCTGGATTAGACAGCTTGTTCCATTTATGAAGTGCGTCGTTACACCTGCCATGGCCCGTTTCTATTCAGTTTTGTCCAGGTCTTGCGTGGTAGTTCATATGATATAATACATAATCACTTAATTCATTATAAACAAAAATTGTTTTCTAGTAAAATAGACGCAAGCAGTAGCCTGGCAACCTACAGTGGACTATTCCCTCTAACGTAGACCTGAACTGCTGATCGTATTCCATGTTCATTGTGAAACATAGATTGAGGAAGTTGATCATATAATAGGTTATTTTGAATTATATGTTACATATCTCACTATAGACAGTGTTCATATGGTAATATTATGTTCAGTTTATTTTACAGTCTAGACCTAAGGTTTCCATCTCAATCTCATCGCACAGATGATTACATCTAATGGAAAACATTACTTCCTTGATTATGTCTTATTTTTTATTTTGGAGTACTGCTACAAATCTGATTACAGACACAAAGTGTGACATAACGAATAATCGCATGGGGTATATATTGAATACCTAGATCGGGTGCTATGTTTAACTTATGGCATGAGAAATAGCACATACGTACGCAATTTATGAACGGTCGTTGTATGGGCAGAACGGAGATTTGAAGACCGCTGATTCTGACGAGATTATGGCGGCGCGTAGGGTATTAACTTTGGTCGTTGAACGGTAGTTGGAGCTAGACGTATGACAGATTTAATTTCGGAAATTGTTAGAGAAACCAATATCCTGATATCAATATGTGACATTACAGATAAAGGGGGAAGCTGATTGTTTCCATGTGAAAAGAGGATTTTGCCAGGCTGTTGGGTTTCCCGGCCTGCCGGCTAACAGTTTGGATGTAGTGAATGGGCTGCAGTTAGTTAGGATTTCCGAAAGTGCTCGAATACCGGAAACGACGCTCTTGATAGAGCGATGGTGGCTTTGCCAGACTGCAACTGAAATACAATATAGCCACACACATAATTCTAAAAATCCGTATAAAATCAGGGACTGATCATATGGCAAATATTATTATTATTATATCAATGGATTCAAGAGACTTGGGAGAATCAAACGCCGTAATTACAATTTAAATATCCCTTACTGATAAAAAGCCGATAAATATCAGTGCTATAATAATAATATTATAAGACTTATATTTACAATTATTGATACGTAGTGTTCATCAGTAACAGATTAAGAAGCAAATGGGCAGCATTGCACCACGCTACCTATCTTAAAAGACGTACCACGTTATTTCCATATTCTTTCAATAAACTTTGTTTTACTGTCTTGTTCTGCTTTTCCTTGAGGTAATAATATCCATGTGTCAGAACAGATTCCACCACAGAAACACAAAACATGAACCCAGCAAAGTGCATTACATTTATATATGTATTTTATTATATTTAATACGAGACGAGTCCAGAAGGTAAGTTCCGTTTGGTTATATAAAACGAACGGGTACGGATACAGAAAAAAACATTGATTGCACAAAAATCTACAACTGTTAAACTACTTTCCTACGTAGCTTCCGAAATTTTGTGCGCAATTGTCATAGCATGGCACAAGGTTTTGTGTGCCTTTTTCATAGAATGTTTTGCCGTGTATTCAACCATGTGGTAACATGTTCTTTCAGCTCGTCATCATCGCTGAAGTGTTGACCACCAAGGACAGATTTTAAGTGTACGAAGAGGATTACTGTCGAAAGATTTTTTTCACGATAATGCCTGACCTCACACAGCGAATGTGACCAAACAATTCTTACTGAAATTTTAATGGGACCTGTTTAATCATCCACCATACAGCTCGGACCTCTCTCCTAGCGACTTTCATCTCTTCTTACACCATAAATCTGTCCTTGGTGATCAACACTTCAACGATGATAAAGAGCTGTTACCACATGGTTGAATTCACAGGCGGCAACCTTCTGTGAAGGATGCATGCAAAATCTTGTGGCACGCTAGGACAAGTGCCTACAAAATTTCGACACTTAAGTGGAAAAGTAGTTTAAGAGATGTAGAATTTTTTTGCAATAAAAATTTCTTCTGTATCTGTGTACAATTTCATTTTATTACCAAACGGAACTTACTTTCTGACGCGCCTCGTATTATTCTTCTTGACGTTCTTTTTATTAATGTTGCAGACTGCCACTTAAATATTTCATGGCCGATTAAAAATAGAAGATATGCAGCAGATAATTTATATATAAACAATTACAAGTATTTGTGGACATGAACTGATTTATTTGTATAAAATGTCGCGATAAATTAAATATTAATTGTGTATCTATATTTCGATGGCGACAGTTATGTGAACAGTGAGACGCCATGCTTAATGGCTATCTGAGCAAAGGGCTTCAGTCTCAACCGTTTTTAGTATTGTTAGATACATATTTGTTTGTTAAATGTAAACAACATTTGTTTGAAGGTGGTCAAAGCATTTAATTCTGTGATATCCAAATGTATAATATTTTGGAATGGAAATTGTATTTTAAAGATGAGGGGTTAGGATGCGTGGAAGCATACAATTTTGGGAGCAGAGAGAGCACGCTTTCGAACGCTTGGGAAGGGACTCGTAACTTGGATGCGGTGGTGAAAGGTTGTGACGCTGGGTGGTCTGAAGCCGCGTTACGAACTTGTGATTTAAGAGATATGCATGTGTGGACTTAGAAAATTTACGAGACCGTGACTGCAGAACTTAGTCTCTGGTTAAAAGTGGTAAACTATGCACGTTAGTAGGGCTGTGGAACTGTGGTAAATCAGCAATCGTGTACACGTGTGATGACAAACTTTGTTCTATAACAAATACTGTAACCGCGTATTGATTTTGAACTTCACTAATTTACAAGTGGTAATTCGAAGTGCTTGTAGTTCTTATAGTGCTTCTCATGAAATATTCAATTATTTACCGATGTATAAAGTAGGACAATCTCCGCATTTTCATGTCCAGAAAGAGAAATAAACTTTATTTATAAAGAATTACTTCGTGAGTAAATCATTATCTTAGAATTCATTTTGTTGGTTATTCAGAGGTATAATTTGTTTCTTTAGATATATTTCCACGTCATCATATGCAGATTGATAGACTGACTAAACTACAGATTAATTATTGATCTTGTTTCAACAGATTGAGTAGCTTTTTGGGGCATAGAAGCTGCCATACATAACTCACCTCTATGAACAGAGTCAACGAGTCATAAACTTTTTACTACCATGAGTTATGTATTGCCCAACTCTTATGAGTACCGTTAGGAATGTCGCAAACAGTGTCAAGAGTAAGCCAATAATATCAAATTTCAGGCATGGACGACACAGTGACCGTCAGCCGTTACTTAATAGCAGAGAGCAGCAACATTGGCATAGAGTTGTCAGTAATAAGAGACAAGCAACTGTGCGTGAAATAAACGGAGAAATGTAAATGGTGCGTAGAACGATTGTACCCGCTAAGACAGTGCTGCTTGATTTGACCGTTTATGACGTCATTTATGGACTTCGAGTACCAAACGACACTACAAAACATGCAGCTCACCTAGTGGGCTCTTGATCATATCTCTTTCAAAATCATGGATTGGCCAGATCAGTTCCGATATCGGTAAGAGTTGATGATAGGTACGACTGAGGCGCAGACCTCACGGGTTAATGATGCATTGATGACGTTGCATAATTGCTGAGAAAATTTTTACAGCTTCCCAATGGCATAATGTTGTCTCCAAAACATGAACCCAAATTGGTGGCAAGGAACTGTGTAGGCTTGTGTTGGCTCCATAATAGTCTGGATTATCAATGGAATGGACTGGGTTCTCTGCTCGAACTGAACCAATCAACTGTTTTGTTCGGGTACTTGGAGAACAGAATGTGTTCAAATATTTATAAACCTTAATGACCAAACTGGTGAGTGCATCATTCTATAGACTTGCAGAGAAGTCCCACTGTTTTCGCACTTTTCCATTAAATACATTCGTACCCCAATCCACCCCCTCGCAGCAACTAAATTATTTTCATAAAATGCATTTTTAAAAACCATCAGCTGTTTATTGAAAACTTTATATATCTACCAGTGTCGGTCAATAGACCATCTTCATGGATAAAAAGGTGTTAAAACTGAATGGTAAAATGCATCAAATAAAATACATCTAGCTGAGACAAACAGGAGTCAGTATAACTAAAAGTATTTTATCCATGAAGATGGTCTAATGACCGAACCTGGTAGATATATAAGCTTTGAATAAACAGCTGATGGTTTTTAAAAATGCATTTTATGCAATATATTACGGCTGTTGACACTCGCCTCACCAAAGCATTTTAAATTATTTTCAAATTTGTGCTCTGTGCGATAGAATTTAGCTTGGTGTTGGGGATTAGACGTGTTGGTGGTCGACAACGCTCGTTAGCGAAACGGATACCCTGGAGGTAATATCGGCACAACCTTGCACAGCTTAGCACTCAGCGGGCGAAGGCGTTCTTAGTACGAGGAGCTCTGTAATGAGGATTGTCCGTTCAAGATATCCCACAGTCCATGCTTCGCGAGTGATGGTCTGACTGGACAGCCACTTGAAACCAACACCCCATTTTGCTCGGCTGTGTACCAGAACGAGTACTGCCAGCAGCATCCTTCAGATTTTAGGCGGTAAACATGCAGGTGTTCAACGCCCGTGGGAAAATGAGCTTCACAAGCAAAACACAAGGCAGTAGTTTCATTCGCCAAAGCCGGCGTAGAAACTGTATTACTCTGCGGAGACTGCAAGGGTGATTGGCCGCTTTGCATGTGGGGCAAGTCGTTGATCCTCGTGGACAATATGCAGAAGAGAGTTGGCATCTAGAATTCAAATCGGAGTTCTAGTTAAGTTTCTGGAGAGCGAACTGGTCTTTGCCTTCGGCGAAGCAACTGTTAACATCAAAGTACTCTCTCTCGTCTCCATAGTGGAAGTTAGTCGGTGATTTTCTAGCTAGTGTTCACCCCTTGAGTGGTGTAGCTAGCAGGGTACTTCGTTTTCAGACAGAGCTAGTTCCACAGTACTCATCTCTGACGATCTCTAACTTAACTTTCGGGTCAGCTTTTTTTGCCGCGCAACGATCATCACGACACGAGACAACCCGCAGTAGCAGCTTTACGGTGTGCCGACGAGCATCTCGCTAATGTATTACCAGCCACGGCTCGTAATTACAGTCTGTCGAACACGGTTTGTTTCCTAGAACCTAGTAAATGCATGTTCACGTCAGTGTACTGTGGGAACATCTCTCAGAACTTGGTACAGCGAGTTGCTTGATTGCTAAACATGAACACTTCACATCGCCCTCATTTCCCCACTTGCCATTTAGGGGTTTCTCGCATACCAGTTATAGGTCGAAGGTTTTTGTTTTATAATACATTACATTTATGTTGCTTTAGCCCCTTACAGTCCTGAATTCTTTTAAAAATTGAATAAAACACATTCTTTGACTTTTTCATGTCTATAAGACCCTATCTATTGTATATTTGACCAAAATTAATTTTTTTTATATTTGCTTTCCAAAATAAAATAAGAAATATCAGATAAATTAGACACCGAGCCTAGATGGCAGTTAAGGAGATGAAATAAGAATTCAACAGTAATAAAGGGTGATCAAAAAGTCAGTACAAATTTGAAAACTTAATAAATCACTGAATAATATGCGCAGAGATAAATTGACACACATGCTTGGAAGGACACAGGGTTTTATTAGAACAAAAAAAAAAAATCCTCATAAAGCTGTAGCCGCGGTGGAGTAGCCGTAAGGTCTAAGGCGACTCACTGCGGAGCGAGCAGGTGATCGCCGTCGGAGATTCAAGTCCTCGCTCGGGCGTGAGTGTGGGAGTTTTGTCCTTAGGTTACTTTAACCTAGTTTAAGTATTTTAACAACATTTCTTATGATACAGCTTTATGTTCAAATTTTCTAATGTTTGTAAATCTATGGGACTTAACTGCCTTGGTTATCAGTCCCAAGGCTTACAAATTACTTAACCTAACCACTTTGAACATGGCTGATTAACAGCAACCGTAATCCAGTTTGTTTTTTTACAATTTTGTATCTCAGCCAACCGGTTGCTTAATTTTTAGGTGCTTGACCTAAGTTTTGTTGCCACTAGGGACAACTTCATCAGAAGAATAAAAACAGTTATATGAACCTCACGCCCTTCGCACCATACTGGTTTTACTTGTATGGCAAGAGTGCTAATTTTTATTGTAATCGACTTGAGCAATCCTCCTCGTAATATTTTTTACGTCATGTGTTTTTAATCTTCTGATGAAGTTGTCCCTAGAGGCAACGAAACGTAGGTCAAGCATTTAAAAATTACGCACCGGTTGGCTGATATGCAAAATTGTTTAAAAAATTGGACTACGATTGCTGTTAATTAGCCATGTTAAAAGTTGTTAGGTTAAGTAATTTGTAAGCCTAGAGACTAATAACCAAGGCAGTTAAGTCCCATAGATTTACAAACATTCGAACATTTGAACATAAAACTGTGTCATATCGGCTAGCTACGTTGCCATTATCACATGATCAAACGTTACTTTATCCAACTAATAAAATAGTTATTACAAAATGCAAGACATATGAATTAATTGATACAGAAATGTACATATCACATGTTATTTGGTACACGATGGCCATAATATCTTTGACATCTGATGCTTGCACATTTAATTGATATAGCACTGTACATATCGCATGTTGTTTGGTACACAATTGTCAAAGTTCCATAGTTATCTGATGCTTGCATACTTTAATTTAAAATTAGAAAAGTTCTTGCGTCCATGATGTAGCATTTGTAGTCCTGCATTCGGCCTCTTATTCCATAGCAGTTTACCACTACAAGCATTATTGACTGATCGACATTTGCAGATACCAAGCTTCGTCTGCATTGGAAATAGCATCACCTGTATATCTTGAACAGAGTCACACTGACACATTCTTTTGTTACCACCTTCGTTCCTTGTGGTGGTCATATGTGTGACCGATAAAGAATAGATGTACTTGTTGAGCACAGAGTAGTAATATACTGTTTTTTTCTATAGGCCACTGTGTTGATTAAATGTTTTACCATTGGTAGCTAGAAGAAGACTAGCATATCACACAATCTCACAAGTTGTTATTGACAGTAATTCATTCTATTACAAGAGGAAGGCGCTGCCATCATATCAAATTTAACACAAGGAAATTTTGCAAAGTCTAATTGAACACAAGTCTTACAGAAAAATTTGGGTTACTTGACAGACAGTTTATTTTGTAATATGCAGGACAAAAATTCTTATTTTCCAGTGTTGGTGCACGTAGCTAAAGGTAGAGCTTATGCACCACCCGTTATTTTGAGATCTAAATAAACATTGTTTGTTTAGTGTAACCTACTCCCCAACACATGTAACTGCGGACTTTTCTAGGGCAAGCTCTAGCTCTAGGTTCATTTTGTCAGCAAGAATGTATGTAACTCAAAGGCTTTTGTTTTGGGCCTGACCCAATATTTCTGTGTCAGTCTATGTGTAGCTCAACATCGATATACAATGCTAAAAGTTTACGTTTTAGGCGTAACCTAATGCCTAGGTTTCGAGCATAAGTGCACGGAACTTCAGGTCTATGCTATGCAGCGCCCAAGGTTTTCACTTTTACTATAACCCAATGTCTATGTTTCAGTGTAGATGCAAGCAGCTCACGTCTAAGATATATCGCAGCCCTTATTTGAGATGTATGTATATCCAATTAATAACTCATCATGTTCCGGGATATGGTAACTGATCTAGGTTCAGAGTCTATAGAAGTAATATTTATGAAACAGATGGGTGTTCAATAGTGCCCTGAGATTTGCGTACTCTCGTTCTGAACATAGTGCAAGGTGTAGGTTTTCACAATAACTGTAACCTCAGCTACTGGTGTATGAAATATGATCTTCATCAAACATCATCAGTTATTATGAAATAGCTTTTAAGTTTTCATATGAGTGTACGTAGCTCAAGGTCTATAATGTGTAACGTCCAAGGTTTTCATTTTGTGCATGACGTAATACAAAGGTTTAGGCGTAAGTGCATATAGCTTAAGGTCTAGCTTATACAACATTTTTCAACATCCATATTCAATTAATTACTAAGTTCTAGGTTTATATATTGGGTATTGACCAAGTCTACACTTAGGACCTATGCAACTGATATTTAATCGCGACTTCAGGTTTATGCACTCACTTTGTAAATAGGTCAAAGTATAGGTGTTATCAGAAACTTCGACAAAACCAATTTGTGTATGAATTCTCCCATTTTTAAAGACATTGTCTAATATCGTAATATGGTTTTTACATTTAACTTCAGCGCAAGTGCACATAGCTCTAGGTCTATGTTATATAACGCCGAGGTTTTTTCACCATGACCGAATGTCTAGATTTGAAGCTTGGTGCACGTAGTGCAAGGGAGAGGCTATACACCATCCATTGTTTCTAGATCTATATTCAGTTAAAAAATCAGGTATTAGATTTACTAATTGAATATGGCCTCAAGTCTGCATTCAGAGACTATGTAACGCTTATTTATGAAGCAAATGGATGTTTAAAAGTGACTTCAGATTTATGTATACTCACTGTGTACATACGTCAAGCTCTAGGTTTCATCAACAAATGTGACCCCAGCTGCTTATGTATTAATTCGAACTTTATAAAACATCATCATATATCGTTGAATAGTTTTTAAATTCAACTTCTAGTTGGTCATTTAATATCTCATCGGATTCTTCCTTGTGGTGTTGATAATTTTTTTCTAACTAATCTAATTGACTACCTTTTCTATTTTCTATATTATAAATCTTTTGTTTAGTGTCCTTTAAATTTATGCCAGTGCATAAAGAAAAATTCTTTAATGCTTGTGTATACAAATATAACTGAAGTGATTGTGATAAATTTTATGTAGGTCAGACAGGTCCATCCTTTAAAATACAATTCAGAGAACATACATACACAGAATAAGACAGCATTAGCATACATTTGGAGGACACTAGATTCATAATATTTCTCATAACATGGAAATTATACAATAATTACGAAAGGGAAGGATGTTAGATTTATCAAAACCACAAGAAAGAACCAGATAAGATATTAAACAGTTTTAAACTATTTTTAGAACTATTTTATTTTATAATGATCTATAAAGGTCAGATTCATACACAAGCTGCTGGGGTCTTATTCATTGATAAAACCTAGACCTTGAGCTATGTCCAGAATGAATGTAACAAAACCTCAGGTGGCAATTAAGTATCCATTGCATAGGTCATAACTGTAGACCACAGGCCATGCCAAATATATAAACTTAGTTATTAATTGATTATGGATCTTGAAACTGTTGTATAACCTAGGCCTGGAGCTACGTGCACATACGCTGATATGTTCAAAATGATAAACTTAGGCGTGATACAACGTAGACCTTTGGCTTATGTGAACTCATACTGAAGTTAATTTAAAAACTATTTCTCGATAATTGCTGATGTTTGATAAAGATCAGGTTTCATACACAAGTATCTGAGGTCAAATTCATAGATAAAACCTAGACTGTGGGCTACATTCAGAGTGTACACATACCTCAGGTCACTACTAAACACTCATATGTTTCATAAATAATACGTCTTAGGCTCTAAGAGTAGAACTATAGCCACATCCGATACATAAACCTAAAACTTGATGAGTTATTAATTGCATATAGATCTCGAAATAATGTGTGTGCCGGCCGCAGTGGCTGAGCGGTCTGCGGCGCGCCAGTCACAGTCCGCAAGGCCGCTACGGTCGGGGGTTCGAAACCCCCTCGGGCATGGATGTTTGTGTTGTCTTTAGTATAAGGTAGTTCATAAGTAGTTTTTAAGTTTGGGGACTGATGACCCCACAGTTAAGTCCATTAAGCGTAACAAACATTTGAACATTTAATGAGTGTGGTATAACTTAGACCTTAAGCTGCCTGCACCTAAGCTGAAACATAGGTACTGGGTTATGCTCAAAAGGTTAACCTTTGGCTTAGCATAACATAGACCTTGAGCTATGTGCACTTACTCTGAAACCTAAAACGAAAACTTTCAGCATTGCATAATAGAGACCTTCTGCTACACACATTTAAACTGGAACATAAATATTGGGTCGCGCCCAAAACAAAACGCCTTGAGTTATGTATACTCTTGCTTATAAAACGAACCTAAACCTAGGGCTTGCCTTTGACAAGGCCGTAGTTACATGTATTGGAGAATAGGTTACACTAAAAAACAATGTTTATAAAGATCTCAAAATAATGGGTGGTGCATAACCTATGCACTAGAGTTACATGCACTAGAACCTATGCATTTTTGTGCTGAATGTTACAAAACAAACTGTCTCTCATGTAACCCAAATATTTCTATAAGATGTGGGTTCAATTAGACTTTGTGAGATACCCTTCTGTCATCATAAAAGACAATTATGGAGTTTAACTATATAATACAACCTTGTCCAGAACGTAAATGAACATCCTCAGTTTCTAATTATTTATGTTAACACATTCAATAGCCTGTCATTTTTGTGATGTTCATCAGCTTGCAACGTGCACATTGTTAGTTTCTCTGCCATCTGACTGCTTGGTTGTTTGTAATGTATGTCAATTGATGTCGTTTTACGTATATACATTACATTAGACTTAATTGTTGCGGCCGGCCGCGGTGGCCGAGGGGACTGAGGCGCTGCAGTCAAGGTCTGCACGGCCACTACGGTCGGGGGTTCGAATCCCCCCTCGGGCATGGATATTTGTGCCGTCCTTAGTCTTCGGTAGTTCATAAGTAGTTTGTAAGCTTAGGGACTGATGACCCCGTAGTTAAGTCCCATAAGTTCTACAAACATTTGAACATTTGAACTTAATTGTTATAAGTTGAGCATAAAGGTAGTACTGTAAAGTAATCATGTATAACTTAATGTCAACAGTTGTATTTTTTTGCCTGGAGTGCCATCTAAAGTATCTTTCGTTATGAGAATTGACTGGTATGAGTGGGACAGTGCACAAATGTTATAATCGTCCTTAACAGGAACAGTGCAGAAACTTGAAATAAGCAGTTCACATGATATGGAAAAACAGTTAATTTCTCTAACTGGGGAGCTATCAAAAATGGGGCACTGCAAGGTTTGATCTTGGGTCCTTTGGTGATGTTAATATATATCAATAACTTGCCGTTCCATATACATGAAAATTTCTAAGCTAGTTCTTTTTGCTGACAATACAAGTGTAGATATCACGCTTCACAAACAGAAATTAATTGATGAAATTGTAAATGATGTCTTTCAAACAATTATTGAGTGTTTTTCTACCAATGGACGCTCATTATTCTTTGATAAAACCCAGTATATACAGTTTCATACAATAAATGGCATTACAGCATTAATAAATATAGACTATGAACAGAAATCTGTAGCTAAGATAGAATATTATACATTTTTATGTGTTTGAATTTTGGAGGGATTGAATTGGAAGAAACACATTGAAGACCTGCTGAAATGTTTGAGTTCAGCTACTTATGCTGACATGTTCCACATCATTGCGAAACATCGTATTTATGATCTATCGAACAAGTATTACTCTAATCTCATCTACTATTAAAGTTCATCTTATATGATGACAGCGCCTTTCTCTGGTAACAGAATGAAATACTATCAATAACTACTTGTGAGACTGTATGCTATACCAGACTTGTCTTGGCTACCAATGATGAAGCATTTAATCAATATAGCGACTTGTGGGGAACACACGATATTACAATTCTGAGTTTCACATACATATTTATTCTTTAGCGATCACACACATCACCTCGACAAGAAACTAAGGTGGTAACAAAGGAATGTGTCAGTGGGACATTGAAGCTTAGTACCTCCAAGTGTCGATTAGTCAGTAATTCTTGTAATGGTCAATTGGTTTCGAACAAGACGTCGATTTCAGGATGCCAGAACGTTTCTAATTTTAACCTGAAATATTCAGACAACCAAGCTGTTATCACTGTGGTGTACCAAACAACGTGTGGTATGTACAGTGCTATACAGATTCTAACTTTAAATGAGCAAGTGTCATATGTCAAAGATATTATGTCCATAGTGTACCAAATAACATAAGACATGTACAGTGCTACATCAGTTAATTACTATGTCTTGCATTTTATAATAAGTATTTTATTAGTTTGAGGAAGTAACGTTTGATCATTTGATAATGGCAACATAGCCCGCCGAAACTAATAATGACATGCAGTAAATGAATAATTTATACCTGTGATCATGTCTTTATCCTCTTATTGACATCATCAAATTTAAAAATTATTTTAGAATCTCTCTCCATACTGACAATGTCTGCTAATAATATTACTGTGCCCACCAAAGCAAAATGAGTTTTTAATACATTTATTAAATATCAGAAAAAATTGCAAAAGTTAGATGTATATTACCTTCAATAAAAAATGTCTACAATTAAATATCATTACGAATTATTCCAGGATTAAGATACCTCATAGAACTAGCAATTCACAGATGGTAAACATAAAATGCGAAATAATTTGGTTAAAACCACTGATTAGACAATTTTATAAAGAAAATCAGTTTATCATGCAAAAAATTGAGGAATTTAAGAAAGTACTAAGAGGATGATTAACCGAAGCACCATTTCATAAAGTACAGCACACTATATACGAAAAGATGAACGATTACATAAAGCCTATACAGTGTAGAGAAGGAAAAAATTTAGAGATATTACATAGTACGAATATCAGTAGAAGGGGTCAAGGACACAGTCGAACACAAATTTGACAAGAGCCTTATTAACATGACACGTATCGAGTTCATGGATAGTGAAATGCAGCTCTTAAACGAGGTGTTAAGTATAATGTTAGAAAGGAATTAAAAGAGGTTAATATCAACGAAATAATAGCTGACACTAAGATAACAACTGAATACGCAAAAATGAATAACACACAGAAAATTAGTGTAGGGGTAAAGATAGTGAAATGATAAATAAGAAAATAGAGAAAAACAAAAATGTAATGGGGATGAACTTTACCAGAAAACAAAGCAATAGGAATTAAGGCATTTAAGAGTAGCACCATAGCCATAAATAATGAATTTGAAAATGTTCAAATGTTTGTAAATCTATCGGACCAAACTGCGTGGTCATCAGTCCGTAGCTTACAAACTATTTAAACCTAGTTAAACTAACCTAAGGACAACACACACACCCATGCCCCAGGGAGGACTCGAACCTCCACGGCGAACAACCGCGCGTTCCGCAGCGAGACGCTTTAGACCGCTCGGCTACTCCACCGCGGCAATGAATACATAAGTAAGACTACAGGATTTTCTAGAGCAGATAACATTGTACGAATAAAGAAATATCCAAGACTAAATTTTCACACTATTTTAAAAAAGAAAATAGATGATACAATTTTCTTGTTTATGCAAAATTGAAAGAAAAATCTCAAGATGATAAACGTTGCTATGCCTAGATTACGAGCACAAATTAAGACCCATGAGATAAAGAAGACGATTACACCATTTGTCAACAAAAGTACATCTGCAAGGGAAGGACGTTAGATTTATTAAAAAATATAAACTTCAAAGAAGAACCTTATAAGAAATTAAATGACCAGCTAGAAGTTAAATTTAAAAACCATTTCATGATATTTGACGATGTTTTATACAGGTCAGATTTCATACACAAATTACTGTGGTCAAAGTTATTTATAAACCTTAGACTTTGGGCTGTATCCAGAGTGAGTGTACATAAACCTCAGGTCGCTATTAAATACCCATTACATAGGTCCTACGTGTAGACCTCTGGTCATACCCAATATATAATCCTAGAACTTGGTCATTAATTGAATGTGGATCTGGAAAAAAGTTGTTTAACCTAGACCTTGAGCTAAGTGCACTTACGCTGAAACCTGAGTATTATACCATACTCAAAATGAAAACCTTGGGGAGTGTATGACAAAGACTTAAAGCTATGTGCACTCATGTGAACTTATAAGCTACTTCACAATAATTGATTATGCTTAACAATGATAACATTCCATACACAAGTAGCTTACTTGAAAATTATTGTTAAAAGGTAGACGTTGGGCTATGTTCAGAGAGAGAGAGAGTATGCAAATCTCACGTCACTATTAAACGCCCATCTGCTCATAAATAATCCTGAAAACCTAGACATTGCATCACGCCCAAAACGAAAACTTTGCGCTTAGCATAACATAGACTGGCAGTTGGGCACACATGCTTATACTAGGGTGGGGCCTGACCTGTTGGTGCGAAAGGTGCAACGAAACATCCTTCTTCATTCAACTGGGACATACAGGACGTCTCATAGCAGCGCTCTTTTGTTGTAAATGGGTCTTTACTTCCTTAATATCAGGGAGTTGGAGACGAGAACTGGATCGAAAGATGGTACAGACACAGTTCAATAGATCCCATGGGTGAGGGCAGGGAAATTTTGAAAACAAGAATAGGGGAATTCAGGTATGGCAAGAAATATGGGATGCGGATGATGCTGGCAGGAGGACTCATCGTCTCCTACCTTGTACCGAATAAACATTACAAAAGAGGAATCCTCAGTCATACGACATATCTATGTTGGTTCAGGAAGAGGGCATCTCCGGAGTGAGACTGTGGAGCCCCAGATGGGATACCGAACCACATGGTACTCAATTGCCCCACATGTAACTTCATAGCTCTCGAATTACGTCAACAATTAAATTCTACTAACGTTGCAGCCACCATAAGAAACGAACAAAACTTCAAAATACTTAATTCACTTATTGACATAATGTCCAATAAGAAAGGGAATGATTGCGTTCAAAACGTTTTATTAAGACCTTTCTTCAGGATAACACTGCTGCACCAGAGTCGTGGTGTGGCCGCCAGTCATGGATGGATTCCGCTGCTCACTGGGTCAGGAGCGCTGTGTGCAGCCAACCCGGAATTGACGGTAGTCTTAAAGTATGTTGATTAGGTTAAGATAGATAATAACACACGGGGTAAAATAGAAGTAGCTGCAGTGTGCAGCATCTGGCTCACCCAGTGCCAGGGGCGTGCCCTCTGGATTTAGCGTGGTGGGCACAGGCCATCAACATTAGGTTAATAAGTTGCCAGCCCACCTGTAACACACTAAGCGGGGTGGAGGGAACTTATGTTGAGTAGACTACCAGCAGCTGAAGAATGGAATAACAAAAACTTCCCAATTAAAATGTGTCCTGCCAAGAGGACAGTAAATACTAGAACAATAAACTAAAAAGAGAATGAAATGTTGAACTAGAAAAGTAAGTGTATACTAATGTAGTGAAGCACTGATACTGTAATTTAGATAAATCGAATCCATTTAATAAAGAACGCAATGTGCAGTTATTGTAAACCAATAGTATTAAATAATTTAAACAACGAAGGAAATTTTATGAGTGAGTGAGTGATCGATATTGGTGTGAAGAACATTCTGGACAACTCTCGCGAAGATTGGTCAACCTTATCGCCCAACATTAAAGTCGGCAAAAGTTTCTTACAAATGGACAGATATACAGGCAGCTACAAGGTGGAGGGAATATGTAGACTAGTTCAACATAGGAAATGAACTTCGAGAAACCATTGTACAGAGGGAAGAGGTAGTAATGGAAGATGAAATGTGAGATATTGTACTGAGACAAGAATACGACAGAACGCTGAGAGACCTGTCGAAACAAGGCCCCCTGGAGTGTTGGATGTTCCGTCAGAGTTCCTGAAGTCTCTGGATGAGCTAGACTTGACAAAATTTTCCCTCTTGTGTGCACAACGTATGAGAATGGCGAAAAAAATCTGACTTAAAGAAAAATGTAATGATTCCAACTCAAAGAAAGGAAGTGCAGACAAGTGGGAAAATTACATAACCATTAGTTTATATACCATTATTGCAAAATACTATCACGAATTGTTTGCAGAAGAAAGGAAAAATGTGGTATAAGCCGACCGCGAGGAAGATGAGTTTGGATTTGGGAGAAATGTAGGAAAACGTCAGATAATACTCGCGTTACGACTTACTTTAGAAGATATATTAAGGATAGCAATCCTGTATTTCTAGTTTGGAGATTTGGAGAGTGCTTTTGACAATGTTGAGGGGAATTCATTATTTCAGATTCTGATATCAGGGGTGAAATACAGATAACGGAACGTTTGTACCCCTTGCACAGAAGCAAGCCGGTAGTTATAAGAGTCGAGGAGCATGAAAGGAACGCAGTGGTTGGGTATTGAATGAGGCTGAGCTGTACCCTTTACCCAACGGTATTCAATCTATACATTAAGCAAGTTATGAAGGAATGCTAGTAGAAATTTGGGGAAGCGGTTACAGTTCAAGGAGAATAAATAAAATCCTTAAGTTTTGTCGATGATATCGTAATTCTATCCGAGACAGCAAAGGACAGAGAAGAAATGGACAGTATTTTCTAAATAGCGTATAAGATGGACATTAACGAGAGATAAGGAAGTCTAAGGAAATCAGGAAATTCTGAAGTAATTAGATTAAGTAACAATAAGCTGAAGTAGCAGTAAAATGACGTACGAAGGAGCAGTACGAATGACATAAAATGCCGAATGGCAATGGGAACAAAGTATTTCTGAAAGAAATTGTAAACATCGAATATTAATTTCAGTGGCAGGAAATCTTTTCTCAAGGCATTTTCTTTGTACGAGACGGACGATAAACGGTTAACAGTTTAAACATGATTCTGACATGTGGTGCTAGAGACGACTGTTGAATATTAGGTGTGTTAAATAACGTAACTAATGAGTCCGCGGCCCGCGGCTTTGGCTAGTGACTGCACGCATGGAGGCCGCCGCCCTGTCCGTGGTGGATTGGGAGGCCTCCCCGGTACCTGCCGGACGGCGTAAGACATTCCGGGAGGGCCGATCGCGGGCCCTCCGTCTTACAAACAGGTTTGACGCATTGTCGGAGATGGACAGTGTTCCTGAGCCGAATGGTGCCACACGTCCCGTGGTCACTTCTCAGTCAGCAAGATCTGGGCCATCTGACAGGGTGGGATTGCTTGTAGTAGGGAACTCCAACGTTAGGCGGATGATGGGGCCCTTTAAGGAATTGGCCAGTAAGGAGGGGAAGAAAGCCAATGTGCACTCCGTGTGCATACCAGGGGTAGTCGTTTGTCGCTTTGGGAAGAGATTTTCTCCGGATGTCAGCGGCTCTCTGAGGTGGTAAAATCTGTCAGTCTTGCTTGCGAGATGAAGGCAGAGCTAACCGTCGGCAGCATCATTGACAGGGCCGACTGCAATCCTCTGGTACAGAGCCGAGTGGAGAGTCTCAATCAGAGGCTCAGGCAGTTCTGTGACCGTGTAGGTTGCAGATTCCTCGCGCCAATGGGTGGTGGGTTTTCGGGTTCCACTAAATAGGTCAGCAGTCAGCAGTCGGCGAATGGAGATTTGAGTATGGCGGGAGACTTGAAGGAAAGTGTCCTCTGCAATCGGGCTGGTCACTGTGTCCTCGGTGCGGAGTGGTCAACACGTCTGTCGAGTAAGCAGGAAATCCCGGGTTTGAATCCCGGCGGGGTACAAATTTGCATTCGCCGCACTTTGGTACTCCCTCTAAACCTAGTACAGTGATGCCATAAGTGATAACAAATTGCCTTTTTATTTAATTAAATAGGTTTTCTCTGGAGAGAGTAGAGTAGAAATCTGCATCAAAACTGTCTACTATCTGAAGGCGACGACAACAACAACATAGTGATAGCATGGCTTCATAATTCGTGAGAACTACAACCGAGGAACTGTTCATACCACGTCCAGGTTCTGTACTGCGCCGGGAAAAAGGAGGTGCAACTTGATTTTGACAGGAATCGAATGGTTTTTGTCACCTCTGTCTGTATGTAATCATTTCGATCGAGGCGCACCTCTATCTGCACTATTTGCAATGTTCAAGTATTTGTATTAGAATTTGGGAGGCCTCAGTGAGAAGACTATAAATAAAATAAAAGGAGAAGGTAATCCAAGTGAGCAGGATGGCAGCTGGAGAGTAGGGAGCGGCCTTCGATGCCCTGGAAGCCTTGCGGCGTCAGATGTAATTTCCGCTGCCTGGGCCTCCTCGCCGCTTCCTGGACGGGATGAGTGTAATGCGAGCTTATCGGGACGTCGTCTTCCCCCTGCTGCCCCCGCCTGGTACACGTGGAGCCGTGTCGTGCCCGCGGCGTGCGTCGGCCGGCGGTCCCGCGACCTGGTCGGCGAGGCGGGGCTCTGGGGAAATTAAGCGGGTACGGCGGCGGCGCGGCTTGTTTGCTTTTGGTGCGGCTGAGGTGAGGCGAGGCGAGGTGATCTCCGCGGCCGGCGAGCAGGCCATCCGACGCCTGCCGGCTGGTCGACCCACCTTGCGCAACCCGAGGTGTGGGCGAGTCCACGCGGCTCGCTTTACTCCCAAAGCCATCAACTGGGATCTCGCTGGAAGGACTGTACTTACCAGTGGCGTATGTAGGAGGGGGCTGTCGATCTGCAGCATACCCCCCCAGGCCGCCCCTGAACCCTCTCAGACCATGCTGTAGTCCCGTCACTGAGTAACATATAGAGAGGAGAAGCCCCCCCTAAACCACTGTCCTACGCTCCCCTCGTAGTTCCGTAAGATGCTAGCAGTTCTCAGGCCGTTTCCTGGCTTAGGGTGCCCCTCGCACGTCATAGGGTAGCGTGTAGGGGAGGGTGAGGGGAGAGTTCGTGCCGCCTGTCAGGAGGCCACGGCTGTGTCCGGCTTGCTGGCGTTTGAGGAGAGGTGGTAGTGGGGCAGCCGCTACCGGCCGCCTGCTCTGGCCAGTTTAAAGAGCTGCTGCTGTCCGGAACTGCTGGAAACTCTCCCTTCCCCCACCCCTGAGCCACAGAGTAACATATACAGAGGAGAAGCCTCCCCTAAACCACTGTCCTACGCTCCCCTCGTAGTTCCGTAAGGTGCTAGCAGGTGTCAGGCCGTTTCCTGGCATAGCGTGCCTCTCACACGTCAGAGTGTAGCGTGTAGGGGAGGGTGAGGGGAGAGTTCGTGCCGCCTGCCAGGCTTGCCGGCGTTTGAGGGGAGATGGTGGTGGGGACAGCCGCTACCTGCCGCCTGCTCTGGCCAGTTTAAAGAGCTGCTGCTGTCCGGAACTGCTGGAAACTCTCCCTTCCCGCACCCCTGAGCCACAGAGTAACATATACAGAGGAGAAGCCCCCTAAACCACTGTCCTACCCTCCCCTCGTAGTTCCATAAGATGCTAGCAGGTGTCAGGCCGTTTCCTGGCTTAGAGTGCCTCTCGCACGTCAGATAGTTGCGTGGAGGGGAGGGTGAGGGGAGAGCTCGTGCCGCCTGCCAGGAGGCCACGGCTGTGTCCGGCGTGCCGGCGTTTGAGGGGAGGTGGTGGTGGGGGCAGCCGCTACCTGCCGCCTGCTCTGGCCAGTTTAAAGGCCTGCTTCTGACCGCAGCGCCATCATGGGACATCTTACGGAACTGCTGGATACCCTGCACCCCTGAGCGTGGGACTGGGCCCTTACGGAGATTTCCCGTCTGTATATATTTGTCTGTGGCTGCGGTCAGAAGCAGCCTCTGACGTACAAGAGGCACCCTAAGCCATGGAACTGCCTGACATCTGCTAGCATCTTACGGAACTACGAGGGGAGTGTAGGACAGCGGTTTAGGGGAGGGGGGGGCTTCTCTGTATATGTGCCCCTACAGACCTCCTCGAACATCCCCCAGACCATGTTGCAGCCCCCCCCCCTCAGACAAGTAAAGGCGGAATACTGAACTGGGCCCTTTTTTATTTATATACATGTGGCGTCTGTTCAGAAAGAACAGACGTCACTTCTGATCCTGCAGTTGTTATTATTTAATATTCATAGAATATATGACATCAACTGCGATTGGGCAAAGCTGAAAATGTGTACCCAGCCAGGATTTGAACCCGGGTATCCTGCTTTGTAGGCAGTTGCGCTGACCCCTACTCCACTGGGGACACATTGATCACCGCACCTGCAAGGACTACCTAAGCACACCTACCTTTTTTTTATTTACTAGCTGAAAACCCGGCGTTGCCCAGATATTTATTTATTCCTGATATTTTGCAGGTATATATTCATTTGTATAAGGGCTGTATGTAAACTCTCTTGGGAATACAATTAGTAGTAAAGAAGAAATGGATTAATACTTGATGCGTGATGGGGCGGGCCGGCCGGGGTGGCCGAGGGTACTGAGGCGCTCCAGTCACGGTCTGTACGGCCACTACGATCGGGGGTCCGAATCCGCCCTCGGCATGGATATTTGTGCCGTCCTTGGTGTTAGCTAGTTCGAAAGTAAGTTTAGGGACTGATGATCCCGTAGTTAAGTCCCATAAGCTATACAAACATTTGAAATATTTTTCGTGATGGGGCGGTTTTCCATGAACGTTACTGTTTATGTGCTCATATCTCATGAACTACTTGTCGTACTGTGATTCAATTTAGAATGGACACTCAACTATATGCGTGTATACTGTTAGTAAAATTTCCTGTAGCTACAATTTGTATAGTAGAAATTATAAATATTAACGTCATACTGAATGCCGTAGTTTCAGTCGACGAACAGCGGAGCATTACTGTTTATGTGCTCATATCTCACGAAGTTCATGTCGGACTGTGATACAAATTCTATGGTACATTCAACTAAACATGTGTATACTGTCTGTAAAATTACCTGTCGCTACAATTTGTAGTGTTCAAATTATAAATTGTAATGTCATACCGAGAGCTGTAGTTTTACTTCGTAAACAGTGGAACAATAGTAAGCGAAAAAGTTTTTTCCTTTCATCATTTTACTATGTTTGCTAGCAAGAAAAAGTTTAATAAAGGTTTGAAATTATGTTTAAAGTTTGTTGCAAGTCGCTAAGTACTGCCATTCTCATACAGTGTTTTTCGAAAGTCTCGCCGCATTATATGGCTTTTTTGCGAGTTCTATTGTTTATGACGTAATATCTTTTGAACCATGTACCGTATGTGATTCTTAACCATGCAGCTATTGTTACCTGTCGGTAAGGAATGTGTGTGCCAAATTTGGTTGAAATCGGTCCAATGGTTTAGGAGAAAATGAGCAGCATTGTCGCAAAATGCAACAGTTTTTCGAGCATCTCATTGTTTATGACGTCATATCTCATTAACTATTTATCGTATGTGATTCTTACACTTACGGCGACCGTCCTCATCGACTGAAGCTTACGTGTACAAAATTTCATGAAGATTGGAAGAAAACTTTAGATATGTATGCAACACGTACAAGGTTATATATTAGATTTTTTTTTTCTAGAAATCATGTCAGCTCGGATTGACCTCAGCCCCCACCAGACCACGATCCTGGATATGCCACTGGTACTTACATTGCTGGACGAAGGAGATGGCCAAATACCGGAGAGAAATTGTCGAATTCACGATATAGTCGTATAAACTTTGATGATGGCATCCAAGTCAGCGACAACCACGCCAACGATGACCTGAAGGCACGTATCATGGGAGGCAGCGTTGACTTGCAAGTGCCCAGTGGTAGCGCATCCTATGTGTTCACCCATGTGTTCGCAGGTTCAGTGAGCACCTGAGAAAAAAATGTGATCGCGCAAAACTAAGTAAATAATGTATGAAGCGAGGTGGCTTTTTTTAAAGTAAGTACCGTTTTGAAATTTAAAAAAATACATGCTATCTCAATAATTTTATGCGCGCTGGGTACCTACATATGTTTTCTACGCACTGACGCCATTACAGTCTCGTTTTTCCTTGTTTACGATGTGTACTGATAAGGAAAAAGGCTCGAACAGACAAAAATAAACCAAAATCGTATGATAGATAATGAAACGGTCCCTTATTGCACTAGTGATACTCCCGCATCTGCAAAACTCTGCAGTCGGCCATTAGAGGCCTCTGCGTGTGCCATGCCGCATTGCACTTTGACCTGCCAGTACGCCAGTAGTGACGGCGCAGTGTGCCTCTGAAGTTGCGCTTTGTGACGTTATTCGTGTAGTGAAGCGTCAGATGGGTCGGCGATTGGTAATCAATCCTGCTAATGCATTGCAATTGGTTGAGATGAAATTCCGAAAAGCCCTTCTTCGTGAATACGGTCTTGATGTAGAAGAAGAATCATTCACATGTTTTCTGGTATCTATTATAGTGCAGAAATATGAGCATTGACTAGAAACACTATAATATATAGTAGGTAACATGCGAATGATTCATCTTTTCCAATAATATCACCTTCACGAAGAAGGTTTCTTCGTAATTCATCTCAACCAGTCACACTATATTAGCAGGATTGATTACCAATCGCCGACCCATTCTATGCTTCACTACACAAAGAACGTCATAAAACGCAACTTCAGAGGCTACTGGTGTACCAGCAGGTCAATGTGCAATACGGCATGGCACACGCAGAGGCCTCAAATGGGCGACTGCAGAGTTTTGCAGATGCGGGAGTATCACTAGTGCAATAAGACCTTTACATTATCGTACGATTTTGGTGTATTTCTGTTTGTTCGAGCCCAAGTACTTTCCTTGTGAGTAAGTAGCCTCCGATGATCCTGAGTACCGCCGACTGTGAAGTATGGGACGTTATAAGACTTCTTAGTGTTAAAGACCTAAAAGCGATTGATGTTCATCGAGAGATCTGTGCACTTTAAGGAGAAAACATTATGAGTGATGGAATAGTAGGAAAGTGGGTGAGAGCATTTAAAGATGGTCTCACAAATGTGCATGATGAACAACAGAGTGTGCGTCCATCAGTCGTTAATGAAAGTTTGGTGCATGAAGTGGACAATAAGGTGAGAGAAAACAGACGCTTTACGATTTCCTCCTAGCGGGATGACTTTCCTAATGTTTCTCGTAGAGTTTTTTATGGCATTGTGACTGAGCAAGACGATGACAAAAAGTCAAAACAGTTGTGATGCAATGGTTTTAACAAGTCAGGCGGCAGACTTCTATGAGGTGGGTATTCATAAACTGGTACAACGTTATGATAAGTTCCTCAATATTAACGGAAATTATGTATAAAACTAGATTAAGGTCCAGGCTTTCATGTAAAAATAAAATTATTGAGATATCTTTCAAAACGGAACTTAAAAAAACACGCCTCGTACTGTACCCCGAATGATACTTTCAGCCTGCAGCAGAATGTGTGCTGCTATGAAACTTGCTGGCAGATTAAAACTGTGGTTCAGATCTGAGATTAGAATCTGGGTCCTTTGTCTTTCGCAGTCAAACGTTCTGCAGAGGCGAAAGTAATGGCGGAAGTAAAGGTATGAGGATGGGCCGTGAAGGATATCGGGATAGCTAAGTTGGTAGAGCACATACCCGCAAAATTCAAAGGTTCCCGTTTCGAATCCCAGTTGTGTCACACACTTTTAATTCACCAGAAAGTTGTGTATCAGTGCAGAGTGAAAATACCATTTTGGAAACCCCAAGGCAATGGCTAAACCATGTGTCATCCATATTCTTTCCTCCAGGAGTGGTATTCCTACCAGTTTCGTAGGAGAAATACTGTGAAAAGTATGAGTTGTGGTTGAGCCGCGGCGTTCTCTCGTCTCGTTTCGTGTGTATTTTCTTCTGGTCTCACCCTTTTCCTGGTGCACCTATCCACCTTGCTTTCTAGTTTCTGGCATGTTAGTTTCTCTACCTGAATTCGTTTTACAATTTTATCTGAGTCGATCATTATTCTCAGATTCAGATTTTCTTTCACAAACCGCCATACTTCCTCCTAGGATCTATTTTACAGTGCATTCTGTCATTTCCAATCAAACGGTACTCATAAGTTGCAGACGGCCGACTAAATACGACTAAATTAAGGTTGGGTATTAAAATGGAAAATACTTCTATCATAGCACGACTAAATGCTACTATGTGCTGTCCAGTGTTACGGAACTAGATTCTAGAATTATTTGGCCGCTTCAAAAACTTTGAAATAAAACAAATTTGACATTGCGCACTTTTATACTTATTAGTATTACTACTTAAAAATCGCATATCAAATTGTGCTTAAAGCACATATGTCATGTGATACAACTAGGACACATGTGCAACATATATTACATATTTCCACTTATCATCCCACATGTAAGTTCAAAAATGTACAAATGTTTGTAAATCTATCGGACCAAACTGCGTGGTCATCAGTCCGTAGCTTACAAACTACAGGGTGTTTCACGAAAGACGCCTGCCAGGCGTCCGCGGATCGTATGGTACGGCTCCCGGCCACCGCCATCGCATCCGTCGTTCACGGCAGCGCCCAATTCTCGGACTGTATTGTGCCGCGAGCGCATACACTGAGTTGAAGTCTTAAAAAACATTGCCATGTGAGTAACCTAAGCTTACCTTTATTTACAGTAGATGTTCAAAATGATGATCCTGTAAGGAAAGAGCGGCCTGACACCTCTTGGACACATTTGCGAACACTCGACGAATTTAAACTCATGAACTCAGATACTATTGCTCGACGTCGTTACAGACTGTGCACGATGGGGAAGTTGATCCCGAGTTGCTTTATTTTTCTGATGAAGCATGGCTGCATTTGTCAGGCTACGTAAATTCGCAGAACAATCGATGTTGGAGCTCAGAAAACCACGTGAGTTACATCAACAACCTCTTCATGACGTGAAAACTGGAGTGTGGTGTGCAATTAGTGCGAGGCGACCAATTGGCCCAATCTCTCTCACGAAACAATAAATTCTGACAAGTATGTGAACAACATCCTGCATCCATTTTTTTCAAGAACTTTCACCCAGCGAAAAGCTGTACGGTTATTTCATGCAAGACCACAATATTGCCTACGCCTCAATGGCAGCAATACGAAGTCCTCCAGATCTAAATTCCTGTGACTTTGATCTTTGGGGAATGTTAAAAGACAAGGTGTATGCAAGCAATCCCCATGCACTGGAAGAATTGGAAGATAGGATTCGACTAGTCATTTCCCAGCTTTCGGCAGCTGAAACTCGTCGAGTGTTCGCAAATGTGTTCAATAGATGTCAGAACGCTCGTTCCATAGAGGGACATCATTTTGAACATCTCCTGTAAGTAAAGGTAATCTTAGGTTACTCAGATGGCAATGTTTTTTGGACTTTAACTCAGTGTATGCGGCTGCGTCACAACAGAGTCCGAGAATCGCGCGCTGCCGTGGTCGGCGGATGCGTTGGCGGCAGCCGGAGCCGTACCACGCGATCCGCGGACGCCTGGCAAGCGTCTTTCGTGAGACACCCTGTACTTAAACTAAGTTAAACTAATATAATTAAAAGAAGACAGTCTAGATCGTAATTTGTTGCGTTTATTGCTGGCAACCGGTTCGGTTCTATAGAACCATCTTCAGGCCTTTGGCACTTTGTTGGTGGACGGTGGCGGTGCCGGAGCAGGCGTTAACCGTCAACCAACAAGGTGCCAAAAGCCTGAAGATGGTTCTATAGAACCGAAACCGTTTGCCAGAAATAAACGCAACATATTGCGATCTAGACTGTCTTATTTTAATTATTAAAATTTTTAAGATCGCTGTTCCAAAAAATGTTTTAAATAATGTAAACTAACCTAAGGATTACACACACACCCATGCCCCAGGGAGGACTCGAAATCGCCGACGGCGAGCAACCGCGCGCTCCGCAGGGAGGCAGACCGTTCGACTACTCCACCGCGGCACCACGGAAGTCTTAACACTTTTCTACTTTTGAATTTATGATGCATCTTTCTCTTGTTTTATATCAAAGGGATTTAACTGCTGTAATTATCAGATTAGGCACAGGTGCCATCAAACATTAGATTTTGCCACAGGGTCACTTATAAGTAAAGGTTTACATTATCACGTCTTTCTGTGGCACGTGAAAAATCATCTCCTATCTTATCACACGTGCCATGTCATTTTGTGACACATGTCAAGACATTTCGAATTATCATCCGACACATGTCACCATATTGTGAAGAGACACGTGACATCTTGTTGTGTCATGACGTAAGACAGTATTTTGTAGAATATATATATATATATATATATATATATATACCAATGGGCAGTTACCTGAAAGTTGTCATTCTGTTTCTGGTAGACGGCATGGATGCTTCTGAAAAGCTAACATAGAAATATGAAGAATACAGACTACTCGTAATTATGAGTGGATTAATCACTGGCATATTTTAAAGGGTTTATGAGTGCTGGTGTGTCAAACTGTAATCTCAAAAACACTTTTCCGTGTTAGTTTCTGAACACTGTTGAATATAGATTCACGCAGAGGATCTTAACATACTTTAAATAGTTAGATAGTTAGATTTTGCACAGACTCTTATTTATTAGAAGAGAATGTGAGATACATAGGTTTTCTGCAGTAACAGATAATTTTGAGAATACTACGTACATACCATACCATACAAAAACAAATTTTAAGCAATAGCAACATTTAACAGAGTGTGCTGATAAAAGTTTAACATTAGTTATACGATATTATTTGATAACCCATCCGGTCGTAAAATATCTGGAAACCAAATTGTAGGGGAGTGCGCGCTGATATTACACTTTTTGGCGGATCAAAATTGTGTGCCGCGGGATAGTGGTACATATACAGGACGCTTGCTGATATGAAACGAATATATTTCCTCAAATTCGACGATACACGCTCCTTACAGACTGTCGTATTATTACGACCAATTTTCATTACGATGGAGTAAAGCGCATCATCGCAATCAAGAATTTCAAATTACGCTCTTTGAAAGATACTGTGATCAACTGAATGAGATTTCAGGGAAATGCCTTCTTTGATCAATTAAAGGTTTTTGCAGGCCCTCGAATAATGCCAACGCTAATCTGCGAACTACTTTCTTCTTCAGCCTCACCGTAAATTAAATATCACAATGGCTTTTGTTTAGGCAGTTTTACTGCTGTGGTGATAACAAAAATCTTTTACCACAGTTCGTTTCCGCTCAATTAATGTTTCTTTCTGTATAACGGGTCTCAGAAAAATATTCTGCTAAAAGAGATTAATAAGAAGAATAACGACAATTACTCTAAGAAAAAAAGTGCTTACCTCGAAGGAATTACTGAATTACACGCAAATCGGTAGAACTGATACATATGTACAAACAACTGATTACGTTTTCAAGAAATAAATGGGGGAATTGTTCAAGAAAAAGAGCTTAATAATTGATCGTCAATTATGTTTTGGTCCAATGTATGCGAGCGGATTTCCGTCTTAGTTGCGACTAATGGATATTCGTGTGAGAGATATTCTTCCTAGTTATGTAAAAAATTGGCGCGTTATACCGTTAAAATCTCTAGCTGTTTGGTGGGTCCTCTTTAAAGCGTTTTTGTGAGGGATTCGGCGACCTTACTGTTCATGTTAGGGTTTGGCACAAATGAAGACAGGAAATAAAAGCCTTCGCCGCTTGAGGGTGGGCACTGCCTTGCTGAAGTGTAAACCAAATTCAAAAATGTTCAAATGTTCTTATAGCTTATGGGATTTAACTACGGGGCATCAGTCCCTAAACTTACAAACAACTTATGAACTACATACGAACTACGACGGCACAAATATCCATGCCCGAGGGAGGACTCGAACCCCCGACCGTAGTGGCCGTGCAGACCGTGACTGGCGCGCCGCAGACAGCTCGGTCACCGCGGCCGGCGAAGTGTAAACCCAGGATGACTTGTCACAAAAGGCAACAAAGTGTAAAAAAAGGGGCGGGTTGGAATATCGTATAACGCCTGCTGTGCTGTTGTAAGGACGTCGTAGATGAAGACAAATGGATCGTGCTATGTCGTGGATTCTAATCTATAGGGAGATTCTCGTGGTTGTCGGGCCGTACAGCGTGCGACCGCAAGGTTCGTATCCCACCAACTCCATAGCTATACGTAGTTGGAAACAGAACAAAGTCATTAACTATCGAAGTTAGTTACATAACTGTGGAAGCGTCACAGTATCGAAAACCTCGAGCTAGTTCATTGGCGGATAACAATAAGTACGAATCATTATAGTTACCTGACATTATTATTCAGGTTTAGGAGGCG
This sequence comes from Locusta migratoria, assembly GCA_026315105.1. Taxonomy (NCBI): domain Eukaryota; kingdom Metazoa; phylum Arthropoda; class Insecta; order Orthoptera; family Acrididae; genus Locusta; species Locusta migratoria. Next base: position 463,143,735 of record CM048745.1, on the reverse strand, counting down.
AGCTAAAAATTGGTGATGATGCTCCTGTGAGATTTCCTTATAAGCGATCTTCGTTGTGTAGCAATCTTAATGGCCAGTAGTGTAGGTACAATTCCGATCAACATCAGGTTTCGCGCCTTGTGTCAGTCTCGAAGTGTTGGTAGCAGCTTCACTACAATGCCACACAAAGGCAAGTGCTACCAACATTTGCCTTTGTGTGGCGTTGTAGTGAAGCCGGTTTCTACAGCTCCTGGTCCAAAAATACACCACTTTGTGGTAAGGAGATATAAATTTTTCCTGTTAGGAGGCAAGTGAAGCTACTTATAAATTTTCTTGTTTCCACGCGATTGCAAATTCTATATTAGGCACCTACAGAGAAAAATGTTCAAATAATTGTTAAGCTTAAGGGCCTTAACTGCGGGGACATCAGTCCCTAAATTACAAACTTCTTATGAACTACCTTATACTAAAGACGACACATACATCCATGCCCGAGGGGATTCGAACCTCCGACCGTAGCTGCCTTGTAGACTGTGACTGGCGCGCCGCAGACCGCTTGGCCACTGCAGCCGGCCCACAGAGAAAGCCTACAATCTATTGCCAACATTCTCTAATGTTTACTCCTGATCTTACTCATTCGAATAGTACATTGTCTATCAGAAAAATGGTACAATTTCGATAAACTAGTACAATTTCTATGAATGATTTTTTTTTTTTTTTTTTTTTTTTTTTTTTTTTTTTTTTTTTTTTGTTACTGAAATGCAGCCGACTGGATTCATCGCAATCTCAATGAAAGCATTACAAAACAACGATTCTGTACTATTCTCTGCGATGCCTGGAGAAAAAATGCTCCGTTGGGTGCGCAAAGGGTTCCAAAGTACATGATTAATGCCCTTTTGCAAAGAGATTGTTCCCGAGAAGCAGTTTGCATCTTCAACTTTCGAGGCTCCTGCTGCAATCTTCACAAGCTACTAACAGCGTTATGGGAGAAGTACCCTTATCTTCACAAGATGTAACTGAATAACACGGCAAATCCATACTCCACGGTCCAGTACCATTTCTCAGTACGATGCGCTCAGTACAGAGAATAAAACATCGTCTCGGTAAAGGGAAAACACAGACATCAGATAAATTCACTTCAAATGAAAATCTGGAAAACCTGCGCAGCAAGAGGAAACTTGTTCAACAGGACAATGCAACAAGATCTATAAGCAGAAATGTACGTCTTTGAGTAATGATGAATGAAGTGTAACAAGTTTCAAAATCGCCAGGAAACAACAAGAATAATTGTGGATTTTGTTTATGCATTTATTGTAGTGCAGAATCAATAGCTATTGGTAAATGGATTCGCTACCAAAATTGCAATGGTTGGTATCACGAAGTATGCGTCTGTGCCCGAGGGGAAAAAGTGCTTATGTGGTAGATGCCAGTGATCAGAATTGTACCAGGAAGTGATCAAAACATGTTCAGATGTTTGTACAGCTTACGGGACTTAACTACGGTGTCATCAGTCCATAAACTTACAAACTACTTACGAACTAACCTATAGTAAAGACGGCACAAATATCCATGCCCGAGTGGCCGTGCAGAAAGTGACTGGCGCGCTGCAGACGAATTGATCAGAATTGTTCCTAGTGTGGTACATTTTTGATATTTTTCAAATCTGAAACCTTTCTTGTGTTTATACCAACTCTTGTAATTGTCTAATATTTGTGTTACATATTCATGAAATATTCAAGAGCAAGTGGCAATTATTTCTTTTCTCAACATATTTCCTGTTACAACAACATTTGTCCGAAATGATCCCAACTGTACCACCTTACTCTGTATGACGAATCGGTAGCAACAAAATTGTTATAAACGTTCATCAGGTTTCGACATCGTCTGTCGGTGTCTTTAGTTAGCCATATGGACAAAGTTAAGAACAACATATTTCACATATATGAAATATTTTATTAAAAAGTAATACCCAGGGTGAAAAGCATTGCACTATATAAAATAAATAAAATAAAACCGATATCCTACCGGTTTGAGTTAGGACGTTTCAAACCGCACGGTTGGCCACGGGGCCTGGTGAAAATTAGTATGCGCAGGAGCAAGTGCATCGTTGTTGGCCAGTTTCAAGTGTAAATGTCAGGGTACCGCGCCTGTAAGTCGTAGGCCTACTGTGCTCGAGGTTTAAGCTGACGACAATCGGTCTAAGTGCGCTAACAATCAGGAATTTGATTCTCAAGTTTGAAAGAAGCAGTGTTCGTGATGATGTTGGCAACGTCGGTCATCTAAAAAGGATAACTCCTGGAAACCGCAAGAGGACACGCGCTGTGTTTCAAACCAGTCCTAGAAAACCGATCAGATGAGCTCCACAATAGTTAGGAATCAATTAGAAGATAGACAAACTGTTGTTGAGAACCTGCCTGTATCTGTTCCCATACACTATTCATTCTCGACAGCCATTACGCCCCAAGACCAGGGTACAGCGGTTGTGTTTCGCTAACACTGTTGTGCACAGAATTGATTAACATGACAATGATGTGAATATGGTTTATCGACAAAGCCATCTTTTATATGCATGGATTCCTCAACTACCAAAATTTGGAGGATGGAGAATCCTTAACGGGTGACTGTATGGTGCGCAATGACCGGCGACAGAATAATCGGTGCAATATTCCTCGATGGAACGGTGACTGTTGAACTATACATATAAGTGTTGGCAGGTGATTTTCATTATCGGAAGTGATTCTGATTTCGATAGGATGTGGTTCATGCAAGACGAAACGCGACCTTATCGAAGCAGGGCAGTGTTTGATATTCTGCAGGAGCACTTTGTAGCCATAATTCTGGCTCTGCGTTACCCAGAGACTAATGGCATGAACCTCGAATGGGGGCCATATTCTCCGTATTTGAATACACGAGACTCCTTCTTTGTGGGCTATATCAGACTGTATAGAAATAACCCCAAAATCCTTTCTGAATGACAATATCGATGTCCCGTCACTTCAGCGGGTCACGTAAAATTTCTCTGTTTATGTGCCCCGTATCATCGCCATGGAAGGCAAGCACATTGAACGTGTCAGAAGTTAAATCCGAATATCTGTAGTGATGTTGTTTAAATGTCTAATAAATAGTGTGCTCGCCATATTTTGTAATTAATGTACGTTTCGTTTCACATTAATTACTACCACCATGTAGAACAACAGAATAAAAAATTAACAAAAATGTAACTGTTAATTTATATTAAAACTGACAATAAACAGTACAGCATTACAACCTTAGTAAGTTTAGAAACCTGGTGAATGTTCGTAACAAATTTGTTGCAACTGTTTGGCTGTATATGGAATGTTTTCACAGTCTGGAACTTTTACTGGAGTCACAACCATCTTCAAACTTGAGAAATACTTTGCAGGAAGACCTCAATTACATTCCATTCATTCATAATCGACTATTCCTTTTCAAAGGGAAATTAAACAATATTATTTCATCCCTCTTGTTTCCTTTATGTGCTGTTAATCGCTAAGCAGAAAGAAGTACCATTGGATACACCATGATCAGGAAATCATGACCAAGAATGATGAGTTGGAAAAGAAATGAGCAAGTTAGGGTATGACGCCCCGTTCACAACGTTGTCATATAGTGAATTGAGATAGTTATTACAAAGAGTAACTTGCAAAAGAAGTGAGGCGGAGAATTTGAGGACCTAGCAATCATCACAGAGAAACTTAGAGCCCCGAATACGTCACTATGCTACGTGGATATGATGTTTCAGTGAGCACAAAGACCGTTAATAGAGCCTCTTAGAAAGGATCTCGTGACGCATTTGCACGGTTTTAACATTGACACCCTGGACTCACATTCCGGAGGACGGTGCTTCACCGACACCTCCAACCATTCCTAAATCAGTCCAGCAAAATGCTGGGACTGTTCCTTTGAAAGTACACGGCCGATAGCCTTCCCCATACTAACGTAACCAATCCGAGCGTGAGCTCCACCTGTACTGACCACGCTGTGTCGGCTCGTTAAACCCAAAGATTACTTCTTTGTGTTTCCTTTCTTTTTTTTCTTTACGATTGATCTGGTTACGTACATCAACAGGACTGTTTGCCATATCCTCCCTCAGTTTCGGGCTCTATCAAGTATAACTGGGTTCGGTGACAAGTCTCGCTACAAATTGAAAAACGATGACGCTCCGTGTCGATGACATTCCTTCCCACGAAGGACGGCGCTAAAGTTGGTTTCCGTTTTCCCTAACATTTCACGGAATACTCTTTGCCCAGTGGCACTGAAACGCCCTGAATGGGTAGTTGTCTATTCAGTATGTGAAACGATGTTATACTTGCGTTAAAAATTAAACTGCTTGAGTTGTGGTATTGGGGAAACCTCCAAAATGCTATTTAATTCACATCGTAGTAGGGTACAAAGTCTTCTGCTCTTCTTCTTCTCACACCGTTTCTAGGATCATCTCAAGAATTTCTGCAACTGGAGAATGTTTGATGAAGAGAGTGATATGTTGTAAAACTGGCTCGACTTAACAATCTTAAATTCATGTATAATTGTTAGTAAATGTCATGTAGCATGTAGAGCGAAATGTAGACATTATTTGCATCATATTGGTAATCAAATGTGCTACACGAAGTGGGATGTAAATTAAATATTAAACAACAGTGCCTTAATAATCGGTAGAATTTATTATACCAGCATCAAATTTTTCTCGTACTTCGGCGACATGGAGAGTAAAACAGTAAAAAGCTCTCAATAGGATTACGCTAAGGTTTTATGTCGATAACGTATATATATATATATATGCCTCACAGAGTGCTCTTAATAGCCATCGAATCATTTTCTTGGGAGAAGATCAGGTGATGATCACATGATTCGCCATACACGTCTTCGCAATGAAATACTTATAATATTCGTGTGATGTCTGTTCTTTCGGACATGTCCGAATGTACAGACACCACACCTGTTACGCAGTCATATTGCATTTGCGCAGAAATATAAGTATTTACTCGCGAATACGGCGTTAGCTTCACATACTTCAATGCAGATGCGGTCATACGTTCGACCTCGCACAGGAATCCGTAATGGCGAGTGTAAGAGGACCTGAACGGTAGGGGCGCTACAGCCACAGCGTGACATGTGGAGGTTTGAAACTGATGGCATACAAAGCCCGGTAGTCAAGTGGTGAAGGCAACCGCTGGCCCGAAGCAGGAGACCCGGGTTCGATTTCCGACACGGCTCATATTTTCACTTGTTTCCATTGTTTAATTTCAATGCCCTAATGCAGCCACTGTCAATCCTTTCCTTTCTAATCCTTCTTCCTTACCCTCCTTTATCAATAATTTGCATATGCAATATGGCCGCGAATCCATAATGATACGTCTGAAAGAATATTGTAACAGTCGTGTCTTACGTACAATAAGGAATTCTAAATCTGCTTACGCTTTTTTGTACCAGGTGGTCCAAAAAGAATGTTCACATTTAAAATGAATGTAACTTCAATAACTTTCCACATTTTTATTTACATACATTTCTGAGTTTGTTAATTTGCAAAAAAGTAAACAAACAAAGACTGAATAGAGGAAAAAAATATATATCGAGAGCCATATTAACAGAAAATTGCTTGCGAAAAATGGCGTCGTTTTTCATAGAAGCACATCAGTAATATTTCCTCACTAGTTCTTCATCACTTTTACGACAGTATCCCCTTCAAAACCTAATACTTTCTCGCCAATGGTCTCTTTCAGTTCATTCAAGGTTGGATTTTGTCGTTAGTTAACATAATGTTTTGATTTCAGGTATCCTCAAAGAAAAAGTGCTGAGAGATCTGGTGATGGAATGGGTCAATGTCCCCAAAGCGGGAGATAACTTGGCCGTTGAACATTCCTTTCATGACTTTCATCGAGTCTGTCGCTATGTGGGCTGTAGTGCCATCCTATTGATACCGCATTCGCTTCGTATCGACACTGAAGTCTCGTAGTGTTGATGCCAAAATGTTTCGGAACATGTTGACGTAACGCACTGAATTTACAGCGACTATATTACCATTTTCTTCGAAAAAATAAGATCCAGCAATCCCAAATTTTGATATTACTTACGAAAATTTCACTTTAGAATGGTCTAGAGGCTTCTGGTATGACTGTCGCGGATTTTGGGCTGCCCGGTACCTACAATTTTTCCTGCTGATGAAAATGCGCCTCATATGACATGATGGCACGACATTGCCATCAGAGTACAAAACGTCCATAACTTCTTTCAGGAAAATTTCTGCATTTACCATAATCGATCGTGCTTAAACATGATTTTGTGTGGGCGACAATTTAAGTCACAGCCTATAATGTACTGTAATGAGGTTCGACTGAAGCCTGAAGCTGAACCATGTCGTGGCCGAGGGGACTGAGGCGCTCCAGTCACGGTCTGCACGGCCACTACGGTCGGGGTTTCGAATCCCCCCCTCGGGCATGAATATTTGTGCCGTCCTAGTTCGTAAGTAGTTTGTAAGTTTAGGGACTGATGACCCCGTAGTTAAGTCCCATAGACTATACAAACAAAAACAAACATTTTTGGTTCGAATCCCCCCTCGGGCATGGATATTTGTGCCGTCCTTAGTCTTAGTTAGTTCATAAGTAGTTTGTAAGTTTAGAGACTGATGACCCCCTAGTTAAGTCCCATAAGCTGTACAAACATTTGAAACATGTCGCCTAATGGAACAACGGTGACTTTGAAGCCCTGATGCTCTTACATTCTCGATATTTTGTGGATTGCGCGCCGTACATGGAGCCCAGTAGATTTACTACTCGTTATTGTCCCTGTAGTCCGGAAGGCAGGGATCCATCGCATTATGGATCTGCGACAAGGATTTGTCCTTCACGCGCTGCATTTAAGAGGTGCTGAAACATTCGGAGTAATTGCGTCATTATTTGCGAAAAACTGCTCAACAGTAAAAACACTATGCTCCACCGTCCACTGCACCAATTCTCCACAAACGTGCTACTATGCCGACGTATTGATGGCCGGTGAAGGTCACCCTCCACTGCAGATCACTGCTACAAAGTAAGTCACATCCGGCCATTCTCGTTTGGCCACTCTGTGTAGTATTGTATAAATAGGCTAACACGAAAATTGTGGTACAGATTATTAATTTATTCGTACAAGAAGGCCTATGAAAGTTACATAATTCGAAAGATTGTTTGTCGTAGATTTCACGAATATAAATATTACGTGTGGATTTAGCCATTAAAAGTGGTAACAGGAAGTAGATATTATACTATCTACAGCTTGGATCAAGTTCTACATTCTCCAACAATCAGCTCACTAATTGGCTATTCGCCTCGACCAAAGACGCTGTAATGCAGCGCATCTGCAGTATTAAAATAACCTATTAAAATAAGTGAATATCGAAACGTGGAGTTCTCCCAACTTACATTCTTGTGCCGTTTAAATGATTCATTTTCGTAGTGATTAAGAGTGGTTTAAGGAAATGGATGTTTCCTATGAATGTCGATATAAAGGATGATGCGCCGGGAGAGGCATCTAGCGGTGCTCGGGTGGAACTACGAAGTCGAGACTGCAGATATAAATGATGATGCGCAGGGAGAGGCATGTAGCGGTGCACGGGTGGAACTACGAAGTCGACATGTTGTCAGCTCTGGAATTCTGAATATCGCAGTATCGAAATAACATTATTTCTTGGCGTTGTATAAATATACGAACACCGAAATTGTAGTTCCATTTCAAATATTAGGCTAATGAAAATTATAAATGGCATGAGAAGTATATACTTACGTTTTTATTTGTTCTTATTGTGTCAGGCATTATCCTTAACATATAAAAGATACCGTTTCATACCTCTTGTGCCGGGTAAATTTTACCAAATATCCTAGCGGCCTCCTATGATAATGTTGGCAACAGATGCTGAATAGTGAGAATCCTTTGAGTCTTCACTTTCGCCAATCGCTTGACAACGCTAATGTGTTCTCATGGAATCTTCGCTTTACGAGGGCAATTATTTTTAATGAGCGGAAGAGGGTACATAGAAGAACCTTTCAACCTTAAAGCAGGAACAGCATTATTTCTTTTCTTCATGGTCTGTACTAATCGAGTCATTCTATGTGGTTCGAACAAATGGGCAAAGATTTCCTATCGTGTTGTTGATGTTGACAACATAATCACGCGAGGCCGCCGACATGATATGTAAAATTTTACCCCCAGTGACCATTGTAAACAAAATTGGTCTATTTTCGACCACAGGAAATACTAGTTACATTAAATATGCATAATTTGTATGAAGAACGTAAAGCGTATATCTGCGTTACAAACGTCCAGCAAAGAAATTAAAGAAATAAGAGTTGAGTGATCGTCATCACTACTCAATACAAGACTCCTGAGAGATCGTAAAGAACAATAAAGAAAGGACAGTTCAAGCACTTCCGCTACAATTAACATACCTGATTTAGTCAGAAATTTTTGCTTGATACGAAAAGTCTTTTGAACTTGAAATTCTTAACTGTTGTAGGCTGAATGGTTTGTGAAATTCTTTCATTGTTATATTCCAAGCAAAATACTACATAACCCGCACCACAAAGAACAAATTAGAAAGTGGAAATCTAAAATCGAAATCAATAGTTGCTTTCTTCATTTATGTAATGTCTGCAACATAGGCAAAGAAGACCTCCGTGGATGAATGACGTACGAAAAATTACTGCTACTATAGTATTATGTTATAGATATCCAAACTGTTTGAATTTTTCCACTTTAAGAGCTTCAGTATTTTCCTAATAAACATTTTCTTTGTGACAATTCTAATTGGAAACAGTAAAAATCTTTACAGAATCCAATATACCACAATGAAGAGAAACCTTCGTGTTACTAGTCATCTTTAGGAGCCAAAACTGTATCGGAATTATTCTCTTTATAGGAGCTTCTTAAACCGTGGGATTTTCGTCAAGCGCGGCGGTATAGCCGTGCGCACTGAAGCACCGTGCTGCGGTGCGCAAGGCCGTTCGCTGTCGGAGGTTCGAGTCTCCCTAGCGCATCGGTGTGTTGTCCTTCAGTTAGTGTAACTTAGTTTAAGTAGTTTGAAAGCCCAGGAAAACTTGTGAAATAACTGACACGTAAGCCACGATTGGAAAGGGAGTATCTGCACAATGACGGCTGCAATGAAAAGGACTATTTACAAATAATCGGCGCCAAATGGTACTCAATGAAGTACTGACGATACATGATTGACATGCACCATTTCTTACGCATAATGAATTTTTTCTCTTGTATTTGTGATGTGAGAAATAGTCAATTTTTAAACTTGAAAACATACTGAAATTTTATTTGGTGAATAAGTTACCATACCATGTGTTTATAAATAAAAGGGAGACAAATTTATGTCTGAAATATTCCAGATAATTCAACTGTGAAACTTAGATAATTACATGTTCAGCATAACTCAGCAAGTAACTTTAATTAAATCGTACAATATGCTGAAGTTAAATTCCAAGAGAGATTCGGTGAAACTTTCAGAGGCAATTATTTCACTTCTTGCCAAATTGGGCAGCCTGTACCGAAGCAAAGAAGCAAAGAAAAAAGTTTTCTTTTTTTTAACAATACTAGATTTGCAGAAATTAAATGCAGAATGTCATTCGACAGTCACTCTTTCAGCTACAAACGAGAAGCTATCGTTCTTAAAAACCAAGCAAATAAAAAAGGGTTATTGTATTCTTGGTAGTGTGCCAAGAACCCTCGTTTTTCAGTGTTTCATATTTAAACGCTAACAACATCTACATCTACATCTACATAGATACTCTGCAAATCACTTTTAAGTGCCTGGCAGAGGGTTCATTAACCACCTTCATAACTTTTCTCTACCGTTCCATTCTCTAATAGCGCGCGGGAAGAAAGAACACCTAAATCGTTCCGTTTTCGATCTGATTTCTCTTATTTTATTGGGATGGTCATGTCTCCCTAAGTAGGTGGGTGCTAGCAAAATATTTTCACATTCTGAAGTAAAAGTCGGTGATTGAAACTTCGCAAACAGATCACGCCGCAATGAATAACGTCTTTCTTTTAATGATTTCCACCCCAATTCGTGCAACATTTCCGTGACGCTTTCCCCCCCGTAACGTGATAAAACAAAACGAGCTGCCCTTCTCTGAACCTTCTCAATATCTTCCGTCAGTCCCACCTGATGAGGGTCCCACAAGGGGCAACAGTACTCCAAGAGAGGACGCACAAGTGTGATGTAGGCAGTCTCTTTGGTGGAGCTGGTGCATCGTCTAAGCGTTCTGCCAATGAAACGTAACCTTTGGTTCGCCTTCCCCACAATATTTTCTATGTGTTCTCTCCAGTCAAAGTTGTTCGTAATTGTAACTCCTAGGTATTTGGTAGAATTTACGACCTTAAGGTTTGACTGATTTATCGCGTAATTGAAGTTCAGCGGATTTCTTTTAGTGGTCATGTGTATTACTTCACACTTTTCTTTATTTAGTGTCAATTGCCAATTTTCGCACCAAGTAAAAATTTTGTCTAAATCGCTTTGCAGTTGCTTTTGATCCTCTGTTGACTTCACTAACCGATAAACGACAGCATCATCCGCGAACAGTCTAAGGGAGCTATTCAGATTATCTCCTAAATCGTTTATAAACACGAGGAAGAGTAGGGGACCAATAACGCTTCCCTGTGGAACGCCAGATATCACTTCTGTTTTACTCGATGACGTACCGTCAATTACAACGAACTGTGTCCTTTCTGATAGGAAATCGTGAATCCAATCGCACAATTGGGGAGATATTCCATAAGCACGCAATTTCATTAGAAGCCGCTTGTGGGGTACAGTATCAAAAGCCTTCCGGAAATCCAGAAATATGGAATCGATTTGAGATCCCTTGTCGATGGCACTTAACACTTCATGTGAATAAAGGGCAAGCTGTGTTTCGCAAGAGCGATACTTTCTGAATCCGTGCTGACTATTGGTTAATAGGTCGTTCTCTTCGAGGTAGTACATAATATTCGAACAAAGTATATGTTCCAAAATCCTACTGCAAATCGACGTCAATGAGATAGGCCTGTAATTATGGGGATCACTCCTATTGCCTTTCTTGAATATTGGAGTAATTTGGGCAACTTTCCAGTCTTTGGGTACGGATCTTTCGCTGAGTGATCGGTTGTAAATTATAGCTAAGTACGGAGCTATTGCATCAGCATACTCTGAGAGGAATCTAGTTGGTATACAATCTGGCCCGGAAGATTTGTTTTTGTTTAGTGACTTAAGTTGTTTTACTACTCCAGGAACATCTACTTCTAAGTTTCGCATGCTGGCAGCTGTTCTTGGATTGAATACTGGAGTGTTCACTTCGCCTTCTTTGGTGAAAGAATTTCGGAAAGCTGTGTTTAGTAATTCTGTCTTAGCAGTACTGTCGTCGGTAGTATTACCATTGCTATCGCGTAGTGAAGGTATTGTTTGTGTTTTGCAGCTAGTGTACTTCACATATGACCAGAATTTCTTTGGATTTTCTGCAAGATTACGAGACAGGATTTCGTTGTGGAAACAACTATAAGATTCTCACATTGAAGTCCGCGCTATGTTGCGAGTTTCAGTAAAAGATTGCCAGTCTTGCGGATTCTGTGTCTTTTTAAATTTTGCATGCGTTTTTCTTTGTTTCTGCAACAGTGATCTGACCTGTTTTGTGTACCACGGGGGGTCAGCCCCCTCTTTTATTAATTTATTTGGTATAATCTCTCGATTGTCACTGATATTATGTCTTTGAAAGTAAGCCACAACTGATCTACACTCGCATTTTTAGTTTTGAAGGACTGGAGACTATCACTCAGGAAAGCGTGAAGCGAATTTTTATCTGCTTTATTGAATAGATATATTTTTCGTTTATTTTTGGTGCATTTGGGAATTTAGATATTCAGTCTCGATGTTCGCTAATCCCTGTATCTGTTTTGATGCTCTTTACTATCTCGGGATTATTTGTTGCTAGGAGATCAAGAGTATTTTCGCAACCACTTACTATTCTAGTGGGTTCATGAACTAACTGTTCGAAGTAATTCTCAGAAAAAGCATTCAGAACTAGTTCGGACGATGTTTTATATTTGCCCCCGGTTTTGAATACGTAATTATGCCAACATATCGAGGGTAAATTAAAGTCGCCACCGATTATAACAGTATGCTTCGGATACCTATTTGAAATATGATTCAAGCTTTCTTTGAACATTTCTGCAACCGCCTCGTCTGAGTCAGGGGGCCGATAAAAAGATCCAATTATTAATTTATTTCGGTGGTCAGGTATAACCTCTACCCAGACCAATTCACAGGAAGTATCTGCCTCAATTTCGTTGCAGGATAAACCGTTTGTAACAGCAATAAACACGCCACCCCCTGTTTTATTTATTCTATCCTTTCTCAAGACCATTTGGCCCTTTGAAACCAGTACCATGATTCAGATTGAATAATGTGGTTACCTTAGATTCCTGTAGATTACAAGGTATTTATAAGAGTACATGGCTGTGAAACACACAATACCTTAGATTCCTGTAGATTACAAGGTATTTATAAGAGTACATGGCTGTGAAACACACAAAGGAGACAAAATGTTCAGATTTGAAACAGAGTTAATATTTTAAACACAAATAACAGGTGCTAGTAAGATGAATTGCACAACTTGTTTCATTCGTAACTGGTAGTTACAAACTTGTACACAATTCTTTATACGCAGTTCATGGATTTTATGTGTCTACTGTACTCAAGGTTACAACTGTATAGTCATAAGGAATCTTACTTCACAGCACATTAAAAATGCACCGATTCATCTTTGAGTGTTTGATTGTGGTTGTGTTGGGGAATAATACGTATGTCCTATTTATTATGTTCTAAGAAAAGAACTTTAACTTACGCTGACGACCGACAGACTGGATACTCGCATTTTCTGTAAGAATATTATTTGGTGTTTGTACCGAGAAAAGTCTCCTTGCGCAGAGGTATATATGAAAGTGCTACGTCAAGCCTCAAATCCAAACATGGAATTAAACAGTTATTAAACCATCGGTGAAGTATCTGGCTACGTCAGCGATCGTTATTAAATTGTAATGCGTTCAAAGAAAAATGTTCAAATGTTTGTAAATCTACGGGACTTAACTGCTTGGTTATTAGTCCCTAGCTTACAAACCACTTAAACCAAGGTAAACTGACCTAAGAACAATACACACATGCATGCCCGAGGGAGGATTCGAATCTCCGGCGCGGGAGGCCTCGCGATCCGTAACGTGGCGCTCCAGACCGCTCTGCTACTCCCGCGCGGCTTCAATGCGTTCCTTAAATCTGTTAACTTTCACCGTTTCCCAAATATTTCATCTAATTTGTAATCCATGTTTTTTCATTACAGTTATGTAACACGCACAGTTGTAACAATAACCAAGAAAATGATTACCTATTTTGCAATCGCTTCTCTTATGTTCATGATTTTCGAAGACTGAGATTAACTCACCGGTACTTTTATTTTTAAACGGCACAGTCATTTCTCCTTATTAGCGATTTCATTGTAATAGATGTTCACTTGCTTTTATTTCAGTAGCTACTCAAACTACAAGACATACTGCAAAAATAAGTAAACACATATTTCATTGTTTTTCCACTCACATTTTCGTGAAGTAGTGGATGAAACACACCAACTCTATTACAAAGGCAGACTGTATCTTTTGATCAGTTTTACAGCAGATTATAGTTCGTTCTGTATATGAAACAGAAAGAAATGTCATACATTAATTTTTAAAAGCGTTTTCAAGATTCTGTTCGTTAAACATAGATGGAGGACCGAAAATTTTTAACATAGTGTCCAAGGAAAACGTTTTTTTTTCGAAAATGCGGTCATTTTTAAAGTAGCCTCGAATACTAATTAACATACAAACCAGAGAAATATAACAGAAAGCTCTTTGGGTTCATTAGTGCTAATGAAAGAATGAGATAAAAATACTAGCCTTATTTTGTAAACGACATGAATCTCAATAAAAATGTTGATAGATTTGGAAGAACTGACTGTATAAGACGTTGAAGAAAAGACGTCGAGGGGTGCATTCTGTCAGGGCGGAAGTATATCGGTACAGCTCTGCTGTAAGGAAGCACTCTTCCAACGAAGCGTGAAGCGTGGACGGCAGTTAAAAAACAGCGATGAAGAGTCAACGTCTCTATTTTCTCGCACGAGAGTTCCAGGAAAGTGTCCGTAATATACATCTCGTCTTGGTGGGAAAAAAAAAAGAAAAAAAAAAAGAAAGAAAATGAGCTGAAGGAAATTGTGTCTGAGCGATGACTGTATAATTGAGAAAGTAAAAGACTTGCCGACGCGACTGATTGCAGAGTTCATCTCGCATGCTGACAGAGACAAGGACAGAGAATAGCGGGAGTGAAAGACAGAGAGAGACAGAGAGAAGGCAGGGGAGAGAGAGTGTGGGTGTAATTGAAAGAAAGAAAAAGACGAGTGCTTGAGCAACTGCGTGATATTCAAATACAGCGGCCCGACCTCAATTAATTACCGCCGTGTGTCGTGGGCCTTGTAACATTTGTTCGGGGCTCCAAACGAGCGGAGATTTATTCAGCATTTAATCATGCCGGCCGGCTAAAAATTTAATTAATACCCACTGCTCTGCAGCGCGAGCCTCCGGAAGGCGCCGACGGCGGCAGTTAAGGCCTGGGACAGCGCAGACAAGTCACCCACTTCCCTGCTGATTCCAGAGGCCGGACGAGCCGACGCCAGCCCAGCCGGCTTGTAATATTGCCGCGAGAGACCACGAACACTCACTGCCGGCGTGGCGTAGGGGATAGCGTCACGGACTGCGGAGCAGAAGGTCGCCGGTTCAATCCCGCCCACCGGCAAAAAATTTTTTCTTTGTAATTTACAATTCCAGAAGATTCTACATCTTTCTTATGTTCACTTGCAAATTCTATTTGTTTCTTATGTCAACTGTTCTTCTAATTTCTGGTAAATTCTGTCTGTGTATAAATAGCAGAGCACTCTGCCTGAGAAGCAGTGCTGCGTGTATGTTGAGTTCGTAATAAACGTGCTTTCAGTATAAGTGCTGTGTTTAGTTGCCTTCCATTGCAACGTGACAATATGCAAAGGGACTATGCAGCTTGAAATTACAGAGTGTTTCGAAAAGAAAATCACAACTATGAAAATGAATGTTCAATCAAAGGAACGTGGTGAAACCTTGAAAGCTTCTTGTTGTAAGTTTATTAAATGCTTCATGAAAGTTTGTTAAGTGAAAGTGAAAGCTTGATGAAAGTTTGTCAAGTGAAAGTTTCCTATTCTTATTAAGTCTTTCTATTTAATCGAGGAGTATATGTGCGCAACGGATTTAACAAACAAAATTAGGTCCTGTTGAAACTTGTCCATAAAAAAATATTTTTGTAAGAAAATGTCTAATATTGTGCCTCCTGTTTTGTGTCGAGTAACTTACTTGCAAGAAAATGTATAATATCACTTCTACTGTGTGTATCGATATGTGTACTTAACTCTGTGAAGTTTCATCTTGGCAAAGATCATGTATTGCATAACATTGTAACTCGCGCAGAGAGAGAGTAGCACTTGTGGTCCAGCTCGCTTAGAGAGCGGTTGAGTTGTGTGTATGGCTCCGATGTAGAGCAGAGGCTGCTGTGCCAGCAAGTCGATTTGATTGTATTTGGATATATATTGTATTGTATTGTAACACCGCTGGAATGAAGGAAGAAGTTGTACTGAGAGAGAGAAGCACTTGTGGTTCAGCTCGCTTAGAGAGCGGTTGAGATGTGTGTGTGGGTCAGATGTAGAGCAGAGGCTGCTGTGCCAGCAAGTCGATTTGATTGTATTTGGAATATATATTGTATTGTATTGTAACACCGCTGGAATGAAGGTAATTGCATTTGATGTCATTACGAAGAAGTTGTATTATGTAGGTAATGTAATGCTGATTATTAATAATAAATAACAAAGTTGACCTTTCTTTCCTGTTTCATTTACGTAGCTAGAAGATTAACCTACTTCCTTCATTTGATAATTAGTTATTAGTGGATTTAAAGTGCAGTATTGATTTTGATAATATTATTGAACAGATTTCATTATTGGTGCCATAGTAAGTGATACTTAATTGACTATGATACTAAATTTCAATAATCAGAAACTGATCTGCATAAAATTCTCACAGTCAAGCATTAAGAAAGTGGTTTGTGTGGTTTTTTTTTATATCTTTCTCGCAGTCAAAATTTTGAGTATAGTCAGTGTCTGTTTCAAATGGTGACTTGCCACAGTTGTTTTGTGTTTAAAATATCCGTTGCGCATCATAATCAGTTTAATGCACTGTTTCTTATTTAATAGTATATACATCAATATCAATAATTAAACAAAATTGCTGTGTTAATGAACAATTTATTGTCTGATTTAACGATAGGTTCAACATCCACAACACACACACAGCTTTTAACTGGCCCCCTTTCTGCCAGGATAGTTCACAAAACAGGAGGCACAATATTAGACATTTTCTTACAAAAATATTTTTTTATGGACACGTTTCACTGTAAGTAAAACAATCTGTACTTCTGTGAACATTATTTCTAACAGTCAGATTCAGTGGCATGTAAGGACTGATTACAGAATGAATCTTTCACTCTGCAGCGGAGTGTGCGCTGATATGAAACTTCCTGGCAGATTAAAATTGTGTGCCGGAACCGGGACTCGAACCTGGGACCTTGCCTATCGCGGCAAAGGTCCCAGGTTCGAGTCCCGGTTCCGGTACACAATTTTAATCTGCCAGGAAGTTTCATATCAGCGCACACTCCGCTGCAGAGTGAAAGTTTCATTCTGGAAATATCCCTTAGGCTGTGGCTAAGCCATGTCTCCACCATATCCTTTCTTCCAGGAGTGCTAGTCTTGCATGGTTCGCAGGAGAGCTTCTGTGAAGTTTGGGAAGTAGGAGGCGAGGTACTGGCGAAAGTAAAGTTGTGAGGCGGCGTCGTGAGTCGTGTCGGGATAGCACAGTCGGTAGTGCGCTTGCCCGCGAAAGGCAAAGGTCCCAGGTTCGAGTCCCGGGTCCGGCACACAATTTTAATCTGCCAGGAAGTTTCATATCAGCGCACACTCCGCTGCAGAGTGAAAGTTTCATTCTGGAAATATCCCTTAGGCTGTGGCTAAGCCATGTCTCCACCATATCCTTTCTTCCAGGAGTGCTAATCTTGCATGGTTCGCAGGAGAGCTTCTGTGAAGTTTGGGAAGTAGGAGGCGAGGTACTGGCGGAAGTAAAGTTGTGACGCGGCATCGTGAGTCGTGTCAGGATAGCACAGTCGGTAGTGCTCTTGCCCGCGAAAGGCAAAGGTCCCAGGTTCGAGTCCCGGTTCCGGCACACAATTTTAATCTGACAGGAAGTTTCAACGACTGATTAATTTACTGGTACGTGAACATTTACATTTAAAAGGAAATCTTTTTTCTACCGTACAACAAAATCAAAAATGCCACAATCAGGAAAATGGGGGACGAGGTTGAGCTGAAATAAGAAAAATTAGTAATCATTAAGTTATTTATTGAATTAAAGAAAATACCTTTGTTGAGTCTTCAATATAATACAATAGTTTTATACAATTCCATTCCATACAAATATTCTCTTCCTCTTGATACAATATATTACGTTTGTATTTATAAATATAGTGTGAAATAAATCAAACTCAATACAATCATTGCTGACCAATTCAACCTTAGTACCCAGCACAGTTTCATACGCCTGTCAGCTAGCCTAGAGCACAATTGACTCTTCTGTTCAACAGCTCACTCTCTACTAATCACCTCAGCGGTCAAAGAAGCTGCTGTAACGCATATGCTACATCGCAGTTGCGAAGACATTATAATGTGCAGTAGTTACAAACATGGACTGAGATTATCGACCATGGATGACTTTCACATACAAAATAAAGCTATAATGCGGATACACGTTCAAATTCACAAAAATAAAGCTAAAAATCCATAAATAATGAACTTCAGCCTATGGCTGCCAGCTAAAAATCCATAGATAATGAACTTCAGCCTATGGCTCCCTACTTACGTACTTTGTAAGAATTTGCAGCCCCAGAAGCTGTTTTAAAATAATTAAACTTCATCTAGATTTCGACTGCCTCTATGGGTGTGTTCATCAGCAATATAACTAAAACCTAGAAATGAATCACAATGTATTAGAAGTTATTATATGAAAATTTTTATTTGTAACAAAAAATAGCACTAACGTGTTTTACGGCCCACTTTAGACTTGTAGGTTTATAAGTTTTTACAAACATTTTAGACGAAAATAATAATCAAATTAATAAAAAAATTATGGTGATAAGATTACGACTCAGCTATTGTGGTAATATTTATGCACGCAACACGTAATATCCTTTCTGACCGTATCTTAACAAACATCCAAAATTAAATGATGTTTATGTTTAGCTTTGACAAACATACTCTTTTTTTAACTTTTACCTCTTTAATATCTCTCCCACATTTTCATTATATTTTTCCGTTATAATATTATCACCTGCCTTGCCTTGGCAGTTCTAAATTTATTTTCTTTGCCTGTACTGGTTACGAATGGCTATAGGCTGGAACGAACATAGGGTACATTTGGCGTTCGGACGAGAGACTATAGCCTGGATGGGTCAAAGCGTACATTTGGCGTAGATTCATTGATACTAATTAATGACTTTGAATATTCCACAAATAATGAAAAAACCCTTAGAAAAACAATAAACAAGGTAATTTGTTGCAATGTATACGCATCCCTTCTGTTTGATTAAGGAACTACACTTTCCACAGAAATCTGGAATTTCCTTTATATACGAAACTACCTGTATCAGCATTTTATGCAGAAGGTTCATTATGAGATTATCCTCTCAGTTTACGTGCATGTGCTTCAGTAGACCATTATTTAACTCGTTGTTACGTATTTCACGCCATTTCACGCATTCACGCCATTTTGCGCATTTTAGAGGCAGCATTCTTATATATGCACAATTCTAAACATTGAAGAACATAGCTCTATTTAATTTTTTAAGAAAAAAAAATTGGTAGTAGCGGGTTTCGAACCACTAACCTTCAGCAACGCAGTCCGACGGATTGCCCACTACGCTACTGCTAAATATCGGTAGTTGCGTTCATAAATCTCGTATTATTGTTGGCAGTTGTTAACTGATGCTAATATGGCATTTTTAGACACTAGATTCTCATTTATCGTACGAAAAACGACTTGATTTCGTTAATTCTTTAGTGCGCTATTGCTTTGAAATGTCAACGTGTATGTTACAATTAGAAAACCATCAAATACGCAACGCAAGATGGCGTATGCTAAAGAGTGTTCTGGACGAGAAATGTCACGTGACATCTCCGAACGGCTGGTTTTCGTTAATTCAATGGAGGGTCTCAAATGTCCGTTATTTTTGCAAATATCTCTGAAACGATACGAGATATGAAAAAAAAAACCTAAAGGGAGCAAAGTTATAAGTTGTACAGAATTTTCTCCTTTACAAATTCGTTTGTTCAATTTTCGCATTAGATGAACGGTTTATTTGCAATTAAAATTGCATTACAAAAGGCTTTTTTGGCATTACCAACGTATTTCTTGTCATTTGAAAGAGCGGGGTTCTGGTGTCTGGTAGCCAACATGTCTGTAAAATTTGGTGCCGATCGGTTGAACGGTTACCAAAATGTGGGAACACGTTACAGACAGACAGACATCGTCAGAACGCCATTATTTTTGCAAATATCTCTGAAACGATGCAAGATATGAAAAAGACATAAGAGGGCGAAGGTGTAGAGAATTTTCTCCTCTACCAATTAGGTTATTCAATTTTCGTGTCAGATGAACGGTTCGTTTGCAATTACAATTATATTAAAACGGCTTTTTTTGGTATTACTAACGTATTTTTTGTTCGAAAAATTTGAGAAAGGGAGGTTCTGGTCTCTGGCGGCCTACAATTATGTCTGTAAAATTTGGTGATGATCGGTTGAACGGTTCGTCTTAAAAATGGGGAATACGTTACGGACAGACAGACAGACAGACAGACATCCCAAAATCGCCGTTATTTTTGCAAATATCTCTGAAAGGATACGAGATATGAAAAAAATACAAAACAAAGCAAGGTTTTAGAGAATTTTCTTCTCTACAAATTCGGGTATTCAATTTTCGTGTCAGATGAATGGTTAAGCCGTTATTTTTATTTAAAATGCGAGCTGTCAAAAAACGATCGCAAACGCCCACTTTTAGTGTTACTAGCGTAACCTAAGGTGGGCCAAAAGTCAAAGATTGAAAAAATCTAATTCATTACAATGACCACTTTCGTATTTAGTCGGCCGTCTTCAACTTAAAAGCACCATTTGATTGGAAATGACAGAATGCACTGTAAAATAGATCGTAGGAGGAAGTATGGTAGCTTGTGAAAGAAAATCTGAATTTGAGAATAATGACCAGCCCAGATAAAATTTTTAAACGAATTCAGGTGGAGAAACTAACATGTCCCAAACTAGAAAGCAATGTGGATAGGGGCACCAGGAGAAGGGTGAGACCAGAAGAAAATACACACGAAACGAGACGAGAGAACCGCCGAGGCTCAACTACGACTCATACTTTCCACAGTATTTCTCCTGCGAAACTTGCTGGAATACCACTCCTGGAGGAAAGAATACGTATGAGACATGGGTTAGCTCCTGCCTTGGGGTTTCCAAAATGATATTTCCACTCTGCACTGATACACAACTTTCTGGCGAATTAAAAGTGTGTGGCACAACTGGGATTCGAAACGGGAATCTTTGAATATTGCGGGTATGTGCTCTACCAAGTTAGCTATCCCGACACCCTTCACTGCCCATCCTCATACCTTTACTTCCGCCATTACTTTCGCCTCTGCAGAGCGTTTGGCTACGAAAGACAAAGGACCCAGATTCTAATCTCAGATCTGGACCACAGTTTTAATGTGCCAGTAAGTTTAGTATCAGGACACAGGACACATTCTGCTGCAGGCTGAAAATATCATTTGGGGGTATAGTACGAGGCGTATTTTCTAAGTAAATACAGTTTTGAAAAAAAAAAGTGCAGATATCTCAATAATTTTATTTTTACATGAAAGCCTGTACCATGGTTTAGCTCCTGCCTTGGGGTTTCCAAAATGATATTTCCACTCTGCACTGATACACAACTTTCTGGCGAATTAAAAGTGTGTGGCACAACTGGGATTCGAAACGGGAATCTTTGAATATTGCGGGTATGTGCTCTACCAAGTTAGCTATCCCGACACCCTTCACTGCCCATCCTCATACCTTTACTTCCGCCATTACTTTCGCCTCTGCAGAGCGTTTGGCTACGAAAGACAAAGGACCCAGATTCTAATCTCAGATCTGGACCACAGTTTTAATGTGCCAGTAAGTTTAGTATCAGGACACAGGACACATTCTGCTGCAGGCTGAAAATATCATTTGGGGGTATAGTACGAGGCGTATTTTCTAAGTAAATACAGTTTTGAAAAAAAAAAAGTGCAGATATCTCAATAATTTTATTTTTACATGAAAGCCTGTACCTTAATATACTTTTCTAGATAATTTGCGTCAAAACTGAGGAATTTATCATAATGTTCTACCAGTTTTCAAATACCCTCCTCACAGAAGTCTGCCGCCTGACTTGTTAACCACTGCATCACAACTGTTTTGACTTTTTTATAGTCTTGCTTGGTCACAATGCCATACAAAAAACTACGGGATACATTAGGAAAGTCATCCCGCAACGAGGAAATCGTAAAGCGTCTACCGTAACCTAAAGTGGGCCAAAACTAATAATGACACTGGTCAAATTACGTACTCACGTAAGACGTTTATACGTAATGTCCTCATGCTGTGTAAAGTGAGTTATAAAACAATCAGATAGTTAAGAACTGGCAGAGTGAGTAATACAACGTAGTGGTTGACCGCAGTGGGCTGCCGATATATCCGCTGTCAAAGCGGCATCAGACTGAAGCGGGATGCGTGCAGGCAGTGGCCGTGTAGAGATCCTGTATAGGGAGAGAGGAGTGGCCATGTGTGATCCCGCTCCTGATTGGCTAACAGCCCAGGACGCCATGTTTTTACCAGATCTGTCGGGCTTTATATATGTGTGAATAGCTACAGTGTGCGTTTCTGTACTGTGGATTGCTTTAAAAGCGTCTGACTGTGATTTCACTGTACAGATACATAGAGGTTGTATTACGGTATGCAGTGCTGCACTTTAGCAGGTCTTCTGTCGGCTCTATTTACGTAAAATAACGTTCTGTTCGTCGGACGTTGCGGATAACTTTAAAACTTCGCGTCAATTTTTAAGATTAAATATTAATTTGATGTGATATCTGGAGTGTAATAGTACATAATCATAAAGGACAGTGAAGAGAAATGCCTCGTTGTTCCTCTGTTGACTGTAAAACCGAAGTCTTTATTATGATGCTTGTGTTCGCAAGGAATGGGAAAATACTGAAACGTTGGGTGCTGAAATTAACCGAGAAAGCGGGATCGCAAAGGCGACTAATGGAAACCAACCAATTATTCCGATCAGTGTGAAGTAAATACTTTCTGCTCTCTCCCCCCCCCCCCCACACTCCGCCCAATGCAAGAATTGCATTGATGAAAATCATTAACAATACTACTGCCAATGCAGTTGACGCGTGGTGCAGTGATTGCGTACTGAATTCGCAAGGTGACGATCGCGAGTTCGAATCCAGCAAGTGAAAAATTTTTTTAAACATTATTTTCTAACTTTTTGTTAGTAGATGGTTTTGGTTTCTATCATGTCATGCTACAAGGTATGTTTTCACATGGCTACGGCACCTCCAACTAGGCTGTGTATTATTGGCTATTCACAATCCTATAATTGGTTACGGGATGTAACATGAAAAGGGGAGGGGGGACGGGACTGTTTACTCATTGAAGATATTCAGTTATCTATATTGAGTCTGTTTCTGCTGTTGCACTATAGATAGTATCGGTATTTTTTCTCCATTTACTGTGATCCTGTGTTTCGGAAAGTATATGCAGAATGACGTTTTTGGCATCTCCCACTGTAGGAAAATGTTATAAGATCGACAAAGGCACACTTAAAATACATTATATCGCGGCGGAAAGCAATAATAATCTACTAAATTCAGCGATGGATATGCAGACTGTAACACCGCATCGCGACCATGGCATTAGAATCACGGTATTCCGACATTTTTCATCGTTACGTAATTTTAATAATTTGTTAAGAGGCAGAATTTTCTCATTTTTTTTCAAAATTTTTAGTAAATTCAAATTATATAGGGTAATTCAGAGTAATAGTATCCAGGGAATACTTAGGTCAAAACATCTCGTATATCAAGAGATCATTTGTCAGATTGCTATTAGAAATAGTACCCGCAGTTGAGTTATTCTCTATCAATGTGCTCAGCTTTCTCTATGTGCTTAACTCTCTACGTGTTTAGCTCTCTATGTCACTAGATTTCACTACGTGCTTAGCTCTCAGTGGGACTAGCTCTCAGTGCTCAGCTAAAATATTATACGTGGTTTAATTCCAAAATAGGGAAAAACTCGAGAAAATATTAAATTTTTACTATCGTGATCATACGCGAAAGCGAACATTGTCTTTGGACTTTGATCGAGATAGGCTAGGACGAAAGAATTAGAAACTTCTGCCTTCCGTAATAAACTGACGAACATTCGTGAGATTGAAATTTGAACTTATTTGGCAAGTTTAATGCAATAACTTTTCAAAGACGTATCTTGAAGGATTAAAGTTCGTAATCAATGTATAGGACCCAGAGAAATTAATACAAATAAACTTTGACGAAATTAATCACGAATTGTGAACTTATAAAGTGTGTACTGTGAAAGTGTTGTGAATGTAACTATTGATTTCAAAATAGAGAATCTATGAACCTTAAAAAAAGTCTTAAACAGTTATTTTATTATTTAGTTCCCTAATATTGTCCCAGCATATTCAAAAAGTGAAAATATGTCCCGATGTTCCTAAGAAATTAATTAATGTGTGAAGGAATATATCTAACAGTCTTGGTCAGGAGAAACGTATGGTGAAATTTTCTAAAGAATAATTCTATAAAGGAAAAGGATCAGGCAAAAACAGTATCTTTGTGACGGGCGTCAAATTATCTGAACTACCTGGGACTCAATGATTCAATTTTCTATTCTTTGGTTTATTAAATATCAGCCCCTGAGAAACGGATTTTCTTGCTCAAACATTACAAAAAGTCTTTAAGTTTAAATGAAATACAGAACCAATATTTACAGTGAAAAATTCAACAAAGGTATAAATTTTATTAACTGTGTATAAGTACCAGGTCTACCAACTTAATTTTCATACTTAGGTGACAAATAGAATTTTGAACCAATACATCCAATACAACGGTGAAAATCAAGACGTAATCTACAGCTTAAAAGTCGCAAGCTAAGGCCAAATATAAAACGAAGTGAACACAACTGTCGCCCCAGTCACCAAACAAAACCATGACGTCGCCCAGTCACAAGACATAAATTTCTGATATAGCATGATTTTCTTTGAGATAGCATACACAACATGAAATACCTCTCTTTTTTATTAATCAACTGCCAACTGTCGAGGTTACCAGAACATCGTAAAATATGGTATTAACATTCGACAGTCATAGGAAATGCTTCACGAGACATATTTGCTTACAAATTTATTAGGCCTGTATAAACATAGATCAATGACATTTCTTTTACTACGTACTGATTAGTAAGCTAGAAGAAGTGCTTTGGTGTCATGGGTGGAACTGATGCGATATGTCAGTCGTTAAGTGGCTGCATTTCTGCCTGGGTCGCTATGTAAGTGTACGTCCCGCGCTCTGTCTGGTAAAAACATGGCGGCCACCGGCCGATTGGCCACTCTCTCTCTAGATATAGGCTCTCTAGTGGCCGCGCCAGTCATAGCGCCATCTCGTAGCGCCTACATGAAACAGCTTCTCTACGCTAAACATTATATCAACAATCATTCCACAAACCCATATGAAATGCCGTACTGTTTTCTGACGTAGATAGAGAACAAAACTATTCAGATAAGAAGTGCAAAATTTTAATTATCTTGGGAGCAGGATAGACACCGACTGGAAGTTCAGTACAGAAATTAAATCAAGGATAGCTTAAGGCATTGCGGTTAAAGGGGATGATTAGGTACCGTTTGATTACTTCTAATAGTTCGTTAATATGAAATTGAGATAGGGAATTTTAGTACAACATGTGCTTCCCGTACACATGTAGGTACTGTATTTTCAATTCCTTTCATTTCGAATACGATTCCGCTTAAAAGCTAACATTTCTAGACTGCTTGCAAGACAGCCAACCGATCAGGTTGTATGTTCTATGTTTATCGTTCTATTGGTGCAAAAACCTCAGCTTATAATCAGTAAGCACTGAAACGGACGAAGTGTAGCGTTCATGTTTCTTAAAATTAAAATAGTCCAGACGGCAGAGTTGTAATTTTGTTTTGTCACTTTTTCGGTCAGTCGAAACCTTTTCAATCAAAGATTAGGCCTAAGTAGAAGATCACTGATATTTAGGACATCATAACAGAAATTATATTCCAGAGAGACATCTCCAACAGCAATACAAAAATTTATACCCATGATGGAAGGTATGAACACTGCTTACAAATGTTAAAATATTTTAATTATAACTACAATATTACAACAAGGTCGCTGATAAACCTCCAAAAATGCTCACAAACAGTTCATGCTTCTCTTCACTTTGTAGTGTTACATGTGCCTCCACATGCAAAACAATATTTATTTGCCCATATTTAAATTAATTATGCTTATATTTGTTTATTTTTTCTTGTAATTTCGTGTCATTTTAAGTGTGACACTAAATTCTTAAAGACGCAATATTCTTTGAAAAACCTAAGTCAAAGACTAACTCTGAACAAAGAGCAATTAAAATAATACATAGATTTAACTATCGTTTCTTTTGAAAGAAAGGAGTTGTGACGCCATTCTTTCTTCTGTATTATGCTCTTGACTAGTAAACTTCCGTATTACGCTTGTATCCGCCCTGATGAATTGTGAAAATGTCGGTACGATATATCTCGATGAGAAAGTTGTAATTGGAATGATGTACTGAATTTATAGCCGGCCGCGGTGGCCGAGGGGACTGAGGCGCTTCAGTCACGGTCTGCACGCTCACTACGGCCGGGGGTTCGAATCCCCCCTCGGGCATGGATATTTGTGCCGTCCTAGTTCGTAAGTAGTTCGTAAGTAGTTTGTAAGTTTAGGGACTGATGACCCCGTAGTTAAGTCCCATAAGCTGTACAAACGTTTGAACATTTGAACTGAATTTATGACATGATATCGACTGTATGTCGTTAATGAGAATTCACAAAGGTAACTGAAATTTGAATGTGATGTATATGTAGACTTGCTTCATTTATTTAAATAATAATTGTTTCGTGAATTTACCTAAATTTGTCCGAGTACTTATTTGTAGTGAGATGTGTATAATAGGACCCACTTTTATCACGTTCTTTTATTAAATAATTATTCTAACTTCGACCCTGAGATTACGAACGACTTACCACTTTCGATTAGTAACAGATCAACTAGCCGGAAACTTAGTTACAAAATCAGCAATAGTGATAATGTCTCCAACAGTTAAGTTCACGTTGCTTATCAGTATGAGCCAGGTTAGATTCAATAGATAGATGGTTTTGCTACGTAACCAGTATTGAAATATTTCTCCCAACCACTCTTTACAGTTATTCTATTTCGTGCTCACATTTACTTGCAAAAATTTATACAGATTTAAAAATTTAAATTAAAATAATAAAATTAAGGGAGGAATGTTTCAGCTTGAAAGTTAATGTGAATATTTTCATGAGGAAAAGTATCAAAAAATTCTTAGAACAACAAACACAAGAATTATCAATTCCACAGCGCTCGCGAAAGAACGCGCCTAACATTTAGTAAGCGGTTGCCCTTCGCCCTTTTCCGTCATTTGCACTGATAACGTGACACAGCTCTAAGTTCTCGACTCGCTGGAACTATCGGGCGCAGCGAGATTTTTCATCATGACAGGAGGAATAAACAACGTTTTGAGGTTTCAGCTGCAGCGCGGTGTATATCGTAGGTGTCACGAACACTCCGCTCTGTTTCGCTGCAAATTTATTGCCATTAGCGTATCTGCAATATAAATGAATGTATTGACGCGCGCTCTGGTATTATTGTCACCTCTTTGCTGGGAATTTTTATAAACATAAATTTGAGAGAGAGCTGTGTACCGTGCTGCCGGATTCACACGAAGATAAAATAGTACGTAACGCGTGTAAACCTGTCGCTCCGAATTGCTAGATTCGCGCATCTAACTACGGTGTCCACACAATGGACTATCTTTATTTACCAAATCTCTCTTTTTTATGAGCTAAAAGTATTAACTTCGTATCACACATAAATTGAAAAGCTTACTCTTTACTCGTGTCTAGTGATAAATACATTTAATGTAAGGCTAAGATTTAAGGGGCTGATAACCTAGCTGTTAAAACTCCCGACAACAACAGCTGAGAATAATACCCCTTTTACTTATATTAAACACTATCTGAAAACCCGGTGTTGCCAGGGTATTTATTCATTCCAGCCATTTTTCAGGTCTATATGCATTTGTATAAGGGCTCTATGTCTGTAAAATTGAAATCAGTAGTAAAGAAGTAATAGATTAAAACTTGGTGCGTGATGGGCCGGTTTCCCATGAACGTTGCTACGTGCTCATATCTCGTACTGTGATACACTCAACTAATGCGTGTATACTGTCTGTAACATTTCCTGTGGATACAATTTGTAGTGTACAAATTATAAATTGTAATGTCATACTGAATGTCGTACGTTTACTCCATAAAAAGCGGAAACGTAATAAGCAAGAAAATTTCTTCCTTTCGTCATTTTGCTATAGTTGTCAGTTTAATAAAGGTTTGAAATTGTGTTTAACGTTTGCTGCAAGTCGTTAAGTACTCTCATTCTCATATAGCGTATTTATAAAGTCTCGCCGCATTAAGTGGCAATTTTTTTGCGATTACTTTATGTTGTCATATATTCTGAACTATGTATCGTATGTGATTCTTAACCCTGCAGCAATTGTTATCTCACGGTAAGGAATGTGCGTACCAAATTTGGTTGAAATCGGTCCAGTGGTTTAGGAGAAAATGAGCAGCATTGTCGCTAAATGCAGCAGTTTTTCGCGTATCTTATTATTTATGACGTCTTATCTCGTGAACTATGTGTCGTACATGATTCTCACACTTACGGTGTCCCTCCTCATGGATTAAAACTTACGTGTAAAAAATTTCATAAGGATTGGAACAAAACTGTAGATTTGTATGCAACACGTACACACATACGGACACCCTGCTTTATATATTAGTTGCATCAATATTTCGATACATTGCAACCTCGAATATATATTATTTGAACTGAAATTCAAACTCATTGCTCAATGAAATTTCTCTTTTTAATACAAATGTTGCAGGTATCAAACTGTCTTTAACGTCGGATTTTTTTTTTCTTATTGGTATATCTCCAGGTCATACTAAACAATGGCGTTTATTTAGCGTGAATATTTATGTACACATGTAAATGAGTACTGCAGCAGAGCCATTCTGCACATTTGCAAAGTGTTAAGGTACGAATTGGCTTTCGTTGGCTCGTATAAATGTAAGCAGCACATTCACAACACCAAGAATAAAGTCTGTACCCTGAACAGCATACTGCGGAAGCTAACAGGTTCACAGCGGCGAGCTAAGCCACATGTTTAGTGCACCACCGGACTGGTGCTCAGAATCTCAGCAGCGGAATATGCGGCGCCAGTGTGGATGAATTTAGATCGCTGTGAATGAAACTGTGCGGATCGCCTCAGGATGCCTGATGCCCTTCAAAAAATGTTCAAATGTTTGTTACGCTTAAGAGACTTAACTGCGGGGTCATCAGTCCCTAAACTTAACAAACTACTTATGAACTAACTTATACTGAAGACAACACAAACGTCCATGCTCGAGGGGCGGAGAGAGGATTCGAACCCCCGACTGGGAACGGCCTCACGCATCGCAGCATAACGCCTCAATGCTCTCGGCCGCTCCGCCGCGGCTGATACCCTCCCGTCACAGGCATAGCATCACCCGCTAACCAAAGCATAGTCTCCGCAGAGATCGAAAGAGTGAAACAGATGAACGATCCTCAACACCCGATGCCCTTGCACCGCAAACAAGTCCGGCTGAAATCCCGCAAGACCTTTATTGATACAACCGAAGAGCTTGTTACCGAGCCTGGAATAAGGCGGCTCTCTGTATGAAAATAAATGGTGCCACACTCCACGATGGAGGATTCCTTCCAACTTGGAAGGCATGAAACCGGCTGCGCAACTGGATTAGCTACCAGCAAACCAAATCAATTGAAATGGGGATTGAGCGACAGTGACAGATGTGAATGCGGAGATTCAAGTGTCAGTAACATGTACTATGGACGTTGCGTATTACGAGAAAGGGGGGATATAATTGGTGCATCCGGACAGGGAAGTGGAAGCATGAAAGAAAACGGCGCTCCACCATCGTTTCATATCTGCGCATAAAAATAGAATGCAATAATAAATTTTGTTGTAGAGATGTGTTCGTAGTTTGTTTATAGATTAATTGAGCAAAGTAATATATGAACTACTAATACTGTCATCTCAAAATTGTGCTATGGTCATGGTTTCGTATTTTCATATTAACTCCCTTGAACAGCCGAAAAGAACTTACGAAGCCTCAGGCAGAACAAATTTTCGAAAACCACTGATTGTTATTCAATCGGTCACGCGGCTTCATATTTCTATTCTGGTCCATGTATACGATATCCGTTTGTAAAAATCTACATATACGGAAGTTTCATTCGTTTCAATTTGTGGAATGTCGTACGAAGTTTGTTGATGTTGATCTGTAACGATGATTCTATCGAGAATTTCCGTAACAGAAAGGTAAACTTAACTGCATGTTCAAGATGAAGTTTTAACCGAGGTCGGGGGTAGAAAACAGCAAACGGGTATCACTTGTAGCATTTTCCTGATAGTGGTGCTGCCTAATATTGTGATGGGTATCGTGTAGAATTAAAGACCAGGGAGAGGGAATAATTGCGGTTTGCTGACGTCATAGTAATTCCTTCAGAGTCAGCAAAAGACCCGGAAGAGCAATTCAACGGAATGGACAGAGTCTTTAAAGGAAGGTTGAAATCACATGACAGAAGTCAGTCATGCATGCCAGAAAACTATGTCTCAGTTGCAAATCGGCCACTGGAATTTGCCGAAGATCGTGACACTCTGTATCTTATTAAGTGACCTGTAACGAAGTGTACTGTTTTCCTTTGAATCTTCCAGGTCAGCCCTCTCTGGTACGGATGAACAATATTGAAATATTGTTTGGACGAAAATCTGACAGCCCACAGCAACCTCACTACAGAAGCAATACAAGAATCAACAAGTTTGCTCGAAGTAAGTACCGAACAAAATTACTTCCAGTTCGATAAAGAATACTACCAGCAGGGTGACGGACTACTTCGCCAGTATAAGGAAACCGGGTATTTGAAGAGGTAGAGACAGATGGAACATTCAAAGTTATATATTGGCACAGATATGTGGATGGCACTATATGTATGAAAGATGAAAGTATAAGGAAACCGGGTATTTGAAGAGGTAGAGACAGATGGAACATTCAAAGTTATATATTGGCACAGATATGTGGTTGGCACTATATGTATGAAAGATGAGCCAAATGAAGAAAGAAAAAAAAAAAATTAAAACGTGAAATTCACTCAGAACTAAACAAGGCCCACAAAACATATTCACAGTTGAAGTAGAAATTACTTGATATGACAATAGTGAATGAAAACGACAAACACTCTTTCAAAATTTATCGACAAGCAGCAGCAACATACGTGATTATACTTTCTGCCTTCATTCACCCCCAAAATAAGACGCTTGCTGCATTTAGATACATGTTATATATGCTAAACAGAATCCCTTTCATCACGAAAGAACAAGCAAAAAGAAATAAGCACAATTATACGAATAGCAAGGAACAACTGATATGAAACACAAGTACAGTAGAGACTCAATCAGAACATTAAAAGATTAATTCGAAACAAACACAACAATAAACAGCAAAATACACAACACACAAATACACAAACAAACATACTGACAAAACCAAACAAAAGCAAAAAAAAAATTATCCATCGTGAGCCACACAAATTAACACACAGAGTGGCAAACGTAATAAAGAAACAGGGACTCCGCATAACGTGTGAAACTACCCAATCTCCACAATCAAATCTAAGATAAAAAATCTGGAAAGACAAATTCCAAGGATCAGAAGTATACAAAAGTTGAATTGCAATGCTTTGATGTAGATTACATAGGAATGACAAGCAGAGATTTCGAAACACGAAACAAAGAATACATCAGATGTGTGAAATATGAAACAAATCACTTTCATATTTGCCGAACTCTTAAATCAACGCAACCATCACACAACCAGTCTCTACCAAGACATGAAAATCTTCAAGACCAACAACCACAGCAGGAAATTTATACAAACACAAGAAAACTACCATATCCAAACAGCTAAAGTCAAGAACAAATAATAAATGAGCAGACAAACAACAATGAATACTCACTGCTAAAACAAATAAGGCAATAACTATAAAATTTAAAGGAAAAACCTAAAGAAAAAATTCAACTAAAAGGAATAAATTACACATAAACAGGCGTGAGAACAAGACACAAATTCCTATCTCACATCTTTCTCTGTCTCATTCTCTCCTGTCTCTCTCTCTCTCTCTCTCTCTCTCTCTCTCTCTCTCTCTATTTCTCTGTAACAAACATACCCACAAAAAAACCAGCAGAAGTCAAATAAATAATGAATTAATTATATTAATAAGAAAAGAAGCTTGATTTTTTCCACTGTTGCTTCGAAAACACACACGCACTGACATAAAGCAAGGATAGCATAAAGACACATTCAAACGACTGGTAAAAAAAAAATTAAAAAAAGGCAGTCGACAGTTTGCAACCCAATCAAAAACAAGATTGCATGCGCCTAGTGCTGGGATACTGGAATAAAAGATCTAAATGAAATAACAGTAGAAAGAAAAACAGCAACGCGGTTTAACAAACAACACATGTAGAATAATATCTACGAAAACTGTAAGTTTTAATAAAATCTAAATATAATTAGTCATACGTAGAAAATGCGCCAGAACTGTTTAATACTTAACTACTAGAAATGTGAAATATTGTAGCACATTTACCAGATCACTGTAGACACCACGCAAATAAAGGAGAAATGCGTATGACTAAGGAATTTGATTTATTTCGAATGCATAGACGGTTCATATAAATAAATATCTGCATATTAATGTAAGAAACAAATGAGGGGAAAAAGGACGGAAATCAGCTCACAACATTTTATAAGTTACTTCCTTTGTATGTGGATCAGATACCGTTTTCATCAGCGGATCGATTCAGAACAGCAGTAGACTGTGCGCATACACCTGTTTCATTCCGACTCCTACCTGTGCACATACACACTGAATTGCCAAAGAAACTCGTGTGCCGACCTAATATGAAAAAAAAGTTCCAATGTTCGTAAATCTAAGGGACTCAATCTACATCTGCATCTACATAGATAATCTGCAAATCACATTTAAGTGCCTGGTGGAGGTTCATTAACCACTTTCATAACTTTTCTCTGCCGTTCCATTCTCTAATAGCACGCGGGAAGAAAGAACACCTAAATCGTTCCGTTTTCGATCTGATTTTTCTTATTTTATTGGGGTGATCATGTCTCCCTATGTAGGTGGGAGCTAGCAAAATATTTTCACATTTAGAAGTAAAAGTCGATGATTAAAATTTCGCAAACACATCTCGTCGCAACGAAATGATTTCCACCGAAAATCGCGCAACATTTCCGTGACGCTTTCCACCCTGTAACGTGATAAAACAAAACAATCTGCCCTTCTCTGGACCTTCTCAATGTCTTCCGTCAGTCCCACCTGGTGAGGGTCCCACACTGTGCAACAGTGCTCCAGAAGAGGACGCATAAGTGTGATGGAGGCAGTCTCTTTGGTGGAACTGTAGCATCTTTGAAGCGTTCTGCCAATGAAACGCAACCTTTGGTTAGCCTTCCCCACAATATTTTCTATGTTTTCTCTCCAGTCTAAGTTGTTCGTAATTGTAACTCCTACGTATTCGCTAAAATTTACGACCTTAAGGATAGACATTAATCGTGTAACTGAAGTTCAGCGGACTTCTTTCAGTGGTCATGTGTATTACTTCACACTTTCCATTATTTAGAGTTAATTGACAATTTTCGCGCCATGTAGAAATTTTCTCTAAATCACTTTGCAGTTGCTTTTGACCCTCTGGTGACTTCACTGAACGATAAACGACAGCATCAACCGCGAACAGTCTGAGGGAGTTATTCAGATAGTCTCCTAAATCGTTTACAAACACAAGAAAGAGTAGGGGACCTGTAACGCTTCCCTAGGGAACGCCAGATATCACTTCTGTTTTACTACGAACTGCGTCCTTTCTGACAGATAATCGCGAATCCAATCGCACAAGTGAGGGGATATTCCATAAGCACGCAATTTCATTAGAAGCCGCTTGTGAGGTACAGTGTCAAAAGCCTTCCGGAAATCCAGATATATGGAATCGCTTTGAGATCCCTTGTCGATGGCACTTATCATTTATGTGAATAAAGGGCAAGCTGTGTTTCGCTAGAGCGATACTTTCTGAATCCGTGTTGACTATAGGTCGTTCTCTTCGAGGCAGTTCGTAATGTTTGAACAAAGCATATGTTCCAAACTCCTACTGCAAATCAACGACAAGAGATGGGCCTGTAATTTTGGGGATCAGTCCTATTGCCTTTTTTTTTTTAATACTGGAGTGACCTTGGCAACTTCCCAGTCTTTGGGTACGGAGCTTTCGCTGAGTAATAGCTTGAATATGATTGCTATTACATCAGCATACTGTGAAAGGAATCTAGGTGGTATACAATCTGGCACGGAAAATTTGCTTTTGTTTACTGATTAAGTTGCTTTACTACTCCAGGAACATCTATTTCTAAATTTCGAATGCTGGCAGCTGTTCTTGGTTCGAATTCTGGAGTGTTCACTTCGTCATCTTTGGTGAAAGATTTTTGAAAGCTGTGTTTAGCAATTCTGCTTTAGCAGTACTGTCATCAGTAGTATTGCCATTGCTTTCGCGTAGTGGTATTGTTTGTGTTTTGCCGCTAGTGCACTTCATATATAACAAGAATTTCTTTGGATTTTCTGCCAGATTAAGAGACAGGATCACATTGTGGAAACTATTATAAGCCTCTCGCATTGAAGCCCGTGCTAGATTGCTAGTTTCTGTAATAGATTGACATTCTTGGTGCTTCTGTGTCTGTTTAAATTTTGGATGCGTTTTTATTTGCTTGTGCTACAGTCATCTGACATGTTCTGTGTACCACGGGGTCAGCCCCGCCTTTTATTAATTTATTGATACTGTCATTATGTCTTTGAAAGTAAGCCACAACTGATCTACACTCGCATTTTTGAGACTATCAAATTCAAATGTTTGTTAAGCTTATGGGACTTAACTACGGGGTTATCAGTCCTTAAACTTACAAACTACTTATCAACTACCTTATACTAAGGACGGCACAAATATCCATGCCCGAGGGGGGATTCGAACCCCCGACCGTAGTGGCCGTGCAGTCCGTGACTGAAGCGCCTCTTTGAGACTATCAATCAGGAAAGCGTGAAGCGAATTTTTATCTGCTGTTTTGAATAGATATATTTTTTTGTTAATTTTTGGTGCATTTGGGAATTTCCATATTCAATCTCGCTACTAGAACTCTATGTTCGTTAATCCCCTGTATCTGTTTTGATGCTCTGTACTACCTCAGGATCATTTGTTGCTAGGAGATCAACTGATTTGTTATTAGTTCCTAGCTTAGAAAGAAACTAAGGTAAATTTACCTACGGACAACACATACACCCATGTC
Source organism: Locusta migratoria (assembly GCA_026315105.1). Taxonomy (NCBI): domain Eukaryota; kingdom Metazoa; phylum Arthropoda; class Insecta; order Orthoptera; family Acrididae; genus Locusta; species Locusta migratoria. The sequence goes on along the minus strand of CM048745.1, from coordinate 463,108,698 downwards.
CGAGGGAATACTCTAAACCCTGACTTCGAACGCCCGCGTCCTGATATAGGATCCCCGACAGTACACAGAAGTGCCGCAGCACGACGTGTCATGGACTCATCTAATTTATGTTAATGAAGGGAACTGACACAATGCATTCTACAGGCCAGTCCATAAATCCATAAGAGTCCGATCGGGTGGAGTTCTGAAAAGCGTGTAGAAAGGCATTCCAGACATGCTCAATCAGTATAGAGAGTGATAGCCAGAGGAGGGAACTCTATTTCTGGAGACAGTCTGTAGGAATTCTGAAAGTGTGGGGTGTCGCTCTGTCCTGCTGGTATTTCCCAAGTCCGTCAGAATGTACAACGGACGTGAATAGATGCAGGTTTTCAGCCAGGATGCATACGTACTTGTCACCTGTCAAAGACGTATAAGGGGTCAATAGCAAAAGCCCCACACTTTCACAGGGCCTCCACCAGCTTGATCACTCCCCTGATGGCAGGAAGGGTCCATGGCTTCATGAGGTGGCCTCCTTACCTGTACACGCCCATCCGCTCTCAACAACTCGATACGAGACTCGTCTGACCAGGCAACATGTTTCTAACCATCGACAATCCATTGTCAGTGTTGATGGGCGAAGCGTGAAACTTTGTGTCGAATAGTCAGCAAGGGTTCATGAGTGGGCCTTTGTCTCCGTAAGGCCATATCGATGAGGCTTCGTTGAATGGTTCTTACGCTGACACTTGTTAACCCTTTATTTGGCAATGTTGCTCTCAAGCAACATCAAAATTGCACGTGGTTTTCTGGAACAGGTTTCAAGTTTCATCCTTGGATGGGCAACAGTGCTTGAAACTAATATTTAAGCTCTCCAATTAAGTGACGTTTCGTTGTCTTTTGCGAAAAGTTTAGCAATAAACTGAATCATTAGCGGACACTCCATAAGTTACCTAGGTACATGCTTGTTTCAATTTTGTAACGCTATTTTACGTAATACATAGAAAACTGCTTATAAAAGGGAAAGTGGGAGCTTCGAGGTTCAATTATTATGGGAAATTGTTGACGAGTTCTTATATGGTAGACCGTAAATAGACTTATGTTTATTGGGAAGAGGGGACTTGAGAGATCACTACAAAATGGGCAACAAGTCTAAAGGGAGAATGGAACAGCATCTCCTTTACCAATCATTGATGTACGGTATGACAGATGTGACAATACGTTGTCACTTGATAGGTTTCGGGGCAAAATAACTTTGCAAGTTTTGTCTTTAGGGATACTTGACTGTAAAATGTGGAAATCGTGAGACTGTTCTGAACTTTACATCAGAAACAACTTGTTTTCACGCGTTTCATATGAAATAGTCCAAAGTACAATAATTTCGGCAGTCATAAGAACAACACTGTAGGCCTAGTATTGATACTGTGCCACATTGCGAAGTTTTTGGGCAATGTTACTTACAAACCAGAAACTATGTACTGAAAAAATCGTATAAATCTGTTCACAAGGCCCTACACATTTAAGTAACATAAGTCTTTTTCTTGTCGTCATTTCTGTGTGTGCCAGGTAAAGGGTTAAGGGCACAGAATTGAAATCTGCAACAATGTGCGAAAAGGTTTCATTTCTGTCACGTTGAACTACTCTTTTGCAGGATCTTTTTCCGGCTGCAGTGTAGTCGGAGATTTAATATTTTCCCGAATTTCTCATATTCACGGTGCCCTTGTGTTCATACGGTGAAATCCCCACCTCATCGATGGCTCGGAGATACTATATTTATATCTTGTGCTGACCATAAAACCACGTTCAAACTCATATAAATCGTGATAACTTGCCACTACAGCAGTAGTAATCGATTTAACGCCTGCGCCAGATACCTGTTGCCTTGTAAATGAGTTTCCGATCACAGCTCCGTTCTCAGTTTATATATCTATTTGCATACGCACGCCTACACCTAATTCTTTGGCTCTTAATTGTAGTTCCTTTAACATCTCTAGGGATTTTCATTATAGTCGACATGGTCGATTACAGAGAGTCCGCAACATTTTAAATGTGTTTATTTCCGTCAACAGTTGCTATAAAATTGTTTCATAACATGTTTCGATCACTTGGATCATCTTCAGATGATTTGCGGTTCCGCCTTATAATGCATACAAAAGTCCTTCAGTCTGCAGTAATATCAACACTGGTATCACAGAAGCGCTATAACACACAACAAATCAATGATAAGTCCCTAAATCCAAACTGCACCAGCTGACAGTGGCTTGGTGCAGTTTGGATTTAGGGACTTATCATTGATTTGTTGTGTGTTATAGCGCTTCTGTGATACCAGTGTGATATTACTGCAGACTGAAGGACTTTTGTATGCATTATAAGGCGGAACCGCAAATCATCTGAAGATGATCCAAGTGATCGAAACATGTTATGAAACAATTTTATAGCAACTGTTGACGGAAATAAACACATTTAAAATCTCTAGGGATATTTATGTCGGCAGCATGGTAGATCTCTCAGTTGAAGATCTGTACCAGGTGACGACTGCTCCGCAGTCCACCATTCACGGGTCTCGATCGAACGTCCTAAATCTACATAAATACTCTGGTGAACGAAATTTTGCAAACAGACCCCGCTACAACGAATAACGCCTTTCGTTTAATGGTTTCCACACCAGCAGGTGCGTCATTTTCGACACAAACTCACCTCTGTAGCGTGATAATTCAGAACTAGTTGTCCTTCTCTGAACTTTTTCTATATATTCCGTCAGTTCGACTTGGTGTGGATCTCACAATGTGTAGCATTGCTCCGATCTAGGATTCACAAGTGTAGTATAGCCAGTTTGTTTAGTTGAACTGTTGCATCTTGTAGGTGTTGTGCCCAAGAAACGGAGCCTTTAGTGCACCTTCTCCACAACCCTTTATGTGATTTCCAATGAAGGTTGTTCGTAATTGTATTTGCTGGGCATTTAGTGGAATTTATGGCCTGTATATTTGACTGATTTATCTAACAATTGAAGTTTAACGATTCCTTTTAGTGCTCATACGAATTGCTTCACAATTTTTATTGTTTAGGGTCAAACTCTAATTTCCGCACCAAGCAAATATCCTATGTAAATCATTTCTGGAGACGTTGCTAATGAACAAACGAAATGACCAGTCGGTGTGAGAGAGCTGCTGAGGTTTTTAAAATTAAGGAACAGTGTGGCACCTATAATACTTTACTGGGAAACGCCAAATATTACATTTGTTTTGCTTGATGACCTACCGTCAATTGCCGCATACTGTGTCCTTCCTGACTGGTGAGTCACTCATGAAAAGCAATCTTTGTCAAGATGCGGCACATGTATCGTTACGGTTTATCAGGGAATGAGTTCGAGTTTCCTCAGGCATTTACGAGGAATTCTATAAAAGGTGGAAAGCTGGTTCGATTCGCAAGCGTAATTTCTCAAGGAGTAACAAGTCTTTTGACATGACCCCACCAACATAAATGCATCATATTTTAATAAGGAGATTTTGGAATTCGCGGTATTGGTCATTCTCTACCTATACGATGTTGACCATAGTCAAAATTATCGACCGTCGCACTCATAGATGACTATGTGCCCTGGCACCGTCATGCATGTTCTATATCTTCAGTGGAAGATGTTCAGTGAGACGTCAAGTACCTATGGAAGTAGAGTCCGCACAAACTGCATGTAATGCTGTCCGGCTAGTCTCTGGTGCAATTATGAGGTTTCCGTGCTGTTCTGCCCAGACGTTCAACGAGTATTGATGTCATAATAATATGCAACAACGCAGAGTTCATCTCAAACCTTTAAATACGAACGTAAATATCGCGGTATTCTGAAGCGTTGCAGTTGGTTTCCAAATAGAATTAGTGTGATAAATCGGCAACGATTAATTTGCTGGAGTTTTTTAGCTACTTCTGGCATGTACTATAATTTTTGTACCATGCTGGCAACTTATGTAAATAATTTTCCATTTGCTTTCTAATCTTCTGGTGAGTGTACTAACCGATAAATGACAGAATCATCCGCGAATTATCAAAGAGAGCTACTCAGATTGTCTCGTAAACCTTTTATAAAAGTAAGGAAGAGTAGGGGCCCTAGAACATTCCCCTGGGGAACGCCAGATATCATTATTGTTCTACTCGATGACTTTTCGTCAATTACAACGTACTGTCTCCTTACTGACAGAAAATCGAGAATCCAATATTCCATTTTGTATAAAGAAAAGTAGAACGAATTACAGAAACAATTTGGAAGAAGAGTGTTGCATTCATTTTCAGAGAGTATCTGAAGAGAAACCAAAAACCATCAAGAATATAGATCAGATAAATACAAGCAGGCCTGAGGAAATTCGAAAATAATGGAAGAAGAGATAGGAGAGAAAGAAAATATTGCAGTAAAAGTTGAAAGTTTTGAGGGCAGCAACGATGAAACGATGAGGGAAAAAATATCACAGGCACAACGTGCACAAAAGAAAGAAGGCAAAACATAGAAGATGAAAAAATGTACTTGAAAGAAAGGAAAAGAAAGAATATATATTATATATTCCACACAGTCTCTAGTTGGTTACATGAATAATTAATAGTAATGAAATGTGTGGAGAAGTTCACAAGAAGTCAATATGTAGAAAAACGATGACCATTCAAAAAAAGAGCGATAAAAATAAGGAATATGTCTGCAACTGAAATGGAAGGAGGAACCCAGGAATAGGATCCCATGAAAAAATATTTCGACATTACAGTGGGAATATTTGGAGCTCTGGTGCCGATAAACTGGTGACATATGCACACAGTGCAGACGAGTGCAAAGGCCAACACAGTGAATGCGAAGAAACTCAATTTCAGTCTAACCCATTATTTCTCACAATACGCAAACGATACCTCATAAATTAGTTAATGTTCCGCTAATAAAAGTAAAATACGCCAATTACACGTGTATCATCGTTTCTCTTATGTTCTGTACCGTCAACGTACCTGACGAATATATTGTTTTACGACAATAATTTCACAATACTGCGAGCGTAATGGCGTGACAAACGAGTTTATTGGAAATTCTGAGCGCATTGTCAGAGTGCACGCCTAGCTGCGCGTGTTATTCCAATAAATTATTTTGAATTAACTGCGCCAAATTAGTGTAATGGGTTGACATTCATTAGAACGCGGAGGGGGTGCCCTCAGATTAGCCAAATTAATCAGCAGGCTGCGTGAGTAACAGCGGTGGAGCCATCGGCCCGACATTTTCTACTGGCTGCACATGGGCACCCTACCTTTCTACTCTGCTGCGTTGAAGCAGGGCATATAAAGCACCCTTGCCGGAAGCACTTAACGTCACTTTAAAAGATACTAAACCTATGGGACAATTGTAAAATATGTAAGGAGAAAACAGTCAATTTATCCTAGTTCTTATTCTTCTGTGTTACAAGGTTGCGCCCATCCTATCGGTACTCACCAATAAGAATTTGGTAATACATAACTCAGGGTAGTAAAAGGTTAAGGGCTCGCTGCCTCTGTTCATTGGGGTGAGCTACGTATGGCAGCTTCTATGCCCCAAACAGCTGCCCAATCTGTTTAAACAAGATCAATTATTAATACGTATAATTACGTAGGCTCCCGCTGCCAGAGTCAGCTGCTTACTAGTGACGCTCGCGTGTTGTGTTGTCAGTGCGGCCTATTTCGCTGTGATGGCTGGTAGCCAAGAGGGGGCAAGCCTGAGTCCATCTTCTCTATTCACGTTATTAGGGTGTTTTGCAATTTCAAGTTCAAGTGTTCAAGTGTTTGTTAAGCTTATGGGACTTGACTACGGGGTCATCAGTCCCTACGCTTACAAACTACTTATGAACTACCTTATACTAAAGACGGCAAAAAAAAAATCCATGCCCGAGGGGGGATTCGAACCCCCGACCGTAGTGGCCTTGCAGACCGTGACTGAAGCGCCTCAGTCTCCTCGGCCACCGCGGCCGGCTAAATTGTCTCCTTTTTTTTTTTTTTTTTTTTTTTTCCTCTCAATGGGTGGTTCTGTTCATTGCGGACTCTGATCGTTTTTGTTCGTTGATGTTCGAAGTGTCATTGGCTCAGCTTTTTTTATTACAGAGGGCGTTGAGCCATCTGACCGGGCGCGCTGAGCCACGGCGCCCGGCATCTCCTCGGCCACTGCGGCCGGCTTTGCAATTTCGATTGCTTCCCATATCTTGCGTTTAACCATCCTTGGTTACTTGGCGAGTATTCTAGCATCGTTAAATTTTACCTTTTTGCTGCAACTTGCTGGTGTTCGGCTACTGCAGATTTATTGTGTTGGCTTAATCGAATGTAGCGTTCATGTTCACGTATGCGTGTTGCCATTGCCCTCCCTGTCTCACCTATGTATACTCGTATTCCACCTTGTATACACCTGATGCTTGTAGTGCCTCAGCCGGCCGCGGTGGCCGAGGTGACTGAGGCGCTCCAGTCACGGTCATCACGGCCACTACAGTCGGGGGTTCGTATCACCCTCGGGCATGGATATTTGTGCCGTCCTAGTTCGTAAGTAGTTCATAAGTAGTTTGTATGTTTAGGGACTGATGACCCCGTAGTTAAGTCCCATAAGCTTAACAAACATTTGAACTTTTTGTAGTGCCTCTATGTTGTCCTTTGTGGAACCAAGTACATCCTTGATCACTAGTAAGCATCTGCCGCCGCGCGGCCCACGACCAGCAGGAGAGAAACAGAAGCCCTCATCCCATTCGCCGATGACCACCAATCATGTCTCGCTATGAAAGAAGCAACGGCCAACCCCCACTCCCTCCACCTCAGCATCCTATCAAATTAAAGTTCCATTCTTCCGCCAAAAAATTCACCAATAACATCGTTTCTTTTTAGAAATTATGACGTAATGTAGAAATGAAAGTAATATAAAGTGTAGTAACAAACAGCGCACATCAGTATACCCAGGCCACTGTAACGTTGGCGGAAACGTCGGTTATTTAAGTAATAGCCTTACATCATGACGCGGTACAACACCCAGAAAACTTTTATGTCATATTAATACGTAGTTTAGCCAGTCTATCAATGTGCATACGATGACGTGAAAACATATTTATACAAACATAAATTAAACCTCTGAATAACTAAGAAAATAGATTCTAAGATAAAGAAGTGATTCACTCAGGAAATAATTCTTGATAAATGAAGTTTATTACTCATTTTGGACATGAAAATGTGGACGTGGTCCTACTTTATACATCGGTAAATAACTGAATATATCCCCAACTAATGTTCATGAGAGCCAGAATAAGTATCACACGCACTCGAGAATCAAAGTTTCAAATTATTACTCGTAAATTAATGAAGTCCATTGAACATTGCAAATTCAAATTAATCCGCTATTAATTACAGTATTTGTTATAAAACACAGTTTGTCATCACACGAGTACACGATTGCTGAATTATCACAGTTCCACAGCCCTACTAACGTCCATAGCTTATTAATTTTCAAGCAGAGACTAAGTTATACAGTACCGTAAATTTTCTAAGTCGACACATACCTATCTCTTCAAATCACAAGTTCGTAACGCAGCTTCAGGCCGCCCAGCGTCACAACCTATCACCGCCATTTCCAAGTTACGAGTTCCTTACCAAGCGTTCGAAAGTATGCTCTCCGTGCTCCAAAAATTGTATCCTTCCGCGCATCCTAACGCCTCATCTTTAAAATACAATTTCTCTTCCAAAATATTATACATTTGAATGTCACACAATTAACTGCTTTGAGCACTCCCTACAAATTTTGTTTAAATTTAACAAAGAAATATATATTTAACAATACTGAAAAGGGTTGAGACTGAAGCTCTTTGCTCAAGTAGCTATTAAGCGTGGCATCTCACTGTTCAAATATACTGCCGCCGTCGAACTAAAGATACACAAATAATATTTAATTTATCATGGCTTTTTATGCAAATATACTCAGTTCTTGCCCACAAATACATATAATTGTTTATATATATATTATCTGCTGCATATCTAATATTTTTAGTCGGCCATGAAATATTTAAGTGGCAGTCTACAACATAAAATGAACGTTACTAAGGATAATATTAAGTATAAATAAGTACTTATAGATATGTAATGTGCTTTGCTGGGTTCATGTTTTGTGTTTCTGTGGTGGAATGTATGTTCTGATACAAGAATATTACTACCTCAACGAAAAGCAGAACAAGAGAGTAAAACAAAGTTTATTGAAAGAATACGGAAATAACGTGGTGCGTTTTTTAAGATAGATAGCTTGGTGCAATGCTTTCCATTTGGTTCTTAAACTGTTGCTGATAAATACTACGTATCAATAATTGTAAATATGTCTATTATTGTTATAATATTATTATTATTACAGTATTGAAATTTATCGGCTTTTTATCTGTAAGGGATATTGAAATGGTAATTACGGCGTTTGATTCTCACAAGTCTCCTGAATACATTCATATAATTATATTTGACGTATGATCATTCCCTGATTTCATATGGATTTTTAGAATTATGTGTGTGGCTATATTGTATTTCAGATGCAATCTGGGAGAGCCGCCCTCGCTCAGCCAAGAGCGTCGTTTTCGGTTTCCAAGCAGATTAGGAGTTACCTAACTACCTGTATTCCATTCACTAGGTCCAAAGTGTTAGCCGGCTGGCTGGGGAAGCAAACATTCTGGCAAAACCCGCCTTTCACATGGAAACAATCAGCTTCCCCCTGTATTTGTAATCTCACAAGGTGCGTCAGAAGAAGATCCATTTGAAGTGGATTATGAAAACTCGAAAATATATCAGACGTGACTAAAATACTAACACAAAATACTTGTCGAATCCGACCTCACTGAAAATCAGTTTATATTTACTACAAATATAGGTACACGCGAGTCCGTACTGGCGTTGAAGAGATGGGTTAAGGAAAGGTAAACGTACCTGTTTTTTCAGATATGTTGAAAACTCTTACACATTCTGAAGGCAGCACGGATCGAATATGTGGAAAGAACCGTTTACCAGTCGAAGGCATGAGTGTGAGGCAGCGGTTGGGAAGGGAGTAAATGCAAATGTTCAGATGTCTGTAAATCTATGGGACTTACCAACTACATAAACTTTCTACATCTACATCTACGTCTACATAAATACTGCAAGCCACAGTTAAGTGCATGCAGAGGCTTCATCGAACTACTTATGATGTTTCTCTATGGTTCCATTCCCTAATAGCACGCGGGAAAAGGTGACACCTAAGCCTTTCCGTTTTCGATCTGATTTATTTTATTTTCATGATAATGTCTTCCTATGTATGTGGGTGCTAACAGAACATGTTCTCATTGGTGACTGAAATTTTGTAAATCCGTCTCGTCGCCTTTCTTTCAATGATTTCTACAACAACTCGTGCATAATTTCTGTGACACTCTCTCCCACATATCGCAATAGTACAAAACGAGCTGCCGAACTTTTTCTAAATCGTCTGTCAGTCCCACTTGGTGGGGATCCCACCATGCGTGGCAGTACCCAAAAATAAGACTCACAAGTGTAGTGTAGGCAGTGTCTTCAGTAAAACTCTTACATCTTCTACGTGTTCTGCCAACGAAACGTATTCTTTGGTTCGCTTTCCGTACAATATTTTCTGTGTGTTCCTTCCAATTTAAGTTGTTTGTAATTGTTATTCCTAGGTATTTAGTTGAATTTACGTCCTATAGTTTTGACTGATTTATCGTGTAAATCAAGTTTAACGGACTTCTTTTAGTGGGAATACGGATGACTTCACACTTCTCATTATTAAGGGACAATTACCAGATTTTTCATAATGCAGATGTCTTACTAAATCATTTATTGGTTGCTTTTGATCTTCTGCTGACTTTAGTAACCGGTAAGTGACAGCATCATCCGCGAACAACCGAAGAGAGATACTCAGATTATCTCCTAAATCGTTTGTATAAATAAGGAACAATAGCGCCCCTATAACTCTTCGCTGGGGAACGCCAGATGTCACTTCACTTCTACTCGATGATTTTCCGTCAATTGTACTGTGTCCTGTCTGACAGGAAATCACGAATCCAATCGCATAATCGTGACGGTATTCCATAAACACGCGGTTTGATTAGAACGTAAGGACAAAAAGACACACTCATTTCCGAACCTCCGCCGAGGAGCAACAGCGCGCTCCGCGGCATGGAGTCTTAGAACGCTCGGCTGCTTTACCGCGGCTGGAAGGGAGTAAGACATGGTTATAGCCCTAACTAAATCTTATTGTCTGTACATCGCGCAAGCTATGATAAAATGCAAGGAGAACTTTGGAGAAGAAATTAAAATTTGGCTTTTTACTGATGAAATTGTAATTCTGTCACAGACCAAAAGGAATGGAAGAGCAACTGAACGAAATGACATTGTCTTGCAAGGTGGGTATAAGATGAACATTAAAAGAGATAAAACAAAGGTAATGGAGTGTAGTGTAAGAAACTGAGTTGATGCTGCAGAATTAGATGAGATAATGAGACAATAAAAGCAACAAGTAGGTTTTTTATTTGACAGCAAAATAACTTCAGAAGGCCGCAGTAAAGAAGATATTAAATGTAGAATGGCTATGGAAAGAAAAGCATTTAAGACGAAGAGAAATTTTTGACATCTAATACTAATTTAAATGTTGGGAAATCTAATGAGTTCAGGAAGAAAGAATGTTTTGAAAAGTGTCGCTGCAGTCGAATTCTAAAGATCAGATGGGTTTATCACATAACTAATGAGGTGGTGCTGAACAAAACTGGAGAGGAAAGAAATTACTGGCATATCAGCAAGCAAACCAGCTTGTTCCCTCGCAGCATCATAGGAAACACAAGAAGTTAAAATATGCTGAATGGTTATCAGCAACCACAAGCATAGCAAGTAGGGGGATCGCCGCCACTAAGAAGGAATCTATGCGTCAGGGGGCAATGAAGTCTTGTTAAGCACACCTCATCACATCTGACAGGCTGTACGGATGTACGCCAGGGCCTTACTGTGACCGTAACTTATTATCTATGACGGCCGACCATTCTTGGTCCCAGAGGCGCATGACAGAGCTTCTGAGAAATGACAGTGAGGCACTGATAGGAATGGGACAATCGACTACGTTCGGAAGCCGACAGGCCTCCTTGGTCGCGGTATCAACCAACTCGTTTCCACAGATAACCAAGTGGCCAGGTACCCAGCAGAAGGAGACCACCTTTCCTTGCCGTTGTAACTGCAGGAGGACGTCTTTGATGTTCTGGACGGCCCTATCAGCTGGGTACAGATGCTGAAGAGTCTACAGAGTACTGAGTGAATCAGAGCAAAGCAGGAAGTTAGAGCCAGAATCACGTTTCATCTGCTCCACTGCTTTAAAAAAAGCGTAAAGTTCTGCTACAAATACTGTGAACTGACAAGGCAGAGGAAATCTGAGGATTTGGGTAGGGAAGACGACAGAACACCTAATAACATCCCCCTGTTTTGACCCAATGTCAATAAACTTGTCCTTAGATACATAATCTGGAGTGAACGGTTTGTCACACTCAATCAGGTCTAAAATGAGGTTGGGCTTCACTACCAGCCAGGGTGGGGCTTTGCACAGACCCTGACGCTGTATCTTGATCGGAGGCATGGCGAGATCCAGTAAATGCTGCTGCACTCTAATACGAAATGGTTACGTCCTTCGTTGCTGTGCATTATAGATCGCGTCAAGGCGGCCGAGATATCAATAGTCAGAGAAAGCCCGAGAGGACGGAAATGGAGTTTTGGTCATGGCCTCGTCCTGTAGGGCTTGTCCTGTAGGCTCATGTGGCCAATCTGATACCCTCGTGGTGTACGGAATCCAACATCTTCAGAGACGTTGGCGACACCGAGCAATAGACCACACTACCGTACTCGAGAGGGGAGCGCGCGAAACTCATAAAACTGCAGCAAGCAGGATCTGTCTGCACCCCAATTTTCCTCATTCAAGCAATTCATGATGTCTTTTGATCCTGCGTATCTGTGACGTCGTCAGAGAGGAGTTTCAACAGGTACTGTACCGTGTGTCTCCACCTGGTCACTGTAACGCCAATCTGTCACACCATACCAAGAACCAAGTGGGACTTTATTTTATGTGTTAGTATCTTTCATGCTCCCACATACGTTTCGTTGTGTGTGTATGTTGCCTTGAAACGTTCCCAGTGGTGATGTTACAACACCTCATTGCAGACAGCTGAGACCGGCGCGACCGCAGTTATGAAATGCTCTTCGCTGAACCATAAAAAAAGGAAAGAAAGAAATCTACCCCTTTAGCTTAAACGCCACAAAAGGCTGTCACAACATTTCTGTCAATGTAAAACTGTCATTAATTCTCAAGTATGTCATTCTACATGTGCAGGATGTATTAGTACGTAGCTTCCAGTATCATTCACTGAATGAATAATATTTTAATAATAGATTGTAAGAGCCAACGATCATCGAATAAAATGTTAAAACTAATCTGTACAATAAACTGTGATGTATAGTCACCAGACATTGCCATCTTATAAGAAATATTCCTCCAGAATAGGATAATGGCCCAGTAGCAGGCAATAGAAGCTACATAGCACCTTATTCCACTATTGATACTACTACTAAATGTCAAAAATCAGTGAAATCGCCAAGTCGGACTACAATTGTTACTTACAATTTCAAACATAGCTGCTACTGTCAGCGACCGTTACAACGTCAATGGATAAAAAAAGTAGCCCTCGGTCGCAAATTAAAAATTATTTGACCTGGTTTCGGCGATGACTAAGATTGCCTTCATCAGAAATTATAAAATAAAATAAGTCACATAATAAAATATACTGCTCAGCTTTTTAAAAATTGTGACGTAAGTATTATATTTTATTATGGGACTTGTTTTATGTTATAATTACTGATGAAGGCAATCTTAGTCATTGCCAAAACCAGGTCAAATAATTTTTAATTTGCGACCGAAGGCGGCTTTTTTATCCATTGACAATTGTTACTATAAAGACGCAGCATTTATTAGCCAAAGCTTTTTTCAGCAATCATTGCTCAGTTTACTGCTGATTTTTAAGACTCTTCGCCAATCTCAGTAGGTTAGTACCCGCACGTCTGTACAAATATTTACAAAAATACCAATGTGCTTCTTCAGGGCAGTACGCAGTTCGCAACCATTCCGTCCATTATGAAATAGATCTCGGGTGAACAGCCTGCTGTGTGTGTTCATAGGACACAATATTTCAGCAATCGATCATGTTGCCATCATTAGGTCTGCTGATGTACTGAAATGCATCAGCACACTTGATGATGGCAACATGGTCGATTGCCGAAATATTGTGTCCTATGAACACACACAGCAGGCTGTTCACCCGAGATCTATTTCTTCATGAAATACGCCTGAGGAAATTCCATCCGTAAACTCGACAAAATACCTAGGAATTACTACATACTTAAACTGGTAAGAACACGTAGATAATGTCGTGGGAAAGGCGAACCAGATACTGCGTTTTATTGGCAGAACCCTTAAAAGATTCGACAGAACTACAAAAGAAACTGCATACACTACGCTTGTCCGTCCATTTTTGGAGTATTGCTGCTCAGTGTGGGATCCTTATCATGTGCGTCTGACGGAGGACATCGAAAGAGTCCAGAGAAGGGCAGATCGTTTCTTATTGTCACGATACAAGGGAGACAGCGTTACGGAAATGATACAGGATCTGGGATGGGAATAATTACAACAACGGCGCTTATCGCTTCAGCGTGGGCTACTTACGAAACTTCAATCACCAACATTCTCCTCCGAATGCAAAAATTTATTGTTGACGCCCTCTTACATATGTAGAAGTGACGATCAGAATAAAATACGAGAAGTCAGAGTTCGAACGGAGAGCTTCAGGTCTTCATTCTTTCTGCGCGCTATTCAAGAATGGAATGAGAGATAAATAGTATAGTGGTGGTTCGATGAACCCTCTGCCAGGCACTTAAATGTGATTTGCAGAGCATCCCATACAGATGCAGATGTATTTCACATATTTTGTTATGTTCTAAATTTTTCTATGCCGAATTAATATATTTTTTTAAGTAGACATAGAAATTTAACCCTGTACAAGTTACAAGTAGAGGGGCTTCTGTATGCCTTAATAACGGAAAATATATTTTCTGTTAGTGGGGAAAAATTGGAGACCGTATCTTACTGTAAGAGAGTACATGTGCCACAAAAAGTAAATTAAGTGCTGTCTTTTACCTGAACAGTCATAGCTTTTTTCCGCATGTTTTTAAAATTACTATGTACCGGAGAAGGCCTTAAATTCCGTTAGGTCTCCTTTTTTTTCTTCCTATCTGCAAGAGCAACATCACGTGAGAGGAAAATTCAGACTCACTCCCTCCGCCGAGTACATAGCCCAGAGCTGTTGAAAGATTACGCGCCCGAATAACGCTCTGAATTATTTCGAGCTGAAACTGTCCCACACATTTTACCGCCCCCCTCCCTTTCTCCCCCCTTCCCGCCGTTTTGTTCAGAAATATGCACGAGTGTTTCGGCGGACGCCGCCCCCCCCCCTGCGCCCCCTACCTGCTAATACGGAAAGCCAGCCTTGCGCATGCGCAGTGCAGGCCGCCACCTGGCGCCGCCGCCGAGTGGAGCAGACAACGTCGCGAGATTTATCGGTGCGTGCACGCTTGCGTCACACACCGCGCGCTCACATTTCACAATTTGCTGTCGCCGTCGCGGCCCATCCAAAAAGAGAAAGAAAAATTAAAAAAAAAGGGGAGAGCAGGGGGCAGTGGCAGGCGAGGAAAAATAAAGCACTGAGTGACTGAGAGAGAGAGGGGACGGACAGCCGGGCTAACAAATAAAGGGGCCCGGCTGCGAGCGCCACGCCGGCACATTTCGCAATTATTCTGCGCAACCTGGCGCCGCGCCGCGCCGCCTCCAAGCGGTAATTGTATCTGCAGGCCGCCGTGACGTCATGATGCACGACAGCTGAGGGCCGAGGGTCAGAGGAGTCCAGTGATTTCTTCTACGCCTATTGTCACCTACAACACTGCAGTGTATTATTACATTGGAAACAACTGAATGAGTAAGTTGAAAAGGGTACACTTTCCGAAAACATAAACTTACGGAAAACTAGAAATAATGTTTTGTGATAAGACTAATTTTTCAGGAAAAAAATATACTATGTCAATTTGTACGTTTAAATGTGGCGCGTCCAGAAAATAAGTTCCGTTTGGTAATAAAATGAAATTGTACACAGATACAGAAGACATTTTTATTGCACAAAATTCTACAACTTTTAAACTACTTTTCCATATAAATACCGAAATTTTGCAGGCATTTGTCATAGCGTGGCACCAGGTTTTGTGTACCTTCTTCATAGAAATCTGCCGCATGTGTCTTCAACCAGTTGGAAACAGTGAAATTTGGGGGAAGTCCATAGCGAGAGCACTAATTGTAAACCTACGGTTTTTCCTGGATCTTGTCATCAATCGCGTGAACCAGTTCTTCTGTAACCAAAGGTGGACGCCCACTTCGTTCTTCGTCGTGCACATCACTACGCCCGCCATTGAACTGTCGTCCATCTTCTCACCATCGAATCACTCATCGCATTTGGTCTGTAAACATTGCTAATTTGCCGTTATTTTTTACTTGGTTTCACTTTCGTCGCATTCAGAAACAGAATCACCGACGTGAATTCACAGGCGGCGGGATTTGCAATCAACTCCGACATTTCAAACAAGCACAACAAAGCGTAACTAACTGACAGCGATCTCCAAATGGCGCACGTTCTTCTCCTTGATACACATCGTCTACAGCGCATGTGCGCAACTGCAGTCGCAGCGCTGCAGCTGAGATAAATTGAAACGGAACTTACTTTCTGGACGCGCCTCGTATACATATATCCCAGCTATCTTGTCCACCCAAAATATCTCTGGAACAATATCTGTGTCCCAGAGATATTTTGGGTGGACAAGATAGCTGACACACACACACACACACACACACACACACACACACACACACATATATATATATATATATATATATATATATATATATATATATATATATATATATATATAGAGGGTTGGAACTTAACCAGTGACAACTATAGCGTGTCCACACCGTCTCTCCGCAGTGGCTATCTCCGCGTAGCCTGTATTGCGGGGCGTGTAAGGTTGGCAGCACAGACAAAGCGCACCTGCACATGTTCCGTGCACCTGCAGTAGTAGTGTTGCATGGGCGGTACAGTTGTTACTTATGTTATTGTCTTGTTCTTGTACACGCTGAGTGTAGTGAGAATGCTTACTGTTGCAGAGAGAGCATTTTTAGTGGAAGACGTTTTACGGGCAGGAGAAAACTTCACGGGGCCCGTGAGACGATTGCGATTTCCTACGTCGAGGACTCCACATCGCGACACTGTGCGACCTTCCTATCGGTACTCACTAATAAGAATTGGGAAATGGCTCGTTGTCTCTGTTCATAGGGGTGAGTTGTGTATGTCAGCTTCTATGTCGCCCTAAACAGCTTCCCAAACTGTTTAAATAAGATAAATAATTAATCTGCAGTTTAGCCAGTCTATCAATCTGCAGCTGATGAGGCAAAAAATGTATTTAAACAAAATAACCAACAAAATGGATGCTAAGATAATGTTATAATGTTTAGAAGAGAGTCATTCAAAAAGTAATTTTTATAAATGGAGTTTATTTCTCTTTTAGGACATGAAAATGCGGAGGTGGTCCTACTTTATACATCGGTAAATAACTGCATATTTTCCCAACTATTGTTCATGAGAGGCACAATAATTATCACACGAACTCGAAAGTAAAAGTTCCAAATTATCACAAGTAAATTAGCGAAGTCCATCGAACATTGCAGTTCCAAATTAATCCGCGATTAATTACAGTATTTGTTATAAAACACAGTTTGTCATCACACGAGTACACGACAGCTGAATTATCACACTTCCACAGCCCTAATAACGTCCATAGTTACTTTTCAAGCAGAAACTAAGTTCTGCAGTCACAGTACCGTTAATTGTGTAAGTCGACACATCCCTATGTCTTCAAATCACAAGTTCGTAACAGGGCTTCAGGCGGTGTTCGAGGGGACTGAGGCGCTTTAGTCACGGTCTGCACGGCCACTACGGTCGGGGGTTCATATCCCCCCTCGGGCATGGATATTTGTGCCGCCCTTAGTGTTAGCTAGTTCATAAGTAGTTTGTAAGTTTAGGGACTGATGACCGTAGTTAAGTCCCATAAGCTGTACAAACATTTGAACAGGTCTTCAGACCGCCCAGCAGCGACAAACTCTCACCACCGCGTCCAAGTTACAAGTCCTCTCCTAAGCGTTCGAAAGCGTTCTCTACCTACTCCCAAAATTGTATTCTTTTGCACATCATAACGCCTCATCTTTAACATACAATTTCCCTTCCAAAATATTATACATTTGGATATCACAGAATTAAATACTTTGACCACCTCCCTATAAATGTTGTTTACAATTTAACAAACAAATACATATTTATTAAAATCGGTTGAGACTGAAGCTCTTTGCTCAGGTAGCTATTAAGCGTGGCGTCGCACTGGTCAAATATACTGCCGCTTTCGAAATATATTTACACAATTAATATTTAATTATCATGGCTTTTTATTGAAATATATTCAGTTCTTGTCCACAAATACATATAATTGTTTATGTATAAAATATCTGCTGCATAGCAACTATTTCTAGTCAGTCATGAAATATTTAAGTGGCAGGCTAAAACATAAAACGAACTTTACTAAGAATAATATTAAATATAATAAAATACATATATAAATGTAATGCGCTTTGCTGGGTTCATATTTTGCCTTAATAACATGACGTTCGAAATGACGTCGAGCTTCTGTTAAAAACGTGGGCCTTAACCTGTAGTCCATAATCTGAGAATTAAATAACGTATAGTTGTGAGATTACAGATACAGTTTTCAGGAGACTTTGGAGAATCAAACGCCGTAATTACAATTTCAATATGCCTCACAGATAAAAAGTTCATAAATTTCAGTACTATAATAATAATATTATAAGATTTATATTTACAATTGTTGATACGTAGTGTTTCTGTGGTGGAATCTATGTTCTGACACAAGAATATTACTACCTGAACGAAAAGCAGAAGAAGAGAATAAAACTAAGTTTATTGAAAGAGCCGGCCGCGGTGGCCGAGGGGACTGAGGCGCTCCAGTCACTGTCTGCAAGCCCACTGTGGTCGGGGGTTCGAATCCCCCCTCGGGCATGGATATTTGTGCCGTCCTAGTTCGTAAGTAGTTCATAAGTAGTTTGTAAGTTTAGGGACTGATGACCACGTAGTTAAGTCCCATAGACTATACAACATTTTGTGCCAGAGCCTGTCTCGTCTTTTAAGATAGGCATCGTGGTGCAATGCTGCCCATTTGCTTCTTAAACTATTACTGATAAACACCACATATCAACATTCTCCCAAGTCTCCTGAATCCATCCATATAATTATATTTGACGTATGATCATTCCCTGATGTATATGGATTTTTAGAATAATGTATGTGGCTATATCGTATTTCAGTTGGAATCTGGAATAGCCGCCCTCGCTCATCCAAGACCACCGTTTCCTGTTTCCGAACATATTAGGGAAACTCTAACTACCTGTATTCCATTCACTAGGTCCAAACTGTTAGCCAGTCTGCTGTGGAACCCAACAGCCTGACCAAACCCGCCTTCCTACTCTATCTGTAATCTTACAACTGTACGTTATTTAATTCGCAAATTATGGACTACAGGTTCAGTTCATGATGCATAACGAACTGGTAGGCCCACGGTTTTAACAGAAGCTCGACTACATTTCGGACCATGTTGTACAATAAAATCTGTAAGGAAATTATCAGAAGAGGCTGAAGTCTAATGTGGCAGCACATAAGGCTGTAACAAAGAACTGGGACTGTATCCTTATAAAATTACTGCACTGCAACGTTTGTATTGCATGGAAAATACAAAAAGAACAGCATATTTTGAATTGTTTCAACGATGTGGAGTTGGTGTTTTAGATCGAAAATTATTCACTGGTAATGCTTGGTTTCACCTATCTGACTACATTAATTCTAAACATTCACGTATCTTGTCATCAGAAAATCCACATGCCGTAAGAGAAATACCATTCCACGCAGAGAAAGTCAGAGTGTGGGTTGCCATAACACGAGCGCGAATTATAGGGCCGATATTTTTCGAAACTATCGTCACCTCCTAAATCTCACACCAATCCCCACGACTTTCTACTTCTACATCAGTTGCTGACCTGCTATAGTGTAGCTAAATGATACAGGACCTATCTTTCTATATAATCGCAGCACATTACACTTCTCTACATTGAGATTCAATTGCCATTCCCTACACCATGCGTCAATTCGATGCAGATACTCCTGCATTTCAATACAATTTTCCATTGTTAGAACCTCTGTATATACTACAGCATCATCCGCAAAAAGCCTCAGTGAACTTCCGATGTTATCCGCAAAGGACACACGACACTCCCCTGGGGCATCCCTGAAATCACTATTACTTCGGAAGATTTCTCTCCGTTGAGAATGACATGCTGCATTCTGTTATCAAGGAACTCCTCAATCCAATCACACAATTAGTCTGATAGACCATATGCTCTGTTCATTAAATGTCTGTGGGGAACTGTATCAAACGCCTTGCGGTAATCAAGAAACACAGCATCTACCTGAGAACCCGTGTCTCTGGCCCTCTGAGTGTCGTGGACGAATAGCTCGAGCTGGGTTTCACGCGATCGCCTTTTTCGAAACACATGCTAATTCCTACAGAGCACATTACTAGTCTCCAGAAATGTTTGTAGACAAAATAATTACAAAAGATTTCTGGCCCCCTCGCTCACCGGATTTCTCTCCTCCCGACAATTTTCTTTAGGGTTGCGACTAAAACATCTGTTTATCAAAATAACCCAAAGACAATACATGAACTTGTAATAATGTTGAATCCCATGTCGCAACATAACTGCAGCCAGTAGCTTCTACAAAGCCACCCTTACGCATCCCGCAAAGAGAAAAACGCGGAGATCGCCGCTGAGCAGAGACATGTGAAATTGTCTTGGCGTCACTGCTTATGTCATGTACATACGAATTTGGTGGACATAGAGCACAGTTCACTGTCTTCACCGCCGCTAACTAGTAGCACCCTTTCAACCGCATGGAACAGTAAAGACTCCATTCTAAACACACCTACATACTATACCGTTGCTCAGAATTTAGTGGAAATGCTTTATCATAATGGGCAACGAGCGACGAAGCCTATGTTGTGGTATTACTGCTTTACGTCGAGAATGGATTAGATTTGCATCTCGGCTTCTCAAGAGGCTTCGAGATACTAGAGACCCGATGGTTTTAAGAAGCCCCTAGATTTTACATTCCAGTCTGGGTTTCCTACCATTTTAGTGTTCACTGACAAACAAGAAGACTCCATTATTTCCTGTAGTGTTCCTCGACTATTTATCAGAAATCGCCTTCCCAAAGAATACACCGTCTTTCTCAGCAGAGCTTCACGCAATCCTGAAGGCATTGCCCAGACACGCGTGTTCATGGTAAACGTATGCTCATCTGTTCCGATGATGTAGATCCTGTATCCGTCTCAGTCTCCAACTTGTGAACGAGGAATGACATAATGAATCAATAAACTTGTGCAGACATGCTAATATCCGTCCAAGTCATATACGTGGTGGTCTATACAGACATTTCATAAGACGTAAATACGTCTTTTCTTTGCTTCGGCAAAAGAGACCGTGTGGGTGATAATACTTCGGTAATATTGTGGGAAGAAGAAAATGATATGTAAACTACTCTATATTTCTTCAGATTAACAAAATTTGATAAAACAGATCTTTATCTTTTCATACCAGTTATGTTTTATTATTCTTGATAACAAACTCTACAGTTTTAAATCCTTGATCAGAATCCTGTATTAAAATATTAAAATACTAGATGTTATATCTGATTTAAGTCTTAACCATTTATTTGGCATTGTTGCTCTCAAGTAGCATCAAAACTGCGCGTGCTTTTCTGAAACATGTTTCATGTTTCATCATTGGATGGGCAACAGTATTTGAAACTAACATTTAAGCTCGCCAATAAAGTGATGTTTCCTTGCCTTTTGAGAAAAGTTTAGCAATAAACTGCATCTTTAGGGGACACTCCAAGCATAAATTACCGAGGTACATGTTTTATCCAATTTTGTGACGATATTTTCCGTGTTGCATGGAAAACTTTTTATTAAAGCGAAAGAGGAAGCCTTAAAGTTTATTTATTATGGAAAATTGTCGACGAGTACTTATACGAGAGACTGAAAATTGACATGTTTATGGGGAAGAGGGGGCCTGGTAGACCACTAAAAATGGACAGTAAGTCCAAGAGAAGAACGACACAGCATTTCCTGTACCAACTAATGATGCACGGTAAAACAGATTCACTAGTATGTAGTCAATTGACAAATTATGGGCCATAAGAAATTTGCAAGTTTTGTCTTCAGAGATACGTGACTGTAAACTGTGGATGTAATGGGATTGTTCTGAACTCTGCACCAAAAACGACTTGTTTTCACACGTTACACATGAAATAGTCCAAAATTCAATAATTTCTACAGTCATAAGAAGAACACTGTAGTACTGAAACTGTACCACCATGCGAAGGTTTTTTGCAAACTAGAAACTAAATTTGAGAAAAAAAAAGTCGTATAATTCTGTTCACATGGCCCTATACATTTAGGTAACACAATGCTTTTCGTGATATCTGTGTGCGCCAAATAAAGAGTTTATAATTTTGTGAACAACAAAAATGTACTGTCATCAGCCACGACTGTTCTTCTATACAGCAGTACACCAACCATCATAAATGGAATAGGCAGAGGCCGTCTGTGATCATTCTCGGCAGGCTCGTGACTGAATTATGCCGCGCGCATGTCGTTTCGCTGGCAGCGGTCCATGTCGGCTGATCACGCGCACTCTTCGCTTTAGTCATGTACGTGCTTGCTCCTAGGCCCGCGAACGGACGCGTACAAGCTAGTGCCGGCTATTTACCGGCACTGGGACAGGAAGCCAACGCACCACTCAGTAACGGGTACACGCCGACTTACAAAATTCAAATACTGCACACTTACACAGGATTCAATTTTTATTTCTACTACCTTTTTCTTCTTCCTTTTTTTTTGTCTGAGAAACAAAGTCCGACCATATGTTTTGGGATGTTTCCCTTGGTTGTAAATGGTAATTCCGTCTCATTTATTCCCAGATTTGGGTTTCCCTCTGTTCACTACGATCTCGTCTGACAATTAACTGAAACTAGCCTTGATTCCTTGATGGGCCTTATCTCGAACAGCTCGCTGCAGTCCTTGAGGGCGGAAATGGAAAAGAGTTGAGACAAAGAAGAAAAACTGGGGAAAAAAAGTGTCGCGAAAGGAAAGGACGACAGCGGGTGAACTGACGCGTCGGAGTGCAGCCGTTCACTGCTGTTAGGTGGCGGGCAATAGTGTCGAGATCTGTTGGCGTCAGTTGCAGCTCGTGCCTCGTCGTTTTCGTGTGCAGGGGGGGAATTCGTTTCGGCAGCCCCGTTTCTGATATATCGGTCATCAGTATTTGAAATGAAGGGCCCCTTCACAGATTCCTCAGTTAAAAATTGGACGTATTCCAGTGTTTGTATTCCGTTTCATTTGTTTATTTTTTTTTTACGCTCAGCAGCTTCCTCTAGTACCACTGACGTCATTTCTGGATGTCTTAAAATATTGTCCTGTTCCGTATTATTGTCTACGGTGTAGCCGCACGGGAGTAGCCGAGCGGTCTTGAGCACCACGTTGCGGATCGCGCGGCCTCCCGTGTCGGAGTTTCGACTCCTCCCTCGGGCATGGATGCTTCTGTTTTCTTTAGCATAAGTTAGTTCATAAGTGGTTTGTAAGTTTAGGCACTGTTGACCGCGTAGTTAAGTCCCGTAAGCTTTAGATACAATTGTATATTCCACGGTGCGTTTCTGTATTCGTTATTAATACACCTGATTTTCAAAATCCCTCAATAGGACTACAACTCAAATGCTCCCATTCTGTTCCTTTAGCCACTGTCCATGTTTCACTTCCAGACAAAGCTGTGGTCAAAACATACACTAATAAATTTCTTCCAATGATTGACATAGTATACTTGGTCACGAATGCCGCAGTTGCCTGTTCCAGTCTCCTTTTCTTCTTTTTTCTCATTTTATCTACCCTTATTTCTTGCATGGATATTATATTTGCCTAAATTCATCTACATCATGCTCACCAATTATGAAGGCGCGCGGGAATGACCGAGTGCCTTAATGCGCCTTGATGTGGTTTGCGCAGCTGATCACCGTCGAAGGTTCCAGTCCTCCCTCGGGCATGTCTTTAGCTTGTAAGAGTAGGGACTGTTTACCACTGCAGGTTGGTCCCATACCTTTACAAACATCATCATTATACGAACTAGAGCCGGCCGCGGTGGCCGAGTGGACTGAGGCGCTCCAGTCACGGTCTGCACGGCCACTACGGTCGGGGGTTCGAATCCCCCCTCGGGCATGGATATTTGTGCCTTCCTAGTTCGTAAGTAATTCATAAATTGTAAGTTTAGGAACTGATGACCCCGTAGTTAAGTCCCTTAAGTTTAACAAACATTTGAACAACATATACGAACTAGAATCGTACGTTTCTCGCTACATTCATCTTAATTTTCTACTTTTGTGGTTTACTCTTAGTACATATTCTATACTATTAGACCACTCCATGCAACAAATCATGTACTTCTTCACTTTCAACGAGAATACCAATGTTTCCACGACTCTTATCGTTGATATATTTTCTCCCTGAATGTTTATTCCATTCTCCAACGAATCTTATATTTCTGTCATCTTCCTTTCGACGTTATATTGAACAGTAATAGTGATGAACAGTGTCCCGCTTCAACATGCTTTATCATCCGAACACGGCACTCCAGTCGAAACAGAAAATGCAAATTTTTCCTATTTAAAAAATACTGACGGAAAAGTGAGTAACCAGCTGCCTCAGTAATTATTCCGCATACCTCACAAAAAATTTGTCATGCAGACATATTCACGCTCTTTTAAAACAGAACATGCTAAATTCTTTAGTAAAGAATTTGTCATACACAACATCTCCACTTCACTGCCACTGTCTACATATCTCTCTCTCCCTCTATTTCATTTTCCTCCCTTTTGCACTTTGTGTCTGCCACTGCCAAATGGCTTCAAACCTTTCTGTCATTTTCTGCTGCCTTCTGCTATTTTCTGTCTTCCATTATTTTTCTATTACATTGCTGCTGCCTCTTTCTTCCACCTAGTCAGCTTACTTTATTCAATCACGCTTTGCTCGAACTCTGTTACCGAGAAACTAACATATAGGTTTGGGAGCCGGGCAAAGAAGACCAAAGATTTGTTCGATATATTGAAACATTTCAGTGCCGTTTCAGGGCACAGAAATAAACTCAAAGGTGAAGTTGAAAACTTGTGCTGCATCGGGATTCGAACCCGGATGTCCTGTTTCGGGAAAGAGGTCGCCTTAAGCAGTTTTACTTCAATTTTTATTACGGAATGTGTATAGCAATAGCGGGAAAATAACTACAAGTTTGCTACAACTTCTGGCACGCTTCATCATTCAAAGCATATCGTAACTTAACTGAGCACTCCTCTGTTCGTGCTCGCCATCCAGTCGGTGTTCCTGGGTGATATTCCCGAACTTACTAAGTCTGATCCGTTCACTTGCTTGTTATTTCCTTTAAACAATCATGACATCATTCTGTCGAACCCCATACACCGCATACAGGTGGCGCATCAGAACACGCTACCTCTAAAATCCTTGCCAAGTCGTCGTAACTTCGTTTGTCAGCGCAATATTGCTAATAGTCCAGTACGTTCGTATTTGCGTCATGATATATGTAGTGTACCGTCATGCCAACCACGCCAATACGTACGTCTTCTGACGTGGATAATACGTTTTCTCTGGCAAAAATATTACGTCAGTTGAGATTTCTGACTGGTCGTTGCGTCGCATGAACGCTATTATCATCCTTGCCAGCTTCCACATCTCCAACGCTGTGCCAAAGACCAAACGATGTTCGTCCGTGACGAACGTGTCGCATTGTAGGCACATGGCCATGCGGCTAGTATACTGTCTCTCCTTAGTCGTGTACCTCCGATTTACCTCCATGTGCCACGTTCAGCTGCCCGATGGTGAGCCGTGCTCCATACAACGTTACAGTTAATGTCAGGGTACATCCGTTACATCATCTTCCGTGCCATACGTCTTAAAAGCAGTCTATACATTGCCTAGGTAGTCGGTGGTCGGGTTGTTGGCACAACTGCTCGAACATAACTGTTCTACGAAGAACTTCCGCACGTTTGATAACGGAGGCGTAAAACGTCCAACATTGACCGGTGGAAGAAGCGATGGCGTTACACATAGTGTTATATCGTCTTCAGTTCCGAGCAGATATTGGAAATGTAAATGAACTACCTTTGTGCTCTTTGGTTTATTTTAATGATAATTAACAATCAGTTACAGGAATTTTTTTCTGTAAGCATACTGATTTTTTTGTAGTTGGTATCATATATGATATCTCGGTACTTGAGCAGGACAGTTATACACACAACTCTGTAGTTTCATGTTGCTTTATTACGAAAATAAGTCCTCAGAAACATTACAATTACAGTTCTTATTTGCTGTAACATTTAATAATATTTCAAAATACCAACTTGGTAACAAAACTTTTCGTAATGATAAGTAAACAATTCAAAATTTTCAAACACAATTACCATTACATAATTTCGAATTTTTGTTAACCTTTTCGTTTTACGTCATGTATCAGAAAAGAGTTTGTATTACAAGTCCTAATTAATTTTATGTTTTGTGGAATTTGTTGAAATAATTCCTGTCAGTAATGAAGCAAAGGAAGACTTTACACTTCTCACACAGTACAAATGTGAGGCCTTTGCAGGTCTTCTGCCCTCCATTTTGACCTGTTCTTCTGAACATGGTTCATCATTTCAGGCAAATAATGCATACTTGCTTCCCTTATCTCCATTGGTGATAATGGAAAAGTGAATATTAGACTCTTTCTTTCTTGAGAACAATCTTCATCGTAGTCTGGTTCTTGCTCCACAGGTTCCATCTGCAAACTTAATCTTCTGTGGAAATATATTAAGTTTTCATCAGTACCAAGCTAGAATTGGTGGTATGGCATTGTATGTTTCTTTGCAATACCATTTTGCATTGCACTCTCCTTGTAGTGCAACCATGCAGCAGCAATTGCAAAATCCATGAAGTGATGAATCACTTTAACAGTCCACTTGTGGGTCCTGGCACTCATGGTATTTTTCCCCAAAATTCTGTCCAACAGGTCTACACCTCCCATGTTAGTGTTGTACCACACATGGCTGAGAACCATCTCCTCTTCCGTTATTTCTTTTACGATGTCTGCATCCGGGTTCACGTGTGTAATGTCTGGGATTTTATCTAGGATGTTCTCCATTGCATACTGCTCTACCTCGTCCGTCCCGTAGAATCTGCTCAAATGGAGTAGGAACGTGTTGTTGTACCTGCCATTCGGAATGTTGTGAGTTATATCAGTTTTGCCTTGACCCGATGTACGCTATTAGGCGGAGGTTGGATGTTCAAATGTTTGTAAAGGTTATGAGACTTAGCTGCGGGGTCATCAAGCACTAAACATACAAACTACTTATGAACTAACTTATACTAATGACGATACAAACAGCCATACCCGAGAGAGGATTCGAGCCTCCGACGCGGGCGGCCGCGCGATCGGCAACCTGGCGCTCCAGACCGCTCGGCTACTACAGCGAGGCAGAAAGGTTGGAAATAGAGTTCCCGAAGGGTCGTCAAATAAAAGTCAAAGAACATGCGCTGCCATCAAGAAGTCTCCTTCCAATAAATAATAAACGTTCTTCTTAAGTCTGTCTTCGCACACATGATCCACCAATGGAGTACTGATCGTTATACATTTATGGTTCTTAGGCAATTTTGCCATGTCTCCACCATAGGTCGAAATTCTGTGGCTGTGAAGATGGAAAACATTCAGCTTCCAATTACTCATATGCCTCCACACCTTTCGTCGTGCGACTGTAATTTTGAAAAAAATGTGCCTCGTTATCGGTGAACGCATCCATAGTCGATGTCATAGTAGTCTTGAAGCGTAAAACCGACCAAAGCTGCTCGCCGAGTGACTGGTGATGTACGTGTATCCTTGTTGTCCGGGACGTTGTAGGTTGACCAGCACTCTGAATTCTTGACATGAAGTTGGTCCTTTTTGTCCAGTACACAGTTAAAGTCTCCCCCTACGATACGAGCTTGAGCCTGCACAATGGGTTCACCTCTTGAGTGTAAAATTCCTGACGTTCCATCCTCTTATCGCCGCCTCATGGTGCGTAAAAACTGATTAGGCGTGCACCTCCTATGGTGGCCTTCTTTCAACGATATTGCGGTGTCAGAGCCGCCGGCCGCGGTGGCCTCGGGGACTGAGGCGCTCCAGTCACGGTCTGCACGGCCACTACGGTCAGGGGTTCGAATCCCCCCTCGGGCATGGATATTTGTGCCTAGTTCGTAAGTAGTTCATATGTAGTTTGTAAGTTTAAAGTTTAGGGACTGATGACCCCGTAGTTAAGTCCCATAGAGTATACAAACATTTGAACATTTTGTGCCAGAGCCTTTCTCGTCACACGGATGACAGCAGATGTCGTATCCACACAAGTCCAGGGTTTGAAGGACTCGCACTTCTTACAGCTACGCTATGTCTATGTCCGAAGCCCCGAGAATTTCACTGAGCATTTTCACCTTCACAGGCCTTTTTATGCCACTGATGTTAATGGCCCTATTCGGTAAGCCTATTGCATGGCATGTATTATTGGAGAGTCACCGTCTGACAGTTCCACTTTGCCCTCCATCCCATTTTCCCGTCGCTACAACTCGATTTCATCAGATAATCTAGATTGTTCTCAAGCTTCAAGCCGCCGGGATATTTGATGCTGCTCCTTCGTGCTCATCTTGTGTGCACTAAGGCGCCACCGTTAACCAGTCCACATGTGACCCTTGGTGCCACGTTCTGTTGTCCATTTAGTGTCCTTGTTCGTTATCCTCCACTTCATCTATTGTATCGTCGACCCACACCCATCGCTGGCATCGTCGGTCGAAAGTTCTTCCGTGTCTTTTCGTTGCCGCTCTACGCTGTGCGTCACCTCACCGTTCTTCATTCCTTGCTGTCTTTTCCCGACGAAACGTAGCGTTTAATCCGCCCTTTAGGTGGTCGCTGCTTCCATTGTCTTACTTCCGAATCTGGTCAGTATGGCCTCCTAATTTGCGTTTTTCAATCCTGCTCATTCACGCTGTCAACGTCCATTGCCGCCACATCCTGCAAGAGAGTTGTCTGTGTCGAAATCAGACCGTGCTGCGACCGCTGGTCATGGTCCATCACCGCTTCTTCTGGCCTCGATTCATTGGGTTGGTCTTTCGACGTTTTCCGCTGGTTCGGTTGTGATGCGGTTCTCGTTCCCTCGCGCAAGGCCGCAGAATCGAGGGGAGCACTGTAGTCTGCATCGAATGTTGTCGGTCACCACGTGGCAGTTGTAATAGTATCCTTTGTGTGCTATCAGATTGCGCGTTTCCCTCCTTTTCACACCCGAGCAAGTTCTCGGTTGTCTGTAGTAGATAACGACTGCCCTAAAACAGCCGAAATACATATATGACGGGACTTTGCGTTTTCAGTATTTACCCGTCATACACCACTCAGGACTTGATATGTTTCAAAAGTCACTCATTTCCCAGCTTCACATGAAACAACCGTGCCGTACTGACTCAGTGCCTCGGTTCCCAGTTTTTCAGGCAATTCGGACGATAATTCGAAGACACAGATTGTTCTTAATCACATTATCATATGAGAATCAGGCTTTATCATGCTTGCAGGTTTAATCTAATATTCATTTACTACTCATTTAATTCGTGTTATATTTCCTATACAGTAGTTTCTTTTAAATGTAATTACTTCAGTGAGAAGACAAAGCTAAGATCGCATATTTAAACTTTATGACGCCGTGTTAAAAAAAATAGTGATAACCCCACCGAGTGGATATATTTTCACTCGTCAGAGACAGTCCACTGGTGTGCAAATGTGCAAATCAAAGATATGCATATTAATTTTAAATATAATCCTGATTAATGTTAATATAAAGTGTCACCACGATAATTTTTATTCAAAACATGGATAAAGATTCAACACCTTAAAACTACAAGCACAGTGGCAAGATAATTGATCAGAGTGCACCAAATAATAAACACAGTCCTCTCCCCATCTAATTACCCCTCCAAAATAATGAGTTCGGAATTAGTAAAGGAAAGTAAATTTATGACTTAAACAAATAAATTTATTAATTAAAGGACACAAAAATTTGGGGGATAGTTAACAAATAATATAAAAGATTTTGTAAACTGAAATCACAGATAAAAATATAATCAAGCAAAGGGTTAAAAATGAAAACAAATATTTAGAAAAAGGACATCAAATTCTGTAAAATCGGTTAACACCGCGAAATATATGTGTGACCAGCAAATTGTCTGATTTTTGACAAATAAGTTTACAGATCAATATACGAAGTCTAATAGGAATGAAACAAATGCCGCCGCAACATTTCCAAAAAAATGTTCAAATGTTGGTATAGCTTATGGGACTTAACTACGGGGTCATCAGTCCCTAAACTTACAAACTACTTATGAACTACTTACGAACTAGGACGGCACAAATATCCATGCCCGAGGGGGGATTCGAACCCCCGACCGTAGTGGCCGTGCAGACCGTGACTGGAGCGCCTCAGTCCCCTCGGCCACCGCGGCCGGCGCAACATTTCCATTTAAAGTTTTTAGCACTAAATTAATCAACACAGTGAAATATCTGGCTAAACATGTGGCGTCGTCCTATCTTGAAAAACTGGAAAAGTGGAAAGATGAGCTAAAAATCAGTTATAGGATAGAGAAGTCAAACATCGATCATAAGCACGCACATATACACTGACGGGTGATTACTGCAACTATATAAAACTACACTAGCCAATAGCGAGCATCAATTTACCAATAACCTTGAGTCTGCTTGATCTGTCGACGCTGGATCTCGCTGGAGAATGGACGATGTTGAAAGAGCTGAAAGAGAATAAATTCTTCCGCCCAGGAATCTCACTACGATCTGTGAAGCAGTATCGACATTTAACTATAACAGCCCCACTACCACGGCAGATAGCAGTTGTCAGGTAAATGCTTCCAGTGTTGGCTAGGAGATACACTCACAAGCTCAAGCACAAAACGCAAGTATTGAGCACAAGTGTCCCAAGTATGGAATTGCATAAACCGCTAACTAGCACGTTGGTACGGCCAGTACGACGATGGCTGTCTAATATCAAGTCTCAACCAAACAAGAATATAAAACACAGCTGTTTTTTTAAGGCAAACAACTGTAACTGAGTTCCTGTCTGGATTGGCACGTGAAATTTTTTAAGTTCGTGATCTTCTGCAGCCAAAAACCTTAGAAAACTAAAGTCCAACAAACGCTCAGGACTCAGCGCAGAAGCGCGAATAAAACTCTTCAGGTCCTATCTGAAGTGCAAACTAGACAGAGACTACACGAGAAGTCTCCACCGACTCGTCGTGCACCCACGCGAAAACTGGCCGTCACTGTCCCCCTGAACTCGATATACCAATCACTAGAGAGTTCTAAACGTCCGGCCAATGAGATGGACAGCAGCTATGGCATATAGCTAGATCTGTCGACTATAAAGACGGAGACAATTTGATCGCCTCCAGAGGCCGTCACTTGAGTCAACCGACATTTCGAAAATTCCTCATGCCCAACGTTTCCCAGTCTTTTGCCCTAAAAGGAATTTAAAGTCTTATCGAGCGGGCTCATAGCCCGAATAGCCACAGATAAAAGAGCAAAGTTGAAAGGGGACACAAAACACCAGACAAGAGGAGACTCCATTTCTCGCCGAAATTCCACCGGACGCCAGGCAGTATATCAACCCGAAAAAACGTGGCCCGAGTCAGCCCCTGGCTTTAATTTAGCAAAGGAAAGCCAACGGATAGAAGATAACCTCCCTGTACACTAAGAGGCTCCGTGGTGATAGGAACCCTGCGGAATGCGGCCCACACTACCCACTATCTAAAATGGATGCATACATTATCGACTGTTTTGAAGATAGAATGGAGCCAGCTCAGGTAGTGAGCCTACAGACAGATAGGTCCCGCGTTGCAAACTGCCCCCATAAACGTGTCGCCAGCCAGCAGCCTCCCTCGACAAGCCAGCCCAGCTCTGCCTTCTGCAGGCAGGGACAGCACCTAACAGCTAACGATTACTGTTCCCAAAAACAATGAGAAAATTCCAGAATGAAACTTCACTCTGCAGCGGAGTGTGCGCTGAGAAAATTGTCATCCAAGACACATACTGCAGATGCACCAAACAATACATTCTGGGGCATACTCTTATGACATGCAAGAATAAATGGTGGAAAAAGGACTAGCAAATCGCCGGCCGCGGTGGCCGCGGGGACTGAGGCGCTTCAGTCACGGACTGCACGGCCACTACGTTCGGGGGTTCGAATCCCCCCTCCGGCATGGATATTTGTGCCGTTCTATTTCGTAAGTAGTTGATAAGTAGTTTGTAAGTTTAGGGACTGATGACCCATTAGTTAAGTCCCATAGACTATACAAACATTTGAACATTTTGACTAGCAAATCACTCCCCCTACACACAGCAAACATAAAGGTACCAGAAAGAGAGAAAATAAATGAACAAATAATTGTCCACCCTACAAAATTATTTTCTATATGTCATTACTAATCTTGGCAAGATATGTTGTATTATCAAATGAAGAATTGCTACTTTGTCAAACTAATAACATACTTATTACAAAATGCAAGACATATAAATTAAAAACTGAAATAGCATTTTCATATCACATGTTGTTTGGTACACCTTTGTCATAACACCCTGGTCATCTTATGACAGCCGGGTACTAAAGTAAATGTGATATGTACAGTGGTGTATCAATTCTAACATTAAATGTACAATCATCAGGTGTCAAAGACAATGTGTACCAAACAACTTGTGATACATACAGTGATGTTTTAGTTTGTAATCAATATGTCTTCCATTTTGTAATAAGTAGTTTATTAGTTTGATGACCCTAACTTTGATCATTGGATAATGGTAACATAGCTTGCCAAAACTAGTAACGATCTACAGTAAATGAGTAATTTATATTTGCGACCTTGGCTTTGTCTTCTCATTGAAGTCATTACAATTAAAAAAAAAATCCAGGATCGCTCTCCATAACGACACTGTCGGCTAATAATAAAAGTAGTTATTTTATTGAAATCACTGTAGACATATATTTGAGAGACGTCATAAACATAGATTTGCGTCTGAACGAAAGTTCGTGGCAAATTCTTATATGGCTAAATGGTATACACACGTTCTTCATCCTCCAAGGAATTGCACAGTTTAAAACAGTAGAAAATCAAACGTGTGCAGTATCTGCGACATACGTTTATATTCAACACCATGGCACTAGATGGTTTTCCATCGACCTACGTAGGCGTCTTACTTACATTGGGAACGACAGAAGAGAAAACGGGAAAAGTTTGGGTTATAAGTGAGGAGGAGTAGAAGGAGGAAGTGGATAACAGAGGACGGTAGGGCAGTATATTGTTGTTGTTCAAATGTTTGTTAAGCTTAAGGGACTTAACTGCGGGGTCATCAGTAGCTAAACTTGCAAACTACTTATGAACTACCTTATACTAAAGACGACACAAACATCCATGCCCGAGGGGGAACTCGAACCCCCGACCTTAGCGGCGGCCGTGCATACTGTGACTGGCGTGCTGCAGACCACTCGGCCGGCAATTCTTGGGGGGTGGGGGGGGGGAGAGGGGCATAAAAGGAAGCATAGGTTTTAACGTTACGTCGACATCGTGGTCATTAGCGATGCAGCACACGTTCAGATAGTTTCCATTACGGTTGAAGAAGGAAATCGGCGAGCCGTTTGAAAGGAACCATCCCGGAAATCGCCTGGAGTGGCGAACCGGTGCCTTCGCTCCAGGTAAGTCCAACATTCTTAAAGTTTTTTTTTTTTTATTAAAAAAAAAAAAAAACAGCGGTTGAGTAGCCGAGCGGTCTAAAGCGTCTCGCTGCAGAGCACGCGGTTGCTCGCCATGGAGGTTCGAGTCCTCCCTGGGGCATGGATGTGTGTGTTTGTCCTTAGGTTAGTTTACCTAGGTTTAAGTAGTTTGTAAGCTGCGGACTGATGACCACGCAGTTTGGTCCGATAGATTTACAAACATTTGAATATATATATATATATATATATATATATATATAAACTTTCCGAACAGGATTGTTTCCCTATATATATAAATATATTTCTTGTGTTGACCTACCGCATTAAAATTTCCCGTCACCTATTATTTTATAAGTTACAGAACACTGTGTTTCTCTCTGTAAATATATAGGGTGTTTCACTGTGTTTGTCTCTGTAACTTATAAAGTAATAGGTGACGGGAAATTGTAAATTTTAACGCGGTAGGTCAACACAAGGAGTGTATATTGCATATTGTACCCCATGCATGTTCATCAGTTGCCAAGTACTGCCGACTTCTGTTGTCTTTATAAAAATGAGGTGTTTCTGCCCATATTTCACTCTGTAGCAATAACGACTCATCGCAAACGAATAGTGTTTGTATGTGGTACTAGGTATCACCCTCCCATTGTGCACATTGGTAGTAGAGGGTTGATAAAGATAAAGGAGTGAAAAGATATGGGAGTTGAAAGTTACCGACTTACATGAACTTTTACGTGTGGATGTCAATATTTTTCTCTTCAGCAAAAACTACACAATGGAGACGAACAATCTCTCTGTGTTGTGGTACAAAGTCTCCCGTTGTTCACTGTAGCAGTTCCGTGTCGATAGCTATAACAGGGTGGAAGATATAGTAGTTGAAGTCGTCAGCTTATATAAAATTCGGGCTAAAGACCAGCGATGGCTTTTGACATTATAATAGCAAAGATATACAGCGAAACGTGATGCTCAATCTTCGGCTGTTTTTCTTGAACAAGCTTATTAATAAAGAAATATAAGTGCATATCGCAGTTTGAAAAGTATAACTCCCAAGAATGCTACCAAAGCGTAAGAAAGAAGTTTAGCGTTCTCGATCCATTTCTGAAAGACAGGATACGGCGGTGAAAAGTGAATCTCAGACGACAGAAACTTGAAATTTGTATACGTTGTTTATATTACACTGCAAGCATTTCACTGTGTATATACAGGGTGTTTCACTGAGTGTGTTTGCCTCTGTAACTTATAAAATAATAGGTGACGGGAAGTTTTAATGCAGTAGGTCAACACAAGAAATGTTACACTTTCTGCTGAGTTATGAACAAAGTTCATTGTATCATTTTCCAAAGAGTTACAGCACAACGATATAATTTTTTAAATGGAACAATAGTTTTTTTCTATCGTGCATTGGATTCGTTGAAACCAGCTGCATCCAAATCAATTCCTATCACAGTTTGGGAGCTTCAACCCTTCAAAGTTTCAGGGCCAGATACCACAAACGCTGCGCATAATGAAATGCGCTTTCTAAATGTGGTGCGGCCGAGTTGTAACGTCGCCAGTGTCACGGAGCGAGAAGCTCCTCGATGGTTAGACTGCCGACTGTCGCCGCACACGGCCATATACCCGACAGTTGGAGCCACACAAACAACCGGGCATCAATATACCACAGTTACTGACATCGGATGACGATGGCATACACGAACAACGAGTAGCGAAGTTGACGTTTGAAATACATGAGGCGCGCTGCTAGTGCGAGGCAAAATCGAGACTCACGGTTGAGTCTCGGACACGGGCTAGGAGCGCACCTCATGTATTTGAAACTTCAATTTCACTTCGCAGTTTCTCCGGATGTAATTGACGCATCGCGATGCAACCGACGCCATTCTTTTTGTGATGTTTCATCCTATCCACTGCTTAAGAAATAATATGGGGTATCCATTTAAAAAAACATAAGTTTGTGTTGAATATATTATTTCTTCACGTTTTAGAGTGTCTCATATTCCCTACTTTCATAAGCCCCTGTCGTAACAGTCGTTTTTCAATATCTCTTGTAGTTTCAGAGATATCTAGGGTGAAACAGTTGAGACCCATATATATCCGTTTGTGTGTGTGCGTGCGTGTGTGTGTGTGTGTGTGTGTACTTTTTCTAATTACATTTGTACATGTGGTGATGTCGTATGCCATACGATAAAGAGAATAAATAATGGACGGAGCTATCCAGAGACCTCTGTCAGTCTCTCAGTTCTGTGAGGTGAGATAAAAATCTGCTACTTTGTACTGTAGCCTGACAATGCACTTCGTGGCACGGGCTTTGATTAGGAAGCAGACAGCGGCGCTTTCTGCGGCACGCGCTCTGAAGTTGCAGCCCCTGATTGACGCGTTACGTCGCTCTGCACAGTGATTCCCGAGAGCGCCATTGTGGGGCAGCGAGCTGCCAAAGTGCTGCCACTGCCGCCTTTATGTAACGCTCTAATTAGGGCCCACCGGCTGTGTAGGGCCCGCGCTGTCATTGTGCCGGCGACAGTTTGTTTTTGCGTGCGCCGACCGGAAGGCGCGCCTTGTCTAACCCGCAGCACCGCGCTGTCCTCTTGCGGCACAATGTCGGCGGATTCCACGGCCGAGGACACAGCGGCTAGAGCGGGGAAGCCAACTTCACCTCACCGCTGTTTGCCAACTTGCGATTGTGACAAAGCGAAAATTTATCGCAACACCTCCCTGAATCCACCTGTCGGTGTAAAAGAGAGATGGGGGAATGAGTTCTACCATCGTACCGAAGTTAATCCTACGCACATTGTTCCGTCAACATCGAGATTCTTTCTTATCGCGTATCAATAGTACGAGGGGGAGTTGGGAAATAAGTTTCCCCTGCTGACTGTGGGCAGAGTTGTGCATGAAAGAAAAAAATAATAATAAAACGAAACATTAATGATAAGATATATCTTTATTTTCTACATAATTTCCATTGGGATACGGAAGCTTTATAAGCTTCAAGAAGCCGTCCAGGAAAAAATATGGGCGTTGCATACGGAAGAAGCGTTGAACACCTATGGGGGAAAGACGATGCAGCAGGTGAACGCACACGTGCAAGACACCGATACACCATAAGGTTGAGGCCTACACTTACACACACACAAAACTGAGCTTTCGCTACCTAAGGTCGCTTCATCAGAAAGAACAAGAAAGGAGAGGGAAAAGGAGGGAAAAGGAAAGGATGACGGTTTTAAGGGAGTGGGTAAGTAGTCATTCCAATCCCAGGAGAGGAAAGACTTACCTTGGGGGAAAAAGGTTAGGTAAACAAACACACACACCCACACACATATACACGCACACACACCAGGGCAGACATATGCAAAATGCAAAGAGGTTGGACAGAGATGCCAGTTGAGGCAGAGGCTTTGTCCAGAGATTGGAGGCAAAGATGTTGTAGAATTGTTGGGAGGGAATTTTAAACTATCGAAGGTTGAGACCTGGTGGGCAATGGGAAGATAGAACATGTTGAAGGGCAAGTTCCGATCTCCGGATATCTGAAAGGTTGTGTCTGTGGGAAGTATCCATATAACCAGGATGGTGTAACACTGTGCCAAGATGTGGTGGCCATGCTTAGCCACAGGGTGATCCTCATTACCAACAAACACTGTCTGTCTGTGTCCGTTCAAGCGAATGTACAGCTTGTAGCTTGTCAGCTGGTAAATCATGTGGTTGCTGTCGCAAGTGGCTTTGCCCTTAATTGTGTAGACCTTCCGAGATACAGGACTGGAATAAGTGGTGGTGGGAGGATGCATAGGGCAGGTTTTACACCGGGGGCGGTCACATGGGTAGGAGCTGGAGGGTAGGGAAGGAGGTTTTGGGATTTCATAGCGATGGACTAGGAGGTTACAGACGTTAGGTGGGCGGCGGAAAGACTCAGTGGAGTAGGAAGGATGTCATGAAGGATGGATCTCATTTCGGTACAGGATTTAAGAAAGTCGTATCCCATTTAGAGTCCGCTCCAGTCCTGGAAAGTATCCAATGACAAGAGGGGCACTTTTAGTGTCTCTCTGTGGGAGGTTTTGGGTGTGAGGGGAAGAGGAAATGGCCCTCGCTATTTGCTTCTGTACCAGATCAGGAGGGTACTTGCGGGGTATGAAGGCTGTCATCAGGTTATTTGTGTATTGGTTCAGGGATTCAGGACTCGTTTGTCGTGAAGACCTAAGCTGTACAGAAGGGACCATTTAATATGGAATTGATGACAACTGTCGTAATGGAGGTACTGTTGTTGGTGAATTTAATGTGGACGGATGTGTGGAGCTGGCCATTGGATAGATGAAGTTTGACATTGAGGAAAGTCGCATGGGATTCGAAATAGGACCAGGTGAATCTGATGGAACCATAGGAGTTGAGGAAATTCTGGAGTTATTCTTCACTGTGAGTCCAGATCATGAAGATATCATCAATAAATCTATACCAAACTTTGAGTTGACAGGCGTGGGTATCCAAGAAGGCTTCTTCTAAGCGTCCCATAAATAAATTCGCATACAAGAGGGCCATCCTGGTTCCCATGGGTGTTCCCATTAGTTTCTGGTATGTCTGGCCTCTGGCCCTCAAAATGAAGAAGTTGTGGGTTAGGATGAAGCTGGCTAGCAAGGAAGGAAAGAGGTTTCAGGTTGCAGGTGGTCGGCATGAAAGGAAATACTTCATCGCAGCAAGGCCCTGGGCATGCGGGATATTTGTGTATAGGGAAGTGGCATCAATGGTTACAAGGATGATTTATGAAGGTAATAGTTTTGGTAAGGATTTCAGGTGATCGAGAAAGTGGTTGGTGTCTTTGATGAAGGATGGGACACTGCACATAATGGGTTGAAGGTGTTGGTCTATGTAGGCTGAGATTCGTTCTGTAGGGGCTTGCTAACTGGCCACAATGGGGCGGCTGGGAAGTTTGGTGCAGGGTGTCAGTGAAGTCATGAGGTTAATGGACTCAGGTGAAAGATTTTGTAGGGGGCCTAAGGCTCTGAGGATTCCTTGAAGCTCAGCCTGGACATAAGGGATGGGATTGTCATGAGAAACTTTGTATCTGGACCCAGTCCCTCAGCCACACCGGTCAAGGACCACGGTTGTGAATCCCTTGTCAGCCGGACAGCCTTCAGATCACGTATAGCTTGGGCTTCAGCTGTGGTGATGTTGAGAGTTGGATTTAGGTTTTTCATGAAAGATTGAGAGGAAAGGCTGGAAGTTAGAATTTCTTGAAGGTTTGAAGGGAGTGGTTTTGAGGAAGCGGAGGTGGGTCTTGCTGTGACGGAGGACAGACCTGTTCTAGGCAGGGTTCAATTTGGATGGTGTCTTGGAGAGATGGATAGTTAGGAGTAGGATTATGATTATTTTTCTTCTTAAAGTGACTACGAGTATAGTAGATCTTTGACTAGGGCTGTTTGGTTGAATTTGGGAGTATGGCTAAGGGTGAGACCTTTGGAAAGGACAGAAGTTTAGCAACTTTTCTTACGGTTTATTTTAACAAATTATCCAACATGGATAATAGGAGAGACGCAGTTCGGAAGGTAGGAACAGACAGATGAATTGGAACGATGTTCTCCCTCTTGTGTCCTGAAAAACAAGGAAATACTGACCAGGGTTCAGAGATACAGAGAAAAGCGGCGGGATAAAATATATCTTCCGTTAATTTTTTAAACTGTATCATTTCAATCGAAACTAAGTACGTTATTTGAATAAGCGATTTTTCTATTCCTTGTGATTATGACTTAACGACTATATATGTGATATATAATAAAATATCAATGTCAGTAACACTCCTATGCAACAATCTCTATCTGTATAAAACCGAAAGGACAATCATTCACTCACTCTCTCACTGACTAAACACGAAATCTAGAAAACGTCTTAACCTATGAAGCTGACATTTGGCAGGAATGTAGTGTATAGGTAGAAAAGGGCAGCTACGAAATGATTTTGCGATAGGGCAGATAGTTCAGGAGATATGACGTCATAAACAATGAAAACATCCCCATCTTGCGGTACGTGATAGTGTGACTTTAGAGAGAAGGAGAGCTCTTAGCAACTTGCAAAAAACTTCAAACGCAACTTCAAACCTTTAGGAAAATTTTTCTCGCTAGCAACACCAACAAAATGCTAAGGGGGGAAAAGTTTGTCGCATACTACTTTTTAGGTATTCGTGCAGTAAAATCACGGCATTTGGCATGATGTTACGATTTATAACTTGTACACTATTAATTGTATTCGAGATAAATGTTACATACCACTGAACATACTTCAGAAATTTTATCATAGTACGACACACACTTGACGAGATATGAAATCATAAGCAATAAGGTTCCTGAAAAACCGAGTCATCACGCATTGCGTTTTGATTAATAACGTCTTTCCTACTAACTCTATTCACTATGTATTTTGCAGACCTTTAACATATAAACCACTGGATGTACCTTCGAAATATCGTGTTAGGACATACATAGTTGAACTTTTATGACGTCAAATACAACGGAACGCAAGAAAATTCGCCCCAATTAGCATGAAGTTGTAATTTACTGCGTCTTCATTACAGACTCAATTTGCAACACATTTCTCAGGCAGTTTAATAATATGCTAATCTACGAACCTGATAAATAATGTTTTTATAAAACGTACGATTTTGTACCAATGAACGACACGTTGATCAGAAAATACGACGTCTTAACCACTGAGATGTTTGAAAAGGAAACTACAGGACGAATTTCTCTGTAGATTCAAGGGAAACGTGTGTACAAATATATAATTAAAATACCCGGGAAACGCCGGGTTTCCAGCGAGTGTCGAATAAAATTAAACAAAATAATCGACTGTGGAATACAACCCTGGCCATTAAAATTGCTACACCACGAAGATGACGTGCTACTGATGCGAACTTTAACCGACAGGAAGAAGATGCTGTGATATGCAAATGATTAGCTTTTCAGAACTTTCACACAAGGTAGGTGCCACTGGCGACACCTACAGCGTGCTGAAATGAGGAAAGTTTACAACCGATTTCTCATACACAAACATCAGTTTAGCGGCCTTCCCTGGTGAAACGTTATTGTGATGCCTCGCGTGAGAAGGAGAAATAGGTACCATGACGTTTCCGACTTTCATAAAGGTCTGATTGTAACCTATCGCGATTGCGGTTTATATTTTCGGATGAATCCAGGTTCTGTTTACAGCATCATGATGATCGCATCCGTGTTTGACGACATCGCGGAGAACGCACATTCGAAGCGTGTATACGTCATCGCCATACTGGCGTACCACCAGGCGTGATGGTATGGGGTGTCATTGGTTACACGTCTCAGTCACCTCTTGTTCGCATCGACGGCACTTCGAACAGTGGCCGTTACATTTCACATGTGTTACTACCCGTGGTTGTTCCCTTCATTCGATCCCTGTGAAATCTTACATTTCAGCAAGATCATGCACGACCGCATGTTGCAGGTCCTGTACGGCTCTTTCTCGAGGCGGAAAATGTTCGAATGCTAACCTGGCCAGCACATTCTCCAGATCTCCCACCAATTGAAAACGTCTGGTCAATGGTGGCGTCGGCCACGGCGGCCGAGGGGACTGCGACGCGCCAGTCACGGTCTGCACGGCCGCTACAGTCGAGGGTTCAAATCCCCCCTCGGGCATGGATATTTGTGCCGTCCTTAGTGTTAGCTGGTTCGTAAGTAGTTTGTACGTTTAGGGGCTGATGACCCCGTAGTTAAGTCCCATAAGCTACACAAACATTTGATCATTTTTCAATGGTGTCCGAGCAACTGTCTCGTCAATACGCTAGTAACAACTCTTGATGAACTGTGGTTTCGTGTTGAAGCTGCATGGCCATCTGTTCCTGTACACGCCATCCAAGCTCTGTTTGACTCAAAGTCCAGGCGTATGAAGGCCGTAATTACGGTCATAAGTGGTTGTTCTGGTTACTGATTCTCACGATCTATGCACCAAAATTGCGTTAAAATGTAATCACATGGCAGTTCTAGTACAATATATTCGTCTAATGAACACCCGTTTATCATCTGCATTTGCAGCTCTGCACTCTACTCTATCCTGAGCAAGCCTTTTCATCTCCTTATAAGAACGGCAACCCACAACCACTTGAATCTGCTTACTATACGCGTCTCTTGGCCTCCCTCTGCGATTTTTACTCCACACACTTCCCTCCGATGCTAAATTTACGATTCCTCGATATCTAAGAATGTGTCCTACCAAGCGATCCGTTCTTTTAGTCAGGGTACGCCAAAAATTCCTTTTCTGTCCAATTCTGTTCAGTACCTCTTCATTAGTTATGCGATCTACCGACCTAGTCTCCAGCATTCGTCTGTAGCACCACATTTTAAAAGCCTCTATTCTCTTCCTGACCGCACTGCTTATCGTCCATGTTTCACTCCCGTACATGGCAACACTCCACACAAATGCCTTCAGAAAAGACTTCCTTACACTTAAATTAATATTCGATGTTAGCAAATTTCTCTTTTTCAAAAATGCCTTTCTTCTCATTGCCATTCTGCATTTTATATCCTCTGTACTGCGAACATCACATGTTATTTTACTACCCAAGTAACAAAACTCATCTACCACCTTCATTGTTTCGTAACCTAATCTGATTCCTTCAGCATCGCCTGATTTTCTAAGACCGCATTCCATTATTTTTGTTTTGCTCTTGTTAATGTTCATATTATACGCTCTCTTCAACACACCACTCCATTCAACTGCTCTTCCAGGTCCTTTGCTGTCTCTGACAGAATTACAATGTCATCAGCAAAACGCAATGTTTTTATTTCTTCCCCCTGAACTTTAATCCCTATTTGACTAATCTCTTTTGACTATCATGAATTAAATATTCTACCTGAAGTATCTGAGACAAAGAGTTTAATGACATGTTCACCCTCCTCAGCCTTGTTCCCCCTCCTCAGAAAAAAATCTGTATCCGCCCTGATATGTGGTATATAATAAACTATCAATTTCAGCAACACTACTAAGCAATAATGTCGGATACAATTAAATAAAAGAATCGACTGTGGAATATTAGAAATTGCCCAGAAGAACTCACTGCGGGTTAGAACTCGCTTAATAACTAGCAGACGCGGCTTACGTGGGGTCAGGCACCAGCCTTTCCCCCGTCACTGGCTGGCAGACGCGTCACGCAGCCAGCACGCGCCCTGCGCCGCTCAAGCCTCCGTCTGGACGGCTTACGACCCGTGACTCTACCCTTCATTCGATCCCTGTGAATACATTTCAGCAGGATAACGCACGAACGCATGTTGCAGGTCTTGTACGGCTCTTTCTCGATACCGAAAATGTTCGAATGCTGCCCTGGCCAACACATTCTCCAGATCTCCCACCAATTGAAAACGTCTGGTCAGTGGTGGCGCCGGCCGCGGTGGCCGAGGGGACTGCGGCGCGCCAGTCACGGTCTGCACGACCACTACGGTCGGGAGTTCAAATCCCCCCCT
The DNA here is from genome assembly GCA_026315105.1 of Locusta migratoria. Taxonomy (NCBI): domain Eukaryota; kingdom Metazoa; phylum Arthropoda; class Insecta; order Orthoptera; family Acrididae; genus Locusta; species Locusta migratoria. The sequence continues at coordinate 463,066,109 of CM048745.1, read as the reverse complement.
CGGGTATGGATATTTGTCCCGTCCTTAGTGCTAGCTAGTTCGTAAGTAGTTTGTAAGTTTAGGGACTGATGACCCCGTAGTTAAGTCCCATAAGATACACAAACAATTGAACATTTTTCAATGGTGGCCGAGCAACTGGCTCGTCAATACGCTAGTAACAACTCTTAATGAACTGTGGTGTCGTGTTGAAGCTGCATGGCCATCTGTTCCTGTACACGCCATCCAAGCTCTGTTTAACTCAATGCCCAGGCGTATCAAGGCCGTTATTACGGTCAAAGGTGGTTGTTCTGTTTACTGATTCTCAGGATCTATGTACCCAAATTGCTCTAGTATAATATATTTCTCCAATGATTACTCTTTTATCACCCACATCTCTCCTTGGTGTACCAATTTTAATGTCCAGTGGTGTATTAACTACATTACATTGTGACCTATAAGACTTTTACTGCTTTTGACTATCATGAATTAATTATTCTACGTATATTATCTGACACAAAGTGTTTAAGGGCATGTTTACCCTACTCAGCTTTGTGCCCCCCACCCGGGAAAAAAATCAGTATGTGCCACTGATATGTGGCATATAATAAAATATCAACTTCAGCAACACTCCTATGCAATAATGTTGAATAAAATGAAATAAAAGGATCGACTGTGGAATTCTAGAAATTGCACTCATTGCAGGTTAGAAGTTAGACTCGCTTAGTAGCTAGCAGACGCGCCTTCCGTGGGGTCAGGCGGCAGCCTCTCCCCGGTGGCTGGCAGTCTGGTCACGCAGCCAGCACGCGCCCGCGCCGCTCACGTCGCCGTCTGGTCGGCTGTCGGCTTCTTAGAAGGCCTGCGTCCACCAGTCGACATCGGCATCCATCTCGCTCACGGCGACGTGTCCGGAAACTCTGCCGCCCCGCGCCGCTAAAAGGATACCCAGTCCTCCATTCAGCCTTTCTCCGTCGTCGAGGCTTATCGCTCCGCGTACGCTGCAAGTTTTTACCGAACCCACTCCGGCGTATGCCGTTTTGCAACGGAAAGTCAAACGCGCGTATGTCTTATCCAACAAAAGGATCCGTACGGCACATGTAATGCGGAAGAGCTCAGTGTCACGAAATGTGGTTGCGACACTGAGATAGGAGACATGGAGTGTGGCAGTGCAGAAACAGTAACAGCATGACGCGTCGGCCAAGGGAATTCGGTGACTTTGAACGTGGTCAAGACACTGCATGTCGACATCACCTGACATCCAAGGGACGACGCGATCTCTAATTATTATTTAGCAGTTTGATTACACAGGCCGACAAATTTTGTCTTTTTGCCTGGGATTTTCATGAAAATATGATTCTCTGACAAAATTGAGTGCCGCGGCGGATTAGCCACGCGTACTGGAGCACCGTGTTGCAGTGCGTGCGGCGTCCGCCGTCGGGGGTTCGATTCCCCCCTCGGGCATGGATGTTTCAATCCCATTATCGGGCCTTACCTCTTGGGCCTCTCTGTCCTACCTCAATGGTCACGCTATGCCCTATTGTCCAATTCACACATATAGAAAGGCATCTGGTGTACCCTGCTGACTGACCAAGAAGAACGTCAATCACTTTAAAATCACCACATACAAGCCACAGGTGTTCTTCGTACTTTTTATTCTGAAGGAGTGTTTAATTGGCAATTTATGTCTCTTTCAAGTGTACTGAATGCGCAATTGGTATAAATCGTAGATTTCCAACTTGTAGGTATACTTCTTTTATATTCTCAAGGAGTGCTTTATTGGCAATTTATGTCTCTTTCAAGTGTACTGAATGCGCAATTGGTATAGATCCTAGATTTCCAACTTGTAGGTATACTGTTTTCAAACTTCGCTTCAAGAATCTATAATATCAGAGCGTCTTAAAATCGATGACAGAAAGATCTTAGCTCTCCTTTTTTTAATTTTTTTAGTTGTCCGCCTCCGTAGCTCAGTGGCAGCGTCGCTGAATACCACGCGGGAGGCCCGGGTTCGAATCCCGGCAGGGGAATGGGTGTTGTGTGTTGTCATAATCATCATCATCTCATCATCAATGGCACGTAAGTCCCCTACGTGGAGTCAAATAGAAAGACTTACACTCAGGCGGCCGAACAATCCCGTAAGGGATTTCTCGGCCAAGAAAGCCGTACGCTCAATTACATTTATTTATTTTTTCTTTTTCCCTGACTTCTTGCGAATAGACAACGTGGATAGAATTGGAAAGTTTTGTGTCCTCACGAAAGGTTATATGTTTTTTTCTTTTTTCTTCCGAAACAAAACCGACTGGAACAGGAAAAGGAGGAAGCGACTATGGTACAAAAAATACCGTCCACCACATGCCGAGAGGTTACTCGCCGCGCTGTGGCGGAATAGCCGTGCGCCCTAAGGCGCCATGCTGCTGTGCGCGCGACCGTTCACCATCGGAGGTTCGAGTCCTCCCTCTGACATCGGGGTGTGTGTGTGTGTGTGTGTGTGTGTGTGTGTGTTGTTCTTAGGATAAGTTTGTTTAAGTAGTTTGTAAGTCAGGGACTGATGATCAGTGCAGTAAATAATGTTTCATGGGCCACCATGACTCTATTTAAATATTTTATTTATTTTTCATAATTAATGTCTTGTTTGTTTTACGATTATTCTGTATTTATTTCATGTGAATTACTAAAGAACCATGAACCAATTAATTTATGTAACTGAAGTATACCGCTACCCAGCACATTATCTGTCGAAACAAAAGTATACAGGCTGTTACAAAAATGTACGGCCAAACTCTCAGGAAGCATTTCTCACACACAAAGAAAGAAAATATGTTACGTGGACATGTGTCCGGAAACGCTTAATTTCCATGTTAGAGCTCATTTTAGTATTTCTCTTTAAATGTAAATTGAAATAATTCGTAGAGACAATTGTCAAAATACCCAATTGTTTCGTTAGTATGTACTGTACTTCCTCGATTCATCGCCAGTTGGCCCAATTGAAGAAAGGTAATGTTGACTTCAGTGCTTGTGTTGACATACGATTCATTGCTCTACAGTACTAGCATCAAGCACATCAGTACGTAGCATCAACTGGTTAGTGTTCATCACGAACGTGGTTTTGCAGTCAGTGCAATGTTTACAAATGCGGAGTTGGCAGATGCCCATTTCATTTATGGATTATCACGGGGCAATAGCCGTGGCGCGGTACGTTTGTATCGAGACAGATTTCCAGAACGAAGGTGTCCCGACAGGAAGACGTTCGAAGCAATTGATCGGCGTCTTAGGGAGCACGGAACATTCCAGCGTATGACTCGCGACTGGGGAAGACCTAGAACGACGAGGACACCTGCAATGGACGAGGCAATTCTTCGTGCAGTTGCCGATAACCCTAATGTCAGCGTCAGAGAAGGTACTGCTGTACAAGGTAACGTTGACCACATCCCTGTATGGAGAGTGCTACGGTAGAACTAGTTGTTTACCTACCATGTACAGCGTGTGCAGGCACTATCAGCAGCTGACTGGCCTTCACGGGTACACTTCTGCGAATGGTTCGTCCAACAATGTGTCACTCCTCATTTCAGTGCAAATGTTCTATTTACGGATGAGGCTTCATTCCAACGCGATCAAATTGTAAATTTTCACAATCAACATGTGTGGGCCGACGAGAATCCGTACGCAATTGTGCAATTACGTCATCAACACAGATTTTCTGTGAACGTTTGGGCAAGAATTGTTGGTGATGTCTTGATTGGGCCTCATGTTCTTCCACGTACGCTAACTGGAGCACGTTATCATGATTTCATACGGGATACTCTAACTGTGCTGCTATAACATGAGCCGTTACAAGTTCGACACTACATGTGGTTCATGCACGATGGAGCTCCTGCACATTTCAGTCGACGTGTTCGTACGCTTCTCAACAACAGATTCGGTGATCGATGGATTGGTAGATGCGGACCAATTCCATGGCCTCCGCGCTCTCCTGTCCTCAACCCTCTTGACTTTCATTTATGGGGGCATTTGAAAGCTCTTGTCTACGTAACCCCGGTACCAAATGTAGAGACTCTTCGTGCTCATATTGTGGACGCCTGTGATTCAATACGCCATTCTCTACGGCTGCATCAGCGCATAGGGATTCCATGCGACGGAGGGTGGATGTGGACGCCTGTGATACAATACGCCATTCTCTACGGCTGCATCAGCGCATCAGGGATTCCATGCGACGGAGGGTGGATGCATATATCTTCGGTAACGGAGGACATTTTGAACATTTCCTGTAACAAAGTGTTTGAAGTTACGCTGGTACGTTTTGTTGCTGTGTGTTTTCATTCCATGATTAATGTCATTTGAAGAGAAGTAATAAAATGAGCTCTAACATGGAAATAAGCGTTTGCGGACACATGTCCACATAACATATTTTATTTCTTTGTGTGTGAGGAATGTTTCCCGAATGTTTGGCCGTATCTTTTTGTAACACACTGTATTTACCTATTATCATATGTTTTACTCACTAAGAAGGAGCAGCAGTCTCCATTCTTTCTTCTTTCCGGTCTAGCATTCATAGGTTTCGGACGCAAATGCGTGTTCCTTCTTTTCGAGCCCAGAATGGATGTTGTAAGCTCTTGTTAATGTGTATCATTAATCGCTTTCAGAGTATAAGACAGTTTTATTTAAAGAGGACTTGCAGTTTTCTTAATTTTTAAGCCATCTCATTATTCCTAACTGTACAAAATATTTACAACGTGTGAATTTTTCTTAAAGATTGCCACCAATCGCCATTTTCATGCAGTGTACGAAATTAAATGTTGGAAGGATGCACGATTCTCCATAATTATTTCAGAATCAATTTGTTCCGCACTAAACGTCTCTGAGATACACGCCGGTTTAAATCTAATTAATGTCATTTTTTATTATCTAAGTTTTTTATTTTATTTACTTTTTTATTTATTTGTTAGCCATGGACTTATATCGGTGTTTTAGGAGTGCATTGCAACAGATTTTGTGCAATGTATTTGTGGCGAGCTGCTCTTCTATGAAATCAGACATGTTTTTAGGCGCGTTGATAGAATTAAATATTTTTTGGCTTTTTCAGCTTTATTCAGTTACAGTAAAACTTTGCAGGCACAATTTTGAATGATAATGATTTGCAACGTGGCCACTATCTTGAGATATTTCTCCCGTTGTAAGTTCAGTGTCAATCTTTTCATTTCAGAATTACGATTGATTTCAAAACTTATTTGCTTTCGGTGCAAACTTTCTTTTTGTCAGACGCTTCTCTTCTAAATTTGCATTATTGGCATCAAATAATTACCAACTTTTCATTTTTAATAGTAAAACATTAATTATTTTTACTATTAGGGAGACATATTTCAAGGTAGATGCCATAACTTTACAAACATTTGCACACTTTTGTTACTTGCTGAATATTGATGTAAATTCAGAAAGAAACCTAATTAAGATATAGGACCTTGAAAAGAAAAACATTCAGTCAAAGTCCGAGATACATACGTAGCCCGCAGAAGACAGCTTAATGTCTCCGTAAGGTGTGTGTTGACTGGTAGCAGAACTTGCCGTTAGTTATATTGCCTGTCGTTCATCATATATGTGCAGGATATTTTTCGACTTACTTGCAGGTGTGCGTTAGACGGTAAATGTGGCAAAGCTAATATTACATATGAACACTATTAGTTTGCGTTGTGTAGTTTTGGCTGCAGAGTAAAATATAGGCACAAACATCTTAATATCCATGTACGTAATAGATTATTCAACCCCACATGCCCTTTACTGCAAAAATCTCTTTTTTTTTTTTTCTTGGTTCCCGATTTTCCTAAACCAATATTCTCACTGGTTGTGACTGGCAACGTTCGAATCAAGGTCCGTCACGGTAATTATTAATTCATAGTGTTGGAAATCAGAGCGGACTGGAATTTGGAAAGATTTCAACCCAGTGGAGATTTACCTGATTTTTCATTTGGTGGACGAGGGAGTGAATTTTAAGACGCGGATTCGAGTGTTTCGGCGGCATAATTTAAGAACGCATAGTGAATAGTCTATCTTTCGAGTGATAAACTAGCACATTCATTGCTGTTCATTTTTATTAAAAGTGGCTCTAAAATTAGGGCAAAATATTTAAATTACTGCTTACGTGTAAACTATTCAAATGTTTGTATAACTTATGGGACATAACTACGGGGTCATCAGTCCCTAAATTTACAAACTACTTATGAACTAGCTAATTCTAAAGACGGCACAAATATCCATGACCGAGGGGGATTCGAACCCCCGACCGTAGGTGGCCGTGCAGAACGAGACTGGCGCGCCGCGGACCGCTCGGCCACTGCGGCCGGCTGAAAACTATTTAGTTGTTATACGAGTGCAAGCCAAGCAAGAACATTGTGTACACACAAACTGATAGACATCCTATGGTCGGCATAGCAACCCCAATAATCAACACGACTGTAAAGTAAATAAACGTTAAATGAATTTAAATTTTCCACCCGAAATATACATGACAAGAACTTGCAATAAGTAAATATTATCGGACAATGTGTTGCAAACGACTTTGAGCATATTCGTGGTCGGGCGAACTGCCCTACTACGTCAGTAGTCGTTCATACTTGCTAGGACATATAACGGTTGGTTACGAACCTTTAAAAAGTCATTCCACTACACACAGCCCAACACAAAGCGTACCAATTTCGTTAAGATCGGCTGAGCAGTTTCGCAGTTCATTGCGAACAAACATCGTGACACGGGTTCCTCAAGACTAGCAACCCGGCCCGATCTTGCATGCACGACACATTCCACTGACGACTTTCCAGTTCTTTGCGAAACATCTACCTCACCGTCCAAGGATAAACGGACCTTCCTCTCTTCATTATTTTAGATATAAGCCGACTCAAACGATGTCTTTTTGCACATGAAAAGTTGCTGTATTCGATGTCAATATTACAAGACGTCATGTCTTGATCGTTATTAATGACGAAACTCCGCAAGCGTCGAATTATGAAACAGTAAATTGATTTCCACATGCACATCAAAGTTCTCCTGACACATAAAATATGTCTATATTTTTCTAATACTATTTATTGCTCCATTTATCGAAATTTACTGCGCATAATAGTGAATTATACACATAAAATTTCGCCGCGGTGGAGTAGCCGAGCGGTCTAAAACGTCTCGCTGAGGAGTGCGCGGTTGCTAACCGTGAAGGTTCGAGTCCTCCCTGGGGCATGGGTGTATGTGTTGTTCTTAGGTTAGTTTACCTAAGTTTAAGTAGTTTGTAAGCTACGGACTGATGACCACGCAGTTTGGTCCGATAGATTTACAAACATTTGAACATAAAATTTCCTCACAAATTACCCCATCCATTGGCGAAAAACTTCTGAAAGTCCCATCTGTAGTTGTTGATAAAATGCATTTTTATCCATATACTATTAGATAATATTTATTAGATAATATTTATTAAATTCTTAAAAACGACTGCTTTCGTTCCTGGACCATCATCATAGATAGAAAGGCTAGTCAAATGTTTTAATACCTTTTTATCTATTATGATGGTCTCCATAAGGGGATGAAATAGGGGATGAACGGTTTTTTGAAAATACGTTGCTATTCAAGCAATTTTAAAGCAAGAAATACAGAACTTCCGATTTAGATTTTTAATTGGAATTTTAAAAACCTGTTTTTCAATATTTTTGGAAATTCAACCATTAAGCGGGTGAAATAGGGAAAATATTTTAAGGGCACTACTACTAAGACTAATTTGATGCTAGAAATGCGAAATTTGGATTGGAACCATGGTTAGAACTTTAAAAAATGTGTTTTAGGGTGTTTTGAATTCTGCCGTCAAAGGTGCAATAGGGGGTGGCAAGTTGTATTAAACTACTTGACCAAGAAAGAGTTTTTAAAGTTAAATCTATGAATATATATATATATATATATATATAGAAACAACCAATGCAAACAATCCAGTCTACACGTGAGAAGCAGCGGGAATTAAGCTAGTATATAAATATAAATTAAATGTTTTGACCAATGTTGGGTTAGTAAACAACAACTGGCACTGTTCGTAGGGTTGATGTATTGGATAGCACCAAGTTTTTCGTTTGCAAGGCGAATGTTGACGGGTTCAAAACTCGCTGTGATCACGGTGTATTGAGTTATAACTTAGGCTTAATGGTGTAATTGCCAGAAACGACACATGTCTCATTTTCCATGTTGAACTGTAGGTCCACTTTTCCCACTGAATAACATGGGTAGGTTAGGGACTTAGCGCGGATGTGGCATCCAATCGAAACACTTCCAACAGGCCACTAATCAGTACAAAATTTTTATTATATTCCGTTTTCTTAATGCAACAATTAATTTCAGATTAGTTTCTTTTAGGCTTATTTATTTATTTACTGAAAATTTCCATATGGCATAACCGCGCTAGTAGCTAATATAATGAGATTATGAAAATGAGTACAGGATATATATCTAATTCCCATGCATATTTAGCAATTGCGAGGCATTGCATGTTGCGGTAGTTATGGATATAATGTGCATAGATTGCAACTTAGCATAAAAAAGATCTATGAGTCAATGACGTTGAAAAGACAATATTACTCACTCAACTTTCAGCCACAACGGTCGTCAGAAAAAAAAACCTTTATAAAATCACACTGTTTCAACTTTTTTTACAATGCAGCAGCTAACGATGGCAACGACATATGTGCTTGAGTTGTACCTGTGTGTTAGTATGGATGCCTGTGTGATTTGTTTCTGACGATGGCCGAGGCTAAAAGCTGTTCCAGTGCAATGGTTGTTTCTACGGCATTGTCTTCGACTCAACGGTTGTGGTTTCTTGGGTTACATTAGAATATGTCTTAATGGAGCTGTTAAAGTATATAAGCAGTTTGAGTAACCAAGAAGAGCTGGCGCTGAGGCACATTGTGCTAATCGCTTAATTCTTTTCATGAATGTCGCCAATTGAGTTAAAATTATTGATCACATAGTGTTGCAATTTATTATTTTTTACTTTTCTTTATTTCTTCTTATTATTTTTTTAGCTTCGAATTGACCTACTAGGATCACGAAATAGCTTCAGCTCCTCTTCTTTCTTTGTTGTTTTCTATTCTTCCAAAACTCCTTCATCTTCGTCTCTCCTGTTTTCTTATTTCTTACTACTAATTTCTTTTTCCAGAAATAAAGTGAAATTTGTTTAGTCAGCCTGTTACCACTCATTAAGAAGAGATGGCTAAAGAATTAATTCATCCAATAAGGCAGTCTAAAAGGCAATTCATTTATTTCCCTGGTAACCAGTTTCGGTCACTAACATGAGTATAATCAGACCACAACAATAATTATATATAATACAATATTAGAAGGATACATTATTTCTAAAGTGAGTATTTAAAATAAGAATAAAATAAACCCACAATGTTGGTCTCTAGTTGTTTTCAGCTGTAGCTGCCTAGAGGTTTAATGTTGATTGATGTAGAAGTAAGTGCAGTCATCCTTTAAATTCTGATTCAAATGTGGACCATTTGGGAATAAGTTCTAACTTAAGTTATACAACAATGGATTTCGATAAGCAACAAACCAAATTATTATACAGAATGGTTAATCAGGTAAAAAATTAAAGGGATTTTACAGTACATTATATATGGTCATATAAAAGACATATGTAGCATATGGAAACATAGAAAACCATATGATGGGTTTGGTTATAATTTTAAAAACAGAAATCGGAGGTACTGTCTTCCCATTGTCGAATTATTTTGGATATTGCAATTACAAATCAAAATTATAAACAAGTTTCTCTAATTTACAGGAAACCAGATATAACAATCAATCCTCCTTCATGTCACCCACTAAATTACAAGAAAACATTCTTCCAAACTATGATTTATAGAATACTGAAACTACCTCTGCAACCAGAAACCATCCAAACTGAAATTAATACCCATAGCTAACAACTTTGAAGCAAGCCAAGACGATTTGTTATACCATACATTACAACTGATCGATGATAATACTACAGTTTCAAAAAGAAGATATGCAAAAATGACATGTATGTGACTGCTTTCAGATATAATAAATGGAATGTTTAAAAATTCCTATCAAACCATAGCATTTATGAGAAATAACCAACTTCAGACAAAGGTAAACATACAGTTGGTGAGTTTCATTAGGTACCAAAAATCCTTTGTCTACAGGTTACAATGTAAAGATTGTGACAAACAATATATAGGACAATAGGACAATCCGGCCATAGCTTTCTAACACGGTCTACAGAACATACCACAAGTACTGCATGCACAAAATCGATTTTGGTCAACATGTCAAGAAGTGCAATAATTCAGAAGGATCAATTTCAGACAATTTGAAAATCTCACACTATGTACCCAAAAGTTTAAAGTGAAAAATAAAATTAGTGGGTGGGACAACAACAACAAAATGTAACCATTCTACAAGAGGTCATCAAACAGTTCAAAGAATTATCTCTGAAACCTAGCTGCTCATTTATGCAATCAAATGGATTATTCTTATTATGTGTGTATATTTCTATTTGTTCTAATGCATAAAGACATATTATCATGTTAAAGAGTTAAGCTCCCACTGTCATATATTTTAACCAAATAAGTTTATATTACTGATGTACATTATAGCTTTCCTGAAATTACCTGACATTGCAGGTTTTGTAGGCGACCTACAGGTTTCATATTTTTCAAAAGTGAAACGCCAAGATCGCAAAAGACTTGTTTATTGAATGACGTCCGGTTTCCTTGGATTGTGCCACCAACATCTGCTCATATCACATTTTATAAGTTGGTCATCTATCAAAAATATAAAATATATGCAAGAAATAGCGTAAAAACATAACAAATAACATTTACATAGGGTCACAAGGAACTAACCATACCTAGTGCAAGATATGGAGCTAAATTAATAAGGGAAACATAGTACTCAGCCTACATACAGAAATAATTAAATTAAAACTTCACAGATTGCAAGATACTCACAGCTTGGAGGTTGGTGCAAGATGGCAGCACCAAAGTAGGATACTGTTTGGAATTTAGTTACACACAAGTAATATTATTACTTAATATTATGTTAAGGAGTGCTTACTCAGGGACTATTATAGTTTCATAATAAAACTTACAAAAGGTATGAACAAACAAAATATTACAATATTATCAGTTGTAATGTAAAAACAATATGTCATAACTCTGTCATAAGTCTGAGAAGAGACCCATAATCTATAGATGGGTAAAATTACGACTAGGTAATATATATTTATTTCCTTTTTATTCCTCCTCTGCGGTATACAGGATTATTATTTCAGTCACAGCTACAAATTCGATGTACCTTATACAAGAGCACAATTTCCAGTTATTAGAGGTCAAGATTCCTTGAAAAGTTTCCTTGGTGTAATAAGATGGATGGTGAGAATCGGTTCAAGATGTAATGCTGATTGCTTCATAGAAACGACAGAGAGTGGTATTGGATGGGAGACTACAAACAGCCTATGTTCATAACCTTTAAAAAGAACAAAAAGAAAGTCGCCTGCATTTAAGATAAGGTATTTATTATTTGTGTCCATCGATAAAATTAAAGTTTGAGTCATCACAGAGGAAATGTGTAATTTTATAATAAAGAACATTGTTCATACAGGATTTATTTATTTGGAATTGCCACAGTCTAAGTTATTAATCTGACTAATGTCTAGCTTTCAAATGTAGCAAAATGTATAAGTATAGGTGTGATATAACATAAAGTCTAAGTTGATTTTAGCTATCAATATTTGCTGAGGTCTAGGTTTTGTATTGACCTAATGTCTGGGTTGCATTTGATCTACTGTCAAGATTGGGATATGTTTCTATATCTAGGCTGTATTATGTTCTATATGATTGCTTAGGTCTCGACTATAGGGTGGACACAATGTCTGAGTTGCAGATATGGCAATGTCTAGCTGAACCCAGATGTAAATATACATGATATAAGGATGAAATTTACCCATAAGATATACATAAATTTTCTACATATAAAAGGTAAAATAATATACGTAAATTTGTTAATAAGAAAAGGCAACGTACATATCAAAATAATGTATACAATTAGCACAATTAAAAGCTGATATATCTAAAAGGATAGTGTACTACAATTTATGTTCACAGTTTAATTAAAGGTTATAATAGTATGATAAGATCGATTGTGAAGACCATTACAAGATGCAGTACTAATGACTTCATCGAAAGAAAATATGGTATAGAAGAGGGAAAGGAATGCACAGCCCAAGTCATTGTTTAAGAGGATCATATATAAAGTATGTACTTCAGATAAGTTTCTGTTTTAGTGCATTCATCAATAAGACTGAAGGTACATTCAGCGAAGAATGAGCATATAATTTTATAAAAATAACCTGGTTCTGAAACTTCAGGCTTTAATTATTTGGGATTACCAAGGTCCAAGTCTATGTTGCACATATGACTCAATGTCTAGGTTAACCTAGCTATGACCAAAGTCAAGGTGTAAAGTAACTCGTTGTCTAGGTTTATTTTGGGTTACTATAATTGTCAAGGTCTAGGTGTAGTACAATATCTAATTATTTTACTTTACAGTTTGTTGAAAGGATGTTTGTTGAATGGTGAGAAACAGTAAAAATTGCAGTGATAATGGTTTTATAAGAAGAAGAGAGAGGAGTAATGCAGGTGAGGGGAAGACAGATTTGGTGTTAATGTTTAAAGAAAACTTCTGTAAATCTGTATTTGAGACAAGTGTCTATTGATTTTGTCCATTTATAAGACAAAAGGTTCTGTCATCCAAGTAGGAATATACACATGAATTTTAAAAAAAGAACATGGAACTTTATAATACAAGGTTTAATTATTTTGGATTTCCAAGGTCCAAAGATACAAATGTGAAGTAAGGTCTAGGTTACATTTGTGACTCAAAGTCACAAACCTAAATATGGCTGTAGTTGAGTTGTAATATAACTTCATGTCTAAGCTGATTTTAGCTATCTGTAATTGTCAAGGGCTAGGTATAGGACAGACCCAATATTAAAGTTACAACTTATTCATTGTCTAGGTCTTAATATGGACGAATGTCTAGGTTGTTTCTGGATTTAGATGATAGTTAAGATCTAGATTATAAGCAGGACCAAAAGTGTCCGTTGAAGATGCTATTGGATTTCTAGGTTATCCAGTACTGGTTCTCACTGTTAATCTTATTATACTTTTATATCCATTCAACAAACTGATAACTAAAATAACTTTATATTGCCCTATATTATAAGGAATACTTCATGTACAGCTCTGCCTTGAATAATCAACTTGAACTGATGAAACAGTCACAAGGTTTTATCACATGCTTTTGACTTCTGATTTTCAAACTTTCATTAATGAGAATACAAATTTATTGTATTTTTGGAATAAAAATAATAATTTTCATCTTACATATCAATTTCAATTGTATATAATTTATACTCGCATTTGGGTTAACATAGAAATTCAGTTGTATCTACAATACAGACATTGGGTTTCACCTGTAATCTGGACCTTAGGTATCATATAGAGCTACAAACAATTTAGACATAAAGCCATAGTACAATTTAGACGTTACATCACTTGTAACGAAGACATGGGGATCATTCCTATATTTACACATTGTCAACCTAAACAACGAGTTACACAACATAGACATTGAGCCACATGTGCAACATATACTTTGTCACTATTATAACTTGGACCTTGGTAATTTTAAGAACCACGTTATTTTTTTTAAATTAATATGCTTATTCTTCAATGAATGAACCTTCAGTCTTATTGATGAATGCACTCAAATAGAAACTATCTGAAGTACAGACTTTATACATGATCCTTTAAAAATTAATAACTTGGGCAGCGTCTCCCCTCCCCTCCAATACCCCTTATCTTCTTTCTATGAAGTCATTAGCTGTATCTTGTAATGGTACATACTATCCATCTTATCATTCAATTATATCCTTTAAATAAACTGTAAACATAAATTGTTGAAGGCTGCATGTATAACTATGACTTAAATATCACCTTATAATTGCATTAATTGCATACATTTGTATAATATGTGGTTTCACATTTTATTAATGACTATACATTTATTATATTAAGTTTATATATGCATAAAATATGTATATCTTATTGATCAATTTCATCCTTAATTCATGTAATTTTACAAATGGTTTCAGTCAGACATTGTGTCCATCCTATAACCGAGGCCTTAGAAGTCATATAGAACTTAATACAGCCTAGACATTAGATCTGGTGCAACCTAGACACTAGATCAATCTTACACCTCCATCTCAGCAATAATAGATAGCTAAAATCAACTTAACATTGGGTTACCTCAGATGATATCTAGGTCAATTTAGACAATTTATTAAATTTGAAACCTAGACATTAGTCAAAAAATTCAAAATTTTGTTCAAATGTTTCTAAATCTTTTGGAATCAACTGCTGGGTTATTAGTCCAAAGCTTACAAACTACTAAATCTAATGTAAACTAAACTAAGACAACACAAACACTCATGCCTAAGCAGGGACTCGAACCCCCAATGGCGAACGGGCATGCACACCACAGAATGCCTCCCCAATCCTCACGGCTAATACCCTGCGGCTGACATTAGTCAGATTCATAACTTAGACTATGGCAATTCCAAATAAATAAATCCTATATTATAAGAACAATTTTCTTAGGTCTAAATTTATACATTTATTTTCTGATGACTCGAACTTTAAACTAATTGATCAATGCAAATAATACCTTATCTTAAATGCAGGCTTTGCATTAGTCCTGTATAAAGTTTATAACATAGGTTGTGTGTATTATCCCATCCAATAACTTTTTCTCTTCTTTCTATAAAGCCATCAGTATTGCATCATTTACCAGTTCTCACTAACAACGTTATTATACAACGATATCCTTTCAATGAATTTTGAAAAAAAAATATTGGAAATTGTACTGCAGTATAAGGTATACCACATCTATAGCTGTGAGTGAAATAATAATCTTAAATTGTATACCTCAAAAAGGGGAAAAAAGGGGAAAAAATCTTGCTCAGAATTTTACCCACCAATAAAATATGGATCTAATCTGAGACCTTAAATATGTGACAAATTGTTTTTATCCAATAACTAATAATATTGTAATAATTTATTTGTTCATAAGTTTTGTAAGTTTCAATATGAAACTAAAAATTGTTCTACCATATCCACTCCATATCATAATATTGTTTAATAAAATTACTTGTGTGTAACTAACTTCCAAATAGTATCCCGATTGGAGCTGCCATCATACATCAATATGTATACAACAAACCCTCAAGCTGTTAGTATCTTGCAAGCTGCGATGTTTTAATTTATGTATTTCTATATGTAGACTTAGTGCTATGTTGCACTTATTACTGTAGTTCTGTTTTTTAAATAAGGTAGTGTTAGTTCCTCTTGATGTTATCTAAATATTATTAGTGATGTTTTCCGCTATTTCTTGAATTTGTGACAGATGACCAACCTATAAAATTCTTGAATTTGTGACAGATGACCAACCTATAAAATGTGGTGGTCGTACAGTCATCCGAAACTGGACATTATTCAGTAAATAAGCCTTTTGCGATCTTGGCGTTTCAGTTTTTTAGGCAAGGACCCTGAAAACCAGACACCGTGTGAAAAATTATTTTATTACAGATGTAATAAATTCACATGTAGCAGAAAACATGTGGTTGTTTATTTTAGTTCTAGCATAGTGGCAACCATCTGTAATTTATAATCTGACAATGGACAAGTAGTACCTCTGGTTTCTGTTTTTCAAATTATAACAAAACCCATCAAATGGTTTACTTTGTGTCCATATACTACATATGTCTTTTATGTGACCATACATAATATACTTTTATATATTTTCACATTTTTCGACCAGATTAACCACTCTCTATTATAATTTGCTTTGTTGCATATTGAAAGCAATTGTTGTATAACTTTTGTTAGAACTGATACCAATTGGCCAACACTTGAATTAGAAGGTGGAGCTTCCAGTATTTAAAGGTTTACTGCACCTACTTCTGCAGCGGTCAACATTACACAATTAGGCAGTTCCAGCTAAAAACAAATGGTGGCCAACATTATGGGTTTATTTCAGTCTTACTTTTAAATATGCACTTTAGAAATAATGAATCCCTCTAATATCGTTTTATGTATAAGTACAGTTGTGGTCTGATAATGGTCATGTAAGTGATCAAAACCAGTTACCTGGGAAATAAATTATTTTTGATCTAGATTGCCTTGTTACATAAATTAATAATTATTGTAAGATCGCTGTTAATCCATAATGTTCACAAAAGAATTCTCAAAAAGATCAATCTTCGCTTTACTATTACTTCTGATATTTTCTCCACATTTTCATAAATACCTTTCTTGCTTTTTATTTTCCAACAATCCATAGCTTTTATCACAACCATCAGTTTTCTAATAATACATCTTTCAAGAACCTCTATTGTGTACAGCTTGTAGTTAATTGTTAAGCATTCACTTCCATATAAACGTTACAGTCTTACTACAGTGGTATAGCGTTTTAGTTTAGTTTTTCTTGATATGCACTTGTTATTGTTGATATTGTAGCCACACGCTCCTTAGATTGTACTGACTCATAAATCGATTGCAAACATTTGTGGTCCACATTGTTGTATAACTTCTCCAAGATTTTTAAATTGACTAATTTGCTCTATTTTACCTAGTTGTATTTCCATGTATTTTGGTGCATCTTTTACGTTTCTCATGATATCGTTTTTTTTTTTTTTTTTCAGCTAAAAGTTTGAGGCCAGTTCTGTTTGCTATGTTTTCCAGAAGATTTCCTGAAAGAATTGCAAAACCAACCATTAAGGCCAGGCAGTTTATCTTGATTCTATTTTTTCTCCTCAGGATTATTGATTGAATCTTGTGATTTTCTAGTTTAGAGGTCCACACCCTTATAATTTTTCTCAAAAACTTAGTGCAACACCAGATTTTATTTCAAATGTCTGAGATAGATCTCCCGTAAATTCAACTTAATGTATAGTATTTGTAAATGTTTCACGAATAATTTTTACTAATTTAGCTTTAACAAAAATGATTTTGTCTAGTGTCTCTCGGGCCACTGAATCAAACGCTTTTTTAATGTTATTTTAATTTTCTATGTTATCTGCAGTGTTCAGAGTGAATTTTATGTTCTAAAATTTAAAATTGTTCATGTGAAATACATTTGAAGCATGTCATTCATAAATATTGAACTTGGTATGAATCGGCTGGAAATTTTCATGAGGGTAGATAAATGAAAAGTCAGAATGAATATTTCTTATTGAATCATCATTATCGGCTGGTGAAAAAGCTTTGTCTAAAGTCAAGAAACGTTTTGTACATGTTGTGAATAGTTGGAAGTCCAGACAAAATGTGGACTTAAAACTGGATTTTATTTTATGATTTATTTAGCATCGGGTTTCTATTAGTTAATTAATCATTTCTACATGGGATACTATGCAAGTAACATTGAAGTGCATGGCAGACGGTTCATCTGACGACCTATATAGTATTTATCTCCCATTCCATTCTCGAATAGTGCGCGGGAAGAATGAACACTTGAATCTCTCCCTCCAATCTCTAATTTCTCGTATTTTATTCTGATGATCTTTTCTAACTATGTACGTGGTAGTCAACAATATATTCTCGCATTCGGAGGAGAATGTTGGCGATTAGAGTTTCATAAGTAGCCCATGCCGCAGCGATAAGCACCGTTGTTGTAATGATTTCCATCCCAGATCCTGTATCTTTTCTGTAAAGCTTTCTTCCCTGTATCGTGACAATACAAAACGAGCTGACCTTCTTTGAACTCTTTCCATATCCTCCGTCAAATCCCCTAATAAGGATCCCACACTGTGCAGCAATAGTCCAAAAAGGGGAAAAAGGCCGGACAAGCGTAGTGTATGCAGTTTATTTTGTAGTTGTGTTGCATCTTTAAAGGGTTCTGCCAATAAAACGTAGTCTCCGGTTCCCCTTTCCCACGACATTATCTACGAGTTCTTTCCATTGTAAGTCTGAAGTAACAGTAATGCCTAGGTATTTTGCGGAGTTTACGGCCTTCTCTTTTGATTGATTTATCTTGTACAACAAAGTTTAACGTATTTCTTTTCGTACTCAATATGGACGACTTCGCACTTCTCATTATTTAGAGTCAATTGCTAATTTTTACACCATAGTGATATCTTATTTAGATCGTTCTTCAGCTGGTTTTGACCTCCAGATGATTTTATTAGTCGGTAAATGACGGTATCATCTGCAAACAACCTAAGACAGCTGCTTAGATTTTCTCCCAAGTCGTTTAAGTAAATAAGAAACAGCAAAGGACTATAACGGTTTCCTGTGGAATGCCCTATATCACCTCTGTTTTAGTCGATGCCTTACCATCGATTACAAACTGTGTCCTCACTGATAGGAAACGCCTATCAAATCGCAAATTTGGGGCGATATACCGTAACCACGCAATTTGATTAAAAGTCGTTTGTGAGGTAGGGTGTCAAAAGCCTTCTGGAAATCAAGAATTACGGAATCAGTTTCAGATCACTTGCCGGTGGCACTCATCACTTCGTGTGAATAAAGAGCTAGTTGTGTTACGCGTGAACGATATTTTCTACATCTGAGTCTGCGTCAATAGATCATTCTGTTCGAGATAATTCATAATATTTAAATATGGGATTTGTTCCAAAAGCCTGCGGCATATTGACGTCACTGAAATAGGCATGTAGTTTACTGTGTTACTCCTACTGCCTTTCTTCAATATAGGTGTGACATTTGCAACTTTCCAGTCTTTTGGTACCGATCCTTCTTTGAATGAGTGGTTGTATATGGCTGTTAAGTAAGGAGCTATCGCTTCATCATAATCAAATAGAAATCTAATGTGTACACAGTCCGGACCAGAAGACTTGTTCTTATTAAGTGATATCTACTTCAACGATACTCATTCTGGCCTCTGTTTGTAATTCGAAATCTGGAATATTGGTTTCGTCTTCTTTGGTGGATGAGTTTCGAAAAGCTGTGTTTAGTAACTCTGCTTTAGTGGCAGGATCTCCATTACTATCAGGTAGTGAGGGTATTGTTTGTGGTTTTCTCCTAGTATATTTAACACACGACCAAAATCTCTTTGGGTTTTCAGTCAAATTACGAGAAAGTGTTTTGTTGTGAAAAGTATTGTAGGTATCTCACACTGAATTCTTCGCTAAATTTCGAGCTACTGTGTAGGATCCACAAACCCGGGGATTTTGTGTTTGTTTAAATTTAGCATGCCTTTTTCGTTGATTTTGCAACATTGTCCTGATCTGTTTTATACACCTTGTTTTATAAATTTATTTGTTATAAAACTGATAATTGCTATCGATACCACTTCTTTGAACTGGAGCCACATCTGATCTGTCTTTCAAGAAGCAATGTATTGTATTTCCATCTGCTTTCCTGAACAAATATATTTTTCGACTATTTTTGGTAACTATGGTACTTTCAATATTCCATCTCGCTACGACACCTCTGTGTTCACTAATACCTAAATCCGTTTTGATGCTTATTATGAGTTCAGGATTATTTGTTGCTAAGAGATCAAGTGTGTTTTGGCATGCATTTACAATTCTAGTTGGCTCATGAATTGTTCAAAGTAATTCGCAGAGAATGCGTTGAGTACGATTTCGCACGATGTTTCATGTGTACCTCCTAATTTGAAAATATAATTTCGCCGACAGATTGAGGGTAAATTAAAATCACTGCCTAGTATTGTTGTTTGAACACAGATCTTTTGCAATATCTTCTGCTGAACTTGTTTCCGGCCCAAGCCAACTTTCGCTACCTATAATGATAGATGTTTCGGTGCTTCCTATTAAAGCTTGGAGTCCTGGTACTTTCCTGACACAGCTAAGACAATTTACAACTGTCATACCGACAGTTCCTACATCTATATTTCTCCTGTAATTGAACTGGACCCTTCGAGAAAGCCCAATTAATGTTTCCCCTGCCCTCAACCCTAAAAACAGCCCAGTCCAAGCCACACAGCTCCCGCTACTCATGTAGCAGCTTTCTGCGTGTTGTGGACTCCTTAAATATTCAGCGGAACCCGGAACCCCTAGCACCCGATGACGTAAGTCGAGGAATCTTCAGCCCACACGGTCGCAGAACCGTTTGAGCCTCTGATTCAGATCCTCCACTCGGTTTTGTACCAGATGTCCACAGTCGGTCCTGTCAACTATGCTGCAGATGGTGAGCTCTGCTTTCATCTTGCATGCAAGACTGGCAGTATTTACCACTTGAGATAGCCTCCCAAATCCTGAGAGGATTTCTTCAGATCCAAAGCGTCACACATCATTTGTACTGACGTGAGTCACCTCATGCACCCCGTACCCTTCATGACTTCCGAGAGGACCCGTTCCACATCTGGAATGACTGCACCCGGTATACACACAGAGTGCACGTTGGCTTTCTTCCCCTCTTTCGCAGTCATCTCTCTAAGGCCCCCCATTACCCACCTAACATTGGAGCTCCCAACAATTTGCAAACCCACCCTCTGTGAAAGCCCGGATCTTGCAGGGTGCGTGGTGACTTAAGGATGAGCCACACCATCCGCCTCAAGAACGTTGTCCAGAACAGATATCTCATCAAACCTGTTCGCAAGACGAACCGGGGACGCTTCACAATTGGTGCCCCGGAATGTCTTGCGCCGCCTGCCATGCAGTGGAACAACCTCTCACGCGGCCACGTGTGGTATGTCTGTCTCATTGCTGGCAGTATCAGGGCATGTCGCTGTCGCAGGCCGATCGGTGGAGACGACGGGAGTCTGGTCGGTCCCCACTACCGGCCTACAACAACGAAGCTCCTCGATCGCAGCCTCCAACTGTGCAGCCGAGGTTAACACAGCTGGGAGCGAAGTCTCACCAGCTCAGACTGCATCCGCACTCAGCAGTCACAGTCCCTATTCATGTCAAAACACACTTGATCTCTTAGCAACAAATAATCCTGAGCTCATAATAAGCATCAAAACGGATATATTTATTAGTGAACACAGAGCTGTCGTAACGAGATTGAATACTGAAAGTCCCAAAGTTATCAAAAGGATGCACTCAAAGGAAGACTACACTGTTTCCAAAAACAATAATTTGATTCTAATATTAAATAAATGTGACAATTATTGAAGTATGTGGGACAAAATGTCAATTAGTTAGAAACTACGATGTGTATACACCTTACTGCTGAACATCTAAAACGTCCCTATATGTAATCGGATTTAGTTAGTGATTATTCCATGTGCCATTCTTCTTTAGCGATGATGTCCCGCAAACGAGTAGCGTTCTGCATGTGTCGAAATATCGATGCGGTCGATGACCTCCTTGAATTGCTCTGTTAGCTCAACAATGGTTTTGGGGTCATTCCTGTACAGGTTGTGTTTTATATAGGCCCACAAAAAGGAGTCGTATGAGTTCAGGTTCCTAAAATATGGCGGCCAATCGAGGCAAACGCTAGGATCCTCTGGGTACCCTAGTGCCGGAATGTGCTCTTCAAACGCTCCTTCACGGCATCAACTATTCTCCAGATTCGAGAAGCTCGAGCTTTTGCATTAGCAACATCTTATCGAATTCAGGGTCACTTTGGAAAACTGGATGGAATCCTCTTCCAACCATTTAACACACCTTTCGGTAGACACTTTTCCTTTAATGAATGCCGCACCATATATTCCCTGAGTGGAAACTGGAAACACTCAATCACACATTGATGATGAAGATGTTTCCTAATTGCGAAATGCGAATTCTCTGTCAACCAAATGTTCCAATTTTGTTTATTGACGAACCTATCAAAATTGTGAAAACAAAAAACCATATTACCATCAAAGTCCTGTTCATCAATACTGTAGAGAATGAAGTAGGCGAAAGACGACAGCTCTGCCATAACCCTGGGGTTTAATGACTAACAGATTTAAATTTTAAATGCGAAGAGATGCACCCCTTCAACTATTTGTAACCGTGTCACGCGGTAGATTTCCACCCGTTATGCAGTTCGTCCGATTTCTTTCCTAGAGCTGGTTTGAAACACAGCGCATGTCTCCTCGATGATTTCAGGCGTTTCACTCCATTTGGACGACCGACAATGCCACAACTGTTATCACACTACCAATTGCATCAAACTCTTGGATCAAATTTACCGGTTGTCTTCAGCTTGAGATCGGTCGCAAACTTCCTTCGAGCCGCAGTGGTGACGTTATTGCTCGTACAGTAGACCTTCACAACGTCTATTCCCTCAGGCAAGCTGTACCGTGATTTTTTTCACGTACAAATGACTGACTACAAAAAGTCTTTTGTTTATGCTCATACTAATTCCCACCATGGCCAGGGTGAACTGTGCAATTTGAACGTCCTAACGCCACGTTCAATCTTTATGACAGTTTTATTTCATATAATTCAAAAGTGTCACCCTGTAAGTATAGAAAAATAATCGAAAGGATAGCGATTGTTTAAGTTTTCTTTAAAAAATTTTAAACCTTGTAATGCGCAACACCTGTTGACTATAAAATCTAATCAACTATGGTAGAAAAAAAATGGAACCAGAATTAAAAACGACTTTATCACAGCATAACAAAATGCTTGTACGTCCTGGTCAGAGTAAGGGTGTAAAGGAGGAGAACTACTTTGTCGACTTCATTTAAAACTTCCGGGCTCATAAGCCGTGGTCAATTTGTAAAACTTTCCCCTAACGTTTCATCTTCGGCTGCGGAAGACATCTTCAGAGGTAGAACGGTCGACCACGGCTTATGAGCCCGGAAGTTTTAAATGAAGTTGACGCCGGCCGTGAAAGCCTACATTGTATGATACTTCGTCGACGTTTGGCAGTTACAAAAGCTTTTAAGTGAAAACTTTTGGCACATTCGCACTTTCTAACCAGTCCAATCAAGTGATTTCTCGAGCAGGATAGATCTGTAATACTATCCCTGAGTGAGAATGCTTGCATCGTATCCTTCAGTAGCACGCAGTGTCATTCGTCCCGATACGAGAAATACCGTGCTGGATGACATTCTGCCATGTGTCGTGTTATACAACTTGACATTATGGATTGTGTTGTTTTACAGATGCGTGAATATGTGAAGCTTATTTTACCCAAACGTTTGCGAAGCTACGATGTAAGTCGAGAGGTTAAGTCTCCTCCGTCCTTGACTATGGCCAGAAAATAATTGTGACAGGAGCAGTTTTTAGTCTGGTATAAATATGAAATGTCACACTACGCAAAATTAGCATTTCGAAATGGCGCCCCACCCCCTCCCACCCGAAAAGTAATGCTTTGAGAGACGACGTTGTTACGCAATATTGAATTGTTCATTGGAATACTTCAAACGATATTTTATGAATGTTTTAACAACAACTGTAAGGCCAATCTTACATTAGTGACCAGTATTAGTTTCCTTTGAACATTGAAAATTGTGTACAGGTCGCGGGCATCAACTGTCAGTAAATTTGAATGGTACGCATATTTAGTAGTCGCACGCCTCCCATCAGTGGTTGGTTGATATAGTTTTTATAGTGGCAGGCACTTCATCGTAGCCAGTTAGCACGAAAGTTTGTAAATTGTTTACCAACATATTCCTTCTCAATCTACATCTACATACATACTCCGCAATTCACCATAAGGTGCGTGACGGAGGGTACACTGTACCACTACTAGGCATTTCCTTTCCTATTCCCCTCCCAAATTGAACGAGGAAAAAAAAAATGCCTATATGCCTCCGTACGATCCCTAATTTCTCTTATCTTGTCTTTGTGATCTTTACGCGAAATGTAAGTAGGCGGCAGCAAGATCGTACTACTCTCAGCTTCAAATTCCGGTCCTCTAAATTTACTTAACAGAAATTCACGAAAAAAACGTCGTCTTTCTTCCAGCGAATCCAATTGAGTTGCCGGAGCATTTTCGTGACCCTCGCGCATTGGTCGAACCTACCGGTAACAAATCTAGCTGCTCGCCTCTGAACCGCCTCTATGTCTTCCTTCAAACTGATCTGCTGCGGGTCCCACACACTTGAGCAATACTCAAGACGTGGTCGTACAAGCGTTTTATACGCGGTCTCCTTTACAGGTGAAGTACATCTTCCCAAAATTCTCCCAATAAGCCGAAGTCGGCTGTCCGCCTTACTCACAACTGTCCTTACATGCTCGTTCCATTTCATAACGCTCTGCAATGTTACGCCTAGATATTAGAATGACGCGACAGCATCAAGAAGCTCACTACTAATGCTGTATTCGAACATGATGGGATTTTTTTTTCTACTACATTTTTCTACATTGAGAGCTAGCTGCCAATCTTCGCACCAACTAGAAATTTTGTCCATGTCATGCTGTATGCTATTACAGTCAGTTACAGACGACACCCTCCCATACACCACAGCATCATGAGCAAATAGCCGCAAATTACAACTTACTCTGTCCATCAGATCATTTATATAGATAGAAAATAATAGCGGTCCTATCACTCTCCCCTGGGGCTCGCCTGATGATACACTCGTCTGTGATGAACACTCGCCGTCGAGAACAACGTACTGCGTTCTATTACTTAGGAAGTCTTCCAGCCAGTCACAAATCTGTGAACCTATTCCATAAGATCGTATCTTCGTAACAGTCTGCAGTGCGGCACCGCGTCGAACGCCTTTTTGAAGTCGAGAAAAACACAATCCGCATGTTGCTCTTCGTGCATGGCTCGCAAGATGTCATGTGAGAAAAGGGCAAGCTGAGTTTCACATGAACGATGTTTCCTAAACCCGTGCTGATTGATGGAAAGAAGCTTTTCCGTTTCAAGGAAATTTATTATATTCGAACTGAGAATATGCTCCAAAATTCTACATGAAACTTATGTCAACGATATTGGCCTGTAATTGTATGAGTCAGTTCTCTTTCCTTTCTTATACACGGGAGTCACCTGCGCTTTTTTCCAATCACTAGGATCTTTGCGCTGAATTAAAGATTCGCTATAAATGCAAGCTAAGTAGGGGGCCAACGGCGCAGAATAGTCTTTGTAAAACCGAACTGGTATTCCATCCGGACCAGCAGACTTTTTCGTATTTAGCTCTCTCAGCTGCTTCTCTACACCGGAAATACCTATTGCTATGTCCCCCATTTCGGAATTAGTACGTTGATCAAATGAGGGTACATTTGTGCGGTCCTCCTGCGTGAATGATTTCTTAAAGGTTAAATTTAGAACTTCAGCTTTCCGTTTGCTTTCTTCTATTACTGCCCCGGAATGATCAACGAGTGACTGGACAGTGGGCTTTGACCTGCTTATCGATTTTTATGAATGAATCATCATTCATATCACTGGTAACGAGATTCAACTCCCTACAGTGGTTCCTTAGTACCTGAAAAATTTGACGGATTGTAAATGTATTATTTTCGTTTAATTATATTACAAATTAACACTTCTGGGATAATTTCTTCATTTGTAAAAAAGTTCAAATGTCAAGGTTATGGGAATTGACTGCAGGGTCACCAGTCCCTAAACTTACAAACTACTTACGAACTAACTTATACTAAATACAGCACAAACATCCATGCCCGAGGCAGGATTCGAACCTCCGACGCGGGAGGCCGCGCGATCCGCAACGTGGGGCTCCAGACCGCTCGGCTACTCCCGCGCAGCTCTTCATTTGTAGTCGGAAGCGTATATTATTGTAAAATTTCATGATTGATGACCAAATGGGCGCTACAAGTTTTGATGTGTGAGTTTATATCAAAATACGTGACCTTTTCACCGCATTGACCGGGAAGGTTAATGTGATTACTTTTGTACGGAGTCGTAGATCTCAGAACCTGGTATGAATTTCAACCTAATACCTCTAGCTGTTCCTCAGACAAAGTTTTTATAACACTTGCACATACACAGAAAAAACGGACATCAAAGTAATTATAGCACAATTAGCGTAGACCGGTTTCACTATCGGCAAATATCTTACAGGGTGTATAAAACAGCATAGTGAATTCTTTCGGATACTGATCTTCCTAAGTGCATTTTTATGACTCAAAATAATTTAACTGTTTCTATGAGGTTTCCGTTTTTATCTCTGAGATAGGGAAACACCATAATACTATCGGATTGTGTATGTTAGTCGTTCTCTCCTAAACAACATTGTCTACTGATCTTAGATACAGAAACAAGAAAACAAGTGATTAAATTAATTGTTACCTACGTCGACAAGTTTGTAGCAATCTTTTTATTAATTTTATTTTATATTTGAACAAATTCCTGAGGAATGTACAGGATCAATAATGTTTACAAGTACTTTTAGTTGGACGTGGTATTTTCATTAAAGAAGTTAGAATTTCAACATCTAGAATTGTCATAAAATGCTGTATACACTGTAACGTATTTAACACATAACTTAGGTCTGTAATTCCATTCAATCTTCGAAGAAAGTCATGCTAAAATTATATATGAGATGCGTGTTATTGTCAAAGAGAGCTTAAACATGTCAGGTTCATAGATTCAAGTAGGATTTTCTTTCATCTTTGTTCCTATGTAATAAATTTACATGTAACTGAAGCCATTCGTTACCCTAGTTTTATGTCATTCGTCAGTCAATATCTGTGCTCCTATATATACTGTCGCTCCACAAGGACTACATATTCCTCTTTATTAAATTTAAAGCCTATTCTTACTCTTACTGTTTGTATATACTAGCCAATATCTATTTATGATATAACAGTACTCCTTGTATCATCAATTATTTTCGGCATCTGTTCAAACGATTGTCATCCCTTGAGGTTTGTACCCTATACAACTCCCTCTGGTAATATTGGTGTTATTCCCTGATGCTTTATAGGTAAATGCATGTCATATGGTCTTGTGTCTTACTCTTGCCAATGTTTTCCATACGTTTTTTTTTTTTTTTTTTTTTTTTTTTTTTTTTTTTTTTTTTTTTTTTTTTTTTGTCAATTCTGCCTCATCATTCGTTATCCGTCCTGATTTTCAAAATACTACTGTATCACTCCATCGGAAAGGCGAACCAAAGACTGCGTTTTATTGGAAGAACCCTTGAAGGATGCAACAGAACTAAAACAAAATTGCATACACTAAGCTTGTCTGTCCTCCTTTTTGGAGTATTGCTGTCCATTGTGGGATCCTTATCAGGTGGGTTTGGCGGAGGATATCGAAAGAGTCCAAAGAAGAGCAGCTCCTTTCGTATTTTCACGATACAGGGGAGACGGCGTTACGGAAATGATACAGGATCTGGGATGGGAATAATTACAACGGCGCTTATCGCTGCGGCATAGGCTACTTACGAAACTGCAATCGCCAATATTCTCCACGAATGCGAAAATATGTTGTTGACTCCCTTTTACATAGGTACAAATGACCATCAGAATAAAATACGAGAAATCAGAGCTCGAACAGTTATATTCAGGTGTTCTTTCTTCCCGCGCATTATTCGAGAATGGAATGGGAGATAAATAGTATACCGGTGGTTGCATAAACCCTCTGCAAGGCACTTAAATGTGATTTGCAGAGTATCTCATGTAGATGTAGATTTCGATTATCTTCGGTTCCGGTTTTCTCACTGTTCATGCTCCATTTCTCAGATTTAGATCAATGTTTATTAACCGTACTATTCATTGCAATTTAAAATATCAAAATGTTAGTCTCAAGTTTTTGATTAAAAAAAAAAATAAATAAATAAAAAAAAATTCATGAACTTTATTATCATTTTAAACTGGTACCATTTTACAATGTGAACGAAGTATTGGTCATGTAAATGGATACTTCCTCCTTTCTCCTTTACTGAGGAGTCTAGCAGTATATTGCTCCCTCCTACGTATATCTCGCGAAGAGATCGTGAGGATAAAATCAGAGAGACTTCTTTCCGCGATCAATACGTGACTGGAATAGGAGGGAAAATCGATAGTGGTACTAAAGGTACCCTCCGCCACACGCCGTCGGGTGGCTTGCGGAGTATGGTTGTAGATGTAGATGTAGATGTGACAGCACAACATGCAGAATCGTTATCACAATAAGTCATATAAAAGTAAATCTAAAATAATAAAGCAGAGCCCCACTCCACAAAATGACAAAATAAAATGGACATCAACGGACAAACCGGTACCAAAGAGAACGAGATACCATTACGTTAAAATAAAAACTCCGCCGGTGTCACATTCTCTCGCAGTGCTGTCGTTGTTTAATTCTATCTGGCGACTGCAGAGAATCCCGCTGACGTCAAGCTGTCGATAGCGCTCCGGCGTGGCCATTTAGTCATAACAAGAAACGAAACCGGAAGACGCTGCCGAGGGCACGAACAAAAGGCGTGCTGTCATTACTAGAGGACACGGGACGTCCAGTCTCTTTTTCTTTTTGCTATCGGTCTCGGACGCGTGGCGTCGCCGGAGGTTCGCGGAATTCCGGAGGACGCGTAACCTCGTCTTCAGTAACGAGCGGCGGAAATAAAAACTGGAAGCGGCGGCAGTGGAGGCGCGTGAGCAGCCTGCAACCACCGCCACCGCGCAGGCGCGGAAATCACTGACACTCTAACGACCCACCCCTTGTCACCCACTGGCATTCCCATGTCTCACACGGCCAATAACAGATAACCACTCTTCAAACCTACTTTATAAAAATCCACGTTTTGTAACACTACAGGGGAAAAATATCTTATTTATACAGGGTTCGAATCCCCCTCGGCCATGGATATTTGTGCCGTCTTTAGTATTAGCTAGTTCATAAGTAGTTTGCAAGTTTAGGGACTGATGACCCCGTAGTTAAGTCTCATAAGCTATACAAACATTTGAAATTTGTACTGTGATACAATTTAAAAGCTACATTCAACTATATATGTGTATACTGTCTGTAAAAATTCCTGTCGCTACAATTTGTAGTGTTCATATTATACATTGTAACGACATACCGAGGGCCGTAGTTTTACTCCATAAACAGCGAAAAAGTAGTAAGCGAGAAACTTTTTTCCTTTCATCATTTTACTATGGTTGCCAGCGAGAAAAAGTTTAGTAAAGGTTTGAAATTATGTTTAAAGTTTGTTGCAAGTCGCTAAGTACTTCCATTCTCATACAGTGTATTTCGAAAGTCTCGCCGCATTATATGGCATTCTTTGCGGTTTCTATTGGTTATGACGTAATATCTTTTGATCCAATTGCCGTATGTGATTCTTAACCATGCAGCAATTGTTACCTCACGGTAAGGAATGTGTGTACCAAATTTGGTTGAAATCGGTCCAATGGTTTAGGAGAAAATGAGCTTCATTGTAGCAAAATGCAGCAATTTGTCGAGAATCTCATTGTTTATGACGTCATATCTCGTGAACTATATATCGTATGTGAGTTTTACACTTACGGCGACCGTCCTCATGGATTGAAGCTTACGTGTATAACATTTCATAAAGATTGTAACAAATCTGTAGATTTGTATGCAACGCGTATAAACATACGGACGCTCTGCTTTATATATTAGATTTTTCTTAGTGTTTTAACACAAAAATGATAAATAGAATTGGTTTTGATGAAAGAATTTATATTTGAGAATAATTATGCCCAAACAGCAATGTTTTACATAGTTTGCGTCTAATGACAAGCTGCTATATTAACTCTGCACTGGCATCAATTGACTAATCTGGTAACTATCACTCAGAGCCTCTGAAACAGCGTCTCTGGAGTTGTTGTTGTTGTTGTGGCCTTAAGCCCGAAGACTGGTTTGATGCAGCTCTCCACCCTACTCTATCCTGGGCAAGCCTCCTCATCTCCTCATAAGAACGGCAACCTACACCCATTTGAATTTGCTTACTTTATTCATGTCTAGGTCTCCCCACACACTTCCCTCCAATGCTAAATTTACGATTCCCCGATGTCTAAGAATGTGTCCTACCAAGCGATCCCTTCTTTTAGTCAGGGTATGCCAAAAATTCCTTTTCTCACCAATTCTGTTCAGTACCTCTTCATTAGTTATGCGATCTACCCATCTAATCTTCAGCATTCTTCTGTAGCACCACATTTCAAAAGCCTCTATTCTCTTCCTTTCCGCACTGCTTATCGTCCATGTTTCACTCCCGTTTTGTAACACTACAGGTCAAAAACATCTTATTTGTTTGCATAGCTTATAGGACTTAACTACGGGGTCATCAGTCCCTAAACTTACAAACTACTTATGAATTAGCTAAGACTAAGGACGACACAAATATCCATGCCCGAGGTGGGATTCGAACCCTCGACCGTAGTGGCCGTGCGGACCGTGACTAGCGCGCCGCAGAGCGTTCGACAACCACGGCCGGCATCTTCTTATTTATACAGGGTGTTTCACTGTGTTTGCCTCTGTAACTTATAAAATAAAAGGCGACGGGAAAAATTTATGCGGTAGGTCAACACAAAAAGTTACACTTTCTGTGGAGCTATGAAAATAATTTATTGTATCATTTTCCAAAGAGTTACACCACAAAGATATAATGTTTTAAATGGAACAATAGTTTTTTTCTATCGTGTATTGGATTCGTTTAAACCAGCTGCGTCCAAATCAATTTAAACTACATTCCTATCACTGTTAGTTTGGGAGCTACAACCCTTCAAAGTTACGGGGATGGAGGTTGCGATAGCGTAGCTGATTGGCCGAGTGGCTATCCCCTGGGGCACGGCCCACTGTCTCATGACCACCAGTCAGTCAGCTACGCTGTCGTATCCTCCGCCCCCTAAACTTTGGAGGGCTGTAGCTCCCAAACTAACAGTGATAGGAATGAAGTTTAAATTGATTTGGACGCAGATGGTTTCAACGAAACCAATGCACGATAGAAAAAACTATTGTTCCATTTAAAAAATTATATCTCTGTGCTGTAACTCTTTGGAAAATGATACAATAAACTATGTTCATAGCACCGCAGAAAGTGTAACATTTCTTGTGTCGACTTACCGCATTAAAATTGCCCGTCACCTTTTATTTTATAAGTTACAGAGGCAAACACACTTAATGAAACACCCTGTATATTGGGTAGATTATATAATTTGAATTTTTATTGAGTTGAGGTTCAACAGCCGTAAGATATTTGAGGAAAAGCATACTGTAAACCATCAGCTGTTTATTATTTTTCCCAAACATCTACCGGTTTCGGTTATAAACCATCTTCACGGAAGAGAACTAGACAGACTGATTAAACAGGTGCGTTATATGCCTCCTTATTAATACTGGCATGCATGTCACACAATAAAAATAAATAAGACGTCACTAGGCATGATGCCTAGTGACGTGTTATTTAATTTTAGTGTGACACAAAAGCTAAAAATGTAGGTTTACCTTTCCTTAATCTATCTTCTAAGATAAGTAGTAAAGTGAGTATTGCCTACCGTGTTCCTAAGTTCCTCCTGAATCCAAATTGATCTTCCCGGAGGTCAGCTTCTACGAGATTTTCCATTCTCTTGTAGATAATTCGTGTTAAAATTTGGCAACTATGACTTATCAAACTGACGATTCTGTAATTTTCACACCTGTCTGCGCCTGATTTCTTTGTAATCGGGATTATTACATTTTTCTTAAATTCTGAGGGTATTTCGCCTGTATTTCTATCGATGCTTAATCTGCGTAATGTCTGTAAAAATACCTTCTTTGCTCAATCACTTATGAAATCAGTTTTCATTTTACAGTTTTCTCAGTGTCTTAACGCAAAAATGTTAGTTACAATTGATTTTGATGGAATAATTTATAGTTGTGAATAATTATGTCCAAACATCACTGTTTTCCATAGTTTGTATCTAATGATAAGCTGCTGTATTAACTCTGCACTGCCATCTAGTGACTAATCTGGTAACTATCACACAGAGCCTCTTAAACAGCGTCTCTGGAGTATGTTCGTTAATTCGAAAATGTTTCCTAGCATACTGGACGTATTAGTGACGTGTATTTTAAAATATAAGATGAAACAAGCAAGTTTTTGAAACTAAGCACTCTCCATAAACATCAACAAGCTTGTGTTATTTGATGTAAATTCTATGTATATAACATTAAGCATATAAGATTTTTTGTAAATATTTTATATGCAGTTGTTACATTCCTCACTGTATATTTGTAGAGCACTTGATGATGGCAGCTAAAACTGGTAGTGCAAAGATTTAAAAAAAAAAAAATCTATCTTTGGTGTAATTTTTCCATCAATGTTTTAGCTGATACGTGCACTAGGGTGAAAATTAAATGTAATACAAAACATGCATTCAAAACGAAAAGTATTCTGATGCAAGGGAAAAAGTGGTTTTGGCGGGTGAAATGTAACAGGACTGTGTGTGTGGCAGCAGAGTATCGTGTTATGAGATAAACGTGTTACATATCAGTTGAAGTATACAGTTGAAGTCTTCACCGAGAGCAGACCTATGGATGTGGTGCTCTTTATTGATGAAAATCGCCTCGGATGTGACTTAGAGGAACAACCATGCGTGTGGCGAATTCATTTGATCTCGCATTGGTAAAAGTCCGGCAACAAGAAGAGAAATATGATGAGCTTGTTACTATCAAGAGGCACAGTGTAAAGTTGCTGCCAAGCCATCTGCGCCACAGCCTACCGCCGCTGCCACCTGCGGTTGCACAAATACTAATTTGTATGTGCACGGTTCAGAAGACAGTTATACCTCTGAAGTTTAATAAGAATCATTTCAATCTTTACTACGAAATTCTTCACCCTGATTGTATATACGTCATTTTCCTGGACAGGATCCTTATCCCACTAAAACAACTAAAAAGCCGATTATCCTGCACTGTTGAGATTATTCAGTCCTTTAATAAATGTTAGGAAGTGTGGTGATTCTTAATGTGATAAAATCAAGTGGTGATCACAAAATACAAATATTTTATTAGCACCGACTTAATAAATTCTAAATATGAACTATATCATAAACAATTGAATTTGTTGAATTAAATACATAAACGTTAACGGAACTGAAATAATTTTGTGTCATTATATTTTCATTGTACCTTTTCATAATTAGAAATTAACAGATTTTGATAGAGTTTTGTTAATCAGTATAAAACTACACAAAATAAGATGTAAAAGATTAGTTGCTTTAACTGATGTAATAACAGATTTGGATACAGTTAAGTGTTCTTGATTTAGAGAAGCCACTCATATTTAACGTCTGTCGAATATCTTATACTAGAAATGCAAATTTGAATGGTATAGTTTTTTATGTTTGTTCAATGCTAAAAGTATTTAATGTTTCATTTTCTGATGGTATTGAGGATTAAAGAAAAAAAGTGATTGAATACCATAGTACGCAATAGTGAGATGCAGTTCATACCTTTATTAGTTAATTACTAAAACTTTACTAATTATAATCTAATTGAAAAATTTACGTACTGAAGCTTCTTTTCTTTTTATTTCTATGTACTATAATAACTTTGCTAAACGAAACCAAGTGCAACATATTAAGGTCATATTAGTTTATTCAAATCGCAGACGCTTGATACTTTTGCATAATTAGGCTGGCGACCGATTGTTTATTAACGCAGTTTTCTGAACCAATTATTATTCTTGTGCCAAAAGTAGGAAGTCTATGCAGGTTGATAATTCAGTGTCTGGTCTCTGTCAAAGTAAACTTAAACTCTGTGACTAATACTGATCTTAGATGCCTTATCTCTAGGTACTTTACTTGATCAATCAAATTCGCTGTTAAGTTTAACATTATATTTGTACCGTATTTTGGTGTAGACATGTTTTTAATTGAACCTTAAAAAACTAATCCTAGATGGAAAGAGGTTACGAATATGAAAGTAGCAAGAATGATTGCAGGTACTAATAGATGGGAACAATGGCAGGAGTGTGTCCATAATGAGGAAATCTAAGAAAACCTGGGAATGAACACCATAGATGAAGCGGTTAGAGCGAATAGACTGAAATGGTGGGGTCATGTTACACATATGGGAGAAGCAAGATTACCTAAGAGACTCATGAGCTCGGCAGCGGAGGGTAAGAGGAGTCGAGGTAGACCAAGAAGAAAGTACTTAGATTCGGTGCAGAATGATTTTGAAGTAAAAGACATAACATCAGGCGAGGCATAAATGTTAGCAATGAATAGGGGATCATGGAGGAATTTTATTAGAGGTACTACGCTCCAGACTGAACGCTGAAAGGTATAATTTGTCTCTAATGATGGTGATGATATAAATTTGCTATCTGAGTAGCACAACAGAACTACCCGTTCACAACAAATTAAAATCCCTCTGTGCCATCGCACAATACTGACATGTTTTCTAAATCTTTTTCTATATCGGGAAGCAGACTTTGGAACAATTTTCCTCAAAATATCAGAAAAATCAGGTCCCTCCCAAACTTCAAAAGACATCTAATGGCCCAGCAACTGCAACAATAGCCATCTCTCTGCAGATTACTCTAGCTAGTTCCCGCTACCCTTCAAACTTACCCCTCCGACCCCCTCTGTCGGCAATGTCTATCTATTTTCTATTCGTTTCTAAGAGCCTCTGTCAATGCCTTTTCTTTCTCCTTCTCTACCTTTGCCACTCTAAATTTACTTCAGTGTTTTAACGTATTTTATTCTAAACGCCCTGTAACACTTCATTATTACCATTAGTTTTATCATTATTATTTTATTATTAGTGTGATTTTTTGGTAATATCTTGTGTATGTGTTGTTTGCTGGTCAGATGTAAAAGAGTGTTTCGAGGCCCTAATCTGGTAGGGCTAAATAAGAAATAAATAAATGAAATATCACCTAATTTTCGTCAGTTTCGGCCTGAGATCAACTTCACTGTTTTCTGTATATCCATAGAGTAGATTTTTATTCTAAATTCTTTAAGAACCTGTAGCGATCATAGACATATATTACTAGACTGGCTAACTTGACTCTGTGACTGAAGCCTAACGCCGCCATCTTGCATCACCTCACGTCAAAAATGTTTCCGTATGATACTGCTATGATCTTCTATCGCGAAATGCCATCGTAAGCTTCATTAGTTCGTTCAAACATGCTCTACATTTGATCTAATACTTTCGTAATAGATGTATTGAACCCATTTATCGTAAAATCGTGTTTTGAGAAGAACGTGTTACATACAGTTGAAGTATACTGTTGTTATCGTAAAAACACTCACATTAATTCGTGTGATCCATGACAACTAGAACTGTGTATCGGTCACACTATTGCAAGAAAAGGCGAAGTTAATCGAAACTGGCAATAAATTAATAAAAACGTCTCATTAACGTACGTGTCAAAGCACAATGTAGATTTCGTAACAACACTCAAAAGAATAAAGATAGATGTTATCCACGACACATAGGACTTTCATTACGACCATATGACTGCAAGAAAAATCTAAGTTGTATGAAATTGATAACAAATGAATAGAAAGAGGAAATCAGTGCAACTCATTGCTGTATGTATCTCCCGTTAGCTGTAGGAAAAATTACAGCCACAAATAACACACTAACTAACCATTAAGTCAAAACTGTAAAGACGGCGTAGTTACGTTAGTTCATCCGTATTTTAACTACCAGGACTATTTCCTGTAATTAAACGCTGTCTATACGGGACGTGTGACACACACAATAAAATCGTCTCAGCTGCAGCGCTGCTTGCGATATACCATCGAACTACAAAGAAACGTTTACACGATACGCGTTTGTCAATTCGTCTGCTTCACGTGTCTACTTCGTTTGTTGTCAACTAAGAGCAAATGCATCGCCCAGTTAAAATCACTTTTCGAGGCCTCCAGATATAGTGTTATTATTGTCATTATTAAAACAGTTATTTGTGTTTTAGATTGCCTCTGTGAAACTATATTTCAATTTTTTCGTGCAGTTCATGGGAAACTACGTGGCTCACATGTGTAAACGCCTTCTTTAAAAAATATTCCCAGGCCGCGCGGTTCGAGGCACATATGCGTACGACGAACAAGCTATGAAAGTCTGTCTATACATAGACCTTTCACTGAGATAAAGCTTCCAATAATGCTCACTAAAAACAAACTTTACATCTGCAGCACGTTTCAGGAGAAACAGAAAATACTTTAGAAGATAGTAATAAAGACGAGCTGCAACACAAAAGCTATATAACATATTTCCAACAATTCCATATAACATTTGCACAATTTTAATTCTGTCTAGAGACACAGCTCTTCGTATGTAAACCAAACAGACTTGAAGCAAAGGCAAATTTGTATATTTTGACTGAGTCTTTCATGGTTTCTTCGTAGATCGTCATATTGACTTTTATTTTTAATAACCGGTTTTAGAATTACTTTAAAGGCGGAAGATGACCTTGTAAGCCTAAAACCGGATAACTAAGTGGAAAGGAACTTGTAAAAAATACACAAAATTGTACTTTGAAGTCAGTATAATGTTGTTCTACCAGAAACCGACGTAAAAATCAGTGAAAATGTCTTCAACTACATTTGCTATACGTTTGTATGAATATATTAACAGCTGTATCTCTGTACTCAATAAAAATTTTACACACGTTATATGGAATTTTTATTGCAATTCGTCTATATTATCACTACCTAAAATATTTACGACTGTTCTTGAGACAGCGAACAACTACGTTCCTCTGGACAAGACACAAGTAAACATTTCTCAAACTAATTCCTGACATAGTTCCGTTCGTCAGCTGGGTTCCCCACCCGTCGCCTGCGCATGCGCGAAGCACTTCCAAACGCTTGAGACAAGATCCATCGTATTCCGTCTACAAGCGATCGTACGTGTGTAATTGTGCAAGTGGGCGCGTCTACACGGTACACGGACGATATAACCGGTGCATCGCGGTTAATCTTGTAAGCTCTCACTTCCCATGTAGAAAGGGCTTCACACACACGACAGCTCACACGTTTATAGTATAAAAATATGGCGGCGAAATTTCAGTGACACCAATGGTAGGGGAGACCGGGGCACATTTTCCATAGGGGCAAGTTTTCCAACTCCCTTTAGTTTCGAAACAAACCGCTAGATGGTACCATGGCTGATACTGTAGGACGTAGCAACAAAGCACGCTTCATTTACGAAATTTTCAGTGTTGTACCAGCAGTCACAACGTGGGCAGGGCTGTTTTCGTCATTTTTGCAAATGTCAGTAAACTTTCACGTTTTTATTGAAACTTAAAATAAACATACTAGCGTCAAACGTATTATTTTGACATTGCATGCACTAAAAGTAGGTGTCTTTGTTCACGCAACTGTGCATTTGTTTTTTAAATCGCTTACACGGTTAGTCACGGACGTAGTGTCATAGTTCCGAATATGGTGACGGGGCACGTTTTCCCAGAGCATACGGGGCACATTTTCCTTATTGCTTTGAGTCTTAACGCCAAGTCTAAAGCAAATTAAAAGTGGGTACAGTGCACGAAATGGGCGCATGGAGACTGTACGAAAAGGAATGTTCCATTTTTTGTTTGCTTACATTGTGATTCAGACACTGAGTATGAGTTTTGTTAAAAAATGTCTGTAGTTGTGAAATATTTGAGCCACATATTTTGTAAATCCTTTCAGTAACATTTATTTTTATTTAATGAGACTACTTTTACTATCCTTCTTTTGTTATGTATTGTAAATGCATAATAAAAATACATATTCAGTGAATTCAAGATAATTTTCTCTGTTTTTACCAATTAAAGTATAGTTGGAAAATTTGCCCCTGTACATTTTACATAAGCTGGAAAACTTGCCCCGCATACGGGGCAAATTTTCCAACGCAACATGGTCAGACAAAATCATTTGTTGCCAAGAAGGATATTTACTATTTTCAAAAATATCTGTACAAGACTGTAGATAAAGGTATAGGAAATATAATGTTCCGCTGTTTACCTCAAAACCGATAAAAATAGAAAGTACAAAAATAAAAATGTAAAATGGTGGAAAACGTGCCCCGGTCTCCCCTACTGTATACTGCATTGCCAGTCTAATAATATTTGTCTGTGTTAGCAATACGCGCAGTTTTTCAAAGATAAACGCGGTGCTTGCAGTTTTAGATTCCATTCTCCTTTCAAAATAAACCTCTGCCCAGTTTCTTTTTTCGCTTTTCAGATTTCAACTACGACTTGTAAGGGCGTGTAAATAAGAGTTTCCTCGAAAATTTTATTGACTTATTCAAACAGGGACCAGTTTGACAACAAAACAATCACAGATAAAATTTTAAAACAGATTTCACCAAAGATATACCTTCTAAAGTAGTTTCGTATATCGTTGATGTAGATCTGAACTAAGCAATTTAAAATAAGGAGAGATGCCACTACTATGCAAAGCTTAGCTGCCAGTTCACCAGCTTGCGGAGCCAAGGAAATACTTTTTCATATTAAAGCACTGTGTGCCTTTTGCCCTTTTCTTGCGTTTAACTGGCTTATTACATGTTTGATGTGGTATACTTTCGTAGACATATAAAGACATTCCAGGTAGTTGAACTATGATTTATTAACGCAAAATCTCATTCGAAAAGTGTGGCATACATATCGTGATATTACCCAAATGCTTTAGGAATTTGTCAGCCTAGTAGTTCGCAGGAAATGCAGACCAAGATTTTTCCAATAATAGTAATACCAAGTTGTATTCTTTTCGTAAGATCTAAACTCAATAAACGATTTTTATGTAGTATACATACTGAAATTCTTTCTACAGGTCCCAAGTCATTAAATAATCGTACAAAAATTCTGTACCATCATGTATTCGAAATTTCAAGGGAACCTATATCTCGTAAAAATGAAAATTAGAAATCATTGAGGAAGAACACTGAAACAAATAAGAACTTTTAATTAATCTACAAAATTTCTGTGTAAATTAGCGTATGCCTCTTTTGTTCTGTTTGCACGTTCTAAGGTAATGGAGGTAACTTGTTCCATTTCCTTTTTAGAGAAAGTACCAATTTCAACTCAGAATGGAATGAATACACACTCGTCACCATAAATGTTATTGGCTTCACAATTTGGCGACAATGGCTTCACTTCTGTGTCGCTAAGGGCTCCTCTCACTATTCTAACCTCTTTAAAACAAACCGCTGTAAGCATATAATATAGTTGACCAACAAAAGTAACTGTCGATACAGTTTCAAATTTCAATACAAATAAACTGTAGAAAACCTTGTGGTGTGACAGAATACTTAACGATTTTCGATGGCAAACACACGATTCAGAGAGTATATACAGTCTAACTTTATTTTAAAAAATTATCGTATCCTGTAAATTTGAGATTATAACAACGCACGAAATTTGTATCAAACTATTTCAGATGATCTGAAACTGACAGGGTATCGTGGCGCAATTGCCATCATTTCAGACAAATGTTATTGTAACTGGAAATATATTGAGAAAAAAATAATTTCAACTATGGCACTTGTTCTTGGCTGTTTAATTAATATGTAACACCAATATTAGAGAAAAATGTTGGTATAAACACAAAAAAAGGATACACAATTGAGAAAAATAGATCGAAAATGTACCAAACTATGTACAATTTTGTTCACTTTCTGGTACAATTTTGATCACTGGTACCTTCCACATAAAAAGCACTTTTTCTCTCTGGAACCAACGCATAATTTGTGGTAGCAAACATTTCATTTTTGGCAGTTAATCCAGTCACCCTTAGTTACTGATTTTATGAGAGCGCGTGAGACTAAGTAACTTCACTTACCTCTTTATAGGAAAAAAAAACTTCTATCTCCTTAGCACAAAATGGTGTGGTGTTGGAAAAGACAGGAAGAACTGTTGGCTACAAAGCAACACAAAGGCAAAGGCTACCAACACTACGGGACTGACAAATGGCGCCAAACCTTACAATGATCGGAATATTGTACCTATATCGAATTTGTACGACCTACCCTATAGCCGAAATGCCATAGTATATATATATATAAAACCATAGCAGCGCTCGTGTAAAAATATATTTAATATTATGTCGTTAAATGTCTTTTACAGCGCTACAGAACCCAAAGATTACAAACAGTATCTTTACAGTTCCTTTTAGAATAATATGACAAAACGTAAATGAACTGGTTTAAATCTCAACCATATACTGATACGTGTAAAACGTTAACCTACGTATATAAAAACAAAGAATGTAATATTTCGGGACACCGTCTGAAGTTGCCTTGTAAATTACGTAAAATCCGTTTCGGTTATGCCTTAAAGCATTTTTCTTCCGAAACTGCTACAATTTAAGTGCTTCCATTCTTTGGGATGCTACGGCGTTCTAATACATATAAACCTCGTTCGACGGGACGAGGGCTGGGCGTTTCAGGGGGAGAGACGGGTAATATCGACTAAATCAGAGCATTCATTGGCGGATAGAGGACGCGGCAGTAAAAAAGGTACCCTGAATAACGGGAGCACTCTACTAAAGAATGGCCGATTGAGATCCTGGCTTGGAAAAAATGAACAGTGAATAATGTCAGTTCCCCTGCAGGTTGAGTCATAAAGTTGTGTGTGTTGGCGCAACTGGTGTTAAGTGCTGATTTAGTATTGTCTCATAGTGCTCAAAGGTCACTGGGATAAAATCTTGGTATTTGTCAATTCTGCCACGTAGAAGAATCTACGGAATCTGCATCGAATCAGTCATTAGATAATGATAAGAAATGTGTCAGCATCTTTGATAGAGTGTAGGTCGTTTCCTTTGAAATATCGCAAGATCTGATATTTTCCGAGCAGCTCTTACCGCTTATTGAAGGTATTTGTGATCTTATTCCCCAGTTTTCTTTTTACTGCATTCCTTGTTTCTATGAAACATTTCATTCATTTAATGACAAGAGGCCAGCGAAACGGTCTTGTGGGGCGTTCATAAACTGCATATTCTCACAAATAATAAAAAAAGTCATTTACTCAAGCTTGCGGCAGAATCCGAGTAGTAATAAGGACACCATTGTATTAGTTGCGGAGACGGCTCTTCGACTTAACGGTAAGGCTAGTTTACACGACGACACTGCGCTATTGGCCAGCGCGCATCTGCGGCAGGCGTTCGTGCAACTCGTTGGCGAAACTAAACAGTTTCGGCACCTTCCAACTTTGGTGAAACTGATTGCGTGGATTTTAGGTTATGTGATAACCAATATAGAACAAAACACAACACAAAGGGGGGAACGGAAGAAATAATTCGGATTTTGAACATATATGCGATGCATAAGTGTTTGTGCCATTTTAATGATGAAAATTTCAGAAATAAGTAGCGGCGTGTTAGTGCTCTTGAAGCAATTATTCGTGAATTAAATATCGATTGGTTGACGATTAGTGAATTCCAGAATAAAATACATTCAATTCCAAATACCTATACAAACGAACTATGGGAATTGTGGATTTGGGAACACGGTACAGGTACTGTAGAGACGAATATCTACTTGACAAGAAAAGTAATGCACTTTGTAATTTCAGTTCTGGTAACAATTCTTCGCGCATAACAGCATCTTGTTTCTTTATTGCATTACTAACTCTGTTTAAAGGAACGTAAACTGCTCTGGTGACATTCTGAGTTGATTAAAATAACTTCTATGGTCCTGGATCACAATTTCTTTCAGCAAGGTCGCTAAGCAACCGAGCTGACGTCTTTTTTTAATCCAGTCACAAACCCAAACACGTTTCTTATTCTTTTTATGTTTAGTGTTTTGCAGCGTCTTCACAATGAGAAGCAATAGCTTCGCCACAACTTTTACAGCTACCAAAACTTTCATTCTACGGCACTTACAAAACAACGAAACTGAAGTGTATATTATTGGCGCTGTGCCTACAGACATACACGAAACCAGGTGCGCGCAACTCATTTAATGAAAAGAGTGTCGGAACATAGTGTCGCCGTGTAGACTAGCCTGTATGGCTGAGTCAAACGTGTGACTCTTTGAACCAGAAGACGCTACTGCTATACTTAACGCTTTATTCAAAGGCATAACAAATTTATAAATTAAAACGTAGTTTCATTTAAGTCAGCGAAGGTCAAGTTGGAGCGCTTTACGACGTGTGCCAAATTTTTCTCACAGCACTCATGTTGCTTAAGCTGTCGGTGCACGGAGCATGTATCTGAACTAATGTGGCCAACGTGGCGAGTTTTTGACGTGACAACGTGGGAACCGCACGTTGGCAAGGCTTTTCCAACGTGTGGGGCAGTATCAAGGTCAAGCATGCCAGATTTTCTCAACAAGCGTCTTAAGGATCACCAATAAGGTGGGAGAACGCCGACGACGACACACCACGTGGCTCTCCGGGGAGGGGGTCAGCTCTTTCCGGTAGAGAGACGAAGACGCCATGTTGGCCGTCGTATTTCGTGGTTTTTATGTATATAACTTAGATCTTACGACGTGTGCCAAATTTTTCTCACAGCACTCATGTTGCTTAAGCTGTCGGTGCACGGAGCATGTATCTGAACTAATGTGGCCAACGTGGCGAGTTTTTGACGTGACAACGTGGGAACCGCACGTTGGCAAGGCTTTTCCAACGTGTGGGGCAGTATCAAGGTCAAGCATGCCAGATTTTCTCAACAAGCGTCTTAAGGATCACCAATAAGGTGGGAGAACGCCGACGACGACACACCACGTGGCTCTCCGGGGAGGGGGTCAGCTCTTTCCGGTAGAGAGACGAAGACGCCATGTTGGCCGTCGTATTTCGTGGTTTTTATGTATATAACTTAGATCTTACGACGTGTGCCAAATTTTTCTCACAGCACTCATGTTGCTTAAGCTGTCGGTGCACGGAGCATGTATCTGAACTAATGTGGCCAAC
This sequence comes from Locusta migratoria, assembly GCA_026315105.1. Classification (NCBI taxonomy): domain Eukaryota; kingdom Metazoa; phylum Arthropoda; class Insecta; order Orthoptera; family Acrididae; genus Locusta; species Locusta migratoria. Next base: position 463,023,428 of record CM048745.1, on the reverse strand, counting down.
GTGGCGAGTTTTTGACGTGACAACGTGGGAACCGCACGTTGGCAAGGCTTTTCCAACGTGTGGGGCAGTATCAAGGTCAAGCATGCCAGATTTTCTCAACAAGCGTCTTAAGGATCACCAATAAGGTGGGAGAACGCCGACGACGACACACCACGTGGCTCTCCGGGGAGGGGGTCAGCTCTTTCCGGTAGAGAGACGAAGACGCCATGTTGGCCGTCGTATTTCGTGGTTTTTATGTATATAACTTAGATCTTACGACGTGTGCCAAATTTTTCTCACAGCACTCATGTTGCTTAAGCTGTCGGTGCACGGAGCATGTATCTGAACTAATGTGGCCAACGTGGCGAGTTTTTGACGTGACAACGTGGGAACCGCACGTTGGCAAGGCTTTTCCAACGTGTGGGGCAGTATCAAGGTCAAGCATGCCAGATTTTATCAACAAGCGTCTTAAGGATCACCAATAAGGTGGGAGAACGCCGACGACGACACACCACGTGGCTCTCCGGGGAGGGGGTCAGCTCTTTCCGGTAGAGAGACGAAGACGCCATGTTGGCCGTCGTATTTCGTGGTTTTTATGTATATAACTTAGATCTTACGACGTGTGCCAAATTTTTCTCACAGCACTCATGTTGCTTAAGCTGTCGGTGCACGGAGCATGTATCTGAACTAATGTGGCCAACGTGGCGAGTTTTTGACGTGACAACGTGGGAACCGCACGTTGGCAAGGCTTTTCCAACGTGTGGGGCAGTATCAAGGTCAAGCATGCCAGATTTTCTCAACAAGCGTCTTAAGGATCACCAATAAGGTGGGAGAACGCCGACGACGACACACCACGTGGCTCTCCGGGGAGGGGGTCAGCTCTTTCCGGTAGAGAGACGAAGACGCCATGTTGGCCGTCGTATTTCGTGGTTTTTATGTATATAACTTAGATCTTACGACGTGTGCCAAATTTTTCTCACAGCACTCATGTTGCTTAAGCTGTCGGTGCACGGAGCATGTATCTGAACTAATGTGGCCAACGTGGCGAGTTTTTGACGTGACAACGTGGGAACCGCACGTTGGCAAGGCTTTTCCAACGTGTGGGGCAGTATCAAGGTCAAGCATGCCAGATTTTCTCAACAAGCGTCTTAAGGATCACCAATAAGGTGGGAGAACGCCGACGACGACACACCACGTGGCTCTCCGGGGAGGGGGTCAGCTCTTTCTGGTAGAGAGACGAAGACGCCATGTTGGCCGTCGTATTTCGTGGTTTTTATGTATATAACTTAGATCTTACGACGTGTGCCAAATTTTTCTCACAGCACTCATGTTGCTTAAGCTGTCGGTGCACGGAGCATGTATCTGAACTAATGTGGCCAACGTGGCGAGTTTTTGACGTGACAACGTGGGAACCGCACGTTGGCAAGGCTTTTCCAACGTGTGGGGCAGTATCAAGGTCAAGCATGCCAGATTTTCTCAACAAGCGTCTTAAGGATCACCAATAAGGTGGGAGAACGCCGACGACGACACACCACGTGGCTCTCCGGGGAGGGGGTCAGCTCTTTCCGGTAGAGAGACGAAGACGCCATGTTGGCCGTCGTATTTCGTGGTTTTTATGTATATAACTTAGATCTTACGACGTGTGCCAAATTTTTCTCACAGCACTCATGTTGCTTAAGCTGTCGGTGCACGGAGCATGTATCTGAACTAATGTGGCCAACGTGGCGAGTTTTTGACGTGACAACGTGGGAACCGCACGTTGGCAAGGCTTTTCCTACGTGTAGGGCAGTATCAAGGTCAAGCATGCCAGATTTTCTCAACAAGCGTCTTAAGGATCACCAATAAGGTGGGAGAACGCCGACGACGACACACCACGTGGCTCTCCGGGGAGGGGGTCAGCTCTTTCCGGTAGAGAGACGAAGACGCCATGTTGGCCGTCGTATTTCGTGGTTTTTATGTATATAACTTAGATCTTACGACGTGTGCCAAATTTTTCTCACAGCACTCATGTTGCTTAAGCTGTCGGTGCACGGAGCATGTATCTGAACTAATGTGGCCAACGTGGCGAGTTTTTGACGTGACAACGTGGGAACCGCACGTTGGCAAGGCTTTTCCAACGTGTGGGGCAGTATCAAGGTCAAGCATGCCAGATTTTCTCAACAAGCGTCTTAAGGATCACCAATAAGGTGGGAGAACGCCGACGACGACACACCACGTGGCTCTCCGGGGAGGGGGTCAGCTCTTTCCGGTAGAGAGACGAAGACGCCATGTTGGCCGTCGTATTTCGTGGTTTTTATGTATATAACTTAGATCTTACGACGTGTGCCAAATTTTTCTCACAGCACTCATGTTGCTTAAGCTGTCGGTGCACGGAGCATGTATCTGAACTAATGTGGCCAACGTGGCGAGTTTTTGACGTGACAACGTGGGAACCGCACGTTGGCAAGGCTTTTCCAACGTGTGGGGCAGTATCAAGGTCAAGCATGCCAGATTTTATCAACAAGCGTCTTAAGGATCACCAATAAGGTGGGAGAACGCCGACGACGACACACCACGTGGCTCTCCGGGGAGGGGGTCAGCTCTTTCCGGTAGAGAGACGAAGACGCCATGTTGGCCGTCGTATTTCGTGGTTTTTATGTATATAACTTAGATCTTACGACGTGTGCCAAATTTTTCTCACAGCACTCATGTTGCTTAAGCTGTCGGTGCACGGAGCATGTATCTGAACTAATGTGGCCAACGTGGCGAGTTTTTGACGTGACAACGTGGGAACCGCACGTTGGCAAGGCTTTTCCTACGTGTAGGGCAGTATCAAGGTCAAGCATGCCAGATTTTCTCAACAAGCGTCTTAAGGATCACCAATAAGGTGGGAGAACGCCGACGACGACACACCACGTGGCTCTCCGGGGAGGGGGTCAGCTCTTTCCGGTAGAGAGACGAAGACGCCATGTTGGCCGTCGTATTTCGTGGTTTTTATGTATATAACTTAGATCTTACGACGTGTGCCAAATTTTTCTCACAGCACTCATGTTGCTTAAGCTGTCGGTGCACGGAGCATGTATCTGAACTAATGTGGCCAACGTGGCGAGTTTTTGACGTGACAACGTGGGAACCGCACGTTGGCAAGGCTTTTCCAACGTGTGGGGCAGTATCAAGGTCAAGCATGCCAGATTTTCTCAACAAGCGTCTTAAGGATCACCAATAAGGTGGGAGAACGCCGACGACGACACACCACGTGGCTCTCCGGGGAGGGGGTCAGCTCTTTCCGGTAGAGAGACGAAGACGCCATGTTGGCCGTCGTATTTCGTGGTTTTTATGTATATAACTTAGATCTTACGACGTGTGCCAAATTTTTCTCACAGCACTCATGTTGCTTAAGCTGTCGGTGCACGGAGCATGTATCTGAACTAATGTGGCCAACGTGGCGAGTTTTTGACGTGACAACGTGGGAACCGCACGTTGGCAAGGCTTTTCCAACGTGTGGGGCAGTATCAAGGTCAAGCATGCCAGATTTTCTCAACAAGCGTCTTAAGGATCACCAATAAGGTGGGAGAACGCCGCCGACGACACACCACGTGGCTCTCCGGGGAGGGGGTCAGCTCTTTCCGGTAGAGAGACGAAGACGCCATGTTGGCCGTCGTATTTCGTGGTTTTTATGTATATAACTTAGATCTTACGACGTGTGCCAAATTTTTCTCACAGCACTCATGTTGCTTAAGCTGTCGGTGCACGGAGCATGTATCTGAACTAATGTGGCCAACGTGGCGAGTTTTTGACGTGACAACGTGGGAACCGCACGTTGGCATGGCTTTTCCAACGTGTGGGGCAGTATCAAGGTCAAGCATGCCAGATTTTCTCAACAAGCGTCTTAAGGATCACCAATAAGGTGGGAGAACGCCGACGACGACACACCACGTGGCTCTCCGGGGAGGGGGTCAGCTCTTTCCGGTAGAGAGACGAAGACGCCATGTTGGCCGTCGTATTTCGTGGTTTTTATGTATATAACTTAGATCTTACGACGTGTGCCAAATTTTTCTCACAGCACTCATGTTGCTTAAGCTGTCGGTGCACGGAGCATGTATCTGAACTAATGTGGCCAACGTGGCGAGTTTTTGACGTGACAACGTGGGAACCGCACGTTGGCAAGGCTTTTCCTACGTGTAGGGCAGTATCAAGGTCAAGCATGCCAGATTTTCTCAACAAGCGTCTTAAGGATCACCAATAAGGTGGGAGAACGCCGACGACGACACACCACGTGGCTCTCCGGGGAGGGGGTCAGCTCTTTCCGGTAGAGAGACGAAGACGCCATGTTGGCCGTCGTATTTCGTGGTTTTTATGTATATAACTTAGATCTTACGACGTGTGCCAAATTTTTCTCACAGCACTCATGTTGCTTAAGCTGTCGGTGCACGGAGCATGTATCTGAACTAATGTGGCCAACGTGGCGAGTTTTTGACGTGACAACGTGGGAACCGCACGTTGGCAAGGCTTTTCCAACGTGTGGGGCAGTATCAAGGTCAAGCATGCCAGATTTTCTCAACAAGCGTCTTAAGGATCACCAATAAGGTGGGAGAACGCCGACGACGACACACCACGTGGCTCTCCGGGGAGGGGGTCAGCTCTTTCCGGTAGAGAGACGAAGACGCCATGTTGGCCGTCGTATTTCGTGGTTTTTATGTATATAACTTAGATCTTACGACGTGTGCCAAATTTTTCTCACAGCACTCATGTTGCTTAAGCTGTCGGTGCACGGAGCATGTATCTGAACTAATGTGGCCAACGTGGCGAGTTTTTGACGTGACAACGTGGGAACCGCACGTTGGCAAGGCTTTTCCTACGTGTAGGGCAGTATCAAGGTCAAGCATGCCAGATTTTCTCAACAAGCGTCTTAAGGATCACCAATAAGGTGGGAGAACGCCGACGACGACACACCACGTGGCTCTCCGGGGAGGGGGTCAGCTCTTTCCGGTAGAGAGACGAAGACGCCATGTTGGCCGTCGTATTTCGTGGTTTTTATGTATATAACTTAGATCTTACGACGTGTGCCAAATTTTTCTCACAGCACTCATGTTGCTTAAGCTGTCGGTGCACGGAGCATGTATCTGAACTAATGTGGCCAACGTGGCGAGTTTTTGACGTGACAACGTGGGAACCGCACGTTGGCAAGGCTTTTCCAACGTGTGGGGCAGTATCAAGGTCAAGCATGCCAGATTTTCTCAACAAGCGTCTTAAGGATCACCAATAAGGTGGGAGAACGCCGACGACGACACACCACGTGGCTCTCCGGGGAGGGGGTCAGCTCTTTCCGGTAGAGAGACGAAGACGCCATGTTGGCCGTCGTATTTCGTGGTTTTTATGTATATAACTTAGATCTTACGACGTGTGCCAAATTTTTCTCACAGCACTCATGTTGCTTAAGCTGTCGGTGCACGGAGCATGTATCTGAACTAATGTGGCCAACGTGGCGAGTTTTTGACGTGACAACGTGGGAACCGCACGTTGGCAAGGCTTTTCCAACGTGTGGGGCAGTATCAAGGTCAAGCATGCCAGATTTTCTCAACAAGCGTCTTAAGGATCACCAATAAGGTGGGAGAACGCCGACGACGACACACCACGTGGCTCTCCGGGGAGGGGGTCAGCTCTTTCCGGTAGAGAGACGAAGACGCCATGTTGGCCGTCGTATTTCGTGGTTTTTATGTATATAACTTAGATCTTACGACGTGTGCCAAATTTTTCTCACAGCACTCATGTTGCTTAAGCTGTCGGTGCACGGAGCATGTATCTGAACTAATGTGGCCAACGTGGCGAGTTTTTGACGTGACAACGTGGGAACCGCACGTTGGCAAGGCTTTTCCAACGTGTGGGGCAGTATCAAGGTCAAGCATGCCAGATTTTCTCAACAAGCGTCTTAAGGATCACCAATAAGGTGGGAGAACGCCGACGACGACACACCACGTGGCTCTCCGGGGAGGGGGTCAGCTCTTTCCGGTAGAGAGACGAAGACGCCATGTTGGCCGTCGTATTTCGTGGTTTTTATGTATATAACTTAGATCTTACGACGTGTGCCAAATTTTTCTCACAGCACTCATGTTGCTTAAGCTGTCGGTGCACGGAGCATGTATCTGAACTAATGTGGCCAACGTGGCGAGTTTTTGACGTGACAACGTGGGAACCGCACGTTGGCAAGGCTTTTCCTACGTGTAGGGCAGTATCAAGGTCAAGCATGCCAGATTTTCTCAACAAGCGTCTTAAGGATCACCAATAAGGTGGGAGAACGCCGACGACGACACACCACGTGGCTCTCCGGGGAGGGGGTCAGCTCTTTCCGGTAGAGAGACGAAGACGCCATGTTGGCCGTCGTATTTCGTGGTTTTTATGTATATAACTTAGATCTTATGAATGTATGACATTTCAAAGCAAGTAAAAGTAACTGAGTAAATTGAGAATCTCTCGAAAACCGGCCATTAAGGTACTATTTTTTGGAATAAATGACTGGAAACGTCTTATTCGTGGTTAAAAAATTTCCGTATTACAGTGATCTGCCGTTTCATGGCAAGGCGGACTTAAGATCTATCAACACGAATAGTACTTTGTATCATTTTTGTACTTACATGTCAGCAACCGAAGTAGCACCCAGTAGTATATACGACTCGTCTAATGGCGTAGGTAAGTATACAATGGTAATGTAACTGTCCGTAGCGTAGGGGTTAAGTCGTGAAGTGCGAAGTTAAAGCGGTTGCGGTGTTGGTTCAACACTCTCCTTAAGTAAATTATTTTCTTCTTCTTTTATTCGGTTTTCTGATAGACTCAAAAGACTTTCCTATAAATTTCTTAGAAGTATACTGCATAATATTCGATGCTAAGTAAAAATAAGTGCACACCGTCTGAGGAGTGAGTTTGTTGGATTCGTTTTATGAACAGGACAGTTTGCACCTCGTTTAGAGGAAAATACGCGCTTGTTGTTTCACGTATTGCATTTTACACGTTCTTAACATCCTTCTCCTTAACATTGACAGGGGAAGCATGAGTCTAGAAAGCGAGACTCTTACAATAATCTAATTTCATGTCGTACAGTTTGTCATGAAAATTTTATTATTCCCTGCACTTATCGACATAAAATGCAACTTTTGTAAGAGTCTTATGTTCATAGGTATTTTGTTGTTATTTATTTAGGACGATCACAGAACATAACGAACATAAGCACAAGCGCGGAAATAAGCTGTTCAATAGAAGTAAATCAGGAATTCCACTCATTTGATTTGGTAAACAGTGTGATTCCAGCAAGTGATACCGCCGACAACTGTCGCTGGAGCGCGCTGCGGTCGCTTGTAGCTCGTTGAGGCACACGCCACGTATGCTCAAGCACAGAATAAGGAGTATACAGAAAGGAAACTCCCGCTGCAGTCTGTCGTCCAAAATTTAGTGCGCATGCGCGGAACAGCCATCTTGAAAAGCAGTAAACGCGTGGTCACTCCCTACTCTGTAGCGTTGTAATGCGCCGTCTTTACTTGTTAATTGTGTATTTTAGCTGCCTGAATCGCATAGAAGTAATCAAGTATTTGGTGTAGTGAAAAGAAAGAACTGTGTGTCAGTAGTCGGAGCTGTCCGTTTTTATTACGAGCAGCAATAAAAGAAAACGCGGCCGATGGTGTTCAGCACCTAATTGCCGCAATAATTCGAATACAAATAAGGATATAAGTTTCTTCACCTTCCCAAAACGTCGCTATATGTGCAGTGAAAGTTAAATGTTATCAGTTTCGAATGAGAGCAATGTGTGCATAATTATTAAAAGTAGCCTTGCTTCTTCTCTTGACGATAACTCTCGCTGTTGCTGCAACAGTTCAACGGCATCGAAATGTTGAAGTACATTTACATTTTATAAGTTTAACGTTGTAGGGAATAATATAAAATGAATTACAAAGAATAGTGCGTAAGTAGGCAGGTAAAATTTTACTTACGGCATTGGACGCGTGGCGTGCTAGCGAATGCTCTTCGGATACTCAAACAAATTGATTAAGGGGAATAATTATTGTATGCTGTTCCTGCTCTGTGGTTGACAGATTCCTCTATATGCCCTTCTCCGATCAGTAAATTAATGCTACTCCTAAAGCAAACACAACTTTTATACATGCCCAGACGTCATTACTTCTGTGTAATCACGTTGAACTGCTAAGTCTCACTCAATATTTTGTGCGAATTTATTCGTGTCAAATAAAACCTGGCAGTTATAAAGTCACTTTCTTATTTATAACTAATTTCCCACACATAACTTCGCGTTATTTGGAATTTTTCTAGAGATAAGCACCAAATAAAACGATCATCGACTCCACTGTACATTTTCGTAGTTGTGTAAAATTTAGGGCTTTTTTTTTTTTCGTTGGATTACAATTAGGTGCAAGAAGATGGCGCAAAATAGATGAAAGCCGTTTCCTTTCGTAAAAGTCGGTGAGATTAGATGCAGTTCGTAAAAAGTCCATTTCCAGCGAAAGTACTATGTGGCTTTAGTTCCGCGTTTACTGCTTTTCAATATGGCGTCGAGCGCAACGCTTGGTAACATACAGATCAAAGGCGCCGCCTCCAGCTTTCCCTTCTGTTTACTTCCTATTCTGTGGCTCAAGTTGCGCCGTCTCCGAGCGTTCAGCCGCACGCTAGAGTCGGCACGTTGACCACACACGATCAGACACACGCTCCGTGTGCCGACGACTTTAGTCTCTAAGTCAGTTTATTCCAATCAATTTGTTGACAGTTATTTAAATGTTGAAGACGTTTTTCTACATCCAAATTTTAGTCACACCCCCTCTTAAAGAAATTTGTATGCGCGGTCTCCAATCATTCACAATTAATCTCACGTTAACGCATATGGGTTTCAGCCCGGCAAAAGTAATTGTGTTTTCGGTGAGTCCACTGATGGAAGCGGTTTAACCGCAAGCGTTTCCCCTGCGCTTCCTAGGATACCTGTATAGCGACAAGCAAAAGAGCCTTGACCGTTGTCAAGGGCAACAAGGCGTGGAAAGACTACTGAAGGCCCCATATATCAGGCCGGATAGAGAGCGAGAACGACAACAATTGTAAAATGTAAACGACCGGAACTGTCAATATTGTTCAAATTTTCTGGACTATGCCGTGGTCTTGTGGAGTTGTTCTGCAGACGACATTCTCAGGGTGGGATCGTGGCTCTTTTTAATGACCGAAACAAATCCTGGCTCGTCAATGAATCCAGCTCGCGCGCAGAGGTGTGACGTCAGATATTTTGGATAGGCGCGCGCAATTCACCGTTGCCGATCGCCGTTGTTCATTGTGGATATCGTCCCATGGTGGGAGACTGTTACATTTCTTCTTCAACATTGGAATGCTGATTTCATCCAGTTTCACGCCCTCCTCTGTCCTACTGAAATTCTTGGGGTATTTTACAATTTCTATAGCCTCTCCGTACAGTCTTTCTTGATTGTCGTTTGCGGCGTACAATACCTAAACTTATCACATTGATTAACACAGTCTCCTGGTTGAAAAACATGTTCAGCAACAGCTGTCAATCTCTGCCCATCTACAGTTACCCTTGTGCTCTTCTAGTCGTTCTTTGACTGTTCTTTTTGTGGTACCCACTACACGTCTACACGGCTTGGCGAAGCTTCTGGTGACGCAAGTAGTTCGGCGAGGGCGCCGTACTGCGTAACAGCCTGACAGCTGTATTGCTTAAAGGTGTCTGGGACACACTTTATCGGAAGTAGGAGACCTGTCACGTTTAGCAAAGATCAGCTATGCCAACACAGGCTAACGGGGTCAACCTTGTGTTATAAATACAGGCGAAAAAGACAGGTTCGGCAGAGTCAACCACGGCAGAGAGAGAGAGAGAGAGAGAGAGAGAGAGAGCGCGAGAGAGACGGGCAGCTACGGCTGGGCAGTCACCTGCCGCCCGGACTGTGCTTCTCGTCGACAACAATTATTATTATTGTTATCGCAAAACTGAGTCTGTTGCAGGCTGGAAGCACTTCGACGCAGTGCGGCCAGCAGCCGATCATCACGATCAACACGGCATCCCCGACGGGAGATGCAGCCAGCAGAATAGCGGCGGCCCGGCCTGACGCAACGGACAGTTGGGTCCCGGCCTCGACAGCAGCGCTACCAGGCGTCAAACCAACGCAAGGCGCGGTAAAGATGTAGCCAGTTACTCACCCAGGGGCGTGGTGTGAAGGACGCGGCCACACCTGAAGCGCTCCTGTGACCGTCTGGAGGGCGAAGCAACAGCAGCAGCGGGAGAAGGAGGACCTGGGTTCAACTCACGGATAACGCCCAGCGCGATACGGCGTTCGCGGCGGCGCGGCGTGGTGCGAGGACGATACCTCGCCTTACGCAAGAGAGGTGTAGCGGACGGCGGGTAGCCGCACCAGCAGCGTCAGCTTCTATGAGGATCGTGGTGTCAGCTGGCGCAGCCTCAGCGCGTGCAGCACGCACGCACACTCCACTCCCCTACAGCTGTTTCATGAGTTTCAATAAACTGTTTTGTTATACTGGACCACTGTTTCATTGACACATCTCCCGAGTTGAGTACTGAGCTCACAGCCCACATGGAACGTACTAGTGTAGCCATCTTGACATAAACGAAGTGTGGACGTGGAACATTAGTCATTTGGTGTCAAAACCATCAAATAGTGCCCAGACACGTTATATTTGGTGTCAGAAGTGGGACTGTATTGTAGTTGACTTGCTAGATGTGTTTTTCGAGACACTGTAATGAGCAGTCACTGCAAAAACACATCTTGTCAGTCAAGTATAATGCAAAATATTTATTTTCAAATTGTTCGAGTTTGTAACATGTCACTTCATTCAACTGGTTAAGCACTGCTGGTGCCTGATAATTGTGTAAAAACCCAAACCGGTAGCATTTGGCCAATAATTAAACATCTGTGGTCAACATGATGTTCTACAAAGTTTATTTGATCGTTTGTTTCTTTTATTTATTCCTGCGTATAGGCGACAATCGATTGTATGATCTCGTGGCACCTTGTGTACGAGCCAGAAACTCCGTCCGCCATAACTGCTATTTGTCATTCCCCTAGATAAACTGCTGTCCACCCAAAATGCAACACCAGACTACACAGGAGATATCACAGTCAAATTTATTTGAAATATAACAAGTTGTACGGGGGCGAAATGATTGAAAGCTCCATGTGAAGTTAGGAATGTGAAGAAATCAGTGAGTCTTTGCACAAGACTGGTGGATACTGCTGCATGACTTGGCACTGAATCAGACTGAACGTGTTGTTGGCGTATGGTATTCAATGCTGCTTGCATACATCGCCGAGGTTGATCTGTGGTCTATTCTGGGCCATATGTTCCCCAATCACCGGCCAGACATATTCGGCAGGCGAGAAGTCAGCAGAAGAGGAAGGCCAAGGGAGCAGTGCAGGCCGACGAGAGACGAAGCGGTCTCGAACACTCCGTACCACTTGCGATCGCGCGTTGTCGACATTCAGTATGTGACCGCCGGCAGTCTACGAAGGTGGGAGGAAAACAGCAGGTCCCAATACATCACGGACATAACGTGGTTGGTGTACAGAAATCCGTGCTCCATTGGGGGGGGGATGAGGGAGAGGGGGGAAGCGGGTCAAGTGGTGCAGTCCAATGCCGACACAAATCATAGTATCGGGTAAAGGACCAGCATGGTGATGCCTAGGCAACATTTCAAAACTAGCACTATGTGTCCAGACTCCAATCGGACTTTCCTGGTGATACAATTTTTCCATGTCCATGACTCACAACTAGACCTAAGCAAGTGTAACTCTCAGATTTTTATGATATTTTAATATCTCAGAAAACGTGGGTTGGAACTTAAATACTAACAACTGTTTATTCACAACCAGTACTAAAGCGTTACATGTTTGCACCTGTTACTGTCCTTCAAAGTAGTCATCATCGTTGTGTAGAATCTATTGCCAGCGATGTGGAAGGTGTTAGCAGGGCCTGTTGATGGTGCGAATGGAGTGGTCTACTGCATGTCGAATATATGGAACCTGAAACGAATGCCACGAAGTAGTTCCTTCATCTTCGGAATCAAATAAAAGTCACAAGGAGTATGGTGGATGGTACAGCACTTCCTAGCCCCATCGACCGAACAGATCAGCCACAGCTTACGCTGTATGCTCCCGGGCATTGTACAAAATGATGGATGGGTTGCGCAGAAAGTGTTATCGCTTCTTTCGCAAAGCTAGTCGTAGGTGATGCTCCAAAGCCGAACAGTAATACTGTGCACTGACAGTGATTCGTGGAGGAACGTAACAGCATGACAGTCGTACACGAGAATCACCACAAATTTCACCATACTGGGGCACTGACGCACTTTCGATTTTCGCAGCGACCCATAATGACGATGTTCATGGATTGCCGTTTCTGATTTGGCTCTTATGATGTGGCCCATGTCTGTTGAAGGCTTTTAGCCAACATGTCACTACTATGTTCGGCGAAGCCGATTCCTCGAACACCTTTTGAAGACTTTGATGACACTGTCGTGCTACACAATCTCTTACACATTCAATCTTGATCCAACTCCGTTGTTCCTCTTTCGAAGACAGTGACACCGTTACGTTAGACCGCCGCTCACAAGTGACTGTGTGATCAGGCCGGTGACATGGGACGGGTGAGTCCATTTGCTCGGATGTAAGGTAAGTATGTCAACAACGTGTGCTATCAACGACAATAGTGCATTCCTTTGCATAGTGTCTTCGCAGCTATATCGGCACTATTAAAGTTCCAATGCTCGTAAATGAAAAACTGAAGGATGAAGGACGATCGTCTGTCGTCTTCCATATATTTTATGTATATTTCTGTAAAGTTATAATTTATTTAATGTCGCTAGATTACCATTTTGTTAAAACTTGAACCCCACTCTTTTAAAGGCTCGAGGAATGGCATTTTTATTTCATTTGTTAAAATATTAGTTAATAGTGCTAGGTTCTTCTTATTTAGTTATGTTAATTATTATTATATTAATTTATGTGGCATAAGTACGGCTTCTCTGCTACGCCACTGTCCCTGTGAGAACGTCAGTTGTTTTACTTTTAAGCAGGTGCGAGAATCTATGGCTGTCTGAATTTGGGTAGGAATAGCCCGCTTTGCATCGCTCACTCTGGCTCAGAGTCGACAACTGCTCATACTATCACAGAGGTTTCAACACCCTTTGTTGCAAGCTAGTCGGTGAGCCTTCCCTTGGCATGAGTCTACTCTCTCTCCGCCCCCACCACCGCTGTTTCTTAGGGTCTCAAACATCCAGTAGCAGTTTCCCGCCTCATGAACGTTGGGTCTTCTGTCTATACCAGGCGTCTGGCGAGGTGAGTTTGGTTGGTTCTTCTCTTGTGTCGGCGAAATAGTAGCGTTTCGTTGTCTAGCTCGTTTAACTTTGACTCTTGAACTCATAATCATGTTTTGAAATATTTTCTCCGATCGTGTGCGGAAATGTGTTCTCGTTTTTCAATTCAGTGATTTTCAATAGATAAACGCAGTGTGTGTGATTCTAGTTGCAGTTTGATAACGGCCTAGTATGTTAAAACCTTTTGTGATCATGTGGCGGTGTATGTACTTTGTATAAAGACTTTCTAGCTTTGTGGGGCCGATTTCTAATGGTTGATATGTTCATTTTTGTACAGTGTATGTAAAAATCTTCTCATAGTTTCCTTCCGTGAGTGATATGTGTTTCATAAGGTTGGTTCATATAACAAAGCCTTCAGCTACCACTCTTGTTTGTTCCATGCCCAACAGGCAAGTAACTATGCTGGTATCCTTCTGATGTCCACTAATATTTCGCGATCTTCTCTACCCACCTATTTTATTTTTTCTATTTCTTCTCCGACTAGTAGTACGCACTCTGTTGTCTTTGTCAGTAATTATCTCTGAGCCTTGTACAACCTCCTTCAATAGCTTCGTTATGTAATTTTAAACATTTCTATGGGATGTATGCTGTAATTCATAATTTTATTTTTCCGACTTAGTAATTATTTCACTTTTACGAGTTTTTTGATACTGGACTTCATCCGTCTCTGTAAGCGCTCCCTATCGCGTGTAGCTGCATTTAATCCGCTTCTTCATGTAATTCTAAGCATTTCTAGGGGTTGCATACCATAGTTCTTATTCTTATTTTTCCAACTTTGTAATTATTTCATTATTGCGGTTTTTCTGAGACAGGGCCTCATCCGTCTCTGTAATTGCCTCATATCGCTTTCTTATATAATTCTAAGCATTTTTATGGGTTGCATGCTGTAGCAAACTTTCTTTATTTTTCGGAAACTGAATTTAGTCAATTTTATCGGTTTTCGGAACCTCGTAGGCCCGAGTTCCGACTTCCGGGGTTTATAGCTAGTCGCCTGAATTCATGCCACTTCTCATATAAAACCAGTACCTAGATCGATTTCTAACAGACTGCAATTTAAGATTTTGTATAATTAATCCGATTTTCAACCACTTCACCTTCAGTGGAGTGCGTTCATGTAACGGAGTCGTGTGTCGCCGTTAGCGTGTTTGCTCGCGGTCCAATGCAGATGTAATTTAACTTGGCTATACACACGCACCATCTCAAAACAGGTACGACAGACCAGAGCCAGCTTCTAAGTGTTTCTGTATATTCTGTTTTGTGCTACCTCCGACTTGCTGACTTTCGCTTACGATAGCGGCGCCTGCTTCCGCCTCGTCTCAGCACGCTGATTTTAGTGAGTTTCGCTGTGGCATTGCGTGTGTTTGAGCGAATGAGTGTTGTTTGTGAATCCTTCCCCCCCAGTAGCATTAAATCATGTATAATTTAGGCTGGGCACCGTCCGCATTAATCCATGTAAGCGATGTTTATTTTATTTTATTTTTTGTATTAACAAAATTGGTTCCCCATTTTGCTTGTTTTCTATCTGAATAAACAAGTTTAAATTCAGCATAATCCGTAAGTTGCCTATAAATTGTAATTTTAGAGCACCTTCCCTCTTTTATTTAATATTGTCCTTCGCAAGTGCTGAGAACAAGTTCAGATGCAATTTTTCCTATGTCTAAATTCCGTTGCGCCATAAATGTTTTTTAGCCACCTTTCGAAGGTAACTTTAATTGTGGGCTTACTTATTAATGTCTGTGTGTAATAACGTGTGAGCTGCTATGTATATTGACCATTGTAGTATTAACTTCCTGTTATTGAAGTAATTTGAAACGAGTCAGTTCTCAGTTTGGGCCTGGGACCTAAGTTTTTTATCAGGGAGTAACAGGTATTTCACACAGACCTTATTTGATAATTTTAGTGATAAAACAAAGCTCTTGTATCGTACAATGGTCGACTTTTAAGGAAACTTTCTTTTTCTTAGAGGTTGTTAAATATATTTAAGTGGTGAAACGGTCACTCCAAAATGGAAAAAACACCGATAACTTAGAGATTAGTGATGCGAATTTGATAGTTTTTGTTACTGGAGTATCTCTTGATAAAAGACGAAAGTCGGCAACTTCCCCGAATTAGTGCATTTTTTGTTACTAAAATCAGTTTTCATTTAATGAAAGGAGAATCAGTAGATTTTCAAAAGGAAGGTTGAAGAAGAAACTCGTGTTTCATTTGAGGGGTAAACAGCCCTTATTTTTGTCGCACTCATTTGATACTGCCCATGAAACACCCTGGAGTGTTTCATCTCTTTAAATCACCTGTTTTTAAAGACGCGTAATCCGAATATGATGTGAGATTCACAAAATTCAGTGTAGCTAATCCAGCATAGCAGACGAAAACTCGAAAAAATGCTTGAATAGACAGTAATTTGACATGCGACTCGCAAAATACTGTAAAATCTACTTTGAAAATATCAGCGAATAAACGAGAATAAAACATGTTAAAAATGTATTGGATTTTAATGGACGACGTTAGCGTTTCCGTGATATAGCGCGTGGAGGTCGCACGGCCAGATTTACACGGGCAATGGGCAGTATCAAGCGAGCGCGGCAATATAAGGGTTGTTTGCCCCTCAAATATACAGAGCGTATCATAAAGGATGGCGCAAGCTTACACGGTTGGAAGTACACGACAACAGAAGCAAAAGTGTTCCAGTAAACTTGGAATAGCAAACGAGCCTTTTGAGAGATAATTACGAATGTATGGTTTCAAGCCGCCACTGACGTCATTATAAACATCACCCTGGTTAGTACACTTTAATCTGCAATTTAGACTTTATTATTAAGATTTACACCGCATTTAGTTCACGTTTCACCGATTATATTGTAAATATCGTCCTTGTTAGTTCAAATTAATTTGAAATTTAGACTTTACTGTTAGGTTTTACATCGCATTTAGTTCACATTTCAGGTATAGGTTACCTGTTAATGGACGTGATTGAAGTGTCTTCCATGCATCTGGGTGCAATACTGTGCTCGTCTCTTCAACGGATTTCGAATTCATTCTAAAACCTTTGGATGATTTCGCGATTCTTGTGTACAATTCTACGCTCCGGTCCTTCAACCGTGTTAACGGGTGAGCTGTACATTTCACTTTTGAGGTGACCCAGGATACAAAAATCCAAAGGACATATATACTGATTCTACAGGCCTAGGACAGTTACGCCTCGACCTCCCCATATCTGGCCGTAGCTGTGCGTTACATGCCATCTCATGGTAGCAGCAAAATGTGCCAGAGGTCCATCTAACTAACTAGGACGATGTTTACAATAAATTCAGTGAAATGTGAACTAACTGCAATGCAAATATTAATATTATAGATGGATTCTTCCGACGCTTCTTGACAGAACGCTTCCATATTTAAGGTTCAAAACAAACAAACAAACAAACTGTTTCTGTTCTACAACTTTTTTGTTTATTTACTTATCAGTTTTCGATCTAATAAGCCGAAAACTAGTTAGAAAACTAGAAATTACAGCTGAAAACTAGGAAGATATTTACAATGACGTCAGTGGTGGCTTGGAACCATACATTCGTAATTATCTCGCAAACAGCAAGTTTGCGGACCTATATTTACTGCGACAATTGTGCTTCTAATATCGTGTACTTTCAACCCTGTAAGTTTTCGCCGTCCTTTTTGATACACCCTGAATGTATTTAAAAAAAGGTCGCGTATTTTAATTAGCCTTTCTTTTGAAGTTTTAAATAGATTCCACTTCTAAAAAGTCAAACATAATTTTTGTAGAAAAAAAATTGGTCTCTTTCAGGGAACTTGCCTCCAATTTTCACTCCCCGTCGAATATAACGAGGCCGATATTGGTCTTTCTTCCCTCTCATCAAATTTATCGGAATTTTTTATTTTAGCCTACATTTTGGAGGGACGGTTTTACCCGTTACATATGTTTAACATATCCAAATTTCAGGAAAAACGGAGAGTGTATCTTTCATAGGTTTACTTGACATTGACAAGCCCCTCACAATGTAATGACACTACAGACACTGGTTCTTGTGCAATTGATATTGGCCATGATTGTATATTGCAGACAAGAAAAATAGCTGTATGAATATTAAGAACTCATGGAACACAAGTTCTGAGTAAAGATGGGAGAGTTGAAAGGTGCAGAGAGAAGCTCTACAAAGGAAATGACAATATCGTAGGAAGGGAAGAGGGAGGTGGGTAGATCGCGTAACTAATGAGGACGTACTGAAAATTGGGGAGAAAAGGAATTTTTGGCATAAGAAGGGATCGATTGGTAGGACACATTCTTAGACATCAAGGAATCGTAAATTTAGCATTAGAGAGAAGAGTGTGGGGTAAGAAGAGCAGGGGGAGAGCAAGAGACGAATACATTAAACATATTCATATGAATGTGGGTTGCCGTTCTTAAGATGATGAGGCTTGCTCACTATATGTTCAATCAACCAGTCCACGGACTGAAGATCACAACAACAACAACAACAACATAGTTGATGATGTAGCAAGGCTATCCACCACTGCCATGCTCTAAATATGTCTGCCACCATCTGTTGTGGTGTAACGAAGTGGGTACAATTGACCACGTCGGTCTGTAGTTGCCTCCAGCATCTAGGGATTGCATATCGACATTTTAATTCCTTGGTTACCTCCAACACATTTGTCTGAAGGTTAATCCGGGATCCCTAATGGCATCGATTCGGTCTCGAAATACACTCTCTGTCTTCTACGTTAGGGTACTAACGCTTCTTATGCAAAACTGCCACACGAAACATCACCGCATATACGTCGACACGGCTGTCCTTTACATAGCTCTCGCATCTGATCCTCCTAGCAACCATGATAGGCCGTTAAAACGCTAATCATATACAACACTTGTCGCCACCAGCGCGTGTTGCACATTTTATGTGATGGATATGCTACCTTTCGATTATAGCATTTGGGGTGGCCAGCACGGTATTTAACCTAATTATGAGCACTGACAGTTTCTCTTATCGGAAGCTCATGCAGTCTACTTAAGAATCCCCAGTCGCTGGCGTGACTCAGTAACTCCAAGAGCCTTCTAGCACACCAAACACATCTCATCCATCAGAAATTACCTGTTAATAATTAGTAATGGTCTCCATAATGGTGCCTTTACACAGTCAGAGATCACCGAGTCGTTTCAACGTACGTTAGACACTAAATGTTGTCGTCGTAGAGCAGGCGACTTGTACGTTTCGAGGGTAAAGCACTGTTAAAATGTTTGTAAATCTAAAGGACTTCTGGGTTCATTTGTTCCTAGGGTTACAACTACTTAAACTAACTTAATGCACGCTAAGGACAACACACAAACTCACACACACACACACACGCGCTGGTGCCCGACGCAGGACTCGAACCTCCGACGGCAAACATCCGCGCGCTCCGCAGCAAAGCGCCTTAGAACTCTCGGCCACTGGAGCTCAGCTAAAGCTCTGTTACCGCAAGACAGCCAACAAATTGGACACCTGTGTTTGTTTTACATCGTTCGTTAATTTCAATGTTTTGAATGATATCCTGAATAACTGTGTTAGAAACTAAACCAAAAGTAAATGGCCGCTTTGAACTGTGTGCAGTTTTCCCATTTTGCGGAATTCCAACGCGAGACTCTCAATGAAAAGCGAGTTGAAAAGTACACATTAAAGCCGCAAGCCCACAGGCAGCCTTTAGAAAACTTTTGGAGCGGTCTTTCAGGACTACTGCAGAACTGGACGTTCCCGTGCGTAATTGAGACGTGACATTCGCAGTTCAGAATGGTCTGAACATAAAAAGCACAGCAACCACGATTGTATTAGGTCACCCAGGGACCAAAAGTGACTTTTATTATCCACATTGCAACATGGAAATCAAATTCAGTACCAAATTAACAGGTTTTAATATTCAAAATTTGATGAATGTTTATGCATGGTCATTCATGTCAGAACTATATTTTGTAAAACGGCATTGATAAATATAGTGTGAAGTAAAATTCACTTACTTGGGCTTCGCACACAATAGCAACAGAAAATTTCTATCACAAAAAGCGTTCTGCGAATATGTTCGTCAGAAAATGGACGTCAATGACAGATACCCTGGAAAAATCTACGGTAACTACATCTGTCAGCATGTAGGAATTGTGGAGTTTGTGCTGTACTTAGATTTTTGGGTTAGCATACAAGAGATCAGGGGTTCGATTCTGCGTTGCTGCAATTTGCTAGTTTCAGTCTGACATAAATGTGATGCATTCAATAATATCCAAGACTTGCCGTCTAAACGATGAGCTGTCGCATTCCAGGTGGCTGATTGCCGATTCAGCTGTGGATCGTAAAGGAAACACCATGTTCTGTTTCCAGTTATTATCAGACTGAGAAACGTCGAATCATCATCATCACAACTGATGAGGTCACCACAAATCGTCATGCGATCATCAAGTTGGTTTTGCGATGATTCGTGGCATACTGTGCTGGGTTACAAGCGTCGTGTTGAGGTCGTCTGTCAGAATCTGGTGGCAAGTACTACTGTTGCCAGAGCGTCTACCTATTTGGAGCTGTAAGCACGCAACTTTCTGGATCTTGTGTTCCATTCCAACTATTCGACTATCACGCACACCATCTACCAAATTTGTCCCGTCCTTCCACGAAACGCCGGTGCCTAAATACAACACTGCGACTGGATGCGTTCTCACCGTACACCTACTGACGCAATCAACACATCGTTGCAACAACAATCTTACGTCTGCTTCCAGTGCATGCACTCAACTTGCAGACACATAGTAT
This sequence comes from Locusta migratoria, assembly GCA_026315105.1. Classification (NCBI taxonomy): domain Eukaryota; kingdom Metazoa; phylum Arthropoda; class Insecta; order Orthoptera; family Acrididae; genus Locusta; species Locusta migratoria. The sequence goes on along the minus strand of CM048745.1, from coordinate 463,003,304 downwards.
CTTACCAAGGTGCCACTCATGCGCTATAGTGCACCACAGAGCCGTAATAAGATCAGTGCTTTATAAGGGTGAACTTCATAAGACTAGTCAGAAATGAATACTTGAATCAAATGTTCTGCCATAGGGCAGAATAACTATAAAAACAATGCCTACTCGTATTTCGAGATTTTACATTTAATTACATAGTTAAATAATATTTACTAGTTACATATACTAAGTTCAAAAACAATTTGAATTTCAAGACGCTACACATAGTTGATCAGTTAATAGCATCTGCTAGTCATTCATTCTACGTGTAGTATATTGTTCAGGTGTAACATGTCAGCACATCAAGGGACATTTTGCATATTAATGACAGCGTAATGCAAAAGAATACATTGTCCTCAGAGAAGCGACTCTTCCTGGATCATAGTGCTCTAGATTTTTCGCATCTTAGCTGCATCCGCTACAAAAAGAGCGACGTAATCACGCGCTACCGATTCTTCCAAATGTGTCGGCAGAGTCGAATACACTAACGCCCCACAGGAAGATATGTAGGGGATTTAGGCCAGCTGAATTTGAAGAGCACAAAACGTCAACTTCGAGCTATTTCCGTGGAAATGTTCTATGCCGTCTCGCGTAAGTGCCAGATGTTGGATGAAAAATAAAATTTTCCGAACTCGAACATCGTGCAGTACGTCAGGTAAATAGTTTGAGAGGAATGCATGATTCCTTCCTGCAGAAGTCAATTGGAAAGGGAAAGGTGATGATTTGCCTCCCTACTCTCCCATCCAAATTTGACAGATTATAAGGATTGCTGCTCCAGTAGTGGATAGCAGTTTTTGAGCTCTAAAGAGTGGTAGACAATTTATGTACAGGTTAAAATGTAAGAACATCAAACATCTATGTCATTAATTATCTTCAAAAGGAATAATTAATCAATCCAGATCTTCTCTATGCGGCGATGTTGGTGATGTCAATCTACAGGGTGTCCAGAAAAGGACTCCTTGAGTTCAAAATTAAATATCTCGAAATCAAAGACCGATAGAGGAATGCAGTAAACGGTATGTTTATTTTGAAAGCTGTAGGAAGTTTATATAGCAGTTTGAAATAATAGTTACAAAAGCTGCTAACAGATGGCGCTGTAATCGCCATACGTAATGCCTAATAGTGATCCGAAAACCAGAGCGATCAGTTCCACTATTGAAACGTGAAAGGAGGTTAGCGTACCGAAGGAAGAGATTAAAACCATGTACTCCATTGAACAACGTGTTTTTCTGGTGCTAGAGTACCACAGGTTAGAAGATAGTCCTACGGCAACAAGGCGAAGTTTTCAAGCACTATTTAATGTTCCAAAAGGACCCGATGTGAAAACAATTCGTACGCTCTTCGCAAAATTTCAACGAACAGGCAGCGTAACTGATGATCTAGTGGGACATGTTGGCCGCAAGCAAACCGCAGTTACGCCTGAAAATATCGCCACAGTTTCTGGATTTATTAAGCGAAATCCAATGTCATCCATCCGTATAATTGCAACTGATACTGGTTTGAAGCGTTCCAGCACGCAGAAAATAATGAGAAAGAGCCTACACATGTTTCCATTCAAATTTCAAACGCACCAGGCCATACTGTGCAACAAAGCGTTGCCTTTGCTAATCTGATGCTCATAATGATTGATAGTGAAGGATTTGATGTTGACTGCATCTGGTTTACAGATGAAGCACACATCCACCTGAATGGATACGTGAATAAGCAGAACTGCCGATTTTGAGGTTCCGAAAAGCCATATTGGTATAGAGCGAAATCCCTGTATTCTCCTAAACGTACTGTGTGGGCTGCAGTATGCAGCAGAGGCATTGTTGACCCTTTTTTCGTACGAGAAACGATCACTGGTGCATGTTACGTTGCAATTTTGGAGCAATTTCTCGCCACACAGCAAGCGTTAGAGGATCGACCAGGTACTAAATGGTTTATTAAAGATGGAGCCCGACCTCTTCGGACCGAACAAGTGTTTCTCTTTCTTGAGGAATACTTCTGGAATCGAGTCATTGCTTTATAATATCCCAAATTTACTGGTGCAGGCATGGATTGGCCTCCATATTCGCCGGATTTGACTCCCTGTGACTTTCTTTTGTGTGGGGCACAATGAAAGGCATGGTCTACTCGAAGCATCCCGCCACTCTGGACGAGCTTGAATCGGCGATCTCTGTGGCATGTGAATCCATTTCGGCTGTGAGACTACGAAATGTGATGGCGAATTTCATTCTTCGTTTGCGCCACCTCTGGTGAACATTTTGAAAACATTGTGATGTGATTGTTTGCATAGTGTTTTCGTACAATTATTTCACATATGTATGCTGATATGAGCTGTACAACGTACAGCAACATCTGTTAGCAGATGACATAAAAGTTTTCTGGGTATGGTACCGCGTCATGATGTAGGCTATTACTTATTTAACCAACGTTTCGGCCAACGTTACAGTGGCCTTCATCTGGGTAACCCAGATGAAGGCCACTGTAACGTTGGCCGAAACGTTGGTTAAATAAGTAATAGCCTACATCATGACGCGGTACCATACCCAGAAAACTTTTATGTCATCTGACTCTGGCCGCGGAAGCCTACGTAATTATATCTGTTAGCAGCTTTCGTAACTATTATTTCAAACTGCTGTATAAACTTCTTACAGCTTCCACAATGAACATACCGTTTACTGCATTTCTCTATCGGTCTTTGTTTTGGAGATATTTAATTTTGAAATCAGGGAGTGCTTTTCTGGACACCCTGTATGTAATTAGTGTAAACAGGCAATGGTTCGCTAAGTAAAAGAAGTCACCGACGTCCTCGCTGTTAGAGACGAGTACTGGCGTTTCTGGCTTGCTAAGTGGCGGAATTGTAAAACTGTATAGTATTTCCCTTTTTTTTTTTTTTTCTTTTTTTTTTTCATAAATCTTATGGACCTTAACTGCGGGGTCACCAGTCTCTAAACTTACAAACTACTTATGCACTACCTTATACAAAAGACAGCACAAACATCCATGCATGACGGGGGATTCGAACCCCGATGTGGAACGGCCTCGCGCATCGCAGCATAGCGTCTCAATGCACTCGGCCGCTCCCCCGCGGCCACTGCATAGTTAATCAACACACAGTGACCTTTATAAAAATATTTTGCATCATATACAGCTGTAGCTGCAGCTGTAGCTGCAGCTGTAGCTTCATCCGGACGTACTCCATCGATTCTGAAGTGGTCGTTGACCTCTTCTTGTCGCTGGCAACATTTGCAGAATTGCCTCCGCATACGGCTGAGTGTAAGATGCAGGTGTCGCGTCAGAGAGTAATGATGGAGGTGCAGCCAGGCTCGTGCAGCACGTCACGACCGTGGGCTGCGAGACACGCAGCTGCCTTGTTACGCTACGTCTCATTTACCGGTGTTCTTGGTGTATGGCCTCCAGAATAGCTTCCTCAGTAGCTATAGTAGAGCAAAAAGAGTCCGCGGACGACCTGTGTCACGCGATTGTGGAGGAAGAGAATCTGTGTCCAGAAGTGGAAGTTCCAAATGACGAAACATACACTCCTGGCCATTAAAATTGCTACACCACGAAGATGACGTGCTACAGACGCGAAATTTAACAGACAGGAAGAAGATGCTGTGATATGTAAATGATTAGCTTTTCAGAGCATTCACACAAAGTTGGCTCCGATGGCGACACCTACAACGTGCTGACATCTGGAAAGATTCCAACCGATTTTTCATTCACAAACAGCAGTTGACCGGCGTTACCTGGTGCCTGTAACGAGGAGAAATGCGCACCATCACATTACTGACTTTGATAAAAGTCGGATTGTAGCCTATTGCGATTACGGTTTATCGTATCGCACTATTGCTGCTCGCATTGGTCGCGAGCCAATGACTGTTAGCAGAATATGGAATCGGTGGCGTCAGGAGGGCAATACCCATCTCCGTGATGGATCCCAACGGCCTCTTATCACTAGCAGTCGAGATGACATGCATCTTATCCGCATGGCTGTAACGGATCTTGCAGCCACATCTCGATCCCTGAGTCAACAGATGGGTACGTTTCCAAGACATCAACAATTTGCACGAACAGTTCGACGACGTTTACAGCAGCATGGACTGTCAGCTCAGAGACCATGGCTGTGGTTGCCCTTGACGCAGCATCACAGACGGGAGCGCCTACGATGGTGTACGCAAAACATGTGCACAACTGGAAACACGTCATTTTTTTTTTTTTTTTTTTTTTTTTTTTTTTTTTTTTTTTTTTTTTTTTTTTAATCAATCCAGGTTCTGATGGTCGCATCCGTGTTTGGCGACATCGCCGTGAACGCACATTGAAGCGTGTATTCGTCATCGACATACTGGCGTATGACCCGGTGTGATGGTTTGTGGTACCATAGGTTACACGTCTGGGTTACCTCTTATTCGCATCGACGGCACTTTGAACAGTGGCTGTTACATTTAAGTTGCGTTACGACCCGTGGCTCTACCCTTCATTCGATCCCTGAGAAATCCTACATTTCAGCAGGATAATGCACGACCGCGTGTTGCAGGTCCTGTACGGGGCTTTCTGGATACAGAAAATGTTCAACTGCTGCCCTGGCCAGCACATTCTCCAGATCTCTCACCAACTGAAAATGTCTGCTCAACGGTGGCCGAGCAACTGGCTCGTGAATATGCCAGTCACTACTCTTGGTGAACTGTGGTATCGTGTTGAAGCTGCATGGGCATCTATACCTATACACCCCATCAGAACTCTGTTTCACTCAATGCCCAGGCGTATCAAGGCCATTATTACGGCCAGAGTTGGTTGTTCTGGGTTCTGATTTCTCAGGAACTATGAACCCAAATTGCGTGAAAATATAATCACAAGTCAGTTCTAGTATAACTTATTTGTTCAATGAATACCTGTTTATTACCTGCATTTCTTCTTGGTGTAACAATTGTAATGGCCGCAATGTATTTTTATCTGGATGACGTCGACAAGTATATCTGCCACCATCAGATCTATAATCGGCATGTCCAGTCTGGTTATTAGATGCACTAACGACGAGAAAGGACCAGGCTGATATCAACATAGTCATCGTTTGTGCGTTACAGAATTCTGCCACATTGTCTTTGAAAAACAACCACAAGGGTTGGGTAGTTGTTTGGGATAGGGGGACAAAACTACTTAGGTCATCAGTCCCCCTGTGTGGAAGTGAAGGAGTGAGGTTAGGAAAGGAGGGGAAGGGAAAGGAAATGCAGTACAGGTCGGAGAGAAGGAAGAAAGCAACCACAAAGAAATACGATTTATGTAAGAAAATACATTGGAGAGGGTCAGGGCGCATTACTCCACTTGCAACTAGTCTCTGTCTCCAGAATGAAATTTTCACTCCACAGCAGTGTGTGTGCTGACATGAAATTTCCTGGCAGATTAAAATTGTGTGCCGGAACCGGGCTTCGAACCTAGGAACTTTGCCTTTCACGCTAGGGCGCTTGCCCGCTGTAGGCAAAGGTCCCATGTTCGAATCCCATTTGCGGAGAATAATTTTAATCTGCCAGGAAGTATCAGTCTCTGTCTGTTAAACAGAGCATATAGTGCGCATCACCTCTCTTACAGCTTTTGTTCTGCAAGATTCATCACGACACTACTAATTCTGATACTTCCTGTTTCAAATTACATTGGTTCCCTAACGGAAATAGACGACACGTTTCCACGTTAACATCGACGTAATAATAATAATAACGCCTGAAAATATTTCTTAAACAGCATGCGCTCTTCACACTCAGTGTTGAAAGCCATGTTAATCCTTACTTGGTAATAATACATACAAATACAAACCAAGTTTAAAAATATTTTTGCAAACCACCTACTGGTGGCATAAGGCCCTCAAGAAATGGTAATGCCGCCCTTTTTGAGCATCAGAACTTCATAAATTGCTCTCATTAGAAAGCAGTTCAAAAATTTTTCAATATTCTTCTGAAGCACCATATCTCATGAGCTTCAGTTCTCTTTCCAATTTTGGAAGTCTCTTCCTGAAATTAAGGTCTATATATGATGCCAGTAGATTTCCCTTGATCATCGATGGACCATATGTCTTCAAAAGTCGCTCTTTGTCACCCATATTCTGCCCGTAGTTATTTATAAAGCTTAGTCCGTTATTGTCTATTTTAGTGCTGAGTTTCTCGATTTACCGTTCCTCCTACTTCATACCACTTTTGAATTTTCAGATTACTCTCGGGCAAAATTCTTTACTCATTAGAGTACTGATTTGGGTAGGCATGTCCAGTAATGTTGTTTCACAGTCACTGAATATTGAAGGGTAATAAAAATATCTTAGTTCACAAATATACTTATATTTGTTTTAATTCGTTAGATATATTGAAATTCATGGTCGAGAGACAGAATAACTAACACCTTCTTGGCCTTGAAGTCTTATTATCCTTTCTTGGTTGTTCAACACAGATGATTATCCTAATAGCTGACTCCTCTTTTCTTATAAGTTTTAACATCTTGATGCATTTTACATAGTCAAAAGAGCTTCTTATAGCTAAAAACTGTGCCTCATTTCTCTTTTGGGTTCCATTAATAAACGCAATGTCAGATCTCCCTGTCTAGTAACCTTTCCTAACACCGAACTAATCGCTGCGTAATAGACCATTTTCTTTCTCACTATGTTGCATATCATTCTAGTCAGTACCTTGACCTTGCATTTCGAAAAATTTACGGCTATGCTGCCAGGTATCAAATTCGACGATGGCCGATATTTCGACAGGAGACCACGCTGCCATTTTCAAGGCGAAACAGCAGCGAGGAATCAATGTGCAAACCATATCAAAAGTAACTAAAATATCAGAGTTAGCCAAGTGCAATCCCTACAATCGACGTAGGAAATGTGGTGTTTATAATGGCGTACTAGTGGGCTCAAAAACCAGCAAGATGTTTTGCCACACGAATTGTGGGAGCACCAATGTTTGACACAATAGGCCTAAGAGGGCACCCACCTTTATGGACCTTAGGAAGGCCATACAATCTAGAAGGTACAGTACAATACGAATTAAGACTCTTGATAGTTTCCTGTGACAAAGAACTTTTCTTAAAGAGGTTATTGGTGTTCTGACCCATTCTAAAGTAATAGCAGTGTGCATAACTAATAGAAAGGGCGATATTCACTGTTCAATATTAAATCTAACTTTGGCACAGAAAGGGCAGAATTTTGGTGCCACAAACGTTTTTGGTCAGTTACCAAGTAGTATCAAAAGTCTGAAACAGAGCCAACTAGTATTTAAAAAGGAATTGAAGGAATTTCTGAATTGCAAATCCTTCTACATTTTAGATGAGTTTTTAGATAAAACTTCAAATAAGAAAAATAAATTCTTAAATAAAAAATCCTTAAAATATTGATTGTATAGACAACATTTACCAAAGTGAAACGTTCCACATCATTACGAAATGTCGTATATATGATGTATGGGACAAGTGTTATTCTAATCCAATGTAATCTAATAGCAGTGGGAAGTAAATGCATGCATTCCTTCGAAGAAACACTCGGCTCTTAATCAGTTCCAGTGCACACTAATATGAAAATTTATAACATGGTGATATGTCCAGCGGCTATGTACGGTTCAGTAACATGGAGCACGATTAAATGAGACAAGGAAAAACTATTAATGTAGCTTCGTAAGCTTTCCCGCCTTGACAAATCTTCGAAGTCTCTGCGAGTTTTCTGCCGGATAATAAAATCAAACTGATTCAATATTTCGACGGTACAGCTGTCCGCCACCTTCAGGAAACTGCTGCTGCTGAGTCCCTCTGAATACTGGAGCAAGATCGAAGTACGCTGTTCCACTTGGGGCAGCGCCACCAGCCCTGCCTAGGAGGTAACAACTGTGACGGCCGGCGCATGCGCCGTACACGCGACCGACGCTTATAAAGGACGCGGTGCTTCGATCTTGCTGTTCCTCAAGCCCGACAAGCCCCCGTCCCAGACCTCATCCTACCGTCCCATCAGTCTTACCTCCGTGTTCAGCAAGGTCCTGGAAACCATCCTTTCTTGTCGAATCCACCAGCACCTCCACCGCCACCAGTTTCTCCCCCCCCTCCCAATGTGGCTTCCGACCCTCCTTCTCCGCCGACGACCAGCTCCTTCGCCTGACTCATCTCCTCTCCGTCCAACTCAACTCCCGTCGCTCCGCAATTTTTGTATCCCTCGACATCCAAAAAGCCTACGACCGAGTATGGCATTCCGGTCTCCTCTTCAAGATCCAGCTCTACGCCCTTCCCATTAATTACGTCCGCCTCATCGCTTCCTTCCTTACCCGCCGCCCCTCCTACGTCACTGTCTGCAACTCCAACTCCCGTATTTTCTACCCCTCCGCCGGGGTGCCCCAAGGCTCAGTCCTCTCTCCCCTCCTCTATCTCCTCTACTCTGCCGACATGCCTCAACCCAAACCTCCCGTCTATCTCCTCCAATATGCTGACGACACCGCCTTCCTGGCCCTCGCCCCCTCCCTTGCCCGTTCCCAGGTTTTGCTCCAGTCCCACCTCACCGAGTTCGCCTCCTGGTGTAACCGGTGGCTCCTCTCCGTCAATCCCGACAAATCCCAGGCTATAGTCATAGGTCGTACTACCCGCACCTTCCGCCTCCACGATTTCTATCTTACCCTTCACAACCGACCCATCCGTCACACTCCCACCCTCAAGTACCTTGGCCTTACCCTTGACCGCCAACTGTCCTGGACTCCATACCTCAAATCCCTCCGTGAGAAAGCTCTGTCCAGCCTAAACCTCCTAAAACTCCTTACTGGCCGGACGTGGGGCCTCCACCCTTCCACTGTCCTTCACACCTACAAATCAATCATGCGCCCTGTCCTTTGTTCCTTCCACCCCGCCTGGATATCAGCCCCTCCTACTTTCTACAAGTCCCTCCAGATTCTAGAACGCCACGCCCTCCGCCTCGCATACCGTATCAGACTCCCTTCCCCCACGCGGATCCTCTATGACCTCATCCCCTTCCCTCCTCTCCTACAACACCTTGAACATCTCCGGCTCCTTTACACATCCCGCAAAATAGAGTCCCAAAACCCTCTGGTCTACCCTATTCTTACAAATCCCGGGCCTCTGCCACGCCTCCGCCAAACCGTCCCTCCCGGCCTTCACCTCCATACGCTCCGTATCCTCTCCCAAGGCAATTTCCGCACCCTTCCTCTACCGGATACCGAACTTCGGCCCGATATCTACCCCTCCTACCAACTCTGATCCCTTCCCCGTAGCATCAGCGCCCCTCCCCTCTCTCCCGTCCCTTTTCCTTCCCGCCCGCTTGGCTACCCCTCTCCCATGCCCAGAGTCTCGTCACTCCTTCCCTCCTTACGCTCTCTTCCCTCCCCTTCTCCCCCTCCCCCGCACTTCCCCCGTCCCTGCCCCACCTCCCCCCCTCCATCCCCTCCCCACTCCCTGCGGGGGCGTCTCGACTTTTTATCTACGTGTTCAGTGCAAGTGTCTCCAGTGTCGTGTGTTTTACTCAGTGCCTCCATAATCGCCGTCCCCATGTTTTATTCTATACGCCGTCATCTGTCTCCATGTGTGAACTTCGTGTCTCCTCAATGTACTTTTAAACTTGTCACCGTGGCCGGTTGTTTTTACTGACTGTGTGTGTGTTTTATCACTACTCGTCTCTTTTTTGTTCTCTGCCATATGTTTTGTCCCATTTATACATGTCCGTTTTAGTCTGTCGAAAACTCTGTCTGTCAATGTTTTTAATTTCCGTAATTTTGTTCATCTTTTTTATATTTTATCTCTTCTTTGTCAAATGTTTGTATATCACATGGCTGAAGAGCAGCCACCGCAGCTGCTGCCAGCCTGCCAGCTGTTTCTACGGCTGGCTTTAAAACAACAATAAAGGAAAAAAAAAAAAAAAGATCTTACTCCAGTATTCACTGGGACTCAGCAACAGCAGTTTCCTGAAGCCGGCGGACAGCTGTACCGTCGAAATATTGAATCGGTTTGATTTTATTATCCGGTAGAAAACCCGCAGAGACTTCGAAAAAAACTATTAATATTTTAAACAAAAGTATGGGTACCCATTTTAGATAACGGAGAATGGAGGAGCAGTTCGTCTGATGAGACAGCGAAATATATTACAGAAAAAAGAGCAAGAGAAGACAGTGGATGGGTTATGTAGCTCGTATGTCAGAAGCAAGACAGGCGAGGATGGCAGTAGAAGGGAAACCAAGCACCAAACGCCCCACTGGACGACCAAGGCAGCGTTGGATGAACGACATGCTGAACGACCTGGCAATCCTGGGGAGCCGGGCACAAAATGGGAGGGAATGGAGACAGTTTGTGGAAGCAGCGCTTGGTGTGCAGGGCTTGTGATCGCCGGATTGTATATGATTGTAATCGTTATACGAGTTTTACCGACTTAAAATGTGTGTACTGTTACTCCCTGCACTTACGTAATAAATACACAATCAAACGAGTGCATATCAACGCCTATTATTCAAGTTACAGCTTCGAAATTAGCTATTTACAGAATAATAATGGCTACAGCGTCGAAATAGGCTCATTGTGAGAAATAAAATAAGGGTTTGTAATGGGTAATTAAATCTATAACTGTAGCTAAAAGAAATAATCTACACTGAGGGCCACTAAGAAACGATATTACTGACTTCTACTGGCCCACTTTCGGCTACGATATATATATATTCTTATGAGGAGATGAAAAGCCTTGCTCAGGATAGAGTAGGGTGGAGAGTTGCATCAAACCAGTCTCCGGACTGAAGACCATATATATATATATATATATATATATATATATATATATATATATATATATATATATATATAAATTCGGTTATTCAATTTTCGTGTCAGACTACTGGTTAAGCCGTTATTTTCATTTAAATTTCGAGCTGTCAAAACACGATCGCAAAGGCCTACTTTTATATATATATCGTATCATTTCAGAGATATTTGCGAAAATAAAGGTGATTTCGGAATGTCTATATCTGTCTGCCTGTCCGTAACGTGTACCCTGTTTTTAAGACGAGCCGTTCAACCGATCAGCACCAAATTTTACAGACATAATTTTAGGCCGCCAGAGACCAGAACCTCCATTTTTCAAATTTTTTGACAAGAAATACGGTATTAATACCAAAAAAAAGCCGTTTGTAATATAATTGTAATTGCAAACAAACCGTTCATCTGGCACGAAAATTGAATAGCGTAATTGGTAGAGGGGAAAATTCTCTAAAACCTCGCTCTATTATGTTTTTTTCATATCTTGCATCGTTGCAGAGATATTTGCAAAAATAACGGCGATTTGACGATGGCTGTCTGGCTGTAACGTGTTCCCACTTTTTAGGTCGAACCGTTCAACCGATAGGCACAAAATTTTACAGACATAATTGTTGGCTACCAGAGACCAGAACCTCGCTTTTTGAAATATTTCTGATAAGAAATACGTTGGTAATACCCAAAAAAGCCGTTTGTAACGTAATTTTAATTGCAAATGAACCGTTCATCTGACGCGAAAATTGAATAAACGAATTTGTAGAGGAGAAAGTTCTCTACAACTTCGTTCGCTTATGTGTGTGTGTGTGTTTTTTTTTCCATATCTTGTATCGTTTGAGAGATATTTGTAGAAATAACGGAGTTTTTACACCCTCCATCGAATTAACGAAAACCAGCCGTTCGCAGATGTCACATGACATTCCTCGCCCAGAACTGTCTGTGGCATACGCCATCATGCGTTGCGTATTTGATGATTTTCTTGTTTTAACTTACGCGTTTTCATCTCAAAGCAACGGCGCACTGAAGAATTAACAAAAACACGTCGTTCTTCGTACGATAAATGACGATCGAGTGTCTACAAATGTCAGCATCAGTTAACAACGGCCATCAATAGTATGAGATTAAAGAATACAACACTGTAATGTGTGTAGTGGGTAATGTGTTGGACTGTGACGCTGAAGGTCAGTGGTTCGGAACTCGCCACTACCAATTTTTTTTTCCTAAAAGGGTTTCAGACACTCTTATTAATTAATTTTTTATTGTTTAGATTATTATTTTGGTCCAAAATGTTTGCAAAAACTTATAAAACTACAAATCTAAAGTGGGCCGTAAAACAAGTCAGTGCGATTTTTTTTTTTTTTATTTTGTTTCAATGCCTGACTAACCTCAATTTCTGTCAACAGGAGATCCTATTTAATCGCTTTAACTACTAAGCAGTTTGTGACGTGGAGGGAAATCGTACATAGACTATTCCAAGGCGCCTTAATCGTTAGTGGCGTGGTAGTCTAACGGAACCGGGCGCCGTGGCTCAGCGCGCCCGGTCAGGTGGCTAAACGCCCTCTGTAATAAAAAAGCTGAGCCAAATAGACAACTAACAACCGAGAACGACCTTAAACAACGACCGCACAACATAGATCTACCTGAATAAAAAAAAAGGGGGGGGACGGGGGTTACGACGTCTGCCTAGTAAGCACGTAACTCATGCTTCGATTCCCGGCCGCACCACAAATTTTAATTCAATGCTTCAGATTTATCAATAATGTCTTTGACATATTTGAGACGTAAATCCGTCTCAGGGATTGTTTATTTGTACTAATTTATACTACGCAGTAGTTCCCATGAAGGACATTGTCATGTGTGACTCAGCGTATGAGATGTCGCAGCCGGAAGCAGCCAACAAAAACGCGACGAAAAGTGAGGCCAGGGCAGGTCATGGACATGCCGGCATAACTGCGGGTGATGACCATGGGCTCGTGACGGCTTCCGCTCTGCAGGTGTGCGCCTGGCAGTGGCGACACGCCCGCAAAGCCCCCACCTGAGCTTTCAGGCACAAGTGGCTTGGCGCGCAGCACGATGAATGAATTTACACAAATGTTCAAATGTGTGTATAGCTTATGGGACTTAACTACGGGGTCATCAGTCCCTACACTTACAAACTACTTATGAACTAGCTAAGACAAACGACGTCACAAATATCCATGCCCAAGGGGGATTCGAACCCCCGACCGTAGCGGCCGTGCGGACCGTGACTGGCGCGCCGCAGAGCGCTCGGCCACCGCGGCCGGCCGAATTTACACCGCCAGAATGTTTATAGGGTAAGGTATTCGATCATTTCGGACAAATGTTATTGTAACTGGAAATATATAGAGAAAGATGTAATTTTAATTGTAGCACTTGTTCTTGGATGTTTAATATGTAACACAAATATTAGACAATTACAAATGTCGGTATAGATACACAAAAAAGTTACAGAATTGAGAAAAATCGATCGAAAATGTACCACACTAGGTACAATTGTGATCACTTCCTAGCAGAATTTTTACTAAGGGCATCTTCCACATAAAAAGCCCCTTTTCCGTCAGGCACCAACGCATACTTCGTTGTACAAAACATTGCATTTTGGGTAGAGAATCTAGTCACCCTTAAATAGAAAATTTATAAGAGCTCCTTAGACTAAGTAGCTTCACTTACCTCCTAACGTGGAAAAATTTCTCTCTCTTTAGTACAAATTGTTATATTCTTGGAAAAGACAGGATTAGCTGTAGAAACCTGCTACGCTACAATGCCACACAAAGAGACACTACGAGACTGACAAATGGCGCGAAAATATGTTGATCAGAATTGTACCTATATCGAATTTGTACCACCTTACCCTACAGCTTTTTCCCACAATATGTGGGTGGCCACAGTTTGACACCATTGATACGCGTTCAGTTGGTTGTAACAAACACGAATGCATCTTCGTGGCATGGCGCCTGCTTCACACGTTGATATCACACTGACCATGAGACCACGTGAGTATCGGATTTTAGAATTCCTTTATAGTTGCGGTATGTAAATGTCAGAACTGAAATAACAATCATCCAAAGCCATTCGACACAACTCTAAAAAAGTTTCTATAAAATTGACTTTGAACTTTTACAAATACACGTAAGTACCAATAAATGTAACATTAGCTGTATCTGTAGGTGTAGCTCATATGGTAGCGTTGTGCCCCCCTGCCCCCAATTATAGAGTCTGTGGTTCGAATCCCGCTGTGTCAGATATGATTTTCCTCGTTGTTTTCGAATTCAGTTATGTAAATCATTTTCGGATCTCTATTTCCACGTGTTGAGTCAGTTTTTGATGATGTAAACGTAGACGAGCTCAAAATGTTATTGTCACGTAAAACGATGGTTAAGAAGGTTGGTTGCTTGGAAAGCCATTAGCAGCTATGGAGATGACTTTCCAAAAACAGCACCGAAGCTCTTCACAAACAGAACAATTAAAGACTACAGTCATCTACTAACAGTGAAGCCAATACTGAAAAAAGTGTGTTTGTTGATTGAAAAAATCATCATAAACATTTTATAAAATGTAGAAAACTATAAATAAACAAAAATACGAAAAATACGAGCATTTTTTGTAAAAATTACCATTAGGTATTAAAATTGTATTTATAGTCAAACACAACGAAAAAAAAAGTAAACATAAAATTCCTAATATGACAGGATTTGAACCGCCGACCCTATGGTTGTAATTCCAAATTGTTACCTCCTGAGCTATACCGAGAGATGGTGCAATTGGTATAGTTATTGATACGTGTACATGAATAATTTCAATGTCGATTTTCTAGAGAATTTTTAAGAGTTGCGTCGTATGGCTTTGGCCGATTGTTATTTGAGTTCTGATGTTCAAATGTTCAAATGTTTGTAAAGCTTATGGGACTTAACTACGGGGTCATCAGTCCCTAAACTTACAAACTACTTATGAACTACTTACGAATTAGGACGGCACAAATATCCATGCCCGAGGGGGGGATTCGAACCCCCGACCGTAGTGGCCGTGCAGACCGTGACTGAAGCGCCTCAATCCCCTCGGCCACCGCGGCCGGCTTGATTTCTGAACTTCAGGTACCATAAATATCAAAAAATTTTGAAATCCGATACCCATGTGGTCTCCTTGTGAGCCTTATGCAGTGGCGGCTGGGGCTTCAGATGACTGGGGGTTCACTTCTTTCAGTAACGGATCTACAATATTTCCGAACAGAAGCCGAAACTTGCTAGTGGCGCAAAGGCTGCTTTCCCTCGCCTGTTTTGAAACAGATAGGTATTTGTTACTACGAAAAGTATGAATGTCGTTTCCTCTCAAAATCGCGGAACATTCGCAAAAATGTCCAAAGATATGTGACAAGTAACAATTCAAAAGTAATTGTTGTCCCTGTATCTATTGAAAAGAATAAATACCAGCCATCGAGTTACAAAACCCACGCAAAGCTAGATTGAAGGCAGGCTTTATAATATCGAACCAGGCTGGTATTTATTCTAAAATTTTATACATTTTACTGTTGTTGAATTGGAGCCATTTTGAAGAATTTGATGTTGAAAAGAAGGTTGGATTAAAAAAAAATTGCTTGCATTCAGACTCGAAATCACTACCTTTGACACTTTAGCACGATGCCTCTAACCATACGACTACTCTTGCTAGATAGTGAGTGGTGTTTTATTATTATTCATAATCGGACCTCCTGAAAGCTTTTGGTGCGACTTTAATGGTTACTTATAAGATATTTTACCAGAATTGTAGTATTTTTGATAAATCTTCAATGATCCAAAAACAAGTATGAAGGGCGGATGTTCACGGAGGATTTGCCCATGAGCAAATTCTTAGGGACCATTCGTGCACAACCGCCAGAGCTCGAGTCGCCAGGAGCTCGCGTCTCTACCAGCTCGAACGCCAATCTTAAAAGCGGCGTTTCCCCTTACCCCACCCCACCCCACATTTTTTTTTTTTTTTTTTTTGCTCTACATTGGTTTGTTCACTGGAAAGTCGGTAGTGATCTTAATTTATCTAAAGGTAACGAATTTCGGTCCTTTAAATGGCCATCCTCAGACCACTACAACCACAGAGCTGGCCACCGATTGCGCTGAGTAGGAAGTGCTTGAACAACAAATGGCAACATTTGCCACTCCGTCAGCTCCTACTCAGCGCAACCGGTGGCCAATTCAATGGTTGTAGTGGCCTGAGGATGGCCATTTAAATGACCGAAACTGGTTACCTTCAATGAAATTGCGACCTTGGCTTTTTAAGTGAATTCAGTCATTCACATCGTTGATACTCCACTTTATTGTTGTGGTCTTCAAAAAAAAAAAAAAAAAAAAAAAAAAAGGCAGCACCTTTCATAACTACAGAAAGGCTGTGGCGTACGAAAACGCTGACTATATGTTTACGTGTCTGGAAGTGTATATTGGATGTGGATGACATCGGAATCTCCATTTACATACCATGTGACATATCTACATCTACATGCACACTCCACAAGCCATCTGACAGTGTGTGGTGGAGAGTTCCTTGAGTACCACTATCAGTTCTCCCTCCTATTTCAGTCTCGTATTTTTCACAGAAATAAAGATTCGTCGGTATGACTTTCTTTGGGATCTAATCTCTCTGATTTTAAATAAAATTCTTTAATATCAGTCTCCAGATCGCTTTTATTTTCTAAAACATGACCGGTTGCGGGACAGCTGCCCATCTTCAGATCAAATTTTTGAAGTTACAGAGTAACCTGTCCTGTGATGAACGTTCACCACAGGACAGGTTACTTCAAAAAAAATTTTTTTTTTGAACTACGGGGTCATCACTCCCTAAACCTACAAACTACTTATCAACTACCTTATACTAAGGACGGCACAAATATCCATGCCCGAGGGGGGATTCGAATCCCCGACCGTAGTGGCCGTGCAGACCGTGACTGAAGCGCCTCAGTCTCGTCGGCCACCGCGGACGGCTCTGCCAACTTTCTATTATATGGAACTTGATGACATCTTGGGGACAATCATCAAGGCCAACAAGAAAGACTGACCCCAGCGCGTACGTCATGTGACGTAAACAAGGTAGTTCTCAGCCGGCGCAATCGCTAGCCGATTGGCTGGCCGCTGGAGCACAGCCCCGCGATCGCGCCGGCTGAGAACTACCTTGTTTACGTCACATGACGTACGCGCTGGGGCCTTTCTCGTTGGTATCGCACAAAGATATCATTTCGGTCGATTCATCGATACAGTGTCGCAACTAGAGCCTCATTTTCAAACATTCGGCAGTAACCGAGAAACTGACAGACGGGAGTAGAGGTTGTGTTTCTGGCCGCTCGCCGCTCCAATCTCCGCCACGACGGACGCGGCGACTTGGAGCGTCGGGCAGACGTGGGAACACGTGGCGGCACTATTTGTCACGGCGGAAGACGTGGCGCGGTGCCTTGCAAACTGTTGCGGCGCCATTACTACTTGTCAGGCGGCGGCGCGGCTCGATGCTAATGGGCGGCGTAATTAGTCAGCCTTATCAGGGCGGCTGCCAGCAGCCAGCAGCCTGCAGCCGTTATGAATAGAGCGGCCCCAAGTTTGGCCGCCGCCGTATCATTAGCCGCGGCCGGACCAAGCCTCCACGGCCACAGCCGCAGCTGTCCGGGCACTCGCTGACACCAGTCTGCGGAGGACCTGCGACACCCCCGTACTCTGCCGGAGGTCGCTGGACAACGTCTTGATGAAGCGAGACCAAAATCGACAGCTAAAGAATCCAAACTTCGCTTCGATCATTGCATAGAATCATTCTGGGTGAACTATAGGTAACGAAGGTACTGGGATAGTGACGGCTGGTGCTTCAGATGCCTGGGGGAGGGGGGGGGGGCAGTTCTTTGAGTGTCGAGTGTCGGATTTGGATAGTGGTGCCACCCCCCCCCCCTCATCAGCTCATCTAAAGAGACAATTTAGCGCATCTCTGCGAGTGGCACTGGGGAAAAGGGCTCCCCCCCCCCTCACGTTCTAGAAATATTTCGTTAAAAGATCTGCAGAATGTCTTATCTTGGCTTTTTTGCGCTTGCTTCAACTCAAGCTGAGTCGTCGGTCTACCACACTTCTTTATTTCACACTTTTGTTCCAAGCTTAAAGCTGAGTAATTTCTTTCTAAAAGATACTGAATATTCCCGGCATGAAACTTTCACTCTGCAGCGGAGTGTGCGCTGATATGAAACTTCCTGGCAGATTAAAATTGTGTGCCGGAACCGGGACTCGAACCTGGGACCTTTGCCTTTCGCGGGCAAGCGCACTACCGACTGTGCTACCCAGACACGACTCACTATGCCGCCTCCCAGGTTCGAGTCCCGGATCCGGCACACAATTTTAATCTGCCAGGAAGTTTCATATCAGCGCACACGCAGAGTGAAAGATTCATTGAAGGTACTGGGATAGTGACGGTTGGTGCTTCAGATGACAAAGGGTTCAGTTCTTCGAGTGTTGGATTTTGATAGTGGTGCCCTCCTTCAGCGCATCTATAGAGACAATTTGGCACGAGAGCTCCCATTCCGCTCCGCCCTCCCCCCCTCCCCCCCCCCCCCCCCGCCACATTTTAGATATATTTTCGTTAAAAGAATGTCTTATCTTTATCTTCTACTAATATTTCGGCCGCGTATCGTCCGGCCATCTTCAGAGTGAGTCCCACGACTGCCGACCAGTTGCTTTTTTTTTTTTTTTTCTTATTTTTTAATGCCCTAAGGCAGGCTGGCAGCAACCAATGATGCTGCTCTACAGCCGAGCGAACGGTAAACAATGGACAAAACAGAATATAAAATGAAAGGTGATGAAAGGCGCTTTTACAATTTCAAGATGAAAATTTGGGAGAATGTTAAAAGACAATATGACAGCGGACAGAACATACATGGTGGCTAAAAAACACTCACTGCAGACGACGAGACATAACAAGACGGCGACATTGAGGTAGAAAAACACTGAACACTGTTGTACGCAACGTTAACGAACACTGGGCGACGAAACACTATACACACGAAGCAATGAACACTTAAAAACACAGCACTGCCGGAAGGAGGGGTTGAGCCAAGCGGCGTCGTAGGTGTCGGTGGCCGAGTAGAAAGACCGACACAGGAATAAAGGATGCACGCTTGTGCAGGTGGGAGGTGACCAGCCAGTGTGACAGCAGAAACTAGAAACACTAAATTAAATTAGAACGAGATTTATATTTGCAAACGTAGGCTTCCGCGGTTGTTGTCACTATCAATAAAATTCTTCTGGGTATGAAACCGCGTCGTCATTTTATAAATTCCACCGACGTTTCGGCCGCTGTTGCAGGCGGCCTTCATCAGGGTCTGTGTCTGACTGACACAGACCCTGATGAAGGCCGCCTGCAACAGCGGCCGAAACGTCGGTGGAATTTATAAAATGACGACGCGGTTTCATACCCAGAAGAATTTTATTGATAGAGATATATATTTCTTAGAGACTTAGTAATAACTTTTACGTAGCTCAGTACTGCAGAATTCTGATACATAGTTGATCTAGAGGCCTGCCTAGTGCCTAACCGATAGCCAAGTCTTCACTAGTGCCTATCTAATTCCGAAGTGTTTACTGGTTCCTATCTCAGTCCCAAGTGAACGATGTCGTTCAGTGGAGGCCACGAGCGGAGTTGTGGCAGAGGGCGCTCGTGGCTGACGTCGTAAGAACGCCGCGCCGTGCGTGCATGGCGGCGCGCGGCGAAAGTAGGTGGCGCGCAATTTAGACTTGTGTGACACCACAAGAACGTCGCATAGTTAATGTGTTATAGTTGCTAACAACACGAGATCACCTGTCGTGCCTCTCCTGAGCTTAATTCCCGTTTTACGCGATCGACTTAGTGGTGAAAATTGACTACTGGAAGTATGTGCAACTTTCGTGACAGCGTATAAATCAGCAGCTAACCCCTTCGCGAGTGTATCAATGATTTATAGGTTGTGCTGAGTGTGGAGTCTCAAATTTCCGTGTGTGCTGCACAATCCGCGTGCAGCAAAAACAGTAACGGTGAATGCTAACATCCATAGTTAACCTATTCTGGTCTAGTTCATTCATATTACAGAATTCTTTCGCGTCTTCCTTCACTTTATTTTGTTGTTTGGTTTGTTGCACCACAGCCTTGTATTCTTTCTTCTACTAGTGATCTCCTAGGAAAGAGACATAATACCTGCAAGCAGAAAGATATTTTCGTTGTACGGGGAAAGGTCTACACTATGCATAAATACGAACGTAAATATGTAAACGTGCTTTAAAGAAAACTATTTCAACAGTGAAAGAGCCAGAATTATAAAATGAGAAACCTGTTTTCAATGTCATCAAGAAAACAAGATGTGATACCTACTATTGTAGCTTTTCGTGCATTTTAGACATATTTGATGCGTTTCCTAGTACTACATATTTTCTTCAGTAAATAAATGTGTATGTATTGAAATATTTGGATGACACATTTCCTATTTTTTCCCTTTTATTGTTTTTTTAAAACCCCGTGGGGCACAGTGTCAACCGCACATGCACCGTCCTCAAAATGTTCAAATGTTTGTAAAGCTTATGAGACTTAACAGTCCCTAAACTTACAAACTACTTATGAATTAGCTTATACTACAGACGGAACAAACATTCATGCACAAAGGGGGAGTCGAACTCCCGACGGGGAACAGCCTTGCGCATCGTAGCATAGCGCCTCAATGCGCTCGGCCACTCCGACGCGGCCAATCGGCGTCCTGCAGCCGAGAGTTGTACAACATTAACAAGGTGACAAAAATTAAAAAAAAAAAAAAAAAAAAAAAAAAAAAAAAAAAAAAAAAAAAAAACATGGAGGTCAAAATCCGTAACATATTTAGATTAAAACGGTGCCACAGTGGCTAGAATACACTTATGAGAGTCTTTGACGGAGACACACATGGAGACCCTATTGTAAATACATAGACATAATATCTGTTCTGCCTCTTCGGCGGTTGTTGAATAAAATTGGAGAAGCACAAACTGAAAACAGAATACTGGACGTAGCACACGATAAAAACTGCGAGTATTGGGCACGTCCCGCTGGGGACAGGATAAGGAAAGGATGCCTGGTAGGGGGGGGGGGGGGGGGGGAGGTGGAGGGCGCAAGTACTCCATACGAGAGGGTAGGTAAGGGTAAGCCAAGCGGGGGACGGAAGGAGGAGCGACATATATGGCGAAGGCGGAAGGATCAGGTCTGTTAGGAGGAATAATAATATGACGGAGGGGGAGATGGCGAAACGTACCCCCGGGCAGGGTGACTTTTCCTATTATTTCCATTCTCAACTGTGTAAAAAATTTAGTAGCAGACTTTTGAGCAGAACATTTACTATGAACTACCCTGTCGTCATTAAGAAATACAAATATCCTGCTCATAGCTAAAAGGTGCCTTCATAACTTCACTTCCTCTTTCAGATGCGAAACTACACCGCAGACAGTTCGACAGTTTTGCTGTTTACGTCTAAACGAAAACGACTACACGAGACAGGAGAGACGCACTACGAGAAAAACGTGTCAGTGGCGCTGCAGTACTCCCACTCCTCTTGAGAGACGAAAGTTCATCTTGTGAATCAGGATTGAACTACTGGAAAACCGTATCTCAGTCACAAATTCCTAATACATTTGTTAAGATCGGATCGTAGGTTTCAAATGAGGCACCAAGTTGTCACAAAGGCACTGTGCAAGCTGCTGGTGATCCCATGATGGTCGTTTTTCATAGGAGAGAGTCAGTCGTCTCTTAACTGGAAATGGTAATTTTCGGACGATTCATTTGCATACATTCATGGACATCATCTTGCACGGAACAAACGCAGTTTTTATGGATAACAATGTGCCATGTTATGGAGATTTAATATTGTTTACGATTTGTTTCAAACAAGTTTCTGACAATCCAGGCAATGATTGGCACACTCACATCGCCCAACAGGATTATCATACAAATTTTGTATTTTGTCAGTTCGCTCCGACATGATATTAGGAACTGTTCCACGACTTTTTTCACCTCGTTCAATAGTAATTTTGGATCTGGTCGTTCTTCAGGCATAACACAGCGGTAATGATATCTTAATCGAACTATTATAGCGACAAATGTTAATCTCTCTTTTTCATACCGTAGTTTACGTAGAAAGATAATGAAGGATACTGGTTGATTAACTGTGTTATTGAATTCTGCACAGCTCCTAAATACTTCATAATACGAGCTTTAGCTTGAAGACTCCGAGATTCGTCTTATAGACGAAGACACATGCACAGCAAATGCCTTTTCCAGATTATGCGAAATTAATTAACAGTAGAAGAAAGTGACGTATTTGAACCCGGAAGAGTTACTAATCACGCATAGGACTGATATAAACTACGTGTACAGGCGTAAATGAATCAGGGATAAATGAGAACAGGAACAACATGCGGGAAAATGTATTACGTCTGGAAAAGAGTATTGCGTGAATCCCAGATTATTCGCAGAAAAGCAGCCGTTAAATGGGACAAGCAGACATTCGAAGATCAGTTATGTGGTGTTGTCGACTCTCGATGGCAATGGTACAAGTATCGACCACCGCAGAGCTACTGCGCAGCGAAGCTGTAGCCTGAGGCTCTATCGAGATACGAGGAAGAAGCTAAGCCTCCCTTCTTTCCGTAGCGCCACCACTTCTACCTTAAAAAACCGGCCCCAGTCCAGCCTACACAATTCCAGGAAGATCTGATAGAGAAAACGATTAAGGGATTTCCAGTAATACGACCTCGGTTCGCCTCCCCATCACGTGGAGTGCTGGAGGTTTATAAAAGCCTTTCATCAAGGGCTCTCATTGGTTGATTTAAACATACATAAAAAGTGTTGCATAACCACGATTCGGATAGTGGGGGGTGCATTGCTATTTACATAAAAATTCAATAATCTCTACCTATATAAAAGCGAAAGCACACTTATTCACTCACTCACTAACTATACACGCAATCTCAAAAACTACTTCACCTATGAAGCTGAAATTTGTCAGTCATTTAGTTTTTATGCAGTAGACGTCAGCTAAGATTAGGCCGATAGTTCAGGAGATATGACGATATAAATAATTAGGTTCATGAAAAACCATCTCATCACGCATGACGCAACCATTTATTACGTCTTTCCTATTCAAGACGTACTGTATTTTGCAGACTTTTTACATATACACCACTGGATGTACCTGCGAAATAATACCGTACTACGACGTATAGTTCACGTGCTATAACGTCAAAAGCATTGAAATGCATGAAACACGTCCTAAAAAGCATGAGCTTGTAATTAACTACATCTTTACTAGCAACTACATTTACAACACATTTCGCAGGCAGTTTCCTAACATGATACTCTACGAACCTGGTAAATAATGATTTCAAAAAATGTTCAAATGTTTGTTAAGCTTATGGGACGTAACTACGGGATCATCAGTCCCTAAACTTACAAACTACTTATCAACTACCTTATACTAAAGACGGCACAAATATCCATGCCCGAGGGGGGATTCGTACCTCCGACCGTAGTGGCCGTGCAGACCGTGACTGGAGCGCCTCAGTCTCCTCGGCCACCGCGGCCGGCAATAATAGTTCACACAAAGTTCACGAGATATGACGTCATAAACAATGAGAAGCGCGATAAACTGCTGCATTAAGCGACAATGCTGCTCATTTTCTCCTAAACCACTGGACAGATTTCAACCAAATCTGGTACACATATTCCTTATGAGTTAACAATTGCTGTATGTTTAAGACCGAAATACGACTCATGATTCAACATATATGTGACGTTATAAACAAAAGGAATCGCAAGAAACTGCCAGATCGTGTCATGAGACTTTATTCTACACTGCATGAGTCCTTAACGACTTACAACACATATTGGACATAATTTCAAACCTTTATTACACTTTTTCTCGCTGACAACAACAGAAAAACGATGAAAGGAAAAAAGTTTCTCGTTTACTACTCTTCCGCTCTTCATGGACTAAACTATGCGATTCGGTATGACGTTCCAATTTATAATTTAAACACTACATATTGAATTCGCAGGGAATTTTATACACAGAATATACACATATAGCTGGCTATAATTTCGAAATTGTCACAATACGACATATTGTTCATTAGATACGAGAACAGAAACCGCCCCATCACGCACCAGGTTTTAATCTCTTCCTTCTTTACTACAAACTGTGATCGTAACAGATTTTACCTACATGCAGCATTTATACAAATGAATATATACCTGCAAAAATACACGATTTTACGTAATACAGTACATATTGTGCACTCTGATGCCTCCGTGTAGGTGTCCAGCCCATAGTGGCTAGCTATTTATCTATATACAGGGTGTTACAAAAAGGTACGGACAAACTTTCAGGAAACAATCCTCACACACAAAGAAAAAATAAATAAATAAACATGTTATTTGGACATGTGTCCGGAAACGCTTAATTTCCATGTTAGAGCTCATTTTATTATTTCTCTTTAAATGTTCTATTTACGGGTGAGGCTTTATTCCAACGTGATCAAATTGTAAATTTTCACAATCAATATGTGTGGGCTGATGAGAATTCGCACGCAATTGTGCAATCACGTCATCAACACAGATTTTCTGTGAACGTTTGGGCAGGAATTGTTGGTGATGTCTTGATTGGGCCTCATGTTCTTTCACCTACGCTCACTGGAGCACGTTATCATGATTTCATACGGGATGCTCTACCTGTGCTGCTAGAACATGTGCCTTTAGAAGTACGACACAACATGTAGTTCATGCACGATGGAGCTCCTGCACATTTCAGTCGACGTGTTCGTACGCATCTCAACAACAGATTCGGTGACCGATGGATTGATAGAGGCAGGCGGACCAATTCCATGGCCTCCACGCTCTTCTGACCTCAACCCTCTTGACTTTTATTTATGAGGCATTTGAAAGCTCTTGTCTACGCAACCCCGGTACCAAATGTAGAGACTCTTCGTGCTCGTATTGTGGACGGCTGTAATACGCCATTCTCCAGGGTTGCATCAGGGATTCCATGCGACGGAGGGTGGATGCATGTATCCTCGCTAACGGAGGTCATTTTGAACATTTCCTGTAACAAAGTGTTTGAAATCACGCTGGTACGTTCTGTTCCTGTGTGTTTCCATTCCATGATTAATGTGATTTGTAGAGAAGTAATAAAATGAGCTCTATCATGGAAATTAAGCGTTTCCGGACACATGTCCAAATAACATATTTTCTCTTTTTGTGTTTGAGGAATGTTTCCTGAAAGTTTATATATATATATATATATATATATATATATATATATATATATATATATATATATATATATTGTGACGTAAGCTTTACAGCTGAGTTGTAACTTTCATTATGTGACTTGTTCTAAATTATAATTTATGATGGAGGCAATCATAGTTATTGCCGAAACCAGGTTAAATAGTTTTATTTTTGCGACCAAGGGCTGCATTTGCATCCATTGACGTTGTAACGATCGCTGACAATAGCAGCTATGATCAAAATTTTTAGCATTGTAATATACTACTCTACTTGATTTTGTTACATTGTTATTTTGGGTGAAGTAAAAGATTGCATTGTAGTTTCTATTTCATATAATATAGAAACAGGTTTAGTCTCATAGTGTTTTGCGCAAGTTTGTTGTTGCCTTCGAATTTGCGTGTGATCTGCTCAATGTCGATGTCCTGTACTTGTATTGCTCGTATTCTGATTTGTTTTAATTCGCTTCCATTTTTCCGTAATTTCCCGCATTTAATGGAGAACTGCGTGTGAGCAGGTGTTGACATATTTTTATTCAACTTTAGCACTTACATGTGACGGTGTGGGAATAGCTGACCCCTATTAAGCACCTCTTTAGGGGCTGCGAGGCTGCCCCCGCCGGTTGTTCGAGTCCTCCCGCGGGTATGGGTGTGTGTGTTGTTCTTAATTTAGGTTGGTTTCAATAGTTTGTAAGTGTAGGAACAGATGACAGCACTAGTTCGGTCGAATAGATTTACAAACATTTGAACACTTGTAAGAAAATTGCCTGTTGGAGGTCGTCAAATAATCTCAAAATTCAGAATGCGTAATGATATGCTCTAGTAATAATAATTTCGTTATTGAATGTTGTAGCAAATCACAACTAATGGGTCGCAACAACACTTTCGCAGTGAAAGTTAAAAATTTTGAATAAGAAAAGATATTAATTAACTTGAAACAATCACTGTGGTAATTAATTAAGCTTGGCCCTATCTGACTTAGCATTGACTACAGCCTCCAACTAGCACCTCTTACGATTCACGAACAGCACAACTTCACTAATAAATTGTGTCAGAATTCATGTAGTGGTGATGGCGTGTTCGTGTTATAATCAAAATTGTAATAGCAGATAAACTCTGATTGCAATGATAATAGCTCAATACAGTGAAACTCCGTGGTGCAATGAGCTTCACAACAGTGAACAGTCGAAGTTCTCAATAATTTTGATATTATTGTTTAAAGCATTCAAGTTCCTTATAAAACTTTACGTAAACTATTTTTTTTTTTTTTAATTGTTTCCAGGGCCTGGGTAGCGTACGCGTGTAACTGGCTGAGCAGAGTTTGGCATTTAACGTATTTCATAAAAAATTACTTCAAAACTACCGTAATACCTTGAATACTGTTAGCCTGGTTACTTTCTATGTAAATGAAACCAAATTTACTTTACTTGCAAACTCTCAATTGCAAATTACATGACATAAAATAAGATACAAAAGTTAGAAAGTTGCATTACATTATTTACAAAATTTGATATGTTGGGATGCGTCGGTGTGTGACATAATCGGCGTATAAACCTGCAAAAATAGCACTGCACTCAATTGACCTTCATGGCCGAGCTTGATAGCTCCACTTTATTGCACATCACTTCACACGCTACATTTCGTAGTCCCGTTGGATGAAGCTGTGTGTGTTCCTTTGAAGTCGCTACCGCCCATGGCTGTCGGCTCCTTTCAAGTCGTTCGCGCCGGCGGCTGACCGCGCGACGCAATTGTTGCCTCTGGTAGTGGCTGCCGCTGGCAGTACGTCTAATGTCCAAGAGTGCATTGTCACCGCTCTGCAGGCCCGCATACCAAGGTCTCATCCACTTGTTTTGTTTACTGTGTGCTAACCTGCAAACGGGGCTTAGCTTCAGTCTTTCATCTCACATTCACATACACAGTAATTAAAATAAATGATAAGTTATACAATACATTAATATTTACAAGTCATGTTCATCGCATCAGTCTTTCAGTTGTAGTGTAGTTCCCCTTACAATATTATAACTTACATACTAGTGATAAAATTTTTTAATGTCACAAACGTGTCTGAGTCTTACATTTTTATTGTTCTTTATGGACACCAGTTCCATAGCATTAGTATGTTTGACTTTGTATATTCATAGAAGTTTCGGGTATGCAGCCGGTCGTCGTCTAAAACATCACACGATATTTCGGCCAGACACCTGCTAGCCATCTTCAGGTGAGTCGATGAAGACTGAAGAGTGCGTCCAGCGTTCCACTATATATAGAAAACTTGGCGGTTGCAGCGCATGCGTCAAAACATAAACAGACAGGCCACACTGCCGGACGGCAGCGCCCTCGCTGGTGGAGCCGCGGAGTTCAGCTGTCCTCTGCACTGCCACTGCCGTTCACAGCCGACGTCGGCGCTCTCTGTCGTCTTCGATCTGAGCAAATTTTAGTAATGACGGGATTCCATGCTTTGTCAAGATTGTAGCCACTATCCCGATTCATCAAATTTTCCGCGACACGTATTTCCACAGATTCTTTGATAATGGAGTCCCAAAAAGATGTTGCTGTTGTCAAAATTACCGTTTTATCGTACTCCATAGAGTGTCCGGTGGAAATGCAGTGTTCAGCAATAGCAGACTTGCTTGGCTGTAAAAGGCGTGTGTTGCGTTTGTGTTCACTGCAACGTTCTTCAACAGTGCGCGTAGTCTGGCCTATATAAGCCATCCCACATTGGCAGGGAACTTTGTAGACACCAGCCAATGTGGGATGGCTTATATAGGCCAGACTACGCGCACTGTTGAAGAACGTTGCAGTGAACACAAACGCAACACACGCCTTTTACAGCCAAGCAAGTCTGCTATTGCTGAACACTGCATTTCCACCGGACACTCTATGGAGTACGATAAAACGGTAATTTTGACAACAGCAACATCTTTTTGGGACTCCATTATCAAAGAATCTGTGGAAATACGTGTCGCGGAAAATTTGATGAATCGGGATAGTGGCTACAATCTTGACAAAGCATGGAATCCCGTCATTACTAAAATTTGCTCAGATCGAAGACGACAGAGAGCGCCGACGTCGGCTGTGAACGGCAGTGGCAGTGCAGAGGACAGCTGAACTCCGCGGCTCCACCAGCGAGGGCGCTGCCGTCCGGCAGTGTGGCCTGTCTGTTTATGTTTTGACGCATGCGCTGCAACCGCCAAGTTTTCTATATATAGTGGAACGCTGGACGCACTCTTCAGTCTTCATCGACTCACCTGAAGATGGCTAGCAGGTGTCTGGCCGAAATATCGTGTGATGTTTTAGACGACGACCGGCTGCATACCCGAAACTTCTATGAATATTCGATCCGCCGGGAGAATTTTAAAGTTCACATGTTTGACTTTGTTTACACGGTAGGGTCCCAAATACCATCGGTAAAACTTCTTGCGTCCGTTATCATGTGGCTTACCCAGCTTTTTGTTTCGTAGTAAGACAAGGTCTCCTTCTTCAAATTTTCTTTCTGGATATTTATTATTATGGGTTCTGTTCCTGGCTCAGCACTTTTCTTTAAATTCTGCACAGCTAAAGATCGTATTCTTCTTTTGTTTATACGGACGTTATTCACTGGCAGCTCAATCATACTTCGGATGGGGTTCTTTGCTGGTATACCCTATTGTATCTTGATTGGTTCGTACCCAATTGAGGTGTGTACAAGGTTGTTGGTAACATCTTCAAATTCGTTCAGGTATAAGTCCCAGGATTTTTGATTCTTGTAGGTATACGTGCGTAAAAATCGGCCCAATTCTCGCATCACCCTCTCGTAAATGTTACTCTGAGGTCTGTACCGTGAAATGTAAATCGGCTTGATTTTATTTCTCCTCAGCATCTGCTTCCAAGTCTCGGACACATACTGAGGTCCATTATCGCTTAACACTTTCTTAACATTACGGTACTTCGGCAGTATATATTTCTCAAATTCTTTGCTGACGGTCTTCGCTGTTGCTCTCTTTAACGGCCGTATGATCACGTATTTCGATAGTACATCTATCGCCACTAGAACATATCGATAACCACCTCTCGATTTGATAACTGGTCCGTACAAATCGGTCGCTATAATTTCATTCACCTGTGCTGGCAAAATGGCGTTCCACTTGGTTTGCATTGTGGTTGTACTGGGCTTCATGGTTTGGCAAATTTTGCATATTCTTAGAACCTTTCTGACCCTTCGCAACATATCTGGAAAATAAGCAACTTCCTCCAATTTTGCTTTGCATCTAAAAGGTCCACAGTGTCCGAATTTCAGATGTATGAACCAAATAAGCTTGTTTATAATTTCTTCTGGTACGTATATCTTCCAGTTTTGATCATCGTTGCCCTTCCTGAAGTATAATGCTCCTCTAAAAAATTTGTGGTATTGGCGTAAATGCACATTCTCTGTATTGGAGATCTTTTGCACTATTGTTCTGATTCGCTCGTCTTTTTTCTGCAAATCCACTATTGACCTAAAGTTTTCTCTAAGATAATTTTCAAACGGCACATTTTGTATAAGCATCACTGTTACTTCATCTGTTATTCTGTCCGCTTTGTCCTTATTACTTTCTTGTATCGGCAATCTTGACAAACAGTCAGCTATAACATTTTCTTTTGCTTTATATCGAAATCATATTGTTGTAAGAATAGCGCCCAGCGTGTTAATCTTCCTGGCATTAGCTTGCTTTGTTTCATAAATTGCAGAGCTCGATGATCAGTATACACTGTGGTCTTTCTTCCTGCCAGAAAGAGATGAAATTTCTTAAACGCCCACACTGCCGCCAAGCACTCTTGTTCTGTGACAGTGTATCTCTTTTCTGCTGGACTAAGTACCCTACTGGCGAAAGCTATTGTGCAATGTTTTCCCTGTTCATTAATTTGGTAGAGTTCTGCTCCTATTCCAACGCCACTAGAGTCAATTGCTAAACAAAAATCTAATGACATATCAGGATGACATAGTATTGGTGCGTTAACGAGACTTTCTTTAATTTTGATGAATTCCTGTTGGCATTCGGGGGTCCACTTCCAGGGTTTATATTTTTTGGGTAGCTCATGCATATTCGGCGCTGCAAGTGCCTCAATTGTTGCGAATCGACGATAATAGCCCACGGCTCCCATAAATGATTTTAATTGCTTCCTCGTTACTGGCGCTGGACAGTCCCTGATGGCCGCGATCTTTTCCAAGTCTGGCTTTATTCCTTCCTGCGTAATTATGTGGCCCAAGAATTTTAAGTCGAACTTGCAAAACTGTGATTCCTCCACGTTTATAGACATTCCGAACTCTCTAAATTTGCTCAGTACTTCACCCAACAATCCAAAGTAATTATCCCAATTTTGCGCTCCAATCACCACATCATCCACGTAGACAATTATTTTGTTCAGCAGCTCCTCTCCCAAAACGTGGTCCATTGCTCGAATAAATGCGGCCGTACTAATTTTTAGTCCAAAAGGTAAGCGACAGAATTGGTATGATTTGCCATTTACCAGAAACGCTGTATATTGCCGACATTCTTTACTCAATTCTATTTGCCAAAAAACACTGATCAGATCTAATCGTGCTAAAATTTTCTTATTATGAAATCTTGATAATAATTCGTCTATGCTCAGGGGTCGGTCATTTTCTGCTTCAATAATTTCGTTTAATTTCCTGGCGTCCAGTACTAGACGTATCTCGCCGTTCCTCTTCACCACTGGTATGATAGGATTGTTAAATTTAGAGGTACTCCTTTCAATAATGTTATTCTTAAGCATTCTTTGGATTTCCTTGTCTACTTTCTCTTTCATCGCGAAGGGAATAATATATGGTTTCTTGTAGAACTTCTGTTGACTGTTCACCTTGAAACTGTACTTGTAATCTTTGATACATCCAACCTTTTCTTTAAAGACTACGTGATATTGATACAGAAGCTGCTCTAGCTCGACTAGCCTCTCCTCAGGAATGTTTTCAATATTAACCACTTTCTGATGAATCCTTTGTCTTATCTCTTCCTCATCAACAGTAGAATGATTTACGTCATAATAATTAGTCTCCTCTTCTTCGTTAAGGTACACAGAGTCAACGTAATGTTGCATCTCTGCGTGTGTTTTCTCTTTCTCTTCGCACAAGTTCCATTTCGTTTTGATTCCACCCACATTCCATTCTATATATTTTTTATAATAATTAATCTTCGTTTCTAACTTCCGCATCGTGTCCGCACCAATCACGACGTCGGTCTTTAATCCTCTGACAACTAAAAATTCTGCACTATGGCCTGTTCACATACAATAATCTCTAGCATTACTCGTTTCCGTACTTGCACGCTTTGCTTTGGTATAATAGATGATGTGTTTATATTGCAAGAGTCTTCTTTGATTATTAGCTTCTGCTTGCGGCTAATTAAGTACAAATCCTCTTCGATTGCATTGTACTGGCTTCCGGTGTCCGGTGTCACAGTAACAATCCGTTCTCCTACAAATCCGGTAATTATCAAGTTCATTTCGGTGTCCTCTTGGGTGTCGTCTTCTTCGAGTAAAAAATGTGTCCTTTCTTTGTGTGTCAATCCAAATAAGGTTTCATTTTGCTGTACCCCACTTCTTCGTCCGCTGCAATGCTCTTGATTCACATAACTACAGTCAGACGGTTCATTTACAGTTGAGTGTTTCATTTTCACGCGTCGTCTTCTCCAGTACTCTGTGCCGGCTCGCGGCGCGTCACGCCTCATTGTTGTCGGCATGTTGCTTATACCGTAGAGATCTTCAAATCGTTCGTCCTTCTCTTTTAACCTTTCTCTTTGCCTTTGTTTGCCATGACTTGTTTTTATGTCTTCCTGGCTGCACCTGATATTAAATGTCTTTACTGGATGTTCCACTTGCTGTAATAATTCGGTGGTGTACTGGTTTCCTTCGTCTTCAACAGTCAAAATATTTGTTTTCAGATCCACGACCGCTTTAACTTTCTGTAGCCAATCAGCTCCAATTATCAACGGAATATTTATTTCTTCCACTACTACAAACTCATGGTAAAATAGTTGGTTAAGCTGATTGATTTTAAATGGCAAGAAAATCTTCTTCTTTGATTCCACAAATATAGAATTGAAAGCTCCATATATTTTCAATCTAGTTGCTGGAAGTTCCTCTATTCTATGCAAGCTTTTCTTAACATCTTCATAAATCGATCGTGACAAAATCGAAATCATCGACCCAGTATCAATTAATGCTTCATAATCCTTGCTTCCGATTACCAGTTTTAGTTTCGGACAAGTATTGCTTTCGCTCTGTCTGGCGTCTCTCAATACTCGTATTTCAGTTCTAAGCACATGTTCTTCTTCCTTTGATAAAATTTGTTGTTCATCTGACTTTCGGATGCCATTGCATTGTGTCATCTGCGGTGCTGTTGTTGCAACGTCGTGGTGGCTCCATATTTCGATATGCTCGATGAAGTCAGGAAACTCATTCTGCAATGAATCATAATTTTCTGCTACTTCTTCCGTACAGGTGGTTAAGGTATCTGCTGCTTTGTTGTCTGGTTCTCCCTGCTCATCTTCTGTCGTATCCGATTCGTCACTGTCTTCCGTCTCTTCCACGTCAGTATCTTCTTCCAGTTGAACACAAGTTTTCTTATCTTGATCATTGTTATCCAGTAACGCATCTATTGCTTCAACGAACATTCTTTCATGGTATTCTTGTTCCGTTTCTGGCCCAACTGTTGCTTTATTTATTTGCGCTGATGAGTCAATAACTTTGTTTATTTGCGCGCCCTCAAGCTTCTTTGCTTCTACAGTTGTTGTTCGTTCATTCTTGCCACGTGCAATTACGTTCGTAGTCTTGTATATAACGTCAATTTCGTCTTCATCATCTGTCGTTGTCCATTCATTATCGGAGTCTTCTTTCTTTGCATTTTCATCTGAGCTCGTCGGTCCTTCAGTCCCCTTCAAAGGCTTTGCGTCCTCGCCGCGGGGCAAAGCAGGCCGCTCAATTAGTTTAAACAACGTGCGTTTTCTTCATGATTGTTCGTACTTTGATTTCGTATTTCGTGGTTGGTGTCTCCATTATCTACTGTGCGTGCTTCTACGGCATAAACCTGTTTGTCGCGAGGTCCCGGTTTCTCGTAGACTGTTCTTCCGTCTCCTCTACTTCTGTCTACATTACGTGACTGATTGTATTCTTTGGGCCTAGCTCCGGTGTTTTGCCAATCATTTCGATTATTCCTCTCTCGATTACGATTTTCCTGTCGGTCTTGTCTCGGTTCTTCTTCTCTCTGATGACGTTGCCGTCGATCATCTTGTCGGCCGTTATTGGTATCACCTCCTCGTGACCTGTCTTCCCGTGTATCCGCTTGTCGGTGCCCGTATCCGTTATCTTCACGGCGAGTACCTTCGTCCCTCCGATAACGTCGATCATCTGTTCCATTCCTATTCCCTCTGTCCTGTCGGTTGGGACGGTCTCCATTTTCCCAGCTTCGATCACATCTTTCCAAGACTTCCATAAATTTTTATATAGATAAAACTGATTGTGCAATGAAAAGATCTCGCACACGTCTGGGCAATTTTGCTAACATTACTGAAATGAAAGCTCGCTCCGGTATTGGATAGCTAAGATACCTATTCTTATTCCAGTAATGTTTCACATATTTCTCCATCGTACTGAATTTATTTGCGTTAATGATCGGTGCTGTGTGAATATCTTCATAAACTTCATCCTGCTTTGCTGATGACCAATACTTGCGTATTAGTTGATCCTTAAATTCGCGGTAGCTTCTGCTCTCGCTACTCATGTCCATAACGTCATTATGAATACTTTCATGCACGTTGGACAGAATATAATTTATACACATGCGATCCGACCAATATTGCGGTAAAGTTTGTTCGATATGATTCAAAAATTTCATTATATGGATGTCGCCATCTGGCTTGAATAGTGGCGGTCTGATACTACGCAAATACTTTTCCATTCGTCTATCATTTTCGGTGCGCCTTGCCTCCTCATTGTTGTCAACACAAGGCAATGGTGCAACATTTCTTTGCTCCGGTACAGTTCCGTTCAAATTTATTTCATAATGCGAATTCCCGTTACTGGTTTCGGTGACAGATTTTGTCGTTTCAAAGCTGACGTTTCCTGCAGCAGGCTGCCTCACGAGATGATAACAATTATTTGTTGCGTTATCATTGTGACTGCCAACTTGCGCTTCTGTACTAGGCGGGGTCCACGTATTGTTTTCATGTTCCACAACACGCTGGATTTCTCTTTGCATCTGAACAATTCTTTCCTCAGTGTGTTTTAATCCCTGTTCGAGTCCCGCGACTTTGTCTTTGGTTCTGTTTAATGATTTTTTAACCAAAGTAACTTCGTTACTGCACTCGGTGTGACGCTCCTCACAAATTTTTTGCGCCTGCGTAATCTGTTGTTCCGTTTGCGTGGCCAAATCATCTATCCTTTTTTCCTGTTTACTTATTTGCTTCCTAACGTGTTCATTTTCCTTTTTTATTTCTTCGATTTTTTTATCTATTTTCTTTATGTCCTGTCCAAGTTCCCGTCTTAGTTCTAACTGTGATTTTTCGATTTTTTGACCAAGATTCCTGATCATTTCTAACTGTGACTTTTCAAGATTCCTGCTCATTTCTAACTGTGACTTTTCAAGATTTCGGCTCATTTCTAACTGTGACTTTTCAAAATTCTGGCTCATATTTTGCATGAATTGCATTAACGCACTTATGTCTGCATTTCCTTGAGGCACAGCATCCCTCATTTTTGTCATTCGCCTATCCTTTTTATTTCTGTCGATTTTCCGTTCCTCCTCACTACTTGATGACAGATCATCTGATAAACATTTAGCCTCCGATTCGTTCTGATGTTCGTCAATTACCTTTTGCTGATCACTAACATTGTCCGCGATCTCATCCATGTTAATTTTCTCTCCATTAATTACGTGACCAACGTTTATCGCTAACCTGCGATCGTTTGAGTGTCTCAAATCTGTACTACTTCTTCGAACCTCATTTTGATCACGTGTAATTACTTGTCGATCTACGTTCAAATTTGCATTTTCCATTTCTGGTACATTTTCCATTTCGGTTACTTTTTCTAATCTTGAATCCATTTTTGATGCCTGGCTTCTACGCATTATCGCGTTCCTAGTAAGGACCCTACTTTTCTCTATTGTTGCGTCACGATGACGCTGCCCTACTGGTGCCATGTTTAAACTTTTCAACAATGTTTCAAAAAACAACAACCGATATACAAATTTCAAATCCAATAAACAGTCAATCAATATACAGAAAAAAATAATAAATCAAAATTTAATGATAACTTAATTACTATTACTTAATTATCAAATGTCTTGCCAAACCAGTTACAAACGTAGGCGCCCAAACTATCCTGGCAGTAGTGTCGCCAATTGTAAGAAAATTGCCTGTTGGAGGTCGTCAAATAATCTCAAAATTCAGAATGCGTAATGATATGCTCTAGTAATAATAATTTCGTTATTGAATGTTGTAGCAAATCACAACTAATGGGTCGCAACAACACTTTCGCAGTGAAAGTTAAAAATTTTGAATAAGAAAAGATATTAATTAACTTGAAACAATCACTGTGGTAATTAATTAAGCTTGGCCCTATCTGACTTAGCATTGACTACAGCCTCCAACTAGCACCTCTTACGATTCACGAACAGCACAACTTCACTAATAAATTGTGTCAGAATTCATGTAGTGGTGATGGCGTGTTCGTGTTATAATCAAAATTGTAATAGCAGATAAACTCTGATTGCAATGATAATAGCTCAATACAGTGAAACTCCGTGGTGCAATGAGCTTCACAACAGTGAACAGTCGAAGTTCTCAATAATTTTGATATTATTGTTTAAAGCATTCAAGTTCCTTATAAAACTTTACGTAAACTATTTTTTTTTTAATTGTTTCCAGGGCCTGGGTAGCGTACGCGTGTAACTGGCTGAGCAGAGTTTGGCATTTAACGTATTTCATAAAAAATTACTTCAAAACTACCGTAATACCTTGAATACTGTTAGCCTGGTTACTTTCTATGTAAATGAAACCAAATTTACTTTACTTGCAAACTCTCTTGCACTTTTATTACTAGTCTCTGTGGTTGTAACACGTTTAGCAATTCTTTAAATCGTCTAGCAATTTCTTTAGGACTGATCGTAATTACTTTGAAAATGATTGAACTTGTTAGTCAATGTACAGGCTTGCATAATCAACATAATCTAATAACGGTGATAATGGGGTGACTACAACAACTTACAAAATTAAGACTGGTTTCAAAATAAGTCATGTATAATTGAACCAAAGTTCTGATTGGGTTGACACTACATTTACATGCATACAAAATAAAATGTTACAAAAGTACTCATCTGCTTTCGTCGTCTTCGTCGTGAAGTCCAAACAAGACAGATATGATTACAATCGGTACTCTTACTACAACAACGATCACACTCGGTGACAATAGACTTGTTACCAAACAATTACTTTTCTTGCACACATGGAAAAGGATTACACTGATCGAGTATAAATAAACTTATTTCGCACTTCGTTCAATACATTAAACAGTACGCCTCTCAGGCTTATTGCAATTGCATTAAACTCGCGCCACACTGCGCCTACCGTGCCTCTGCACTATCAACAAAACATTTATGTGTTTACTATAGCGAGTCCGCTCCGCTACTGCATTTAAGTCTTTACTTTGGCGAGTCCGCACCGCGACTGCTTCAGCAGCGCGACACTCACAGCTACTACTTCTGTGGCAATGACTTTCTTTACCACAGGTTCAACATTGTCTCTGGCGCATTGCTAACTTATAGCATAAGAATGTCCTTGCATTCATGCGGGTTTACACTAAGTAATTCAATATAGAAAATGACGTTACACAAGAAATATATCTAGTATACAAGAAATGAAAAATACATGAAATAAACAAATTTAAGACAAATATATATTACTTTAAATCAAACTGTAAGGTACAGCGATATGTGTACTCTTACACACTTCCACTTACATCTTGTTACTGCATTTGTATTTATGCTGGCAGTGGTGTATAAATTGTTATTTGATCTAGTAGGTATATTGATTTCTGACAAAATGTGCGTAGTATAGGGTGACACTTATTGAACTATAGGAAATAAAACCTTCGCTACTTCTGAACGGTTTGCGTTAGGAGATTCAAACCGTACGGTAGGCCGCAGCGCATGGTGAGAGTTAGTATGCGCATTTTAATGGAGCAGTTTACACAGATTCGTATTCAAGAATAAATGTACATGAGCCAAAAAATGTTTTTAATGAAAAACAGGAAATCATTTACTATACACAATGAAAAAATAAGGTAGAGTATGAGCACATATTAATGCAATTCAAAGAGTGCAATACACACAAGAAATCGTAATCTGAAGACAACGCTACAAGACCGTCTTCCTTGTTACGTAATTCCAGGTGACGTTTTCTCATAGTGTAAAGCACAAATACGTCCACTATGCTTCGTGGTCGAAGTGGCAGTATTGGTTCAAAAAGTAAACAATTTTGCTCTAAAAATCTACGAGACCTTGGTGTAAAGTTTTTAATTGCGATTTCTCGAATATATTACTTTGCAACGTCTCAAAAAGCAATCGGTCCGCAACACACTACCAGTAGATTATACTCCAGCAAATGAAGTATAATTGAAAAAGACCGAGTGATCAAAATGTCAGTAAAAATTTGAAAACTTAATAAATCACGGAATAAAGTGGATAGAGAGGTAAGAATTGACACACATGCTTGGAATGACATAGGGTTTCATTAAAACTTTTAAAAAAAGTTCAAAATATGTCATACAGATGGCGCTGGGAAGCAAAACGTCGGTGACTGCGCATGAAAATCGTGTATAAATCGAGCTGTAATGAGAGAACCAGATGCAGCAGCAGTCGCAGCATGTTGACGTTACCTGAAAAGGCGCTTTTAGTGAAGCTTTATTATCAGAATGGGTAATCTGCTAGTTCAGCGTTACGATCCTATCGCCATAGGAAGGGGATTCGAACGCGTAAAGGTCCGTTGACAAATGCAGCTGTGACGAGAATGATTTCAAAGTTCGAAGCCACGGGTTGTTTAGACGATAGACCCTGTAGTGCCCGACCGAGCACAAGGCGTAATGCTGCTGAGACAGTTCAGGTAGAAATGGAGACTGTAGCGTGTTCGTCTATGCATGGGGAAATCTTCGCTCGTGCAGTCGCACGTCGCACCGGCATTCCATACACTACTTTTTGGTTGGCACTTAGGCTACACTCCGATGCTATCCTTACAAAATCCATCTGCATCATGAACTGTTACTTGGTGATTTAGTGAAGCGAAGGGCATTTGCGGTATGGGCGTTTCAAAAGATGGCGGAGGATGGTGATTGGTTGAGTAAGTTGTTGTGGTCCAACGAAGCTCATTTCATGCTCCGAGGGTGTCAACGCCCACAACTGCAGAATTTGGGCTACCGAAAATCCTATAACTGTCATGGAAACTGCATTGCACGACGAGAAAGTCACGGGCCTTTCTTCTTCGAAGAACTGCGTGATTCTGAACTGCTACCGCGACGGGTGAGAGATACGCCGATATGTTACAGCCTGGCTGAAAAAGACTTGCTGGAACGTACGACTTTTATGCAGGATGGCGCTCCACCCCATATTGGCAGACACGTGAAAGATCTCTTGCGCGCATCGTTTGGTGATGATCGTGTGCTCAGCCGCCACTTTCGTCATGCTTAGCCTCCCAGGTCCCCAGACCTCACTCCATACGATTATTGACTTTGTGGTTACCTGAAGTCTCAAGTGTATCGTGATCGACCAACATCTCTAAGGATGCTGAAAGACAACATCCGACGCCAATACCTCACCATAACTCCGGACATGCTTTACAGTGCAGTTCACAACATTATTCCTCGACTACAGCTATTGTTGAGGAATGATGGTGAACATATTGAGCATTTCCTGTAAAGAAAATGATCTTTGACTTAATTTGTTATGCTATTCATTGCTTTTCTGATCAGATGAAGCGCCATCTGTCGGCAATTTTATGAACTTTTTTTTTCCTAATAAAACCCCATGTCATTCCAAGCATGTGTGTCTATTTTTACCTATCTACATTCTTCCGTGATGTATCAATCACTGACTTTTTGATCACCCGATATATCCCACTAAATCACTGATTCCGAATTCTTCTAGTTACTTACTATATTTTTCATATCAGAAGTTCAGTTCCGCGCACTTGAAGCACTGCTGTCGTTGCTCCCATATCTTAACCTGAGCCTGACGCTTCGTCGTGCTTTTTACTTGCCGAGAGACGCCCAGTGTTTGTCGTGAAGAGACTCCCGCCTCTGGTGAACTACGTCATTGCCAGTAAAACCTTGTTCTTAAACTAGTGCTCCAAATTAATTGTCTAGAACCCACAGTGTGGCATTCCGAACTTGTATTACTTAACCTCTTAGCAAGCGAGGCTAATAAAGTGTATTTTTAACTTTAATTCCAGGAGTGCAATGATGCAGCCAGAACTGAGCCAGGAGAACAAAGTATTATTCCTTCAGGGTCTTGTAATTAACAGTTTAATTACATTCTGCCGGCCGCGGTGGCCGAGGGGACTAAGGCGCTCCAGTCACGGTCTTCACGGCCACTACGGTCGGGGGTTCGAATCCCCCCTCGGGCATGGATATTTGTGCCGTCCTAGTTCGTAAGTAGTTCATAAGTAGTTTGTAAGTTTAGGGTCTGATGACCCCGTAGTTAAGTCCCATAGACTATACAAACATTTGCACATTTTAATTACATTCTGTGTTCAACTCTGTCAGACCAGTTACATGGTTACTAGGATGGAACTCACGATTGGGTGCAGATGGAAAAATTTGTAACTAACCCTCAGTTCTTATTAATGTGAGTTGCTACATATTGTATCACGATGTCTATTTCGGATGTGTCCTTAATGCGAAGTTATACAATTGCAGGTACAAAGTATCTACACTCCTTCCGCTCTATCTCATCTCAATCCTCCCTCTCCTCCTTCTTCTCCTCCTCCTCTCCCCCTACCCCTTTATTCATCACCCATATGTGATACATTATGTGATCAAAAGTATACGGATACCCACCAAAACATACATTTTTCGTATAAGGTGCGTTGTGCTGCCACCTATTTCCAGATACTATCAGCGATCTCAGAAGTCGTTAGACATCGTGAGAGAGCAGAAGGCGTCGCTCCGTAGAACTCACGGACTTCAAATGTTGTCATGTGATTGGGTGTCACTTGTGTTAGATGTCTGTACGCGAGATTTTGACGCCCCCAAGAATCGCTATGTCCACTATTTCTGATGTGATAGTGAAGTGGAAACGTGATAGGATACGAGGCCTAGAGGCCAACCGCCGACATTTGAAGAGGGTCTTAAGTGTAATAGGCAGGGATTTATCCAGACAATCACACAGGAATTCCAAACTGCATCAGGATGCATTCCAAGTACTACAGCAGGTGAGGTGAGGTGAGGTGAGAAAATTGGTCTTTCATGGTCGCGCGGTTGCCCATAAGCCACAACGTTAAACGACGTCTCACTTGGTGTAAGGGGCGTGATCAATGGACGATTGAACAGCGGAAAAACGTTATTCGGAGTGAGTAATCACGGTACACAATGTGGCGTTCTGATGGCAGTGTGTGGGTATGGCGAATGCCCAGCGAACGTCATCTGCCAGCGTCTGTTGTGCCATCAGTAAAATTCGGAAGCTGTGGTTTTATGGTTTGGTCCTGTTTTTCATGGATGGGCTTACACCTCTTCTTTGTTTCACGTGGCACTATTACAGGCCTACATTGATGTTTGGAGCGCCTTTTTGCTGCCCACTGTTGAAGAGCAATTTGGGGATGGACTGTATTTTCCATCACGATCGTGCACCTGTTCATAATGCACGGCCTGTGGCGAAGTGCTCACACGACAATAACTTCCCTGTAATAGACTAGCCTACACAGAGTTCTCACTTAAATCCTATAGGACACCTTTAGGTTGTTTCGGAACGCGACTTCAAGCCAAGCCTTACTGGCCTACACTGAAAACCGACCTCAATGCAGGACGCTGCAAAAAATGGGCTGCCACTCGCCAGCATCTTATTGAAGTGCTAGCGAGAGAGGAAGCTGTCATCATGGTTAGGGTGGGCCAACACCATATTCAATTACAGATTTATTGACGGAGGGCGTAATGAACTTCTAAGGCATTTTCAGCCCGTTGTGTGAATACTTTTCATAAGATGGTGTATCCCCTCATTCCATTCGCTCTGCCCCCATCTCCTCCTCCCTCATCTCAATGACCATATCCATTTCCCCCATCCCTCCTCGTAGTTATTCAAAATTAAGAAAATAAAAATTAGCACTTGTTTCAGAATTTGCGGTAACTTTCGGTACTGACAGTGAACTCTTACGGAAAAGTATGGGAAATAATTAAGCTAACACCATCGACAACATCTTTGACCTTATAGTTGTGTCATTATAGTTAGCAGCATGTGCGTGTTTCTGCAAATGAAGCAAGTACCATGACTAGAATGTGATTTCAAGAAACACTGTTACACTTTGTGTTATATTTCCGATATGACCTGATCATATGTAAATCACAAGTTGTAGGCACTTCGTTTTCCGATATTAACTTATTATTATTATTATTGGAGAATGGAATGCGTGATATGGAAGTCGCCATCAGCGTTGTTCATATGGAAACGTACTTCCTTTCGCTACTGTCAGTGGTTCATACATACATAATTTTAATTTTGAACCTTTCAAATTGTGTAAGTTTCAATGGTCAATTGTGAAATCTAATATATAATAATGAATGTTTGTTTGCTTCTGTATTTCTTCGTGTATTATACGTGCCGTACCTTTGATCAGATTGCAATGAAAACTTGTCAACATTTTGCTGCAACCTTCACTAAAATCATAGGCATAATTATATCATACGACATCATGAAATGTGAAATTCTTGTGAAACAGCCGAATTACGAATGATGTTTAAATTTATTCCTTCTTTTGTATTAAATGTATTCACAACGTATTTGGCAGAAAGTATACATTTATTCATCGATGATACCTACAAAATTATTTCATTGTACAGCTTATAGTTTAGGAGATATTACGCCATAAACAATGAATGTGTGATAAATCTCCCTTTGTGTGTTTGTATGCAATTCATACAAGTCTAGTTGCCTTCCGATCTTGAAAGTTTGTCCATTTGACCTTCAAAACAAAAGGAAGGTCACTGTCTGCAAAAAATTCGAATAGTGAAAGGCGCAAAAAAAGTGCTTTACTTACGCACTTTTACAAAATCTAGAGCTTTATTCCTATCTCGATCAAATTTCGCACACTTTACCTTACAAAATTTCGATTAGTGCACGGTGGAGGGCACTCTACTCACGGAATTCCGCAAAACCTGCAGTTGTATTCTGAACTTAATAATAATAATTATTATAATAATAAATAAATAAAATAGAATTGTACATTTTATCAGCAAAACAAGAGGAACATCACTGTCTAGATGATATTTTGTTCTGTGAATGGCAGACTGTACTTTCAAACGTAATTTAACATCGTTTCACGAATTACCTAGAAAGTTCGCTAATGTATGCATGATTTCATATGAATAATTTTTATAATCCGCAAGCTACCATACGATACGTGACAAAGGTTTCTTTGCAATATACTTGAAACTGTTTCACTGATCACCACGAAATTTAATAGATGTCTGTGATTTTTCGTAGACAGAGAAGGAGATGAGCTGAGATCGGAGCTCAACAGAGGACGAAGAGATGGAGGAGGGATGTGGAGACTGATGAACCAATTAAGGGAAAATGGATAGAGAGAGACGGGAGAGGAAATGAACACACACACACACACACAGAGAGAGAGAGAGAGAGAGAGACAGAGAGAGAGAGGGGGGGGAGGGAGGGAGAGAGAGAGAAAGAGGAGAGAGAGGAGGTAGATGAAGAGAGGGGAAACGGACTAACGAGAGTATGGGATGAGTAGATACACGGACAACGTTGGGTTTTCAGCTAGTATCTCATATACTAAAAAAAATGTATGAAAACTAAGGTCAGTCGGCCAGACCAAACTACCCGGCCAATTTCCTTTATTTTTGTTCTAAACGCAAGGTATTGAACAACAGGTTTGTCATCAAGTATCAGAATTAACTGAAGTCTTTCCATCCTTTATTCAAACAGGGTATCCTTCTCACCTTGCACTGAATATTTTAATCGGTTTGTTTTATGATATTTTCGGTTCTAATTAAGGTAGGCAATTCTTTCTGACATAACAACACTCAGCAGATCAATCTCTTTCATTGAGCTTTTGAACACTTGCATTGATTGATTCTGAAGAAAGCTATGCGTGAAAATTCAACTTTACTTCCATTTTTACCAGCTTTTCTGTCAATACACTAACGGTGCGAAGTATTCGCACGAGTACTGTAGTTATTATTAAAGATCGATACTTCAGTTTACCTGTTGACGTATGTATATTATAGTGAGTATCTGTAATTTCATTCGCCCAATGTGAAGCGTTCTACTGAATCAAAAGTGGTATTATATACGGATGAAATTAGAATAGAAGTATGGTGCGGAATTCTGAATATTAGTTGGGCGATTCGAGCAGCTAATAAGAAGGCAATTATTAAAACGAGAAAAATGAAAAAAAAATATCGATTAACAAGAAACATACTCAAGTATGAAGGTATAATCAATTCTGCAAAAATGGTAAAGGAATACCTCGACATAAATACTATAAGCAGATACAACGGTTGATATGTGCAGTAGTTATTTAGATAAGAAGCAGTTTTACAGCGTCCACTACCGTTCTGAGCTGCATCAGACCAGTCTGCGGTAAGAAGACAATAACAATATGTGGCGGACTTACCATTCACATCACTCTTGTTTCAGGCAGTGTTTTTCCACCCTTCTGAGAAACAGTTTTCCCAATTCTCCATGTTTCTTCGTGAGCTTATGTAAGATAGGATATTACTCAAGCCGGCCGCGGTGGCCGAGGAGACTAAGGCGCTCCAGTCACGGTCTGCACGGTCACTACGGTCGGGGCTTCGAACCCCCTTCGGGCATGGATATTTGTGCCGTCCTAGTTCGTAAGTAGTTCATAAGTAGTTTGACCCCGTAGTTAAGTCCCATAGACTATACAAACATTTGAACATTTGAATATTACTCAAAGTAATTCGCTCTGAATCATGTATAGTGCAATAATAGACAAAGAAACTATCTGGTTTTGGCTCTGCTAACAAATACAAATTCTCCTGTTCTCTTTGTCTCCGGCTAACATACACAAATTACACATACGCACACACACTCACACGTGTGAGTGTGTGTGTGTGTGTGTGTGTGTGTGTGTGTGTGTGTGTGTGTCCAGGTGACTCAGTATCCGGACTGTGAGAGTGCCTGCGGTTATTTTGAAGGTAAGACTATGAAACGTTGCGTGCAGTACGCTGCCTACCAGCGACATCCGGTCAACGTAAGCCGACCAGGTGTTCCTCAGTCACGGAATGTCGTGCTAGTCACAGGTGGCCTGTTCTTGTTTTATACCAGATGTCTGTCGGTACTATATCCAGACTCTTAGCAATCAAATGTAGGCACGTTTTCTAGCGAATCGGTTGTAGGATGTCGACTTAAGTGTGACGGTCCTTCTTTGGGTTGTGTCCTTAACCAGAAAGCGATGCAACATTGTAAAAAATAAATAAAGAAAGAAACGAACTATCGTTATTTAACATTACACTTACGTTTAAATTGAAACTGTTACGATAAACGAGGATGACATCCAATTATTTTGCTCAAGTTG
Source organism: Locusta migratoria (assembly GCA_026315105.1). Classification (NCBI taxonomy): domain Eukaryota; kingdom Metazoa; phylum Arthropoda; class Insecta; order Orthoptera; family Acrididae; genus Locusta; species Locusta migratoria. Next base: position 462,958,447 of record CM048745.1, on the reverse strand, counting down.
TAACAGTAATATTCATTGAATGTTGTTATTACAGTCAATCTCCAGAAACAGAGGAGCCACAAAGTAACTTTCTGTTACATTACTTTGCACTGAGATAAAGGAGTAGCGACTAGCCAAAAGTTTTTATCGAGAATTGTCGTAAAGGACAAAGACATGGCCTGCTCAGGAGTCGGCTAGAATAGCACGAGCGCTCATGCTCTCTCGCTGCCTGCACCGTGAGCGCTCACCTTTGAATGCGGCACCCACGCGTTGTTACAAGCTGTGGCGCAGGGGAAATGCAAACAATAATTCATGCGCTGCCTTCAGACGGCTAGGCACACGTCGTTCCGGCTAAGCGCGTGTACCCACCACGCAGTGCAAACGTACGGAGCATCTCTTTTATACATAGAAGAAATTTAGTACGATGACATAAAATCGAAAAGCGGACACGTCAACAACGTACAATATGTGAATGCAATAAGCCTATGTTTCTTGTATATGATGGTATCTCTTAGCGCTTAGCGTGCTTCAAAATACTTAACACAACGAAAAAATTAAACTGATAACGACTTAGAGTTCAAAAGTTAGCTGATCTGTGGGACTTGACTAGTGTGCTTATCAGTCCGTAGGCATACAAACTACTTAAACTAACCTAAGGATTACACACACACACACACACACACACACACACACACACCCATGCCCGAGGGAGGTTTCGAACTTCCGACGGAGAGCAACCGCGCGCTTTGCAGCAAGACGCCTAAAAGCACAAGCCCGTATCACCGCGGCAAATTTAACGAGGCATACGATACCCCCCCCACGCAAAAGTTTAATGGGCTTGGAAGTTGACGAACGACAAGGCCCAAAGATTAATGAACATAATAATAAGTTTTTAATACAAATAAGCCGGCCGCGGTGGCCGCGGGGACTGAGGCCACTACGGTCGGCCACTACGGTCGGGGGTTCGAATCCCCCCTCGGGCATGGATATTTGTGCCGTCCTAGTTCGTAAGTAGTTCATAAATAGTTTGTAAGTTTAGGGACTGATGACCCCGTAGTTAAGTCCCATAGACTATACAAACATTTGAACATTTGAATACAAATAAACAGTCCCTGGAACACAGAAGCTGAATTAAAGTTTGTGACGTGGAGGAAAATCGTACTTAGACTATTCCGAGGCGCCTTAATCGTTAGTGGTGTGGTGGTCTAACGGTTAAGACGTCTGCCTAGTAAGCATGGAGGTCCGGGTTCGATTTCCGGCCGCACCACAAATTTTAATTCAATGCATCAGATTTATCAATAACAATACTAAATGCCTGAGAGACGCAAGTATATTACTCGTGGCAGGAAACAAAAAGCAAGACCTGAATAAGTGTTCAACAATGACTTTTTCCTTTCAAATGTATCTGATTGGACATTCCTTGGCGCTGGATGAGAGCACACACGCTTCTGATACTGATCCGGTTAGCGATTTACATTCGCGCAGTCGATAGTAATCTCGTCGTCACAGAAGAGGTTCTGGACTTGCTCCCAATGAAAGACATTATAACAAGAGCACATATTTAAGTGTGTGCGCAACAAATTGTCCACAGAACGGGCCTGCAATGGAACAAACCTTTTCTGTGGCTACAGATGGCACAGTGGCTATGGTTGAGCGAAAAATTGGTTCTGTCGCAGCTTTCAAGGAGGATGCTAAACTTATTTGCTATTTATTGCATTCTTCAACGTTAGAATTTGTGCGCTTAGATGTGGACACGATAACATATGTTTCTTAGCTTTATCACATTTTTCCCTTCATCAAACTGATATTTAAGTTTCAGTTCTCTTTAACACAAAATACAATTTGCCGCAGAATGGATTATTCAGCCCCCGTGAAGTATAACGGAACATGATATTAGTGGTCGTAGAATTAGACTAGCCGACAGTTCTCCGTTGCGAAATAAATGTCTTCGAGGTTTTCCTCGTTTCACTGCTCCTCACGACTCGCCATCTACCTTCAACCACCGTGAACTGGCTGACAGTTCACTGCTGTGACACGACCGCGAGCCAGCTCGCTGGAGCAACTCACTGAGAAGGCATGACATGGATGGACACCGAGATATCGACACAGTTACTTAATGTATTTCAAGATGTGATGTTTCACTAACGATACCAAAAATGTAACAGAGCTATCTAATTAAACAGACAGCAGATTTTGGATGAATAAACAGAAGTTTGGTACGAAAATGGCTAATGAAAAAGTAATGAATGAGAAGTACATAGATGAAAGACTGGTTAATAAGGGATTTGTACGTGACAAGGATGTTATTTTAATACATACACGCATAACACAATGGTGAAGAAATAGAAGACTGATGGATGAGAAGAATGAGTACTTGAAAGATTTGGATTGGGAGATGGAAACGAAAGAGCTGAAAGGCTGCTTAATTTATGCATGGTTGTTGACACCTTTTTTAACATCACATAAACGAAAATATACAATGATATATAGGTTCCTTGATGTCAGGTAACGAACCGATTATATCATAAATCAGAATAGTGGAAAAACTGCTTGGAGAAGAATTGGAGCTGATTTGCAAACACGTATGAAGGTTTTGAGAGGACGAAAACGATGGGAAACATTTGTCCTAGAAAGATGACGATAATGAAGATGGTGAGACGGTATAAATACTTTTATGACAAAGTGGGATATAGAGCCTAATGAAAAGGATCCAAACGAGGAATAATGATGAGATAGAAACCTTTGACAATAAGCAGATCTTCTTATGCAATTTGTTCAGATGTTCACGAAACGTGTGTAGCTCCATCTCACCATGGGGCCATGGGGGGGGGGGGGGCATATACCGACTATGCGGCAGTTATCACGGAAAACAGCCACAACAGACGCGGATTGTGTAGAAAGCACCAGACGACGCCGAGGCGTAAATATGGGACATGGTCAGCTTGTCGCCCACTACAAAGACGATTGCCAACCCTAAGAGGCAAATATGACAAATAGGGTAAGGTCGGCCGAATCGGGTCGGGAATTTTAGCAATTCCCGTCTAATCGCCATGTACGAAGTATGGGAAGTGCTGCCACACAGCGGTAACTGTTGGAACTCCGTGTATGAGTTGTTAAGTGATAGACATTGTCAGATGTGATTGTTGTGTAAAAATTTGTAGAAAATTGTCCTGTTTGCGGCAAGTTCTTAAAATTTTCTCCTTTGTAAAACAGCTTTGGATTAAAATTCATATATTTCTGGTAATTCGTTTAGTAATTAGCTAAGTATTCGTTTAGAAATAAATTTATATAATGGAGAAAATATTATGGTGCTACCGGCGCGTAGCTATGCTTGTGCAGGACTGCCAACGTAGGGAAAAAATAATTTGCATTTCCGCCGAATCGGGTCAATAAAATCCGGGTCAATACAATCCGGATTTATTGCAGTTATTATATTGTTTCGTTTTTTATTAATTCGTCTTCGGTTTTTTGATTGCACACGGGGAAATATAAAAGAAAAACCGTTACTTTGAGGAGCGAGTATGAGATGCAAAATGCAATTAAAGCTTCCCGGGAAGGTAGGCAAAGTGGAAAGGGTAATCCATCAAACGCGAAAGGTGGTCAGAAAACGGAAAGCACTACATCTTACATCCCCAGAAAATATAAATGCAACAAAAAATAGATTGGAAAAGAAAAGAAAAATCTCTTCCCAGCCCAAAAGTTTGAAGAAACGCCAGGTTAACAGTGGACAAGACCTACAGCATGAATCAACAGCGTCAAGTTAATCAGAATCCTCCGAAGAAACAGATGACGATGATACATCTTGTGAACTCTGCAACAATATGTACAGCGATCCAATATCGGCGAAACTCGGTGAGTGGATTCATATCGTCCACGTTTCACTCCCATATAATGCTATACTCCAAACAAATACTTTCATAAAAGGCGTCCTAATATTCATTTTTATGACGGGATTGTGACGCAGTTTGATATACTACTTACAGAATAACTTAAAGTGCATTACTAAAGCAATGAAGAAGGTGGAATGTCCTAGGCAGTCATGGAACCTCTGAGCTGACTCAATAAGAGTACGCTTAGTTACAAAGATAGCGTAGACACTGGAAAATACCATGTCGCAACTCAGTTTTCTGTAAACAGTGCAATAAATTTGGAAGTAAAAATGTAATTCTATTGAAATGAATTGTAGGTAAGACAAAGGTTTTTTTTTTTCTACTCATGAAGAATCAATTATGACTTCACCCTTGTAGTGCCGTTTCGCCAGATTTCAGGGTCGCGCATGTCACTGTTTCAAAAGTTGTGCCTCTGGTTTCAACAGGTTGAAAGATGACTGTGCTGCAAACACAAGTTAACGACCATGTTCTCCATCAGATATGCTACTTGACGAAGGGAACAATTTGCCTACAAAGGGCGCTGCAAGCAATGTAGAATGGCTGTGTTCAACACTTAGTTCTACGTAGCTATTACGTCCACGTCAGTTCAACCATTTGTGTGTGATTAAGGTTTCAAATTCTGAAGATAGCAAGGCTAAAATAAAGAGAGCAAGGAGTTATATTCAACGTGTACAATTATTAGAGTCGAAGAACATGAAAGGGTCGCAATGATTGAGAAGGGAGAAAGATGTGGTTGTAGCCTTTTCCCAGTGTTGTTCAATCTGTTCAAATGTTTGTAATTCTATGGGACCCAACCACACTGGTCATTAGTCCCTAGTGTTGCAAACTACTTACGCTAAGTTAAACTAACCTAAGCACAACACGCACATCCATGCCCGAGGGAGGATTCGAGCCTCCGACGCGGAGGCCGCGCGGCACGTGGCACTCCAGACTGCTCAGCTACTCCGGCGGCCAATTTGTTCATTGAGCAAGGTGTGAAGAGATGCAAGGAGAAATTTGGAGAGGGAATTAAAGTCCAGAGAGAGGAAATAAAAACCTTGCGGTTTGTTGATGACATAGTAATTATATCAGAGACAGCAAAAGACCTGGAAGAGGAATTAAATGGAATGAACAGCGTCTTGAAAGGAAGATATAAGATGAAGAATAACAAGAGTAAAACGAGGGTAATGGGATGTAGTGTCAGAAAATCAGGCGAAGTTGAAGGAATTAGATTAGGCAATGAGACAATGAAAGTAGTAAGTGAGTTTTGTTATTAGGATAGCAAGATGACTTTTGATTGCAGAAATAAAGAAGATACAAATGCACAATGGCTATGGGAAGTAAAGCGTTTCTGATGAAGCGAAATTTGTTGACAGCCATTTTTCTGGAGTGTACAGTTGTGTGGGAGTGGAACGTGGACGATAAGGTATTCAGACAAACAGATGATAAAAGCTTTCGAAATGTTGTGCTACAGACGAATGAAGATTAGAAGGGTAGATCACGTAACTAATGAAGAGATGTTCAACGGAATTTGGGAGAAAAGGAGTTTCTTGTGTATCCTAAGAGAAGGAATAGGTTGGTGTGGCTCATTTTGAGACAACAAGTAATCGTCAGCATTAAAACGAATTGTTGGGTAAAATCATAGAGGGAAACCGAGCAATGAATACCGTAATCAGATTCAAAAGGACGTAGTTTGCCGTTCGGATTTTCAGATGAAGAGACTTGCACAGGACAGGGTAGCGTGAAGAGCCGCATCAAACCAGTCTGCGGACTGAAGACAAGAAGAAGAAGAGAGTATTACATCTAGATTAACTGACGACTCTCCAAGATAGCCAGCTGAGGCAGCATGTTTTCTAATTCATTAACCACCAGATAGCTACTGACTGCTCTTTAAGAAAATTAGTGAGGAATATTTTACAGTAAACTTATATTATTGTGGATTTCACCTTAACTCTTCTAATTCCCTCATTATGTGTCAAGCCTACTGTAATTCCACCGGGTGCACAAAATATCATGTATACTTAACACAGAAAAACTACTTAATTTTTAGCAACCAGCTGACGTACCAATGTTTTTCAGAAATGCTGTGAGGCTTCGAGAAACTGATTTGTAAAGTTTATAACAGAATATCATCCTTTCCTGTACCAAAACATCCACCAATCACTTTAATTAACGCTATTGGAACTGTAAATCTGGTCCTCGCCCTCTGCTGTAAAACTCCCGACGGCGAGCAACCGCGCGCTCCCCAGCGAGGCGCCTTAGACCGCTCGGCTACTCCAACGCGGCGAAAGTAAGTTCAAAATGTTCAAATGTTTGTAAAGTCTATGGGACTTAACTACGGGGTCATCAGTCCCTAAACTTACAAACTACTTATGAACTACTTACGGACTAGGACGGCACAAATATCCATGCCCGAGGGGGGGGGGATTCGAACCCCCGACCGTAGTGGCCGTGCAGACCGTGACTGGAGCGCCTTAGTCTCCTCGGCCACCGCGGCTGGCCGAAAGTAGGTGGCGCGCACTTTAGACTTATGCGACACCACATGCAGAATGTAACATTCGCTACAATAATTGCTACAATGTCTGTGCCCTTGAAGTAATAGCCTAAGAAGCATTCTGAATGAACTATAGGTAACTAAGGTACTGGGATAATGACGGCTGTTGTTTCATATGACTGGGGGTTCAGTTCTTTGAGTGTCGAGTGTCGGATTTTGATAGTGGTGCCATCCCGCCCCCCCCCCCCCCCCACCCAACGCATCTAAAGAGACAATTTAGCGCATATCTGCCAGTGGCGATGGGGAAAAGGGCTCCCCCGCACACATGAGGTACCTATATTTTCATTTTGTTCCACTGAAGTACCACTGGGCTTTGCCAGTCTGACTTCTCTTTACGCTGGCTGCGGTGGCCGAGGGGACTGAGGCGCTTCAGTCACGGTCTGCACGGCCACTACGGTCGGGGGTTCGAATCCCCCCTCGGGCAAGGATATTTGTGCCGTCCTTAGTATTAGCTAGTTCGTAAGTAGTTTGTAAGTTTAGGGACTGATGACCCCGTAGTTAAGTCCCATAAGCTATACAAACATTTGAAACATTTGAAAACTTCTATTTATAACTTGATGGTTTTATCTAAATCGTTTGTACGTATGACTGTTTGTCTGTAACCTGTAAATCCCTAAATTGTTCAAATGTTCAAATGTTTGTATAGACTATGGGACTTAACTACGGGGTCATCAGTCCCTAAACTTACAAACTACTTATGAACCACTTACGAACTACGACGGCACAAATAACCATGCCCGAGGGGGGGATTAGAACCCCCGACCGTAGTGGCCGTGCAGACCGTGGCTGGAACGCCTTATTCCCCTCGGCCACCGCGGCCGGCTCCCTAAATTGGCAGTTGAGTGTGTAGAATGCATTGGGGTATGGTGTACGTAACTGTTGGATATGGTGGTGAATCGAAGTTGAAACTCTCTCATAGAGAGCTTCTGATTTTCTTTTAATATAGGTGCAGATTGGAGGTTCATCTAAATATTCTTTTATGTGTCTGTTTGGTATGCACCTGTCAGCGTCCGCTATGACTCGGAGGATTCTGTTCTGAAGCGTTTGCAGCTTGGACAGGTGCGAGTCTGCGGCCATCGACCATATTTCAGAGCCATATAGCATGTTTGGGAGTATGCAGGCCTTGTGGGTCTAGAGCTTCTTTTTTACTGGGAGCCCCCTTTCTTTAAGGAGCGGATAGAGTTGCTTAAAAGCAGCACAACCCTTACACCTAGATCTAACTAGTTGTTTCCCAAACGTCAGCCTTTTATCCAGTTGCAGGCCAAGGTACATCGATGAGTCACTCCAATTGATCTCCCTGCAACAGATATTTTCCTGTCCGATTCTTTTAGTTTCGTGGTGAACATGAGCGCTACTTTTTTATCTGGATTTATCTTTATTTTCCAGCGGTTGCACCACGTCGATATGTCATCCAGGTGTGTCTGGAGTTTCCTAGCTGTAACGTTCAGGTTTGTGCTGCTTTCAAACAGCCGTATCGTCGGTATACAGGGCGATCTAGTTTCCTGCCAACTTTGGCACCTTTTAATATTTCCGTTAAAACATCTGCAGAATGTCTTATCTTGGCTTTTTTGCGCTTGCTTCAACTCGAGCTGAGTCGTCAGCCTACCAAGCTTCTTTATTTTGCACTTTTGTTCCAAGCTTAAAGCTGAGTAATTTCTTTCTGAAAGATACTGAATGTTGTTCATTTATCTTCGATAATAAATACCAAGCACACACTAAAAAGCACTTGGACACTAAAACACAGTAAGTAACTGATTACACTTTTAAGTGACTGTAACAAAATTAATCTTTTAAGAATTAGTTTTCAAAAGAGATAGATTGGCTGCCCAGCACTTACCTTTGTGCTGTACCGCCGATAGTTACACAAATGAAGAAACAGGAAAAAGGGGACGAAAAAGGACTAGCTTCCGGAACCCAGTTCCTTCCTCAGGTGGGAGATAAGGGAAGAAGAAAGGACGGGACGGAAGGGAATGGTTATTCACGACCTAGGTCGTGAAGGTGGTGTTTCAGGAGTGTGGATGTCACAGATATAATCTATTATGATGAAGAGAGAAACTGCCTTCGGGTCATGTTACTCTGTAAGCAGCACCTCATCCTAACCTCACGCGTTGTAAAGACTGCTCTCCCCAATATCTTTCCAACCAGTTAAAATTTTCTTGCAAAGAACAGTAAAAAAAATTGTGACACATTTGCTAAACTGTCCAAATATATGTGGCAAGTAACAATACAGAAGTCATTGTTGTTCGCGTATCTGTTAGAAAGATAATTGGGTTTAAAAAATCATTGCAGTCAGCCTCGAACCCAATACCTTCGACGGTATAACGCAATGCCGCTAACCACATGGTTATTCTTGCTAGATGGAGAGTAGTGGCTTCATTATTATTCATGATCGGATTTTCTGAAGGCTTTTACAGTTGATGCATATTTAATTTATAGTTATAATATATTTTTCCAAATAGGACATGTTTTTGATGCATCTTCATAGCGCTAAAAACAAATGAAGGGCCGATGCACAAGGCAAGAACGCTTCGGTGTCATTCATGTGTAACTACCAGAGCTCGATAAACCAGCATCTGCCGTCTCTACCAGCTCCAATACCAATGTTGAAAGCGGCATTTCCACTCTGCCCCTGCCTGGCAGGGAAGCGCCCATATGCTGCCTCCAAGGGGTTCAAAAGAGAATTTTAATATCAGCCGCACATGCACATTGCAACACTGCAGCCACTGCCACCTATATTAAGTGGCCACTGTTTACGTGCTGTCTCTGGGATGTAAAACGTTACTTATGCGATATAAATACTTTGAATGTGCATATAAAATGGCCTGATAGACGAACGGAATGAAGAATGATTGCTTTAAAACACTTTTTATTCTATTTATTTATTTACTTTTCTGATGACAATTATTTTTTTCCCGAAGGTTCACTGAAACAGTGAACACATAGGCGTGCCGCCAATGTACAGGGTCAACAATAGTGTTGCAGTAGATACACCTGTTCCCGATAGATAACCAAAGTCAACCACTGTCGCGATTGTTTTAGGACTTGGAGCCGTATGGGTCTGCTGAGTGCAGTTGGCAAGCGGTATGCATTTCGCCCTTGTCAGTGGGAAGATTGAGATATATATAGAACATACAAGGGAATCTAAGCACCATGTGGAATGGCTGTGCGATTTTGGTCGACTTCTATATCTACTATATACACATACTCCGCAGTCTACCCAAAAGTTGCAAGGCGTCAAGTTTTCCTGCATATTCTGACTAAAATCACATTCTACCCGTCAAGACGAATCGTTTGAATATGAACTAGATGGCGTACAAGGCAGTTTTGATGATAATAATAATTACTGTTTGATTTGTAAATTACGAGATCATGTCGCAAATGCGACAAGAGGCCAAAGTGTCATACACTTGGTTTTCTGCGCGGTGGTGACCGGCGAGAATAGACAGATGGGCGGAAGGGTCCTCATTCCACTCTGTCGCCCAAGGCAGTCTTCGGCCTGAAAGATACTTTCCATCTTGAGGAAATAAGGATGCTTAAAATCCTTTTAAAAGTACCTTCTCAACAAAAGATGTTTACTTTCAGCTTTTAGCTGCAGGTGGAACGCATATTCCAAACTGGCACCATCAAGTCAGGAGATGTTAGCTGACTCACTATTGGCAGGTGAGCCATACGGCGTTTTAAGATACACATCTGATAGGTAGGCGAGTCACTGGTGTGGAAGCGCCAGCAACACCAGAAGATATACACAACCAGAGTAAGAATCATTAAGGCAGACTCGCTCTCTCCACGCTGGCTGTGTGTGTCGATGTGCATACTAGCGATTTTTTTGTGTAGAGAGGTGATAAATACTCCTGCACAGTATTGAAATGTAAGGAGCACCTCTGTCGTGCAGAACTTAGTATATCACCAGTGGAGAGTAATAAGGATTGCATACTGTTGCTTAGTTGGGCAACATGATTCTCTTTAGGGAATCGATTCCTGCGATTCAATCCGACATTGTGAATTGATTCATACGATTCTGTGACGTCAAGATTCTTACAGAATGCCAAAAAGGAGACAATATGGGTATTGGATTTGTTTAAAATATTTATGGTTCGTAAAGTTCAGACTTAAAACAATAACTAGCAAAAGCCATTCAGTTCGACTTTCAAAAGTTCTCGAGAAAATAGTCTTTGAAGTTTTGCAGGTGGATATAAATACATATTATGATTTTTGTGTCCCAACGTCGTCGCCGGTTTTGTGTCTCGTTTCCGTCGTAGGCGTCGGTGGCCGAGTAGTCAGACCGACACAGGAATAAAGGACGCACGCTTGTGCAGGTACGAAGGTGAGCAGCCAGTGGGACAGCAGAAACTAGAAACACTAGAGTAAATTAGAACGAGATATATATTACACAGAATTTATACAATACTTAACTTTTACATAGCTCAGTACTGCAGAATGCTGATACATAGTTGAGCTAGAGGCCTGACTAGTGCCTATCCGATAGCCAAGTCTTCACTGGTGCCTATCTGATTCCGAAGTGTTAGCTGGTTCCTATCTCAGTCCCAAGTGAACGATGTCGTTCAGTGGTGGCCACGAGTGGAGTTGTAGCAGAGGGCGCTCGTGGCTGACGTCGTAAGAACGCCGCGCCGTGCGTGCATGGCGGCGCGCGGCGAAAGTAGGTGGCGCGTACTTTGGACTTGTGCGACACCACAATGGTAGCAATTATTTCTGCATTGAATGTAGGTCACATAGTTCGAATCTTGCTCTTACCTTTTAATTTTTTTTCGTTCAAATACTTCAGCCATTTAATTAAATTTATGGTAATTAATACATATCTGATTGTTATAAACACTTATTATGTAAAATCACGTAATATGAGGAAACACGCCTATATAAATAAACTTTAAAATCTAAAATAAGTCTCTAAATACTAAATTGTATTCGAGATACAAAAAAATCGCTTATTTATATAAAATGTTTATCTGTGTAAAATCGGTTTCTTCCAGGGAAGATAGACATAAAAACATAAATAGTAAAAAGGATTTTCGAATATCGCGTTTTTATGTAAATAGAATATTTTTGTAAAACTGAGTCTTTACAAAAGCTACAAATATGTAGATGAACTAAAAAAGCAAAAACCTTTCTAAACAGGGCCTACAAAATATAATCCAAATCGTTAGAGCCGTTTACAGGATACACGGAATATAAATGTGCAAGAGTAGCTCGTTTAAATATATTACATGTAAACTGTATAAACGACGTGTATGTGTTGCAATGCATCTGAAACGCATAAGAAGTTCGTAATTTTTTATCATTCCATGATTTCTTGATGTTGATCGTGTGTATCGGCAGCTGTGTATTTAGCTGTGTTTCGTTTCTGTCATCTGTAATTCGTGAATAATCATTAACGTCTTACAATCTTTGTTCTGTGCTTCCTTTGTTCACACGCGTTCTCCTCCTTGACTGCTTTATGGATTTCGTAATCATTCGGCACGATTCGCCAGTTGGCTTCGAATCATAAATCGTTGGAATTAGGAATCGTCACTAGACAGGAGATTCTTTTGAACGACGATTCGTCCGAGTCACGATTCGATTCTTACGATTCTTTATTTGTGTTCGTTCAAACGAACGACTTGCTCACGAATCGCCGCAACTCTACTGTTCATATTGTTGGCCGAGATACTTAATATACGATGTGAACATAGACAGAGTGTATTAGGTAACGCTTGGGAGCCCATATTTGAGTGGCAATGCGGTTGGTTAGTCTGAGATATACATACCACGCCAATTTATAGTGAGACTAGGATTTACAGGTCATTCTTGACGTCATCAAGATGCAGGAAAAGTGCGATCACCAGAAGTTGATCAAGACAGGCGGTATTTAGTTTCGATTTCAGCGTGGACACAATTAGCAGCCGTCAGTGCAGTTAACGGTATTGTATGCTAACGCTTTAGGCGAATTCCAACCATTCCCAAACAGTAATATACATTTTGTTACCATAGCGTAAAATGTCTGACATTGCGACAACCTTGATTGTAAAATGACGAAATTGAGTTAATTTTGAAGTCAAGTAGGTGCGATTCTTCCGCCAGTCTACCAACATTATTGTATTTAGAAATTGTTTATACTTTTCCTCTATCCTGTCAATCTATTCAGAACCTGGATAAAAAGTTTAATTAGTTTCTTTATTAATTTCAGTTTTTAAAGTAAATAAAAAAGTGATTGTAAATTTTGGATTTATTTCCGTATCTAACGACATCACTTTAGTACCTGAACTGATCCTCACTAGTTACACTTTGTTAATTCAAAAATGTTCAAATGTTTGTTAAGCTTATGGGAATTAACTACGGGGTCATCAGTCCCTAAACTTACAAACTACTTACGTACTAGGACGGCACAAATATCCATGCCCGAGGGGGGATTCGAACCCCCGACCGTAGTGGCCGTGCTGACCGTGACTGGAGCGCCTCAGTCACCTCGGCCACCGCGGCTGGCCTTTGTTAATTTTAAGATTTTTGTTATAGGAGATGTCATCTATGTCTATCTTTGCGTAAGTGATAGAGTTTGACCGTTTGTAGGTAGACAAGGAGCACCCTTGTGATTTCTGCGTGCCATGCTGTTGATGTCTTCTTTGCAGGAGCCAAGGGTACATTAGAAGGTTAGATTCGTATGTTGCGCACTATAAATAGTTGGAAAAGTACTTTCAAAATCACTACAGCATAGTAACTGCACATCAAAAGGTGCATATTGGTACAACAACTAATTACTTGGTTTTCTTTTCCTCTCCCATTTAGAATGAGGGAAAAACGAATGCTTGTATGCATCCATTAAAGCCGTAATCTCTATAATCTTATCTTTGTGGCCTTTACGCAAATTGTAGGTTGGCTGCAGTAGAATCTTCAACAGTGTATCTCAAAAAATACGTCTCTTTTTCTCCAGCGACCCTCATTTAAATTCCCAAAGCATTTCAGTAATATTCGTGCGTTGACCGAATCTAGGAAACCAAGCCTCCCGTCTCTGAACTCCCTCTATGTCGTCCTTTAAACCGACGACGAGGGAATCCCAAACACTTGAGCAATACTCAAGGTTTTATATGAGTGCGGTCTTCTTTATAGACGAATCACACATTCACATATATCCCTCAATAAACCGAAGTTGACACCATTCGCTTTCCTCACGATTGGCCTTATATGCTCAAAGTGTCACGTCTAGATATTTAATGGATGCAACTCTCTCACACTACTGTATTCGAACGTTAAGGTTCTCCTTCTAATCTGTATCACTTTAGATTTTTCTACACTTAGTGCTAGTTTCCATTCCTCACACCACCTAGAAATTTGGTCCAAGTCATCCAAGACAACATCCTCCTGTACTCCACAGCATCATCATCAGCAAACAGCCTGGGGTTGCAACTGACTCGGTCCGTCAGTCACTTATATAGATGGAAACTAATAGCGGTCCCATCTGACTTCCCTGTGACATCACTGACAATACCCTAGGCTCTGATGAACACTCGCCAGCGAGCAAAACGTACTTAGTCCTATTACTTAGGCAGGCTTTGATCCACTCATATATGTTGATACCTATTTCATAAGCTCATATCTTCATTAACGGTCTGTAGTTGAGTACCGTGTCATTTCGAAAATTGAGAAATATGCCCACTCGATAAGGATCCCACAATGGGCAGCATTACTCCAAGAAAGCACGGACAAGAGTAGTGCATGGAGTTTCTTTTGTATTTGCATTTTTTAAGGGTTCTGCCAATAAAACGCAGTCTCTGGTTCGCCTGTCCCACGAGATTATCTACGTGTTCTTTCCAGGTTATGGCTGAAGTAATAGTACTTCCTAGGAAATTAAGTGGACTTAACGGCCTTCACTTTTCATTGATTTATCTTGTAAAAAATGTTTAACGGATTTCTTTTCATACTCATGTGGACGACTTCTCATTAGTTAGAGTCAATTGCCATAGTGATATCTTATTTAGATCGTTCTATATTTGGTTTTGACCTTCAGATGATTTTACGACACGGTAAATTACGGCGTCATCTGTAAACAACCTAAGAGAGCTGCTAAGATTTTCTCCCAAATCGTTTATGTAAATAAGGAACAGCAGAGGACCAATAACACCACCCTGTGGAACGCCCGATATCACCTCGGTATTAGTCGACGTCTTACCATCGATTTCTACTACTATCCAGTCGCAAATTTGCGGCGATATACCATAACCACGCAATTTGATTAAAAGCCGTTTTTGAGGTACGATGTCAAAAGACTTCTGGAAGTCAAGAAATACGGAATGAATTTGCGATTCCTTGTCGATAGCACTCATCACTTCGTGAAGTAAAGAGGTAGTTGTGCTTCGCATAAACGATATTTTCTAAATCCTTGTTGTCCTTTGGTCAATAGCGCATTCTGTTCGAGATCATTCATAATATTTGAATACAGTATATGTTTCAAAACCCTGCTGCAAATTCATGTCAATGAAATAGGCCTGTAGTTCAGTGTGTTACTGCCTTTCTTGAATATAGGTGTGATCTGTGGAACTTTCAAGTCGTTTGGTACAGATCCTTCTTTGAGCGAGCGTTTAAATATGGCTGTTAAGTAAGGAACTATCTCTTCAGCATAATCGAATAGAAATCTAATGGGTATACAGTCCGGACCAGAAGACTTGTTCTTGTTAAGTGATTTCAGTTGCTTCACTACTCCGAGGATATCTACTTCAACGACACTCAGTCTAGTCTCTGTTTGTAATTCGGAATCTAGAATATTGGTTTCGTCTTCTTTGCACTGTAGTTTTTCCTCGAAACTATCGCGCGAATGAAAATGTGGTAGATATTGAAATAAATGGCAGGGAAATACAAAAGCTGGACACGATGGGATACCAGTTCGATTTTACATGGAGTGTGCAAAGTTCCTTGACCCTCTCGTAGCAGCTGAGTACCGAAGGCGAAGGAGAGAAGAGTTCCAAGGATTGGAAAAAGAAACAGGTCATTCCCATTTACATTAACGATAGTCGATCAGATGCGCAGTAGTAGATGCTTTCTCTGAAGTTGTGAACATGCTTTATGTTGGAGATTTGGAGGTCGGTAATTTCCTTTGTAGGAATGAACTTGGTTTCATAGAATGCCGTGGTCATTAATTTCCGCAAGGATTGCGTTCCCCAACGTCACCTGACGATGAAATTGGGAGCATGTGGAATATCAGAGCAACAATGTAACTGTATTAACGCGTTTCTAGCAAACAGAACGCAGCATGGCATTCTCATTAGGGAGAAGTCTTCAGATGCAAAAGTGATTTCAGACGTGCACCAGTGGTTATAGGACTGTTGTTTTTCACAATAAGCTTCTAGATAAGCATAAGTATTGTGGTATGAGTGGGACAGTGCACAAATGGTTTAAATCATACTTAACTGGAAGAGTGCAGAAAGTTGAAATAAGCAGTTCACATGATGTAGATGAGACAATTAATTCTTCTAACTGGTGAGTTATCAAAAATGGGGTCCCACAAGGTTCGGTCTTGGGTCCTTTGCTGTTCTTAATATATATTAATGACTTGCCATTCTACATACACGAAGATGCTAAGCTAGTACTTTTTGCTGATGATACAAGTATAGCTATCACACCTGACAAACAGGAATTAACTGATGAAATTGTAAATGATATCTTCCAGAAAGTCATTAAATGGTTCTCTACAAATGGACTCTCATTAAACTTTGATAAAACCCAGTATATACAGTTTCATACATAAATGGCATGACACCATTAATAAATTTAGACTTTGAATATAAATCTGTAGCTAAGGTAGAATATTCAAAATTTTTAGGTGTTTGCATTGACGAGGGACTGAACTGAAAGAAACATATTGAAGATCTCCTGAAACGTCTGAGTTCAGATACTTATGCTATCAGAGTCATTGCAAAATTTGGTGATATAAATCTCAGTAAATTAGCTTACTACGCCTATTTTCATTCACTGCTTTCATATGGGATCATATTCTGGGGCAATTCAACATTGAGTAAAAAAGTATTCATTGCACAAAAGCGTGTAATCAGAATAATTGCTGGAGCCCACCCAAGAGCATCCTGTAGACATTTATTTAGGGATCTAGGGATACTCACTGTAGCTTCACAATATATATATATATTCACTCATGAAATTTGTTATTAACAATCTGACCCAGTTCAAAAGTAATAGCAGTGTGCATAGCTACAACACTAGGAGAAAGGATGATATTCACTATTCAAGGTAAATCTAACTTTGGCTCAAAAAGGAGTGAATTATGCTGCCACAAAAGTCTTTGGTCACTTACCAAGTAGCATCAAAAGTCTGACAGATAGCCAATTAGTATTTAAAAAGAAATTAAAGGAATTTCTGAATGGCAACTCCTTCTACAATGTAGATGAATTTTTAGATAAAACTTAAAAATAATAAAAAATAAAAATAAAGAAATAAAATTTCTTAAAATATAGATTGTCAAGTACAGACAAAATTTACTAAACTGACACGTTCCTCATCATTACGAAATGTCGTATACATGATCTAAGGAACAAGTATTAATCTAATCTAATCTAAACGTGTAAATAACCTATTGGAAGTTCAATGATTCTTTTCGTTGATGATGCTGTAGTTTATCAAGAATCACAAGGCAATTAAATGCAGGAGGATCTTCAGCATATTTACCCATGGTGGAGGAAGTGGCAACTGAGCCTCGACATAAAGTAGTACTAAGTGCTTCGTTTACACAGATAGAAAGATGCTTTATTATATTAATATGCAGTAGGAGGGCAAATATTTGAAGCAGATTCATGCATAAAAAAAAGGGAGTGCACATAATAGAAGAGTCGCAGGTAACGGCCATATGATTTTAATCTGTGTAGGGTAAATGCCAGACTGAGATTCATTGGAAGAATCCCCAGGAAGTGTAGTCGGCCAAGAAAGAAAGTAGATGACTTTGCTCCAGTTCCTGAATCAGCTGTACGTTTCAGAATAAATCTAAAGGACAATGTGAGTCAGAAGTTATTATATTTCAGTTTGTGACTTTTCGTGCATCTGAGAATGGTGCCATAGTGAATTGAAGCTAGTCATGTAAACTAAAAAGTAATTCCATTGTTAGTGATTGTGGCTTGGTTGCATATGTGGTATGATATAAAAAATATTTATCAATCACACTCTTTTGAGAATACTGTCAAAAATAAATTAATCATTCGTTCAGCGCTTGACTATTGCTCATTAATATGAGATGCGTACCAGGTGGGGTTGATGAGTACATAGAGGGGACCCTTGCGGTAGTGGTCGTGTGCTCTATAGCGCTTTGCAGCGAACTGCGCGTCTGCTCCCCATCGGAGGTTGGAGTCCTCCCTCGGACATGGGCGAATGTGTGCCGTTTTTAGCTTAAGTTACTTTGTAAATCTAGGGACTGATAACCACTTTGTTTTGCGGACATTTGAATATTGAGAGTATCCAGCGGATAGGAGCGTGTTCATTACGGGCTCATTTAGTACGCACGAAAGTTTCACCGAGATGAATCGAAAACTCTAGTGGCAGATGGTGCAAGAGCGATGTTCGGTATCGCGGTGTGAGTTTTTGTTAAAAGATCCTAGGGTGTACATTTCATGAAGAGTCGACTAATTAGTTCAGCAAACAAAGGAAAAATAGGGGAAAAGTCGTGTTGTCGCCAACTTTTTATGAAGTGGTAGGAAGACCGTCATGAACGACATATTAAGAGTCCAGACTTCTGGGATGTGAGCTCGAGCGTGGGTGGGCGTTTAACGGTATACTTCTTACGTTTTTATTAAATAACTTGAAAACCACTATCTCTAGCCAAAACGTAAGGCAAAACGATTTTAAACTTCATAAAATTTACTACAAAAAAGCTCCTCTTCGTAATTTATCTATGATCAATATTTGAGATACGGGAGAAACGAAAAAATAAAATTCTTAAAAACCGAATTTTGAGGCTATAAAGTTAAAATAAAAGGTCTTTTGACTTAATTTGCGATCCAATAATAATGTCTATACGACATCTGAGAGTCTCATGGAGTATTAGGAGATACATTGTGCACTTGTGACATAAGTGAAAGGGAGCCGCGGTGGAGTGGCCGAGCGCATTGAGGCGCTATGTGGCGATGCGCGAGGCCGTTCCTCGTCAGGGGTTCGAATCTCCCCTCGGGCATGGATGTTTGTGCTGTCTTTAGTATAAGGTAGTTCATAAGTAGTTTGTAAGTTTAGTGACTGATGATCCCGTAGTTAAGTCCCTTAAGCTTTACAAACATTTAAAGGGAAAGGGAGGGGCTGAGCAGTGAGGTGGCACGAAGGCGACTCAAATGTGTCCGAGCGTCTCTCTCTGCGGTGTGAACCCCTGCCTGAGAAGCAGACCTAACAGCCGGAAACCATTTCTGTGCCAGCTTCAATTTTCTCCAGAGAGTGTGCGGAAGCTCTTTAGTCTGTTTGTAGGTATGTAAATAATTTATTTTTAAATTTTGTAACATTGCTGCTATTGTCAGCGACCGTTACAACGTCAAATGATAAAAATGTAGCCCTCGGTCGCGAAAATAAAATTATTTATCCTGGTTTGGGCAATAACTATGATTGCCTTCATCAGAAATTATAAATTATAACGTCACATAATAAAAGTTACAACTTAGTTGTAAAGCTAGCGTCACAAATTTAATTTTAATTAATTAATTAATTTTAGAAAGAGGTAGTCACTATGGGCTGCACGCCTGCACGGAGGCAGCTTTACAGTTGAGTTGTAACTTTTATTTTGTGACTTAATTTATAGCCGGCCGCAGTGGCCGAGGGGACTGAGGCGCTCCAGTCACGGTCTGCAGGGCCACTACGGTCGGGGGTTCGAATCCCCACTCGGGCATGGATATTTGTGCCGTCCTTAGTCTTAGCTAGTTCATAAGTAGTTTGTAAGTTTAGGGACTGATGACCTCGTAGTTAAGTCCCATAAGCTCTACAAACATTTGAACTTAATTTATAACTTCTGATGAAGGCAATCATAGTTATTGCCGAAACCCGGTTAAGGACTTTTATTTTTGCGACCGAGGGCTGCATTTTTATCCTTTGAATTTATTTTGTGTTTACTACGAGAGTAGTTGTTTCCTGTTAGTGAGTGACTTTTCTTGTTTAAGGCATCTCTGAACAATGGTTGAGAAAAGTTTAGTTTGTGGGTTTGATGTTGTCAGTGATATTTGTGACACTGGGGAAAACGGAATTATTACATTGGTTCATCCAATTACTTTAGGAAAAGGTGGGAAAGCTTACGGTTTTCTGAACAACAAACACGATGTTGTCCATAAGTCCTGGAGGAGAGAATAAGAAAAAGACCGCATTCAATTAAATATCTTAAGAGCGTCACTCTTTGAGAGCAACAGCCTCCAACTTCTCGTGATTCCCTGCATTTGGAATCGATAGAAGAAAAACTGGTTTTTAAATCTAATTGTTTGTTTTGTGTGGGAGCTATAGATGAAGTGTTTTATAAGAAACAAAAGAAAAAGCTTATTGATTTGCGTCGGAAAGTTTACAGTGTTCGACCCTTCACCTACAACAACTCAATTGCGATCTGTTCACATGAGAGTAAAGATGAGTGGGGGCAGACACCATCATAAGACGTATCCGTTCTGCAACGGATCTGAAAGCGTTAGACACTGTATACGACGTACATCTCCAGAATCGAATGCAAGGATGAAAGTAGAGAGATAGGGCCCACAAAGAGGCTTACCGGCATTCGTTTTTCTTGCGAACCGTACGTGCCTGAAACAGCAGGATGAAGCGACAATGATGCACAAAGTACCCACCGCGACACAGCATGAGGTAACTTGTGGAGAATGAATGCGGATGTAGCAATAGTGTAACGCTCACTTTCTTCGTTTATAAATGCACTCTTCTTCCAGATGTCACTAAAACAAATTTACAAATTTTTCTGTATTAGTTATTTTAATGGCGTGTTGGGAAGTCTTACATCAGCTTCATACGCTGTTCTTCAGCCTCATGCACATTTGTGTTTTGACAATTGGAAAAATAGGCAAAAACAGTAGAAAATAAATGTAGAACTTAAATATAAACAGGCGATAAAAGTTGGCGGATAAAATACACTGAAATGACTGCATCAAAAACATATATATTTAGAGTTTAAATTGCCAAGGTGGCTGAAAAACACTGACACAGCAATTGGCGACGATGACTGAGCCACTTGATAAGACACACGGCAGCACACTGTTCTGCATGTGCGGCGCCTGCTGACGTCCTAAAAATATGAAGCAACGCAATACTGCACACCAGTGCTTTCCAAACTTTTCGAATATGCAAACCCCCTCCAACTAAAAATTTTCTGGCAACACGCCCTCCCCCCTCCCACTCCAGCCTTACGAATCCTAACAACACTATGTTATCTCAGAGGAAACAAATCTCCTTCCTTTTGATACAGTGTCCTTTTAAATTGTTGGACGATTTTTATGTGTGTATTTTTCGGAATGGGACACATTAATATATTTCTACATGATTTACGACAGGAAAATATAGCCGGCCGCGGCGGCTGCGGGGACTGAGGCGCTCCAGTCACGGTCTGCATGGCCACTACGGTCGAGGGTTCGAATCCCCCCCTCGGGCATGGATATTTGTGTCGTCCTTAGTATAAGGTAGTTCGTAAGTAGTTTGTAAGTTTAGGGACTGATGACCCCTTAGTTAAGTCTCATAAGCTTAACAAACATTTGAACAATTTTGAGGAAAATACAGTTTCCTAACAAGTGTTTCGCGTTTAATGCAAAACTCACATGGGACTTATTAAGAAAGGTCTCACTGAACAGACAATTTATGAATAAGTAGATTTTTACTTCGGAATTTTTCGGAATTACTTATTGTATGATGTTCTTTATGTATCTGTTGGTTCCTGAAAACAATTTTACGCTTTACGCGTATTCCTCATCAAGACACTGAATTACACAA
Organism: Locusta migratoria; assembly: GCA_026315105.1. NCBI lineage: Eukaryota > Metazoa > Arthropoda > Insecta > Orthoptera > Acrididae > Locusta > Locusta migratoria. The sequence continues at coordinate 462,937,114 of CM048745.1, read as the reverse complement.
CGAACTATTATCTATTCAGTTCGTAATTAATGGCCGGCCGCAGTAGCCGAGCGGTCTGCGGCGCGTCGGCAGACCGCTACGGTCGAGGATTCGGATGCCCCCTCGGGCATGGATGTTTGTGCCCTCTTTAGTATAAGGTAATTTATAAGTAGTTTGTAAGTTTAGGGACTGATGACCCCGTAGTTAAGTCTCATAAGCTTAACAAACATTTGAACAATTTTGAGGAAAATACAGTTTCCTAACAAGTGTTTCGCGTTTAATGCAAAACTCACATGGGACTTATTAAGAAAGGTCTCACTGAACAGACAATTTATGAATAAGTAGATTTTTACTTCGGAATTTTTCGGAATTACTTATTGTATGATGTTCTTTATGTATCTGTTGGTTCCTGAAAACAATTTTACGCTTTACGCGTATTCCTCATCAAGACACTGAATTACACAACGAACTATCATCTATTCAGTTCGTAATTAATGGCCGGCCGCAGTAGCCGAGCGGTCTGCGGCGCGTCGGCAGACCGCTACGGTCGAGGATTCGAATGCCCCCTCGGGCATGGATGTTTGTGTCCTCTTTAGTATAAGGTAATTTATAAGTAGTTTGTAAGTTTAGGGACTGATGACCCCGTAGTTAAGTCTCATAAGCTTAACAAACATTTGAACAATTTTGAGGAAAATACAGTTTCCTAACAAGTGTTTCGCGTTTAATGCAAAACTCACATGGGACTTATTAAGAAAGGTCTCACTGAACAGACAATTTATGAATAAGTAGATTTTTACTTCGGAATTTTTCGGAATTAGTTATTGTGTGATGTTCTTTATGTATCTGTTGGTTCCTGAAAACAATTTTACGCTTTACGCGTATTCCTCATCAAAACACTGAATTACACAACGAACTATCATCTATTCAGTTCGTAATTAATGGCCGGCCGCAGTAGCCGAGCGGTCTGCGGCGCGTCGGCAGACCGCTACTGTCGAGGATTCGAATGCCCCCTCGGGCATGGATGTTTGTGTCCTCTTTAGTATAAGGTAATTTATAAGTAGTTTGTAAGTTTAGGGACTGATGACCCCGTAGTTAAGTCCCTTAAGCTTAACTAACATTTGAACATTTTTTCGTAATTAATGTTACACAAGGACACCCGCATTTTTAATATTAAATAAATTTCACTTAGAATGAGACGGCACGACAGTGGGGTCGGGGATTTGTCCAAAATTTTTTGTGGTGAAAGAGGACCCCTAACACATCACGTGGTTAAAATATTAGGACGCACTACTCGGAAAATCCCGAGAAAAATCGATCCGAAGTTTCTTAGGTGCTTTATGAGTATAAAATGCCGAGCTGCCGTTTGGCCTAGGTGGCTGCCGGACACCGTGGCTGAGCGCACCCGGTTAGGGGACTAAATGCCCTCTGTAAAAAAATAGCTGAGCCAATCATTCAACGAACCACCACGAATGAATTGAATAAACGACCGTGAACCACAGATCTTTCTGTTGAAAGAAAAAAAAAAGTGGTTAGGGGTTAGACTCTTATGCCAGAGGTTTCGGGTTCGATTCCTCCTCCGGCATTCATTTTTTCCTTCTGTTTCATTTTCTTTTGTTATTCCACCAATTATTCAAAAAGTTTCTCAAACCTTCATTGTTTTTAAAACATTATTTTAGCTCCAGATCGTAAAGTTTTTCGATCGCCGAAAAATGTTCTATTTTGTTTTATGGGATTTCAAGGTTCAAATGGGCTATGTAAGGGCCCCCTTGGGATTTTAACGGCCATCTGCGCATAGATCTGCGCGCGAGTCGTGAGAAGTAAACGGCAGTTAGTTTTTAGATTTCGTCGTGAACACACGTGCCTGTTTCAAATTTCTACGTGTTGTTCCGATCCGAGGTTAAATATGGCGACTGAAGAAAATGTAGTGCAACGCATAGTCGATAAAAAGACTTCCCAACAGTTTTCAACATTACTCAGTAGCAAATCGCACCGTGATAAAAGTCACAGTGAGAGATTCATTTCTATTCCGTTTTTAGACAACGTATCATGCAGATTACAACGTCTATTGACGAAGAAGTATGATTGCAAGGTAACGTTTTCTACTAACTACAATTTAAAGAAATACCTTGTTCATACACTGAAGACCTTTTAGATCCTTTTTTCAGTTCTGGTCTTTGGACTATGTAACAACTGTCCTTGTTATTTCATAGGACAGACAGAAAGATCAATCAAGGTGCGGTATTAAGAACATCAACTCTGGACGCCAGAGGTAACCTATCGTAAGTAACATTTCGCTGACTTTACAGGAGAGCAAAAAGAAGCTGCTGCGACTCGAATTTTGCTACCTGTAGAATAAGTCCAACACCCAATCATGAAGAGCTCTAATTTTTATATCTTTTCTAGTTAGTCTCTACATGTACTTCGTTTTTAGAAATATTTTATGAACTATTACGGGAGAAACAGCACTTACGATATTTTACCTCACATAAATATATTTGTGAAGCAGTCTTTATTTACACATACGATATTGTCAAGGTGCTTATTGCATTAGGTTTTCTGTTCATTTGCATGCCTTCTTATGTTTATAAACGATCCTTTTCATGTTTATAAATGTTTATATTATACAGGATTATTCTACGAAATACATACAGGAATATGAGAATTATTGGTATTGAAATTAAGAAATAAAGGGATTCATACTTATTGAAAACCAGTAGATTTATTAAGAGTTACAATTTTATCCTTTCACAAAGGCAGTCACATATACTAGTCACTCAGGAAAGTTTAAGTAAATTGAACAAAATAAATTCCAACCATAGTAGCTTACTCTAGAAAGTAACAAATGTTAAACCACTTTAAAAACTGAGACAATGACAAACATTTCTGTCCAAATTCAGCATATATTCATTAACAAATTGAGGACAAAATTCTAAAAGTAGAAAAAGAATTCCCTTGTACAATTAATTGATGACAGCGTCATCATGTTCATATCCTTCTGAGTCCTTTTCAGTTTGTGCTGACATAATCTGTGGTATATTTTGGTAGAAATAGTGAAAAGATTCAGGCACCCACCTAAGCAGCTTTTGTAAATCTTTATACTTCTCTGTAGCAATAGGTCTGAGAGTATTTCGTATAGCAGGAAGCTCTTCCGGCCATACTGCCCCTCTTGTTCGCCGTTGCACATCAATCTCCTGAAATTCACCATCAAATGCTGTTTTATAGAACACAGAACCTGAATTCTCTGCTCGTACTCGTAGATGCACAACTTGGCTAACCAAAAATTTTCCAGACGATAAACTTTTGGATGTCCGTTTAACTAAAGGTGATGATCCTTTGAAAAGATTTTCAAAGTCTTTCAAATCTGCCATTTACATGTCGTGTATTTCGATGAGTTCTTTTAATCTGCACTGGCGAACAAACTGTTGCCAATTCCAAGGCGTAGCGATTATCTCATTTGGGCCCAGTTTGCTTTTGGCACGTTCAATAACAGCAAGTACACCATCTACCTCCATATGTGTCCCTTCAATAAGAATTTATGGTTTATCACTTTAACATTAGGAAGACACTTAAGAATCCAAAATGACATAATCATTGGGAAGTTACGATCCATATCGTAAGTTTCTCAGTTTGGGTTTTTGGCAGGTTAGCTAGGGCCCACTTTTGCAAACTAGATGACACTTCCTTAGGTCCACGACCTGCAACTGTTTCGTCCCACATGCAACAATAGGATTTCTGCTCTGAAGCATCAAGGATTGTCAGATTATACGTCCTGAGCTTTCTTAGATAAAACGCACTGGAATTAGTAAGGTGAGGTGTCGGCAAACATTTCTGAAGATCGGACATGACAACCTTTACTTTTCACCCAGGTTGTTTTGAGCGATTTTTGTCGAAGGTCTTGTTTCTGTATCTTATATCTGCTTCTGACAAGTGGGGATCGTAATCTGATTTAATTTGGACTGCTTCTTCAGCTGTTATATCATTTTTGAGTTTCACCTGAAACTCATCAGTCATCACACGTATCAGTCGTAGGTTCCTTGAATCCTAAATGAAACTCAGTGTTAAATATGTCACGGTAAAGCCACTGATTTGCAATTAACTTGCAGTGCTCTACATACAAAGAATACATTCTTGATATATTGAGATGGCTGCCAAGATACAATCTACCTGTTTTCTCTCTGCTGTAGTGACTCTCGATTGTGGGGAACATCCTGATGTGGTTTCTGATACCGTCCCTTATTTCTTCATCCAACTTGTTTGGTGGAACTTTCTTTCCTCTCTGGTCTGGTTCAATAAGTCCAACATTAATTTTTTTGGACAAAGCTGTCGTGACATACATTTCGGAAATATTCAAAGTATTTAAGAAAAATGTTTTGCAAACCTGTAGTCTCTTGCCACGAACTTCAAAGAAGTAATGAAGTGTCACATTACGCCTAAACTCACTCTCTTGAACTTCTCTTCTACTAACATTTTTTGAGAGGCAACATATAATCTCTTAAAATCATTATTATTCCCTTCCTTTCGACGACATTACTACCTTCGACTGGTGGTAAAGCATCCAGATCATTTGTCTCCTAAATCGTGGAACGTACATTTAGATGTTTGTTACATCCCAGTATGATTAATGATATCTTAAAATGTATATTAGCTACGCATAATGATTTAATGTTGTAAGCTGATGATGTAATGAGACTGTAGAATAGAATATTAGTTCTTGAAGGTCTAGAAATACTTGTACTGCTTACCTGTACTAACTTCAGCGCTAATTCCACGATCCTTTTACTTCTTCCACTAATAGTATCCATTGTAATCTTCGATTCCGTCATAAAATGCTCCTCCAAACATTACAGACTACAGCACACTTCTATTCGCACGTGATTTACAATGTGTATAAGTAACGTAACACTTAGAGGTAAACCATCATAACAGCCAATACGATAAAGAGCGTGGCGGTCTATATTCAGGTCAATTGTCGTATGGTCATTTACCATTGTTTACCACTGGTTTCAGGTTGCAAATACGATAGTATCGCATTGCAAAATTTCTTTTGTGTAAAATATATGCATACAGTATTCTACCCCTAAGAAGGTATGACTTAAACTAGCCACATACGATAAAAACCTCAAAATCGTCATTTTTGCACTTACGATAGGTTACCTCTGACGTCCAGAACTAGGGAGGACAGGACGCAATGTGCATAATTCGACCTTTGCCGAGCATTTTCTCGTAGCCGATCATGTCCCTAAATCGTTGGAAGACACTGTAATTTTGCATAGGGAGGCCAAGGGAAGGAAACTAGATTTATGAGAAGAATATGACATTTTCAAGCACCTCATCATCAACGATGGCAATATGCTGAATGACCAGCTGCAACTTGCAAGTAGACAATACCTAGAAGGCTTCAAACCTATACTGTTTGTAGACATTTGTTAATGCAATACTTGTTCCTGCATGTTGTCTATTGTCCTCAGAATTCTGGTGGTGCACTTGCTTAGAGTTTTTTTGTGTTGTGATGCATAATGTTTATCCCCTTTCCTCACACCGGTTGCGTGCTATTTATTCTCAATTTTTGTTTCATGCACTATGTGTCTGGCCGCTGAATATTTCCTAACTTCTCTTAACTTCTCTATCTTCAATTTTTGCGTTTATGCATATATATATATATATATATATATATATATATATATATATATATATATATATATATATATATATTCTGCCATGCACATGACTCGGCTCCAGATTTCTTTGCACGTTATTCCCATCTTTCTTTACCTTATCTGTTTTCTGTCAGTATCATATTACACATAGTTCTCTTCATATTCATTCGCGTCTGAGACTGCGCGCACGCCCATCAGCCCTCTTGGCGCCACCTAGTGCGGGCGCACGTCACTAGTGTTCCTACGCCTCTACCAGTACGTAGTGCTCACTCGACCTGTGTGTGGACGGGCTCCACAATTTTATGTTGAAGATATGTTTTAAATTTGATTTTTTATTGTATGACATGGAGTCAGCCACAATTTATTTAACAACTATTTTAATGAGAGCTAAATGTAAGTACATTCTCATCTATTGCTGTAATTTTAATTTCTTACTCATTTTAGAAACACGCTCTTCTCATCTATTGCTTTAATTTTAATTTCTTACTCATTTTAGAAACACTTTTGTATTTTACTACTATTAATATGATTTGTGTATTATATTTTATTAAGTAATATTTCTGAAGAAGGCAATATTACTTTTGCCGAAACCTACGTCAAGGTTTATGCATGTAAACCATTTTTATGCAACTGGTCGGCTGAAACTTTGTTGACTTTTGGATCGTGTTCCACCGTTTCTGAACTGCATCCATGTTTAAAATTTTGAATGCTGTAGACAACACTTGACACGGCACACAGTTAAAATCACGAGTACTGAAATTCCGCAGGGATGGGGGAGACGTGTAGGGGTGGGAAAAGGAGGGGACGAGGCGGGGGAAGTGGAGGCGGGAGATTGTAAGGCCTCCTGAGGATGGGAATAGGAACGGAGAGCTAAGCGAGGGATGGGGCGACGGGAGGAAATTAACAATCATATATATTATTTCTCATCGGTGATTCTTTTTTTATTATTTATTTATTTATTTATTTATTTATTTATTGTGGGTACACCATATTTCCCGTATTAATTATCTAAAATAAGTGATTGAGGTAACATTTTCAAAGTATCTTTCTCCGCAAATTACAGAGAATACGTAATTTGTTTTGTTTTCACAAAAAAGTACTTTTCGTACATTCTAAGTTGATACCCGGCGATCAATCGTAAATGGGACATGCATTTACGGTTACTCCCATCAGCCACCGCGCCGAATATCAACTTATTTTTCACGGCCGAAGTAAAAGCATTGTAGAACGTGCCATCTAATGACAATCTGTTTAACTAACACGAACGTCAGCTGTTGCCAATGTTCTATTCTTTATGCCAGCCAAACACCTTCTTTAATGCTATCATAGTTTATCACAAGAAGTCGGTTATACATGTCGACGTAACGACGAAAAATACACAAATAATTTAATTTAGCACAACAGCTCTTGCAATTTTTAGACACTTTACGCAAGCGTAGTTTCTCACGGGCATTCAGTTTCATACGTCGATGCGTAACAGCTGTTGGAATTGTGCACTTTGTTCAAGGAAGCGTTGTGTACTGCGCAAATGAATCGAATTACCTCAACGTTCATCATCAGAGGTAGTAACTACCACTTACTATTGTAATATTGATTTAATTTTAATTCCTTGCAACTTTACATAAAGTACATGCTATATTATTATTATCTTTTATACATAGCCGGCCGCGGTGGCCGAGGGGACTGCGGCGCGCCAGTCACGGTCCGCACGGCCACTACGGTCGGGGGTTCAAATCCCCCCCCCCCCCGGGCATGGATATTTGTGCCGTCCTTAATGTAAGCTAATTCATAAGTAGTTTGTAAGTTTAGCGACTGATGACCACGTAGTTAAGTCCCATAAGCTATACAAACATTTGAACATTTTTTTATACATACGTACTTGCATCTGCTTCTTTTTTTAAGACTATTATTTTGACACTGGCATATACACAACAGTAGGCTAGCATCAGCATTTAGTGCCGCTGTGCAACCAAGAGTACATAAAACATGGGCATGAAGACTTAAAGCATGAAATGGAGTTAAAACAATGATGAATTAAAATATAGGTAACATGACAAACCTGAAGAACTTGCAGTTTTGACAGGAATGAAACATACATAGTTAAAAAAATGAGGCACAGTGACGTTGTAAACATGCATTATGACACCAAAACAAGATGAAGAGCACTTGGAGCCGCTGTGTAAAACTGAACTTGTCTGGAAACGGCGGACGCAGATAAAACACACTGAAGCACTTTGTACACAACAGTGGACGATGCATTGTTAAAACGGCGCAGGACCCCGCAGGTTAGGGAGGGATGGTGAGAAGTGTGGAGGAGTAGGGAAGGAGGTAGGGGAGGGTAGAGGAGGTGTAGTGACTCTCAGGGCAGAAAGGGGACAGCCAAGAGGGGGAAGGGTTTCATCCATGGGAGGGGATCAGGGTTGGTAGGAAGGGTATATTTCAGGAAGGAGGGCGTCATCCGGGAGGGGGAGTTGGCAGGAGTTACCCTTGGTAAGGATGTGGAGAGTGTAGAGGTGAAGGGAGGGAGCAGCGGTGTAGGTGTGGGAAAGGCCTGGGACGGGCTCGCATCTGCCTCTTTTCCATTACTATCTTACCTATCTAGGACTGACCAGGATAGAGTGCGAAATATTCGCTCGGGTCAAATACTATTTTCATAAACGTCATATTCAAACGGTGAGAGCAAGAACGCTACGGTATGAGAGAGCTTGCGTCAATGCCGTCTGCGTGCGTTGTATGCGTTCAGAGTCTCGCCTTGTCCTGTGGAGAACGGCAGACGTTGGAATAGGAGGAGCAGGAGTAGGAGGAGGAGTAGCACCAGTGAGTCTGGCATCGCAGCCGGTGCTGCGACCTCTGCTGTGCCCCGGCGCGCTCCAACTTGGTGAATAGGGCCTGGCGGCTGCCGTGGGCCGCTTTGTTTAATTTCACTGCCGCTGCCGGCACGTTTGCTGGGAACGCGTTCGCCACGAGAGCCCGCCCGCCGGCAGTTATCCAAGCGTGCGCGGCCTGTCCCCTTTGTTAATTATACGCTCCTCGGCAGCCTAGCCTCGCGGCAGGGCGCCCGATGGCGCCTCGCCCACCGCGAGGCTCCCATCGCGTCGACAAAAGCGCGCGCTTTCGCTTCGACGCTTGTCGAAGCTCGTCTTGGCGTTACCGATAACAGCGCTTTCACCAGCAGTGCAGTGCCCGTGTAGTCGTAGCCCGTCTCTTCTCACAGCCAAAATCAGTTCTTCTGAAGCGCATATTCCTTTTTTTCTTTTTTAATATTTGCCCTTTCCACAGTGGCGTGACCCGTAAGTCCACTGGTTCAGAAAACCCCCGCAGAAAAGCTCGTCGTGAAAAAATAAGTTAATAAATTAAAAAAAAAGTATATTTAAACTATCATTCTTCGTAGCGTTTCTATCAGATCATTTTATATGCTCATTTCAAAGTACTTTTATCACATGAGAAACGTTTTACGTCGCGGAAACAGCATGTATACGAGTCGTAGCGTGACCGCTTAATGCAGGCGGCAGTGACCGCAGCGTTGCAACGCGCATTAGATTTGCGCATAATAGTTCGCGATCGGGAGCGCTCACCTTAGTTCGCGGCTCTGCCGCTAACTAGTTCGTTCTTTTAGTTCGTCCGCTCCCATTGACGGCTGAGCGGCGTGGTCTGCGCATGCAGATGGAGGGTCAAGTTCCTCCACCTAGCTGCTTCATGCGCTTGCTGCTTGAGTCGCTAACGATATCACGCAAACCAAAAGAAACAGTTTGTGGATAATTTGTCGCGTTTAAGTTTACAGTTATCTCTATATCTTCGCATTATGGAATTTATTAGTCAGATATTGCTAAGTACAGGATACTTCAAACCAGGAATTTTGTAGCACTGATGTAATCTAGCAGGCAGACGCCAACCTCGAAATGGCTCTCGTTAGCAGAAGGCAAACACGTGATTTTTACTTCTGTTTGCGACCTATCGCGCATGTTTTAGTTCGCGACCTATCGCGCATATTTTAATTCGCGACCTATCACGCATATTTAAGTTTGCGCATTTTTTAGTTCGCGACCTATCGCGCATCTTTTAGTTCGTGACCTATCGCGCATATTTTAGTTCGCGACCGGTAGCTCTCCTTTTAGTTCGCAGCCAGGCCGTGAAGTAGGTCGCTCTTTTTAGTTCATCCGCTCGTTTTGGCCTTTCTACCGCTACTAAAACTACAGCTGAGTTGCATCTCAGCTCGAAATGACGGAAACTGGTAAGAGGGAATCAAGCGATTCTACGCCCTCTCGCGTCCTCTCGCTGTTACCCGTTAGTCTGCGAAAAAGGAGCGGACGAACTAAGAGGCGAGGGATATGCGAACTAGTTCGCGTAGTTCACCTGTGGGAGCGCTCTTCCGAACTAGTTCGTTAGTGATCTAAATAAGTCTAATGCGCAAGCGCGGCTGAGGTTTAAATTCTCTTCTTAACCCCCTGGAGGCAGCATATGGGCGCTCCTGTGGCAGGGAGTGGCGAGGGGAAACGCCGCTTTTAACACTGGCGTTGTAGCTGGTAGAGAGACGCCAGCTCCTGGCTATTCGAGCTGTGGCGATTATGCACGAATGGTCCCGAGGCAAAGACAATGGAGCTACTGCGCAGCTCGCCTTGCGCATCGGCAAATCCTTCATATTTGTTTTTGACGCATTGAAGACTCGTCAAAAACTCGTCATATTTGGTAAAATATATTATAATTATAAATTAATGACGCATTAACTGCAGAAGCCTTCAGAAGATCTGATCATGAAGGTTTCGATATATTTTTATTCTGATTTAAGAATGATTGGTTATTATTTTGGTATTGATTTTTATTCTTTAACAATGAAGTCACTTCTCTCCAGGTTGGAGTAAAGATGTGGTAGGCAGCATAGCATTACGCCGTCGGGTTTGACAGCGGATGTAAGCAATTTTTTTAACCCGATCTTCTATCTAACGGATGAAAAGGGGATGAGATATAAGGAACGATCTCTGAAACTAAAAGTGTCATTAATGAGAAAACAAATTTCTGTGATAGAAGTTGGGCAAAGAGATTAATTAATCGAGTCTTGATCTTAGTATGGTGTATGCCACTGGTTAGTTCATTCAGGATTAGTCTGTGGAGAGACCGTCAGTTGAAAGTGCTCGTGGAATAGACTGCATTTCTGAGTTGGTGCATGGATTGACACCTTCTCGAACACGACAGCATCATTAGTAAACAACTGCAGATTGCAAGAAACTCTGTGGTACTATCACACTTTCTGCGGCACTCTTGACAACACCCTAGTCCCTGATGAACACTCGCCATCGAGGACAACGTGCAGGATTCCATTACTTAAATAATATTCCAGCCACTCACATATTTGGGTACCTTTTCCATATGCTCGTACCATCGGCACCGTGTCCAACGCCTATCGAAAGTCGCTTTGTGTCCTGAGAGAAAAGGGCCAGCTGAGTTTCACATTATCGATGGTTCCTAAAGACATGCTGATGAGTGAACAGAAGCTGGGTCCGTTGTTATGCCTTTGATAAACACGTGAGCTATATGCGTTTTTTTTTTTTTTTTTCAATCGCTTGTAACTTTGCGCTGAATGAAAGATTCGAGATAAATGAATGCTACTTTAGGTGCTTTCAGAAATTAAAATGTGTAGTGTTCGTGTGGTCACGCCAGTGGTGAGTGTCACAATCGAAATAGATTTACGTACTTTTTCGACAGGTAAATGCTATGAGGACGCACTGTGCATAATTTAAGCCCGTTTATACTGATTTCCATAGTTTGCCTAATTTCAATTCCGGTGAATACTGCAATCTTTCCCAAGACAAAACAAATTCTCTACCACTTGATATAACTCCACTCAGTTTTGTGGCGTTGGCACAGCAACCGTAATAATATTTTGGTAAAAAACAGTCTTGGTTGCACAAAATCGATGTTTCACTTTTTTTTAATACAGAACGCGTTTCGCCTCTTCTGGACATCATAAAACGTTAAAGGGGCAAAGTTACAACAAACTTATTTAAAAAATAATGAAATAGAAAAAACAGGAGTTAACCAAAAATATGTAAAATCTTTCCTAAGCAAGAAATGATCGAAATAGGGAAGGTGCGGGCCACATGACCACATACACTTTTTTGCATGAGGGAATGAAGATTGACTTAATAAATACCGCTGAAAAGCATGGTTTAACGAATAAAAGTACTTATCACTGGGGTAGCAGAAAGTCAAATTATTAAATTCATTAAAACGTAGTATGCGTTTCTGAAGAATAGGGGTGAAACCGAACTAAACCGCGCGAATCTTTGTTTGCTTTCGAAAGAGCAGCTCCCTGCCACAACTGTGGCATACTATCAAGCTCGCTATCTTGCTACTTACTCATCATCAACATTATCATCATCATCATCAGAGACTGATTATGCCTTTCAGCGTCCACTCTGGAGCATAGTACCTCTAATAAAATTCCTCCATGATCTCCTATTCAATGCTAACATTGATGCCTCGTCTGTTGTTATGCCTTTCAAAATCATTCTTCGCCGAATCTAAGTACTTTCTCCATGATCTACCGCGACTCCTCTTACCCTCTCCTGCCGAGCTCATGAGTTTCTTAGGTAACCTTGTTTCTACCATGCATGTAACATGACCCCCCACCATCTCAGCCTTTTCGCTCTAACTGCTTCTTCTACGGTATTCATTCCCAGTTTTTCCTTGATTTCCTCATTATGGACACCCTCCTGCCATTGTTCCCATCTATTAGTGCCTGCAATAGGTAACCTGTATCCACCCAAATTTCACTCCCATACAACAAAGTTGGTCGAAAGATAGAGCGGTGCACCGCTAACTTAGTCTTGGTACTAACTTCCTTCTTGCAGATCTTAGCTGAGCACTCACTGCATTAGCTTTGCTGCACCTCGATTCCAGTTCTTTCACTATGTTGCTATCCTGTGATAAAATACATCCCAGGTACTTGAAACTGTCTACCTGTTCTAACTTTGTTCCTCCTATTTGGCACTCAATTTGTTTAAATCTCTTTTCCACAGACATTACTTTCGTTTTGGAGATGCTGATCTCTTTCAATCGAACCGGCCATCACAACTAAGTCAGCCGCATATGCGAGACTGCTCATTTTGTTTTCACCTATTTTAATCCTGCCCTGCCAGTCTTCTGTTTTCAACATTCAATCCATGAATAGTATGAACAACGGTGGTGATAGGTTACATCCTTTTCTTACCCTTGAAACTACCCTGAACCATGAGCTTAATTTGCCATCTACTCTAACCGCTGCCGGACAGTCTACGTAAAGCCCTTTAATTGCCTGCAGAAGTTTGCCTCCTATACCATAATCTTGTAGAACTGACAGTAGCTTCCTCCTAGGGACACGGTCATAAGCCTTTTCTAGATCTATGATAGATACAATTCCCTGTTTCACTCATAGCATTTTTCCATTACCTGCCGTAGGCTAAAGATCTGGTCCTGACAGCCTCTAGGAAGCCTAAACCCACACTGATCTTCATCTAACTTGTCCTCAATTAATACTCGCACTCTGCTTTCAACAATACCTGAGAATATTTTGCCTACAACGCTAATTAAAGAGATACTAGTAATTTTTGTTTAATATTCACAGAATATACATCAACTGCGATTGGGCAAAGCTGAAAATGTGAACCCAGCCGGGATTCGAACCCGGGTCTCCTGCTTTCTAGGCAGTTGCGCTGACCCCTACACCACTGGGGACACAGTGATCACCGCACCTGCAAGGACTACCTAAGCACGCCTCCCGTCAGATACAGTCCTTGCAGGTGCTATGATCACTGTGTCCCCAGTTCCACACAGATTCACTTGCGGAAACCGCGACCATCACTGGAAGTGGATTACGCAACAGGTAGCGCTTGTAACCAGGACCTAACCGGAATCTATAGAAACAAAACTGTTGTATAGACCAGACAAAAAATACTACCCGCAATGGAAAAACAATACTGTGATGTGGCTACTTGGCCATTATACCAGTTAAGTCGTTAATAAAATTGGAGGTGACAACCTTATAGAGTATATGACATACATGGAAACGGAGTATGCGAGAACATGGAATTACGGGACCATAAGAAGAAGTTTGAGAACGCACTTAAGATAATCTTAGGCTAGAACTTCTGCTCCGAAAGAAGACGCAATTCTGCGATCGTTGTTCGTCGGGTGCTCACAGAACATCATTTGGGCGCAAATGAGACACATATCAACGTCAATTTTATATCGATATATTCAATCACTTGTACTTATTTTTTAGTTTCTTACTTTGAAAGAACATACTTATGATGTAAAGAAATTTTAGTTTAAATGTGGAAACAATTTCACATTAAAGAACTAAACGGCCAATCAGATCATCACTGAAGAATTTACACAAGGAGAATATTATTTTTGTCAACATTACTTACATAGCAATCGGTTCAACATAGAAGAATTTTAACAACAAGTTCTTAAGTTTTGGAGAAGAAATTTAATTTTGTTACAACGATCGTTAGGAGAACGTCTAAGTTAATCTGAGTACAAGTTTAATTTCAGTTCCAGAAACGAAGCTCGCCGTTTTCAAGGCATATCTGGAGAAAAAAAATGGTGTAGGGGTCAGAGCAAAAGTCTAGAAAGCAGGAGAACCGGGTTCGAATCCCGGCTGGGTACACATTTTCAGCTTTGCCCAATCGCAGTTGATGTCATATATTCTGTGAATATTAAATAATAACAACTGCAGGATCAGAAGTGACGTCTGTTCTTTTGGAACAGACTCCACATGTATATATATTTTTTATTTTTTAAATCAAAAATCGCCACCACTTTGGTAATCTAATTCTTCTTCTTTCATTCGCAGCTGAGATTATTCTGTACATCTAATAGCGTCTAATTTGACGTCTTCGTCGAGCTCCGTTCTCCCATTAATCGTAGATAAATGTGACGTTCTCACCGCAGAACAGAATGCAGCGTGTGAAATGGTCCGTAAGAGCTGTAACAGTCATTGTCAGCGGTGCACGTCCTCCTTTTTGGCGCGTCGCGAGTTAAAATAATTTGAGGCTGCCCCGGCGGCGCTGAGGGCCTCACAATGGTAACGACGTGCGCGGCTGTCTCATCAGCGACCATCACTCATCGTCGTCGGGTCCGCGGCGAGGCGACACACAACTGGTCGTGGAGGCGCTCATCACCAGCCGCTTTCGACACGCTGTCACCGCGCCGCTGCGCCCGCCCTGATTACGGGTGGAGGGGGTGGAAGGGGGTTGGATGCGGCGGGGGCGGGGGTCGAGGCGGGGGCGAGTCAGCGGTGCTGTCAGCGCGCCCCGGCCGCCTATATTAAAACGGCATTGTTCGGCCCGGCCGTAGGCGCCCCCCACCCGATTAACGGCCTGTCGTATGCCCTGCCAGGGCAAAGCTTTCCAACTGGGGCCGCGCCGAACGTGGCTGCAGCTAAACTGTGCACTGCACGAGCGGGGGCGCTGATGGGTCAGTCCACGGCGTTTGAGGGGGTAGGAAAATCAAAGGTTGTGGTAGGCGTACTGCCACTGCGCCTGGTGGGGCAAGCAGGACCGAACAAGACATGTAGGCTGACATAAAAGTTTTCTGGGTATTGTACCGCGTCATGATGTAAGGCTATTACTTAAATAAACGACGTTTCGGCCAACGTTACAGTGGACTTCATCTGGGTATACTGATGTGAGCTGGTTGTTATTACACTTTATATTACTTTCATTTAGACATTACGTCATAATTTTTAAAAAATAAGCGATGTTATTGGTGAATTTTTGGCGGAAGAATGGAACTTTATTTTGATAGGATGCTAACCTCCACCCCTTCCACCTCAGCATCCTATCAAAATAAAATTCCATTCTTCCGCCGGCCACGGTGGCTGAGGAGACTGAGGCGTTCCAGTCACAGTCTGCACGGCCACTACGGTCGGGGGTTCGAATCCCCTATCGGACATGGATATTTTTGCCGTCCTAGTTCATAATTACTTTGTAAGTTTAGGGACTGATGACCCCGTAGTTAACTCCCATAGACTATACAAACATTTGAACATTTTTGATCCATTTTTCCGCCAAAAATTCACCAATAACATCGCTTATTTTTTAAAATTATGACGTAATGTCTAAATGAAAGTAATATAAAGTGTAGTAACAACCAGCTCACATCAGTATACCCAGATGAAGGCCACTATAACGTTGACCGAAAAGTCGGTTATTTAAGTAATAGCCTTACATCATGACGCGGTACAATACCCAGAAAACTTTTATGTCATCTGACTCTGGCCGCGGAAGCCTACGTAATTATAAGACATGTAGGCATTTATAGGCCTGGAAAATACTGCTTTGAAATATTGAAAGGAGCTCTAAATTCTGCGAATAATAGTTGTAAGCTGTACTAGGCGAAACTGAGTAATGTACAGGATGATTCGTAAGTAGCTTTACACACTTCGTGGGGGTAATCTAAGCATCAGAATAGAAGGGATTGCCATATGTATGAGACTTAGGCGTAGCCAGGATTTCATTTCGGTAGAGATTTTCAATACAAAAACATCGTAAAAAAAGACGTGTCTTTTTAATAATGCAATTCTTAACAGAAATCCATGACTGACAATTTGTTTTGGACGAAGAGGTGCTCTTTCTTGACTGACAGTGAGATGAAGCATTTTAAAATTATGACTATTATTTTCAAAATAATGTACAGTACTATTACTTCTCCCTCTGTTGGTAGGCGTACTGCCACTGCGCCTGGTGGGGGAACCAGGACTGAACAAATATCAAGACATGTAGACAATTATAGACCTGGAAAATAATGCTTTGAAATATTGCAAGGATCTCTAAATTCTGCGAAAAATAGATGAAAGCTGTACTAGGCGAAACTGAGTAATGTACAGGATGATTCGTAAGTAACTTTACACACTTCGTGAAGGTAATCTGGGCATCAGAATAGAAGGGATTGCCCTATGTATAAGGCTTAGGCGTAGCCAGGATTTCATTTCGGGAGAGATTTTCAATAAATTAACATCGTAAAAAAATATATAAATAAAGATGATGTTTTTTAATAATGTAGTTCAAAACGGACATTCATGACTGTCATTTTGTTTCGGACGAAGAGGTGCTCTTTCTTGACTGACAGTGCGATAAAGCTATTTACAATTATGACTATTATTTTCGAAATAATGCACAGTACTATTGCTTCTCCATCTGTTGGCAGGCGTACTGCCACTGCGCCAGGTGGGGGAACCAGGACTGAACGAATATCAAGACATTTAGGTATTTATAGACGTGGAAAATACTGCTTTGAAATATTGAAAGGAGCTCTAAATTCTGCGAAAAATAGTTGTAAGCTGTACTAGAGGAAGCTGACAAGGAAAGTACATGAAGAACAAACATATCTGTATGAACCTTTGGTTACAGGATCTCTACGTACACCTCAATGTGCTGGTTGGTGTCGTTTTTCTGCAAAGCTCTGCAACCATGCTCTAGATAGCACTGAGATATTGGACTTCAAAAATTGACTTATTTCTCAAAAAAGTGCAAATTTCCGATTTCAGTCATCTTTCGGCTAGGGGAAACTGACAAGGAAAGTACATGGGCTCGAACAAACATATCTGTATGAACGTTTGGTTACGGGATCTCTACGTACACCTCAATGTGCTGGTGGGTGTCGTTTTTCTGCAGGGCTCTGCAACCATGCTCTAGATAGCACTGTAGATGTGATTGTAAACGCCATACGTAATGCAGATATCTTAATTGTAACTTATGTAATAATCATCGTACATGCTCTCTAGCGAATTGTCATCAAAAGCCGTGATGATAGTTGCAACTTTAACCTTCTTCCCGAAAGACTGTTGGTATTCACTGCCACTGCTTCCATCGCCTCTTCCAGCACCTACCGTAGCACTACCGCTTGCAATGAGTTGTTCGTCATTATTATCCCCATTATCATTATTATGAGTTTGTAACAACAGTATCTATCTTATGCTCATCTTTCTGTACCATAAGAGATACGAGAAAGAATGCAAATGATTCATCTTCTATACTAAGACCATCTTCACGAAGAAGGGTTCTTCGCAACTTCATTTCAACTAATCGCAATACATTAGCAGGATTGATTATCAATCGCCGCCCCATCTGACGGTTCACCACACAAATAACATCACAACACACAACTTCGGAGGCACACTGCACCGTCCCTACTGGCGAACCGACAGGTCAAAGTGCAATGCGACATGGTAACCGCAGAGGCCTCTAACGGACGAATGCAGAGTTTTGCAGAAGTGGGAGTATCACTAGTGCAATCAGGGATCTTTACATTATCTCTTAAGATTTTTTACATTATCTCTCCACTCCCATAAACCACAGACATTGACGAGGTGGGGTGGCTTGCGTGCCTCAACGATACAAATAGTCATACCGTAGGTGTAACCACAGCGGAGGAGTATCTGTGGTTCCTGAAGAGGGGCAGCAGCCTTTTCAGTAGTTACTGAGCTGAGCTGGCCTTGTAACATCAGCTAATGTAGCTTTGCCACACAGCTACTGCGATCGGCTGAAAGCAAGGGGAAACTACAGCCGTTAACTTTCCCGATGGCATGCAGCTCTACTGTTTGAACATATGATGATGACATCCTCTCGGGTAAAATATTCCGGAGGTAAAATAGTCTCCCATTCGGATCTCCGGGCGAGGACTACTCAAGAGGATGTGATTATCAGGAAAGACAGCACTGGCATTCTACGGATCGGAGCGTGGAATGTTAGATCCCTTAATCAGGTAGGCAAGCTAGAAAATTTAAAAAGAGAAATGGATATTTTGAAGTTAGATATAATGGGGATTAGTGAAGTTCGGTGGAAAGAGGAACAGGATTTCTGGCCAGGTGAGTACAGGATTATAAATACAAAATCAGTTGGGTGTATTACAGGAGTAGGTCTGATAATGAACGAAAAATAGGAATGTGGGTAAACTACTATTAGCAACACAGTGATCGCATTATCGTAATCAAGATTGATACGAAGCCAACACCGACCACAGTAGTACAGGTTTATATGCCAACTAGCTCTGCCGATGATGAGGAGATCGAAGAAATATATGAAGAGCTATAGGAAATTATTCAGATAATTAAGGGAGAAGAAAACTTAATTGTTAGGGGGGACTGGAACTCGGTAGTAGGACAAGGAAGGGAAGGTAAGATAGTAGGTGAATATGGTCTAGGCAAAATGAATGAAAGAGGAAGCCGCCTGGTAGAATTTTGCATGGAACATAATTTAGTTATAACAAACACCTGGTTTAAGAATAACGAAAGAAGGTTGTATACGTGGAAGAGACCAGGAGACACCGGCAGATACCAGATAGATTTTATAATGGTAAGACATAGATTCCGGAACCAGGTATTAAACTGTAAGACATACCCAAGGGCAGATATAAACTCCGACCATAACTTATTGGTCATGAATTGTAGGATGAAACTGAAAAAAAAAAAACTACAGAAAGATAGGACAATAAGGAGATGGGACCTGGATAAACTAAAGGAACCTGAAGTTCTTGAAAATTTCCGAGGAAGCTTTAGGCAACAATTGACAGAAACGGGGGAAAACAGTAGAGAAGGAATGGGGAGTATTGAGAGATGAAACAGTGAAGCCAGCAGAGGGCAAAATAGGTAGGAAGGCAAGACGTACAAAAAATCCTTGGATATCACAGGACATACTAAATTTGACCGATGAAAGGAGAAAATATAAAAATGCAGTAAATGCAATAGGTAGGAAGGCAAGACCTACAAAAAATCTTAGGATATCACAGGACATACTAAATTTAATCGATGAAAGGAGAAAATATAAAAATGCAGTAAATGAAACAGGCAAAATGAAATACAGACAACTAAGAAATGAGATTGACAGGAAGTGCAAAATGGCTAAGCAGAAGTGGCTAGAAGGCAAATGCAAGGATGTAGAAGAATGTATAAATAGGGGAAATATAGATACCGCCTACAGGAAAATAAAAGAGACATTTGGAGATAAGAAAAACAGCTCTATGAATATCAAGAACGCAGATGGAAAGCCAGTTCTCAGCAAAGAAGGGACAGGTGAAAGGTGGAAATAGTATATAGAGAGCCTCTACGAAGAAAATGAACTTAGAGGCAATATTTTAGGAAGGGGTGAAGAAGTAGATGAGGATGAAATAGGAGATAATATAGTGAGAGATGAATTTGACAGAGCACTAGATGACATTTCCTCAGAGCTACTGAAGTCTCTGGGAGAACCAGCCATGACAAAACTGTTTCACCTGGTGTGTAAGATGTATGAGACAGGTGAAGTACCCTCAGACTTTAAGAAAAATGTTATAATCCCCATTCCAAAGAAAGCAGGCGCAGAGAGGTGTGAAAACTACAGTACCATCAGATTAATAATTCACGGTTGCAAAATGTTAACATGAATTATTTAGAGAAGGCTGGAAAAGCTAGTAGAAGAAGACATCGGGGAAGATCTGTTGATTGGAATAAACCATTTCAAGTTCTGAAGCAAGCAGGAGTAATATATAGGGAGTGTAAGGTTATTTACAACTTCTACAAAAACCAGACAGCGGTTGTCAGAGTTGAAGGGCATGAAATTTATGCAGTGGTTGGTAAGTGAGTAAGGCAGGGTTGTAGTCTTTCTCCAATGTCATTCAACTTGTACATTGAGTAAGGTATAAAGGAAAGCAAGGAGAAATTCTGAGAAGGAATTAAAAACATTGCATTTTGCGGATGACATAGTAATTCTTCAGAGACAGCAAAGGACTTGGAAGAGCAGTTGAATGGAATCGACAGTGTGCTGAAAGGTGCATATAAAATGAACATTAACAAGAGCAAACCTAGGGTAATGGCGTACAGTCTAAGAAAATCAGATGATACTGAAGGAATTAGATCAGGTAACAATACAATAAAGGATGTAGATGAGTTTTGTTACTTGATCAGTAAAATAACAAATGATGGTCGCAGTACAGAGGATATAAAATGCAGAATGTCTATTGGTAGAGAAGCCTTCTTGAGAAAGAGAAATTTGTTAACATCAAATATTGATTGAAGCCTAAGGAATCCTTTCTGAAGGCATTTGTGTGGAGCGTTGGCTTGTATGGGAGGGAAACATGGACTATAAACAGTGCAGAGAGGGAGAGGATAGAGCCTTTTGAAATGTGGTGATACAGGAGAATGCCGAAGAGTGGATCGCGTAGCTAATGAGGAGGTACTGAAAAGAATTGTGGAGAAGTAATTTCTGGAATACCTCGACTAAAAGAAGGGATTGATTGGTAGGACACATTCTTTGACATCAAGGAATTGTGAATTTAGCGTCGGAGGGAAGTGTGTGGGGTAAAAACCGCAGAGGAAGACAAAGAGATGGACGCAGTAAGCAGATTCAGACAAATGTAGGTTGCTGGTCTTATGTGGAGTTGAAGAGGCTTGCTCAAGATAGGGTATTCTGGAGAGCTGCATCAAACCAGTCTCCGGACTGAAGACTGCAACAACAAGAATAACATGGTTTCTTATGTTAAATATACGGCTGTTGGAATCCTACTTCCTACGTAATCAAAGTGAACATGTTCTGAGGTAACGCACAGAATGTAGATGTGTTTCGGGACCCATTGTGGCATTGCTTTCTGAGACGAATTAATTTTGTCTTACTGTGGCTCAATCTGATTCCTACTACATTGTATAACTGGGAAATAAAGAAATCCTAGACACATTTTATTTGACATTTTACGGTAATTTTAATGTCGATATTATACCCGCGCAAAGTGTGTACAGCCACCTGTACTTTCGTCTCACCTTGTACAATATATACCGTGACCGTGACGGGTGGGGGGGGGGGGGGAAGAAATAATATGGCTGGATCAGAAGTTTGCGGCCGCGGCTATGCTCCGATGCGCGAGGCCGTTTCCTGACGGGGGTTCGAATCCCACTTCGCTCATGGATGTTTGTGTCCTCTTTAGTATAAGCTAGTTCATAAGACTTTTGTAAATTTAGAGACTGATGATCACGCAGTTAAGTCCCTTAAGCTTAACAAACATTTGAACGCTTTCTTCAGAAGTGTGCGACACAGAGATGCAGTTTATGGTAGCTACTGATGAATGTATTCCTCAAAGAAGCTATGACATAAGTAAATAAAATATTTGAGAATTGAGTAAAACTCATGGTAAAGGACACTGACAAGATTCAGCGACGACAGTGCCACCCACACTGCAAGTGAAGAAGACTTACAAGGTCTGTTGACTGAAAAGAACAGTCTAAATAGTATAGAGTATGGAGACAACCGTAAAGCGACTGAAGTAAGGACGGATAACACACTATGTTAGGGCAGAGGAGCACAATAATAAGGTATCATCCTGATACTGAGCCCCTACTACTGATAAGTGGACGCAAGTGGTAAATTCAATCTGCTTTTCTGTTTCTAATATGTTACTAGACTGTAAGTCTGGAATTTTCAAAGACGAAATGTTTGAAGGTTACTATGCAAGAGAAAACAGTGATGTTTACAGTTTTATTGACGTCCTGCTCATTCCTTTACTGGTAAACAGGATGGTTTGCATTTTGAAGACGTCGATTAAAATTTTACAGGGGAGTGGCAAATGATGTATCTCATTAACGATAATCTTACATTCTGTATAAGACTTTCTAACCGACCTGTGTTTGTGATGTTAAGGGAGCAAGTATGCTGATATACCAGAAAAAAATGATTTTTATTTCGTATTTGTGGCGTTTTATACTTGACTTCCTGATTTTCCTGGCTAACTGTTCCTGTGGAATGTCACAACTCGCTAGAGCGTTTGTCTGTCGAAACCGGAAATACATACCTAGAAACACACCGCATTCCTGTTGCAGAGGACGTTGAGTTTCACGAGCAGTGTGTGGGCAAGCATTATCCAGTTTGACCAAGTCCCAAGTGGAAAAAAATGGATCTACCAAGAAGATTAGTTAATGTTTAAGATCGCTGAAATATGCACAACACGGCTAGCAACTCCGGAGGTATATAAAATTTCGTGTAGTTTTGACATGGTTTATATTGGAGTAACGAAAAGAAGTGTTATTACGCACTTAATGGAACAAAAGAAAATGATGATTAGGACACACCGACAAATCACATGTAGCGGAACATGTCTTCACAAATTGTGGCCATGAAGTAAAATTTAGCGAAACGAGCGTACTAATAATACATGCACGTGTAGACAAGCCACAGAGATCTAGCAGCGCCACAATAATTTGAAAAGAAAAGCTGTTGTGGTCTTCAGTCCGCAGACTGGTTTGATGCAGCTCTCCTCGCTACCCTGTCCTGTGCAAGTCTCTTCATCTGCGAATATGTTCGGCAACCTACACCCTTTTGAATCTCCTTACTGTATTCGTCTCCCTTTACGATTTTTACCCCACACACTTCCTTCTACAAGTTGACAATTCCTTGATGTCTCAGAATCTGTCCTACCAATCTATCCCTTCTCATAGGATATGCCAGAAACTCCTTTTCTCGCCAATTCGGTTAAGCACCTCCTCATTAGTCACGTGATCTACCCATCTAATCTTCATCATTCGTCTGTAGCACCACATTTCAAAAGCTTCTACAATGTTTTTGTCTGAACCCCTTATCGTCCACGTTTCACTGCCATACAATGCTACACTCCAGACAAATGCTTTCAGAAAGGAATTGCTAACATTTAAATTAATATTAGATATTAACAAGTTTCGCTTCTTTAGAAACGCTTTTCTCCCCATAGCCATTCTGCATTTTATATCTTCTTTAGTTCGGCCATCAGAAGTTATCTTGCTACCCAAATAACAAAATTCATCTACTACTTTTATTGTCTCATTACCTAATCTAATTTATTCAGCATCGCCTAATTTTCTGACATAACATTCCATTACCTTCGTTTTATTCTTGTTAATGTTCATCTAATATCTTCTTTTCAAGGCACTGTCTATTCCATTCAATTGCTCTTCCGGATCCTTTGCAGTCTCTAAAAAAATTACTATGTCATCGGCAAACCGCAAACTTTTTATTTCTTCTCCCTGAACTTTAATTCTCTATCCAAATTTCTCCTTCCATTCCTTCACTGCTTGCTCAAAGTACAGATTGAACAACATTTGGGAAAGGCTACAACCCTGTCTTACTCCCTTCCCAATCTCTGCGTCCCTTTCTTGCCCTTCGACTCTAATAACCGCTGTCTGGTTTTTGTATAGGTTGCATATAACTCTTCGCTACCTTCAGGGTTTGGAAGACTGTATTCCAGTCGCCATTGTCAAAAGCTATCTCCAAATGTACAAACGCCAAAAAGAAGAGAGTAAGGTTTAAAATTGGATAAGATATGGCTGCCGACTTTACAGCAACGCCAGCGCCTAGCACCCACTCGTCGACTCACCCCTGAAGATACTGCCCGCAGTAAACAACGAAACGTCGAGAGAAAGCAGTTTAACAGATCGACCAAGGTGACTTAGCCTGGAAATTTTGATGAAGCTAGCCGTGAAAGTCTAAATGCTACACTTTATCTCAACCCTGACAAATTTCAGTACTGCCACCTTGATTTCCATCAGTAAAAGTACAATTCAACCTTGTTAATTTACCTTTCAACCTCTTACAGTTCAAACAGTGCATATGGGGTGCATGATTAGCTACTTTTCTGTCCGACAGTGTGTCGTCTGTTTTATCTATAGACAACGGCCACCTGGCAGTTGGGGAATATGCCAGGTGTAATTGGAGTAAGCGGAGCCTGGAGTGAGAGAGTCGGTAGCCGGCCACACGCACATTAGCTGGTCGGCCGGTCGCCGGCAGCAGCGGCGTGTGGCAGTTCACTTTTTGCCGCCCCCGGGGCCGACCGCTGGGGAACCGGTCAGCCGCGGTGGCGGACGATGCCTCCCAGCACACCTGCTGCTCAAGGCCTTCGTGCAGGCGCGAACCAAGGACACCTGTGATTTCCCTGTCTCAGCCTCGTTGCTCACTGCTTACGGTTCAGCAGGCTATTATTAACGCCCCTAACAAATGGTCGTTGGAGCCCAGGAATTTATAGTTTCCTCCAACCTAGTGACGTGCTGCTTCACTTAAATCGTGTTGTTTTTTAGGTGGAAATTTACAGTCGCAATGAACTTCAAAAAGACATTCTTATGCCAGACTGTAAAATATTTTTGTTATAGCCGGCCGAGGGGACTGAGGCGCTCCAGTCACGGTCTGCACGGCCACTACGGTCGGGGGTTCGAATCCCCCCTGGTGCATGGATATTTGTGTCGTTCTTAGTTAGTTCATAAGTAGTTTGTAAATTTAGGGACTGATGACCCCGTACTTAAGTTCCATAAGCTATACAAACATTTTTTATTTTTGTTATATTCTATCGGTTTCGACAGTTGCTACCATCATCAGCAAATCAAAATATATTTTACATCAAAGCCAATAAGATAACATGTTTACTGAGTACAGCAACGTCTAATTTACTGTAAAATATTGCGATCGTTCGAAATAGCCCTTCCATTTTACATAATGTGGTAGGTATTCCTTTAATTAATCTTTAACTATTTTGCAATTGAACGGAATGGGCAGTGTGTAGAATGGAGCATATAAGATGAACATTAACAATAGCAAAACAAGGGTAATAGAACGCAGTCTTAGAAAATCAGGCGATGCTGAAGGAATTAAATTAGTTAACGAATCAATTAAGGTGGCAAATGAGAGTGGTTACTTGGGCAGTAAAATAACATATGATCATCGCAATATAGAAGATATAAAATGCAGAATGGCAATGGTTAGAAGAGCGATTTTGAAAAAGAGAAACTTGTTAACATCGAATATTAATTTCAGCTTAAGGAAATCCTTTCTGGAGGCATTTGTGTGGAGTGATGTATGTGAGTGAAACATGGACGATAAACTGTGCAGACAGAAGGAGGATTGAGGCTTTTGAAATGTGGTGCTACAGAAGAATGCTGAAGATTAGATGGGTAGATCACATAACTAATGAGGTGGCACTGAACGAAATTGGGGAGAAAAGGAATTTCTGACATACCTTGACTAAAAGAAGGGATCGATTGGTAGGACACATTGTTAGACATCAAGGAATTGTGAAATTAGCGATGGAGGGAAGTGTGTGGGGTAAAAATCTCAGATGGAGACCAAGAGACGATTATAGTAAGAAAATTCAAATGGATGTGGGTTGCCGTTCTTATGAGGAGATGAAAAGGATTGCTCAGAGTAGGGTGGAGAGCTGCATCAAACCAGTCTCCGGACTGAACACCACAACAACAAGAACAACAACAAAGATTAATTAAAGGAATATCTACTACATGATATAAAATGGAAGGGCTTTCAAAAACGATCGCAATATTTTATTGTAAATTAGAAATTGCTGTACTCAGTAAAAATGTTATTGGCTTTGATGTAAAATAATATGTTAATGTTCTGTTGATGGCATCAACTGCCGAAACCGATAGAATATAACAAATAAAATATCTTGCAACCTTGGCATAAGAATCACTTTAATCAGTTACTTCTGGAACGTAATCAGCCTTTCTTTTGGGTTGCTGAGTTGCTCTTAACCTTCATCGTGAAACGTTGGGCCATAGTTGACTGTGGCAGCCTCGATAAATTGCTGAAGTCTTGTTACTTAAACTGACGTAAGCTAAAGAGACGATTTGCTTTATACAACCTCTTATAACAAAGTTCTGTTAATAGTCCTGTGTCATCAATGTTGATGAATTATAGTTACCCCTTACTGTCCTAGGACATATCACCTCCCATGAATATGCACCGCTGTGCTTTGCGATACATTCCTCGAATTTTTTCATGAAATCTTCCATTCGGATGTCATTCAAAAGCCTAGTCACATTTCGTAGGAGGTTAGTAATATCGTCAAATCCCTTTCAAAGCGATTTTCAGTCAAGGGAACGGGAAGAAGTCTGGGGCATTGAGATCCGGCTAGTGTGAGGATGTTCAAGTTGCACCACACGCTTTCATTGCCGGGACCTGCTTGACAATATTGGCTGAGTGTGGGCGAGCGTTGTCGTGCAGTTTGAACGTCCACAATATTCGCCGGGTCTCAGTCCCCCAGACTCTTACCTATTCCATCGACTCAAGCTCTCTTTGAAAGGAAAGAGATTTGACGATATTCTTGACGTTCTATGAAACGTAACGAGGCTTTTGAAACCATCCCAAAGAAAGACTTTTTGCAAAATTAAAAGAGTGTGCTCGAACCTGGGACCTTTCCCTTTCGTGGGTGAGCATTCTACCGACTGGGCTATCCCGACACGCTATATGGTCCGTCCTCACAACTTCACTTCTTCCAGCACCATGCCTTCTACTTCCCAAACTTCAGAGAAGCTCTCCTGCGAACCTTGCAGGACTAGCACTCCTGGAAATAAGGATATGGTGGAGACATGGCTTAGCCTAAGCGATGTTTCCAGAATGAAACTTTCACTCTGAGCTGATATGAAACTTCCAAGGTATGTATCGCAGAGCTCATCGCAGCATAGTTATTGGAGGTGACCATTTCGAAGGACAGTAACGTAACTGTATTTCATAGTCAATCAACGTTAATAATACAGGATTAATTATCGAACTTTCTTGTCAAAGGTTGTAGATACTCCTATTCACAGGCGATGTATCCTCAAAATTACCCTGGTGACTAAATAGTTCAGAACAAGGTACCAGCACTGTAGAACGCCTTCTTAGTACTACAAGGGCTGGATAAATAATAGAAACACCATGGAATATCCGTTGAAAGCTGGTAGCACTGGTAAGACTGAAACGTGACTGCAATGAAATCTTGCACATTACTTTACATTTTATCATAAGTTCAGTTCCGTACACATGATAGGCAACTCGATGATCCGCAGTTTAGGGACAGAATTTGTGAGGAACACGGCTGCATTGTTTAATGGTGCACTAACGATAGTATCCTCTTCAACGACAACGTGAACAACCACGATAAAACACTATTGGCGAAAAGTAATATTGGACGAAACCTGAAGGTAATTGACAACGGCCTGTCATTGTTAATAACGGTTGTGATCTGACAACATAAATCTACCCCGTCAATTGCGACTGCAAATCTCTACACTCACTTCAGTAATACTGTGCAGATAATTGCAGGGGGTTAAAATTAATGGAAGGGCTGCAGTTGCTAATAATAACAGAAGCCAAGACAAAACTGCGAAAGAAGTCACGCCACGATCAAAGACCTATACACTTAATGAGAAGAAGTATGTGGTATGGTCCGACGAATCATCGTTTACAATCCTTCCTACAAATCTAATGAATATAAATCTATTGGATCAAATTGCTATGGTGATCTGCCCCTAGACTTACAAACTACTTAAACTAACTTATACTAAGGGTAACACACACCCATGACCGAAGGAGGGTTCGAACCTTGGGTGGGAGCGCCCCCCCCCCCTACCAGTAACGAACCTAGCTGCTTGCTTCTGAACTGCTTCCATGGATTCAATTAAACTCATCTGCTGCGGGTCCCAAACACTTGAGCAATACTTAAGACATGGTTGTAAAAGGTTTTTATACGCAGTCTCCTTTCCGATGAAATACATCTGCCAAAAATTCTCCCAATAAACCGAAGACTGCTATCCGTCTTAGTCACAACTGCCCCTACATGTTCGTTCCACTTCATAACGATCTGCTGTGTTACGCCTAGATATTTGAACGATGCGACTGCTTCAAGAAGCTCACTACTAGTGTTGTAGTCGAATATTATGGGATTGTTTTTCCTATTCATGTGCATTACCTTACATTTTTCTACATTTAGAGCTGGCTGCCATTCTTCACACCAACCTTAAATTTTGTCCAAGTCATCCTGTCACTCAATTAATGCCGACACCCTCACATACACCACAGCATCATCAGCAACCAGCATCCTTCCTACAAAGAAATTTAACTGTCGAAAATCCCAAAAGCAGCTTATGAATCGACATGACTGATTCATACAGTGAAGCTTCGGGGAGAAGGTTCCATCATTATTTGCGCATGTGTATCGTTGTATTCAACTGTTCCTGTCACTGCCTTTATTTGTCGAATAACTGTTAATGAATGCCTCATAATCCTCGATAACAAACCACGTACCGCGACTATTAGAAAATTAAAAAAGAAAAAAAGAAAGAAAAGAAAAACACTGTATATTCCGTAATGGTTATACAAAATTAAAAAAGGTTCAGGCATACTTTTCACAGGATCAGAAAATTACAAAATATCTTTCTAGCAAAATAGTCAAGTCTACACAATACTGAACCATTATGGCGAGTTTTACAGCAGGAGGGCGAGGACCAGATTTACAGTTCCAATATCGTTAATTAATGTGATTGGCGGATGTTTTGGTACAGGAAAGGACATTCTGTTAGGAACTTTACAAATCAGTTCCTCGACGCCTCACAGCATTTCTGAAAAACATTGATACGTCAGCTGGTTGCTAAAAATTAAATAGTTTTAGTTTTTAGTATTCATGTTATTTTCTGCACCCGGTGGACTTACAGTAGGCTTGACACATAATGAGGGAATTAGAAGAGTTAAGGTGAAATCCACAATGATATGTTTACTGCAAAATATTCCTCATTAACTTTCTTAAAGATCAGTCAGTAGCTATCTGGTGGTTAATGAATTAGAAAACATGCTGCCTCACGCTGGCTATCTTGGAGGGTCGTCAGTTAATCTAGATGTAATACTCTCTTCTTGTTGTACTCTTCAGTCCGCAGACTGGTTTGATGCGGCTCTCCACGCTACCCTGTCCTGTGCAAGCCTCTTCATCTGAAAATCCGAACGGCAAGCTACGTCCTTTTGAATCTGATTACGGTATTCGTTGCTCGGTTTCCCTCTATGATTTTTACCCCACCCCCCCTCCCGCCCCCCGCCACAATTCATTCTAATGCTGACGATTACTTGTTGTCTCAAAATGAGCCACACCAACCTATTCCTTCTCTTAGGATACGCAAGAAACTCCTTTTGTACCCAATTCTGTTGAACATCTCTTCATTAGTTACGTGATCTACCCATCTAATCTTCATCGGTTTGTAGCACAACATTTCGAAACCTTCTACCATCTGTTTGTCTGCACTCCTTATCATCCACGTTCCACTCCCACACAACTGTACACTCCAAAAAAATGGATGTCAATAAATTTCGCTTCATCAGAAATGCTTTACTTCCCATAGCCATTGTGCATTTTTATCTTCTTTATTCCTGCCATCAGAAGTCATCTTGGTTTCCTAATAACAAACCTCAAACACTACTTTCATTGTCTCATTATCTAATCTAATTCCTTCAACATCGCCTGATTTTCTGACAGTACATCCCATTATCCTCGTTTTACTCTTGTTATTCTTCATCTTATATCTTCCTTTCAAGACGCTGTTCATTCCATTCAATTCTTCCTCCAGGTCTTTTGCTGTCTCTGATATAATTACTATGTCACCAGCGAACCGCAAGGTTTTTATTCCCTCTCCCTGGACTCTCCAATTTTCTCCTTGCATTTCTTCACAGCTTACTCAATGAACAGATTGGCCGCGCGGGAGTAGCTGAGCGGTCTAGAGTGCCACGTACAGCGTGGGCGTGTGTGAGTTGTCCTTCGGTTAGTTTAAGTAGTTTGTAAGACTAGGGACTGATGACCAATGTAGTTTGGTCCCATAGAATTACAAACATCTGAACAGATTGAACAACATTGGGAAAAGGCTACAACCCTGTCTTTCTCCCTTTTCAATCATTCCGACCCTTTCATGTTCTTTAATAATTGTACAAGTTCAATATAACTCCTTGCCCCTTTATTTTAGCCCTGCTACCTTCAGAATTTGAAACCTTAATCACACATAAATGGTTGTACTGACGTTTACGTAATAGCTACGTAAAACTAAGTGTTGAACACAGCGATTCTACATTGCTTGCAGCGCCCTTTGTAGGCAAATTGTTCCCTTCGTCAAGTAGCATATCTGATGGAGCACATGGTCGTTAACTTGTGTTTGCAGCACAGTCATCTTTCAACCTGTTGAAACCAGAGGCACAACTTATGAAACGGCGACCTGCACGATCCTGAAATCTGGCGAAATGGCACACTACAAGGGTGCAGTCATCAGTCATAATTGATTATTCATGAGTATAAAAAAATGTTTTACCTACAATTCAGTTCAATAGAATTACTTTTTTACTTCCAAATTTATTGCACTGTTTACAGAAACCTGAGTTGTGACATGGTATTTTCCAGTGTCTACACTAGCTTTGTAACTAAGCGTACTCTTACTGAGCCAGCTCTGAGGTTCGCCTAGCGAATTTCACCTTCTTCATTTTTTTAGTAATGGCCTAAGTTATTCTACAAGTAGAATATCAAACTGCGTCACAATTACGTCATAAAAATGAATATTAAGACGCTTTTTATTGAAAAGTATTGGTCTGGAGTATGGGAGTGAAACGTGGACGATATGGAGTTCATACAAGATAGGTTATGAAATGTGGTACTACAGACGTATGATGAAGAATTGATAGGTAGATAACGTAACTAATGTGGAGGTGCTCAACAGAATTGAGGAGTAAGGTTGGATAGGTTTGTGGGACACATTCTGAGACATCAAGGAATCGTTAACTTAGCATTAGAAGGAAGCGTGTGACGTTAAAATTGCAGAGGGAGACCGAGGGACTAAAACAGTAAGCAGATTCGAAAGAATGTAGGTTTCCATCTACTTGTAAGACGAAGAGGCTTGCATAGGACACGATAGCGTGGAGAGCTGCATCAAACCATTCTTTCTACCATACATTTCTCAGTATGAAGTGTAGCACGTTGTTCTTAGTCACTGCTATGGTTGTTTGATTTACCATCATCAACGTTCTGCCGTAAGGGAGGTGTTAATAGTTAGCCATCCGTGTAATCATGTCATTTGCGCTCTCTTCGTTTCCTCATAACTGCCTTTTATCGTTTCACTATCAACCATCCCGTGCCTTCTGCTTCCTCTTCCTTTTTATCCATTCATCGTTCCTTAAGTGTCATCCCTTAGTAAAAATTCTATTGTACTCCCTTTCATCTTTCTTTTACCTTTAAAACATTTCTTCCCGAACTCTTCTCAACATATTTTTTATTATTACTATAAATTATTTGACTAGTTAAAAATTTCTATACGTTTCTTCACATTCTTACTGCATTTGGGGTCTTCCGAAGTTTTCAGATATTAGAAAGAATAAATTGTGTTTATCTTCCTCCCTTAACGTGTCTTTTTCATATTATCAGCCTTCTGTCTCTCCAGTCAACCACATTCTTCCTTTGAACCTTCTCCATTATATGACATAAAAGTTTTCTGGCTGTTGTATCGCGTCATGATGTAAGAGGGCTATTACTTAAATAACCGACGTTTCAACCAACGTTACAGTGCCCTTCATATGGGTATACTGATGTGAGCTGGTTGTTACAACATTTTATATTGCTTTCACTTAGACATTACGTCATAATTTTTTTTTTAAAATAAGCGTGTTATTGGTGAATTTTTGGCGGAAGAATGGAACTTTATTATGATAGGATGCTGAGGTGGAGGAAGTGGGGGTTATCCGTTGCTTCTTGCATAGCGAGACATGATTGGGTATACTGATGTGAGCTGGTTGTTACAACATTTTATATTGCTTTCACTTAGACATTACGTAATAATTTTTTTTTTAAATAAGCGATGTTATTGGTGAATTTTTGGCGGAAGAATGGAACTTTATTATGATAGGATGCTGAGGTGGAGGAAGTGGGGGTTATCCGTTGCTTCTTGCATAGCGAGACATGATTGGTGTTCATCGGCGAATGCGGTGAGGGCTTCCGTTTCTCTCCTTCTTGCCGTGGGCCGCGCGGCGGCAGTTGCTTACTAGTGACGCTCGCGTGTTGTGATGTCAGTGCGGCCTATTTCGCTGTAATGGCTGGTAGCCAAGAGGGGGCAAGCCTGAGTCCATCTTCTCTGTTCATGTTATTAGGGTGTATTACATTTTCGATGGCTTCCGTTATCTTGCGTTTAACCATCCCTGGTTACTTGGCGAGTATTCTAGCATCGTTAAATTTTATCTTTTTGCTACAATCTTGCTGGTGTTCGGCTACTGCAGATTTATTGTGTTGGCCTAATCGAATCGCAACATGGCCCCATTGTGAGATGGAGCTACACACGTTTCATGAACATCTGAACAAATTGCACAAGAAGATCCGCATACTGTCAAAGGTTTCTATTTCATCATTATTCTTCCTTTGGATCCTTTTCATTAGGCTCTATATACCACTTTGTCATAAAAGTATCTATACCGTCTCACCATCCTGATTATCGTCATCTTTCTAGGACAAACGTTTCCCATCGTTTTCGTCCTCTCAAAACCTTCATCCGTGTTTGCAAGTCAGCTCCAAATCTTCTCCAAGCATTTTTTCCACTATTCTGAATTATGATATAATCGGTTCGGTACCTGTCATCATGCAACCTAGATATCATTGTATATGTTCGTTTATGTGATGTTCAAACAAGGTGTCAACACCCTTGCATAAATTAAGCAGCCTTTCAGCTCTCTCGTTTCCATCTCCCAATTCAAATCTTTCAAGCACTCATTCTTCTCATCTATCAGTCTTCTATTTCTTCACCATTGTGTTATGCGTGTATGTATTAAAATAACATCCTTGTCACGTACAAATCCCTTCATAACCAGTCTTTCATCTATGTACTTCTCATTCATTACTTTTTCATTAGCCATTTTCGTACCAAACTTCTGTTTATTCATCCAAAATCTGCTGTCTGTTTAATTAGATAGCTCTGTTACATTTTTGGTATCGTTAGTGAAACATCACATCTTGAAATACATTAAGTAACTATGTCGATATCTCGGTCTCCATCCATGTCATGCCTTCTCAGTGAGTTGCTCCAGCGAGCTGGCTCGCGGTCGTGTCACAGCAGTGAACTGTCAGCCAGTTCACAGTGGTTGAAGGTAGATGGCGAGTCGTGAGGAGCAGTGAAACGAGGAAAAACGCGAAGACATTTATTTCGCAACGGAGAACTGTCGGCTAGTCTAATTCTACGACCACTAATATCATGTTCCACAGGGACGTTATACTTCACGGGGGCTGAATAATCCATTCTGCGGCAAATTGTATTTTGTGTTAAAGAGAACTGAAACGTAAATATCAGTTTGATGAAGGGACAAATGTGATAAAGCTAACAAACATATGTTATCGTGTTCACATGTAAGCCCACAAATTCTAACGTTGAAGAATGCAATAAATAGCAAATAAGTTTAGCATTTTCCTTGAAAGCTGCGACAGAACCAATTTTTTGCTCAACCATAGCAACGGTGCCATCTGTAGCCACAGAAAAGGGTTTGTTCCATTGCAGGCCCGTTTTGTGAACACTTTGTTGCGCACACACTTAAATATGTGCTCTTGTTGTAGTGTCTTTCATTGGGAGCAAGTCCAGAACCTCTTCTGTGACGACGAGACTACTACCGACTGCGTGAATAAAAATCGCTAACTGGATCCATATCAGAAGCGTATGTGCTCTCATCCAGCCCAAGGAATGTCCAATCAGATACATTTGAATGGAAAAAAATCATTATTGAAAAGTTATTCAGGTCTTGCTTTTTGTTTCCTTCACGAGTAATATACTTGCGTCTCTCAGGCACTTAGTATTATTATTGATAGATCTGAAGCATTGAATTAAAATTTGTGGTGCGGCCGGAAATCGAACACGGACCTCCATGCTTACTAGGCAGACGTTTCAACCGTTAGACCACCACACCACTAACAATTAAGGCGCCTCGAAATAGTCTAAGTACGATTTCTCTCCACGTCACAAACTTTAATTCAGATTCTGTCTTCCAGGGATTGTTTATTTGTATTAACAACTTAGTATTATGTTCATTAATCTTTGCGCCTCCTCGTTCGTCAACTTCCAAGCCCATTAAACTTTTGCGTGGAGGGTATCGTATACCTCGTTAAGTTTGCCGTGGTGATACGGGCTTGTGCTCGTAGGCGTCTTGCTGCAAAGCGCGCGGTTGCTCTCCGTCGGAAGTTCGAAACCTCCCTCGGGCATGGGTGTGTGTGTGTGTGTGTGTGTGTGTGTGTGTGTGTGTGTGTAATCCTTAGGTTAGTTTAAGTAGTTTGTATGCCTAGGGACTGATAAGCACACTAGTCAAGTTCCACAGATCAACAAACTTTTGAACTCTGAACCGTTGTCAATTTATTTTTTTCGTTGTATTAAGTATTTTGAAGCACGCTAAGCGCTAAGAGATACCATCATATACAAGAAACATAGGCTTATTGCATTCACATATTGTACGTTGTTGACGTGTCCGCTTTTCGATTTTATGTCATCGTACTAAATTTCTTCTATGTATAAAAGAGATGCTCCGTACGTTTGCACTGCGTGGTGGGTACACGCGCTTAGCCGGAACGACGTGTGCCTAGCCGTCTGAAGGCAGCGCATGAATTATTGTTTGCATTTCCCCTGCGCCACAGCTTGTAACAACGCGTGGGTGCCGCATTCAACCGTGAGCGCTCACCGTGCAGGCAGCGAGCGAGCATGAGCGCTCGTGCTATTCTAGCCGACTCCTGAGCAGGCCATGTCTTTGTCCTTTACGACAATTCTCGATAAAAACTTTTGGCTAGTCGCTACTGCTTTTTCTCAGTGCAAAGTAATGTAACAGAAAGTTACTTTGTGGCTCCTCTGTTTCTGGAGATTGACTGTAATAACAACATTCAATGAATATTACTGTTACAACTTGAGCAAAATAATTGGATGTCATCCTCGTTTATCGTAACAGTTTCAATTTAAACGTAAGTGTAATGTTAAATAACGATAGTTCGTTTCTTTCTTTATTTATTTTTTTACAATGTTGCATCGCTTTCTGGTTAAGGACACAACCCAAAGAAGGACCGTCACACTTAAGTCGACATCCTACAACCGATTTGCTGGAAAACGTGCCTACATTTGATTGCTAAGAGTCTGGATATAGTACCGACAGACATCTGGTATAAAACAAGAACAGGCCACCTGTGACTAGCACGACATTCCGTGACTGAGGAACACCTGGTCGGCTTACGTTGACCGGATGTCGCTGGTAGGCAGCGTACTGCACGCAACGTTTCATAGTCTTACCTTCAAAACAACCGCAGGCACTCTCACAGTCCGGATACTGAGTCACCTGGACACACACACACACACACACACACACACACACACACACACACACACTCACACGTGTGAGTGTGTGTGCGTATGTGTAATTTGTGTATGTTAGCCGGAGACAAAGAGAACGGGAGAATTTGTATTTGTTAGCAGAGCCAAAACCAGATAGTTTCTTTGTCTATTATTGCACTATACATGATTCAGAGCGAATTACTTTAAGTAATATTCAAATGTTCAAATGTTTGTATAGTCTATGGGACTTAACTACGGGGTCAAACTACTTATGAACTACTTACGAACTAGGACGGCACAAATATCCATGCCTGAAGGGGGTTCGAAGCCCCGACCGTAGTGACCGTGCAGACCGTGACTGGAGCGCCTTAGTCTCCTCGGCCACCGCGGCCGGAATGAGTAATATCCTATCTTACATAAGCTCACGAAGAAACATAGAGAATTGGCAAAACTGTTTCTCAGAAGGGTGGAAAAACACTGCCTGAAACAAGAGTGATGTGAATGGTATGTCCGCCACATATTGTTATTGTCTTCTTACCGCAGACTGGTCTGATGCAGCTCAGAACGGTAGTGGACGCTGTAAAACTGCTTCTTATCTAAATAACTACTGCACATATCAACCTTTGTATCTGCTTATAGTACTTATGTCGAGGTATTCCTTTACCATTTTTGCAGAATTGATTATACCTTCATACTTGAGTATGTTTCTTGTTAATCGATATTTTTTTTTTCTTTTCTCTCGTTTCAATAATTGCCTTCTTATTAGCTGCTCGATTCGCCCAACTAATATTCAGAATTCCGCACCATACTTCTATTCTAATTTCATCCGTATATAATACCACTTTTGATTCAGTAGAACGCTTCACACTGGGCAAATGTAATTACAGATGCTCACTAAAATAGCCGGCCGCGATGGCCGAGGGGACTGAGGGGCTTCAGTCACGGTCTGCACGGACACTACGGTCGGGGGTCGAATCCCCCCTCGGGCATGGATATTTGTGCCGTCCTAGTTCGTAAGTAGTTCATAGGTAGTTTGTAAGTTCAGGGACTGATGACCCCGTAGTTAAGTCCCATAAGATTTACAAACATTCTTCACTATAATATTCATACGTCAACAGGTAAACTGAAGTACCGATGTTTAATAATAACTAGGGTACCCGTGCGAATACTTCGCACCGTTAGTGGATTGACAGAAAAGCTGGTAAAAAATCGAAGTAAAGTTGAATTTTCACGCATAGCTTTCTTCAGAATCAATCAATACAAGTGTTCAAAAGCTCAATGAAAGAGCTTGATCTGCAGAGTGTTCTTACGTCAGAAAGAATTGCGCACCTTAATTAGAACCGAAAATATCATAAAACAAACCGATTAAAATATTCAATGCAAGGTGAGAAGAATACCATGTTTGAATAAAAATAAAGGATGGAGAGACTTCAGTTAATTCTGATACTTGATGACAAATCTGTGGTTCAATACCTTTCGTTTAGAACAAAAATAAAGGAAATCGGCCGTGTAGTTTGGTCTGGCCGACTGACCTTAGTTTTCATAGATTTTTAGTATATGAGATACTAGCTGAAAACCCAACGTTGCCCGTGTATCTACTCGTCCCATACTCTCGTTAGTCCGTTTCCCCTCTCTTCATCTACCTCCTCTCTCTCGTCTTTCTCTCTCTCTCTCTCCCTCCCTCTCTCTCTCTTTCTCTCTCTCTCTCTCTCTCTTTCTCTCTCTCCCCCCCCCCCTCTCTCTCTCTCTCTCTCTGTGTGTGTGTGTGCGTGTGTGTGTGTGTTCATTTCGTTTCCCGCCTCTATCTATCCATTTTCCCTTAATTGGTTCATCAGTCTCCACATCCCTCCTCCATCTCTTCGTCCTCTGTTGAGCTCCGACCTCAGCTCATCTCCTTCTGTGTCTACGAAAAATCACAGACATCTATTAAATTTCGTGGTGATCAGTGTAACAGTTTCAAGCATATTGCAAAGAAACCTTTGTCACGTATCGTATGGTAGCTTGCGGATTATTCATATGAAATCATGCATACATTAGCGAACTTTCAAGGTAATTGGTGAAACGATGTTAAAGTATGTTGGAAAGTACACTCTGCCATCCACAGAACAAAATATCATCTAGACAGTGATGTTCCTCTTGTTTTGCTGATAAAATGTACAATTCTATTTTTTATTTATTATTATAATTATTATTATTATTAAGTTCAGAATACAACTGCAGGTTTTGCGGAATTCCGTGAGTAAAGTACCCTCCACCGTGCACTATTCGAAATTTTGTAAGGTAAAGTGTGCGAAATTTGATCGAGATAGGAATAAAGCTCTAGATTTTGTAAAAGTGCGTAAGTAAAGCACTTTTTTGCGCCTTTCACTATTCGAAATTTTCTGCAGACAGTGACCTTCCTTTTGTTTTGAAGGTCAAATGGACAAACTTTCAAGATCGGAAGACAACTAGACTTGTATGAATTGCATACAAACACACAAAGGGAGATTTATCACATATTCATTGTTTATGACGTAATATCTCCTAAACTATAAGCTGTACAATGAAATAATTTTGTAGGTATCATCGATGAATAAATGTATACTTTCTGCCAAATACGTTGTGAATACATTTAATAGAAAAGAAGGAATAAATTTAAACATCATTCGTAATTCGGCTGTTTCACAAGAATTTCACATTTCATGATGTCATATGATATAATTATGCCTATGATTTTAGTGAAGGTTGCAGCAAAATGTTGACAAGTTTTCATTGCAATCTGATCAAAGGTACGGCACGTATAATACACGAAGAAATACAGAAACAAACAAACATTCATTATTATATATTAGATTTCACAATTGACCATTGAAACTTACACAATTTGAAAGGTTCAAAAGTAAAATTATGTATGTATGAACCACTGACAGTAGCGAAAGGAAGTACGTTTCCATATGAACAACGCTGATGGCGACTTCCATATCATGCATTCCATTCTCCAATAATAATAATAAGTTAATATCGGAAAACGAAGTGCCTACAACTTGTGATTTACATATGATCAGGTCATATCGGAAATATAACACAAAGTGTAACAGTGTTTTTTGAAATCACATTCTAGTCATGGTACTTGCTTCATTTGCAGAAACACGCACATGCTGCTAACTATAATGACACAACTATAAGGTCAAAGATGTTGTCGATGGTGTTAGCTTAATTATTTCCCATACTTTTCCGTAAGAGTTCACTGTCAGTACCGAAAGTTACCGCAAAGTCTGAAACAAGTGCTAATTTTTATTTTCTTAATTTTGAATAACTACGAGGAGGGAAGGGGGAAATGGATATGGTCATTGAGATGAGGGAGGAGGAGATGGGGGCAGAGCGAATGGAATGAGGGGATACACTCTCTTATGAAAAGGATTCAGACATCTGGTTGAAAATGCCTTAGAAGTTCGTTACGCCAGCAATAAATCTGTAATTGAATATGGTGTTGCCCCATCCTAACCATGATGACAGCTTTCTCTCTCGCTAGCACTTCAATAAGATGCTGGGGAGTGGCAGCCCATTTTTGCAGCGTACTGCATTGAGGTCGGTTTTCAGTGTAGGCCAGTAAGGCTTGGCTTGAAGTCGCGTTCCGAAACAACCTAAAGGTGTTCTATAGGATTTAAGTGAGAACTCTGTGTAGGCTAGTCTATTACAGGGAAGTTATTGTCGTGTGAGCACTTCGCCACAGGCCGTGCATTATGAACAGGTGCACGATCGTGATGGAAAATACAGTCGCCATCCCCAAATTGCTCTTCAACAGTGGGCAGCAAAAAGGCGCTCCAAACATCAATGTAGGCCTGTAATAGTGCCACGTGAAACAAAGAAGAGGTGTAAGCCCATCCATGAAAAACACGACCGGCCGGCCGCGGTGGCCGAGGGGACTGAGGCGCTTCAGTCACGGTCTGCACGGCCACTACGGTCGGGGGTTCGAATCCCCCCTCGGGCATGGATATTTGTGCCGTCCTAGTTCGTAAGTAGTTCATAAGTAGTTTGTAAGTTTAGGGACTGATGACCCCGTAGTTAAGTCCCATAGACTATACAAACATTTGAACATTTGAAAAACACGACCAAACCATAAAACCACAGATTCCGAATTTTACTGATGGCACAACACAAGCTGGCAGATGACGTTCGCTGGGCATTCGCCATACCCACACACTGCCATCAGAACGCCACATTGTGTACCGTGATTACTCACTCCGAATAACGTTTTTCCGCTGTTCAGTCGTCCAATGATCATGCCCCTTACACCAAGTGAGACGTCGTTTAGCGTTGTGGCTTTTGGGCAACCGCTCGACCATGAAAGACCAATTTTCTCACCTCACCTCACCTCACCTCACCTCACCTCACCTGTTGTAGTACTTGGAATGCATCCTGATGCAGTTTGGAATTCCTGTGTGATTGTCTGGGTAAATCCCTGCCTATTACACTTAAGACCCTCTTCAAATGTCGGCGGTTGGCCTCTAGGCCTCGTATCCTATCACGTTTCCACTTCACTATCACATCAGAAATAGTGGACATAGCGATTCTTGGGGGCGTCAAAATCTTGCGTACAGACATCTGACACAAGGGACACCCAATCACATGACAACATTTGAAGTCCATGAGTTCTACGGAGCGACGCCTTCTGCTCTCTCACGATGTCTAACGACTTCTGAGATCGCTGATAGTATCTGGAAATAGGTGGCAGCACAACGCACCTTATACGAAAAATGTATGTTTTGGTGGGTATCTGTATACTTTTGATCACATAATGTATCACATATGGGTAATGAATAAAGGGGTAGGGGGAGAGGAGGAGGAGAAGAAGGAGGAGTGGGAGGATTGAAATGAGATAGAGCGGAAGGAGTGTAGATACTTTGTACCTGCAATTGTATAACTTCGCATTAAGGACACATCCGAAATAGACATCGTGATACAATATGTAGCAAGTCACATTAATAAGAACTGAGGGTTAGTTACACATTTTTCCATTTGCACCCAATCGTGAGTTCCATCCTAGTAACCATGTAACTGGTCTGATAGAGTTGAACACAGAATGTAATTAAACTGTTAATTACAAGACCCTGAAGGAATAATACTTTGTTCTCCTGGCTCAGTTCTGGCTGCATCATTGCACTCCTGGAAGTAAAGTTAAAAATACACTTTATTAGCTTCGCTTGCTAAGAGGTTAAGTAATACAAGTTCGGAATGCCACACTGTGGGTTCTAGACAATTAATTTGGAGCACTAGTTTAAGAACAAGGTTTTACTGGCAATGACGTAGTTCACCAGAGGCGGGAGTCTCTTCACGACAAACACTGGGCGTCTCTCGGCAAGTAAAAAGCACGACGAAGCGTCAGGCTCAGGTTAAGATATGGGAGCAACGACAGCAGTGCTTCAAGTGCGCGGAACTGAATTCTGATATGAAAAATGTAGTAAGTAACTCAATTTTCCGAATTCGGAATCAGCGATTTAGTGGGATATATCGGGTGATCAAAAAGTCAGTATAAATTTGAAAACATGGTACATCACGGAAGAATGTAGATAGGTAAAAATAGACACACATGCTTGGAATGACATGGGGTTTTATTAGGAAAAAAAAGTTCATAAAATTGCCGACAGATGGCGCTTCATCTGATCAGAAAAGCAATGATTAGCATAACAAATTAAGACAAAGATCATGTTCTTTACAGGAAATGCTCAATATGTTCACCATCATTCCTCAACAATAGCTGTAGTCGAGGAATAATGTTGTGAACTGCACTGTAAAGCCTGTCCGGAGTTATGGTGAGGCACTGGCGTCGGATGTTGTCTTTCAGCATCCTTAGAGATGTTGATCGATCACGATACACTTGCGACTTCAGGAAACCCCAAAGTCAATAATCATATGAACTGAGGTCTGGGGACCTGGGAGGCCAAGCATGACGAAAGTGGCGGCTAAGCACACGATCATCACCAAACGACGCGCAAGAGATCTTTCACGTGTCTATCAATATGGGGTGGAGCGCCATCCTGCATAAAAATCTTTTTCAGCCAGGCTGGGGATGATGCGATCCTGTAACATATCGGTGTATCTCTCAACCGTCGCGGTAGCAGTTTAGAATCACGCAGTTCTTCTAAGAAAAAAAGGCCCGAGACTTTCTCGTCGTGCAATGGAGTTTCCACGACAGTTCTAGGATTTTCGGTAGCCCAAATTCTGCAGTTGTGGGCGTTGACAGACTGTCGTAGCATGAAATGAGCTTCGTTGGACCACAACTTACTCAACCAATCATCATCCTCCGCCATCTTTTGAAACGCCCATATCGCAAATGCCATTCGATTCACTAAATCACCAGGTAACAGTTCATGATGCAGATGGATTTTGTATGGATAGCATCGGAGGGTAGCCTAAGTGCGAACCAAAAAGTAGTGTATGGAATGCCGGTGCGACGTGCGACTGCATGAGCGAAGATTTCCGCATGCATAGACAGTCTCCATTTCTTCCTGAACTGTCTCAGCAGCATTACGCCTTGTGATCGGTCGGCCACTACAGGGTCTATCGTCTAAACAACCCATAGCTTCGAACTTTGAAATCATTCTCGCCAGAGCTGCATTTGTCAACGGACCTTTACCCGTTCGAATCCCCTTCCTATGGCGATAGGATCGTAACGCTGTACTAGCAGATTCCCCGTTCTGATAATACAGCTTCACTAAAAGCGTCTTTTCAGGTAACGTCAACATGCTGAGACTGCTGGTGCAGCTGATTCTCTCTCTCATTACAGCTCGATATATACACGATTTTCATGCGCAGTCATTGTCCAGCGCCATGTCTGACATATTTTGAACGTTTTTTTTTAAGTTCTAATGAAACCCTATGTCATTCCAAGCATGTGTGTCAATTCTTACCTCTCTATCTCCATTATTCCGTGATTTATTAAGTTTTCAAATTTATACTGATATTTTCATCGCCCGGTATTTTTCAATTATACTTCATGTGCTGGAGTATAATCTACTGGTAGTGTGTTGCGGATTCCGATTGCTTTTTGAGACGTTGTTAAGTAATATATTCGAGAAATCGCAATTAAAAACTTAACACCAAGGTCTCGTAGATTTTTAGAGCAAAATTGTTCACTTTTTGAACCAATACTGCCACCCCCATGAACCACAGACATTGCCGAGGTGGGGTGGCTTGCGTGCCTCAACGATGCAGATAGCCGTACCGTAGGTGCAACCACAGCGGAGGGGTATCTGTGGAGAGGCCAGACAAACGTGTGGTTCCTGAAGAGGGGCAGCAGTCTTTTCAGTAGTTACAGGGGCAACAGTCTGGATGATTGACTGAGCTGGCCTTGTAACATTAGCTAATGTGGCTTTGCCACGCAGCTACTGCGAACGGCTGAAAGCAAGGGGAAACTACAGCCGCTACTTTTCCCGAGGACATGCAGCTCTACTGTATGAACATATGATGATGGCATCCTCTCGGGTAAAATATTCCGGAGGTAAAATAGTCCTACATTCGGATCTCCGGGCGGGGACTACTCAGGAGGATGTTGTCATCAGGAAAGACAATACTGGAATTCTACGGATCGGAGCGTGGAATGTTAGATCCCTTAATCGGGTAGGAAAATTAGAAAATTTAAAAAGGGAAATGGATAGGTTGTAGTTAGATATAGTGGGGATTAGTGAAGTTAGGTGGCAGGATGAACAGGATTTCTGGTCACGTGAGTACAGGATTATAAATACAAAATCACTTGGGGGTATCACAGGAGTAGCACTGATAATGAATAAGAAAATAGGAATGCGGGTAAACTACTATGACCAGCACAGTGATCGCATTATCATTATCAAGATAGATACGAAGCCAACACCGACAACAGTAGTACAGGTTTATATGCCAACTAGCTCTGCCGATGATGAGGAGATCGAAGAAATATATGAGGAGCTAGAGGAAATTATTCAGACAGTTAAGGGAGAGGAAAACTTAATTGTGATGGGAGACTGGAATTCGGTAGTAGGGAAAGGAAGAGAAGGAAAAATAGTAGGTGAATATGGACTGGGCAGGAGGAATGAAAGAGGAAGTCGCCTGGTAGAATTTTGCACGGAACATGATTTAATCGTAACAAACACGTGGTTTAAGAATCACAAAAGAAGGTTGTATACGTGTAAGAGACCAGGAGACACCGGAAGATATCAGATAGATTTTATAATGGTAAGACATAGATTCCGGAACCAGGTTATAAACTGCAAGACATACCCAGGGGCAGATATAGACTCTGACCATAACTTGTTAGTCATGAACTGTAGGCTGAAACTGAAAAAACTGAAAAAAGATAGGAAAATAAGGAGATGGGACTTAGGTAAATTGAAGGAACATGAACTTCTGGAGAATTTCAGAGGGAGATTTAGACAAGAATTGACAGAAACAGGAGGAAATAAAACAGTAGAAGAGGAATGGGTAGCATTGAGAGATGAAATAGTGAAGGCAGCAGAGGACAAAATAGGTAGAAAGGCAAGACCAACAAAAAATCCTTGGATATCACAGGAAATACTAAATTTAATTGATGAAAGGAGAAAATATAAAAATGCAGTAAATGAAACAGGCAAAATGGAGTACAGACGACTAAAAAATGAGATTGACAGCAAGTACAAAATGGCTAAGCAGGAGTGGCTAGAAGCCAAATGCAAATCTGTAGAAGAATGTATAAGAAGGGGAAAAGTAGATACCGCCTACAGGAAAATAAAAGAGACATTTGGGGACAAGAAAAGCAACTCTACGAATATCAAGAATTCGGGTGGGAAACCAGTTCTCAGCAA
Organism: Locusta migratoria; assembly: GCA_026315105.1. Taxonomy (NCBI): domain Eukaryota; kingdom Metazoa; phylum Arthropoda; class Insecta; order Orthoptera; family Acrididae; genus Locusta; species Locusta migratoria. The sequence goes on along the minus strand of CM048745.1, from coordinate 462,892,592 downwards.
AGAAGGGAAAGATGAAAGGTGGAAAGAGTACATAGAACAGCTCTACAATGGAAATGAACTTAGAGACGATGTTGTAGGAAGGGAAGAGGAAGTAGATCAAGATGAAATAGGAGATACTATACTGAGAGATGAATTTGACAGAGCCTTGAAAGACCTAGGTCGGAACAAGGCCCCAGGAGTAGATGACATACCCGCAGAGCTATTAAAGTCTCTGGGAGAGCCAGCCATGACAAGACTATTTGAACTGGTGTGTAGGATGTATGAGACCGGCGAAATACCCTCAGACTTTAAGAAAAATGTAATAATCCCCATTCCAAAGAAATCAGGCGCAGACAGGTGTGAAAATTACAGAACCATCAGTTTGATAAGTCATGGTTGCAAAATTTTAACACTAATTATCTACAGGATTATGGAAAAGCTGGTAGAAGCTGACCTAGGGGAAGATCAGTTTGCATTCAGGAGGAACGTAGGAACCCGGGAGGCAATACTCACTTTACGTCTTATCTTAGAAGATAGATTAAGGAAAGGCAAACCTACATTTTTAGCTTTTGTAGATTTGGAGAAAGCGTTTGACAATGTTGACTGGAATACACTCTTTCAAATTCTGAAGTCAGCAGGGGTAAAATATAGGGAAAGGAGAGTTATTTACAACTTGTACAAAAGCCAGACCGCAGTTATTAGACTCGAAGGGCATGAAGGGGAAGCATCAGTTGGGAAGGGAGTAAGACAGGGTTGTAGCCTTTCTCCGATGTTATTCAATTTGTACATCGAGCAGGCGGTGAAGGAAAGCAAGGAAAAATTTGGAATAGGGATTAAAGTTCAGGGGGAAGAAATAAAAACATTGCGTTTTGCTGATGACATTGTATTTCTATCAGAGACAGCAAAAGACCTGGAAGAGCAGTTGAATGGAGTGGACAGTGTGTTGAAGAGAGCGTATAAAATGAACATTAACAAGAGCAAAACAAAAATAATGGAATGCGGTCTTAGAAAATCAGGCGATGCTGAAGGAATTAGATTAGGTAACGAAACAATTTAGATGGTAGATGAGGTTTGTTACTTGGATAGTAAAATAACATGCGATGGTCGTAGTACAGAGGATACAAAATGCAGAATGGCAATGGGAAGAAAAGCATTTTTGAAAAAGAGAAATTTGCTAACATCGAATATTAATCTAAGTGTAAGGAATTTTCTGAAGGCATTTGTGTGGAGTGTTGCCTTGTACGGGAGTGAAACATGGACGATAAGCAGTGCGGACAGGAAGAGAATAGAGGCTTTTGAAATGTGGTGCTACAGAAGAATGCTGAAGATTAGGTGGGTAGATCGCATAACTAATGAAGAGGTACTGAACAGAATTGGTGAGAAAAGGAATTTTTGGCATACCCTGACTAAAATAAGGGATCGCTTGGTAGGACACATTCTTAGACATCGGGGAATCGTAAATTTAGCATTGGAGGGAAGTGTGTGGGGTAAAAATCGCAGAGGGAGACCAAGAGACGCGTATAGTAAGCAGATTCAAATAGATGTGGGTTGTCGTTCTTATGAGGAGATGAAAAGGCTTGCTCAGGATAGAGTAGGGTGGAGAGCTGCATCAAACCAGTCTCCGGACTGAAGACCATAACAACAACAAACTGCCACTTCGACCACGAAGCATAGTGGACATGTGCTTTACACTATGAGAAAACGTCACCTGGAATTACGTAACAAGGAAGACGGTCTCGTAGCGTTGTCCTGCAGATTACGATTTCTTGTGTGTATTGCACTCTTTGAATTGCATTAATATGTTGCTCATACTCTACCTTATTTTTTCATTGTGTATAGTAAATGATTTCCTGTTTTTCATTAAAAATATTTTTTTGGCTCATGTACATTTATTCTTGAATACGAATCTGTGTAAACTGCTCCATTAAAATGCGCATACTAACTCTCACCATGTGCTGCGGCCTACCGTACGGTTTGAATCTAATAAAACGCAAACCGTTCAGAAGTAGCGAAGGTTTTATTTCCTATAGTTCAATAAGTGTCACCCTATACTGCGCACATTTTATCAGAAATCAATGTACTTACACAGATCAAATAACAATTTATACACCACTGTCAGCATAAATACAAATGCAGTAACAAGATGTAAGTGGAAGTTTTCAAATGTTTGTAAATCTATTAGACCGAACTAGTCATCAGGTCCTACGCTTGCAAACTATTGAAACCAACTTAAATTAAGGACAATAAACACACACCCATGCCCGCGGGAGGACTCGAACAACCGGCGGGAGCAGCCTCGCAGCCCCTGAAGAGGCGCGTATTAGGGGTCAGCCATTCCCACGCCGTCACATGTGCTAAAGTTGAATAAAAATATGTCAACACCTGATCACCTGCAGGTCGCCATTACATGCGGGAAATTACGGAAAAACGGAAGCGAATTAAAACTAATCAGAATACGAGCAATACAATTACAGGACATCGACATTGAGCAGGTCACACACAAATTCGAAGGCAACAACAAACGTGCGCAAAAAAGTTTGAGACTAAAGCTGTTTCTATATTATATGAAATAGAAACAACAATGGAATCATCACCCAAAATAACTATGTAACAAAATCAAGTAGAGTAGGATATTACAATACTAAAAATTTTGAACATTATTGCTATTGTCAGCGACCGTTACAACGTCAATGGATGCAAATGCAGCCCTTGGTCGAAAAAATAAAATTATTTAACCTGGTTTCAGCAATAACTACGATTGCCTCCATCAGAAATTATAAATTAAAACAAGTCATGTAATAAAACTTACGACTCAACTGTAAAGCTTACGTCACAAAATTAATATAATATAATAGAAATTGCTAGCCACTGCGGGCTGCACGCCTACAGGGAGGCATCAGAGTGCGAAATATTAACTGTATTACGTAAAATTGTGTATATTTTTGTAGTTATATATTCATTTGTATAAGTGCTGCCTGTCAGTAAAAATCTGTTACGATCACAGTTTGTAGTAAAGAAGGAATAGATTAAAATCTGGTGCGTGATGGGGCGGTTTCTGTCCCCTTATCTAATGAAAAATGTGTCGTATTGTGACACAGTTTCGAAATTATATTCAGCTATATGTGTCTATGCTGTCTATAAAATTCTCTGCCGCTTCAATACGTAGTGTTGAAATTATAAATTGAAACGTCATACCAAATCCCATAGTTTAGTCCATTAAGAGCGGAAGAGTAGTAAGCGAGAAAATTTTTTCCTTTCATCGTTTTGCTGCTGTTGTTAGCGAGAAAAAGTGTAATAAATGTTTGAAATTATGTTTAATGTGTGTTGTAAGGATTCATGCAGTGTACGAATAAAGTCTCATCACACGATCTCGCAGTTTCTTGCGATTCCTTTTGTTTATAACGTCACATATATGCTGAATCATGAGTCATATGTGGGTCTTAAACATTCAGCAATTGTTAACTCACGATAAGGAATATGTGTACCAGATTTGGTTGAAATCGGTCCAGTGGTTTAGGAGAAAATGAGCAGCATTGTCGCTCAATGCAGCAGTCTTTCGCGCTTCTCATTGTTTATGACGTCATATCTCGTGAACTATGTGTCCTGTTAAACATTATTTACCAGGTTCGTAGAGTATAATATTAGGAAACTACCTGCTAAATGTGTTGTAAATGGACTTGGTAGTGAAGATATAGTTAATTGCAACCTCATGCTTATAAGGGCATATTTATGAATTTCATTGTTTTTGACGTTATAGCACCTGGACAAGATGTTGTAATACGATATTATTTCGAAGGTGCATTCAGCGGTGTATATTTAAACTGTCTGCAAAATACATCGCGAATAGAGTTCGTAGGAAAGACGTAATAAATGAAAACGTCACGAGTGAAGAGGTGGTTTTTCATGAACCTAATTGCTTGTGACTTCATATTTCTATCGGCCTTATTGAAAAATCCTTTTTAGCTGACGTCTTCTTAAACTATATCTCTGCCAAATTTCACCTTCACAGCTGGAGTAGTTTTCTAGATTGCGTGTTTAGTGTTAGTAAGTGAGTGAGTGAGTGATTGAGTGTAGGTAGAGATTATTGAATTTTCATGTAAATAGCAATGTACCCCCGCCCGAATCGTGTTTATGCAACAATTTTTATGCTTGTTTAAATCAACCAATGAGTCCGCGCGATGAAAGGCTTTTATAAACCTCCAGCACTCCACCTGATGGGGAGGCGAACCAAGGTCGTATTACTGGAAATCCCTTAATGGTTTTCTCTATCAGATCTTCCTGGGATTGTGTAGGCTGGAGTGGGGGCGGTTTTTTAAGGTAGATGCGGTGGCGCCACGGAAAGAAGGGAGGCTTAGGTTCTTCCTGGTATCTCAATGGATCCGCACGATACAGCTTTGCTGTGCAGTAGCTCTGCGGTGGTCGATACTTTTTCGCCGGCCACAGTGGCCGAGCGGTCTGCGGCGTGCCAGTCAGGGTCTGCACGGTACCGGCGGTCGGGGGTTCGAATCCTCCCCTCGGGCATGGATGTTCGTGCCTTCTTTAGTATAAGCTAGTTCATAAGTAGTTTGTAAGTTTAGGGGCTGATGACCCCGTAGTTAAGTCTCATAAGCTCTACAAACATTTTCGATACTTCTTTCATTGCCATCGAGAGTCGACAACACCACATTACTGATCTTCGAATGTCCGTCTGTCCCATTTAACGGTTGCTTTGCTACGAATAATCTGGGATGCACGAAATACTCTTTTCCAGAAGTAATATATTTTCCTACACGTTGTAGCTGTTGCCGTTGATCACTGATTCATTTACGGCGGTAGGCACAGGTTATATCAGTATTTACGTGATTTGTAACTCTTCCGGGTTCAACTACGTCACTTTCTTCTGCTGTTAATTAATTTTGTATAATTTGGAAAAGGCATTTGCGGTGCATGAGTCTTCGTCTATAAGCTAAAGCTCGTATTATGAAGTATTCAGGAGCTGCGCAGAATTCCATAACACAGTTATCTTTGTACGTAAACTACGGTATGAAAAAGAGAGATTAACATTTGTCGCTATAATGGTTCGATTAAGATATCATTACCGCTGGGTTATTCCTGAAGAACGACTAGATCCAAAATTACTATTGAACTTATAAGCACAATGAGGTGAAAAAAGTAGTGGAACAGTTCCTAATATCGTGTCATATCGAAATGAAGTCTCTATTACAAAATATGTACGATAATCCTGTTGGGCGATGTGAGTGGGCTAATAATTACCTGGATTGTCAGAAACTTGCTTGAAACAAATCGTGAACAATATTACATGTCCATGACATGGCACATTGTTATCCATAAAAACTGCGTTTGTTCCCTGAAAGATGATGTCCATGAATGTACGCGAATGAAGCGTCCGAAAATTACCATGTCCAGTTACGAGACGACTGACTCCTATGTAAAAACGACCATAAAGGGATCACCAGCAGCTTGCACAGTGCCTTTGTGACAACTTGGTGTCTCATTTGAAAGCTACGATCTGATCATAACAAATTAGCCCTATGTAGTTCGCGAGCGAACTATTTCCGAAGAGCGCTCTCACAGACGAACTACGCGAACTAGTTCGCGCATCCCTCGCCTCTTAGTTCGTCCGCTCCTTTTGCGAAGACTGACGGGGAACAGCGAGAGGACTCGAGAGCGCGCAGAATCGCGTGATTTCCTTCTGCAAGTTACCGTCATTAAGAGCTAAGATGCACCTCAGCTGTAGTTTCATAGTTCACTGCCACAATTTTTCTTTTGTAGTGCATTCAGCAGTGTCTAAATAATATTTACTACGAGTAACCTGTATGCAAAGTAGTTGAATGCCATTATATCACCCATTTGTGTAAATAACTGGTTTATTTGCTTGAGTATTTGTTGTCTAATTGCCCAAAAATACGGGTAATAGCACACGCTTGTGCAACACTGAAGAAGCTGTCATAACAAAAGAAAGAGCTCTTTTAGTAGCGGTAGCAAAAGCCAAAAATAGCGGACGAACTAAAAAGAGCGGACGAACTAAAAGGATCGGACGAAGTAAAAAGTGCGGACGAACTACAAAGAGCGACCCACTTCTCGGGCGAGCTGCGAACTAAAATATGCACGAACGGTCGCGAACTAAAACATGCGTTACCGGTGGCGAACTATTATACAAAACGTATCTCGCTTCTTAGTTCGTTGGATTCTTTTCCGAAGACCGACCGGCAATAGCGAGAGGGCGCGCAGCAGAATTAAAAATCACGTGTTTGCCTTCTGTTTTCTTGATGACATTGATAACAGGTTTCTCTTATTATAATTCTGGCCCTTTCACTGTCGAAATAGTTTTCTTTAAAGCACGTCTACATATTTACGTTCGTATTAATACATAGTGTAGACCTTTTACCCGTACGACGAAAATATCTTTCTGCTTGCAGGTATTATGTATATTTCCTAGGAGAACACTAGTAGAAAAAAGAATTCAAGTCTGTGGTCCAATATTTTGTTTGAGATTAAAAAAAAAAAAAAGCAAATAACAAAAGTGAAGGCAGACGCGAAAGAATTTCTGTAATATGGATGAACTAGACCAGAATAGGTTAACTACCGATGTTAGCAGACACCATTACTGTTCTCGCTGCATGCGGATTGTGCAGCACACTCGGAAATTTGAGACTACACAGTAGGCACAATCTATAAATCATTGATACACTCGCAATGGGGTTGGCAGCTGATTTATACGCAGTGGCGAAAGTTTCAATAACTTCTGGTAGTCAATATTCACACTAAGTCGATCGCGAAAAACGGGTTTTGGAATTAAGCTCAGGAGAGGCGCGACAGGCGATCTCGTATTGTTAGCAACTATAACACATCTACTGCGCCATTCTATCCTAACGGCTACGTTCGTCGTACGCTCCACATTCAATGGTGCAGTCTATGCATAGTGTTGCTTGTGTCTTAGCTGTGAGACTGATAACCACTGCAGTTTAGTCCCTTTCAAAAACCAACAACCAAACAACCAATCAATCGTAGCCGTGACACACCTACGCGAACGCCGCTACTTTCGGGCGCTAACTGCAGACCGTCTGACACTGCGTTGTCCGTAGTGAGTCGTAATGACTGAAATTTGGTACTCAGCCACAGTGTTGACACTGCCGGTCACGGAACATTGAATCCTTAAAGATTTCCTTACTGATGTGTCCCATGCGTCTAGCTCCTATTACAATTTTGAGATCGAAATCTGATCATTCTTGTCGTGCAGCCATAATCACGTCGAAAGTATTTCACGCGAATCACCGGAAGGCAAGTGAACTTTGCCTACGGACCGCCCTTATATACGTTGTACATTACCATCATTTATATCTGTGCATGTCCCTATCCCATGAGTTTAGTCACCAAAATATAAAGGAGACAAAAATGAAAGTGTGTAATAATACAAAATTTTACTAATATGGTTTCTTTTCTTTCCGCCATGTGCGAAAGAACAGACACAGTTGTTTGACAATAACGGTCGTATATTTAAGATTAGCAAGAAGGATGGAAGGAACATGAGTGTTTCACTGCCCGTAAACCGCGTGGTCATTAGACGTGGGACTTACAAAAAAACAATTTCGTTAAGCGTAAGGGACTTACATGAGGGGTCATCAGTCCCTAAACTTACCATCCATGCCCGAGGAGGGTTTCGGTGAACGGCCACGCGTATCGGAGCATGGCGGCTCAATGCGCTTGGCCACTCCATCGCGGCGTGAAAATTGCGCTCGGGTTGTATTAGGTAAGGCTAGGGAAGGAAAACGGCCGTTTCCTTTGAAAGGAACCAGCCCGGCAATTGCCTGGAGTGATTTAGGAAAATCACGAAAAACGAAATCTGGATGGCCGGAGGTAGATTTGAAGCACCATGCTCCCGCATGCGAGTCCAGAGTGGTACACTACGCCACCTCGCTCGGTATACATTTAAGAATTGGAAATATTCAAACATCTCGTCCATATCAGGATATTGAAATAAAATGGAAATGACCGTATGGCTTTCTTGGCCGGAAGAGCCCTGGCGGGTTTGTTCTGTCGCCTTAGTGTAAGTCTTTTTATTTGACACCGCGTGGGCGACTTACGTGCCAATGATAAGATGATGATGATTAGGACAACACACAACACACAGTCCCCTGCTGGGAATGGAACCCGGGCCTCCTGCGTGGTAGTCAATGACGCTACCGCTGAGCTACGGAGGAGGAAAGGATATTGAAATAAATTCCATGCCATTACCATTTCAAAAATATTCAATTGTTTGTAAAGCTTATGGGACTTACAAACTACTTATTAACTAACTTATACTAAAGATAGCACAAACATCCATGCCCGAGGGAGGATTTGAACCTCCGACCCAGAAGGCAGCGCGATCCACAAACGTGGGACTCCAGACCGCTCCGCTAGTCTCGCGCGGCTACCATTTCATTTATTTATATCTTGGTTGTTGTTGTTGTTTTTTTTTTAATTGATTCTTTTAGTTCGAGAATGTTCTAGGTCGTTCGTTGTTCCTTTTATTTTACTTTATTATTTATTTTCATTAAAGATGGCGCTGAGCGATCTACTACGCCAGTGCCAATTAGGCTATTCAAGCTCGCACACTACCGAAGTAGTGCCTTAGTGCCTCCCCCCCCCGCCTCAATTACTTCCTCCTGCTCGCTTCTTACCTGTATTCCCGCAAGCCATCGAGCGCATTTATGCCACGCACAGAAATTCCACTTGCCTATTGGGACATATATACCCAAAACTCATTTTTTTTTTGTAAATCTTTGGGACTTAACTACCGGGCTTATCAGGCTTACAACGACTTAAACTAAAACTAACGTAAGGACTACACACACACACACACACACACACACACACACACACACACGCACACACACACACAAATATGGAGGGCTCGAATCTCCGACGGCAAGCAACCGCGAACTCCACATCAAGGCGCCTCAGAGCGTCCATACGGTTACTGATACGGTGTCTGTACTTTTTTACTCACACTGACTAAATTCATATTCCTTTATAATAATCAATTTGTCCAGTGTACACGCACTGCTTGACACACACATCGACACTGTACCGTTGCTACAACTTAACCACTCTGTAGCCCCTGATCGTCACTGTCACATAGTGAATGATACTCTGAGGCCAGGAACGTAGCTTCCCTCATCGAGTGCGCGCGCATATCAAAAGAATTCAGACATCCTCCCCTTTCACAGACATTGAGTCAGGAAGGAGGTGGCAGCCACATTTCGCAGGTCAGCTCTGGCGCCCCCGGTGTGGTGTGGCACGGGACCCGCGACCTGCTCGCTGTACTTCCGCAGCCTGCGGTGGGGCGGTGTCTGCCCCAGCCGGCCGCTGACGGATTCCGATAGCGCGCCAAGTCCTCGCGCAGAGTGCATTAGGGCCGCCCTGGTCCCCAGCCACTCTGCGCACTGCTCCTGCCTCACTCGGATCAGTTACACCTACAAGTCCAAGTCACCGACCCAGTTACAGAAAACGTATACGGCGTCGCTGCTTATGTTCCGATCACTGGCCATTTCATAGTGTACTTCTGGCTTGTGGGTTGTTGATACATTAGGCTGCTACTTGCAGAAAACAAGGACTACATAAAATCGTAAATACACACACACACACAGGTGACTGAACTGTCATACAATCGATATACCGGGTGATCGAAAAGTCAGTATCAATTTCAAAACTATACCGGGTGATCAAAAAGTCAGTATAAATTTTAAAACTTAATAAATCACGGAATAATATAGATAGGGAGGTAAAAATTTACACATGTGCTTAGATTGACATGGGGTTTTCTTAGAAGAAACAAAAAAAAGTTCAAAAAAGTACGATAGATGGCGCTTCATCTGATCCGAAAAACAATAATTAGCATAACAAATTAAGACACAGCAAAGATGATGTTCTTTACAGGAAATGCTCAATATGTTCACCATCATTCCCTCACGAATAGCTACAGTAGAGGAACAATGTTGTGAACTGCACTGTAAAGCATGTCCGGAGTTATGGTGAGGCATTGGCGTCGGATGTTGTCTTTCAGCATCCCTAGAGTTAAGATTACCTGACATCGTATGGTCTGGAGGCGATCAATTCGTTTTATAGTCTCGAAATGACAAGCCAAGATCGCAAACTAACAATTTATTAAGTGACGACCGGTTTCGGTGCACTTTGTCACCAACATCTGGTCATATATATGTTATAATCTGGTCATCTTGTTAAAAAATTGGGTATAAAATAACAAGTACAACATTGCACTTAGTCACTATATAAAAAAATACATAAGTTAAAAACATGACAGCTTACAAAATACTCACAGTACTTACAGTATTTTATAAGCTGTCATGTTTTTAAATTATGTATTTTTTTATATAGTGACTAAGTGCAATGTTGTACTTGTTATTTTATACCCAATTTTTTAACAATATGACCAGATTATAACATATATATGACCAGATGTTGGTGACAGAGTGCACCGAAACCGGTCGTCACTTAATAAATTGTTAGTTTGCGATCTTGGCTTGTCATTTGGAAACTATAATCCCTAGAGTTGTCGGTCGATCACGTTGCCACTTAAGGTAACCCCAAAGTCAATAATCGCACGGACTGAGATCTGGGGGCCTGGGAGGCCAAGCATGACGAAAGTGGCGGTTGAGCACACGATCATCACCATACTACGCGTCTAGCAATATGGGGTGGAGCACCATCCTGCATAAAAATCGTACGTTCCACCAGGTGTTTATCAGCCAGGCTGAGGATGATGCGATTCAGTAACATATCGGCGTACCTCTCACCCATCACGGTAGCAGTTACAAAACCAGAATCACTCAGTTCCCCGAAGAAAAAAGGCCCGATAACGGTAGATGTGATTCTAATAAAACCCCATGTCATTCCAAACATGTGTGTCAATTTTCACCTCTCTATCTACCTTATTCCGTGATTTATTAAGTTTTCAAATTTATACTGACTTTTTGATCATCCAGTACATCGTCAAAACCCAGTGTTTTCAAAAAAAGTTAAAACAGTAGTGAATACATTGCAATGAATTCTCAGTTTACAGTGGTTTACGTCGGTACTTGACGGTGGAAATGCCGGGCGCTCTAAGGCGCCTTGATGCAGAGGCGCGGTTGCTCCTCGCCTGAGATTCGAGGATGTTTGTAAATCTATGGGACTCAACAGCTTGGTTATTAGTCCCTAGCTTATAAACTGCTTAACCTAAGGTAATGTAAGGACAACACAAATACTCATGCCCGAGGGAGAATCGAACCTCCGACGACAGGCGGCCCCGCGCACCGCAACACGGCACTCCACTACGCGCGGCTCATCCGCCGCGTCCCTGAGATTCGAGTCCTCTCTTTGGCACATATATGTGTAGAGTGGGGGGGGGGGGGGGAGTCGGTGGATGTTAATGTGTGGGTCAGTGGGTGTGGGTGTATGTGTGTTTTCCTTAGCTTTGTAAGCCTAGGGATTAACCAGCTCAATAGTTAAGTCAAAAAAAAGTAAATAGCTTTACCCTGTACGTTGTGATACTTACTCTCCTGACTCCGCAAACCGCAGTCGTTTTTTGGCCTCGGCAAGGAGCCTCATCCACAGTATCCTCTCCACAGCATCTTCTTACAGTACCTGTAGGTCCTTGGCCACCTCGTTTGTCCATCTAAATTCTGGTCCGCCTGGAGGTCTTAGACCTCTGTGCTGTGCTATAAATGAGACCGCCCAATTTTAGTCTTCTTGCCTTCCGCAACGACATCTAGTTTGCTGTACAACTCCCTAAGTTTCCTGTTGTTTCTTCTTCGCCATTCTCCGCCCACACATTTTGATCCAAACATCTTTCGCGGGATTTTACTTTCAAATATTTTTATCTTTCTCTCTGAACATCTATTCTCAATATTTCTGTCCCATATAGTAATACTGGTCAAATTATAATTTTATGCATTCTTATGTTCGTGCCTCTTGAGAAAGAAAAACTATAGGAGAATAATCGATATCGAAACTATATTCATTAATTTTCAACACAAAATTGAGCTCTAAATAGTGAAATTGTACAACTTATTTAAACTAAACAAAATTTTGGTGTTTTCTATAAAATAATTTCAAACGTCTGGCTGCTGTATAAGTAAGGTAACTTATGAAACATTATGAATTTGAACTTGATACTGAAAAATAGTTCACACAGTAGAAATTATGCTGTGAACATGAACTAATAACAATTTGGCACTGGACTTCCGGCACAAGTGAAAACTAGCAATAACTTGAATGAATCTTTCACTCTGCAGCGGAGTGTGCGCTGATATGAAACTTCCTGACAGATTAAAATTGTGTGCCCGACACCGGGACTCGAACCTGGGATCTTTGCCTTTCGCGGGTCCCAGGTTCGAGTCCCGGTTCAGGAACACAATTTTAATCTGCCAGGAAGTTTCATATCAGCGCACACTCCGCTGCAGAGTGAAAGATTCATTCTGGAAACATCCCTTAGGCTGCGGCTAAGCCATGTATCCACCATATCCTTTCTTCCAGGAGTGCTAATCTTGCATGGTTCGCAGGAGAGCTTCTGTGAAGCTTGGAAAGTAGGAGGCGAGGTACTGGCGGAAGTAAAGTTGTGAGACGGCATCGTGAGTCGTGTCGGGATAGCACAGTCGGTAGTGCGCTTGCCCGCGAAAGGCAAAGGTCCCAGGTTCGGTCCCGGTTCCGGCACACAATTTTAATCTGCCAGGAAGTTTCATATCAGCGCACACTCCGCTACAGAGTGAAAGATTCATTCTGGAAACATCCCATAGGCTGTGGCTAAGCCATGTCTCTACCATATCCTTTCTTCCAGGAGTGCTAGTCTTGCATGGTTCGCAGGAGAGCTTCTGTGAAGTTTGGAAAGTAGGAGGCGAGGTACTGGCGGAAGTAAAGTTGTGAGGCGGCATCGTGAGTCGTGTTGGGATAGCACAGTCGGTAGTGCACTTGCCCGCGAAAGGCAAAGGTCCCAGGTTCGAGTCCCGGTTCTGGCACACAACTTTAATCTGCCAGGAAGTTTTATTTTAGCAATAACTTAATTGTGAAGATATATTACTACTGACAGTTATGTCTCACGGTTTTTGTACTGTTGAGTGCATCTTTCCCGAGATCATCTGCGACAAGGGGCTGCTAGGAAAAAAATTCAGATCTTAACCTTAACAAGTGCATTTGGGCGTGAACCACCGTCAGAAGATTAACCCTTAGGTTCGAAGCCGGTGTCACTATTTAGTAAACTACCCGCATTATTAATAGTGCTTGGTCCTGTTTTCTTCATTGAAAGAAGCAACATGTATTGAAAATATTGGTTCTCATTGGTAATAACTAATTTTAATGTTTGAATACAAGTTTAGTGTAGTACATGCATGCACATCTACCAAATGGCTTTCGAATTAATTATTTTTGCTTGATGAATTATCAATATCACCCGCCATTTACCCACCATGAACGTTCAGAGAAATGAGATGCTTATCATTATCCAATGACATTGTACGCATGAAACATAAACAGAAATCTGTTTAAAGGCCCTGGATTACTAATGTTCCTTTTCGTTCTTTGTCGAATCGTGACTTAAAATATATTAAACTCGCCATTACTTCTCAAGGGTAGTGATTTCTAAAGTGTTATTATTTTTTTTTCGACGATTTTAGCAAGCAACCCATAAAATTTCCTCCGCCTCTTTCTGAAAACCGAATGTAAAACGTTCGTTCTTCTAATAACTCGTCAGCGTTTGGTAAAAAGTTTAATAATTCGTGGAGATGAACACTGAAGATATACATTCTATCCAGAGAATTTCAATATTGCGACGCACGATTTTTAATATTCAATCTGGGCGCAGAATTTTTAATATTAATTCCCGACCAACAAAAAAGAGAAATTAAAAAACAAGAATTACCTTATGAAACTACAGAGTGCTCACTGCTACAACCAACATTTGGAATTTTACGACAAACATTCTTATATATGGCTCTATAATCAAGCAGTTGCCACAATAAACACAGCATTTTCAGTGAAGTTAATCAGCCGTTCCGTTGGGCATCCAGTTACCACTCGTACCAATGTATTAGAGCTGCATAAATGTTCTTTAGCAAAGAAGACGAGCTTAATATTCTTAAATTCGAAACAAGAACTGCTGTTAGCTAGTGTAACATAGTATTAGATAACCTAGGTGCTGTGAAGTTACTAGACAAAAAAAAAGAAAGAAAAAAAAATAGGCAAATCTACCGGTCCAGGAACCAATGGAACACACACTGGAAAATGACAGAAGAAAGGCTGAAAGAAGCGAGGATAGTGATTGCGTACGCCAGATGTACGGGTGCTGCAACAAGGCGAAAACAAAGTTAAGGGAAGTTATTTAGCCAAACATATGACACGTTCGCTTGGAAGATAGATTAAAAATCAATACGGCTCGCTAAAGAAGGAAGGAAGGGACTATAGGGTTTGACGTCCCGTCGCATTAAGATACAGTAGGTGCAAGGACTGACATTTTATCAAGGTCAAGATTGTATTGGAGCATATAACTATATTCCTGTATTGCCTTTTGAGGCAGGCTAAGAACAGACGACGAACCTTCTTGGCGAAATTCAAACTAATAATGGCGCAGAACTGACATATCAGAAAGAGATCGTAATGGACATTTGTGTGTATTCTGCAGGCAGGATATCTGAGGGATCCACTGAAAAATTTCTTGACGTGAGTGTACCACAGTTGTTGAAGAAACTGATGATCTTTTAATTTAAATCGTAGAAGAAATATACGACAATTTATATTTAACTCTTAAAAAAGTTGCGTATAGAATGTGAAAAGCGACATTGGAATATACTGCATTCATATGACGAAAGAGTTAGGGAAGATCGATACCTAGTGGATTCAAAGAGTGTAAAACTGTATTAGTTCCGAAGAGTAAGGCAAACCAAAACTTAATCAACTTTCGTCGTATGTTCGGCTGTAAAACAATTTCAAGAGTTTTACACAGCAGATCTTCCCATTTCGCAAAGAAGATCGTAAATCAGCATCATTCACTTTCAACGCATGTAAGTACTGTTACGCATTTGACAAAATGTGCCTTCCTGTTTATTTTTACAAACCATTTCACGATTGGGCCGCAAAACTCTTGAGGAAGCAATGAAAAGCTTAGGTTTTCACGTACTACTTCTAAATGTAATTAAGACTGTTGCGATAGGAATCAGTCCTAAAATATCGGTAAATTGCCACTAAACGAAAAAAATGCATTTAAGACGTGGACGTCCTTAAGAAAAGCAACTGACTGTCCCCGCCGCGGCGGAGCGGCCGAGCGCATTGAGGCGCAATGCTTCGATGCGCGAGACAGTTGCCAGTCCGGAGTTCGAATACTCCCTCTGCCATGGGTTTGTGTCGTCTTTAGTATAAGGTAATTCATAAGTAGTTTGTAAGTTTAGGGACTGATGATCCCGCAGTTAAGTCCCTTAAGCTTAATATACAGTTCATGTTTCATGACTGTTCCCTCATTTTCCATTTCTTTAGAGCCGTTCGTCCGAACTAATCATGACGGAACAAGCTGACAGGAATGGCATTATCAGAACACCAACAAGTGTTTGGACATATGCCGAAGATATAGGAGTCGCATTCCGAACATCAGGAACCAATGACGCTTGTCCTTGGGTTCTGAGGAAATCCTCAGTTCCTAATGGCGGCTGGCGGAATTAGTGAAAGCTGCTACCCTCGCAAGCGGGGTGCAAGCAGAGCTGTCGATTTGTAGCATTTTTCCAAGGGTTGATCGAGGTCGTTTCGTTTGGAGCCGAGTGGAGGGTCTGAACCATTGGCTTCGCCAACTCTGTGAAAGTCATGGCTGCAGATTTCTAGATCTGCGTTATCGGGTGGGGTAGTAGGACGCCGCTAGCTAGATCAGGGGTGCACTACGCTAAAGAAACGGCTACTCAGGTAGCAGAGCACATGGGGGTGCTAGGCTAGGCGCTACCTCTGATAAGCACTCATCTGTCAACATTGAGACAGCGAATTCAGGCCGAATTCAGCACAAAAATTAGACTATCAAAATATTAGCCATGAAATTTCAAACCATTAAAAACAAAGTTCCCGAATTTGTCTCGCTGCATGGAAATTATTGTGCCCAGATAGGTTTAGGCACCGAATGCTGGCTAAATCATGATGTAGTAAGTTCAGAAATAACTAGGCGTGCAATGTATATCAGAAAGACAGATCGGACACATTTGGAGGGGGAGTTCATGGCCGTGGATAAAGGTATTGTTCCTACTAAGGTCGAGGTTGAAAGTGAAGTTACCTGGGTACGTCTAACAGGAATAAGAGAAGTAAAGTTAATAGGTGTTTTTACCGGCCCTCTAGTGCTGCTGTAGCTGTTTTGGAGTCATTCAAAGAAATTCTACGCCAAGTAGTGCGTAGGTATCGGGGCAATGTAATATTAGTCGGGGGAGACTTCAACCTTAAGAGCAGTCCTGCGAGTTACTTTTGGACACATTCTCCGAAAACTTTCTTGAGCAGTCAAACTGGCAACCCACACGAAATATTTTAGACCTTATAACTACAAACAGGCTTGACCTTATTAACGATGTCTGTGAAGAGACAAGAGTTAAGGATCACGATACCGTTATAGCGTCAATGGTGACCAAATTTCATAAACCAATCAAGAAGGCTAGGAGTATGGTTTTCTTAGGAAGAGCCGATAAGCAATTGTTAGGATCGCACTTAGAAAATGGATGGACATCGTTTAATTCAATGGATGTAGAGTAATTGTGGACTAAATTTAAATGCATCGTAAATAATGCGTTAGAGAAATACGTGCTTGTAAAGTCGATTAAGGATGGAAAAGATCCACCATGGTATAATAATAATGTTAGAAAGCTACTGAGCCGGCCGCGGTGGCCGAGGGAACTGCGGCGCGTCAGTCACGGTCTGCACGGCCACTACGGTCAGGGGTTCGAATCCCCACTTGGGCATGGATATTTGTGCTGTCCTTAGTATTAGCTAGTACGTATGTATTTTAAATATTTGAAAGCTACTGAGAATGCAAAGAATGTTGCACTCTCATTTCAAAAATGAACACGCAATAATAACCACAGCCATACCTTATCGAAAGAACTTTCCGAGACCCGAAAAAAATTTGGTCCTATGTAAAATCGATAAGCGGGTCAAAACCCACTATTCAGTCACTCGATGTTCTTTCCGGGGCAGTAATAGAAATATCAAACGGAAATCTAAAGTTCTAAATATAACGTTTAGGAAATCTTTCACGCAGGAGGACCGCACAAATGTACCATCATTGCTCAGAAAGGTATAAGCTACACTGTAATTGTAAAAAATGACCTTAAGACGGTCAACTGGCCTGAAATGGAGGACATAGTAATAGGTATTTCCGGTGTAGAGGAGCAGCTGAGAGACTTAAATTCAAAAAAGTCTCCTGGTCCAGATGGAATACCAGTTCGGTTTTACAAAGTTCCTAGTGATTGGTAAAAAGCGCAGGTGACTTCCGTTTATAAGGAAGAAAAGAGAATTGACCCACATAATTACAGGCGAATATCGTTAAAATCAGTTTGCTGTAGAATTTTGGAGCATTGTCTCAGTTCGAAAATAGTAAGTTTCCTTGAGACTGAAAAGCTTCTTTCTATAAATCAGCGCGGATTTAGGAAACATCGTTCATTGAACTCAGCTTGCCCTATTCTCACATGACATCTTGCGAGCCATAGATGAAGGGCAACAAGCACATTGCGTTTATCTCGATTTCAGAAAGGCGTTTGACGCGATGCCACACTGCAGACTGCTAATGAAGATACGAGCATTTGGAATAGGTTCACAGAGACTGACTGGTAGACTTCCTAAGTAATAGAATGCAGTACGGTTTTCTCGACGGCGAGTGTTCATCAGAGACGAGTTCATCGACAGGCGTGCCCCAGAGGAGTGTTATGGGACTTCTGTTATTTTCTATCTGTGTAATTGATCTGATGGACAGAGTAACTTGTAATTTGCGACTTTTTGCTGATGATGCTGTTGTGTGTGGGAGGGTGTCGTCTTTAACTGACTGCAATAGCATACAGGATGGCTTAGACAAAATTTTTAGTTGGCGCAAAGAATGGCACCTAGCTCTCAATGTAGAAAAAGTGAGGTGATGCGCATGGGTAGGAAAAACAAATACAGCATTAGTAGTGAGCGTTCAAACATCTTGGCGCAACGTTGCAGAGCGATATGAAATGTAACGAACGTGTGTCAGTTTAAAAAAGGGCGGACAGCCGACTTCGGTTTACTAGGAGAATTTTCGGAAGATGTTCTTAATCTGTAAAGGAGGCTACGGGTAAAACGCTTGTACGACCACGTGTTGAGTATTGCTCACGTGTTTCGGACCCGACGCAGATCAGTTTAAAGGAAGACATAGAAGCGGTTCAAAGGCGAGCAGCTAGATTCGTTACTGGTAGGTTCGACTTATGCGCGAGTGTCACGAAAATACTTCGAGAACTCAAATGGGAGATCGCTGGAGGAGCTGACGTTCTGTTCGAGAAATTCTGTTGATGAAATTTAGAGGGCCGTAATTCGAAGTTAAGTGTAGAACGATCTTCCTGCCGCCTACTTACATTTCGCGTAATGATCACAAATATAAGAGAAATTAGGTCTCGTACGGAGGCATTCTTTTTTTCCTCGTTCTATTTCCACGCACCTTACGGTGGATTGCGGATTATGTATGTGGATGTTGATGCAGAACGCAAACGTGCTTCAAGTTTTATTTGAGTTAATTATATTATTATAAGAACCGTAAATACTAAACCAACATAAAATTCTGAACAAAATTGTAGTGACAGGTGTTAAAATTCTATTTTTAAGTTACAACCGAAAACAGTTCATGTTGACATCTACACAACATAGTGAAAATATTCTGAATGAAGACCTTAAAATCAGTTCATGTTGTGAATGTGAATACTGAAATACATTTTCCGGTATTTAACTGGTTCATTTAATTAAAAAAAAAGAAAAGAAAAATCTTTAATTAACTTGTATGACGACTCCATAATGAGTTGTGTATCCAACCACCACAATATTTTAAAAATAATAAATTTACGCTCGGTGGTGTATGAAATATTTATTAAAAATTTCGAACATTGGTTTCGTTCATTCATTCATCTTTAGTGCTGTAAAAACAATTTATATACGTCATAAATAAGAAAAACATTATACGATTATTAAAAGTGTGATGAAAAATTACTTATCTTCGATTCCACAGGACTCGTGCACCATTTATATATATTATTTTCACATTTAAAATACATCTAAAGATCTGTCAGATGTGGGTTACGTATTGCAATTGTGCGAGCTGCTTATAATTACCGTTTCAGCTCATTTCTCAAATCAAGAAGCCATTGGTATAGGCTAAAAGATGGAAAAATATTTTTAGCTTTCAAAGTTTTTATGATAATAATCATTATGATGCTTATATGATAAAAACGAAATTGACAGATAAAGATTATACTGAAAGAAATTTATAAGAATAAATTTTGCTACGGTGGTCATTATTGCTTCAATTCACATCCTTCAAAAACACGGCTGAAATAATTAAACTTTTGTAAAACTATTATTTTAGCAGTTCATATTTTAATTACCTTTAATAATCATTTCCTAAAGTAAAATTCCTTATGGTTTAACTGACAACATTTTACGTCTTTTACTTTATGTAAGAGTTGTTGTAATTTCCATAACAAAACAACAAACTGAAATTCACCCGAATGTCGGGTCATACCTGGATAGGTCGAGTGGCAATATTTATGGGTGGACACCCTCGAGGAAAACTAATAACCTGTGAAGTCTCATCCCAAACTGAATTTTCGAGACCGTAAGTCCCCTTATAAGTTTGCACGTCCTATGCTGGAAACCGACATGATTAACGAAGGATACAAAAAGGACAAAGAAGGGTAGCTTGTTTTGTATTACCCCGCAGAAGGAGAGTATCACGAACATGTTAAGTGCGTTTGGGTGGCAATCACAAAATCAAAGGTGTCCTTCTTTTCGGCGAATTCTAATTAGGATATCACTCACAAACTTTCTTCTTCGCGTGCGAAAATATTTTGTTGATCGCCACCTACATAGCAACGATCGCCGTAATAAAATAAGTTGAATCAGATTTCAAACGGAAAGGTGCACGTGTTCGTTTTTTACACGCCCTCTATGTGAACTGAACGATAGAAAAAGATTGTGAATCCTCCGCGATGTTCTAAAATGTGAATTCACAATAATCATTTAGATACTGTTTATTCCCAAATGCGTTATGAACTACTTCAATCGAATAAGTTTTGTTTTTCCTTTCAACACTGGACGTTACTACACACCAGATAGGATATGCGGAACTTAAAGTATAAATCATATAATTCCCCTTGTTTGTTGTCTAATTGACAGCCCGAGAAGAATATGAACATATTCTTGTAACAAGGAACATATTTGGACCAGAAGGCTTCAAACCGTTCGAAACCATAATTAGAGTAACACTCGATCATACGGAAACAGTATTCTGTGTCATCTCCACGTAGAACGTTGCACTGTGCCACAAGCTACGCTTTAATTGCAACAAAGAAACAAGTTATCAAATTTATAAGAGGAAAATTTACGTAATTCAATGACGGCAATGTTGCAATATGCTTTATGCTTAACTAAAGGAAAGTTATAACATCGACCTATACATATCATCATTTGAAAATCTAATTAGTGTGGCTTTTGATACTGGACTGGTGGAATGTGAAAGTGAATTTAAATCTAATAACGTGGCTTCACTGATGTGTGCATATTGCCCTCTTCCAATTCGTTTTAACCAGTTCGTGGAAATCCCGCATTTTCCGATTGAGGACTAATACAAGCGCTTTCAGGTGTATATGATATGTACTTTCTTCTTTTTGCGGTTTTTGGAACTGTTGATTGAAAATGTAATGATACACTGGCACCACTGAAATGCGGATAATTTTCCTCCTGTGTTATTTATAAATTGTTATTTTGTTTCTTTCTATTAAAATGTCACTTTCATCAGAACGCAGCGTTTTACATGGAAGTAATTCAGACCGTTATTAATACGTATAATGGTTTCATGCAATATCAATTCTAAGATATTATATATTTAATTGACGTTACTTAAACATAGCACCTCATGTGACGTTCTAATTGCACTAATAACTTTAGTTCTTCCCACTTTGAAAACAGTGAATAGGGTTCTCCGATAGTGCTGTCGTCCTACCAAAGTACAATATGGTATTTCCATTTATTCAGGTACCTCATAGTTAATAATTTCTTTATTATTAATTTAGTACAATTATCCACAAGAAAATGACCAAAATTTGCTGAAATTCTCAAAATATACACTCAAAGATTAGACTATTTATAGTGTAATTACTAAACTGGAACTAAAAACCCTTCATCGTTGTAATTCAGATGTTTTATTTGCTCCAGTCTGAAACAAGTCTCTCTTTAATATTGTGGTCTGTACAAGGAGGTTCTTCATTTCTTCATAACTTTCATTTTCCTCTAAAATTTTTATATCCAGTTCGTCGATTCTCTATGAAATTTCGTCAGCAAGAGAACTTTTAAGTAATACCATAGTGTACTTTATTTTCCCATTCGATTCAGTACACCATCAGCCGGAGAGAAATCTGTTGAATTCACAAAGGGAAAAGTGGTTTTCACAAAGGATAGATTGAATGATATAGCTGGTGGCGTTTTCATTTCTGTGTTGTCACAATCGATTTATTCTGTAGATTGAAGTAGGCATATTGCAAATATCTTCAAAGAAAGCTTACCCGCGATATATTGACAAATATATATGTTCAAAATCGGAGGCAATGAAAAGACATCATCCGAAATTGCACGAATACTGAACTTATTCCATAAAATCTATCTCGAATATTTAGTTCATGAACCCACCAGAATAGTAAATGGTTGTAGATTCGTAATTGACCTCGTAGCGGCAAATAAACCCGAACTAATAAAGAGCATCAAAGCAGACACAGGGATTAGTGAAAAAACCGTTGTAGCGACACTAAATAGCTATTTACGAAAATCCAGTAAAATTAAAGAAAACAAATATGTATTAAAAAAAATTCGCTTAACGCAATCTATCGAAACTAACAACGTCAGTGTAGATCAGATGTGGCTTACATTCAAAGATATAATATCGAAAGGAATTTAAATATTTATAGTAAACAAATGAACATAAGAAGTGGCTCACCTCGAGTGACAAACAAAAGAGTTTACTTCATTTTTTTAGAAGAAAAGAAAATAGCATGCCAAATTTAAAGAGACCCAAAATTCGCAATATTGACATTCTTATACGGAAACAAGATACTTAGTGCTGACTACCTCTCGCAGTTTAGTAGTAAAACCAAAGAAATTCTGGACATAAGTACACCATTGGCGAAGTACAGTCAATACCTTCACTACGCGATATCAATTGTGATGCAAGTGATGACAGTGCTGCTAAAGCCAAAAAGTAGGAAGTAAATATCCAGAATTCCAAGGAACAACAGCAGCTAGCATTTTGATGTTCACAAGCGATTTGAGTTGATTTACGAAGAAACTCAAATCGCTAAACAAAAGCAAGTGTTCCGATATATACGAATACCAATCAGGTTCCTTTCATAGTATGCTGATAAAAGAGCTCGTATACAGTAGCTCGCTCAGGCGGCGTACCCAAAGACTCGAAAGTGCCCAAGTTACTCCAACATTCAAAAAAGGTAATTTGAGTGAACCGCGAATTGACGTCGGTTAGCAGAGGATTTTGAACATATAACTATCGAACATTGTGGACCCAGAAGAGAACGACCTACTGACTCATATTCTACATCTACATACATACTCCGCAATTTACCGTAAGGTGCGTGGCGGAGGGTACACTATACCACTACTAGGCATTTCCTTCCCTACTCCACTTCAAAAAGAACGAGGAAAAAAATAATGCCTGTATGCCTCCTTACGACCTCTAATTTCTCTTGTCTTTGTGATCACCCGCGAAATGTAAGTAGGCGGCAGCAACATCGTACTATACTCAGCTTCAAATTCCGGCCCTCTAAATTTCCTCAACAGAAATTCACGAAAAGAACGTCGTCTTTCCTCCAGCGATCCCCAATTGAATTGCCGGAGCATTTCCGTGACACTCGCGCATTGGTCGAATCTACCAGTAACAAACCTAACTGTTCGCCTCTGAACTGCCTCTATGTCTTACTTTAAACTGATCTGCTGCGGGTCCCAAACACTTTAGCAATACTCAAGACGTGGTCGTACAAGCGTTTTATACGCGGTCTCCTTTACAGTTGAAGTACATCTTCCCAAAATTCTTCCAATAAACCGAAGTCGTCTGTCCGCCTTACAACTGTCCTTACGAGTACATGTTGGTTCCATTTCATATCGCTCAGCAATGTTAGGCCTATATATTTGAACGTCGCGACAGCATCAAGAAGCTCACTACTAATGCTGTATTCGAACATTATGAGATTGTTTTTCCTACTCATGCGCATCACCTTACATTTTTCTGCTTTGACAGCTAGCTGTAATTCTTCGCACCAACTAGAAATTTTGTCTAAATCATTCTGTATGCTATTACAGTCAGTTGAAGACGACACCCTCCCATACACCACAGCATCATCAGCAATCAGCCGCAAATTACAATTACTCTGTCCATCAGATCATTTATATAAATAGAAAATAATAGCGGTAATATCACACTCCCCTGGGGCTCGACTGACGATACACTCGTCTCCGATGAACACTCGCCGTCGAGAACAACGTACTGCGTTCTATTACTTAGGAAGTCTTCCAGCCAGTCACAAATCTGTGAACCTATTCCATAAACTCGTACCTTCGTTAGCAGTCTGCAGTGTGGCACCGCTTCAAACGCCTTTTTGAAGTCGAGAAAAACACAATCCGCTCGTTGCCCTTCATCCATGACCCGCAAGATGTCATGTGAGAAAAGGGCAAGCTGAGTTTCACATGAACGATGTTTCCTAAATCGATGCTGATTCATAGAAAGAAGCTTTTCCGTTTGAAGGAAATTTATTCGAACTGAGAATATGTTCCAAAATTCTACATGAAACTGATGTCAACGATATTGGCCTGTAATTATGTGGGTCATTTCTCTTTCCTTCTTATAAATGGGAGTCGTCTGCGCTCTTTTCCAATC
This sequence comes from Locusta migratoria, assembly GCA_026315105.1. Lineage (NCBI taxonomy): Eukaryota > Metazoa > Arthropoda > Insecta > Orthoptera > Acrididae > Locusta > Locusta migratoria. Next base: position 462,868,465 of record CM048745.1, on the reverse strand, counting down.
ACTAGGATCTTTGCGCTAAATTAAAGATTCGCGAAAAATGCAAGCTAAGGAGGGAGCCAATGCCGCTGAATACTCTTTGTAAAAACTAACTGCTATTCCATCCGGACCAGCAGACATTTTGGTATTTAACACTCTCAGCTGCTTCTCTACATCGGAAATACCTATTACTATGTCCTCCATTTCTGAATTACTACGTTGATCAAATGCTGGTACATTTGTGCGGTCCTCCTGCTTGAAAGATGTCTTAAACGTTAAATTTAGAACTTCAGCTTTCTTGTTGCTTTCTTCTATCACTGCCCCGGAATGATCAACAAGTGACTGGACAGTGGTCTTTAACCCACTTATCAATTTTACATAGGACCAGAATTTTTTCGGGTTCTGGAACGATCTATGGGTGAGGTATGGCTGTGATAATTATTGTATGCTTCGCGCATCGATCTTTTTATAGACGCACGAATCTCTACTAACTTTTGCCTGTCATCATTTGCGTGTTCTTTTTCGAATCGAGAGTGCAACAGTCTTTGCTTTCTCAGCATCTTTCTAATTTTATTATTATGCGACGGTGGATCTTTTCCATACTTAATCGTCTTTACTGGCATATATTTCTTCATTTACAATGCACATAAATTTTGTCGACAACTCCTCTACATCCATAGTCCCGGAATTAAACGTTGCTCATTCATTTTCTAAGTGCAATCCTAAAATTTGCTTATCGGCTCTTCCCAACAAAAACACGCTCCTAGCCTTCTTGATTGGTTTATGAACTTTGGTCACCATCGGCGCTATGACGATATCATAATCACTAATTCCTGTCTCTACACAGACATCGTTAATAAGGTCAGGCCTGTTCGTGGCTATAAGGTCTAAAATATTTCCATTGCGCGTGGGTTGCCGGTTTAACTGCTCAAGTCAGTTTTCGGAGAATGTGTTCAAAAGTATCTCGCAAGACTGCTTGTCTGTACCGCCTGAAATTTAACTAGAGAGGTCCCAATCTATACTCTTAAGGTTGAAGTCTCCCCCGACTAATATTACATGGCCCGGATACCTACGCACTACCTGGTGCAGACTGTCTTTGAATGATTCTAAAACTGCTACAGCAGCACTGTAGGCGCCGGTAAAAACACCCAACTATTAACTTTACTTCTTTTAGACCTGTTATACGTGCACAGATAACTTCACAGTTACTTTCAACCTCGATCTCAGTAGAAACAATATTGCAAAATATCGTTCTTGTGAAACACAGCTAGCTGTTTACTCACACGGTGTCCTCGCATACGTTTGCAATTCGCCGACCGCCAGGATAATGCAGCTGGATAATGCACGACTATATGCGTCGCTCAGTGTTTCTCTTCGACCCCGAAAGGACTGCAGTCCTAGCTTGCTTGCTATCGCTTGTGGAGTTACTGACCTGGGATCATCTTTCCATGCAACACCAGGTCATCTCTGTTACGTGGTCTCCAAGACCGCTTTGTTGAAACAACTTTATTTCAGTTCATGACGTGTCACCAGACCTTGTCGCCATCCTCTGTTGCTCTCACTCCTTCGTCGTCGAGAGGGGACTGTGCTCATGTTTTAAATAAATTACTAACTTGGGTCGTCCCAATGATGAAAAACTGAAATAAAATTTTTGAATACGTCAGTCTTGAGAGTATGTCTTCAAGAATTGGATCCTTTGTGCTTGTGTTTCTATCCTAATTTTTCAAAAAATTTATTTCAGTTTTTTTTCATTGTGTATGGTAATATATTTAGAAGCTGAGTACAATCCAATCTGAGGATCGCAGCAAGTTCTGCTGAAGTTGAAGGGCCCAGAAAAAAAGTGGTGCGCGTGACTTTTATATATAAACGGGGAAAATGCACGTACTTTTGCCATGAGATTACAGTAATCACAATACTATGAAAATGAGTTGAGTGATGATGTTTTTTGCAACATAAACTCAGATTGTATGAAACAACAAGTAAGCTGTGATTGAATAAACGTGTAATTATTACCTGTTAACATGAGCATCAGTGCACAAGAATTGTAGCTATTTGAATAAAAATCGTAGAAGTGCACTACGTGAAAGGCAGTAGTATCATCTTCCCTTTTCGCTGATGAACCTCCTGTGCCAACGGATGAGCTTGTTCATACTGTCTGCGCTACGTCAACCTATAGAAGACAGCACTCGCTGTCTGTTTCAAGCGTACTGCAACAGTCGTCATACAGTTCATCGGTATCACTTCTTTCCCCGGCCTAGATCCACATCCACGTCCTCTACCTGTACCTCTGCTAGCTGTTGTAACATTTTTTTGCTTTTCCGCCATGTGTCAGGGATGTGTAACGCTCGCGGAATACGGGAAGAATGAGAGGTAATAGTTCGTGAAGTTTTTTGCACTTTGCTTCCTTTATTTTCAGAGATTCTTGATAATGTCAAACTTTATGGTAGGTGGCCTTCCATTTAGTATTTCCTGAAAATCCATCTCAAAAAATTCATAACTGTGACTGAATGTTGGCTTCACTAACATAACTAATGGTGTCTGTTTCTCTAAGTGCATCCAGCGAATAGATGACCACTTGAATGGGTGCCCTGATGTATCCTTGCACTGATATCAACAATGGCATTCATTGCGTCAGTAGAAATAAAATCACTCTGCTGCTATTTGACTGCGGCGAAGCTTTTGCTAGTGTTTTCCAATCCATCAGGTACAGAAACATATTCAGTCGTTTGCTTTTCGCAATGGCCCGATGACCCTTTCAATAAAAGTACGGTCTGGTTCAAAAAATTTGTTACCTATCATCTCCAGGATTCCTTCCTTGTTCTTATGTTCTTACTTCTGCCCTCCACAGCAGCCACTGTATGCTATGAGATGTTTAGCAGTTGGATGGTAATTCAGAAACATATTCAAACAGGAAGCGAATTGTTTCGAGCGACGGGAGGTGATGGATTCAGTCCATAAAGACATAGTTACGTTTCTCCTTATTTGTTCTCATTTGTTCTCTATCTTATAGACCACAATCGAACAGCTGAATCACTTGTACCATTTGTTTTCTAAGCGTTGTCTGGATTTCTCACGGAGTTCATGATCTGTGACACCAGGTCTCAGCACCAATCAAAGATACAACTTTACAATTTTTTCAGAGTTCTTTGTGTGGCGTAAGAGACTTTTACCATATAAAATCATATTATTACCACCTTTTTCAGCCATTCAGTTGTTCATAAATTGAAATAAAACGATTTCATCAAAGTGGTCTTGGCAATTCAGATAAATCACACTAGATCGACCGAAAAAAAGTGTAAGTTCTACAGTTCAGATTTGCCAAAATGAAAAACCCGGATGGACTCCTATGCACCAATAATATAATATGTATTTTATACAGAACATTTTTTGTTTTATTGCGAAGATTTGTAACAGCGATTATAGCCAGCAACGGCGCCCGCACAGAATACTGATTTCATCGACTACCTCACTTCACAAGGAACTGTACTTTAGATCGTATGATCTTTGTACAACATGTTAGCTCTCTAATTTGGATGTGATTTCTACGGTCTTCCCGGGTGTTACACTTTGGATGGTCAGATGTGTACTTTCGTAATGATAATAGACTATCATTACGAAAGTACACCTATCCTACTCCCATGAACCACAGACATTGCCGAGGTGGGGTGGCTTGCGTGCCTCAACGATACAGATAGCCGTACCGTAGGTGCAACCACAGCGGAGGGGTATCTGTGGAGAGGCCAGACAAACGTGTGGTTCCTGAAGAGGGGCAGCAGCCTTTTCAGTAGTTACAGGGGCAACAGTCTGGATGATTGACTGAGCTGGCCTTGTAACATCAGCTAATGTGGCTTTGCCACACAGCTACTGCGAACGGCTGAAAGCAAGGGGAAACTACAGCCGTTATTTTTCCCGAGGACATGCAGCTCTACTGTATGAACATATGATGATGGCATCCTCTCGGGTAAAATATTCCGGAGGTAAAATAGTCCCCCATTCGGATCTCCGGGCGGGGACTACTCAGGAGGATGTGATCATTAGGAAAGACAATACTGGCATTCTACGGGTCGGAGCGTGGAATGTTAGATCCCTTAATCGAGTAGGAAAATTAGAAAATTTAAAAAGGGAAATGGATAGGTTGAAGTTAGATATAGTGGGGATTAGTGAAGTTCGGTGGCAGGATGAACAGGATTTCTGGTCAGGTGAGTACAGGATTATAAATACAAAATCAGTTGGGGGTATCACAGGAGTAGGACTGATAATGAATAAGAAAATAGGAATGCGGGTAAGGTACTATGACCAGCACAGCGATCGCATTATCATTGTCAAGATAGATACGAAGCCAACACCGACAACAGTAGTACAGGTTTATATGCCAACTAGCTCTGCCGATGATGAGGAGATCGAAGAAATATATGAGGAGCTAAAGGAAATTATTCAGACAATTAAGGGAGAGGAAAACTTAATTGTTATGGGAGACTGGAATTCGGTAGTAGGACAAGGAAGGGAAGGGAAGATAGTGGGTGAATATGGTCTGGGCAAAAGGAATGAAAGAGGAAGCCGCCTGGTAGAATTTTGCACGGAACATAATTTAGTTATAACAAACACCTGGTTTAAGAATCACAAAAGAAGGTTGTATACGTGGAAGAGACCAGGAGACACCGGGAGATACCAGATAGATTTTATAATGGTAAGACATAGATTTCGGAACCAGGTTTTGAAGTGTAGGACATACCCAGGGGCAGACATAGACTCTGACCATAACTTGTTGGTTATGAACTGTAGGCTGAAACTGAAGAAACTACATAAAGGTAAGAAAATAAGGCGATGGGACCTAGATAAATTGAAGGAACCTGAAGTTCTTAAGAATTTCAGAGGGAGCTTCAGGCAACAATTGACAGAAACAGGGGAAAATAAAACAGTTGAGGAGGAATGGGTAAAATTGAGAGATGAAATAGTGAAGGCAGCAGAGGACAAAATAGGTAGGAAGGCAAGACCTACAAAGAATCCTTGGATATCACAGGAGATACTAAATTTAATCGATAAAAGGAGAAAGTATAAAAATGCAGTAAATGAAACAGGCAAAATGGAGTACAGACGACTAAGAAATGAGATTGACAGGAAGTGCAAAAGGGCTAAGCAGGAATGGCTAGAAGGCAAATGCAAGGATGTAGAAGAATGTATAAATAGGGGAAAAATAGATACAGCCTACAGAAAAATAAAAGAAACATTTGGCGATAAGAAAATCAGCTCTATGAATATCAAGGACACTGATGGAAAACCAGTTCTCAGCAAAGAAGGGAAAGCTGAAAGGTGGAAAGAGTATATAGAGGGACTCTACAAAGGAAATGAACTGCGAGACAATATTGTATTAAGGGAAGAGGATGTAGATGAAGATGAAATAGGAGATACTGTACTGAGAGAAGAATTTGACAGAGCACTGAAAGACCTAAGTCGAAACAAGGCCCCTGGGGTAGATGATATCCCGTCAGAGCTACTGAAGTCTCTGGGAGAACCAGCCATGACAAAATTGTTTCACATTGTGTGTAAGATGTATGAGACAGGTGAAGTACCCTCAGACTTTAAGAAAAATGTTATAATCCCCATTCCAAAGAAAGCAGGTGCAGACAGGTGTGAAAACTACAGAACCATCAGTTTGATAAGTCATGGTTGCAAAATATTAACACGAATTATATACAGAAGGATGGAAAAGCTGGTAGAAGCCGACCTCGGGGAAGATCAGTTTGGGTTCAGGAGAAATGTAGGAACACGGGAGGCAATACTCACTTTACGGCTTATCCTAGAAGATAGATTAAGAAAAGGCAAACCTACATTTCTAGCTTTTGTAGATTTGGAGAAGGCTTTTGACAATGTTGATTGGAATAAACTCTTTCAAGTTCTGAAGCAAGCAGGAGTAAAATATAGGGAGCGTAAGGTTATTTACAACTTGTACAAAAACCAGACAGCGGTTGTCAGAGTTGAAGGACATGAAAGGGATGCAGTGGTTGGAAAGGGAGTAAGACAGGGTTGTAGCCTTTCCCCAATGTTGTTCAATTTGTACATTGAGCAAGCTGTAAAGGAAAGCAAGGAGAAATTTGGAGAAGGAATTAAAGTTCAGGGTGAAGAATTAAAAACATTGCGTTTTGCCGACGACATAGTGATTCTGTCAGATACAGCAAAGGACCTGGAAGAGCAATTGAACGGAATGGACAGTGTGCTGAAAGGTGCATATAAGATGAACATTAACAAGAGTAAAACTAGGGTAATGGAGTGCAGTGTAAGAAAATCAGGTGATGCTGAAGGAATTAGATTAGGTAACGAAACAATAAAGGAGGTAGATGAGTTTTGTTACTTGGGCAGTAAAATAACAAATGATGGTCGCAGTACAGATGATATAAAATGCAGAATGGCAATGGGTAGAAAGGCGTTTTTGAAAAAGAGAAATTTGTTAACATCGAATATTGATTTAAGCCTAAGGAAGTCCTTTCTGAAGGCATTTGTATGGAGTGTTGCCTTGTATGGGAGTGAAACATGGACGATAAGCAGTGTGGACAGAAAGAGGATAGAGGCTTTTGAAATGTGGTGCTACAGAAGAATGCTGAAGATTAGGTGGGTGGATCGCGTAACTAATGAGGAGGTACTGAACCGAATTGGGGAGAAAAGAAATTTCTGGCATACCTTGACTAAAAGAAGGGATAGATTGGTAGGACACATTCTTAGACATCAAGGAATTGTGAATTTAGCGTTGGAGGGAAGTGTGTGGGGTAAAAATCGCAGAGGGAGACCAAGAGACGCGTATAGTAAGCAGATTCAAGTGGATGTGGGTTGTCGTTCTTATGAGGAGATGAAAAGGCTTGCTCAGGATAGAGTAGGGTGGAGAGCTGCATCAAACCAGTCTCCGGACTGAAGACCATAACAACAACAACAACAATAGACTATCAGGCTAGAGGACTAATGCAGAACGACAGAAGAATGTATAACCATGGGAACGATACATACCGCCTGTAGGGAAATAAAAGAGATATTTGGAGACAAGAAAGCAGCTGTATTAATATCAAGAACTCAGACGGAAAACCAGTTATAAGCAGAGAGGGGAAAGCTGAAATGTGGAAGGAATATATAGAGGAGCTGTACAAAGAAAATAAACTTCAACGTAGTATTCTAGAAATGGAAGACGAAGTGGAGGAAGAGGGGATAGAAGATACGATACTGCGAGAAGAATTTGACAGAGCGCTGAAAGATTTGAGTCGAAACAAGGCCTCTGGAATAGATGATATTCCGTCTGAACTGCTGATATTGTTAGGAGAGCCAGTCATGAAGAAATTGTTCCACCTGTTATGCAAGATGTATGATACAGGGGAAATACCCTCCGACTTCAAGAAGAATATAGTAATTCCAATTCCAAAGAAAGCAAGTGCAGAGAAATGTGAAAATTACAGAACTATCAGTTTAGTGAGCCGTGATTGCAAAATACTAACGCGAATTGCTTACAGATGAATGGAAAGTTGTGGAATCCAACCTTAGGGAAGATCAGTTGGGATTTAGGAGAAATGTAGTAACACGGGAGGCAATACTCACATTACGACTTATCATAGAACATAAGCTAAGGAAAGGCAAACCTAAGGTTTTAGCATTTATAAATTTGGAGAAAGCTTTTGACAATGACTGGAATAAACTCTTTCAAATTCTGAAGCTAACAGAGGTAAAATATAGGGAGCGAAGAGTTATATTCAGCCTAAACAAAAACCAGAAAGCGGTTATTAGAGTCGAAGGGCATGAAAGGGGCGCAGAGGTTGGGAAGGGAGTAAAACAGGTTTGTGGCTTTTCCCCAATGTTGTTCAATCTGTACATTGAGCAGGCAGTGGATGACATAGTAATTCTGTCAGAGACTGCAAGGGATCTGGCAGGCGGCGGTGGACGAGCGGTCTGCGGCGCGCCAGACACGTTCTGCTCGGCCATTCCGGTCGGGGGTTCGAAGGCCCCCTCGAACATGGATATTTGTGCCATCCTTAGTATTAGCTATTTCATAAGTAGTTTGTAAGTTTAGGGACTGATGACCCCGTAGTTAATCCCCATAAGTTCTACAAACATTCTAGCATTATTTTTGATTTTGCAAGGGATCTGTAAGAGCAACTGAATGGAATGGGCAGTGACTTGAAAAGAGTGTATAAGAAGAACATCAACAAGCGTAATGTAACGTCAGAAAGTCAGACGATGCTGAAAGGATTAGATTAGGCAATGACACAATAAAAGTAATAGATGAGTTTTGTTATTTTGGTAGCAAAATAACTTCTGACGGCCGAAGTAAAGACGACATAAAATGCAGAGTGGGTATAGGAAGGAAAGCGTTTCTGAAGAAGCGAAATTTGTTGACATCCAATATTAATTTCAATGTTAGGAAGTTCTTTCTGAAAGCATTTGTCTGCAGTGTAGCATTGTATGGGAGTGAAACGTGGACGACAAGGAGTTCAGACAAAACGACGATAATGGATTTTGAAATGTGGTGCTACAGACAAATGCTTAACTGAATTGAGGAGAAAAGGAGTTTCTGGAATATCCTGACTAAGAGAAGGTATAGATTGCTGTGACACATTGTGAGACATCAATTCTGAGACATCAGTTTCAAAAGGATGTAGGTTGCCGAACTTATTCTCAGATGAAGAGATTTGCACAGGACAAAGTAGAGTGAACAGCTGTATCAAACCAGGCTGCGGATTGAAGACCACAATAACAATGATAGATTATGTACCAGCAAAACTGTAAATCCTTTCTTAACTGTAGCAGCGAACTATAGAGCTACGCTTCTGTAGAAGAGTAGCTAGTAGCTGTATTGCTTGAAAATAAAATTATATACTTATGTTAATTGCCAGTGAAGCAGGTAGAAGACAGTATAGATCAGCGATTGACAGAAAATGTAGTTAAAGGAATTGCTAGAGGACAAATGCAAGTTCGTAGAAGAACGTGTTATATAGAAAAGACAGATACTGCCTACAGGAAAATATAAGTGACGTTTGGATACACGAAAAGCAGTAATAAGTAAACAAGGGAAAGTGAAAGTTGAAAGAAATATATTGAGGGTTCATGCAAGGGAAATAAACTTGAAGGCAGTATTGTAGAAAGGGAAGAGGAAGTAGAGGAGAATTAGATGGGAGGTACAATACTGCAAGACGAATTATCCAGAGCAATGAAAGATTTTAGTCAAAATGAGGCCCTGGAATAGAAGATATTCCCTCTGAATTGCTGACATCTTTGGAAGAGCCAGTCACGAAGGAGCTATTCCAACTTGTACGTAAGATGTATGAGACAGGGAAAACACCCTTAAATTTCAAGAAAAAATTAGGTACCCTAATTACAAAGTAAGAAAGTGCAGACAAGTGTGAGGATTAGAGAACTATCACTTTAATAAGTCATGGTTGTAAAATACGAACACGATTTGCTTACATTCGAATAGAAAACTGGTGGAATCTGACTTCGAGGATGATCAGTTTGGATTTAGGAGGAATATAGTAATACGGGATGCAATACTTACATTAGAAGATAGGTTAAGAACAGACAAACCTGCATTTTTAATCTTTGTAGATTTGGGGAAAGCTTTTGATAATGCTGACTGGAATACTCTTTCAAATTCGTAAGTTAGCAGGGGTATAATTTAGGGAACAAACAGTTACACACAACTTGTACAAAAACAGATTGCAGATGTAAGAGTCGAATGGCATGAAAGGCACGCATTTTAGTCCGTGTATTGAGCAAGATGTAAACTTTGCGGTTTGCACATGACATTGTAATTTTATCAGAGACACCAGAGGATCTGGAAGAACGATTCCGGAACAGACAGTGTCTTGATAAGATGAAAATTGACAAGTGCCAAAAAAGAGAATTTAATTTAGTCTAAGAAAATCAGGCGATCTTGAAGGAATTAGAATAGGCTATGTCACAATAAAAGTATAGATGAGTGTTGTTTTTGGGTAGCAAAATAAATTCTGATGGCTGAAGTAAAATAGATATAAGAAGCAGAATAGGAATGGGTCAAAAATAATTTGGGAAGAAGCGATATATGTTGACATCGAAAATTAATTTAACTGTTGGGAAGTCCTTTCTGAAATCTTTTGTCTGGAGTGTAGCATTTTATGGGAGTGAAACATGGACGATAAGGAATTCAGACAGAAACATTATTTGAAATGTAGTGCTACAGACGAGTGCTGAACATTGTGCGACTAATGAGGAGGTTATAATTGATTTAGCCCTAAGAATCTACTTGTCTTGATTAAGGAAGTATTCGAAACCTTTATGCTTACGTATGTAAAAGGTCCAATAATGTATAGTTGTTTGTTATATCCATAAGCTATAGGTACTCAGATACTATAACTAATTATAACCATAATTACTGAGACAATCCTTCATTTGTTAGTACTTTATTTTCATTCGAAATTAGCAGCAAACATAGCTAATGATACATTAGTCAACCGTATTAATTTTCGCAATATTAATTTAGTAAGCATTTCGAAACAAATTGTTCAGAACTAAAAGTCTTTTGACACTGCATAATTATACTGTAACGCAAATCACGCTATTAAAAGTGTTTGTCACACCTTAATCTTTACCATTTTCACTACTCTCTGTCAAATTAGTTTCGTTTAATTGCGGTGTGTAAGAAATCTTGTAATAATGATACCATTGTTTTCTTGTAACATGCTGCAACTACTCTTATTACTACAAGAATACAATTACTACCATCTCCGGAAGTTATCATATCCTAAACAGTTTGACATAATCAGTTTGTAACGAAACTATACGGCTGTTTAATTATTTAATCATTTCACTTATAAAAACGAACGAACACTGCACAATCATATTTTGCATATATTATGCACGAAAGGTAAATGATAACTGTGAGATATTCTGCAAATTTAATGGTTTATGAACCGGTTCTCGGCTGTTACACCATCATCAGATAAAAATTACAAGTTTAGGTTTCAAAGGCCTTAAGTTTATAGACATATAACTTTCAAGGGAGACTAGTGTTTTGGTTTATAACTAACTCGAGGAAAATTGTTACAATTCAAGTTGTGGTATAAAATCCTGACATTAATAAATATAATAAATTATGACATTATTCTAACAAATATAAATTGAAACAATAGAAGTTGTCTGAAAAAATTGAGCAAAAACAAGTGCAATGTCTGGAAACATGGAAGAGTTGTTAATATATGTTAAAATTTTAACTGGTTAAGTTAAACTGTGCTTGCTAGCAAAATATCACGTTAAGAACCAGTTATTTGTGATTATACAAGGATTTTATAACATGGATATGAAACAGCAGAAGCAGATAGAAGATGGTAGTTTACATTTTCTGCACTGGGTTATGATTAGGTTCTACTTAGTTTGGATTGTAGTATTTGTTTTTTGCGAATATGTCAGGTGTATTATCCGATCTATAAATATTTGAAAAATAGTGTGTTGCTTCTTTTAATTAATCTTATGTATATCGTGTCAAAAACGCCTGATTTAATCACGGAAACATAATTCTGGAAGGGTTTTGTACCAACTTTATTTCGGAACTCTCTAGAACATAGCATTATCCAATAACACGAATGCCCAGCATCACAGTAACCTTTTAGTTTGACTTGTATTTAGTTTTGATTGTAACATCATTGTCTTTTTTATATACCGATGCATTTAAGTTTCTGGAAGGTAATAAGAGGACGTCAAACATGCAGCAGTGTACTTCCATTTGGTACGAAATATCTAGGCTGCCAATAATGGTGGAATCAGAAGGTTATTTACACATGCATGTAAATCGCTCATAAATCTAAATAAATAGCGATATTGGCTGAGAACTTTATAAAGAAAAATATGATTAAACAAATTTTGAAAAAAAAAAAGTCTTTTGATTTACGGTCAATTTTTGCAAAAAAATCTATTTTATATTGAGAGAAAGAGAGAGTATTGCAACATCACTGCCATTTCTCGCATCCTAAGCTACTAACCGGCCCTTGTCTGTCCAGTCTCCTTGTTCCAATCCTCGTTTTCGCATTTTCTCTTGAATGCTACTTATCACTTTGTTCATGGTCTCTCACGCTTATTTGTTTGTTGTGGAATCCACCTCCATGCTTGTAATGGTATACTTCTGAGTTCCATTCGTATCAAGTGTCCATACGATTTCAGTTCTTTTCATGAATTTTATCTATGTAGCTCTAATTCTAATTACTTCATTCCTCACGTGATAATGTAACGTTAAGCTGCAGCATATTCTCCGTTATGACATCTCTGCAGCAAGTAGTTTCCGTTCTCCACCTGTCACCCACACTTTTGACAGATACGTCATGCCTCAAATGTACAGGGTGTTACAAAAAGGTACGGCCAAACTTTCAGGAAACATTCCTCACACACAAAGAAAGAAAATATGTTATGTGGACATAACGCTCAATTTCCAGCGTTTCAAACACTTTCTTACAGGAAATGTTCAAAATGTCCTCCGTTAGCAGGATACATGCATCCACCCTCCGTCGCATGGAATCCCTGATGCGCTGATGCAGCCCTGGAGAATGGCGTATTGTATCACGGTCGTCCACAATAGGAGCACGAAGAGCCTTTACATTTGGTACCGGGGTTGCGTAGACAAGAGCTTCCAAATGTTCCCATAAATGAAAGTCAAGAGGGTTGAGGTCAGGAGAGCGTGGAAGGCATGGAATTGGGCCGCCTCTACCAATCCATCGGTCACCGAATCTTGCTGAGAAGCGTACGAACACGTCGACTGAAATGGGCAGAAGCTCCATCGTGCATGAACCACATGTTGTGTTGTGCTTGTAAAAGCACATGTTCTAGCAGCACAGGTAGAGTATCCCGTATGAAATCATGATAACGTGCTCCAGTGAGTGTAGGTGGAAGAACATGAGGCCCAATCAAGAAATCACCAACAATTCCTGCCCAAACGTTCACAGAAAATCTGTGTTGATGTGATTGCACAAATGCGTGCGGATTTTCGTCAGCCCGCACATGTTGACTGTGAAAATCTACAATTTACATTTAAAGAGAAATACTAGTATGAGCTCTAACATGGAAACTAAGCGTTTCCGGACACATGTCCACGTAACATATTTTCTTTCTTTGTGTGTGAGGAATGTTTCCTGAAAGTTTGGCCGTACCTTTTTGTAACACCCTGTATATGCTTCTTTGTCTCTTTTGACAAGTCCACATTATCGTCTGTAAAGTCTTAATTATGTTCTTTCCTTTCCTTCTTCCTTATAACCTTCTCATCCCTTCCATCTTCACTAAATATAACTCCTATATGTTCATATTTACTCACGTTTCATAACTTCCGTCTCCTTAGTTCTGCGTATTGTCCTTTCCATCCTATCATCTTATAGCTTCTTTTCTCACAATCAACTTGCAAACCCCATTTACCGTATTCTTCAGTTAACGTCTCATGCATATTAGTCATATCCTGCTGATCTTCTATTACTATTTTGTCATTTGCAATGAGTCGCGGTGGTGTAGCCAAGCGGTCTAAGGCGCCTCGCTACGGAGCGCGCGGCTGCTCACTATCGGTGGTTCGACTCATCCCTGGGTGTGTGTCTTTGTGTTTAGGTTAGTTTACCTTAGTTTAAGTAGTTTGTAAGCTACCGACTGATGACCACGCAGTTTGATCCAATAGATTTACAAACATTTGAACTTTTTTTTCTTTGTTCCAATGAAAATAGTATTTAAATGCTTGTCCCCAAGATTTATTCCCATAGGTTTACATACGTCTAATACAATGTTCCAGAGCTGCACTCAATTATATTTTAAATAAAAGTGGGTGAAAGACAGCATCCTTATCTCACCGTGTTGTTAAATTTTTTCTACATCAGCCAAGAAAGTGATGAAAAGTATAATATTAAAACTTGTTTTGGGGCTGTGGCGGAACTGTTGTAACAGATGGGTAGCACCGTCACAAGGTGCTGAAGAACAGAAATGGGGGAAAGGAAATTTCTGAGATAAACTGACCAAGAGATTGGCTCTATTGGTGGGACACCTTCTGGGACATCAATCAATCGTCAAACTGAAGTGTGTGGGGTAAAACTGTCAGGGGGTGACCGAGAGACGACTGCAGTAAGCTAATTCAGGAGTATGTTGGCTGCTGTTTTTATTCGGAGACGAAGAGGCTTGCACAGGACAGGGTAGCATGGAAAGCTGCATCAAACTACTCTGCGGTCAACAACAGTTTAAAAAAATGTTCAAATGTTTGTAATTCTATCGGACCAAACTGCGTGGTCATCAGTCCGTAGCTTACAAACTACTTAAACCTATGTAAACTAACCTAAGGACAACACACACACCCATGCCCCAGGGAGGACTCTAACCTCCACGGCGAGAAACCGTGCGCTCCGCAGTGAGACGCTTTAGACCAGTCGGCTACTCCACCGCGGCGACAATATATACCAATATATACCTAAGTTTACAGTCTTGAAACATTGCATGCTGATCGTGAGGGATGGACTAACCCTGTTCGTCTTAGGAGTCGGCATAGGGGGAGAGAAGAATACGATGTGCGTGGTAAGTCAATCAGGTGGAGAAATTTGAACCAGTGACGTAGAAACACAGCTTACTTTCACAATCCGCCCAGACAGATACCTTATGAGAAACAATTTCAGTATCTGACCTCATTAGCGACGCGGTCAAGTGAACGGAGGAGACTAGGAGATGCCTGTCTGCGGGCCAGGAGGCCGGCAGCCGACGACGTCTGCCGAAACGGAGTTGTTGCGCATTACACGCATATTACCGCTGCCTCGGGAATCCGCTTAGCAGCCCGACGGGAATTATTCGAGTGCGAAATGGAATCAGGAGGCAGGGCGTTGCCCGCCCGCGCCCCGCTAATCATATTCCGGCCGGGCAGACGGGCTCTGACGACTATAGGCCTACCCACGTCGGGCGGCGCGGAGCCAGCGCCCGGGAAGAATAACATGAGGCCCGCCCAGAAACACCTGCGCTCGGTGGAACGGACTCAGCCGAAAGGCGCAGCCCTGACGAATTCCTACCGCCGACACTTAAATACCAGGGAAAATAGACGCATGGCAGTGTTTCGCCCTCTAGAGGTTTTCCTAAGACAAAAATAATAAAAATTTAAATAATACAATATTAAACATCTAAAAATAATAACATATAATAAAGTTCAAGAAAATAAAATAATAAACATTTAAAAATAATATAAAATACGAGACAAAAATAATAATAATTTAAATAATACAATATTAAACATGTAAAAATAATAACATACAATAAAGTACTAGAAAATAAAATAATAAACCTTTAAAAATAATATAAAATATGAGGCGCGTCCAGAAAGTAACTTCCGTTTCAATTTATCTCCGCTGCAGCGCTGCGATTGCAGTTCCGCATATGTGCTGTAGACGATGTGTATCAAGGAGAAGAACGTGCGCCATTTGGAGATCGTTGTCAGTTACGTACGCTTTGTTGTGCTTGTTTGAAATGCAAAAATGTTTCAAATGTTTGTAGAGCTTATAGGACTTAACTACGGGGTCATCAGTCCCTAAACTTACAAACTACTTATGAACTAGCTAACACCAAGGACGGCTCAAATATCCATGCCCGAGGGGGGATTCGAACCACCGACCGTAGTCGCCGTGCAGACCGTGACACCGCGGCCGGCGTTTGAAATGTCTGCGTTGGTTGGAAATCCCGCCGCCTGTGAAATCAGGTCGGTGATTCGGTTTCTGAATGCGAGGAAAGTGAAACCAAGTGAATTTTATCGGCAAATTTGCGATGTTTACGGACCACATGGGATGAGTGATTCGATAGTGAGAAGATGGGTCCGACAGTTCAATGGCGGGCGTGGTGATGTGCACGATCGAGTACGAAGTGGGCGTCCACCTTTTGTTACAGAAGAACTGGTTCACGCGATTGAAGACAAGATCCAGGTAAAGCGTAGGTTTACAATCAGTGCTCTCGCTATGACGACGAGCTGAAAAAAACTGTTTCCAACTGGTTGAAGACACAGGCGGCAGATTTCTATGAAGAAGGTATACAAAACCTGGTGCCACGCTATGATAAATGGCTGCAAACTTTCGGCAGTTATGTGGAAAAATAGTTTCAGTGTTGTAGAATATTGTGCAATAAAAATTTCTTCTGTATCTGTGTACAATTTCATTTTATTACCAAACGGAACTTAATTTCTGGACGCGCCTCGTATTTCCATATAGGCCCTATTTAATTCTATATTATTACTAGCTGTAACCCCGGCGTGGCCTGAGTATTTATTTACTCCTTCCTTGAGTTAGTAATTCTACTCCATCTCTCTCACTGTCCATCTACTTTTTCTAAAACATGTCATATTTATCGGAGAATATACAGGGTGCTACAAAAAAGGTACGGCCAAAGTTTCAGTAAACATTGTTCACACACAAAGAAAGAAAATATGTTATGTGGACATGTTAGAGCTCATTTCAGTATTTCTCTTTAAATGTAAATTGAAATAATTCGTGCAGACAATTGTCAAACTACCCAAGTGTTTCGTTAGTATGTACTGTACTCCCTCGATTAACCGCCAGTTGGCCCAATTGTGAACGTTTGTGCAGGAATTGTTGGTGATGTCTTGATTGGGCCTCATGTTCTTCCACCTACGCTCACTGGGGCACGTTATCATGATTTCATACGGGATACTCTACCTGTGTTGCTAGAACATGTGCCTTTACAAGTACGACACAACATGTGGTTCATGCACGATGGAACTCCTGCACATTTCAGTCGACGTGTTCGTACGCTTCTCAACAACAGATTCGGTGACCGATGGATTGGTAGAGGCAGACAATTCCGGGGCCTCCACGCTCTCCTGACCTCAATCCTCTTGACTTTCATCTATGGGGGCATTTGAAAGCTCTTGTCTACGCAACCCCGGTACCAAGTGTAGAGACTCTTCGTGCTCCTATTGTGCAGGGCTGTGATACAATACGCCATTCTCCACGGCTGCATCAGTGCATCAGGGATTCCATGCGACGGAGGGTGGATGCATGTATCCACGCTAACGGATGGCATTTTGAACATTTCCTGTAACAAAGTGTTTGAAGTCACGCTGGTACGTTCTTTTCCTGTGTGTTTGCATTCCATGATTAATGTGATTTGAAGAGAAATACTGAGCTCTAACATGGAAATTAAGCGTTTACGGACACATGTCCACAAAACACATTTTCTTTCTTTGTGTGTGGGGAATATTTCCTGGAAGTTTGGCCGTACCTTTTTGTAACACCCTGTATACGAGATAAGGCTGTCTCGCACAATTTACAAAATTTATATGTGCAGTATCCAACAAACAAAAATAGTAATCAAAATACAAATGACTTCACACTATCTCATATTTTTGGAGTTATATGTTGTACAAATGTGTAATTTTGTAGCTATAAATGCTGTGCGTCTGTTAAATCTGTTGCGAATACAATTAGTAATAAAGAAGTAATAGATTAAAATTTGGTGCGTGTTTGGGGTTTTTCCATGAATGTTACTGTTTATGTCCTCATATATCTTGTACGTATCGTGCTGTGATACAATTTATAAGGTACATTCTCCAATATGTGTTATACTGCATGTAAAATTTCCGGCACCAACAATTTATAGTGTAGAAATTATAAATTGTAACGTCATACTGAATGCCTTAGTTTTAGTCCATAAACGGTTGAAAAGTAGTAACAGAGAAAACTTTTTTCCTTTAATTATTTTGCTACGGTTGTCAGCAAGAAAAAGTCCAATAAATGTTTGAAATTATGTTTAAATTTTGTGGCTAGTCGCTAAGTAATCTCGTTGTCATGTGCTGTGTCTCTAGTCTCTTCACATAATGTGGCTGTTTCTTGCAACTCCTATTGTTTATGACGTTATACCTCCTGAACCGTGTGTCGTATTTGGTTCTTGATACCTCACGGTAAGGAATATGTGTGACAAATATATTTGAAATGGTTCAGGTGATTTAGGAGGAAATGTGCAACATTGTCGCGTAATGCAGCAGTTTTTCTCACATCTCGTTGTTTATGACGTCATATCTCGTGAACTATGTGTTGTAGGTGATTCTTATATTTATTCATGCATGTTCATCATGCATTGAAACTTACGTGTGCAAAATGTAGTAAAGATGGGAACGAAACTGTAGATTTGTATGCAGTACATACGGATACTCTGCTTTATATATATACACTGTCTGAAAATCCGACGTTTCGCGAATATTTGTGTATTTGTTCCTGCCATTTTTGAGGTATATATACATTTGTGTAAGGGCTGTATGTCTATAAAATTTCTTGGAAATATAGTCAGTAGTAAAGAAGTAATAGATTAAAACTTGTGAGGGAAGGAGTGGTTTTCCATGAACGTTACTCTTTATGTGTTCATATCTCATGTACAACGTGTCGTACTGTGATAAAATTTAGAAAGTACATTCAACTATACATATGTATACTGTCTTTATAATTTCCTGCTGCTACAATTTGTAGTGTACAAATTATAAATTGTAACGTCATACCAAATGCCATAGTTTTACTCCATAAACAGCGGAAAAGTAGTAAGCAAGAAACTTTTTTTCCTTTCATTATTTTGCTACGGTTGTCAGCGAGAAAAAGTTTAATAAAGGTTTGAAATTATGTATAAAGTCTGTTGAAAGTCTCTAAGTTCTCTCATTCTCATACAGCGTATTTATAAAGTCTCGCCACATTATGTGGCAGTTTTTTGCCATTCCTATTGTTTATGGCGTCTTGTTTTCTGAACCATGTATCATAAGCGATTCCTGACCCTGCAGCAATTGTTACCTCACGGTAAGGAATGTGTGTAAGACATTTGGTTGAAATTGGTCCAGTGGTTTAGGAGAAAATTTTCGCTAAATGTATCAGTTTTTCGCGCATATCATTGTTTATGACGTCATATCTCCTGAGCTCTGTATCGTATGTGATTCTTACGCTTACGGCGACCGTCCTCATGCATTGAAGCTCACGTGTACAAAATTTCATAAAGATTGAAACAAATCTGTAAATTTGTATGCAACATGTACACACGAACATACGGACACTCTATATATTAGATTACTAGCTGAAAACCCGGCGTTTCCCGGATACTTATTGATTTATTCCTGGTATATATTAATTTTTATAAGGTCTGTATGTCTGTAAAATCTCTTGGTAAAATACAATTAGTAGTAAAGAAGTAATAGATAGCAACTTGGTGCGTGATGTGGTTTTCCATGAACGTTACTGTTTCTGTGCTCATATCTCATGAACTATGTGTCGTACTGTGATACAATTTATAACGTATACACTCAACTATATGCGTGTATAGTGTTTGTAAAATTTCCTTCGGCTTCAATTTGTAGTGTAAAAATTATAAATTGTAAAGCCATAACGAATGCCGCAGTTTTAGTACATGAACTGTTTACGTGCTCATATCTCATAAACTACGTGTCGGAATGTGATACAATTTAGAAGCTACATTCAACTATATATGTGTATACTGT
This sequence comes from Locusta migratoria, assembly GCA_026315105.1. NCBI lineage: Eukaryota > Metazoa > Arthropoda > Insecta > Orthoptera > Acrididae > Locusta > Locusta migratoria. The sequence continues at coordinate 462,849,012 of CM048745.1, read as the reverse complement.
CTGTAAAATTTCCTGTCGCTACAATGTGTAGTGTTCACATTATAAATTGTAACGTCATACCGAGTGCCGTAGTTTTACCCCATAAACAGCGGAAAAGTAGTAAGCGAAAAACTTTTTTCCTTTCATCAATTTTTTAAACTACGTGTCGGAATGTGATACAATTTAGAAGCTACATTCAACTATATATGTGTATACTGTCTGTAAAATTTCCTGTCGCTACAATGTGTAGTGTTCACATTATAAATTGTAACGTCATACCGAGCGCCGTAGTTTTACCCCATAAACAGCGGAAAAGTAGTAAGCGAAAAACTTTTTTCCTTTCATCATTTTACTACAGTTGCTAGCGAGAAAAAGTTTAATAAAGGTTTGAAATTATGTTTAAAGTTTGTTGCAAGTCGCTAAGTACTGTAATTCTAAGACAGTGTATTTCGAAAGTATCGTCGCATTATATGGCACTTTTTGCGATTTCTATTGGTTATGACGTAATATCTTTTGAACCATGTGCTGTTTGTGATACTTAACCATGCAGTAACTGTTACCTCACGGTAAGGAATGTGTGTACCAAATTTGGTTGAAATCGGTCCAATGGTTTAGGAGAACATGAGCAGCATTGTCGCAAAATGCAGCAGTTTTTCGCGCATCTCATTGTTTATGACGTCATATCTCGTGAACTATATAATTTATCGTATGTGATTCTTACATTTACGGCGACCGTCCTCATGGACTGGAGCTTACGTGTACAAAATTTCATACAGATTGGAACAAAACTGTAGATTTGTATGCGACACATACACATATACGGACGCTCTGCTTTATACGAAGCGCGTCCAGAAAGTAATTTCCGTTTGGTAATACAATGAAATTGTACACAGATACAGAAGAAATTTTTATTGCACAAAATTCCACAGCTCTTAAACTACTTTTCCACATAACTGCCGACATTTTGTAGGCACTTGTCATAGCGTGCCACAAGTTTTTGCATACATCCTTCACAGAAGGTTGCCGCCTGTGTATTCAACCATGTGGTAACAGCTCTTTATCATCGTTGATGTGTTGACCACCAAGGACATATTTTAGGTGTAAGAAGAGATGAAAGTCGTTAGGAGAGAGGTCCGAGCTGTATGGTCACATTCGGTGTGTGAGGTCAGGCATTATCGTGAAAAAAAAATCGTTTGACAGTAATCCTCTTCTTACAGCTAAAATCTGTCCTTGGTGGACAATACTTCAACGATGATGACGAGCTGAAAGAACATGTTACCACATTGTTGAATAGACAGGCGGCAACATTCTATGAAAAAGGCACACAAAACCTTGTGCCATGCCATGACAATTGCCTACAAAATTTCGGAAGCTATATAGAAAAGTAATTTAACCGTTGTAGATTTTTGTACAATCAATATTTTTTCTGTATCTGTACCCGTTCGTTTTATACAACCAAACGGAACTTACTTTCTGGACGCGCCTCGTATATTAGAAGATTTCTTTCGCAAAATCAGAGTTTATTGCCACAAAACTCATGAGAACAGAAATCTGAGTACAAAGGTGGCACAATACACAAGGGTAATGACTTCAAATAGATGAAATCATCCATCCCACAGGTACGGAAATTTTAGCCAGAAAACACGTGAACTGAAAATGCGGAAAGCATTTGGGAAAATCGCGAGCATCTACGACAAAAGATGCATTAACATAAAAACAAAAATTCGACACTACATGACAGTTATCAAACCTGAAACGCCCTATGCCAGCGAGACCCTAAACCGCAACTACAAAAGAGACGTCGAGAACATCAAGAAAGCTGAAAGAAAAACCATCCGAAAAATACTTGGCTCAAAACTCGCAGACGAAAGATATCGTGTACAATATCAACCACAGAAAAATATCCAAACAGAAACAAAAAGCAACTACGGGCTTTATCAAATAAGTCAAAGTTGATCTAAAAAATGCTAACATCACAATAAGAGGCGTAAAATCTGCAGCTGGGTAATTTTACGAGAAGATAAACCCAACACAATGAAGAGAAAATGAACAGAAGAACGTCGAGCCAAACACAGCGATATGATGAAAGATTTCTGGAAGAAGAAGAAAAAGAAAAGTATCAGCAATAAAATATAGTTTGCTTTATGTGATCCTCTAAACAATGGAAATGTCTGTGAAAGGCAAAGTAACTATATGTAACTTCTGTAGACCTGCAAAAGGCATTTGATTCAGTCCCACTCAGACGCTATGTGCTATATTAAAGAAATCTGATAAAATTTAAATCTTCGTAATGGCAATAAAAAGCATGTATAGAGATAATAAAGCCATAGTACAAATCGGAAACTGTACCTTTGACCTACTTTTAACAAAAAAGCGGGTGAAGCAAGGATTTGAGGTTCTGAACACTGGATTAGAAAAATGTACACCTATGGCTATACATCTTGGAGACAGGAAATTACATACTATTCTCTTTGCAGATGACCAAATAGTAATGGCAGAAGATCAGCAGGATGTTATGTTTGAAGAAAGTGGTTAATACGGTTTGGAAGTTAATCCTGAGAATGGTAGTGGGAGGTAAAGGACAAGACACAAAACTAGAGAGAGGGAAGATAAGAAACGTGAGTGAATATGAGTTATATTTTGTGAAGATGGAAGGGATGAGAAATAACGAGATGGAAGGGAAGAACATAATCAAGAGTCTACGCCGATACTGTGGAATAATAACTTGTAAAAACAGACAAAGAAGAATATTAAATTACTGTATGGTGACGAATTACAGTGATGATAATATTATCAATATTTTCTCGCAATAGCGAATTTCTTTTAGCGTCACTGAATAAGGTATGGATGTTCTACCAAATGGTTACATATGAAAATTTGTGCCGGGCCGGGACTTGAACCTGGGTTTTCCGCTTTTCGCGAGCGGTCGCCTTAACCACTAGGCTACCCGAACACGACTCAAGGACCGACCCAAACTTCCATATGCCACACTGACTGCACATATGAGTCAACTGCATTCATCCCTTAGTAATCGCAGCTTAATCTGTACTCCTGCATCAGGGAGAATGAAAACAACGAGGCATTAACCTACGCTGTTTTCGTCATTGCCTCGCTATGTTCGCTATTGCGAGAAAATATTGAAAATATTATCATCACTGTAATTTGTCACCGTACAGTATTTTAACAGATGCCTAAGTGAGGCAATGCCTCGTTGTTTCCAATCTCCCTGGTTCTGGAATACAGATTAAGTTGCGAGTGTTAAGGGAAGAATGCAGTTGACTCATATGTGCAGTCAGTGTGGCATATGGAAGTGTGGGTCGGTCCTGGAGTCGTGTTCGGGTAGCCTAGAGGTTAAGGCGACCGCTCGCGAAAAGCGGGAAACCCGGGTTCGAGTCCCGGCCCGGTATAAATTTTCATATGTCACCATTTAGTAGAACATCCATACCCTATAAATTGACGCTAAAAGAAATTCGCTATTCCGAGAATATATTGATAATAAAGAAGAATATTTTTAAAGCTGTAATAGAACCAGTCATGTCGCATGGTTCAAGAGTGTGGGTCGTAGATAGAGAACGGAAACTACTTTCTGCAGAGACGTCATACTGGAGGATATGCTGCAGCTTAACATTATTTGACCACGTGAGGAATGAAATAATTAGAGGAAGAGTGACAGCTACAACCACCGTCATGGATAAAATTGAAGTATAAAAATTCCAAGATCGCAATTAATTTATTTATTTTTCTGACGACCGGTTTCGACCCACTTCGGTCACTAGTGTCCTATGTTTTCGTTTTGCGAAGTCGCATGACATAAAATGGTATGTCAAACATAAAACTTTTAACTTTGACAAATGGTACGTCTCACATAAAATGGTTAAAATACTTGAAATACATTCTCCATTGTGTCTTGTTGACAGAGGGACTTCTTACAACTAAACAGCGGTGTCAGGCTTGCAGCAAAGATGTATCTGCACATTTTTTTATAAACTTAGCAGTACCGTATGAACGTTATACAGACCTGATCTGCAAGTCTTAGTAGAAGGCTTTTTATTAAGAAACTTTACGACTGAGTAAAGGGAATAAAACGTCCCATAGTCAGCTAACAATTAATAACACTCCCTTGATCACGTAAAATTCTGTAGATTTAACTGTGGAATTACACTCTATTAGCAAAGACTGTGTAATTGTTACTTGTAAATTAAGCAATGCTCCTCTTTTGACTCTAGCGTGGCCTGCTCGAAATTGTGACGCGGATCACCATAGATAAAGTGGTCTTTGGCCCCAGTTATGTGAAGTATTATCCATTTTCACGCCTTCATGAGTAGTTACAGAATTAAATAAATAATGCAAGATACGCAGTGCATTTTCTTTCGATTCTCCAGTGTGATTACCTGTGTAAGTATTGGTCGACTTAAGGTTAATAACACTACAAGTCGTCCGGCTGTGATGGCCTTTTACCAGCTCGAAATTTAATTGCAAATAACGCCTTAGCGATTCATCTGAGACAAAAATTTTATAACCGAATTTTTCTATAAGAAACTTCTCTACAGTTCTCTCTCTCTCTCTCTCTCTCTCTCTCTCTCTCTCTATTTTTTATTTATGTTTATTTTTTATTTTTTTAAGAAGTAACGACTATTTGACACTGTGGTCTGTCTCGAACGTGTTTCCAAAACTGTTAAATCAGTCAGCAAAAATTTTACAGACATTATCGGCCACGAGCAAAACCTCCCTGAGATAACATATCCGGGTTACGCTAGAGAACGGCGTTATGTCTTGGCTGTTATGCGTCGGATCGATAAAAATTTCAAGCCAAAATTCTACAGAATTTAATATTGAGTGATTTTCGTCTGAAAGTTTCTTTTCCACACTTCTCCATTAAAACTTGAAGCATAGGTTTGTACGAACTTAGAGCAGCATATTTGTTAGTAGGATTTGGCGGTATTTCAATTATATTATTATCACCAGAGAAATCCATAACTTTTTGTATGTATTCAGTTTTTTTCATTACGGTAATACTATTACCTTTGTCTGATTTTAGTGCTATTGCGTAATTTGATAATAATTTTTGGTTTATATTAGTTAATGTTTTTATTTTATTCTTAGTTTTTTATAGTGTGTTTTGGCTATTTCTTTTTCAATAAAACTAATAAGCAGCAGTAAAGGATATCATACTTTTAAAAAATGTCATATTACGAGATATTCACAGCTGCAGGCCCATTAATGAAGAAAGAAAAACTTTACTATTGTGATTAAGCATACTGCAAGTATCGAAAACGCAAGATGGTAAAGATGGTAAGAGTTAAACAATAACGCATGTTCAGCTATTAGTGGATAATTAAAAAAAACTCTATATTGGCAAATCAAGATTTCGGCCAGTAACTGGCCATTATCAATGCACATGTTTAACTGTAGATGTTATTAATGTGGAAAAACTCACACCATGCCAAGTATGACGTACTTGCCGTTCTTATGTGGAGTTGAAGAGGCTTGCTCAGGATAGCTCCATCAAACCAGTCTCCGGACATATAATACGCTATCTGCGAAATTCTTAATAATATTTGTATGAATAGTTCTATACAGCCTATTGCTTCAGGAAAAATTCTCATTATTGCTTTTCTTGTTATGTGTTTTAGATCGAACGTGACATCGTTGATTATGTGGCTAGGGGATTCTTGAGGGCGATTGTTCTTTGAAAGTGTATTGGCGTGGAGAGGATTTCATTCTGTTCGTAAGCAGGCACATAAAAAACAGGATTTAGAGTTGTCTTTCGAACTCCGAAGCTTCGGAGATTCTTCCACAGGATCGCGGGGGTGGCGTTGCTGCATATGGAAGAACGAGCATACCAAATTTTGTAATTTCGAACGCTTTGTTTTACCCTGTTTCATATCTGACTGTATTCTTCGTAATATTAAGTTCCGGACCTGAATTGGATCGTCTATGAGCAGCGTCCCTATCGCTCATAATTGCAGTATTTCTTTTGCTAGCCATGGATCATATGTTTACACTGATTGAACGTTTAGGGGCGTGATTGTCATTTATGGAAACGAGTCTATTTGTATCTTCATAAATATTTACTATCAGACGTAGATTCTTGAGTTATCTGATGTCATTAAATTTGGTAGCAATCTACTGTTAGGGCGTCACGATGTTCTAAGATTGATATAAAGTGATTTGACCTCTAGTGGCTGCATACAGTTGGCGATGAATAATACATCGTGTGCTGAGAGGCCAGGGGCTGGATATACTTTGAGAATAGATAGCTTAATACATTATTCTGATTGTTATTGCCTCCTGCGTGACGTCTGGCGCATTCGTTAACAGCGCCGGGCCAACAGAGGGGTTGTTTGAATAAATAAGCGAACGTGCTACAACACGTCAACAATGCACTTTCAGTACTCGCTAATCGTTTGCAGTACATTTACGTCATTAAACTTGAAATAAGAATTCAAGTTTTCTTAGAAGTGTGTATGTTTTTTGGAATACGTACTATAGAAACCTTCATATGAAGCAGATGAAACAAAGGTGCGATGATGCTTCTGTTATTACCTTCTCGACTACAAATATACTCCTGGACATAAAATTGCTACACCACGAAGATGACGTGCTACAGACGCGAAATTTAACCGAAAGGAAGAAGATGCTGTTATATGCAAATGATTAGCTTTACAGAGCTTTCACATAAGGTTGGTGCCGGTGGCGACACCTACAACGGGCTGACATGAGGAAAGTTTCCATTCGATTTCTCATATACAAACAGCAGTTGACCGGCGTTACATGGTGAAACGTTGTAGTGATGCCTCGTGTAAGGAGGAGAAATGCGTAGCATCACGTTTTCGACTTTTATAAAAGTCCGATTGAAGCCTATCGCAATTGCCGTTTATCCTGTCGCGACACTGCTGCTCGCGTTGGTCGTGATCCAATGGCTGTTAGCAGAATATGGATTCGGTGGGTTCAGGAGGGCAATACGGAACGCCGTGTTGGATCCCAACGGCCTCGTATCACTAGCAGTCGAGATGACAGGCATCTTATCCGCATGGCTGTAACGGATCGTGCAGCCACGTCTCGATCCCTAAGACAACAGATGGGGACGTCTGCAAGAACAGTTCGATGACGTTTGCAGCAGCATGAACTATCAGCTCTGAGATCATGGCTGAGGTTACCCTTGACGCTGCATCACAGACAGGAGCGCCTGCGATGGTGTACGCAACGACGAACCTGGGTGCACGAATGGCAAAACGACATTTTTTTCGGATGAATCCATATTCTGTTTACAGAACTATGATTGTCGCATCCGTGTCTGGCGACATCGCGGTGTACGCACATTGGAGGCGTGTACATCGTCGTAATGGCGTATCACCCGGTGTGACGGTATGGGGTGCCATTGGTTACACGTCTTGGTCACCTCTTGTTCACATCGACGGCACTTTGAACAGTGGCCGTTACATTTCACATGTGTTACGACCCGTGGCTCTACCCTTCATTCGATCCATGCGAAACCCTACATTTCAGCAAGATAATGCATGACCGCATGTTGCAGGTCCTGTACGGGCTTTTCTGGATACGGAAAATGTTCGACTGCTGCCCTGGCCAGCACCTTCTGCAGATCTCTCACCATTTGAAGACATCTGGTCAATGGTGGCCGAGCAACTGGCTCGTCACAATACGCCACTCACTACTCTTGATGAACTGTGGTATCGTGTTGAAGCTGCATGGGCATCTGTACCTGTACACGCCATCCAAGCTCTGTTTGACTCAATGCCTAGGAGTATCAAGGCCGTTATTACGGCGGGAGTGGTTGTTCTGGGTACTGATTTCTTAGGATCTATGCACCCAAACTGCGTGAAAATGTGAGCACATATCAGTTCTATTATAATATATTTGTCTAATGAATACCTGTTTATCATCTTCTTGGTGTAGTAATTTTAATGGCTAATGGTGTATTGACGGTTCTAAATCCGACAATATCGTGAAAGCGGCTTAACTATTTTCCTTTGTTAGACTATATTGAAATTTCAGCCCGAAATGCGACCAGTCACAATAAACTACAGCCGAGTGCAAATTGCCATTATTGTACCGTGCGGTAGCAGAGCCGACGCAAGGAACGTGCTAACCGTGCGGCCGCAAGGGGCGGCATACCAGCGAGACGGCACCAGGCAACAGCAGTGGCAGGTCTGTTGGACAAGGCGAAGGAGTAAAGCCGTGGGTAGTTTTGTGACTACTCATTTCTTTGTTTAGAGTCTAGAAATAGCTGTGTTTATGTTGAGTCGTGTCACGGCTTGCATGGTTTGTTTTCCCGCCCCTCTATCTTCCTTTCCGCAATAGAGGGCATCCTTGCTGTGCAACTGGGATAGAGGGCGTGCCCATCGGGACACGGGTCGCGTCTGCGGCTGTGAAAGGGTTCTCGGTGCCGGAAGGAGGAAGACCGATCCTGGCATGGAGTGGCAGCGCTGGGGCCGATGCGGGCGGTGGCAGTATGGGCGGACGGGATTTGTTGCTGTTTTAAATTTTGAGCGAGATGGCCTGTACTGGTCTGTCTAAAAATAACTGACCTATGGAACTGAAGTACTGTTGTGAAGTTCTCGCTGGTCAGCTTGCGGTGATTGAGATTCTGAGGCTTGGACTGGAATTTCAATTTGTGTGTGTTTTAATAATTATCCTCAGAGTATTTGTTAATAATTTACATGTATTACTTTTCTTGTTCAGCAGTGATTTATTTTACCAATATTTCGTATTGCCTATTTTTAGTATGGCCATAGTGTGGACCCCATATTGTCTTTAGCGGCGTGGACTGCTTGTCTTATTGTTCGTCGCTAAAACCTGTTGGATCACAGACATTGCTAAAGTTAAGTAAATTTCTCTGCTAATGGAAAAAAATATTGTATTGTGGATTTTCTTGTGTATTGGAAAGCCTATCATTACCAAATAACTAAGCGATGGTATTTTGTTTCAAAAAGGCACGATGTTATATCTGAGCCAACGATGGTTAGCGGTTTTGAACGTTTTTCCTTATTTTTTTTAATTTCTTAATTATTTTATTTTATTTTTTTTGGGGGGGGGGGGGGAAATTGGGTGGCAACCTAAACAAGTCGCCTGTTGTGTCTTGTATCGATGCATCGCATTTTAATTTGTGAATGTACACAGTGTACAGTTGTTTTCAGGTTTTGAAAAAATATTTACTGTTAATTGCTTTAGCCTTAAGAATTATTAGTAGAGCAATTGCCTCTTATTTGCTTGGTTTTCAAACTTTTGAATGTCCATTAAAATTTTACCTCAAACAAAATTATTAGAAAAGCGACCTAAAATCTTACGATTAATGCTTCAAAGTTTAAGGGCAACTGTTGCCAAGTATTTAAGACAGACTTGCTGGTATCGTCTCGTCATTTGGATTACAGTTGTTTGAGTTTAATGTTACGGTTAATTTTTTCCTTAGCCATTGTGAATCAAATGATTTTGGCCCTAATGGCAACTTGTTTGTGACTCTCTTGATTGGACTGAATTATATTATAATGTTAATAAATGTGTATGACAAGGAGACTATCACTCATTACAAATGGGCTACACCTTCCATAACTGCTCCCTCCCTACCAGTAGACAGACGATATGTGGTCGCAATGAAAACTATTTATGCATTTTTGCCTTTAATTTTAGAAGGACCATGCTAGCCAATATTCAATTCGCTACGAATGAGAGATGCAGAATTCATATTGGCAGTTGGCCGATGGAGTCAATGACGATGAGGCTCATTTGTATTGCTTTAACTAATCTTGCTAAAAGAGGCGCGTCAAAATTTGGTGTAACTCGCGGTTATGGGCTATAATTTACACTGATGCAGCAGTGAACAGTTTTTCATATCCAGTGCACTTAGATCTTCCAGACTGGAAAACTGAAATATCTGGAAGAAATTTCAAATGTCGGAATTTTTGGAATTATTGTCAGTAGAAATAAATTCCATAAACGAAACATTACAATTTACTTTTCAAATTAAATTCCTACAGAAAGATTAACACAAACGGCACATAATTAATTTGCATTTAATTTCTACGTTCGGACTCGTACCGTACTTGGTACAGTATTATACAGAGGTAATTTGGATCTCATAATAGTATTCAAAAAAGATTTAAAATTAAAACAATTTGTATCAAATTTCAACCTAATTATGAACTTAGCCATTATTAAAGCAAGACACAAAGGAATTTTCGACATTATCTACCACTGGACTTAAGGATAAATAAATCTGGAAAATTGAAGATTTGCGCTAGGTCACGCTTCGAACCCAAATTTCCTGCTTAGTATGCAGTCGCGCTGACCGCTACACCGTCTGCACACAGTAGTCACATCTGCACCGACTGTCCAGCACGTCTCCTGTTAACAAAATTTCAAACTCATCCACAGTCGTATGCGCTCGCCTATTATCAGTACTTACGACATTTCATCGAGTTCGAGCATGTTGCCCGACCGCACTGGCATACATATTTTCGAACGGTCCATGCTCAATTTAACATTTAAGAGTAGTGTTCCACGTAATGAAACACAATTTTCCGTTGTTACGATGTTCAAGTTCCAAGCAATACATACCGACAGTATTGTATTGTAATGGTATCATATAATCTTTCCTCACTACACGACGTTCACAGTACTTTACCAAATCTGAAACGCGTTTACAGGTAACTAAGAGGCATATGGTAGTTATGCACGACATAGCAAAGAGTGGGCTTCAGTAAGTGCTCAGGCTGTAGGGTGTACCTCCTCCTAAAGTATGGAAGCAACGAGCTTGCAGGATACTTTTTATCCACAGTGACAATGATAAAGAAGTGCTCACATTTCCGAGTGTGTGTACTAATTCTCCTGTGCGAATCCTAGAAATTTATAACGGAAATTCGCGAAAACCAAAATTATTTCAAACGTATTCACCCCATACCCACCCGAATGGTCACCAAAGTGTGGTGTAAGAATTTGTAATAAGTTGGTCAAGAACTTTTCGAGACTTTTGGGGGCAACTTTTCCCCTCTATATACAAGGGGGAGTTGGAAAATAAGTTTCTCCTGTCGACTGTGCGCAGAGTTGCGTATGAAAGGAAAAAAATTAGAAAGAGACATTAAAGACAAGATATATTATATTTTTATGCATAATTTCCAAGTACATTGAGACATTTGCGCCGGCCGCGGTGGCCGAGGAGACTGAGGCGCTCCAGTCACGGTCTGCACGGCCACTACGGTCGGGGGTTCGAATCCCCCATCGGGCATGGATATTTGTGCCGTCCTTAGTATAAGATAAGTAGTTTGTAAGTTTAGGGACTGATGACCCCGTAGTTAAGTCCCATAAGCTTAACAAACATTTGAACATTTTTGAATATTTGCCAAACCCCTTTTTAAGATTCAAAAATTCGTCCAGGAAAAAATCATGGCGTTGCATACAGACGATGTGTTGAACGGCTATGGGCGAAAGACGACACAGCAAGTGAACGCGCACGTGCAAGACACCTTTGGGTAGAGAACGCCATGGATATGGCAATGACTTTCTGTTTCGGATTGTGACGGGGAATGAAACGTGGGTCCACCATTACACGCCCGAATCAAAGGCCGTATCCATGGAATGGAAACATCCGTCAACACCTGTCCGAAAGAAGTTCAAAAGCTCTCCGTCTGCAGTTTAAGTGCTAATCATCGTATTCTCAAAAATGTTCAAATGTTTGTACAACTTATGGGACTTAACTACGGGGTCATCAGTCCCTAAGTTTACAAACTACTTATGAACTAGCTAAGACTAAAGACGGCACAAATATCCATGCCCGAGGGGGGATTCGAACCCCCGACTGTAGTGGCCGTGCTGACCGTGACTGGAGCGCTTCAGTCACCTCGGCCACCGCGGCCGGCCATCGTCTTCTGGGATGCATGCTTCTTCCGTATGCAAAGCCGTGATTTTTTTCCTGGAAGTCTTCTTGAAGCTTATGACACAGTATTACAAATGTCTCAATGTACATTGAAATTATATAGAAAAATAAAGATATGTCTTATCGTTAATGTCTCTTTTTTTCCTGTCATACGCAACTCTGACTGCAGTGGACAGGGGAAACGTATTTTCCAACTCCCCCTCCTATTATGTCTACATGTCTCTTATATAACTGTCAAATGAATTTTAAGGAAAGCATGTGACAGCAGAACTCTTACAGACAAAAACTGATTTTAATATTACGCAAGGTTTCCTTTCTTTGTTTAATGAGGGGGGGGGGCGCAATTTTGCAACTCGCACGGGGCGGCAGTAGAGTGTGTTGATCTCAACGAGCTGAACAAACGATGCTTCGAAGTTAAGTGGTCTGAAAATTAATCGCATAAAATGAAATCCATCTTTCTTGAAACATTGTTTTGTGGACAGTAGCGCCAACGTTATTTATGAAACGGACAGGCGTTTGAATTTTGTACTTCTCAGAAAAGTGTAAAAGATTAATTTAGATGATGCAATAGAATAGTTGAAGGTATGAATATATATTAGCTTTTTTCGAACTGAATGTGGGATTAGTACAAACGTTGCACCAAAATAATTATTCTCACCGATTTCAGCTTTTCCTTCTTTGCTGAGAACTAGTTTTCCATATGTGTTCTTGATATTCGTAGAGCTGTTTTTCTCTTTTTTTAATTTTCCTGTAGGCTATATCTACTTTTTCCCTAGTTATACATTCTTCTACAGTCATGCATTGGGCTTTTAACCACTGCTTAGCCATTTTGCACTTCCTGTCAATCTCATTTCTTAGTCGTCTGTACTCCATTTTGCCTACTTCATTTACTGCATTTTTATATTTTCTCATTTCATCAATTAAATTTAGTATTTCCTGTGATATCGATGTTTTTTTTTTGTAGATCTACCTTCCTACTTATTTGGTCCTCTGATTTCACTATTTCGTCTCTCAAAGCCACCCCTTCCTCTTCTACTGTTTTATTTTCCCCAGTTCCTTTCAATTGTTGCCTACAGTTCCCTCTGAAATTTTCAACAACTCTTTATTTTCCTACTTTTCATTTTTAGTCTGCGGTTCATGACCATTAAGATACGGCCATAGTCAATATCTGCCCCAGGATAGGTCTTAGAGTTTAAAAACTGGTTCCTAAATCTTTGTCTCACCATTACAAAATATATCTGCTATATTCCGGTGTCTCCTGGCCTCTTCCACTTACACAACATTCTTTCATGATTCGTAAACCAAGTGTTTGTTATTATTAAATTGTGTTCCTTGCAGACAATGCTTTAAAGGGTCGTCCGCCAACAAGTAGCGTAGGACACAGGTGCCAGAGCTCCAGCTCTGTGTTCCGTTTACTAGGGAATGTTTACGGGCTCTGTGTGATATCAAACAGGAGCCGTGACACGGAGACTATTTCGTGCTTTCAACGGCCATCTGAGCGAGTTTGAAAGGGGCCAGATTGTGGCCTCTGCGTGGCAGAGAATTGCCACACAAGTGGACGTGCTCCGTCAGTTGTGCAACGATGCTGGTTGCAGTGGTCACGTGAACATTCTCAAACCTGTATACGACATAGTGGACGTCCACGCACCAAAGACGTCCGCCAAGATCGGCGTACTGTAAGGGCAGCAGTGGGTTACAGCTTTCACAGCACTTTTCAGAGGGTGTGCAGCCCATAAGTGTCAACACAAACTATTGTAAACCGATTACTGGCAGTGGGACTACGAACAAGTACGCTTCTAACTCGTCTTCAACTCACACCAAAGCATCTATGTGCACGACTGGAATGGTTTCGTCAGGGTAATTTCGAAGATGGAATGGCGGGCCAGAGTATGCAGCTATGAAAGCAGATTCTGCTTGCACGAAAATGATGGTAGTTTGCGCATAAGACCTGGTGATCGATGTCTCGTAGAATTCATTCGTCATATACACACTGACTCCATCCCAGGAGGGCGATAAGGTACCCGTTCACTTGTGTTGTTTGTAGAGGAAAGGCTGACCAGCGTTCGGTAAGTGCAAGATGTTGTACGACTCGTTCCTTTGCTAGTCTTGCAACCAAATGTTCAAATGTTTGTATAGCTTATGGGACTAACCTTGCAAACTACTTATGAACTAGCTAAAATTAAGAACGGCACAAATATCCATGCCCCAGCGGGGATTCGAACTCCCGACCGTAGTGACCGTGCAGACCGTGACTGACGCGCCGCAGTCCCCTCGGCCACTGCGACCGGCAGTCTTGCAAAAGGCAGGTGATGTGCAGTTCCAACAGGATAATGTTCATCCCACTTATTCCGTGTGAAATTCAGCATATTGCGTAAGGCATGCAGCAACTGCCCAGCCATCACGATCAACGATGTGTGACTCGTCAGAGTCGCAGACCGACGTGAACTAGTCGAACAAGCATGCAATAATGTATCCCGAGACATAGCCATCTGATCGAGAATATTCCAGAATCACCTCCTGTATTTCCAACCAACGACGCTACATAACGTAGTAATATGGATTTTTCTGTATGGATCGACACCTGTTACCTCAGTGCCGTCTGATCTGTAAATGTAGTAATTTCTTGTACTCCATATCAGGTTTCATAAATAAATTTTGAGTGATCTGGGAAACTCTAAGAGGCTGCATTAATTTGTATTTCTGACAGTGTGTATTTTGCGCTGTTGTATTTCTTGGCAGTGTTGGTTGAAAAAGTAATGCTACAGTGACATCACTGAATTAAGTATAATTATACGTCTTAGGGTATTGACATTACACTTTAAGTGTAATGCAACTTTTCGCATGGGAATGACAAAGCCTTTGGTTTTTTTAATGACCAAGTGTATTCGAAGCATGGTTTTGCACGGTTGCAAACATTAGACAACACAGGTGTCACTTTTAAGCAGGAAATATGATACTTCTTGCATCTCCCTTTAATTAATGGATTCGGCTTATTATTATCTGCTAATTATAGCGTAACTCAATTACACTAATAAATTTTAATGTTCAGCAATACTGCAAAAGCTTGTTTCACACCTGAGCTGCTACAATCATCACCTACTTATAACGTTTTATACCACCGCACTATACACCACACTGCACATCTGGGTCATGCTTGTATGGCGATTGGGTTGGGGTCAGATCGGCTTTTAATAAATTACTTAATTTACTATAACCTGCAAAAAATGTATAGAACGTATTACAGTTGTTATCAGCAGACTAGGCGTTAATGGGAGATGTTTGCGAGTTTCGACTATCGAACCTGGGGAGAAGAATCTGAAACATGTGTTTCTAAAAAACATCAGTAACTGCTGTTAATTTGAAAATTTGCAACTGAATAATGTTTGTAACTGGTTCTGAAAACTGATTCATATAGGACAAACGTAGTCGGCGTTCAGAATTTATCTGCGCCTGAAGATAATTTGCCCCACGATAAATAAAAATTGTAACAAAAAACTGCATACAGCTGCGAAAATGAAATGGACTGTAAATGAAACAGGCAAAAGTCCAAACAGGAAGATGCCTTACAAGTTAGTGGTGTCGTTGCATTTACCGATAAAGTCAGTGTTCCTAAAATTTACAAAAGAAGAAAACTTCTAAATCGACACTCAAAAGCAACGTACTATCAGAGTACATTTCGCTATCAATATATTTACAGTTAATGTCATTTTTCATTCTAATTTAAAATTGTTCATATAGTCTTTCTTCTGTTATAAAAAATGTAACTCGTAATAGTCTTTAATTATCCTTTTCTTAGAAATTTCTTTTGGGGAGATACACGTGACACTACATTGGCCTCACGAGGGTTGGAGATCACTTGTAGTACGAAAGTATTGTTTGAATGGAATTAAGTTTCTTTCTCTCTTTTAAAATTTATATTGTACAAAAAATCATTGATACGTAAACATCAAATAAATTGAGTCCAGAGTAGAATTAAACATTTTGGACATAAAAAACACATTTTTAAATAAACAGCATTCACTCAGTACGGAGGAGTTTTTGATAGATATTTTGAATCAGTGTCCATTATTCACAACAATTACATCTGTTTTGAAATATAGTCCTCATTTCTATGAGTTCGTATTTTTTTAAATAGTTATTTCGTCATTTTTCAGTATCAAATAAATGTCACAAACGCACACATACACACACACACACACACACACACACACACACACACACACACACACACACACACACATATATATATATATATATATATATATATATATATATATATATATATATATCTCTACGATTTTATTTGAAAACCAAATTTACCACAATAAATAAAAAAAAATAATTTATTTCATAAAGGTAAAGCAGTCAACAATCCGAAGATTAGTTTGAACACCACAGTGCTTTACTAGGCATGGTCCTGTTTGGAGGTGGTATGCCGTTGCCTTCCTCCGACCTTCGAACTGACTTACCCAGCCAGTTATAGGGGGACCTACAGTTTAACGTGGGTTCCGAACCACGGTGCTACTCGGTATTTTTCACATGAGCAATACTGCCAGAGGTGAAAGAAGTGGAAAGTGACAGATAAAAATCCTAGGATCTCTCGGGGATCGAACCCGCGACCTTTGGATTTGTAGTCTGGCACTCTACCACTGTGCAACCGAGGCGCAACATACTTATTGGTAATTATATATATATATATATATATATATATAATTACCAATAAGTATGAAATAAATTAATTTTTTTTTATTTATTGTGGTACATTTGGTTTTCAAATCTCTACGATTTTATTTGAAAACCAAATTTACCACAGTAAATAAAAAAAATTAATTTATTTCATACTTATTGGTAATTATATATATATATATATATATATATATATATATATATAATTTTTTTTTATTTATTGTGGTAAATTTGGTTTTCAAATAAAATCGTAGAGATATTATGTTTGTGGCATTATGGATTCCATTCATTAGCTGAACTTTTTGTAATCGCTTTCACTTAAATCTGCATTGTATTTACGTCGACCAGCTGTTGCGTCGGCATTAATCAGCTGTCCAGCGACGGTACAGTTTGACAGGTAGCCCAGCCTGTCACGTTCGTCGGTCGCAAGTAGACACGCCCAGAGGCCGTGCCCTGTTCTGCAGTGGCCTGCTTGGCCAGTGAGACACATGACTGACGACGTGAAGGCTACGGTGCCCTCGTCCTTTCTGCCAACCTCTAGTGACATACAATTTCTAGACATGAAAATAATATTTACAGCATCGGTTTTTCTATTATTTTTATGAAGCGTATCGCTGTGGCTCAGGGGTTTGTTTGTATGTACGTTATGAGTTTGATACTGCTGTCTGTATTGTATTTCACTTTGTCGTAAGCTCACATGTTTTGTTTTGAAATTTGTTATTTCAAAGTTGGCGGTGCGCTAGCGACAGTCCGTGTTTCGCTCCCTTCTGATTGTTTCCAAGTAGTACGCCAGTGACTTTTGTAGTTGAAATTTGTCACACGTACAATAATGGAAGTGTCCAGTGTCACAAGAACAAAACTTTTAATGAAATTATTAAATAAATGTATTTTGTGAAAGTGGTTTCTGAAGTGTTAACAGATAATATCGACCTGTTCTCAATAGAAGTTTTGTGTGTTCTACAATTTCATCAGTATTTTTTTTTTTTATCTTATAAGGTTGAATGTTACAAATATGCCTGCTTTTACGTTGTCTTTCACACTATTGTCTTGAACACACGGATTGTCAATGCCGTCTATACTCGTATTAACAATTTGTGGTTGTGGGTTGCAGAGTTTCTTGTCGAACGATTTGGTTAAACTTTTTGTTCGCCCTTATTACATCACAGTTCAATAACGTACTAATATTTACTCTGTAATTGCATTTGCTATTGGTCTAGTGAGTTTTAACATGATGATAATTTTTGAAAGTTAATAGAAAACGTTTATGAGGCTTTACTATGTCGTGCTTGAAAATTTTACCTTGAATGCATAAGTTAATATTTTTCTTTCGTGATTTTTAATTTTGTTAATGTATATGAATGTAGGTTATTTACCATTTTATGCATTTCATCCAGCGATTTAGTACAGTTCTGGAGAGAAGGAAGCTTGGAGTTTAACGTCAAAAAATGTTCAAATGTTTGTTAAGCTTAAGGGACTTAACTACGGGGTCATCAGTCCCTAAACTTACAAACTACTTATGAACTACTTATAACTAAGGACGGCACAAATATCCATGCCCGAGGGGGGATTCGAACCCCCGACCGTAGTGGCCGTGCAGACCGTGACTGAAGTGCCTCAGTCTCCTCGGCCACCGCGGCCGGCAGTTTTAACGTTCCGTCGACAGCATGGTCATTAGAGACGGAGCTTATGATCGGAAGGTTTGGGTAAGGATGTGGAAGGAAATCGGCCGTGCCCTTTCAAAGGAACCATCCCGACATTTGCCTGGAGTGATTTAGGGAAATCACGGAAAACCTAAATCAGGATGGCCGGAGGTGGATTTGAACCACCATCCTTTCGAAAGCGAGTCCAGTGTGTTACCACTGCGCCACCTCACTCGGTCAGTTCTGGTAAGAAAGGAATTGCACAATGCAGAAATAGTATAGTTCAGGTAGTACACACAAAAATAAAGTTGAAAAAATGTATCAATCATGCAGTAAAATGTAATAAACAAAATTGAAAGCGAAGGAATGGAACGCTTGGTCCGTATTCTTACATCGTGGTCAAACCACTTTAGTGAATATCGGACCAGTTCTTGAAATACGTGTGCAAATCAAAGTTGTGTGTTTCAATGCACACTAACACAAATGGTCTGTAGACATGCTTTCGTAAAGAGCATATTTATTAGCTTATGGTAAATCTATGTCACTTAAGACTTTATTAAACAGAAAATTATTCATGTGGTAGAGATTAAAATTATAATTTTATTGGACTTCTATCCAAAATATAATGTGTAACTTAAATGGTAAGATTTTTATTTCTGTCGATAAAGTCTTGTGGATTCCTTACACTTCACCGATCATTGCCCTAACATCTCACTACTATATTTTCCATTTATAGTGGCTTCTTCAGTTAACCCTTTCTGACCCTCTGGCTACAATTGTGTACATAACTTTTGCAGTGTCTAAGATAGCTAGATCAGAAACATTATTTTTCAATTGAAACAACATGTATATGACTATGAGTGTTCAACCTTTTCATCGTGCAAACTTACTGTCAACTGCGGAAGATCACTATAAAAATAACAAGTAATCAGTGTTGCAGTGAGCACCAGCTCGTGAACTCCAAAGAACACGCAGGTTGTGGAATACTTGTATTCCACTGTATAACTGGCAAGTAGTAGTAATTATTTTGTATGGCAACTATTGAATGATCACTTTATTTAGTACAAAAGTTAGTTCTACAAAATTTATGATTTTAGTCCATAAAAATAAGCCTTGCTTTTCAGCATATGCAATTTTGTAATATGTAAATGGATGCATACAACAGCGTAAATCTTGCATCTAAAATCATTAAAAACCTAAATTAAGAGGAATACAGCAAAAAGAATAATTTCCTTCCTCTAGAAAAAAATCAGGTCTGAAAGGGTTAAACTACACAATGCCTATTATCATAATGAAATTGTAGTTCTCAGTGCCTTTCACACTTTCGTAGATTTCTGACCATTTACAAATGTCCTCCTTGTCAACTGTTTGACTCCAAATTCTTACTACGACATCACTGTTTATTGCAGCATGTATTACCATATTTGTGAATATCTCACTAATAGTAAAAATTTCTTCTCTATAGGCTTTCATTACTTAATCATCAGACATAAACTTAGTTCTAGACTACAATATACATATCACTGAAGAGTGTCATGATATACAACCACTGTGTAACCATCATCTGATCATATATATGTTATAATCTGGTCATCTTATTAAAAATTGGGTATAAAATAACAAGTGCAACATTGCACTTAGTCACTATATAAAAAAATACATGATATTTGTATAAAAGTAAGAAAGACATTTACCTCAATTCACTGAATATTCTTTTTCAAATCCCTTTGGTAAAACAAATCCTGAATCTTACCTGATTATGGATAAGCTAAAAGAAAACATATTTCATGACGTATTTTGATTACATTTTATGGACTTGTATACACTGTCATTTCTTGTTCATTCGTTTACTAAAAGATAGTTTTAGGTCAGTTCTAAGTAATACGTGTTCACCTAATCTGTAATCCTTTACCTTATCCACTGTGTTGTCAGAACTGGTGTTAGGTTTCTCAGCACATTTGATGAGCGACATGAGAGCCTGTCTGTCTTCAGAAAATGTGTTCTCTGATGGGATTCGTCGTAATGGTTTTCTCCGTTTCACACCTGTCTTTCTTTTACTAATTGCTTTGGTGTGCAACCAGTCAAAAGATTTCCTGAAATGGCGTATCAAGTTCTACTCATCTGGTTTGTCTTTGAGGGATGTGTGCTCGAATGTATTAAATTCCTTGAAAACTTTCTGTGGGGTTATTTTCCAGGAGAAACGGCTGATTAAAATCTGTTTCATGTTGTCTATACGTGGAAATGTTCTCCATGCACCTCCACTGAAATTAGCTTCATTGTCGGACAGCTATTGGTTTCCTGGATGTCGGAAAGTATTCCTTTGACACTCGTTTTGTTGTGGGTGTTATGGGTGTGTTCCGTGAAAAGATCTTGTACTGCTTTCAGATATTTGACACTTGCCTAAGACTGCAGATAAGGACTGGCTACGTCTGTTGCTATGATTTGTTTAGGCTTCGTTCTTTTAATTACATGTAGTGGTATTTTTGTGGATAGAGTCCTAGGTTTCGCTTTCTGACAGGTGAGGCATTTTCGTTTGTCTGATGTACTTGGCGCCTAAGGTTAGGTACGTAACAATAACTTTCTGTCTTTTGTGTACACTCTTAACTACGAAGTAACCTCATGATATGAGCGTGTGCTTAATTAATGTTTCTGTATGTGTATCTGAAATGCAAATCTGCCTGTTATGTGTAGTTGTGTGTTTTCTGCGCAATAAAATGTTCTGAACGGCTTTGTAGTTTTGCAGAAGATTCTGATGTAGGTTGTTGTTGTTGGTTCTTGAGGGGACTAAACAGCTAGGGCATCAGTCCCTCTGATGTAGGTTTTCTGTTAGTGTGTCTATTACTTGTTTCTTGTTTATATCACTGTTTTGTTGCTGTATCATGTTCCTAGCATATGAATATTTCCTTTGTGCCTCTTGCTTCATAAGCAAAACAGGGTAATTAGTAACCAACTGGTTGGCTCAGGATATTCCGGTCGACCTTACGGTAAAGCGTCAGTGCGTTGGCAACAATATTTTTGCCTCCTTCAGTGTACAGTATTTCAAAATCATTTTCGTGAAAAATTAAGTGCCAATGAGACAATCTCGGATGGATGTGCTTACAAGTTAGGAGAAAACGTAGAGCTATTTAGACGCAAAGTACCATGCCATGTCTACCGAAAACGTGATAATGAAACGTTTTAAAGGCCCAAACAAGAACTGGTGCATACACTTCTTTGGTAAAATATTACCTGCCGCGTTCTGTTAATACGCGGCTTGCAAAACTGATGGTTTGACCTTTATTTCGTCATCAACCTGTTCTCTTTGGAAAAGATAAGTCCCTAGACGATTTTTAGATGCATTTGATGCAGTACAATAATATTTGGCTAGTGTTCATCAGAGACCAGGGCATAGTCGGGAGTGCACCAAGAAAGTTTGATGGGACCGCTGTTATTTGCTATCTATGTAAATGGTTTGACGGACAGAGTAAGTTGATCTGCGACTGTTTGTTGTTGATGTTGTGGTGTACATGAATATGTCGTCATTGAATGACTGTAGTAAAATGCAGGATGACTTGGACCAAATTTCTAGGTGGTGTGAGGAATGATAACTAGCGCTGAATGTAGAAAAATGTAAGGTGATGAAGATGAGTAGGAGAAACAGTTCAGTATTGTTTGAATACATAATTAGAGAATACTTAGAGAGAATCGCGTCAGTTAAATACCTAGGCATAACGCTAAACAGCAATATGAAATGAAACAATCATATAAGGACAGTCGTGGGGAAGGCAATTTCTCGACTTCGCTTTATTGGGAGAATTTTGTGCTGATGTGATTCGTCCATACAGGAGAACGCAAATAAAACGGTTGCAGGACCCCGTCTTTAATATTTATCTTTCGGATCACCACCAGATCGGTTTAAAAGAAGACATAAAGGCAATTCAGAGGCGAGCGGCTAGGTTTGTTACTGGTAGGTTTAACCAATGCGCCAGGAGTGCTAGTCTTGCATGGTTCGCAGGAGAGCTTCGGTGAAGTTTGGAAAGTAGGGGCGAGGTACTGGCGGAAGTAAAGTTGTGAGGCGGCATCGTGAGTCGTGTCGGGATAGCACAGTCGGTAGTGCGCTTGCCCGCGAAAGGCAAAGGTCCCAGGATCGAGTCCCGGTTCCGGCACACAATTTTAATCTGCCAGGAAGTTTCAAGGTTCATGAAGTCAGTGGCTTGTTCATTGGAAATCACATTTTTGATCAGACGTAAGTTTTTCTCTACGATGTCTAAGCCGGCCGCAGTGGCCGAGCGGTCTGCGGCGCGCCATCAGTCTGCACGGCCGCTACGGTCGCGGGTTCGAATCTCCCCCACCTCCCCTCCTCTGGCATGGATGTTTGTGTCGTCCTTAGTATAAGGTAGTTGGTAAGTAGTTTGTAAGTTTAGGGGTTGATGACCCCGCAGTTAAGTCCCTTAGGCTTAACAAACATTTGAACATTTGAAAGATGTCTAAAGTTGTTTGTACAAGTACATTAGCGTAAAGGTTTTTAATGTAATTGAGGAAGTCGTACCGACGGGTCCTTTTTTTTTATGTTCACTTGTAATTTCTACATGTTTCTATGTTAACTACTCTTCTAATTTCTGGTACATTCTGTCTGTGTATAAATAGCAGAGCACTCCGCAAATTGAAATGAAAAATATAATGTTAAAGAGGAGGCACGAACACCCAAAAGAATTTCACAGCGGCGGTGGAGTGACGGA
Source organism: Locusta migratoria (assembly GCA_026315105.1). Taxonomy (NCBI): domain Eukaryota; kingdom Metazoa; phylum Arthropoda; class Insecta; order Orthoptera; family Acrididae; genus Locusta; species Locusta migratoria. The sequence continues at coordinate 462,826,099 of CM048745.1, read as the reverse complement.
GTGCTGCAAGGCGCCTTTTTGCGGAGCGCGAGGTTGTTCGCCGTCGGAGGTTCAAGTCTTCCCTCGGGCATGTTGTCCTTAGGTTATTTCAAGTTGAAGTATTTTGTAATCCTAGGGACTGATGACCGAAGAAGTTAAGTCACATTATATTTACAAACATTTGAATATTTTGAAATTATACAAAGTATACAGTATACAGAAGTCTTAGCTGCGCTGATGTCAAGTCTGTCGGGGGCACGGTCTAATCTGAGTGACCGTGCTGAACCATTTTGCTTCCATATCAATTTTAAGATAAAGTGTAAATGTTATTTCTGCATAACGGCGTTATCAAGAATAGACTTGTCGCAATTGGGATTCTGAACTATATTTTGAGGAGAATACCTACTTGTAAAAACTTAGTACTTTTAACTATTCTGCTTTACACTTCCTTTAGAAATACTAATAATTACTAGAACTGCGAGTAAAAACAACATAGCTCCAGTAATAACAGGTACGAGATATTCGTATATGGTGGCTCACAAGTACAGCTTAAGAAGTGCTTGGCTTGACGTATTGAAAGTTTACGCCAATAAATATGCCATATTCTACGGACATCTGTTAAGGCTTGCGAACTCTCAAGAAGGCTTAGTGCTGGAAATGTGAGGAAACTAGTGATTTGTGCTACAAAGTAAATTTACCAATATTGTAACTGAATTACGTAAGTTTAGGTTTCGGTTTCGGCCGAAACTAGGAGCCGAATTTTAGTTACTGTATGGTACTGTATGGTACAGAAACCACATAAAATCGAAATTCTTGAGTAAAATATTTGCCTAGGTTGCAAATATCTGTTTTTTATTTAGATACGACGCGTTTCGACGGTTAGGGCACCTTCAGCTATCTTGCCTGATGTGCCTGTAGCATAGACCAGATCTTGAACTTAATAATATGGCCAGCCTCGCCACTGGTACACATTTGAATGCTGCCGCAGACAGTACCAGAAGCAGTACTGGGGCTTGCCATGTAATTAAGTTCAAGACCTTCTCTATGCTACAGGTACACCAGACAACATATCTGAAGACGCCCTAACCGGGCGAAACGAGTGATAACAAAATTGAGATGTTTCCAAACAATGTAGTCTTCTATTCAAGAATTTCAAATCATGTTTGGGTCGACTTTACTTCTGATGAAGACTCCCTTAAATGGTGTTGAAATTTGGATGAAGAGTATTTGATACAAGGAAACTTGTTGGGGTGCTTTTTTTCAGTTTTACTTAAAAATAGCACTCATCACTTCAGTGTTTGTGCGAGACCACGCATCGCACAAGTATTGCAATACCCATAATTTTGCTGCTACCGAATGAACGAAAACGACCACACGAGACGGTATTAGGTATAGGAATAACACTAAAGACGCTGCAGAAGACCCCTTTATCTCTGGACAGTCAGTAGATATCTTCGGTCTAGTGAATCAATTGAAATCACTTAACAAGAAGTCTTCAAGTCCGTACTGTGTACCCGTTAGATTTCTATCTGATTATGCTGATGCGATAGATCCTTACTTAACAGTCATATGCAACCGCTCGCTCAACGAAGGCTCTGTACCAAAATATTGCAAAGTTGCACAGTCACGCCTATATTCAAGAAAGGCAGTAGGCGTGACCCACTAAACTACAGACCTATTTCATTGAGGGTTTTGCAACATATCCTGTATTGAAATATTATGAATCACCCCGAACAGAATGATCTACTGACCAAAGGGCAACACGGATTTAGAAAATATCTTTCATGTGAAACACAACTAGCTCTTTACTCACACGAAGTGATGAGTGATATGAAGGGTTCTCAAATTGATTCCGTATTTCTAGATTTCCAGAAGTCTTTTGACACCGTACCTCACGAAGAGCATTTAATCAAATTAAGTGGTTATGGAATATCGCCCCAGATTTGAATCAGGATAGGGGATTTCCTGTCAAAGAAGTCACTGTTTGTAGTAATTGATGGTAATGCATCGCCTGAAACAGAGGTGATATATAGTGGTTTGGTCCTGTATTATTCGTTATTTACACAAACGATCTGGGAGAAAATCTGAACAATTCTCGTAGGTTGTTTGCCAATGATGCCGTCATTTGTAAGTCATCTGAAGATCAAAGTCAACTGCAGAACGATCTAAATAAGATATCAGTATGGTGTAATAATTGGCAATTGGCTCTAAATAATGAGAAGTGCGTAGTTGTCCACATGAGTACGAAAAGAAATGCGTTAAACTTTGTTTACAAGATAAATCAATCAAATGTGAAGCCGTAAACTCCACCATATACCTAGGAATTATTATTTAATCAGACGTAAACTAGAAACGACAATAATGTCGTAGGAAAGACGAACCAGAGACTGCGTTTTATTGGCAGAACACACAAAAAATGCAACAGAACTGCAAAAGAAGCTGCTTACGCTACTCTTGTCCGTCCTTTTTTTGGAGTATTGCTGCCCAGTGTGAGATCCTTATCAGGTGGGTTTGACGGAAGTCATCGAAAAAGTCCGAAGAAACGCAGCCCGTTTTGTATTGTCACGATACAGGGCAGACAGCGTGACGGAAATGATATAGGATCTGAGACAGGAATCATTACAATAACGGCAATTATCGTTGCGGTGTGGCCTACTTACGAAACCCCAATCGCCAACATTCTCCTCCGAACGAAAAATATATATTATTGACTCCAACTTAAATAAGTAGAAATGATGATCAGAATACAATGCGAGAAATCAGTGCTCGAACTGAGAGATTCAGGTGTTTCTTCCTCACGCGCGCTATTCGAGAATGGAATGGCAGATGAATAGTATAAAGGTGTTGCCATGAACCCCCGTGCCAGGCACTTAAATGTGATTTGCAGAGTATCCGACGTAAAAGTAGACCCCAGACGAGAGAGGGGATGGTATATAAGAGCGTTAACAGAGTGCAGCTGGTGGTGGCGACGGCGATCTGACAAGCGGGGAGTGGTGATCGCGTTCCGGGCGCGCAGCCGCTAGAACGCCCGCGGTGTGTGGCGTGACAGACGGCGATGTGCTGCGGCATGCGGCGCGGGACTGGCGGACACCGCCACTGCATTAGACGCCTCGCGTCCCGTGACGCATGCGCAGTAGGCCGCAGCTGCCAGCCCGACAGACGAGCACGCACACCCGTCATTACATCGACGCCGAGAGCACATTAGAGCTGGGTTTAAATACGACTAGTGGCGACGCTAGGCGTTGGCGACCGCCGACGGCCTCGCGCCTGTGGGGGCCTCGCAAACATAGTTAAAATTTTATTTTTTATTTTTATTTTTTATATTTCATGTTTAACGGCGCTCTTCAACTGCTAGGTTATGTAGTGACGACCTCCATCTAACTTACACTAGCTTAACCAAAAGAGGAACACAAATCCGTACCCAAGGGTGGGATTCGACCTCTGACGAGAGCGATCTCGCTCACCGTGGTATGACGTCTTAGTGGGCTCGACCATTCCCGGCCGGCTTCTATTTAGTTGTGCGTATTTATTTCCGTATGAGTGCATCAGTGACGCAATTTTTAGTTAAATACTTGCAAACCAACGTCTTCAGTACATTTTAGAAGAAGTATATCCAAAAGTTTATATAACAATCAGAATCATGTTCACAGATTCAGTCAGGACAGCTTCGGCCCAGAGAAGCTTCTCAAAGCTAAAATTGATTAAGACTGACTTGAGAAGCACAGTGAGTCAGGAAAGACTATCTGCGTTGTCAGTACTACCAATTGAAACCGAAATAGCGGCTAGTATTAATTTAATGTGATCTTTAAAAAAAAGTCGGTGAGGCGAAAAGCTGAAAAGTTTCTGTACTTTATTTTGTGTTTGTTTATTGTAATTTTTGTCATTGCAATAATACTTGTATATTACACTTATAATGATCATGGATGTATAATTCAGCTCATTTTATTTAACATTTTCTTCCTTACTGAAAAAAAAAAAAATAATGAAAGGGGCCTCGCAAAGACGAGTTCGCCGACGCCCAGTTTTCGTCTAGCGCCGCCCCTGAATACGGCTCGAACTCTTCATACAATTTACGTCACAGTTCGGGTAATCTCGGAATGTGTTCGAACTAGAGCTCCTAAATACCCAGGCTGAATCGTCCGCCATGTTTTCCCCAACATGGTTGGAATTGCGCTGCACCAACTGCATAGAGGCGCACGTCCTGCCATCTCTCTCAAACGATTTCACGAAAACTAATTGCTAGAAAAATAATTTTTTTTTTCGCTACTTAAATCTTTATATGTCAGCATTGCGACGAACTCGGCATATTTTCGTTCTCTGGGGCCCGCAGTGTGGAGTATGTCTTTGATTGACATGTTCAAAACCACAATAATTATAAATTATTTTAACACTGCTTTAAACTTCATTAACTCACTATAAGCTTATTTCGGCCTTAGGCCATCATCAGGTGTTATTATTTATAATATTGTTGTTGTTTATTTGCCGCCCAATTGATTATAGAAGCTGATGTAATGCTTACCTGAATATGTGCAGCAGCACTGGTTATATGATTAGATTGTTTATACTTTTCCATAGTGGCAGTGTGTGGTGGCAGCATCCAACGATATTACAGACTGCCACTATGGAAAACTGATAAACAATCTAATCATATAACTAGTGCTGCTGCACATATACAGGTAAGCATTACATCAGCTTCTATAATCAATTGTGCGGTAAATAAACAACAACAATATTATAAGTAATAACACCTGATGATGGCCTAAGGCCGAAATAAGCTTATAGTGAGTTTCTTTGGAATTCGTCATAAACCGATAGCAAATGATTATCTGACTCAAACCTTTCAAATTAAATACGAAGTAAACACTAATTTCACCAATTCTACACCTTCACCACAGAGCTACTTACATGCTCTGCAGTTAACGTTCAGACGTTCAGGCCGAACATGGTCGATCCCCTGCTCAACCGTCTTTCTCCTTTGCCTTGTAGCCGCGCTCTCATTGGCCAACGCCAACACGGTCCTCGTACCAATCCCTTACCTGCGACTCAAAGGAATCTCTCTGCAGATCCTCGCAAAAACATGAAGTTGGCAAACCTTCCCAAGATGCATGCGCTATCTCTGAGCAGCCGATACAAACGCACTCATGTCACCACGAATCTCTCCACACGCACACACACACACACACACACACACACACACACACAATGACAGGGAAAAGGGCGCTGTGGAGCGTGGCTTCCTTTTTTTTTTTTTTTTCTTTTTTTTTTTTTTTTTTCCTTGTTATTTCACAAGCAGCTGGCAACAAGCTTACCAGTTTCTACATAACTGGCGTAACAAACTTCAAGATCGAAAATCTGATTACAAACAGCACTGCAATTAAATGTTATTATCAACCATATTGATTGTTAACTGTTAAAAAGCAGGAAATGGTACAAACAGTACCGTTTCGAAGTATATAGGAGTAAAAGATAACAATCGCGATATATTGTTGTAGAAGCTCGATCTTGGGACGTGTATTGGTACTGTCTACGGAGCAGCTCGTGTACTGTTTATTGGCATGGTCACAACTGCATTTTAATTTAAAATGACTTGTTTCCTTTATTTCTAAATCTTTCCTTATTTCATCACGTTTAATGTTGTTTTTCAAGGCTATTAAAAGGTGGTGACCTTTTTATCTGTTACAAGATTAGGGAATGTAATACTCATTTGCAATCTCTCTCTTATTCTTTAAGCCGCGGTGGAGTAGCCGAGCGGTCTAAAGCGTCTCGCTGCGGAGCGCGCGGTTGCTCGCCGTGGAGGTTCGAGTCCTCCGTGGGGCATGGGTGTGTGTGTTTGTCCTTAGGTTAGTTTACCTGCGTTTAAGTAGTTTGTAAGCTACGGACTGATGACCACGCAGTTTGGTCCGATAGATTTACAAACATTTGAACATCTTATTCATTAAACGATATTTCCACTTGTGAAGGATTCAGACTCATGGAACAAATTTTGGAAAATAATATTTTTTACCTTTGAGTGTCAATTTTGCAGTAATTTGATGCAGTAGTTCTGTTATTACTTGCTGATATTTTGTTTATTAATGGATCATATCTAGTATAGGCCTATCAGACAGGTCACGTATGCACAGTTCTAAGCAAAATATACGGTTTTTTGTATTGTCTTTTATCTTTCAGTTACTTCTACTTACTCTGAAATTAGTTCTGAGCATAGCGAAAGCCCAATTACTTCGAATATTCCCGCATATAGGTCGCACTAAGCCGTGCAAGTCATTTGTCACTTGAGTGCTCCAACAATTCGATACTGTATCGAGTTCTGCGCTGTATCGGGAAATCTCGAGCATGTTCGAACACGAATATCATTTGCATACACAGGTAAGGTGAAGCAGCTGCCACTAGTAATTATCTCTGCCCAAGAACGATCGAAGTTACAACATACATGTGAGACTCTCACAGAAATATATACCATCAAGATAGATAAGGTTCTAAGGCATAAGAATTAAAATTGGAGATAAAATATATGAATACCAAAAAGCACTAAATCGACATACGAATAAAAAAACTAATATGAAAGCAAAATTAACACAAAATACGATAAGACACAAATAGCAGGAGATAATGAATAATAAAACTTGCTCTTATAATTCCATTCATCAACAACTCAGGGGAAAAAGTAATGAAAACTTACCACAACTAGCAATATTTTGGTTAATTAACAGATTTTGGCTCCCCAGACTGCTGACCTAAATTTCAGTTTCCTTAAGGTTTTTTTTTTTTTTTTTTTTTTTTTTTTTTTTTTTTTTTTTTTTTTTTTTAAGTAGTGCTTGTACTATCAAAATGAAAAGTAGAAAATTAGCCTCAATACTGTGCAACTGAAGCTGAAATTTTATTTAGTTCAAATCCAAATGTTCAAATGTTTGTACAGCTTATGGGACTTAACTACGGGATCATCAGTCCCTAAACTTACAAACTACTTACGAACTACTTACGGACTAGGACTTTTTACAATGATATAAAAAAAAATTGTGGTTTTTCTTTTGTTTCTCATTGTATTTTCGTTGCGCCATCCACATACAGACTGTTTCATCAGCAGTTTCATTCCAGATCGATTCATTCTTCACATCAGGTCATCCCTAAATGTGCGTCCTTTTCTCTTTATAAGTACAATAAAAGTGAGGTTTTTTACTGGGATTAATGTTTCCCTTACAAGAATAAGCGACATTTTTATATCTCGATTTAGTCAATGTTGCACCATTTCATTAACAATAATAGGAAAGTTTTCATGTTTTGAGATTAAAGTAGCTCAGTTTTTGAGTCACCCAATTACGAAATTTCAGGTTCTTGTGGAAATGAGATTCAGACGTGATATGAGGCATTTTATTTTGAATATACCTGATTGTTCTTGAGAAAATGGCCGAAAACATAAAATATTATAATTAATGAAGTTTATTATTATTATTATTATTATTATTATTAAGACATCTCAATCATCAGAGCTGGAGAGGCGGTCTTGTTAAAATTTTTATTGGGCCTAGACCGCATAAGAACTTAAAATCTTACAAAGTGGTGACTAGTTTCGACTTTACAGTCATTAACATTTAAGGATAAAAATTGCATTGCCAGTTTCATCATTTTGAGGGTTTAGGCCTAAATCATGAAAATGATTAAAGTGGCAATCTAATTTATTACATTTCTTTTATCCGTGGTTTGATGACTGTAAAGTCGACACTAGTCACAACTTTGTAAGATTTTAAGTTCTTGTGTGGTCCAGGACTTCTATTAAGTTAATAAATTTTTAAAAACTTCTATGAATTATTATTATTCGTTACCGTAATGTTGTTAATTTCTGTTGCTCATTAGGATTTTTCGGTTTATCCGACATAGAGGGCACGCGTATTTTTCCTGAAGAGTAGATGGAAATATAAAATAATTTTCGCTGTGTGTAGCTGTTAGTACAAAGTTCTTATGTTTCGGAATAATGTTTCTTTGCGATTCTGTTTTACAAAGGCCAGCTGCATGTATCTCCATCTACATTGTTGCGCCGAACATTAAAACATTTAATAAAGAGAAAAACTGCAGGGTTTCGCCGTGATCGCATGACACTGGATATTTAAATTACGTTCATGAGGTAGATGCCATTTTTAAGACAACAACCCTCACACTAAGTTTAATTGTATTTCAAAGTGAAATTTTAAGTACTGTTTACTGTAACAAGTTGTCGGTGCTATGCTATTAGAAACATTTTCAGATGCAGCCTATTGTATTTAAGTGTTGATTAATGAAACAAGTTATTTGCAATTTAGGTCTCTCTCTCTCTCTCTCTCTCTCTCTCTCTCTCTCTCTCTCTCTCTCTTAGTAAACAGTCTTATCATACACGACTTAATCATTAGCAAGCACCAGATTTCGGAGTCAGACATACACTACTATCCACCATTTTATATTACACCCTTTCATACTTTAGGATTCAATTAGCAATTGAATGTGACAGCCATAGTAAGGAAGTGACATTTATCTTTCTGGTTGCCTGTTAGCTGTAACTTCCTTTCTGGTTTTCTTACGTACTGCTTTTTCATTTGTTCTAATAGCCGACTCAGAAAAAACAATTTGCCACCCAAATACGAATTATTACTCCTTTCCAGTAATCTTCTCAGAGGACGTTTATTTTCCTAAACGATGAAATGGAATTAAAAAGGCACGATTTAGAGGCGATGGATGACTGAAATCCTTTGAATTCTCTGGTTGTCGGCTTACGAAAAAAATCTTATTTCTCAGTTTACGTTCAGTCCTTCAGATCTAGGATATTAAGTCTAGGAAATTAAGCATACCCTTTCCCTCAATTTCAAACGTAAAGTTCACATTTTATGTAACGAACTGACAACACCAATACGTTCCTTCACATCATCATTACATGTCACAACGATATCATCGACGTACCTAGCGAAGACCGGGGCACGTTTTCCACCATTTTACATTTTTATTTTTGTACTTCTTATTTTTATCGATTTTGCGGTAAACAGCGGATCATTATATGTTCTACACCTTTATTTACAATCTTGTACAGATATTTTTGAAAATAGTAAATATCATTCTTTGTGGCAAATGATGTTGTCTGACCATGTTGCGTTGGAAAATTTGCCCCGTATGCGGGGCAAGTTTTCCAGCTTACTTAAAATGTACAGGGGCAAATATTCCAATTATATTTTCAATGTTAAAACAGAGATAATTATCTTGAATTCACTGGATACGTATTTTTATCATGAATTTACAATACATTACAAAAGTGGATAGTAAAAATAGCCACATTAAATAAAAACAAATGCTATTTACTGGCTTTACAAAATATGTGCCTTAAATATTTTACAAATACAGACATTTTAACAATACTTATACTGATTGTCTGAATCAGAATGTAAGCAAACAAAAAATGCAACATTCCCTTTCGTACAGTCTCCATGCGCCCATTTCGTGCACTGTACCCACTTTTCATTTGCTTTAGACTTGGCGTGAGACTCAAAGCAATAAGGAATATGTGACCCATATGCGCTCGGAAAAAGTACCCTGTCGCCATATTCGGAAATATAACACTACGCCCATGAATAAAAGTGTAAACTATTTACCAAACAAATGCACAGTTACGTGAAGAAAGAAACCCACTTTTAGTGTGTGCAATGTCAAATACAATGTTCCAGCCTGGCTATTAATTTTTAAGATTAACAAATTTACAGAAGGAAGTGGTTTGAAGTTAGAAGCTATGAAAGATCCCAATTGGTAAATTACGGGGAAAATTATTACATGCATTTAAATGAAATGGTAAGCTAATTAACGGTGGAGTGTTGTGCAGGCAGAACATTACAAAAAGAATCGACGAGCAGTTACCTTTAACAATAGATCCATCGGTGGTTGAAATTTGGCTGTAAATGAAATTTTAATATGATAACCACCCGCCGAACAGTGGATGGCAGTTCGTCAATATTAAACTACGACTCGTGTAGCAAACAGTAAAGTAAGATAAGTGACATGATATAAATCGGATAGGAATATTACGTAAGTCAAACACATCGGACTTCTAAAAATTTACAAGAAATCGACTGCAGGTTCTATTGCCAGTAAATGATAATATTATGGAATAAATTTTGAAACAAGACTGGCAGGCTACACGAAATATCACCATTCAATATTAACTAAAAACTATGCCATCCATTGTTGCGGTGATTCAACAAGGCCGAAAAAGACATTATGGGCGGAGGGAGGATAGGGCAAAATTATTAATAAAAATTCATAAGTGCGAATTTAAGTGAGAGGTGGGGGTTTATTTATAAATTTAAGATACGCGCACATCACATATATTTACCTGAATGTACATAATAGCGGCCACATAAAAAAAATAATAAAGTACAGCTCCAGTCTGCAAGATGCTATCGCTATGAAGTACAAAGCAAGAGTGTCTTCTTTCTTACAAAAAAATTGAAAGTGTTGTTCCTGAATTTTCTTTCTGTGACTTTCATAGATAACTATTTTAACATGCCGAAATAATATAAAAATACAAAACTTTCTCTGATAATATCGGGGAAAGGAAAACGTGTCATTATACGGCCCCCTTTGGCACGGCTGGTGTATGATACAGAATCCGATAGCCGTGACAAACAAGCATTGTGTCAAGGCTAGTTTCATAGAACACAAATATATCGAATATTACATAAGATAATAATGTAAATTACATATAATCCACATAACATAAGTATAACATGGGTCAGTCTTTTGGAATATTCGTTTTTCAGAATTGTTTTCTCAATAACATAACATGTTTCGTCGTATTACAGTCTATTCACTTCGATGGATGTCTATAGTACAGAAAGTTGCATCAAATTTCACTATATTGATTATGAAGTTGATTTTTTAGTACTGTCTGTAGATTGAATTTCAGTAACGACGGCGACGGCTCGAGGTTGTTGCGTTAGTACTGGAGGCGGGAGCGGCGGCAACGCCGGCGGCAGCGAGCAGCTTCCATTATTGCGCACGGAGTATGCGCGTGGACAACAGCGGTCCGTGATGAATCGTCAGTTCAGCACCCCTCGCTCGCTCCGTCTCATTGCAATTTATTTCATGAAAAGAACAAAAAGATTGGAGTTAGCAATGTCTACTGCACTAGGATAACTATTAATTTTTTCCTGCAAAGAATGCACACTTGATTAGTTTCCTCCATTCACACGTTGTCTGGTGCATGAGTGTGTGTGTGTGTGTGTGTTTTTTTTTTCTTTCTTTTTTTTTTTTTTTTTTTTTTTTTTTTTTGCATTCGCAAAAGCTATTACGTGATTGAATTGTGATTATTGAAGGAGATAACTAGGCATATATATGTGTGTGCGCGCTCTTGTGGGTAAAGGATAAAATGAACAAACTGACATGAACATACGCCAGATATCATAATTTTTTTTTCTTTTTTTTTTAGCATTCAGTACAAATGACGTATGTCCATGACTCTGATACTAGCCCGTTATTTGCCTAATATTTATCTTACTTTCCTATCTACATATAAATTTTGGTGCTATATACATGACTATTTACAGAATGCCTATCATGAATACTAGTCATTGGTCAGAATGATTATTTATGTTGATCGTACATGCGATCTTTCAAGGCAAAAATGTTAAATGTTTCATAATTTACTATCTATCATACATATAAATACATGGGGTCACAGGAAATGGAGAAATTATCTGGAATATCTTACATACTATGGCATCTGATTTAAATTTATGCTAACATTTTAAAGTATCTGATTTGATTCTATATTAATATTTTTGTTATCGCTGAATAGATTCAGTCTCTATTAATGCTAACGCAGCTTGCTGCGAGTCCATACATTTTTTTTTCATATTTTTTGTTTGATTAATATTGTCCGTTAGACGGTGTTGTAAGAGTAATGACGTCACGTCGCGCCACTGGTTCAGCTTCAGTCTGTGCCTACGTTGCATCGTGGCAGGATCGCGCGGTATGACTTCCGTAATTTTAATCGTACTGTTTCAAACTGCAAGACATTTGGGATTACAATGTGGTGTGTTTTAAGGAAGGAGTGTCCAGTTTGCACTCGTCGAGGGTCCACACTTCACACCGGTGGGTGAGTACCACATTACGTTTCTTTGTCTGTTTGTCTGCAGCAGGCGAGGTTCGTACGTCTCGTGGAATTCACATTACCTAGCAGTGTCTCTGAATTATCACACGGCACTGTTCTCTTGTTCATATGCGTACGTTTATTAATTGATTCACAGTATGTAAGCACGTCAATAAAACGTCCTGCGTGCGCATTATACATCTTTTTATTTTTATGATTGATTCCCGTGAGCGTTTATGGTGGCGTTAGAATGCGTCTTTATTCACCATCACGCACTGTTCAAACTAATTTATCACTTTAATTTATTTATCGGTCCTCTTAGGCCTGTCTTTTATTTTTTTTTAATTGTTCTAAACACTGTTAATTCACTGGACAGCGTCTTTTCGCGGGGTGATAACGTTTGAAATTTGCACTTTCTGTAGCGCGAAAGTCGTTGAACGTCTCTTAAGAATAATAAAATCACTTGTTGGCGTCTTTCACTGCACTTAACACATCTGTGCTTATTGCTGTTTCACACGGTCTCCTAATCCACATGTCCTATTCAAATAACTAGCGTCACTGTTCTTTCCCAAATAGTTTCGATTTAATAAGACATTGACTAAAGGACTGTCAATCATTAACATCCAAATCACACAAAATCATATCTCTCTTACAAAATTCATTTCATTAGCTATTTAACAGATATAAAAATCTTTACAATTTTCGAAATACATAAGCATGCTTTGATATTGAGCATAACATTGACCATATGTGGTTTGCCTATGCTCATGTCAGTTTGTTTTGTGATAATGCTGTTTTCAGCCTTGTTTATCCGATACACTCTGCACGTCGCTTCTATGCAGTATTACATGTCTAAATGTGATTCATTTCAGACTTAATTGTCACTATGCAATACTGGTTTTGATTTCTTTTTTAAAGTGTCACCTATCGTAACGTTTTAAACTCCGTAATCCGTGTTGTGTTACCCTGGTTTTCATCAACATAAGTAATCCAGAAACACATAAAATATTGGCAATAAACATTCATACGCACAAAAAATATATATGTAAGTCAAGGCAAGACAAGATCATGCCCGGCCGTCGTGTTTGACACAAGGTAGATTTCGCACCATTTGTGCGGCAGAAGTACAGTTAAAGAAGGAAGACTGAGGACAGAGTAGTTAGAGGAATCTCGCTAATTCTACTTGCAGAATATCAATTTTATCAGTCTACAATCGTTTCAGCAAAGATCACTCCTAACGTCAATTCGCGAGCAAACAACATAAAGCATAAATCATCGATCCTAGCATCGGAAAGTCCTCATCTTGTCACACCATCCGTATTTCTCGAACATTCGCGACCGTACCTAATCCTGCCCTTATATGCATCATTTAAATCTGTGCAAAGATAGGTAATTATAAATAAAATTATGGCACTCAGATATGCGTGTGTATTCTTGTATGTGTGTCCCTGCGTCGTTCTGTGTTCATGTCAAAAGTTAGTAAATCTTTCATTTAAAATGCACCTCCTGAGTTAGATGTTAAAGTAAATAATTCCAGCGGTGGCTGCCACACATACTCGTCGTTTCTTCTTGCTGAAATAAAAGTTCTTATATCTAGGCTTAAGTCTACGGTGTTTAAGTAGTAAATATTCCATACCATGCTATGTTGTGAAATTTCATGTGTTTCTCGCAATGTGTGGTTTGTCAAACAAAACAATTGCATAAACTAAGCAAAACTATTTCTACCAGCAGCATTACTCAAGTAAATCTTAAGAATTTTACATCAATTATGTGTGTTAAAGGAAAGAAAATATCTTTAAGTTAACGATATGGTAAAAAATTATCTCTGTTAAGTGTCAAACAGCGCTTTATATAGCAATTAAATAGTTTGTACCCTGCATCTTAAATTCTTTGCATAGTCTGCAGTTGTTGCTTACAACATCGATTAAGCGGAGAAAATTTAAGTTCGTTCTTACTTATGCAGATTGTTTGCGTGCAACCTTGTATTGTCATGCAACATGATTCTACGTGTTTTGTTTATTTATCAGCTGATCATTCGCATAAAAGTTAGCTAAATCTCTATAGCTTGGTGTATCCTTCCCTGGTAGCATAAATAGTTATAGCAAAAATTATTTTTAGTGGGCAAACGAGATTTCAGATTCTCCTCTCTCCTATCACAACAAACTACATTACTTGTCCCCGTAAGTTACTATCCAAAATTTGGTCGGGCAATAATGCATATAAGTGGTACGTGTGCTCGTACACTCCACGTCCAATGAATAAATAAAGATTTCCGATCACAAACCAGAATAAATCACCTACTTCTTCCAAGCAACACATATATAAATATACACGCAAATATAAAATATTACTCCTACACAAAACATTACCCACGTCAAAATATATGGCTATTACGTCTTTAACTGCCCATAACTGTGTAAGTGTGGTAACTTACATCTTTTTACTTATTATCCATTGAATGATTGTGCCAGCTGACAAATATTAGGCACTTACCTGCGATCTTGCTCGTCGCTCGGAGAAGTTCTGACGCATGACATACTTGATGCTTACACAAATAAATATAAATAATGCCACTTAATGCACACAGACGTTCATATTAAGCGTGAAATCTTTTTAAATCTTTGTGTGGGTACAGACCTTTAATCTGTTCAGTGTTTATGTGTGCTAAAAGATAACTGCCTCGGTGTGGAATCCGTACAATTCTGTACGGTCCGCTATACATATGCTGCCACTTCTTATTCTGCTTATGTATAACTGATGCTTTAGGATGTGTGCGAATTAAAACAAACACCACCAACCACATTGACAACGTTTGCTTGTAAGACTTCAGATAGATTCCTTCTGCAAGTTGTGTGTTCTTGCATCAATTCATCTTTAATGTCTACACCATCATTAAACCTCAGCATTTGAACTCTCGAGTATCGTGTGCCCCACTGGATTCATCGCTCAATCTCGGAGGGCGTGAGAAGAGCGATGTCAGTTTGTTTGGATACCTGATGCGGTTTGGGCAGGTTCCGTAACTTCAGTTATTGTCACGGTAGATTGTGATGGTCCACAAGTCGTTTGTTGTCCGCAGTCAGTCGTTATCCATGCCACCGGCACGTAGTCTGTCTGTCGATTGTCACTGGGTGGGGAATGGTTCGGATATTGTCTACCTGCGTACGTGATTTGTTGTGTATTCCCCATGTTAAAATTCCTGCCCCCGTTTCGATTATTGTTCCAGTTATTTCCTCTATTACTATACCCTGGATGGTACCTATTGTCTGTTCTTTGCCTTCTTACATTGCCCCCGCTGTATGTTTGTCTGTTAGAATTTCTACCGCCCCCGTTGTATGTTTGTCTTTGAGCCTGTGAGTATGTGTCATAGCGGTTAACGTGTGGTGCCAGAGTATTTGTACGCGACTGTTGGCTGGCCTGCGTCGGCGGTGGCGGCATCAGCTGATTTATTCCATTACTGTTGGCGTACCGACTGGCGTTGCCATAAGTATTGTTGTGGTTACCACGTCCGTTCCTAGCTCGGTCATCTTCGTAAATTAAGTCAATCGAATCGACTGTCGAGAAGAAGTCTTCCAGATTATATATAGGAATATGTACCAGTTGCAATCTGAGGTATGTCGGCAGTCGTCCTATCAGTACTCTAAGTACTTCTCGACGCGACATTGGTTCGTCGAAGAAGCGTGCTTTGTTTAGATATTTTTCAAAGTATTTTCTTAAATTGCCATTCCGCTCATTAAAGGGTGGAGGGTTGTATATTTCATTTTTCACACGATCCTGAATTCCCACCGACCAGTACTTGCTAAGAAATGCATTTTCGAACTCTTTGAGAGTGGCACAGTAGCGGTATACGCCTGAAGCCCAGATATTCCCTTCACCTTGAATATATCCCATTACAAACCTTATCTTCCTACCCTCACTCCAGGTGTCAGGAAGCAATTCTCGAAAGGATTGTATAAAAATGACAGGATGCACGGATTTATTTTCAGGTATAAAAGTGGGAAACTGGTGATGTTTGAGGAGACTTTCTTCCAACACTAGGACGGGGAGATTGTGAGCGTTGCATAACTGTGCGTCTGTCACTGTCAAACCACTCGTCGTCTACGTGAGTCTGTTTTGCGTCACGGTCTCGGTTATGGTAGCTATCTGGAGATGACGTCACCGGTGATACGTGTCTCGTACGTGCTTCAGTAGATGCAGTCTGTGTCCGGGATTCCCTTTGTACACTAGCCTTTACATTCGACAATTCCTCCTGCAATGACTTTACAGCGGTGCTGCGCTCCTCATATACTTTTGCAGCAACGTTTTGAATGACAGAGTTTAAATCACGTACTAGTTTATCATTAATTTGTACTTCGGTCTGCTCCAAAAAGGTTTGAACTCTTGCCTGATTCTCACTGACTATGGCTTCTGACTGAGAGGTTATGTGGTTTACGGTAGTTTTTAAATTTTCATGTTCAATTCTGAGTGCTGACAAGTCCTGTGTAATATCTTCAATGGCTGTCGGAAGGGCTTTGGTTGCTTTCGAAACGATATCAAGCTGTGAAGCAATGTTGGAGACCTTTTCATCAACTATGTTCAAAATATTACTGTTAACTTTGCCTTCTACATCTGCTACCTGTTGTTCAAGATTGCCTATCTGTGTATTTAATTGTCTGCTCACCTCGTCAGAAATGAGAGCTGGTAGGTTTTTCTGTGCTTCCTCGAGTTGCTTAAATCTGTTCTCGATTTCTTCCCTCGTTACCATTTGATCCGCGATTTCCTTTTGTTGCTGTTATAGGCGTGTTAAGACATTATGTTGAGCTTGGAATTTATTATGTAAGTCCTGTTTTGTGCATTTGTAATGTTTATCAAGCTTGTCGTTAAGTTCCTGCTTTGTCGTCATTTGTTGGCTAATCATGGAGACTTGCTGCGTTAAATTTTGAAATATTGACTCGAATTTTGAAAACCATGAGGTAGGTTGATCACTATCTGAGAGCACAGCTACAGTAGACGTACCTCCGTCTGCTACGGACGTGTCACTTACGTCCGTAGCAGGCGAAATATTTTCTATCCGCCTGTCTTCCATAACGTTTTCTAATTCCTGCTCAGATTGTACTACAATGTTACTCGGTTGCATACTATCCATATCGGTAGCTTGTCTTCGCGTCCTAACCACGTCAAAACATGCGTACAGTGAATGTAAATAGGGATGTCGTGAGCTAACACTGTTTGTTTACCTATAGCCAAAGATGCTAGTAACACGGCACTGCAGCTCGCAAAACACAGACAAGGCGAAAAAGATGAGGATCGCGGCTACAAGATGGGTTCGGCAGCCATCTTGTGTAATTCTAGAAAGCTCTATTGTTGACGCGGTAACTAATAATGAAAACCTTAGGAAAATTTGCAAAATACGGAAAAAGCTGAAATTGATATTCTGCAAGCAAATAATAGTAAAAGAAGGTCAAAAGCGTCTACAGAAACGGTGCAGGCCTGGTCTTACCTTGTCTTTCGTCCGGATGCTGTGGTCCGTCCGTCCATTTAATTTTTTTCGTCACAATTATTTCCATTAAAATATCTCTCCACATGAGTAGTCACTTTTTCTCCAACAATTATTTCCAAAATGATCAGTCTCACTTTCGTGGATGTAGATGCATGAAATCAGAAAGACAACTATTAATATGTTGACAATGGAGTAACACAATGATATAGCACTAAGATATTTTTAATAAACTAAGAGCAAATTCGGAATCTTAAGTTATTGTAACACAATGAAAGTCCTGTGAACGGTCACCAAATCTGTTTATAATGTTCCAGCCTGGCTATTAATTTTTGAGACTAACAAATTTACAGAAGGAAGTGGTTTGAAGTTAGAAGCTATGAAAGATCCCAATTGGTAAATTACGGGGAAAATTATTACATGCATTTAAATGAAATGGTAAGCTAATTAACGGTGGAGTGTTGTGCAGGCAGAACATTACAAAAAGAATCGACGAGCAGTTACTTTTAACAATAGATCCATCGGTGGTTGAAATTTGGCTGTAAATGAAATTTTAATAATATGATAACCACTCGCCGAACAGTGGATGGCAGTTCGTCAATATTAAACTACGACTCGTGTAGCAAACAGTAAAGTAAGATAAGTGACATGATATAAATCGGATAGGAATATTACGTAAGTCAAACACATCGGACTTCTAAAAAATTACAAGAAAATCGACTGCAGGTTCTATTGCCAGTAAATGATAATATTATGGAATAAATTTTGAAACAAGACTGGCAGGCTACACGAAATATCACCATTCAATATTAACTAAAAACTATGCCATCCATTGTTGCGGTGATTCAACAAGGCCGAAAAAGACATTATGGGCGGAGGGAGGATAGGGCAAAATTATTAATAAAAAATCATAAGTGCGAATTTAAGTGAGAGGTGGGGGTTTATTTATAAATTTAAGATACGCGCACATCACATATATTTATCGGAATGTGCATAATAGCGGCCACATAAAAAAATAATAAAGTACAGCTCCAGTCTGCAAGATGCTATCGCTACGAAGTACAAAGCAAGGGTGTCTTCTTTCTTAAAAAAAAAAAAAAAAAAAAAAAAAAAAAAAAAAAAAAAAAAAAAAAAAAAATTGAAAGTGTTGTTCCTAAACTTTCTTTCTCTGACTTTCATAGATAACTATTTTAACATGCTGAAATAATATAAAAATACAAAACTTTCTCTGATAATATCGGGGAAAGGAAAACGTGTCATTATATAAAATAATACGTTGAACGCTAGAATGTTTATTTTAAGTTTCAATAAAAACGTGAAAGTTTACTCACATTTGCAAAAATGACGAAAACAGCCCTGCCGACGTTGTGACTGCTGGTAAAACACTGAAACTTTCGTAAATGATGCGTGCTTTGTTGCTACTTCCTACAGTATCGCAGGTGGTAACATCTCTAGCGGTTTGTTTCGAAAATAAACGGATTTGGAAAACTTGCCCCTCTGGAAAACGTGCCCCGGTCTCCCCTACTATATAACTGAGCCGTCCCGGCTCGTGTTTCTTCGATTCACCCCGTCCTTTATTAAAGTGCAAGTGCTAATCGGTATTTGTGTGCTCTTACCGCTCGCGGCGCTGTTAGATGTATCGCGCACCACTTGTCTTGTTACTCGTGTAATCCTTGCAGCTAGTGGCGCTATTTGAGCTTGGCCCCGAAGGAGTTCGGAGAGAGGTCGGTTACCGGGTCAGGGAACATCTGAGTGGCAGTATCGTCAAGAGTTAATTTGATCGTGCAGAGTTAATTTGATACACTGCATGGCGTCTCTAGGGTCGAGTTATTTACATTAACTGGTGGTCTGTGGCCGAGCCCGGCGCATGCGCCGAAGTAGTTCCGCTGTGGCTTCCTGTCAGTCTGTTAGAGCCGTATATGCGATTATATGAACAGCTGAAGAGCTCTGGACACGGAGAGGGAATTGTGTCAAAGTTCCAGCATCAACTCGTCGGGGGCTGTTTACCTCATCTTCCCGGGTAAAGCACTAGATATACCGAGCTGAACAATCCGCCATTTTGAATCCCAATCCGGCGACAGCGAAGTATACTTTGTGTGGTGTTGCGAAGTGAATCAGCATATAATTTGTGATTTTTTTGTTGTTTCACATTGTGAAATGATCGGTTGTGCAATTACAAACTGCTCAAATAATAGCAGACATGGTCGGTATAAGTTTTATCAGTTTCCGTCAAACATAGATCGGAGTAAAAGGTGGTTTGTAAACTCCAGACGCCAAGTATGGAAGCCAAAATCGAGTAACTATCTGTGTAACGTTAGTAACAAAACTTTTTTTTTTTCGTTTGTATTACAAATTGTTATGCTCATAGAGGTAGTAATGAAAATATATGCCTACACATGTAAGAAATTGTTTATTTGAATTTCGATCCGGTTTGTTAACACGACATACAATTTGGTAAAAGCAAGCTACTGTTCTTGATTTTATTTAGACCAACTAAGGAGTCAGTTGTATTTTAAATGATGCATGAGTGCAGCTGCCTTTGCTCAGATAGTGGTTTTTTAAATTATAATATTTCGCATTAGTTCAATGTTTAAATGTGACTCTCAACACGAGAATATGTAGGCCTAAGCCAAGGTGTGAACAAAATGTCTGAAAAAAAATAATAAATAGAACTTCGCAGTGAATGGGAACAGGAAACAAGTAGTACATGAAAGCATGCAACATTGTTTTTATTTCAAAGTACATGCTACCTGAGACACTTTATTTAGTAGTTATCTAACGAAACCAGACGTTTAAATTTACGAAACACATTTTTAAGTAAAATCTCTGAAATCTGTGTGTAAAACATGCGAAACATTAGATGGAGGAAAACGCGAAATACAGTTAATAATTTAACATTATTCCGTAACTGTTTACGAATGCAACTCTCAGTTACCGTAAACGTATGTGGATGGACCATTTATAAAGCAGAAAATGCGATAATTGTAACAAATTTTAAATGTTTAAACGTGTCTCTTGTAATGTTAAAGGTCTGGCCCGAGAGCTTGTGTTTGTACCTTGATTTAGTTAACCTTGCTTGAGCTCTTTTATTATTCGGGAAAGCTATGTCTCTGTTACTGTGACACATAATTATTTTGTTTATTCGGCCGTCCGCCTTGTAATATCGTTGAACCGGATTTATTTTTCCTGCTTTCACCGTATTGCTTATTGTATATGTAAGATAAAGGATTGTTTAGGGCCTTCAGCCCTTAACTAAATTGTGTCAAATTTATTTATTTATTTATTTATTATTTTTTTATCGGCCTTTAGCCTGATTCAGCTGGTGTCATTTAAATGTTGGAGCTCACCTTTGCTTACTTAGTGTAAAAGGTTGCTTCGGGCTCTCAGCCCGTTATTTATTTATCTTAAAAAAAATTTTAACTTGGCCTTCAGCCTGATAATTTTACTTAATTTTGCAGCGTCTCTTGAATGTCTTTTTATTATACTTTGGTTAAAATAAAATGTCAAAGGAACCTGAAGTATCCTTGCTTAACTTTACCAGTCAATTCACCGCCACTCCCGCTATCCCTATCAGTAACTAAATCTTCTTTTCAGAGACGCATGCATATGTGGTAAAGAACTTACTCTTCAGGAGCGAGAAAGGATTTTTGAAAGAATTCCTGACAAACTTCGAGCCATAGCTAGGCCTTGTTTTTGATGTTAAATTTTCTCATCAAACAGGAAATAATAAAAGATAGGAGGGTCTAGCAACTTTCAAAGGTTCAATTGAAAATACAGGTTCCAGTTTCGATACAGTAGCAGTTCCTGCAAAACACGTGTCACTTCACAGATGTTTTAACACCGTCCACGTTTTGGAAGATGAAAAAGAATCAATAATTAGAACTACCACAACAACTGACAACAAGAGGAATGTAGTATTTCTCATGTAATTTTATCTGTTCTTCACAGAGTGGCGTTCTTCGATTCATCTTTTAAAAGTTAGTGTCCAAAGCTACGAAAATACCATTGACAGCATTTAGAACATCTTTCACGAACTCCACTACTGCATGTTTATCAACTTATACATTCTCTTCGAAGAACGGTCGCGTTTTAGATAAATAACTACTATCGTTAGCAATCGCTAATGGAGAATTTTAGTCCTCTTTAGGATAAACACCTTACAATGTTCCATTTTTATTCATTCTATTTTAACAAATAATGCAAAAGTTGATTACTATGTCGTACACCTTTTATCTACATTAGCTTGTTCAGCTTTTGGCCGTTTTAATATCTCACAGCCCCCTTGCTGAAACAATTTCTTAAAAGAACTCACTATCAAAATTCGGGAGCACATTGCAGCTGGTTTTCCTACAGTTGCGCCGAAAAAGCTTTTGCTCTCGTAGCTAAAAGGTGTTTACTTACTTGGTATGAATCAGAAACACCTAGTGCAGCTACATTCACCAACAAACGTTGCAAATTCCGCCGTTGTTTCTACCATTCTACATTAGTAACAAATATAATCATGAATTAATACTGCCAAAAATGTAAACTGTCATGAAATTGGAAGATCACGAAGATAAAGATGTGAACATGATCCTCTAACTTTTCGCTCTTCATGCATGCCAATTCGCACTTGCAGTACCACTATTAATTTCGGAATATTTCACGATAAATTTCAACATCAAAGTCAACATTTACTTTATCACTGTAACTGCCTTCTCAAGAGACACTGAACACAGCTGTGAAAAGTGCGATGTCCAATTTAAAAAGTTGTTGCGTCAGTATCCCAGTAATACAAAAGAAATTAACAATGAATAAATAGAAATAAGTGTACCTCTACGCTCTATCATTGTCGAAATCCACGATTCAATATGTGCAACCTTTCAGGAACTAACAGGGGTTTTAGATCTTATGTGACTCTCCCTGTATGTATAGGAATGCAGCGAGGCTATGACCACAAGTTCTGAGGCGGATTGCATTTACAAACACGAATAAACACATAATTAAATACAAATTATTTAATTTCTACGAAATGTTTTCAATCAAATCCGCCAGCTTGGACATAACACTTTGCGCACACATACTGAACACTTCCACATACAAATTTCTTCTTTTGCCCTCACAGGTTTTTAGTTTGCGAGCTTTGCAAGGATAGAGTTGCAACGATAGTTCCCGATACAGTTGTCTACAAATGGTTTCCAGATTGGGTTAGGTGCTGTGAATCCATCAGTCTTGAGTCTTTCAGGACGAGTTTGATGGTTATCAAATCTCCAAAATCGCGTGATTTCTATGAACCTATTTCTTCCCATAGTACGAGAAAAAAATGGTGGCCCCCATATTTGAGACCATAGAAGTTTTAGGGGAGAAATTCTTTCCTCCATATACTCCACGTACATATATTATGCAAATAGCAGCTTCTAAGTTTCAACTTCGAGAACTTTACGCTCTATAATTTCTGTACAGGTTTTTATGTTCTGTATATTATTATTGTCTATCAACACTCTAGAAACTTCTTCTAACTATAAGTTTCTTAGCATTGCCCGTTGGTCCTGGAATTTCCACAAGCACATTGCGACAGCCTAATCTTTCAGGTGCATGGCCTACTGCAAATTCGAGTAGACACTGTTCCATCGGCTGCAGTCTCTTCACAACCGACTACTGGTTGCGATTCTTTTTCTTCCTCAACTGCGAGAACTAATTTGTGGTGCTGTACCGGACAGTGATATAAGTGTGTAAATAACTTCTTTGCAAATGTTAACATGATATCTCTGAGTTGTTTGTGTGTTCAGTTGTTTTGCAAATAACAAAAAGTGTTCGTAAAAAAGGCAAATAAAAATTGTAATAAATATTTTCGAGCGGATATTTTATAATTTTAGGAAATATATCCGCCACGTTAGTAATAGTGCCACGCGAATCTACCCAGTAAGCGCTCAGTTATTTGCATGTTTTTGTGCCGGTTCTGAATCTTTACCTTTCAAATTTAACGATTTGCCTTGTTGTGTACCGTCAGGTTGGTATTCTATCTGTATCATTATCATCCGACTCATTTCATTGAAAAATATGTTATCCTGCTGAATCTTCTTCTGGTAACTACTCAAATATTTTAGTAATTCTTCACCTGAACGAAAATACTGACTCGTAATAATAAAGGAGAGAGCTAATCCTCTGAAGAATACAGCAACGTACTGACAGAGTCCGTGGCGCAACCACGATTTGGTTCGCGGGGGAGGGGGGGGGGGGGGAGGGAAATCATTAAAAAAAAAATAAAAAAAAGGCTGCAGAGGTGCCCACCCCCGACCTTGACCAATGACTCACCTCCCCCCCACCCCCACGAAAAATTTGCGACAACCGCCCCCCACGACACCCGAGATATAAGTTCCTGGATACCTAGTTTATTATTTAATAAAAATTGTTTTGCTATTTAATATTAAAATTAAATATTTCTTATTTCACGTTTTGTAAATTATTTTATAAAGCTCCCCCCCCCCCCCCCTTCACCTGGCTGGCCACAAGTATTCATTTTTTACCCCCTGCCAGAAATTTCTATGACGCAGTATGCGTCATTACCCCTCCCCCCTCCCACCGTGGCCACCCGTGACCTACTGAATTTATTAATGGCGAAGGGCAGTGGCGGACTAATGTTGTCGAAGGCCCGGGGTGGCTTAAAAACAAAATGAGCCCCCCCCTTCCACTTGGAAATACATGTATTACTATAAACATGAGATTTCAAGGCTCCCACAGGACAACAGGAGCAGGACGGGCTACAAAAAATTGCTTTCGAGATATGGGGGCCCAAGGACGAGAGGCTAAGAATGCACACAAAAAATAAAAATAAAAATAAAATGCTTTTGAGGTCTTGGAGTGAGGAGGGTGTCCGCCCCTTCCCCTCAGTCTGCCATTGGTAAAGGGTTCTTATCATTCCCTATTAGAAATATAAGAAACTCACCGATGTTAAACTGTTTAATTAACACGAGACTCTACGTTTAAAGATTGAAATAAAATAACACTAGAGTTGTTCTTAGTTTTTGGCGGTCTTCAAAAGATTTCATTCGGTGGCGTCGCTGACCTGCTAAGCAGCGAGTCGCCTCATATAAACAGTCGGGTGATAACTTCAGCATAGCAGTAACAATAGCTTCAGCGTCAAAGCTGGTCACGGCGGCTTTAAAACCGCTCACAGTAATAACAGCACACGTTCCCAGTTTCGGCATTACGTTGGCAACCCATTGTCACCGTAACTTGTACATGGCAAACCGTAGTTACGTTGAGATTTATTACATGTGTACTACTTGAAATTTCGTTGCCGGTCTGATGCAATGAAACAATTAAAAAAATATTTGGGTGGTGCTGACGGGGGAGGGCTTTAACCCCATTAGCCCCTCCGTCCTCGAGTCTTCGCCACTGGACAGTCAACAGCAACACAGTGTATCCACTCAGCTACAAAAAAAAGTGAAAAGGAAAGAGTGAGAGGGAACAATGTCACAACAATGAAATAACGTACCGGTACGCTAAGCGGATGAGAAAGCAGTTGTTGCGCCCCTAGGGACGTGGAACGCAAAACAATAACTCACCGGTCAAAATGACCGGCTGTGATCCTTTATGGTAAATAGAATGCAGAAAAAATTACCACTCATCCAGTTTTCGTAGTAGATATTTGTATTTTACAGAAATTGTAGGCCACCGAAATACATTAAGTCATGAAATATAAGCTCACTAAAATAAAAGGTACGCGATTTATTACATGTTTAGCAAAGCTCACCAGTCAGATTGACCAGTACGATCCTTCTAAAGGGTTCGGAAGGAATTTCTCGGTGCCCTTTTCAAGGAACCATCCTGTAATTTGCTGGAGTGATTTAGTGAAGTCGTACAAAATTTAAATCAGGATGGCATAAGGCGCGTTGTAACCACCGACCGTACGAATACCAGTTGTTTTCCACCTCCCTCTGAGGCACATGCGAAAGCGAGTGTGTGTGTGAAAGAGAGAGAGAGGGAGGGGGGAGGTGTGTGTGTGTGTGTGTGTATGTGTGTGAGAGAGAGAGAGAGAGAGAGAGAGAGAGAGAGTTGTTTGGTGTGCGTTTGAGCCATGCACGATAGCGTGCAGTTGCTGCCTAAGCAGCTGTTTACCTCCTAAGTACACCAATCGTGTTTGAGGGGGAGGCCGTGTACATACGGGTCGCGCCGGTACACGCGGACACCACATTGGTCAACCTGGAAGAAGTTCGTTGTCTGGCCTGACGTCTGATCGCTGCTGAAAACTTTCCTATTAACATCTTTCATATTCTTTCTGGTGAGCACACTTCTGAATTTGTTTTCTTCACGAGCGGGGTGTCTGCTTCACCACAAAGGGCTTTCTATTATTTGATTGTGGCCATGATGGCTAAGTAACCGTGACTGTGTCACTTTATTAATTTATGCTTAATCTAACATTAAGCTACGCGTTTCGAACATGTTCTGCTCATCATCAGGCGTTGATTACACACAGAAATCATTAGAATACTTCATATATTCTTTTTCGGCGACCGTCTGTTTGTGTGAGTTGCTCAGAGTTAGAGCTTTCTCTCAAATGACGTCAGGCTCAGCCTCTTCATATTTTGTTACAAGGATTCAATCTGGTTCTTTAGAGGGCGTTTGTATTCACGTACCGTAAATATTAGTAGAGAGAAGCTCTCTTTGGAGTCCCTCTATTCTTATTTTGATACCTGTAAACGATTTATAAAAGTTTATTGCAAAATTATCTCATCCTTCTAATATAGACTTATCTAAAATACTTCGTGTTGAACTGGGACGGTGATGTTACCGAAAGTTACATTGCGTTAGTTGTATGTGAGTTGTGGTATTATTAACAATCGTTGTTCTGACTACCCTCGCCTAGTGAGTTCATTAGCCAACACCTCTTGAAAATATTCCACTCGGTTTTTTTCCCCTTGTGCGTAGGTTATCAGTAATCGGTAGACGTGAGGCAATGTAATGTAGCTGACTGATACTCAGCATCTGAACATTCTCGTGTTAATGTGAAAATAATTGAAGGTCTCCCTTATTTTTCCACAATTGGTTGACTGAGATTGTGCTAGCTATCTTCTCACGACTACCAGTGATCGGTTGTCCGAGATTTGTTCAACTTTACGCTGCTACCAGCCGATTATTTTCTGTTACGTGTCTATGTGAATGCAGTCTATCACAATTTCCTTTAAGGACACTCACAAGATTAAAGAATTTGCCACCTGCCTACCTGCTAAAGTGGTTGTGAGTTACTGGTAGACACGAGTTCACCTTGTGTCTTATAGAAAGATAGTCCTGTGATTTGTCTTGCGAGACGCAATTGTCTTGAGTACTGGGTGCAGCGCAAAGTTCCTAGTGACTGGAAAAAAGCGGAGGTGACTCCGGTTTATAAGAAAGGAAAGAGAACTGACCCAGATAATTACAGGCCACTTACGGTGCTACACTGCAGACTGCTAACGAAGATACGAGCATATGGAGTCACAGATTTGTGACTGTCTGGAAGACGTCTTTAGTAAATGAACGCAGTCTTTTGTTCTCGGCGGCGAGTTTTCATCAGGCGTAGCCCAGGGGAGTGTGATAGGACCGCTATTATTTTCTACCTGTATAAATGATCTGATGGGCGGAGTAACTTTGCTGATGATGCTGTGGTGTACGGGAGAGTGTCGTCTTTATTTGACTGTAATAGCATACAGAATAACTTATACGAAATTTCTAGTTGGTGTGAAGAATGGCAGCTAGCTCTCAATGTAGAAAATGTATGGTAATGCGCATGAGTAGGAAAAACAATCCCATAATGTCCGAATACAGCATGAGCAGTGAGCTTCTTGATGCAGTCGCGTCCTTCAAATATCTAAGCGTAACATTGCAGAGGGATATGAAATGGAACGAACATATAAGGACAGTTGTGAGTAAGGCGGACAGCCGACTTCGGTTTATTGGGAGAATTTTTTCATCTGTAAAGACCACGTATAAAGCGCTTGTAGGACCACGTCTTGCGTATTGCTCAAGTGTTTGGGACCCGCAACAGATCAGTTTAAAGGAAGGCATAGAAGCAGTTCAGAGGTGAGCAGCTAGCTTTGTTACTGGTGGTTCGACCAATGCGCGAGTGACACGGAAATGCTCCGGGATTTCAAATGGGGATCGTTGGTGGAAAGACGACGTTCTTTTCGTCATTTTCTTCTGAGGAAATTTAGAGGCCGGAATTAGAAGCTGAGTGTAGTACGATATTGTTGCCTCCTATTTACATTTCGCCTAATGATCACAACGTTAAGTGAAATAAGGGCTCGTACGGAGGCATATAGGCATTCTTTTTTTCCTCGTTCTATTTCGGAGTGGAATAGGAAAGGAAATGCCTAATAGTAGTACAGTGTACCGTCCGCCACGCTCCTTACGGTAGATTGCGGAGTATGTATGTAGATGTAGATGTACTGCTTCGTAGGAGATGCTACAGGTTAGATCGCAGATTGCAAACCAATGCTGGAGTGACGCTTCTGCACCAGAGCCAAATTACAAACGGAGAATCGCTACCTCTAAGTGTCCTCAACTTCAGGCGTACCACTTCTCGGCTTTTAAATGCATTTGTGGTTCATGTTTATGAAAGAATAACTTCATATCTAACGTATAAAGATTAATGTTTGTTTGTCTTTCTTTTTCGTGCTTTATGTACTGCCATGCCGTACATCCGATTGCGATAAAACTTTGTAAACTGCTTGCTTGCACTCGCGAATGGTTATAATCATACTAAAATTAACTTCGTATGGTGCATGGCGGAGGGTGCTTTACAATTAGTTAATTCGTTTCTTACACCTTCGCGCTGAAATGATGGGAAGGATATGAGTGAAATGTAGAAACGGAGGTAGCCTATATTGTTCTTAATACATGGGCTACCTTTCATAAGCCACTTTATGGTACGTGGCGCAGGGTACCTTACTTTGGGTTAATATGTTTGCGACTCCTTCATGCTGAGGAGATGAACAGATTTGAATGTAATTTGGGATGGAAATATATCCTGCATTAATACATGGGCTACCTTTCTTAGGCCACCGAGTGTGCGTCGTGGGGGTACCTTACAATATGTTAATACGTTTGCTTCTCTTCACGCTGAAACAGCTGAAGGGATTTGAATGAAATTTGAAATCCAGATCCCTTATACCCTGAATTAATTCATGAGCCACCTTTGGAAATCTACCGTACGGTGCATGGCGGAGAGTATCTTACAGTGGATTCACACATTCGTTATTGATCACGCTGAAACGGCTGGACGGAAATAAATGAAATGTGGAATTAAGATAGCTTATACCCGGAACTAATATTTGGGCTACCTTTCGTATGCTTCCGGACATGGCGGAAGAAAAGTTACAATAAACATCCAAATTGTTTGACTGGTCACCATGAAAGTCACCACATAATAATTTGCAAACCAGTGAATGTAGTATGGCGGAGGTTACCTTACGACTTTGACATCGTTAGAACAGTCACCATGGAATTTGGGGCATATATGTATGCTTTCAAATATATGAGGAAGAGGGGTGGGTGAGGAGACGGACAGAAACGGGTAGTAGCAGACGGAGAGAGAGAAAGTGAGAGGGGGGGAGGAGGAGGATAAGAACAGAGAGAGGGGAGGGAATGAGAATGAAAGAGGGGAGATTGTGAGAGGAGGTGAAAGGGGATGAACAGTGGGAGCGTATGTTTCAATAAACGTAGATACGATTCAACATGAAAGTTAAGAGTTATGTAATTTTCACAATGGAGGAGGCAATAGGCTGAAGAAGTGAATGAGTACTTCGTCAGAGAAATGAGGAAGTGACTGATAGAGAAGAGGGAAGGTGGAGTTGGGCAGATTAAGGGTAGCTGGAGATGAACAGAGAGAAATTGGAGATGAGGAACAGAGAGAGAAAGAGGAAAGTGGACGAGATGGACAGAGAAGAAAACAAGTGATTCTTTGGGCCTTGTGGTAGTGTAATTTCTGTTTTTTATTTCTGTTGATGGTCCATTGAATTATTTAACCTCGTAATATTTAGGTTGAATTTGTTTTGTTATTGTAGGTACTCAAGTATATTACTGGGATTCTTAAGCGCACTCAAATGGTAAATGGGATTTGTTCATGGGTTTTACATGTGGAGGACCAAGAAAGATCTTCAATCACAATATTTCAAAGTCCTTATACCAGGTGCTACATTGCTTACCATGGTAAATAATTTTGTAAGCTATCATGTTTTAACTTGTGTATTTTTATATAGTGATTAAGTGCACTGATGCATTTATTATTTTATATTTATTTATTAATAAGATGACCATCTTGTAAAATATATATATGACCAGATGATGGTGAGACTGTTCACCGAAACCGGTCGTCATTTAATAAATTATTAATGTGCGATCTTGGCATTTCATTTTGAAGAATATCAAAAGTAATGAATTCAGGATAAGGGGCTTTATTGCATATAGTAAGAAAATAGACACCCTATACTTACATAAGTATATTGTATGCCAGAGAAGAAGAGACGTCCTATCAGTACAAGAGTACTGAACAGAATGACGACGAGTGCTTCCGTTCTTTCTCCAAGTCGGAGAAAAAACTGACCATCGAAAACAAAAGTAGTCAGACGTTTATATTGAAGTGGTAAAGGATACGCAAACTACAAGCGTCGCAGATATTTATTTATTTAATGGTCAGACGTTTGATATATAGTCATTATTCTTCTAACTTCCCAATACAATTGACCATCTGACATCCCATCACAATACTGCTTTCACAGGTTCTTAGATGCTCCCAATTCATAACTGTGTTCTCTCCTTTAACATCCTTCGGTGAGGGGAAGATTCCAATCCTGTGCAGGTGTTCCGCAATGCAGTCGTGGCCAGTAATTCTTAGAAATGCATCCACCATTTCCCTTCGTGCATGTTTAGGAAGTGCGTTATTCTCTTCTAACAGAAGAAACCGTTTTTCGTGTCCTCGTGTTGTCATGTGTTCATAAAACTTATTCGTAAAACTGTTGTTAATAAGTCTTGTAATGGAGATGTATTTTGGGCAACTTGTCTGAGAAATCTTGGTTCATTTTTTGGCTAAAAGTCTGTCATTTCATTCCCATGGATTCTTGTCTCTGATGATATCCATTAAAAACTATTTCAGTTCCAGCTTCGGTGATTGAGACAATAAAGGATTTTATTTCATGTATGTAAGCACTTAGAAGAGTTTTGAAGGGTGCTATTGCTGGTATTGTAGAAGTTGAATCACAAAATGTAACAACCTTTCTTCGTGACCTTTGGAGACGGACTAAAATTATTTTAGTGCCAGGTTTATTGCCTCAAACTCTCCATCAAAATGGGAATAAAACAGTCCTTCAGCTTTGTAAAAACTAAATAGTTCATTGTAAATTCCAACACCAGCTATACCATTTGCCATAGTCAAGGATCCAAATGTATATATGTGTAGCCATCTGTTTGCGTATAATTAGTATATATAGTTTCTAGAACAATATTTTTTAAGAAATTCTTCATTCATTTCTGTTTTAAGAACCTTTCCATTCAGTTGAAGTCTGAATATGACTGGGCATTGCGAAGTCTTCTATACTGATTGGTGGACAGTGGTCTTTTCTTACTGCATGAATGTATTGCATAAAGCCTTTTTTGTGTTTCACCCGGCTAGCATGATGTTGGTAGTTGTACTAAAATGCGTCATTGGGCAATGTGGTTAATTTTTCATACTGGAGTAGTGCCAGTCTCAGAATTTATGATTTTAGAGGTGGAATGCCAGTCGCTGCTTGAAGAGCGAAAATTGGTGTTGTTTTTACTGCCCCTGTAATCAGGCGTAGAACTTAATTTTGAAGAACCTCGAATTTAGATACATTCGCTGGGAGTAATACTTCACATCCACACAGAATATTGGGTTTTATACAAATTTTATAAGTAGAGTTTAGAACTTCCAGGGAGTTGCCCCACTTTTTTCCAGTTAATATGTTAAGGATGTCCAATTTTTCTTGACATTTTCAGCAGTATTTTGTATATGGTTTATCCATGTCATTTTTCTGTCCAGAGAGATGCCAAGGTACTTTGGATCGTCACATTGAGTTATTTGTTTATTCTGATACTGTAAATTTATATTAGGGATTGAAGGAGCCAGCGAGAAAACTTGAAAGCATGTCTTTTCGAACTGTTATGAAATTTTCTTTTGAGCGGTTTGCTAGTATAATCAGGGCTTCATTCATTTTCACCGTAAGTTAGTCAATTGTTCTCATTAGCAGGGAGATCCACATGACTAATTCATCAGCAGAAAGAGCTGTTTTAATGCCCTCGACTTTTTCCATCCCACATGATAAGTCATTAATCATGATATTAAATAGTGATGGACTGATAACACGTCCTTGGAGTACTCCAGTTTTCAGTTGTTTATAACCTGACGTAACATTATTAACCCAACCAGCACAGTATCGCTGGAGGAGAAACAATTACAGCCATTTCAGCATTTAACCAGTAGTAACATAATTTCGCAATTTATCTAATAGTTATAGTCTCCACGAACTGTCATAAGCATCCTTAAAAACAACAAAGACGGCAAAGTTGTAATGCTGTTATCAAAGGCGTCTTTAACTTTCTGACTGAAGCGGAGCAATTGATTTGTTGATCGATGTATGCGGAAGCCAGCTTTCTGGGTATCATGAGTTTCAAGATAGTATTAAGTTTGTTATTAACCATTATTTCCATTGTTTTGGACAGAGTTGAAGTGAGAGAAACAGGTCGAATGTTAGGAAAAGAGTTTCCTGATTTCTTTGGTTTGAAGATTGGTACTATAATAACCTTCTTCCATGCTGCTGGGACTCCTTCATTCCAAATTTCATTTAATAGTGTGCATACAGAGTGCTGTGCGACTGGCCCTAGATTTTTCAGAAACTCTGCACGATCATGTCACAGCCGAGGCTCTTCTTACTCTTTAGTGAATTTAGTGCACATTGAAGTTCATTTGTTTTGAAATCTCAGTTTGATTCTCCCATGCTGTCTTAATATCACTCCTGTTTTTTCGTTGGTTTTTTTGAATGATTCTTAGTGAAAAACTTGTAAGCTGTAGCTAGATCTTCGTCATCATATATGTTTTTCGCCACGACCTTGGTTGTTTCTTTAAGAGTTCGAGGTCCACTATCTAAGCTGGAAGACCTTGCTGGTTTCTTTCCTGTAGCTGAGTTCTGTAATAAATTTTGAGAAGTAATCCTTTTTGGCCTGTATTAATTCCTTTCACATAATTGTGGATTTTCTTTGTCATTCAATAACGACCAAGACCATTGTAGTTCCTTCTGCTCGTCTTCTTGCTTCTTCTCTATTTTTCTTCAATTTTCCCAAGTGTTTATTCCAGACTGGTTTGCAGTTATATGGTTTTCCCTTAGGAAAATGTCGTTTTGCGCTTTGAACTATTACTTCGCAAATTTTATCATTAAATTTATCAGAATTCCTTTAATGTGATATTAATGGGTGCAAGTTCCTCATCTAGTTCTTCTTTGAAGTTGACCTTTTTAAAATCCAACTGAATTTTACTTGATTCTTCGACACAAATTTCAGAACCCAACATTATACTACTAATAATCATAATGTTTCCATCTCCAACTTCAGTTATCAGTACAAGAACCTAAAGAAACATTATATCATTGGAAACTATTGTCAGGTCTGTATTTGTTGCTGTACCATTGTAGTGGAGATAAGCTGGGAAATTTGATTGTGAATAGAGCAGTTCTATATTATTTGATGCAATAAAATCTTGTACTGCTTTTTCTGCCTCATTTTCTTTACCGTAACCAATTGTGCAGAAATGAGCATTAACGTCTCCAATTAGTACAGTTTTATTTTTAATATTTAAGACATTTGTATTTATAATATTGTTGGGCGGATTGCAAAAAAAATTTTAAAATGTTTATTAACCCACACATCAACTTTTACTATTTCAGCACGATCTTCTCTAGCATTCATATCTTTAATTATTACAAACTTGTCCGTCGTGTCTTTTTGTATGTGCACAACTATGGCACTTGCAACCTGGCTGCATCATTTAGAATTTTTTGCAGATCTACTTTGAGTGGGACATCCCCAGTGCATTCCCCTGCAGTATATTTAGGGTGTTCACATTTTTTCTTCTCAATGTAGTCCCCTCAGGGACATCCGATTGGGGGACTGTTTTACGTCCTGGTTGATTCCCATTGAGAAGACCCATCATAAGCTTCCCTGTATGCCATTTAACTGTACCCAGGGTGCACAACGTGGAGGCGGCATACGTTACACCCCGCACTGCAGACATAATTTTAGTAAAAGTATTTAATGTAATGCTACAGTGCAAGGAAGAAAATCATGATTTCGCTTTGTTCATTAGTCGGTGAAACGATTCCGAGTCTAGTAGCCTATCTTTCCGCAGAGTATTACACTCCACATTGAAGCATAGAAGTGTCACTAGAATACAAATAATGGCATTTCCATTCATTGGGAAAAAACTTTACTGTCTCCTTCTAGAGAAATGAATTCTGCTCGACGGTTTTCAGTTCTCCCCAACAAAAGTACTATCCGTAGGGCGATCTGTTCGCTGCACATAGACTGCTTCCTCCTGAACCCGAGGCTACTCTTTTCGGCCAACAATATCTGTAGCCTTACATTACTGCTTATCTCCGGCAGCATAGATCTTCAATCTTCCAGCCAATAGCTTGCAGTTTAGTTTTAATTAGGTTTTTTCTGGTTTCGATTTATCCACGTCTTAGTACATTTGCAACCAAATATGCAATTTGTATAGGTTATGGGACCGTCTTTTGCAACTGTAAATTAGTCTACTTTAGACCAGACGCGTTTCGCGTTATTCTAAAGCATCTTCAGTGGTCAGCTGTACAATAAATGGTTTGTATTACATTATTTTTTATGTTTTCGTCTTCATGTGCGGTTTGTAGCACAAACATGAAAACGAAAACATAAAAAAAATGTGAGTAATATTAATAGTCCAATTTATTCAGAATCAAAACAATCCAATTGTAAGAGGACTGTTACAGATCGAATTTAGTAAAAACTAAAACAAATAATGTAATACAAACCATGTATTGTGCAGCTGACCACTGAAGATGCTTTAGAATAAAGCGAAACGCGTCTGGTCTGAAGTAGACTAATTTAGAGTTGCAAAAGACGGTCCCATAACCTATACAAACTGTATAACTGCAACTGCGGAAAACGAGGCCAAAAAAGGGAGAAATATGTACAAATACGCAAGGTGTTTTTATTTTTGCGGAAAGCGTGTCTTTTTGCTTTCTATCAGAAGATTCTGCGGAGGTGAACCAGAGAGTATCATTTGTGACCTCGTGCATAACTTCTTACGAAAAGGACGTCTTCTAGCCTTGTTAAATGTTATCCTCTGCCTGCATTAGCCTTCCACTGGATACGCTACTTTTTTTCTGCTTTCAGAGCCGCGCGCAACCCTTTTACGTCATATGCTCTAAGGAGTATTTGCTAACCTCCAGAGTCATAAAACACTGCCCTATCAGGGCAATAAATATCCTCCCTAGTGGGACACGACAACACTCTCGCCAGGCATTCTGTCAGCCGATAGCGGTACTTGAACAACGCGTTATCTTCGAAGAGGCGCATTGTTTCAGCGGTCAGTTCTAATTCACTTCCGGACATGCGGTACTAATGCGAAAAATCGGCGTGTTTGTTTAATATAATACACTGCAAGTCTGTCACCTCTGCGATCTATACTTTTATCTGCAGGTGAATAGTTGATTTCGTTCATAAGAGGTGCCTCATTGTTATCGCACGGGTAACGGGGATCACAAGTAGAAGTGACGCAATTAAAGAAAAACACACGTCGGGATTAGTAAAAACTTGCAGCTTTTGAGGAAATGGTGTGATTCGTATGACACGAAATTATCACCAGATATGTAGCAATGTTTACGATATTGCTTTTGCTAAGGAAATTCAATCAAAAATTTTGTCTGTGACATAACACCTTACATTTCTCTGAGTAACTTCATTACAAATAACTACTTAACAAATGATTTGGTTGCCGTCATGATTAAAAACTTTAAATGTATAAACAGAGGTTATCGAATATAAATGGCGTTTATGAGTCTCAAACAGAGTGAGGTGCAATACAGTGGACTAGCATTCGGAATGACGGTAATTCAAATCCACCTCTGGCAATTCAGATTTTCCTAAATCACTCCAGAAAAATGCCATGATGTTTCCTTTGACAAGGCCCAACCGACTGCCTTCCCCATTCTTGACCAAATATCTTAGAGTGCAGGAATAGAAATCGAATTTTGAAGTGCAAGAACACTGAAATCGTCTTCAACGATTTGTCATCGGTAAACATAATTCAAATTCAAATGTTCAAATGTTTGTTAAGCTTATGGGACTTAACTGCGGGGTAATCAGTCCCTAAACTTACAAACTACTTATCAACTACCTTATACTAAGGACGGCACAAATATCCATGCCCGAGGGGGGATTCGAACCCCCGACCGTAGTGGCCGTGCAGACCGTGACTGAAGCGCCTCAGTCCCCTCGGCCACCGCGGTCGGCGGTAAACATAATTACCAATGACAATGCGAAGATGATGCACGTAACACGGTAAATAATGTAGATATAGAAAGAGAGTATACACCGTTAAGCGAGAAAGTTTCTCACTATTCAGTTACGCCAAATCACTATCATGAAATTTTAATAGTTTGCGGATAATATGGATTTATGTGAGGAGAACAGCTTAGCTGAATCACTGTGAGTAGTTACATAAGGTTTGTCCTGCTGTATGCTTTTGTTACGCTCCATATAGAAAATATTTGTAGGTTCTCTGCCGATCAGACTGAGCAGTGTGCCAATTAAATAAAAGTCCTACAATCATACAGAGGAAATGAAACGATCTTAATGCGATAAAAGTGATGATGCACAGTTCGTGGTTGAACGTCATGTTTGACACCAGTGCAAACGTTACACTTCCCTGCTGATTCCACGGTACCAAAGTCCTGTATTGCCATAAGACACCTTGTCGCCTGTGAAATTCGCATTCATTTGTTTCATTCTTCTTTTAATAGAGGTTCTTATCTATCGTATCAGATTCCCTGATGGAACTAGGTTGTGTTCTCCTCTACCTTCGTAGATGGCTTTATTTCGCATAAGCATCAGCTATCAGTTTGGGAAAAATCTTGAACACCATGCGGTGTACTACACCTTGTGGTAAGTTCGCACCACTGCGTACGTGTTTACACGACCGCCGTGCACAATTGACAAACGAAGTCTTTTACGATACGTTGCAGTATAGTATACGTTTTAATCAGCAACCCTGAAGTGTGTGAACTCTCGGACTTCTAAAGAGGCCAACTCTATATTGCTCAGGTGGTGGAACCCTCGGTGACCGAAACCGCTCCACTGTTAAAAGTTTCACTAGCGACAGTACCCGGAGTGTTGACGCCGTCATTGATGAAGGGGAACACTAAGAGAAGCCCGAACCACTGAGGCCATGACAAAACAACTACGACAATAAGAATTGCAAAACTCAACATACAATTGATACTGGACGATGATTGGAAGTATGTGGCATAGTCCGATGAAACATCATTTACGTTGTTTCCTACAAAGTAACGGTGTTATGATTCGAAAACACCAAAAGGAGCTTACGATACGGCATGCCTTATTCTTACAGTCAAGCATGGGGAGATTGCGTCATGAAATTGTAATCTGTATTGTGGCATTCAACTTTTTCTACCACAAGACTCTCCGAATAATTGTGAGGGAATACCTCACTGTTCTCGCAAGCAAACTACTTACTGTGGATAACATACTGCTAAAAATATTGCTGTCCCAACACATACATATAGCCCAAAAGATCAGGCGTGTTGGTTCAGCATAAGACAATTATCAAACTCTTCCCTGGACAGCAAAATCGCAATGTATCAACATAGCTGAAGAGTTATGACCATCGAGAAACACCTCAGAGTATGTACCTTCTTTATTATGTATGTCAGTTGTAAAGTAGTGGTACTTTACGTTAGGTACTTACAAATATGATGACTGGTACTCCGTTTGGCAACTGCCGAAACACGATATGGTATATAAATCCTCGCCTCGAAATCTAGATTTGGAGAAAGAAGTGCTGTCAATGTACGCATGGGACCCAAACACTAACCACTCGGCAGCTGTTCTCAAAGACAATGATGAGCGAACGAGGAGAACGCAGGTGTGGCGAGTTGACGATGAACACTGGCTCCAGTCGATCCATCTGAAGAAAGTACAAACACTACAAGACCAGGATTTCCCATGGCGGATACAGGTTGAGTACTGATAGGCCTATTCGTCTCCTGATAGTAGAGTTCGATGAATAGTCCCGTAACCTTAAAGGAACTATAAACTACAATTACCTTACTGTCCTACGAAATAATCACCTCTGATATCTATGCTCCGCTGACCTCTGTGATACATATACTGGAAACTTTGTACTTTGCACCATTCTTTGGGATGGTGTTCAAAAGCCTCTTCACATTTCGTTGGATGTCAGTAATATCGTCAAATCTCTTTCCTTTCAAAGCGAATTTGAGTCGAAGGTATGTGAAGAAGTCTCTAGGATTGATATCCGTCTACTATGGTGCATCTTCTAGTTGCACAACTGTTTGACGTATTGGCTGTCTGTGGGCGAGCGTTGTCACGCAACATGATCCCAAACCCTTGTGAAATAACCAGTACTGGGTCGCACAAACGTTTTCCACATGGTACTTTCGACATGTGGGTCGAAAGTAATCTCGAATTACTTTAAAAAAAAATACTATGCAGGGAGTTAATAACTACTCCCTCAATATGTTGTTGTTATGGTCTTCAGTCCGGAGACTGGTTTGATGCAGCTCTCCACCCTACTCTATACTGAGCAAGCCTTTTCATCTCCTCATAAGAACGGCAACCCACATCCACTTGAATCTGCTTACTATACGTGTCTCTTGGTCTCCCTCCGCGATTTTTACCCCACACACTTCCCTCCAATGCTAAATTTACGATTCTCCGATGTCTAAGAATGTGTCCTAACAAGCAATCCCTTCTTTTAGTCAGGGTATGCCAAAAATTCCTTTTCTCGCCAATTCTCTTCCTGTCCGCACTGCTTATCGTCCATGTTTCACTTCCGTACAAGGCAACACTTCACACAAATGCCTTCAGAAAAGACTTCCTTACTCTTAAATTAATATTCGATGTTAGCAAATTTCTCTTTTTCAAAAATGCTTTTCTTCCCATTGCCATTCTGCATTTTATATGCTATGTACTGCGACTATCGCATGTTATTTTACTACCCAAGTAACAAAACGCATCTACCACCTTCATTGTTTCGTTACCTAATCTAATTCCTTCAGCATCGCCTGATTTTCTAAGACTGCATTCCATTATTTTTGTTTTGCTCTTGTTAATGTTCATTTTATACGCTCTCTTCAACACACTGTCCATTCCATTCAACTGCTCTTCCAGGTCCTTTGCTGTCTCTGACAGAATTGCACTGCCATCAACAAAACGCAATGTTTTTATTTCTTCCCCCTGAACTTTAATCCCTATTACAAATTTTTCCTTGCTTTCCTTCACCGCCTGTTCGATGTACAAATTGAATAGCATCGGAGAAAGGCTTAAACCCTGTCTTACTCCCTTCCCGACTGATGCTTCCCTTTCATGCCCTTCGAGTCTAATAACTGCGGTCTGGCTTTTGGACAAGTTGTGAATAACTCTCCTTTCCCTGTATTTTACCCGTGCTGACTTCAGAATTTGAAAGAGTGTATTCCAGTCAACATTGTCAAATGCTTTCTCCAAATCTACAAAAGCTAAAAATGTAGGTTTGCCTTTTCTAAATCTATCTTCTAAAAAATGTTCAAATGTTTGTAGAGTCTATGGGACTTAACTACGGGGTCATCAGTCCCTAAACTTACAAACTACTTATGAACTACTTAAGAACTAGGACGGCACAAATATCCATGCCCGAAGGGGGATTCGAACCCCCGACCGTAGTGGCCGTGCAGACCGTGGCTGGAGCGCCTTAGTCTCCTCGGCCACCGCGGCCGGCAATCTATCTTCTAAGATAAGACGTAAAGTGAGTATTGCCTCCCGGGTTTCTATGTTCCTCCTGAATCCAAACTGATCTTCCCCGAGGTCAGCTTCTACCAACTTTCCCATTCTCCTGTAAATAATTCGTGTTAATATTTTGCAACCATGACTTATCAAACTGATGGTTCTGTAATTTTCACACCTGATTTGTTTGGAATGGGGATTATAACATTTTTCTTAAAGTCTGAGGGCATTTCGCCTGTCTCATACATCCTACACACCAAATAGTTTTGTCATGGCTGGCTCTCCCAGAGACTTTAGTAGCTCCGAGGGTATGTCATCTACTCCTGGGGCCTTCTTTCGATCTAGGTCATTCAAGGCTCTGTCAAATTCATCTCTCAGTATAGTATCTTCTATTTGATCTTGATCTACTTCCTCTTCTCTTCCTACAACATCGTCTCTAAATTTATTTCTCTGTACTCTTTCCACCTTTCAGATTTCCCTTCTTTGCTGAGAACTGGTTTCCCATCTGAGTTCTTGATATTCGTAGAGTTGCTTTTCTTGTTCCAAATGTCTCTTTTATTATCCTGTAGGCGGTATCTACTTTTCCCCTTGTTATACATTCTACAGATTTGCATTTGGCTTCTAGCCACTCCTGCTTAGCCATTTTGCACTTCCTGTCAATCTCATTTTTTAGTCGTCTGTACTCCATTTTGCCTATTTCATTCAGTGCATTTTTATATTTTCTCCTTTCATCAATTAAATTTAGTATTTCCTGTGATATCCAAGGATTTTTTTGTAGGTCTTGCCTTTCTACCTATTTTGTCCTCTGCTGCCTTCACTATTTCATCTCTCAATGCTACCCGTTCCTCTTCTACTGTTTTATTTCCACTTGTTTCTGTCAAATGTTGCCTAAATCTCCCTCTGAAATTCTCCACAACTTCACTTTCCTTCAATTTATCTATGTCCCATATCCTTATTTTCCTACCTTTCTGCAGTTTTTTCAGCTTCAGCCTACAGTTCATGACTAACAAGTTATGGTCAGAGTCTATATCTGCCCCTGGGTATGTCCTGCAGTTTATAACCTGGTTCCGGTACCTACGTCTTACCATTATAAAATCTATCTGATACCTTCCGGTGTCTCCTGGTCTCTTCCACGTATACAACCTTCTTTTGTGATTCTTAAACCACGTGTTTGTTACGATTAAATTATATCTCGTGCAAAATTCTACCAGGCGACTTCCTCTTTCATTCCTCCTGCCAAGTCCATATTCACCTATTGTTTTTCCTTCTCTTCCTTTTCCGACTACCGAATTCCAGTCTCCCATCACAATTAAGTTTTCCTCTCCCTTAACTGTATGAATAATTTCCTTTAGCTCCTCATATATTTCTTCGATTTCCTCATCATCGGCAGAGCTAGTTGGCATATAAACCTGTACTACTGTTGTCGGTGTTGGCTTCGTATCTATCTTGACAATGATAAGGCGATCAATGTGCTGGTCATAGTAGTTTATCCTCATTACTATCTTCTTATTCATTATCAATCCTACTCCTGTGATACCCCCAACTGATTTTGTATTTATAATCCTGTACTCACCTGACCAGAAATCCTGTTCATCCTGCCACCGAACTTCACTAATCCCCACTATATCTAACTTCAAGCTATTCATTTACCTTTTTAAATTTTCTAATTTTCCTACCCAATTAAGGGATGTAACATTCCATGCTCCTATCCGTAGAATGCCAGTATTGTCTTTCCTGATGACAACGTCCTCCTGAGTAGTCCCCGCCCGGAAATCCGAATGGGGGACTATTTTACCTCCGGAATATTTTACCCGAGAGGATGCCATCATCATATTTCCATACAGTAGAGCTGCATGTCCTCGGGAAAAGTAACGGCTGTAGTTTCCCCTTGCTTTCAGCCGTTCGCAGTAGCTGTGTGGCAAAGCCACATGAGCTGATGTTACAAGGCCAGCTCATTCAATCATCCAGACTGTTGCCCCTATAACTACTGAAAAGGCTGATGCCCCTCTTCAGAAACCACACGTTTGTCTGGCCTCTCCACAGATGCCCCTCCGCTGTGGTTGCACCTACTTTACGGTTATCTGCATTGCTGAGGCACGCAAGCCACCCCACTTCGGCAATGTCTGTGGTTCATGGTACCGATAAAATATCCAGATTTGCGATGCA
Source organism: Locusta migratoria (assembly GCA_026315105.1). Taxonomy (NCBI): domain Eukaryota; kingdom Metazoa; phylum Arthropoda; class Insecta; order Orthoptera; family Acrididae; genus Locusta; species Locusta migratoria. Next base: position 462,784,361 of record CM048745.1, on the reverse strand, counting down.
TCCCATCTCGTACAGCTATCCCTACCATATTCAGGGAGCACGTAACTGCAGACAACGGGATAACTCACTGCATTTCTGAAGAGATTATCACTTTCCTAGGAGATTCTGATAACAAAGAAACAGTGAAAGCTGTATTGCTGATTGTACTCATGTAAACACATTACTTATCATGTTCCTTCCACACCAATATAAAAAGTATTTACACGCGAAGACGGCGTTAGCTTCAATTCCTTCACCGCAGATGCGGTGATACGTTCGACCTCGGACGGGAATCCGTAATGGCGAGTGTAAGAGGGTGCGACCTTCCTACCAGTACTCACAAACAAGGATTGGGCAATACATAACAGTGTAGTAAGAGGTTTATGGCTCGCTGTCTGTGTTCTGACTGGAGTGAGTTATGTATGTCAGCTTGTATGCCCTAAAGAGCTACCGAATCTGTTTAAAAAAATCTATAATTAATCTTTAGGTTAGCCAGTCTATCAATCTGCATATGATGACGTGAAAACATATTTAACCTAAATTAAACCTCTGAATGACCAACAAAATAGATTTTAAGATAAAGAAGGGATTCACTCGCGAAGTAATTCTTTATAAATGGTGTTTAATACTCTTATTGGTCATGAAATGCGGAAGTGGTCTTACTTTATACATCGGTAAATAACTAAATATTTCTCCTACTATTGTTCATAAGAGGCACAATAAGTATCACAAGCTCTCGAGAGTAGAAGTTCCAAATAATCACTCGTAAATTAGTGAAGTCCATCGAACATTGCAGTTTCAAATTAATTTGCGATTAATTACAGTATTTATTATAAAACATAGTTTTTCATCACACGAGTACACGATTGCTGAATTATCACAGTTCCACAGCCTCACTATCTTCCATAGTATACCACTTTTTAAACAGAAACTAAGTTCTGCAGCCACAGTCCTGTAAATTTGAAAGTCCACACATGCCTATCTCTTCAAATCACAAGTTCGTAACGCGGCTTCAGACCGCCCAGAATCACAATCTTTCACTACCGTGTCCAAGTTACGAGTCCCTTCCTAAGCATTCGAAAGCATGCTCTTCCTGCTCCCAAAATTGTATCCTTCCGCGCATCCTAACGCCTCATCTTTAAAATACAATTTCCCTCCCAAAATATTAAACATTTGAATATCACAGAATTAAATAATTTGACCACCTCCTTACAAATATATACATAACACTAAAAAGGGTTAATACTTAAGCTCTTTGCTCAGATAGTATTAAGCGTGGCGTATCACTGTTCAAATATACTGCCGCCGTCGAAATATAGTTACACAATTAATATTTATTTATCATGGCTTTTATACAAACATATTCAGTTCTTGTCCACGAATACATATAATTGTTTATATATAAATTATCTGCTGCAAATCAACTATTTTTATTCGGCCATGAAATATTTAAGTGGCAGTCTACAACATAAAAAGAACGTTACAAAGAATAATATTAAATATAATAAAATACATACATAAATGTAATGCGCTTTGCTGGGTTCATGTTTTGTCTTTCTGTGGTGGAATCTATGTTCTACACAAGAATATTACTACCTCAACGAAAAGCAGAACAAGAGAGTTAAAGTTTATTGAAAGAATACGGAAATAAGTGGTGCGTCTTTTAAGATAGGTAGCGTGGTGCAATGCTGCTCAACTGTTACTGATAAACACTATGTATCAATAATTGATGATATTAGTCTTACAATAATATTATTATAGTACTGAAATTCGTCGGATTTTTAACTGTTGAAATTGTAATTACGGCGTTTGAAGCTCGCAAGTCTCCTGAATCCATTCATATAATTATATTTGCCGTATGATCACTTCCTGATATTATATGGATTTTTAGAATAATGTGTGTGGCTATATTGTATTTCAGGTGCAATCTGGAAGAGCCACCCTCGCTCAACCAAGTTCATCGTTTCCGGTTTTCGAGCACATTAGGAAAATCCTAACTACCTGTTCCATTCACTAGGTTCAAAATGTTAGCCGGCCACATGGGGAACCCAACAGTCTAACAAAACCCGCCTTTGACATGGAGACAGCTTCCCCCTGTATTTGTAACGTCACAAGGGCATGGACAATAGGGGCGCTACAGCCATAGCATGTGACTTGTGGAGGTTTGATACGGACGGGAGGCGAGCACGGGTAGCCAAGTGGTTAAGCCGACTGCTGGATCGAAGCGGGAGACCAGGATTCGATTCTCGGCCATGCTCACATTTTCACTTGTCGCCGTTGCTTAACTTCAGTTCCCTAATGCAGCCCTGTCTATTCTTTCTTTCGTAATCCTTCTTTCTTCCCCTCCTTTATCAATCATTCGTAAACATAGGACGACCAGATGGAGTTGATTGAACTGCGTTTCAATAGACCAGTCCGATGGCTCATTTACCTTTTACATACAAATGAGCTTTCTCTTAGCCCTTTATTTCTTTTTAATTTATTTTATTTATTTATTTTTTGGAAGTATTAGATAGGAAAAGCACAGGTCTACAAACTTTAAAGACGAAGTTTAATAAGAATTACCAAAGAAATAGTTGGTAATAATAAAAAGCATAATAAAAAGCTATATTCAAGGTATCCGAGCAGAAGTTCTTGACCGCCTGAGTTAAGATCGAAAATGCCTTATTGAAATGTGCCAAAGTGTGCGACGAAGTTTCAGACGAGTTGGCTAAGAGATCATCATGGAAAGTGCATCATCCAAGATGCTTGACAAACACCAAAAGAATCACTCGATTATATGTCTCTCTTCGTGACCCTTCGGGACACATGAAAGGTTTTGTGACAATCATTTCGAAGTTTTATGCTCGGTTTTTAATTAAATCACATCAAAATACATGTGAAGAAGCATTGGTGTATTACCAATATATTAATAAATGGTTTTCGTTTCTATGAAAACAATATCTCTGGGCAGGGTAAGTTAGCTTCCATTATGTGCTTCCATTTTCGAACCACAAGTAAAAGAAAACGGTAACTTTTGCATAAAATGTCAGTGTTAACGGGGTGGGCGTATGCTGTTTGAGAGGTGGGCCGGGGGAGGGGGGTCATTACTATATTAACGAGAGCGTATTGATGTCCAAGCATATGTGGAATACCAATGTAGAATATCGACCCCCTCTAATACACGGACAACAAAAATTCTCCAAATAAACCGAAGTCGACTATCCGCCTTCCCCAGGATTATATTCTAGATATTGCATAGTGTATATGCTTCAAATTTTTCAAGCAAGGGGGCGATCTAAATTGTTTGTTGAGTTTATATGCGCCAAGATCGTGTCGAACAAACAAGTCTAGATACTTCATCGACGTAACTGTGTAAAAGAGCACACTACTAATGCTCTTTTCGAACACTGCGGAATTATTGTTCCTTCATATCTGCATCATGTTACATTTTTCTACATTTAGAGCTAGCCGCCATTCCTCAGACAAACATCAAATTTGATGTACGTCATGCTGTATCCTTCAGTCATTCAATGGCGACACCTTCCCGGGCACAAAAGCATCATCAGCGCATTGCAACAGATTGCTACTCACTTTGTCCGTCAGACAAATTTCCTAGGCAGGTACGGTCCTACCAAATGTTCAAACGTTTGTTAAGCTTAAGCGGCTTAACTGCGTGGTCATCAGTCACTAAACATAGAAACTACTTATAAACTAACTTATACTAAAGACCGCACAAACATCCATGTTCGAGGGGGCGGATATTCGAACCCCCGACGGGTGCGGCCTCGCGCATCATCGGAGAATAGCCTCTCAATGCACTCATTTACTCCGCCGCGGCCGTTCCTACCACATCGTCTCTGATGAATATTCGTCGTCGGGCATAATATACTGATTTCTGTTACCTAAGAAGTGCCCCTCACATATCTGTGAATCCATTCCATATGGTCTTATATTCGCTAGCATTTTACAACGAGATGCAGTGTGAAACAAGTAGTATACAGTCTGCCTGCTGCACTTCATGCGTGGGTCGCAAGATACCATAGGAGAAAAAAGAAAGCTGAGTTTCACATAAGCGATGGTTCCTAAAAGCTATGCTGCTGCAAAGTTGGAAGCTTTCCAATCTCAAGGAATATTTCCATGTTCTCATTAAGAATATTTTTCAGAATTCTATAGCATTCTGATGTTAATTATGTTATTATGCGGATCCTTCATTATATCTTTTTCTCCATTCGGTTAGGATTTTGTGGTGAATAAAAGATTCGCGATTAGTGCAAGCTGAGGAAGGGAACAAAGCATTAGAGAACTCTTTCTAAAACCGAACTAAGATTCCATCCGGAACTTGAGACTTATTTGTTTTCAGCACTCTCAGTTGCTTCTCTACATGAGCTATGCCTATTACTATGTACTCAATTTTGGACCTTGTGCAATAATACTATGACGGTAAGTTTGTATGGTCCTTGTGCATGAATGATTTCTGAAAAGTTAATTTTAAAACTTCAGCTTTAGTTCTGCTGTCACTTACCACCACCCAGAATGGTCTACGAGTGACTGCTTAGAGGCCTTAGACCTGCTTATCGATTTTTCATAGATCTAGAATTTTTTCGCGTTCCAGGCAACATCTTTTGCTAAAGAAAGCTCTTCGCATCGCTATTTTTACCTGTTTTGATTTTCTTCTCCAATCTGAACCGAGAATACAACTGCCTTTGCATTATTATATCACTGCGGATCTCTTCCAGGCCGCGGTGGAGCAGCCGAGCAATCAAAGGCGCCTCGCTGCGGAGCGCGCGGTTGCTCGCCGTCGGAGGTTCGAGTCCTCCCTGGGGCATGGGTGTGTTTGTTGTTCTTAGGTTAGTTTACCTAGTTGTAAGTAGTTTTTAAGCTACGGACTGATGACCACGCAGATTGGTACGATCTTCCAGCCTTAATCCCTCTTCTCGGCACACCTCCAGCGCCTTATTTACAATGCATTTCAAGACTGCCTTAATGCCACTGCTTCGAAACTACACAATTCATTAATTCTGTATGTGGGACACTAAGAATAGAATATTAGCTCTTTCTTGCCTAATCACTCTTTTAGCCCTATCCACTGATTTAGTAATTTTGTAACGATTGTCAGTATGATAACATGATCACTGGCCGTTTCTCTACACTGACGCCGGCCGCGGTGGCCGAGCGGTCTGCGGCGCGCCAGTCACATTCTGTTCAAAAAATGTTCAAATGTTTGTGGAACTTATGGGACTTAACTACGGGATTATCAGTCCCTAAGCTTACAAACTACTTATGAACTAGCTAAGACTAAGGACGGCACAAATATCCAGGCCCGAGGATTCGAACCCCCGACCGTAGTGGCCGTGCAGACCGTGACTGAAGCGCCTCAGTACCCTCCGCCACCGCGGCCGACGTCACATTCTGCACGGCAACTACGGTCGGGGTTTAGAATCCCTACTCGGACATGGATATTTGTGCCGTCCTTAGTATTAGCAAGTTCATAAGTAGTTTGTAAGTTTAAGGACTGATGACCCCTTAGTTAAGTCCCATAAGCTCTACAAACATTTGAACATTTGATTTCTACACTGACGTCAATTGAAGAGGTAAGGCCTGTGTATATCTGCGATGTCTGAAATACTTTTATTTCAACGCACAGGAGAATCAACGCAAGCGTATGATTAGAGATTCACTCCAGTGCGGCTTTTTAAGCTTTGAGTGTGACGCGGGTTCCGAAAAGTTATCGCAATAGCAGTTTGGCACAGGGGCGATTACTGGCAAAAGGTGTGCTTCGTAGGGGCCGGTATTTGCTCTTGCGACGAGCCCGTCGATTAGCGTCCCCAGTGCGTTGTCAGTCATCGGATGCTGTTAGCCGCAAATGCATCCTGACGCGTCGCCGAGTGCTGTCAGCGCCAGTGATGGGTGATTCATCACAGCCGCTCCCTTGGCGAGTAGTTATGCGGCCCTCTCCTGCTGCCTTGTAGCTTCCGACAGGCCTTGTCAATAGGAAAACGCTCCTTTCACTTGCCAATGTCTGCTCCATTTCCCATATACTTTTTTTTCGATTTTGAGGATACCTGAAGTACATTGAAAATCGGTGAGGTCACGTTTCTAAAAACATGTTCATTTGTAAAATACGCGGTACAGTCAATGAGTTCCGACACTGGACGCCTGGAGGATAGGAACCCAAACGACTCTGTATATTGCACACGGTGCCGCATTCCGGGTGGCTGATTGTCGGAGTTGAGGATAGTACAGGAAACACCATGTTTCAAAAATGTTCAAATGATTGTAAATCTATCGGACCAAACTGCGTGGTCATCGGTCCGTAGCTTACAAACTACTTAAACCTAGGTAAACTAACCTAATAACAACACACACACCCATGCCCCAGGGAGGACTCGAACCTCCACGGCGAGCTACCGCGCGCTCCGCAGCGAGACGCTTTAGACCGCTCGGATACTCCACCGCGGCCACCATTTTTCGTTTCGTTTCCACTTATACCGTTGAGAAACGTCGGATCGTCGACCGCACAGCAGATGAGGCCACCACAAATCGTAAAGCGACCATCACGTTGGTCTTGTGACAGGATTCTTCGGCCACTGTGCTGAGTAACACATGTTGGGCTCGACCGTAAGAATTTGGTGGCAAGTACCATGGCTGACCCCTACTGCTGCTGCGAGAGCATCTACCGATGGAGCGGTTAACACGCACCAACGTTGCAACTTCTTGGATCATGCGCTCCGTTCGAACTATTCGTGGCGGCGCAGAAAGCATATCATCTTCCAAACTGTCCCCTCCTTGCACGAAACGTCGGTGCCACCTAAACACAACATTGCGACTGAATGCGTCATTATCGGACACCTGCTGCATCATTCCAAGCATTGCCCAATTTTTGGCAGAATTGCTGGTGCTCAAACTATTACATGTAAGGTCCGACTGTCGCAATTAATTGTCTATCAGAGCAATGACCTTACGGCTGATCTATTGCAAGGACGAAAGTCTGTTTACGTACCATACCAAAGAGCCACCTATTCGTTATTGGGCACCACAGGGCCGTCATGCAGTCTGCCCCAGAACTTATTGACTGCACAAAGCACTTAAAATGTCAGTTGTACGTTACAAGTTTAAACTGCTCTTTAACTGCAAAAAAAAATTTATACGGTGTACAGGAGTTCTCCGGCTCGAAACTGCACTGAAGACGTCAATTCAGTGAATGAAATCGACATGTGATATTCTTAGATAAATATTTTATATAATATATCAAGCATTCAATGAATGAAATCGGTGTGCAATATTCTTAAATACACTTCAGTGCAGTTTTGAGCCGGCGTACTCATGTACACCGTATGGTACCGAGTGCTGACCAGCTACAAAAGAGAACGACACAACATTAGAAAGGAACATTTCAGTAAACATTAAAACTTATGTGTAGTTAGCTACTCGAAATATACGTGAAAACCTGTATCAGTTTCCAAAACACTGTTTTATTTCTGAAATTTATTATAAGATACATAGGGGGTAGTTATCTTTCTTTATTTGTCTTTTATTTCTCTTTTTATGTTCATCAGTTAGTCTGAAAGGCAATTTGATACTATGTTGTACTTTCTGAGTATCACTTTCGTCCTACATCATCAATTACTTGCTGAATGTTTTCCAAATTCTCTCTTATCGTACACTCTCTACAGCAGTCTCTGGTATCGTGGAGAATGATTCTTGATGTCTTACCATACGTCATAGGGTCCTGTCCCTTCTTTTGTAACCTTTTTAAAAATCTTTCTTTTTCTGCCGAATCAGAGAAAAATGTTATTTTATCAGTGTAGCTACTATTTAACATTTTTTTGAAGCACAACATCTCAAATTCTTCAAGTCTCTTCTGTTTGCATTTGCTCCATACGTCACTACCATGCTGTACTCAAAAAGAACATTATCAAGAACGTCTTCCTTAAACTTAGGCCGATGTTTCATACCACTCCCCCTTCCGCCCCCCCCCCGCCCCACGCCATAGGATGTTTAGTATTTCGTGTTCGTCAACGCTACTGGCAGGCGTAATAATCAGCATTACGTGTCTTTGGAAGATGTTCTTATGAAATTATTGAGTGGAGTTACTCCATGTTGCGTTACTGCTAAGCGCATTTGTTTTCTACATTGTTCCTTAAAGTTCTCAAAAGTTCAAATGTTTGTATAGCTTATGGGTCTTAACTACGGGGTCATCTGTCCCTAAACTTACAAATTACTTATGAACTAACTAATACTAAGTACGGCATAAATATCCATGCCCGACCGTAGTGGCCGTGCAGACCGTGACTGGAGCGCCTCAGTCCCCTCGACCACCGCGGCCGACCCTTAAAGTGCTCGTAAAATGATTGTCCACAACTATGCGCTATTGCATTTTACAATGCGTGGTGACTACGTCACAACCACTGTTTCACTCAACTGCAGTTTCTGTGAGTGCTACTCCAAAATTTAATTTATTACCTAATTTCTGTGCAACAGTACCACCAACAAGTCGTAAGCAAAACGAACTCTTCTGAGAACATTACAGATGAATCAAAATATTTCGCCTTGTATAATGTGGGCTCTAACTTGCAACCATTGGCTTTTATATCAAAAGGAAGAATGTTAATGACAATATACGATACTTTATGTTATCCTTTGTACATGCGCGTATCACTAAAGACAGCACAAACATCCATGCCCGACAGGGGATTCAACCCCTTCAACGGAGAACGGCCTCGCGCATCGGAGCATAGCGCCTCAATGCGCTCGAACACTCCGCCGCGGCCGCGTATCACTGAAAACTTACATTATACACTACTGCAATGTCGTTCTCCCCTACTGGAATGAGAGAATGAGTTACTTTCCGGAATGGAAAACTATTCCAGAATGAAACTTCACTCTGCAGCGGAGAGTGCGCTGATATGAAACTTCCTGGCAGATTAAAATTGTGTGCCGGAACCGGGACTCGAACCTGTGACCTTTGCCTTTCGCGGGCAAGCGCACTAGCGACTGTGCTATCCCGACACGACTCACGATGCCGCCTCACAACTTTACTTCCGCTAGTACCAGTTTGGAAAGTAGGCGGCGAGGTACTGGCGGAAGTAAAGTTGTGAGGCGGCATCGTGAGTCGTGTCGGGATAGCACAGTCGGTAGTGCGCTTGCCCGCGAAAGGCAAAGGTCCCAGGTTCGAGTCCCGGTTCCGGCACACAATTTTAATCTGCCAGGAAGTTTGAAAAACTATTGTTTAAAGCCATTTTAGGTTCTTTTTACAGGAAGGAGGCTCTGGGAACGCGCTCTTTTAACAACTTCATCATAAAGTTTGGAATGTTGTTTTATTGTTTTTGGGTTCGGTGGTCGGGGTGGTCGACTGCAATCGAGAGGTCGGGATTTCCATTTTAGGTCGGGCCACGAATTTTTTCAGTCTGCATTTTAAACCAGTCTTCACCTCTCCAAGATGTGAGGAGTCACAATAAACACTTGTTTCGGACTCCACGATAAACTGTAGGTCTACTTTCATCAGCTAGATAACCGGAGTAGGTTACGGACATCAGTTGAAATACTTGCACCAGACAACTGAGCCACAAGGAATAATTGTTATTATACTATTTTGCTGTTGCTTCGTCAGACAAGCATTGTTCAAAATAATGTTATTATAATAGCTGAAAATTCTAAGCTAAAGTTTGTTTTACATTTGGGTAGTAAATCATTGTATCTGGTATTACAGTACGGAAAAATGTTCGTACTTCTGTGTAATATTACTTGTCAATACCAGGATTGTTTAAGGTTGAAATGAACGTCTTGTATGTGTTTCACGCCTTTTAAAATGTCCACAAACTGTTTTGTATCAGATGTATGTATACATAGCAATGTGTTTGTAGAGTCGATAGTAGTATTTTATGAATAGTAAGCCTCGGAAGGTGCTCTGAGAGGAGGAAAAGAAACACTACCTCGCTTATGTACGATACGAAAAATTAGGTGGTACTTAAAATCAATATTTCTGTTCTGGTGACCCTTCTGAAGACATACTGCATACTAGTAGAGTCCACACAGGATAATGTGGACAGCGTGGAGAGACAAGTATTCGTCCGAAGTGCCAAGCGAGGTCAATCCTTCATTTGGAAGGGGAGGCCGCATCAGTCCACTTTCGCCTGCTGGGCACTTCCCCTCCAGCACTCGCTCACTGCTCCGGCCGCTAACCCCACCACTACCGCTGTCTCCATGGTAACGCAGCCGTCTGAGCATCTACCGGCCAATTTATCCTGCGTGCACTCTAACTGCCGCGATCACTACACCATCTGGTCCCGCTGACCACCACAGCGCCAGCACACCTCCAGTCAGACCACATTTTCCCACTGTTGCACACTAGTGATGTAGTACCCTGCCCACTATTCTCTATACTAGCAGCATTTCGCAGGTTCACCTGCACCTGCCTTAATAGGTTTTTCATCTATTCTGTCTTATACAGATTCCATATCACACATCAGAACTTCAGAAAAGAACAGCCAAGAATAAATTTGTTGTATCATTTATATGTGCTGCCAATACAAAGGAATCTCTGGCTCCCCTTCGTTCAAAATTTTCTGTATAACCAATTTATGTTGGTGAAAATTCTTAGGCAGTTAGCTTAATCGGCAGCCTTTAGCTTTGTAAGGTGTTACTGACTTAAAGGACTCATATTACTCCTGGGGATGACCTCAGAAATTATGATTGTTTGCAGTCAATTGTTATACTTCGATGTCTTACTAGGCGGTGAGTGACAGTGTCATTTACCAACAATCTGTGAGGGCTGCTTACATGTCTCATTTCTGCTATATCGATTATATACATTGGAAACAGCAAAAGGCCTGCAACACATAAATTAACCGTGATAAAAGAAAATGAGTAATCAAAAAGCAGAACTGCGACGTTTCTTCATAGGCAAACAAGTTAATTGGATGCCACTTGTCAGCAACTATGCAGAAGTTGTAAGGAATTATAGATGCATGGCGAGAATTGCCGCGTTGTTTTGGGCGCCATGTCATGGATTGCACAGTCGCTCTTGTCTAGGTTCGAGTCCTCTCTCGGGCAAGGGTGTGTGTCGTCCTTAGCATAAGTAAGTTTAAATAGTTTATAAGTCTAGAGACCGATGACCTCAGCACTTTGGTCCCTTAGATTTTCACATTTTCGTTTAATTAAAGACAAAAATAGCGATTTTGATTACTCCTTTCGATAGGACCGTTACATTCATAGTCTGTTCAGCAGCCAGAGAACATTCTTCACCGTACAGGCCGCGGTGGAGTAGCCGAGCGGTCTAAAGCGTCTCGCTGCGGAGCGCGCGGTTGCTCGCCGTGGAGGTTCGAGTCCTCCCTGGGGCATGGGTGTGTGTGTGTTTGTCCTTAGGTTAGCTTACCTAGGTTTAAGTAGTTTGTAAGCTACGGACTGATGACCACGCAGTTTGGTCCGATAGATTTACAAACATTTGAATCACCGTATAGAATGAAACCTTGGATAACCGAGGTCCATACTTGAAGTGGATGTTGTGGTGTCGCACAAGTATGAAGTGCGCGCCAACTACTTTCGCCGCGCGCCGCCATGCACGCACGGCGCGGCGTTCTTACGACGTCAGCCACGAGCGCCCTCTGCTGCAACACCGCTCTTGGCCACGACTGCTGAATCGGCCACTTGGGACTGAGATAGGAACCAGTTAACACTTGGGAATCAGATAGGCACCAGTTAAGACTTGGCTATCGGATAGGCACTAGGAATCCTCAGTAGGCAGGCCTCTATCTAAACTATGTATCAGCATTCTGCAGTCAAGAACTGCGTAAAAGTAAAGTATTACTAAGACTCTAGTGTTTTTAGTTTCTGCTGTCCCACTGGCTGGTCACCTCCGTACCTGCACATGCGTGCATCCTTTATTCCTGTGTCGGTCTCTTTCTACTCGGCCACCGACACCAGGACCACCGGCGGAAACGAGACACAAAAGTGGCGACGAGGCTGGGATACAAAAGATGTGTAGCAGTGGAACAGATGGAATTACGCCACAAAATAGCAAACAAAGTCTGTCATACACAATAGTACCCAATTTTGATGCTGAGTACTAGAGGCAGGTATCGTACGTTACCAGAGAGCTTAACGTTTAATACTGCTGTCCATGTTAAATAAGTTTCCGATATCAATAAAAACTACACCAGTGACAGAAGAGCCGCGGCCGAGCGTATTGAGGCGCTATGCTACGATGCGCGAGGCCGTTCCCCGTCGGAATTTCCAATCCCCCCCCCTCCCCCCGGGGCATGGATGTTTGTGCCGTCTTCGGTATAAGCTAGTTCATAAGTAGTTTGTAAGCTTAGGGACTGATGATTCCGTAGTTAAGTCCCATAAGCTCTGCAAACATTTGACTGTGTGTCTCAATGACAGAGGAAATTGTCTTCACAGTCGTAACTACTTCTCTTAACAATTTGTCACTGTGGACGCTGCAACAGCTTTTCAAGACAGGAAGCGATGTGGGCATCAGATTTTTATGTGATATGAAATTTGACATTCTTTAGTCTACGCCGAAGTAATTATGAGTCACAAAATGTCAGTTGAAGCAGCCAAACGTATATGATAGACTGCTGCAACAGAAAAGTCTCAGAGTGATTCACACCTCACGCTGCTAGGGTAAGAACACTGAATACCTTGGAAATGGAAACATTAGCAATGTAGTTGTAGTTTTTAGTGTCGTGTGTATTTAATACCGTAAATATACAGCGTGAATCACCTAACACTTGCACCGCAAATATTGCGGAAACGGAAGTGCGACTGATGTGCGGTTTTCAGAGAATGGATTGGTAGTCAGGGACTCGTATTTTTAGCCAACAGACAGATTGTAATATTACTTAGAAAGTGTAATTTTTACTCAGACATACAATTTTTTTTAAATGGAATAATGGTCGTCTCTATCATGAACTGGAATTTTTCACATCAGCTGTGTAGAAAGAATTTTCATTGACCTTTTTATGACGTTTAGTTTGGGAGCTACAATCGTTCAAAATTTCGTAGGCGGAGTTGCGACAGCGTAGCAAACTGGCTGAGTGGCTAGCCCCTGGGGCACGGACCACTGTCTCATGACCACCACCCAGTGTGCTACGCTGTCGTAGCCTCCGCCCCCAAAACTTTGAATGGTTGTAGCTGCCAAACTAAACATTACAAAAATTTCATTCAAAATTCTCTGTACACAGCTGGTGTCAAAAATGCCAGTGCATGATAGAAACAAGCATTATTCCATTTGAAAAATTGTATGTTTGCATAAAAAATACTCTTTATATGTATTTTTACAATGGGTTTATTCGCTAACAATTTGAGTCTTTGACTACCAATCCATTCTATGGAAACCGCACATCAATCGCTTTTTGTTTCCTCAATATTTGCGGTGCAAGTGTTCGGTGATTCACCCTGTATACCGTTTGTTTACGTCGATGGTAGAATCATGTGGACTACTGGGGGATCTAAAGTTATTAACTATGTTTTGTACAACTAAATTAATAGACAACAAATCATCTGAAGTTTAGCTAAAACAGTGTTATAGCTCTTTATTGACTCTAAAAAACGTAGTATTAACAGTTTTCCGTTCTCATTATTCTGACTCCCTTTTCACAAAAATGGGTTTATTTTCCTTTATTGACATGAATAAATTTTATACCAGTTTTGTGAAAATTGTTTTTGTCGTTATCAGCCAATTCACGTTGCACCTATACGTGGCTTAGCTGAATGCATTACGGTTGCCCGGCATCGATATATGCTGAAAACGTCCCCTGCAATTAATGGGTAGCTATAGATTCCGGATTAAATGCAAGGTTTATGATGGCGGTAATTCACGACACATTTCTGTAATTTGCTGGCAAGATCTCAGTGTAGATTTGTATGATTTAGTTTGAATGCGGGAGAGTCTGTTTAGGTTGTAATGTAATGGTACTCTGTTTTATTCTAACCAATCAGCGATAAGTTGGTGTAAAAGAGCAGATTGAATCAACTGAACGTTCGAGAATTTACGGTAGCAGCCCATTCAATGTTGGCTAACATGCTGCTGTCATTTTTTTTCTCGTCGTAGGTAAAAGTATTGAGGATTTCTCGCTACCATACCTTCCTCTAAGCGATGAAGTGAGAAATTGCCGAATTACGATAAACACAACACAGTGCGACGCAACGATTTTTTTGTTATGCCATTTTTGTCGTCAGTTTTTAAATAATTTTCCAGTAGTAAAATTAAAATTCAGTGATGCGTTACCATGTCTTACGATAGTTCAGTAATAGTCACTTTCTATAATCGCCTGACAGTGTCTACAGAATCATTATATAAATACCTGAACACGAAAATTAAAGTACCGAGTTTTAAAATATTCTTTTCCTTCTTCCTCTTTATACATAAAGCATAGTATCCCTGTTTTTGTCTATTTCTGTGTTTGTACTGCATCCAGATCAATAGTTTTATTCAAATCATTATAAAATTTTGCCCACGACGTGATAAACAATAGGATGCGCGGGAAACTGCTGCATCATGCGACAGTATTGCACAATTATTCCCAAATGAGAGGACCGATTAAACCAAGTTCGGTTCACGTATTTATTTTTATGAGGTAACAACTGCTGTAGAGAACAATCACGTCATTAACAATAACAGTTGAAAAAAAATAGCCACAGAATGCGAAGAGGCTTTTATGCATACTCTGTATGAGAAAGAAAATACTTAGCGATTTACAACAAACTTTAAATATATTTTCAAGCATGTATTATACATTTTCTCTCTGACAATACAGGCAAAATGATGAAAGGAAAAAGAATGTTTATCGCAACAATTTTTTCTGTTGTTCATGGCGTACATTCGTTTCTGAGATTTTTGTTTAAATTGAGAAACGTCATGAATAGATGCAGGAATACATACTTCTGCTTCAAAGCTATGTATTATTTCTTACAATCTAGCACAATGAAATAGTCGACCGTCTCTTAGCACTTTAGATGAGGTGCTCCCTAGTTACACGAAATTATCTCTATACAAGCTTGATGTATAACTCTGGTGTTGGGGCACAGAATTGAAGCGTATGTGCAGATTATTCATCGTCCGCTATATTTCAGCGTGGAAAAAGTATTAGTCTACTTTAGGTTAGTAACAGTTAATGTGCGCGTTTTATGCGATGGCCTTTTCACAGTTCTACATTTAATTACAAATAACACCTTAAAATTGAATAAAGGGATTTGTGGAGGAGAAAGCTGCGAGAAGTTTGCTCTGTTATGTTTTTTCCATATCTCGCAACATTTCAAGGATATCTGCAAAAATAATGGCGATTTAACACTTTCTGTGTTTGTCTGTACCGGATTCCCACTCTTCAGATATCGCCGTTCAGTATTTCAGGACCAGATACTAAAAAAAAGTAATAAAAATAATAATAAAATTCAAATGTTTGTAAATTTATTGGACTTAACCTCATTCTTATAAGGGAAACATTAATCCCAGTAAAAAAAAAACTCACTTTTATTGTACTTATAAAGAGAAAAGGACACACGTTTAGGGATGACCTGATGTGAAGAATGAATCGATCTGGAATGAAACTTCACCCATTCACATTTACTATCGTGTCTGTTTTTTCGGACATGCCATATATACATACATACCAAATACAACTTAATTTCAAGACTCAGCTTTGAATGCAGGAGTGCTGAATTTATAGCAATGGTTGTGGATCACACGAAAAATATTATTTTGGGGAAACTGGGACGGATTTCCGGACCAGATATCATCAGCACAGATTTGTCAACAATGAGAGTGTATTCAGTGTGTTCAGTATTTCAGGACCATACTAAAACAAAATAATAAAAATAATAATAAAATTCAAATGTTTGTAAATTTATTGGACTTAACCTCATTGTTTATTAGTCCCTAGGCTTGAACTAACCTATAGACAACACACCTATGCCTAAGGGAGGAATGGAACCTCCGATGACAAGCAACCGCGCGCTCCGCAGCGAGGCGCCTTAGAGCGCTCGGCCACAGCACCGCCGCACCATGTTTAGAGACGTATTTGTCGGCCGCCGGTGACCAGAACCTTCCTCTGCGGCATAAATCGACGCCGGTAGAGGCTGGAACTCTGTCCTATTTCGGCTATTATGTGTCGCATCGAAATATGTTCAAGCAAAAATTGTTCTTAATTTAATATCGAGTAACTTTGGTTGGATTATTTTTCGATATTTTGACTGTGAAAGTTGCTAGGGGAGACTGTTGTACCTTGGTCATAGTGTATCTTGGATCACTTGCCTGTTCCTCAGAACGTGCCGCCGGCTAGAGGCCAACTGCAGACATGATTCATGCTTCAAGTATCGAGGCAAAGTCTGTGCTGAATGAGATTATGTATGTCTAAGTGCTATTAAATTCTTACGGATACATGCCATTTTTATTTCGACTTGTGTTACTATTAATTATATGAATAATTGTTTTTTCCAGAGCGCTTTGCCAACCTGCTTTTGTAGGGCTGTGAGACTGAATGCGTGAGAGATATTACATAACAGGTTTAGAGTGCAAAAAGTAACAGTTTTCGTGTTTAGTTTTTTTTTATTTGGTGACCACTTTTTAATGTCGACGAATGCGTCATCTACCCCAATTCGTTCTGTGTGATCTGGTGAGTAAACTGACACACAGTTTGTAGATTTATACCTAACCTGAAAGGCTTGTACACGTTTTCTGAAATTCAATATCATTTGAATAACAAGCAAATAGTAGAAATGGAGCTACAAAAACGATTTCAAAAGAATACAAATGCGTTCTGTCCGGTTATTCACGACTCTGTTATTTAAAAGATAACATCAACCACCGAGGTTTCCCGCTGCCAAGGATTCCGCGTGATAAATAATCAATTTATTCCAAAGATGTTGTCTTTTGGATATTGAGCAACGAGATGAAAATGTAAAATTACTACATAAATGGTGGATTCATATTTCATACTAGTAATTATATATATATATATATATATATATATATATATATATATATATATATATATATATATATATATACCGTCCAGCACGCAAAGTTTTTCCCAGGAGAAGCATCATCCTGAAAGGAATCGATGATTTACATCAAGCTGATTTTATTGATATCATTGCATATCACAAATACAATTCAGGGTATAAATATTTACTAGCAGTGGTTGATGTCTATTCTAAATACGCTTTATTTGCTCCTCTGAAGACCAAATCATCTAACGAGGTTTCTAATGCACCCAGAAAAATATATATGAGAAGTAGTAGGCTACCAAAAAATTTGCAAATTGACTTGAATAAATATTTTTACAACAGCAATTTCACGTAGTTGATGTAGAAATATAAGATCAACCATTACTCGGCGTATTCTCTAATGAAAGCTTGCGTGGTCGAACGATTCAATAGAACTCTTAAAAGCATGTTGTATAAACGTTTCATGGAAAAAGTTTCCTACAAATGGATTGATGGAGTACAAGATCTCGTTAGTCAAGACAACAATACGAAACATAGAATTATAACAATGAAACCAGCTGATGTAAAGGACAACAGTCTGTTATCTACAGTGTACAGCAAACTCCGCAAAAACCCAAGCTGAAAGTTGGTGACTTTGTTAGAATTAGCAAGCACAAGTCAGTTTTCGATAAAGGATTTACACGAAATTGGTCTACGGAAATATTTAAAATTATAGATGTGCGCGAGACAAATCCACAAACATACTTTCTCCAGGATTACCTTTCACGACCTGTTGTTGGAGATTTCTACTGTGGAAAAAAATAGTTTGTAAATCTATTGAAACTGCGTGGTCATCAGTCTGTAGCTTACAAACTACTTAAGCTAAGGTATACTAACCTAAGGGCAACATACACACACACCCATGGCCCAGGGAAGACTCGAACCTCCGACGGCAGCGAGGTGCCTTAGACCACTCGGCTACTACACCGCAGCTTCAGACACGTGAACTTCAGGTATATCCCAGTAAATATGATCAAGCACAACTTTTGACTTAGTGTGGGCAGCATCTGCGATAATGCTATTGCTTCATGTGCGCTACGAAACAAAACAAGTGCATGTTCAGCGTTAAAAATAATCTTCCTGTAATCCTCAGCGTAGCACAAGTCGAAGCCGAGTACCATGCTCAGAAGCATGCAGAAGCTGAAACTCCCATCAGAGTCAACAAATTCTTCTAGTTCCTCTTTCTCCCCCCCATTCAGCATTTTGTAATACTTTAACTTCACTCAGTGTGAATGAGGCATACCCCTTCATCAGGTTTACAATTTCAAGATTGCGCACATCTACTATTTGCTAGTTGCTTAAATGTATTGAAAACAAGTAAAGCATACATTTTTTGTTTAAAAGAATATCAGTAGCCACTCCCGATCCATTCGCTTTTAGTAGACGACCGCAAATATAAAGATGTCTCTCACAAGGCAATGGGTACAAGTCTTTACCATTTATCGCAATTGATATTTCATCATCGTAACCGCAATTTGGTCGCCTTTACGGTTGGTATCTACGACATTGAAATCGGAGATACCGGCGTGTGTCGGCCGCGGTGGCCGCGGGGACTGAGGCGCTTCAGTCACGGTCTGCACGGCCACTACGGTCGGGGGTTCGAATCCCCCCTCGGGCATGGATATTTGTGCCGTTCATAAGTAGTTTGTAAGTTTAGGGACTGATGACCCCGTAGTTAAGTTCCGAACATTTGATACCGGCGTGAACCTTCTATCTCACACTCAGTAAATAAGACAACGTGTTTCTTATATCTAGTAGCAATTTTGAATGAGACTTCACAGAGGCTTTGGTATTTATAGCACAATATAGCCCACTCTCGATAGTAGTTCTCAATTGTATGGAGTCAACACTTTTTTTCTTTACATCAATCTTCTTCTTCTTTTTTAATCTGCTTCACTTCTCTCTTTTTATATATAGCCTCTTTCTTCATCATTTGACTCTTTTTATATTTTATATTTCTAAACACATTCATCTCATCCTGCTGTAAGTTGTTGACTGTAGAGGTTTACCATCTCGCTTTTTTTCTCAAATTTAATCTTGCAGTTATTTCCTCCGCGTCGAAATCAACTATATTCCCATCCTAATCTCTAATAGATATACTTAACTCTTTAATGTGTTGTATAACGCCTCGCATGTAAATGGGTGATTCTAGTGATTCCACAATCTTATCTTCAGGTGGGACTGCAGACAGAACTAATGTAATGAGTGTGTAGGAGCGCCGTTGAGGAAGGACCCAGCCGAAAATTTGCAATCTATGCATAGCACATTAACGTTATCAATATTTACATCGTGCACAGCTAGCGTTGAAGTTTCCTTGTCAACATACATATTCTAGAATCCTAGGACTGAGCCAATATTATTATCCAGCGTAAAATCAACAGCTACTTTACAGCAGCTTTCACATAATTTGTCAAGTTTATCGTAAAAGAGTCTCAGTTCTGCTTTGAATTTCTGTTTATCATCCTCGGACGCATCATCATTGACAAATTTGGCGTCGTACAACTAAATCTCCATTAGTAATGATCGAAATATATCTTTGAGTTCGTACGTTCCAGATTTTATAGTAACTTTGTCTAGAATTACATTATTACCAATGTAGTTATAGAAGTAAAAATTATTACTTTAGACGTAATGTTCGGTATATAATTGTATGAAAATAAGTTGAGTAATGCAATTTCGTAGGAATGATGATGAGACAAATTAATTGTGGAATTAAATGTGGAGGATGTAATCGAGCTTATACCCGACAGGCTAAACGTCATGCCGTCCTCGTCAACATACATTATATATTGGAATTCGCACTAATGTATCCGGAATGTATGAACTTGAAACAAAGAAGACCACACCTCTGGGTTTTAGGCGACTGAAACGTATTGTAGTTGTACTTAATAGTAAAATTTTTGAAATACCTGACTATTCTAGATGAGGTAGTAAATTGCCGAAACTATCAAAATAATAAGACATCATTTCCCCTCTTCTTAAAAGAAACCCAGTGGGAGCCAGGCTCAGTATCTTTCTGGAGGTTGACAATTGCACCCTCATATCTTTTAGGTTTATTTGGTAAAGTCTCTCATGATGACACCTCGAAAGTGGGGTATTTCAAGTTTTCTAGCATAGCGTTTAAAGTCGATGTTTGTAAGCGTTCTTTTGGGAAGGCTGCTTAATGAGAATTTTTTTTTCTTCTCCACATATAGCCCGAAACCATTCTTCCTATACGGCCCTAAATACAGGCCCTTGCCTTTGCGAAGCGCTATGGCCTCCATAGTTTGGTAATGTCGTTGCAACTCCGACAGCTCTTTGCGAGCATTTTTTACATCTACAACTGCCTTGGCAATGCCTGCTGGACCTCCTGCCAGTCCACCAAGTGCTGATAAAGCTGCGTAAATGGAATGAGGGGCAAAAAGCCACCTCTCTTGGGAAGGGGTAATATGCATTCTTTAATAGTAGTTTCTTGCGTTTGGAGCTGCACCCGAAGCAATTTTATCAGCCGCTTTCAATGCTTCCCAATATTAGTGCCAGGTTTCATTCACTTAAGACAAGAGCGATTTTCTTTTAATTAATCTTTTCAGCTCGTTACCTCCAATCTTTTTATTCCTCTTCATATTGTTCTTCTTATTCATATCCTTATTCTTTTTATTATTATTATTTATATTCTTCTTTTTATTAATACCCATGCCGAGTTTGACTTTGGCCTTCATTGCACCATCCACCGCTAGGGGGACAAACGTTTCACTGAGCTTAGCATCTGAGGTCTTTATTTTTTGTACTGCTTCATCTGCTAGAATAAAGTTCGCTCTATGCCTGTCAGACAAACTGTTTGGGTGTGTTTCATACGCAATATCGTGTTCTTTACAAGCTGAGTCTATTGATTACAACTTCACCTCTTTGCAGTCGTTTTGCTAACTTTGTGCCTGGCTCGCAATAAGAGTAACCAGGTATATGTAGTTTGACAGGTAAGCGAATGATTGCACTATCAAGAAGAGACGCACCACGCATTCTACGTGCAGCTTCGAACATATAGGACTTATAGGACTCAGTAGTTAACTCCAAGATTGCTCCTATTACCGAAAAGAATGATGGGAAATCACATGCACGGAGTCGTAAACATGGAGATCTATTTCCAGATACAATTAGATGTATTATATCCGGCCCTTCAAACTGTGAAAAAACGAATGTGATATTTAATCTTCTTGTGCATGAGAATGTTCTGTCATTGAAGAACGTTTATGTATTCTCCAAATCTTTGCAGCAATATAAATGCAAATTTCTAACTCAAGTGACAGACGGCATTGGAGATATTTGATATTTCCCATTCATGGGTAATGATGAAGTAATACCGCCGGATAAAGCACTTCCTCACTCCATTTTCATTTTTGATGACATTGTTTGGGGTAAACATGAGAGCATACTTTTCAATGGGCCGCCATTATGGCGTAGACTGCTTTTACTTATGTCAGACTTACAGCAAAATTCCGAAACAGTTAATTAGAGATAATGCTAATATTATTGTTCTCTTCAAACAAGATGAACGTAATATGCGACACATTTTCAGTGCTGCCACAATACTTTGTTTCATACCCTCTGGAGTTGTAGGCACATCACGGTACACATTCTCCTTTAACGTACCCCACAGAAAGAAGTCCAGAGGTGTAAGATCAGTAGAACTGGCTGGCCAATTTATGCGTCCTCCACGTCCTATGAAACGCCCTTCGAACATCCTGTCTAGGGTCAGCCTAGTGTTAGTTGCGGAATGTGCAGGTGCACCATCATGCTGATATCACATACGTCGACGCTTATCAGTGGGACATTTTCGAGCAACGTTGGCAGATCATTCTGTAGAAACACGTTGTATGTTGCAGCTGTTTGGGCTCCTGCAACGAAGTGAGGACCAATGACGTGGTTGCCAACGATTCCGCACCATACATTTACAGTCCACGGTCGCTGTCGCTCTACCTGTCGGAGCCAGCGAGGATTTTCTACAGACCAATAATGCATGTTCCGTATATTCACTGCCCCGTGGTTTGTGAAACCCGCTTCATCGGTAAATAGGTAGAACTGCAAAGAATTCTCTGGTAATGCCCACTGACAGAATTGCACTCGATGATTAAAGTCATAACTATGTAATTGCTGATGTAGCGACACAAGAAACGGGTGAAAGCGGTGACGATGCAGTATGCGCGTGACACTACTTTGACTCAGTCCACCGGCTCTCGCAATGTCCCATGTACTCCTGTGTGGGTTCACGGCACAGCAGCTAACACACCTACTGCACCCTCTTCTCCTGTGACGGGCCTGTTACGGACCCGTTTGTGTGCTACGACCATACCTGTTGCATACAGTTGCCGGTAGATGTTTTCAAATGTGCGGCACGTCGGATGCTCTCTGTCCGGGTACCGTTCTGCATACATCCTGCAGGCTTCAGCTGCATCTTGTCGACACTCGCCATAGATGAGTATCATCTCCGCCTTTTCAGAGTTCGAATACACTATGGTCACAGTTCCTACAACACTACACTATCACAGACGTCTGGTAACACAGTGTACCAAAGTTAGTCTGCGTGCAAAGACGAATGCAGAATAACAATAGCAGCAAGCGCTACATGCGAGCACTGCGACAGCTAGACCAAACCACAACAGTGCACTACAGCCACACTCGTAAACACGGTCGTCATCGTAAACATGTCCCTGCACATGCTGCTTGCAGACCGTGGCCCGAGTTTGTTACAACACGCAACTGAACGTCGGAGGTTTCAAGCGTCAACTTTAGGTTACAATATCTCCGGATGTAATTAACATTTTACAATGCAACAAACGGCACTGATTACGTATTTGTTTATATCTTCAGATGTGCGAATGAAACTAACGGGGCTCCATTTATAAAAAAACGTAGGTTTATGTTAAAAAACATACTTCTGTGCATTTTTATGGTTTGTGTTAAAAACATACTTCTGTGGATTTTTATGGTTTGTATTAAACAATTACACTAGCCTCTCTCCTCACGCTCAGTCTGTGGAATCGGTTCGTCAGTATTTGATGTGGTTTACGAAATATATCCAACGGTAATGTTAGGTGACTCACCCTGTATATGGCATTAGGTTTGATTCGAAATTCCCAGTACGAGATGATTTAATAATTCATGAAGTAAAATATTTTAGAAGGAAAGGATGTTTCAACACAAACCTAGTAAAAAGTTATACAGCTATGAATCTTCGCAATTATGCTAAAATACTATTTGCCACCAATGCATGTTAGCAAAATTATAATTCCCGCAGAGCAATAAATGTCAATGAGAGTTTCAAGTATACTAACATAATTCACTCATTGTTAGAAAATGAAGGTGTTTTAGCTAAAGAAAGAATTGGGCTGGACGGATATGGTGAGAACGAAAATGATATCAAAGATTGGTAAACGAAAACTGAACATGTGAGTTAAGTGTCCGACATATTGTTCTATGGCCCCTGCGAAATAGGCAACCAGACGGTCAAAGGTTCACATTATCTTCTGAACTCCCTAGACTGTCCTGTAAGTTTCACTGCCTACCTACTTTAAGCGAGCCCCTCCCGGAAGAACTCGTGCAGCAAATCTATCTGGCTGGTCAAATGAAACACTTCAGTTTCTAGACCATTTGATAGATCACATGAAGCCATCTAATGAATAATAAGTTCTTCTAATAATGATAATCACTATGCTCACCTGTCTGTGGAAGGTGTGGAGAAGGCATCAGAAGCTGGTACAGTTATGCTTACATTCCCCCCTCACATGTCTCATAGGCTCCAGCCTTTGGATGTTTCTGACTACTCTTCTCTAAAAAATAGTTAGAACGAAGCTGTTGATGCGTGGCTGTTAAACAATGTGAGTAAGACATTTGACATCTATAGTGTTCCAGAAGTTGTTGCTCAGATTTACTGTCGCATATTTTGCACAAGTAACATTCTCACTGGTTACAAGAAAATACGCATATATCTGTTGGAAAGAAATATTTTCACGGATGACGACTTTTTAAGTTGTTATGTTAGTGACTGCCAAAGCCCAACAACAGCTTCACCATGGAATTTCAGTATTGGACAAAACAAATCTAAAATGTTGTATAATTATATTGTTTAAAGCTTTTAAACCATCATTATTACTCCCCTGCCTATATTTAGTCTACATTTTGTATGATTCAAGGTGCAAGAAGGTGCGATTATATCTGATCCAATGTACAAGAGCGTGTGATCAATGGTACAAAACCATTTTGTACCATGGATCACTTAAACAAATACAGTAAAAAAAAATCTTTTAAAATTTTTCAGTGATGGTTTTGGAATGTACCAGTAGTAAATGTAGCTGCAAATTATGTACTAAACATTGTGAAGTCTTTTTCATGACAATTAAGATACAGGTATATAGCTTTACCCCATTTCTGTAAAAAGTGATCCAAGGTACAACATACGTATAAAGATGTAATCCTTCACATGGCTCTACCTTCGTATTCATTTGCTGTGAGTCATTTAATGGAGGTTCAAAGAATGGCTCGTAGTTGATTGGTCATGTAGGGATGACCACAAATATAGCAGAAAATGCCTTCTTATATATTAAAAAAAGTACAAAAATCATGAATCATAATTAATTATCTTGACTCATAATAATTTTGATTGTTTTCGTTAATTACGAAGGCGCTTACTTCCAGATATATGAAGTTTTGCTGAAATAGAATTTTTTAAAAGGCCGAAAAGTAAAAGAAAGTCAAAGAAAAAAATTTTACTGGCCTTTTACAGTTAAATTTTGCAAATATTTTGGACAAGAGATACTAAATGATAAATAATATATAATTAATATATAACATACAAAATTGTTACATGTAATTATTAATTGTATATGATAATTATTGTTTTATGTGTTTAATTTTATATTATTCTATTAAGTGTTGTATATTATATATTTAATTTTTTATCTCTTTTTATTACTTTTTGGTCCGAGATATTTGCAAAAGTCAAAAAACTACAGAGAAAACTAATGTGGTAATGAATAATAACATCATCAGCTGTATTCTCATTTTATTACTAATTGGGAACCAGTTTCAATGGACCAAACCATTATCTACAGGCCCTTATAATAGGGTAATCTGCATTATGCTGCGTCAGAAACAAAAAATAACTGGTGTGGCACATTCACTTTATTATGTTCCATGAATGTGCGGCACTTGTTATTTTGTTGTTTCTGACGCAGCATAATGCAGATTACTTTGTTATAAGGGCTCGAAGTTGATGGCTTGGTCCATTGAAACTGGTTGTCAATTAGTAATAAAATGAGAATACAGCTGACAATGTTATTATTCATTACCACATTAGGTTTTCTGTAGTTTTATGACTTTTGCAAATATCTCGTACCAGAAAGCCCCATCGTCCATACACTAAATGGACAAAATCAACTTAATGTGTGTCGTAAAACATGGCAGTGAGACTTTTGAATAGTTACGTTCAAATGTTTGTAGAGTCTATGGGACTTAACTACGGGGTCATCAGTCCCTAAACTTACAAACTACTTAATGAACTAGCTAATCCTAAGGACGACACAAATATCCATGCCCGAGGGGGGATTCGAACCCCCGACCGTAGTGGCAGTGCAGACCGCGACTGTAGCGCCTCAGTCTCCTCGGCCACCGCGGCCGGCGAATAGTGATGTCAACATTATGTGCAGTAGATTTGTTATGTAAGTGGAATGAAAATAGAAAAATATTTATTTATTTGGTATAGTGACATTTTGTAGCTCTCGTACTGTAATTGGGAACGAGATGAAGTATTAGCGTATATAGCAGGCACGTTGAGTTATCTATTATTAAAGAGATCAGAAACTGCACATAGTTACCGCTATCTACGGAATATCCCTCGGAAACAGGTGGAGCACTTCTACGTTACTCGTCTATTCCAACATACGGCCAACTGCTGAAATATGAACGAGGGCTGCATAGCTAAATAAATTCGTTCAGGCATTCACGTGATTTTTTGCCTGATTGCTAATTATGTTTTAATGCTGTTCCCGTATTAAACATGCAAATGAGTCAACCTGGCGGTCGTCCTGGTCGCAGGATCGATGCGCACTCCGCCATCGCTACCACTAACGGTTCACCAGGCTGTGGTCCATGTAGCGTGATGCAGCGGTCCCACTCCGCAGCGAACCAGGTGTGGACGACAGGTCGATACTTATCGATAATCAAGTACCTGTCGTGACACGTATTCATTAACGTTGTTCTTTGGCGTCTGTCAATAGACTGCATGGTTCAAGTACTTTAACGCTGCTAAAAAATAACAAAATAAATATAATGCCGTTTATTTAATCGTAATATTCGCTAAATGTGAACATAACCTCTGACAATAAAGTTCGGTGAATATTTCTGTATTAATCCTAGCACAACTAAAGTTAGATCTGTCACATAGTTGTCTCTGGGGGAGGGGGAATAGCCTTTACAATTTTTACAATTTTTACCATTTCATTTTCGTTTTGTTTTTATTCTTTAATGAAATAGAAATTTCCTTACTAGATTACAACACAGTTTTCATAGTTACCACGAATATTATAACAGATACAAACATAATAAACAAAGTAAAGAATATGAGAAATGTTACTACAATTAATGAGACTTGTATAAATTAATATACAATAGCAAACCACAAATAAGGTAACAGGAAATCAAATTCAGAAATTACAATTTAGTTTTTCCTTCCAACTCACTTTAAATATTACGACTTTTGCATATGATTATTATTTATTTATTGTTGAATGAGTGGAATAGAGATACTGAATAAATTACAGTCACATTGGTCGTCTTAGCCGTTTCGTCTTTAAAGTCTTTAGTCTTCAGACAGATGTGACAACCTCCTCTTGAATAAAATTCAACAGATTGAACAGTTTTAATAATGTTGGGCAGCGTTTTCCCTGCAACACTTTCCGTTGTAGAGACGATAGCTTCTTTGAACCCATGGTATTCTTCACTCTCTGTGCCACAGCTGGCCTAACGACCTGTTGAACTAATTGTAGCAGATACAGCCTTTCTACAATAGCATTCTTCTTATTCCAGTTTGGATTGTTTGCCATGAAAATTGTTCCAGCATTGAGAGAAGCAATATCTATCGAGGTAAAAATAAAAATAAAAAAGGGAGGGGGAGAGAGAGAGAGAGAGAGAGAGAGAGAGAGAGAGAGAGAGAGAGAGATAAAGGCTACCTTCTCGTTCCTCGCTTTACTGAATGATGTCGCGTCATTTGGTCAGTACTGTCAATGACAACGTTAATTTCGTTGTAGCATGGATTGAAGATTGTCTTTTAGATTAGATTAGATTAATACTTGTTCCATAGATCATGAATACGACACCGCCGGCCGCGGTGGCCGAGGGGACTGAGGCGCTTCAGTCACGGTCTGCACAGCCACTACGGTCGGGGGTTCGAATCCCCTCTCGGACATTGATATTTGTGCCGTCCTCAATCTTAATTCGTTCATAAGTAGTTTGTAAGTTTAGGGCCTGCTGACCCTGTAGTTAAGTCCCATAAGCATTACAAACATTTGGAAATTTGATTTACGACACTTCGTAAAGATGTGGACCGAGTCAGTTAAATGAAATGTGTCTATACCTAATATTACATGACACTCAATACTTGAATATTTTATTTTATTTTATTTTATTTATTCATTAATTTTTTTACTTCTTTTTATTTTTAATCTTTTTTCCCTAAAGTACTTACTTTTATCTAGAAATTCATCTAATGTGTAGAAGGAATTGCCATTCAGAAATTCTCTTAATTTATTTTTAAATGCTAGTTGGCTATCTGTCAGAATTTTGATACTACTTGGTAAGTGACCGAAGACTTTTGCGGCAGAATAATTAACCCCTTTCTATGACAGAGCTAAATTTAACCTTGAATAGTGTAGGTCACCCTTTCTCCTAGTGTTGTAGCTATGCACACTGCTATTACATTTGAATTCAGTTGGATTGTTAATAACAAATTTCGTGAGTGAATATACATATTGTGAAGCTACTGTGAAGATTCCTAGATCCTTAAATAAATGTCTGCAGGATGATCTTCGGTGGGCTCCAGCAATCATTCTGATGACCCGCTTTTGGGCAATGAATACTTTCTTACTAAATGATGAATTACCCCAGGATACGATGCCATAAGAAATCAGAGAATGAAAATAGGCATAGTATGCTAGTTTACTGAGTTGTACATCACCAACGTTTGCTATCACCCTAATAGCATAAGTATCTGAGCTCAAACGTTTCAGCAGATCTTTAATGTGTTTCTTCCAATTCAATTCCTCATCAATGCATAAACCTAAAAATTTTGAATATTCTACCTTAGCTATAGATTTCTGGTTGAACTCAATATTAATTAATGGTGTGATGCCATTTATTGTGTGAAACTGAATATACTGTGTTTTTTCAAAATTTAAAGAGAGTCCATTTACAGAGAACCACCTAATAATTCTCTGAAATACTTCATTGACAATTTCATCAGTTAATTTCTGTGATTTGGGTGTGATAGCGATACTTGTATCATCAGCAAAGAGAACTAGCTTGGTCTCTTTATGAATATAGAAAGGCAAATCATTAATATATATTAAGAACAGCAAAGGTCCCAGTACAGAACCCTGTGGCACCCCATGCTTGATAGTTTCCCAGTTTGAGGACTCGGCTGTTTTTTGTATATTATGTGAATTACTTATATCAACTTTCTGAACTCTTCCAGTTAGGTATGATTTAAACCATTTGTGCACTTTCCCACTCATACCACAATACTTAAGCTTATCTAGAAGAATTCCATGGTTAATACAATCAAAGGCCTTTGATAGATCACAAAAAATCCCAACGGGTGATTTATGGTTATCCAGAGCATATAATATTTCATTAGTGAAAATATGTATTGCATTTTCTGTTGAAAAGCCTTTCTGGAAACCAAACTGACATTTTGTTAGAAATTTTTTATTTTACTAATCGAAAGTTCTATGAAAGCCGCAGATAAGTTCAGTTGAAAAATTTACTAAGGAGCAAATGGTGTTCAGAGAGAATTGCTTGAACAAAACAGATGGTAGCGTTTTTACTGCTGTCGGAAGTGAATTATCATGTAGTGTAATTGAAGTAGACAGTTCCTGTGAATTTAATTTAAAGGGACACGAAATACTCAAGACTGACCGTCTTTTACAGAAACTCTAAATTTAGCTCGAACTTCAATGCGAAAAGCTTATAATAAATCCGACAATAAAACCCTGTCACGAAATTTGGTAGAGAATCCTAAGAAATGCCGACCGTATGTAAAGTCTACTGGCGTTAAACACAATCATGCCAACACTACGCTATAGTAACGGTGTTCCCAGTGATGACAGTTCTGCTCAGGCAGATATGCTTAACACAGCCTTCCGAAATTCCTTCACCAAGGAAGACAAAGCAAATACTGCAAAATTCGCAAGAAGAACAGTTGACAGAATGCGTAATTAGAAGTAGATACTCCTGGTGTATCAAAGCAACTTATATCACTTATCAGATCCCGATTGCATACGAATAAGTTTCCTTTCATAATATGATGATGCAATAACTCCATACCTACTTCTCATTTACAACGGCTCTCTCGCTCAGCGAACGTTTCGTACCCAAAGACTGGAAAGTTGCACAGGTTCCGCCAAGATTCAAGACAGGAAAAAGAGTGATCCGCAAAATTACAGACCTATATATACCACTGACGTCGGTTTTCAGTAGGTTTGTAGAACATATACTTTCCTTAAATATTATGAACTACTTCGAAGAGAACCACCTATTAACCCATAGCACGGATTCAGAAAGTACTATTCTTGAGAAACACTGCTAGCTCTCTACTCACATGATTTTATGAGTGTTATCGACTAGGGATGTCAAATACATTTTCTAAATTTCCATCGATACTGTACCTCACAAGCGTCTTTTAATCAAACTGCGTGAGATGAAATAACTCCACTGTTGTGCGATTTGATTTGTGATTTCTTGATAGTAAGGACTCAGTAAGTTGTAACTGACGGAAAGTAATTGACTAGAGGTGATTTCTGGTGTTGCTCAGAAAATTTCTTATTTTTATAAACGATTTTTGAGACAGTCTGAGTAGATCACTTAGACTGTTCGTGGATGATACTGTCACTTATCAGTTAGTAAAGTCACCAAAAGATCAAAAGACACTGCAAAATAATTTAGATATATACATGGTGCAAAAATTGGCAATTGACCCTTGATAAGAGTGAAGGCATCCATATAGCACTACAAGAAACCCGTTTAACTTCATTTACTCGTTAAATGAGTCAAAACTACAGACCGTAAATTCAACTAAATACCTAGGAGTATCATTTATAAACAAATTTAATTGGAAAGTACACATAGCAAATGTTATAGGGAAGGCGAAGGAAAGACTACGTTTCATTGGCAGCACACTTAGAAGATGCACTAAAGTTACTGTGTGTACAAGTGCGTCCTATTTTGGAGCATTCTGGAATCTCCAACAAATTGGACTGACTGACAATTTAAAGAAATGAAGGGCTGCTCCTTTTGTATTATCGTGATAATGGGAAGAGAGTGTCACGGAAATGATGCACGAGTTGGAGTGGCAGTCACCAAAACAAAGGCGTTATTCGTTACGACAAGATCTATTTGTGAAATTTGTTTTATCAAGTTTCTCTTTCGAATGCGAAAATAGTTTGTTAGCCCCACCTACACAGCAAGACATGATCATCAAAATAAAATAAGAGAAATCAGATCAAAAACGAAAAGAATTATGTGTTCCTTTTTCCGTAATTTTGCAGAAACATCGGAAAAGTGGTTCGACGAAGCCTCTGCCATGCACATCAGTGTGTCTTGCAGAGTATGTAGGTGTTGATGTAGGTGGCGATCCCTAGAGCCATCGTGTGTTCCATGTGGCCACTACTGATGAGACCTCTACTTGGCTGTACGATTACGGTCGGTTAGACCAACACCACCTAGAAGACAAGGCCTTACAACAGGCGGTGCCTACGTCACACTTAGAGGCCGCGGCCGCCATCTGACTGGCCGACCGCTGCGCGGCGGTGGGCGTGCCCCAGCCAACAGCCAGTGAGGTGGCGGCCGGGGCCTCTAAGTGTGACGTAGGCACCGCCTGTTGTAAGGCCTTGTCTTCTAGGTGGTGTTGGTTAGACCGCCGCCTTTGTGAGCTACAAATTCTAGCGACAGCACGCGACAGCTTCACGCGACAAAAGACGGCCACATGATTGTATCGCTACGGGAGTGTCCTGAGTGAGCGCCGACTGTGGCGCTGCCTGTCGCTGCGTGTCGCGCGCTACAACCAGCCACGTTTGAGATTCAAGCCTGTCTGAATCTTGTCACTGTCGCACGCGCTACAAAGTGCCGAGTTTCGTTGAGAGTCGACTGCTTTTAGAGGTTATGAAGGTTGTCGCAAGATTTCTGCGAGCCAATAATCCCTGGAGTTTATGAAATGGGAACTGTTTGTGAAATAACAGAAAATAAAATTCACCTTGCACATATAATGAAGTATTTTGCTTTGGATAACTAGCTCGGAAATTTTCTTTGGCTTTAATAGACGACTGAAGTTAAATTTTTAAATTGTTTCTAATATATCAGTCTTCTGTATTTTTATTCTGAGTGATAGTTACATTTTCACCACGATGAACGTGATTTAAAGAATTACTCGCATTTCTGTGCTTTGTGCATTTGCAGTACCGGTAACAACAAGTTACAGTACTCCTGAGAGAGAGAGATAACTCTGGGATGTCAAAGGACATGCGTGTAAATTACGTTTCTGAGTAAAATGCCAGGATATAATGTTTCAGTAGCAATTTAATGAGTTTGGTAGGTGTACAGTTGGGTACGTGTGTTTGCAATGAAGATGAACTAAGTGTAAAAACTTTAAAAAATAATGTGGTGCTTTCTAAAGATAATGCATAAAATCTTGCACAAATAAAAGGTGAAAGGGTTGTAATTGTAGTAATTATAATATAAGATGGAACGGGAAGCGAACCGGCGACCGCAAAAATTATTTATAGTGCAAGCTAGCAGCCCTTTTTTTTATTTTTATTATTTTTTTTTTTTTAGTGTGGCGAATGAAAATTTGTGCTCAGCCGGGCTTCGAACCTGGGATTTCCTGCTTACTAAGCAGACGCGTTGACCATTTTTTTTTTTTTTTCTTTAGGGGGAAGGGACCACCAAAGGAAAGGAAACTAAAGTGCCACCGCCACTTTGACCCTAATAAAAAAAAGAAGAGAACCTCAACCTCTTCAGGCGTTGGCGCCTAACTAAAACTACCCCTGGAAACTAACTATATAAGGAAACAAAAAGAAAGAAAAGGAAGGGGAATGTGTAGGAGACAAACAAATAAATTCTCTTTATTCACATTACTATGATTTTATTTCATTATTTTTATTTATTTATTTTTATTTAATGGATCTTGATGTTCGTTGTATAGTTCAGAAGATCTCGGTTCCCTGCGGCTAGTAAGTTCAGTCACGGCTTCTCGTAGAATGTGCTCCCTGGTCGCTAACCCTACGCTACGCCGATCTGTGGCGAAAAATACGGGCTAAGTGATTTACTATCGTATTCCAACAAGACATATTTCGAATTTATTCAGTTGCTGATGGTCTGTAATTACAAAAACTCATTGAGAACATAGTCGAAAGTAGCTGTACTCGTCGTTGTACTTTCGAAGAATTTGGCCGTAGATATTCATAGTCTGTTTTCGTATTTGAAGTTCCTAATGAAATAGTACACGAACATTCTTCGCTTTGTAAATGAAACGTGCAGCATTCCTTTGACGCCATATTTCCTAAAGTTAATAAAACTTTATTGCCTTACTCTGGAGCTATCATTATTCTACGGTTTACGGATGGCAAACTTTAGAAACAGCTGATCGGTTCTAGCGCACTACGGTCGGGGGTTCGAATCCCCCTCGGGCATGGATAATGGTGCCGTCCTTAGTATAAGGTAGTTGATACGTAGTTAGTAAGTTTAGGGACTGATGAGCCTGTAGTTAAGTCCCATAAGCTTAACAAACAGTTGAACAGTTGAGTTGGTTCTAGCGGCCATCTTGTAGAGAGAAGTAGTCGCGCTCACGTCGGACCCCCGACCATGTCGCCGAATGTGGCCGCTTGTAGCAGCAGTGTCGCGTCGCTGTATGTCGCACGCTGTCGCTAGAATGTGTAGCCCACGCAGGCCGCGGCCTTAGCGCAATGAGGTATAGGCGCGACGATGCAACCTGCAACCCGGTATGGCCTGTTGTCTGTTGCGTTGACTACATTGAAAGGTTAACCTTAACTCACTCCCGGTGATCGCGCTGGGGGAGAGGGGGAGGCCGAGCTTTATTATTGGCTAGCTGAAAACCCGGCGTTGCCCGGGTATTTATTTATTCATTCCTGCCATTTTCCAGGAATATACTCATTTGTATCAGGGCTGGGAATACAATTAGTAGGAAAGAAGTAACAGCTTCAAACTTGGTGCGTGATGGGACAGTTTACCAAGAACATTACCATTTGTGTGCTCATAGCGCATGAACTACGTGTCGTACTGTGATACAATTAAGAAGCTACATTTAACTGTATAAGTGAATACTGTCTGTAAAATGTCCTGCGGCTACAATTTGTGGTGTAGAAATTATAAATTGTAAGGTCATACCGAGAGCCGTAGTTTACTCCATAAACAGCGAAAAAGTAGTAAGCGAGAAACGTTTTTCCTTTCATCGTTTTACTGTGGTTGACAGCGAGAAAAAGTTTCACAGAGGTTTGAAATTGTGTTTAAAGTTTGTTGCACGTCGCAAAGTACTGTCATTCGCATACAGTGTATTTCGAAAATCTCGCCGCGTTGTATGGCACCTTTTGAGATTGCTATTGGTTATGAAGTAATGTCTTTGAATCATGTGCCGTATGTGATTCTTAACCATGCAGCAATTGTTACCTCATGTTAAGGAATATGTGTACCAAATTTGGATGAAATCGGTCCAATGGTTTAGGAGAAAATGAGCAGCTTTGTCGCAAAATGCAGCAGTTTTTCGCACATCTCATTCTTTATGACGTCATATCTCGTGAATTATATATCGTATGTGATTTTTACACTTACGGCGACCGTCCTCATGAATTGCAGCGTACGTGTACAAACTTTCATAAAGATTGGAACAAAACTGTAGATTTTTATGCAACACGTACAAACATACGGAGACTCTGATTTTTATATTAGAAAACTAGCTGAAAACCCGGCGTTGTCCGGATATTTACTTAATTATTCCTGTCATTTTTCAGCTGTATATTCATTTGTATAAGGGCTGTATTCTGTAAAATCTCGTGGCAATAGAATTAGTAGTAAAGAAGTAATAGATTAGAACTTGGTGCGTGATGGGGCGGTTTTCCATGAACGTTACTGTTTATGTACTCATATATCATGAACTACGTGTCGTACTGCGATACAATTTGGAAACTACACTTAGCTATATGCGTGTACACTGTCTGAAAAATTTCCTGTGGCTACAATGTATAGTGTAGAAATTAAAAATTATAACGTCATACTGAATGCCGTAGTTTTAGTCCATGAAAAGCAGAACTTTACTGTTTACGTGCTCATATATCATGAACTACGTGTTGGAATGTAATACAATTTAGAAAGTTCATTCAACTATGTGTATGTTTACTGTCTGTAAAATTTCCTGCTGCCACCATTTTTAGTGTAGAAATTGTAAATTGTAACGTCATACCGAATGTCGTAGTTTTACTTCATAAACAGCAGAAAAGTAATAAGCGAGAAACTTTTTTTCCTTTCATCATTTTCTATGGTTGTCAGCGGGCAAAAGTTTAATAAAGGTTTGAAATTACGTTTAAAGTTGCAAGTCGCTAAGTACTGGCATTCTCATATAGCGTATTTATAAAGTCACACCGCATTATGTGGCAGTTTTTGCGATTTCTATTGGTTATGACGTAATATCTTTTGAACCATGTGCCGTATGTGTTTCTTACTCCTACAGAAATTGTCATCTAACTTAAGGAATGTGTGTACCAAATTTGGTTGAAATCTATCCAATGGTTTAGGAGAAAATGAGCAGCATTGTCGCAAAATGCAGCAGTTTTTCGCGCATCTTATTGTTTATGACGTCATATCTCGTGAACTATATATCGTATGTGATTCTTACACTTACGGTGACCGTCCTCATGGATTGAAGCTTGCGTGTACAAAATTTCATAAAGGTTGGAACAAAACTGTAGATTTGTATGCAACACGTACAAACATACGGACACTCTGCTTTATATATTAGATGTCCCTCTTGGGGGTAAAAAACTTTTATTGTAATTGCAACTCTTCTTTAATGAGATTTGTATTTTTCCAAATATTCTGAAAACCAATTTTAACGGCCTTACCCTGTACATATTTACTCTGCCAAATTTGCTTCTTGTTGTAAAGATTAAACTTTTTATTCAGGATCTTATTTAAAAGATTTGTATCTGCCTGAGTAATTAATCGCAAGGGAGCGCAATTGTCGCAATTGTTCTCCAATATAACTTTGCTCACAAAATTTCAGTGATGTTCAGAAGATAATTATTTATTCATGCAATTTTTGAAAGATTTGAACTTTTCTGATTTGTCAGTTTCGTGTCCACAAAAGATAATACTGATTAAGACGCTTATGGTCTGGGCATGCTCTTGGTTTCCTTTAAGCTGCACTTTCTGAATAAATGGATAACGGAGCATTGTCCGTGGAGAGAAGCGCTGCCTGAAATTTGGGATTCTTGTCACACTCTTGACACTATGGATTTCGAGGTACTGAAATTCCGTGCAGTTTGCGAAGTGAAATGTCCCATTCGTCTGGCTCTAATTCCGAGTTGAATGTCTCTTAATTGTCGTTTGACCATAATCATGGCGCAGAAAATTTTTCACATGAATCACAGGAATATAAATTACAGCTCAGCCAATGCAGCTTTCGCGATACTACCGCCCTCTCTCTATTTCTGCTTATCGCTAGCCTGGGCTGGATTAACCTTTGCGGAGGTCCTGGGCTAGAGAAAATTTGTGGCCCTGCTTACGTCATGTGAGCTTAATATATTTCTGTAAAAGTACCGCGAAATAGTTAAAGAGTACAGATAACTTCTACGACTAAAACCATTCCATGCATTAAATCGTATATGAGTTATATAAAACAGAAACCACATATGTATAACTTACACAATATGCCCATGATGGGCAGTGGTCCTTTCTTCAGTGGCGAGGCTCTACAAAACTACGAGTTTGAGTAATAGTTGGAAGGCTGAAGTTGTGAATTTGTAACTGACGGGAGCCGTACTTGAGTAGTTCCGTGCAGGTGTGGTGATCGCTGTGTCCCCAGTGGTGTAGGGTCAGCGAAACTGCTTAGATAGCAGGGGACCTGGGTTCGGTTCCTGTAGTTAATATCATACATTTCCTGAATAAAAATCATTTATTACCAACTATAATTTCCCAAATCCCTGAAATAATCAGAAAAAAGACATATACATCTGATAAATCAGAAATGAGTAGCCCTACCTTAAAGACTTCTTTTGCTGCCTTTCGTTCTTGCGAAATCCTGTTTCACATACTCGAAGTCAGCTGCTAACCGCATGTTCAAATGCTAACAATGCGAGAGCGGAAATAGTTTCTAGTTGTAACTTGTTTCTAATAAGAGCTAATTTGCAGAATTCCTATCAGCTTCACAATTAGTAACTGCTATTGAGAGAAAAATCCGATAAGGCAAAATTCCATTTGAAAAAAAAACAAAAAAAAAAAAAAAAATCACAAAGATCGTTTTGATCCATTAATTCAGATAATTATGTTGGTGAAGTGTGAGCAATTTTTTTGCTGTTAGGGAAGTCTTCAAATAATCACTAAAAATGAAGAATTTCGGAACAACTAGTACCTTTACAGAGATATTTACAAAAATAAAGGCGATTTGACGATGTCCGTCTGTCTGTCCGTCCATCCGTAACGTGTTCCCACTTTTTAGATCGAACCGATAAACCGATCGACACCAAATCTTACAAACATAATTGTTGGCCGCCAAAGACCAGAACCTCCCTTTATCAAATATTTCGGACAAAAGCGTTTGTAATGTAATTTTAATTGCAAATAAACCGTTCAGCTGACACGCATATTGAACAACCGAATTTGTGGAGGAGAAAAGTCTCTACAACTTCGCTCCCTCATGCTTTTTCATAAATCGTACCATTACAGAGATATTAGCAAAAATAACGGCGATTTGACACCGTATCTTGATTTTACGAAAAGCGGGAGTTCAGAGATGTCACTTGACATTACCCGCCCAGAACTCTCTCAGGCATACGCCATCTTGGTTCGTGTATTTGATGGTTTTCTTATTATATATTATGCGTTGTCATTTCAAAGCAATGGTGCACTGAAGAATTAAGAAAGGCACGTCATCCTTAGAACGATAAATTATAATCTAGTGTTTAAGATAACATATTACCAATGCTATGAGAATTAAGGAACAGTTTTGTAACTGTCCGCCGTACACTATTGTGCAGCGCTTTAGTTTGTGATGCACATGGTCGCTAGTTCTAAAACCGTCGATACCATTTTATTTATTTATTTATTATTTATTATTTTTTGCCTTTGCTTCAAAATGGGTTTCTGGCCACCGTTACTAAATAAATAGTGCCATGTTCTGCAATGTTTATGTTTAGAGTTGTGCATCGTGCATATGTAGGAGTGGCCTCTCTAAAATGTGCGTTTGTTCTATTTCGTGAACATGCCGTGAAATATGTAACAACGAATTGAACAATGATCTTCTGAAGCATAGGCACATAAACTGGTAGGATTTTGTAATAATGAATTTTCTAAATAACGTTCTAATACTGGTAGTGTCATATGTAAATTAAGTCCTAGATTTCTGTGGCAAGTGTCGTTCTTTAATGAAACGGAAGGGAAATGTATTCATCGCAACTAATTCCCTAGAATTTTTCTAAGAAATTATTCAGTCATTATTGAATATGTTGAAAGTCATAAATTAGTATCCGTCCATCTATTAAAATGTTTGTCTTTGGAATGATTGCTGTTGACGCTTGTAACATATTACCTTTTCTGTATTTCAGATATGACTTTTTTCATGTTATTTTGTTCTGCGCTAAAATAAAGAGCGAATGTTCTGTTTCAAATCGCGACTACGTTTTCTTTTACAGCTGAAATAACAAACGGAATAAGTGTGGTAACACTGAATTCCACATAACACTAGTACTGAATGTATATACTAAGTTACTACTATCATTACGTCATATACAACAGTCGTTATAAAAGTATCTCCCCAGTTTATGTATATGAACTAGAAGTCTGTAGTTGCGATGAGGGTTTTTTTTATTATTTTTTTTTTATTTTTTCGTTTATGGGACTTAACAACGGGGTCATCAGTCCCTAAACTTACAAACTACTTATGAACTAACTAAGATCCATGCTCGAGGGGGGATTCAAACCCCCGACCGTAGTGGACGTGTAGACCGTGAGTGGAGCGCCTCAGTCTCCTCGGCCACCGCGGCCGGCTGCGATTAGTTGGTATGTTTTTCAGGGTGTGCTCACAAAATAGAACAAATGCACTTTTCAAAGAAAATGCTGTTACCTTTGAACAACACGGAATCTTGCAGAATATAGTTGTCCTTAATTTACAAGAGTATGCGAAAACCTTTTAGGAATCAAGATGAAAACAAACACACAAAGGAAAAAATGCCAGTGACGTTTTTTATTTTCTTGTTCTTCAGTTAGATTTATGCTTTTCGATCGTTTGTTCACAGTCATTCTGGCTTGTTCGTTGAGATATTTTGTTTTTAATTATTTATAACTGATGGTGTTCAGCCCTCTTTCTTGTTCTCCCTTTTCATTGGTTCTCCGGTTTCATAGGTCCCTTGTGGTCGTTGGTTTTCGTTTTTCTTTGATCGTTTCGTCGTTGACTCAGTTTTTTCGTTTTAGAGGGTGTCGAGCCCTCTGACCGAGCACGCTGAACTTCCTTGTCGGTGAACCTCTGACCGAGCGCGCTGAGCCACCGCGCCAAGCAAGTTTCGAACCTCCGTCAAACATGTTCCTGCATCACAAACTAATTCTCCGCCCACTACCCTACGCCGAACAGCTGCGAGAGTAATGCGTGATTCTCGTACCATGGCAGATGGCAGGTGTTGCCTGCTACTTCGAAATTCATGTTACATAAAGCGATAGTTATGTAACATTTGCGGCATAGGATATGGACTGGTATTAGTATTGCTAGTGTGCATGGAGAAAGCATGGTGTTTCGTTTAACTTGCAAATAGAAAAAAAATCATTTATCTTCATATTACAGCACTCATCTGGATGGAGCTTAAGCAATCAGTCAGAAACAATACTAAATCAAACAACCACCATAAGAAACGTGTTAATAAAACCGTTGGTATTTCTGTCTCTACATTATAGAACGTGTTTAAATTTAAAAGGAATGCTCACTTTCTCTTGTTATGCAGCATTGTAGACCAGATAACGAAAATGTATCTTATAGTCTGCAAAACTACTTCTCATTATCAGTTATCTACGTGTACTATAATCAGACGTTGTCCTTACGAAAGTGGCACCATTTATCCATTATCTGATCCATCCGTCCATTCATTGGGCGTAGTATGCGAACTGCGAATGTATGTTTCATCGACTTATATGAGAGGCCAACGCTCTTCACGGTACTATTTTATTTAAATAAACGACACGTTTTCTATCTATTTCTAAACATACCAAAGCACGTTCCTGTAACCTCTTTTTGCGCCAACTGGTAAATATTAAGCGTGTATCCATAATGAAGCTTTTACTCTGCAGCGGAGTGTGCGCTGATATGCAACTTCCTGGCAGATTAAAATTGTGTGCCGGAACCGAGATTCGAAGCTGGGACCTTTGCCTTTCGCGGGCAAGCGCTCTACCGACTGAGCTATCCCGACACGAATCACGACGCCGCCCCACAACTTTAGGAGACGAGCTACTGGCGGAAGTAAAGTTGTCGGGCGGCGTCGTGAGTCGTGTCGGGATAGCACAGTCGGTAGAGCGCTTGCCCGCGAAAGGCAAAGGTCCCAGCTTCGAATCTCGGTTCCGGCACACAATTTTAATCTGCCAGGAAGTTTCATTAAGCGTGTTAATTGCACGGAAAACTAAGCATGTAAGTATTACATTGAAGGCCTAACTTGTGAAGTAGGCACCGCAATGAAGAAATCCCTTGAAAGACGTATTTTCACTTATTACGGGAAAAAGTTACTTTATTGTGGGCCGCTGTGCGTTTGTCACGTGGAAATTGTTTATCAAACTCCGCACAACTTATTCATGAAAATCATGTAAATCTAAGACCTTTTTCTCTTTATTCCGCTTTTTCCTAGAGACACCTTCAGAACTAGCGGCAATTAATTTCTCTCTCTCTCTCTCTCTCTCTCTAAATATATCTCGTACCTGGCAATGCAGAACTTTGCCGGCCGCGGTGGACGAGCGGTCTGCGACGTGGCAGTCACTGTCTGCACGGCCGATGCGGTCGGGGGTTCGAATTCCCCCTCGGGCATGGATGTTTGTGCCGTCTTTAGTATAAGCTAGTTCGTAAGTAGTCTGTAAGTGTAGGGACTGATGACCGCGTAGTAAAGTCTCATAAGCTCTACAAACATTTGAACATTTTGAGCAGAACTTTTCCTGCAACTATTGCGCTTGGAGACTGCACTGCCACGCCGTTTTTAGCGGTGGGCTCACTGGATGCACTCTGGCCGGCAGGCGGAAGTGGACTGACGCGGCCTCCCCTTCCGAACGAATGAATGGACTCGACCGCCGCTTTGGACGAAA
Source organism: Locusta migratoria (assembly GCA_026315105.1). Taxonomy (NCBI): domain Eukaryota; kingdom Metazoa; phylum Arthropoda; class Insecta; order Orthoptera; family Acrididae; genus Locusta; species Locusta migratoria. The sequence continues at coordinate 462,743,618 of CM048745.1, read as the reverse complement.
AGTCGTCACTGCGCATCGTCCACCTTAGGCTGCGAGGACTCTACATGGAGGCTCAGAGCTGCAGCCCGTTTAACCCCTTTTAATCCGGACTTGTCGCTATCCCATAATCTCATCTTAGTCTAAAAAAGCAGATTGATTGTGTCAAGATAAAGGAGAAGTGTAACATAATGTTGAAGCACTGTAAAGTAAGGACAATTAAAAGTTTAATAAAGCATATTACCAATGTAGTGTACTTCTGTGATGACAGTGAAATTCACACATTAAATCTACATCTACATACATATTCCACAATTCACCGTAAGGTGCGTGGCGGAGGGTACACTGTACCACTACTAGGCATTTCCTTTCCTATTCCAAATGGAACGATGGAAAAAAATAATGCCTATATGCCTCCGTACGAGCCCTAATTTCTCTTATTTTGTCTTTGTGATATTTACGCGAAACGTAAGTAGGCGGCAGCAAGATCGTACCACACTCAGCTTCAAATTCCGGCCCTCTAAATTTACTTAGCAGAAATTCACGAAAAGAACGTCGTCTTTCTTCCAGCGATCCTCAATTGAGTTGCCGGAGCATTTACGTGACACTCGCGCATTGGTCGAACCTACCGCTAACAAATCTAGCTGCTCGCCTCTGAACCGCCTCTATGTGTTCCTTTAAACTGATCTGCTGCGGGTCCCAAACACTTCAGCAATACTCAAGACGTGGTCGTACAAGCGTTTTATAGGCGATCTCCATTACAGGTGAAGCACATCTTCCCAAAATTCTCCCAATAAACCGAAGTCGGCTGTCCGCCTTACTCACAACTGTCCTTACATGCTCGTTCCATTTCATATCGCTCTGCAATGTTACACCTAGATATTTGAACGACGCGACAGCATCAAGAAGCTCACTACTAATGCTGTATTCGGACATTATGGGATTGTTTTTCCTACTCATGCGCATCACCATACATTTTTCTACATTGAGAGCTAGCTGCCATTCTTTGCACCAACTAGAAATTTTGTCTACGTCATCCTGTATGCTATTACAGTCTGTTAAAGACGACACCCTCCCATACACCGCAGCATCATCAGCAAACAGCCGCAAATTACAACTTACTCTGTCCGTCACATCATTTATATAGATAAAAAATAATAGCAGTCCTATCACACTCACCTGGGGCACGCCTGACGATACACTCGTCTCTGATAAACACTCGCCGTCGAGAACAACGTACTGCGTTCTATTACTTAGGAAGTCTTCCAGCCAGTCACAAGTCTGTGAACCTATTCCATAAGCTCGTATCTTCGTTAGCAGTCTGCAATGTGGCACTGCGTCGAACGCTTTTTTGAAGTCGAGAAAAACACAATCCGCCTGTTGCCCTTCATCCATGGCTCGCAAGATGTCGCGTGAGAAAAGGGTATGCTGAGTTTCACATGAACGATGTTTCCTAAACCCGTGCTGAATCATGGAAATAAGTTTTTCCGTTTCATGGAAATTTACTATATTCGAACTGTGAATATGCTCTAAAATTCTACATGAAACTGATGTCAACGATATTGGACTGTAATTGTGTGGGTCAGTTCTCTTTCCTTTCTTATAAACTGGAGTAACCTGCACTTTTTTACAATCACTAGGAACTTTGAGCTGAATTAAAGATTCGCGATAAATGCAATCTAAGTAGCTATGTCCCCCATTTCGGAATTAGTACGTTGATCAAATGATGGTACGCTTGTGCGGTCCTCCTGCGTGAAAGATTTCTTAAAGGTTAAATTTAGAACTTCAGCTTTCTGTTTGCTTTCTTCTATTACTGCCCCGGAATAATCAACGAGTGACTGGGAGTGAATGACGAGTGGAGTACACATTACTTCCTTACGGGATACCATGAAATCGATCCTCTGTTCTGCATAAAAGTAAAATTTAGTGCCCAAAAGGTTGCACCTTTCCAAAGACGTGTACGATGGAATCGCGTGATGTAGATGGCTCAACAACAGCAACAGCTGACACTCATGTAGTAAATTGGGTGGCCAGAACATAGCTATAGTATCATCTTCTTATCTTTTATTTAAGGGGCTGAAAGCTGTCTTCCCGATCAGACATTTTGTCTTCAAATATTTCTATCATTCTTCCAGCTATCTATTCATATTCTGCTACTCATTGTTTTGTTTTCCTAGATATCGCCATGCCCTCTTACCAAATCACATGTCACAGAATATTCGTTTAATAAAATGATTCACTTCCATTCTCATCAGAGGGACTCCTCATTTATGGCTTTTAGAATTCATTGGACCAGTATTCTGGACTTATGACAGCATGTGGACAGAAATGTTCCTATATAAAATTTTATTCAAGTACTTGAAACTAGTGTTCTTCCATTTTAAGTTCATCTTTCTTCCCCATAAGTAAAGATTGTTCTCAGGATAACAATAACCATAACAATATATTATTTGTGTAATTTTCGTCATTACTTGTATGTGATAGCTTCAAAATGATGTTTCAATCAGGTTATTTTGATTAAAAAATACGGGAGATACAGCATACGGACGAAAAGAAACACCAATGGTTTATAATATATATTGTGAAACGGTAAAAGCTGCCAAACAATTGGTTACTAGAACACAAGTAATTGATTTATAACGTTTAGTAACTTGTTTGTCCAATCCTACAGTTCTGTCTTGATAAGTAGACATTGGTCGAAGCACTGATGTAAGAAGTCCGTTTGTGAAATTTACCGCTGCGCGTTTTACCATCGCGAGCCTGAGATTCACACATAGGGGCAAACATGTGATTTGAGTCATTGTGAAACTTTGATCGACGAGAGTCGTCACCTGTGCAGACGTTATTTACGTAAATGTATTTACACGTTTTTGAGAGCCCAATGAATGTGTAAACTGCTTTTATCGGTAGACTGACATCGCTGCACCGCGTCGTTAAACACGTCCACCGTTTAGATTGCACTGGTTCGTCCTTTACGTTTCCCTGAACGCGGCGTAGATATAGACAACAAGGCCGTGACCGTCAGTTTACAACGCAAAATAAAATATGCCTACTATCAATTCAACAATATTTTATCTATAGCTATAAATGTGAATGTCTGTTCGGTGTACGTTTATCACGTCTGAACCATAAGACATAAAGAGCTAAAAATTTGTACAGTTACTAATGTCTACCCGGTGAAGGCTTTAGGCACGGTTTTATGGCGATCGGATAGCTGTTTATCTATATCTATCAATGTGAACGTCTGTTCGCTGTACGCTTATCACGTCCGAACGACAAGACGCAGAGACTTAAATATTTTTACAGTTACTAATTTATACCTGAACAAGGTTTTAGGCACGGTTTTATAGCGATCTGATAGATATTTAGTAATTACTTTTTGAAAATTATATTTTCTCTTTGAAAATGGTTTTATTGGTTGCATTGTTGCTTGAGGGTTGATAATGATAAAAGGATTGGATGGAAAGTTATCGGTTTATATAAACTTCTACGTGTGTGTGTGTGTGTTAATATTTCGCTCTGTAGCGAAAACTACAGAACGCAAATGAATGGTCTTTAATTGTTGTCCGAAGTCCCCCGTTGTACACCGTAGCAGTTCCATGCCAATAGCTATAAGGGGGTGTAAGATATGGTGGTTGAAAGTCGTCAAATTATAAAAAATTAGGACTGAAGACCAGCGATGCCTTTTGCGACTTTATAGCAAGGAGGTTACATACGGCGAAACGTGATGCTACGGACCATATCTTTGGTCTATGCGTGCTACAAAGTCTTCAGCTCTTTCACTGTAAGGATAAGCATACGAATAAGAAAGTATAAGAATAAATAAATAAAGTAGTAAAAAAGAAATTTCTTTTAATACATCTCTTTAAAAAAATCGTTTTGACTTTTCACGCATTACATCAAGTGATCGATCTGTGATATTATTACAATCAATATTGTTGAATTTCGTGATTGGATTCTTCGAAACGAGTTCAGTGATTTGATCTACAATACTTACTTTTCTGATAAACGGCAAGTGCACAGACTTCTGCAATCTGATAGGAATATTTTTCAATTCCGATTTATCAGCGACATTTCCTCAAAAATGAGTGAAATTAATTACATTAATTTAATTGTTATTTAAATTTCGTGGATATATGAGTATTGTGTTACTTTACACATATTACAACAGTACATCTACTTTTTTAATAGATCACATTCCGACAACATGCCTCGGAAAAGGAAAACGTAATTATTTCTTATATATTCTCCGATAATGACATACAAAAAGGGATATGGACAGAGAGAGAGGGGACAGAAGTACTAACTCAAGGCAGGAATAAATAAATACCCGGGCAACGCCGGGTTTTCAGCTAGTTTTATGAATAAAAATCGAAAGAGACTGGCACAACAACCGCCCTTTAACCCTTTTGTTTGGTTTTATCACACACACGGAGATGTATGTGTTTCTAATTTTGACATATTATACCGTTCAAACTCTTGCAAGACCCTTCTTTTGATTTTCTGTGAAACTGTTTTATATATTTCTAATTCCTTCTATTTGACTTTTGTGCGCATCTGTGAAATGCCACACCACAATCCGTAAGTTAAATCTCTGAAGGTAACATATAGAATAAAAATTTTTGTAAAATTCTGATAGTGCAAGAAATAATTCAACACTGTAAGGAGACGGATCTAACATCGGAATGATGTTTATCTATTGAATTTACTCACCCAAACTAACTGACATTTAACGCATCTTACACAAATCCATCTTATATAGAAATACTTCAACTCCTTTAGTTGGCCGAGGATTCTACTGAATCCAATGAAGCAAGGGGCTACAATTACTGAACGGAAACATTTAATTAAAAGATTTAGATTTATTTTTCACGAAGACAAATATCTAATAGTTCATAGAAGAATATATAAAAACTTTACATTCACTTATTTTATTTAAAAAAAATAGTTTATAAATTTAGTTGACTTAATAGTCATTTAGAGTAAAGGTAAATTTCACGGTAGAGGCCTGACGTTTGTTTATATACACAGCTGGGCAAAGTAATGACGTCTCTCTGGCTGTCGAAAGTGGGAAATATTACCAATTAAGTATTTGGTCTGCATCTTGGCTGTCACACCTCGTATTGCGGTTTAAGTGAGGCTGTAGAGAAACATCCTGTGGTCGCAGATAATAATTAATAATTTTGTTTTACTATGAAATATGTTGATGATCAGGCCCCAGGCGAATATTTTACATTAGTATGATGCTATGCATCCGTAGCAAAAAGACAACTACTAAAAATTTTATTTGAGACAAAGACCAGAAAGAACTAACAACTTTCCATTAATGTTGGATCCTGAGTAATCCTATATAAAACTGGACTCTCCTGAATAGATCAAAAATCTTCATCTACTCTGAGCCAGAAACCTGTAAATTTTCTCACTAACTTACAGATCTGAATCTGATCATTAGGTTGTACAGAAATCTGTCTTCACTTGATTGTATGTAAAAGCAAAAGTTATCACACAAGCCCATGTTGAAGTCATTTATGAGTGCGCGAAAATATAGCTTTCCTTTAAATGCACATAAGAAGACTGTTCTGATGAGATTGAGACCAAGCGTCCAGACATGTAGCAACCTAAAGTGAATACCACGAATTTAAGTGATTTATGGAAGCCGTTAGATTTCTTCTCTCTAGAAGACGAAACTTCTCCTCCTGCACATATGCCAGAGAGTCTAGAACAGTGGTTCCATTTATATATAATAAGCTGAATCATGTAACACTTTCACCGCAAATATTGCGGAAACGGAAAGTGCGCTTTTCACAGAATGGATTGGTAATCAAGGTCTGCCGGCCGCGGTGGTCGAGGGGACTGAGGCGCTCCAGTCACGGTCTGCTCGGCCGCTACGGTCGGGGGTTCGAATCCCCCCTCGGGCATGTATATTTGTGCCGTCCTAGTTCGTAAGTAGTTCCATAAGTAGTTTGTAAGTTTAGGGACTGGTGACCCCGTAGTTAAGTCCCATGGACTATACAAACATTTGAACATTTAATCAAGGTCTCGTATTGTTAGCCAATAAAGAGATTTTAAAAATACCTAGAAAGTGTATTTTTATGCAAACATACAGTTTTCAAATGGAACAATGGTTGTTTCTAACATGAACAGGAAATTATGACACCAGCTGTATACAAAGAATTGAGAATGTAATTTTGAAGTTTAGTTTGGCAGCTCAGTCACAACCATTCAAAGTTTTGGGAGCGGAGGCTACGACAGCGTAGCTGACTGGCTGGTAATAATGAGACAGTGGGCCGTGCCCCAGGGGCTAGCCACTCGGTCAGTCAGCTACGCTAACGCAGCCTCCGCCCCCGAAACTTTGAACGGCTGTAGCTGCCAAACTAAAAGTGATAAAAATGTCATTCAAAACTCTTTGTACACAGCTGGTGTCACAAATTCCAGTCCATGATAGAAACAACCATTGCTCCTTTTAAAAACTGTATGTTTCCATAAAAAATACACTTTCTAAGTAATATTACAGTCTGTTTGTTGCCTAAAAATACGAGCCAGTGACTATCAATCCATTCTGTGAAAACCGCACATCAATCGCACTTTCCGTTTGCGGTGCAAGTGTTAGGTGATTCACCCTATATATATATATATATATATATATATATATATATATATATATACGTGGGTTTGAAGTAGTTGGAACACTGCAGAGAAGATACTATGCAATGGATTCTACTACTGTCGCCGATAGCACACGTTGTCGACACACCTACCTTGCCTCCGAGCAAATGGACGCGCCCATCCCACCACACCGGCGGGGAACACAGTCACTTGAGAGCGTGCGGTCCAACATAACGGTGTCACTATGTTTTCGAAACTTGAGCAACGGAGTTGGATCAAGATTGATTGTTCAAGAGGTGATACAGCACAATGTAATCAAGGTCTTAATGTGGTGCGTGGGCCAGTCAGCATTGCCGTACAGAACTGTGGCACTTTGGATAAAAGCCTTGCCGCGAGGGAGTAGCCGAGCGGTCTGGAGCGCCACTTTACGGATCGCGAGGCCTTCTGCGTCGGAGGTTCGAATCCTCCCTCGCGCGTGGATGTGTGTGTTGCCCTTAGGTTTGTTTAAGCAGTTTGTAAGCTAGGGACTAATAACCCAGCAGTTAAGTCCCATATATTTACAAACATTTGAATTTGATAAAAGCCTTCAAACGAAGGTTAGCAAACTGTGCCACACGCGTAACGGGCAGGTCGTCCTAGCGTTTCTGAAGAAGTAGTGCATACTGTTGCCGCATTAGTGGACAGTGATCAATGCCATACGATTCGTGAGCGCGCCCGAGAAACCGAATTAGGTCATACGACTGTGATTCGTATCCTGAAAGAACGCCTCGACATGTGAAAAAATGCGTAATGTTGGGTGCCACATGAATTGACGGAAATGAAGAAATGGATGCATTACGACGCTGCTAAAATACAATTGAAATGCTATGAGCGCGAAGGAGGGGCTTGTGTGTGTGTGTGTGTGTGTGTGTGTGTGCGCGCGCGCGCGACCGCGTATGTGTGAAGTGAGGGGAACATGATTAAAGAGAAGAAAAAATACTATTCTCCAATGACCCATAGTTTGTGAACCACTGGGCTAGAGCAATCATATATCTTAGCACTGCTCAAGCATCGAGCTCGACAGTGATATGACTTATAACAGAACTTGTACATTGGAAGGAAAGCTAGTCTACCATCCCTCTGAGGTTACATCGAGAGAACCAATCAAAGATTATGAATAAAACACACAAGACAACTGTCAGATATTCTGCAAATTTATTGGTTTATGAGCCAGTTTTCGGCTGTTAAGCCATTATCAAGTAAACATTACAAGTTTAAGTTTCGAAGATCTTAAGTTGATAGATACATAATATCAAGGGAGACTAGTGCTTCGGTTTATAACTACCCCGATAGAATTATTACAAATTGTAGTGTAAGTTCCCAACTGATAAAATATGTAACAATTTAATAAATTATGATACACACAGTGATTTTGGAACTGGAGTCAGGAGCAATATCGATGCTCTTGCAGAGGGCTCTGGTTGAAACTACAACATCGATCTATGTCAAGACTGTTAATGTCCACAAAGCAGTGTCTCGCTGAGATTAAATGGTGCATTGTCATGCAGGTACAGATTTTTAACGTAGTACTAGATGCTGTAAAACGATTACTCTGCATTGTGCATTAAGAACAATAAAGGGACAAGACAATAATTATGGAATACATCTTCATATCCTAACACAGCCTCGCTGTTACTTCGTTATTGGCTTGGCACATTAAGGTAAGTAATTTTCCTAGGCATTTCCGAAACATAAGTCATTCCATGCGCTTACCACGAAGTACTGCGTATTTCATTATCGAAATTACTCGTTCCATACAATACACTTTCCAGTAAGGTCGTTCTTTGCACCACCATAAGTGTAACTTAGCATTCAGTATCGAAATGTGTGGTTTTGAGTAGCTCTTTTTTTTCATTATTAAGTCGCTATGCACAGTCGTCAATGTAGTAACAAACAATCGGGGAATATTGAAAGTCGTGGAAAATGTTTCGACTCTGATTCACACTGACTTTAAGGCCTTCTAAATGATCTCAGCGAGGGATTTCACTCCGTGAGTCATGCCATTCTGATAGACAAACAGTGATGCTGTTGTATACGAGCTTCAGAAATTTCACTGATCGTATCGTGACAATAGGATGTCAGTACTACATTACATACGGATATACGGATGCTTCTGACCTACATATAGCTATTCGAAAATACGTAGTACATGTACATGTATATGTGTATGTACATACAAATGCTTTTTAGTAGCAAATTAAAAAGCCTGCATAGGCGTAACATATTTTAATAACATGATATCTAGATTCCTATATGTCTCAAGAGGCGTGCCTCAAGGATCCATGGTGTGACACCTTTCTATTATAATTTATGTTATTGATCTATATAGAATTATTTCATGTGGACCTGTTCTGCACGTTGATGGTATCACTGAAAATTAAACACAGGAACAAAAAAAAAATTTAAAAAAAGAAAAGAAGAATGAAAGAAAGAGACACTAAACGAAGAATTTTCGGAATCTAGTTGAAATTCAGTTAATTAACTCATAAGGCAGAATATAACTGAAACTGCTATTTTGTATCTATAAAATACCACCTACAATTATATCTCAGATAACTTTCTGGGTGCACTCTTGAACTCAAATTAACTTGGAACCTCCTTACTGTATGCCATAAATTATCGTCGTATACTTGTTACATAATCTTAGATCATGTGTCAGTCAAAACATCATCCTTAGTTCCTAGTATGCCTTCTTTCATATTTAACACATTGCATACTGCATTGCGACAACTCTGCTTGGGCAAAAATAATTTTTATCTGACAGGACATGTTTGTTAGGTGGGAAAAAGGTGTTTTCAAACATGCTGTATCCTGTAGGACACTTTTTAAGACATTAGGTTTCATGAGTCCCATCATTATGTATACTGTCTAGTCTACACAAAAGTTAGCTACAAATTGTGGCAATCATACGACGGTCACAATTGACATAATAAATACTGACCAACCCTACTCTATATTAAGCAAGATTCACAATAACAGCAGATACATTGAAATTAAAATTAGGAATGCGGCACTCACAATTATGCACCATCAAAGACAACGGCCCTGTCACCAAGAGTGTGATTATATACACTTTTCATAGATTGCAATACGGCTTCGTACTTCTCTGCTGTCAAAGTAAACGACAGATTATGATTATATGAAGGCTGGAACTTAAATAGCGGCAACTACTTATTTACAACTGATACAAACGCCATAAATGTTGTGTAGAACCCGTTGCCAGCGATGTGGAAGGCGTAGTATACCGTTAGCAGAGCGAATTGAGCGGTCTACTGCCTGTCGAATCACTGGAGCAGTTGTGGAGCGAATGCCAAAGAGTGTTTCCTTTATCCACGGGATCAAATCAAAGTCACGAGGACTTAAGTCCGTGGAGTATGATAGGTGGTACAGTACTTCCCAGCCCCTTCGACCGAAGAAGGCAGCCATTGTCGTGCAAAATGACGTGTGGGTTGAGCAAAAGTGTTGCTGCAAAACTGGTCGCAGGTGATGCTCCATAAACGAACAGCAATACTGCCTACTGGTTGTCTCCGTTGTTCCTTTGTCTAAAACGTAGTGACACCGATACGTTAGACCGCTCGCTCACAAGTGCCTGTTTTCCGCAGATTGTGCGCACGCCGGTGACATGGGATTAGCGAGTCCGTTTGCTCGGAGGGAAGGTAAGTACGTGAACAATGTGCGCTATTAGCGACAACAGTAGATGGCATTGCATAGTGTCTCGACAGCAGTGTTGCTACTATTTAAGTTCCAAACTTCGTATATAATCTCCAAGCTTACACAGTGTAAATGGTTGACGGAAACACACCCGCCCAGGGGGTTCAAAGTTCTTTCGTGAGTACTTGTGTGGCGAGCACGGGGCCCCGAGCTGATGCAGTCGTCCTTCCTTCCTCCTTTACTTCCCGGGCTGCATTTCCTTCCCCTTCCCATCCTTTCCTATCCCCACCGGGTGACTGACAACCAAACAAACCAACTCTTCAGAGAGTCTTCTAGTCTTCAAAACCGCTCCGATCTTGCAGAATGTGATAAACGGTTAAGGCTGTAATTTTATTTATTAGATTGAAATCAAAGTTGCTTAATACTCACAGAATATCTTACTTCGAATGGGCAAAGAAAATGTGTACCCAGCCTGGGTTCGAACCCGGGTCTCCTGCTCTCTAGGCAGTTGCGCTGACCCCTACACCACTGGGGATACAGTGATCACCGCACCTGCAAGGACTACCTAAGCACGTCAGGCGCAAATTTCCAGCTCTACCCTGCCCAGGGGTCAACGCAACTGCCTAGAAAACAGGAGAACCGGGTTCGAATCCCGGCTGGGTACACGTTGACAGCTTTTCCCATTCGCAGTTGAAGTCATATGTTCTGTGAATATGAAAACAATGACAACTGCAGGATCAGATGTGACGTCTCTTCTTTCAATAATAGACGCCTCGTGTATATACAAGGGTGTTTCACTAAGTGTGTTTGCCTCTGTAACATAAAATAATAGGTGACGGGAAATTTTAATGCGGTAGGTCAACACAAGAAATGTTACACTTTCTGCGGAGCTTTGAACATAGTTTATTGTATCATTTTCCAAAGAGTTACAGCACAAAGATATTATTTTTTTAATGGAACAATAGTTTTTTCTATCGTGCATTGGATTCGTTGAAACCAGCTGCGTCCAAATCAATTTAAACTACATTCCTATCACTGTTGGTTTGGGAGCTAACCATTCAAAGTTTAGGGGGCGGAGGCTACGACAGCGTAGCTGACTGGCTGGTGGTCATGAGACAGTGGGCCGTGCCCCAGGGGATAGCCACTCGGCCAGTCAGATACGCTATCGCAACCTCCGACCCTGGAACTTTGAAGCGTTGTAGCTCCCAAACTAACAGTGATAGGAATGTAGTTAAAACTGATTTGGACGCAGCTGGTTTAAATTAATCCAATACACGATAGAAAACACTATTGTTCCATTTAAAAAATTATATCTTTGTGCTGTAACTCTTTGGAAAATGATACAATAAACTATGTTCTAGCTCCGCAGAAAGTGTAACATTTCTTGTGTTGACCTACCGCATTAAAATTTCCCGTCGCCTATTATTTTATAAGTTACAGAGGGAAACACACTTAGTGAAACACCCTGTATAAATTTGTTTAAGCCGGCCGCGGTGACCGAGGGGACTGAGGCGCTCCAGTCACGGTCTGCGCGGCCACTACGGTCGGGGGTTCGAATCCCCCCTCGGGCATGGATATTTGTGCCGTCCTAGTTCGTAAGTAGTTCATAAGTAGTTTGTAAGTTTAGGGACTGATGACCCCGTAGTTAAGTCCCATAAGTTTAACAAGCATTTGAACATTTGAAACTTGTTTAAGATCCTCATTTGCACGTCAGAATAAAGTGACATTGTGAAAAGGTTTGGGTAGTTTGGAATTTTAGCTACTGAATCGGTCACTTCCAAGGACTGTAGCTGAGTTTCTCTCACTGACACATTTTGGTTAGAATGCTTCCCCACTGACAATTTCCTGCCTCCTCTAGATTGTGCCTCTTGCGACGACCTGTATCAGGTATGCGTCACACAGTGTTCTGAGTCATTTTAGATTCGAGTATATCTATTGTAAGTACACAGACAGACAAGGTAACTGCCAGAGCGTTCCGGTAGCAAATTGGCAGGCCTGCGCTGCCGGCTATTACGCGCGCGACACGCCACTTAGCAGCGCGGTTTGAACCGACAGCGCGACTTTGGGGCCGCCCCCGGTGAAGAGTGACTTTGATGTGAGCAGTTACTCGGCGGCAGTTTGCTGACCATTACGCGGCGTGCCCCGGGACTTGTGGGGAGCGGCAGACGGCAGATTGAGCGGCTGTTTGCCGCCGCCGCTGTAGGACACGCGCGCTTCATGAATAGTAATGCGACACTGTGCAGCTGCCGAGCCACGCCGCGTGGCGCCGCCACCGTCGCGGCAGGTACCGCGGCCACTGCCCGAGGCCTATCTTCCGACGTGTGAAGAGGAGTGGAGACATAGGCGGAGGAGGAGGCGTAGAGATAGAGAGGTACGAGAAGAAAGGCAACGGGGGGTGGGGGGGGGGGTAGTGTAGCAGCTGAAAGTTTGAGGGAGATTTGAAGGAATACATAATGTAGGAAAATTACACATGGCATTGTTTATATATTATTGAGGGGAGAAGGAAGTGTACAGAAGCAAAAGTGATGGATGAATGGAGGGGAAGGATAGATGAGTATGAGGAGGTGGATAAAAGAAGGCAAAGTAGGAGATGAGGAAGTAGAAAAAAACGTTCAATTGTTTGTAAATCTATCGGACCAAACTGCGTGGTCATCAGTACGTAGCTTACAAACTACTTAAGCCAAGGTAAACCAACCTTGGGACAAACACACACACACACACACACACACACACACACACACATATGCCGCAGGGAGGACTCGAACCTCCGACGGCGAGCAACCGCGCGCTCCGCAGCGAGGCGCCTTAGGCCGTACGGCTACTCCACGGCGGCGTGACGTTGGGGTGGCCCAAAAGAAACGGAAACTTTAATCTGAATAACGAAAATTTATACATAACTATCTGTCTGTCTCAGATACAAATATTTTTCAAAAGAGATCGTTCGGCTAGCCAGTACTTACCTTTGTGCTGTACCGCCGATAGTTTTACAAATAAAGGAAAAGGACGAACAAAAGAACAAACTTTCGGAGCAGGGGTTCCTTCTTTAGGTAGCAGAGAAGGGAAGAAAAAAGGCATGGGAAGTGGAAGGTAATTCACGACCTAGGTCATGAGAATGGTGTTTTAAGATTCTGTATATTAAAAAAAAATGTTCAAGTGTTTGTATAGTCTGTGGGACTTAACTACGGGGTCATCAGTCCCTAAACTTACAAACTACTTATGAACTAGCTACAACTAAGAACGGCACAAATATCCATGCCCGAGGGGGGATTCGAACCCCCGACCGCAGTGGCCGTGCAGACCGTGACTGAAGCGCCTCAGTCCCCTCGGCCACCGCGGCCGGCTCTGTATATTAGTACTGAGCCATACCAAAGAGGATATAGATAACCAAAGAGGAAAGATGAAGCAATAAAGAGAAAACATGAGTGAAGCGAATGATGCTGGGGGTGGAGGAGGGAGGTTGTCTAAAACGTTTTTGATTAACAGTCGAAGATGGAAATATATAGAGAAACACACACAAACACGCACACGCACAAATCTCTATATATAAAAGGCAGTGTCCCGACTGACTAACTCATGATCGCCCAGCCCAAACCACTAAAGATAGAAACTTGAAATTTGTAGAGGGTGTTGATCTTACTGTGTAGGCGTCATTTAAGAAGCGATTTTTCGATATTCAGTCCGTAAGCGATTTTTGAAAATACGTTGCTGTTTAGGCAATTTTGTAGCTACCACAACAAAATTTCGGATATTATTTTCGGGTTAGAATTTAAAAGATACGTGCTTCGGCATTTTTTGAAATTCAACCAATAAGGAGGTAAAATAGGGGACGCAAAAAGTTGATTTTCAAAAATATGTTGCCGTTAACTCAAATTTTAGCTACAACTACGAAACTTCGGATATGGCATCTTGGTCAAGATTAAAAACACACGAGTTTTAGTATTTTTGCAAATTCAGCAACTAAGGAGGTAAAATATGGGATGAAAAATACTTTTTGAAATACTTACTTACAATAACTGACAATCAGTACATGCGGGTCAGATTTGCAGAAATTTCGAAACAAGATACACTAAAACCCTCAGAGCTCTAAAATGAAGCAGCTGACACTCAACATTAGCTGATCATTTAATGAAACAGAAACACATCCTAACAAACGTAGAAACTCACCTACAAACTCACAAAACTAGCAACAGCTTATTATAAAAACTAACAATAGAATAAAAGTACCACATCCAGAATCAAATAGCCCAACGGAAGAATGTACGTAACGAATATACATCACTTGGCAAGAAAACCCTCTTTCAGACCATGAAAGAAGTATATAAGTGGCCGAGGGCATTGAAGCGCTATACACCGATGCGCGAGGCTGTTCCCCGTTGGGGGTCCGAATGGATGTTTGTGTTTAGTAGAAGGTAGTTGGTAAGTTTAGGGACTGATAAACCCGCAGTTAGTCCCATAAGCTTAACAAACTTCAACATATTCACTCTCTCTCCCTCTCCTTCCCACCCACCCACCCATCCACACACACAATGACTGTATAACCAAAATCTGTAACATTCTAGAAAATAAAAGGCAAAAACCCACGGAAAATGTCTAAGTAAGTGTCGAAACATGTTTCGGTGTCTTGCAAAAGACGGATTTAATCACAAAAAAGAAAATAAAAATTGATGTCATTTCCTTTCGTGATTTATTTATTTAGAAAAAAAAAAAAAAAAAAGGAAACATCGATCAGAATAGGCACAACAATAAATTCCCCATTGAATAATGTTACTTAACGAATAAGAATAAGTGACATTTCAGTTAGTTAATCGAAGTGTTAATCGCACTATCGATAGTGATCATTTCTTTGGAGCGCTCAAAGAAAGAATTTATGTCAGTTCGTGCTGTTGCATTCAAATCGAGCACAGGTCGTGGTTAATTGAGGCATCGTAATGCGCGCAACGAAATCCAAATAAGTGATTGTGGCATCAATGAGACAGACATAGATCGTAAATATCGAAAGGATTTCCGAAGCGTGATCCGTTATGACGCCGTATGGTGCATGGTGGAGGGTAAATTGCAATAAGATTCGACATAGTCTGATAAGTCACCACGAATTTGGCAGGTGTATATAATTTTACACAGAGGAAAGAATGGGAGACACAGGCGGAGGAGGAGATGTACAGATAGAAAGGTACGATGAGAAAGTCAGGGGTTGAAGGGGGGATGTAGCAGGTGAAGATTTGAAGGAATACATAATGTAGGAAAATTACACATGCCATTGTTTATATCTTATTGAGGGGAGACGGAGGTGTACAGAAGCAAAAGTGATGGATGAATGGAGGGGGACGATAGAGGAGTAGGAGGAGGTGGATAAAGGGAGGGCAAGGAGAAGATGAGCAAGTAGAAAAAAAAGTTCAAATGTTTGTAAATCTGTCGGACCAAACTGCGTGGTCATTAGCTCGTAGCCTACAAACTACCAAGGTAAACTAACTTAAGGACAACAAACACATACCCATGCCCCAGGGAGGACTCGAACCTCCGAGTAAGTAGAATGGCAGGGGTTGTAGAGGGATAGCGAGAGGGGGAACAAGGAGAAGATTAGGTTGCATATTTAATTGCCATAATATTAGCAAACTGCAAAGCATTGCTGGGTTCGCTAGTTGTCTATAAAATTCTTCAGGGTATGTGATCACATTCTCAATGTATAATGTTGTCCGATGTTTCGCCCAGCAGTCATAAGAACACTCTGAAGCAGGCTCCTTGCAATAGTGGTCGAAACGGCGGCCAATTTTTATAAATTGACAGTAGCGTCACTGTCGTGAAAAATTTTACAGGCAGTAACTACCGCTTAGGAAGCCGACGCATACATAATCTCATACATTTTCATAGTGAAACTGGTAGATTAGCACCGCAAATCCGTGAATAAAGCAAGCCAAAGATTTTTTCTAGTGAAAATAAAAATAATAAATAACTCCGCAAGTTTTCATGTATGGCATATTTTATATTTCGGGTCAGTGAAAAATGAATACACAAATTAGACGAGACTAAGAAGAAACTGATTCGTTTACTTCGCGCATTAAACGTTTACGTTTATAACAGATCTCTGGAATTAAGGTTATTTTTTCTTTATTGTAATTTTAAAACCCGTGTTACCGAGCAGGCTGACAGCAGCCTACAAGCTTTGCACAATGGACTACATGAATTGTTAAAATACAACGGAGGTTAAAAACAGATTAATTTAAAACAGACATGGTGAAACATTGGAGAATAAAACATATTCACAGGTCAGCCTACAAGCTTTGCACAATGGACTACATGAATTGTTAAAATACAACGGAGGTTAAAAACAGATTAATTTAAAACAGACATGGTGAAACATTGGAGAATAAAACATATTCACAGGTGATGAAAAACATGCTGTCATTAAAACGGATGCCATGGTGACTTAAAACCAATGATGATCACAAATACTGGTCACAAAGAGCAAAACGGAGACATTGGATAAAATACGCAAGTATAGAGCGGTTGGCGCAACATGTTAAAATAGACACTGAATGGACGCACTGCGCAACAATGTCACTGTGAGTCCCGCAGGAGGGGGAAAGGAAGGGGGAAGGAAGCGCGGGGAAGGGAGAGGTAAGGGAGAGGAGGCAAGGACGTGCGTAAGGACTACAGGGGAGGGAAAGGATGGGGAGGCCAAACGGAAGAAGTGAAAAGGAGAGGGTGAGGGGCACGGGACGTGGAATCTATGGGGGTGTGGGAAGGATTCCGATTGGTAGGACGGGTAAATATCGGGAGCGAGATTGGGGGTCCAGGTATTTGAGGGTGAGGGCGTGACGGATAGGACGGTCATGGAGGGTTAGAAATCACGGAAGTGGAAGAAGAGGATAGTTCGACCTATAAGATAGCCTGAGATTTTGGAGAACTCGGAGAGGTGAGACTGGAGCAGGTGCTAGGAGCTGTCGAAGGGGGAGGGGCTGGCATGTGCTTGGAAGGCAGTGCCATCAGCGTATTGTAGGATGTGAACTGGAGGCTAGGGTTGTAACATATAAAATGCAAAGAGGGGAAGGGGGATGGAGTCTTGCAGCACCCCAGCAAAGGTGTAAGACACACTGGATGTGGAGTTGCAAATATGAAGGGAGTCTGGTGGTTGAAAAGGAAACCGCAATGTCATACACAGTCGTAGGCTTTATCAGTATACAGGGAGCCAGAGACGACGGATCGACGGGAGTTAAGCTGGTTGGAGAGGAGATGGGTGAGGCGAAAAAGCTAGTCACTGGCTGAGAAGAAAGGTCGGAAGCCACATTAGGAAATGGGGAGAGTTGATTTTGGCAGAGATGCTAGTTGATGCCTTGGGATGGTTTCCAGAACCTTGCTGAACATAGAGACTGATGGGATGGTAAGGTGAGGTCCAGTAACACTTGGATATGGGAGGCCTTTCACAGGTCGGGGGACAAGCTGATATAGTGGACTTCATTGTAAAGGGAGGCGAGGAGCCTGTACGTTAAAAGGTCGTGACCAGGTGCGGTGTTGCATTCCGTGCGTAGTGTCAGGAGGACGTCGAGGGACGTTCTGTGGAAGGAGCGTGCTACAAGGACCGGGCCGGCCGCGGTGGCCGAGGTGGCTGAGGCGCTCCAGTCACGGTCAGCACGGCCACTACGGTCGGGGGTTCGAATCCCCCCTCGGGCATGGATATTTGTGCCGTCCTAGTTTGTAAGTAATTCATAAGTAGTTTGTAAGTTTAGGGACTGATGACCCCGTAGTTAAGTCCCATAAGCTTAACAAACATTTGAACATTTTTTGAACAAGGACTGGAAGTCAGAAGTCAGGGGCAAGCAGGGGGCAGACTTCTTGGTGCACTCTTGGACGTCAGGAAATAGGAAGTAGTCGAAACGGGGATTGTCAGGAACGGAGATGTTAGAGAGATAGAAGTGTTTGGACTTACTGACATTGTCAGGAAAAGGACTGTCGTCATGGAGGAGTGGGTAGTGGGGGTTCAGAGTGACTGCTGCTTGTAATATTTGACAGAGAATGAAATTATGATGGGTGCATGTCTGACGCCAGTGCGGATGTTTTCTCATGGACAAAAGGTTTTCAATGTGGCGCTGGATTATCTGGTGGCAGGCGATTGTCTGCAAGAATGAATGGTCAACTTGGCAGGATTCACGGAGGAGAAGGACGGCCACTGGAGGAAGACGGACGGTGGGGAGGGATAGCTTTGGTGGGTATGCGGGCTTGAACCATGTCAGCAATGGTCTGGCGACAGAAGGAACAAGCATGGTCAATACCGGCGAGAGTGAGTGAGTGGCTAGCAACTAAAGTGTCAATGTATCGCCGATAGATATCCCAGTCAGCTCGGGGTAGTTATGGATGAATTTGGGAGAAGATGCAGGAAGGGGAGCATAGGCAGAGCAAGGTGGTGCTGAACAGACGCCACCGCCGGAGGTCACTGGATGGATGGAAGAAAAGGTTAAAGTCGGCAGCAACCATATAGTTCATAAAGGAGCAATAAACATGAGAAAAGAAATCATAAGGGGACGGAGTGATGCTGTGGACATAGTTGGTGGTGAGCATGTCTGTGACGGAGGGGAGGAAGAAGCTGAGGATTACATGCTCAGTCGGATCATTGAGGGGGGATTGTAGTCAGGTGGGGTGATTGTGGAGGTGGCCCCATCTCAGGAAAGGGGAGGAGGACCGTCAGGTGTGTTTGGAAGCAGTGTTGATAGGATGGGGTTGCAAGAAGGTTTTGTTCAGGAGGAAGGCGTCCATGCAATGGTGAAGTAAGGTAAAATGAGGTAAGGTGTGTTTAACCAGGGGTTAGTTGCCAGGATAAAGTGGAGTGGGAATATTTACAGGAGTAGGTAACATAGGTCTCAAGTTGGAAAATGATTTTGAGAGAAAGGGCGATCTGTTGTAGGGTGTGGGGACACTGAAAGGGATGGTTGTTTTGAAGGACTGTGCTAACAAACTAGTTAACGTCCTCAATTGTGGGGCAGGAGGTAAAAGGAGTAGCTGTAATGTATGGATGGGTTGATAGGGCAGATGGGGACCATGAATTAAGGAGCAGTGGGAGTTGGGGGGGGATGGATTTGCATTTATAGGATTATGTTGGATGGGGGCCTCTACGTGTGTTATAGGTGGCTGGGGAAGCGTAAGGGCATTGCTTCGGGAAGTGGGTGGACAATGCGGATTCTGTAGGTAGCGCAAGTGGAGATGTGGATTGGTTTGGTAGAGTGAATAGATGGGTCGGGGTGCGACATCAGTTAGCCCAACACATCTTTGTCCATGATAACTGGACTGAGTTAGGTGATCATGGCTGTGAGGTTGGCAGGCGGTGGGGAGGTTTGGATTGATGGCGTGCAGAGACCGTGAATTACGTGGTGATGGTAGCGTGGATATGGGGGAGCCACTGTATAATATCGAAGGTAGGCCTCGAAGATTTGATCAGGATGGACTCCTGGATTAAATGGGCAATTGGGCGGCAGTGAAGTATTTGCGGATTGGTTATCTAAAAGTTGAGGGTCGGGACAAAAACATATGAAGGTGACAAGGTGTGGAGGTGACGAGTGATGTGTCCATAAGGTTGGGGGAAGAGCATAGGAAACAGGAAGGAGAGGGTAGGAGATTTTTGGAGATGGTGGCGATGGGGTAGGGTATGGGGTCCTTGCTGGTGGGGCGATTGAGGCGAAGGTGTCTGAAACGTGTCTGCCACCATGGCGCAGCGAGAGGTGAAGCAGGTGGGATACTCACGAGGCTCATTCAAAGGGAGCTATTTTTTTATGTTCTTCCGTTGATAAAACATTCTTGTAAGAAAAAGGTTACAGTATTCTACGGTTTCCGGAAAGGGACGCATTATCCTATTTTTTGGATTAATTTCGAAAGAAAAACATGTGATAATTTATATGGTGTCTGTGTTTTCGGAAATAAATAGGCAGGGGGCGGTACAATTGTAGTTTGTTATGACAATTGGCTTAGAAGGAAAGCGTACCTGGAAAGCCTAATTGGTTAAGGCGACCGCTGGGCCAAAGCGGGATATCCGGGTTCGAATTCCGCTCCAGCGCAAATTTTCATCTTTGCCATTGGATTTATTTCAATGCTATGAAACGGTCGAAATGTTTAAATATTTCAAATTCGTAAAACTATGGCCGTTAATGCCAACAATTAGAGTTTGTTGTTTCGGACATATCTGCCCCAACAGGGAATTTACAAAACTTCCTGGCAGATTAAAATTGTGTGCCGGAACCGGGATTCGAACCTGGGACCTTTGCCTTTCGCGGGCAAGCGCTCTACCGACTGAGCTATCCCGACACGACTCACGACGCCGCCTCACAACTTTACTTCTGCCAGTACCTCGCCTCCGGTTCCGGCACACAATTTTAATCTGCTAGGAAGTTTCATATCAGCGCACACTACGCTGCAGAGAGAAAGTTTCATTCAGGAAATTTACAATTTCAATGCTGACGCATTTATATGCTCGATCCCTTACGGGAATCCAGTATAGGCTGGGAGCAAGTGGAATCAAATGCACAGGGGGCACTAAAATCGTAGTGTGCTACAAGTTAAGAATTTGGGTTGGAAGGGAAGCTTGCCTGGATAGCCTAATTAGTTAAGGCGACCGCTGGCCCAAAGCGCGAAATACGGCTTCGAATCCCAGTCCATCAAAAGTTTTCATCGTTGTCATTGGATTTATTTCAATGCCTGAAATGGTCAAAATGTTAAAAGATTTCGAATTCGTTAAAAAGAAAGTATCTTACATGACGCACGTTTCACGTTGCACGTAAGAATTATGCTTGTCAAGTCCCACTGTGTAGGCAATTTTTAAACTTCTCGTATTTCCTTTTGTTAATTTAGCTATCGGTTGGTTCCTGAAAACAGTATTCAAGCATCATGAACATATAATGAACATGGCGCATTAAAAAAAATATCTGTTCTATTCATTTCAGAATTGATAATAACAAGTAATTGCGTAAGTTTCGCAAAAAATTAATGTATACTTTCCTTAGGCAATTTAGGTATTGCAGAAGGACCAAGTACCCAGACGTGCACTGATATGGTTGTTTTATGGTGCAGGTACTTCCTCCGTTGACAGCAACTCTCTCTCCCCCCCCCCCTCTTCCGCACCCACAACAAGTAATAAAATATTAAAAAATCGAAACCTCTCAGAGTAATGCAAAACTTACCTACCAGTTCATTGTTGCATACGATTTTAGAAAACATAAATTCAATTTCAAACATATGCTAACGTTTACGGGCATTAATTCATGCAACATAGCGTGCAGGAGTAAAGGAAGAAATGGAACAATTCAAATATGATAACGGGGTTCGACCAGTCAGAAATAAAACCATGTAGTTACTGAAGTACGCTAAAATAGTTAACGTGTCATGATCGACTTTGCAGGCATTTACAAAGTATGTTCTTTATGAAACCGTCACAAATATAGCAAACTGTTTCTTTCCCCAGCATCATATCAAACGCCTAAGAATGAAGTATTATGATACAAGGTATGCACCACCGTAAGCAAATGATTCTCCACTACAAACGTCTGTCACCAACAGAAAAATTGGTATACATTTAGAGTTTTCTGAACCTGCGCTGTTGAAATCATGAGAGGTTCCGATACATGTCCTGCATTGATAAACAGCAACTCGTTTTAGTCTCCTTCAATGTTTAGCACTAGAGGATAAACCCGAACGCCTTCCATTGGCTTGCGTGGCATTGACACCATTGAATAACACGTATTTACTTGTGAAAAACTACCGTGCCAGTACCATTTCGGTAATTCTCTTTTTTTAGTTTTAGCTACATTTCTCTTGCAGTAAAAGAAAAAAAAACCTGCTGTCACGCTTTTTTATTGTGAGATATGACAATCACACGTGCTAGAAAAATTGAGTCATTTTTACAAATTCTATTACGACGTATGGAAAGATAAATGGTTTACTAAGTCGCTAATATTTCATACTACAACGCGCGAAAAAATTCTGACTTTTTTTCGCTCACTTTCTACACAATTGGCAGAGAAACATTGTTGAACTGAAAAATAATCACGCAAAATGAGAACTAATGAAGTACTTTCTCAAAGGAAGTGAAACTTTTATTTATTTTATTTTATGTTAATACGTTCATGGCACGTCATTGTACAGTCTTATACACTTTCAAATGTATTTAAAGCATGAGAAATGGAGAAATATACATAGATGTACCCTCTTTCTCAGAGTTATACATTCGGCCATTTCGAGCACGGCACAAGCACCGGTAAAATTTAATGCAGTTTCTGGAAGCGTGTTAAATGACTACGTTGACATCTACCGGACTGTCACGGAACTATGTGCATCGACCACTTCCAGAAAGCGTTCACCACATTAACAACAAATTTTCCGGAAGATAAAAATTGAATGTCATAATTTGTTTTGCTTGTAGTGTTTACATGTTAAAAATTTTCAAATCTATAGCACTAAACAGCAGTGATCATACTTAAAGTGACTTTTGCTAAGGACAACATACAAACCCATGCCCAAGGAAGGACTCGAACCTCAGACTGAGAGCAGACGCTCACTCAGCAGCAAGACTCCTTAGAGCGTATAGCCAATCGGGTGCGGTTACATGTTAAAGTCTCAATAGGATCTGCTACCCAATTAAAATATGGCATCTGGAAAACAGCTGCTACAGTTCCTGATTCAGTCAGCACAAATGCTGTTTCTATTTTCTTAAACATACGGATTCACCTTTAGTCTAAGTTTTATACTTCAATTCGACTGCAGAAAAAGTGACCCAAAATTCTCATCTACAAGTAACCTAACAAGAGAAGCACGTTTCATGAACGGGTACGCTTACATAAGCACGAAAATAGAGTGTGGAAGTGGAAAACCGTATTATACAAACTGATTTCCAGCATAGATTTCGGAATGTTTATATGACCAAGAAAAAGTGTAATTAGGAGATCCGTTTATGAAATCCGGTTTTGGAAGTCCATATAAACGGGTAGACAGACGCCAGATGTAGACCTCTACTCGACATCCCATTGTTTGAATGCTACACGGGTTGACCTATCCAGTTTTTACTGAACATGATGGGCGTGTAGAATGCTTAGGGTATATAAAGTATTAAAGTAAATAAAAAATAATAATTTCAGATGTCATCATGTAGGATGTATGAGACAGGCGAAATGCCCTCAGACTTTAAGAAAAATGTAATAATCCCCATTCCAAAGAAATCAGGCGCAGACAGGTGTGAAAATTACAGAACAATCAGTTTGATAAGTCATGGTTGCAAAATTTTAACACGAATTATCTACAGGAGAATGGAAAAGATGGTAGAAGCTGACCTCGGGGAAGATCAGTTTGGATTCAGGAGGAATGTTGGAACCCGGGAGGCAATACTCACTTTACGTCTTATCTTAGAAGATAGATTAAGGAAAGGCAAACCTACATTTTTAGCTTTTGTGGATTTGGAGAAAGCATTTGACAATGTTGACTGGAATACACTCTTTCAAATTCTGAAGTCAGCAGGGGTAAAATATAGGGAAAGGAGAGTTATTTACAACTTCTACAAAAGCCAGACTGCAGTTATTAGACTCGAAGGGCATGAAAGGGAAGCATCAGTTGGGAAGGGAGTAAGACAGGGTTGTAGCCTTTCTCCGACGTTATTCAATTTGTACATCGAGCAGGCGATGAAGGAAAGCAAGGAAAAATTTGGTATAGGGATTAAAGTTCAGGGGGAAGAAATAAAAACATTGCGTTTTGCTGATGACATTGTAATTCTGTCAGAGACAGCAAAGGACCTGGAAGAGCAGTTGAATGGAATGGACAGTGTGTTGAAGAGAGCGTATAAAATGAACATTAACAAGAGCAAAACAAAAATAATGGAATGCGGTCTTAGAAAATCAGGCGATGCTGAAGGAATTAGATTAGGTAACGAAACAATGAAGGTAGTAGATGTGTTTTGTTACTTGGGTAGTAAAATAACATGCGATGGTCGCAGTACAACGGATATAAAATGCAGAATGGCAATGGGAAGAAAAGCATTTTTGAAAAAGAGAAATTTGCTAACATCGAATATTAATTTAAGGGTAAAGAAGTCTTTTCTGAAGGCATTTGTGTGGAGTGTTGCCTTGTACGGGAGTGAAACATGGACGATAAGCAGTGCGGACAGGAAGAGAATAGAGGCTTTTGAAATGTGGTGCTACAGAAGAATGCTGAAGATTAGGTGGGTAGATTGCATAACTAATGAAGAGGTACTGAACCGAATTGGAGAGAAAAGGAATTTTTGGCATACCTTGACTAAAAGAAGGGATCGCTTGGTAGGACACATTCTTAGACATCGGGGAATCGTAAATTTAGCATTGGAGGGAAGTGTGTGGGGTAAAAATCGCAGAGGGAGACCAAGAGACGCGTATAGTAAGCAGATTGAAGTGGATGTGGATTGCCGTTCTTATGAGTCTCCGGACTGAAGACCATAACAACAACAACATCTTATATATTGAAAGTATCTATGGAAACTAAAATCAGTCGGCCGATTTCCTTCATTTTGGTTTAAATATCAGAATTTACATAACTCTCGCCTTCCTTTTTCTATACTGAAACGCGATTTCCATCTGCATATTTCTTTGGGGATGACCTTGCTGTAAACTAAAATCAGTCGGTCAGGCTGTTCTATCCGTCCGATTTCCTTCAATTTTGCTTTAAAGGAAAGGTATTCATTAGCAGATTTGTCATCAAGTATTAGAATATCCATTCTTTATTTTTAATCAATCGCGCTAACCTGTCATTGTATTAAATATTTCAGTCGGTTTGTTCTACGATATCTTCGGTTCTAATAAAGGTACGCAGATATTTTTACCTAACAACACTCAGCGGTTCAAATTCTTTCATTTGCGCTTTTCAATACTTGCATTATCAAAATATCCACGGGTGTACTTCCGGTCTATATTGTCCAACGGGCACAATATTTCGGCGATCATACATGTCGCCATCATCAGGTGAACTGCCGGATTGAGCTCCTGGAAACGCGCCGGCACGGAGATCCGCACGCTACGGCTACTCGAAGGGAACTGTGTTCTAGCCCGGTAGCGGGCCATTTAAATATCCTCGGCCCGCGGAGCGACCCCTCCGCGGTCCGCGCCCCACGCCGCGGCCGCGCAGTGGAACCGATTGCGCCGGCGTCTGAGATGACGTCGGTGTGACGGCTCTGTCCGCCGTGGTCGTCACTTCGTTACGTTTGCTAGATTTACTCTTAATTAACCCAATCGCTGGTTCCCAAGATTTGCTAAGATTATAGCCAAAGTCACGGTTTATGAGGTCGTCACTTGTGCGAATTTCAATGGCCTCTCTAACGACGCAGTCCCAGTATTTCTACGTCTGTACCAGAATCCTAGTGCGTTCATATTCCATCGCATGATTCTCCGACAAACTGTGTTCAGCGACCGCCGACTTGCTCGGATACATCAATCGCGTGTGCCTCTGGTGTTCAAGACATCGATCGTCGACGGTACGCATTGTCTGTACAATATATGACTTTCCACACTGACACGGAATCTGGTAAACGCCCGCCTTCCTCAAACCGAGATCGTCTTTGGCGCTCCCCACCAGTGCAGGAATTTTATTCGGCGAACAAAAAACAGTTCCAATCTGGTGTTTTTTCAAAATGCGGGTGACCTTCCCCGAGAGTGCGCCGGTATATGGAACGAACGCAGTGCCTACATCCTCCCTCGTGTTTTCATCCGTTTCCACAGGTTGTTTGATTCTGAAGAAAGCTACTGGTGAACATTCAACTTTACTTCAATTTTTTCACAACTTTTTTTGTCATTCTGCTACATGCGGTGTATTCGCACGGGTCCTCTAGTTATGTAGTAAACCACGCAACAGAGTACGAAATACGTGTCGAAGATGAACTAAGGGCAATAATCCTTCATCTGAAGGCCAGATATTCCAACGAGCAAGTTATCACTTAATAGTAAGTTATAAACAGAATTTAGACAAAATTGCTGTGTTGCAACAATTACCATGTTAGTTTTGAGAGCTCGTGAAACAAATATTTCACATAACTTTCAAGGCGTTGATCATCGTGGATTTGGCTGTTCTGAGAGATTAAGCTACAAAATTTCTCATCAGACAGCTGTGCATTTGAATTCATTTCCTGAAGTCAAGTTTTATTACAGAATGCCTGTTAATAGTGACGGAACAGATGTTCCTACAAATGGTTTTGCTTATACAGTCGGTGTTTCTTTTTAGAGCCTCTAGAACGCGCCAAACTAAAGAATTGGCAAAATATTTGGAGGCTCAGATGACAATGAACATTACAGACAGTGTTGCATATTCGTTTTCTTTGAATGTCTGTCTTCACTTGTCGGACACAGAACACCTTTTACTTTTCATTAAGGCAGTAAACAAAATGGTGAAAGATTACGATAAAATATTTCATCGAATCGCATTGGGACACAGCAGGGTGTGACCGTTTGTTTAGCTTATGGGACTTAACTTGTACTAAAGACAGCACAAACATCCATGCCCGACGGGGAACGGCCTCGCTCATCGCAGACAATTTTTTTTTTACAATCTGTGAAAGTGAATAATGTAATGACCTTTGTTGTGATAATCAATAATTATTTATCCTCATCATCAGTTTTATCCTATATTAGTCGGTCCTTGGCACCGTCATTTCCAGCGATCCATTGCTCCCGCTTAGATTTACTGTAGATCTGGAATCTCTTCCTCACTCACCTCCTCTTCCACATAGCCCTCTGACAGTGTTTTCACAAGCCCACACTCTGTCATTATATACCTAAATCCAGTATCGTTTCCTACTTTTTATGAAGTCTATTAACTGTCTTTGCTCTCCCAGTCTTCACAACACGTCCTCATTTTTCAATCTGTCCTTCCAGCTTTTTCCTTCCATCCTCTACCAGGTTCTCATTTCAAAAGCCTCCATCCTTGCCCTGTATTCCTTCCTCAAGTCCAAGTTTCAGCACCACGAAGAAGAACACTCCGTACGAAATAGTTTGCTGCAGATAATTCTTCATTTTCTATAAAATTCCTCTTTCGCCACCACTATTCTGGTTTTAATTTCTGTGCTGTCCTTTCCGTAGTTTCTGTTCTATTTCTTAGATAATCAAAGCTTTGCAATTTTCCTAATTCTTCTCCATTCAACTTACATTTACTTTCACATTTCCTCTCAGTGTCATTACTTTTGTTTTCTCTTTATTGATTTTCAATCCAGAATTATTTCCTTTGGTTTTAATGGTATCAACTACATATGTCCTGTGATTTTTTCTTTTTTTATCTTTTGCCAGAAGGATCATGTCGTCTGCAACCATGTAAATTTTCCTCTAATTTTAACCGCTTGTCATCTAGTAGGCAGTTAAGTATAAATAGAAAAGGGTAGGAGACAATGAGCATCCTTGTGATACTAGTTTTCCCACTTCCAACAAGTTCGTACTTTTACCTCTAACTTTAACTAACACTTTTTGATTTAAGTAAAAAGATTTTATCAGTTAAGCATTGTCAGTCAATGAATACACTGGAGCAAAATGATTCATTGATTGACTACTCAAAGCGTTTCTACATGATTTAGGTAGTGAATATGGAGACACATCATCACTGTGAGGTTCGCTAGCTCTGTTGGGTTGTAGTTCTGGAGCGCTTCATGGAGCAGCGCAAAGAAATATTAACCTGGAAAGTAAGAGCGTAAGTGTTTCTGAACTGTCAGATGATAGATGGAATTATGATTTAGACGTTTTAACTGATGTGACAGTGCATCTTCACGAGTTCTCTTTGTCACTCCAAGCGAAGGATATTTTCATCGACTGTTTCTTCGACGAAATAAAGTCAATGATGATGAAACTCAGGAGGTTAGAAACTTCGTTTACTTTTCGAAACTTTCAGCATTACTAAACTTTTCACTGTTAAAAAATTTGAGTAGTATGCAGATCTACTGAGAAAACTGCGCACTGCCGACCGCAGTGGCCGAGTGGTCTGCGGCGCGCAAGTCACGTTCTGCACGGCCACTACGGTTCGAATCCCCCCTCGGGCATGGATATTTGTGCCGTCTTTGTATTAGCTAGTTCATAAGTAGCTTTTTAAGTTTAGGGACTGATGACCCCGTAGTTAAATCCCATAAGCTCTACAAACATTTGAACATTTGAAACTGCTTACTAAATTTGAAACAAGATTCACTGATATTTCGCGTTTAGAAACAACGTTAGGAATTTATGCAGCTTCCTACTTTGTAATCAGTGATTCTGTAAGGCACCCTCTCCAAATGGAAATAAATGCAATTCAGAGTTGAAAGACAGATATCAGAGGAGAAAGACTTTTACAAACTTTTGTCAGAAAGGCCTTACCAGAAATTTCTTACACTTAAAGCACGGATACTCAGTCTGTTTGGATAAACGTACAATTGTGAGCAGCTCTTTCGCTAATGGATAAGTGTAAAACACGAAATGTCTGTAGGTTCTTCCATGCGTAACATCACGTTTTACAAAAACATCCGGGCATACTTCAAACGGTTCCTGAGGCATTTCACCGAAGGTCAGAGGCATGAAGTGCCGTGAGCAGAAGCCACGCGAAACGCTCACAAACACGTTTATTTCAGAAAACATACGTTCTCGGATCCATGTCTACTGCGCTTACTGTTGACAAAACTATACATATGAGTCTTGAGGTAGTTTTCGCGATTCTGATTTGAATGGAAATTTGCAGTTTCAATCTTTAGATCGTCTTTATTTTGCCTCAATATTGATTCAAGAATCCCATACCCTACCTTCCCTCCCATTGTCGCTCATCACTTCTGGTTCCCAGGTCCGGCCCACAAACCCAACCTAACTTTATCAACTGTATTTCGCATTGACAATAAGATATCAAATGCTTTCATCTACTCGACTACTACAATTTTTTCCCACCGAATCCCACGAATAGTACTGCATATTTCTCCTCCCTAAATCCAAACTCCCAGTGTATGACAATCAGCTTACAACGCCGGTGTAGAATCTTAAAGTATGGATTTCAAAGCCATGTTTAACAGACATTTCTTCTTGTTTTGGTATAAGGAATCTGTCTGCAAAGAACGTTGGTGATTTTTTTTTTTGGACACCCTCTGTTGTATTTACACTAGTGAACTAAGAGCGAAATATAGTACGGCAAAGGGATTGAAATTCCAGTAGATTAAAAGAAGAGAAACAAAGTCTTCGATGGCTCGCTTAACATTGACATGAAGGTACCCAATTGAAGTAGTATTTATTTGCCAATGATCAGCTGCAAGAAAAAAATGTCTTTGAAGATTTAAAGAAATTTCTATTTACAGACTTTTTTGTTGTGTGGGTATGAATTCCTCCATGACTCTCCATTTCACATAAATGCTTTGGTGTTGGTGGCATTGAAATCTTTAACCACAAGTGTACAGAAGGTCATTATCGATGAGCAAGAGTCATGAGAGTGGAAGGCCAAATGTTTTCTGTCCATATCTTCAACGTTGTGTAGGATTGCGTAGGAAGTAGGATATCACCAGCCGTATGTTGAACAGAAACATACGGCTGTTGGTATTCTACTTCCTACGTAATCTTGACCTACCGCAATCCCGGCTCCACCAATAATGATATAATTATGGATTCAATAAGACTTATTGTGTAAGATGGTTATGGACTTAGGGTGTTCCATTTTAATAAATGCAATACCTTAAGCCATTTATTTTTTTTTTCTTACCTTATTGGACTACAAGTTTTAGCGTTTCATTGTGACACCTGCAGCATCTTTAGCCAACGTAAAACTGCGTTGGAAAGAATTACGTTGTGAAGTCAGAATATGGCGATAGTGGGCATTCACTAATAACGAACCCCTTGCGATTAACGACCCAACTTCGAATTCTAATGAGGCTTACTTGAAAGTGCAAACAGTTATCACAGGTAAATATTAGATGACTCACCATTTATTTATAAGTGTGCAATTTTCAGGGGGTGGGGGAGGTATTCCGCCTCTATATCAAACCATCCCACGTCTACGTTAAGAGGTGGCTACAGGCCTAAGTTCTCGGCTATATAACAGTCTTCGGTCTAGATTGACAGGTAGCCCCATGTCTGGGTTGTTGGTTGCTCAATATCTAGGTGTAAGGTGCCTTCAAGTCTTCTTTAAGAGGTGGCTGAAGGTCTAGATGGCTACGTGTTTATGTGGCTACAGTTCTAGGTGGCTACACGTCTAGGTTTTGTGACATGTATGTTTGAGCTAGACCTGAAGGTACCCTATACCCCAGACATTGAGCCACCAATAAACTAGACCTGAGGCTATTTGTCAACTGAGACTTACCACTGTCAGATAACCTATCACCTTATATTACCTATACTTGCAGCTACAGCCTCATCCGATTAAACGGTTGTATAACTTACAACCAATGTTTCATTGAATTTTATGCTCCACCTGGTAACCTCCATACATAAACTTAAAGACTACGAATGGAAATGAAACGAATGTCTGTCGTTTATGATTATGATTACTTGATCGGTCACCCTTCAGACGCATACTGTATAGACATGTTTAACGATGTTGTTAACATAAGTAATTGGTATAGAGCCTTCTTGTATCACCCTTATCCTAATGCCCCATTGTTACACTCAAATGTTCGATTTGTAGAAATAATGTAAATAATTGTAAAGCAGTGTTATTGCTAATCGTATAACACACTTTGTATTACTATGTAATTTATTGTACAATTGTAGAACACCTTCATTTTATTCCTGGTGTAGTAACGAAGATGTATCTGCAATTATGTGTATTTGGTCTGTACAAGTTCTGTAAATAAATCTTGTAGTTGACTACAGCACCGACTGGTGGCATTGCGACGATTTAATTTGTAAACATGACCAACGTAAGACATGACAGTTGTGCTCATACTCTCGTAGTACACAGTTGTAATTTGTATGTGTGCTGTGGCTATGTGTGCTGGCTAGCATTCCATCCGCCAAATGAAAGGCCGATTTGCTCACATTGGTTGTCTGCTATTAGTACAGTTAACCGCCTTCAACAGACCATATGTATTACTTAGACTTTGTAATAGCAAACTATATATATATATGTGTTTTCCAGGCAACCTCATCTACATGGAACCATGTACTCTGCAGTCACTGTCAATTTTTAATTGATGGAATGTACTATCCTACGTTATATGTTATCCATAAGTTAATATTCCAAGCATGTCAGTGGTACCCCAATAACCAGCACACAAGTGGAGTATTTTATGTACTGTGTACACCAGATGCATGTGTCTTTGAAAGTTTTTATACAGATTTATAATTTTAATTTTAAGTAAATTTGTTAATGTTCCAAGCAAGTTTTTATACAGATTTATAATTTTAATTTTACGTTTGAAAATGTAAACTTTTTGTCGAAAGTAATTACATAATGAAGTATGAAGTAAAATATGCGATTTAAGCGTTCTTCAATGTGAAGTGTATATAAATAGTAACATATATCTGTGTATCGAATAAACAGGTTCACCATCTTTTGATCTTTCAAAAACATTCAAATGTTCAAATGTTTGTGTAGCTTATGGGACTTAATGACGGGGTCTTCAGTCCCTAAACTTCAAACTACTTATGAACTAGCTAATGCTAAGGACGGCACAAATATCCATGCCCTAGGGGGTATTCGAACTCCCGACCGTAGTGGCCGTGCAGACCGTGACTGACGCACCGCAGTCTCCTCGGCCACCGCGGCCGGCTTTTGACCTTTAATTAGTGCACGTAAGCTACACAATAATTACAGCTTAGGTGATAGTAACTTTGTTTTATCGAAAGAGGCAAAGTTAAGTCCTTAATACACAAAGAGAAATCCGTGAATGCGAATACCCTTAGAACTCCACTGACTGACGTAATCTCCTGAAAATACAAGCGTCTCTGGCTGTGAGCTAAAACAAATCAACAGCGCTGTAGGTCCTTTGATCTACTGTGAAATTAACAGAACCATCTATTGGTTCTTTGATGAAATACGTCACGCTGTTAAGCAGAGCAGACTTGTAACACTTTAAACTTCGATATCGTTTGTTTCCTGATCCAATTTAAAGTAATAAAGTTTATGAAAACGTAGTTTTACAGATTAGCGTAATCAGACACGCACACGATTTTAGATAGGACAAATATATGGTTTGTGATTCAATGTGGAATTTTAGCGTTGATTTTACGTTGTTTGTAAATGAAGCGTGACTGACAAACGAGCTGTGAAATTAAAAACTTACCTCTAATATATTAAATGCCTAGTTCACCTGTGCGAATAATTCGCTCTTTATTCTGATCAGCACAGACAGTTAAGGCAGTAATGTAGAAAAGGCAGCTGCGAGTACTTATTTATAAAAGATAAAGAACTTTGAATATTAATAACAAATATTAGTCTGATATTATTTATGACAGTAAGCGGTACCTACCTGTGATGATGAAAGTTGAAGTAATTCAGTTCATTCGCGTAGTACACTACGCTTGCGTGAACAAAGTGAACGATTCCAACAGCGGTTGTGCATCGACGTGTGAAACAGAAATCTCGTGATAAAGAATTGATACAACTGCAAGAGGTGTCGTACCTGTTACATCAACCCGTACAATCTAAATCGTGTGATAAACTATGCTTTACATCGTCGTGTATAACCAAAATCGTGTGATAAACTAGGCTTGCATCAAAGAATCTAACCAAATGCAAGAGCTGCCGGCAATGTTAGTTAAACATGTTATCAAAAGATGACACCTTCTCTATTGCTTTCATATCGGTCGCGCAAACTAAGTTAATAATCGGCGCTGTGGCTGATGATAGCAACCGTAAATACATGTCACATTTACGATCGTTTCGTCATTAGTGGAGGACGGAACCTTGAAAATGATACCTCAATCATTAATTTTGGATAAATATGGCTTACCAAAAAAAAAAAAAAAAAAAAAAAAAAAAAAAAAAAAAAAAAAAAAAAAAAAAAAAAGAGTACGGATATGCATCAAGTTTTGTCAGACTTTTTCGAAGCTGCGAATTGACGAGCCTGGTAGTAAACGTCCTAAAACTGCGGTAATGATATATCACCAAGTGGTCAGTATTACACTTCCATTATGAAGTAACAGTTATCTTACAGTTGCGGATATGTGTTGATTTTAATAGAAGTACATGGTCTAAACGAGCTGTTAAACATACAATGAACAGTAATTGTTGTGACGAGCAATCATAACTATGAATATTCATCTGTTGTTAATGTGTTGTAACAACTGGCTTCATAAAGTCTATTATACATATTTCTTGTATTTACTAAACCTATTAAGTCTACAAACTTGTAAAATTGTTGTTAAAGGGTTTGGTTGTTAGCTTTCGTGGACGAAAGTACAGAGATGAAGGTGGCAACAAAATACTGCAGTTACAAATGCGTCTAGGTCATATGCCACAAAAGCATTCCAAGTCTAAATAACTTCCCTTGTTACCATGCTGAAACAAGTGACGTTTGGTGCGTGAAAATTCAGTAAAGAGACGAAAATGACAACATAATATTTCAATAAAAATGTGCCTGGGTCTGCTGCCACGAAAGCACTCCATACCGAAATAACGAATCATTATTTAATTTCGTTGTTGCCACGCTGAAATAAGTACATATTTGTTGCAAAGAACAGACATATACAAGTGAAAAAATTAGGCTGTCACTACGGCTTCCACACTTTGCACTGGTTGCATGTCAACCATGCTTGATCAAGTATTGTCAACAATAAATGAAAATATTTTTAGTGAAGGAGTAGACACTCAAATGTGTGGTTTCATCAACCACAAGAGTAACAGAGGAAGAACTATCTCAAAACACACCAACACTATGCAGAAAACTAAGCATGGTGTGTACTTCAAGGAAATTACAGGATTGGTCATCTGAAGCTTCACTCTTGGGGCTGCTATGTGCCATTAGTCAGTAACTTTGTTTGAGTATAGACAGAATGAGATCAAACAAGGCAAAACATCTGGTGTTCTTGCACGAAGTACTTGTCGTTTTATCACTTTGATATGTGCATTTAAATGCTGAACACACTTTAGTCATATTTTATCAGCAAAAATTGTACAGATAATAGACACTAAATACAATATATACTAAATACAACACTTCCGGCTCAAGTGCACAGACCACCAAAAATATGGCGGCTGAGTTTGCGCAGGTTGCCGCAGAGAGCGCTGTAGCTCGTGTGTCAGACACTGTGAAATTTAAGCTCGTTCAGCCCGCCTACACATTCAAATGTTTTATATACGTTTCCGCATTGTCAGCCACTTTTAAATTTGGCGAACTAATTTCCATCAGTTATTACGTGATAAAGAATTGCTTATTTACCTCTAGATTTCAAATTTATGTCAATATGCTGTGCGATTAACTAATTTGGGAGCGGTTTGGAAATGAATTTTCTTTTCGTTTTGTTGAAATACATCATAGCTCTCACATTCGAATTTGTCAAGAAACGAAATTTCAACATCTATGTCTGGGGCCGGATCTCAAACAGCCCGCTCCACTCCTCGGAGTGGAGAATGAAAAGAGATAAGTTTTTTTTTGCACGCTCAAACAACTGAAATTCAACATCCAGGCAGTACAGAGATCACTGGTTTGTGTAGAGATCAATGATCGTTATCACTTCTTATAAGGAGGAACATGTAAGTGCTGACAAAGGTAAAGATAAGAAACGAGAACGCTGGCACAAACATGAAAACAGTCACAATCTATGACTTACCTGACACTTTGAATATGGTATACTTTATTTTACATTTTAGTATCTTCCTTCTTGAACATGGCTATTGTCAGTAACTGAACTGTACAAAGTTTCAGATAAACAAACAGCCAGTCCGAAACACCTACGGGCATGAATTCAATACATATAAAAATTCCGTCCGTTTCAGGGCATTGAAATAAATCCAATCTCAAAAATAAAAATTTGTACTTGCCTGGAACTCGAACACGGATATCCCGCTTTCGGCCAGAAGTCTCCTGAATCAATTAAGCTATCCAATCCAAATTCTCATCTTGTAGCACACTATGATTGTAGTACCACCTGCTCATTTGATTCCACTTGTTCGCAGTCTATATTGGATTCACGCAAGGGGTCGAGCGTATTAATGCGTCCGCTTTCAAATTGTCAGTTGCCTATTGGGGCAGATATACATTTACTAACATGGTGTCTGTTCTTTTCGGACAGAAGGAGCGTGCCAGGATAGCCTAATTGGTTAAGGCGACTGCTGGCCTAACCGGAAAATCCGGGTTCGAATACCGGGACAACACAAATTTTCATCTTTGCCATTGGATTTATTTCAATGCCCTGAACCGTTCGAAATGTTTAGATTTTTCGAATTCGTAAACTTACGGCCGTTAACGTCAACAAATGATACCATGTAAATAGCTTACGGGTATGACGGTGTGTACCGCGGTGTAGTAGCCGAGCGGTCTAAGGCACCTCACTGCGGAGCGCCCGGTTGCTCGCTGTCGGAGGTTCGAGTCCTCCCTGGGGCATGGGTGTGTGTATTTGTCCTTAGGTTAGTTTACCTTAAGGCTAGTCTACACGACGACACTAGGTTTCATGAAACTGCGCTACTCGCCAGTGCGCATGCGCAGCAACCGTTCGCGCGACTCGTTGCCAAAACTAAACAGTTTCTGCACCTTCCAACTTTGGCGAAACTGATTGCGCGTGGTTTTAGGTTAGGTTATAACCAATACAGAACAAAATACAACATCAAGGGGTGAACAGAAGAAATAATTCGGTTTTTGAGCATATTTGCGATGCATAGGTGTTTGTGCGATTTTAACGATGAAAATTTCAGAAATAAGCAGCGGTGTGAATTAAATATTGCTGGGTTGACGATTAGTGAATTGCAGACTAAAATACATTCTATTCGAAATACATCTACAAACGAACTATGGCAACTGTGGATTTCGGAACAGGGTACAGGTACTGTAGAGACTGATATATACTTGACAAGAAACGCAATGCAATTTGTAATTTCGGTAGTTGTAACAATGTTTCACGCATAATAGTATGTTGTTTCTTTATTGCATTACTAACGCTACAAGAAACTTCAACTGCTTTGGTGAGATTCTAAATTGATTAAAATTCTTCTAGAGTCTTCAAACACAATTTCTTTCAGCAAGGTAACTAGCAACCGTGGTGATGTCTTTGTTTGAAACCATTCACGAACCCAAACACGTTTCGTATTCTATTTATGCTTAGTCTTATGCAGAGACTTCACACAGAGAAGCAATAGCTCCGCCACCACTCTTAAAGCTACCAAAACTTTCATTCTACGGCGACTACAGCACTTACAAAACAACGAAACTGAAGTATTGGCGCCTCGTCTACAGACATACACGAAACCAGTTGCCAGCAATTCATTTCATGCAGCGAGTGTCGCAATCTAGTGTCGTCGTGTAGACTAGCCTTTAATTTAAGTAGTTTGTAATCTACGGACTGATGACCACGCAGTTTGGTCCGGTAGATTTACAATTATTTGAATATTTTTATGACGGTGGGTGACAGAATCGACCACCGCCGATATTTCGACTGGTTCAGACCCAGCCAGTTTCAAGATAACTGTACCGACGGGGCACTGTACATAGACATTTAAAACCTTGGTTTTCTATGAAAACACACGGCTCCATCTATGAAATTATTGCTGGTAAACCTGAGGGATCAAACTGCTAACTTTAAACATTTTAAAGTAACTTACGGTAAGGACAACACATACACAGATTTATTTACATGCCAGAGGGAGGACTCAAACCTCCGGCGAAAGCGTCCGCGAAATCCGTGACATGGCGCTTTAGACCGCGTGGCCATTTCCGAATGCCTAAATTGAACGATGTAATGTATGTAAATTTCCTTTAGATGTGTAGGCATGAATGGTCAAGCGCAGACCGGGAGTACTACAGCTGCCGAGAATACAGTGATTAATGTATTCGCAATTGGCAGTACGTATCAGCGTCCGCTGTATTATTCATTGGTGACATATGAAAATCTGTGCAGGACCTGCTTACGAACCCGGATTTCGCGCTTTGCACCAGTGTTCGCACCAACCATCACTATGCACGCATGTCTAAAGGACATTTACATTTATTACATCGCTAAACATGGACACTGTACATCGTACAGTACCGGAAATGAAACTTAATACACCCTTCTAATTTTCCCGTTCGCTCAAGATTTACTGTGGAACCAGTCCTTGTGGAATTCCTGAAATGATAAGAGTATTGCAAGACTAATTGAGTAGAGGGCCTTTTCAGAAGTTACAGGGGCAACAGTCTGGATGACTGAGCTGGTCTTGTAACATCAGCGAAAGTGGCTTTGTCATGCAGTTACTGCGAACGGCTGAAAGCAAGGAGAAATTACAGTCGTTACTTTTCCCGAGAACATGCAGCTCTTCTGTATGAATGTATGACGATGGCCTCTTTTTGGGTAAAATATTCCGGAGTTAAAATAGTCCCCCATTCGGATCTCCAGGCGGGAACTACTGAGGATGATGTCGTCATCAAGATAAACAAAACAGGCATTCTAGTAAAGTTCGGTGACAGGATGAACAGGATTTTTGGTCAGGTGAGTACAGGGTTATAAATACAAAATCAGTTGGTGGTAACGCAGGAGTAAGTCTCATAATGAATAAGAAAATAGGAATGCGGGTAAGTTACTATGAACAGCAAAGTAAACGCATTATCGTAGCAAAGATAGACACAAAACCAACACCGACTACAGTAGTGCAAGTTTATATGCCAACTAGCATGGCCTATGATGAGGAAATCGAAGACATGTATGAGGAGATAAAAGAAATCATTCAGAATTATAAGGGAGACGAAAGCTTGATTGTGAAGGGGGACTGGAACTTGGTAGTAGGCAAGGGAAAAGAAGGAAATGTAGTAGGTGAATATGGTCTAGTAAAAAGGAATGAAAGAGGAGATCGCTTGGTAGAATTTTGCGCAGAGCACAATTTAATGATCACCAACACTTGGTTTAATCGTGAAAGAAGGCTGTATAAGTGGAATAGACCAGGAAACACTGGAAGGTACCGAATTGACTTTATAATGGTAAGGAATAGATTTAGAAACCCGGTTTTAACCTGTAAGATATATCCAGGGGCAACTTTGAGTGGAGAGAACACATAGAAAATATTGTGGGGAAGGCGAATCAAAGGTTACGTATCATTGGCAGAACGCTTCGAAGATGCACCAGCTCCACCAAAGAGAGTGCCTACATCACACTTGTGCGTCCTCTCCTGGAGTACTGTTGCCCCTTGTGGGACCCTTACCAGGTGGGACTGACGGAAGATATTGAGAAGGTTCAGAGAAGGGCAGCTCGTTTTGTTTTATCACGTTACGTGGGGGGGAAGCGTCACGAAAATGTTGCACGAATTGGGGTGGAAATCATTAAAAGAAAGACGTTATTCATTGCGGTGTGATCTGTTTGCGAAGTTTCAATCACCGACTTTTACTTCTGAATGTGAAAATATTTTGCTAGCACCCACCTACTTAGGGAGACATGACCATCCTAATAAAGTGAGAGAAATCAGATCGAAAACGGAACGATTTAGGTGTTCTTTCTTCCCGCGCGCTATTAGAGAATGGAACGGTAGAGAAAAGTTATGAAAGTGGTTAATGTACCCTCTGCCAGGCACTTAAATGTGATTTGCAGAGTATCTATGTAGATGTAGATGTAGACTATGACTGTAACTTATTGGTTATGAACTGCAGATTAAAATTTAGAAGAAAGGTAGAAATAATAGGAGATGGAACATGGACTATTGAAGGAACCAGAGGTTGTTGAGAGTTTCGGCGGGAGCATTAGCCAAGGTTTGGCTGAAACGGCGGAAAGTAATACAGTAGAAGAAGAATGGGTAGCAGAGATAGGGTAGTGAATGCCGCAGAGGATCATATAGGAAGAAGGACAAGGCCTAATAGAAATCCCTGGATAAAACAGGATGTATTGAACTTATTTGATGAGAGGAGAAAATATAAAGATTTAGCAACTGAAGCAGGCAAAAGGAAGTTCAAACGTCTGAAATATGAAACTGACAGGAAGTGCAAGACTGACTAAGCATGAGTGGCTAGAAGAGAAATGCAGAAGACCGTATAACTAGGGGAAATATAGATACCGCCTACAGTCAAATAAAAGAGATGTTTGGAGACAAGAAAAGCAGCAGTATGAATATCAAGAATTCAGACGGAAAACCAGTACTATGCAAAGAAGGGAAAGCTGAACTGTGGAAAAGATATATACAGGGCCTATATAAAGGAAATAAACTTGAAGGCAGTATTCTAGAAATGGAAGACAATGTGAGATAGGAGATATGATACTGCGAGAGGTATCTGGCAGAGCGCTGAAGGATTTGAGTCAAAACAAGGCCGATGGAGTAGATGATATTCCGTCTGAACTGCTGATATCGTTAGGACAGCCAGTCATGAGAACATTGTTCACCTATTATGCAAGATGTATGAGACAAGGGAAATACTCTCCGACTTCAAAAAGAATACTATAATTCCAATTCCAAAGTAAGCAAGAGCAGACAAAAAAATCAAATGTTTGTATAGCTTATGGCACTTAACTACGGGGTCATCAGTCCCTAAACTTACAAACTACTTATGAACTACTTAACAGTAAGGATGGCACAAATATCCATGCCCGAGGGGGGATTCGAAACCCCGACCGTAGTGGCCGTGCAGACCGTGACTGGAGCGCCTCAGTCCTCTCGGCCACCGCGGCCGGCAAGAGCAGACGGATGTGAAAATTACAGGGCTATCAAAATAGTGCTTTCAAAATATTAACACAGATTTATTTACAGACGAATGGAAAAACTTGTGGAATCCAACCTTTGGGAAGATCACTTTGGATTTAGGAGAAATGTAGGAACACAAGATGCAATACTCAAATTACGACTTAGCTTAGAAGATAGGCTAAGGAAAGGCAAACCTACGTTTTTAGACTTTGTAGATTTGGAGAAAGCATTTGACTTTGTCGACTGAAATAAACTATTTCAAATTCTAAAGGTTGCAGGGATAAAATATAGGGAGCGAAAAGTTATATTTAACCTATACAAAAACCAAATACAAGTTATTACACTTGGGGGACAAGTCAGGAACGGAGAGTTTGGTAAGGGAGTAAGACAGGGTTGTAGTCTTTCCCCAATGTTGTTCAATCTGTACATTGAGCAAGCAGTGAAGGAATGCAAGGAGAATTTTGGAGAGGGCATAAAAGTACAGGGAGAAGAAATAAAAACCTATATAGTAATGTTGTCAGAGAATGCAAATGATCTGGAAGAGCAATTGAATGGAATAGATAGTGTCTTGAAAGAAAGATATAAGACGAACATGAACAAGAATGAAACGAGGGTAATGGAATACCAGGTCCGAA
The DNA here is from genome assembly GCA_026315105.1 of Locusta migratoria. NCBI lineage: Eukaryota > Metazoa > Arthropoda > Insecta > Orthoptera > Acrididae > Locusta > Locusta migratoria. The sequence continues at coordinate 462,703,014 of CM048745.1, read as the reverse complement.
AATCTGGCGATGCTGAAGGAATTAGATTAGGTAATGAGATAATAAAAATAGTAGATGAGTTTCGTTATTTGGATAGCAAAATAACTTCTAATGTTCGAAGTAAAGAATACGTAGTATGCAGATTGGCTATGGGAAGAAAAGCATTCCTAAAGAAGCGAAACTTGTTAACATCTAATATTAATTAAAATTTAGGAAGTCTTTATTGAAAGCATTTATCTGGAGTGTAGCACTGTAATGGAGTGAAACGTGGACAAAAAATGATAGAAGCTTTTGAAATGTGGTGCTACAGACGAATGATGAAAATTAGAAGGGTAGCTAATGAGGAGGTGCTTAACCGAAATGGGGAGAAAAGGAGCATATCCCAACTAAGAGAAGGAATAGATTGGTGGGACACATTCTGAGACGTCAAGGAATTGTCAACTTAACAGTAGAAGAAAGCGTGCGAGGTAAAAATCGTAGAGGGAGACCGAGGGACGAATATAGTAAGCAGATTCTAAAGGATGTAGGTTGCCGATGAAGGGACTTGCACAGGACATAGTAGCATCTAGAGGTGCATCAAACCAGTATACGGACTGAAGGCAACAACAACAACAACAACAATATGAACAACTGTAGGATTTTGCGCATGCGAGACAACAACGGCAATTTGGAGATGTCATTATGTGAGCGCTTCTTGTTGTCGGAGGTTTTGTCAATCCAGCGAAAACGTATGTTTCCTTCCTGACTTCCGACACTGATGCAAGACATTCAAAATTTCTGTTTCCTTCATTAAATCAGTGTAACAATAATGAAAACTCTCAGGCCAGGTACAACATGCCCGCACTTCAAACGCAATGAACCATTGGGGATTCTAAGTATTTAAAAAGGACATGCACACTTAATAACAACCCCAATATTTTAAGGTTTCAGATAGATTTAACACGAAAATATACTGTAGCCTAGAGATGAATCATTATACAAACAGTTTACATGGTTCAAATTTCGAGAGAACAGTCGGCAAGCTATCATATTACAGTCAGCTTCTCCGGTGCACGAGTTCTCTCATCACATGAACAGTTCCTGCTAACAAGCCTATCATGCAGGTATTCAGCTTATAGCAAGCAAGGAGTAAACAGATATACCAATGCGAGAATCGACTAGCACTGGCAAGTCCAATAAAAATCAGAGAATAGCAAACTGTAAATATTTTCAATGACAATATATTTAAAATATCACACCCTACCGCTCAAGGACACGGAGCATAACCTGCAAGTACATAGCAAGACAGTCAGAATCGTGAAATCTCAATGATGAGGCACACCCAGACACATGGCCTTTTCAAACAACACTACATGCTTGAAATAACCAGCATCGTTGCGGTCCAATACACTAAAATTCACAGAAATAAGGGTGATTATAGAAGTGAGGGGTGTCTCAGTAGAAAGCTTCTTTGCCGCAGCTGATTCCCATCGGGGGTTCGAATCGCCCCTCGGGCATGGATGTTTGTGCTGTCTTTAGTATAATGTAGTTCATTAGCAGTTTCTAAGTTTAGAGACTAATGACCCCGTAGTTAAGTGCCATAAGCTTAACAAACATTTCAACATTTGATTTGAAAGCTTCTTCCTCCTTACGAAGCGTGTGTATGTGCAGCCCCAGCAGTCTGTGACGTCATGCAACAACGCCGCTAAGAGCAACAAAAGCAAACGGGATTACGTGGGAGCTACTAGCCACCCAATGAAAGCCCTTACCGCAATATACAGTACATAATTAACCAAGAAGGAACAATTCTCCCCCTCGCAGATCTCCCAACACAAACCGCACGTGAGAGAGGAAAAAGGGAAAAAAAGGATACAGGAAAACGATGCTATCTCAAACGGGATAGCTACGGCAGCGTGGACGGCCACAATGCAGAAGATCCGCTGGATTACTTAGATGTCCAAATGGCCAAAGAACAATACTTAAATAGCGATAAACTTCGCAATAACCTTACAAATAGCAACACGGAATATTTAGGTTCCAAATATGCGGAAGTAAATCACTGCCGAGCCCATTAAGAGAAACACGTGCAAATCCTGAGGATTACGATGCCAGAAGGAAAGCACCACCGCCTGAAAACTCTCCACCTCTTACGAGACAGCCGGCCGCGGTGGCCGCGGGGACTGAGGCGCTCCAGTCACGGTCCGCACGGCCGAGGGTTCGAATCCCCCCTCGGGCATGGATATTTGTGCCGTCCTTAGTATAAGGTAGTTCGTAAGTAGTTTTTAAGTTTAGGGATTGATGACCCCGTAGTTAAGTCCCATAAGCTTAACAAACAATTTTTTTTCTTACGAGACAAGGCGTAATACTTGACACCAGTATTTTTGTCGATCCAGACACCAACCCGAGCAAGTACTCCCAGTCCACGGCAATGACACGCTGGCAGCGCTATCAGGCATTAAATCAGATCATGCTGCGACCGACACCCCAGCCGTCTGGCTTCCGATCCAGCATTCCAATCATTGCCTCACGCAAGTATCTACCAGAAGGTCAAACCAGCGGACTAACCCCTTTCGTGCATAACATCCCTAAAGCGGCCACACTGCTCTAAAAAAATGAAACCTGAAACGCAAATGTAGCTACTAAGCTCACTCATGTGAAATGTGAGATCGCTGAAACTCAAAAAAACTCGAAAAACTCAAAAAATCTGGCAGGGAAGTAAATTATGTGGATGGGTTTCACTTTTGCGTATTAACTGTATTTCAGTAGTATCAAATTTTGACTTCCTTAATTTGTTTTAAAGTAATCCTGCGCGTCCAACCTGTCAGGAAGGCCATTCAGCATTTGTCGAACCATATCGTTAGGCTCCGAGGTGTACATTTTGGTGTAATGTTCCACTACATATTTCTTTATTCCTCCTTGATCATCTACCCTAGTTACGTCTTCTCTCAGGAGACTGTGTATGAGTTTCTGCCGCACATGACTTTTTCCTTTGCGAGGTGGTACAGAGAAGGTTCTTCTGTGGCTATACTGTGATGATCTCTTGGACGGATTAAGATCCCTTCCATCTGTTTCCGTTTCAGCGCCGTTAATTTCGCTTTCACCCTTTTGATTCGTAAAAAAGGTTTCCGCTGCTGGGCTACAACACTCGTATAGTTCTCGGAGGCAACTAAAGTAAAATTCATACACTTTTCATCTTGGTGCGTCTCGTAGGACTATGTCTTTAGGCAGCTAATGAGTTTTGGATTTGCACATTTACACCACCATTTGATCCTGCTGGAGAATGTCGTTCGCCGCCGGGTGCATGTGTCCCACATCTCTTCCAAGCGTGATTTCAGAGCATAATCTTTGAGAACCGTTACGTTAAGCTTCCAGATGCTTCGACCGCGCTAAACATTCTGTTTCGGCGTTCGCAGTGGGGGCAATGGTGTACTAAATGGTCAGAGAAATACACTGGCCATGTTTCAGTTCCATTGACACTTGAACTGAGTCGCTCTGTGACATATATTCTGTCAAGTCTACTAGCTGATGTTAGGGTGAAGAACGTAAACATTGACAATCGCCATTAATGATTTCCCAGGCATCGACAAATCGCAAATCCCGTATGACGCGGTAAAGCTCCGCACTGTAATTAAAATTTGGTTGCTGATATTTTGGCTTCAGCATACAATTAAAATCCGCGCCTAAGACCACTGCCTCCTTCGCCCCTTCGTATTAGATAGAGGAGGTTATGTTTATAAAAATGTGCTCTTTCCTCCCTTTGTTGATTTCCTGATGGAGCATTTGTGTTAATAAACCTAACACCGTTAATTACACAAAGACAGTCCTCCGCCGTTTTCCAACCGTTCGATATCGGTGGCCGTGATGATGTCCTTTATTAGAAACGCGGTGCCCGATGCGCCACGTAAAGTTGTGTTTAAAATAGTATCTTAACCCACAATATTGATCTGAAGCTCGCTGTCAACCTCTTGTAAAATATCGATATCAACTTCTGCACTGCAAACGTAATCTCGAAGGCTGTTGACCTTCAATGTCCTCGTTATTTATATTCAACATGACTAATTTATAAGATTGGAACTGTGGCATCTAGAGGAGGAGCACGTTAGAACTTGTCCGTTGTCAGGTGAAACCTTTGATTGTCGTACATAGCATGCGTTCCAGGTGTTGCGGTGCGCATTAATTCGCTGCAGTCGACGTTAGTTTTATAAGGGGATACTGATGTGAAATGTACCTCCGCTCGAGGTAGACAGTTTCCCATTAAATAAAAATCTAGGTCCGCTTTTTCCATTTCCCCTTGGCAACCAACCCCCTTTTCCTGAGATTGACTGACCTATATTAGTTTACCGTGCCTCATGTCAGAGCTACCTTGTATTTCGTCCTCGTCTTCCATTTCCTCTGGCCAACTTGTATTATTGTCCACGCTTGTACATGTCTTCTCGGTTTCCGTGGTCGCTGATTCTTTATTCCTCATCTCTTGAAATTTTTTCCCATTTCCTGCAGGAGAAGAAGATTCTACATTGTCTTTTGCACGGTCCGGCAGTTCTTCTGTTGGGGATTTATTCTGTGTTTTCGTACGCTATTGGCAGTATTCGGTAGTCTTACCGTCTTACCGGCTACTTTCTGCCGAATTTGGGCCACCCGTTCTCTCAATGGCGGCACATGTTTTTCCGCTCCTTGATGGGCGATTCTTCGTCCTGGTGGGGAATTTCATTTGTCTCCATCTTGTCCGTCACCTACAGTGCACTTTGCACTTCACCGTGGAATACATTGGAAACATCGGACGATCTGTGGTGCTCTTGTACGACCGGAGAACTGTGCTGGCGCGCTATTGTCCGCAGCCGGCTCTGCTGCCTCGCTGGAGTCCATCTGCACATCGACATCCTCCACTGAGGTGTTTTAGAGTCGGGCGTGACAGCCGCTACAGTCGGTGTCGACGCTAAGTCCCCCCGAGCCACTGCTGCGTAGTCTAGAGGTCAGAAACGGGCCGAGTATGTGCCCGTTGCATACACTACAAACTCCTCTGAAGGTAGTACAGCGAGCCTAAGGCCCTTATTACACTAGGCAGCCAGGCTGCGCAGCAAGTCGCTCGGCCAGTTGCGTTTCTCACCGTAGGGCATTCAGAGTTATGGAGCCTATAACACCAGGGGAGCCACAGTTTGGCTGCCGTGGTGACTGGTTGCCGTGCCCCGCTACCAGGCCGGCAGCCACTGGCGGCGGAGGGCCGTGGCGCAGTGGGGCATCGAGACATGCGGGGCCTATTATACTACACTGGGCAGCCAGGCTGCGCCGCCAATACCACCTGGACAGTCAGCTGTGCACTGGTGCGAAGGAACATGTCAGACAACAAATATACACATACGATCCTCCTCGTACTTTTAATGAAAAGGTGAAGGATGCATGTGCATCCCATGATATCATTAAGGGACTCTAAAATGATTGTACTGTACTCTTTTTGATGAACTGTGTTCGCCGCGGTGGAGTAGCCGAGCGGTCAAAGGCACCTCGCTGCGGAGCGCGCGGTTGCTCGCCGTGGAGGTTCGAGTCCTCCCTGGGGCATGGGTGTGTGTGTGTTTGTCCGTAGGTTAGTTTACCTAGGTTTAAGTAGTTTGTAAGCTACGGACTGATGAGCACGCAGTTTGGTCCGATAGATTTACAGACATTTGAACTGTGTTTGGACGAAAACAATTTTTTTTAATTACTTGAGGATTTCTAAATCATATTCCTTTGAATTACTGTAAGCTTCAGAACTGGGGTCCCAAATTGCAGACTGTTGTTCAATTGCATATATAAAATCTGGCCGCGGTGGTGTAGCCGAGCGGTCTAAAGCGTCTCGCTGCGGAGCACGCGTTGGCTCGCCGTGGAGGTTCGAGTCCTCCCTTTGGCATGGGTGTGTGTGTTGTCCTTAGGTTAGGTTAGTTTAAGTAATTTGTAAGCTACAGACTGATGACCACGCAGTTTGGTCCGATAGAATTACAAACATTTGAACTTTTTTCAATATATATATATATATATATATATATATATATAATCTGCAGTATTCACTTTTATGCCCAATAACTTCTGACACTCTTAAAGGTATTCTTACAACTTCAAGTGCTTCCCTTTTGTCGTGTTTACACTTTCAGTCATTTCCACCGTGGAAACCTGCAGTTCACGCGGCACATTTACGTACACACTGCACAAACAAAACAGTGCTCTACTGGCGATAACTGCCGTAGCGTGAAGAAAACTGTGACTGTGGTCACCGGTGGCGTAGTCGACTGCTCTGCTGGCCGCGCAGCCTGGCTGCCCAGTGTGATGGCAGCAGTGCGACCAGTGGTGCGACTGGCGGCGCAGCCTGGCTGCCCAGTGTGATGGCAGCAGTGCGACCAGGGGCGCGACTGGCGGCGCAGCCTGGCTACCCAGTGTGATGGCAGCAGCGCCACCAGTGGCGCGACTGGCGGCGCAGCTTGGCTCCCCTGTGTGATGGCAGCAGCGCGACCAGCGGCGCGACTGGCGGCGCAGCCTGGCTGCCCAGTGTGATGGCAACAGCGCGACCGGTGGCGCGACTGGCGGCGCAGCCTGGCTGCCCAGTGTGATGGCAGCAGCGCGACCAGTTGCGCGACTGGCGGCACAGCCTGACTGCCCAGTGTGATGGCAGCAGCGCGACCAGTGGCGCGACTGGCAGCGCAGCCTGGCTGCCCAGTGTGATGGCAGCAGCGCGACCAGTGGAGCGACTGGCGGCGCAGCCTGGCTGCCCAGTGTGATGGCAACAGCGCGACCGGTGGCGCGACAGGCGGCGCAGCCTGGCTGCCCAGTGTGATGGCAGCAGCGCGACCAGTTGCGCGACTGGCGGCGCAGCCTGGCTGCCCAGTGTGATGGCAGCAGCGCGACCAGTGGCGCGACTGGCGGCGCAGCTTGGCTCCCCTGTGTGATGGCAGCAGCGCGACCAGCGGCGCGACTGGCGGCGCAGCCTGGCTGCCCAGTGTGATGGCAACAGCGCAACCGGTGGTGCGACTGGCGGCGCAGCCTGGCTGCCCAGTGTGATGGCAGCAGCGCGACCAGTTGCGCGACTGGCGGCGCAGCCTGGCTGCCCAGTGTGATGGCAGCAGCGCGACCAGTGGCGCGACTGGCGGCGCAGCCTGGCTGCCCAGTGTGATGGCAGCAGCGCGACCAGTGGAGCGACTGGCGGCGCAGCCTGGCTGCCCAGTGTGATGGCAACAGCGCGACCGGTGGCGCGACTGGCGGCGCAGCCTGGCTGCCCAGTGTGATGGCAGCAGCGCGACCAGTTGCGCGACTGGCGGCGCAGCCTGGCTGCCCAGTGTGATGGCAGCAGCGCGACCAGTGGCGCGACTGGCGGCGCAGCTTGGCTCCCCTGTGTGATGGCAGCAGCGCGACCAGCGGCGCGACTGGCGGCGCAGCCTGGCTGCCCAGTGTGATGGCAACAGCGCGACCGGTGGCGCGACTGGCGGCGCAGCCTGGCTGCCCAGTGTGATGGCAGCAGCGCGACCAGTTGCGCGACTGGCGGCGCAGCCTGGCTGCCCAGTGTGATGGCAGCAGCGCGACCAGCGGCGCGACTGGCGGCGCAGCCTGGCTGCCCAGTGTGATGGCAGCAGCGCGACCAGTGGAGCGACTGGCGGCGCAGCCTGGCTGCCCAGTGTGATGGCAGCAGCGCGACCAGTGGCGCGACTGGCCTCGCAGCCTGGCTGCCCAGTGTGATGGCAGCAGCGCGACCAGTGGCGCGACTGGCTGCGCAGCCTTGCTGCCCAGTGTGATGGCAGCAGCGCGACCAGCGGCGCGACTGGCGGCGCAGCCTGACTGCCCATTGTGATGGCAGCAGCGCGACCAGTGGAGCGACTGGCGGCGCAGCCTGGCTGCCCAGTGTGATGGCAGCAGCGCGACCAGCAGCGCGACTGGCGGCGCAGCCTGGCTGCCCAGTGTGATGGCAGCAGCGCCACCAGTGGCGCGACTGGCGGCGCAGCTTGGCTCCCCTGTGTGATGGCAGCAGCGCGACCAGCGGCGCGACTGGCGGCGCAGCCTGGCTGCCCAGTGTGATGGCAACAGCGCGACCGGTGGCGCGACTGGAGGCGCAGCCTGGCTGCCCAGTGTGATGGCAGCAGCGCGACCAGTTGCGCGACTGGCGGCGCAGCTTGGCTGCCCAGTGTGATGGCAGCAGCGCGACCAGTGGCGCGACTGGCGGCGCAGCCTGGCTGCCCAGTGTGATGGCAGCAGCGCGACCAGTGGAGCGACTGGCGGCGCAGCCTGGCTGCCCAGTGTGATGGCAGCAGCGCGACCAGGGTCGCGACTGGCGGCGCAGCCTGGCTGCCCAGTGTGATGGCAGCAGCGCGACCAGCGGCGCGACTGGCTGCCCAGTGTGATGGCAGCAGCGCGACCAGCGGCGCGACTGGCTGCGCAGCCTGGCTGCCCAGTGTGATGGCAGCAGCGTGACCAGCGGCACGACTGGCGGCGCAGCCTGGCTGCCCAGTGTTATGGCAGCAGCGCGACCAGCGGCGCGACTGGCGGCGCAGCCTGGCTGCCCAGTGTGATGGCAGCAGCGTGACCAGCGGCACGACTGGCGGCGCAGCCTGGCTGCCCAGTGTGATGGCAGCAGCGCGACCAGCGGCGCGACTGGCGGCGCAGCCTGGCTGCCCAGTGTGATGGCAGCACCGTGACCAGTGGCGCGACTGGCGGTGCAGCCTGGCTGCCCAGTGTGATGGCAGCAGCGCGACCAGGGTCGCGACTGGCGGCGCAGCCTGGCTGCCCAGTGTGATGGCAGCAGCTCAACCAGCGGCGCGACTGGCGGCGCAGCCTGGCTGCCCAGTGTGATGGCAGCGGCGCGACCAGCGGCGCGACTGGCGGCGCAGCCTGGCTGCCCAGTGTGATGGCAGCAGCGTGACCAGCGGCACGACTGGCGGCGCAGCCTGGCTGCCCAGTGTGATGGCAGCAGCGCGACCAGCGGCGCGACTGGCGGCGCAGCCTGGCTGCCCAGTGTGATGGCAGCAGCGTGACCAGCGGCACGACTGGCGGCGCAGCCTGGCTGCCCAGTGTGATGGCAGCAGCGCGACCAGCGGCGCGACTGGCGGCGCAGCCTGGCTGCCCAGTGTGATGGCAGCAGCGCGACCAGTGGCGCGACTGGCGGTGCAGCCTGGCTGCCCAGTGTGATGGCAGCAGCGCGACCAGTGGCGCGGCTGGCGGCGCAACCTGGCTGCCCAGTGTGATGGCAGCAGCGCGACCAGCGGCGCGACTGGCGGCGCATCCTGGCTGCCCAGTGTGATGGCAGCAGCGCTACCAGCGGCGCGACTGGCGGCGAAGCCTGGCTGCCTAGTGTAATAAGGGCCTAAGTGCGCTGGCGCAGCCGCTCCATCCTACCTCGCGTCTGCACATTGGTACCAACGCTGGCGCCAACATTGGCCAATATTTTTGAGACAGTGTCCACACATTGGAGCCAATATTCAGTTGAATTCGTCGCACTAATCGCGGCCAATGCATTAACGCTTTTGCGTGTGAATAATTATATTTTGTCGTTGTAAATAAAAGTTTGAAACATACGTAAAAGATCGTGGGGCCTAAGTGCGCTGGCGCAGCCGCTCCTACCGAACATTAATTACAGTGCGAATCAATAATTTTTTTAAAATATACTACAAGTAAACGATACACACTATAAAAACTTAGACTTGCTATTTTAAATGTTTGAAAATTAAATAAAAAAGAAAGATGTTTTTGAAGGGATGCTATTCTTTTGGTATTACGCTTCGATTTCTTGCTAAAGAAGACAATATTAGAAGCCTACACTTCCCTTTTTTAAAAACCATGTAATTGATATCACTAGTAGTGCTTGAAGTTTGCAAAACGATAATTAAAACTTGGCAGGAAATACTGTACTGTTCATTTTAAAAATTAAATTCAGTAATGGAGTTTGTCGAAAATCTAGAAAGTTTTTACTTTCACAGTTCGCGCCTAAGTTTTGCTGTGGCATTTCGTTCTTTGAGGTTTCTTTCACAAATGAATAACATTCTGATACACTTCTAATATTTACAAATAGATTTCGAAACTTTAAAACGGCGAGGAAGAACGAACGAAGAAAGAAACAGCTTCGAGATGAGCAGGCGACAAAGACACGGCGGGGAACGGCCTTGCGTATCGGAGCATAGCGCCTCAACATGCTCGGACACCCCGCCGGCCGGCCCCGGTGGCCGAGGGGGCTGAGGCGCTCCAGTCACGGTCTGCACGGCCACTACGGTCGAGGGGTTCGAATCCCCCCTCGGGCATGGATATTTGTGCCGTCCTTATTCTTAGTTAGTTCATAAGTAGTTTGTAAGCTTAGGGACTGATGACCCCGTAGTTACGTCCCATAGACAATACATACATTTGAACATTTGAACACTCCGCCGCGGCACGTAAGTCAATGGCGTGCTATATAATACCATATTATCTTTCCGAAAACTGCCTTTTAGTCATTCCGATGTAAAATCAGCATCATTTATTTTGGTAGTAGTTTGACATCGTCCACATTTTTCGTTCACTGTAATACATTTATTTCGTGATTTGAATTTTTAATGCACTAATGAACAAAGTAACACTTCGTCGCCAAAATGATTATGAAATCTGACGATTGATCTGACCACGTGATTACCATTGCGCATGGACTGAAATGGAGCACCAGTGTCTCGAAAACGAATTAACATATCGTTCTGCTCAGTCTGAAATGAAAAGTAGGAATATTGTCTAATTTAAATTCAACAACCTTTGAGCGGACATCGACTGTACCAAAAACGCTATGCAGCATATTTTTTACCACAGCACATTCTCCATTTTCGTGTACACTTAATTTCATGCTACGTCGTAACTATACACAGTAACAGTAACGAGAAAAAATTCACGCCTTTATTACATCAAACAATGATATGAGTAAAATTATTTTCTTCTGCGAATAGTTTGCTTAATATGGAGTGACAAATGTTTCACTTGATCTGCAAGAGCATCTTAGTGAGGTGAAAGAATTATTAAATCTAATTGAGTGAAATGAGAGTGCAGCAACAATGTGTGGAAACTATCTTCACTACAGTGATATGTTGTTGTCTCGACACCTTGCAGAAAGGAACGGATGAATGCTTGATCTGAAGATCATGCGTTCAAAATTTCAACAGGATCGTATGAAAACTGTTGATTTTGTCGAAATCCATAAGAAAAGAAGCCTCCGCCATGGACCACACGTATTTTTATGGAGGCAGTGACGCTCCTCTTGTTTTGAAGATGTGTGCAACATCTCATCAAGATCGGAATAAAACAGTAGATTTGTATGAATTACAAACGTATAGAGGCAGTGGCGTAGGCGTAGCGAGCTCACGGACACAGCGAGTATGGATACGTCAGAGTACCCGCGGAGCTCATGTCTGGTGGCTACGAGCCCGTGAGTATGGCCGGATCCACACATTGGACCCAACGTTGGCGCCAACAGTGTTCGTCCAATGTGTGGATCGGTGAAATAGCGTTGGAACCAACGTTGGCGCTAACGTTGGTACGGCTTCCGTTGCTTGTCGGTATTTCGACCAAACATCAAAGGACGTTGGGCCAATATGGATACGTCGTCCACACATTGGCGCCAACTAAACGAAAGCCTTTTTTTCATTTATTAATAAAGAATGACCTAGGCTTCGGATCATAAGGTAAATAACTGATTCCAAAAATGAAAATGTTTAAAAGTTTGTAAGTATTATGGGACTTATGTACGGGGTCATCAGTCCCTAAACTTACAAACTACTTATGAACTACTTACCAACTAGGACGGCACAAATATCCATGCCCGAGGGGGGATTCGAACCCCCGACCGTAGTGGTCGTGCAGACCGTGACTGAAGCGCCTGTCCCCTCGGCCTCCGCGGCCGGCAAAAATGAAAACCAAGTAAAGATAAACGTACCAACTCCCGAAGCTATGGAATGTTGATTTGAGCTTTAAAATCTATCTTTGAGATTCTGACCACATTACGTAGGGATTCAAAAATTCTTAAGCATTAATTACAGTAACTTTCACAATTCTGACAAATTACCTAGAATTTTATCAGTTCCTTAGAAACAAAATGATTGGTTTTCTTTTTTTAATAAACTGTAAAATGGTGTATCCATTTATCTATTAAATTATCGACGATATCTTACTTTGGAATTAAAATTTTCTGCGTTGGTTGTTGATGATGTGATGCTAAAATATTTCACTAAACAAAACTGTACAGATATAAGTAACCAGTAATTGAAAAGTATAATTCACAAATGAAAAAAGGACGAGGACTTAAGAGTTGAAAAACGAATCGCTAGTCTCTAAAACATGTTCAAATGTTTGTTAAGCTTATGGGACTTAACTACGGGGTCATCAGTCCCTAAACTTACAAACTACTTATGAACTACTTACGAACTAGGACGGCACAAATATCCATGCCCGAGGGGGGGGATTCGAACCCCCGACCGTAGTGGCCGTGCTGACCGTGACTGAAACGCCTCAGTCCCCGCGGCCACCGCGGCCACCGCGGCCGGCCACTAGTCTCTGACAAACACTTTCAGTCATATATTGTTCGTACAGCCGATAATCTACTGACTGGGCGGCCGCTCCCGCCGGAGGTTCGAGTCCTCCCTTGGGCATAGGTGTGTGGTTGTTGTCCTCAGTGTAAGTTGGTTTAAGTAGTTTGTAAGTCTATGGACTGATGACCACAGCAGTACGATCCAATAGGTTTACAAATATTGGACCATTTTGAATAGCCAATAACAGGGCCGGCGCAAGGCACGTGCGAAACGTGCGGCCGCACGGGGCGGCACTTTCCAGGGAGCGGCAAATCTGCCGTCCCCCCCCCCCCCCTTTTCTTCTTTACGACAACTCTGAGGGAGCGGCTTCGGGAAATGTGGCATTGCGTCTCGACTACATGCCGGCCTCCCCTGTTGAACAAGGGGTGGTAGGAGGGCCAATTAGCCGGCCGCGGTGGCCGAGGGGACTGAGGCGCTACAGTCACGGTCTGCACGGCCACTAGGGTCGGGGGTTCGAATCCCCCCTCGGGCATGGATATTTGTGCCGTCCTTAGTCTTAGGTAGTTCATAAGTAGTTTGTAAGCTTAGGGACTGATGACCCCGTAGTTAAGTCCCATAAGTTCTACAAACATTTGAACATTTGATTTGAGGGCCAATTACTTCCTTGCCACTGTAGCAGCACCGTCGTGTTTACGCCGGAAGGGAAGCAGTCTGGCGCACACGCCAGTATTCTTAAGAGTGGAGCGCTGCCAGCGTGTTACGCGCCGTGCGTTTACTCACGACTAATTTTGCAGGAGACGAAATCTAATTTGGAAATTCGAATGCAATGTTCGACATTACGATTACATGTTAAGCCTGAAGCAATTTTGCTAAGCCCTTGAATGGAAGTTGAGTGTTTTATCTTCCCGCGCTATGAAAAAAAAAAAATGTTGAACATTACTACAGTCGAACTTGTTCAACACCTACAAAGGCTAGAAGTATTCCGAATGGGTAAATACGCTGTGAGTAATTACAATAGTAAGCCTGGCATAAGTTGGGTTTCGGCGTATTTTTGAAAATGTTTGCTATCCGTTTCTGAGTGACAGTCGGGCGTTTGGTTTTTGAGCCCTGAAACACAGCTTGCATGAACACAATTAAACTCTGAACAACACTTTTGTGTGGCAATACTACTCACACACTATCACTTTGCCAACATTTATTTACTGTATAATGCCTGTGAATCCATGTTTCGTCTAAGTAATCTACTGGTCGCTTTGATTCTGATGAAAACCTGAGAAAGTATGATCTTTTAGCAACAATGCCTTCTCGTCCAACCGAAACAAAACGTTAATTTTGACACCTTGTAAAACGAAAATACATAGACAGAACATTGCTTCTAAGGGTTTCCTTGCTAGCTTTGAAGCTCATTTCTGTTTGACAAAAGTTGTGCAGTTTTCGCAAAGTTCGTATATCTTTCTGTTATTTGTAATGCTATAAAGATTACTGCCTGATAATACATTTATCCATATTATCGGTCACATACTTATTGTGAACTTCTTGCTTCATCTTCTTAGGCGCTAGTTTAACCGTAGCCTCATTGTCCCTCGTCACGTGACCTAGTTTCTGGGACTGCCGCGTCACCACTTCGCCTTTCCAGACAAAAGGTATTGTTCCGTTCTCGACAACGAAAACTACAGAAATCGTTTCGATAGTTGGCCGAGAGAGTCAAGTTTGTTCAGAAGCACTTTCGTTGCGTTTCACAAGAACAGAAGAATTGGTGCGTCCGAATTTCTTGCAACTTGGGATGTAATAGGTAAGTGCTTTTCAAATAACCAACAATTAGTTTTGCACATGCACGTTACTCATAAGTTAGAATATATCTCCTTCAAGAATGAAGAATAGGAAAATTTATTTTTCTTATGATCTGTTACTTAAAAAATTGGCAACTCGGCAAATAAGCACGCGTCACCCCAATAGCTAGAATGAAAATGAAGCGCAGAAAAGTGACGTAATATGGCAATGACTAATTTGTTACCCCTTATTCCATAATCACAAAGGACAGAACCGACACATGCAAATTACGGGAGATGGCGAGTGTCAGTTCTTTGAAATGAATAACCGCAGTGCAGTAAGTTAATATATTTCGACTAGCATCAGTACCCGTCGATTCCCGATTATGTATTTGTTGCATTATTATGTTACTCCATCTCCTTATTCTTCCTATCTCCATTGTCTTCCGCCCCACTCTTTGACCGTTTCAACTGTTTTTATTTTCCATAAATATATAATGTTTGTAGAGCTTATGGGACTTAACTACTGGGTCATCAGTCTTCAAACTTACAAACTACCTAAGGACGGCACTAATATCCATGTCCGAGGGGGGAGTCGAACCCCCGATCGTAGTGGCCGTGCAGACCGTGACTGACGCGCCGCAGTCAGCTCGGCACCACGGCCGGCTATTTTCCACATCTCCATACATTTCTGCCACAAAGTGGCTATTCTTAATGCTTTGAGTTATGTTTACATCTATACCGTCGTGCTGAATGTAACTGTCAACATGTCTGTTTAGATGTAAGCGTATACTAAAAGCTTTGAAACTGGCCACTCAGTGGCCGAAACCTAGGTAGATCTGAAAAGTAAAAACAAAAATTGCGATTGATTTGTTGAAATAAAATTTCACAAAAGTTAAAAAACGTCCTGGGGGAGGGGCAGGGGGCGGCAATTTAGCAGCTCTCACGGGGCGGCACTTGGGCTTGCGCTGGCCCTGGCCAATATTAGTGGCACTTTTGACACAGCGTACGGCAGGCTGCTCGCCAGCTCCCTGCCTCCCCCCCCCCCCCCCTTTCTGTGCCTCGGCTGCAGCGACACACAGCCCAGCGCAGGTGCAGGTCGCATCAGCTTGGTGTCGCGTCCCCTCCACTCGTAGTCTGCGCGGCCCCATTAGACCGCGCTGTGCCGCCCGTCTCGTTTTGCGTCCGGCCTGGTCACCCGCTGTGCTATCGGTTGCGCACTGCGCACGTAGGACGAAACGTCTCCATCACACCCCTTCGTAATGGATACAAATCGTGTACTGTCAAAGTATTACCCGTTCACATTGTAAATGCCGTTTCAACTGTACATTCTGTTAACTCATTCTTGAACAAAAAATCAACGGAAATGAATAATAAGAATATATTAAGCTATTGCTTCACGGTCAAATAATGCAGCAGCGCGTTTGAAAATAAGGTTACAATTGTTTTTAATATATCCTTGTAAAGGGAAAACTAGGGTGATGGAGTGCAGTGTAAGAAAATCAGGTGATGCTGAAGGAATTAGATTGGGAAACGAAGCAATAAAGGAGGTAGATGAGTTTTGTTACTTGGGCAGTAAAATAACAAATGATGGTCGCAGTACAGAGGATATAAAATGCAGAATGGCAATGGGTAGAAAAGCGTTTTTGAAAAAGAGAAATTTGTTAACATCGAATATTGAATTTAAGCCTAAGGAAGTCCTTACTGAGGGCATTTGTATGGAGCGTTGCCTTGTATGGAAGTGAGACATGGACGATAAACAGTGCAGACAGGAAGAGGATTGAGGCTTTTGAAATATGGTGCTACAGAAGAATGCTGAAGATTAGGTGGGTGGATCGCGTAACTAATGAGGAGGTACTGAACAGAATTGGAGAGAAAAGAAATTTCTGGCATACCTTGACTAAAAGAAGGGATAGATTGTTGGGACACATTCTTAAGAATTGTGAATTAAGCATTAGAGTGAAGTATGTGGGTTAAAAATCGCAGAGGAAGACCAAGAGATGGATACAGTAAGCAGATTCAGACAGCTGTAGGTTACCGTTCTTATGTGGAGATGAAGAGGCTTGCTCAGGATAGGGTATTGTGGAGAGCTGCATCAAACCAGTCTCCGGACTGAAGACCACAACAACAACAAAGGGAAATGTGAAATGAGATAAATAAATAAAACTGTAATGTTACTATAGAATAACTGTAGCGAATGCATAATACGTTTTATTAATACATTTTTAAAAATAAAATCTGTCGGAATGAAAATAAAAATGTTGTTATGTGATGTAATAACTTGAGTTTCGCGGATAGCTGACAAAACTTTAGATTTTAGAGAATTCTTAAGGTAATTGCCATCCGCCATGTACCAGACGAATCTTATGTAGACAGTGACCTTTCCCTAGTTTTGATCAGCAAGTGTGCGAAATGTCATCAAGATCACAATAAAACTATAGATTTCGTTCAAATTTTGAAATGTTTGTAAAGCTTATGGGACTTAATTGCGAGATCATCAGTCCCTAAACTTACAAACGACTTATGATCTTATTCTAAGAACGACGCAAACATCAATGTCCGAAGGAGGATTCGAACCCCGACGTGGGATGCCGCGCGATCCGCAACTTGGCGCTCTAGGCCTCTCCCAACTCCCGCGCGGCATAGATTTTATGGAATTCTATTAGTGAAGAACCGTCCGCCATGCACCACACGAAGCTTTTGTATACATTGACCTTCCCCGTGTTTTGAATGCCAAGTGTGCAAAATTTAATCAAGATCGCAATAAAATCAGTTTGGAAAACATTGTTTTCTTATTCGGAAGAAACAGCGAATTTATTATTTAATGATAAAAGTAACAGTCCAGTTCGCAAAATTATTTTTACAATTTATTAATATAGGTGACCGGTTTCCGCCTGAAGATGATCTAAACCTAGATAGAAACCGGTCACCTATATTAATAAATTGTAAAAATAATTTTGCGAACTGGACTGTTATTTTTATCATCGCCATAAAACTTCAGATTTAAGAGAATTCGTAAGGGAAATACCCTCCGCCATGTACCAGACGAATCTTATATAGAAAGTCTCCTTCCCCTGCTTTTGATCAGCAAGTGTGCGAAATTTCATCAAGATCGCAATAAAACTATGGATTTTGTGGAATTCTATATGAGAAGAACCCTCCGCCGTCTACCACACGAATCTTTTATGTACACTGATCTTCCCCTTATTTTGATACCAAGTGTGCAAAATTTATTCAGGATCGTAATAAAGCAAAAGATTTTAGAAAATTCGTAAATGAAAAAATGTATCACAAATGTTACGTAGACTATGACCTTCCCCTCGCTCTGATCAGAAAGTGTGCGAAATTTAAACACGATGATAAAAACGTAGATTGTAAGGAATTCTGTAACTGCTGGCCGCGGTGGCCAAGGGGACTGAAGGCGCTCCAGTCACGGTCTGCACGGCCGCTACGGTCGGGGGTTCGAATCCCCCCCCTCGGGCATGGATATTTGTGCCGTCCGTAGGATTAGCTAGTTCATAAGTAGTTTGTAAGTTTAGGGACCCAGCAGTTAAGTCCCATAGACTCTACAACCATTTAACATATTACTAACGGTTCTTAAGCACGATTTCGGAGCCCGTTTCAGATGTCTACCGCGTACCTCAGCGGCAGCGTCGTCATACTGGCCGGCGCTTCCGCATCACCAATCGAATTTAGTGCCACGCGTCGCTGGATACACTGCGAGCGGACATGACTGGTTGAACCACATGCTTCGCACGTACGCGGCTGCCCGTCATACATGCTCTGTATCCACACGCATACAACGGTATATGTTTAATCAAATCAATTTTTACTTGTATAATCTCATTCAGAATGGAAATTTTTTGGTAACTGCACCATTTCTCGGCTATATTACTAATGACAGTCACGTAATTCTTGAACACCGAATTGACTTCCTCAGCGGTAATTTATTATGGCAATTCGAAAACTGACCTTTCTGATACTGAGCCCTGCATGTGTTACAAGTACCAAATTCAAAATGTTCAAATGTTTGTTAAGCTTATGGGTGGTCATCAGTCCCTAAACTTACAAACTACTTATGAACTACTTACGAACTAGGACGGCACAAATATCCATGCTCGAGGGGGGATTCGAACCCCCGAACGTAGCGGCCGTGCTGACCGTGACTGGAGCGCCTCAGTCACCTCGGCCACCGCGGCCGGCGTTACAAGTACAGATAAATAGTTATACTACAAATAGACAAATAAATTCCAATTATATCATCGCTGTTCAATTTCATAACATCTACGAAACTCTATACTTCCAAAGATGTCGCATTTAAGTCTGATCAGATGTGAGCTTCGAAGTATTTTACGCGGTCGTTGTGTCTTTATTTCTACAATCGGGGGTGCATCATCATTAATAAGCAACCACGCTCAGCGGCGCAACACTCACTATAAACAGCACTCGGCCGGCAGAGACGAGGTCGTGGACAGCTCGCGTCCGCACAGTTCGCCCACTGAAGGCAGAGCCAAACACCGCTTCCTAAACACGACGTCATAGAGACAGTTCATAAGATGCATACGGCGATAGATGCCTATCAAACTTCCTAAACGGTTGGCCATCTGGAGTTCCCAATTTCGTATCTCACCACGCCCGACATGTACTACCATGCGCAAAAATATCCGAACGACCTGAATTACGTTTCGCCTGATGTGCATGCAACCCAACTAACGTACGTGTCTTGCGGGTGCTCTGCTTGCTAGGCGGTATAGTCGTTCGACTATTCAAAATGGATCCACTACAGACAACTGCTCTTTATGGCAATCATTCCAGATGTAAATTAATACCACGATTTTGCAAATAAAAGGAAACACTTTATTAAGTTCTTGACGTTTATTATATCCAATTTCTTACAATGACATATCTTCAGTATTTTCACATTTTTTACAGTCTGATACAACAAACTCCGTTACATAAAACATTAATTAATGCTTAAACAACATTTAATATTGCTACAAACAACAGATTTTACTATAGTATCGGAAATCCTAAAGTCCTGTAGAAATTCGGAGTACTTTTGTTCTCTAAATCGTTTTCTCACAATTGCGAAACGTCGTTCCACTGGCGAGCGGATTTTTATTAACCGATTGTTGAACTAACCAGATAATAAAAACTCAATTAACAGCAGCAAATGCACTATGGAAACATCAATATTAACTGCTTATCACCAACATTTTCTCTGTATTCCTACCTGAATAAATACTTGTACACATATTTGAACTTGAATTGATATGACAAACACCTTATTCTGGAATCTTATAGATACTTGATTATGCCTAAGATTGTCACAGCTGACGAAGCATAAAGATGTGTGAAATATTGGAGATTTCCTCATAAATATCAGAACGCGCAAATAAAATCATATAAAATGCCAATTCTTAAAATATTTTTATTTATTTATTTATCTTTTACTGTACCACGAACTTAATAATCGCCCTTATGTCCCTAATCACAAGTGCCCAGACTCAGTTCTGTGTGGGACTTACATACGAGGCTGCTCCTGCCGGAGGTTGGAGTCCTTCCTCGATCACGGGTGTGTGTGTTGTCCTTAGATTAGTTTAAGTTAGTTTAAGTAATTCTAAGCCTAGGGACTGATGATCACAGTAGCTTGGTTCCATACATTTACAAACATTTGATTTTGAGTTACATAACCGCTATCTAAATGGAAGATAACTAAGTGAAGTCAGATGTTAGTAGTCGAATTATTCCACCAGCAGCGGGATGTTTGAATCTGTAATCAGGATATAAATACGTTATGCGTCACCAGGACTCGAACCCTGAACCTACCGATGTCCTTTCGAAGCATGAATGGACGTTAAATCTCAAATGTTAACTCAACAGGAATTACGATGCGTGCGTGTCTGACTAGTAACAACGGCACCTATCGTTGTTATAATAATAATAATAAATTCTTGTGGATCAGTGTCCTGGTGCACGTCATTCAACTGTGCGCCACTTCAGAGACTTGCATGTCCCTAACCTGCCCCAATTATCCAAACGGGAAAGGCGACCCACAGTTTAACGTGGAATCCAAACCACGCGTAGTTTATGACGACTCCTCACATTGTTCAGAAGTGAATGCTGGGTTAAAACACAGATTTAAAAAGAAATTGGTGATTTGACTAGGTTTCGAACCCGCGACCCTGCAGTTACCACTCAAGTGCTTTACCCCAAGACCAGGGCAACACCCTGGTTCGCGGTGATAATGCACGAAGAGACATTCGAAATAATTTTTTTACTAGTAATCCAGTGTCTTGTAATATAAGAAAACATTTTTAGAGACAGAATTACTGATTTCCGTGTATTCTGCCTGTTACTGGCAACGATAAACCGGCTTTGCCCGAGTTGACAGCGAAATAATTCGGTTTAATACGGATTGTTAACTACGGTGAAACTTGACGTTCTTCACTTGGTGTTACCAGAGGTGAAGTAGACATGATCGTGCCAGTTAAAATTATACACTTGTCAGTCGCGTCAGCTGAAGCAGTATGATGTAGTGAAGACTGTTAAACTCTGCTCTTTCTTAACGAGAAATACGGCATTGGATTATTTGGCTCCATAACAACACTACAACTCTTATTGTGCGTGTATGCAATGCATATGGATTCGAGAATTTACTGTTACTGTGACTTACATTTCTGTATATGCTTGACCTAACCTGCAACTTCATTGTTTGTTTTAGTTGATTTGTGTACTCACTGAAATAAAATTGCCTGACCTTCCAGTACGAGACCTTTCTCTCGTCCTTACCTCCTGGTAGATTTACTTTCTAATCAGAGAAATAAACCCGGCAATTGATTCACAAACGACTAGTTCACGTTGTTAAGAAATTTCGTGAAGGAATTTCGTTTCTTCTTAAAACGTGCTAAAATTTCGTGTGGCTCATTGGCCTGGTGCAAGTCTTTCGATTGGACGCTACTTCGGCGACTTGCGTGTCCCTAGCCTACCCCAGTTATCCAACCGGGGAAAGCGGACCTACAGCTTATCGTGGATTCCGAACCACGTGTAGTTTCAAGCGACTCCTCACATCGTTGAGAGGTGAAGGCCGGATTAAAACTCAGACATAAAAAAATCGAAGGGCCGACCGGGTATCGAACTCGCGACCCTTCTGTTTCCAGTCGAACGCTTTTCCCCGAGACCACCGTGACCCACGTATGAGCTTTCACAAATTTCCTAAATAAGAAAAGCTCGTTGTCAGGGTCGGCTGAGGTCTGGGACAGATTAATCTTTTCGTCTGATAGCATAAGTATTTTGCCGTAAGAAGTATCATAAGTTGTATTCCTGCAGCTATGGAAATGATCAGCTGAAATAAAGACCATAAAGTACGGTACAGATAAAAATGCAAAACGATTATCAACCGAAGGCAGAGCTAATGCTCAAACTTAGGTGCATTTTTTTTCTTGCCTTCCTCGACCGAGTATCGAAAGGCGTATGCAAAAATCGATAATGTGTTATGAATACTTCGAACGCTACATTTACGTTGACTCTTCAAAAAAGAATACTTTGTGTACAACGAATTAAAATTAGAAGTCATGATGGGATTTGAACGGATTTATGACAGATTACCAACAACCGTCTTACTCACGACGCCGTGCTTCCATTCGAATACGCTCGCCTTACTGACTGGTAATGTCATACGTGTGATAACACACTTTCTTAAGAAGATACGATAGCCGGGAAAATACGACCTTAACCACTATGTGCATCTAAATTTTACTTTTAATCTCAGAAACACTGTCAGTATTACTACGTAAGGAATTTAGGGACAAAATTCATTTTCACGATATTCGTAATAATACTTACTAGGAACTTGTTTATGAACGCTTTTTCAGAGCAAGTAGTTGGGAATGAATTGGACTTCTGAGGCAAAGAAAGTGTTCTCCACATCGTATGGCACTTCGCTTCCTCTTGCCTTGTCGATAGGTGCTTACTTGCGAAATGCCACAACTCAAGAGCATTAAAATGGTCGCATTCTTGCACTTTATGAAGAGGGATACAGTATCAGTGCCATTTCCCGTGCTCTAGGATAGGGCAAATCCACGATACACCTGTGGGTGAAGAAGATGGCAGATGAAGACCATGTCAATAGTCGTCATCGCCCCGGACGTCCACGCACTACGACAAAGGAGCAAGACATTGATATACTCCGCTGCAGTGTTGAAGACCCATTCCGCACCAGCACCGAAATTAGGAACGTTCTACAACTACCTGTAAGTAGATAGACCATCCACCGTCGTCTCAAAGAGGAAGGAAGACATGGACGAAAATCGGCTATAAAGGAAATGTTGACAGAACAGCATAAGACTGCCAGATTAAACTTCGTACTGGCATACGTAAGCAAACCAATTTCATTCTGGGAGCAAGTAATATTTACTGACGAGAAGGTATTTTCTACAGCACCAAACGGTTCTGTCCATGTGTTTCGTTCAACTGGAGCGAGATTCGACAGAAAATATGTCCATCAGAGGCAAAGATGTAGACGAACTGCTGTCACAGTTTGGGGATGGATGTCGGCAAATGATTGTGGCATTCTGTGGAAACTGGACCGTCCGCTTACCAGTAGTTACTAATGTGAAATACTGGATAACATAATGCTTCCTTCTGTTCGTGAGACCTTTACGGAAGGCAGAATAATATTCCAACATGACCGTTCCCCGGTCTACACAGCAAATTGTGTGAAACAGTGGTTTCGAGTGAACGGAGACGTTGATATGTTGGACTGGCCTCCCATAGATGCTGACCTCAATCCCATAGAGCACGTGTGGGCAGAGATGGAGAAGACTATTAGGAGCCGAAGACCTACGCCAGCAACGAAGGCAGCGCTATCTGAAGCAGTTCAGGATGCATGGGAAGAGTTGTCCCAGAATAATGGGTTTGTAAGAAAACTAGTTTGTTCCCCGGCGGCCAAGTGCAGTTGTAGAGGAGAATGGAAACTGGACACGATACTATATTATGACAAAGCTATGTTTATATTAAATGGAATTGTCTTATTTTCTTGATTATTTTTCTTGAAGATTTAGATTACTTCGAAGAAAAGAAAAATTATTTTGTGTTAATCTCAACCCGTCTGTAATAAAGTATTTCATCTTAAATTATTACACGAACCTTAAGAAAAACCAAAACCAGCATGAAAATGAAGAAGGCTTATTTTGTATCCCATCCTCGTCGCCACTTTTGTGTCTCGTTTCCGTCGTAGGTGTCGGTGGCCGAGTAGAAAGACCGACACAGGAATAAAGGATGCACGCTTGTGCAGGTAGGAGGTGACCAGCCAGTGGGACAGCAGAAACTAGAAACACTAGAGTAAATTAGAACGAGATATATATTTCTTAGAGACTTAGTAATACTTAACTTTTACAAAGCTCAGTACTGCAGAATGCTGATATATAGTTGAGCTAGAGGCTTCCCTAGTGCCTGTCCGATAGCCAAGTCTTCACTGGTGCCTATCTGATTCCGAAGTGTTAACTGGTTCCTATCTCAGTCCCAAGTGAACGATTTTGTTCAGTGGTGGCCACGAACGGAGTTGTAGCAGAGGGTGCTCGTGGCTGACGTCGTAAGAACGCCGCGCCGTGCGTGCTTGGCGGCGCGCGGCGAAAGTAGGTGGCGCGCACTTTAGACTTGTGCGACACCACAGCTTATGACGTCGATGCCAATGAAGGCATCAAAGAAGGAACTATTTACTTTTTTATCAAGTGAATAACGCATTTTATTTATTAATATTCTGTTTATTTAGATGTAGGCAGAGTACCAGTACAGATAAAATCATAAGAGAGGTTGAAACGTGTCCATAAAAAAAAATTTTTGTAAGAAAATGTCTAATATTGTGCCTCCTGTTTTGTATCGAGTAACTTGCTTGCAAGAAAATGTATAATATCGCTTCTACTGTATGTATCGATATGTGTACTTAACTCTGTGAAAGTTTCATCTTTGGCAAAGATCATGTATTGCATAGCATTGTAGCTCGCGCTGAGAGAGAGTAGCACTTGTGGTTCAGCTCGCTTAGAGAACGGTTGAGTTGTGTGTATGGCTCCGATGTAGAGCAGAGGCTGCTTTGCCAGCAAGTCAGAAGTTGTATTACGTAGGTAATGTAATGCTGATTATTAATAATAAGTAACAAAGTTGATCTTTCTTTCCTGTTTCATTTACGTAGTTAGAAAATTAACCTACTTCCTTCATTTGATAATTAGTTATTAGTGGATTTAAAGTGCAGGTTTGATTTGAATAATATTGTTGAACAGATTTCGTTATTGGTGCCATAGTAAATTAACTATGATACTAAATTTCAATAATCAGAAACTGATCTGCATAAAAATTCTCACAGTCAAGCATTAAGAAAGTGGTTTGTGGTTTTTTAACATCTTTCTCGCAGTCAAAATTTTTGAGTATAGTCAGTGTCTGTTTCAAATGGTGACTTGTCACAGTTGTTTTGCGTTTAAAATATCCGTTGCGCACATAATCAGTTTAATGCACTGTTTCTTATTTAATAGTATATACATCAATATCAGGGCCATAATTAAACCAAATTGCTGTGTTAATGAACAATTTGTTGTCTGATTTAACGATAGGTTTTACATCCACAACACACACACAGCTTTTAAGGTGTCATTTTTAAAAGTGTTGAAAGGCCAGCTGGTAGACGCAAACTCGAGCGTTTGGGTCCATTGCATCCCCAGTTACACGAATAAGAATACTTTAAACGATACAGTTGTCTTTGTCCTCCTGTATTAAAGCCCTTATCATCAATTAAAATTCAAGTTAGAGACAGAATTCCAATCCTTTTTCTGTAGACCAACTATGCACCCAATCACACATGCACTTACATAGCAAGTGCTGGTATGGGCTGCCAATATGCATGGAATTGATCAGTAACACTGTGAGTGAAACAACGTACAGAATTTCATAACGTATTGCTACTACACGATACCGTTCTCTACTGATTTTACAAACAGAACCCTCCAAGACTCGGATTTTAAAATACTTAACTGACTTATTCTTATGATCACTTGCTCACAAATATTTACCTTTACAGCTCCTAATCTAACAATCTTCAACAAAAATTCATTCCACACGAAAATGCACTTAAAACATCATTTTACGACTTCTTTAATTTGGAACAGTTTTTTTCTTTGGGCATGAACTTAGTAAACTACCTAAGCAATTTCAGACTCTTCCAGATATAAGGAAATATGGGACTAGACATAGCTTAACCACTTTTGAATTAAAAGTTTTCTTGAGATTTTCCTATTGATTTTCTATGTGGATACTTGTAGCTCTATCACAGAACAGCTACAAAATTTACTACGAACGAGACTGGCTCCACGAGCTGCAAGCACCGTTGCATCGCAGGCGACTATCAAGGCTAGCGAAGACTTACAGTTCTTTCTTACATTGCGACTAGTTAGTAGACCAGATGAAGCGAAACGTAAAAGAAGAGACTGGTTGCAATTTCGCGTAAAACCACTTTGAGGTACTCAAAAACATGAATTAATAACTTCATCTCACACCTTAAGTGAAAATCACTCAGACTGAATGGAAATGACATGAAAAATCAAGTGAATTTATCAGCTAAATTCTACGCTAACCAGGAAATAACTCGCCGTTCACAGAGTTGCCAAAAGTACGCTGAAATGTTGCCAATTCTCCATTAGACTAGCGACAGGCAGAATACGTTTGCTGGGCGTCTGTGTTCCTCGTGCTGCCTTAGCGCTGACGGAGATAGCGGCTTCGAAGACGCGGCGCGCAGCCTGCCACTGTGTTGATTGAGAAGAGATATATTCTGATGTTTCTTATGTTTGTAATTCTATCGGACCAAACTGCGTGGTCATCAGTCCGTAGCTTACAAACTACTTAAACTAACCTAACCTAAGGACAACACACACACCCATGCCCCAGGGAGGACTCGAACCTCCACGACGAGCAACCGCGCGCTCCGCAGCGAGACGCTTTAGACCGCTCGGCTACTCCACCGCGAAGAGATATACCTAGCATAGAAGAATAAGTCTTAATCGCATTTCATTAACCATAAGCTGTGTAGAAAGCGTAGCTACGATGCGCCGACTGCTACCCGAACGTAGTAAATAAACTTTTTCGGAAATCATTTGAGCGGCTCTCTTGATCAGTAGCTGTCGGAGGTATTCTTTTGTTTCTGTGTTAAGCAAAATGCTTCGTCAGAATCGATTTATAATACTAGCATCACCAGACGATATTAATATTTTGAGCACGATACATTTAAATTTTACGTAGGCCTACCTGAATACGATTTTACTTATGAATGATTTCATTGGCACCACCTGTAACACATAAATGCACAAATGTAATGATAATAACATTACACTTACTTCAAAACGCGAACTTCACCAACAAATTTCATAAGTTTCAAGCATATAGTTTCCAATCAAAGGAACCGTGCATATAAACCTTTCCCAGTGACTCAAAAATAGGACATCATCTGCGAGAACATTATGCATCTGTACAATTTCAATGTTAGTTCGATTCCAGCTTCTAAGTAAAGCAGAGGCATTTATGATGAGGATATGAAACAAGGAACAAAAAGTCGTGTCAGTAATGTCAAAAATATGTAATTCATTCTATAAAAACAACGTTACGATTACAGTGTAGCTGCTAATAAAATGAAAAGCACTTGATGAATGAGCTTTGCAATTTCCAGACTCCTAGCAACCATAAAGGGACGAAGGAAACAGGAAGAGGTTTTCCTCAGCGTGTGTGAGTCGGGATTTCCATATAGTATCTCAGAGGTGGCGTAGTTTCTTCGTAGTTTATTTCTTGGTTGTTCCATTCTCACGAACTCTCTAGGTAATCACAACATTCGAGTGATAATTACTAATTGTTAAATATTTACTAACTTGCAGTCGAATATAACTCAGTGGTTAAAGCCTACTGTAATTTCATCTTAAAGCCCATTAAAACCTATAAGTAACGCTTTTAGAGTAGACCCTGTTCATATTGGCGTCCAATAAACGTGTTCATCGACTTTGTTGAGTATCACGTAAAATTTACGAAACCAGAAAAGGAGGATAAGGGTTTCATATCCTGTCGACGTCGTGATTATTTGAAATGGAGCACAAGTTCGGATTGTTTCGTTAAGAATGTGGAAGGAAATTGGCTATGCTTTTGAAAAGGAACCATGTTGCCATTTGCCTAGAATAATTTAAGGAAATCACTTGAAAAACAGAAGGACAAACAGACATGGAAACTATACACTTTCGTTATTGTATCATTGTGCAGTCATATTTCAAATAGTTGAAAACGAAAAGTGAAATACCGAATTTAATACTAATTATACCTGGAGGCAACAGAAACTTACATGATACGAAATTAAAAGTCATTTCTACACGTTGCCGTTAAGAGTGATGTTGGCTTTCTATCGGGCGCTGAAATCTCCAATAATGATTACTGAATCGAAGTTTTTTATAATACCAACTTCTGGCCTGTGTAACGATCCGGTTTTATGGTAGAAATGACACATAAAAGTAGTAATGTTTCGTGAAATCACATTCTATAGACGTTTCGGTTAAATGGTTTATTTGCAGTAACACTCATAGAACGCTAAACTACAATGTCACAACATCTAGGTTTACGATCTGGTCAGCAGTGGAAATCAAAACATTTTAGTAATAAAGTCTGTAAATAACATTGCTTCTTGCATTCATTATTTCGCTTTCTTTATCTGTAAGAGAAGCTTCCTCGTCACCTTCTTATCACATAAGGAGGTAGAAGGGGACGAAGAGGCATAGGCAGATCGTAAGAGAGAGAGAGAGAGAGAGAGAATGGGGAATAGTAGACAGAATGCAGAAAGAAAATGCTTTTCTCAAGGGCAACAAGGTGTTTGACTGTTGTCTGGCAATCATCTTAAATGGGTGATCATGTTATCTTATGCTCATAACATGAGCTGCGGTGGAATGGCCGAGCGCTCTAAGGCGCCTTGCTGCGGAGCGCGCGGTTGCTCGTCGTCGAAAATCGCGTCGCCCCTCGGGCATATATATCTGTGTTTGTAAACATTTGAACATTTCATAACATGACTTGTTTTCCTCGTCAATTGCAGTATTCTTTAAAAACAACCGGATATGAAATTCAAATATAATTTGAAATCCAGCTAAAACGCTTCTTTTGAGTCATGTGTTGCCTGTAAACTCAACCCACATGGTGTGCTCCTACTGTTGTAACATTTACTAACAGTGGTATATTGTCTGTGTATTCGTATTTTGGGAAAAGGTCTACAAATATTGCGTAGGGCCGAACTGTACAAATAAATCTATAAAAATCTAGAAAATATGATTTTGCATCTTCCAAGCAATGATAAAGGCATAAAATGTGGTTTATACTCGCTCGTAGAAATCCTAATCAGATAGCGGTCACTTGTTGCGCTTAAGTTTTGGGAGGATTACTTTGATGTAAGTAAACACTCCGTACAACAATTGTTATTCTATTAGTTCAAAACCGGTATTAAGAATCAGGCTCTGCAGCCGCAAAGGTGTATAGTATTATTGTGTACACATTAGTAACTGATGTTTACATTTTTGAAACAGGTGTTCACGATATAACACGCCAGAGTTTTGTATTTTAAGTCGTATACAAACGTAGTTGGTGAAAGTACAAATTTCATGATGGTTGTCTTCTCAGTATTTACGTCGATGAGGCAGTGTTTCAGTATATGATAAAGGCATCAACACTTTGTCTCAAAAACGCCTTTTTAGCGCATCTAGTGAAATCAACTAGATTTGGACACGGAATGTAAAATTTGTGAACGATACTGGAACCGCATAGCTACCAAGCTTATGTGAAGCTGATTAAGTCAATTCAAACTTCGACATTTTTTCTTGGAATATTTTAATTTTGGCACGTAAGCCAAGATAGTTATCCTTTTAATTTCATTATTCTATAGCCTAACAAGTTCCGATTTAAATTGACAAATTTCTTTGTAACCAAGTAGCACGATAAAAATGCATAGTGATTTGTGGAAAGTGGCTAGCGCGCATTGCATGTACACATGATTTAATCGGAATCCAAAATTTAACTACGTAGTAGTGCACTTACCGTGTAATTTTTGCAGTGGCTTTTTAACACAGTTAATTTAAATGTGAAATGTTTTTGGTAGAAAAACGAAGACTTAATCTAAGACGCAATCCATATTTACACACGTTTATGGTGTGTAATAGTTTGTATCTTTGGACTAGAGTCAGTCTGTTGACATAAACAAATATATGTATATTTTACTTTAAATTCAACTTTCACCTTACTTACTTACGGTACGTAAAAATCTGGATTGTTGTCGAGAAACTAAGATACCTTAAACGCATCAACTTTCGGAAGGTTTTTTCACTATCAGACTTCACATAATTTTCTCCCTTCTTACAAAAAAGTTTTCCATCACAAGAAACTTAATTGTACACAGAAAAAGTAAGGAAAAATTTAGTAACCTTCGCTAACACTGCTCTAACACGCATATGGCTTCTTCTTCCTCGTGTTGTGAGAAATCACCAGAGCTTAAGCCAATAATGGAGCGATTTTGATCACGTGACCGAAACTTGAAATTTAATTATATTCATGCTATAATTTCAAAATAATAACAAATGTTTTGTAAGAACAACGACGGAAAATTCTATTTGAACATTACAATCATCCAGATTGAAAATAATTCGAACCCTATTTTATACATAGCGTAATAACCTACTATAAATGGCACTTTCCACATTTGGTAAGCCATTTCAATGTGTAAGTAGGAAAAGGGGAACAAAATATTATGTACTGATTAGACTGATGTATTTTCTCGGTTCGTCTATGTTAGGAAGAATACTTTTGCTTACTGTCCCATTCATTTCATACCAGACTGAGCTACAGTAAAGCGTAGCCAGGTTTACCTAGTTAACATGAAAATTTCGAATGTTGGCAAGGCAACAAAATTAGAAGAAGTAAGGATGGTGAAATTAATAAAATATTTCGAAATGAAACATACATCATTTCTTCCGTAACACCTCTGATTATAAAATCGCACCTACACAGATATTAAATGCCAAATAAGTAATTAACCCTTTAACTATAGTGAACTTCTACAGACGTTCGTTGTAATCGGGCCTTTCAGAAGGTGGACTGCTGTAAAAGCTGGGGAAAAGAAGTCCCCTCTGATGAACTTCCGTCTCTAATGACCACTCTGTCGACGCTAATCTTCCTTCTTGTTTTCGCGTGAACTAGTGCATTCCTCTGGAGGGAAAGTCTTTCCCAGGCGATTTCAAAAACAGTCCACCTCTGCAAGGCCATATTATTGTGGTATTTTAAGAAGTCAGCAGTAGTTACAGAGCTAAACGTCGGGTGACCATTTGATAAACACAGGACCTATTTTAAGGCGTTAATATCAGTTCTCATAGTCTCTAAAACAAAATGACAATGATCGTTGTCCAGTGAGTTAGAGTAACCGAAAGTGCTATAACATATCAGCGTATTTTATCAATTACATATCGATAATTATTGTCCGCGGTGGGCGTCAGACTATCACTAGAACAAACTATTCCAACTGCGAGATACTATACAGTAATCCCATCTCATGCACTCTTAGGGTAACCTCTTCCTGTTTCTTTCGCACCTCTCTGGAGAGTTCATTCATCAGATGCTTTTCACTTTTATTTAAACAGCATCACCAGCAGTTACACTGTAATCTTTACGAGTAGACCATACTTATCGTCCCTTTCGATTTTATAGAATGAATTACATATTCTAAACATTACTTTAACGACGTTTTTCCTTGTTTCATATTCTTATCACAAATGCTTCTCCTGTCACTTATAAGCTTAAATCCAATTATGATTAAAATTGTTCAGATGCTTAATTTTTTCGCAAATGATAAGTCCCATTTTTCAATCATTGGGAAAGATTTATTTGCACGGTTCGTCTGATTGGAAACTATATGCTAGAAACTTATGAAATATGTTTGTGTAGTTTGCATTTTGTAATCAGTGTAATTCTATCTTTACATTTGTGCAGTTATGTGTTAAGAGGTGGTGCCAACGAAAAAAATCATAAGGAAAATAGTATTCAGGTATATAACATTAAAATGTATTGTGCAAATGTTCAAATGTTTCTAGAACTTATGGGACTTAACTACGGGGTCATCAGTCCCTAAGCTTACAAACTACTTATGAACTAGCTAAGACTAAGGACGACACAAATATCCATGCCCGAGGGGGGATTCGAACCTCCGACCGCAGTGGCCGTGCAGACCGTGACTGGAGCGCCTCAGTCCCCTCGGCCACCGCGGCCGGCTGTATTGTGCACAAAATGTTATTAACGTCTGGTGATGCTATAGTTAAAGAAATGCGATTAAGACTTATTGGTCTAGTCTAGGTATTTCTCTTCTCAGTCAACACAGTGGCAGGCTGCGCGCCGCGCCTTCGAAGCCGCTATCTCCGTCAGCGCTAAGGCAGCACGAGGAACACAGACGCCCAGCAAACGTATTCTGCCTGTCGCTAGTCTAATGGAGAATTGGCAACATTGCAGAGTACGTTTGGCACCTCTGTAAGCGGTAGTTACTTCCTGTTAAGCACAGAATCAAGCTGATAAATTCACTTGATTTTTCATGCCATTTCCATTCAATAATCTGAGTGATTTTCACTTAAGGTGTGTCAAAGTTATTAATTCATATTTTTGTGTTCAGCAAATTCGTTCCACGCGAAAATTGCAATCAATCTCTTCTTTTAAGGTTACGCTTGATCTGGATCCTAAATAGTCGGCCAGTAAGGAAGAACCAAACACCGAAAGTCTTCGCTAGCCTTCGGGTAACGTAGTCGGGTGCGAAACTAACGTGCTGTCGACTTTCGATGCCAATCGTGGTGAGAGCAAAAAATTTTCAGTTCTTCTCTGACAGAGCTACAGGTATCTACATTGAAAATCAATAGGGAATTCTTGACAAAACTACTCAGTCAAAAGGCGTTTAGCTGTTTCCAGGACGGCATTCTCTCATATACTCTGAAAGTGACTTACAATGCTGAGGTGGTTTACCGATTCCGTGCGTATAGAAACCAATTTCTTTCGAGTTAAAGCTGTCGCCGAACCATGTTGAAGTCAATTTGTCCGGAAATACATTTGCTTGACGGTTGGACGACTACTTCCAAAAATGAGTAAAAAGTCTTAACATGATACTAGTATAATTTCTGTGTCAGATGCTTGCCTATAGTTGATCATTTCATTGAGTACCAAATTGTCTTAACTGCGTCTAGTCGATATGCTAATCTCAGTTTCCGTTACCGTAGTTAACAATCCGTATTAAATCGCATTATTTCGCTATCAACTCGGACAGAGCCGATTTATCGTTGCCAGTAGCAGACAGAATACGCGGTAGTCACTAACTCTGTCGCTAGAAAGCTTTTCTTATATTACAAAACTTTATATAATTTTATAAACCAATGATCCTTTAAGGTCACTTCTCTCGTATTGCATTTAACTTGATACGTTAAAAATTGTGGTGCTGGACTAGGATTCTAATTCGGATCTCCTCTTTTGCCGCACTCGACCGTCTCGGAATCCTATAGTTGAATCATTTCGTTGGTTTCTCCGATATTGCCGACTCCTCTAGGTCTCCACGAAAGGCACGTATATGGATTCGAATCCAGGTCCACCACAAAATTTCAAAATTTCATTTGACGCCCTAGATAGAGGACACTGGATTACTAGTAAAAAATTATTTTGAATGTCTCTTCGTACATTATCGCCCCGAACCAGGGTCTTGGCCCTGGTCTTGGGGTAAAGCACTTGAATGGTAACTGAAGGGTCGCGGGTTCGAAACCTAGTCAAATCACCGATTTTTTTTTAAATCTGTGTTTTAACCCAGCATTCACTTCTGAACAATGTGAGGAGTCGTCATAAACAACACGTGGTTTGGATTCCACGTTAAACTGTAGGTCGCCTTTCCCGTTTGGATAATTGGGGCAGGTTAGGGACATGCAAGTATCTGAAGTGGCGCACAGTTGAATGACGTGCACCAGGACACTGATCTACAAGAATTTATTATTATTATTATAACAACGATAGGTGCCGTTGTTACTAGTCAGACACGCACGCATCGTAATTCCTGTTGAGTTAACATTTGAGATTTAACGTCCATTCATGCTTAGAAAGGACATCGGTAGGTTCAGGGTTCGAGTCCCGGTGACGCATAACGTATTTATATCCTGATTACAGATTCAAACATCCCGCTGCTGGTGAAATAATTCGACTACTAACATCTGACTTCACTTAGTTATCTTCCATTTAGATAGCGGTTATGTAACTCAAAATCAAATGTTTGTAAATGTATGGAACCAAGCTACTGTGGTCATCAGTCCCTAGGCTTAGAATTACTTAAACTAACTTAAACTAATCTAAGGACAACACACACACCCGTGATCGAGGAAGGACTCCAACCTCCGGCAGGAGCAGCCTCGTATGTAAGTCCCACACAGAACTGAGTCTGGGCACTTGTGATTAGGGACATAAGGGCGATTATTAAGTTTGTGGTACAGTAAAAGATAAATAAATAAATAAAAATATTTTAAGAATTGGCATTTTATATGATTTTATTTGCGCGTTCTGATATTTATGAGGAAATCTCCAATATTTCACACATCTTTATGCTTCGTCAGCTGTGACAATCTTAGGCATAATCAAGTATCTATAAGATTCCAGAATAAGGTGTTTGTCATATCAATTCAAGTTCAAAGATGTGTTCAAGTATTTATTCAGGTAGGAATACAGAGAAAATGTTGGTGATACGCAGTTAATATTGAAGTTTCCATCGTACGTTTGCTGCTGTTAATTGAGTTTTTATTATCTGGTTAGTTCAACAATCGGTTAATAAAAATCCGCTCGCCAGTGGAACGACGTTTCGCAATTGTGAGAAAACGATTTAGAGAACAAAAGTACTCCGAATTTCTACAGGACTTTAGGATTTCCGATACTATAGTAAAATCTGTTGTTTGTAGCAATATTAAATGTTGTTTAAGCATTAATTAATGTTTTATGTAACGGAGTTTGTTGTATCAGACTGTAAAAAATGTGAAAATACTGAAGATATGTCATTGTAAGAAATTGGATATAATAAACGTCAAGAACTTAATAAAGTGTTTCCTTTTATTTGCAAAATCGTGGTGTTAATTTACATCTGGAATGATTGCCATAAAGAGCAGTTGTCTGTAGTGGATCCATTTTGAATAGGCGAACGACTATACCGCGGAGCAAGCAGAGCACCCACAAGACACGTACGTTAGTAGGGTTGCATGCACATCAGGCGAAACGCAATTCAGGTCGTTCGGATATTTTTGCGCATGGTAGTACCATAAATTTGAAAGAATTCGGCGATGACGAGTAGGCGTTCACTCTACATCTACATTTACACCTACATGGGAAACTCTGCAAATCACATTTAAGTGGGTTCATCGGACCACCTTTATACTATTTATCTCCCATTCCATTCTAGAATACCGCGCATGAAGAAAATATTCAAATGTCTGTATAGCTTATGGGACTTAATTGCGGGGTCATCAGCCCCTAAACTTACAAACTACTTATGAACTAGCTAAGACTAAGGACGGCATAAATATCCATTCCCAAGGGGGGATTCGAACCCCCGACCGTAGTGGCAGTGCAGACTGGCGCGCCGCAGAGCGCTCGGCCACCGCGGACGGCTTCGCGTGAAGAAAGAACACCTGAATATCTCCGTTCGATCTCTGATTTTTTCCAATTTTGTTCTGATGATCTTTTATACCTATGTAAGTGGCAGTCAACAATATGTCTTCGCATTCGGAGGAGAATGTTGGTGATTGAAGCTTCGTAAGTAGCCCACGCCGCAGCGATAAGCACCGTTGTTGTAATGTTTCTTATTCCAGATGTTGTATCGTGACAATACAAAACGAGCTGTCCTTCTTCGGACTCCTTCGTTGTCCTCCGTCAAACCCACCTGATAAGGATCCCACACTGAGCAGAAATACTCCAAGAAAGGTCGGACAAACATAGTGTATGCAGTCTCTTTAGTAGTTCTGTTGCATCTTTTAAGAGTTCTGCCAATGAACGCAGTCTATGATTCGCCTTTCTTGTAACATTATGTACGCGCTCTTTCCAGTTTAAGTCTGAAGTAATAGTAATTTCTAGGGTTTTGTGCATTTTACGGCTTTGACGTTTGATTGATTCATCTTGTAAACAAAGTTTTACAGATTTCATTTCGCACTCATATGGACGACTTCACAATTCTCATTATTTAGAGTCAATTGTTAATTTTTACACCATTTATAATGTTCTGCAGTTGGTTTTAATCTTCAGATGATTTTACTACACGGTAAATGACGTTGTCATCTGCAAAAAACCTAAGAGAGCTTCTTAGATTATCTCCCAAATCGTTTATGTAAATAAGGAACAGCAGAGGACCAATAACAACACACTGTGGAACGACCGACATCACATCTGTTTTAGTCGATGCCTTACCATCGATTACTACAAACTGTGTCTTCTCTAAATGAAAAATTTTGGTAAGGCTTTACCGTGACTGTTATTTGAAACTGATTGAAACACAGGGTGTTACTGTTAACAGTCACGTAGTTTATTGTACCAGTAACGCGTTTCGAGGGTTTAAACCCCCATCATCAGGTGGAATGACATTAAGCAGAGTACATATAGATTATGTTGACCTGTTGCACTGTCTCCAGTGGCCACAGGTCCCTTGTATTCTCATAACCTCACTTACAAGTAACAAATAAGAACAACCATTTTTGTTTAGTTTCATTTATTTATTTAAACAAAAATGGTGGTTGCGATTTGTTACATGTAAGTGAGGTTATGATAATACAAGGGACCTGTGGCCATTGGAGACAGTGCAAGAGGTCAACATAACCTATATGTACTCTGCTTAATGTCATTCCACCTAATGATGGGGGTTTAAACCTTCGAAACGCATTGTGGGTACAATAAACTAAGTGACTGGTAATAATAACACCCTGTGTTTCAATAAATTTGTGTCTTCTCTGACAGGAAATCCCCTATTCAGTCACAAATGTGAGGCGACATACCAGAACCACGCAGTTTGATTAAAAGCCGTTTGTGAGGTACGGTGTCAAAAGCCTCCTGTAAATCAAGAAATACGGGATCTATTTGAGAACCCTTGTCGATAGCATTCATTACTTCGTGTGAGTAAAGAGCAGTGGCGGCTCGTACAAAATTTGACCAGTGTGCTACAATATTACAAAAATAAATAGGAAACAAAATATACTAAAATAAAAAGTCAACCTTTGTATGATTGCCTTTAATTAAACATCAATTAATACTGTATTGACAGTAAGACCTTCAGGGGAATCTATAACAGCGCTGCCAACTGCGTGTATTCACTGCTGGTAGTAAATATAACGTTTATTAATTTTATTTACAGAAATTAAAAATTTAGACTCAGAGGTATTTGAATACGAGCCTCACACAGCAATTGAGAGACAACGCGCAAGACGCCTAAGTCAGCGCGCTATTTGACTTTGTAAGCCGCAATATTCGTCATATACTATTTTTCCGCAGCCGTCACACGCAGCGCGAAGAGATATGTTGATGTGGTGCTGCAGTCGGTCTCAGCACACATGAGTCGCCAGGCCTGACGTCACGTTTGCGCATGCGCACCAGCGAACAGACGACTGCGACGCCTCTCTGCGCACTTACCAGTACGGCTGAATCCCACTTCAGCACACGGAGCTGGTTTCCAGCTATCGCGGCGAGAGCGCTCCAAAATGTGTTTTCATCCTTATTACTAGCATTCTAATACGCATTGGAAGGGAATTGGCATAATTTTATTGTGATATCTGGCTCGTATTCCAAGAGAAAGGATGTAATTTTACAGCGATTTTTCGCTTGCATTAGAAGAGAAATGGCATAATTTTAGTAACATATTTACAATGTGCTGCAGCACATTAGCACATTATCACCAGCCGCCACTGGTAAGGAGCTAATTCTGTTTCGTATGATTTGTAACGTGATCTCGGTTATTTCTGATCATACTGGTTACTAAATGTGGCTATCTGTATGATTAATGGTTCACTTTACAGTTCTTACTCTTTTCCTAAAGCATCAAAAACATTGTATCAGTGATATTTGCCAGGATGGGTAGTTTAACACAAGAAGTATTCATATTATTATTCATTTGTTATTAATCATATTTGTGGGAAGTGAATTCTCTTGGCTCAGAGGTGGAAGGATGTTGAAATGAGACAGCATTGAAGCAGATAGATTTTTATTTACAAATAGATTTTTATTTACAAATATACATAATACTTGTGGTTATTTCCTTACATTCAGTTATTCTCTTACTCGAAGGCAGCAGAGGCGTGGCTTTATTCAATTGTTCGCGTTCCCCGTTGTGATTACTGCCAGTACCTCATGTAGGCGTCCGTAACTCTTCGGGCTTCGTGGCCCGTGTGGGTGAGTGCGACGTCCATCGAAGGGACAGTGTGGGGCGCTGGCGGCGTCGAACCGACGACCCCTGGGCTCCTCTCCCGCAGCTGTCGATTATTGACTAAATCTTACAGGTCAGCTATCGAGAGGCCGCAGTCCCATCGTCCTGTCAGCTGCCTGGGTGCCCGGTAAGTCTTTTTTAATTCTTCTTCCGTTCTCGTGACTGCTCGCCTAGTCCATTCTTCTCCGATGTCGGTTGCGTGATCGGCCGGAAAGGTGCCGAACTTAACTCGTGCTGAAGCTACGAAAGAATCACCGTCTGCTCCAATTGTCCAGGTATTTATTGGTTCAAGTAGGTCTCTGTCACGTGGAGAAATTTCCAGAATGTTCCGTCACGTGGAGAGTCGCTAGTCGGTCAATGGCTTCTAGTCACGTTCTTCCAAAACTGCCTAAACGTGTAACCTTGTCACGTGTGGGAGACTTAAACTCGTGCGGCGATGGATTGCTGACATGTTAGCCACGTTTCCCTGGAGAGGTAACTGTACTGGCCTTGTGACGGTTTCAAACTGTTGACATAATGCATTCTTCTTGGTCACGTTTCGCTATTCTTACTGCTCGTGAGATGTCTGGCCGATGACCGCTTGAGCTGATTCGTCAACTTCGCGATTTCTCGAACACGTGAGCCGTGGCCGCGCGACGCCGTCGGAATGTGCTGCGCGGTGATCTGCTGTTCCAGCAATTCGAGACTCCACGTGCCTGCTGCTGGCCGCTTCCCTGATTTACACTTTGCGTTGGGGATCGCTGGAAGAAAGACGACGTTCTTTTCGGGAATTTCTGTTAAGTAAATTTAGAGGGCCGGAATTTGAAGCTGAGTGTAGTACGATCTTGCTGCCGCCTACTTACATTTCGCGTAATGATCACAAAGACAATATAAGAGAAATTAGGGCTCGTACGGAGGCATATAGGCATTCTTTTTTCCCTCGTTCAATTTGGGAGTGGAATAGGAAAGGAAATGCCCAATAGTGGTACAGTGTACCCTCCGCCACGCACCTTACGGTGAATTGCGGAGTATGTATGTAGATGTAGATGTAGACTTTACATTTCCACTTTAATAGGTTATTCCGTTTTCATTACGAAAACACTTTCTAAATCCGTGTTGACCTTGGGTCCTTGTCAAATCGCGAGCCGGTACTAGCAGCGAAGTCCACCACCGACGGGCAAGACGCCCAGCCTCCGCAGGCGGCGCGTTCGCCGGGGCCGGCGTAGGCCGAGAAGCCTGCCAGGGGCGGACGTGAAAGAGGCGTCGGCTTTCAGCGCCCTGCCGTGAATAGCGGCTGCAGGTGAAGGAGAGCAACAGGCTGCAGGCTGCAGACTGCCTGCTGCCAGCACAATCTGCTAATGGCCGCCACTCCCGTGATTACGGCGGCACAATGCGAGGTCGCGGCTGCCACCTGGCGACGCCCGTGCCGACACACCGCCGCGAGTCGCGAGTCGTGCTGTCTTGGCGGCAGCCGCGGACGTAATGGCCGCCTCCTGCCGGGCCCGGCTGGGCGGGGGCGCTGCTGGCGGCTACAGGCGACCCGTAACTCAGCCGACGCAAACACGGCGAGTAAGCTTCTGCGGCAGACTGCCGAGGGTAGCACGAACTGCGTCGTGAAATATTTTGTCGGTTCTAAAAACCAGTACAGGCATGCGTATGCAAACACACAGATATGTAAACAAAGGACGGCGCTACGGTCACCAACGCCAATGAAAGACAACGATATGAAAATTGATCGTGAAGATGGGGCAGGATCAGCAACTGGATATGAAATGAAAACCATTTAATTTTCTTTTTTCGTCACAGTTACACTATTTGGTAGCTGGTAAGCAGTTTCGGACTTGTTTGTCCATTTCCAAACCATATGTTGACGGCCCCGTGAACGCAACATCTCTTTTAACCTATTTTAAATTTCAATGCAATCATGTTTTAACAGTGGTCAACGTATAGATTTTATGTCATTTGCTTCATGCAGTGTATTGTTACGGTTGGAATTAGGCATATGGTTTGAAAATGGACGAACAAGTACGAAACTACTTACCAGCTACCAAATAGTGCAACTGTGACGAAAAAAGAAAAATAAATGGTTTTCATGAAAGACAACGATTTTTGTCTTTATATATACAGGGTGTTTCACTAAGTGTGTTTGCCTCTCTAACTTATGAAATAATAGGTGACGGGAAATTTTAATTCCGTAGGTCAACACAAGAAATGTTACACTTTCTGCGGAGCTATGAACATAGTTTATTGTATCATTTCCAAAGAGTTACACCACAAAGATATAATTTTTAAATAGAACAATAGTTTTTTCTATCTTGTATTGGATTTGTTGAAACCAGCTGCGTCCAAATCAATTTAAACTACATTCCTATCACTGTTGTTTGGGAGCTACAACCCTTCAAAGTTTCAGGGGCAGATACCACACGCTATGCATAATGCAATGCGCCTTCTAAATGTGGTGCTGCCGAGTTGTAACGTCGCCGGTGTCACGGAGCGAGAAGCTTCCTCTATGCGCTGTTAGACTGCCGACTGTCGCCGCACACGGCCGTATACCCGACAGTTGGAGCCTCACAAACAACCGGGACTCAATATACCACAGTTACTGACATCGGATCACGATGGAATACGCGAACAACGAGTACGTTGACATCTTGCTGATGCTCGGCGAGTGCCGACACGATGCCACTGAAGCAGCCACGGTGTATGCCATGAGATATCTTAGGCGAAGATTCCCTGGCAGCCGTTACGTTCTTACGTGCCTAACAACGACTTCGGGAAACAGGCAGCTTGGTAATGCGCCGCAGTAACAATCGAAGACCTGCAATACGTCAGGAGACGGAGGTGTTTCACCCGTACCGCCTGTCACTGACCCAGGAGCTGCATGGGAACGATTTCCGTGCAAGAGTGACATTCTTTGAATAGGCCATGCGTAATTTCAAGCTGGAGTCTTTACAAAGCGGTATGTTCTCTGTTGAGTCCACGTTCCCAAATTATGGTGCAGTGAATCAACATAACATGCACTACTGGGCCGCCGACAATCCTCGGTGGGTACGACCTGTCGACCCTCAACGTAGGTGGTCTATTAACGTGTGGTGTATAATCCTTGGGGATAAAATCATCGGCCCACACTACTTCCCAGGTACACTGACAGGTGAGTTATATCGCGCTTTTATAGCCGACAGTTTGGGTGGTCTTCTTGAACATTTGTGTCTACACATGAGAGTCCATATGTGGATGCAGCACTGTGGTCACCCAGCCCATTCTGCGCGTGCTGGTGTGGAAGAACTAAACAACAGGTTTGCAGGAAGATGGTTGGGGCGCCATGGTCCTCATTCATGGCCCGCAAGGTCGCCAGATTTAACACCAGTAGATTTCTTTTTTGGGGATATCTAAAGGATCGTGTTTATGTCACTGAACCCACATCCCCAGATGATCTAAAATGGCGCATCGAGGACGCATGTCGCACCGTCTCACCGGCGATGTTATATCTCGTCCGCAGATCCTTGAGAAACATGGACACACATTTGAACATTTCATATAAATCAACTTCCCACCGCCATAACATCCATCACCCACCACACAGCCATGCATTATGTACAGCGTGTTGTATCTGCCCCTGAAACTTTGAAGGGTTGTAGCTCCCAAACTAACAGTGATAGGAATGTAGTTTAAATTGATTTGGACGCAGTTAGTTTCAACGAATCCAATGCACGATAGAAAAAACTATTGTTCCATTTAAAAAATTATATATTTGGGCTGTATCTCTTTGGAAAATGATTCAATAAACTATGTTCATAGTTCCGCAGAAAGTGTAACATTTCTTGTGTTGACCTACCGCATTAAAATTTCCCGTCACCTATTATTTTATAAGTTACAGAGGCAAACACACTTAGTGAAACATCCTATATATATATATATATATATATATATATATATATATATATATATATATATATATATATATCGTGTTACAAAAAGGTACGGCCAAACTTTCAGGAAACATTCCTCACACACAAAGAAAGAAAATATGTTATGTGGACATGTTAGAACTCATTTTAGTATTTCTCTTTAAATGCAAAATTGTAAATTTTCACAATCAACATGTGTGGGCTGACGAGAATCCGCACGCAATTGTGAAATCACGTCATCAACACAGATTTTCTGTGAACGTTTGGGTAGGA
The DNA here is from genome assembly GCA_026315105.1 of Locusta migratoria. Classification (NCBI taxonomy): domain Eukaryota; kingdom Metazoa; phylum Arthropoda; class Insecta; order Orthoptera; family Acrididae; genus Locusta; species Locusta migratoria. Next base: position 462,661,139 of record CM048745.1, on the reverse strand, counting down.
ATTGTTGGTGATGTCTTGATTGGGCCTCATGATCTTCCACCTACGCTCACTGGAGCACGTTATCATGATTTCATACGGGATACTCTACCGGTGCTGCTATAACATATGCCTTTACAAGTACTACACAACATGTGGTTCATGCGATGGAGCCCCTGGAGATTTCAGTCGACGTGTTCGTACGCTTCTCAACAACAGATTCGGTGACCAATGGATTGGTAGAGGCGGACCAATTCCATGGCCTCCACGCTCTCCTGACCTCAACCCTCTTTGACTTTCATTTATGGGGGCATCTGAAAGCTCTTGTTTACGCAACCCCGGTACCAAATGTAGAGACTGTTCGTGCTCGTATTGTGGACGGCTGTGGTACAATACGCCATTCTCCAGGGCTGCATCAGCGCATCAGGGATTCCATGCGACGGAGGGTGGATACATGTATCCTCGCTAACGGAGGACATTTTGAACATTTCCTGTAACAAAGTCTTTGAAGTCACGCTGGTACGTTCTGTTGCTGTGTGCTTCCATTCCATGATTAATGTGATTTGAAGAGAAATACTAAAATGAGCTCTAACATGGAAATTAAGCGTTTCCGGACACATGTCCACATAACATATTTTCTTTCTTTGTGTGTGAGGAATGTTTCCTGAAAGTCTGAAAATGTTCATATGTTTGTAGAACTTATGGGACTTAACTACAGGGTCATCAGTCCCTAAGCTTACAATCTACTTATGAACTAGCTAAGACTAAAGACGCCACAAATATATATGCCCGAGGGGGGATTCGAACCCCCGACCGCAGTGGCCGTGCAGAACGTGACTGGAGCGCCTCAGTCCCCTCGGCCACCGCGGCCGGCTCTGAAAGTTTGGCCGTATCTTTTTGTAACACCCTGTATATATAAGCACGGTCTGAAGTGCAAAATTGACTTTTTCTTATCAACTGGTTTCGACGCTATGTTGGGCCATCTCCAGGATGTTGCTTGGAGATGGTGTTCTGTGACAGCACCTCAGGAACTCATAGCTCATGCTCCGCTCCACACCATCTCGGAAAAAAACATCCTGAAAATGGGTCACTCTGGGTCGAACCAAGCTGATAATAAAAAACTTTATTTTGCTCTCTACAGCCTGGCCGAAACACGATGATCCATGGCTCCGCCTTCTGGGCTGGAAGACTGCCCTGGTCGCAGGAACGGAAAGCAACCATGTTACTATATACTTACTTTCCTGTCGGACAGTATAATAGCTAACTATCTCTACTATCTGACAGAACTGGCAAAGTGCACAGCGCAGCCGGAAGCGCGCATGCGCAAAGCAATGCTGCCGTTTGACTTACTCCAGTGGTCTTCTGCCACAGCTGGCGATCAAAGCCGATTGGCTCAAGCATCAGGGATCATCGTATTTCGGCTCGACTACAGAATATATTTACGAGTGTTGGAACTTAAATAGTGCCAACACTGCTGTGGATAACCTATGCAAAAGAATATACTATTACCGCTGATACCACACGTAGTTGACATACCTACCTTACCTCCGAGCAAATGGACACACTCGGCGCACGTCACCGGCGCGCGCACAATCGAGGCTAACAGTCACTTGTGAGCGAACGGTCTAACGTAACGGTGTCTCTAAGTTTTCGAAACAGGGACAACGTAGTTGGATCAAGATTGAATATGCCAGATTTCGTACAGCACGACGTGTCATTGAGGTCTCCCAGATGCTTGTGGGGAATCGGCATTGTCGCACAGAACAGCGGCATGTTGGGTAAAAGCCAGCCGCGGCGGAGCGGCCGAGCGCATTAAGACGCTATGCTACGATGCACGAGGCCGTTCCCCGTCGGGGGTTAGAATCACCCCTCGGACATGAATGTTTGTGCCGTCTTTAGTATAAGCTAGTTCATAAGTAGCCTGTACATTTAGGGACTGATGACCCCGTAGTTAAGTCCCATAAGCTCTATAAACATTTGAACATTTGGTAAAAGCCATCAACGAAGATCGGCAAACTGTAGCAGACATGAATCGAACAGGTCGTCCAAGCGTCTCTGAAGAATAAGGGCATAATGTTGCCGCGTTAGTGGACAGTGATCGACGGCAGACGATTCGTGAGCACGCCCACGAAACCAAGTTAGCGCATGCGACTGTGCTCGCATCCTGAAAGAACGTCTGGTCATGCGAAAAGTTCCATCACGATGGGTTCCGCAAGAACTCACGAAAAAGCAGAAACGGATGCGTTACGTCGCTGCTCAGACGCAATTGGAGCGTTGAGAGTGTGAAGGAGAGGGTTTCTTACGTCGTATCATAACACTGGATGACACATGGGTCACATCATACGAGCCAAAACTGAAAAGGTAATCAAACGAATGACGGCATTACGCGTCGCCGCGAATGTCGACACAGCGTCAGAGGCCCAGTATGGAGAAAATTATGGTGATTCTCGTGTACTACTGTGATGTAGTTATCCTAACGCATTACGTTCCTCTAAGGCAGACATTCAACGCACAGTGTTACTGTTCGTGTTTGGAACATCACCTGTGACCAACTTTGTGAATGAAGCAGCAACATTTCTGTGCAACCCACCCATTACTTCGCACACCAATGCGTGGGCGCATTCAGCGCAAGCTGTGGCAGTCCTGTTCGGACGATGGGACTGGGAAATACTATACCATCCACTGTACTCCCCGGTCTTAAGTCCTGGTGACTTTAATTTGATTCCGAAGATGAAGGATCAACTTCGAAGCATTCGCTTCAGAACTGTTTCAGAGATTCAACAGGCAGTAGACAGCTCCAATCGCACCATCAACAGAACAGGCTCTCCTAACAGTATTCTACACCTCCCAAGTCGCTGACAACGGATTCCACACAACTCTAGTGACTACTTTGAAGGAAAGTAACAGGCGCAAACATGTAACACTTTTGTATCGGTTGTGAATGAATAGTTGCTACTATTTCAGTTCCAACCCTGATATATTATTATTATTATTTATTATTATTATTATTATTATTATCGACTATTCCCTTTTAAGACAGCAAGTGTACTTGAGTAGTCATTATTTTTTTCTTCTTACTCCTTTCTTTCCGAATTCACTTCATACGTTCGCTGTGTCCTTTCTGGCGCTCTTCTGACCATTTATTTCCTGTTCTTTTTTCGGTGTGTTCCTGTTTAAATGTATGTATGATGTTTCTGAACTGCTCTCGTTTATATTGTCCAGTGCCATTCCAATGTCTTTAATACCTTTTTCTTTTTCTTTTAACCTTTTAGTCTTCATTTTGTAGCTTTAACTCTAAATCTCTTTCTGATATGTCCATAAAATTTCAGCCTTCTCTTTCTAAAGATGTTAGTTATTGTGTCTGTGTGTTTGTATATCTCTCTCGTCGGTCTCTTTGTCCAAATTCCTTCACGATAAAATTGGTCCAAGTATTTTCCTTAGAATTTTCCTTTTCTGATTTTCAATTTTTCTTATTTTCTTGTGAGCATGAATCACTGTACTCTTTGCGGCGTAGAGTGTTTCGGGTAGAACTACTGTTTTGTAATGACTTATTTTTGCGTTCACAGAAATCGGTCGTTTATTGTAGTGATTCCAAGTGAGCATATATGCTTTTCGTAATTTAGAGATCCTTTCTTGATTTTGTGTTCAGTTCTGATGGTTGGATTATCTCTCCTAGATATATTTGAAGTTTGTTACTTGTGCCACTGTCCCGTACTGGGTTGTGAGGGGTATGTTGTTTGCTGCCTTGCTTTCCATATACTTTTTGGCATAGGAAATGTGTAAACCAGCTTTCTGCGTTGTTTCGTGCAGCTTCTCCAGTGCAAGTTTGGCTTCTCCTCTATTGTTGGTTAGGATGACAAGATCGTCTGAGAAAACCAGACGCTTCACGTTTATTCTCTGCACTACTTTAAACTCGAGTTGAATTCCCTTTATTTCTTTTTCCCATGTCTTCACAATTTTGTCTAGAACCATCTTGAATAAAAGAGGAGAGAGTCTCGGTACCAACTTTTCAAAACTCATTACTGTCAAGAATGGCCGCGCTCCAAAGCTATGGAGCGCGCCGTAGGAAGTTAAGAGGCCTCCCTCGAGCATGGGTGTATTTTTTGTCCTTAGTATATGTTAATTTAAGTAGTTTGTGAGCCTACGGACTGATAACCAGCGTAGTTAAGTCCCTTAGACTTACAAACATATAAACACTTGTTAACAACCTTATTCTGCACCATGACGTGTAAATGTCGAACGATGATTGTACTTGATCAACGTTGTATTATCAGAAAAAAGATACAGACATCCGTCTTTTACCTTGTATACGTAAACAAAATTAACTAAATAAAAAATATATAAATAAATAAAAAGAATAGGAACTGCATATTATAGGATGTGTAATGTCTCAGAACTACCTCAAAAAAAAAAAAAAAAAAAAAAAAAAAAAAAAAAAAAAAAAAAAAGTTCATCGGACAACGACTCATCTTTATTTACCTTTGTTTACAAGTCAAGCGCTACACAAGAAAGTACGCTGCGAAGCGTAAGCTTCTGATGTCCGTCTTTTGTCTTATTTCTTTAGAGTCGAAGTGAAGAAGTGAGCTAACGTTAAAATTAATTTCATACGTCTAAATCTTGTATGCGAGAGCGTATATTCTTTAGGGCATATTCAAAACATCACGTATGCAACGAATGAAACTTTCTGGCAGATTAAAATTGTGTTCCGGAACCGGGTTTCGAAGCTGTGACATTTGCCTTTCGTCGGTAAGAGCCCTACCGTCTGAGTTATCCTGGCATGTTCCACAGCCGGTCCTTGCAACCTTACTTCTGCCAATAACTCGTCTCCTACTTTCCAAACTTCACAGAAGTTCTCCTGTGAACCGTGCAGGGCAAGCACCCCTGGAAGAAAGGGTATGGTGGAGACATGGCTTAGCCACATCCTAAGGAATGTTTCCAGAATGAAACTTTCACTCTGTAGCGGAGTGTGCGCCGATATGAAACTTCTTGACAGATTAAAATTGTGTTCCGGAATTAGAATTCTAACATGGGAAAATTTTAATCTGCCAGGAAGTATCACATCAGCACACTCTCCGCTGCGGAGTGAAAGTTTTAATCTGAGTTAGAAAAAAGGTCATGGGATGAGTCATTTCCATTATATTTAACCATTTAATTCATGACTTTTTACTTGAAGCTCTAAAAACTACCACGATTAAACTGTAGTCCGTGTGTTGTGCTCTTCAGTCCGGAGACTGGTTTCATGCAGCTATCCACAAGACCCTATCCTGAGCAATCCTCTTCATCTCCACACAACGGCAACCTTCATCTGCCTGAACTGCTTACTGTATCCATCTCTTGGTTTTCCTCTGCGGTTTTTACCACACACACTTCCCTCCAACGCTAAATTCACAATTCCTTGATGTGTAAGAATGTGTCCTACCAATCGATCCCTTCTTTAGTCAAGGTATGCCAGAAATTCCTTTTCCCCCAATTCTGTTCAGTACCTCCTCATTAGTTACGCGATCCACCCACCTAATCTCCAGCATTTTCTGTAGCATCACATTTCAAAATCCTCAATCCTCTTCCTGTCCGCATTGTTTATCGTCCATGTTTCACTCCCATACAAGGCAACACTCCACACGCCTTCAGGAAGGACTTCCTTAGGCTTAATATTCGATGCTAAGAAATTTCTCTTTTTCGAAAACGCTCTCCTACCCAGTCCCATTCTGCATTTCATATCCTCTGTACTGCGACCATCATTTGTTATTTTACTGCGCAAGTAACAAAAGTCATCTACCTCCTTTATTGTTTCGTTACCTAATCTAATTCTTTCAACACCACCTAATTTTCTTAGACTTTCCTCCATTACCCTTGTTTTTCCCTTGTTAATGTTCATCTTATATGCACCTTTTAGCATATATATTGAGCAAAATTCCTTAACATTATTATGTACTAGTAGCAACAAAAAGTTCGTATTGGTCAGCTATATAGTGCTTCCTTGATGTACCCGATGCAGTATATGTTACCGTTACGCCTCAAATCTTTCCAGAAAGTAACTAGTAATGCGAAAGTAGTTTATGACTGACTTATTTTACATGGCAAAGTAGGAATACAAAACATACGAAAATTGATAAATAAATAAATAAAAAATAAAACAGACCTGTTTGGAGTAACGCAATATAGCTCTCAAACTGATTCAGTAGCACTCTGCTATTCATAGTTTCCAGGCCGAGGTACTAGCATATGCAGCACTATGTATAGAAATAGCTACAAATGAATTTTCGTAAATTTTTGATCAGTTTGAAAGATAAGGTATTTTTCTCATCAGCTTCGCTATGAATTAAAGGGTTAATTCATTTCTTAAAAGTTATAACGGGATCTAAAATTCGCCATAAAAAGGGTGAGGGGTATGACAGTGAGAAAGAGAGAGAGGAGAGACGTGTATTATCGTGGATGAAAGTGAAATGCGCAGTGGGGGCTGTCCGACTGTTCAGCAGTGGTGCACGCTACCTGCCTGCTGGCGGCGTTAATAAGCGGTTGCCGCTCGCAGAGTTGTGATCCGGAGTCGTCGGCATTAGGGCGGACTCTGCCGGCAGGCTGGTCGGATTACGTCGTGCAGCTGACGGCCGGGGCTGCCCTGGCTGGCAGCGCAGATAAGCCGCGTTTCAGCCTCTGCTGAAGAGGGCGCCGGAGGGGCAGCGAAACGCCGGGAGCACCGGCCAAGAGGATGGACTCCAGCGCGGAAAAACTCGAAGGTGTCTGCCTGTTCGTTTGGCTCTTCCTTTCTCAGTTTTAATTTACACTACAAAATAACATGCATAACACAATCCCGCCGGAGCATCATACGAAAAACTTAGTGCTTTGAAATTTCGTAAAATGTGAACAACCTTGTCTATACATCCACCTGCGAAGGATCTGTACCAAAAGACTGGGAACTTGCACAGATCACACCGATATTCGAGAAAGGCAGTAGGAGGCGCCCACTAAATGTTCGAATGTTTTTAAAGCTTATGGGACTTGACTACGGGGTTATCAGTCCCTAAACTTACAAACTACTTATGAACTAGCTACAACTAAGGACGGCACAAGTATCCATGCCCAAGGGGGGATTCGAACCCCCGACCGTAGTGGCCGTGCAGACCGTGACTGGCCGCGGTGGAGTAGCCGAGCTGTCTAAAGCGTCTCGCTGCAGAGCGCGCGGTTGCTCGCCGTGGAGATTCGAGTCCTCCCTGGAGCGTGGGTGTGTGACTTTGTTCTTGCCTAGGTTTAAGTAGTTCGTAAGCTACGGACTGATGACCACGCAGTTTGGTCCAATAGATTTACAAACAATAGATTTACAAACAGACCGTGACTGAAGCGCCGCAGTCCCCACGGCCACCGCGGCCGGCGAGCCCACTAAACTACAGGCCTGTTTCAATGACATCAATTTCTAGCAGAAGTTGGGAACATGCCCCGTTTTCAAGCATTATGAATTATCTCGAACAGAATGATCTATTGACCCAAGGTCAATACGAATTTAGAAAATACCGTTCATGTGAAAAATAACTAGCTCTTTACTCACATGAAGTGACGAGTGCTAACAACAAGGGATCTCAAATTGATTCCGTATTACTAGATATACAGAAGGCTTTTGACACCGTACCTCACAAACGGCTTTTGATCAAATTGCGTGGTTATGGAATACCACCCCAGATTTGTCACTGGATAGGGGATTTCCTGTCAGAGAAGACACAGTTTGTAGTAATTGATGGTGAAGCATCGACTAAAACAGAGGTGATATCCGGCGTTCCACAGGGTAGTGTCTTTGGTCCTCTATTGTTCCTTATCTATATAAACGATCTGGGAGAATATCTGAGCAGCTCTCTTAGATTGTTTTCAGGTGACGCCGTTATTTGTCGTCTAGTAAAGTAATCAGAAGATCAAACCCAACTGCAGAACGAACTCAATAAGACATCACTTTGGTGTAAAAAGTGGCAATTGACTCCAAATAATGAGAAGTGTGAGGTCGTCCACATGAGTACGAAAAGAATTCCGTTAAACTTTGTTTACAAGATAAATCAATCGAATGTGAAGGCCGTAAACTGCACTAAGTACCTAGGAATTACTATTACATCAAACTGGAAAGAACACGTAGATAATGTAGTCGGAAAGGCGAACCAGAGATTGCGTTTTACTCAAATGTGCAAATGTTTGTAGAGCTTATGGGACTAACTACGGGATCATCAGTCCCTAAACTTACAAACTATTTATGAACTAGGTAATACTAAGGACGGCACAAATATCCATTCCCGAGGGGGGATTCGAACCCCCGACCGTAGTGGCCGTGCAGACCGTGACTGGCGCGCCGCAATCCGCTCGGCCACGGTGCGTTTTATTGGCAAACACTTGAAAGATGCAACGGAACTACTAAAGAGGCTACATATAACACGCTTTGGAATATTGCTGCCCAGTGAGGGATCCTTATCAAGGGGGTTTGACGGAAGCCATCGAAAGAGTCTAAAGACGGGCAACATTTTATTATTATTATTATTATTATTATTATTATTATTATTATTATTATTATTGTCACGACACAGGGGAGACAGCGCCACGGAAATGGTACAGCATCTGGGATGGCAATCATTACAACAACGTGGGTTATCGCTGCGGGTGGTCTACTTACGAAACTGCAATCGCCAACTTTCTCCTCCGAATGCAAAGATATATTTTCTTGAACCCCCGTCTACATAGATAGAAATGATCATCAGAATAAAATATGAGAAGTCAGAGATCGAACGGAGAGATTCAGATGTTCTTTCGAGAATGGAATGGTAGATGAATAGTAGTAGTTGTTGTTGTAGGATGTTTTAGAGGGACATAACTGCAAGTTCCTCAGTTCCCCAAATGAATAGGATAGGGTTTTATTTTTTAGTATCTTCTTCTTTTCTTTCTTCTGCTACTTGTTATCCGTTAATGTACGTTGGCGCCCACACGATGCATTTTTGTTTTGTGAACCGCTGTACATAGCAACTGGTAAACACTTATTATTCCTGTCCACTGCTTTATGTTGTTCAACCAGGAAATTCTTCTTCGCCCTTTTTTTCCATCAGTCTTCCCTACTATTATTAATAGAAGGAGCATATAGTTGCTGTTGCGTAATATATATTGTATAAATGAAGTTTTTCTTCTCGCAAAGATGTCAGCATTTCTGACCATTCATTCGTTCCAATACCTAGATGTTGGTTACTCTTGCAGTCTACGGGTTTTTCAGCATTTAGCGATAAATCCACATGTCCAAGCCCTCTAACTGATTGGTTCTTGTTTTATTTAGTGTCCATCCCTCACAGCCATATGGAAGCACGGTCCAGATGTAGCATTTTACTATTCGGTTTAGGTCTAGATCTATAGTTGTAAGAAGTCTCTTAAATTTTATGAAGGCAAAATGGGCGTTCTCTATGCGACATTTTATCTCCATGTCTGTTCGCCAGTCTTCGTACGGGCAGAACTAGTTCATTCTTTGTATTACAGACCTTTGTAATCGAAGGCCTTAATATTGACGGAACGCGACGGAACTGTATCAGCAACTCACACACACACACACATACCCACTACGGTCGGCCATGGATATTTGTGCCGTCCTTAGTATTAGCTACTTCATAAGTAGTTTGTAAGTTTAGGGAGTGATGACCCCGTAGTTAAGTCCCATAAGCTACAAACATTTGAACATTTTGAGAAATTGGTGAACATCGAGTTTTAATTTTTTAGGTAGTCCTTTTATAAACTACAAGTCGGCTACTGTGGTTTTTCTTATATATATATAAACAGTCTAGAGCTCAAAAATGTCTTTAATTCTGCCTAGTTTCGACTCGTTGGTAGGCAATCTTCAGGCTGTCCACACCATCTCGGAGCAACATCGTAGTCGGAAGTAGAATGTCAGTTTTATGCTCTACTGTTTTCATACTTAAAAAAAAAAATTACCACTACAGAAAGAAAAATGTTTCCAAAACTATGTGTCCGGATATTGGAAATAGTATACTTGTGTTAAATCATAAGTGAACTTAACAATTGGTCGCCGATATGATGCAATGGGTAGGGGCATAGGACGAGGTTCTCTCTCTCTATCTATCTCTGCGTGTGTTTGTATGTGTGTGTGTGTGTGTGTGTGTATGACGTGCTTTGGCGGAATTCTTTTTCGTGACAGAATTTATGTCATAACAGCTGATTATCTGTGCATATGGAGCACTAATGACAAAATTTGGCACCCTTTGGACTTATACACATCCCTTTTCCCATTGCAGTCTTCACCTTTAAACCTTTACTATCCCGAATCGTCGCCAGAACATGGGTGACTCTCAGCTAATAGAGAGGAGCTGCCACAGTGAACCTTGTCTTCCTAAACATAGTTCCCAAACGAAATTTCCGATTTTAAATCAGTTTTTTTAAATATCAAAACTGATCTAGATGGTTCGTATCTATGATACAAAAGGCACACGGAACTGACCTTTCGTGATGGCGTGAGAAAATCGGAATTGTAAGGCACTCAGATGGAGCACGAATATCTTCATCGTCGTTAACCGCTGAATTTCCTATCGATTAGTACTGAACATGCGTCCACAGACCAACTACAGAGTAACTGATCGAACGTTGTGAATCGCAGCAGCTGAAAATAGCCAATAGGTAGGAAGCGGAAGCAGGGAGCAAAGTGACATGTTAGGACGGCAGCAGCTGCTGTTTATACTGAACCTTGTGGTTTTATATTTTTCAATCTAAAATACAAAGAAATATGAATCTGAGAAAACCGTATTTCCTAAAATATTGTTTACCATTGATTTATCAAAAGTATTTTTCTGTGCGCGCCGGAGGGGGGGAGGGGGGTCTGGGAAGGGGGAAGAGGACGGCTGGTGGTGGAAGGGGCACGTGCCGGCACGTATTATTTTAGAAATTAGTTACTCTACCTTCATTCAGTATACAGTGTATTAACAGGATAGGGCTTCCCTGGTTGCAAGAAGAGGAATGTGAACGGTTATTCGTAAACGGTTTGTTGCTTTATGTCAAAAATTACTATCAACTATAGAAGTTACAAAAGAATGAGTCAGAGTGGTGTGGTATGGCACTGGAATCGTTCTCAAACTACAGGTGGCATTCTTGACTCCCCCTGAACTTATTATCGCCATAGGGCAACAACTTTGGCAGACGATCGACGCCTACGACTTCTCGCCCGAATGGACCTCGACCAAACTGGCACTATGATAATCAATGGCTTTCTAAGTGCTACCCAATAGGCATGTATCAAATGAGGCTGAAGGCAGCAGAATCAACAACAACTTTCTGTATTCTAAACGCCGCGATGGAGGAGCAGAGCGGTCTAAGGCGCCTCGCTGCGGAGCGCGCAGTACCCGTCGTCGTAGGTTCGAGTCCACACAGGGGCATGGGTGTGAGTGTTGTCCTTAAGTTAGTTTACTTAGTTTAAGTAGTTTGTAAGCTACGGACTGATGATTACGGATTTTGGTCCGATAGATTTACAAACAATTGAACATTTCTTTATTCTAGACAGTCCAGTCCTTAACTCAGAGTCTGGGACACATATGCCCAAAATCATGAAGAATGTTTCAGAAAAACTGTCACAAAGTTTACTTCATGAATTAATGCCTCATATGTCTGATATCACATGGACGGCGACAACATACGTGAAAGAAATCCTCTAATACTGCACGCAATAGGCATAACGTCACTTGAGGACAATAAAGTTGGTCGATCCGTTCTATTAAACTTTTACGCGTTCCCCCATTCCTTGTGGGTACAGTGTCGGAGTACGGATGCCATTATCACCAATGAATAACAAGCTCAATGCTCCAGAGAACAAGGATAATATCGAAACTGTATGTCAGATTACAATTGTGTGCAGGCACCGGCACTCGAACCTGGGACCTTTGCCTTTCGCGGGCAAGTACTCTACCACTGAGCTCTCCCGACACGACTCGGGACAGTCCTCAAAACTTCTGCCAGTAACTCGCGTCCTACTTCCCAAACTTCACACAAGTTCTCCTGCGAACCTTGCAAGACTAGCACTCCTGGAAGACATGGCTTAGTCACAGCATAAGGTATGTTTCCATAATTTTTCTGGAAGGATAACATTCTTCAAACCATCTTTCAAACACTTCATCATCATTTGGACAATCTGAATTTATGGGCGACACCTCCTTAACCAGTCGTGTCGGTGTTCCACGACTGGATTCGCCTGTAGGTTGCCCTGATATCAATCCGAGTGCACGTTCTTCGGATAAAATGAAAGGAACTGTGTGAGCACGTCCTGAGCAACAACAAAATCTACGGGCGTTAAATAAGACTAGCAGCCTAGAAGTGGATAAATTAAAGAAAGAGTAACATATAGTTGCGTAGGTTTCCGCGGCCGGAATCAGTTGACTAAAGTTTTCTGGGTATTGTACCGCGTCATAATGTAAGATGGCTATTACTTTAATTACCGTCTTTCAGCCAACGCTACTGTGCCCTTCTTCGCGGTACACTGACGTGAGCTGCTTGTTGCGCGTCACTGTAATTTGTCATTACTATTAATTGTGACATTACGTCATATTTTTAAAATCATAGGTGCTATTGGTAATTTTTTCTCGGAAGAGTGGAAACTTTATTAGGATACTGAGGTGGAAGGAGCGGGATTCAGCTGTTGTCTATTGCTTCATGCATAGCAAGGCATGATTGGTGGTCGTCGGCATCTTTATTTATTCAGCCCTGTCTTCCTCTGTTGCGTAATCTTATATTGACAATTACTGTATTTTTGCATCTATTGTAACTGAAAGAAACCAATAGTTTCGGAAACAAACCTATTAGTTGCTTTCACTTGCAACAGACGGGAAAATACAATAACTATTCATATTAGCCGGCAGTGATGAAATGTGGTCTTGCATTCATGCAACTCTTTATTAAATTGAGCACTAATTTACAAGAAATTGGATGATGCATAAGATTATAAACAACAATTCACTATTTGTTTGGTGGGCGATGCAAAACTTTTGGAGTGTGTATACATATTGTAGTGTGTAATATTTCTTACTTAAAGCCATCATATTAAGATCGAAGTATTGCTGCAGTACAGCTGGTTAAGACCAGCAGGCAACAGATGTTAAAAGCTGGTGAGAACCACGACAGGTGGTACAATAGGTTGCGATCTCATAGGTAAGAGCACTGGCAAATTTCCCCAATTCTAGAGAAGTCCCCGAGCAGCAGGCACTGGACGGCGATTGGTTGTAGCACGGGTGGTCACGCGCCAAAACGCATTCATAGTTTTGTTAATATTTATTGAACTAGTTATTTGTTCAATGTCATACTCAATCTAGAAAAACCCCTCAAAGCTAAGCTATGCCCTGAGTAGGTAAAACATAATAATAATTGCTAATTCTATGAACAAAACAATTTCAGACGGACGATGCACGGAAGCCATGTTTGCGCGCCAGATCGCGGGACGAAGGCAGCCTTGCATCGTGCCGCCACACTTCAGAACAGGCGCTCGGTAGATTAACATATGACTTCATTACGCGCACTCGGTGGAGTAACATGCATACGTAGGCAGTCATAAAACACTGTTTAATTATCTTATATCAAGGGAAATGACTTTATATTTTATTTCATTTTAGACGATCTGAGTCAAGTGGGTGTTATTATGCAGTTTACTGGTTTTCTGCTGACTTGAAATAAAATCAGTTGGCATCCCAATTCCCGAGGATTTCAGTTTTATTCAGTAACTAGGTCAGTTCCTACCAACAGTTTAGCAATTTCAGCTTCATTCAAGAACTCCGACTTGCGAGCTATCGTCTGCGTGGGGACGACGTCAGGTTGGTGAACTTTTAGAGTGTGTACTCTTCACACAGTGCAGTGGGGAGTTACTACAACCCTCGCGTACACTGTCACTGCGGTACAAACGCAAACTGTTGTGCGTCGTCCATGGCAACATGGAGGAGGAAAGGAAATGATACAGGACCGGTTAGCACAACCCTCCTGTAGGCGTTATTCCCGTTGTTATTGGTACAATTTAAGGGGTATACTATAGTAAATGGTCCATCGTACTGCGCTTAGTGGTGCTTTCTGTCAGTTGAAATTGGTTCCACTTTATTTTAGTTTGTGCATGAATCTGACTAATTTGGACTGTGGAGCCTACGAGAGGAATATTGTGGGGGAAAAAATTCAGCCGTCAGTTATCACAAAGGCATTTATGTTCTGCTGTGGGTGGGGCACAGTGCGCAGGTAGCAGCAGCTCGGCTTTAGCGGTCAGTCGCCAGCAACTCCTCGCCGCAGGGCAGTGACAGAGAGAGCAGAGAGTGCGAAATGCGAAACAGGGCGGCCCCGATCAGAGGGACTGTTTGACAAGGCCACTGCCCGCCGACTGGCTACGAGCACATTGCTGCTGCATTCTGTGGCAGGCGCTGTCACCAGAGAGCCACCAGGCGTGCAAACACCAAAGGCCACAGGAGGTCCACATATGAGGAACGTAACGCTAAAAGCCGACTGCACGCCACCGCGATACTAGTCACAGGGTTCAATGCACTATTCTGCCAGATGAGCAAGGAAACACTGGGGAGACACGTGCCCACTTAATATTGTTTTGTGACGGACGTCAAGAGATGTTCTTCAGATCTACAAATAGCATGTTGGACTGCATGGTAACTACGGGGTCATCAGTCCCTAAACTTACAATTTACTTATGAACTACTTACGACTAGGACGGCACAAATATCTATGCCCGAGGGGGGATTCGAAACCCCGACCGTAGTGGCCGTGCAGACCGTGACTGGAGCGCCTTAGTCCCCTCGGCCACCGCGGCCGGCTAGGGTCTGATGTCCCCGTAGTTAAGTCCCATAAGCTATACAAACATTTGAACATTTTAATTGACAAATATTGTTAAAAAGAGACATCCTGTTACATATTCACACGTCAACACTGTTATTACCTAGCGTTACTGTACTCAAGAGCGGACGCTCTTGCATATCATTTATATACCTCATTGTCCGTCCTAGTAATTTCAATAGAAATATTCACACGCAGGCATAACTGAATTTACGTTATATAATTTTCTTCGATCATTGGGCCTTGAGAATAACTCACCTTTGTGCGTGTCCTCGGCAACTTTATTGAAAATATTTACGCGCAACATTAATTAATTCTAGGATGGGGGTTGGGGCATTGCCTTCTATTAGCAACATACTTGGATGTGCTCAAGTCGAGGACAAACCCCAACCAAGAATTGAAAAATATCACAAGCATTTTGAACCGTGCGGTTCGATTTTCAAATTCCGCTCCGTGGAATTGCGATTATCGTTGCCATTTCCGCCGATATATCACTGTTTCCCCGAGTAGGAAATGTGGCGATTTTCGGGGAAGGCGTTTGGTCGTTGGAGACGTAGCACGCACCAGGGGGCAGTACCTTCCGTGGGCCGGGCGAGTCGGCATGCTCGCGCAGTGTGTCAGCAGACGGTGGATTTCTGCGACGTATACACCTGTTGGCGGTTCTGTGCCCCATGGTTCTCTAGCAAGGGAATGTGGAAGTCAAGTTTGGTATCGGAGTGTGACACTTACCACCGGATGTTTGAGTACTGAACTGCAATACATCTGTCTGTTTCAGAAGTGTTGTATATTATTTAAGTCGCCAAGTGTCTCGCAAATAATTTGTATGTCGTGGATGGAGATGCCTGTTGTTATTGCCGTGTGATATTGTGTGGCTGGCATAGAACCGTGACGCCTCACCTGAATACAAACTGATTACAAGTTGGTAAGTTTATGCTCGGTGGACTTGAGGTAATGTCACAAGATCTGTAGGGTTATATGGTGATAATAGCGCTCTCGAACAATTAATTTGTGTCTGTGATACTATTTTATATTTTATGTGCACCGATTTTGTGAACGCTTATATTGATATTTATTCATTACTGGCACTGTGCGCTACCTTTCCGTGGTCCTTAAGTGTAGGGGACTGTTTAAAGCGGGGTGCAAATGCCTTTGTTGGCGCATTTTCTTCCACATTGGGATTAACGATAATCTATTGTCCCGTAATATTTCAAAAAATTAGTGTAATGTATATGATTACTATTACTTAAGTTGTTGTTGATTTATGAACATGTTAGTAATTGTTTCCTTTATATTTGTATGTTCCAGTTGTGCATTGAGGTTAAAGATTTGTAGTCTGGCGGCCGGACCCAGCGGACAGGGCCCGGTTAGGTTTCCATTCCAGTGGTGTGCTGGTTCCTGCACTTAGTGTTGAAACCTAGTATCTCTAATTGGTTTTACGATAGCTTTCTCCTTACGGGCTCTTGAACACTGCGGTTCGTCGTCAAGTTAAGTTAAATTCTTGTCCTGTAAATACTGGTTTCCTTAAGTTGCATTTGTAAGTTCATTTCCCTGTTGTTGTTTTTTTTTTATTTTTTTCTTCTTTCCTTTTAACGGTTTCTCGCGAGCATTTTCGTTGTTTTTAAGTGTCAATCATGTATATTGTGCAATTTCCTTAATTATATTTTGCTAATGTTCCTTCTACGTAAAAAAGGCTTGTAAAGGTTGATCTGTCTGTTAGCAAAATCTATCTTGTTTGGGGGTTGTTAATAGTATTTATCCCATCTGTCTATTTTGTTTGATTCTCAGCTGTCGAGATTTGTTTATAGAGAAAGGAGCAATTTAGGTGTCCTTTACATAAATTGTTCTTTAACTGGGAAATGTTGTTACTTGGGGCTTGGGCCTTCCGTCAAACCCAAACCTTTTTCACATTTCAATAAGAATAACAATAATTTCATACACGCTATTTCCTAGTCATTGCTGGAAGAAAGAACATATAATATATTGGAATCTGTCCCAAACCATGAGACTTAATTACATCCTTGCTTCGTGGACACAAAATCTTATAAAACAAAGGAAATACCGTAAATAAAATGATCTCTTCTTCTAAACTTACTATGCAAATGAAACATTATCTCCGTTTAAGTATTTCTATACTGAAAAATTCTGTATGTGGATGAAAAGTAATGGTTGCGTTTGTTCAACGTGAACGCGGGAGAGAAAAAGTTCGAAGTCCTATTACTTGAAAAATACGCTGAATTTAAGCAAAAATGGTGGTTGTAACTCTATCATTACTTCAATGGAGCTGAAACAAAACAGTATTATGTACTTCAATTACAATTATTACCATATTTACCAACCTTTACAAAATCTGAACGGAGCTCTATCACCATGCGCTTTGCATCATTGGGTCCTGCTGCAAGAACGTTTAAAACATAGCGGTTATCAGTATAATAGATCCCGCGCTAGTCAGATTCTACCAGGGGAGGGGAGGTTCTCCACCAACCGTTGGTCGACATATTCACAACCCTTTAAGCTTACAGGTGAATCGCGACCTTCTCGTCTTTGGCGCACAGGTTAGCAAAAATTGGTACTGCTCAAAGCTAGCTTCTACCTCGCGGAAGGCTTTCTGCTATTCATTCACACAATCATACCTGTTCGTCTAACGTGGAAAGTATAAATGAATGTGCTCCAAATGAATGAGAAAAATAGAAAATAAAGTACATTAGTATTGCCCATCTTCCCTCCAAAGTAATTTGGTACTGCTTATTTAATTATAATTGTAATAACTCGTCATTATAATTAGTAGTGTCAGCAGTATCCGAATGTAACGCTAATGAGGTGTTACCTCTCACTCTAAGCGTCCAACGCAAATGTGTTTACATTGGCCAATAATTATATTTTGTCGTCAATTCGATATAGAGTGTAAGCAAACCGCGTAGATTCCGTATAGAGCGGAATGGTCGTTCCGGGGCTGGGGAGAAAAATTGTTATGCAGTCACCGTGCAGGGAGACGCGGAGCTTTAAATCCCGTCCACTACAGACTTAAAGCGAGACCACCAGTGGAGAGGCACTCCAATACACTTCACTATGAGCCAAATCGGTGAAATACACAACATATAGTTCCGTGTAGGAACATTAATAAACATTCAAATACTCTCACAAGATTTGAAAACGAGAGGCGTTTAAAAGCTTTGTCAACAGGGAATCAAAATATTTGGATTGCATTACATGTTAATCTATACATACTATACAATGTATGTATATGTGTGAATAGTCCACATCCCGTCTTAAAGTTGTGGACCGATTTCATCCACAGTTGGTATACATATCCCTCAGTATCAGACAGACCCTGACTAAGTGACAAATTCCTCATCGACCTCTAAATGTAAGAAGCACCCACAACAGATAGTCCCATGGATATTACGTCGTAGACCATCACATTACGGAAAAATAGACACATCATGCAAAAATAGCCACATCCTCCTAAAGTGATTCGGTGAGTTCAACGTAATGTGATACAAATATTTCTTACCATAAGGTAACAATTCTCTGGAGGTGGGGTAAAAAGTACCAACGACACACAGTACAAGATATATGACGTCATAAACAATGGGAGTCTCAACCCTATCTGGCCCAACGGTGCCATATGACATCATCATCTTTCTCTGCTACTCTCGACCCAACCATTTGACCAAAGATTATAAAGAACACTGCAGGACTTTCCAAAATTCATCATGGGTAGCTTGACTACCGTTACTACGAGGAAACTGAGGAAGCATTAGGCTACAGCACGTTAACAAAATATGTATTGTCGCTAAATGTATACGTTGCAGTACAAACAGCAAGTCTCAAAATATTATATGAAGGAAAAGGAAACAAAATAATTTGAAAATTTCATTAATAAATTATTATAAAATGTCTAAATTAATAGTTAACAGTTTGAAAAAGGTGGCAGGAACTAGCTAATACTAAGGACGGCACAAATATCCATGGCCGAGGGGGGATTCGAACTCCCAACCGTAGTGACCGTGCAGACTGTGACTGACGCGCCGTAGAACGCTCAGCCACCGCAGCCGGCTATCAGATATGAGGTCGTAAAGAAGGTCGATTACGTCCTTCCTATTTACTACAGATATACTTTACTTTCAGGTACGTATACTACTGATTGTACTTCCGAGATCATGTCGTAGTGTCACACTTAGTTCAGGACATATAACATAACCAATGCAATTCAAGGAAATAGTTCCCATCATACATCTAACTTTATTCGCAGCAGACACTTTCCAAATAATTTCGTCTACGTAGCTGAAAATTTATAGTATTGCGGGGTACAATATCAGCAGATTTGACGTATGGATTGAGCTACATGAAAACGAAACTGAAGGAGCAGAAGACTATGAACCCAGTGGAAAGTAGGAGATGGATTAACACAATAATAGATTTATTAAATTCCCGGGCAACGCTCGAACGAAAGATGACTTTATATAACAGGGCGATTTTTTTCACTTGGGACAAACTCTAAGGGTTTCTCAAGGGGAGTATACGTAAAAAATATGTGTAATGTTCTTAGGTCCGGAAATGCATGGTTTCCAAGATATAGATCATTTATTCAACTGTATTTTTTTATAGAGACCAATCTAACTAGCGTTGTACCATGAAGCCATAGCACGCAAGTTTTCCTGTTTTAATACTGCACTACTGATGATTCGAAGTGTTATGAATAACAGAAAGGTTCAAAGAAAACCTGTGTCAAATGGTAAACACATACCCGACTAATGCAGTAATAGTAGGAGGTGATTTCAATTTATCTTTAATCTGTTGGCAAAATTGTCTGTTCAAATCTGAAATGTCACAGCGAGACTGAATATCGAAAGTCACAACATTACCAAAAATAGACGAAAAGTATCACATGGGGCTCCAGTTCAAAGAAGTAGTATTGACGGCAATTGGCAGTTTTATACGAAATTAATTAATAAAAGAAGATGGTGATCCCCCTTGGTACACCAATCAAGTCAGGACACTGTTGCAAAAACAGCAAAAAGGCATGAAAAATTCAAACGAACACGAAATACCCAGGATTATCGATCCTACACAGAAGCTCGAAACTTAGCGAAGACTTCAATGCGAGTTGCTTATAATACTTTCCACAATGAAACCTTTTCTCGAAATTTCACTGAGAACCCAAAGATATTTTGGCCGTATGTCAAATATAATAGATGCAAAACACAGTCAACACCCTCACTACGTGATAAAAATGGCGATGACCCCGATGACAGCGTTACTAAAGCAGAGTTGCTAAACACAGCTTTTCGAAACTCATTCACCAAAGAAGACGAAACCAATATTCCAGATTTCTAATTTCAAACAGAAGCCATAATGAATAAAGTAGAATTAGATATCATCGGAGTAGTGAAGCAACTGAAATCCCTTAACAAGAACAAGTCTTCTGGTCCGTACTGTATATACATTAGATTTCTATTTGATTATGCTGACGCGATAGCTCTTTACTTAACAGCCATATACAACCTCTCGCTCAGCGAATGATCTGTACCACAAGACTGGAAAGTTGTACAGGTCACACGAATAATCAAGAAAGGCAGTAGGAGTAACGCACTAAACTACAGGCGTATATCATTGACGTCAGTTTGCAACAGGGTTTTGGAAGATATCCTGTATTCAGATGTTATGAATTATTTCGAACACAATGATCTATTGACCGAAGGTCAACACGGATTAAGAAAATATCATTCGTTTAAAATACAACTAACTCTTTACTCACACGAAGTGATGTGTGCTATCGACAAGGAATCTCAAATTGATTCCGTGTTTCTAGATTTCCAGAAGGCTTTCGACGCCGTACCACACAAACGGCTTTTGATCAAATTGCATGGTAATGGAATACCGCCCCATATTCATGACGCCGGTCGCAGTGGCCGAGCGGTCGGCGGCGCGCCAGTCACGTTCTGCACGAATCCTCCCTCGGGCATGGATATTTGCGCTGTCCTAATTCATAAATAGTTTGTAAGTTTAGGGACTGATGACCCCGTAGTTGATTCCCATAAGCTGTATAAACATTTGAACATAATTATGATTGGATAGGGGATTTACTGTCAGGGAGGACATAGTTTGTAGTCATCGATGGAAAGGCATCGAGTAAAACAGATGTGATATCGGACTTTTACATAAACGATTTGGGTGAAAATCTAAGCATCTCTCTTAGATTGTTTGCGGGTGACGACGTCATTTACCGTCTAGTAAAATCATCTGAAGATCAAAACCAACTGCAGAACGATCTAAATATCAATTTGGTGTAAAAATTGGCAATTGACTCTAAATAATGATAAATGTAAGCTTTGTTTACAAGATGAATCAATCGAATGTAAAGGCCGTAAACTCCACTAAGGAATTACTATTAAATCAGACTTAAAGTTGAAATAAAACATACAGATAATGTTGTAGGAAAGGCGAACCAGAGATTCCGTTTTATTGGCAGAACACTTAAAAGATGCAACAGAACTACTACAGAGACTGCATACACCAGGCTTGTCCGTCCATATTTGGAGTATTTCTGACCAGTGTGGGTTCCTTATCAGGTGGGTTTGGCGGAAGCCATCGAAAGAGTCCAAAGAAGAGCCGTCCGTTTTGTATTGTCACGATACAGGGCAGAGAGCGTCATGGAAATGATACAGGACCTCGGACGGGAATCATTACAACTACGGCGTTTATTGCTGCGGCGTGGTCCACTTACGAAACTCCAATCGTCAACATTCTCATCTGAATGTGAGAGTATATTGTTGACTGCCACCTATATAGGTAGAAATCATCTTCAGAATAAAATACGAGAGAGATTTGGGTGTTTTTCTTTCCGCGGGCCTCTGCCAGGCACTTAAATATGATTTACAGAGTATCCCATTTAGATGTAGATGTAGATATGTTGCTCCTACATGATGGTACTCCAGCCCACTTCGCAATTCAATTCTAGACGCTTCTCAATCGTGTCTTCTCTGGTAAATGAACTGGACGAGGAGGACCAGTTGTGTGGCCTGCTCATTCACCGGATCTTAATGCGTGCAGTTTTTGATTATTGATGGATCTCAAAAGTGTTGTTCATGTAGCAGCCATTGCAGCTGATGCGACACAAGAAAAGTATCATGTATGCACACCTATATCCAGCTGATGAGACATTGGAGTAGCGCATTCATGCATCGTAGTCACCACTGCGGTTTTAGCGCTGTACTTGGCGTCATGCAAGAAAGCGCTTACGCGCATAGTGGTGGAGCGAAAGGAGTAGCGAGTAGGGGAGGAGCTACGGCCGAGCGCCAACAGTTGCGCCTGCGGAAGAAACATTGCGTAACTCGCGGCCAGCCACGCGCCTACAGAATGAACATTATTGGCTGTCATTACGGTAATGGAGGGGGATATGCAGAACGGCTGAAAACTGGGCCGCCTTCGTACGTGACGCCGAGTATTGTGTATCAAAGGCAGCAAGAATACGCATGCTTTCAGGCGCATTGAAACAATGTCAACATCCCGTATTACACCGAGGTCTTTTTAAGAAAGTACGTTTGAAAAAACGGTCTCGAGCATGAAAACCATTAATTTCAGAACATAATATTTTATGACCTTTTGCATTCCATATCGTGTACTCTATTAATCGGTACAGATTGTGCACGTTGAAGAAAAAGCCACGCTGTATAAAAGATAGTGTCCCGACTGACTCTTGAATAATTCATTATCGCCCAGCCCAAACCACTGACAGTAGGAAATTGAAATTTGCAGCCGCTGTTTAACATACTGCAAGCGTCATTTGAGAAGGGTGTATGCGATATTCCACTCCTAGGGGTTGAAGTAGGTGGTGAAAAGCTTATTTAACTACGTCACTGTTCAGGCAATGTTGAAGCTAGAACTAGAACACTGGTAATTGGATTCATGGTTAGAATTTTAGGAGAGTTCAAGTTTAAGAAATCTTGGAAATTCAATGTTTTTAAATCTAAGGGACTGAACTACTTGGTCATTAGTGCCTAGGCTTACAAACTATTTACACTAACTTACAGTAACTTACGCTAAGGACAACACAAACGCCCATTCCTGAGGGAGGACTCGAAACCTCGACGACCAATAGCTGCGCGCACTGCAGCTGCGTGTCTTAATGCGCACGGCTATTCCGCAGTGGCTCAACAGTTTTGGCAGTTCAACCCCTAAGGCAGTGTATGTGGTGTCGCACAAGTCTAAAGTGAGCGCCACCTACTTTTGCCGCGCACCGCCATGCACGCGCGGCGCGGCGTTCTTAGGACGTCAGCCACGAGCGCCCTCTGCTACAACTCCGCTCGTGGCCACCACTGAACGACATCGTTGTCGGAACTGAGATAGGAACCAGCTAACACTTCGGAATCAGATAGGCACCAGTGAAGACTTGGATATCGGATAGGCGCTAGGCAGGCCTCTAGCTCAACTATGTATCAGCATTCTGCAGTACTGATCTACGTAAAAGTTAAGTATTACTAAGTCTCTAAGAAATATATATCTCGTTCTAATTTACTCTAGTGTTTCTAGTTTCTGCTGTCCCACTGGCTGGTCACCTCCTACCTGCACAAGCGTACATCCATTATACCTGTGTCGGTCTTTCTACTCGGCCACCGACACCTACGACGGAAACGAGACACAAATGCGACGCGAGGCTGGGACACAAAAGTGTACATACTTTTTTTTGAAATTATTTCGTAATTAATTCATTTTTCTGCTAAATCTATGAAAATTTCTGTTTAGCTTCTCAGAAACAAATATAGACGTGTTTTACTGTTTTGATACCTTCATTCTGATGATTTATGCCTTCAATAAAAGCAAATCTTTTACTTCTGAGTTTGCATATATTTAGATATCTCCGGTTTGGGATATAGTTTTAACTTTTTATGAAGGCGATATAAAAGCAGGAGCTTCTTGTGCTCACACTCTAGTAGGAAAAATATTTAATAGCTGCATTTGCTCTTGCCTGCCCTTAAAGTAAAGGTCGGAGCCACGTTTTAACTGAAAGATATACCCAGTGGCTGATATAAAATCTGACCATACTTTATTTGTAATGAATTGTAGACCGAAATTAACGAAACTGCAGAAAGATAGGAAAATAATGATTCGGTACCTACAGAATGTAAAGGAGTGAGGTTCTCAAGAGTTCCAGGCCTAACATGAGGCCAATATTCAGCAAAATGGGAGTAGGGGTGGGAAAGTAACTCATTACAAGACAAATGGAAAGCTTCGATAGATGAAGTAGTGAAAGCAGCAGTGGACCAAAGTAGTAGAAGGACGAGGCGCAGTAAAAATTCTTCGGCATCACAGAAAACACTGAATTTAATTCAAAAAATGTTCAAATGTTTGATAAGCTTATGGGACTTAACTACGGGGTCATTAGTCCCTAAACTTACCAACTACTTATCAACTACCTTATACTAAAGACGGCACAAATATCCATGCCCGAGGGGGGATTCGAACCCCCGACCGTAGTGGCCGTGCAGACCGTGACTCGAGCGCCTCAGTCTCCTCGGCCACCGCGGCCGGCTGAATTTAATTGATGAACAGAGATAATGTAAGACTGGAGTAAATGAAGCAGGTAAAATGGAGCACAGACGACGAGAACCTGTAATTGACAGGAAGTGCAAAATGGCGAAGTGGCTAGAGAAGAAATGAAAGCCTGTAATACTAAGGTAGATATTGCCTACAGGAGAAGGAAAGAAACATTTGCAGACAAGAAAAAGACCGTTACGAATCTCAGTAACTCAGAAGAAAAGTCAGTTCTGAGGAAAGAAGGGAAACTTGAAAGACGGAAATAATACATGGTGTGCTTTACAAAGGAAATGAACTTCGAAAAAATATTGTAGAAAGGGAAGAAAGGTTATATTAACATGAGACAAGTGATTCTGTACTGAGAGAGGAATTTCAGAGAGTGCTGAAAGTGCTGAGTCAAACAAACCCCCTGGCGTAGATAGCATCCCTCATAACTACCAAAGTGTCTAAGAAAGCCAGATATGACGAAACTATTTCATCTGCTGTGCAAGATGTATCAAACAGGCGAAGTACCTCACAATTCAAGGAAAAAGTAATAATTCATAATCCAAAGAAAGCAGGCGTAGACAGGTGTGAAAATTGCATAATTATCAATTTAATAAGTCATAGTTGCAAAATTCTAACGCGAATTGTTGACAGAAGACTGGAAAAAGTGGAAGAAGCAGAACTCGGGAAAGATCACTTTGCATTTAGGGAAAATGTAGCAACACGTGGAACGAAACTCACGGATATTCTTAGAAAGAAAAACCTACATTTTTAGCTGTTGTAGACTTCGAGAAAGATTTGAACAATGTTGACTACAGCCGGCCGCGGTGGCCGAGGGGACTGAGGCGCTCCTGTCACGGTCTGCACGGCCACTACGGTCGGGGGTTCGAATCCCCCCTCGGGCATGGATATTTGTGCCGTCCTTAGTATAAGGTAGTTGATAAGTAGTTTGTAAGTTTAGGGACTAATGACCCCGTAGTTAAGTCCCATAAGTTTAACAAACATTTGGACATTTTTGTTGACTACAATGCACTGTTTAAAATATTGAAGTCAATAGGGGTAAAATGCAGGGAACGGAGTTTATTTACCACTTGTACAGATACTAGACAACAGTTATGGAACGTAAAGTGTATGAAAGAGAAGCAACGTTTTGGAGTTGAGAAAGACAGTATTTAGCTTTACCCCAATGTTATTCAATCTGTACATTGAACAAGTTGCGAGGGAGAGCAATGAGAAATTTGGAAAAGTATCAAAGTTATGGGCGAAGAAAATTTTCGATGAGCATATTGGATGAACATTAACAAGAGGCGAAACTAGGGTAATGGAATGTAGTCTAGGAAACTCTAACGATGCTGAAGAAATCGAGAAATAAAGGTTGTAAATCAGTTTCGTTAGTTGGGCAGTAAAATAATATACGATGGTTGCAGAACAGTTGGAATAAAATGCAGAATAGCCGTGGGAAACAAAAGTGACTCTGAAAAGGAGACATTTGTTAATGTCGAGTATTAATTTAAAAGTTTGAAAGTCTTTTGTGAAGGCATTTATATCGACCTGATGGGAAGTAAATCATGGGAGATTAACAATTCAGACAATAAGAGGATACAAGCGTTTGAAATTTAGTGCTGCAGAACAATTGTTAAGATTAGGTGCGTATATCACGTAACTAATGAGAAAGTACTGATCAGAATTGGGAAGTAGAGAATTTTTTGGCATACATTGACTATAAGAAAGGATCGATTGCTAGCACGAAGAGCAAGGAGACATATACTTAGCATTGGAGAGAAGTGTGTTTTGTAAAAATCGCAAGGGAGACAAAGAGACGAATACACTAAGTAGGTACACAAATGATGTTTCGGCTACTGCAAGATGTAACAGCAGCCAGCAAACAAATACGTATGCAAGAGTAGGAGCAATGCTGTAATATTCCTTCTCATTAATACACTACTGGCCTTTAAAATTGCTACACCAAGAAGAAATGCAGATGATATCGGGTATTCATTGGACAAATATATTATACTAGAACTGACATGATTATATTTTCAGGCAATTTGGGTGCATAGCTCCTGAGAAATCAATACCCAATAACGGCCTTGATACGCCTGAGCATTGAGTCGAACATAGCTTGGATGGCTTGTACAGGTACATACGCCCATGCAGCTTCAACACGATACCACAGTTCATCAAGAGCCAGTTGACCAGACGTTCTCAATTGGTGAGGGATATGATGTGCAGGCCAGGGCAGCCGTCGAACATTTTCCGTATCCAGAAAGGCCCATACAGGACCTGCAACATGCGGTCGTGCATTATCCAGCTGGAATGTAGGGTTTCGCAAGGATCGAATGAAGGGTACAGCCACGGGTCGTAACACATCTGAAATGTAACGGCCACTGTTCAGAGTGCAATCGATGCGAAAAGAGATGACCGAGACGTGTTACCAAAGGGTACAGCCACGGGTCGCAACACATCTGAAATGTAGCGGCCACTGTTCAAAGTGCCATCGATGCGAAAAGAGGTGACCGAGACGTGTAACCAATGGCTCCCCATATCATCACGCCGTGTGATACGCCAGTATAGCGATGACGAATACACGCTTCCAATGTGCGTTCACCGCGATGTCCCCAAACACGGATGCGACCATCATGATACTGTAAATAGAACATGGATTCATCTGAAAAAATGACGTACTCCCATTCGTGCACCCAGGTTCGTCGTTGCGTACACCATCGCTGGCGCTCCTGTTTGTGATGCAGCATAAAGCGTAATCGCAGCCATGCTCTCCGAGCTGATAATCCATGCTGCAGCTAACGTCATCGAACCGTGCAGATGGTTGTTGTCTTGCAAACGGTCCCATCTGTTGACTCAAGGATCGAGATGTGGCTGCAGGATCCGTTACAGCCATGCGGATAAGATGCCTGTCATCTCGACTGCTAGTGAAACGAGGCCGTTGGGATCCAGCATAGCGTTAGGTATTGCCCTCCTGAACCCAACGATTCCATATTCTGTTAACAGTCTGGAGCAACGCGAGCAGCAATGTTAGAAACGTGGTCGTACACGAAGCATTACAACAACGTTTCACCAGGCAACGCCGGTTAACTGCTGTTTGTGTATGAGAAATTGGTTGGAAACTTTCCTCATGTCAGCACGTTGTAGGTGTCCTCACCGGCGCCAACCTTGTGTGAATGCTTTGAAAACCTAATCATTTGCATATCACAGCATATTCTTCCCGTCAGTTAAATTTCGCTAGTACATTATCATCGCGGTGTAGCAATATTAATGGCCAGGAGTGTAGTACAAGTTCATTTGAAAGTTCAAAAACAAACACTTCACTCCTTCAGACTTGTAGAGGTGATATTACACTGCTATACAGTAAACATAAGAAGCAAATACCAATTATTATTACTGCTGCTCTTGAGACTGAGGCCAACCAGCAACGCGCGGCAGGTTAAATAAACATGTTAGAGGGCGCTCGCCTTGTGTTGGCTATGGATATCGTGAAGGCGTGTCTTCTCGTAACTGGCGTGTGCTGTGGCACCCGCTACACGTCGACCGCACGGTGTGCGATAGGTACGTTAAAAAAAAAAAAAAAAAAAAAAAAAAAAAAAAAAAAAAAAAAAAAAAAAAAAAAAAAATTCATATGTTTGTAAATCTATCGGACCAAATTGCGTAGTCATCGGTCCGTAGGTTACAAACTACTTAATGTAAGGTAAACTAACCTAAGGACAAAAACACACACACACATGCCCAGGGAGGACTCGTACATCCGACGGCGAGCAACCGCGCGCTCCCCAGCGAGGCGTCCTAGACAGCTATACTACTCCACCGCGGCCGGTAGGTACGTTAGGTCTGCACAAAATATATGTGGCTTGCCGTTATTATGAGGAGATGAAGAGGCTTGGTCAGGATAGAGCAGGGTGGACAGTTGTAACAAACCGGTCTCTGAACTGTAGACCACCACAATAACGAGTAAAGCCCTACTGTACTCGTTATAGGGTCGTGTGAATAAAACACAGTATCCACTTTACACTCTGGATTCCAGAGAACATTCTCAGTTTCGCATGAATAAAGGGAGTCGAAGAATATACTTCAGCTAAGTACGTTCTCAGCGTGAGTAACAACACACAAAATATTCTCCGACTGCGTATGAATAAAACGAGAAAAGTTTCTCACAACGAGAAAACATTCACCGTATTTTGAAGTGAGCTCTGTAGCGTATTTTGAGCAGAGAAACTTCTATTGAAATTACGGTTTGCTGTGGTTTATGACAAAATTTGTGTTGCTTAGAAAACGGGAAAAAATTCGTTTATACGTAGTATGAAGGAGTATGAGATGAACTAAAAAGTTTATGCAAATAAAAAGTTTTTCTGACGAGTGCTTCCTTCACAAAAATCGTAAGTGTGACATTTCAAGCACTTTAAATAGTGACGAGAGTGATGCCAGAGGAGTTTTTTCATTACCGACAGAGAAATGAAGCACAAGTGTATTCAGGTGCGTGTTTTACCAGTTTGTTTGGAGTACATATTTACAGCTGTAGACAGCTGCATAGCAAAATATTGTACGTTTTTAAATAGGGTCCCTATGACGTTAGTTCCAAATAAAGTGCATCCTTGTACTTGACAATCGGCACCACAAAATAAATATTGCTGCAATACCAGGTAGTGAAGTATTGGTTTCTACTGCTCTTGTTCATCCTACCCAAACCAGTCGGCCTGTTTAAGATCCGTTTACTGACTTCGTAATGGTAGCTTCTGTTATGTTAGATGTTAGTAGACACGACAGGAAAATTAATAACTGATTAATTACGTACCTAGCAGTCTGTATCTTGTAACAAAATAACATGGCCTATCGCTTATGAGCAGACCATTGTGTGTCATATGTAACAAAAAGTATCTTTTATTAGAAAACTCTTACAGTTTTACACGATGAAACGGATTAAAATGTGATGCATTATTAAAATATCGTTGGCGAATTGCGCTAACCTAACTTAAATAGCAAAATAGTTTCTCCCATCACGAAACTTTTGTATGCTCAAAGGAATACAGTTTATATTTATTCTTAGTAATATGCTGCTGCACAAGAAATTAATATGTAAATATACTGCATCTCTTCCTGAAAACGTAGATGCCGACCCCATATGTGTACTCTGAATAATGTGCCTTATTGGGTTAATGTAAAGAACTGTACGATTTAACAGCTTTTTTGTGCTAGACATGACATACTGAGAACTTAATCAAGAAAGAGGGGAGCTAGCGAGAATGAACTTGGTACTCAGACCAAATGCTTCAAAGGTTTTATTAACACGAAATTGAGAACTCATTCAGAGAACGTTCTTTTGCTCTGAGAATCTCCTCTGGAACATGTGCTGTACCTTATTCACCCTGCCCATTGTTGATTACATACTGATTGTGTTTTCGAAAATATTTATCTTGGTATGTTCGGCTCACCGCGTACAAAAGTTGTATAAGGAACCTACTCTTATTGCTTGATAATACATTTAATATACTATTTGTTTTTATTATTTAAGAAATAAATTGTTAAATTATAGTATGCGGTGTACTACGAAATTCAATAGGTCATCTGAAGATTCAGTACCCGTAACGAGTTATGAAAAACAAATATTTCGTGAAATATGTTGCGGATTCTACTTTGCGGTCTTTTAGCTTTCCTAAAGTTAATTCTTTGATTTGATTATTAACGGTCACCCATCTCTATCAGGACTTTCAGTTATACCTATAATGTTCTGGCCACTTGCCACCTTTATTACAAAATCTCAGATACGTACTTCACGCGATTGGTCCCTTATTTGAGAGATTGCCTTTACTTCAGCCTATCTTCGGCTCTTTTCTACCATTCTTCCAGCAGTTCCGCTCTTTGAAGCATGAGGAACTCAAGCAAAATCTTCCATCCCTATTCATAAGATTGTCAGTGTAAATGGAAGAACATGTCAAAATTTCCGTTTTGTTGTATTCCATAGGGTGACCTGTGTTAAGACAGTGTTCGGCCCTGAGAGAATGTGTACTTGTCTTACTTTTAAGTGGAGTGCGAGAATCTATGGCTGTCTGAATGTGGGGAGTGATAGCTCGCTTTGCATCGTTCTCTCTGGCTCAGAATCGATAGCTCCTGAGGCCACCAAAAAGATTTCTACACCCTTTGGTTACAGTCCAGTCAACGATCCTTCTCTAGGGCGAGTCTCTCCCTCCCCACCACCGCCGATCCGCCTTCCGGTGGCTTCCCGCGTCTAGTGGCCTCTCAGTCTGGTCATTCTATACTGGGCGTCTGGCGAAGTAAGATTGGTTCTCCTCTTCGAAAGCCGCGAGATGGTAACATTTCCTTGTCTAACACATTTAGACTCGAGAACTTTGAATCATTTTTTCGAATATTCTCCCTTCCTACAATATTGTCTCGGAGTTCATTTCCTTTGTAGAGCCCCTCTATATACTCTTTCCACCTTTCAGCTTTCCCTTCTTTGCTGAGAACTGGTTTTACATCAGTGTCCTTGATATTCATAGATCTGTTTCTCTTATCTCCAAATGTTTCTTTTATTTTCCTGTAGGCTGTATCTATTTTCCCCCTATTTATACATTCTTCTACATCCTTGCATTTGCCTTCTAGCCACTCCTGCTTAGCCATTTTGCACTTCCTGTCAATCTCATTTCTTAGTCGTCTGTACTCCATTTTGCCTGTTTCATTTACTGCATTTTTTATTTTCTCCTTTCATCGATGAAATTTAGTATCTCCTGTGATATCCAAGGATTCTTTGTAGGTCTTGTCTTCCTACCTATTTTGTCCTCTGCTACCTTCACTATTTCATCTCTCAATTTTACCCATTCCTCCACTAATGTTTTATTTTCCCCTGTTTCTGTCAATTGTTGCCTAAAGCTCCCTCTGAAATTCTTAAGAACCTCAGGTTCCTTCAATTTATCCAGGTCCCATCTCCTTATTTTCCTACCTTTTTGTAGTTTCTTTAGTTTCAGCCTACAGTTCATAACCAACAAGTTATGGTCAGAGTCTATATCTGCCCCTGGGTATGTCTTCCACTGTAAAACCTGGTTCCGAAAACTATGTCTTACCATTATAAAATATATCTGGTATCTCCCGGTGTCTCCTGGTCTCTTCCATGTATACAACCTTCTTTTGTGATTCTTGAACCAGGTGTTTGTTATAACCAAATTATGTTCCGTGCAAAATTCTACCAGGCGGCTTCCTCTTTCATTCCTTTTGCCCAGACCATATTCACCTACTATTTTTCCTTCCCTTCCTCGTCCTACTACCGAATTCCAGTCTCCCATAACAATTAAGTTTTCCTCTCCCTTAATTGTCTGAATAATTTCCTTTAGCTCCTCATATATTTCTCCGATTTCCTCATCATCGGCAGAGCTAGTTGGCATATAAACCTGTACTACTGTTGTCGGTGTTGGCTTCGTATCTATATTGACAATGATAATGCGATCACTGTGCTGGTCATAGTAGTTTACCCGCATTCCTATTTTCTTATTCATTATCAGTCCTACTCCTGTGATACCCCAATTGATTTTGTATATAATCCTGTACTCACCTGACCAGAAATCCTGTTCATTCTGCCACCGAACTTCACTAATCCCCACTATGCGGGAATCCTTCTGATTACCACTAATATTTCGCGATCTTCTCTCCCCGCCTATTTTAAATATGCGGTTTCTTCTCTGACTGGTGGTACGCACTCTGTCTTCGACAGCAATTCTCTCTCAGCCTTGTACAACCTCCTTCAATAGCTTCCTTATATAATTCTAAACATTTCTATAGGTCACATGCTGTAATTCTTAATTTTATTTTTTCGACTTTGTAATTATTTCACTTTTACGAGTTTTGGAGACTGGACTTCATCCGTCTCTGTAATCGCTCCCTATCGCGTGTAGCTGCATTTCTTTCGCTTCCTTATATAATTCTAAGAATTTCTATGGGTTGCATGCCGTATTTAATTCTCTTTATTATTCGGAAACTGAAATGATTCAATTTTATCGGTTTTCGGGGCCACGTGGGTCCCGAGTTCCGACTTCCGGGGTTTGCAGCTAGTCGCCTGAATTCGTGCCACTTCTCATATAAAACCATTACCTATATCGATTTCTAATAGATTGCAACTTGGCTACACACACGCACCATCCCATAACAGGCACGACAGACCAGAACCAGCTTCAAAGTGTTTTCTATATTGTGTTTTGTGCTACCTCCGACTTGCTGAATTTGTTCTACAATAGCGGCGCCTGCTTCCGCCTCGTCTCAGCACGCTGATTTTGGTGAGTTTCCCTGTGGTATTGCGTGTGTGAGAGAGAATAAGTGTTGTTTGTGAATCCATCCCCCCAGTAGCGTTAAATCGTGTATAATTTAGGCTGGGAACCGTCCGCATTAAAACATGTAAGAGATGCATTTTTATTGTATTAACAAAATTGGTTCCCCATTTTGCTTGTTTTCTATCTCAATAAACAAGTCTAAGTCCAGTATAATCCGTAAGTAATAAATTGTAGTTTTAGAGCACCTTCACTCTTTTATTTAATATTGTTCTTCACAAGTGCTGAGAACAAGCTCAGATGCAATTTTTCTTATGTCTAAATTCCGTTGCGCCATAAATGTTTTCTTAGCCACCTTTCTAAGATAACTTTAATTTTGGTGGCATGCTTATTAATGTCTGTGTGTAATAACGTATGAGCTGCTATGTATATTGACCACTGTAGTATTAACTTCCTGTTATTGAAGTAATTTGAAACGAGTCAGTTCTCAGTTTGGGCCAGGGAACAAGGCTTTGTAGCAGGGAGTAACCAGTAGTTCACACGGACCTCATTTGCTAATTTTAGTGATAAAACAAGGCTCTTGTTTCGCACAGTGGTCAACTTTTAACGTTGAGCTGGTTGGTGATAACTATCAGCTTGTAGGTAAAAATCAGTAAGAGTAGGCTTCCTAAACACAGCATGTCCCAACGTACAATCTGACCAAAACATCAAGGAAGGAAAGGCAACCTCTGTTTTCCACTTCCATTGTGAAACGGCTGTTGGGGTGGATTGAATTTAGATGGTCCAAAAACCTGCCCTATTTTTTTAGATATGTCGACGCCACTTTTGTTGTCTGGCCACATGGTAGTGGGAACTTGAATTATTTTTTGGACCATCTAAATTCAGTCTTATGAATAGGGATGGAGGAGCTTGTTTGAATTCCGCATGGGATGCTGCTCTCCCACTTGTCAAAAAACTGACATACAAAAGTAATTCGACCTCAGCCGTTGAGAACTGATGTTTGTTATCGATAATCTGACCGTTTTCATCTTTGGTCGTGTCGGTGCTGTGTGCTTGCTTGCTCGGTGTGTGTTGTCTTTCCTGTTTATTCACTGAATACCGAGGTTTTAAAGATCGTTTCACATTGCTTGTTGACTGCAGTTTCGCCTTGGTAATGGCATGGTGCTCTCCTGCCAAAATATCGGACGGCGTCGAATTTTATACCTGGCTGCATACCCATACGTTTATCGTACTTACTTGTGTACTTAAAGGGTGTCCAGAAATAGACTCACTGATTTAAAATTAAATATCTAGAAAACAAAGATCGATAGAGGAATGCAGTAAACGGTATGTTTATTTTGAAAGCTGTAAAAAGTCAAACTGCTGTATAAACTTCTTACAGCTTTGACAATAAACATATCGTTTACTGCATTCCTCTATCGATCTTTGTTTTCGAGATATTTAATTTTGAAATCAGGGATTCCTTTTCTGGACACTCTGTACAACCAGTGTAATTGGATGGAAGGAGGAAGAAGAGGTAATCACAGAGAGGATGAGTATCGATATGAAGCATTGGAAGGAAGAGAGAGAGACATGGTACTGATTTGATTAATGTAGTTTTTGGAGAGTCTATGTTGGCAAGAATTCTTTCTTTTAATCACCCATTCATTTCGTATGATGCTGAATCATAGCGAAGCGTGGCTGGATTTATCTAGTTTCCTAAAGACGTAGGGAATGCTGTTGAAGTACATTTCATTGAAAGGAACTGAAGACACACGCCTAACCGTGATGTTAATGATGGGGAGGAAGTGACGTAAGTAGTGGCGGAAGTGCGGCAGTGCGCGTGCGCGGCCCTGGTGCTTATTAGCTTCATTTGGCGACCGTGGGCCTGCAGGGACCTGTCGATACTGCGCAGAGGGCGCCGGCCGAATGACGGAAGCAATTAACAGGTGGCGACGCCCCAGGGAAGGCTGGGGAAACGGGGCAGGGCGAGCAGAGGCGTGAGGAAACGACCTGCAGCCGCGGAGCCAGGCGCAGGGCCAACCAGGGGGCGCTGCCATTCTACACGCTACACGCTCATTTTGTCCGTCATCTTGAAACAAATACTAGCACAGGTAAAAATATGCCGAATATGACAATGTTAATTTATTTTTCATTTATATATAAAGAACAGTCTAGAGTGCAAAAAATTTATTTATTTTTTCGACTAGTTCCGGTCTTATTTCAGACCATCTTCAGGAAAAGAACGCATTCAACACTATGCTATTATTTTCTATCTATATAAATGATCTGATGGACAGAGTAAGTTGTAATTTGCGGCTGTTTGTTGATAATGCTGTGGTGTGTGGGAGAGTGTCGTCTGTAACTGTAATAGCATACAGGATGACTTAGACAAAATTTCTAGTTGTTGCGAAGAATGGCAGCTACTCTCAATGTAGAAAAGACAATCCTGTAATGTTCGAATACAGCATTAGTAGTGAGCTTCTTGATGCTGTCGCGTCGTTCAAATATCTAGGCGTAACACTGCAGAGCGATGTGAAATGGAACGAACATGTAATGACAGTTGTGAGTAAGGCGGACAGCCGACTTCGGTTTATTGGGAGAATTTTGGGAAAATGTACTTCAAATGTTCAAATGTTTGTAGAACTTATGGGACTTAACTACGAGGTCATCAGTACCTAAGCGTACAAACTACTTATGAACTAGCTAAGACTATGAACGGCACAAATATCCATGCCCGAGGGGGGATTCGAACCCCCGACCGTAGTGGCCGTGCAGACCCTGACTGGAGCGCCTCAGTCCCCTCGGCCAACGCGGCCGGCGAAGATGTACTTC
Source organism: Locusta migratoria (assembly GCA_026315105.1). Taxonomy (NCBI): domain Eukaryota; kingdom Metazoa; phylum Arthropoda; class Insecta; order Orthoptera; family Acrididae; genus Locusta; species Locusta migratoria. Next base: position 462,625,752 of record CM048745.1, on the reverse strand, counting down.
ACCTGTAAAGGAGACCGCGTATTAAACGCTTGTACGACCACGTCTTGAGTATTGCTCAAGTGTTTGGGATCCGCAGAAGATCAGTTTAAAGGAAGACATAGAGGCAGTTCAGAGGCGAGCAGCTAGATTTGTTACTGATAGGTTCGACCTATGCGCGAGTGTCACGGAAATGCTCCGTCAACTCAATTGGGGATCGCTGGAAGAAAGACGACGTTCTTTTCTTAAACTTTTGTTAAGTAAATTTAGAGGGCTGGAATTTGAAGCTGAGTGTAGTACGATCTTGCTGCCTCCTACTTACATTTCGCGTAAAGATCACAAAGACAAGAGAAATTAGGGCTCGTACGGAGGCATATAGGCATTCTTTTTTTCCTCGTTCCATTTTGGAGTGGAATAGGAAAGGAATTGCATAGTAGTGGTACAGTGTACCGTCCGCCACGAACCTTACGGAGTATGTATGTAGATGTATGCACGTACGCCATACGGGCGCGCAAGTTTCGGCCGTGTGAACGGCTCCCGTATCCCGTACGGGTGCCGCTTTTGCGGTCGCACCGCACCACATGGCTGGCGGCTGTAAGATGACTGCTGTAGTTTATATTTTTTTCACAAGATGAAGCAGCAGTCGATGTGTTCTGTGTGTCAGTTGTATAAAATACATTAGCTTCTCGGAACTGTTGTGAAAAACAGAAAAGGCTTACCAACAAGCTTAAAAACAAAGAAACTGAAGGAAAATGAAATGATATTTTTGAGGAATGGGCCCATTCTAGCGCTGAAGTGGAAAAAAGCGTGATGTATACTGCCTTTCTACAAAACATCAGGCTACCAGAAAAGACGTTCCAGTTCGTTCAAAAGTAATGAAACCAGACGTTGTAATTCACTACAACAAGAACAAGACTAATGTAGATCGTGTGTATAAGCTGTACAGTTACTACCCATTCGCACGAAAAACAATGAAGTGGTGGAAGAAACTGTTCTTTCATGTTTTCCTGATGTCTGTCGTGAACAGTTTTATTTTGTACAAAGACGTCAGTAAACAGAAAATCTCTCTTCTGTTCTTTATGAAAAGCGTTAGCTTGACGTTGGTAGAAAAAGGTGCCTTAGATCTGTAGAGCCAACACCAAGCACTAGCCTGGACAGAAATTTTGGTCACAACTTTCCAGAAAAAGTACCTCACACTGCCAAAAAAGTAAATACTACACGGTACTGCAAAGTTTGCTCCCACAACGGGAAGCAAGAGACTGGGAAGCAGGTAAGAAAGGAAAGCAGATGGCGGTGCAAAGACTGCAACGTAGAACTTTGCGTACCTCAAGGCTTTCAGGATTACCACCTGCAAGTGAATTATGTATAACATATATGTAATCTTTTTATATCATAAAATATTGAATAAAAAACCTATTGTGAACCAATTTCTTTTTATTATAAACATCAGAAATCATGTTATGACATGTAAAAGTGTTTCCCATGTGAAGGTTTCTCATGTTTCTTGGAATGCTGGTACACCTCTACCGATTCAAGCATACATATAAGCTTACATTTTTCCTAATCTATAAAGGATGGAGTTTCAAATGATGCTAGAAATTTGCCTTTTTGGCTCTTAGTTACTGTACAGTTATTCATTAACGTTACATAAAAATCGCCAGTTCACCTGCACAGTCGAGATACATACATAGCAGTGTGGAACGTGTTAAGCTCCATTGATGTTGTGGAGCTGGTAGGAAACTTGGAATCTTCGTTACAGTGACGCACTAGAAGGTTCCAAGTTTCCTGTTGCTGTTTCATCCTAAGGTTGGTGCAAGACCTTCTCATCAGCTCAAGGAACCACAAAATCCAAGATGGCGGACCTCGTACGGCTTAAGACTCCGAGATTAAGCGACAAACGTTTTCTTCCATAAGGCCAATGTAAAGACTTTGAAATTTTCAGGTTACTATAAATACCCCTCCCCCCCTAAAGAGGTACAGTAATAAAAATTATACAATTGTAATCAGCGCAAAAAACTGATGCGAACAAGACTTCAAAACATCCCAAAACAAAAACTTCATATTTTGGTGCTATACCGTACGCGCGCACTAGTTATTCTAGGAGCGCGCGTCGTACGTGGTGCGTCTAGTGCGTCTCTAAGTTTCCTGCCAGCTCCACATCATCAATGGAGCTTAATTTCCTGATGTTTGTCTAAAATAAGACCGAAACTATCGAAAACTTAAATAATTTTTTTTGCTCTGTAGACTGTTCTTTATACATAAATTTAAATAAGAGTGCTGTTTCCGATAAGAGAAACAAAATGTTTTCCAAAAATTTCTGAATTTATTTTTCATTTGGCCTAACCAGATTAGGGAACTGCGGCCCCCTCACCTAACCAGGAAACAATATATACAAAAGATATTACAAAAAAAAATCAAAGTAATAATGAAATAACTAGAGGACCCGTGCGAATACTTCGCATAATTAGTGGAATGACAAACAAGTTAGGAAGAAGTGGAAGTAAAGTTAAATGTTCATGCATAGCTTTCTTCAGAATCAATCAATGCAAGTATTTAAAAGTGCAAATGAAAGAGCTTGATCCTCTGAGTGTTGTTAGGTCAAAAAGAACTGCGTATCTTAACTAGAACCGAAGATATCGCAAAGCAAACCGATTAAAATATTCAACGCAAGGACAGAAAGATACCGCGTTTGAATAAAAAAAATAGCACTGACGTGTTTTACGGCCCACTTTAGCTTTGTAGTTTTATAACTTATTGCTAACATTTTGGACCAAAATAATAATCTAAATAATAAGAAATCAATGAATAAGAGGTCTGAAACCCATTTAAGAAAAAAATTTACGTTGTGGCGGGTTCCGAACCACTGACATTCAGCGTCACAGTCCAACCCATTGCCCACTACGCTAACAATTAGAAATTACGATATTTAATCTCATACTATTGATGGCTATTGTTAACTGATGCTAATATGGCATTTTTAGACATTAGATTATCATTTATCGTACGAAGACTGACGTGGTTTTGTTAATTCTTCAGTGCGCCATTGCTTTGAAATGACAACGTGTAAGTTACAATAAGAAAATTATCAAATACACAACGCAAAATGGCGTATGCCAGTGACTTATGGGCGAGGAATGTCACGTGACCTCTGCGAACGGCTGTTTTACGTTAACTCAATGGAGGGTGTCAAAACTCCGTTATTTTCGTAAATATCTCTCAAACGATACGAGGTATGAAAAAAAGGGAACAAAGCTGTAGAGAATTTTCTCCTCAACAAATTCGGTTATTCAATTTTCGCGTCGGATGAACGGTTTATTTTCAATTAAAATTACATTACAAACAGCTTTTTTGTTATTACTAACGTATTCCTTGTCCGAAATATTTGAAAACGCGAAGTTCTGGTCTCTGATAGCCAACAATTATGTCTGTAAAATTTGGTGCTGATCGGTTGAACGGTTCGTCTTAAAAACAGCGAACACGTTACGGACAGACAGATATCTCAAAATGGCCGTAATTCTTTCAATTATCTCTGAAACGACGCGAGATATGAAAAAAACACAAGAGAGCAAATTTGTAGATAATTGTTTCTTCTATAAAGTCAGTTATTCCATTTTCGTCTCAGGTGAATGGTTAAGCCGTTATTTTCATTTACATTTCGAGCTGTCAAAAGACGATCGCAAAGGCCCACTTTTAGTGTTACTACCGTAACCTAAAGTGGGCCAATAAAGGATGGTGACACTCAAGATAATTTTGATTCTTGATGACAAATCTGCGAATTAATACATTTCGTTTAAAGCAAAAATGAAGGTCTGAAGTCTGATTGACTTTACAGCAAGGACAGCCCCATAAGATATATACAAAAGGAAATCGCGTTTAAGCATAGATAAACGAAAGCAATAGTTATGTAAATTCTTTTGATAGTGTAAATCATGGCATTCTTCTAGATAAGCGTAAATATCGCGGTATGGATTTAAATGATACTTAACTAGAAGAGTGCAGAAGGTTCAAATAAGCAGTTCACATGATATAGTAGAAACAATTAGTTCCTCTAACTGGGAAGTTATCAAAAATGGGTTACCACAAGGTTCGGTCTTGCTTACTTTGCTGTTCTTAATATATATTAATGACTTGCCATTCTAAATGCACGAAATTGTTAAGCTAGTTCTTTTTGCTGATGATACAAGTATAGCTAGCACCCCTGACAAAAAGGAATTAATTGATGAAATTTTAAATGATATATTTCAGAAAATTATTAAGTGGTTCTCTATAGATTGACTCTCATTAAACTTTGACGAAACGCAGTATATATAATTTCATACCGTAAATGGCAAGACACCATTAATAAATTTAGACTTTGAACATATATTTGTTGCTAATGTAGAATATTCATGTTTGCATTGACGAGGGATTGAATTGGAAGAAACTCATTGAAGATCTGTTGAAACGTTTGAGTTCAGCTACTTACGCTTACGGTCATTGCAAAATTTGGTGATACATCTCAGTAATGTAGGTTACTATGCCTATTGGCATTCACTGCTTCCATATGGGATCATATTTTGGGGTAATTCAACACAAAGTAAAAACTATTCATTGCACAAATACGTGTAATCAGAATAATTGCAGGAGTCTACCCAAGATCATCCTGCAGACATCTAGGGATCTTCACTGTAGCTTCACAATATATATATATATATATATATATTATTAACGATCCAACCCAATTCAAAAGTAATAGCAGTGTGCATAGCTACAACGCTAGGAGAATAGGTCATATTCAATATTCAAGGTTAAATCTAACTATGGCACAGAAAGGCGTGAATTATTCTGCCACAAAAGTATTCGGTTACTTATCAAGTAACATCAAAAGTCTGATAGACAGCCAACCAGTATTTAAAAATAAAGTAAAGGAATTTCTGAATGCCAACTCCTTCTACTCTTTGGATGAATTTTTAGATAAAAATTTAAAAAAATAAAAAAGTAAAATAAAAAACAATAAAAAAGTAATCAAAAACTCTTAAAATATCGATTGTCATCGATAGACAACATTTACTAAACTGACACGTTCCACATTATTACGAAATGTCGTATATATGTTCTATGGAAATAGTATTAATCTGATCTAATCTGATACTTGGTAACAAATCTGTGGATATATGCCTTTCGTTTAAAATAAAAATGAAGGAAGTCAGCCGGGTAGTTTGGTCTGGCCGACTGACTTGAGTTTTCGTAGGTTCTTTTAATATAAAAGTACGAGGTATGTCCACAATGTTCTATTTGGTTATATAAACGTGTACAGATACAGAAAAAGTGTTTATCGTACAAAAATCCGCAACTGTTAAACTACTTTTCTACATAGTTTCCGAAATTTTGTAGGCACTTGTCATAGCGTGGCAAAAACATCCCATTTGGCAAAAATAACACCCAAGTAGGTAATACAATAAAACTATTTTCTCCTGATCCTCTTCCTCAGTGACATGCAGAATGTAATGTTTATGTCAGGGTTGCTTAGTAAGTCACACGTGTACTGCGTGCCAACTATTTGAGATATTTTCGATATTTTAATAGTAGAATCGTTGACTATCGCTACGGTGCGGTAGCGCTGTAATAGTACGTTTGAAAACCTAGGATTCTGACGACAATATTTTTGGGAACTGTTTGAGCTGGCATCACTGACTGCGAAAATTTTTGTTTAGTCCGAATCAGCGCCCATTTATATTATTTCCAACAAAAGATGCGTATTTTTTTCACGGAAAATCCAAATATACAAAAGCAAAAAAATAAAAAATAAAAAGCAGGGGTTCCTATTTAAAATTTCAAAGTTACCCCATGCTGAGAGGGGTTGACTTTATGTGAATGGCAGTTTATGTGCAACTTTAGGCGTTTGTGTTCAAGAAACTGTTTTCCTTGGAGTTTAGAGAAACGTCAGTTGTACGCCTAAAATTCTCACGAATCTGTTCAAACCTTCGATGAAGGTGATAAATGAAGAAAGTCAAAACAATATTTCTTTCATTTGAAAATCTATATCCACTGTCAAGATATAATAGTTTAAATTCAAGCTAAATTTTAGTACGTCGTTATTGATCAACAAATCGGAGCTGGCACCCAGGAAATGGTGCGAATCGATTGTTTCCCCTCAATTCGGCTGAAATCAATACTCGGCAGATATCACCGTTTATATATGCACAATTCAGATTTTATTTTACCCACCAGGAGACACGTTTTCATATTAGGTATTTGAAGCTTGACACTCTTCCTCTTTAAAATTCTATTCCTTGGGTCAAACTTTGAAAGAATGAAGAAAAATTGGTCAAGTCAGTACGACTTTCCTTTTACTGAATAATCTATATGTCATGGTTCAAAGTCAACCGGAATTTAACACACACCGAGACTTGTTGGACGTCCAGAGAAGGGCTGACTTTAAAAACTGAAAGAATTCTGCCATTTATTTACAGTACTCGCTGTTTATAATATTCTGCCTTATGGTTAAGAGAAACAGTTTGACTGTTTAGACAGCAACGCACGCATTGGAATTCTGAAAGCAGTAAAGATAAAATATACCGACATTATTATTATTATTATTATTATTTACTATTTACACAGAAACATAATACGGAATCAGTGACATAGATGGGAGTGAGATAGGTTTGCAGTTTATTTCAATTCTTATACAACGTGTACTTTCAGCAAGCACTAAGGAAAACCGAAGGGAAAAATGAGAGATCATGAAAATTCGGAGTGAATAAACAAAGAGTTGGAGGTTTGTCATGACAGTGCAATTCTGTCAATAACGGCAAAGAACGTGTAATAATTATTGATCTGTTGAGCAATCTTTTAAAACGAATGTGTAATAGGAATGGAATTATAGGAATTAAATCAGGTGATAGGGAATTGCGAAATGAAACACTATATGTAGTAGACTAGTTAAGATGTTTAGGTAGCAAAAAAGCCGAAATAGAGAACATATACAATTCTGACTAGGAATAGTAGCAATTTCTTAGAAAGAGGAATTTGTGAGTACGTAATATTAACGCTACTGTTAACTGTTTAAGGAACAAAGGAGAGTAGATGACATTCAATCAAGAGATACTAGCAGTTTTGATTGCATTGTACTATCAGATAAGAAAGCTAGAATACGTTACACGTTCATTATAATCTGAGGTAAATAGATCTATCAGTGGACCAAAGAAACAAGCCTTTTCTATCAGTAGCGTCAGTTATTTTTAATTTGTAATCGAATTTGAAATAGTCACCGCTGTTATGGGAAATGCAATGCTGGCATTGATAACAAGAGCGTTTAATTTTTATTATAAGGAATGGAGAGTTAAAGGGGCATGCCACATTAATTTCCTGAATTTATCAAACACAAAGAAAAATAACTTACATTTATTCAGCATCTACAAAAAAAGTAAAGCTTCAGACATAATATTACACCAGTCTTCGAACCACCCGCAGGCCCAAAAGGAATCAGCGCTCAGGTACATGTTACACCGATTAAACGCAGTACCACTAGACAAACACAATTACAACAAGGTGCTGGACATAATAATTCAGACAGCAAAGAGTAATGGATACCATGAAACCCTCATTACGAAACTGAATAAAAGAATCCAAAATGAAAAAAAAAACCACACAAAATCAATGTCACAGAACACTCACAACTACCCCCGAAAACCACAACAACACAAACGAAGGACGTAACATAGAAACTCAACAAACAACTGGTACACACTTACTTATAAAAATACTCTGACACACCGAATCGGAAACATCCTCGAGAAACAAGGAATAAAAATAGCATATCAAAGTCAGAAACCATTACAGAAATGTCTAACAGAAACAGAAAATACTGACATCTACCAAAAAAATCTGGTATTTACCAGCTCAAATGTAACATTTGTGATGCTCTATACTTAGAACAGACAAGCAGGACATTTGAAACACGATATAAAGAACACAAACGATCATGGAAATATGGCAACAGCCATTCAACATTTGCAGAACACCTTAGGCAAGAAAACCACTATACCACCATCATATAAACCGACATGAAAATAGAGAATTTCCAAATTCAAAAAGCATTGATAGAACAGAAACACATATTAAATGACCAAGTAATTATCAGCAACCAAACATTATATAAACTAATAGAACACAAGTAGACAAAGACAAACCTCCCCCTTCCTCAAAGCCACCATGTAATACGACCACATAAAACAACAACAACAAAACCCTACCCACACACACACCTACAGAAAATCAGCATCTCTCTCTCTCTCTCTGTCTCTCTCTCTCTCTCTCTCTCTCTCTCTCTCTCTGTCTCTCTCACACACACACCGAAATTTGCTAGTTAAACTAAAATCGTATTTATAAACAAACACACAATACAATCAGAACATCACACACAAAGTTTCCAGCAGATGCCTGTTCTGACAGAAACGAAACGCAAACACATGTTAAAAGACGGCTGTCTGCCGTCTTCCCTAGGTTTTTAACTTTGATATTTGTCTAAGTTCACTAGATGGGCCTTTTTTTATTTTTATTTTTTTGCTACACGAGAACCCCATTCGTTCGGTGCCATGCGAAGTATCATTTCATTTCATGTTTTTAAATGTTAGTTTCTATAATACAGTGTTAATATTGCTTGGATTTTATCATGCTAATAATTTATCATTGTGTCTATGAATGTGGGAATATGAAAGATTTCTCCGTGACGCCACTGTCCCTGTGGGAATGTGTACTTGCTTTATTCTGTATGTGCATGTATGAGCATCTTCTAGCGTGACAGTCTTAGTGTATGCATGAGAATTTTTGTCATCAGCTGCTGGCTGCGCGCTTTGCATCTCTGGCTTCAGGTCGATAGGTAGATGTTACCAACTTCCACTTTTGATGCTACCAAAGAGGTTCCTCGACCCTTTGGTTACACGATGGGTTGGCAATGTCCAGTAGCGAGCCTCGGCAGGACGTGCGAGTCTAGGCTCTCCCCACCACCGCTGTTTTCTGGGGTTTTTACAGATTTCCGGTGTTGGAAGGCGACACCCTGGCAGTCTACTCACTCTGTGGCTGCGCTTCGACCAGGTAAGATGTTCTGATTTTCTTTCCTCCCTTGAGATGGTAGCGATTCGTTGTCTGGGATGTTCAAGTTAGACATCAGAACTTAGGTTCATATTTCGAAATAAGTTTCTCCGATCTCGTATGAAAGTATATTCAATTTCATTTTGGTGATTTTGCATAGGTAAATGCGGTGAATATGTAACTAATTCGGTTTGATAACAGCTGGGAATTGGTAACCTTTGTGAGACTTGCTGGTGGTGTACGAACTCTGTTTTATTTCTTTCTTTTGTGAGACGTGACTAACATGCGGGAATATTTTTATCTGTATAGTGCATGTGAAATATTCCTTTCCGTTTTCTCCTTCTGCGAGTGATATGTACTTTACGTGGTGTGTCTGTTTCTATGCTCTTCAGGCAAGAAATTATGCATGTATCTTTCTGATTTTCCTTAGTACATCGCGATCTCCTTTCCATTTTAAATTGCTGTTTCGTTTCCAAACTTGTACTTTGCATTTAGACTCCGTCAGTTAATTCTCTTCCAGCCTTGTATTACCCCTTTATTAGCTGGTTTATGAAATACTACGTATTTCTAGGGGCTGCATGCTGTATTTATTAGTTGATTTACTCTGATTTTGAATTTACTCCGTTTTTCTGATTTTTGAAGACTAGACTTAGTCCATCTTTGTAAAACCTTCCAATCGCGTCTAACTGTATTTCCTTAGCTTCATTATGATACCATACGCATTTCTAAGGGTTGCATGCCATAGCAATTTATTTTTCTTTCGTAAATTGAATTTTTGTATTTTTACTGGTTTTCAGAACCACGTGTTTCCGAACTCCGACTTCAAGGGTCTATACTTAGTCACTGCTGACACATCAGTGCGTTACTATTGTGCGTTGTTGCTTCTTAATCTATGATTCCATTGATTTTTGTTGAAATGAATACGATCTTTAAGGGCTTCGCCTACATTGGGGGTGCGAATATATAATGTAGCAGACACGTGCCGTGTATCTCAGTAAGTCTGTATGTTAACGGTTTGATTTAAATGGGAATTAATCTCGCTATTATCGCGTACCATCTCAAGTAAAGGAAGACAGACCAGAGCCACCTCTGAAGTTTATTTCCCTTGTGTTGTATGGTACACCCTGGTTCGCAGAATTTCGCCTGCTTCTGATTCGTATCCGCACGCTGAGTTGGGTGAGTTTCACTTCGCTTTGCGCGTGTGAGTGGCTGAATGCTTGTTGATTGTAAATCCCTTCCCCGACGATGTTCATTCAGGATTACTTTAGGTTAATTTTCAATGTGATTCATTTTTATTGTTTAACAAAATTGGTTCCCCTATTTACGCATGTTTGAACTGAATAAATAATTTATTGTCAGTGAAATTTTATCCTGCTTATGAATATTAGTTTATGAATAACCTCCCTTTTTTAAAATATGTATTTAATGTTGTCTTTCACCAGTGCTGGGAACAAATTCAGATGTAAATTATCATATTTTAATTCCGTTGCGCCATAAATATTCTCTCAGCCACCTTCATGAAATGGTTTAATTCGCGGTGGCTTGTATATAAATGATTGGATATAATTCTCGTGATCTACGACGTGTGTCGGCTACCGTCTCTTTGTCTTCCTGCTGCTAAAGTAAATTTTGAGTCAGTTCTGAATTTTGGGCCGAGGAACAAGATTCTGTTGCAGGAAGTAGTCCGTATTTCATTCGAATCCTTTAACTGGATTTTACGGCCGTAATTATGTGTTGAAAGTAAGCTTTTAACTGGCTCCTTTCAGCTAGAATTAATTTTACAAATAACGGTGGTCTTACAATGTCACAGTGCGAACCAAAGAACTTGTAGGCAAATAACACACAAACACACACACACACACACACACACACACACACACACACACACACACACACACACACACACACAGAGGAAAAACAAACGACATATAAAGACTACCGGGCCATGGAAATGGCGATTTTTCAAAGTGTAAATATAAACACTGAGAGCAAGTGCTACAAAACACACATGAAGGGGACAACATAAAATTACATGAGTAATATTTGTAGTCCATTTTATTCAGAATCAAAATAGTCCTATTGCATGGTAACTGCTATCGATCGAATTTAATCAAACAAATAATGTAGAACAAAATATTCCTTGTACAGTTGACCACTGAAGATTCTTTAGAATAAAGCGAAAGGCGTCTGGATTAAATTAGACTAATTTACAGTTGAATAAGACAGTTACCTAACCTATACAAATTTTAAAATAAAGTAGTTGAACATTTGAAACATAACTCAGAGGATGTTAGTTCCATTGTTTAGTTAACGATAACTTTTCTGAATATTCTTATGTTCCTGATATCTTCTACACTCTCCCTACTCTGTAAACCGCTTTTCGTGTTGCATTCTTTGCGTGATTCTTTCTTCTTGAGCTTACAAATTAACACATTGCTGACAATGCGATGCATGCATTCAACATTACCTCATCAATGATGTGATATTGTATGAATTAGATGTTCATTTAGTAATTTGTGTACTACTGTGAAAAGCTTAAGGACGAAACTAATTCCTCATGATGTGTCTCTCACAAAATTATATATGTGAGAAACTTGTACGTTATACAGAAATAGTTGCGCAGTAAATAACAACACAGTACATTACGGTACATAACGCAGTTGGAAAAAATCTATCATTGATAAGGATGTAATTACAGTGTGCTTACCAAACTGATGATTGGCTCCTCGACAGTAATATAGGCGGACATGAAAACATGTTTTGGTTATAATTCGGATGGTTTCTTGTGGGCGTTCCGTCGCTGCACTACCATGGTTGACAAGTACGGGATGGTGTATGAGTGCACACTACGGTATATGAAATTTGCTTCCAGAGTGATGATTGCAGTCTTTTTCTATTGCATTTTCTTTGTAGACATTGTAAAGAACACGTAGATAACATCGTGGGAAAGGCGAAACAGAGACTGCGTTTTATTGGCAGGACCCTTAAAACATGCAACAGAACTTAAAAAAGAAACTGCATACACTACGCTTGTACGACCATTTTTGGAGTATTGCAGCCCAGTGTGGGATCCTTATCAGGTGGATTTGACGGTGGACATCGAAAGAGTCCAAAGAAGGGCAACTCGTTTCGTACTGTCACGATTAAGGGGAGACAGCGTTATGGAAATGATACAGGATCTGGGATGGGAATCATCACAACAACGGCGATTATCGCTGCGGCGTGGGCTACTTGCGAAACTCCAATCGCCAACATTCTCCTCCGAATGCGAAAATATATCGTTGACTCCCACTTACATAGGTAGAAATGATCATCAGAATAAAATACGAGAAATCAGAGCTCGAACAGAGAGATTCAGGTGTTCTTTCTTCCCGCGCGCTGTTCGAGAATGGAATGGGAAATAAATAGTATAATTGTGGTTCGATGAACCCTCTGCCAGGCACTTAAATGTGATTTGCAGAGTATCCCATGTAGATGTAGATGTGGACGTAGAGGTTTTCAAACTACTTCTCCATTTGTAGAAACTTTCCCTCGGTTCTATACCAATACATAGCGCCCGTAGTAACGTCTTCGTATTGCAGAAATCGATCTTCGTCCGAGCCATTGTGCATCTGGTCCATCTTAGGTCCTCTTGCTCTAGATGTCACTGTAATCAGATGCCTATTCTCCTTTCACTAATAAACAACACGTTCGTTTTTTATTGTTTTATTTCCTCGGTTTTCATGCAGCCTACCACCTCTTGTTCCAACGTCTTCAATCGCCGAATATTACTTACATCATACTGTAAATTATTTACCCGATGTATGCCAATGGCTTGCCAACCTTTTTAAAACTTACCCTCCACTATCCACATGCATACCTAATAACATACCTGTGTTGCGGATCGTCTGATAATTTATGAGTAAATTCGTTCTGTAACATAACAGAAATACCGGGTAATTCTTATTCTGTGGTAAACACAAATGAAGATCATTGCTTGCCAGAAAGCAGGCAGGAAACAGGCGGCTGCGTGTGGCTGGGTGACACCTTCCAGTTTTCACAGATACTTGGATCTGGGTAGTACCCAACACTTAATCGACAATGCTGGACTGTGGGCAGGGTTGGCCATGGCATATGCAAATATGGCGTTCACTGTGAAGAACGGAACTGAGTTGAAAGATGGCCACACTTGTAAATAAAGAATTCAGTAATACTTAATTCACCCTACTGATCTAAAGCAAATTCACGCAGATAAAATTAGGCGCCTTTCATGAACAAACAATATTTTAAATATCTACAAATTAATTTTCATGGTGTCTGAATACCGCAAAATTGAACTTAAAATTACTGGCTTTCGAATGCATCATGCGATTTCAACAAACTATGTCTTAGGTGATATCTTATTACCTCGAGCTATCGTCTTGAAAGCCACACATTTTTAAGTGTTACTTTATGAATCTATTACACTTGGTATAATCATTTATTATAAAATACAATCAAATCATCGTATCCTCCGCAGTAGCTCGGCAACTGCAAGCAGCATGATGTGCACTTGTTATCCTCATGTTGATATATCTATTTAATGAAAAATTGTCTAATTTGGCAGTGCATTTACGTAAATATTGTGTAGTGTGGTCTGTCAAGCTCATGGCAGCTACCTGTTTATTTATTTATTTCATAAATTATTTGTACTGCTGATAGATAGCCACAAGCTGACTGAATGTTTATAACTTTTCTATTGAATACTGTAAAATGTTAGTGTGGAAAATCGTTTCAGTTCATGAATTTTTTTTCTTGGCGTGAGACCGCACTGTTATTCTTTAAGAATCTGCGTGACGTTTCTGCCACTGTTACAATTGGCTTTCTTTTAGGTATATGTCTAACAGATGCCCAAAGAAGGCCACTTGCAACAGTGGCGAAAACGTCGGGCAAATTCTTAAAGAATGACAGTGTGGCCTCATACCCAGAATCATTTTATTGATTGTAACTTCAGTCACGGAAGCCTCCGTTCACAAACGAATCTTTCCGGTCTGCTAGTTTTGGAGGTGATGGTTATCTGACAATGAGAGTATGGCTAGGACACAAGACTGCTGCGGGCAACTGAAATGTTTGGACGGTGCGGGTGGGGAATTCCTCTGGGACTGAAGGAACACCTCATGTCTCGTCCTGGAAGAAAAGGGGCCTGCCTGGTGTGCGCAGCAAACGGCCGCTTTGTCGGAGCTTTAGACAAGACTCTCAATTTTCTGAGGGGATAGTGAGTGACGGCTTAAAAACCTTGACTTGTTCCATTTCGAAATTGTAACTGAACGATGTATGTGATTCTACACAAGAATTAGACGCGTTTGGTTTTAATGGCAACTTGTTCAATGGTCTGTAATCATAGATATTTACAATTTGTTTTGATATGGGCATGAAAAAAGTTCTTTAACAAAACATGTAAAGTACTGTTTGGTTACATAAAGAAATTGTAGCCTTGGTTTTCGCCTTATATCATGAAAAGGCTAAATTTTCCGTAAGTAACCAAGCAGTACTTTACATGTTTTGCTAACGAACTGTTCTGATGCCCATATAAAAAAAATTGTAAATATCTATGATTAAAGACCAATAAAGATGGTTTACTGTCGCGGTGGAGTGGTAAATCACTCAAAGGCACCTTGCTGCAAAGCGTGCGGTTGCTCACCGTCGGAGGTTTGAGTATAGTCCTTAGCATATGTTAGTTTAAGTAGTTTGTAAGTCTAAAGATTTATAACCGCAGCAGTAAAGGCCATTAGAATTAAAAAATTTAAACATTTGAACTTTCCATGTTTCACTGTCATTGATACGAAACGCTAAAAAAAAGAGTCGCATCTTATTGATGGTTGCATAGTCGGACAAACATCACCCATCATAATTTTATAACCTACTACGGACGTCATGGCCTCACAAATGAATAATTATTCAGCTGAATTATCTGACGTTGCCTGCTTTAGTTGCAAACTTTAGAATAATACCTCTTTTGTTATTAATCATGATTTGTAGCTCATAGATCATTATTATTTAAAAAACGTTAGCCTCTGCATAGTGTGTTTTCATATAGATTAGATTACTACTTGTCCCATAGATCATGAATACGATACTTCGTAATGATATGGAACGTTTCAGTTTAATGAAAGGTGTCTTTATAAATTATTACTTTGTACTAAATATTACATGACACAATATTTCTTTTATTTTCATATATTTTTTTTATTTTTTCAGATTTACTAATTTATATCTAAAAATTCATCTATAGTTTAGAAGGAGTTGCCATTCAGAAATTGTTTTAATTTATTTTTAAATGCTAGTTGGCTATCTGTCAGACTTTCGATGATGTTTGGTAGGTGACCAAAGACATTTGTGGCAGCATACTTTTTCTCTGCCAAAGCTAGATTTAACCTTGAATAGTGAGGATCATTCTTTCTCCTAGTGTTGTAGTTATGTACACTGCTGATGCTTTTGAATTCGGTGGGATAGGTAATAACAAATTTTATAAGTGAATATATATACTGTGAAGCTCCTGTGAAGATCCCTAGCTCTTTAAATGTCTGCTGGATGATCTTGGATGGGCACCAGCAATTATTCTGATTACACGCTTTTGTGCAATGAATACTTTTTTACTCAATGATGAATTACCCCAGAAAAATCTGTCATACGAAAGCAGAGAATGAAAATAGACATAGTAAGCTAATTTACTGGGATGTATATCACCAAAATTTGCAATTGCCGTAATAGCGTAAGTAACAGAACTCAAACGTTTCAGCAGATCTTCAACGTGTTTTTTTTCCAATTCGATCCCTCATCAATGCATACACCTAAAATTTTTGAATATTCCACCTTTGCTACAGATTTCTGATCGAAATCTATATTTATTAATGGTGTCACTCCATTTAATGTACGGAACTGTATGTACTGTGTTGTATCAAAATTTAATTATAGCTCATTTGCGGAGAACCACTTAATGAGTTTCTGAAAGACGTCGTTTACAATTTCTTCAGTTAGTTATTGTCTGTCAGGTGTGATAATTATACTTGTATCATCAGGAAAACGATCCAGCTCTGCATCTTCAAGGATATAGAATGGCAACTCATTAATATATATTAAGAACAGCAAAGGGCCCAAGACCGAATCTTGTGGCACCCCATTTTTGATTGTTCCCCAGGTTGAGGAATCAGCTATTTTGCATATTATGTGAATTACGTATGTCAACTTTCTTTACTCTTCCTGTCAGGTATGACATAGACCATTTACTGAGCCGTGCATAGCCCAATATGTGTATGTTGTGTTCGACCGATACAACCTGGTTTGCAACACGAGCAAGCAAGTATATTCATATTTCAACTCTACAAATTGGATACCACAAGGTAACACTTTTCCTTATTGAAATTACCTGACATCGCAGGATGGAGGCGATCTCCAATATTAATTATCTCCAAAAGGAGAAAGGCCAAGATCGCAGTGTGATTAATATTCAATGTTTCGATGTGCTATGCCATCATCTTCAAGCAGTCCATACTATACCAGGTTTATCTAATATTTTGACTCAGTGCAATGTTGCGCTTTCTGTTTAACCTCCACCTTTTTAAAAACTTAACAACACAAACTGCGGTCTTGGCATTTTTCCATTTGGAGATAATGAACTGTTCCTTTTAGCCGGCCGCGGTGGCCGAAGGGACTGAGGCGCTCCAGTCACGGTCTGCGCGGCCACTACGGTCGGGGGTTCGAATCCCCCCTCGGGCATGGATATTTGTGCCATCCTAGTTCGTAAGTAGTTCATAAGTAGTTTGTAAGTTTAGGGACTGATGACCCCGTAGTTAAGTCCCATAGACTATACAAACATTTGAGTTCGATCCTTTTACCAATAATTCCAGCTGTAAATTAACGCCATGAAATTTCAAATACGAGGAAACACGTGGGTAAAGACAGCCTTTAACGCTTATAAACTCAACTACATTACAAAAAGTGAAATTTCAAAACCATTACTACTTTCGTTAGAGACAACAGACCGTGACATAATACCACATCCATTCCAAATATTTAAATATTATTATGAACCGAAAAATTTACGATATTTAGAAGTATGTTTTCTCTCTGAATTTTTGTTCTCACTGCTGCGAAACGTTTCCTGTGGAAAGTGCTGTTCCGTAAACAAGTAGTTGAACTTTCCAGTTAAAAAAGAACAAGACTGACAGCGGGAAACGGTGGAAATATCAACATTAACTGCGTATCACCAGCTATTTCGCTGTATCTTGATTGAATAAATATTTGTGTACGTGATTGAAGTCTGAATGATATGACGAACTGTATTGGCCAGGTTCTACACTGCAGAAAGCACCTGCAGCCATTACAAATCGTGCTAGCTCTCGTGTTTCTTCGTGTCTCGATACTGCCTATGATTTTCATAGCTGACCTAGGCATCAAGATCAGCATTTCGAAGTTATCACAGAAATAGAAAATTACTGATTTTTTTAATTGTTTTTCGTTTTATCCTGTTCTGGATCGGAAAACCTACCATCACCCTTATGCGTGAAAGACGTTAATTTAGTCTTTCAGAAATGGCTAGTCTTAGTCGTATTTCAGTAACTATGGCTGTGTCGAAAATTTCTATAACGAAGATATAGATCCAGTACCAAATTATATAACCAACGAAAGCGATTTTGGTCATCAACGGCGAGTTTGAAACTGCAATAATGAATAATTATTTTAAGCATATCTGTTATCGAACCACTCACCTACAAATGCTCCTTTCCATCAACGAATAGACGTTATATCTCAAAAGGTGGCTCACCGGGAATGACATGAGTACAAGTTCGACAAGAAAAAACTGCATTAAACGTTATTACTGATAATTAAAGAACAGACATTTAAAAAAATATCGGTTTTTAACTGGACCCTCGGTGTGCACAAGCAACGACTTCAAATAAAATTATTAATATACTCCTGGCCATTAAAATTGCTACACCACGAAGATGACGTACTGCGGAAGAGAAATTTAACCGACAGGAAGAAGATGCTGTGATATGCAAATGATTAGCTTTTCAGAGCATCCACACAAGGTTGGCACCGGTGGCGACACCTACAACTTGCTAACATGAGGAAAGTTTCCAACCGATTTCTCATACACAAACAGCAGTTAACCGGCGTTGACTGGTGAAACGTTGTTGTGATGCTTCATGTAAGGAGGAGAAATGCCTGCCATCACGTTTTCGACTTTGATAAAGGTAGGATTGTAGCCCATCACGATTGCGGTTTATCATATCGCGACATTGCTGCTCGCTTTGGTCGCGATCCAGAGACTGTTAGCAGAATTGGTGGGTTCAGGAGGGCAATACGGAACGTCGTGCTGGATCCCAACGGCCTCGTATCACTAGCAGTCGAGATGACAGGCATCTTATCCGCATGACTGTAACGTCTACATCTTCATCTACATGGGGTACTGTGCAAATCACATTTAAATGCCTGGCAGAGGGTTCATCGAACCACTTTATACTATTGAACTCCCATTTTATTCGCCAATAGCGCGCGGGAAGAAAGAACACCTGAATCTCTACGTTCGAGCTCTGATTTCTCGTATTTTATTCTCATGATCATTTCTATCTGTAAGTGGGAGTTAACAATACATTTTTGCATTCGGAGGAAAATGTTGGCGATTTGAGTTTCATAAGCAGCCCATGCCGCAGCGATAAGCACTGTTGTAATGATTCCCATCCCAGATCCTGTATTATTTCCGTAACGCTGTTTCCCCTGTATCGTGACAATACCAAACGCGCTGCCTTTCGTTGGACTTTTTCGATGTCATCCGTCAAACCGACCTGTTAAGGATTTCACACTGGGCAGCAATACTCCAAAAATGGACGGACAAGCGTAGTGCATGCAGTTTCTTTTGTAGTTCTGTTGCATGTTTTAAGGGTTCTGCCAATAAAACGCAGTCTCTGGTTCACCTTTCCCACAATATTATCAACTTTAGGTCTGAAGTAATAGTAATTCCTAGGTATTTTGTGAAGTTTGCGGCCTTCACTTTTGATTGATTTATCTTGTAAACAAAGTTTAACGGTAATTAAAACTTCCGGGCTGAGAAGCCGTGGTCGAACAGTAGAAATTTCTTCCCCTGACGTTTCGTTGCCGGTTGCGGGCAACATCTTCTGAGGTGAGTCGACTCGCCTCAGAAGATGTTGCCCGCAGCCGGCAAGGAAACGTCAGGGGAAGAATTTTCTACTGTTCGACCACGGCCTCTCAGCCCGGAAGTTTTAATTACTGAAGACGCCGGCCGTGAATGCCTACACGTTATGAAAGTTTAAGGGATTTCTTTTCGTACTCATGTCGACGACTTTGCACTTCTCATAATTTAGAGTCAGTTGCCAATTTTTACACCATAGTGATATCTTATTCAGATCGTTCTGCAGTTGGTTTTGATCTTCAGATGATTTTACTAGATGGTAAAAGACGGCGTCATCTGCTAACAACCTAAGACAGCTATTTAGATTTTCCTCTAAATCGTTATGTAAATAAGGAACGGCAGATGACCATTAACACTACCCTGAATCAACAGATGAGAACGTTTGCAAGACAACAACTATCTGCACCAACAGTTCGACGAAGTTTGCTGCAGCATCGACTACCAGCTCGGCGACCATGGCTGCGGTTCCCCTTGACGCTGCATCACAGACAGGAGCGCCAGCAATGGTGTACGCAATTACGAATCTGGGTGCATCAATGGCAAAACGTCATGTTTACGGCCAGAGGTGGTTGTTTTGGGTACTGATTTCTCGGGATCTATGCACCCAAATTGCATGAAAATGGAATATATTTGTCTAATGAATACCCGTTTACCATCTGCATTTCTTATTGGTGTAGCAATTTTAATGGCCAGTAGTATATAATACTTTGTAAAGCAGCTTTTAATACGGTGTTGACTAGGAAAGACATTGGGAATGAAAGAGTTACACAAACTAGAAACCCCATTCATCCGAAGCGATTTCCTATTCTGGCATCAACAGACATTGTTAATATTTTGAGCATGATACATGTATGGGTTTTGTACTTGAAATAATTTTCCTTATGAATGATGCTATTTCCACCACCTATGATATACAAATGCCCAGATCTGAAGGCAGAATTACACTGTTTTCAAATCTCCATCATTCAGTAACACATTTCATAAGTTGTGAGCATATAGCATCCAATTACACAAACAAACCTTGCAAATTAAACTTTCCTAATGGCTGAAAATAGGGCTTATCATCTGCGGAAAGATTACTAATGTGAAAAATTTAAAGTAAGTTCGATTGCAGCTTTTGATTAATGAAAGGGGGAGGATTTGTGACGGAAATATGAAATAAGGAACGAAAACTCATGCCAGTAATGTCTTAAATATGTAATTAATTCTGTGAAAACTGGAGAGACGAAAAGTATCGGCTACATGTAACGATTACAATGTAAGTGCCAGTGCTAGTAACGCTTTTTAAATAAACGTAAAGAGCACGTCATCAAAGGATGAAATTTTTATGCAATACTTCGCAGTTTTTGTGGTTTCTTCGTATTTTCTATCCCAAATGTTTCAGGCTATCATCCCCTCTAGACTGCCACAAAACTCATATGAGAATTATAGAATTATTGAAACACACTTATGTGTTAATTATTACAATTCAGTTCGAATCTGACTCAGTGTACAAAGATTGTCTTAAAGGCTATCACAGTTTGTTAATAACGCTCTTAATATGCGCCCTGTGCACATCAACGTGTCTGCCGATGCAACTGTTAATCAACTCTTGCTTGAGGATCATCGCCAGAAATGAAATAATGAAAACTAGGATATAACATACCATTTACAGAATTTTCACTTCGGATGGAGCACAGCCTCGGAATGTTTTTGTTGATGAGGAAGGAAATCGACGTCGACATTTGGGTAGGGCGTTTTAGGGTAATTACAGCAAAACCAGATGGGCAAACAGACATGGACAAGTCAGCCGTTACACTACTGTTGACATGTAAGTTCTTGAAAACAAAAATTCTAAATTAAAAATCTTGTGTTTGAAAGTTGAGTAGATACTTTTAATGCTGAAGTTTCGCTCTCATATTGAAATCTTTAACAATAATGAGTCAACAGCGAAACTTTGAAATAATGTCAACTTCTGATCCGTACACCGACCATGTGCATCGACAAAAATGACACACAAAACTGATGTTGTCAGCCGTGGAAATCAAATATCGTAGTAATGAAGTCTTAAATAACGTTGCTTCTTGGATTCGTTATTTTGCTACTTTTCTGTATGAGTAGGTTTCTTGTCACTTGGCAGCCGTACCACAAAAGTAGGTGTAAGTTCTTAGTTCTTAATTCCATAATTTGGAGAAGCAACGACGATATAACAGGAGGTGATGGTCAGAGAAGGAGGGAAGAGGAGTTGGAAGACGTAAAAGAGGAAAATAGACGAATTTGCGGGATGAACTGAGAGAGGAACAGCGGAAAGATTTGGAGAGAAGGGAAGATAAGCACAGAGAGAGAGATAATCGGGACTGAATGGACAGAATGTATTAAACGACTGATTTCTCAAGGGCATGTCGCATTCCCCACAATTAGTAAGCCATCTGACCTTCCTCCGGTAAAACGGCAAACAAACTCTTATGTAAATCCACTGGGTTTACAATAAATCATCTGAACCTCGTTTCATTCAACGTAGCCACAACAACGTTAAGCAGCGTGTTGGAACCCGGGAACTTTGCCATTCACTTGCAAGCAGTCTGCCGACTGAGTTATATTGCCACGCTTAACGGTCCGTTCTCAGTTTTAGATCCACCAGTACCTCGCATCCTACCTTCCAAACCTTCGCATATATAGTTCTCAGAACTTCGCTGGACTAGCACTCCTGGAAGAAAGCGTATTGTGGGGACATGGCTTAGCCACAACCTGAGGGATTTGTACTGAATGAGAATTCGACTCTAAAATGTTCAAATGTTTGTAGAACTTATGGGACTTAACTACGGAGTCATCAGTCCCTAAGCTTACAAATTACTCATGAACTACCTAAGACTAAGGACGGCACAAATATCCATGCCCGAGGGGGTATTCGAACCCCCGACCGTAGTGGCCGTGCAGACCGTGACTAGAGCGCCTCAGTCCCCTCGGCCACCGCGGCCGGCGAATTCGACTCTCTTGCGGAGTGTGCGCTGATATGAAACTTCCTGCTCGATAAAAACTGTGTGCCGACCACGGATTCGAACGTGGAACCTTTCAGTATCAGGGCAAGCGTTCTAACAACGGAGATGCCCTATCCTCTCAGCTTTACTGCAGTACGGCTCCTGCCATCCTACCTTCACAGATGTTGTTCTGCGAACCTCGTAGGACTAGCTCTCGTGGAAGAAATGATAGTGTGAAGTCATGACTTAGCCACAGCCAATAGGATGATTCGAAAACGATATTTTCACTCTGCCTCGGAGTTTGCGCAGATATGAAACTTTCGTGGCAGATTAAAACTCTGCCTTGGACTGCGAAAGCCAGAAGTCGGCTTCCCCATCCGGAACAGTGTTTTAATCTGTCAGCAAGTTTGAGGACTTTATTTCCTTTCCTTTTTGGGGCGGGATTGGGAGGTGGGGAAAGGAAAGACGTGCAATTTCGTGAAGACTAGCGCCAATTAGCCGACACCACAGAGACCCCGCGAATTAACAAGGCAGTAGAATCGGAGGCCTAATAAAGGGGCAGAGGCAGCCGCACCTCCAGGCGCCATCACGAGCGGCTATCTTCAGATATATTCATGTACAAGCTTCGCAAATCGCGAAGTTTCCCGACGTCTGCTGCTCCTGTAAGATGGACAAACGATCTGCAACACATGAAAATTTGTGCCGGACCGGGACTCGAACCCGGGTCTCCCCCTTTTCGCGAGCGGTCGCCTTAAGCACCTTTTTTTTTTTTTTTTTTTTTTTTTTTTTTTCTATGGGTAGTTCTGTCCGTCGCGGACGCTGTTCGTGTTTGTTCGTTCTTGCTCGATGTCTTGTTGGCTCAGCTTTTTTCATTACAGAGGGCGTAGAGCCCTCTGACCGGGTGCGCTGAGCCACGGCACCCGGCAAAATTTGTGGTGCGGCCGGGAATCGAACCCGGACAAAACCACTCGGCCACCCGTGCACGCTCTCCGGTCAGACCCAAACTTCCATGTGTTACTTTTGCCTCTTTCCCTCACATGCTCGCACACGTTAGAGTGTGAGTCCCACAAGAGGAAGAGTCACATTTCTACTACCGTAAGCTTGTCTTCAGATAGACCAGAAGAGGACCCTACAGTCACATCTTCAGTTGTTCTTCAGTGTAATTCCCGTGAGTCCAGTGGGGCCTCCAGTTCGTCTGCAGCTCAATATCATCTAGCGAGAACTAGTTCGACGTCAGAGAATGGACAGCTGTGATATATGCCAGGCAGTGTAGCTGGTCTCGTATGGAGCTCTGCACATTTTCTAATACATGAAAGTGAATGAGAAATCAAAGCCGCGGTGGAGTAGCCGAGCGGTCTAAGGCGTCTCGCTGCGGAGCACGCGGTTGCTCGCCGACGGAGATTCGAATCCTCCATGGGGCATGAGTGTGTGTGTTGTCCTTAGGTTAGTTTACCTTAGAGTAAGTAGTTTGTAAGCTACGGACTGATAACCACGCAGTTTGGTCTAACAGATTTACAAACATTTGAACATTTTAGCGAAATTAAATGATTTTGCTTCCTGCTACAGAATCCCAAACACTATCGCGTAGACCACTGACTATATTTTCTTCTCAGAAACTCCGACAGCAGCGCATAAAGTACGAGCAAACATACAGGCAGGAAGATCACGGTGGGGTGTAGGTTCTTACATCAGGAAAGTAATCTAACCCACAGTATTTGCAATGAGGTATGTAAACGAACAATGATTTGGACAGGTGTAGCCTTCTCCAGCAAGAAAATTAGGACTGTGTCAGTGTATTCGTCCTGTGAAGGGACAGATCAAGATGTGATGCGCAGCTTTTATGACGCACTCATTGATGTAGTTATTAAGGTACAGGGACAGTGTTATCCTCATGGGTGACTTCAGAGCCAGGATAGGAAATCGAACACAAGGGTATGAAAAGGTTGTGGGTAAGTGTGGAGAGTATGTGGAGGCCAAAAGGAACTCAAATCATCTTTTGGATCTCTGTGCCAGTATGGGCGTGGTTATCAAGAACTCCTTTCTTAAGCAGAATAATATTCACTATTATACTTAGGAATGCAGGGAAAATCAAACCTGTCATTCATTACAAAATAAAGGATAAGTAATTCAGGACGGCGTTCAGGGTCACACGTACTTCGGAGGGTCCTTTTATGGCAATAAACGTCATTGACTCTACAGTGATACCGAAAATACAGACCGTCAGGTCCATACGTAGAAGAAAAAGAGGGCCTTCAGGACAAGGAAATAAGGTAAATGTATATAACTGTGATCTCAGAAAGATACCAGTTACTTGAATGGTGTTATTGGAAGAGGAATGGACAAGGTACAGGGACACACTCCCGGAGGTGGCTAGAGAATTTCTTGGAACAATAGTGTGTAGGGGCAGGAAGAAGCAGACAGCCTGATGGAATGACAAAGTCAAAGTAGACTGTAAAAGTAAAATATAATAGTTTCAAAAGTGGCTCCATAGCAGAATCCAGCCAGACAGAGAATGTTATGTTGATGAGAGAAGCAAAGCCAAACTGATAATAGCAGAATCGAAACAGATATGATGGGACGACATTTGAAATAGGTTAGAAACTTCGGGTCAAATTGCGGGCAAACCATTCTGCAGCGTAATTAGCAGTCTTAGAATAGGAGGAAAGAAAGAAATGACAAGATTTTGGTCACTTCAGGAAAGGTGCTAATGACTGCTGTGGATGCCTTGTGTAGGGAATTTTTTTTTCTCAATTTAGGTGAAAAGTTCGGTGATATGTCACATTCTGAGGCACAATATTCTACCAATTATTATGGAAACACGATCACATTTGAGGAATTGGAGAGACTGCAATGAAGTGGCTGGGGTACATAAATACACTGGAATGACAAGTCTGGAATTCCGTGGGAGTTGGGACAGGTCCCATGTGACTCGACGAAAGCAGTAATCTCAACCATTTTGAAGCATGGAAACAGAAAAGATTTAACAACTACAGATGTTTTTCTTCAAGTAAAGTTGTAGTCAAAATATATTAAGCATTTGTAAAGGAAAGTGAGAGTATTAATTGAAGACACGTTGGATCAATGTGGATTTAGGCCCCTTAGAAGCTGCCAGGATGAAATCTTTAGCTGACGTCACATTTTTATAAAGCTGGAAAGGCATATGACTGTGATTCCAGGAGAACTTTACTATTAGTTCTACGATATTGTGGAAAAAAGAAGTAAACTGCTGCAGACAATTGAAGTTCCTTATATAGACTGTCAGGCTGCAGTCTGAGTCGACGGCAAATCGAATTCATGGCTCACAGAAGTTTCAGGCCCAAGATAAGGCTGTAACCAGTCAACACTCTTGTTCGTTCATTTTATGGATCATATGTGGAAACAACAGAATGGCAGATGAAAACAAAATAAACAGGCTCTCATATGCGGATGACAGATGTGATGGCAGATTTGATTTGAAGGTTCCATTGCAATATTTTAGAGCTAAATCAGAGATGTAAGGGTTATAGTATGAAGATCATCATATCCAAAACGAAAATAACGTATGTTGGAAAGAGATTGGGTGCCAAATAGGAGGAACAACGAACAGATGGACAATATCAAATCCTTAGGCTATGTTTTCTCAAGGGGTGGCTACATAGTGAAAGAACTGGAATCAAGGTGTAAAAAGCTAATACACTAAGTGCTAAGCTACTATCTAGTCTCTTCTGCAAGAATGAAGTCACCACCAAGACTATGTTAGCAGTGCATCGGTCTATCTTTCGACAATCTTTGTTGTACGGGAATCAAGCTGGATGGATGCAGGTTACCTTATCAATAAGTTTGAGTTTACAGATACGAAGGAAACAAAGATGATTGAAGGTACTAACATGCGAGAACAACGGCAGGAATGTGTCTATAATGAGGACATAAAGGAAAACTGGAAAGGAGCACCATAGATGAAGCAGTTCAAGTGAACAGTCTGAGATGGTGGGATCATGGAGAAACTTTGGAAAATCAAAGTTACTTAAGAGGCTCATGGGTTCGGCAGTGGTGGGTAAGAGTGGTCGAAGTGGTCCAAGGAGAAAGTATTTAGAATCGGTCAAGATTTTGAAGTAAAAGGTTTAACATAAGACGACCCATCAATGTTGGCACTGAATAGGGAATCAAGGAGGAATTTTATTAGGGGGACTATGCTCCAAACTAAAGTCATAATCATACGATGATGATGATGACGAACAAACAAATAAACAAACAAACATTTATTTGATTATCGGTTTCGGACGTTTTAGTCCATTTTGAAATCAAGTAAGTCCTATAAGTCCAACAATAATATTGTTCGTTACGTCGTTTTTTTTATTTATTTATATATATTTTCGTTGGTGAAGGGTACACTAAGTTTGTTCAAGAAAAAGATTGGTAATTATATGTAAGTGAACGGAATTGTGTCTTTGTATAGTATATAAAATTGAATCCGTAATTCTCTTGATCACGCCATAACGCGAGATCGACTCCTACGATTTGCCTGATCTTTTCTTGGCTCTGTTCGTAATTCTTACGACAAGATTTTTATGAAATAATTCTTTTTTTTTTTTTTTTTTTTTTTTTTTTTTTTTTTTTTTTTTTTTTTTTTTTTGGAAAATTTGCAAGAAAACTGGAAATTTTATTTTATTTTGTTAATTTTTTTTATTTTTTTTTTATTTATTTATTTATTTTTTTTTTATGAAGACATTACAAGAGTGTACATATGTACCTGCAGCGCTTTCCGGAACGGGAAAGCCTACCGGCCCCGGTTCGAATCCACCCGGTGGATTAACGAAAGGAGTCGGAGTGCCGGTCAGCCTGGATGTGGTTTTTAGGTGGTTTTCCACATCCCCCTAGGTGGATACAGGGCTGGTCCCCAAGTCCCGCCTCAGTTACACGATTCGCAAATATTTCGTAACACTTAACACTTTCAAACGCATCTCACACTATACGCAGACATTTGGGGTATACATTTCCTCCTGGGAGGGAATGGGGTGGCGGCAGGAATGGCATCCGACGACCCTGTAAATATTAACACATACCAAATCCGCGTTTAACACAGTGCCGACCCTGCATGTGTGGGAGAAGGACCAAAGAGATAGATAGAATTTCAAATTTCAGGTGCCGACCTGTTTGAAAAAAAATAAATAAATAAAGAAATAAAAATAAGAACAATAAAAATAAAATAGTTAAAAGCCTTTGGGAGCTGTTGGTGTGGGACATCTGCCTTATTCGCCCCCCCTCCCCTCCCCCTGTGGCTGCGCTATTGGTAATAACAACGCTATTAGAGAAAAAAGTTGTTGTCCGTAACTGCTATTGTCTGCTCAGAGCCGGAATGATGCTCATAAGAGCCGCGGCAGAGTAGCCGAGGGCATACTTATCCCGTATTTTCATTTTTTTCCGTGTAAATATGATCACCTGCGTTTCTATCGTAGTTTATCCTCTTTTTTTTTTAGTATATTTGCCTTGCCTGTACTGGTTTACGTAAAATCAAGTGTCAGTGTCAAATCGCCGTTATTTTGCAAATATCTATGGAACACTGCGATTTGTGGAAATAGAGTATATCTGTAGAGTTCTCCTCTACAAATACGTTTTCTTAATTTTCGTGTCAAAAGGTTAAGCTGTTATTTTCATTAGAATTTAGATCTGTCTAAAGGCTCACTGTTATTGCTACTATCATAACCTAAACTGGGGCAAAACTCAGATTTCACCTTGAAAACAGTATTTCTTATGGTACATGGCTGAGGGTACCTACGACATTTTTCCCCGATCAGAATGGAAGAGCCGGCCGCGGTGGCCGAGGGGACTGAGTCGCATCAGTCACGGTCTGCACGGCCACTACGGTCGGGGGTTCGAATCCCTCCTCGGGCGTGGATATTTGTGCCGTCTTTAGTCTTAGCTAGTTCATAAGTAGTTTGTAAGCTTAGGGACTGATGACCCCGTAGTTAAGTCCCATAAGTTCTACAATCATTTGAATTTTGAGAATGGAAGTTAGCACACACACACACACACACACACACACACACATATATTTAGTTCATTGATAGTGACCGGGGCAATTATCTTACGAAATAAGTATCAAACGAAAAAACTACAAAGAACAAATCTTTTGTAGCTTGAGGGGGTAAAACAGACAGCGCTATGGTTGGCCCTCTAGATTGCACTGCCATAGGTGAAACGGATATCAACTGCATTTTTTGAATAGGTACCCACAATTTTTATTACATATTCGTCTAGTAAGTAAATAAACATGGATGTTTTATTTCGAACACTTTTTCGCTTTGTGATGGACGGTACTGTAATAGTGACAACGTATAAGTACGTGTTATCGCGTAACATTTGGCAGAGTGCGGACGGTATTTGCATGGTGACACATTACTCATGTTAAAATAGACCGTTTACCAATTGCAGAAAAGGTCAGTGTGGTATTTATGTATGGCTATTGTGATCAAAACGCCGAAAAGGCCTGTGGTATGTATCGTGGAAGATATCATCCAAGTGTAAGTGTCCGGGGCCCCCCTCGGGGGTTCGATTCCCCCCCCCCCCCCTCTGGAATGGATGTTTGTGCTGTCTTTTGCATAGGTTAGTTTACAAGTTTAGGGACTGCAGTTAAGTTCCTTAAGCTTAACGAACATTTAAACATTTGATGCTCGTAAGAAGAATTGCAGCGTTCAGTGGGCGCAATCGAATTTCGGAAATAGATGGGGGTATGGGAGGTTGGGTGGTTGCCTCGAGGGGCGTTGGGCGGCTGGCGGCCGCGCCGGTATCGCGCGGCGCGCCGTTGTTTTGCTAGAGGCCCCTTTGTGGCGGCTGATGTGATTTAGAGTATTTACCCGGAGCGCCGGCTGATGGAAAGTAAACGCGCCCGCGCCAAAGCGGATAATCGCGGGCTGGGCCGGCCACGGGCAGCAGCAGTAGTAGCAGTAGAGGCAGCCGTCCAACGCCCTCCTGGCCGCGTCTAGGCGGCCACGCTGCCGCTGCCGCTGACGCCGTCACGGCAATTAGCCAGCCGTCGCATCGCTCTGGCCGGCCCACAACGCAGCAACCAACAGTCGCTGTCTCTCGTTGGTCGGCAAACGCTGCTACGCCACGCTACTTACTAAGAGCAACGACTCTCTTCTGTTACTAATACAGGTACCTACGGAGAGACAATTACTGAAACAATAGCTGAAAATATATGTATATATTGTTTTTCTTCTTTAGTTATTTTCACGCGGACAAGGTCAGCAGGCTGGCAGCGGCATCAGCGTACATGCACATTACAAATTAAGAATGTTCAAATGTTTGGAAATCTACCGGACCAAACTGCGTAATCATCAGTCCGTAGCTTACAAACTACTTAAACCTAGGTAAACTAACCTAATGACAACACACACACACACACACACCCATGCCCCAGGGAGGACTCTAACCTCCACGGCGAGCAACCGCGCACTCCGCAGCGAGACGCTTTAGACCGCTCGGCTACTCCACCGCGGCATAAATTAAGACTTGAAAACCATGTTACGAGTGTAAAACCAAGCGGAATGAGAAACATGGCACGAAGAGAACATTGACGGATTGAAAACAGGACACTGGAGACAATAGTGCAAGCATAAAACTTATGAACAAGGCGATGGAAACAAACACATAGACAGTTGAAAGCGGTGGTAAAATCATATTGAGAACAGTCACTGGACAAACGAGGAAGCGACACGGCGACACTGGTGAAGAAGACAGATGGTTGCTCGACGCACTGTAAAGGCTCACATGAAGACACTGACGCACTGAACACTAGACGACACTGTATCTAAAATTCGTCACTGAGGCCCCCGCAGGGGGATGGGAGGGGAAGGTTAGGAAGCGCGGGGAAAGTTGGGGAGATAGGAGACGAAAGACGGGGGTTGTCGAGACTCCAGGTTGGGGAAGGAGAAAGGCCAAGCGGGGGAAGGGGAGGCGATGGGAAGAGGGGGCGCTGATGCTACGGGGATAGGATCAGGGTTGATAGGAGGGGTACATTTCGGGACGAAGGGCGTCATCCGGTAGGGGAATGGCGTGGAAGTTGCCTTGGGAAAGGACATGTAGCGTGTGCAGGTGGAGTGAGGGAGAAATGCATTGGCGTAGGCGTGGCAGAGGCCCGGGGTTGGTTAGGATGGGGTAAACGAGTGGGTTGCGGGAATCTATTTCGCGGGTGACGTACAGGATTCGGAGGTGTTCAATGTGTTGAAGGAGGTGAGGAAAGGGGATGAGTTCATATAGGATCCGAGTGGGACAGGGGAGTCGGATACGGTAGCCGAGGCTTAGGGCATGGCGTTCCAGGATTTGAAGGGTCTGATAAAAGGTGGGAGGAGCGGAAACCCATGCAGGGTGGAAGGAGTAGAGGATGGGGTGCATGATGGATATATAGGTGTGCAGCATGGATGCCCGGGTATATATATTCCACTATTAGTACTTCTTCAATTCCATTCTATCTCCGTTCAACTATCCCTGGCGCAACCCATCTTCCCTGCCTATCTAATCTCCTCCTTCGTCTCATCAGTTCATCGTCTCTGTCCCTATGAAAAATTTACATATACGAGGTGGTCCATTGATAGTGACCAAAAAACTACAAAGAACAAAACTTTTCTATCTTAAAGGGGGAATGGCTATGGGCCGGCCGCGGTGGCCGAGGTGACTGAGGCGCTTCAGTCACGGTCAGCACGGCCCCTACGGTCGGGGGTTCGAATCCCCCCTCGGGCATGGATATTTGTGCCGTCCTAGTTAGTAAGTAGTTCATAAGTAGTTTGTAAGCTTAGGGACTGATGACCCCGTAGTTAAGTCCCATAAGTTGTACAAACATTTGAACATTTGAATGGCTATGGTTAGCCCGCTAGCTGGCGCTGCCATATGTCAAACGGATATCAACTGCATTTTTTAAATTAGGTACCCCATTTTTACTACATATTCGTCTAGTACGTAAGTAAATATGAATTATCTGGAACAGGTTTCCCGCTTTGTGATAGATGGCGCAGTAATATTCATGAATTTACTGCTCATAATTTTAGACAAACAGTGGGTAAAAGGTAGGTTTCTTAAATTAAAACACAGAACGTAGGTACGTTTGAACTTTATTTCGGTTGTCTCAATGTGATACATGTACTTTTGTGAAATTATCATACATTATGAGAAAGTACGTTGTTACATAGTGATTACCTGTAATTACCTCATGTCTTCAATAAATGCTCAAAATGATGTCCTTCAAGTTCAATGCATTTGGCAATACGCGTAACGAAATTCATCTCAACAGCGAGTAGTTCGCCTTCAGTAATGTTCTCACATGCATTGACATACGGTGACGCATGTTTTCAAGCGTTGTCAGTGAATCACGATGACAAATATCCTTCAATTTTCCCCATAGAAAGAAGTCCGGCGAACATGCGGGCCATATATGTAGCTTCTATGACCAGCAGTGAGACATCTTGCAGAAAAATCGCTAGGACTTTACGGAAGAAATGACCATACATTGCACCACATAGATTGCCATCGATAAAATAGGGGCCTATTATCCTTGCCCCCATAATGCCGCACGATATATAAACTCGCCAGGGTCTCTGATGTTCTATTTGTCGCAGCCATCGTAGATTTTCCGTTCCCCAATAGTGCATATTATGCCGGTTTACGTTATCTCTATTTTTGAATGACGCGTCGTCACTAAACAGACCGCGTGAAGAAAATCTGTTATTGTCCCGTAATTTATTTTTTGCCCAGTGGCAAAACTGTACCCGACGTTCAAAGTCTTTGGCATGCTTATCCTGGTGCATAAAAATATGGTACGGGTGAAATTAATGTTGACGTAGAATTCGCAACACCGACATTTTTGAGATTCCCGATTCTCGCTCACTTCGTCTGCTACTGATGTGAGGATTAGGCGCAACTGCAGCTAAAAGCCGGTCGCAATGGCCGAGCGGCCTGCGGCGCGCCAGTCACAGTCTGCACGGCTGCTACGGTCGGGGTTCGAAACCCCCCTTGTGTCGTCTTTAGTATAAGGTAGTTCATAAGTAGTTTGTAACATTTGAACTTTTTTGCAGCTAAAACACTTACTTGGGCATCATCACTTGTTGCAGGTCGTGGTTAACGTTTCACTTGTGCCTGAACACTTCCTGTTTCTTCAAATAACGTAACTATCCGACGAAAGGTCCGAACACTTGGATGATGTCTTCTATGATAACGATCAACATACATACCACAGGCTAACTTTTGAACTAGCTAATACTAAGGACGGCACAAATATCCATGCCCGAGGGGGAGGGGGGGATTCGAACCTCCGACCGTAGTGGCTGTGTAGAAAGTGACTGGCGCGCCGCACACCGCTCGGCCACCGCGCCGACCATGGGGGGTTGTCTTTATGTTAGTTTACCTTAGCTTAAGTAGTTTGTAAGCTACGGACTAATGACCAAGCAGTTGAGTCCAACTGTTACAAACAAATTAACAGTTTTTCGCTCTAATTGCCACTTCCGCATAGTCGTCTCATTATTTTTTTGCCTTAATTAGTAATTCTGACTTCTTGAACACAGATTTGAAAAAAAAAAAAAAATGCAGCCCCTTTCTTTGCTTGTGTCTCTTACAATTATTGTGAGGAAGCAAATAGGTTCTTTATTTTCTAGCACTGTCTCCATAAATTGAAAACTTTAGTATTTGTGCCATTTCTTGTGATAAATTCTGGATTAGCCCTTATACCACTTATTGTTGCCACTGTTTAGCGATTTACTGTACGTGAACATGTAAGACAGTCGGGTAAGTCCTGTTATTGGCAATTCAGGTGGTGTGTTACCAATTTATCTGAAGTAAACTATTATGCCTAAACGCAAACTTAAAAACATTTTCTTTCTCGAAGACACTTCATTGTAAAATTCATATCGCCATATTTACGATTAACATCGTGGAAGCTGCATGGAGTTCAGCGTGATAAATCAGTCAATCATAATCTGACTTCTTTTGCTACTCTAGCAACAACTGCTAAAATCAGTGACAGCTCCAGTAACAAATAATGGGAAAATTCGTTATATAATTCAAATACTCCTACCTTGGTTACAAGAAACAGGTATTTAAAAATGTAAAATAATGCCACCATAAAATGCTTTACTAAATTCCAGTCGTGGAATCAGACCAATGAGATTTAGGGCCACGTATCTTTTAAATAATTTATAATAAAGAAAAATCGCCGCGGTGGAGTAGCCGAGCGGTCTAAAGCGTCTCGCTGCGGAGCGCGCGGTTGCTCGCCGTGGATGTTCGAGTCCTCCCTGGGGCATGGATGTGTGTGTTTGTCCTTAGGTTAGTTTACCTAGGTTTAATTAGTTTGTAAGCTACGGACTAATGACCACGCAGTTTGGTCCGATAGATTTACTAACATTTAGAAAAAGAAAAATCATCGATGAGCATTGACCAGGTGTCACGTGTATCCCATTTTCATGGAGAAAAACGTTAGTCTCTGTTGTGGGCTAGCTATTTTGGAAACAGTTGTGACCGTGGAGGGAATTTCAGGGCGGCTGCAGTTCCTAGTGACTAATTTACCTGAAGTAAACTATTATGCCTAAACGCTGCCTTGCCGGCACATTCGCTCTGCGCAGCCTCAGCCGTGTGTTGTGCCGCATTGGAGAGCTGAACAGCTCACGGCCACAGAAGCGGCACCCCGCGAGCAAGTGAGCGCTCGCTAGCTCGCGGGGGAGCACGCCAGCTGCAACAGCCTGCTGTGGAGCCTTTCATAGTATCCGCTTATGGCCGCCAGCACTTGCGTCTCGTCGAAGCGACTGTGCTGTTACCTGGCTGGAAGCATGCTCCGCAACCGCTGATCGCTCCGTGTCTCCTCGTCTACAATTGCCCTTGTGCTCTTACAAACATTTTGCGACAGTTCATCTGGTGGTACCCAATCTACATATTTTCGATCGTTATTCGTCTAATTTTGCTGGAGATGATCGTGATTAGTTTTAGGGGCATTTGCTCGTTTCTGTAATTTGGAAATGTATTTGTGACAATAGTGTCTTTGTAGCCATTGGAAATTACATTTTGTTTAAGTATTAGCAGTTCTTTATCTATGGCCTCCTGTTCTAATGGTAGTCTCAATAGCCTATGGATCACTAAATGAAGATATGCAATCTTATAAGTCCAAATTATTTATAGTATTATCCATTTCAGTCTCTAAAGTGAAATGGATTTTATGGTGCATACTATTAAATACATCAAGTGTAGTAGCTCCCTACCATCACTTTGAAATAACACCAGTACATCATCAACATATCTATTCTTTGTTCCAGATCTGGTTACATGGAAAAGGATCGATTTTCAAGATTGTTTATGAAGATCTATTCTCATGATCCAGCTAGTCTGTTCCACAACGGTCGGGGGTTCGAATCCCCCCTCGGGCATGGATATTTGTGCCGTCTTTAGTATAAGGTAGTTCATAAGTAGTTTGTAAGTTTAGTGACTGATGACCCCGTAGTTAAGTCCCATAAGCTTAACAAACATATGAACAACAGCTAGTCTGTTACCCACTGCAAGACTTTCTTTCTGATGATTAACTTTTCCAGTGAATTCAAAAGAATCGTATCGCAATGAAAATTCTACAAATTCAGTTAAATAATTTCTCCCAAATTGAGAGTCTAATTTTAAGTAAATTCTCATCAATAACTTGTAAACATTTTGCAATGGGTTTATTAGCGTACATGTTAGTAATATCAAGTGATGCTAATTGTGAGTTTTCAGAAATGTCTATGTTATGCAAAAAGTTGGCCAGTTTGTACCCAAATCTGGTATATATAATCCACCAAAGCCATTTCCTTGAGCCACTAATGAGCCTATACCTTGATCCACAAATTTATAACCTAGACTTGAGTCCACAAGTTCTAACTTGTACATTGGTTTACAAATGTAACTTAGACCTTGAGCTTCAATTGCAACTGAGATCTTGGCCACAATTGTCAACTAGTTGTTCGGCAGTGATTATACCAAAGCATTGGATAAATTACGTAAAATCATGGCTGCTAATTGATTCTTGCTGTATTTTGAAATATGGCATTCAAGTGGTGCATTTGTTTACAATCCAGACAATAAAAATAGCTGATTAATCACACCTTGTTCGACACAAATTTTAAATACATTATCCCATTAGAGTTTTAATGCCATAATAGATTATATCACTATCGGTCAGTTATTTTATTAACAACATATTGAATGTATTCGCAGCATTCACTGAAGTTGGATCATTGTTATATTTTTCAAATACGACGTTCATTTTCTTTTTGTCTATAATTCAGACCGTAAAATTTCTAGTTAATTACACCTTGTCTGACAACTTTTAATTATGTTAACATTTTGGATTGTTTATGCCATTAATAACAAGTTTTTATATTGATAACTCAATTTGGACTGTAGCTGACAGATAAACTTAGACCTTGAGACATGCACAAATACCCCTATGTTGCTGTTTTTAGCAGCAATGTTTTTAAATTCAATATTTTATAGTGTTTTCAATATGTGTAGACTGATTATCATCTAAGGTACTGTGTGTACTTCCCAATTACATTTCGTAAATGATTTCAAAATCGATTTCATATCTTCTGGCTGTCGTCGCTGTTCTTATATATTAAGATTTATCTTACAAATCCACTATTATTAGTACTTGTAAATCAGTACCATATTACCTTTGTAGTTATTACTATATAATAATTACAGGCCGCAGCGGAGCGGCCGAGCGCATTGAGACACTATGAAGTGATGCGCGAGGCCGTTCCCCGTCGGGTGCTCGAATCCCCCCTCGGGCATGGATGTTTGTGTCGTCTTTAGTATAAGGTAGTTCATAAGTAGTTTGTAAGTATAGGGACTGATGACCCGCAGTTAAGTCCCATAAGCTTCATAAGCATTTGAACATTTTTGAATAATTAACGTTTATCCTCGCATTATTTTATTCTAAGAATTCAATCAAATAGAAATAAACAATTTTCTGAGATTATCTTCACGCAATACTCATTGCATAGCAACCCCACCTGAAATATTTATTATGTCGTTATTTCTACAAAATTACGACATCTTGTACTGCAACGCCACCTACCATATCATCAGGTAACTGTGCCTTTAGAAGACGATTAAACTGTCAACCGACTTTCAGTTCAACATCACCCATCAAGATACCCAGTTATCTGAGGGAAATATTTGTTCTGATTTATACAAAAGTTATGACATCTTTAAAGAGTGTGTGGTTCAAGTCTATCATACAGTTGGATGATTTTAATCAGCATTGCTCAATGTTACATTTTTATTGCCCAAAACAAGTAAGGCTGACAGGATTTTTCAGTTTGATAGGTATCCAAGAGATTTTACTTTTACAAAATTTTAATTTTTTAAAAATAATTTTGATATGCTTTTTGTAGGAATATAAAAGTAATCACGATGTTTTTGGATGATTACATTTGCTTTTGGGAAATGTATACTGAACTAACCAAAATGGTATATATGTAATAAACTGTAAGAGAGTATTTGATCCATTCTTTTGTACTTAATAGTGTTTTTGTATAACACGGTTTTTTATGTATTTTAGATTTGAGAACTCGTAATCATACTAAATAAAATTTGCGCAAAAGAGATTAGATTTATAATGAGATTATTTGAAAAATATTCCTCATTTGGGGTGGGAGGAAACTAGTGGGACTTGAAAATTTTATGATCTTGCAGTGATCATGTTTTCTCATTTAGTGCTGTACATTCCATTCTCTGTCCTTAAAAAACGGAGTTCGAGGTCTGTTAATGGTCCCTTATCACAGGAGAAAATGTCTTCGTTTTGAATGCGTGTTTGAATGCAGAACAAATTTCGATATTGGGTTAAATCATTTAATATAAAAAAGGAACAACTTCCTGATGTTCTGCAAAACTTATTTATTGGTCACAAAGCGGCTTTCGGCTTCTTAGGCCATAATCAGGTGACAACTGACTGTAGTACACAAGTTGTCAAAATTGTTAAGATTTACAAAGATATATATATATATAATAGTGTGCGGCTCCGTCGCACAGTGGTAGAGTGCCAGACTACAAATCCAAAGGTTGCGGGTTCGATTCCTGCCCGGTCCTAGGATTTTTATCCGTCACTTTTCCACTTCTTTCACCTCTTGCAGTATTGCTCACGTGAAAAATACCGAGTAGCACCGTGGTTCGGAACCCACGTTAAACTGTAGGTCCCCCTATAACTGCCTGGTAAGTCAGTTCAAAGGTCGGAGGGAGGCAACGGCATACCATCTCCAAACAGGACCATGCCTAGTAAAGCACTGTGGTGTTCAAACCAATCTATTACTATATATAATAGATTATTATTATATATAATAGTATGTGTAAAGAATCAAACTAATATGATTATTTTTGTTGAAAAGGAAGGTTGAAAAGAAAACTTATTTCAGTAGAGGTGTAGAGGGGAACTGGATCTGATCGTTTAATATTAAACTGGCATCCTGAGCCATCTTTCTGCTTTTCTTCAGGGGATGTAGGATCTCACAGTTTACATCATAATCATGGCCTTCTCTGAGCAGATGTTCAGCAAAGGTTGAATCTGTCGTTTTTAACCTCCAGCTTCTCTCATCTTCTGATAATCTAATAGCTACCGCCATGTCAGACTGACCAGCATACTGTTTCCCACAATGTTTGCATGTGATCTTGTATACACCACTCTGTGATAGGGGTTGAATTTTGTCCTTACTATTGAATAAATACTTAGAAATGTTGTTTGTATTGTTAAATGCAGGCTTGCAATTTCGAGATTTTAACTTTCTACAAATTTGATCTGAAATTTTGCCTAAATAGGGGATGACACACCAGTTTTTCTGACTACTGAGTTGTTCTTGTTGGCCAGCATATAAAAGTGTTCTGATTTTTCTCATTTTATTCTTATTCAGTATACTGTCAATAAGGGCAGGGCTATAGCCATTACTGGATGCTATATGTTTGATTGTTTGTAATTCTGATTGAAATTCAGAATCAGATAATTATATTTTTAAATATAAATGGTAATAACTTTCATAAATAAGTACTTGCGATGGACTTTCCTGTGAAGTATCGATTGTCTGTGATAACATCTTTGTAAATCTTAACATCTTTGAAAACATGTGTACTACAGTCAGTTGTCACCTGATGATGGCCTAAGAAGCCAAAAGCCGGTTTGTGACCAATAAATAAGTTTTGCAGAACATCAGGAAGTTGTTCCTTTTTGATATTATTATCATGTTCTGTCAAGTACCGACGGAAAAATCAATTAATTTTAAATCATTTAAGGCAGAAAGATTAGAAGTGTATGTGAAAATTGTTGTCATTTTTAGAGAGATTAGTTCGTGCCGAAATCGAGGAGGAGGCATTGAGGCGTCTCTCGGAGTGGTGGAGCACCGTGGGGCGGAGATCACTTTGTGCCTCAATCGCTGCCGCCGCCGGCTCCCCGGACTGAGGGGTTGAGGGTTGAGGGGTTGAGGGCTGCGCGTCTGCAGAGTGCCGGCCGCTACCTGCGGCTGTTTGCTTTCCTTTGTTCTTTCCCTCCCCTCCCTTTACTGCAAGTGACGTTTCAGTGCCTCCAGAGAGCCGCCTGCAGCGACGGCTCGTGATTGGAACTGCTCTTGGCGGCCGATTTCTACGACAATCCCAAATCCTCCTTTCCCTTGCACTTAAAATAATGAGTAAAATTCTCTCGTGTAACGACTGATGTCTGATAGCCAACGACGAAAATTTTTCAGTAATTCACTCGAATTAGTATTAATTTATTAGAAACTAGCTGGTATTTAATTATTCAATTTTTTCTGCCTTGAGTTAGTACTTCTCCTATCCCTTCTCTTTCTGTCAATCTTCTTTTTCTAAAAACATGTTATATTTATCGGAAAATGTATGAGAAACTAGTCGACCCGGCAATGCTTCGCGCTTCATAATTTTTATGTACTCTTGCTTTGAACGTCAAATGTCCAAAACTTTATCTTAATCGTAGGAATGATATTCATATCCCAAAGAAAAGAGCTCTTTCTATTTGCCACAAATTTTCCTATTTTCTGGCCAACTATTCCAAACTTTTACTTCACTTCAACCTTCCTCTCGCTTTGAACGTAGAAGGAGCCAAATTTTATCGCAATCGGATTAATGATATTGATATTATAGAAAAATCTATTTTTATTTTGTGATTCTTCAGTTTCTCCCGGCGTATTTGATAATCAAAATATCCACGGGGTACTGCCGGTCTATAGTGTCCAACGGGACACTATACACCGGCAGTATACCCGTGGATATTTTTTTTTCCTAAATTTTCCAATCCGCCGGGAAAAATTTCCAAATTGTTTTTCCATAACAACGTTACTCTTGCTGTGAAAAATTTTATCGCAATCAGACGAATGAACGTCAAATGATCAAACTTTTATCGCAATTCCATGAACGGTTCTCAACTTACAGTGTTGAGTACATTTAGAAACACATCGAAAAAGGAAATTGGTTCGAATTTTGCGACTTTCCTTTCTAACTGTCCCATTTTTTTTTACTGAAAACTTTTCCAAGATCATAATGAACAAAACAAATAAAGAATTACACCTCTCCGTCATGCGAATAGGCAGTTATAGTGCTGAATTCAATCAGAAACACATTCAGTTTTTCTCCAATTTTCCAGTTTTCCGGTAGATTTTCCAAAAACTTTATTTCATACAATCCTTGTCCTGTCAAGCCCTACTCAACTGATGCTATTACAACCAAGTGGCAATTTATTTTTATTCACAGAAAAAAATTGCTTTCGGTTTTTCCTAAATTTTCCTACTTTCCGGGCGACTTTACCAAATTTTTATTTGATGAAAACCTTCCTCTTGCTTTCAACATGAAATGTACAAAATTTTATCGCAATTGGACTAAGGGTATTGATAGCTCACTGCTAAAAGCTGTTTCAGTTTTCCCCGATTTTCCTCTTTTCCGGAAAACTTTTCCATATTTTATCACCGTTTAAACCTTCTCTGGACTTACACGAATATTTCAAGACTAAAATTAGCCAAATCGGTTCAGCCGTTCTCGAGTTTTAGCGAGACTAACGAACAGCAATTCATTTTTATATATGTAGATAAGGCTGTATGACGTAATGTACAAAATTATAAGTTCAGTATCCGAACAAAGAAAGATAGTAATACAAATGACATACAAAATTCGTACGATCTCGTATTTATTGAGTTATATGTTATACAATTGTATTACTTTTCAGATATATATTCATTTCTATAAGTGCTCTATGTCTGTAAAATCTGTTGCGAATACCATTAGCAGTAAAGATGTAGTAGATTAAAGCTTGGTTCGTGATGGGGCAGTTTTCCATGTACGTTCCTGTTCATGTACTCATATCTCGTTAGCTACGAGTCGTACTGTGATACAATTTCAAAGGTACATTCAACTATATGTCTGTATACTGTCTGTAAAATGTCCTCCGGCTACAATTTGTAATGTAGAAAGTTTTAACTTCTAACGTCATACCGAATGCCAGAGATGAAATTATCTTTGAAGTTTGTTGCTAGTCGCGAAGTACTCTGATTCTCACACAGTCCATGAATAATTTCTCGTCGCATTATGTGGCAGGTTTCAGAACATGTAAGAAGGCTTTGTTTCCCACGACAGAATCAAGGTTTTATAAAATTTCCAATAAATGGAGATATTCGTGCCAGGGAAATGTATAAAATTGGTACCGTGATAAGAACTTTTGTTTCTATCCGACCTGTATGTTCCATGTCTTTAATGCTCGCGAAAAAACATAATGGCAGATTCCAAGCTTATTGGACAAGGAATGATACAAAATCAGCAGCCACACGTGAGATAACCTTTGGTTGGACTTAACAGCGGAATCGTCAACATTTCGTATTGCATCGGATAAGCCTTCTTTGTTTCCAAGTTCTGCTTAACAAATCGAAGACAAGCGGAGAAAATTGATAGATCTATTTAAATCCACATTGTTGTAAAACGTCTTTGGAAAAATTACACCTCTTGCTACTAATTTCAGCAGGAATTGATGTTCGTCTATTAGTAACACAATTTGCTTGTGTTTATAACATTTTGAAGACTACCCAAATGTAGATATTTATATGACAACACAAAGGATTCTAAAAAAAGCTGATTGTCTGCAGTAATGAGGAAGTTGTAGATGTTGTAAAATCCTTTATTTTTTCTCTATACGCTGACAAGTTTCGCGCCCAGTCCATCATCGGAGCGCCTGGTGACAAAGTACACGATACAGTATATATATAGGTAAAAATAGTTACAAAGACCCATTTTTTAACCAATCTCTGGCATTTACAATTATAATATACATACCTCTCATGAATGGAGAACGGAAAAAGATGCATGTAAAAACTCATAATACATTAACGGTCAACATCAGCTGTACTTGTAACATAAGTTGCTAGCTGGATGGATCACATGCAAATACCACTGAATGTAAAGTATAGTTTTGAGCAAATTAGGCGTAGCATAGGCGCCCTCTATGTATGGCCGCAGAAGTTACCATAATTTACAAGGATAAAAAAGAACTCAACGGCGAGTTAGTTAAAACATTTTCAACAATGGAAAATAGTTGTCAAACAATAAAACAACATATTTAGGACCTATACTTCTGATGTGGGTTATTTTTTTTTTTTTTTTGTAACTATTTTTACCTATATATAGTGTATCCTGTACTTTGTCACCAGGCGCTCTGCTGATGGGCTGGGCCTGATACGCGTCAGCCTAAAGAGAAAAATAAAGGATTTTACAACATCAACAACTCCCTCATTACTTCAGTCAATCAGCTTTTTTAGAATCCTTTGTGTTGTCATATTAATGATGGCTGCCTATCTCTACCAGGACTTTAAGTCCGATTTGTAATGTAAATATTTAGAATTATTCAAAAGACGCTTCCTTGATGCTCTTATGACATCCTAGAAACGTACAATCGTCAATGAAAATTTAAACCAATCACAGTATTCTGTTCGTGCACCGGCTTTGTTTAATGAAAACAACTAACTTATAAAACTACAATATGGTATGTATCAGTTACTGATACCTGATTTCCGTTTTGCCAGTCTCATCTTTTGGTAACATTCCTTACCTATATGACGTCATGTCATTCCCCTGCACAATAAAAGAAGAGCTGCACACAGGGAGAAACGGATTTTGTACATGTGTCAAGTTCTGCATTTAGACATACTGTAAGAAAGTTTCGCAAAAAATGCTACACAAATCTGTTAATCAGAGTTTGTGTGGGAAGTCTGAGGCCTAAAGGAATGCATCTAATAAGAATTAATCGTGTGAAGTCCGTGTCTACTAATTTGCAGCCCGACGTTGGCGACTCTGGTGCGATTTGAATTATTTAAGCGTAACAGGATTTTATTGCCACTAACAGAATAAATTAAATCATAATTAAATATGCAATTACGTTTTAATATTCCAATTAGGCCGATCTCACCACTCGGTAAGAGCTTATACGCTTGATGAAACGAGCAAACGATTTCATGTGGGATAAGCAACCGTAAAATAGGATATGTGCCCGAGGACTCAGCGACGATCATTGTTTTCCAAATAGAATTAACGAATGAACATTCCATTAATTCTCTGGAGCCACTGATGAAATTTATTTCTGTGCCCGTGATTTTTTTCTTAATTAAAACAGAAGAGGAGTTTAATATAAAGTTTCGTACTTCAGCAGCTTCTAGTAAAGCTTTTACTTTATTTATTTGTGCTGCGATTTTTCAATCGGCTCACTTCAAAAATACTGTTTCATACTACAGGAAAATACTTAATTTGAATTTTCACTAAACAAGTTTTCATCCCTGTGATGAAATACTTGTATCCTTGAATTTACAAATGTAGTTGCGAGAAATGTGAAAAACTGCCAATCCAGTTTTTTCCTCCATTCAGAAAATCTATAACTACAAAGCAGAAAACAAGTAAACAGTATTTCAGGTATAACGTAAAATTCCGAAAGGTATCAGCAT
This sequence comes from Locusta migratoria, assembly GCA_026315105.1. NCBI lineage: Eukaryota > Metazoa > Arthropoda > Insecta > Orthoptera > Acrididae > Locusta > Locusta migratoria. Next base: position 462,582,619 of record CM048745.1, on the reverse strand, counting down.
GAATATTTCATAACACAAAGAAATATATATTCCCATTAAAGAAAACCTGCAAGGAAACCTAAATGAACAAACAAATATGAATATAAACACGGTTTACATATCTTCATTACTCTTTTAAATGATTAAGAAACTAAATCATGCCAAAGAATAAAAATATAAAAAAAAAACAAATGACCCAATCACACATTAGACTTCAAACGTCGCAGCCATTATCGAAGCCTGACGCGCCAATGTTACCCTAACAAATGAGATGTAGTTTCTGAATTGTGCTTTATGTCGCGAAATGACACTGAAAACGTGGTCCAAAACTTCTGCATTTGAGATAATATTTTCGTACTTGTAGAATTCACCCGCGGGAACTGCGCGTGAGCATTTTGCTCACAGTAATTTTAAAACAATCGACATATTACCAATTTTAAATAGTCAAATATTTTTGTTTTCCTGTAAACGCAACTAGAAATACTTTTTACACATATTAAGTACAGTGCAAACTTTTCTTTCACTGTCAGAAAAATACTACACACGCGATCGACCACGTAACTTTTAAAGGCGAAAGTTCTCGCGGGTTAAATACATCCACAGTTGAATCGTGTACAGAGACGAACGTCAAGCAACATATGCACACGTTCAAATCAGACTGCAGCTTTGGTAACTACACTAAGATGGCCACTGAAATGAAAGGACCGTACAGCTAAAAATTACACAGGATATCCACATGAGTGTTTGGCCGGCTTCTACAAGCGTTTTTAGTGACACCACTTCGGTTACTTGCCTGCTTTGCTGTTTAGTTGTCTTTCGCAGAATAATGTTTTCTTTTCTTAATCTGTGTTCGTAATATGAAGTCTTTTATGGTTCTAAATGATAGCTGAAGTGTGCATGAGTGTGTTTTACAATAGTCAGTAGCAAAGCCAGGTTTCCAGCTTGTCTGTAACTGTGGTTCTCTTTAAAAACTTATACAATCCTGTAAACCGAACGCGGCCTGATTTTCCGGAACTGAAAAATATTAGGTTAAAATTAATGTGTTGTGAGTTATATACCTAAACCGAGATTATTTTAGATTTTTAAAATAAACAAAGAAGGAAATAGACAAGCTGAAATGGACGATACCTTCTTCTCCGAAGGGAAAAAGCAGAAACTGGAGGAGTGTAAATGAGACGTTCAGCTTCACCATCAACTGAGATTTTAATGTGGCAAAATAATTATTCCCAGCTTACTAAGTTTTCCTTATGAGGCTAAAGACGATTTCAGTAGCAGCATTATAACAGGTACAACATGACACAAAACTCCGTCGCTACCACATTTCAGGCTGAATAAAGGTCTTCTTCCATTCGCGTTTATTGATCAAATCAACATATAGAGGTTGACGGTACAGTAAGCAGTATGATCCGTTTGTTGAACGAAGTGTGGATGTTGTTAGAACTGTCATTATTACCTTAGTTTGCAGCTTCATCTTTTGTTTTGTTTTCGGTACTGGTCCTTTTTTACTTTTAGTGTCCAACGGCGGATCCAATTGTAAAAACTATTGCTGAACGTAAATATGCACAGTGAATAGGCCAGCAAACATTTGATTTGATCGGCGTACGTTCCAGTATTGAAAGTGAGGCGGTCGTCTGACAACATTGTTCTCTTCGCTATGAAAATAGCTTTATTTTTTTAATTTTTTTAAAAAAAATTTTAAATTTTTTTTTAAATTTATTTATTTAAGTTAAAATTACAAAATTAAATCTTAAGTACTCGCACATGGAACAGATTGTATAAAATTAGATATTTTCCGTTTGGGTGCAATCGTAATTTTTACTTTTTCCAGGAATTTTTATCGAGATCCAATTTTCATCAGGGAAATCGGCCCTATTCCACTTAAATCGAAATCCATAATAAGAATTGAGCGTGCCTCAGTTGCACAGTGGAAGAGAGCCTGACTACAAATCCAAAGGTGACGGGTTCGATCCCCGCCATGTCCTAGGATTTTTATCTATAACTTTCCACTTCTTTCCCCTCTGGCAGTATTGCTCATGTGAAAAGTACCGAGTAGCGCCGTGGTTCGGAACCCACGTTAAACTGTAGGTCCCAATATAACTGGCTGGGTAAGTCAGTTAGAAGGTTGTAGGACGGCAACGACATACCACCTCCAAATAGGTCCATGCCTAGTAAAGCACTGTGGTGTTCAAACCAATCTTCGGATTGTCGACTGCTTTACTTTACAATAAGAATTGAGCTCTACCCATAAGAGAAGCTCAGCATATAAGAGAAACTAAATTCCCGAATAGCAAAAATTTCGCTGAGCACTACACAATTTACGATTATACTTTCGATCGCTAAGATTGACAGCAGATGCTACAAGTAGCAGAATAGATCACACACCGTCATGGGTAGTCTCGAATTTGGAAATTCCGCTTTTAACCATGCAATTAGTCCACCTCGCAACGGAATTCGACGGCGTTTCACAGAGCAGTCAGTGGAATGTGGTTTTGGCGATTTAGTAAGACCATTCATTGTGTATCATCCACTTTACATTAGGATGAATGAATTTCTTCTCGGAATCCACTGTGTTACAAGGTAGCTGGCAGTTCGCTGCTTATTCGGTGATGTTTCTAAAACGGTCTCTCACTGCGCTTTTATCTCTGGCTTCCTCTGATTGAGAAGTTTTCAGCGCTCTGTGTATGGTTCACGCCTCTTGAACGCCCACGTTTCGTGGAAACTTCTACAAGTTGGGAAAACCGATGCAACACTTCGAGTGTCGCAGAACTGTCGTCCCGTTACACAACCACTGCTGTGGAAGGAATTCGTGTCGACATGCATTTAATTCCACTCAAATGGTCGGCGCTATATGACAGCCGAAGAGACAGAAGACCTCCGCGCTCTTGTCGAAACTTCCGAGAATGAAAGGCCTGACATTCCCAGAGCCATCCTTTTGACACGAAGTGCCGGAATTTTAGAGGTGTTTGCCAGGAAGAAAGGCCTTCGACTAATTCAATCCAAATCAACAATTAATTAAATATCGTGCGACAATATCGTTGTAGATGCGCATAGTAAATTGTACATACTGAACCGCTGCGGGCACGTTGTGATAGTACATAGGAATGACAAAACATTTCAAAATAAGATACAAAGAACACATCAGATGTTGGAAATATGAAACAAACCACTCTACATTTGCCAAACATGTAAAACAATACAACCATTACGCAACCAATTTAGACCAAGACATGACAATTATCAGGGTCAACAACCACAACAGACACCTCACACAAACACAAGAAAAATACCACATCCAGAAAGCAATAGCCGAGAACAAACTACTAATAAATGAACACACAAACATCAGTGAGAACTCACTGCTAAACCTAGTAAAAGAAGGGAGACAATAATTAAAGACGAAAATTCAAACAACTTACACAAAATCCATAACGAATTTATATATACAGGGTGTTTCACTGTTTTTGTCTCTGTAACTTATAAAATAATAGGTGACGGGAAATTTTAATGCGATAGGTCAACACAAGAAATGTTACACTTTCTGCGGAGCTATGAACATAGTATATTGTATCATTTTCCAAAGAGTTACACCACAAAGATATAATTTTTTAAATGGAACAATAGTTTTTTCTATCGTGTATTGGATTCGTTTAAACCAGCTGCGTCCAAATCGATTTAAACTACATTCTTATCCCTGTTAGTTTGGGAGCTGCAACCCTTCAAAGTTCCGGGGGCGGAGGCTGCGAAAGCGTAGCTGATTGGCCGAGTGGCTATCCCCTGGGGTACGGCCCACTGTCTCATGACCACCAGCCAGTCAGCTACGCTGTCGTAGCTTCCGTTCCCTAAACTTTGAAGGGTTGTAGCTCCCAAACTAACAGTGATAGGAATGTTGTTTAAATTGGTTTGGACGCAGCTGGTTTCAACGAATCCAATGCAGCATCTTCTTCCCGTCGGTTAAATTTCGTGTCTGTAGCACGTCATCCTCTTGGTGTAGCAATGTTAATGACCAGGAGTGTATATTAATATAAGATAGGGTGAGGTCTATTACGTCTTTTGAATTTTGCCTGAACTGTGTTATTGAACGACAACGATAAGGCAGAGTAAATCGAGAGAAAACCGTCAACTTTTCTCAAACACACACACACACACACACACACACACACACACACACACACACACACACACATGGAATTTTGTTACATATACATAAGGACGTTGTTTATGCAATCAACGCGTTAATATTTCAGGCCGTCAAATTAACACAGTTACATGTGATTTTAATACCGCGTTCAAAATGGTGTGTTACACCAGAACGTGCTCCAGCACTGATAAATGAATTCTCCACGATAAGGTCAACACGCCTTACAAAATTTTAAGAGAATAACGTCGAAGACAATACCAGTACTTCCGAAAAGACTCCGGTTCCACCCCACACCAAGTTGGTTCAAATGTTTGTAAAGCTATGGGACCAAAAAGCAGTTATCATTCCCTAAACTTACCTATAACTTACGGTAAGGACAACATACATGTCCATGCCCGAGGGATGACTCGAGTCGCCGACGGGGAGCAGCACTGCACTCCGCAGCAAGACGCCTTAAAGCGCACGGCCATTCCTACGCAGCCCAACGCACATAATTCCTACAGAAAACAATGACTGCAAGTGCTGCTTTTGACAACCTTACGAAAAATGACAAAAGACTAACTGAACTGCAGGCAGGAAACGGAATGCGCTCTCGCGGGAGCAAGGAGAGATACAGAAAGCTCCTCTTATTGCAATAGGTGATACTAAAATATTTCTGTTTGTTGACACCAGCTTGATAGTGAAGGATGTTGTATGCTGTATTGACACAACAAATAATTCAGTTAGATGCAAATTTTGATGGCTTGCAGAAAATAAATTGATGCCCAATCACTGTAAGACTGTGTTTCTGCAGTTTAAAACACACAATTCAACAAAATCCGACAGTTTTATCACACTTAGGACAGGTTTGTCAATGTCGAGTTAACTTCCAGTTAAGATTTTAACTTGTCGTTAACGGAGAATTGCGTTTGTCAAAGTTTCGTTATTAGTTAAACTTACGTTAAAAGACCTCAAACTGGCAGTTAAGTTAACGAGTAAAATTCCGCTCGTTACACGGCTAACGATCAGTTAAGTTAAAATCTGTAAGAAAATTGCAGGATTCCAAAGCGCTAAAATACCGCAATATAGCCTATTAGCGTGATAAAGACCGATTTATCGAACAAAATAACAGAAGCACTACATTTATGAAAAACTTTATTGGAAAATTGTATCGTCATATTTCTTGCCCCATCCATGTCATCAGCGATTAGATGAGCTTGAAATATTGCAGATATGCAACATAACCTTAAAACTATTGTTGCGATATCAAAATACAAATTTAGGGTAACGACTAAAGTGAGAATCGGTATGATGAAAATGGCTGGAATAAGAAATTTGTTTGAAAATTACGACGATGTCAATATTTTGGACGATCTAGAGGTCATTGCCCCTATAAGACGTCCTAGACGTATTCATGTTCGTCAAAATGATCTTGAATGCTGGGATGATGCAAAATTTGTTACTCGATTTCGTTTTCGAAATGCCACTTTGGAAGCGCTGCATGAAAAACTCCACGACCATCTGAAGAGTCCAACAGATAGTTACGTATTTTGTAAGTTATCAGTCGTAAAACAGAATGCATTATTTATGTCTGCAAGCTTATTAATTCAGTATTTACTTATGATTGTTGCACCTAGTGTAAGGCCTAAAATGTGATTTCTTAACAGTGCACTTTCGCCTTTGTGCAAGTTTTTGCTTGCACTAAGGTACTACGCACTTGGCAGTATGTTATCATACTAGGCCCTAAGCACTTTTGCTTTCCTACATGTTCCATGAACAGCATTGAATTCATTTGCCATAATGTCGCTTTCTTTTCCTTCCGTCGGTTCTTTTACATTCCAATGCGTCCTTATATATTTCTCTATTAAAGACACAAGACTCCCGCACTAGCTTCTTGTAAAATTCGAGCTTCTTTCAAGTTTGTTTGCCATAGAGCCAAATAACAACTGTCTTGTAACTTCCTTCCTGATAGTCAAATATGGCGAACAGCTGTTTATTTAGACGGCACTTTCATTTGTTTCTATTGCCAACATAGTCGAAATATATCGCACCTTCTCGTTTTCTCCGGGTTAGCAAACGAGAGGTGTATCTGGCAATGACAAACGCAATGCACTTAAGGAGCACATTTAACTGGATGTTAAAGGCATCTTCTCCTTTACTAACGAGAGATGGACGAACCAGCTCTTAATGGGCATATGATTAGTGACGCCGAAGAGCATAAATTTCTTGGCATACAGACGGAAATTTTACTGTCGTGGAAATCGCACGTTAAAGATCTAGTTGAGAAAGTAATTTCTGATTTATTTAGCATTATGCAACTCGATAAATGGTCTAATTAGCTTATTTTTGTCCATAAATGTCGTATGGTGTTATTTTTTGGACGACTAGTCTTATTCAGAAAGAACATTTTTTTGTTCAGAAGTGTATTATTCGATCACTATGTGGTGTAAGTTCTTGTGCCCTCTGTTCAATGGTCTGGGAGTTCTGACATAAACCTCTCAATACAAAATTTATTTAAATGTACTTTGTTCTTAGAAATATCAGCTTAGTTCCTAGAATTAGCAGCTTTCATTCATATAATTCTAGGCAGAAATCGAATCTGCATGTGGAACACACCACCTTGACTCTGGTACAGAAAAGAGAACAGCATTCTGCTGCATCCGGTTTCAGCAGAAGACCTGGAAGGGCAATTGAACGGAATGGACAGTGTCTTGAAAGGAGGATATAACATCAACATTAAACAGCAAAACAAAGGTAATGGAATGTAGTCTAATAAAATCATTCGATGCTAAAAGAATTAGCTTAAGTTTTGCTATTTGGGTAGCAAAATCACTTTTTATGGCCAAAGAAAAGAAGTCGTATAACGCTGAATTGCTATGGAATGAAACACATTTCTAAAGGAGATAAATTTGTTGACATCTAATATTAAATGTTAGTAGGTCATTTATAAAATCATTTGTCTGGAATGTAGCACTATACGGATGTGAAATGTGGAGGATAAAGAATTCATAGAGAAGAATGATAAAATCGATTGAGATGTGTTGCTACAGACGAATGCAGAAGAGTAGATTGCGTTCCTAATGACGAGGTCAGGGCCGGCGCAAGCCCAAGTGCCGCCCCGTGCGAGCTGCTAAATTGCCCCTCCCCCTTTTTTAATTTTTTTACAGAACATTTGTGGAATTTTATTTACACAAATTTGTAGGAAATGTCAGCAATCAATTGCAACTTTTGTTTTTACTTCTCAGATCCACATAGGTTTCGGCCACTGAGCTTTTAATATGTGGTTACATCTAAACCACCATGTTGCCAGTTGTGGAAGGAAGCTTAGGGTTTAACGTCCCGTCGACAGCGCGCTCATTAGAGACGGAGCTTGCGCACGGATTTTTGGGGAAGGATGAGGGGAGTAAAGTAGACCATCCCGGCATTTGCCTAGAGTGATTTAGGGGAATCACGGAAAACCTAAATCTCGATGGCCGGAGGTGGTTTTTAACCACCATCCTCCCGAATGCGAGTCCAGTGCCGCCTCAAAAGACAGTTATGTTCAACATGACGGTATAGATGTAAACATAAAGCATTGAGAATAGCCACACTGTGCCCGCAATCTATAAAAACAAAAATAGCGACTGATTGATGATGTTCTCTACAGATTTATAAAAAATCAGTCGCTGGGCACCAGCTCAAAATTGAAGTCAAACTTGATTGAAGAAATCTAGCTAATTTTAATAAGCCTTGTGAATTTACAAAAATGTTCAAATGTGTATGAAATCTTATGGGACTTAACTGCGAGGATCATCGGTCCATAAGCTTCCACACTACTTAACCTAAATTATCCTAAGGTCAAACACACACACCCATGACCGAGGGAGGACTCGAACCTCCACCGGGACCAGCTGCACAGTCCATAACTGCAGCGCCTTAGACCGCTCGGGTAATCCCGCGCTGCATGAACTTACACTTCACGTAAATAAAAAATTTTCAATGGTTGTGAACAGATATTGTATTCAACGGAAAACAGTATACAGTAAATAAGTATAGGCAAAGTGATAAGGTGCGAGCAATATTGTCAAACAAAAATGCCCCTCATAGTTTAATTGTTGTTCATGCAGGCGGAGACAGATGTTCCATGGTTCAAAATCAAAACGTCCGACAATCACTCAGAAACGGATAGCAAAAATTTTGAAAAATACGTCGAAACCCAACTTATACCAGGCTTACTACCAATGTCTTTATCCCTTGTAATTACTCGCAACGTATTTACCCATTGGGAATACTTCTAACCGTTGTAAGGTGTTGGACATGTTAGACTGTAGTAATGTTCAACGATTTTTATTCTTAATGCGGGAAGAATAAAACACTCGGAAACTGCCATTGAAGGGCTTAGCAAAACTGCTTCAGGCTTGAGACATAATCGCAGTATCGAACATTGCATTCGAATTTCCAAATTAGATTTCGTCTTCTGTAAAATAGCTGTGAGTAAACGCACGGCGCTTAACAGGCTGGCAGCGCTCCACTCATTAGACTACTGCCGAGTACGCCAGGCTGCTTCCCCCTCTCTGTTCCTCCGGCGTAAACAGACTACGCTGAAACAGTGGCGAGAACAAATCAGTCCTCCTCCCTGCCCTTGTTCAACAGGGCGGCCGGCAGGTAGTCGAGGCGCCATGCCACAGTTCTCGATACCGCTCCCTCCGAGGTTTAGTTTCGAATCTCCTCTTGGATATGAGTGTTGAGTTTGTCCTGAAAAAAGAATTTAAAAAAAGGGGGGGCAGATTTGCCGCCCCTCGGGAAGTGCCGGCCTGTGCGGCGGCACGTTTCGCACGTGTCTTGCGCCGGCCCTGGACGAGGTACTGAAGAGAATTGGGGAGTAACGAAACTTCAGGGATACTTGGGCTAAGACGAGGGATCAACTGGTTGGACACATTTTGAGACATCAAGGATTCGTCACTGTAGCAATGGAAGGAAGTGTGTGGTGTAAAAATCACATAGGGACACCGAAAGACGAATGCTACAAGCAAGTTCAAAAGAATTTAGACCTAACACCACAACAACAACAACCACTAGAATTAAAAGATGATACTAGTAATCCATGGACATAGAAGTATAAACTGAAGGGTTTCCTCATAGCTTACTCTCTCCTGTCCCTCGTACACGCTTTTTACCTCCGTAATTTTTGTGTTACAGTCTCATGTACTGGCTTCCATGACAATGGAGGCTTGCTCTTCTATTCATTCCTACGTATACCGTACATATGAGTACAACCATAAATTACTTTGCACTTTGTGTTCTTTACAACACACAAGGAGCAAAGATGAACATTTACGTCATCCGAAGGACGCAGTCATCTACAAATACCGAAATATTGTAAACTGTACCTAATGTGAATGTCGATGAAACGAAAAAGAATCTCGCAAACGATGAAGTAATTTCATAAGATGACTACACCTCCGGTATTATATAAACAATATTTATATTATAACAGCACTGTTATATGTTGTTTAGCAGCCGGTGCCTGAAAGAAAAGTATTGCGGGAATGTTTTATTTGGGAAGCACGACTTTCAATGAACACGCCAAAACTAATTACATGTGCATTTAAGCGTACTCATGTACCGACAGGTGTACTGCGAATACAGAAACATTCAATTCATGAAAAAAATTCTCATTTGTGCAGACAATGTGAAATAAATACAAACGGTTACTGCGCCATTACCTAAATTCAGCCGTATGCGATGTGCTGGAAAATTAAACAAAAAAGAAGAAAGGCTGGTGATTTACTCCCCAGAGACGAGGTTGTAATTACAGACGGAACATATGCGCGGATTTTTTTTTTTTTTTTTTTTTTTTTTTTTTTTTTTTTTTTTTTTTTTTTTGGGTAAGGACAGGTAAGGAAAGTGGCAGTGCACTTCGTAAGGAATCATCTTGACATATGCCTGAAGCGATTACCGGAAATAATATAAAATAAAAATTGTGGTGTGTATGAACCTCCGATATTTGTGCCACCTCGCTTGGAGGAAAATCGAACAATAGTCTAAAAAAATAATTTAAACTCCCCGCCTCAGCTTCCGTTGACTGTGTAACACGTCCGCTTTCGAGGCAGCAGATACACCTCGCAGCGCGACAGAGATTTACTATGAGCAAAGCATATCCCAAGAATGATACACTGTGCAGACACAAGAAGACTGTAATTGTTTAAAAGATTTGGATCAATCAAGACACTATGCAATCAACGACATTAACTGGCAGTGGGGAACTGAATTACATCAACATGGAAAGAAGAAAATTTCTGGTGGGCCGGGATTTTAACACGGACTCCTACTACTAAGCAGTATGATGTCCACTACGCCACTCCTACACAGTGGAGACGAGAATCGCACGGACTACCCTAACACGGCTCCCGTCAGGGTGTCCAAGTTTTGCATAAACTACTGACGTAATGCCAGTCCCCAGTAACATTATTATTCGTAGCATTTCGCCGGTTCCCAGAAGAGTTCAAGCATGGTGTCCATATACACTAAGAGAATTAGAGGCCGGTTATCCGCGTGGTCTATGACGTTCAAATGTTTGTTAAACTTGTGGGACTAAACTGCGGACTCATCAATCCCTAAACTTACAAACTACTTATAAACGTACTTATACTAAAGACAGCACAAACATCCATGCCCGAGGGAGGATTCGAACCCCCGATGGGGAACGGCCTCGCGCATCGGACCATAGGGCCTCAGAGTGCTCGGCCACTCCGCCGCGGCAGGTTTAGGGCGTCATTCTAGGGACTGGACGGCTATTGCCGACGAAGGTTCGAGTCCTCCCTTGGGTGTTGGTATGTGTGTGTGTGTGTCGTCCTTATTGTTACTCCAAGTAGTTTCTAAGTATATGGACTGATAACCATAGAAATTTGGTCCGATAAGTTACCAAACTGTTTAACGTGTAACTACTTTCATGATAAACAACGTGCGCTGGTGTGCCGACCACCGTGAATGGTTTTTTTTTTTTTTTTTTTTTAAATGTGATTTTTCCATACCTGTCTACAAATGCTGACTAGTTACACGAAGTCGGCAATTGATGCGCAAATAATATCTCCATGTCCCCATATTCATGACTTACATTAGACGCAGACATCCAGTGAGGACAGAACAGGTAAATAGGGAACATAAAGATAAACAACCGTTTAGTACGGTGCGGACGACAGTGGGGTGATCATGTGGTAGGGTGATGTTTCACTTCGGCTTCGTTGGTTTCCAATCAGTTCAGATCAACTGAAGAAAGCAGTGAGGCGAATAAAGCACACACTTTTCGGAGTGATTTCTATTGCATAAAAACATTTAACAAGTATGATCCATGCACCGCCTGAAATCTTGGTATCTGAAGTATTGAAAGTAAAATTTCCGAGGTGGTACACCATCTTTAATGACCAGATTGTCTACGAGATGTCAAACATTGATTGTATTATTTTTTTCCTTCTACTCGACATGTAATCACGTGTAGCGTTGAAAAGCAACCGACGTACGATAATGAAGTAAAAAGCTAGATCATTTTGCGACAGGGTTTTAAATTATTGTAATGTATATGACATATGAGACCGCAAAAGATCTGGAAGAGCAATTGAATGGAATGGACAGTGTCTTGAAAGGAAGATATAAGATGAACATTAACAAGAGTAAAATGAAGGTAATGGAATGTAATGTTAGAAAATCTGGCGGTGCTGAAGGAATTACATTAGGTAATGAGACAATAAAAGTAGTAGATGAGTTGTGTTATTTAGGTAGCAAAATAACTTCTGATGGCCGAAGTAAAGAAGATATAAAATGCAGAATGGCTTTGGGAAGAAAGGCGTTTCTAAAGAAGCGAAACTTGTTAACATCCAATATTAATTTAAATGTTAGGACGTCCTTTCTGAAAGTATTTGTCTGGAGTGTAGCATTGTATGGGAGTGAAACGTGGACGATAAGGAGTTCAGATAGGAAGATGATAGAAGCTTTTGAAATGTGGTGCTACAGGCGAATGATGAAAATTAGATGGATATATCACGTAACTAACGAGGAGGTGCTTAACCGAATCGGGGAGAAAAGGAGTTTCTGGCATATCCTGACTAAGAGAAGGGATAGATTGGTTGGACACATTCTGAGACATCAAGGAATTGTCAGCTTAGCATTAGAAGGAATCGTGAGGGGTAAAAATCGTATAGGGAGACCAAGGGATGAATACAGTAAGCAGATTCAAAAGGATGTAGGTTGCCGTTCGTATTCTCAGATGAAGAGGCTTGCACAGGACAGGGTAGCGTGGGGAGCTGCATCAAACAACTGAAGACCACAACAACAACGTATAACATACCCATGGTTAGACACTTATGGTTAAAAAAAAATTGAAGTAATTGTAGTTTTGGGGAATGCCGTGAACAATACATTATATTGGTTCATCGATCACAGGTTTCTTATACTGTAACACTGCCTCTAAACTCTCTAAACACTGTAGTAAATCAGTATATCTATATACATGCAAAAGCTACCACGCTACCATTGTTGACTAAACTAAAAATAAATATACAGTTACAGAGGCAGATTGCAGGGAGCTGCATCTGGCTATCTGTTGTAGATTCATAAGACACTTCATATGCTCCAACATTGTGACATTAATGAAGGAATCAACCTCTTCTCAAAGAGAAAACATGAATTATGCAAGAATACAGTTCGAGTATACAATTATTAACTTACAGTGTCTTATAAATAGCATTCTTGACAACCACCTGTACATCATTTTTGAATAGAGAGTTGAGACACGGCCTAACTAAGTACGTGTATTTCATTGAAATCTCACTAGACTAATAATATTAATATATGTAAAACCTTAGTTTAAGTGAACAGTTTTTCCAAAAACCTGATAAAGATAATAGCGGAAACTCCATAGCATTTACATGCGTTGCTTCAGGTAACACCGCTAGTAGTGCCATCTGCTGGTTCGAGTTGTATATTATACTTCAAATTCTCAACTGTTTGTAAAGCTTATGGGAATTAAAAGCAGCGTCATCAGTCCCTAAACTTACAAACTACTTATGAACTAACCTACACTAAAGACAGCGCAAACATCCTTACCCGAGGGGGGATTCAAATCCCCGACGGGGAACGGCCTCACGCATCGGAGCATAGCGCCTCAATGCGCTCGGTCGCTTCGCCGCGTCTGTATACTATACTTAACCTAACGTCTGTGATTCCGTATTTTATTTCGTTGCGTACCAAAATTTCTTTAAAACGGTGACGTGTGTTACGTCTTTTAAGATATTACGTTTGATGATAATTTATTTAAATTTCAAATTTGAAAAAATAAAGCATTCCTCTCTTTCATGATCTGTGTAACACCTCAGAGCTTCTTGATTGCGCCGAAAATTTGAGAAAACATTTCTGTAATAGTTTAAAAAAATCTACATAGTACAAAACTTGTAAGGAACTGATTTCGAGCAATGAAATCTAATTTTAAAAAATCATAGGTAACTCTGATTTCAGACCATATAAAATATTATAGTCAGTAAAACGGAACGCGTCTAAAGATAAATGATCGAAGTATATTGTAGTTGCATAGACGGACAAATAAAGCCCTTCATAGTCTGTAGTGTAGAGTTTATTTGGATACGATTAGAAATGAAAATAACACAATAGATGACAAGTTTTAGGCCTATACAGGTATGTGATTTATGAAGACGAATGGAAGGCAAGGCATCTAGCCAAATACTGAATCTGACAATAAGATATAACACATTAATTAAAAATTCTATGTACCCTGATACTTCATAAAATATACCTTATGCTTAAACACAAAAACCGTGCTGTTAAGGTAGTGTGGTGGTGTGTTTAAAGTCCCGTCTAGGCTACTCTTTGAATAAAGGCATTCAAATAAAACATGCCATTATACATTTGTTGATGTATTAAATTACCAACATATATCTTTTGTTGAAATAAAAAAAACAATAAAAAAATAACCTTCATGAAAGGAACAAATTACAACAAATTCTTATTTCTGAAATGATTCTGCACAAACTGTTGTGAGATAATAAGGTTTTATTCAAATGCTCTGGACTTTACTTTTTCAATATTTTATTTCAATATTTTATTTCTCTAACGCGAATAACACGCTGGCTGCATTGATAAACGAATTATAAAAAAAATAGAAAATAAGGTAAATCACTACCTAGAACAACCATGTCTGGCCGTTATAACGGCCTTCATACACCTGGGCATTGAGTCGAACAGAGCTTGGATGGCGTGTACAGGTACAGATGCCCATGCAGCTTCAACACCATACCACAGTTCATCAAGAGTAGTGACTGACGTATTGTGACGAGCCTGTTGCTCGGCCACCATTGACCAGACGTTTTCAATTCATGAGAGATCTGGAGAATATATATATATATATATATATATATATATATATATATATATATATATATATATATATATATATATAATATGGCGGTGACGGGCAATGATCCTATCGTTAGTAGGGGTGGGCATGTTTGAAACCTTTACTCTTACGGGAATTAGTTTCATAACTACGAGTTTGAGTACTATGGGCAGGGCGAAGCTGGGAATTTGTATCTGACGGGAGGCGTGCCTAGGTAGTCCTTGCAGGTGCGGTGATCACTGTGTCCCCAGTGGTGTAGGGGTCAGCGCAACTGCCTAGAAAGCAGGAGACCCGGGTTCGAATCCCGGCTGGGTACACATTTTCAGCTTTGCCCAATCGCAGTTGATGTCAGATATTCTATGAATACTATCTGGAGAATTTGCTGGCCAGGGCAGCAGTAGAACATTTTCCGTATACAGAAACGTCCTTACAGGACCTGCAAAACATGCGGTCGTGCATTACCCTGCTGAAATCTAGGCTTTCTCAGGGTCGAATGAAGGGTAGAGCCACGGCTTGTAACACATCTGAAATAAAACGGTCACTGTTCAAAGTGCCGTCGATGTGAACAAGAGGTGACCGAGACGTGTAACCAATGGTACCCCATACTATCACGCCTGGTGATACTCCAATGTGGTGATGACTAATACAGGCTTCCAATGTTCGTTCACCGCGATGTCGCAAAACACGGATGCGACCATCAATGTTTAAATGTTTGTGAAGCTTATGGAACTTAACTACGGCGTCATAAGTCCTTAAACTTACGAACTACCTTATACTAAGGACGGCACAAATATCCATGCCCGACGGGGTATTCGAACCCCCGACCGTAGTGGCCGTGCAGATCGTGACTGGAGCGCCTCAGTCCCCACGGCCACCGCGGCCGGCGATGCGACCATCATGATGCTATAAACAGAACCTGGATTCATCCGAAAAAATTACGTTTTGCCATTCGTGCACCCAGGTTCGTCGTTGCGTACACGCAGGCGCTCCTGTGATACAGCGTCAAGGGTAACCGCAGCAATGATTTCCGAGCTGATAGTCCATGCTGCTGCAAACGTCGTCGATCTGTTCGTGCAGATGGTTGTTGTTTTGCAGACGTCCCCATCTGTTGACTCAGGAATCGAGATTCAGGAATCGATCCGTTACAGCCATGCTGATATGCCAGTCATTTCGACTGCTAGTGATACAAGGCCGTTGGGATCCAGTACGACGTTCCGTATTGACCTCCTGAACCCATCTATTCCATATTCTGCTAACAGTCATTGGATCGCGACCAAAGCGAGCCGCAAGGTCGCGATATAAGCAACCGCAATCACGATAGGCTACAATCCAACCATCAATGTCGGAAACGTGATGGTACGCATTTCTCCTCCTTACACGAGGCATCACAACAACGTTTCACCAGGCAAAGCCGTCAACTGCTGTTTGTGTATGAGAAATCGGTTGGAAACTTTCCTCGTGTCAGCACGACGTAAGTGTCGCCACCGGCGCCAACCTTGTGTGAATGCTCTGAAAAGCTAATCATTTGAATATCACAGCATCTTCTTCCTGTCGGTTAAATTTCGCCTCTGTAGCACGTCATGTTCGTGGTGTAACAATTTTAATGGCCAGGAGTGCATATAATTGAAGTTATTTTCTCTACGCTTTATTTTATGTTCTGGATGTGCGTCGATGTCGCAGAATCTATGTTTCTTGTTAATAAGCTTTTATTAAGTATTCAGTAAGAATACTGGTTAGTATATAAAATTTGCGCTTCTTTTGTCATGTGCATCCGGACTTAACGATTTGCACGGTTGGGAGGCGTTAGCCAATGTATCCCCTGCTGACTTCAGGTAGGGCTAACTAATTCCTGTGAGAGACCAGCAGGAAAGCTCTACTTCTACAAAGCCATCCATTAGAACATACATCACGGTCACAATATAAACTTTTCAAATGCATAAAAACTGCAAAAAGTTAACCTTTGTTATGATCGGGATTAATGAAAAGAGAGTGCCACTAAATGTAACTTTCGTTGCTTTCGTTCTAGCGAAGTCCGCAACAACATACTGGAAATGAAGAGAACTGGCTCCCACTTTTTCAATGGATAATAAGGCGAGAGCAGGAATCTGTTCTTCTTGATACGTAGCAAACAATCGTTTCTTGATAATGGCAAGTTTGTAACATTCTCAACCACAAAATTCGTGATTGACACTTTTAATGAGAGGAGATATCCGGTAAGGGGTCATCACATTTGCGTAGAAAAATCATCATTTTCAAACTTTAACTCGTATCATTCTATTTGTAAAGTGTTTTGCAGCCTTTTCTGTGAAGCAATGCTTCAAAGATTGAATAAAATAAAGAATTTCCTAAAACTTTCTTCATCGAGATGTCCTAGACTTCTTATAAACGTTTTGAGGTTTCCTTTAAGAACAAATTACCTACTTGCTTCAATATATCGCTTGTTAAGGTCCATGGAAAATAGACTTTATCACAATAGTCTTCTTCTCGATGTTCTACTTGAGGTTTATGAACATCATTTATAAGTAAAACGTGAAATTTATATTAGCCACTCTTTTTTTTTCTGATGTTACTGCACCAGCTACATTATCTAACATGGTATTTTATTTATCTGATGTAAGGTTTTTTATTAATATCGGAAGTCACAAAGTAAAACGTGTTTTCATAGCGGACTTTCTTGTTTATAGGATGAAAAAAAAAGAAAAGAAACTTCAACATGATTTCAAGATATCCATGTTGGACACTAACTGCAGCTGTAGCGTAAATTGACGGTTTATTTTCCTTAAAAGAATTGCAACCACCTGCCTTTTTGGATGCTTTTTATTTACTCCAGAACTATCTTTAGTGGATAGCTTTACAGGAACATTTCCGCTAAGTGTAGGTTATGCTGTCATGTTGGTTCTGGTAACATAACTGAACTTTAGTAAGCGAGAACAGAATAACCGGAATTAAACATATTGTAATTTAATGTGTTTACTCTGGTCTTATTGTAGACACCTCTGTGTTCTTATTGTACATACCTACAATAATAACACAGCAAGTACATTAAATTACAATACGTTTAATTCCGGTTATTCTGTTCTCGCTTACTAAAGTTCAGTTATGTTACCAGAACAAACCTGAAGCATAACCTACACTTAGCGGAAGATAAATATTCCTGTAAAGTATCCACTGAAGTTGAGCCTGCAGTGGCTAGAAAACCAGTTCCAGATTAAATAAAAAAACATTCAAAAAGGCAGTTGGTTGCAATTCTTTTAACGAAAATAAACCGTCAACTTTAACATGATCTACCTTGGTTCAAAGTTTGAACCGATTAATACAGGTTCAAATTGTAGAAGTGAAGCCTTTCAGAAACCTGTCAGGTAAATAGTTCCCTTGCACGAAAAACTGAACGCTGCATATGAAAGAGGTCCCATTGGTTTAACATATTTCGGTCGAACATATTCTGAAAAAAGAATTAATCGATTTGCACTCTTTAACCGGGTAATAGCTACTGATAGTCGTTTAAATGTTGCTTATATGCTGTGACATGGGTACAGTAAAATAACAACATGGTATTATCCACTCTCACCATGTACGAATATGGCAAGTTACACTACGATCTATCCCAACTAGGTGTAAATCTCTGAGTGATACATTAGACTGCAGGCAACGAGTCAAATTACCACCCGTGAGCAACCCGTGTAGTCCTGCGAGTAAGAAATAGTGGCAACTATTTATTCACGACCGATACAAAAGCGTTACATCTTTGCACTTGTTACTGTCCTTGAAAGTACTCACCAGCGTTGTGTAGAACCCTTCGCCAGCAATGTGGAAGGCATAGTATACCGTTAGCAGAGCCTGTTTTGTTGAAGGTGCGAAGGAGTAGTCTACTGCCTGTGGAATCTCTGAAACAGTTCTGAAGCGAATCAAATGAAAGTCAAAAGGATTTAGGACTGGGGAGTAAGGTGGATGATACAGTACTTCCATCTACCGAACAGCGCAACCACAGCTTGCGCTGTATGCGTTAATTCGGTTTCCAGGGTGAGCTCACGAAACGTCTGGTGTCGCTCATTGTCCACTAACGCTGCAACAGTATGCACTTCTTCTTCAGAGACGCTAGGACGACCTGCCCGTTGTACCAGGTGATCAAACAGGCAGTATGAAATTTAGAACTTAATAAATCACGGAATAATGTAGATAGAGAGGTAAAAATTGACACACACATGCGTGGAATGACATGTGGTTTTATTAGAACAAAGAAAAAAAATGTTCAAAAAAATGACCAACAGTGGTGCTTCATCTGATCAGAAAAGCAATAATTAGTATAACAAATTGAGAAAAAGCAAAAATATTATTCTTTACAGGAAATGCTCAATATGTTCACTTTCATTCCTCAACAATAGCTGTAGTCGAGGAATAATGTTGTGAACAGCACTGTAAAGCATGTCCGGAGTTATGGTGAGGCATTGGGGTCGGATGCTGCCTTTCAGCATCCGTAGAGATGTCGGTCGATGACGGTACACTTGCGACTTTTATACTGACTTTCTGATCACCCGGTATGTCTGCCACAGTTTGCCGACATACATTGAATGATTTTACCCAGCGTGCCGCTGTGTGTACGGTCGATTTCCTGCACGCCTGTTGAAGAAGCACCTTCATCGTGAATCCAACTCCGTTGTTCCTGTTTCGAAAACATAGCGACACCGTTAATTTAGACCTCTCATTCACTAGTGACTGTGTTTCCCTCGATTGTGCGCACGCCGGTGAAGGTAGATAGGGTATGATTAGGGTAAACGGACACGCTAAGCGGATTTTTTAAAATAACTATTAAGAAAATCTAGTTACAGATATTTATTTTATATCACCAAGAAGCTTATACCTTATGTCAAAGTAATACGCCTTTAAATAATTCTTAAATTTTTTTTTCAGCCCAGGATAATTGATACAAATGGATGGTCCGCCAATGTCCGTTTGCCCCCAACTATAGGGGCAACGGACACTCCATGTTGGGCAAACGGAAACTTTACTTTTTAATCACTGTCATCATTATTACAATTATGGCAAACAAAGTAAGAATCATTTCCATTTGGAACACACACAACATGAAACCAGAAAGAACAGACTAGACTCTGCACCCAATTTTCACCATGTTTGTATAGTTAACATTTCACATATCATTCTTACGGCTATCGCCGTATATGTCAGCATGGATTATGTTCACATCTTGCGTTTGATTTTGGCAGATCCTGAAGCCGACTATATAGCACTGAGGTCCTGGAAACTTCTGTCATTCGCAGCATGTTTGGTGACCCTTGTTGATGGCTGTGGTTGCAGTTTCACCCTCGATTACGCCTATTTCCCGGTACTGTTGTTATCTGCAAGTCTGCTGTTTGATTATCATGATTTCCTACTGGGTTGTTAGTGGGGTCTTCATGCACAGTCGCGGAAGCAAACACGTGCTCAGGCAAGCGATTGGTGTTGAAGGGATGAATCCCACAAGCTATGAAGCCATTTACAGCGTTCCCGACTGTACCTTCACGGTTCCATGCGTCAGAAAAAAAAAAACCAGCTCCAAATGCTATTTTATTAATTACTTTCCCTGGATTTCTTCTGACGTAGAGCTTGCAAGCTTCATTGTAAAATGTGTTTAGTGGAGCAAAGAAAGAGACATCAAGGGGGTTTAGGCTGTGAGTACTATGTGGGGGCAAACACAATAGATGCACACTGTTGGCTGCGACCGTCTATGAAAGGAAGCGTAGGGTTTAACGTCCCGTCGACAGCTTGGTCATTAGAGACGGAACTAACGCTCGGAGCTTTGGGTAAGGATGAGGAAGGAAATCGGCCGTGCCCTTTGAAAGGAACCATCCCGGCATTTGCCTGGAGTGATTTAGGCAAAATCACGGAAAACCGAAATCTGGATGGCCGCCCTCCCGAATACGAGTCCAGTGCGTTACTACTGCGCCACCTCGCTCGGTCACGGCCTTCGATTTGTGTTGTTTTACGATTACGGATCATTCTGTAAATAAGAATAGTATTCAGTCAAAACTACTGGGATTTACTAAAAATTAAATTATTAGTTAGTTAAAGATATTTGCTACACCTCCATAATTGTTTTATTAAGAAAAAACTATTGTGTCCGTTTGCCCCCACGAACAAGTGTCCGTCTGCCCCACCTGGACAATATTTGAGTTGTAAAAATACGACGGATGACACCACCAAGGCATATCGTCATACTGGCACGTGGAGGGAAGCAGGAGCCCGCCACCGGACCAGGATAGAACCTCCGTGAATTCATTGAAATACCAACAACCCTTATTTCCCGAACAATATTCTGAACAAAGGCATTGCTTGCACAGCATATGTTGCTTAACTGCGTTAGTTTACATGCTAGAAGAACGTTCTGAACATTATTTCAAACAATACTTATTACAGTCACTCGTATACACTACAGTGAGTCACAAGAACGGTGTAGCCAACTTCAACAAGCTACATACACCGCATCTGCTTACATTCTGTCCGTTTGCCCCCATGTCCGTTTGTCCCAACCTTACCCTATATCAACAGCGTGTGATATCAGCGACTATATCCATTTCAAAGTGTTGCCCCTATTTAAGTTCCAACCCTTGTATTACTCTACGCCGGCTTGACGTGTTGACGAGACGTACGTGTTAGTTGTCATCCTATCACATCCCCTATGTGCTCGATTGGAAACATCGATTCTGCTGTAGGAAGTAATTTGGTAGAATTGAAAATGTACTGAAATGTCCAAAACCATTTATCTGAAAAAAAAAGGTTTTCTGTGGAAATTGACTGTCATTATAGAAAACTGGCCGGCCGCGGTGGCCGAGGGGACTGAGGCGCTCCAGTCACGGTCTGCACGGCCACTACGGTCGGGGGTTCGAATCCCCCCTCGGGCATGGATAATGTGCCGTCCTAGTTAGTAAGTAGTTCATAAGTAGTTTGTAAGTTTAGGGACTGATAACCCCGTAGTTAAGTCCCATAAGCTTTACAAACATTTGAACATAGAAAACTGGTTATCAATCAAATTCTCGGCTGCATCACTCAACATTCTGGATATAAGTTTTCGTATGTCAGCTGTGTATGTTGTACATATTATTTTCACCTAAGTATCACTGAATTAAGTGTACGTTAGTTCGCTAAACTAACACTTTGCCAGCAAGAGAGAGGGCTGTCCAGTCTTAAAATGTTGTCAGGGAGAGCAGAGAGTATTGCCTTGTTCCAAAATTGGCTCCTTTCTACTGACAGGTTTTGATACAGCGATGAAATGTGACTTCCGGAACCCCGTCCCTAGTTTGTACGTGTCTGCTGGTCTGCCCCGTTTAATAGACGGTCGTACGGCTGCCCGAGCGCGTGTTCTGGTACAGGAGGAGGCATTATCTAAATGCGGGAAAGGAGGGCAGTGAAATACGACTTACGTCACCGAATACAGTACTCATCAGCGGCGGAAGTTGTAAAGAGCCGTCTTCTTCTCCGGGCTGAAACAATGGCTCACTTTCAGACGGGCGCAGCAGGAAACGGGGAGGCGCGGTCTCCCATGGCCCAGTGGTAGCACCGGCCGTCCTTGGGGATGTTCCCATGAGATTTCTGCCGGTGGGACGGCTCGGCGGTCCGAGGCGCTGACTCAGCTGCATCGCCCGTCGCTTGCAGCTCACTGCTCGAGAATCATGTCCAGTGCACTGTGGTTTCTACACGACATTTGAAAAACCTTACCAATGTAAGTTCCCTTACGGTAGACGTATGTCCATCCTCAACCTTGAAAACAGAATTTATGTCTCACAGGCTTCACATACCTTCATTTGGTCGCACTAACTCTCACGTGGAGGACGTAGTAATATGCGTAGTTGGTGTAGAGAAGCAGCTGACAGATTTGTAAACGAACAAACTGCCTGGTACATCTACATCTACATCCATACTCCGTAAGCCACCCGAAGGTGTGTGGCAGAGGGTACCTTGACGGAGTCCGGACACTTGCCACGCCGGACACTTGCCACGCCGGACATTTACCACACTTTTACCTGCTCCTAAGGGTCCGGTGCCCCTGTCTCCTCCTCCCCCCCCCCCTTTCCACCCGGCTCGAAAACTCCGTGGACGGTGTCCCGACATAGGCACACTGGTCGCTTCCGCATTTCGTAGTACAACCATCAGTATGGAAGTTATTACAACGGCCAAGGGCAGGCCTTTTGCCCACTACAATGGTTACGCGATAATAAGGTGTGGATGTGCTTACTCCGAAAACAGGATCATTGCAAGGGAAAGCTGCTTTCGACGAACGGAGACGTATTGAACGTAGAAACACCTGTGAGGAGCACCTAACGATATGAACTTTATTTATTATAAAGATAAAAAGAATGTATCCGACCTCAGTATCCTTAATTAACTTAATGATGAAGCTAGCTGGTCACAGTTTGGTTCACTAGCGTTTAATCAATACGCGGTGAAATTTGACTCAACAAAGCAGATACATTAAACATCACTCAAATGATCCTCCTGCAAACAGAACTTATAGTTAAATCTACCGCTTTTCAATTTGCAATTTCCTATTTAGGTAAAAGCTCCTAAAGTTGACACGTTAAGAGAACTTCTTTCTACCTTCTAATATTACGGCCCTACCGTCAAAGATTGTGAGTTCTAAAATTATTCCTCTAACTTCAGAGCCGCAATTAGCTACTAAAAATATCATTTTTGTTAAACTGATAACGTACACTTTAGGTTTTAAAAAGAATCTAAACTTTAGAATTGCACCTAAAATACACGCCCTAAACAGATCTGCTCTTAAGATTGACAAATTCGGCAGCTATAGTGTTGAAATAATTCCCATATCTCGAAAATTACACAAGGATAGAAATAACTTTACAGTAGACGTAGATCTCATTAAGTACATTTAGCTGTAGTCATTAAAAATTAAAGTTTCTCACCATGTTGTTGATTATCTTTAATCAGGCCAGTAAAAACTAAGAAACAAGGTAAGGAGCTTACTATTCAAAAATAATTGTTACAAAAGAATATCATATACAAATGTATTAGACGTATTTTTCTTATGCATTAGAAACTTTTGAAAACATAGTTTCTCATTTCGTCTGCAACATCACTTATTTGATAGGGTGATTTGCTTTGCATCACCAAGGGTATTTACATTATGTTATGTTTGCAGCAGTTCTCATTTCGAATTGTGGAATATTTACTTCGTCTTATTTGATGAAATAATTTCTGAAAACTACATTTAATAACTCCGCTTTAGTGGCCCTGTGTTCAGTAACATTACCGTCGCTATCGCGCAATAAAGGCATTCACTTAGTCTTTCCGCTGCTGTAGATAACATAGGACCAGAATCTCTTTGGATTTTCCGCCACATTTCTACAAAGAGTTTCGTTGTGAAAAATATTAAACGAATCTCGCATTGAAGGCCGCGCTAAATTTCGAGCTTCAGTAAAACATCGGAAATCTTGGGGATTTTGAATTCGTCTAAATTTTCTGCAGAAGTTTTCTGTTCTGTTTTATGTACCATACGGGACCAGTTCAGTCTCTTATTAATTGCCGGCCGCGGTGGCCGAGGGGACTAAGGCGCTCCAGTCACGGTCCGCACGGCCACTACGGTCGGGGGTTCGAATCCCCCCTCGGGCATGGATATTTGTGCCGTCCTAGTTCGTAAGTAGTTCATAAGTAGTTTGTAAGTTTAGGGACTGATAGCCCCGTAGTTAAGTCCCATAGACTTTACAAACATTTGAACATTTCTTATTAATTTACTGGGCAGCAATCCCTCTAATGCTGTTGATACTATTTCTTTGAATGTACGCCACATATGGTCTTCACTAACATAGTTAATTTAGAAAAAATGGAGACTGTCTCCTAGGAAGATATCAACCTAATTTTTATCTTTTTTTCCTTTTTTAATAGAAGTATTTAGCGTTTAGTTTTGGTGAATATCTTTGTTACAGTTTTGAGCTCGCTACAACTTTGGGTTCACTTATCCCTGTATCCGTCGTAATGCTCAGGAGTATTTGTTAATAAGAGCTGAAGTGCTTTTTCGAAACCATTTACAATTTGAAGAGGCTCGTGAACTAATTGTTGAAAATAAATTAAAAAAAATACATTTAAAACAATTTCGGAAGATGTATCTGCCACCCTGTCTGAAGGTGTATTTTTATCAGCATACGGGTGGTAGGTTTAAGTTACTGCCAACTATAATAGTATGAGCAGTGTACGTATTTGTGATGAGACTCGTTTTCTATGAATTGTTTAGCGGCTGCATCATCTGAGTTCGAGGGTCGGTAAACGGAGTCAGTTATTAATTTATTCCTGCAGTCGAGTACAACATCTGCTCACACTAGCTGACAGGAACTATCGACTTCAGTTTCGCTTGTGAGCTAGTACATATATTATATTGTGCTTTTTGTTTCTTTTGTAGTGCAGATAGTAGGAATTATGGCATTTCCATTAAAAAACTAGGGTGTTTCCTCTGCGACTCAGCTAAACAATGTAGAACAACAGTGAACTTTATAAGCATACCATTCATTTCTTTATTTCAAATTTGTATGTCGACTTTAGGTGATCTGTAAAACATAGACGCTCTTATTTATATTTTGTAAACGTATTTTCTGTCATTGATTTGAACATTCTCCAAATTCACTTTATTAACTAATATTTCACCGCAAAAGAGTAAATTTATGAAGTGTATCGTTCTTCTTTCCTCTTTTTTTCACCCAGTTGTAGCATTTAATATAAAATTATGTACAAATGCAGTGATCAAACTTGAATGATAAGCAAACATTCGAATTATCTTTATATCGTTCCTTCCATGTTGATGGACTGTTTCTATCGCAATCAGTAAGTGTGGAAGAAAGCTACCGTTCAAACAGAGGGATAATGGATCCATATTTGTGGTTGGAAGAACTAATTACACACTGACATAGCCGACGGTATTGATTTCGTTTCCCAAAAGTTATAAATATTTCGATTTCGGGATATTGAAAAGAAGTTGTGCATTTCGGCAAGATGTCGAACAAAAATATCTCTTCCTTATTGTCTGTATCGAGTGAGATCGGAGACGGAGGTTTGGAAGCAAACAGCAGCAGTACGGGTAAGGCGTCCCTTGCCTGAGGGGCCGCTAATCCGACTAGCTGGCGAAGGGTCAGGTGTGGCAAACGTCCGGCGTGGCAAATATCCGGCGTGGCAAGTGTCCGGCATCTACCTTGACTAACACTATCGGTTCTCCCTCCTATTCCAGTCACGTTCGCGGAAAGAAAGATTGTCGGTATTCCTCTGTGTGGGCTCAAATCTCTCTGATTTTATTCTCATGTTCTCTTCGCGAGATATACGTAGGTTGGAGGAATATACTGCTAGATTCGTCGGTAAAGATATGTTCTTGAAACTTCAACAAAAGCCCGTACCGAGCGACAGAGCGTCTCTCCTGCAGAGTCTTCCACTGCAGTTAATCGATCATCTCCGTAACGCTTTCACGGTCACCAAATAATCCTGTGACGAAGCGCGCTGCTCTCCGTTGGATCTTTTCTACTTCCTCTATGAACCCCACCTGATACGGATCCCACACCGGTGAGCAGTATTCAAGCTGGGAACGAACTAGTGTACTATAACCTACTTCCTTTGTTTTCGGACTGCATTTCCTTAGGATTCTTCCAATGAATCTAAGTCTGACATCTGATTTACCGACAACTGATTTTATATGGTCGTTCCATTTTAAATCACTTCTAATGCCTACTCTCAGATAATTTATGAAATTAACTGCTTCCAGTTGTTGACCTGCTATAGTGCAGCTAAATGATACAGGATCTTTCTATGTGTTCGCAGCACATTACACTTGTCTACATTGAGATTCAATTGCCATTCCTTGCACCATGCGTCAATTCGATGCAGATCCTCCTGCATTTCAGTACAATTTGCCATTGTTACAACCTCTCTATATACTACAGCATCATCCGCAAAAAACCTCAGTGAACTTCCGATGTTATCCGCAAGGTCATTTATATATATCGTGATCAGCAACGAACCCACGACACTCCCCTGTGGCACACATGATATCACTCTTACTTTGAAAGACTTCTCTCCATTGAGAATGGCATGTTGCATTCATCTAGGAACTCCTCAGTCCAATTACACAATTGGTCTGATAGACCATATGATCTTACTTTGTTCATTAAACGCCTGTGGGGAACAGTATTAAATGCCTTGCGGAAGTCAAACACAGCATCTACATGAGAACCCGTGGCTATGGCCCTCTGAGTCTCGTGGACGAATAGCGTGGGTTTCACACAATGGAGTACCAAGTCGGTTTTACAAAGAGCACTCTGCAGCACTGGCCCCTTACTTAGCTTGCATTTATCGTGAATCTTTGATCCAGCGCAAAGTACCAAGAAACTGGAAAAAGTCACAGGTGAATCCCGTGTAAAAGAAACCCAAAACAACGGACCCACAAAATTACATTCCTATATTATTGACATCAAACTGCTGTAGAACTCTTGAAAATATTATGTTCTAATGTATTATATTTCTTTGAGACGGATAAGATTCTGTCCGTGAATCAGCATGGCTTTTAGGAAGTATCGATCGTGAGAAACAGCTTGCCAGTTTCTCTCATGACGCATTGAGAGCTATTGATGAAGGGCATCAGGAAGACTGCGTATTTCTCAATTTTCGGAACGCTTTCAACACGGTACCACACTACAGAGTGCTAATAAAGGTGTGAGTATATGGAATACGAAACCAAATATGACATTTTTGTTCGGCATAGATAGTGCCACCTCCAACCTCCTTGCGTCAACCGATACATTTCACGACTAGCATGCAGTCGAGGACGAGAAGCTTCTCTCGTTGCATTTGTTACCTCGAATGTCGAACCACAGTATACGTCTGCCTGCAAAATTAGGAGCTTGTAGCCAACCTCTGCAAAGCAACCTCCTGTGCGGCCTGATTTCACGTATCTTAGGTTGCTATCGTGCAGAGGCGGGAAACAGGCGAAATAATGGCGGTCAAGTAGTGCCCATCTGCCACGAAGATGCCATGTCGGAAATTTATAATAGTAACCAAATTCGAACCCAGAAAAATACTCCGCCCCCACGAAACGACGGTCCTCTGGTTATGCAAGTCTACTGTGACATTATGTTGACGGGTAACACCAGTTTTGTGGGATTTTTAAATGTCGATTGATTTGATGGACTTTCACAAATTTAATCGGGTCGTACCATGTGAAATACAATCGATTCGTAATTTTCCACACTGTTTTAATCCGCTATCGGTAAGTTAGTAGCTATTTAATTAATGCACACTCTCTTTGCCATACAGAATGGACAATTTGGCACACTGGTACATGTTCGGCACTGGAAAAATTTCAGCTCTACAGGCGTTTCAGCTTGGATCGACACCTTGTATCTCAGTACCGCTTCAGCTATTGATCTCCAAAGTTTATCATTTCATGTACTTCATATGCAGTGTTTCACAATAAATCTTGGATGAACTGGAAAAATCTAAGAGGGTTTTGTAAGTTTTATGTCCGACTGTGAATATAAATTTTTATTCATTTTACTCATTTATTTAACATCTCTTACACCTAACCAGGGGTTCTACATATTTTACATTTCCAATATTACAAAAGTTATACTAAATATACAAATCAGTATATGTAACAAAAGAACATACATACAGTTTTTATTCGTATTTGATGAAAAAGAAATATGAGACGTATTACAATATGGAAAGGTTTTAATTGTGACTGCTAGCAGCTGCGGGCATGGAGGAAGGGGTTGGAAAAGGGGATAAAATGAGTGTCATAATAATCACATAAGTAAATATAACGGAAGAGCAGATTATAGTATTAGAAGGAGGAGGAAGAGAAATAACGGAGGGAAGAGCATTGATTTTACTATCACACAGGGAGAACTTGACTGTATACGTACGTTTTGGTGAGAGTTTTAATAGAGTGACATAAGGAAGTGTTCCAACTTTTTCGTAAACGTTGCAGAACACTGAATCGTGCGAAGAGAGGAGGACAGCTTGTTCCAGAGGCGAAAAGCAGTGGCAGCGATGTAATTAGCAAATGTTTTCGTTTTATGAAAGGACACAGCTAGGGTACTAGATAAGTTGGATCTTATGTTAATATTATGGTGGCACGAAAGATGGTTAAATTCCGATGTGAGGTACTGTGCCGGCCGCGGTGGCCGAGGTGACTGAGGCGCTCCAGTCACGGTCAGCACGGCCACTATGGTCGGGGGTTCGAATCCCCCCTCGGGCATGGATATTTGTGCCGTCCTAGTTCGTAAGTAGTTCATAAGTAGTTTGTAAGTTTGGGGACTGATGACCCCGTAGTTAAGTCCCATAAGCTTAACAAACATTTGAACATTTTTTTGAGGTACTGTGATGCTTGCGCTCTGAAGAGTCGATGGAGAAAGTACAGCGTCTGGTAGTCGCATAATTTACCCGTAGCCACCCTAAAAGGTTGTATGAAGCACTAATTTGGTCATATCGACGAATATTGCATATATACCGTATACACGCATTCATTGTTAACTCTAACCGTCTTGTATTGTCGCTGGTTGTACCATGCTGAATTATATCACAATAGTGAAGGTTTGGTAGAACGATTAATTGCATTAGTTTGCATTTTACATCATGTGGAAAGATGTCACTGCCATTCAAGTGCGGTTATATCGGTATGAACGACAGTGACATATGTGGGTGCATCTGTTTTTCCTTTTTCCTCGTCAATGAAGGAGACCAATAACTTATATGACCATTAACAGTTCGCCGTGACGTAACTTTGGAACGTAGATGTAAAAGTATAATATTAAATGAAGTGAGCATTAGGTATGCTCAATACGATCTCAGTGCTTATTATAAAACGAACTTTGTTTTTAAGGGATTCATCACTTACCTAAAAAGTCCCACTACAAACCATTAAAAAAGATGCAGAAAAGACCATACTTTGGATTAGTTACCATAATTCGGAGCCAAATATTTGCTATTTACATATAATAATGTAGTGAGGAAACATAGTCGATGCACTAAAAAAACTGGTTCTTTAGCTTTGTATAACGTTATTAAAGGCAAAAACGCATCATAAATGACTTTCTTGCTGATATACAAAGTTGAATAATCTTCCCACAGTTAATCACATTCATAGGTTGTAAAAAACTAAAAGATTCATAGCGCTACACGTACAGTGTGGGTCTGTAATTCTACTGCTTGCAAAATGAACTGATAATACTTTTCACCTGGGCACTTGTAAAAACGATAATCGCATTAATATAAGAAATATGGAGAAATTACGTTACCTTTATCATTATATGTGTTATGTGATTACGAGTAGTCGTTTTATTACTAAAGTCAACGCTTAATTTCACCTGTAAATAAAACTGTTGCTCATAATTACGAAAACTGTCACTTGACTCGAGAAATTTTATATGTTGGTTTCAAACCAGAACACGGTAGAAATAGGTACACGCGCATTGTTATCTTCGGTCCATGGTGCCAGCGACAGATGTTCATATTCAGTTTCTTGCCAATTAAAAATATGGTTGCTACAGTGTCACTAAAAAAAGGAATTAAAATGCATTTCGATTCCGCGGCAATTCCAGCCTATTACATCTTATATTGACATGAACTACAGAATAAAAAGTAAGCAAGTGATTCTTGTCAAGTACAAATTAATGTAATTTGGTCAGTCATATTCAAACGTTACGGACAACGCGAAATAATGTGCAAACCATATGAATGTGAGGGCTCGCTGCCGTCCAGTGCTCAGAGACCAGAGTATTATGCATCCAGCTAGGATATAGATCACTGCATACGTATTTCGCTTAATATTGTTCAAATCAATAAATATCTTAGACACCAAACTTCTTCAAGTAGTTTGAAAACTTTCTCAGGTTTACCATATGTCAATACCAGAAACAGATAAACGTTTTAGTCGTGAGAACATAACAAAGAACTTCACATTCGCATTTATATAATCAAATGTTGCTGCCTGGACCATCTGGATTAAATTATTAGGTTAGCAGTAAGATAAGGTGCAAATGATTGATTTCGAACAATATTTCGTGTTTCTCAGTGCTTCAAAATCTTTGCATTGCTGACGTACCCTGTTCCAATCATTGACGTGACCGTTCTCTGGCGCCAGTATGGCACTTACACACTGAAAACCGCCATTCGCAGGGAAACAATGTGTTCGCACACAGTACATGGTGTATGACATAACAGTTCTATATAAAGTTCACAAAAAAAGAAAAAAAAACAGAGTAAGAATTAGGTATGTAGTTTAAGTCACATTGGTGAATACAATAATTTAAGTCTAAGCCATTTTCAGAAAAATTGGATTGGAGTGGACGGCAGATAAAATGATCCCAAGTCTGAAATAAAATCGCGAAAGACACACGCTAAGTATGCCGCAAAATATTAAACAGTAAACGAAATCGGGAAACTGATTGATAAAATAATCTATGTGCAACGTTTTATATTTCAAGAAGCTATCGGCAATCGATAACATGACGCAATTTAGCTACCACCTGCAAGAAACGAACCCCACGTTGTTGAAAACATTCTTATAACTTAAAATTTTAAACATAGCAGCTTTTGTCAGCGACCGTTACAACATCAATGGATAAACTAGCAGCTCTCGGTCGCAAATTAAAAATTATTTGACCAGGTTTCGACAATGACTAAGATTGCCTTCATCAGAAAATATAAAACAAAACACGTCACATAATAAAATATACTATTTAGCTGTATAGCTTACGTCATCAGTCTGATGCCTCCGTGCAGGCGTGCAGCCCATAGTGGCGAGCTTTTTGTATAAATTTCTTTTTAAATTTTGTAACGTAAGATATACAGCTAAATAGTATATTTTATTATGTGACTTGTTTTGTTTTATATTTTCTGATGAAGGCAATCTGAGCCAATGCGCCGCGGTGGAGTAGCCGAGCGGTCTAAAGCGTCTCGCTGCGGAGCGCGCGGTTGCTCGCCCTGGAGGTTCGAGTCCTCCCTGGGGCATGGGTGTGTGTGTTTGTCCTTAGGTTAGTTTACCTAGGGTTAAGTAGTTTGGAAGCTACGGACTGATGACTATGCAGTTTGGTCAGATAGATTTACGGACTTAGCCATTGACGTAACCTGGTCGAATAAATTTTAATTTGCGACCGAGGGTTACTAGTTTATCTATTGATTCTTATAACTCTCCGTCGTTTCATGGATTCTGATTGCTGAGAACTACAAAATCACAGTCCGTTAAGACAAAGTTGTTTACTCGGTAGAAATTATGACATAAAATCATTTTGATGTTCTTCCTTTTGATTTGTCTCGTGCACTTCAAACAAGACGCCATTATCAGACTGTCCGCATGAACAAAGTCTCCACTCGGCGTGTGAGCTGAGAACATTTCCTATTGAAGGTCTTCCCTATGAGTTACCACTGTGTTAGCTAGTGCGAACACTACTTGCTTCTGAAAACGGCACCCATCAATTCCGGAACAGTTGTCCCATCCCTGCTATGGTGGGGGCTTGGCCGAACTTTGTCTTAAACCTGCCTGATTAATCGATACTGATCACTTAAAGCTGCTGCAATTTGGTCGTTGAACACGACTGTTTACTTCTTGTTGCGCGAAGATACGTTTATACATCGCCGCCTCCGTCGGAAATCATCTTAGTTTCTGTGGGTTCGCTTTCCCTAGAGCAACGTCTGCTGCCGAACTGTCTCACTCTAGGGAGGATAAAGCCGCAGCCCCTACTTCTCATTAGCAAGTGACTTTGGCAGTATCTCACTCGAGTTTCTCTGCTGCTGCGCACAATCATTTCAATTGGCTGGTCCCCAGCGTATCTTTGTTAGTTCCTTTTTCCCTGGCGTAATACGAATGCCGAGGTGTAAGGTTCGTAGTACGTTTCTAGAATTATCTAATCAGAATCTCCGTTCTGTATTGTATTCACACGGTAGCTTCCCGGGTAAAAGAATGCAGCTTTCTATAGCTTCAAAGAGCTCTGATTTTCTTTCATATTCTGAGTTTAAATGGATCTGTCTAGCATCGGTGCCATTCAGTAGCTCAGACTGTATGACGCCAAGGAGCTCTCGCTTCGGTTCTTTGTAAGAGTGTGCGATGTGAGGCACTCCCCTTTCTATTAAACCCCCAAAGAAATTCTGATACGCTTGCCGCTGCCATAACTTCTTTCTTAACTATCAAGTTCGTCCAGATTTCTGTCTTCTACATGCTGCCCTCAAAGTTCCTGAAAATCTTTTGCACTGACAATGTTATTTGTGTCTTATTCTTTTTACTGTCACACAAACGTAAATTTCAAATGACTACGTTGATTGACCTTTATCTTACATGTTCTTTTTATGTCTCACATTTGACCTCGTAAATTGGTCGACGAAAAGTACAAGTATAAAAATGTTCAGGGTATGGCAGCAATACAAATTCGTTAGCAATTAAGTACTAGGAGGCTAAGGTGTGATGGCTGCAGAAATAATTTAAAGAAATAGAGTAGGACCTTTGCAACAACTAAC
The DNA here is from genome assembly GCA_026315105.1 of Locusta migratoria. Classification (NCBI taxonomy): domain Eukaryota; kingdom Metazoa; phylum Arthropoda; class Insecta; order Orthoptera; family Acrididae; genus Locusta; species Locusta migratoria. The sequence continues at coordinate 462,549,644 of CM048745.1, read as the reverse complement.
TCAGCATTTAAAAAACTCAAAACAAACTTCGACTTCGACGAAATTAAAATCAAGGGTAGTAACATGAAGAATGCAAAGAGACTCTGAAGAGAGAGCGGAGGAAAATAGAATATTACTGAAGACTGCTTTGATTGGGAATACTTTTCTGATGACGTGGTAGAAGACGAAATTTGATAGAAATGCTAGACATACGATATCCATTCTTAGAACATTAAAAGAAAGCGCTCTGGAATACTTGGAATAAAAATAAGTAGCTTCTCTATCCGAGTTTTGTAAACGGTCATGGCCGAGCGCTTTAAGGCGACTTTCTACGGAGTGCAAGGCTGCTCACCGTCGGAGTTTCTTGCCCTGCCTCTGGCATGGATGTATGTGTTGTCCTTGGCATAAGTTAAAGTAATTTATAAGTCTAGAGACTGATGACCACTGAAGTTTGGTCCTATAGTTTTTAAACCTTTGAACATTAGTGAATGTGGCAACCGCACGGCCATTCAAGTTAGGTGTGGAATATGTGAGAATGGCGACATAGTATCAGACTTTCAGAAATAGATTATCTGCACAATTAGGAAGATATCGAGGACGGATATGTATTACAAGTATCGTAGAATCCATTTCTCATGAACCAAACTAATATTGAGAGTAGTGTGCATACAAAAGTAAAGAAAACAGGGGATAATGACGATTATGTGTTCAGATTAGAGGCAAGTGGTGGAATAGCCGAGCGGTCTAAAGCGTCTCGCTGCGGAGCGCGCGGTTGCCCTTCGTGAAGGTTCGAGTCCTCCCTGGGGCATGGGTGTGTGTTTTTCCTTAGGTTAGTTTATCTAGGTTTAAGTAGTTTGTAAGCTACGGTCTGATGACCACGCAGTTTCGTCCGATACATTTACAAACATTTGAACATTTGAATAGAGGCAATCCTGAAATTACGCTCCATAATGTTTGCAAGACTGAAGAAAATTGTAGAAACTTTCGTAGGATTCGTGGTACTAGAAAGAGAATTCAGAAATTTAAAATGGTGAAACAGGTACTGAGAAAATTCGGAATAATATGTAGAAAATGTAGGCAATATATACTGAAGAGCCAGAGAAATTGGCACACCTGCCTAATTTCGTGCTGAACCACCCCCGAGCACGCATAAGTGGCGCAACTCAACGTGGCATGGAATCAACTAATTTCTGCAGTACTGCTAGAGGCAGTTGACACCATACATCCTGTAGGCCTCTCCATAATTCCGCAACAATACGAGGGGGGGGGAGTGAAAATCTCTTCTAGACGGGTACGTTGAAAGGCATCCTAGATATGCTCAATACTGTTCATATCAGGGAAGTTATGAAATCAGCTCAGGAGTGTGTTTCTCGAGTCACTCTGCAGCAATTATGGTAGCTTGGGTTGTCGGATTGTCCTGCTGGAATAATTGCCAAAGTGCTTCGAAATGCACAATGGAGATGAATGGAAGCAGGTGATCACTCGGTGTCCTTCAGAACGTTTCAAATATAAGAACCGTATCTACATGTATCAACGGTCCCATATCGCTCCAACTACACAAACCCCACATCATTACAAAGCCTCCACCACCATGAAATGCAGCGTCCATGGATTAATCAGGTTGTCTTTATGTCCGTACACATCCATTCGCTAGAATAAATCTGAAACGAGACTCGTCAGACCAGGCAACGTGATTGCAGGCGTCAACAGTACGACGTCAGTGTTGACGGGCCCAGGCGACGTGAAGCTTTGTGTAGTGTAGTCAGCAAGGCTACGCGAGCGGGCCTTCGACTCCGAAAGCCCTTAAGGATGACACATTGACACTTGTTGATAGCCCAGCACTGAAAATCGCAACAATTTATGGAAGGTTTGCACTCCTGTCACCTTGAACGATTCTCTTCAGTCGTAGCTGGTTCCGTTGATGCAGGATCTTTTCCGGCGTCAGATATGTCGGAGATTTGGTGTTTCACCGGATTCCTGATATCCACAATGCACTCATTAAATGGTTGTATGGGACAAGGTCCATCTCATCGCTACCTCTCTTGCGCCGACTATATGACCAAATCTCTTAACACGTTCGCTGCCGTTGCCGTTCGCGCTCTGGCGCGATGATGCTAGGTGCCACTTCACACTCTGGCGCGTGATCGTATTTTGACAGTATCTTTTCATAGTTCTGAGCCACTGAATGTTTCGGTTTTAGTTTTTTGGTATGGTTTTTTATTTGCATTTGTATTTTTGTGATAACAACAAATGAACAATATAAACAGTACATACAAGGTATTTCATAAAACATATGCTTATTTCTATATCATCAGCAATATAAGTATGAATAATATCAAAACTAAGAAGTATTTTTTATAAACTGGTAACTAATCGAAATAAAATTAAAATAATCAAAAGCTTACTTGCTTGTTTACATAAGAACACAATAAATCTATCAGGACATCATGAGAAGCGTGTGTGGCTCGTAGCCGGTAATGCAAACCACGTACGTGTGCATATCACTTATACTCTTTCCTGAGCGCTTACCAGAGTATACAGCTTTATTAGACGATGCCAGTTTACAACCACCCATAATAGGGTCGCAGAACGCGCCACAGCGTGAGCGGCACCTGACTCAAGTAACGTTTACACGCGCCAGAGCGTGAACGGCAGAACGTATTAAATAGCGATAAAATGCCACTGTAGCAGCCGTACCTGCGTCGGGTACCTGTTGTCTTAAATAGGCGTTGCTGACCACAGCTACATCCTCGGAATGTTTACATACCTCTGTGTTTGTAGACGCATGCTTATACCTGTTTCTTCTGCAGTGTTTAGTGGGTACGTGAAGAGAGAATAATAAGATTGGAACATCACGAACGAAGTGCTTCGAAAAAGAAAACAGACGCCCCTTCTTTTCAATATATAGACTGAAGAAACTGACCGAAATGAAAGTTTCAAGAGGATTAAAAGTTCAGGATGAAACGATATCAGTTATAATAGGAATTTAACCCTTTCCTGCCTAATGGTGCCCTATGGCATCGCCATCTACATCTGTTACGCCGGCCGCGGTGGCCGAGGTGACTGAGGCGCTTCAGCCACGGTCAGCACGGCCACTACGGTCGGGGGTTCGAATCCCCCCTCGGGCATGGATATTTGTGCCGTCTTTAGTCTTAGCTAATTCATAAGTAGTTTGTAAGCTTAGGGACTGATGACCCCGTAGTTAAGTCCCATAATTTGTACAAACATTTGAACATTTTGTATCTGTTACTCTCAGTCCAACCATTTGACCTGAGATTATAAAGAACATTGCAGTACTCTCCAAAATTAATTCCGGGTAACTTGTCTACCATTATATGGAGAAAGCAGAGGAGTATTAGGTTACAGTGCAATGACAAAATGTGTATTGTTGCTTGATGTATAATTAGAAAACAAACAGCAAGACTTTCAAAATACTATATCAAGGTAAATGAAACTGAAAAATTTGATACTTTCGTTAATAAATTACTTTTAAAATGTGTAAACTAGTAGTAAACAGTTTGAAATAGGTGTCAGGTACCGTAAAGGAAACATATCCTGTCCAATGATTCCATATGAAGTAATCCCAAATTTCCTCCAAAAACTTAAAAATCACAAAAATTCAAAAGTATAATTATGCATTACTCCAATCATTATGAATAGAAATATAAAAAGAAACACGTTTGTTCACAAATTAATAAAATCTAGGCTGCAAAGGTGAATATCAAAATTAGTTATGGTGAAGCGAAGGAAGTTTAACAATTCCCTTTCATTGGAAGCCAAATAACGGAATAAGAAAAAAGACATGAAGAAGCAAAAATTATATTCATGTTAACAGATGTCTCCTAATTTCAAAATTTGGCCTTAATGTGAGGAAATATTGTTCAGACTATATGTTTGGAGCCCAACTTCAAAAAATGTGAAACGTGCGCTGTACGTAATCCGGAACAGAAGAGAATCGAAGCAGTTAAGATGTTGTGACACAGAGTATGTTGAAAGTTGCCTAAGGCAACGAATCAGGAGGTTCTCGGCAGAATCGACGAAGGAAGAAACATACGTAAGTCACTGCATTGTAGGACACGTGTTAAGACATCAAGAAGTAACCTCCGTGACACTACATGGAGCTGAAGAACATGAGAACTACAGAAGGAGACAAAGAGTGGGATACGTCCACAACTGATGATGCAGGATGCAGGTGCTGTTTTGAAAAGAAAGAGGTTGCCACAGGAAGGTAGTACGTGGTAGGTTGCATCAAGCCATTCACATGACTCAAGATAAGAAAAAAAAATTAAATAAATAAAAGAAAGGCTGCTATTGATGGATCCCGATATGCAGTTCAAGTAACATGTAATGGTGTACTTGTGTATGCCACCCAAGCAGGGTCGAGTCGATTCTCTGCCGGATTTATAGCGTCAACGTCCTTGATCACCTACACCCAATGTTATCATTCTACACCACTGTACATTCACACAAAGTAAATTTTTCTGTTATCATTTCGATGTCAATTTCACTGCCGAAGCGTTCTTTATACCAAATACATGCGTGATTAGTAGTGCAGCACTGTACGCAGTCTAAATATGCAATGAAAGACGCAGTTAATTCACTCCTCTGGGCTATCCAACCTTCAATTCCAATAGAAGTCTTCATAGCATTGGCAATGTTTGGTGTAAGACCGCCACAGACTCTATTCAGGCTATCAGCAATCTCAAAATTTCAGTGCAGACTTGGGAGGTGAATGTGTAAGTATGTGGTACGCCTTCGTTTTCAAAGAAGAGTTACATATTACTTGTCACTTGTTGATGTCGTTTATCATTTTAAAATATCAGAAGAAACGTCTGATTTGTAGCTTACTTAAGGAAATTCTTAATATTTGTTCGGATTTTCCAATTGAATTGGTTCCTAAACACTGAGTTTCCCTGTTGACTACAGGTAGGTTCTAGAGCTCACTTGAGATTTTGCCACTATTGAATACATCTACGAATGTAGTCTGTAAGCAACATCATCGTGATAATCACTCTACATAGTTTCCCGACTTGTGTACTGTCTGCTTAGAACACAAACCTTTCTGCCTTTATGGTCTTCACGCCACGGCTCTTTTGATTCTCTACCCCGATCGCATATTCTCTCCAAAGCACTTCGTTCCCCTTCTTCTAAATACTTTACCTTAGTCTGATCTCGGTCTCTGGCCCTTTTTGTTGGTCATTCTCTTCACGTGTTAATAACCGTTTCACTTCTCTTCGATTTCACTTGCTCTCTCATGTTACGTTCTACATCTACAACTACATCTACATAGATACTCGGCAATTCGCATTTAAGTGTCTGGCAGAGGGTTCATTAACCACTTTCATAACCTTTTTCTACCGTTCCATTCACTAATAGCGTGCGGGAAGAAAGAAGACCTAAATCATTCCGTTTTCGATCTGATTTATTTTATTGGGTTGGTCATGTATTCCTAGCAAAATATTTTCAAATTCAGAAGTAAAAGTCGGTGATTGAAATTTCGCAAATAGATCTCGCCGCAACGAAAAACATCGTTCTTTGCTTTCCCGTCTATCGGTATATATAAAAGGCAATGTCCCGACTGACTGACTGACTCATCATCGCCCAGCCCAAACCACTGACGATAGAAACTTGAAATATGTAGAGGGTGTTCATCTTACTTTGTAGGTGTCATTTAAGAAGCGATTTTTCGATATTCCGTCCGTAAGGGGGTGAAATAGGGGTTGAAAAGCTTTTTTAAAAATACGTTGCTATTTGGCCAATTTTGAGGCTAGGACTACAAAATTTCGGATTTTAATTCAGGGTTCGAATTTAAAAGACACGTGTTTCGGCATTTTTTATAATTCGACCAATAGGGGGGTAAAACAGGCGATCAAAAATTCTTTCCGAAAATACATTGTTGTCCAGACAATTTTGAAGCTATAGCTGCAAAAATTGGTATTTGTATCGTTCGTTAGAATTTAAAAAATACGTGTTTTCGTACTTTTGAAAAATTAACCATCAAGAGGGTTAAATTGGAGAGATGTATTTCGAAAATCTTTTGCTATTAAGGCAATTTTGAATTTACAACCACAGAAATTGGTATATGTTTCATGGTCAGTATTAAAAAGACAGGTGTTTCGGTATTTTCAAAATAAATAAATAATCAATCAGAGGGTGAATACGTTGAAAATAAGATGCTATTAAGCTAATTTTGGACCCAGAATTACATAAAATGATATTTGCATACTTGGTTGGAATTAAGAAGACACATGATGGGGTATTTTCGAAATTCAACTATTAAGGGGTGCCTTAGGGGGTTACAAGTAGTAAAATCAAATGGTCAAATGTTTGTAAATTTCAAGAGACTTAACTACGGGGTCATCAGTCCATAAAACATATAAACTAATTAAACTAACGTAGACTAACTTATGCTAAGGTCAACACAAACACCCATGCCCGAGGGGCGAATCGAACTCCCGACGTCGAACAGCAGCGCGCACCGCAGCATGGCGCCTCAATTCACACAGCCATTCTGCCGCGGCTACAAGTAGTATCACAACATTTCATTGTGATAGTACTTAAGCTATATCTATGAAATTTTATATTAACAGGGAGAAACAACTGGTGCAGACCAACCAGCCTACGCATGCGAAGCAGCAGTCTTTACGCAAGTAACTTAATAAAATAAAACGAGCCACCCTTCTTTGAACCTTATCAATGCCTTTCGTCAGTCCCACCTGGTGAGTGTCCCAAACTGGACAACAGTAATCCAGGAGAGGACGCACACGTGTGATGTAGGCAGTCTCTTTAGTGGAGCTGGTGCATCTTCGAAGCGTTCTGCCAATGAAACGTAACCTTTGGTTCGCCTTCCCCACAATATTTCCTATGTGTTTTCTCCAGTCTAAGTAGTTCGTAATTGTAACTCCTAGGTATTTGGTAGAATTTACAACCTTAAGGTATGACTGATTTACCGTGTAATTCTTTTAGTGGTCATGTGTATTACTTCACACTTTTCATTACTTGCTGTTAATTGCCAATTATCGCACCATGTACAATTGTTGTCTAAATCGCTTTGCATTTGCTTTTGACCATCTGTTAACTTCACAAACCGTTAAACGACAGCATCATCCGCGAACAGTCTAAGGGAGCTATTCAGATTGTCTCCTAAATCGTTTATAAACACAAGGAAGAGTAGGGAACCTCTAACGCTTCACGGGGGAACGCCAAATATCACATTCTTTTACTCAATGACTTACCGTCAATTACTACGGTGTCCTTTCTCATAGGCACGCAATTTCATTAGAAGCCACCTGTGAGATATAGTGTCAAAAGCCTTCCGAAAATCCAGAATATGGAATCGATTTGAGATCCTTGTCGATAGCACTTATCACTTTATGTAAATAAAGGTCAAGCTGTGTTTCGCAAGAGCGATACTTTCTGAATCGGTGTTGAATATTGGTTAATAAGTCGTTCTCTTCGAGGCAGTTCATAATGTTCGAACAAAGTATATGATCCAAGATCGTACTGCAAATCGACGTCGATGAATTGGGCCTGTAACTTTGGGGATCATTCCTATTGCCTTTCTTGAATATTGGAGTGACCTGGGCAACTTTCCAGTCTTTGGTTACGGATTTTTCGCTGAGTGATTGGTTGTATATGACGGCTAAGTAAGGAGCTATTGCATCAACATACGCAGAGAGGAATCTAATTGGTGTACTATCTGGCCCGGAAGAATTGTTTTTGTTTGGTGACTTAAGTTGTTTTACTACTCTAGAAACATATACTTCTAAATTTCGCAAACTGGCAGCTGTTCTTGGTTCGCATTCTCTGTAAGTCCTAGTACATTACATTCACACATCTCATAAATCTATTAGCTTTCACTGAATATTCAACACTGTGTGGTAATATACGTTGAAGGCAACGCCATGGAACCTGTTGTGAAATTATTTCACATTGTTTTGATGCTAAACCATAAGATTTCTGTGTCTTGAAGGCATTTTGTATTACATATCAGAAGAAAAACTTCAGCTATAATCATCCCGCAGTCCTGTCGGACATCTGTAAGTGAGCTCTTCAAGCAATTCGAAAGGACAATAGTACAACTATACCTGATCATTCTTAAAATAAAATTAATCTCTCTCTGATAAACTAACACATATGAATCTAAACGTGAAAGTAGTACGTCACATGCCGCACCAGATGCCAGGTCCAAACCAGGAGCTGGTTGCCTGAAACTGGAACTCGTGAACTCTTGAAAACATATCTAAAAACTAACAAATATTCCAAAGGCTTAGACATTTTTAATCATAGATTCAATCAATCACCACCCACAAATCTTGAGGGAATAACATGAGAAGAAAAACAACAAAAAAAGATAAAACAGTCGTCCAAAGATTGGTTTGAACACCACAGTGCTTTACTAGTCATGGTCCTGTTTGGAGATGATATGCCGTTGCCTTCCTCCGACCTTCGAACTGACTTACCCATCCAGTTATAGGGGCGACCTACAGTTTAACGTGGATTCCGAACCACGGTGCTACTCGGTATTTTTCACGTGAGCAATACTCCGAGAGGTGAAAGAAGTGAAAAGTGACAGATAAAAAACCCAGGACCGGGCGGGGATTGAACCTGCAACCTTTGTATTCATAGTCTGGCACTCTACCACTGTGCAGCCGAGAAAAACAACAAAACCTCGACCCATTTCTAGAAAGTAACACTCCGGCTAACAGAAACAATAGGCAAACGAACCATACATTCCACAAACAACTAGTGAACCTCACTTCCACGCAGATTACAAAACAAGAACGAAAGACAGGCGGAAGAGGACCTAAGTAGCATGCCAACACACAGGTTACACAAGTAAGCGGATAACCTGGCATAAAATCCAAACACAAAGAAATAACAACACAGTAACTATAAATATTAACTTCAATACAGGCGTATCAAGGCAGGTAACAGCAAGGAAAATTACGTGTACAACATAGAAGAACAAAAATGATAGTGAGAGGATCAGAAAATTGAGACAGTTTACATTTTTATGCGTCATAGTATAGATCGTATAGATGCTCGCACTGTAAAAGTGTTCACATACATCACCGTAATATTATGTAAGTCTGCAGGCTGATGTGACCATTGGCAGTTCACAGAAGGCGATATCTGCGCAGTAACCGTATCGTACCGGAAGTTCGTCCGGAAACCGTTTTCCCTTTCCCTTTCAGACCTAAGGCTGTAGGTGATGTGTGATTAATATAGAGAAGTGCGCTTAAGGTACAAGATACATACAGTAATTAATTACAAAAGAAAAGAAAATACATTTTTTTTTGTTCCCACTCAATAGTTTGTTTTGGGCTTTCACTACAAATTTTTATGATCTTGTGACATTACCGATGAAGGGGGAAACTGATGGTTTCCATGTGAAAAGCAATTTTTGGGAAGCTGTTGGAGTCCCCAGCCGGCCGGCTAACAGTTTGGACCCAGTGGATGGAATACAGATCGTTAGGGAAACCCTAATCTGCTCGAAACAGGAAACGACGAGCTTTGACTAGCAAGGGCAGTTATCCCAGATTGCAACTGAAATACAATATAGCCACATGCATTATTCTAAAAATATAAAATCAGGGAATGATCATACGGTAAATGTAATTATATGAATGAATTCAGGAGACTTGGGAGAATCAAACACCGTAATTATAATTTCAATATCCCTAACAGATAAAAAGCCGATTAATTTCAGTACCATAATAATAGTAATATAAGACTTACACTTGCAATTATTGATACGTAGTGTTTATCAATAACAGTTTAAGAAGCAAATGGGCAGCAGTCCCCCCAAGCTATCTATCTTAAAACGCACACCACGTTATTTCTGTATTCTTTCAATAAACTTTGTTTTACTCTCTTATTATGCTTTTCGTTGAAGTAGTAATATTCTAGTGTCCGAACATAGATCCTACCACAGAAACACAAAACATGAACCCAGCAAAGCGCACTACATTTATATGTGTATTTTATTATATTTAATATTATTCGTAGTATACGTTCGTTTTATGCTGTAGACTGCCTCTTAAATATTTCATGGCCGGCTAAGAATAGTAGAGATGCAGCAGATAATTAATACATCAATAATTATATGTATTTGTGGCCAAGAACTGAATATATTTGCATAAAAGCCATGATGAATTAAATATTAATTGTGTAACTATATTTCGACAGCGGCAGTATATTTGAACATTGAGATGCCATGCTTAATAGCTACCTGAGCAAAGAGCTTCAATCTCAACCGATTTCAGTATTGTTAAATGTAAACAACATTCGTAGGGAGGTGATCAAAGTATTTAATTTTGTGATATTCAAATGTATAATATTTTGGAAGGGAATTTTATTTTAAAGATGAGGCGTTAGGATGAGCGGAAGGATACAATTTTGGGAGCAGGTAGAGCACGCTTTCGAACTCTTGGGAGGGAACTTGGACGCGATGGCGAGAGGTTGTCACTAGGCGGGCGGTCTAAAGCCGCGTTACGAACTTATGATCTGAAGAGCGAGACATGTGTGGACTTACGCGACTGTGACTGCAGAACTTGGTATCTGGTTGAAAAGTGGTAAACTATGGACGGTAGTAGGGTTGTGGAACTGTGAAATTAAGATATCGTGTACTCGTGTGATGACTGTGTTTTATAACAAATACTGTAATTCAAATGTTCAAATGTGTGTAAATCTATCGGACCAAACTGCGTGGTCATCAGTCCGTAGCTTAGAAAATACTTAAACCTAGGTAAATTAACCTACGGACACACACACCCATGCCCCAGGGAGGACTCGAACCTCCATGGCGAGCAACCGCACGCTCCGCAGCGAGGTGATTTAGACCACTCGGTTACTCCACCGCGGCATATACTGTAATTAATCGCGGATTTATGTGACTGCGTAGGCTTTCCCGGCGTAATGCTTCATAATATTCTTCTCGGGTTTCCTGCGGGATCAAAACGTCATCTTGACACAATATTTCGGCGGTCCACCTGGCCGCCATCCTCAGGTGACAGTGCTAGTACACCGACTCGCCGAGACTGAGTACAAGCCGCGAGCGGCGGCCCCTATATACGCCGCGGAAGGCCGAGGGCGCGTTGTTTTTTGATGTCAAATAATAAAGGGTTCCACATTCTACTCAAAGGAAAACCCTTATCTCTGTTTCTAATATTGTCAGTAAGACGAATAGCAGTCCCAATAGCGAGACGCAGAAGCAACCATTTGTGTTTCATCATATTTCATTTTATGTCCCTCAGTAAGACAGTGCTCAGCTACTGCAGATTTCTCTGGTTGAAGCAATCTTGTGTGTCGATGGTGTTCAGTACATCGATCTTGAATTGTGCGAATTGTCTGGCCGATGTAAACTTTTCCACAGTGACAAGGAATTTTATATACACCGGGTTTCCTCAATCCTAAGTCATCTTTTACTGAGCCCAGGAGTGCTCTAACCTTGGCAGGTAGACGAAAAATGCATTGGATGTCATATCCAATCGGCCAGACAATTATTGATCTTGTTTAAACAGTTTGGGTAGCTCTTTAGGGAATTGAAGCTGACGTACATAACTCACCCCTATGAACAGAGACCGCAAGCCATAAGCCTTTACTACCCTGAGTTATGTATTGCCCAATTCTTATTGGTGAGTACCGATAGGAAGGTCGTTATCTGCATCATCTTACAGTAACATGCCTTTGAAAGAAATGGCACAGTAACATCATAGGATCATATAAAATCAATTGGCTGTCAGATATGATAGCTTCACATGTCAAAACACGAATATCGACACCTTGTGAACAAGTCTTTCTTGCCGCGATTGTCAATGTGCTACCCGTTTCGTTTGCCGACTGCAGGTGCCACACATTATAGAAACATGGTTGTAGCGCACGTTACCACAGTCCATCCGCGAACTTCTTACAAGGGGAACACCAAGTATGATACCAACGGAATTTTATGGGTAGTAGATATGTTGTGAGGGAATTCCTCCAGACCATCAGGCTAAAAGGATTTGTTCCAATGGGCCTTGATTTCTAAGAAAATCGAGATCAAATTCGCAGCAAATTACCACGCGTAACGTGTCTACTTATACATGGCGGACACCACTCAGCGAGACAGCGTGGTGTAATCGGCAAGGTGCGAGGCTGCCATGCAGGCGACCTGGGTTCAAGTCCGACATGGATCAATTAGTTTTCACACCTGTCCGATGATTGTGCATAATCATGTATTTTTATAGCCATTCTTATGCAAACGTTTGCAGTAAATGGTCAGGATAAAAAACATGTAACATTCGCTCAATATTTTATGTATTGCGCGACGATTATTTTATTCATTTTGTTTTTTCGAAGCACACTTTTTAGGCGACTGAAGCATATTTCGAAATCAGTAAACAGTCTTTTGTTAATAACTATAATATTTGGGCACATTTAATACCTATGTTTACAGTGCGTGACCGTGCTATTTTTATCTCCTCCTATGACGTGTGTACCCACGTGACGCGTCCCAGTGGACTATTATGCTACGCCCAGTCGGTTAGTCATTCGTAGCGTGTCGTTCATGTGTGCGGCAAGTAGTGCAACGTGGAGAACAAATGCGCTATGATAGAAGCAGGCCCATCACACGAAACCTCTTCGGAAATGGATGTGTGTGATGAGCAGTCAAAAGGCATATAATTATGCACAATAAAAGAAGAGAAATGAAGAAAAGTGAAAAATAAATGACCCGAAGGGGAAGATTATTTTTTTTATTTTCTTGGTTATTTTTTTAATCGTTTGTCTTTTCATTATTTTTGTTTTTCATTCTTTATATCTTTTTCTTTGCATAATTATTATTTAATTTTTTTTAATATGAAAAATATCAAATGCAATTTTTAAAGATTGTTCTCCCGCTAGGTATCGAACTCGGGTTTCCTGCATAAGAACCTGGCACCTTGCTGATTTCACCACGCTGTCTCACTGAGCGCTGATAGCCATGTGTAAGTAGACACATTACGCTTGGTAATTTGCTGCGAATTTGATCTCGATTTTTTTAGAAGGCCCATTGGCATCAATCCATTCAAGTTGATGGTCTGGAGGAATTCCCTCACAATATATATCAAAATCTGTTGGTACCATACTTGGTGTCCCTTGTTATGGTGAATCACAAATAAAAAATGTTCGAATGTTTGTAGAACTTATGGGACTTACCTACGGGGTCATCAGTCCCTAAGCTTACAAACTACTTATGAACTAGCTAAGACTAAGGACGGCACAAATATCCATGCCCGAGGGGGATTCGAACCCCCGACCGTAGTGGCCGTGCAGACCGTGACTGTATCGCCTCAGTCACCTCGGCCACCGCGGCCGGCGAATCACAAATAACTGGAGCAAAACCATAAACGCGCAATCGTGCTTTCAGGGCCGGGAAGGGTTACATAACGTACTGTGCTAAACGAATACATCGAACTGAAGAAACCTCCAGAGGGTTCCAAATGTCGATGTAACAAGACGCGTCCTCCCATCTTTCCATGTACGTACACATGTTTTTGAGTCTCGCACGTGATGACTATTTCTGATTTATTACCTCTCACATACGACCCGTCTCTAATTTGCTCTTGCAAACACACAACTAATCTTCCACCAAAGTTTGTTTCGATGGTAAACACATTCGCCACGATGGACCGTTAGTTCGTAGCGACCGATACCAACCCAAGGGATTAAACGATTAATGGGATTTCAACTCATTCCGATGCGCGTCCTCCTCTTTGTCAGCTGAAACGGTGCACTGCGGTCCAGCAGCCGATTCGTATCGGTTAGAAGGGGGTGGGGGGGATGTGGAGGAGGAGACGAGAAAACGACGAGTAAACAGGGCAGCGGGGCGCGCCATCGCAGCGCCATGTCCCACGGGGATGATGATGACGTCCTCGGTGACGTCATGTACAATTAAGCGCGGCGCGGCCGTGTCGGCGTGTCGCGGCGCGGCAAACAGCCGCCAGTTTGCCCGTCTGGTCCCAGCTCAAACAATATCGCTGGCTGCTGTGCTCGCCGGCCGTGTCCAATAGCACATCAAACGCTGTTTGACCGCCGCCCGCCAACTCGGTTACCGTCGCAGGCCACTACGCACGCCTCGGTTTGCTCCGCAGCCTACAAGCGCGCAACGCGCCCGCCTTCGCGATGCTCAGCCGCGTCCTCATCTCCCGAATGTACCTCAGCGGCGATAAGCAATCCTCGCGCAGTATCTCACTCGATGGGAATCTGACGTCTGGAAGGCATCTGATTGTGTGAACCATAACATCCTTTTCAGTCTACATACATACATCTACATCTACAACTACATAGATACTCTGCAAATCACATTCAAGTGCCTGGCAGAGGGTTCATTAACCGCTTTCATAACTTTTCTCTACCGTTCCATTCTCTAATAGCGCGCGGGAAGAAAGAACACCTAAATCGTTCCGTTTTCGATCTGATTTCTCTTATTTTATTGGGATGGTCATGTCTCCCTAAACAGAAAAGTCGGTGATTTAAACCTCGCAAACAGATCACGCCGCAATGAATAACGTCTTTCTTTTAATGATTTCCACCCCAATTCGTGCAACATTTCCGTGACGCTCCCCCCCCCCCCCCCCTCCGTAACGTGATAAAACAAAACGAGCTGCCCTTCTCTGAACCTTCTCAACGTCCTCCGTCAGTCCCACTTTATGAGGGTTCCACAAGGGGCAACAGTACTCCAGGAGAGGACGCACAAGTGTGATGTAGGCAGTCTCTTTGGTGGAGCAGGTGCATCTTCGAAGCCTTCTGCCGATGAAACGTAACCTTTGGTTCGTGTTCTCTCCAGTCAAAGTTGTTAGTAATTGTAACTCCTAGGTATTTGGTAGCATCTACGACCTTAAGGTTTGACTCATTTATCGCGTAATTAAAGTTCAGCGGATTTCTTTTACTAGTCATGTGTATTACTTCACACTTTTCTTTATTTATTGTCAATTGCCAATTTTCGCACCATGCAGAAATTTTGTCTAAATCGCTTTGCAGTTGCTTTTGATCCTCTGTTGACTTCACCAACCGATAAACGACAGCATCATCCGCGAACAGTCTAAGGGAGCTATTCAGATTGTCTCCTAAATCGTTTATAAACCCGAGAAAGAGGAGGGGACCTATAACGCTTCCCTGTGGAGCGCCAGATATCACTTCTGTTTTACTCTTAACGGCTAGGCCAGAAACTCAACCATTTGCTACCTTCAAAGACTAAGTACAAGATTGTTTGAATCTGAGAAATTAACGGTCAGTGACCTCGAGATTAACAACACAATAAAGTCTACACTATGTATTTAGGAGTTATCTTAAACAGAAATATCTAGTTCAGTTTTAACTCAAATTTATGAGGACAGTTTTTCAAAGCTTGAAGCTGAGAATTTGTCTGCGTACTCGACCTTACCTTATATTTGTCAGTTATCTTAAATGAAAATAAGTAGTTCAATTTTAAAGCAAATTTACGTGGTCACTTTTTAACTCAGAATTACGAGCTCAATCTTTGAAAACAGAGTAAGATAAGTTAACGTCGTTAGTCTTTAACAGTATAAAATGGAATAAGATCTTCATTTTGTTAAACCTAGAATCACAAACTCCATTTTTAAAATCCGATAAAGACACAGAAACAACATCAGCCTTTAACAGTATTCATGAAAGTAATACTATCTAACTGCGCGATCGCTGGATCCCACGCCGCGCTCAGCTGCACGCCGCCGTCTCTGTTAAGGTTGTTATCAGATGTTTTAATTTCGATGGCTTCTTTAATAATACTCTCCCAGAACCCGTTCGTGCGAACCACGACGGCAGTTTCATCGATTTTCATGCGATGACCGTTTACTAATGTATTCTCAGCTACAGAAGATTTGTCTGGGTACCGTAAACGATAAAACCTTTCATGTTCCTTCATTCGTTGTTCAACAGTTAGTTCAGATCGCATTAGTTATTTCACGATCATTGTAGCCATCATTCCTGAAGACCTTGCGTAGATGTTTCAACTCACGGAGCAGGTTATCGGCGTCTGATATTGTTTTTACACGATGTGCCAAAGTTTGCAATACAGTGCGCTTCTGTGCCGGGTGATGATGGCTTGTGGCGTGCAAGTACAGATCAGTGTTGGAAGGTTTTCTATAGACGCTGTAACCAAGGCATCCATTCCGTTTGGGACGGACGAGAACGTCGAGGATGGGCAATGTACTCTCTTTTTCTACCTCCATGGTGAACTGGATATTAGTGTTGATGCTGTTCAGATGTTCTAAGAACTCGTAAAGTTTCTCACGTCCGTGTGGCGAAATAACGGACGGATCGTCTACGTATCGGAAGAAACATTTAGGCTTTAATGGCGCCGTGTGTAAGGCAATATTTTCAAAATTCGCCATGAAGAGGTTCGCAGCAGCTGTAGCTAACGGGATTCCCATTGTAACGCCGTGCGTCTGATCATAATACTGGCCCTTGTACAGAAATAGCTCGACCACTTCACTTGCAAAGAACTGGGACACTAATTCCAAACAGTCTTTGATAGGCACATTCGAAAACAGAGCCACCACATCGAAACTTGACCATAATGTCATCCTCATCAAGTCGAAGATGGTTAATTCGGTTGATGAAATCCGCCGAGTTCTTGATGTCCCCCCAAGGCGGCCCACAGTTCTTTTGTGGTTACGTATGTGGCGCGCACAGGGCCCCGAGCCGGAGCAGCCTTTCTTCTGCCCTTAGAAAAAAAAGATTAATGGCGGATGTAGTCTTCATGGAAGATTATCGCATACGCAAACCGAGTTGCACACTAGCTTCATTATCTTGCTCCGGGGCCATTCGTGCATAACCGCCAGAGCTCGAGTAGCCAGGAGCTGGTGTTTCTACCAGCTCCAACGCCAATGTTAAAAGCGCCGTTAGCCCCCGCCCCTCCCTGACGCGGGAGCGCCCATATGCTGCCTCCAAGGGTTCAAAAGAGAATTTGAACCTCAGCCGCGCATGCGCATTGGAAGGGTACGGCCACTGCCGCCTATGTTAAGCGGCCGCGCTGCAACTCGTTTACATGCTGTCTCAGTGACGTAAAACGTTTCTCATGCGATAAAAATACTTTGAATGTGCATATAAAATGATCTGATAGAACGAAATGAAGAATGATGATTTAAAAACTTTCATAACATGAATGTTTAAAAACCATCATCTGTTTATTCAAAACCTTAAATATCTACCAGTTTCGGTCAATAGACAAACTTCATGGATAAAAAGATGTTAAAACTGAATGGTAAAATTCATTAAATAAAATACATCTGGCTGAGACAAACAGGAGTCAGTATAAATGAAAGTGTTATAAAAAAAATGCATTTTATGAGATATATTACGGCTGTTGATACTCCTCTCACCAAAGGATTTAAAAACGATGAGCTTTTTTTCGGGGGTCCACTGAACCAGTGCCGCCACTGACCAAGAGACATGTTGGATAAAAACTCAGAAGCCGGTGACGTGTTTGCAACTGGATCAAGGTGACGTTAATAACGCTAATAAGGATCTCAGTTGCCCAGAAGAGGGACGCTGCGTAATAGAGAGAGACTGTATTTCCACCAGCCACGGAGTCGTAGCCAGGCCCCTTGACCCGGTGGTCGACGGACAAAGAAAGGCAAAGAATGGGACCGAGAAAATACAAGTGCTCCGGCAGGAGAGGGAAACTTGAAAAAGAGCGATAGAGAGAGAGAAAGGCCACGGGGGGACGTAAAAGCGCGGGCAGAGCGATATAGAGTGGTCGCCGCTGGATGTAATAAGACGCGAGTTATGCGGCGGCCGGGCAGTCCATACGGAGCCATTAAGGCGCAGTTATCGGCAGAGGGCAGAGGCCAGGAATGCAATACTGGCCGCACGTGAGGGGCATGCCGCTACATGGAAAGGGCGATTTTTTTTAGGCTCGCGCGCCGCCGGCTGACTTGCCGGCTATTACGCCAAAAAACCCGGTCCGGGGCACTGAGTGCGGCGCGGCTTAGCCGAGTGTGCTCTTCTTAACGAGCGACCCAGCAGCAGCTGCTGGCCTTTCAGGCCGCCGGCCGGCTTTTCAGCGCAGTATCGAATTAGGGGAGGCTTCTGTTTACGACTCTGGGCCCGAAACGAAACACGAGATCCGTTACAGACAGAGAGAGAAAGAGAGACTCTAGTCTTCTGTGGCGGATATCGACGCAATATAGCGCTCGTTTTCTGAATTTCCGTCCTTTTATCGTAACTAGCTCAAATGTTCAAATGTTTGTAGAACTTATGGGACTTGAACTACGGGGTCATCAGCCCCTAAGCTTACAAATTACTTATCAACTACCTAAGACTAAGGACGGCACAAACATCCATGCCCGAGGGGGGATTCGAACCCCCGACCGTACTGCCCGTGCAGACCGTGACTGGAGCGCCTGTCCCCTCGGCCACCGCGGCCGGCACACACACACACACACACACACACACACACATATATATATATATATATATATATATATATATATAAAGATCAGTATGGGTCAATCCAAATGAAGTGGTACAATAAAAATTAAGTTGGTTGCTTGACCATTTTTAAATATTTTTCTTTTTTTATATGTCATTGCCCTATATTTGAGAAGTTCAAAACAGTTTTTTTTAAAGTAATTTATCTTGCACCTTTACTGAATGGCGGCCATTTTTATTTGTAGGCATGTGCCGATTTTTTAGTCTGGAGACGTTAACGAAAATTTGATTATCTCGGCACTGGGTTAAGTTACAACATTGAAATTGACATGATTGTTTTTAGAAAAGGGTCCTCTACAGTATTGTGTATTACACAAAATACCCTAAATTCAAAAATAACCAGTCAAAATGACCTCCAAAATTTGGTATCCAAATTTTCAAAAATTCACTTTTTTGGCCCAATAACAACATACAAGGAGTGACTTATGAGAGTCTATTTCTTTCCTGTAGTTAGATATACACTACTAGCCTCATATAAAGCAAGAACACTTACAAATGTTTCCTTAATTTTTTATGAATTTTTGAATTTTGAAAATTTTCATTTTTTGTAAAGTTTGAGGCTAGTTATCTCAGATGGGACTGAGTATAAAAATATGATTTTTTCACAGTTTGTACACCTATATGATAGCAACATGCTCTAAAAATGTCAACATTGATATCTGAGTGTGAACAAAGATATGAATTTTTGAAAATGAGGAAATAATTTACATTACTATACAACTGATCTTCTGGCTGTTACCTATTCATGTGTGATATTGGTGGAATATAATCATTTATTTTTGAAGCAAGGTACTTAATTATATACAAAAAGTGGAAACATCACTGAAATTAACATTTATGTTATTTTGACATATGGTATTTAAAATAAATTAATTGAGAAATTAACATCCTTCGAGATGCGACTATTCCTGAACCTGGTGGTGAATGTTAAGAACACTTATTTCTTCTGACAGCTTCTGTGATGTAGAATAATACCTCCCAGCTTCTGTGGTAAGTTCAAGCACTGAAACTTTCCTTAAAACATTTTTCATTGGTATCCAAACTTTGTCACTATTAGATTTCTTGAATGATGTTCTTGGGCCAGCAGGGTGGTAAAAATGCACAAAAACGTCATTGTTTTCCAAACTTATTGTTTCAACCTTGACAAGCCACCACTGTCCATCATACACACTTGCTACAATGTCATTCAACGTTAAAGAGAGACATGTAATTTTACTGACACAACGATCCTCATAAATTTCCGTTTCTGATGTTACATAGCATTTTTTCAAGTTTTTTGTAACTGAACCATAAACTGTTTTGTGACACACTTCACTTGTTATCTGTCCAACAGAGCACTGGTCATCCATGTTATTGCATTCCAGTTAATCCCTCAAAATTAATGTACTTCTACAATGCCACACCCAGCAATAATGTAATTCTATGTTGTCAACAAACCTAAACGTAAATGGGAATTTTTATTACAATAGAACACAACCAAAAGCTCCTGTTGTTTAATATTGTATTATTAAAAATAAATAAACTTAATGAATATTGTGTGATATATTTAGTTAACACTATGTCATAATTAAATTGTATTACAATGAAACAATAAACCATTTAAATAGGCAACAGTCATAATAACTGTTGTAGTGTCATACGAATTATTTCCTCATTTTCAAAATTCATATCTTTGTTCACACTCAAATGTCACTATTGAAATTTTTACAGTACATTGCTATCATATATGTGTACAAACTGTGCAAAGAGCATATTTTTATATTCAGGCCCATCCGAGATAACTAGCCTCAAACTTTAGAAAAAATGAAAATTTTCAAATTTCAAAAATTCATAAAAAAATTAAGGAAGCATTTTTAAGTATTCTTGCTCTATATGAGGCTAGTAGTGTGTGATATCTAACTACAGGAAAGAAATAGACTCTCATAAGTCACTCCTTGTATGTTATTATAGGGGCTAAAAAGTGGATTTTTGAAAATTTGGATACCAAACTTTGGAGGTCATTTTGACTAGTTATTTTCAAATTTAGGGTAGTTTGTGTAATAGACAATACTGTAGAGGACACTTTTATAAAAACAATCATGTCAATTGCAATGTTGTAACCTAACCCAGTGCCGAGATAATCAAATTTTCGTTAACGTCTCCACACTAAAAAATCGGCACATGCCTACAAATAAAAATGGCCGCCATTCAGTAAAGGTGCAAGATAAATTACTTTAAAAAACTGTTTTGAACTTCTCAAATATAGGGCAATCACATATAAAAAAATTAAAATATTTAAAAATGGTCAAGCAACCATCCCTGTACCACTTCATATGGATTGACCCGTTTAAAAGACAATCAGATACAATTAATACCAATATTGGTGACTTTACATAAAATATAAATTAACTAAGATTGCTACACCAATATAATTTTGACTGGCTAAGTCACAGGAGGGAAGTGGCAAAACCCTGAAGCATAAAATTAAGTGAAATTTAACCTAAACTCCGATCGCAGTCTATTTTGATTTACAAAAGCGTCCCCTCTGGTACATAATAAACTTCCATCTAACTACTACCATTCAACTCCCCTTCCTCAGCAGATGCGTTGGCGCAACCTTACCGTCTTTCTGTAGAACAGCGCTCGCCAGCAACAAATAGTCGTTGTATCAGGTTCTGCATAATAGTGGGATAGTGTAGTTAGAAAATCAACCCTGCACAGATATTCCGGTCCAATTATTCCGTTACGAATGTTGTACAATTCATGGTAGGTTTATTTATTTAGTTATTGACTTGTCAGTCGGTTTTAAATTTAAGTTTCATAATGATCAATGTAACGTCATAATCATTTAGATTATTGTTTTATATTTGATGGTAACTGTAAACTTGGATGTTGAATCTAGTTTGTGTTTTGAATTGTATGTTCATTGTGATGTCTTTTTTCTGCTTAAGGGTAATAATAAACGTATTGTTAAAAATGAAAGGATGTTTTTTCTAACGTTAATAGTTGACAGATCCTAGCTAGCTTATTAGATTTTTGGTGGGGAGAAGTTATTAATTTATATTTTATGCAGTTTACAGGAAGTGGAAGAGAGATTGTCAATTAGTATTGAATCAGGGCCATATTCTATCAATCAAATAACTTTTAATATCATGATTTATTATCACAGTTATTAATTCTGGGTCAGCCGCTCCTGTCTCTCATTCCAATTTAATTCACGTCCTCACCTTATACATTTAGCGTCCCCTACTAGTTTCCGTTCCCCCCCCTTTTTTTTTTTTTTTTCAAAACCCCCCCCCCACCCTCCACATTTTACATGGTATCGCACATTCCTCCAATATTGTCATATCTGTTGTACTGTACCATCATTAACTGGTACAGGGGGTACTGTTTCATTCTTCTTTTGGGCTCATTGCCCTTTTTATAATGGTCTAGCAGACCTCATCTTCCCAATAAGTGTAAGTCTCCCATATAAGAACTCGTCAACAATTTTCCAAACAAAATGAACTTCAAGGCTTCCTCTTTCCCTTTTATAAGCAGTTTTCCACGTATCACGAAAATATCGTCACAAAATTGAAACAAACATGTACCTCGGAAACGTATGCTTGGAGTATCCACTAAAGATTCAGTTTATTGCTATACTTTTCGCAAACGAGAACGAAACTCACTTTATTGGGGTGATTAAATGTTACTTTCAACCACTTTTGCCCGTCCAAGCATGAAACTTAAAACATGTTTTAGGAAACCAAGCGCAATTTTTATGTTGCTTGAGAGCAACATTGTGCAATAATAGGTTAGACCGATCACTCAGAAGTGACTGTGTTTCCATCTATTGTGCTCACACCGGTGACGTGGGACGGGCGAGTCCATTTGTATGTCAACAACAATGGTAACTTCCATTGTATAGTGTCTCCACAACAGTGTTGCCAATATTTAAGTTAGCGCTGACGTCCTTACAGAAGGACGAGAACGGAAATTCGTGCACAGTCTCGTATTTTATTTCTTTGAGTAGCCTGCTCCCATGCCAAATCAATTTTAGCTTGTACTATTGATTGCAAAGTGGTTCGATACAGCTTCGAAGTTGACGTTCATACAGACGATACTGAAGTTGGGTTTGTATTTTTGGAACATTCTTTAATTTTTGCTACATTTATATGTATGCATTTCATTTTAAATGATATTTTAATAATAATGATTCAGCAGATTAAAATTCTAAACTATTGTTTTCGTCGTTCTTCCACAAAGAAGGGCTGTGTGGCAAAATTAGTTGCGCGAATGTGAAAAAAATCACTTATGGCAGTCTTGAGCAGTCATATGAAGGTAATTATTAGCTTCTTAAAAAAAGAAAAAAATTAAACCAGAAATAATTCCGCTCTATATGGGTTAATCCTAATTAAATGCTCAGAATTTTGTTTCTAACTATTGATTTTCTTAACTGCATTTACAGGCAAACTGAGGAGCAAGACAAGGAAACCCATACTCTCATGAAATCTATTATTTCCTGTCTGTATCATTTCGTAACTGAGAAGGTCACAGCAAAGTGTACCCGTTGTAGCTAGTTACCGCCGGCCGCGGTGGCCGAGGGGACTGAGGCGCTCCAGTCACGGTCTGCACGGTCACTACGGTCGGGGGTTCGAATCCCCCCTCGGGCATGGATATTTGTGGCGTCCTTAGTCTTAGGTAGTTGATAAGTAGTTTGTAAGTTTAGGGACTGATGATCCCGTAGTTGAGTCCCATAAGCTTAACAAACATTTGAACATTTTGTCATCAGTCCCTAAACTTACAAACTACTTATCAGCTACCTTATACTAAGGACGGCACAAATATCCATGCCCGAGGGGGGATTCGAACTCCCGAACGTAGTGGCCGTGCAGACCGTGACTGAAGCGCGTCAGCCGGCCGCGGTGGCCGACGGGACTGAGGCGCTTCAGTCACGGTCTGCACGGGCAGTACGGTCGGGGGTTCGAATCCCCCCTCGGGCATGGATGTTTGTGCCGTCCTTAGTCTTAGGTAGGTGATAAGTAGTTTGTAAGCTTAGGGACTGATGACCCCGTAGTTCAAGTCCCATAAGTTCTACAAACAGTTGAACATTTGAGCTAGTTACGATAAAAGGACGAAAATTCAGAAAACGAGCCCTATATTGAGTCGATATCCGCCACAGAAGACTAGAGTATCTCTCTCTCTCTCTCTGTCTGTCTGTAACGGATCTAGTGTTTCGTTTCGGGCCACTACGGTCGGGGGTTCGAATCCCCCCTCGGGCATGGATATTTGTGCCGTCCTTAGTATAAGGTAGTTGATAAGTAGTTTGTAAGTTTAGGGACTGATGACCCTGCAGTTAAGTCCCATAAGCTTAACAAACATTTGATCATTTGATTTTGTGTGTGTGTGTGTGTGGCATATGGTCACATTAGTGTAGTATTGGTCAAGCTGTAAAACCTTTAAACCTTTATAAGATTTAAAATAACACATACTTTCAACACTATAACAAACTAATTGCCGACGTTTCGACCCCTTCGTGATGATTCTTCTCAGGGAGCCTAACAACCCTATGGAGGACTGCTGGAGCGCTGTTTTTAGATTGCTACTGCGCAGCTGCATTACTATGAACGAATGCACATGAAGAGACTGAGTGAAATGGCCCAACGGATGGCGCTCTTCAGTTGTTACGCGCGGCAGTGGCAGTGGTAGCGGCGACCGGAGTGCAGCAGAGAGGCCCAGAGACGTTTAACAACGCGGCAGCACCGGCAATCCGCCCACCGAGGCCCGACCGCAGGCCACGAGCCTGGGTGCGAAGCGAAGCCATGGCACGCCCCAGACCTGGCCCAGCCTGTTGCCACACCGCAGGCGAGCAGCGTGGTCAGTCCTACCCCCTCAGCAGTGCGGCTGCGGCTGCGGCTACGGCTGCGTCAGTGTTCTGGAAGTTTACCCGCTCTGCCTAGCAGTTCGCGGTAGAGTTCTGCGGATCGTGTTAATAATTGCGCAGCCTGGCTTGCTCACCACAGACGCATGAGGGGTGTGAAATGGAAAGGTACGAAACGTCTTAACAACCAAGGAAAGTAAATAGGTGGGGTTTAACAGCTGCCGCCCGCGGTGGCCGAGGGGACTGAGGCGCTCCAGTCACGGTCTGCACGGCCACTACGGTCGGGGGTTCGAATCCCCCCTCGGGTATGGATATTTGTGCTGTCCTTAGTCTTAGCTAGTTCGTAAGTAGTTTATAAGCTTAGGGACTGATGACCCCGTAGTTAAGTCCCATAAGCTCTACAAACATTTGAACATTTTTGTTTAACAGATTTTAAATACCGTATTTGCCGACCTATAAGACGCACTTTTTTCCTACAAAAATTGGTCCAAAAACTGGATGCGTCATATACGCCAGTTGCCAGTTATGGTAGGTACCTACATGTTACATTTCATTTCATTTCAAGGGATTTAAAAATGTAAAATGCGGGAAATACGAGGTATATCCACAAAGTAAGTTCCGTTTGCTTATTATAAAACAAACGTGGACGTATACAGAAAAAATGTTTATAGTACAAAAATATACAACTATTAAACTACTTTTCTACATAGTTTCCGAAATTTTGTAGGCCCTTGTCATAGCATGGCACAAGTTTTTGTATGCCTTCTTCGCAGAAGGTTGCCGCCTGTGTATTCAACCACGTGGTAAATTGTTCTTTCAGCTCGTCATCATCGTTGAAGTTTTGACCATCATGGACAAGTTTCAGGTGTAAGAAGAAAGTCGCTAGGAGTGAGACTGTACGGAGGATGATCAAACACGTACCAGTGAAATTACCGTAAGAGTTGTTTGGTCACATTCGCCTAGTGAGATCGGGCGTTAATATGAAGGGAAAAAATTCCTCCTTTCATCTCTTCTTACACCTAAAATCTGTCCTTGGTGGTCAACACTTCAACGGTGATGAGCTGAAAGAACACGTTACCGCATAGTTGAATACACAGGCGACAACGTTCTATGAAGAAGGCACACAAAAACTTATGCCCCGCTATTACAAGTGCCTACAAAATTTCGGAAGTTATGTAGAAAAGTAGTTGAACACTTGCAGATTTTTATACAATTAATATTTTTTCCGTATCTGTTCACGTTTGGTTTATTTAAGCAAACGGAACTTACTTTGTGGACATACCTCGTAAATGTTTTAAGCGGGAAAATTTGCTTTAAGGTCCTCTCTTACATTTTCGTAGTATTTATTTAATGTATTTACATAATGTGCAACAAAATACCTGTCAGGAGCTTTCATATGTAGTAAAGGTCATTTGAATTTGTTCTATTTTTAGTAAACTTCATAGGAAGTAGAAACTTTCGACGTAATTTCAACATAATTGATGTTTTCGGCACTCCTGTAACGGTGTCATTCATTATTTGCATAATGAAACACTACTCATGTATTTGTCCATGTCTGACGATATTTGAGAATTTCTACATCTGCATCTACATGGGATACTCTGCAAATCACATTTAAGTGCCTTGCAGAGGGTTTATCGAACCACCGTTACACTATTTATCTCCCATTCCATTCTCGAATACCGCGCAGAAAGAAAGAACACCTGAATCTCTCCGTTAGAGCTCTGATTTCTCGTATTTTATTCTCATGATCGTTTCTACCTATTTAAGTGGGAGTCAACAATATATTTTCGCATTCGGAGGAGAATGTTGGCGATTTGAGTTTCGTAAGTAGCCCACGCCGCAGCGATAAGCGTCATTGTTCTAATGATTCCCATCCCAGATCCTGTATCATTTCCTTAACGAAGTCTCTTCTGTATCGTGACAATAGGAAATGAGCTGCCCCTTTTTGGACTCTTTCGATGTCCTCCGTCAAACCGACCTGACAAGGATCCCACAGTGGGCAGCAATACTCCAAAAACGGACGGACAAACGTAGTGAATGCAGTTTCTCTTGTAGTTCTGTTGCATCTTTTAAGGGTTCTGCCAATAAAAGGCATTCTCAAGTGCAAATGTTTACATAAGTATTTTTTGTGACGTTTGCATAGCCGGCCGCAGTGGCCGCGGGGACTGAGGCGCGTCAGTCACGGTCTGCATGGCCACTACGGTCGGGGGCTAGAATCCCCCCTCGGGCATGGATATTTGTGCCGTCCTTAGTGTTAGCTAGTTCATAAGTAGTTTGTAAGTTCAGGGACTGATAACCCCGTAGTTAAGTCCCATAAGCTATACAAACAAAAACGTTTGCATAGTGTCTGCGTCTCAAAGTTGCCTTTTTTGAGGTTATGCTGTGCCTCATACAGTCCAACGAGCAGTACACAGACCGTAACCATCATTTTCATAGTTTGTGGAACATCACAAAAGTACTTACATAACTATTTGCACTTCACAAAAATGTTCATATGTTTGTAATCCTATGGGACCAAACTACGTTGGTCATCAGTCCCTAGTCTTACAAACAAGTTAAGCTAAACTAAGGACAACAAACACACCCATGCCTAAGGGAGGATTCGAACCTCCGACGCGGGAGGCCTCGCGATCCGTAACATGGCGCTCCAGACCGCTCGGCTACTCCCGCGCGGCTTGCACTTCACAATAAATTTTCAAAACACATCATTTTAAAAATGAGACCCCTATTCGACGTGTAAACTGAACCGAGGCGTGGTGGCTGATTGGAGCTATGGTAAGCAGCAACCTACAGGGTGTTTCACTAAGTGTGTTTGCCTCTGTAACTTATAAAATAATAGGCGACGGGAAATTTTAATGCGGTAAGTCAACACAAGAAATGTTACACTTTCTGCGGAGTTATCAACGTACTTTATTGAATCATTTACCAAAGAGTTACTGCACAAAGATATAATTTTTTAAATGGAACAAAAGTTTTTTCTATCGTGCATTGGATTCGTTGAAACCAGCTGCGTCCAAATCAATTTAAACTACATTCCTATCACTGGGAGCTACAACCCTTCAAAGTTTCAGGGGCAGATACCACAAACGCTGCGCATAATGCAATGCGCCTTCTAAATGTGGTGCGGCCGAGTTTTAACGTCTCCGGTGTCACGGAGCGATAAGCTTCCTCGATGCGCTGTTAGACTGACGACTGTCGCCACACATGGCCGTATACCCTACAGTTGGAGCCACACAAACTACCGGAGCTCAATATACCACAGTTACTGACATAGGATGACGATGGCATACACGAACAACGAGTACTTGACATGTTGCTGATGCTTGGCGAGTGCCGACACGATGCCACTGAAGCAGCTACGGCGTATGCCGTGAGATATCCTACGCGAAAATCCCCGGCAGCCATTACATTCTTACGTGCCGAACAACGACTTCGGGAAACAGGCGTCTTGGAAAGGCGCCGCAGACGAAGACCTGCAAGAAGTGAGGAGACAGAGGTGTTTGTTTTAGCTGAACTACACCACGATCCTCATGTCAGCTTACGAGCCATTGCTGCAGTCGCTGGTGTCAGTCTCACATCTGTGTGGTGTATAGTACACGGCCACTGGTTTCACCCGTACCGCCTGTCACTGACCCAGGAACTGCATGGGAACGATTTCCGTGCAAGAGTGACATTCTGTGAGTGGCCGATGCTCGTGCAGGGAAAGGGTCAGTCAATTGTATGTCTTTTCCTAAAGGTTTCATGCCTTGCAAATAATGTTAGAGGTATCCAGAAAAAAATCGTGACTATCATTAATAATGGCCATCTAAAGTCGTTCTGTCGATATTTCGTTAACGTCGGGCGCTGATAACCTCGCTGTTGAACGCCCTAAAACGCCAGTCATCATCATCATCAACAACATTCGTTAACGTTCACGTAGCATTTGTGAAAGGTTTGTAGCATATGATTATGATATGTCAGCGTATTCGGTTGACGTTGGAACTATGTAGCCAGATGTGCTACTAATATGAATAAATATGCAATGTATTTCATATCGTTTAAATACATTCGGAAATTATGCTAATTACAGTTGTAAATGTAATCCACGAGATGCTCTAGACACTGTACCTCACAAAGAGCTTCTAACGAATTTCGTGCTTATGGAACATCGCCCCAGTTGTGCGATTCGATTCACGATTTCCTATCAGAAAGGACACAGTTCGTTGCAATTGACGGTAAGTAATCGAGTAAAACAGAAGTGATATCTGGCGTTCCCCAGGGTAGCGTTATAGATCCCCTACTCTTCCTCGTGTTTACAAACGATTTAGGAGACAATCTGAAAAGCTGCCTTAGACTGTTCGCGGATGATGCTGTCGTTTATCGGTTAGTGAAGTCAACGAAAGTTCAAAGGCAATTGAAAAGCGATTTAAACAAAATTTCTACACGGTGTGAAAATTGGCCATTAACACTAAATAATGAAAAGTGTGAAGTAATACACATCACCACTAAAAAAAACACTGAACTTCAGTTACACGATAAATCAATCAAACCTTAAGTCGTAAATTCTACCAAATACCGAGGAGTTAAAATTACAAACAAATTAGACTGCAGAGAACACAAGAAATATTGTGGAGAAGTCGAACCAAACGTCACGTTTTATTGGCAGAACGCGTCGTAGATGCGTAGTGTAAGTTATAGTAGTTTGTAAGACTAGGCCCTGATAACCACAGTACTGAAGTCCCATACATTCACAAACATTTGAACATTTTATAAAAGCCCCGTAAAAACTGCCCAGTTTGTTCATTTTCTGCTGGAGATCTGAAGATGAAGTAACCGACTAAAACCGGTTGTTTAGTATTGTATAGTGGATTTTTTTTCACTCATAGGTATTATCGAATGTAACACAGTCACAGAGACTTGTGTTTACAATTGCATCAGTCTGCCACGAATTACAGCCCTTTTTTTTATCTCC
Organism: Locusta migratoria; assembly: GCA_026315105.1. Classification (NCBI taxonomy): domain Eukaryota; kingdom Metazoa; phylum Arthropoda; class Insecta; order Orthoptera; family Acrididae; genus Locusta; species Locusta migratoria. Next base: position 462,520,395 of record CM048745.1, on the reverse strand, counting down.
TGCAATACATTGCTCATGGTTAGAGGCAACTGCTTGTGGTGATAGTTTTTGCCTCATTTTTAAGAAGCTATCTGGGTGTATTATACGTGGATAATATTTCATTTCGCTAATAATTTTATTTAACGTTTTAACAAGGCCAATTGGTTTCAGCTCACTGTTCTTTATAATTTTGATTTGTCTAATAACAGATTAATAATTAACGTAATGACTATGGTAAGCTATTTGAAGTTGGTTCGAATTTCCTTAGAAATGCACTAAGTCGTATTACGAAACAAATATTTATCATTGCCAACATGAGTGACAACGCAGCCATCATGATATTTCATGTAACATAGAAGCTGAATTAGAGTTTGTGGAGGGAAGTCGTAGTTAGATTATTCCGAGGTTCCTTAACCTATAGTGGTGCGGTGGTCTAGTAGCTAAGACGTCTGCATTGTTCGCGTGGATGTCCGTGTTTGATTCAATGCTTCACATTTAACTTTGATTTCTCAGATTTGGATTATCAGCTTTTCCCAGTGGAATGTTGATTAACTGAAATGTTCTCCATCGCCCTTCTCTTGTTTTACTGCTACACTCGTATCTGTGTAAGTAACTCATTCTTTGACACCTGTCGCCATTTCTGTTTTCTGCGAGTTTTTATTATCATTTGACCGTAATCATCATCATAATCATCTTTATTTGATTTTGGCGCGTGTCCTTTCTCTTCCACTCGAGTCCCACATGCCAATATTTGCACGTAAATATCTTTCTGTTTTGTCAAACACGTAAAATCTTTGTCTTGATCAAACTCTCACTTCAATAGATAGCAACTTTAATGTTCCGTAGAAATTTGAGTTTCGTGGTGTTTCATAATTCTTCAGGAGTTACTGAAAAATTCACAACTGCCTTTCCGATTGCCACGCGTGTTAATATACCATGGTGACTCTAGTATTCAGTCTTTTTCAGTGAATTAATGCAGTTTGCATTTTTGTTAAGAACCCACGTTATTACACTGTCCATTCGTTGAAAACACCCACCGGTAATTATATCCTGCCTAAGCCTCTGTTAGTACTTGATACACTTTTAGATACCAACAATTTCGAAATGCTGTAGAAACGATTATCATCGATATTCGGTTTTTATTTCAGTAACTCGTATCGAAATTCCGCTGTTAAAGTCAAATTATACGTTTCGTTACGATTTAGAAAGTATCGTTCTTGTGAAACACAAGTAGCTCCTTGCTGACGTGATGATTGATATCGATTAGGGATTTCATAAAGATTCCGTCTTTCTAGATTTTTGGAAGGTCTTTCACACTGTACCTTGTCTTGTAATCCAATTGCGTGCTTATGGAATATCTCCCCAGTCGTGCAATTAGATTCGTGATTTCCTGTTACAAAGGACGCAGTACGTCGTAATTGACGGAAAGTCATCGAGTAAAACAGAAGTGATATCTGGCGTTCCCCAGGGAATGTTATAGAGCCCCTACTGTTCCTTCTTTTAATAAACGATTTAGAAGGCAATCAGAGTAGCTCTCTAACACTGTTCGCGGATGGTGCTGTCATTTATCGCATAGTACAGTCTCCAGAAGATCAAAAGCAACTGCAAAATAATTTGGGGGAAGATATCTTCATGGTGTAAAAGCTGGCAAATGATCCTTAATAATGAGAAGTCTGAAGTCGTCCTTAAGACCACTAAAAGAAGCCCTTTTAATTTCAATTACACGATAAATTAATTACAAATACAGGCTGTAAATTCAAGTAAATATCTAGGAGTAACAATTACGTAATACCTAAATCGGAAAGAACACACATTGTAGGGAAAGCGAACCATAGACTAAGTTTCATTGGTAGCAGAGTTAGAAGATGCAGCAGATCTACTAAAAAGCTGCCTACGCTACACTTATGCGTCCTACTTTAGAGTATTGCTGCGCAATGTGGGATACACGCTAGGTGGGACTGACGAACGATTTAGAGACAATTCAGGGTAGGGCAGCTCGTTTTGTATTACCGCGATACAGGAGAGAGATTGTCACGGAAATGATGCGCGAGTTGCTGTGGAAATCATTAAAAGAAAGGCGTTATTTGTTGCGTCGAGATCTATTCGCGAAATTTCTTTCACCAACTTCCTCTTCAGAATGCGAACATTTTTTGTTAGTACCCACCTACATAGGGGACATGATCATCATAATAAAATAAGAGAAATGAGATCGATAGGAAGATATCGTTAAAGTATTTCAATGAACTGTCTACCATGCACTTCAGTGTGACTTGCGGAGCATCCATGTACATGTTGATTTAGCGTGAAGGTAAATAGCTTCGAGTTTTATCAAAATCTGTGAAATTTTGTTAATATTTCGCCTTTTGCGAAAAACAGGTGCTTCTACACAGCCGCGGTGGAGTAGCCGAGTGGTCTAAAGCACCTCGCTGCGGAGCGCGCGGTTGCTCGCCGTGGAGGTTCGAGTCCTCCCTGGGGCATGGGAGTGTGTGTGTTTGTCCGTAGGTTAGTTTACCTAGGTCTAAGTAGCTTTTAAGCTACGGACTGATGACCACGCAGTTTGGACAGATAGATTTGCAAACATTTGAACATTTTTCTACACATAGTGGTACAAAGTAATCTTATGTAGTTCGAGAACGAACTAGTTCGGAAGAGCGTTCCCACAGGCGAACTACGTGAACTAGTTCGCAGATCCCTCGCCTCTTAGTTCGTCCACTCCTTTTCCGAAGACTGACGGGGAACAGCGAGAGGACGCGAGAGCGCGCAGAATCGCGTAATTCCCTTCTGCCAGTTACCTTCATTTCGAGATGAGATGCAGCTCAGCTGTAGTTTCATAGTTCACTGCCACAAGAAATCCATTTTAAAAATTAAGTACTAGGAGTACTCTGTATGCAAAGTAGTTGAATACCATTGTATCACATATTCGTGTAAATAACTGGATTATTTGCCCAAGTATTTGATCTCAAATTGCCCAAAAATAGCACACGCTTTGACAACACTGATTCATTATATAAAAAAACTGTCATAAAAAAGAGCTCTTTTAGTAGCGGTAGCAAAAGCCAAAAAGAGCGGACGAACTAGAATGATCGGGCGAACTAGAAGGAGCAGCGGGCGAACTAGGAGCAGCGGGTGAACTAGGAGGAGCAGCGGGCGAACTAGGAGGATCAGCGGGCGAACTAGGAGGAGCAGCGGGCGAACTAGGAGGAGCAGCGGGCGAACTAGAAGGAGCAGCGGGCGTACTAGGAGGAGCAGTGGGCGAACTAGAAGGAGCAGCGGCGAACTAGGAGGAGCAGCGGCGAACTAGGAGGAGCAGCAGGCGAACTAGGAGGAGCAGTGGGCGAACTAGGACGAGCAGCGGGCGAAATAGGACGAGCAGCAGGCGAACTAGACGTAGCAGCGGCGAACTAGGAGGAGCAGCGGGCGAACTAGAAGGAGCAGCGGGCGTACTAGGAGCAGTGGGCGAACTAGAAGGAGCAGCGGCGAACTAGGAGGAGCAGCGGGCGAACTAGAAGGAGCAGCGGGCGTACTAGGAGCAGTGGGCGAACTAGAAAGAGCAGCGGCGAACTAGGAGGAGCAGTGGGCGAACTAGGAGGAGCAGCGGGCGAACTAGGAGGAGCAGTGGGCGAACTAGGACGAGCAGCGGGCGAACTAGGACGAGCAGTGGGCGAACTAGAAGGAGCAACGGCGAACTAGGAGGAGCAGTGGACGAACTAGGAGGAGCAGCGGGCGAACTAGGAGGAGCAGTGGGCGAACTAGGAGGAGCAGCGGGCGAACTAGGAGGAGCAGTGGGCGAACTAGGACGAGCAGCGGGCGAACTAGGAGGAGCAGCGGGCGAACTAGGAGGAGCAGCGGGCGATTAGCCAAACATATCTCGCTTCATACTTTGTTGGATTCTTCCTGAAGACCGACGGGCAATAGCGAGAGGGCGCGTAGCAGAATTAAAAATCACGTGTTTTCCTGCTGCTGATAAGTCAAGTCGAGGTGAGCGTCACCTGCTAGATTACATAGTACGGTGCTACAAAATTTCTGTTTTGTTCTGCACTCTGCAATATCTGACTAATATATTCCATAATGCCAAGATATAGAGATAACTCTAAACTTAAACGCGAGAAATTATCCACAAACTGTTCCTTTTGGTTTGCCTGATTTCATTAGTGGCTCAAGCCGGCCGCGGTGGCCGAGGGTACTGAGGCGCTCCAGTCATGGGGTGCACGGCCACTACGGTTGGGGGTTCGAATCCCCCCTTGGGAGGGATATTTGTGCCGTCCTTAGGATTAGCAGTTCATAAGTAGTTTGTAAGTTTAGGGACTGATGACCCCGTAGTTAAGTCCCATAGACTCTACAAACATTTGAAGATTAGTGGCTCAAGCAGCAAGCGCATGAAGCGGTTAGATGGGGGAACTTCCCCCTCCACCTGTACGTGCAGACCACATCGCTCAGCCGTCACTGGAAGGGAACGAACTAAAAGAGCGCTCCCGATCGCGAACTTTTATGCGCAAGTCTACTTCAGTGTTACTTGTCGAGCATCCATGTAGATGTTGATTTACTGTGAAGGCAAATAGTTTCCCGTTTTTGGACAAAATCTGTAAAAATCTTCGGAAATATTTCGCCTTTTGCGAAATACAGGTGCCTCTACTCACAGTGGTACAAAGCGTCGGACACGTGTCTGAGGAGGAGACGCTGTTGCTCGGAGGTGGGGACAGCGGAGAGACGGAAGGGGCCCTTGCTGCCGGTGGGCGGCGGGAGACAAATGGAGCAAGGCGGCCATAACTGTAGCGCCGGTGCGGGCCAATGGCGCGCGCCTAAGCCGATGGAGCCGGCACCAGGATGTGGCTGCCGGTCCGCTGGCCATCGGGAACAATGGCCCCACAACCGCCGCAGCCGCAGCCGCCGTCTGCTCCGTGGCGCGCCGCGCCGCGCCGGGCCTGATTCACCGCTACCTGCGTCACGCGGCGGCTCAAGCACTGTGCGTCACTGCCGGGGGCCGTTCAGTACAGTACAAACCGAACACGTTGAATCGGCACGGTTCCTTAACTAACTTTGTCTCAAAACTAAGGGAATTTTAAACTAGGGCGCTGGGTGGCATCTACTAAGTAACTGACTAAAATGAGGTTGACAGGAAGTGCAGACTGGCTAAGCAGGAGTGGCCTGAGGAGAAACGCAAGACCGTAGTAGAATGTACGGCGTGCGTCCGGAAAGTAAGTTCCGTTTGGTTAAATAAAACGAACGGGTACAGATACAGAAAAAATATTGATTGTACGAAAATCTACAACTGTTAAACTACTTTTCTACATAGCTTCCGAAATTTTGTAGGCAATTGTCATAGCATGGCACAAGGTTTTGTGTGCCTTTCTCATAGAATGTTGCCGCCTATGTATTCAACCATGTGGTAGACATGTTCTTTCAGCTCGTCATCATCGTTGAAGTGTTGTCCACCAAGAACAGATTTTAGGTGTAAGAAGAGGATTACTGTCAAAATATTTTTTTTTTATTCACGATAGTGCCTGACCTCACACACCGAATGTGACCAAACAATTCTTACGGAAATTTCAATGGGACCTGTTTGATCATCCTCCATACAGCTCGGACCTCTCTCCTAGCGACATTCATCTCTTGTTACACCTAAAAACACTACGGTCGGGGTTCGAATCCCCCCTCGGGCCTGGATATTTGTGCCGTCCGTAGTCTTTGCTAGTTCATAAGTAGTTTGTAAGCTTGGGGGACCCCGTAGTTAAGTCCCATAAGTCGTACAAACATTTGAACGTTTTGAACACCTAAAAACTGTCCTTGGTGGTCAACACTTCAACGATGATAAAGAGCTGTTACCACATGGTTGAATACACAGGCGGCAACCTTCTGTGAAGGATGCATGCAAAAACTTGTGGCACGCTATGACAAGTGCCTACAAAATTTCGGCAGTTATGTGGAAAAGTAGTTTAAGAGTTGTAGAATTTTGTGCAATAAAAATTTCTTCTGTATCTGTGTACAATTTCATTTTATTACCAAACGAAAGATACTTCTGGACGCGCCTCGTAAAATGAAATTGTACACAGATACGGAAGAAATTTTTATTGCACAAAATTCTACAACTCTTAAACTACTTTTCCACATAACTGCCGTAATTTTGCAGGCATTTGTCATAGCGTGGCACCAGGTTTTCTATACCTTCTTCATAGAAATCGGTCGCCTGTGTCCTCACCCAGTTGGAAACAATTTTCTTTTTTGGTTTTTTTTCCGCTCGTCGTCATTGGTGAAGTGATGACCGCCAAGGAAAAACTTGAGATGTAAGAACAGATGAAAGTCGCTAGGAGCGAGGTCAGGGCTGTACGGAGGATGGTCAAACACGTCCCAGCCAAATCCCTGTAGGACGTTTTTCGTCATGTTTGCAGTGTGTGGTCGTTCTTTGTCGTGAAGCAAAACAAAATCTTTTGACAGCAGACCCCGGCGCTTATTTTGAATCGCACGGCGCAATTTCCGAAGTGTCTCGCAATAAGCATCTGCTTTGATTGTTTGACCACGCGGTAAGAAGTCAATGACTAGAAGCCTTTCCAGTCCCAGAACACTGATCATTTTCCGAGGTGCCATGATTTGCTTCGGCTTTACCTTGGTGGGGATGAAGTGTGCCTCCATTCCATTAATTGCCGATTACTCTCAGGGCTGTCGTAAGAAACACACGTCTCATCTCCTGCGACTATCCGTCTCAGAAATTCTTCGCCGTTTTCAGCATAACGGGTCAAAAACTCAAGTGCATCCGTTGTGTTTCGTGTTGCTCAGTGAGAATCTTTGGTACCCAACGTGAGCAAAGTTTACGGAATTTTAGTTGTTTGGTAACAATTTCATGCATCAGTGATCCTGGAATTTGGGGGAAGTCCATAGCGAGAGCACTAATTGTAAACCTACGGTTTTCCTGGATCTTGTCATCAATCGCGTGAACCAGTACTTCTGTAACCAAAGGTGGACGCCCACTTCGTTCTTCATCGTGCACATCACTACGCCCGCCATTGAATTGTCGGACCCATCTTCTCACCATCGAATCACTCATCGCATTTGGTCCGTAAACATCGCAAATTTGCAAAAGCACAACAAAGCGTAGGTAACTGACAGGGATCTCCAAATGGAGCACGTTCTTCTCCTTGATACACATCGTCTACAGCGCATGTGCGGAACTGCAATCGCAGCGCTGCAGAGGAGATAAATTGAAACGGAACTTACTTTCTGGACGCTCCTTGTATAACTAGAGGAAAAATAGATAACGCCTATTGCAAGAAAGAAAGGCATATGGAGACAAGAAATGCAGCGGTATGAATATCAAGAACTCAGATGGAAAACCAGTACTAAGCAAAGAAGGGAAAGCTGAAAGGTGGAAGGAATATACAGGTTTGTACAAAGGAAATAAACATCAACACAGTATTCTAGAAACGGAAGACGAATTAGACGAAGATGAGATAGAAGATACGATACTGCGAGAAGAATTTGACAGAGCACTGAAAGATTTGAGTAGAAACAAGAGCCCTGACGTAGATGACGTTCCGTCTGAACTGTTGTTATAGTTAGGAGAGCCAGTTATGACGAAATTGTTTCACGAGGTATGGAAGACAGTGGAAATACCTTCATACTACAAGAAGAATATAGTGATTCCAATTCCGAAAAATGCAAAAGTGGACAAATGTGAAAATTTAAGAACTATCAAACAAGTCATCGTTGCAAAATACTAACACGAATTATCTACAGACGAATGGAAAAACATGTAGAATCCGACCTTGGGAAAGATCGATTTGCATTTGTCAGAAATTTACGAACACGTGAAGCAATACTCACATCACCAATTATCTTAGAAGCATTTCTGGATTTGGAGAAAGCTTTTGACAATGTTGACTGAAATACACTTTCTCAGATTCTGAAGGTAGCAGGTAAAATATATGGAGCGAAGAACTGTATTCAACTTGAACAAAAACCAGACAGCAATAATTAAAGGGCATGAAATAGTGGCAACGGTTGGGAAGGGAGTAAGACAGGGTTGTAGCCTTTCCCCAATGATGTTCAATCTGTACACTGAGCACGCTGTGAAAGAATGGAAGGACAAGTCCGGAGAGGGAACTACAGTCCAGGAAGAGGAAATAAAACCTTGGGGTTTGCTGATGAAATAATAATTCTGTCAGAGACAATAAAGGACCTCGAATAGCAATTAAACGGAATGGACAGTGTCTTGAAAGAAAGATATAAGATCATTAACAAGTGTGAAACGGGGGTAATGGAATGTAGTGTCCTAAAATCAGGTAATCCTGGAGGTATTAGATTAGGTAATGAGACAATAATAGAAGTGGATGAGTTTTGTTATTTCGGTAGCAAGATGGCAAAAGTGAAGACGATATAAATGCAGAAAGGCTATTGGCTTCCAATATTAGTTTAAATACAATATAATAATAATTTCTTGTGGCTCATTAGCCTGGTGCAAGTCTTTCAATTAGACGCCACTTCGGCGACTTGCGTGTCCCTAGCCTACCCCAGTTATCCAACCGGGGAAAGGGGACCTACAGTTTAACGTGGAATCCGAACCACGTGTCGTTTCTGGCGACTCCTCACATCGTTGAGAGGTGAAGGATGGGTTAAAGCGCAGACTGAAAAAATCCAAGGTCCGACCGGGTTTCGCACCCGCGACCCTTCTGTTTCCAGCCGAGCGCTTTACCCCAAGACCACCGGGCCCGACCTTAGTTTAAATAAAGTCATTTTTGAAAGTATTTGTCATGAGTGTAGCATCATATGCGAGTGGAACGTGGACTATAAGGAGTTCAGACAAAAAGATGATAGAAGATTTCGAAATGTTGTGCCAAAGGCGATTGATGAAGATTATATGGTTAGTGATGTAACTAATGATGAGGTGCTAAACAGAAGTGGAGAGAAAAGGAGTTTGTAGCATACTCTGACTAAGAGAAGGGATAGGCTGGTGGTAATATTCTGAGACATAAAGGTATCGTCAACTTTGCATGGGGTAAAAATAGTAGAGGGAGACCGAGGGACGAATGCGGTAAGCAGATTCTAAAGGATATAGGTTGCCTTTGGCATTCTCCGATGAAGAGGCTTGCACAGGACAGGTAACCATGGAGAGCTGCATCAAACCAGTCTGCAGATTATAGACCAAAACAACACGACGGTTCCAAAAAAAAAAAAAAAAAAAAAAAAAAAAAAAAAAAAAAAAAAAAAAACGTTGAAAAAATTTCTGAGTTCTGACAACTGTTGCAAAAATCGAAGTCCACATACGTCCGAAAATATTTTATACTCCAGTTTAAACAAATGAGTATTTTCATCATGACCGATAAATAAGTCTTTCGGCCGACGCACAATGAATATTCAAACAATCACTTTGGTAAAGTTTTTTTTTTATTTTTTTTTCAGGTATATTTTCTTTCTCTTTCTAATGCACTAAATGTTCAAATGCTTGTAAATCTATAGGACTCATCTGCTGGGTTATTAGTCCGTAGCTGACTAACCTAACGACAAAACACAAACAACCATGCCCGAGGAAGGACTCGAACCCTCGACGGCGAACGCACGTGCGCACCACAGCATGGCGCCCCAGTGCGCCGACTAATCCGCTGCGGCTCCAATGCACTGTTCAGAGTTACTGTGCTCATAATTTGAAACCAATTACGGTCGATTACTTTATACAAAGACAACATATTAAAATAAACAAAAATAATATACACAGGTCATAATAAGTGTTTTCGACCCCATTAACTTATCACTGGCTCGCTGTTTGTGTATCTGTCTTTTATTGATATTAATAATGATTATTGTTTTCCCTTAAAAGTGCATTATTATGCAGATGATATGGTTATACCAAACTTTGCGGCTGGATGAGACCTTTTATTTGAGCTCTCGTTCGTTACTGTAGTTCTATTACTTCAGCCTCTGCATTTTTCCAAGTAAATAAATATTATCGGGGGTTCGAATCCCCCCTCGGGCATGGATATTTGTGCCGTCCTAGTTCGTAAGTAGTTCATAAGTAGTTTGTAAGTTTAGGGACTGATGACCCCGTAGTTAAGTCCCATAAAAAAAAAAAAAAAGTTAGTTTTCTGAATAACTTTTGATGTGAAATTAATGTATACTATGTCAACACATCATCTGAACCACCATGTTCTTCTCTTTCATTTGCTCCTCTGTGCTAAACTGTAACTCTAATAGTGTCAGCGTAGTATCTAAAAATAAGGCCAATGCCGTATTTTTGGCTGTATCTGTGTGTGTGTTTTAAAATTAGTCTCTCAACGCCCGTGAAAGTTCTCGAATGAAAGCGCTCAATGCTGTAATCTGATTGGCTAAAGATATTGGTAACCAATTAGATAACAGAGAAAGTCCGCGCTAACCCGCGCTTTCCATATACGCCAATAAAAAAAAAAATACGAACTTTCCATAATTACCCAGAAAAACTGTTTAGAAATATTAAATAATAAAATATTCAGCACTGTAAGGAATTAACCATGTTTACATGTACTGCCTGTTTTCTTGTTACCATAAACTGACGGAATATTTGTATTCAATTTTTCCATTAATATTCGCATACAAACATACGGAAAATACCTTAGAAATGTGAGACTACTTGAATATATATACCAACTTCTATTTGTCAGCTCACTATCACATCTACCAAAAATTCACATACATGTACCTAAACACAAAACTGTAATTAGATATTATTAACTTTCAAATATTGCAATAAATGTTCTTTCTATACATTAAATAGTTCGTCTGAATACTGCCTAGACACATGTTTGCAGAGTGCTGGCCTCTGACTTTCAAAACTAACACTACGTACTCAGACTCCAAGACAGTAAAAGGTGTTTCGCTCCAGCACTCCTGGCACTGACCGACACTCGGCCGCCCGCCTTACTCACCGGCGCAAAGCAAGCGACAAAAAAAGTCTCAGATAAATACAGATACAGACCGTAATCATCTTTCTGATGCTGTTGCTCTTCTTTCTTCCGTGCTTGCTTGGATATATGGTGAGAATTTTCCACCTTATGCAGGACACCAGATTTTAATTATTTTTCCGAAACATGTTTCAGCACATTTTGTGCTATCATCAGTGAGATGGTTAATTTTTGTTCTTTACATTAGGCTACGTAAAAAATCATTCAGTAGCCTACTTATTTGTTGTTGTGGTAATACTATTTACAAATTTGTCACGATTCTTTGCCTTCTATTTAGATCCTGGATGTTGCTGTTCCTTTTGTAATATTATTTGTTTTCCACGTTTTGTGGTATACCACGAAGAAAACAAGCCGCGGTGGAGTAGCCGAGCGGTCTAAGGTGCCTCGCTGCGGAGCGCGCGGTTGTTCGCCGTCGGAGGTTCGAGTCCTCCCTGGGGAATGTCTGTGTGTGTGTGTGTGTGTGTGTGTGTGTGTGTGTGTGTGTGTGTGTGTGTGTGTGTTTGTTCTTAGGTTACTTTACCTTAGTTTAAGTAGTTTGTAAGCTAAGAACTGATGACCACACAGTTTCGTCCGATACATTTACAAACTTTTGAACATTTTGAACAAGAAAACAAATAATATACACGTTACAGAAGAAACAGCAACAACCAGAATCTAAACAGACGGGAAAGAACCATGGCAAGTTTATAAATACTATTTACCGCAACAACAAATAACTAGGCTGCTTAATGAGTTTTTCCGTAGCCTAATGTAAAGAACGAAAATACACCACCCCACTGATGACAGCACAAAATGTGCTGAAACATGTTTGGGAAAAATAATTAAAATCAGGTGTCTTGCTTACGGCGAAAAATACTCAACAGACACAGGGCAGTGCATAGCCGCTACGCTATAGCAGACTTTGGATATCCAAATAAGGAAGTGGTCCAATATTGGCAACCTTCCCCTATTTTAAAAGGATTTATAGAGCAACCAACCGATTGCACTAATTAGCACTATAATGAAAATTGGTATCGATGACAATAGAAATAAAAATCTTCCAGAAAAATTAGAAAGTTTCAAAATCTCTTGAAACATAAACATTCGAGATCCGGAGATGCAAATTAATGTGTAAGTATAGGGAATATGGTGTGGGCCGTTCCCCTACAGTGGCTGGCGAGTGCCAGTGGTAGGTAAGCTGACACCTCAGCCATGAGCAGCGGCGGGCAGCTGAGGTTGCAGCACAGCAGCAGCGGTAGGACAATAGGGCTGCAGCTAGCGGAACTACGTAACCCGCAGCCCAGTGTTCTGTAGTGGCCAGGGATCCAGTGGCGGGTGGGTGCTGCTTTGGCAGAGGGGAGGGAGGAACAGCTGAAATGCTAGGCATCACGAACCACTATCTGTTCCATGGTACGCTATTTGTCTTTGAGACAATACACATTTCAGAGAATACACATTATATAAAGAAGGTGACTGATCCCGAATGTCGTCTACATTATTTTATTAACCAGCTTGAAACTAAACTCAAGAGAATCTCAGTAGGAATCTCAACGACAAGGTAACAGATAATTACTTCAATAAAGGTAACAGATAATCTAATATATAAAGCAGAGTGTCCGTATGTTTGTACGTATTGCATACAAATCTACAGTTTTGTTCCAATCTTTATGAAATTTTGTACACGTAAGCTTCAATCCATGAGGACGGTCGCCGTAAGTGTAAGAATCACATACGGTATATAGTTCTCGAGATATGACGTCATAAACATTGAGATGCGCGAAAAACTGCTGCATTTTGGTCGCCGTCGCCGTAAGTGTAAGAATCACGTACGGTATATAGTTCTCGAGATATGACGTCATAAACATTGAGATGCGCGAAAAACTGCTGCATTTTGCGACAATGCTGCTCATTTTCTCTTAAATCATTGGACCGATTTCAACCAAATTTCGTACACACATTCCTTACCGTGAGGTAACAATTGCTGCATGGTGAAGAATAACATACGGCACATGGTTCAAAAGATATTATGTCGTAACCAATAGAAAACGCAAAAAAATACCATACAATGCGGCGAGAATTTCGAAATACACTGTATGAGAATGACAGTACTTAGCGACTTGCAACAAACTTTAAACATAATTTCAAACCTTTATTAAGCTTTTTCTCGCTGACAACCACATCAAAAAACTGAAAGGAAAAATGTTTCTCGCTTACTAGTTTTTCGCTGTTCTTGGACTAAGACTACGGCATTCGCTATGACGTTACAATTTACAATTTGTAGACTACATATAGTAGCCGCAGGAAATTTTACAGACATGATACACACATACAGTTGAATGTATCACAGTAAGACATGTAGTTCATGAGATATGAGCATATAAACATTAACGTTCCGCTGTTCATGAACTAAAACTCCGCAATTCGGTATGACGTTACAATTTATAATTTCTACACTACAAATTGCAGCCCCAGGAAAATTTTCAGACAGTATACGCACATACAGTTAAGTGTACCTTTTAAATTGTATCACAGTACGACACTTAGTCCATTCTATATGTCCTCATAAACAATAGCTTTCATGGAAAACCGCCCCATCACGCACCAAGTTTTAATCTATTTGTTCTTTCCTACTAATTGTATTTCCAAGAGATTTTACAGACATGCAGCACTTATACAAATGAATATATACCTGAAAAATGGCAGGAATAAAGAGATAAATACCCGGGCCTCGCCGGCTTTCAGCTATTTACTTGTATAATGGTGGGAAAAAGTCCCTGACAGCCCGTAGTTGGCTGCACACTTAAGACACCGAACGTTTGCCCGTTTACTTGTTCTGAAGTGCTGGGTACCCTCGTATTCTCCTCCTCTACAATAACACCGCGCCATTGACATTCTTGAAGACCACTCAGTACACGTAAATTATTCAGTTGGTTCTGTTGACCCAAGGTCAACATGGATTTAGAAAATGTCGTTCATGAGAAACACAACTGGCTCTTTACTCACATGAAGTGATGAGCGCTACCGACAAGAGTTCTCAAATTGATTCCGTATTTCTTGATTTCCAGAAGGCTTTTGATACCATACCTCACAAACGGCTTTTAATCAAATTGCTTGATTATGGTATATCGCCCCAAATTTGCGACTGGATGGGGGATTTCCTGTCAGAGGGGACACAACTTGTAATAAACGATGCTAAGGCCTCAACTAAAACAGAGGTGATATCAGGCGTTCCACAGGGTAGTGTTATTGGTCCTCTGCTGTTCCTTATTTACATAAACGATATCGGAGAAAAACTAAGCAGCTCTCTTAGGTTGTTTTTAGATGACGCCGTCATTTACCGTCTAGTAAAATCATCTGAAGAACAAAACCAACTGCAGAACGATCTAAATAATATATCACTATGATGTAAAACTTAGCAATTGACTCTAAATAATGCGAAGTGTGAAGTCGTCCACATGAGTACGAAAATCAATCCGTTATACTTTGATTACAAGATAAATCAAGCAAACGTGAAGGCCGTAAACTACAAAATATCTAGGAATTACTACTACTTTAGACTTAAACTGGAAAAAACACGTAGATAATGTCGTAGGAAAGGCGAACCAGAGACTGCGTTTTATTGGCAGAACCTTAAAAGACAGAACTACTAAACAGACTGTATACACTACAGTTGTCCGTACAGTTTTGGAGTATTGCTGCCCAGTGTGAAATCCTTATCAGGTGGATTTGACGGAGGACATCGAAAGATTCCAGAGAAGGGCAGCTCATTTTCTATTGTCACGATACAGGGGAAACAGCGTTACGGAAATGATACAGGATCTAGGATGGGAATCATTACAACAACGGCGCTTATCGGTGCGGCGTGAGCTACTTACAAAACTCCAATAGCCACCATTCTCCTCCGAAAGCAAAAATATAATGTTGACTCCCACTTACATAGAAAATATCATCAAAATAAAATACGAGAAAACAGAGCTCGAACGGAGAGATTCAGATGTTCTTTCTCCCCGAGCGCTATTCGAAAAGGGAATGGGAGATAAATAGGTATAAAGGTGGTTCGATGAACCCTCTGCCAGGCACTTAAATGTGATTTTCAGAGTACATCATGTAGATGTACTCTATAAGCTACCGGCTGATCAAAATGTCAGTATAAATTTGAAAACTTAATAAATCACGGAATAATGTAGATAGAAGGGTAAAATTTGTCACACATGCTTGGAATGACATAGGGTTTTATTAAAACAAAAGAAAAAAAATCAGAAATTGTCCGACAGATGGCGCTGGGCAGCAAAACACCTGTGACTACGCATGAAAATCGTGTATAAAAGGAGCTGTAATTAGAGAGAGAATCAGATGCACCAGCAGTCGCAGCATGTTGACGTTACCTTAAAAGGCGCTTTTAGAGAAGCTGTATTATCAGAATGGAAAATGTGCTAGTTCAGGGTTACGCTCCTATCGCCTATTCGCACGGTAAAGATTCGTTGACAAATGCAGCTGTGGCGAGAATGATTTCGAAGTTCGAAGTCAGGGGTTGTTTAGACATTAGACCCCGTAGTGGTCGACCGAGCACATGGCGTGAAGCTGCTGAGACAGTTCAGGAAGAAATGGAGACTGTAGCGGGTTCGTCTATGCACGGGGAAGTCAGCGCTCCTGCAGTCACAGGTCGCATCGGCACTGCATACACTACTGTTTCGTTGGCACTTCATTACACGACGAGAAAGTCTCAGTATGGGTTAGATTTACCACATCTACCGTTATCGGGTCTTTTTTCTTCGAGGATCTGCGTGATTGTGGTTTTGTAACTGCTACCGTGACGGGTAAGAGGTACGCAGATATGTTACAGAATCGCATCATCCCCAGCCTAGCTGATAAACAACTGCTGGCACGTACGATTTTTATGCAGGATGGCACTCCACCACATACTGCAAGACGCGTGAAACATCTTTAGCGCGCTTCGTTTGGCGATGATCGTGTGCTCAGCCGCCACTTTTGTCATGCCTGGCCTCCCAGGTGCCTAGACCTCAGTCCGTGCGATTATTGGCTTTCGGGTTACCTGAAGTCGGATGTACATCGTGATCCACCGACATGTCTAGGGATGCTGAAAGACAACATCCGACGCCAATGCCTCACTATAGCTCCGGACATGCTTTACAGTGCTGTTCACAACATTATTCCTCGACTACAGCTATTGTTGAGGAATGATGGTTAACATATTGAGCATTTCCTATAAAGAACATTATCTTTGGTTTGTCTTAATTTGTTATGCTAATTATTGCTTTTCTGAACAGATGAAGCTCCATCTGTCGGACATTTTTTGAACTTTTTTTCTAATAAAACCCTATGTCATTCCAAACATTAGTGTCAATTTTTACCTCTCTATCTACATTATTAAGTTTTCAAATATATACGGACTTTTTGATTACACGTTACATCTATACTGATGTAAGTTGTATTTATAAACAAGATGTACTGTACACCGCCACAAATATGATAAAGTCGATCTAGGCTTACTTTAAGCCCGTGAAAATGGATTATTAATGACTTTACTGTCCTTACTAATTATGAAATTAAGATTCTTTCAGCCATGAGAACAGTATCCCTAAATTGGATCCTGTTGAAACTAGCTGGTTACTGCTCCAGTAGCCTCCAATCAGCAGGCAGCACCTTTCCTTCCTGTCACCAGAATTATCCTTAAATGTAACTGTCTTCAGCTGCAATTTCCTATTAACTGGCCACATTTTCTTTCCATGTTTTCAACGTTGTATAGAGGCATAATGTTCATGACACTTTGGCAGTAAGTGTTATCGGATTTGTTTTCAGTCATTCACAAACCCATTTCTTCTTTCCTTATTGCGTTTTCGACAGTAATTCAAAAATGTTCAAATGTTTGTAAAGCTTATGGGACTTAACTGCGGGGTCTTCAGTCCCTAAACGTACAAACTACTTATGAACTAGCTAATACTATTGGCGGCACAAATATCCATGCCCGAGGGTGGATTCGAACCCCCGACCGTAATGGCCGTGCAGACTGCGACTGACGCGCCGCAGAACGCTCGGCCACCGCGGCCGGCTCGACAGTGATTCATAGTAATAATACTGTCCCTAAACCCATCATAATGATTAGCGAACATTCGACTTCTACATGGATTTTTCCTTTCTTGTCCCATGCCCATAGGCTGTTTCTATCTCAGTCAATAAATGTGGAAAGAAGCTATCGCACAGTCTGAAGGCGGATGGGGCTCTTTCTATAAATACAGGGTGAAAAGTTGTAGGGGACATCAAAACAAATATTAATTAATACAAATAAACAAGATACGGATTTACGTGTCAAATATGTCAAAGACATTATTGATAAATATGAAGCATTGGATTAAAGTTTGTAGTGCGGCCGGGAATCTTGACCGTTTTTTTTTTTTTTTTTTTTTTTTTTTTTTTTGCTCTACGGGTAGTAATTGTCCTTCCGGACGCTGATCATGTTTGTTCGTTTTAGTTCTACGTGTTCCTTGGCTCAGCTTTTTTACTACAGAGAGCGTTCAGCCCTCTGACCGGGCGCGCTGAGCCACGGCGCCCGGCACTGTTAGACTGCCACACCACTATCGATTAAGGCGCCTTGGAATAGTCTATGTACGATTTCCCTCCACATCGCAAACTTTAATATTTTCCCTAATGTCATTTTTTTCCTATGAGGCCACATTAAATGACAGGCACTGTTCCAATTTTCTCGCCACAGCATTGCCAGAATTGCTGGAAGACGTCCCGCTCCCTACAAGACAACGCATGTGGTTCCAACATGACGGGGCGCCGGCACATTTCATTCGTCGTTTGCGTCGATTCCTAGACCGACTGTTCCCAGAAACATGGATTGGCAGAGGTGGTCCCGTACCGTGGCCTGCTCGATCCTCTCTGTACGTTTTTGTGTGGTGAGAGATGCACAACCTTGTTTACGCAACTCCTGTTGCCTCAGAAGAGGATCAGGCTGCCCGGATACTAGCAACAGCGGGAACAATTCAGGATACTCCTGCGGTTTTTGCCCTTGTCAAACAGAACATGCTGGTGTAACCTTTGTTTCCGTGTCAATGGATGCATTGACTTGTGTTAATGTATTGTCTCCTGGTAATAAAAAAAAATGTCACCAGAGAAAACTTCCTCTGATGGTTTAAATTCTCTTCCTAGGAAAAAATGACGTTAGGGAAAATATTTGTTTTGATGTCACCTACAACATCCCACAGTTTGTCGGTTTAAACACTTTTCACCCTGTAGAAGAACTAAGTACACATTCACGTAGTCGAGCGTATAACTTTCGTTTCACAAAAGTGTTGAATATTTAGATATCTGGATGCTGAAAAGAAACTTCCTGTATTTCGAATCAATGGAACGGCTATTATTACAAATAATGGCTATATCTATAAACCAACAAGACAGTGACTCAGCATTAACAAATTCCATTTGGGAAGACGATTTCAAGAACTCAAAATGTCGAAGAATGGTGTGTCTTACGTACTTGTTTGAGTCAGGTAAGCTCGCAAGTAATATTCATAGAATATATGACTTCTACTGCTATTGGGCAAAGCTGAAAATGTGTACCCAGCCGGGATTCGAACCCGGGTCTCCTGCTTTCTAGGCAGTTGCGCTGACCCCTACACCACTGGGGACACAGGGATCACCGCACCTGCAAGGACTACCCATGTACGCCTCCCGTCAGATACAAATTCCCAGCTTCGCCCTGCCCATAGTACTCAAACTCGTAGTTTAACTAATTCCCGTAAGAGTAAGGGCTTCAAACTTGCCCACCCCTCCCCACTAACGATAGGATCATTGCCCGTCACCGGCATATTATATATATACATGTGGCGTTTGTTCAGAAAGAACAGACATCACATTCTAATCCTGCAGCTGTTATTATTTAATATTCATAGAATATATGACTTCAACTGCTATTGGGCAAAGCTGAAAATGTGTACCCAGCCGGGATTCGAACCCGGGTCTCCTGCTTTCTAGGCAGTTGCGCTGACCCCTACACCACTGGAGACACAGGGATCACCGCACCTGCAAGGACTACCCATGTACGCCTCCCGTCAGATACAAATTCCCAGCTTCGCCCTGCCCATAGTACTCAAACTCGTAGTTTAACTAATTCCCGTAAGAGTAAGCGCTTCAAACTTGCCCACCCCTCCCCACTAACGATAGGATCATTGCCCGTCACCGGCATATTATAAATATACATGTGGCGTTTGTTCAGAAAGAACAGACATCACATTCTAATCCTGCAGCTGTTATTATTTAATATTCATAGAATATATGACTTCAACTGCTATTGGGCAAAGCTGAAAATGTGTACCCAGCCGGGATTCGAACCCGGGTCTCCTGCTTTCTAGGCAGTTGCGCTGACCCCTACACCACTGGGGACACAGGGATCACCGCACCTGCAAGGACTACCCATGTACGCCTCCCGTCAGATACAAATTCCCAGCTTCGCCCTGCCCATAGTACTCAAACTCGTAGTTTAACTAATTCCCGTAAGAGTAAGGGCTTCAAACTTGCCCACCCCTCCCCACTAACGATAGGATCATTGCCCGTCACCGGCATATTATATATATACATGTGGCGTTTGTTCAGAAAGAACAGACATCACATTCTAATCCTGCAGCTGTTATTATTTAATATTCATAGAATATATGACTTCAACTGCTATTGGGCAAAGCTGAAAATGTGTACCCAGCCGGGATTCGAACCCGGGTCTCCTGCTTTCTAGGCAGTTGCGCTGACCCCTACACCACTGGAGACACAGGGATCACCGCACCTGCAAGGACTACCCATGTACGCCTCCCGTCAGATACAAATTCCCAGCTTCGCCCTGCCCATAGTACTCAAACTCGTAGTTTAACTAATTCCCGTAAGAGTAAGCGCTTCAAACTTGCCCACCCCTCCCCACTAACGATAGGATCATTGCCCGTCACCGGCATATTATAAATATACATGTGGCGTTTGTTCAGAAAGAACAGACATCACATTCTAATCCTGCAGCTGTTATTATTTAATATTCATAGAATATATGACTTCAACTGCTATTGGGCAAAGCTGAAAATGTGTACCCAGCCGGGATTCGAACCCGGGTCTCCTGCTTTCTAGGCAGTTGCGCTGACCCCTACACCACTGGGGACACAGGGATCACCGCACCTGCAAGGACTACCCATGTACGCCTCCCGTCAGATACAAATTCCCAGCTTCGCCCTGCCCATAGTACTCAAACTCGTAGTTTAACTAATTCCCGTAAGAGTAAGGGCTTCAAACTTGCCCACCCCTCCCCACTATGGGCAGGGCGAAGCTGGGAATTTGTATCTGACGGGAGGCGTACATGGGTAGTCCTTGCAGGTGCGGTGATCCCTGTGTCCCCAGTGGTGTAGGGGGCGCAGTCTCGTCGCGGCCGCGGCGGTGTGAAGACCTGCGGCGGTGTGCGGAGCGGCGCGCTGTGGCGAGTTTGTTTACGTCTGCGCGGTGAGTCGCGTGCATTCAGCGTAGTCTTAGCTGTGTAGAATACCATGGCACCATGAATCAAACAAAGAGGAAAGATACCCTGAAGTTCACCTTTGACACGACTTTCCCTAGACCGAGCTCTTTCGAAGTCGAAAACTGGATAGAAGAAACCGTTAAGATATCTCCCGACGAAGTCATTGGAATTAACTTTTCTATCGTGACGAGTGTGGTCTTTCTTAAAGTTATAAATTCAGAGGTATGTGACAGAGTAGTAGCAAGCAGTGGAGGGGCCTTGAAATTTAAATACAAGGACGGTGCTGTCGGAGATGTTACTGTCTCGCACGCAGGACTTGGTATCAGAACAGTGCGAATATTCGAACTACCTTTTGAAACAACAGCGGAACAAATTAATGCGGTCCTAACGCCGTATGGCAGGGTGCTGAACAATTTTGCAGAAAAGTTTTCTCAGAGCCACAAATTCCCTGTGTTTAGCGGAGTGCGACAGGTTAAGATAGATTTAACAAAACACAACCCCTCTTACATCACTGTAGGCGGACACCGTGGAATTGTAATATACGATGGGCAGCCGAAGACTTGCGCTGGCTGCGGCGCGACAGGCCACGTCAGAGCGCAGTGTTTACAACGCCGCGTGGCGCAGATACCAGCCGGGGAGGCCGCGCGTCCCTCCGTGACCACGGCGCTGCCCCTGACTTACTCGTCAGCGCTAGCTGCAGTGCAAACCGCGACTCCGCCTTTAGATACCCCGCCGTCGCACGGCAATGAAAAACATGCTGTTGCGCTGACAGTCACAGAAAGCGTTCCTGCAAACCCAAACGTAGACGTACTTTCAACTGCGGAGACTCCTTCAGACACACATATGGAAATGAGTGATGATGGCGCACCGAATGAACCGGACCGTGAACTAACAGATTTGGGTGAAGCCGTCCCTATACCTATACCTAACGATGTACTGGAGTTAATGGAACTTGTACCTAGTAATGAGAACAACTCGACGGAACCACGAACCTCTGATACTGATGGTTCGGAATCATCAAAAGAATCATCAAATAAGTCGTCCTCAACAAAGAAGACAAAGAAACGGAGACGAGCCCACCAGGGTGCTAATCAAGTCGCCCCTTTACTGAGGAAGAAAGTAAAGAAGATTATTACCAAGATCCGTAATGAAAATTCTGTGACTGCTGATGTGAGTAAGCCGGTCTTGGGAGAAATGGATATCGAGATGTCTGCCTCATCCGGATCGATTTCTCACCAAGAGTCGAGTGGTGGCACAGCCTCTATCCCGGCTACACTGCTAGCACTGGACTCCTCTGCAACGGTACAACAAACAGAGGATTTGCACCAGTCCACATGTCCAAAATCATGGGCAGAGGAAATGGAACAAGCAGAGGAGGACGCTGACACGGCCGCGGTCCAGGAATTGGGGACGGAATCCTCAACCACCTTGAAGGAGCAGCCCGCAACTACAACAGATGCCACTATGGTAGCCCCGATTGAGGAACTTGAGGCTTCAATTCTCAGTCACCCTAACAGGACAAAGTAACTAATAGCAACCCTAACGCCATGAATCAGTCGCAAGCATATAAAATAGCCACCCTCAACATAAATAAGATCCGGTCAGGTTTGCGGCTGTCCATGTTACAGGATCTGTTACGTGCTGCCGACATTGACATCATACTGCTACAGGAAGTGGCTGCCATAGAACTCGAACACATTGCCGGATATAATGCTATCACCAATTCGGGAAGTGGAGAGGATCTCGGGACAGCTGTTTTGGCAAAAGAAGGCATCATAATGACTGATGTGGAAAAATTACCGAATAGCAGGGGAATTGCAGTCACAGTCTACCGCACTCGCATAATTAACGTATATGCGCCATCTGGCAGTAGCAACCGGCGAAGCAGAGCAGAATTCTTTACCAGTGAAATAGTACCGCTATTTGGCCGGAATTATGATCACCTAATACTTGCAGGTGACTTTAATTCTGTTCTGCACCGCAAAGACCAGACGCCCAATTTCAACACATCGATGGAACTGAAACGTGTCGTCAACGAACTGCATTTAATTGACACTTGGGAACACCTGCACGGCATGTTACAAGGTTTCACGTATGTCACGAGCCATTCTGCTAGTCGGCTGGACAGAATATACGTCACCGAACAACTCACTTCTTCCGTCCTACACTCCGAAATTTGGCCGACCATCTTATTAGACCATGCCGCATATATATGTACAGTTAACATGTGCAAACAAGGCACATACCGTGCCAGAGGCACGTGGAAACTGAATAACTCCATTCTCCATGATGTAGAATGTCAGCGTGCTTTTAATGACACATGGACGGAATGTGAACGTAGACTAGCACAGTACAACTCAGTGACGGAATGGTGGCTCAAACATGCCAAACCAAGGATACGAAGAATGTTACAAACTTATTCGCGAGAAAAGTATTACTGGCAAAAGAAGACCACAGAATTTTACTTCTCTTGCCTAAGAGAGCTATATAAATCGGACGCAACGATAATCGATAATTACGTACAAATAAAGCGAATTAAAGCAAAACTTCTGAAACTTAAACGGCAACAGTGTAATGGGTACAAAGTCCGGTCTAGGTCCGATAACCTGATAGAGCAAGAAGAACCTTCCATGTTCCATGTAATTCGCGAGAATAAGAGAGGGAAAAGAAAAATTATCACACAACTCCGGTTACGAGATGGGACCACCCTCGTGCAGCAACACGAAATAAAAAATGTAATCCATTATCACCTGGAAGAGCTACTGGCAACGGGAAGCAATGACGCAATAATGCAACAGGAGCTGCTACGCAACCTTCAAGTGACTTTAAGTGACGCACAAGCAGAGAATCTCCTTAAAGACATTGATGAGGAGGATCTAGAATATGCCATACACCGAAGTCCCAAAAACAAGTCGCCGGGCCCTGACGGTCTCACCGCGGAATTCTATAAAATTTTTCGCGAACAACTGCAGCCAAAATTAGTATCTATGTGTAATGAATTGTTGCAGCCACATTTTAATCTGCCTAAAGAGCTGGTAGAAGGAATTGTAGTTTTCGTCCCTAAATATGCAGGAAGCAGACTTATTGACGATTTTAGACCTCTGACACTACTCAATTGTGACTACAAAATCGTGGCGCGAGTAATTGCCCATAGATTGAAACCTATGCTGAATTCAGTAATAGGCAGATACCAAACGTGCGTGGGTCTTGACAGGACAATACAACAAAATTTATGCGAATACAGAGACGTGATCGCTACAGCAGAGGCTTGCAAAATTCAGTGTGCCTTGGTATCACTTGATTTTGCGAAGGCATTTGATAAAGTGAATCACCAGTACCTCTTGAGCACCATGCGTGCTATGGGCTTCCCGCAACGTTTCACGAACTTCATCAGTGAAATCCTCAGTAAAGGTGTTACAAGAGCATTAGTGAATGGACAGCTCACAAAAGAAATCAGACTAAAGAGCTCGGTGAGACAGGGCTGCCCTTTGTCAATGGCACTTTTTGCTATCGCCATAGAACCCCTGCTTGCTACACTGCACCAACGTCTACGAGGATTGACAATCCGTGGACTCAAGATTGCCTGCAATGCCTACGCGGATGACGTCGGTTTCTTAGTCACGGACGAACGGGAGTTAGGAGCAGCACTCCACATCGTTAAGCAATATGAACTTGCCTCAGGGGCGAGGTTAAATGAACGAAAGTGTGGTTTTATGAACATAGGGAGTGGGATTGCAGTGCAGCACCATGAATACTTAACTCCAGTCTCCAAACTGACATGCTTAGGCATCGAATACCGGAGTAACATAAGGCACACGATCGCTGTCAATTACCGCAATCTTCTCGCACGTCTGCGTGCATGCATACAGAGCCATTACATCAGGAAGCTTGATGACTTACAGAGGGTTACCCTCGCTAATGTTTACATAACATCGAAGATGAACTACGTTGCACAAGTATTACCGATGCCACACTGGACAATGCAAAGAATTATGTCCGCCCTAGGTCACTTCGTCACTCGAGGGTACATCTTTAAAGTGAAATACGACACGCTCACTTTGGCTGTTTGGGACGGCGGATTAAACCTCACGCATGTTGAATCTAAGACACGGGCGCTGTACGTGTGTAATACATATAAGATCTGGAAGAACTTACCTAATAGTTTAACAGCCCACCTGTTAAGCGAGATAACGCCTACCAGTCTGAAGCCTCCAATCAACGTTCAACATATTCCGAGCGCTATGTCCCATTTCCAAACCTTTTTAATTGAGTTGAGCTACCTGCAGCTAAACATGCAAGATGATGAGCTCATGACGGTGCATAAAGTTTATAAGAAGTTAATGGAAACAAAGTACCGGAACATCATTGAACAAAAATATCCTAATCACAGATGGCCAATTATCTGGAACAACATCCACTGCCGTGATTTGACAACTGCGGTCAGAGCCTCCTGGTATCGCTTAGTGAACAGGAAAGTCCACACCAACTCTAGGTTACATTCCATACACTTGGCGGACTCACCATTGTGCGCAACGTGCAACTTATTGGACAGCGACGAACATCTTTTTGTGTGCTCCAAGGTCCAAGACATATGGATCTTTATTCGGAAGAAGCTTGCAATCATGACAAGAACATCGGTTCTTCGTATTACACCTGATGATTTCTTGCACCCAGATACTGTTCCGTACCCTAAAACCAAGCGGAACTCTGTTAACTGGCTGAAAGGACACTTCGTTCACTATTTAATATCACGCACAGCTAAAAGTAAAGAGGATTTCTCCATATATATAGTACAAGAACTTCACAAGTTATCAAGAAAAAAACATTACAAGCGAAACTATGCGAACTTTCTAGAAGCAGTCTTCAAAGAAGAATTTAGAAACTACTGAGTACCCCAGACATTTAAAAACATGGAACACGAAGATTGAACGTGCTTTGATATGTTTTGGAATAAGAGCATTTTAATCCATTTATTTTTCTATTATTTTAAATATTTTTGTTCAATACGTTCCACATTTAAATGGCGAGAAGACGCCTTTCTTTTAATTATGTACACAGCATTCCCTTATGTATTAACATATGTAATAACAAAAATACAACACCTGGCAGCTCACGGTTCGCGAGTTAAGAGCAGATAAATAAAGAAAAGAGGCAAAGAATTTAATCGAATTGTAGAAAGGATTGAAACTAAACGGTAACACTCATCTTTCGAGAAGACAAACTCGGAATCGTTCAGAGAGCTAGAAAAACAGGGTTTCGACGAAGAAACGGTTTTAATTTACTCTTTCTATGGAAGAAGAACTTGATTCTCATCGTGGAAGAGATCCATTAATTTTTACCTGCAGAAGAAAGGAAAATTATTTTACCAAAGGCCGATGAAGCCGACGCCGATGAAGGCGAATTTGGTGAGCGGAAGGACGGGTTGAAGGGGAGGAAGGAGACCCGAAAACAAAAAAAACAAAAAAAAAAAAAAGTGGTGTAGGGGTCAGCGCAACTGCCTAGAAAGCAGGAGACCCGGGTTCGAATCCCGGCTGGGTACACATTTTCAGCTTTGCCCAATAGCAGTTGAAGTCATATATTCTATGAATATTAAATAAAAAAAAAGCTGCAGGATCAGAATGTGATGTCTGTTCTTTCTGAACAAACGCCACATGTATATATATAATATGCCGGTGACGGGCAATGATCCTATCGTTAGTGGGGAGGGGTGGGCAAGTTTGAAGCCCTTACTCTTACGGGAATTAGTTAAACTACGAGTTTGAGTACTATGGGCAGGGCGAAGCTGGGAATTTGTATCTGACGGGTGGCGTACATGGGTAGTCCTTGCAGGTGCGGTGATCCCTGTGTCCCCAGTGGTGTAGGGGTCAGCGCAACTGCCTAGAAAGCAGGAGACCCGGGTTCGAATCCCGTCTGGGTACACATTTTCAGCTTTGCCCAATAGCAGTTGAAGTCATATATTCTATGAATATTAAATAAAAAAAAAGCTGCAGGATCAGAATGTGATGTCTGTTCTTTCTGAACAAACGCCACATGTATATATATAATATGCCGGTGACGGGCAATGATCCTATCGTTAGTGGGGAGGGGTGGGCAAGTTTGAAGCCCTTACTCTTACGGGAATTAGTTAAACTACGAGTTTGAGTACTATGGGCAGGGCGAAGCTGGGAATTTGTATCTGACGGGTGGCGTACATGGGTAGTCCTTGCAGGTGCGGTGATCCCTGTGTCCCCAGTGGTGTAGGGGTCAGCGCAACTGCCTAGAAAGCAGGAGACCCGGGTTCGAATCCCGGCTGGGTACACATTTTCAGCTTTGCCCAATAGCAGTTGAAGTCATATATTCTATGAATATTAAATAATAACAGCTGCAGGATCAGAATGTGATGTCTGTTCTTTCTGAACAAACGCCACATGTATATATATAATATGCCGGTGACGGGCAATGATCCTATCGTTAGTGGGGAGGGGTGGGCAAGTTTGAAGCCCTTACTCTTACGGGAATTAGTTAAACTACGAGTTTGAGTACTATGGGCAGGGCGAAGCTGGGAATTTGTATCTGACGGGAGGCGTACATGGGTAGTCCTTGCAGGTGCGGTGATCCCTGTGTCCCCAGTGGTGTAGGGGTCAGCGCAACTGCCTAGAAAGCAGGAGACCCGGGTTCGAATCCCGGCTGGGTACACATTTTCAGCTTTGCCCAATAGCAGTTGAAGTCATATATTCTATGAATATTAAATAATAACAGCTGCAGGATCAGAATGTGATGTCTGTTCTTTCTGAACAAACGCCACATGTATATATATAATATGCCGGTGACGGGCAATGATCCTATCGTTAGTGGGGAGGGGTGGGCAAGTTTGAAGCCCTTACTCTTACGGGAATTAGTTAAACTACGAGTTTGAGTACTATGGGCAGGGCGAAGCTGGGAATTTGTATCTGACGGGAGGCGTACATGGGTAGTCCTTGCAGGTGCGGTGATCCCTGTGTCCCCAGTGGTGCAAAAGTCTGCTTTCGGCTCGCGTGCTGTGTGGACGTCTGTTTACTTCCTCGCTGCGGCCGGACGCGCGCATACAGTGTGTGGTGAGTTAGACGCTCTTGTAGCGTAAATAGTAGCTTTATGTGCCGAAATGTGTAGATCATTAAGATGAGTCAACCTAAACGGAAATATACTTTGAAGTTCTCGTTTGACGAACACTATGCTAGACCAAGAGCATTTGAAGTAGAGGCGTTCCTTCGAGATGTAGTAAAGCTCAGTATTAGTGAGATAGTCGGGATCCACTTATCGATCGTGAGTAGCACTGTTTATGTGAAAATGATTAATACTGAATGCTGTGAAAAGGTTATCGAACAATGCAGAGGCAAACTGAAATTTAATCATTGTGACGGCAATGTCGGTACCGTTCAAGTGGACTGTGCGGGATTTGGGACTAGAACTGTTCGTGTCTTCGAACGCCCGTTCGAGATAACCGAAGATGAGATTAATTCAGCTCTAAAACCATATGGGAGGGTTATCAGCAATACTGCTGAAAAATGGACAAGTTTTCAAACGTTCCCAGTACTCAATGGTGTGAGGCAACTAAAAATCGAGCTACAAAAACATATTCCGTCGTATATTTACGTTTGTGGATACAGAGCCATTGTCATGTACGACGATCAACCACGTACATGCTCAGGTTGTGGACAGACAGTTAGATCCGAATGTGTACGGCGAAGAGTGACGCAGGTGCCGACAGGTGAGCCGGTCGCGCCAATGAAGATGACGTCACTGCCGGTGACTTATGCCACGGCCCTCCGAGAGAACACGGCCACCACGTCGACCGCCGCAATGGACGGGACTGACGACGCTAACGTAAGCGTGGCAATGGACACCAGTACTAATCAAATACCGGTCGTCGCAACTATCAACACGACGGAAACAGTCTCTAAAGATGAACCTGATAAAAATATCCCAGAAATTTATGCACAAGATGCGCAGCGTGAGGAGGAAGCCGTTTCTATTAAAGATGATAATACTCAGGATCCCACTAGCACTTCCGAGAACGAGGAGAGTCCACAATCTGGATCCTCCCCGAATAAGCATAAAAAACGGCGCATAGCACCTCCTGACGCCAAACAAAAAGTACAGCCAGTGCGTGAGAAAGCGCAACAAATTAGTCGAAAATTAAGTGCCGACATGTCCGGAAAATTGCAACGGAGTCAACAGATGAGTATGGACGTTTCGTCAAATACAGAAACGCCCACACAACAGGGCGGTGCAAAGGCTAACTCTAAAAAGAAAGATTCGCGGAACAAAACACCATCTCAACAGGGCTCTGAGACTGCGATGCTTCAATACACTCATAGAGGGAACTGGACAGACGAAACTGCACAATTCCCTGAGGACGAAGAAATGAAGGAAGTACCGAGGGGTGAGAAAACGAAGGGGACGTCACCTCCACGCCTGATACACTAGAGATATTAGGCCCTATGAGTATCAGTCATGTTATTCACCTATATTGTCAATCTAACTTTTCACAATTGCATTACAATCCTATAAAATAGGAACGATAAACATTAATAAGATCCGGAGTCATTTAAAACTTAAGTCCTTACAAGATATGCTTTACGCAGCAGATATCGACATAGCAATGTTGCAAGAAGTTACAGACATCCACCTTGATGATATCACAGGATTTAATGCAATTGTCAATTCAGGGAACGATTCCGAGCTCGGCACAGCAATACTAAGCAAAGAAGGTATTATTGTCAACGATGTAGTCAAACTGACAAATGCCAGAGGCCTACCTGTCACCATCAACGGCACTAGGCTTATCAACATCTACGCACCCTCCGGCTCCAGCAATAGACGGCGTAGAGCTGAATTTTTTAAAGATGATATAGTTCCCCTTTTCTGTGGACGATACGACCAAGTAATTTTAGGAGGGGATTATAACTGCGTCTTGTCGGCCAAAGATCAAACGCCAAACTTTAATTATTGTGCCGAACTTGATGACATAATCAAACAACTGAACATGACTGATACCTGGGAGCTCAAAAACGGCGCACTGCCAGGCTTTACTTATATCACAAGCCATTCAGCCAGTCGCATCGACCCCTCAGGGGCTCAGCATTAATTTGCTGAGTACGGGCTTGGCGAACCCGGGGTCCTGAGCTGTGGGCTGTGTCGCGCCAACAGTCCGCTACACCGTAAGCTCTGTGCGTGCTTCAACGACCATCGTTCGGCGCGACGGTGGAACGTTGTACGTTTCAGAGCCCGGGGATCTTGGCTTAATCGCCCGGGTCGCGAGGACGGTACAAACCTCTATAAAAAAAACCTCAATCTCAAGGTGTGCTACGTGCCGAGGAGATGAATGGCTGTTGAGGTTGAACAGTCGTTAGCGAGCAACCTCTGGGGAACCTGCCACACCTCAGTTGTATAAGGCTTACCCAGGCAAGCGGGGCTCTGCCTGGGTGGACCTTTAGATCCCTAGCTGCTCGTGGGAACAACATGAAACGAGCAAAAGAAAACGTTGGTGGACGTATAACCACCGTCTCTAAGCGTGGTAAGTTTTATGTCTCTTCATATGACCCCAAGTCGTTCCCTTCCTTGGCCACGCCCTGGGAGGAACGCAGGGCTACTACCATCAATGAGCCTTATTCGCCTCGATATTTAGTCTGTACAAGGGTTGATGGGGAATCATTTACGACCGTAAAGCCTCAGTTCTTCGTAGACCATCTGGAGGAGAAGTTTGGAGATGTGGAGTCCCTCTCCAAGATGCGCAATGGCTCTGTGTTGATTCACACTGCATCCCCTGCCCAGTCGCGGGCATTGCTTGCCTGCGATAAGCTGGGAGACATCGCGGTCAACATTGCGCCACATAGGTCCCTCAATCTGGTCCAGGGTATTATTTTTCACCGGGATCTCCTCTTACAATCCGATGAGGAGCTGCGCGCCAACCTCGAGCGGCGAGGTGTTCACTTCGTCCGGCGCATCCATCGTGGGTCAAAAGATAATAGGGTTGCCACCGGTGCCTTCATCGTAGCCTTTGAAGGCGATACACTGCCAGAGAAGGTGAAGGTGATGTGCTACCGGGTTGATGTCAAACCCTACATCCCTCCTCCTATGAGATGCTTCCAGTGCTGGAAGTTTGGGCATATGTCGTCCCGTTGCCCTTCCAGCGCCACTTGCCGGGATTGTGGACGTCCAGCCCACCCGGACGCCCCATGCACTCCGCCGCCCATCTGTGTGAACTGTGGCCAGGAGCATCCTCCCTGCTCATAACAATGCCCTGTGCTCCGGAAGGAACGGAAAATCATCGAATATAAGACCTTGGACCGGTTGACCTATGCTGAGGCAAAAAAGAAATTTGAGCGCTTACACCCAGTGGCCATGACAACGTCTTTTGCGGCAATTGCATCATCTTCATCATCTGTGGCGACACCCATCTTGTCTGCTCATTCTTTTTCTGTAGGCCCCCAGGGCCGCAAACCTACATCTGCCCCCAAGGTGGTTGGGGGCCCCCTTCCTTCTTCTGCTCCCCAGGTAACTGCCTCGGGAGCAACCTCCACCCTTCTGCCGGAGACACAACAACCCACTCCGGCACCCCTCGTTCGGAAGGGGTCCCTTGGGACACTCCCTTCCGAGGGTTCCGCCCGTGTCACTTCTGACACACGCCAGCAGCAGGCAAAACCGAAGGCTGCTGGACGCAGGGCCTCATGCTCCTCCTCAGTCCCTGAGGCTGAGTCTGAGATGAGAAGCCAGCCCTGCCGGCGAAGCCCCCGAGGGGCAAGAAGGACCGGAGGAAAAAGGTTGAAAACGACGTGAAGGATACCACGGTGGCTCCTGAGCCACCTCACCACTCCACCTCGACCTCTGGGGACGAGGTGGAAATTCTAGCGTCCCCAGACGACCTCGCCGTCGGGGACATCACAGAAATTATGGATACTGAGCCAGAACAAAGGCAGACAGCGGATTTGAGTGACGCTGATATGTAATCTCCATGTCTTCCCAGTTATCAGACAGCATTATCCTCCAGTGGAACTGCGACGGTTTCTTCCCCCACCTGGCTGAGCTACGACACCTTTTAAGCACAACACCTGCCTTCTGCATTGCCTTACAGGAAACATGGTTTCCAGCAATGCGGACCCCAGCCCTTCGTGGCTACAGGGGATATTACTGTAACCGTAGCTCATATAACAGGGTCTCAGGTGGTGTATGTGTGTATGTCCTTACCTCTGTTCATAGTGAACCTGTGCCCCTTCGTACACCACTAGAAGCAGTGGCTGTCAGGGTAAGGACAACACAAGAGTTTACCGTCTGCAGCCTTTATCTCCCTCCAGATGGTGATATTTCTTTGAATGTTTTGGCTGCACTTATATCGCAACTACCCCCGCCTTTCTTCTTATTGGGCGACTTCAATGCCCATAACCCGTTGTGGGGTAGTACTTCGCTTTCTGGCCGAGGCAGAGTAGTCGAGTCTTTACTTTCTCAACTCGACCTCTGCCTATTAAATACTGGTGCCCCCACACACTTTAGTGTGGCACATGGCACGTTCTCGGCCATTGATTTATCGATCTGCAGCCACAGCCTTCCACCATCTGTCCACTGGAGAGCCCACGACGATCTGTGTGGCAGTGACCATTTTCCGCTTTTTCTGTCACTCCCACAACGTCAGTCCCCAGAACGCCCCCCCAGGTGGGCTTTAGGCAGGGCTAACTGGGAAGATTACACGTCCACTGCTATTGTTCAACCTCCCCCACTCGATTCCATCGATGTGGTGGTTGAGGCCTCACTCACACAATTGTTTCTGCTGCAAAAGCTGCAATTCCATGCTCCACAGGGTGCCCACGGAGTAAGGCAGTGCCGTGGTGGTCGCCGGAAATAGCTGAGGCTATTAGAGATCGTAGGCGGGCCTTACAGCGCTATAAGCGTCACCCCTCTCAGGAGCATCTCATTGATTTTAAACGGCTTCGCGCTCGTGCTCGCCAGTTAATAAGAAGACGGAAACAGGAGTGCTGGGAGAGGTACGTTTCCACTATTGGGACAGGCACCTCAGCCTCGCAGGTCTGGAGTAAGATCAGGCGGCTACAGGGATTACGGACACCAGTGGGAATCCCTGCGATCTCCTCAAATGGAGTCGTTTGTACGGACCCGGCCACTATTGCAGACATGTTTGCTGAGCATTATGCCCACGCCTTTGCCTCTGTACACTATCCACCGGCCTTCCGTACATTGAAGGAGAGGATGGAACGCCAGCCCCTCTCCTTTCGTACCCGTCGCACTGAATCTTACAACACTCCCTTTACTGAGTGGGAGCTCCTCAGTGCTCTTCAACAATGTCCAGACACGGCGCCAGGGCCTGATAGCATCCATAGTCAAATGCTGAAACATCTCTCAGCAGATAGTCGGCGTAACCTCCTTGCGGTCTATAACCGCATTTGGTGTGATGGTGTTTTCCCGTCACAGTGGCGGGAGAGTATCATCATCCCAGTGCTTAAGCCCGACAAACATCCTCTGAACTTGGATAGCTATCGGCCCATTAACCTGACTAACGTTCCATGCAAACTGTTGGAGCGGATGGTCAGTCGGCGGTTGTGTTGGATTCTTGAGACTCGGGGATTATTGGCTCCATGCCAGGGCGGTTTTCGCCAGGGTCGGTCTACCACCGATAATCTGGTGTACCTCGAGTCTGCAATCCGAACAGCCTTTTCCCGGCGCCAACACCTTGTTGCCGTCTTCTTCGATATGCACAAAGCATACGATACAACCTGGCGACGACACATCCTCAATACTTTACATGACTGGGGCCTCCGGGGCTCCCTACCGATTTTTATTCAGAATTTTTTAGCCGTCCGTACCTTTCGTGTTCAAATTGGTGCTTCTCTGAGCTCCTCTCATATCCAGGAAAATGGGGTTCCTCAGGGTTCCGTTTTAAGCGTTCCCTTATTTTTAATCGCCATCAACGGTTTAGCTACAGCGGTTGGGTCGTCGGTGTCCCCCTCTCTTTATGCTGACGACTTTTGTCTCTCTTTTAGTTCCTGCAGCACCCAAGTTGCCGAGCGCAGGTTGCAAGGTGCTATTCGGAAGGCGCAGACCTGGGCGCTTACCCACGGCTTTCAGTTTTCTGCCTCCAAGACCAGAGTGATGCACTTCTGTCGGCGTCGGACCGTCCACCCGCACCCTGAATTTTATCTTAATGACGAACTACTTACTGTAGTGGAAACTCACCGTTTTTTAGGACTGGTCTTTGACGCCCGGCTGACGTGGCTCCCCCACATTCGTCAGCTGAAACGGAAGTGCTGGCGCCATCTCAACCTTCTCAGACACTTGGGTCATACGACCTGGGGTGCAGACCGCTCCACACTGTTGCGGCTTTACACGGCGCTGGTGCAGTCCCGTCTCGATTTTGGGTGCATAGCCTATGGGTCTGCAGCACCTTCGGCACTGCACCTACTGGACCCCATTCACAACTGTGGGGTTCGCATCGCGACGGGTGCCTTCCGCACCAGCCCAGTGAACAGCTTACTAGTAGAGGCTGGGGTTCCACCCTTGGAGATCCGCCGCCAACACCTACTTGTGGCTTACGCAGCCCATGCGTATTGCTCCCCAGGCCACCCAAACCATCGTCTCCTCTTTCCTGATGTGATAGTCCGTCCCCATCAGCGACGCCCCAGATCAGGTCATACTATTGCCTATCGGGTTCAGTCCCTCCTGCGGGAGCTTGAGTCTTCTCCCCTTCCAACTTCCTATCGGGTCCGTGCCCGTACACCTCCGTGGTGTTTGCCAAGGCCGTCTACTCGGCTGGACGTGGCCCAGGGGCCCAAAGACTCAGTTCCACTGGAGGCGCTCCGTCGTCAGTTCTCTGCTGTCATAGCGGAATTCCGTGGATATGACCTGATCTACACAGATGGTTCCATGGTTGATGGCTGTGTGGGATATGCCTATACTCATGGTGACCATGTGGAACAGCACTCCCTGACGAATGGCTGCAGTGTTTACACTGCAGAGCTGGTAGCCATTCACAGAGCTCTCATGCATATCCGGTCCTGCTCCGGCGAGTCTTTTGTTGTTTGCAGCGACTCTCTGAGCAGCCTCCGAGCTCTGGAGCACTGTTACCCACGGTCTCCTCTGGTGTTGGCCATACAGGAGACGCTTTGTGCCATTGGAGAGTCCGGGCAATCGGTGGTGTTCATCTGGTCTCCGGGTCATGTCGGCATCCCGGGCAATGAACGTGTTGACAGACTTGCCAGGCAGGCAGTCAGTGCGTCCATTTTGGACATCGGCCTCCTGGCGTCTGATCTCCGTTCGTTGTTGCGCCACCGCGTACATCAGCGTTGGGATGCCGCGTGGCATAGCCTGGGCACACCCAACAAGCTTCGGCTAGTCAAGCAGACCACCACCGCATGGCGTTCTTCCGTGCTGGCCTCTCGCCGGGACTCCGTGGTGCTGTGTCGACTCCGTATTGGCCATTCGTGGCTCACCCACGGACATCTCCTTCGTGGTGAGGCCCCGCCCCAGTGTCGTTGTGGCTCCCACTTGACAATAGTTCACATCCTAGTGGACTGCCCGTTTTTAGCCGCCTTGCGGCGTCGTTTTAACATTCCTGGCGTTTTATCAGATATTTTACGTGACGATGCTTCAGCAGCGAATTCAGTTTTAAGTTTTATTCGAGCAGGAGGTTTTTATCAGTCTCTATGACTGGTCTTTTCCTTGCACTGCCGAGTGGTTAACTTTTCCTTTTTTATTCCTATGGTCGGTCAACCACTGCCTTCGGCCTCTTTGTAGTAAGGTGTCTTTGTGTGTTCGCCCCCTTTTCTTTTAGTTTCTTCTCCGTTTTGTTGATGTTTTATAGACCCAGTGGGATTTCCATCCCACTTCGCAAACTTAATCTCTGGGCGAATTCATTTGACGTTCGCACTTTTATTTTTGACATTTTGTAATGGAATGGGGGACTGATGACCATTGTAGTTTTGTCCCCCTTAAACATCCAAATAACAACAACAACAAGTCGCATCGACAGGATATATGTGTCCGATAATTTAAAAACGCAGGTGCTGCAGACTGAGTTGTGGCCCACCATATTTTCAGATCACATAGCATACATCTGCACCATGAACCTTAAAAGACAAGAAACATACCGGGGACGAGGATTGTGGAAGTTAAATGTGGCACATTTGCAAGACCCTGAATGTCACGATATCTTCAATAGTGTATGGACTGAATGCGAGAAGAAATTCACCTCATACCCCTCGTCACTGACTTGGTGGCTGAAATGTGCTAAACCGTCTATACGACGAGCGCTGATAAACTACTCACGAGATAAGAATGCCTGGCAAAAACGGACGACTGAATTTTATTTTACAGTTCTTAGAGAATTATACACTAATGATCGATCAGTAATCAACAACCATTTAGAGATAAAAAGAATTCAGGCCAAACTCTTAGCTTTGAAACGGAAACAGATTGAAGGCTGCAAAATACGATCAAGGCTTCAAAACGACATAAAAAGAGAACATACGTCAATTTACCACCGGAAGAAACGCCACATGTAATATGCCGGTGACGGGCAATGATCCTATCGTTAGTGGGGAGGGGTGGGCAAGTTTGAAGCCCTTACTCTTACGGGAATTAGTTAAACTACGAGTTTGAGTACTATGGGCAGGGCGAAGCTGGGAATTTGTATCTGACGGGAGGCGTACATGGGTAGTCCTTGCAGGTGCGGTGATCCCTGTGTCCCCAGTGGTGTAGGGGTCAGCGCAACTGCCTAGAAAGCAGGAGACCCGGGTTCGAATCCCGGCTGGGTACACATTTTCAGCTTTGCCCAATAGCAGTTGAAGTCATATATTCTATGAATATTAAATAATAACAGCTGCAGGATCAGAATGTGATGTCTGTTCTTTCTGAACAAACGCCACATGTATATATATAATATGCCGGTGACGGGCAATGATCCTATCGTTAGTGGGGAGGGGTGGGCAAGTTTGAAGCCCTTACTCTTACGGGAATTAGTTAAACTACGAGTTTGAGTACTATGGGCAGGGCGAAGCTGGGAATTTGTATCTGACGGGAGGCGTACATGGGAAGTCCTTGCAGGTGCGGTGATCCCTGTGTCCCCAGTGGTGTAGGGGTCAGCGCAACTGCCTAGAAAGCAGGAGACCCGGGTTCGAATCCCGGCTGGGTACACATTGTCAGCTTTGCCCAATAGCAGTTGAAGTCATATATTCTATGAATATTAAATAATAACAGCTGCAGGATCAGAATGTGATGTCTGTTCTTTCTGAACAAACGCCACATGTATATATATATAAGCTCGCAAGTGTTTGTAATTCCAACATTAATGGAAAGATTCTAAAATTACTGCTCTGTCCGGTGTGCTACGTCGTAACTGGGCACCAAAGGTAATTAACTGAAAAAGTGGCTAAGAAAATGACACTGAAATCAAAGTCATTAATGCATTAAAACATCGAACACCCACACTTCCTATAATGCTACTTATATTGAAGAACACCAAATTGTGGTATTTGTCTCGTGGGAGCTGTGTTCGTATAATGTCTGTAGGCTGAAGTCATACAAGGAATGCGCATTTCCTTGCTTAAACCCTTCATGGCACGCAGGGCACACGTGTTCCACATCCTCAATTCCTTCTACGGGGATAAGAAACAGGGAAATGAGGACAATTATTATTTAGGGCAGCTAGTTAAAATCTGTCCCAGGGCGGTATTCGAATCATTGGTTCCCACTTTGAAACAGCGGTCACTTTAATCACTAGGCTGTCCGGAGCACGCCTTCCGTCCACCCCAGATTCTCAGAAGTCGCACGCAAGTTTAACACCACACATTTCAGCACCAGGGTTTAAATTTTTTAAATTAATATTAATTTCGAAACTTCATTGCTAACTTTAGAAAATGAAATAGGTAAATTTCACGTACAGGCTACGAGACAGCCAGGATAATTTTCAGTTGTTTGAAATAAGTTCAGACTACATACATCGGTTTATCGACGTAGTAGGTAGCTGAGTATTGAAGTCAAAAGAGGCAGACACGAACGAAGGAAACAGTCTGGGTCTGGGTTCGACCATTCAACTGAAAAAGAAAGCGCACTGGCGTGTTTTACGGACGACTTTAGGATTTTGTAGTTTTATGATTTTTGCAAACATATTGTACAAAAATGATAGAAATATAAAGAATAAAAAATTATGGATGATACGATCACGACTGTACTATTGTGATAACATCTATCCACGCAACATTTAATATTCTGTCTCACCTATTTTAACAAACAGCCAAAATTATTTGATACTTCAGCTTAACTTTGACAAAAAAACACTTTTCTAGCTTTTACCAATTTAAAATATTATTTTAATATCTCACCCATATTTTCGTTATCTTTTTCCGTTAAAATACTATCAATTCTCTTGTCGTGATAGTTAGTCGTCTTTTTCAAGTTCATATATTCTTTGCATGTATTTGTATACGTAAAACAGTGTCAAAGAGCTGTTACGCAAAATATCTGTGAAACGGTGTCAGGTATGGAAATAACATAACAGAACAAAGTTGTGCGGAATTTTTTCCTGTATAAATTAGTTTGCTAAATTTTCATGGCAGATGAACGGTTAAGGCGTTATTTGCTAATTAAATTTCGTGCCGTCAAATGGTCATCACAAACAGACTATTTTTAGTTTTACTAACCTATTCTTTGTCCGAAATATGTGAAAAGGGAATTTCTGGTCACTGGCGGTCAACAATTACGTCTGTAAAATTTGAAGCCGATCTGTTGAAAGGCGTTACCTAAAAACAGGGGACATTTTACAGATAGGCAGCCTGTGTCAAATCGAGGTATTTTTTTTTTTGTGCAAAAATCTCAGAAACGATGCGAGACATGGAAAAAAATTGCACTGACGTGTTTTACGGCCTACTTTAGATTTGTAGTTTTATAAGTTTTTGCAAACATTTTGGACCAAAATAATAATCTAGATAATAAAAAATTAATTAATAACAGTGTCTGAAACCCTTGTAGAAAAAAATTAGGTACTGGCGGTTCCGAACCACTGACCTTCAGCGTCAAAGTCCAACACATTGCCCTCTACGCTACAGCTAACAGTTAGGAATTGCTATTTTTAATCTCATACTATTGATGGCCGTTGTTAACTGATGCTAATATGGCATTTGTAGACACAAGATTATCATTTATCGTACGAGGAACGACGTTTTTTTGTTAATTCTTCAGTGCGCCATTGCTTTGAAATGACAACGTGTAAGTTACAATAAGAAAATCATGAAATACGCAACGCAAGATGGAGTACGCCGGAGACGGTTCTGGGTGACGAATGTCACGTGACATCTGCGAACGGCTGGGTTCCGTTAACTTAATGAAGTGTGTCAAAACTCTGTTATTTTTGAAAATATCTCTCAAAACCATACAATATATCAAAAAACATAAGGGACCAAAGTTGTAGAGAATTATCTCTTCTACTAATTCGTTAATTCAATTTTCGCGTCAGATGAACGGTTTATTTGCAATTAAAATTACATTACAAACGGCCTTTTTTGGTATTACTAATGTATTTCTTGTCAGAAATATTTTAAAAAGCGAGGTTCTGGTCTCTGGTAGCCAACAATTATGTCTGTCAAATTTGGTGCCGTTCTGTTGAACGGTTCGACCTAAAAAGTGGGAACATGTTACAGCCAGACAGACTTCGTCAAATTGCCGTTATTTTTGCAAATATCTCTGCAATGATGCAAGGTATGAAAAAAAAAACATAATAGAGCGAAGTTGAAGAGAATTTTCCCCTCTACCAATTAGGTTATTCAATTTTCGTGTCAGATGAACGGTTCGTTTGCAATTACAATTATATAACAAACGGGTTTTTTGGGTGTAACTAACGTATTTTTGTCCGAAAAATTTGAAAAATGGAGGTTCTGATCTCTGGCGGTCTACAATTATGTGCGCAAAATTTGGTGCTGATCGGTTGAACGGTTCGTCTTAAAAACAGTGAACACGTTACAGACAGACAGACAGACGGAGACAGACAGACAATCATCCCAAAATCGCCGTTATTTTTGCAAATATCTCTGAAACGATACGAGATATGAAAAAAAATTTTTAAAAAAACCTAAGAGAGCAAAGTTGTAGAGAATTTTCTCCTATACAAATGCGGTTATTCAATTTTGTGTCAGATGCATGGTTAAGCCGTTATTTTCAATTAAATTTCTAGCTGTCAAGAGACGATCGCAAAGACCCACTTTTAGTGTTACTACCGTAACCTAAAGTGGGCCAAAAAAAAAACCACGAGATAGCGAAATTGCAGAGAATTGTGTCCTCTACAAATTCGTCTATTCAACTTTCGTCTCAGATGAACGGTTATGTCGTTATTATAATTTAAATTTCGACCTGTCAATAGGGAATCGCAAAGGCCCACTTTTAGTGTTACTAACGTTACCCAAAGTGGGACAACACGTTTTTCTCGCCATTCTTGTTCATTTATAAGGAGATTCAGTGGTCTGGAATTTGCACATTTTTACGTTTTGCACTATTCTGACTGTTTACGTAATGAAGAGTTGTGGCGATTTTTTCCTAAGACTGGAATTATATAATTTTCTTGCTTACAGTTTTGTAGCTGATACTCTGTACGTGTTTTGTTGCCTCTTCTTAACTTTTTCTCTTCTTCTTTTTTTTATGGTTTGTGAATCTCTTTTGCCCACTGCACTAGGCACAGATCAATTTGTTTAACTTCAGTTTTCAGAATATTGGCATGCTAATCACGCCAATCGCCTTTTGGCAATGACGAGGCAGACAACGCCGTTCTTCGCAATCCTGGCGATATAAAAGAAGAGCAGCGCAGCTGTGGTATCAGGCAGATAGTTGACTACATCGCTATGCCCTGAACGTGTTGCAAGCATTGTGTTCTCATTACAATCGGGCTAAAAACCACTATGATTAGGACTACTCGTTACTTTTGACAGAGATATTAGCAGCATGGCGTCACTACAAATGTAGGTGGCAATACTCAAATGTTCAAATGTTTGTATAGTCTATGGGACTTAACTACGGGGTCATCAGTCCCTAAACTTACAAACTACTTATGAACTACTTACGAACTAGGACGGCACAAATATCCATGCCCGAGGGGGGATTCGAACCCCCGACCGTAGTGGCCGTGAAGACCGTGACTGAAGCGCCTCAGTCCCCTCGGCCACCGCGGCCGGCTTTAGTTATCTACCATCATTCGTACATTCATGATTATTGTATTGTGCACATCCACAGCAAACCGTCTTTTGAATTATGTAAGTTTCATTGGCCTACTTATAAAATTATCGTAGAAAATCCGTACTTCAATTTCTAAGTTCGCGTACAATGGCGTCCCCAAATCTCTGCCGTGTTGTGGTTTGAAACCAGCGTCTAACGTTTTTGCTCCCGAGCTATCGTTTTTCCCCCACGTCATGTGACGGAATTTTCGATATTTCGAGCAACAGTTTTCGCATTTATAGCTGAAATCAAGCTAGAATGTAGGTATCATTGGGACTGTTTCCATTTGCAGCAATTTAAGCTATATCGTACCAGTTATTCATTCTCTAATCAGGTGCCACATGTCATTTCTGACGACTCTTCACTTACAGTTAGTAGAAAGGTGGCAGTTATGTTAAAATGAGGAAAGAGAAGAAGATACGCCACTAGGAATCGAGCCCGCGATCTCCCGGGCTTGAAGCCAACACTTTATCACAACTCCAAGATAGCAGGTACTCTTCCGTCAAGCGAAAATGTGTGCGTAAAAGGAATTAATATTTACAGATGTTTC
This sequence comes from Locusta migratoria, assembly GCA_026315105.1. NCBI lineage: Eukaryota > Metazoa > Arthropoda > Insecta > Orthoptera > Acrididae > Locusta > Locusta migratoria. Next base: position 462,479,240 of record CM048745.1, on the reverse strand, counting down.
AATTTTTCCTTCTATTACAAGCTAAACACTATCTAAATACAACATTTTCCGTTTGTATGTCTGCCAGAAGTATCATAATTTTGATGATCCGTGAGTCAGTGAGTGACAGAATGGCGACTCGACTGCTAATATTTCATAAACTATAAGGTGTAGAATAGTATAATTTGTAGCTAGTTAAAGCAGCTACACTTGGTAACCGAAAATTCATACTTCAGGCTTTATCCACAACTGAAATACAGGGGATTCGAAAGTGCCGTCTACTACTTCGAGGAAAGGATAGTACGGCCGTGCACTGTCGTGTCCCCAGATCCAACAATATAAATGAATGTAGATATCAATAAATCAGTGACCAAAGACATATTTTGTCCCAATTTATATCGCAGATATCAAACTAAAGGTGATAAACTGACTTAAAATTTATGTTCGAATCCTGGCCTTGACACAAATTTTAAGTCAATGCTTTTCCTTCACTTTAATATCTCTTTTATTAATGAATGTTCGTTTGTTTGTGCGTTTCATCGTATCTTATGCGCTGCCTACCGTTCGTCCGATTGCGGGGAAATGTCAAAATATTTACTCTGGGTGCAGCCTGAAAACTAACTATTCAGGGTCTGGAAAACCTAACCGAAATGAACTGAAAGTCTGTTGTCATGCAGACGAAGCGAATATTGACGAAGCGTGGAATAATGAAGATCTTCTCGAAGACAAGCTTACAGGACTTATCTAGCTGCTTAGCCCCTTCGGATTGTTCCTGTGATTCTGAAATGAGTGGTACCTTCCCTCTTTTAGACGAAGCAAATATCTGTAGTTAGCGATAGGTGGAATTATGAACAGAAAACAAAATGGATACTTTTAAATCGTATGCTGTATTTATGCAATGTATGTGCCGTGAATATGTCGCGTATCATCTGTAACGTATTTACTCACGAAGAAAGTGTGACGAAAATTTATTTAACCTGTGGATTTACAGTATGCTTTAAGCTTTGATTTCTGTACGGGATTTGATGTTGGTAAAGCTTCATAAACCAGCTGCACAGCGTTAGTATGCTAATTTTTCCACTTAGCTTCTGAGAATAACTCTCACATTCAATTTTTCAAGCAATCTTCAACTAAACAATTTTAATACAACTATGGAGCTGTATTCGTATTCACTACTTTACGTTGGTAAACAGCAGATTCATTACATATTACATTGCTTTCTTTGTTGTTGTTGTGGTCTTCAGTCCGGAGACTGGTTTGATGCAGCTCTCCACCCTATCCTGAGCAAACCTTTCTTTATTCATTTAGAAATATAGAAGACGTGACCATTTTATTCAATGACTGCTATAATACTTCAGTGTATCTTATAAGCACAGATATAATTATTTTATAAGTTTCAATAATATTAAGGCACATTTAATGTTTTCTGATACTGCACTACTAAAATGTCTTTCAACAGTAATCGCAGTTACAGCAAACTTAATCTCCCATCCAGCCGGCCGCGGTGGCCGAGGAGACTGAGGCGCTCCAGTCACGGTCTGCACGGCCACTACGGTCGGGGGTTCGAATCCCTCGGGCATGGATATTTGGACCGTCCTTAGTATAAGGTAGTTGATAAGTAGTTTGTAAGTTTAGGGACTGATGACCCCGTAGTTAAGCCCCATAAGCTTAACAAACATTTGACAATTTGAACTCTCACTCAGCTTGATTCTCTCTCCCATTACCGACTTTAGCTTCTCTCTTTGATGTTACTGTAACCTTACCGGTCTAAGTTACCGACAATAGCGAGTAATTAAACTGTAGAATGGGCCATGTGCACAATGAATTAATTATCCGGATAAGGCTATCGGTGGCGTAATCGATAACCGACGGTTAATTGCTTTGATCTTACTTTGCAGCGATGGTATGGTGAAGCTGGTAATTGTTGCTGGCACTTTGTAATGGTTGGTAAAAATCTGAGCATCTTGGCGATGAAATATTGTTTAAACATTGGGCCCACAACATTCCTCTTCACATAATCCTCTTGAAGGTTTAATGCTGTGCCCTTGTTAATTACCTGCCAGTTTTCAACTGGCAAAACTGCTGCTTGAACCAACACGTTATGAATAACCACGCTACTAGACTTTGCTGCTGCTGTCCAACTTTTCTGCCGTTCTCCTCCAGAGATCAACAACAACACTCTCTTGCATCTCGCGCCAGACTGCACTCAGCGATAAAAAATGCTCCACGCAAAGATGCTACGAACACTGCCCTCCAATGAGGTTAGAACACAGGGAGACGCCATTACGCTGAAAAAGTGAAGCCTGCCTCCGCCACACTGCTAAGTTTTGGAGAAGGGTTCGTATTGTAGAGCTCATGTTTTATCGCACTTAAAACAGAAATAAAACGTCTGATTGTTTTATCGTGCTGACAACGTGTTAAAAAGAGTGCAAATTAAACGTTAAAATTAAGTTTGCAAATATATTATAATGAGTGTTTATTACTATTTATTCAAGAAAGTATATTGTTTGAAAGTACTTTGCATGGAATATCAGCTGTATACATTAACAGTAAGAGGGTCGACTTAACGCATACTTTTAACGCAGAAATAACATTCCAAAACTGATCAATATGGCGGACAGGCTTCAACTGACACAAGTGCTTGGCATAGATAATGCCATCTCCCTTTATTCTAACCTCCTTGTTTCACTCGCTAAGCCAATGTTTTTACTATAACACTTCAAAAATTTCGTTTTCTTTGTACAATATGCAACCATTTAAATATTCGTAATTCACATAACTCATCTACACAGAATAATTACTCAATTTACACACGATATATACACACATTTCTCATACTACATGCTGTCATTTATGCTGATTGTGTTTACACACGCAGGCAGTGGAGTTAGTCACTGTGCTGTTGCGTTACACGTTAGAAAGACAGATATAATTATTGTACATTTTTTTCAATAATATTGTTATACATTAATGTCTGCTGATAGTGCAGAAATAAACTGCCTGTCAACAGCAATCGCAGTTACAGTAAACAAATTGATTGATTTGATTTGATTTTCTCAGGGAAGCCAAAACAGTGTTGGTCCAACCCACCACTGCTCGCACCGAAACTAAGTGTATTGTTCGGTATCGCTCCCTGTATATCTAGTAAAGCCAACCAATGCCCTTGAACAGTGCAAGGAGTCCCTTTACCAGTTATTTATTAGACACAATTTCTTCGGGTCTGGTTGTCCCAAATGTTCTGTGCCTTTTACTCTCCAGTGCAATGCATTCGAAGATTAGATGTGATGCAGTTTCATCACCGTCATCACAGATCCGACATTTTGGATCCTCTTGTATTATTCCCATTGTATGTAGGTGTTTTTTTAAATTCCCATGGCCTGTCAGCAATCCAACCATGAGTGTAATCTCTCTCCTGTTCAGGCCCAGGATTGCAGAGCTTCTTTTAAAACATGGCTTTGGCATCATTACCTTGCCATGTTTTTGTTGATAGATACAGTAAACATAATCTCTCATCGAGCTTGATTCTCTCTCCTATTAGCTTCTCTCTTTGATGTTACATCACTTAAAAAAAATTCGTAAGATTTTGGACGAGTCCGAAAGTAGATTATTACATATTTCGGGTCCGTGTTTAACGTTTTATTGAGTAAACTAACACACCTTTCTGGAATGTTGATGAGACGAAACAATTTGCATTCTGCTTTACTAGAGATGGATTAACAACGGAATACTAAAAATACAAATGTATGGAGTAGGTTGCAACGAAGGCTTCCCATATCTTCGCACAGTGTCGAAAAAAGTATCGATTTTAACGTACGTGATTTTATGTAATTAATAATTTGGAGGGATTCATCTAAAAGGTTTCTGAAGGAATCGTACATTTGTTTCGTAGCAACAGAGTCTGTGGAGAGCACAGTATCTATTGCTGCAGTCCTTAAAGGTGTTTCTGTTTTTTCGGGGATCGCTCCAACCGCTGGAACCGTCACAACATTTGCACCATCTGTGCACACATCGATGCAATTAGTCCATTAAATTTCATTGGTCTTCATAAATGGTCCAATACGCGGAATATTTCTGTACCTGTTTAGTGGCAGGTAGTGGTTGCACAAGAAGACGTCCTCTATAAAACATTCCGAGTATTCATTAAGGACAAAAGCCAATAAAATCGTTAATCCCGTAACGTGGGTAGATTCATTTATCTGGAGAGATAATGAATGGTGTTAGACGCAGAGGCATACCCAGGATATTTTGCATGTTCGTCTAGCATACTGGAAACTATATAGTAAACACATGGTATTACGAGAGTGTCTGCAATTGTACGAGCTTTGCCCGATTTTGCCACTCGATAGCTTACCAAAAAGGAAGCCTTAAAGTAGGCTTCATTAATTGTTTTTGCACGAGTTTAAATGTAGCTTTTAGAAGTAGATAATTCAGTGCCCTTCCCCTTGAAAAAAATCATTGTCTTCAGTCTGGAAGTCCGGATGAGTTACCTCAAAATTACGTCGCAATATATCTGGAACCATCGAACTGTTCAAAAGGACTTGCACGCAAATTACACACTGAGAGATACCTTCCTCTGTCATTGTTATTCCGACTCCATAGCTTACTGCGACTAATGGATCACTTTCAGAATCCTCACATGATAAACCCGACTGTGGCGCTTCACGTGACTGTCCCTCATTTGGCCATCCTCCTTCATTAATTTCTTCAGTGATCCCGACTTTAGCCACTTCGAAACCGCAATCACTGCTTGAGAACACGTAATTTTCAAACGAAGAAATTAATGAAGAATTTGATTTTCACATTGTTCTAATTCATAAGGTTACTAATTCTTTTGTAAGGTTTGGAGAAAGGTGCCCGCGGACCCGCATGGAGTTTGTCGGCGGCCTATTGTTTTTATTTGACGCTACGTGGACGACTTCCCAAAGGTGATGAAATGATAATGACGACGATTCAGACCTGCCGGTAATCGCATTCGGGCCCTCTGCGAGGTAACGTATACCCCTATCCGCTGAGCAACGGAGATGGGCGTTCTCGCGTAACCAAACGTGGCGCTGTAGAAGTCACCAAAGCACCTGCCCAGCTTCACGACATCACTGTAGTTACAGTCCTGAGGATGATCCAAAAATGACTAAATAAATACTTCATTGTACTCTTTTTTATATATATATTTAAATAGGAGTGCTCTTATCTCACAAAGTGAAACAAAAATGTTTCCAAAAATAGTTTTATCATGGCTGGTACTCCGAGGGAATGTCATCTACTCCAGGGGCCTTGTTTAGGTCTTTGAGGGCTCTGTCAATTTCTTCTTTCCTATTTCATCTTCATCTTCATCTATTTCCTCTTCCCTGCACCGTAATCACACCACTAACCCCTACATGGTTTTGGGCGTGTAAATACACGCAATCCACTCATCATCAGTGACGATAATCTTTAGAAATCCATGCCCTTTTGAGACGTCAGGCATTAAGCAATGCAAGCTTGTTATCATTCGGTGACTCTTGAGAGTGTCTCTCAGCTTCTCATACACCCAGCGAGCACTAGGTTTACAAAATGTTGTCTGGTAATGAACAATACTGTACGTACATAGTATCATGAGAAAATAAACTGCTGGGATAAGCTTCGCAGTAGAACACCCAGGTAGTCAAAAATAGCTGCCTCAATTACAACGGAAACCTTCAGAAATTTGAATTGTTTATGGTACCTAGTTTCTCAAAAGCCATCCAGATTTTATGTGCCGGAAAGAAGAAACTATTAAACTGTGTTTAAATTAGAACATGCCTACATTTAAAACTAAATTCGTTTTTTTTTTTTTTTTTTTTTTTTTTTTTTTTTTTTTTTTTTTTTTTTTTGTGTCAAAACACTGATTCCAATCTACGGAGGACAACATCACACTCACGCCTTAAACAGTTATTAGCCATTTTTCACAGATGCCTTGAACAAGAAACGTCATACTCTAACTGGAAACAAGTACTGACGTAATAAACTCAAAATGAATTAATTATGGTATGTAAGCACTAGAGAGAAACGAAGCTGACACAGAAATGCGGCCGGCCGCGGTGGCCGAGGAGACTACGGCGCTCCAGTCACGGTCTGCACGGCCACTACGGTCGGGGGTTCGAATCCCTCCTCGGGCATGGATATTTGTGCCGTCCTAGTTCGTAAGTAGTTCATAAGTAGTTTAGGGATTGATGACCCCTTTGTTAAGTCCCATAGACTATACAAACATTTGAACATTGAACAGAAATGCGTTCAGACTGTAGGATCTGCTTGGCGGTCGGGATAGAGGAGGCGGGGGGGGGGGGGGTGAGTGAGGACCTCAGCCAATTCCGGTCATTCATGTGCAATGTTACGGCTAAGCCATGCAGCCGTCCCTTCCGCTCCCCATATACCACATCACAAGTGCACAATGTATCCCCTAAGAGTGCATGAGCCTTTTGGGTGTCGAACAGAGACTTTTATTCAACCGCAAACTACTTCATCCGACCTTATATTTTCATTTTATACTATAAAAACACAGGTTTTAAGAATTTTTACTTTGCTTCTTCCGTATCCCGCAAAATTATGATCCTAGAGAGCAGGAGCTTGTTTGAGGTGAATTATATGCAGTTTAGCATAATGTTTAGATACCGTAATGAAGTTACTTTGAGTTTATTACGCGAGTACTTGTTTCCAGTTAGTGAAAGTCGTTTCTTGCTTAAGGCAACTGTAAAAAAGTGACTGTGTAGTGTTGTCAGTGACATTTGTAACAGTAGGGAAAATTAGTTGATCGGAAAGCTCAAAGTTTTCTGAAAAAGAAATACAGTGTTGTAAAATAATAATAATATTAAATTAAAATAAAATAAAACTCCAGAATGCCACTCTTTCAGAGCAACAAGCTTCAACTTCTTGTGGTTCCCCATATTTGCGATCCTTCGCCGATTGTACTTAACTAAAAAAAGCGTTTCCCACGTACTTGAGCAGGTAACGAAAAACAAGCAACCACACTAACCGTTACACTGCAGAATAACTATGGTATAAGTTGCTTGAAAACTTCGACCATAATTTTTCTTGGGAAAGTATTTAATACAAGCGACCCGCACGGCTTCGCACGGATGGAATTTATATTCTGTATCTATAAAAATATAAGTGTGTATGTATTTCATTCGTTACTATTTCTACGTAGGATGATTACACACAATGCAGAATGCTTAATATGCTTATACAATGCTCAGAGTGTTAAATCTATATTTACATAGTAATGTTGAAACACTTCTCTTTTTGGCACAAAAATAATGAAGTTAGTAGTAGGTTGCTACTAAGCGCCAAAGATATACACAGGTGTAATAATATCATTGGCTCGTATCGCAGCGGTCATAGTTTCGCCGGAGACGAACTCCCTATTATTTAGAGAACTTATTGACATTTTGAAAAAGGAAGACGGATAAAAAATATCACACAAGAAAAAGAAACGACGTTTCTCTGCTATTGTATTATTCATGACACACGAGTACACCCTCTGCCTGTCACAGATATATTTCACTGTAAACATAAAGCATCAACAGAGTAAACTCTGTCTATATCTGTCAAATATAAAAATTAATGAAATAATACGTGACCTTACCATCTTGTCACAAAAAGTCACTAACTCTAATATGCTTTATGGACGTCAATCCAACTTAAACGTAAGTGAATTTGTAATGAAATAACTTTTTTTTTTAACTTTTTATACAAAATTGTATATTGTAAACGTAGGTAATTATTTTATTATACATCACCAGGTCCACTTGAAAATGGCAAAAGCCGAAACAAGTTTGTCGTGAATTTGCACAAGCTGAAAACATATTGAAACTTCCTGGCAGATTAAAATTGTGTGCCGAAACCGGGACTCGAACGTGGGACATTTGCCTTTCGCGGGCAAGCGCTCTACCACTGAGCTACCCCGACACGACTCACGACACCGCCTCACTGTTTCATAACAGCGCACACTCCGCTGCAGAGTGAAAGTTTCATTCTGGAAACATCCCTTAGGCTGTGGCTAAGCCATGTCTCCACCATATCCTTTCTTCCAGGAGTGCTAGTCTTGCAAGTTTCGCAGGAGAGCTTCTGAGAAGTTTGGAAAGTAGGAGGCGAGGTACTGGCTGAAGTAAAGTTGTGAGGCGCTGTCGTGAGTCGTGTCGGGGTAGCTCAGTGGTAGAGCGCTTGCCCGCGAAAGGCAAAGCTACTACGTTCGAGTCCCGGTTCCGGCACACAATTTTAATCTGCCAGGAAGTTTCATAACAGCGCACACTCCGCTGTAGAGTGAGAGTTTCATTCTGAATAAATATTGTTAGCAGCAAACTTGTATTTCTATATTACGATAATGTTATATTTTGACCTTGTATATGCTGCGGGCCCAGTAGAGAAGGAACTTTTTATCTTATTTATTTATTTAATTTTTTCCTCACGACTACCATTTGTGGCCACCACTGGAATGGACTGGTTTGTATCACACGCTCGCGGCCTGCTGAATCGAGCCGTAGCCTGGCGTAGCCGTGGCGTCTGTAGAAGCTCAGCTGGTGCTGTGGGTGGCGCCCGTCGCGAAATCCGTCGCCGGCACAGGCGGCGGTGGTGGCGGCGGCTCTGCGGCTTGCGGAGATTATCGGCGCCGGCCGTATGCGCGGTCACGTCCGCCCAGTTCCGGACCGCCGGCCACCGTGGGGGCGGCGGGGGGCGGCGGGGGCGGCGGGGGCGGCGGCTCACGGCGGACTCGACGACAGCCGCGCCGGAATTAATGCGCGGCTCCGCGTGCAGGCGCGCCCGCGAGAGGCTCCGGCGCGAGATCCCCCCGCCGCACTTTTATACAGCGACTGGCATTACAGCCCCAGGACGGCATTTGCTCTACGGCGTGCCTGTCACGAGCTAGTGAAGTCTCTGAATGCTGCTACTGTTACTCGTGTCTGTTACAGGACTATTATATCCTTTGACATCTATTGAAATTTTTTCCATCAAGGTATTGCAGATCGAATATTGAAATTTCATGACAATACAGTTCGAAGTATGCAGCATATAGTTTGTTTGTTTGTTTCCTTTTTTTTTTTTTTTTTTTTTTTGACCGGAATACACTCTTTCATATTCTGCAGGTAGCAGGGTAAAATATAGGGAGCGAAATTTTATATTCAACTTGCACAAGGGTGTAAGACAGGGCTGTAGCCTTTCCCCAATGCGGTTCAATCTGTACACCGAGTAAGCTGAGAAGGAATATAAGGAGAAATTTGGAGAGCGAATATAAAGTTCAGGGAGAGGGAATAATAACCTTTGCTAACGACATAGTAAGTCTGCCAGAGACAGCAAAGGACCTGGAATAGCACAAAAAAAAAAAAAAAAAAGAAAAAAAAAAAAATGTTCAAATGTTTGTAGAGCTTATGAGACTTAATTATGGGTCCATCAGTCCCTAAACTTACAAAGCTAATACTGAGGACGGCACAAGTATCCGTGTGGGAGGAGGGATTCCAACCCCCGACCGTAGTGGCCGTGCAGACTGTGACTGACGCGCTGCAGAATGCTCGGCCGCCGCTGCCGGCCCTGGAATAGCAACTAAACGGAATGGATAGTGTATTGAAAGGAAGCTGAAAGGGAGGTACAAGAGTAAAACGAGATTAGATAATGAGGGAATAAAAGAAGTAGTTGAGTTTTGTTGTTTAGGGAGCAATATAACTTCTGATGGCCGAAATAAAGGAGATATAAAATGCAGAATGGCTTTGGGAAGAAAAGCGTTTCTGAAGAAGCGAAATTTGTTGACATAAAATATTACTTTACATGTTAGGAAGACCTTTCTGAAAGAATTTGTCTAAAGTGCAGCATTACATGGGCGTGAAACGTGGCCGATATTGAGATCAGGCAAAAAGATGATTGAAGCTTACGAAATTTGGTGCTACTTAAGAATGATGGAGATTAGATGGGTATATCACGTAACTAATGAGGAGGCGCTCAACAGAATTTGGGAGAAAAGGAGTTTCTGGCATATCCTAAGAGAATGGATAAGTTGGTGGAACACTAAGAAATAGTCAACACGGAAGTACAGGGAAGTGTGTGGGGTAAAAATCGTAGAGGGAGACCGAGGGACGAATACAGTAAGCAGATTCAAAAGGGTTTAAGTCGCCGTACGTATTGTCAGATGAAAAGGCTTGCACAGGGCAGGGTAGCATGGAGAGCTGCATCAAACCAATCTGCGGAGTGAAGACAACAACAACAGCTTCATTTGAAAACGGATGGTTTAGAGCAGAATTTCTCAAAATGTGCTCCGCGGATCATCTACATCTACATACATTCTCTGAAGTGCATCCAATGGTGCGTGGCAGTACTCACATATAGAACGAGGAAAAACCTAATGCTTGTATGTATCTGTACGAGCCCTAATATCTTTGATGTTATCATTGTGGACTTAAAGAGAATTGTTTCTTGGTATCAGCGCAATTATTCTGCAGTCAGATTCAAAATCCGATGCTCTAAATTTCTTCAACAATGTTTCTCTTCCCTCCAGCGACTACCACTAGAGTTCCCATAGCATTTCAGTAACACTCGCGCACTGATAGAATCTAGACGCCCGACTCTGAACTACGTTTATACCTTTCTCTAAACCGATCCGGTGAGGGTTCCAAACACTTGAGCAATACTCAAGACGAGGTCGAACACGCGTTTTGTATGTGGTCTCCTTTACAGACGAATCACATCTTCCCAAAATTCTCCCAATAAACCGAAGTCGAGCATTCGCAATCGTCGTGACTGTCCTTATATTTTCCTTCCATTTCGCTGTGTAGAGTTACGTGTAGAGTCCTTCAAGCAGCACACTACTAATATTGTATTCGAACATTACGAAATTGTTTCCCCTGATCGCCTGCATCACTTTACATTCTCCTACATTTAGCTGTAGTTGCCATTCCTCACACGATCTAGATTGTTTTCACCTTGAGCGGCGTGTAAAAATGTATGGAGTAGAAATAATATTTAGAATTTTTTTATGTTTTCGCCTGCACATGTCTTTGCGTTTTCATACAGAATAAAGGTTGTCTTTTCATTAACAAATTTAAGAATCTTCTTGGCAAAATGAGAGAAGTTTTGTAATGTTCTTTGGCCAATATATTTGGCGTACTTTTACAAAATTTAATGGTTTATGTCTGTCAATCGCTCATGTAGAAGGATTTAAAAATAAGCTAAATTTTTTAGCATAGTCACGTAAAAATTGAAGCCTGAGAATTTTTCCAATGACAGAAGTTCTTAAGAAGAACTCGAATCAGATATTCCTGCGGATATCTAAAATGAGTTTGTAGTTAATCTCTTATGTCTCCTTGAGTCATTAGACTGTGAAACAACTGCGTCACAGATCCCGTGGAGTTATGTGTAATATGAAATTGTTGGATAAAATGAACATTTACGGTGAGTAAATGCTCAAATTATGAAACTATATTGTTTCGTCAATAACATTGTTATTTTATGTACCAAATATATGTTTGCGACAAAAAATTTAGTGCTCAACGTGATTTTCACTTTTAACAGATGCTCCAAGGAAACATGAGGTTTATAGACTTAAACCCCATCTTAACGTGTAAACGAAGGCTTCCGCGGCCGTTGTCATTGTTGATAAGACTCTTCTGGGTATTAGACCGCATCGTCAATATATCAAATATTTCACCGACGTTTCGGCCGCTATTGCAAGCGGCCATCTTCTGGGTGTTACGTTTACCCACCCAGAAGATGGCCGCTTGCAATAGCGGCCGAAACGTCGGTGAAATATTTGATATATTGACGATGCGGTCTAATACCAAGAAGAGTTTTATCCCATCTTAACGTGTTATAAATGGTAGATGAGTGGAGTATTAATTTTTTCTGAAGGCATTTTACGACGCCATGTCTGTTATTTTATTTTTATATAGTGTCATTTACCAGTTTTCTCGCAGTGATTAGTGGTTCCATAGTGAGTCAATGAGCATTTATTTACACTATTCCAGTTTTAAAACGTCCAAATGTTTGTAGAACTTATGGGCCTTCACTACGGGGTCATCAGTCCCTAAACTTACAAACTACTTCTGAACCACCTTATACTAATGACGGCACAAACATCCATGCCCGAGGGGGGGATTCGAACCCCCGACCGCAGCGGCCGTGCAGACTGACTGGCGCGGCGCAGACCGCATTCTATTTTTACTTGCGAGGTGAAAAACCCCATGCTTCACTCGCATGGGTCCTTAACACATTTTATAGGTGTTTTAATATGATTGGTACGATCCTTGTTAACTCACTCAGGTATGATTTATTTACGTGGATCCGAATAATATCATTATTTTTACTTAGTAATCCGCTGCAACTACGTTCTTGTTTATAGCACTTCAGAAGTTTCAAAGGTCGCACTAGAGCATTATTTCGTTTTGTGGTGTTCAAGGAAAAAAATTCCCAGCAATTTCGTACTTTGAACATATCGAAAATGGCACACATGTCACTGTTACTTCGTGAAGAGAGCGAGATGTAGTTAGGTGGGCCAAAGGACGTAAGCCAAGTGAATTTCTCAGGGACTTGCGTGCCGTTTATAGGAACGACTGCATGGACCGTAGAAATGTCTGCAGGTGTTGTGCATTCTTCTAAAAGCCACGCTCCGGACCGGCTTTTACTAATGACAGTTTTCATTTAACAGTGAAATTCATCTGATAGAAAATCGAATACAGAATACAAGACGAAATCCTTATTGCGCTTGTACGACCACGTCTTGAGTATTGCTCAAGTATTTGGGACCCGCAGCAGATCGGTTTGAAGGAAGACATAGAGGCGGTTCAGAGGCGAGCAGCTAGATTTGTTACCGGTAGGTTCGACCAATGCGCGAGTGTCACGGAAATGCTCCGGCAACTCAATTGGGGATCGCTGGAAGAGAGACGACGTTCTTTTCGTGAATTTCTGTTAAGTAAATTTAGAGGGCCGGAATTTGAAGCTGAGTGTAGTACGATCTTGCTGCCGCCTACTTACATTTCGCGTAAAGATCACAAAGACAAGATAAGAGAAATTAGGGCTCGTACGGAGGCATATAGGCATTCTTTTTTTCCTCGTTCAATTTGGGAGTGGAATAGGAAAGGAAATGCCTAGTAGAGGTACAGTGTACCCTCCGCCACGCTCCTTACGGTGAATTGCGGAGTATGTATGTAGATGTAGATGTAGATGTATTTATACACGTCTAAATGTTTGTAAAGTCTATGGGACTTAACTACGGGGTCACCAGTCCCTAAACTTACAAACTACCTATCAACTAGCTTATCCTAAGGACGGCACAAATATCCATGCCCGAGGGGGGATTCGAACCCCCGACCGTAGTGGCCGTGCAGACCGTGACTGGAGCGCCTCAGTCCCCTCGGCCACCGCGGCCGGCTTATACACGTCTATGGTGTATAGTAGCACACCGTCTGTAGAGTGTCTTCCACTCACCTCAGTGCATCAACGAGCACGGCTCGACTGATGCTCCCAGAGGATCACGTGGAAGATGGAATGGCGGGCCGCGGTCTTCAGCGATGAAAGGAAATGCTGCCTGCAGGCAAGCGATGGTCGTTTGCGCGTACGACGTGAATCTGGCGAGCGCAGTCTCGTAGACAGGCTTATGGTCTGGGGTGCGATAATCTACTACTCTCGTTCACTTTTGTTGTTTGTGGAGGGAACGCCGACGAGTATATGGTACTTGAAATATGCTGTAAGGCCAGTTCTTTGGCCATCCTTCCAAAAGGAAGGCGATTGTGTTGCTCCAGATGATTCACACACTGCACGTGAAACTCAACTGCCTCTTCCAGCCGTGCAGCAACCTCCCTGCCAGCATAATCTCCAGTGTTGTCTGCAATCAAACGGCTGTACGTTGGGTCCCGATCTGAAGGGCTTAGAATCTGCGACACTTCCATAAATGTTGAGCTCCAACAGTATTGTTTCTTAGTTTCCAAAATGAAAAGCCAAGGTCGGACATTAATAATTTATTAAATGACGACGGGTTTCGGTGCACTGTGTCGCCATCATCTGGACACATATGTGTTATAAGCTGGTCATCTTGTTAAAAAATTGGGTATAAAATAACAAGTGCAACATTCCACTTAGTCACTATATAAAAATACACAAGTTAAAAACATGACAGCTTACAAAATACTCATTTTTGTAAGCTGTCATGTTTTTAATTTGTCTATTTTTTTAAATATAATGACTAAAAGCAATTTTTTAACAAGATTACCAGATTATAACATATATGTGGCCAGATGATGGTGACACAGTGCACCGAAACCGGTCGTCATTTAATAAACTATTGATGTGCGATCTTAGCTTTTCATTTTGATAACTATAAAACGATCGGGAAGGGAGTAAGACAGGGTTGTAGTCTTTCTCCATTGTTATTCAATTTGTACATTGAGAAAGCTATAAAGGAAAGCAAGGAGAAATTTGGTGAAGCAATTAAAGTTCAGGGTGAAGAATTAAAAACATTGCGTTTTGCCGACGACATAGTAATTCTGTCAGATACAGCAAAGGACCTGGAAGAGCAATTGAACGGAATGGACAGCGTACTGAAAGGTGCATATAAGATGAAGATTAACAAGAGCAAAACTAGGGTAATGGAGTGCAGTGTAAGAAAATCAGGTAATGCTGAAGGAATTAGATTGGGAAACGAAGCAATAAAGAAGGTAGATGAGTTTTGTTACTTGGGAAGTAAAATAACAAATGATGGTCGGAGTACAGAGGATATAAAATGCAAAAGAGCAATGGGTAGAAAAGCGTTCTTGAAAAAGAGAAATTTGTTAACATCGAATATTGATTTAAACCTAAGGAAGTCCTTTCTGAAGGCATTTGTATGGAGTGTTGTCTTGTATGGGAGTGAGACATGGACGATAAACAGTGCGGACAGGAAGAGGATTGAGGCTTTTGAAATATGGTGTTACAGAAGAATGCTGAAGATTAGGTGGGTGGATCGCGTATCTAATGAGACATATATCACTAGACTGGTAATGCCGTATACAGTATCATTGGTGTCACTGAAGTCTTGCCGCTATAATTCTATACTTCAAACATGTGAGCAATCATTTGTGCAATTACAGGTTGCACTAGTTAAAATACGGATGAGCTGACGTAACTACACCGCCTTTACAGTTTTGACATAATGTTCAAGTTGTGTGTTGTATGTGGCTGTAAATTTTCGTATAGCAAACGGAAGATACATACCACAATGTGTTTCATTGATTTCCTCTTTTTATTCGTAAAACTTCGGTTCGTTATGGAACTGCTATTTGTCGTGGATATTTATTCTTTTGAGTGTTCTTGCGAAATTCACATTGTGCTTTAAGACATAAATTAATGAGTCGCGTTATTTGCTGTTTTTATTTATCTATTACCAGTTTAGATGAAATTCGGCTTTTCTTTCAATAGTATGACCAATACACTATTCAAGTTGTCATGGCTCAAACGCAACGTAATTATTCTGAGTGTTTTACAGATAATATCTGCTTCAACTGTATGTAACATGTTCTCCTCATAAGACGATTTTACGATAAACGTGTTAGATACACCTACTATGAAAGTATTAGCTCAAATGTAGAGAATGTTTAAATTAACTAGTAAAGCTTACAAGGTCAATTTCCGTTAGAAGATCATAGCAGATAGCTTGAAAGGAGTACGCAAAATAATTTTCACTTAATTTTTAGCTGTCATAAAGCCTTGAGCATGTTTTCTTACAAAAACCTAAGCTACAATTCTGTAGAAAACAAATTTATGTAATATTTTGTACCATTTCATTAATCGATATTACTGTACTTATTTCCATATCTTTGCTGTAGACCAAAGACTTTGTCTTATCTTTGGAGTGTGTCTAACACTCGCAGTATTTGCGTTTAAAGAGTCGGTGTGTGACCTTCGTGAAGGAGAGTCCAGGTTTTACTATGGTAGAGTTGAGTCGATGAGTAGTAGTCGTGAAACTGTCGGGTTAGTCTGCCTCTGTGTTAGACTCGAAGAGTAAAAAAATTCATAGAGTATTGAAGAGTCGCACCCAAGTCTACAGATTGAAATTTTTGTATTGCAATTAATCTCTCTCAAATAAGGTAAACTTGAACTTTTCTATTGTTATGTCTGCTAGTCTGTATTTGAACTATTGTAGTTGGTGTTTGTCTTTTTGCTAATGATACTGTTTAATGCAGCTCGCATTTATCATTTAAGCCCGAGTCATTTTCCAGTTCCTGGTTCCTTTCACCAGTTTGAATTGCTATCCGTTCTGATCATTGTTTCTTCTGATAGTGTGCATAATTATTGTATTTGTAAATTTATGTGCTAATTAGAACAGTTCAGTGTAGGGATTATGTCATGATAAATTGGTCTATTAATGAGAGCAGGAAGTAGTTTGTTCATAAATCCAGTAAAGTGCGTTGTTAGAGATTTTCTCAGTCTTAATGAAAGTTAATTATTAAGTCAGTTAATGTTAGTAACAGTTAAAGAGATTTGTCTGATCAGAAGAGAAGTAGATCACGTAAAGAGATGAGAAATATTTGCAGCGAGTGGGACTTGAAACCATTACCAGATTTGTAGGACATTTTTATTGCGTTGAATCAGTAGGATAATTGTTGTTCAGATAGGAACATTATCAAGTGCAGTGATTTTTGGTATCTAATTACTATCAAATATCTTTGTATGGCATCCTGTTAATTCAAGTAACAAAATTATCACTGTGGTAGCACGCTGTTTGTGATGGCTCTCGCAGTCGAATTATGCTTGTACAGTCTGGCTACTGGTATATTATGCACGCTAACAGATCTGAACTTTTCATTTACTCACATTGTCTCTAACACACGAGATTAATGTGTACACCAATTACAAGTTTTAATTACTGTTAAATTATTAACTACTGTACAATTTAAAGTGTTATCCGTTGCGCATCAAACTGAATCACATTTACGTAAGATCATTGCATTCCATGTCGGTTGCAATTTATTCTAGCAGAGCAAAAGAAAGTACTAAGTCTCATTGCTTAGTCAAATTATTTTGTAACCAAAACCAAAACAGAATATTTGTTTATTTTAGTGGAGACGGTCTCTTAACACAAACAGTGACACGCTCACCCCACAAACTCATACTACTTTTCATTTCAAACAAACACACACTACTTTTATCTGGCGACCCTGCCAGGATTCGTGCACATATATGGGATTTGCTGATTTTTCTAGTTAGATTGAGTTGTACAGTTATATACTTTGGCTTGATTGTAGACACGTAGTAACAATGGTGATTTTGTAGTTGTATATTGAACTAGCTTTGTTGTAGTTTTGCATCTGTACCGTTGTATATGGTGAATTTTGTGTGTATATTTAAATTTGTATTTTTGGCATACTATTTTTGCCGTGAATTATTGAGTATTGTCTTTTGACTGTTTTATTAAGAATGCTTGAACCCTGTAGCGAACATTGTCTCAATTATTAGATTGCGTGACTTCTCACAGTCATATTTTCATTATTGTCACTGTTGAAGACTGCAGTCTATGCAAAATTGTTATTATTCACATCGCTGTAGCTGAATAACTACAATGCCTAGAACAATTAGAACCAGATCTGAAACTAGGGAAATGTCTGGCGAAAATTCCGTCGAGTGTGCAGACAGAGAAGAAAATAATGAAATGAGGTCTTCTCGCTGCACGGAATCAACTGAAAGTAATGAATATGACACAACTGGCGATTCTGCCGTGGGCAGAGAGTTCACTGGAAATAATTTGCCTACACAGACAGGATCGGTAATTCAAGTCACGGTACCGCACCTCCTGGAGTTATGACAATGGACCGAATGTATCAGCTAATTAGCTCACAGTTTCAGAGTGTCAATTTACGTTTTGACAGGATTGAAGAAAACAATAAAATTCAGAGTTTACCAGTACTGACGATTCTTTCCAACACATGGTTTGGAAAAACAGCTTTTTGAAAAATCCATACAGTCCACCAGAACTAATTAGACTCTGTTTAAATAAATTACCTAGACGTTTGCGCAACATTGCTTTGGCTGCACGTTGCAAAAACGACATTGAGGCGTTTCAAAATTTATTACAAGACTTTGAGGAAGACAATGAAGAAGATCAAGGACGTTATAAGAGTAAAGACAACAATAGACATAATTCTCAGTCGCAGCAAAATCCGCCACGCGAAAGACACTCCGTGGAACAAAACGATAAACCGGATACAAACAGTAAAACTGGTGTAAGCTACCAACAGCCCCGTTGATAATGACAATAGTATAAATGACGCACACCCACGTAATCAGTCATTTAATCGTGGTAACTTTCTAGGCCGAGGCTGTGGACGTGGCTTTGGTTATCCGAAACGTTTTGATAATTACCATAATTTTAACAATCACAACAGTTCAAATGACACGAATTGGCGCGAAAGACGCAATTCTGGCGCAGATTCCGGCGCAGAAGAATTAATTGAAGGTGTATGTAATTATCGTTCACGGGATAGTTCTCGTGACAGAAACGTGACACGAAATTCAGGAAACCAAAAGTGGCGTGATAATGTCGCCCATAGTCCGGAGCGACGGGTCGAAATCGTCGAAATTCGACCACCTAATCCACGTCACAAACCATGGCCGTCACAAGGATGACTCGTAATGCCCACGGCAAATAATTTGCCCGCCAAAAGTTCGCGTCACACTGATTACACAGTCAAATTTATGGAGTGCGAACATCCCAACAAACAACAGACACAGCAAAAGAATTCCAACAACCACACAAAATCAAATCAAGGACACGCAATAACCCCTGAAAGCGATATAACAATTGCACATTGCGAATTAAACAGTGAACAGTTTAGCTGTTGCGAAAGCAACAATAGTGAAAGCGCAACATCCGCTTTAAATAAAAATAACGTTGATTTGGTAGACGCACCGATTGTGCTCGAAGGATCTGCAGAAACAGAACCACAACGCATAGTAAGTGAAACAGTTCCGGTTCCCGTTGAATCAGATAGTGATTTTGAGTGGGAAACAGAGGATTTCTACAGTGACACTGATCAATGTACTACGCACAAAGTGAATTATTGTTGTTGTTATGGTCTTCAGTCCGGAGACTGGTTTGATGCAGCTCTCCACCCTACTCTATCCTGAGCAAGCCTTTTCATCTCCTCATAAGAACGACAATCCACATCCACTTGAATCTGCTTACTATACGCGTCTCTTGGTCTCCCTCTGCGATTTTTACCCCACACACTTCCCTCCAACGCTAAATTCACAATTCCTTGATGTCTAAGAATGTGTCCTACCAATCTATCCCTTCTTTTAGTCAAGGCATGCCAGAAATTTCTTTTCTCCCCAATTCTGTTCAGTACCTCCTCATTAGTTACGCGATCCACCCACCTAATCTTCAGCATTCTTCTGTAGCACCACATTTCAAAAGCCTCTATCCTCTTTCTGTCCACACTGCTTATCGTCCATGTTTCACTCCCATACAAGGCAACACTCCATACAAATGCCTTCAGAAAGGACTTCCTTAGGCTTAAATCAATATTCGATGTTAACAAATTTCTCTTTTTCAAAAACGCCTTTCTACCCATTGCCATTCTGCATTTTATATCATCTGTACTGCGACCATCATTTGTTATTTTACTGCCCAAGTAACAAAATTCATCTACCTCCTTTATTGCTTCGTTTCCCAATCTAATTCCTTCATCATCACCTGATTTTCTTACACTGTACTCCATTACCCTAGTTTTGCTCTTGTTAATATTCATCTTATATGCACCTTTCAGCACCCTGTCCATTCCGTTCAATTGCTCTTCCAGGTCCTTTGCTGTATCTGACAGAATCACTATGTCGTCGGCAAAACGCAATGTTTTTAATTCTTCACCCTGAACTTTAATTCCTTCTCCAAATTTCTCCTTGCTTTCCTTTATAGCTTGCTCAATGTACAAATTGAACAACATTGGGGAAAGGCTACAACCCTGTCTTACTCCCTTTCCAACCACTGCATCCCTTTCATGCCCTTCAACTCTGACAACCGCTGTCTGGTTTTTGTACAAGTTGTAAATAACCTTACGCTCCCTATATTTTACTCCTGCTTGCTTCAGAACTTAAAAGAGTTTATTCCAATCAACATTGTCAAAAGCCTTCTCCAAATCTACAAAAGCTAGAAATGTAGGTTTGCCTTTTCTTAATCTATCTTCTAGGATAAGCCGTAAAGTGAGTATTGCCTCCCGTGTTCCTACATTTCTCCTGAACCCAAACTGATCTTCCCCGAGGTCGGCTTCTACCAGCTTTTCCATCCTTCTGTATATAATTCGTGTTAATGTTTTGCAACCATGACTTATCAAACTGATGGTTCTGTAGTTTTCACACCTGTCTGCACCCGCTTTCTTTGGAATGGGGATTATAACATTTTTCTTAAAGTCTGAGGGTACTTCACCTGTCTCATACATCTTACACACAATGTGAAACAATTTTGTCATGGCTGGTTCTCCCAGAGACTTCAGTAGCTCTGACGGGATATCATCTACCCCAGGGGCCTTGTTTCGACTTAGGTCTTTCAGTGCTCTGTCAAATTCATCTCTCAGTATAGTATCTCCTATTTCATCATCATCATCTACGTCCTCTTCCCTTCCTACAATAGTGTCTCGAAGTTCATTTCCTTTGTAGAGCCCCTCTATATACTCTTTCCACCTTTCAGCTTTCCCTTCTTTGCTGAGAACTGGTTTTCCATCAGTGTCCTTGATATTCATAGAGCTGTTTTTCTTATCTCCAAATGTTTCTTTTATTTTTCTGTAGGCTGTATCTATTTTTCCCCTATTTATACATTCTTCTACATCCTTGCATTTGCCTTCTAGCCATTCCTGCTTAGCCATTTTGCACTTCCTGTCAATCTCATTTCTTAGTCGTCTGTACTCCATTTTGCCTGTTTCATTTACTGCATTTTTATACTTTCTCCTTTCATCGATTAAATTTAGTATCTCCTGTGATATCCAAGGATTCTTTGTAGGTCTTGCCTTCCTACCTATTTTGTCCTCTGCTGCCTTCACTATTTCATCTCTCAATTTTACCCATTCCTCCTCAACTGTTTTATTTTCCCCTGTTTCTGTCAATTGTTGCCTGAAGCTCCCTCTGAAATTCTTAAGAACTTCAGGTTCCTTCAATTTATCTAGGTCCCATCGCCTTATTTTCTTACCTTTCTGTAGTTTCTTCAGTTTCAGCCTACAGTTCATAACCAACAAGTTATGGTCAGAGTCTATGTCTGCCCCTGGGTATGTCCTACACTTCAAAACCTGGTTCCGAAATCTATGTCTTACCATTATAAAATCTATCTGGTATCTCCCGGTGTCTCCTGGTCTCTTCCACGTATACAACCTTCTTTTGTGATTCTTAAACCAGGTGTTTATTATAACTAAATTATGTTCCGTGCAAAATTCTACCAGGCGGCTTCCTCTTTCATTCCTTTTGCCCAGACCATATTCACCCACTATCTTCCCTTCCCTTCCCTTCCTTGTCCTACTACCGAATTCCAGTCTCCCATAACAATTAAGTTTTCCTCTCCCTTAATTGTCTGAATAATTTCCTTTAGCTCCTCATATATTTCTTCGATCTCCTCATCATCGGCAGAGCTAGTTGGCATATAAACCTGTACTACTGTTGTCGGTGTTGGCTTCGTATCTATCATGACAATGATAATGCGATCGCTGTCCTGGTCATAGTAGTTTACCCGCATTCCTATTTTCTTATTCAAGTGAATTATATGGATCACGAATCTTTACTCGTATATGATAAACCCCGTAACACCATTAAAAATCAAAATATAACACAAGTAATCAGTGAAATTGAGCACAGTACACAAAGTGACGAATTTAAGCATTTAAGTCTAGATGAGATTAGTGTTGCCGATTGGGTCACCAATTACATGCCCTGGTCAGATAACGATAGTGTACGCGTGAAGGAGATACCTATACGCAACAATAACCAATCAGATGACGAAATTAGAGATGATTTTGGCGACACTTTTATTGGGAGACAAATTTCAGATAATTTTTGTGATACTTCCGCTGGTAGTAAAATTTCCTTGAATGATTCACCTGAACGGCAGTTAAATTTTGTACATTTTGATGATGTTAGAGAAGCTTTACTACAAGAGAAAACTGAATGTCAGAATATTCCCATTCGTCCTGTTGTTACTGTCCAAGTTGGTCAGGTATCATTATCTGCTGTTCTAGATTCTGGCAGTCCAATCTCTGTAATTAGTGAAACTACTTTCAAACGATACCAGGAACTAATCAATTGTCCTACGTTGCCTCTTCTGCGTACACGAATTAAAGGTATTATATTAGGAAAAGCTGTAGAGGTCAGACGTCAGACACGTCTTGATTTCATTGGTCAAGGACACCACTTTTCGATTTATTTATTGATCGTACCTCTTCTTACCACTGAACTTATACTAGGTGTTGATTTTCTGACGGAATATAAAGTCATCTTAAATTTCAACGTTGCCATGCAACAGCTGTAGTCGATGGTCAATTAATCTATTTAAAGTATGAAGATTGGATCACAAGGGAAGAGGAGGAAGTTAACTGTTTAAAATTTCTGTCTTCATCTAATTTCAATTGTGACAAAGAACCTTTATGTAATGCAATCAACAATTTTCAGGAGACGACACAAGCTAAGGATATCGCTGAAACCATTCAGGACAAAATAATTAACGTTGCAGATGCGTCTGAGCAGGACAAGCAAGAGCTACTTCACATTCTGAATACGCATTCTAATGTTTTCGTCAACAAACCTGGCACTATCAAAAATTACCTATACGAAATCAAAGTAAAAGAGCACAACAAATTTTTTGTCCCACCTTATCTTATTCCTTTAGTGTACAGGGATCGTGTCAGGAAAGAAATTCAATCCATGTTGGATCAGGGCGTCATCGAGCCTGCTGTTAGCTCTTACAATAACCCACTCCATGTTGTGGAAAAGAAAGATAAATCCATTCGATTAGTATTAGACTCCAGGCAACTTAATACCATTATATTACCAGAAACAGATCGTCCGCAAACTTTAGAAGAGTTGTTGCAAAAATTTTATGGAGTAAAGGTTTTGTCTACCTTAGATTTGAGATCCAGTTTTTGGCAGGTTGAACTGCATCCAAATTGCAGAAAGTATACAGCATTCCTTTGCTTTGGCGTTTGCTATCAATTTCGTAAATTACCTTTTGGTCATAACGTATCTTCATCAGCTTTCATTCGTGCATTGAATGCCACATTACCGGAACAACTGAAGCAAACAATTAATATTTATGTAGACGACATTCTTATTGCTGAAAACTCTTGGTCTGAGCACAACAGTCTTTTAAATTCTTTGTTGGAAGTCTTTTCCCAGTCCGGCATCACTGTTAATTTGGAAAAATCACAGTTTGGGCGTTCACAAACCAAATTTCTCGGACACATCATCTCAAATGGAGGAATCCATCCCGATCCTGATAAATTGGAAGCAATAGTGAAAATGCCTGTCTCTAGTAAAAAGCGACAGCTAAGAGGTTTTTTAGGTGTAATAAATTTTTACAAACGTTTCATAAGATTAAAGGATCTGATCACTCCTAGATTGTATGAGTTAATAAGTAAATATGTTATCTGGTTTTGGGATAAAACTGCACAACATGAATTTGTAAGTTTAAAAGAGGCGCTTCTTGCTGCGCCAATACTACATCATCCCGATTTAACAAAAGATTTTTGTATTTCCACAGACAGTTCCAAATTTGGTCAAGGTGTTCATGTTTTCCAAGAATGTGAAGAAAAAGGCGTTGTAGTACGAAAAACAATAGCATTTGCCAGCCGCGTTTTGTCAAAATCTGAACGCAGTCATTGAGATGGAAGCGTTAGCTGTGGTATGGGCCTTTGACAAATTTCGTTTTCTTTTGTATGGCAGACACACAAAAGTGTATACCGACGATCGTGCCCCCCAATTCTTAATGACTGCAAGATTGAATCACGATCGACTTAGACGTTGGGCTTTAACCTTGCAGGAATTTAATTTCACAATCATTCATATCCCTGGTAAGGAAAACATTGTAGCCGACGCTCTGTCCCGTTCGCCCGTTGGACTTGTGAAGGCAACGGAAGAATCCTACCTTGAAAACAATTTTAATATCTTCTACATTCAAAAGGTGGCTTTTGAAAATTACATCTCTGCTACGCTCACTGACATAGCGAAGGAACAAGATAGAGATCCCGTTTGGAAAGATGTGAAAACTAAGTGGCACAACAAAGATTATGTATCAATTAGGCAATTTTACACCGTTCGTAATGGTATCCTTTTCAAACGCAGATCTCCTGATAGTGAGTTGTGGACGGTGTGCATCCCGGAAGAATCTGTGAATAAATTAATTTGGTACACACATTTAAGTTTTGGGCACTATGGAACCAAGAAATGCTTTGCTAAATTACGGGACATGTTATTTCATTAATATGGAAAAGCGTATTCGCAATGTTCTTTCGAGATGCAAACTGTGTCAAAAGGCAAAACCTCCAACTGTTTCACATTCGGCTCCATTGTTTCCGAAAATACCCACTAAATTGAAATAACTTTACCGTCGATTTATTTGGCCCATTGCCAAGAACTGATAATGGACATTCCTTTGTATTTGTCAGAGTCGAACTAACGTCAAAATTTGTATCTTTTGTTCCTCTTCGCCGTGCCACGGCAAGATCTGTTTCAACTCCATTTGTGAAATATTTTCTAAAAGAAGTTGGTCATGTGGATAAGATTATATCCGATAACGGCCCACAATTCCGATCGAAGCATTGGGTACGCATGTTGCGACGTCGAAATATCAAACCAGTATTTATCTCGTTGTATCACGCTTCTTCCAATCCCTGTGAGCGTATTCTGAAAGAACTTCGAAAGCTGTGCAGATTGTATTGCTATCGCCGACAT
The DNA here is from genome assembly GCA_026315105.1 of Locusta migratoria. Classification (NCBI taxonomy): domain Eukaryota; kingdom Metazoa; phylum Arthropoda; class Insecta; order Orthoptera; family Acrididae; genus Locusta; species Locusta migratoria. Next base: position 462,454,376 of record CM048745.1, on the reverse strand, counting down.
AATTCCCGGGACAGATATCTTCACTTATTCCAAAATATACTAAATGAGCTGCCAAATGACTCCACATATCTTCCACCGATTTTGGTGCTAAAGAATAAGCAACCGCCTGATTGTATTAAAGAACGGTGGTGTGTGTGATCGCGATTTGCGTGAGATGCTTTCACTGTTTCGTCTACGCACCAGACCACGTTTGCGTGTTAAAGTGCCTAGTTCATACAAATCAGAAAAATCATTTTCAATATCATGTCGCGGGGTTTGATTGGGCGTATCATCAGCCGCGTGATTAATTTTTCTTTCAACACGCGCCAGGTGGCCATCTAATTTCTCTACTTCGGATTTATGTTGTTTGTTGATAGTCATTTGTTCCTGTTTGAAACGGTCAAGAGAGAGAAACTCCAAATGGTGTTGGTTGTGTAACATCAGAACTCTTGTCATTATCATTGTTTAACTGATTTACCGTCACGGAAAGTACATCTATCTGTTTGACAACCGTGCTTAATTGTTAGTTTGTGGCGGTCTGAAAATTTTGCATTTGCGATTGAAGTTGATTGTTTTGTTGTTTTAATTGTGCTACTTCTGTAGCCTCAATCTGTTCGATACGGGAGGTGATGTTTTCTACCACAGGATTGAGCTCATCACGGATGTCTTGTTTGGCTTGTTGGAGATCTTTATTAATATTTTCAATGCTCTCTCTGATATTTTTGTTGTCCTCCTTAATACTCTCAAAACGATAATTTCAATTTTCCTCAATGCGTTTGCTACTTTCTTCCATCTTATCAAGACGTGAATTATTGTTTTCTTCAATCCTGTCAAAACGTAAATTGACACTCTGAAACTGTGAGCTAATTAGCTGATACATTCGGTCCATTGTCATAACTCCAGGAGGTGCGGTACCGTGACTTGAATTACCGATCCTGTCTGTGTAGGCAAATTATTTCCAGTGAACTCACTGCCCACGGCAGAATCGCCAGTTGTGTCATATTCATTACTTTCAGTTGATTCCGTGCAGCGAGAAGACCTCATTTCATTATTTTCTTCTCTGTCTGCACACTCGACGGAATTTTCGCCAGACATTTCCCTAGTTTCAGATCTGGTTCTAATTGTTCTAGGCATTGTAGTTATTCAGCTACAGCGATGCGAATAATAACAATTTTGCATAGACTGCAGTCTTCAACAGTGGCAATAATGAAAATATGAATGTGAGAAGTCACGCGAGCTAATAATTGAGACAATGTTCGCTACAAGGTTCACGCATTCTTAATAGAACAGTCAAAAGGCAATACTCAATAATTCACGGCAAAATTAGTATGCCAAAAATACAAATTTAAATATACACACAAAATTCACCATATACAATGGTACAGATGCAAAACTACAACAAAGCTAGTTCAACATACAACTACAAAATCACCATTGTTACTACGTGTCTACAATCAAGCCAAAGTATATAACTGTACAACTCAATCTAACTAGAAAAATCAACAAATCCCATATATGTGCACGAGTCCTGGCAGGGTCGCCAGATAAAAGTTTTGGTTACAAAATAATTTGACTAAGCAATGAGACTTAGTCCTTTCTTTTGCCCTGCTAGAATAAATTGCAACCGACATGGAATGCAATGATCTTACGTAAATGTGATTCAGTTTGATGCGCAACGGATAACACTTTAAATTGTACAGTAGTTAATAATTTAACCGTAATTGGTGTACACATTAATCTCGTGTGTCAGAGACAATGTGAGTAAATGAAAAGTTCAAATCTGTTAGCGTGCACAATACACCAGTAGCCAGACTATAAAAGCACAATTCGACTGCGAGAGCCAACACAAACTGCGTGCTACCACAGTGATAATTTTGTTACTTGAATTAACAGGATGTCATACAAAGGAATTTGATAGTAATTAGATACCAAAAATCACTGCACTTGATAATGTGCCTATCTGAACAACAATTATCACACTGATTCAACGCAATAAAAATGTCCTACAAATCTGGTAATGGTTTCAAGTCTCACTCGCTGCAAATATTTCTCATCTCTTTCCGTGATCTACTTCTCTTCTGATCAGACAAATCCCTTTAACTGTTACTAACATTAACTGACTTAATAATTAACTTTCATTAAGACTGAGAAAATATGTAACGACGCACTTTACTGGATTTATGAACAAACTACTTCCTGCTCTCATTAATAGACCAATTTATTATGACATAATCCCTACACTGAACTGTTCTAATTAGCACATAAATTTAGAAACACAATAATTATGCACACTATCAGAAGAAACAATGATCAGAACGGATAGCAATTCAAACTGGTGAAGGGAACGAGGAACTGGAAAATGACTCGGGGTTAAATGATAAATGCGAGCTGCATTGAACAGTATTCTTAGCAAAAAGACAGACTAGCAGTCATAACAATACAAAAGTTTAAGTTTACCTTATTTGAGACAGATTAATTTCCATAAAAAAAATTTCAATCTGCAGACTTGGCTGCGACTCTTCAACACTCTATGAATTTTTTTACTCTTCGAGTCTAATACAGAGGCAGACTAACCCGACAGTTTCACGACTACTAGTCATCGACTCAACTCTACTATAGTAAAACGTGGACTCTCCTTCACGAAGGTCACACACCGACTCTTTAAACGCAAATACTGCGAGTGCTAGACACACTCCAAAGATAAGACAAAGTCTTTGGTATACAGCAAAGATATGGAAATAAGTACAGTAATATCGATTAATGAAATGGTACAAAATATTACATAAATTTGTTTTCTACAGAATTGTAGCTTAGGTTTTTGTAAGAAAACATGCTCAAGGCTTTATGACAGCTAAAAATTAAGTGAAAATTATTTTGCGTACTCCTTTCAAGCTGCCACGAGGAGCAGCCACAGAGGAGTGGCGTGCTAAAAACTCTTGTACACAAAGCTCGCACCCTAACTGGCAAGGACAGTCTCCAACAAGAATTGGACCATCTGAAGTCTGTGTTTCTGAAGAACGGTTTCCCGAAAGGTCAAATCCGGATAGCTCTATATCCCACAGAGGAAAATGCGATCATGGTATTCCTCCAATTTTGTGGGGCTTTATCCGGAAAAATTGTACGCATTTTACGCAGATACCAAGTTTAAACCATCTTCTGCCCTCCAGTAAAAACCAGATCACTTTTTTTGGAGTGTTAAGGACGACCTTGTTCTACGTAAATCAGGGGGTTTACAAGATACAGTGCCAGCGCGGTGAGGAATACATCGGTTAGACTACTCGCACCATTGAAGACCGATGCCACGAACACCAAAGACACGCGAGATTGCAACAGCCAAATAAGTCAGCAATCGCCGAGCATTGCCTGTCGAACCTCCACGGCATGGACTGCATAATCAAAGAAATTATAGAGATCAGAATAAGGGACCAAAACTGAATCGAGGCAAAGGATATTTTCTTAGCAAAGCCCGGGAACCCACAATCACCCGGATTAAGACGAAGGATGAAACACCCCATATTGTACTGACTTCGAGGGCGGAGGGAGAGATGGAACGCCACCGCCGGCGGACCCTCCTGAGCGTGGACCTGGGGATCTAGGATCGAACAGCCAGACGGCGGGCGAGAGGATGCAGGATATGAACGGTGGACTGGACACAGTCCGCGTTGGGCTCAGTCGGAGAGCCAGAAGGAGGAGTGGGATATCTGATATATACCTCACGCAGGCCGCCCCCCTTGGCAGTACATCAGCACACCTGATGATGGCAACATGGTCGATTGCCGAGATATTGTGTCCTATGATCACATCCACCAGGCTGTTCACCCCAGAACTATTTCGGCAATTGATTTCTTTCTAATATTTTAACTCATATTTTCAAGAGTTATTATTGATATCCAAATGTAATAAGATTTTGGTAAAATTTAACAATAATTTCATAAATTTAGATACGTACAATAAATTAATAAACAATATAATTAAAAATATGGCCAACGTGTCCCAGTTCTCCTCGTAAAATTCTAAAACATGTCCTCAGATGTGGACAATACCAACAGAAAGTGAAAGATACTTAACTCGTAATTTTCTACTCGGCATCTAGTATGACAAGCAATGTTTAAAGAGAAGGGCCTGGATGGACGAAAAGTCCTAATAGACTGTAGCCTAAACGAACGAAGTACCAAAACAGGACAAAGGGAGGACAAGAATGTAGAAGAAAAGTACATACTTCATTCTGCAAAAGTCCTTATTTAATTCGGTCAAAGTTGCGTTTCGTCATCTGGGGACTGGTTTCTAACTGTAAAATTCGTTATCAGATTGGGTTTGCTGTAGTATATTAGTATTACTACAATTTGAGACTGGTTTGACATTGAAACTTCCTGGCAGATTAAAATTGTGTGCCGTAACCGGGAGTCGATCATGGGACCTTTGCCTTTCGCGGGTAAGCGCACTACTTGCGAAAGGCAAAGGTCCCGGGTTCGAGTCCCTGTTCAGGCACAGAATTTTAATCTGCTAGGAAGTTTCATATCAGCGCACACTCCGCTGCAGAGTGAAAGTTTCAGTCTGGTTTGACATTGTATGCTATTGCACTACTTGTATGTAATGAATTGGCTGTGCTAGGCAATACACAGTTAATGTGGCCGAAACAGCCTTGGCATAAGTCTGCTGAACTTCACTGTTCCAAATTAGTCAACACATGATACAGCGCAACTGTCATAAAATAAAAAACCTGCTGGTTCTTTCATGATATCCTTTACAAAATACTTAAACTTTCTCTTTGCTGGTTACGGTTTGTTTTTAAACACACAATGAAGCTACCTGGGTAACAAAACAATCGTCGCCATGACATTAATTTCCTGCTAAGCAACGTTAGACTATCCAGAAAAGTACTCACTGATAACATTTTTTCATGCCTCTTAATGAAGCAAAACAGAAAGCAAACCTCTGTTATTTACAAATAGCTGTTTTCTTCTTCTTCTTTTGTAAGGCTTATGGGACTTAACTGCGGGGTCATCAGTCCCTAAACTTACAAACTACTTATGAAAGGTAGCACAAACATCATTGCCCGAGGGGGGATTCGAACCCCCGACGGGGAACGGCCTCGCGTATCGCAACATAGCGCCTCAATGCGCTCGGCCTACAATAGCTCCATTAGAATAAGCTCATACTATACTACAGATAATAGTCCTGAATATGTATGCTAGCAGAAGGGTAACTTTAAAACCAACTCTAATTCATGATATCCAAACAAGGTCAGTAAAACGACACACTTCCATATCAATGACTAATCCCCATTACCATTACGTTCCATAGGTATTACTTGAAGTCCGGTAATTCGGATTTTCCTTGTAGGTGCCTCGTAAATGAATGTTTAACTTTAAACATTAATTAAAAAGGTTGTTGACATAACGGAAATTCCATTTCAGTCACAGCTACTGACAGCAATATTTATGTTTCTCATTTCATTTAAAACTGTGCTCCGCTGGAGACATAATAACAGCATTTTCACTCATTTTATGAAATTGACAATAACATTTTGACAGTTAAATAAAACTGTTCGAGCGGCTGGTCCACGTGGCAATATTTCATGTCAATTAAGCACGCATATTTCCGACGCTTTCTGACTGCACTTATTAAAAAAATTAATTAGAAATCTATCACTGAGTATACATTTGGTACTGGAAAAGTGTAGAATATTTAAGGTGGTAGATAGTACTGTATGAAGACAAGGTTCCACCACGTGTTTTTTTATTCTTATTTATTTATTTTTCCTTAATTCAGCTAATGATAACGAACAAGTAGTCGAGAGACTCTAAGTTCCTGTTCATAATGAGTAAAACTTGTCTGTACTGTACTACGAAACTATGCCATTACACGATTATTTACACCGGCACTGCCCGTGAAAACTTATTTATTGATATTTTGCTAAGAGAAAGGATGTTTTTGTGACTGCATAAACTACAGTAAAAGCGTGAATGATCTTCCTGTGTATTACAACAATTGCTAATAAGTCAGGTACACGAAGTATGAAACAGAATGATTTGATTAAAAGCAGCACCTTTCTCATATGATTAAGCTAAAGTAAGTCACGACAAGAGTACATGCCAGGAATTTTTAGAGTAATCACACGTAAAAAACCGATAAAAATTAAACTTTAACGGATTATAATCCAGATGGTATGACTCGTCACGCAGGTGACTCATACAGTAGTTGACTATCGTTATTTACGTACCACCTAGAAGAGGAAAAATTTTCAAGGCAACGTGGACAGTGCTGAAAACGCGTCTTCGAATTCAAACTACACGGATTTTCAAATGTTCAAATTTTTGTAAGTCAATGGGACTTAACTGCTGTGATTATCAGTCCTTAGGCTTACAAACTACTTAAACTCCCATGCCCGAGGGAGGAATCCAACCTCCGACGGTGAGCAACCGTGCGCTCTGCAGCACTCCACTACATTACACGCATGCTGCCAACGCCTGGAGGAAAGAAGAAGAAAACGTCCTCTCCACTCGTATGACACGATCGTACACACATGCATGCACACACGCAGACACTCATTTAGACTAGGACTAGGCAGTACACTATTGATACTGGACTGCTAAGAAAGTGAGAAAGATTACTTTCCAGCCGACTCCCACAAGTTCTGAGGAAACCCAGCACGATTGTACACTATAATACACCACCTGAGAGTGCCACAGTTGAGGTTAGTTTTTATCTATGTCAATCATACACATTAATTACAAAACACTATTGATGAATAAAGACACTTCTTCTAATGCATTCGATTAACATATTACCATTTTCACAAAGGATATGCGCGTTATTACGATAGTGTATGGCACATATTTCAGTAGACATAACATCAAAAACACTGAGATGCGTAAAAATCCAAAGGAGAAGCTAAAAAATTGAAAAAAAATCTTAATTTTATTAAGGGGGAATTGTCATTTGAATTACATTCACATTTCATGCGCAGCAATGCTATTTATTAGACTGAGAAAAAATATTGGCACGCTATATTTTCAAAACAAGAGGAACGGCACTGCTGACATAATAATTCCCAATTCGCAAGGTGCATGGAGGAGGGTATTTCACAACAGAATTTCACAATTCCCTACAGCTTTATTCCTACCTGGATGAAATTTTGCACAGTTGAGTTTCAAAACAACAGAAATATCACCCGCTACATGTGACTTCGTACGGTGCATGGTGGAGGGTACATTAATTCAGACTTTGATATCGTGTGATGTGTCACAATAAATTTGTCAAGTATTGTAACATATACGGGGGGGGGGGGGGGCAGGGGATGACCAAAGATAACATCAAAGTTGAACAGGATGAAATTGACTGACAGCTGAAAGACGTAATGCCTGAGATTGAGAAATGGGTATTGGGGAATAGTAGGAGGAGGAAGTGAAGTAGTTGAACATTCTACATGTTCATCCATATAAATACTTTGCAAATCACATTGAAGTGTATGGCAGAAGGTTCATCGAACCTCTTTTATGATATTTCTACACAGTTCCATTCTCTAGGAACACCTAAATCTGTTTTCGATCTGATTTCTCTTACTTTATTGTGATGATCATGTCTCTCTGTGTAGGTGGGTGCTAACAAAACATGTTAGCATACGGAAGAGAGAGTTTATGAAAGAAGCTTCGCAAATAGATCTCGCCGTATCGAATAACGTCTTTCCTTCAGTGATTTCCGCCTCAACTACTACATCATTTCCGTGACATTTCTCCCCCATATTGGGATAATACAAAACGAGCTGTCCTTCTCTGAACTTCCTTTAAATCATCCGTCAGTCCCACCTAGTGCTGATCGCACAATGGGCAGCGATACACCAAAACAGGACGCACATAAGTAGTGTAGGCAGTTTCTGTGGTAGAAATGTTGTATCTTCTAAGTGTTCCTTCTTTGAAAAGCATCTTTGGTTCGCCTTTCCTACAATATTTCTGTGTGTTCTTTCGAATTTAGGTTGTTCGTATTTGGTTGAATTGATGGCCTGTAGATTTGGCTGATTTATCGTGTAACTCAACTTTTAACGGATTTCGTTTAGTAGTCATATGGATCATTATTAAGGATCAATTGCCGCTTTTGCCGAATGAAGATATCTTATCTAAATCATTTTTCAGTTGCTTTTGATCTTCTGGAGACTTTGCGAACCGATAAATGACAAAATCATCCGCGAACAGTGTAAGAGAGCCTCTCAGTTGTCTCCTAAATCATTTATAAAAGGAACAATAGGGGCCCTATAACACAGACATCACTTCTACTTGATGACTTTCCGTCAGTTATACCGTACTGTGTCTTTTCTAATAAGAAAACACTAATTCAGTAGCACAACCGTGGCGAAATTTCATAACCACGCAATTTGATTAGAAGAAACTTGTGAGCTGCAGTGTCAAAAGCTTTCCGGAAATATTGAAATACGGTATCTATTTAACATCTTTTGTCGATAGCACTCTTCACATCATGTGAGTAAAGAGCTATCTGTGTTTCACAAGAATGATACTTTTTTAATCCGTGTTGACTATGGGGCAATAGGTCGTACTCTTCGCGGTAGTTCATAATACTTGAGGAAAGTATATGTTTTAAAATCCATCTGCAAATCGACGTCAATGATATAGGCCTATAATTTTACGGAGCCCTGCTATTGTCTTTCATGATTATTAAATAACTCTTTGGCCACGGAATGTTCGCTAAGCGAGCGGTTCTGTGTGTTAGCATACTCTGAAAGGAACCTGACTGCGACACAGTCGGTAACGGGAGACGTAACTTTCATTGCGAGCAGTAACAAGGCTTGTCGCTGCCGCGGGCCGATCTGTGAACATGTCGGACGTCTATTCGTTTCCCACGACCGGCCAACAACAACAACGGCGCCCTTCGACCACAACCTCACGCTGTGCAACCGAGGTTAACACAGACCGGCATCCGCACACGTCAATGATAGTTCCTATTCATGACTATAATACCCACAAAAACTAACGACTACAATGACGCGTTGTAGACCCGACAGGAAATAACAAGGAAAGTACTTGGCCTCGAACAAACACATATACATCAAAATCGAACGAGAGGTAATGTAAAAGATCCCTTATTGCACTAGTGGTACTTCCGCATCTGCAAAACTCTGCAGTCGTCCGTTAGAGGCCTCTGCTTGTGCCTTGCCACATTGCACTTTGACCTGTCGGTTCGACAGTAGGGGCAGTGCAGTGTGTCTCCGAAGTTGCGTTTTGTGACATTTGTGTGCTGAAGGCGATTGGTAATCAATCCTGCGAAAGTATTGCGATTAGTTGAGATGAAGTTACGAAGAACCATTCTTCGTGAAGATGGTATTAGTGTAGAAGATGAATCATTCGCATGCTTTCTCGTATCTGATATGGTACATAAGTTAGATACTGTTTTAACACTAACACATAATGATGATAATAGGGATGATAATGACGAAGAACTCATTGCTAGCGGTAGTGTTACGGTAAGTGCGATGGAAGCAGTAGCAGTCTTCCGAGAAGAAGGTTAAAGTTGCAACTATCATCACGGCTTTTGATGACAATACGCTAGAGAACATGTACGACGCTTATTACATAAGTTATTGTTAAGATATCTGCATTACGTATGGCGTCTACAATTACTTCTACAGTGCTATCTAGAGCATGATTGCAAAGTTTTGCATAAAAGCGACACCCACCAGCACATTGAGGTGTACGTAGAGATACAGATATGTTTTTTTCAAGCCCAAGTAGTTCCGTTGTAAGAGAAACTAAGACGACCAGAGCTAGTATTATCCCAACGAATACAAAACAGACGATTGTCGTGATGCGCAAGGCTGATGCTAACCTGATAGCTAACGCGAATCTGAATCTAATACACACGCAAGAACGCAATAAATCTACTAAACTGAAGCAAGAACCTCACTGAACAGTCAAAATATGTCACAGATATAGCGGAGTGCTCTGTACTGCGCTCATAGGACCACTAGACCGTTGCATAAACGCGAAATTGGCTAGACCACACGACGACACCAGTTTGGGCCACTCGTTACATGAAATGAGTTGCAACGCAGTTGGTTTCGTGTGTGTCTGTAGACACGGCGCCAAAACTATACACTTCAGTTCTGTTGTTTTTTGCATGCCGTTGTCGTAGTAAAATAGAAGTTTTGGCAATTGTAATAGCTGCAGTGGAGCTATTACTTCTCTGTGTGAAGTCACTTCATAAGACTAAACATAAAAAGTTTAAGAAACGTGTTTCGCGTGGTGAATGGATGAAAAAAAAAATAGTAATAGAAATTTAAAAAAAAACGTTAGCTTGGTTGGCCATAGACCTTGGTGAAAGAGATTATAGTTGAAGCCCCTAGAAATTATTTCAATTATCTTACAAAGTCACCAGAGCAGTTTACGATTTTTTATTTTTTAATGCAATAGGGAAACAAGATACTCTTACGCGTACAGTATTGTCACCAGACTTGCAATCAAGAATTACATTACGTTTCTCGGCAAGTGAGGATTCATATTCGTCTCTACATTACCTGCATCGTGTTAGGAAATCCACAACAACTGGTTAACCAGGAGAATGTGCACAGTGGAATTTACCAGGCAGGAACATAGAGAAATACAAACAGTGCTGAAAGTTTTGATGTAACGATGCATGCCACCAGCGATAATTATTGAAAGTTGGCTGCATTAAGAAGAGAGTGCTTAGCTTACCATTTTCTTGCAGAGGGATCTGTATCGTGGCAATATCGGCATGTTTAAAAGCAATTACAAGAAACAATTTTAATGTTAAACCCTGTCACGTTTTAAATAAATATTTACAAAGAATTGTGAATGAAAAAACTGTCACGTTTGAAACAAATATTCTAAAATAAAAGAAGTCAGCTTTCATCTGTACACAATTTTTCTTAAAAATATCTGCCAGTTCAAACCACGGGATCCTGGTCACTTGAGCCGATATACAGCCGGATGTTTTACTAGATTGAATTTTGCGAAGTTCGTTTGTATAGGCTTTCGAACTGAATGTATTTTAGTTTGCAAATTACCTATCATTAACACATCAATATTTAATTCACGAATGATTGCTTTAAGAGCACCAAACACGACGCTTCTTATTACAAAAATTTTCAATATTAAAATTCCATAAACTCCTATGCATCGAAATTATGCCCAAAAACCAAACAATTTCTTCCGCTTCCCACTTAATGTTATATTTTGCTGTCTTTTTGTTATCACCTAACCTCAAAAGTCGCGCAAATTGTTTAGTGAAAGCTGGAAGGTGCCGAAACTGTTTAGTTTCGAAAACGAAATGAGCGCAAGCCTGACGCGCATGCCGGCCGCGGTGGCCGAGGTGACTGAGGCGCTCCAGTCACGGTCAGCACGGCCACTACGGTCGGGGGTTCGAATCCCCCCTCGGGCATGGATATTTGTGCCGTCCTAGTTCGTAAGTAGTTCATAAGTAGTTTGTAAGTTTAGGGACTGATGACCCCGTAGTTAAGTCCCATAAGCTTAACAAACATTTGAACATTTTGACGCGCATGCGCATTGGCCAGTGGCGCAGTTTGATGAAACGTAGTGTCTTCGTGTAAACTAGCCTTAATATGCACGAGAGCATAGAATAAATTTACACACCGAGAGAAAGAACCGCAGAACAAACGTGAAATGTATGTCGCTTCTGATTAGAAGCCGGTTTCACTTACGAAATACGAAAGGTCGGTCGGCTGTGTATCAATCCGGCGGCCAAACATTACGTAATATGTCTAGAATGATATTTTCACTGTGCAGCGGAGTGTGCTCTGATATGACATTTCTTGTGAGATTAGAACTGTGTGCCGCACGAAGATTCCAATCTGCAAATTACCCTTTGGCAAGCACTGTACCGACTAACCTATCCCGGCATGCTTGACAGGCCGTTCTCACAGCGTCATTTCCGCCAGTACTTGATCTTCATACTTCAAAAGGTCTCAAGCAAACCTTGAAGGACTAGCACTCCTTGAAGTAAGGATATGGTGGAGACGTAGTATAGCCACAGCGTAAAGCCCTTTCTATACGTGCAACACGCACAAGGAAGTCGTTGTCAGCTGCAGCGCCCCTTGCGATAGACCGTCGAACTACAAAGAAGCGTTCAAACGGTAGCATTTGTTGAGTCGTCTGCTTCATGCGTCTACTTCGTTTGTTGTCAACTTAGAGCAAATTAATCGCCGCGTTAACATCACTTTTCGAAACTGTATGATATATTGTGATGATTAAAACATTTGTGTTTTAGACTGCCACTGTGAAACTGTATTTAATTGTTTTCGTGCAGTTCATGCGTAACTACGTCGCTCACATGTGTTAACGTCCTCATTAAATGCGATTACATACTTCCAGCCCCTGCGGTCTGAGGCGCCTATGTATATGATGAATAAGCTCAGGTGTCTATACATAGACCTTTCACTTTGATAAAGCTTCAAGTAATGCTCACCGCAAACAAATATTTCATCTGTTAAGTACAGCATGTTTCGGAAAAAATAGAAAATATTGTAGAATATGCTAATAAAGACGATTTGCAGTTAAACTTTCATATAACGTGTGTCCAATTTTTATGGGGTAAAGAGATACAGCTCTTGGTATGCACAACAAACAGATTTGGATATTTTGACTGATTCTTTCTTCGGTTCTTGGTAGATCACCATATTGACTTTTATTTACGTAACCGGTCCTCGACGTAGTTTAAAGTCTGAATATGTCCTAGTAAGCCGAAAACCGGGTAACTAAGTGGAAATGAATGTGTAGAAGATACACAAAACTCTACTTTTAAGTAAGTGTGATGTTCTACTACCAAGAATCGACGGGTAAATCAATGAAAATTTCTTGATTTATATTTGCTTTACGTTTGTTTGGACTTCATATTAACAGCTATATGTCTGTGTTCAATAAAAATTGTACACAGCTTATATTAAAATTTTAATGCAATTCCTCTATAGTATCACCTCCTAAAATACGACTGAATCGAAAAACTACGTTCGTGTGAGCAGGAGACAAGTACACATTCTCAAACAAATTCCTCACTTGGCTTCGTTTGTCGGCTGCGTTCCTCATTCGGTCGTCTGCGCATGCGCGAAGCACTTCCATGCACGTGAGAATAGGATCCATGCTATTCCGTCTACTAGCGATCGTATGCGCGCATCTTGTGCAAGTGGACGCGTCCACACTGTACGCGGACGGCGTAACCGGTGCATCATGGGTAATCTCGTAAACTCTCACTTCCCGTGTAGAAAGGAGTTAGGGGATGTTTCCAGGTCACAAAATGCTTTTTCTCCGTTTATCAAATGCGCCGAACCCATTCGAATAAACGTAGGTCTCTTACCATCAAACGTAAAACGCCAAGAACGCTATGTGATTATTTTACTGATTGACGACCGGTTTCAATGGGCTGAGCCAACATCGTCTGGTCCTATAAAATTCTACAGAGTGGTCATCGGACGTTATGTAAAAAATTGGAGGTTAAACAGAATGTGTAACGTAGGACTTGGTCAAAATATAAAATAAATAAGTTTTATTGTCCATTGCTTGTGACAAGCTCACGGAAACCGGAGTCATTAGATGAAATAATCGTACAGCGATCATGGTGTTTTACTTTTGAAGATAATTTAAGTATGCGGATGGCCTCCATCCTGAGATGTCAGGTAATGTCAAAGTAGGTTTCGTCGCTATATCGTATTCACATCCGTATGAGCATGCTAATTCCCACTATAGCCCTGTGTCCACCCCATTGTTGTTGTTGTGGTCTTCAGTCCGGAGACTGGTTTGATGCAGCTCTCCACAATACCCTATACTGAGCAAGCCTCTTCATCTCCACATAAGAGCGACAACCTACATCTGTCTGAATCTGCTTACTGTATCCATCTCTTGGTCTTCCCCTGCGATTTTTCCCCATACACTTCCCTCCAATGCTAAATTCACAATTCCTTGATGTCTAAGAATGTGTCCTACCAATCTATCCCTTCTTTTAGTCAAGGTATGCCAGAATTTCATTTTCTCCTCAATTCTGTTCAGTACCTCCTCATTAGTTACGCGATCCACCCACCTAATCTTCAGCATTCTTCTGTAGCACCATATTTCAAAAGCCTCAATCCTCTTCCTGTCCGCACTGTTTATCGTCCATGTCTCACTCCCATACAAGGCAACACTCAATACAAATGCCTTCAGAAAGCACTTCCTTAGGTTTAAATCAATATTCGATGTTAACAAATTTCTCTTTTTCAAGAATGCTTTTCTACCCATTGCCATTCTGCATTTTATATCCTCTGTACTGCGACCATCATTTGTTATTTTACTGCCCAAGTAACAAAACTCATCTACCTCCTTTATTGCTTCGTTTCCCAATCTAATTCCTTCAGTATCACCTGATTTTCTAAGACCGCATTCCATTACCCTTGTTTTGCTCTTGTTAATGTTCATCTTATATGCACCTTTTAGCACACTGTCCATTCCGTTCAATTGCTCTTCCAGGTCCTTTGCTGTATCTGACAGAATTACTATGTCGTCGGCAAAACGCAATGTTTTTAATTCTTCCCCCTGAACTTTTATTCCTTCACCAAATTTCTCCTTGCTTTCCTTTATAGCTTGCTCAATGTACAAATTGAACAATATTGGAGAAAGGCTACAACCCTGTCTTACTCCCTTTCCAACCACTGCATCCCTTTCATACCCTTCAACTCTGACAACCGCTGTCTGGTTTTTGTACAAGTTGTAAATAACCTTACGCTCCCTATATTTTACTCCTGCTTGCTTCAGAACTTGAAAGAGTTTATTCCAATCAACATTGTCAAAAGCCTTCTCCAAATCTACAAAAGCTAGAAATGTAGGTTTGCCTTTTCTTAATCTATCTTCTAGGATAAGCCGTAAAGTGAGTATTGCCTCCCGTGTTCCTACATTTCTCCTGAACCCAAATTGATCGTCCCCGAGGTCGGCTTCTACCAGCTTTTCCATCCTTCTGTATATAATTCGCGTTAATATTTTGCAATATTTTCCACCCCAAAGACCTTGTAAAATATAACTACTCACTAACGGCGCTGCTGTCGTCGGATAATTTGAACCTTCAGCCGGCCACCATGATAGTGGCAAGCGTCAGATAAATAGGAGTGTTTTTAGGAGATAAATCGTGTTTTATATAGCTGCTGCGGTATATATACCTAATTCATAGACTCTTCTGTACTGGTTTGACTGCTGCAGTGTACGTACATCATGATGGTGAAGAGCTGTTCAGCGTGTAACTCCACAAATAGATTTAAGAAAGGAACAAACCGAACGAATAACTGTCTTCCCATTTATATTTGTCAGGAATACAAGTAGCCCTACTACTTGTGCTCAGAGATTTTTACTCTAACTTAACAGGCTGAATCAATAAATAACAGACTTTTACATCAGTGGTAGCTCTTAAAAACGAGCTACTTTAGGCAGTACTGGTGGACAGGAAGTTCAAAAAGTTTCATTTTATGATGTGTAAAATGATTATTGCGGATACGAAATCAGTAATCTCACTGCAGTTCGAATTTTTATGAAATTAATATTAGAAACTTGTAACACACAACTTAAAGTTCATCTGCTTTACATATATGTATTACAACAGAAAGGGGTGTGCAGAGCTGTGTATAGTTGCATATATGAATGACACATAGCCATACTGGATGCACATTGTGGAGTTGAACCCTATGATGACAGTTGCTGACTTTTGAGCAGTTCATGCTAAGGTATTTGTCTTACAGCATTAAAAATGCTAATATTCGTGCTAGATGCCCTAGCGCTAATGTTACGTGTACTTATTTAAGAAAAAGTTATGGCATACTTCCTGTTCTTAAAAGAATTTCCTAGAGGCTGGTTGCTGTATTCACAAGGTAAGAAGCTATTTTACAGTTGTATATCTGATGGGATATTTCATTTTCGCAGTCTATTTTTAACATTAGCTACATCAGGTAGCTCTGTTTCATTTTTGATGGAATAAAATATCTAAATATTGTAAAATACAGCAGGTACTCAAACAAAGACGTAAAGTGTTGTGAAACTCTTCCTAAATTAATGTTTGTCCAAAATTTCACCATCGTAGAATATACCGAGAAAGTGCCAATAAACCCTGTCTGACGATAAATTCTGCTTCATATTGCCGCGAGAGACCACGAACACCAACTGCCGGCGTGGCGCAGGGGATAGCGTAATGGACTGCGGAGCAGAAGGTCGCCGGTTCAATCCCACCCACCGGCAAAAATTTATTTCCCTGTAATTTACAATTCCACAAGGTTCTGCATCTTTCTTATGTTCACTTATAAATTCTAGGTGTTTCTTATGTTAACTGTTCCTCTAATTTCTGGTAAATTCTGTCTGTGTATAAATAGCAGAGCACTCTGCCTGAGAGGCAGTCAGTGCTGCGTGTATGTTGAGTTCGTAATAAACGTGCTTTCTGTATAAGTGCTGTGTTTAGTTGCCTTCGAAGTCAAGCCTACTTGCATTGCAACGTGACATTGTTTGGTGGAGGCGCCGGGTACACTGTGCAACAGCTGCATCACCGCTGCTCCGATTAGGCAACGTAAAAGCCGTCGCCTACACGGACTGGAACCGGAATACAAGGGATACACCGAGTACGTCCTTCCAAGAGTCCGTATCATCAGACGAACTATGGAAACGAAACCAGCAGTAAGCCAGCTACACATCAGGCACCCGTCGGTGTTCGCTGGAGACGCTGGACAGGACCCAAACAAATGGCTAAAAGGGTTCGACCGAGTCGCCAAGTACAACAGGTGGGATCATACGATGTGCTTGGCCAACGTTTACTTCTATCTGGATGGAACAGCCCAACAATGGTTCGAGAACAACGAAGACAAGTTGAATGACTGGGAGACGTTCCAGGAGGAACTGAAGAAGACGTTTGGAGACCGCCAGCGTCAAATCCACTCGGCGGAAGAACAACTGAAGAACCGGGCCCAACGACATGGTGAGCCGACAATCGTACGTACAGAATGTTTTGGCCCTGTGTAATATAGTGAATCCGAAAATGACTGAGGCGAACAAAATCACGCACCTGATGAAGGGAATTGCAGAAGATATGTACCAAGCTCTCCTGATAAAAGACGTCGCTACGACAGAAGAGTTCATCAAGTGGTGCCAGCGTATTGAAGAGATGCAACAAAGGAGGGTTGGACGCAAGAAGTATGACAGACTCCCAAATGTAGTCCCAAAGGCCGTTGTGGAAGACCAGCAGGACTTGGCTTCTCTCATACGACAAATCTTGAGAGAAGAATTACAACAGTGCATGGCAGCCGGGACTATTAGACCGAGCGAGCATCAGATTATGCCCATGGATGTGAGCCCTGTAAGTCGCGAGGTAGCCGACGCCGCTGAGGACGAGGTATTTCAAACACTAGCTCCTGTCTGCCCCGTCAATCGCACCCGACGTGAAGAATGGCGTCGCCCTGCTATGACTTACGCTGCAGCCGCCAAACGGCAGCCCATGAACCGACCGACGCGACCACAGCCAACTACCCCGGTAACTATGACGCCCCGCAGAAGAACAGACGTCTGGAGGACAGAAGACAACACACCACTGTGTTTCCACTTTGGACGCCCTGGACATGTCGTACGCTACTGCAGAGAGAGGAGGCGAGTATTCGATGATTATTTTGCCGCAAGACGTCAGCCGTCGGAGCAGTTCTATCCAAGGCAGTCACCTGCTGATGAGTTCAGTCGACCTATGGGAAGAAGCCCATCGCCGTACCCTAGACGAGGTCGCTCCCCGACGCGCCGCAGCCGTACAGAGGTACCAGCCGCTCCCCTAGCCGCCGCGCCCAGGAAAACTAAGCGAGGCGACCATCTACGGAGGTGAGGCCGCCGCAGATGAAAATCCTCCATGCACGACAGTCGCCAAGATGTCGGGAAATCTCATCGACGTCATAATCGACGGCCAACCTGTCCGGGAACTTGTTGATTCAGGAGCCTCTTTTTCTGTATTATCGGATAATTACCGCCGCACACTAAAGAAGACAATGTTCTGTGATACGGGAGCAACTGTGCTGAAGGTCGCGAATGGAAAGTACGTCCATCCAGCAGGAACTTGTGTCGCAAGAATAACCATCAACAACAGGATGCAGCCGTTTGAATTTGTCGTGTTAACAGAATGTAGTCACAATGTCATCCTCGGATGGGACTTCCTTCCGGCATCCCAAGCTATCATTGACTGTGGAAGATCTGAGCTGCAAATTGAAGAAGTTGTTCCGCCAGATACACGTAATACAGAATTTTCTGGGAAGCTATTCGTCGTTGACAATGTGACGATACCGCCGTTGACAATGAGAAGAGTTGCAGTCACAAACACAGATGACTGGTTAAACGGTGAAGTTCTTGTTGATAGTAAAAAGTTTATGAGTCTCACAAAAGAAATTTACATAACAGCGGCTATCATAAGCATTACCGGTGGTCAAGGAGTGATTTGGATCACAAATTGTCACGAGCAGTCACAACTTATCCCCAAGGGAATGTGTATCGGGACAGCTGAACCAATCCAGGACGGTGAGCTCAATGTCATCAATGAAGACCCATGCCCTGCTGTTAGTACAGACAACACGCTGGAGGAAACAAACGTGGAACTGCCAATAGGGCCTAGACTGACCAAGGAACAACGCCAGCGGGTGTTAGGTATACTACGCCAATTTTCGGGTGCATTCACACCTCAGCAGGGGAAAAGTCAGACGAAACGGCCCACGATAAAGCACCGTATCATTACTGGGGATCATCCTCCAATTAGCCAGCGTGCGTATAGAGTGTCGCCAGCTGAAAGACGGATAATTCAGCAGGAAGTGGAGAAGATGTTGCACGATGACATTATTCAACCTTCGGAGAGTCCTTGGTCGTCTCCGCTGGTCCTCGTAAAGAAGAAGGATGGCACGTGGCGATTCTGTGTCGACTATCGGCGGCTGAACAGAATCACAAAGAAAGATGTCTACCCACTGCCGCGTATTGATGACACCTTAGACTGCTTGAAAGGAGCTACATGCTTCTCAACTATGGACATGCAGACAGGTTACTGGCAAATCGAGGTTGACGAAGCTGACAGGGAGAAGACGGCTTTTATTACACCTGACGGCCTATATGAATTTAGAGTAATGCCATTTGGATTATGTAATGCTCCAGCCACATTCGAACGCATGATGGACAACTTGCTTCGACACCTTAAGTGGACGACGTGTCTATGCTATTTAGATGACATTGTCGTTTTCTCGAAAACATTTGAAGAACATCTGAGTCGCCTGTCAACTGTGTTGAAGTATGTTCAGGCTGCAGGTCTCCGCCTCAATCCAAAGAAGTGCCTCTTCGTCGCCAAAGAGATAAAAATCCTGGGGCACCTAGTCAACGGAGATGGTGTTCGTCCTGATCCAGATAAAGTTAGGGCAGTCACAGAATTTCCAACCCCTCAGCACATTCGTGATGTGAGAAGTTTTCTCGGGCTGTGCTCATACTACCGACGTTTCATAAAAGGATTTTGTAACAAGGCACGTCCATTACATGAACTTCTGCAGAGAGACGCCAAATTTTACTGGGATGAGACAAAAAGAGCTTTCCGGGCACTTAAGGAGGCTCTAACTTCCGCACCAGTGCTAGCCTTGTACGACGAGAATGCAGAAACGGAACTTCACACAGACGCCAGTGGCTATGGGATTGGTGCAGTGCTTGTACAAGTTCAGGAAGGTGCCGAAAAAGTGATAGCCTATGCGTCAAGAGTACTCTACAACTGAAAAGGAATGTCTCGCGGTTATCTGGGCTATCAACAAGTTCCGGCCGTATTTATTTGGCAAACCATTCACCGTCGTGACAGATCACCATTCTTTGTGTTGGCTGACTAGCTTGAAGGATCCATCAGGTCGGCTAGCAAGATGGGCACTAAGACTCCAAGAGTACGATGTCACAGTGGTATTCAAGAACGGGCGCAAACACAAGGATGCCGACTGCCTTTCGAGGAATCCATTAGTGGAACACAACAGCATTAATGAAATTTCGGCTCTCACTGAATTAGATGACGTTACAGCTGAACAGAGAGAAGATCCAACACTACTAAAAATGATAGAGGCCTTGGAGAAAGGAGAAACGACCAATGGAGAGTTCCAACTTATAAACGGAACATTGTACAAGAGCAACTACGATCCACTGGACCCCAAATGGCTACCTGTTGTTCCAGCTCATCTCCAGCAAGCTATTCTCAAATATTTCCATGATGCTCCAATATCCGGTCATCTGGGATTCGTGAAGACCCTAGACAGAATCAGACGCAGGTATTACTGGAAAGGTCTCTACCGATCTGTCAAGCACTATGTGAGTCACTGTAAAGAGTGCCAGCGACGGAAGCATGTGCCGCAATTACCTCCAGGACATCTCGTACCGATTCCGCCGGCAGCAGCTCCATTCCACCGAGATGGGATCGATCTTTTAGGGAGGTTCCCGAAGTCGACAACCGGTAACCGTTGGATAATAGTCTGCACTGACTACCTCACACGCTACGCTGTCACCAAACCTGTGCCGACTGCAGAAGCTCCAGAGATCGCAAAATTCCTTGTAGAAGACATTATTTTGAAGCATGGAGCACCACGTGTCATGATATCTGATCGTGGAAAAGTATTCCAGTCAAAACTAGTATCAGAGGTAATGTCACGGTGCAACATTGTCCACAGAATGACAACTGCATACCATCCTCAGACAAATGGTCTTACAGAACGTTTTAACAAAACGTTAGCCGACATGCTGTCGATGTACGTCGATGTTGAGCAGAAGGATTGGGATACAATTCTGCCAGTCGTGACATTTGCTTACAATACCGCAAGACAAGACACCACAGGCTTCACTCCGTTTTTCCTGCTCCATGGCCGTGAAGCTGAGACGACAATGGATACACTGTTCCCGTCCCAACCGGATGACACTCAGGATGACTATGTTAAACAGCTCATCACCAGGGTCGAAGAAGCAAGACAGCTGGCTCGCATACGGACACCGGACGCCCAGGAGAAGGACCGTCAGCGGTATAACGACAAGCACCGACCTGTTGTGTACAGCCCAGGAGATCTGGTATGGATTTTTACCCCTGTCAGAAAAGTTATTGAAGCGATACTTTGGTCCGTATCGTGTCATACGCCGCCTGTCAGACGTCACATACGTAGTTGAGGGTTATGAGCCTCGTCGAAACGTCAAAAACGAAGAGATATTGTTCACGTCCTGCGCATGAAGCCTTACTACGATCCTAAAGAGCAGGTAGACGCCAATGGCTTCTTGTTCAAGGACTTTAAGGACGGTAATGTTCCTGATGAAGCCACGACAGGAACGTCTGTCGTCGATAATCTCGGAGAAGGGAAGGATTCTCTTGAACTGTCATACAGAGGACCCATGACACGGTCAAGATCCAGGACATTGCAGCTGGCTCCACAGGGATCATAACAGCGGGTCGCTGTTTCTCCAGGAGAGGGAGCAATGCCACGAACACCGACTGCCGGCGTGGCGCAGGGGATAGCGTCACGGACTGCGGAGCGGAAGGTCGTCGGTTCAATCCCGCACACCGGCAAAAATTTATTTTTTCGTAATTTACAATTCCAGAAGGTTCTACATCTTTCTTATGTTCACTTGTAAATTATACTTGTTTCTTATGTTAACTGTTCTAATTTCTGGTAAATTCTGTCTGTGTATAAATAGCAGAGCACTCTGCCTGAGAGGCAGTCAGTGCTGCGTGTATGTTGAGTTCGTAATAAACGTGCTTTCTGTATAAGTGCTGTGTTTAGTTGCCTTCGAAGTCAAGCCTACTTGCATTGCAACGCGACAATATTTTGCACTTAGAACGCTAAAAATCGAAATGTTATAATTCGGAAGGAGGATAGATGTTGGCCGATTTATGTACCGTATGTGTACTAAATTTATATTTAAAGGGTCTGGAGCTGTTTTGTAGTTATATATTTAAATGAGACATAGTTTTCGCGACTTAACTCGAATGAATACACACGCTAATCAAAAGAGTCTTACGCACAGTTCGCGCAGAAGTTTGACATCAGTTTGGTCGTCGAGGCACTCTTCAATTTGTCCGCTTTTCGCAGTCGGCCGCTTACAGAATTATGGGGCCTTGGGCCACCCGTGTAGTTTGAACGTCGTAATGCAGACCTTTCAGTAGTTACAAGGACTTCATTTGATATCTTAAAATATACAAAAATTGAGGTGTTTGTGCATATATTTCACTGTACAGCCAAAACCATATATCGCAAACGAATAGTGTTTGTATGTGGCAGTATGTATCAGTCTCCAGTTGTGCACTACGGTGGTGGAGTGTTAATAAAGATAAGGGGTGGAAGATATGGGAGTTGAAAGTTACCGACTTACATAAAATTCTGCGTTTGGGTGTCAATATTTTGCTTTTCAGCAAAAACCATCAATGGAGACGAACAATCTGTTTTGTTGTAGTACTAAGTCTCCCGTTGTACATCATAACAGTTCTGTGTCGATAGTTATAAAAGCGTGGAAGAGGTTGAAAGTCGTCAGCTTGTATAAAATTCGGACTGAAGACCAGCGATGACTTTTGACACTATAATAGTAAAGAGGTTATATACAGCGAAACGTGATGTACATTCTTCAGTTGATTTTCTGCATCAAGCGTACGAATAACGAAAAATTAGTGCATATTGCAGTTTGAAAATTAAAACTACCAAAAAAGGTGACAAAGCATAAAAAAGAAATTTCGCGTTCTCGATCCGTTTCTAAAGGACAGAAACCGTCGCTGAAAAGTGAATCTACAGACGGAAGAAACTTGAAATTTGTAGACGTTGTTTCTCTTGCACTATAGGCATCAGCGATTTTTCGATATTCGCATCCCTAAGGTGGTGAAATAGGGTATGAACGGATTTTTTGAAAATACGTTGCTATTTTGGCAATTTCCATGCAAGAAATAGAAAACTTCGGCTTTAGATTTTTGATTAGAATTTTAAAACACGTGTTTCGATATTTTTGGAAATTCAACTATTAAGCGGGTGAAATAAGGGGAAAATCTTTTAAGGGTGCTACTAAGACTATTTTGATGCTAGAAATGCAAACATTTGGATTTGTAACCATGGTTAGAATTAAAAATATGTCTATCAATGTAAATAGAAATTTACACGCCCTGAGACTGATTTTCGTCTCGAAAATGTCAGAGAGATTAATAACAAAGGTGAAGCACTGAATTAAAATTTGTGATGCGACCCGCAATCGATCCCGGACCTCCATGATTACTAAGCAGACGTCTTAATCACCAACGATTAAAGCGCCCTGGAATAGTCTAATCACGATTTCTCTCCACGTCACAAATTTTAAGCTTGGAGGTCCGGATTCGATTTCCGGCCGGATCACAAATTTTAATTCAGTGCTTCACCTTTATTATTAACTAGCTGAAAACCCGGCGTTGCCCGGGTATTTATTTATTTATTCCTGCCATTTTTCAGATATATATTTATTTTTATAAAGGCTTTATGTCTGTAAAATCTCTTGGGAATGCAATTAGTAAAGAAGTAATAGATCAAAACTTGGTGCGTGATGGGGCGGTTTTCCATGAACGTTACTGTTTATGTGCTCATATCTCATAAACTACCTGTCGTACTGTGATACAACTTAAAAGGTACACTCAACTATATGCGTGTATACTGTCTGTACAATTTCCTGCGGCTACAATTTGTAGTGTACAAATTATAAATTGTAACGTCATACCGAATCCCGTAGTTTTACTCAATAAAACGCGGAAAAGTAGAAAGCGAGAAACTTTTTTCCTTTCTTCATTTTGCTATGGTTGTCAGCGAGAGAAAGTTTAATAAAAGTTTGAAATTATGAATCAATTTTGTTGCAAGTCGCTAAGTACTCTGGTTCTCGTATAGCGTATTTATAAAGTCTCGCCGCATTATGTGGCAGTTTATTGCAAATCGTATTGTTTATGATATCATATCTTCTGAATCATGTGCCGTATATGATTCTAAACCCTGCAGCAATTGTACCTCACGGTAAAGAATGTGTGTACCAAATTTGGTTGAAATCGGTCCAGTGGTTTAGGAGAAAATGAGCAGAATTGTCGCTAAATGCAGCAGTTTTCTGCGCATCTCATTGTTTATGACGTCATATCTCATGAACTATGTATCGTACGTGATTCTTACACTTACGGCGACCGTCCTCATGGATTGAAGCTTACGTGTACAAAATTTCATAAAGATTGGAACAAATCTGTAGATTTGTATGCAACACGTACAAATATACGGACACTCTGCTTTATATATTAGATGTCTCCTTACCGAGACGAAAAACAGGGTGTATAACTTTATATTTTATTGCACCATTGATGTCAGAATTCAGAAGATCCCGTAACACATTTTTAATGATAATGATGAAGCATTGAATCAAAATTTGTCATGCGGCCGGGAATCGAACCCGAAGACCACCGCATCACTAGCAATTAAGGCGCCTCGGAATAGTCTAAGCACGATTTTCCTCCAAGTCTCATACTTTAATTCAGCTTCTGTGTTCCTATGAAATATCACCTTATACTGAGGTTAAGGGGAGGAATGTTCCGATCTGTCCATTGCCGAGTTGCTATTCTGCTGCATGGAGAGCCTTGGCAGCAGTGGCAATGTTTCATAGGAACACAGAAGCTAAATTAAAGTTTGAGACGTGGAGGAAAATCGTGCTTAGACTATTCCGAGGCGCCTTAATTGCTAGTGATGCGGTGGTTTTCGGGTTCGATCCCCGGCCGCATCACAAATTTTGATTCAATGCTTCATTTTTTTCACTAAAAATGTGTTACGGGATCTTCTGAATTCTGACATCAATGGTGCAATAGGGGGTGGCACGTTGTATAAAAATGGTTAGAGAAGCATTTTTATAGCGCAATATATGAAAATGTATATTTATAAGTGGAAACAACCAATGCAGACCATCCAGTCTACGCTTACGTATCAGCGAGAATTAAGCTAGTAGTTTAATAATTGACACCCTGTAAATGTCATAAAGCAGACGCTCCTTATTATGCAAATTTTTAAGTTTGTGAACATTCAAAATTTTTTCTCACTTACGTAACTAGTAGATGGACTGTTAGTGAGAATTAGTTTTCACTTTTCTTATTTATTTACATCTTGTAGTGGGACGAAATATTATCCCCTGCTACTACCTTTACCTCACCTCAGTTTCGCAAGTAAAAGAACATGTTTATATATGTTGTTGTTAATAATGTTTAGTTTTAATAGACTGTATTTCATTCTCAAAGAAAATATTTGTTGTTTTTATGTTCCATGTGCGGTGACAACGGAGCAAACTACGAAAAATAGCATCTTCTCTGCTGACGCCACAGATGATGTACCTAGCCACCAATCGTCGCGTGTCGACAGCCACACGCTCAGAGAAGATCCTGTTGGAGTACCTCTGTTGCCAACCGTCACAATCATATAAATGTATTGTAATAAAAAGTCTGTTCATGTGAAAAACAGTTTCAGTCTTGATGTTGAGTCCTTACGAGCAAGTTCTGATTGTATGTCATGTATTACGTGGACTTAAGAAATAAAACGTAAACTTTTACTTCCAGTACCAATGTGTGAAAAATAATTATTGGGCTGAATGAGAAGAGAAGATATTTACGTATTGAACTGAATTTATATTTTTGGAACTTATAACAGAATTTCTCCGATTTTATACCAGTGTAGGGACTCATCAATAATTATATTTAATATTCAACGAAAGTGCGTACCAGATTTTGAAATTTTACAGTATATATATATAATTTTTTTAACAGTCTTAGCCGGCCGCGGTGGGCGAGGGGACTGAGGCGCTCCAGTCACGATCTGCACGGCTACTACGGTCGGGGGTACGAATCCCCCCTCGGGCATGGATATTTGTGCCGTCCTTAGTGTTAGCTAGTTCATAAGTAGTTTGTAAGTTTATGGACTGATGACCCCGTAGTTAAGTCCCACAAGCTATACAAACATATGAACATATGTACAGTTTTATTTTTCTATTATCTTGCACAAAATCTAGCAGCGAATATTTAAAAGATTTTTTTTTCCTATGAATGAAGATTTTTATTAATTCGAGTGTAGTGGAATGGCCAGGGTCGAAGTCCGACTAAATCAAACTGAAGAAATTTACTCCTGAACACACAATTCCATTATAATCGGAATCGGCTGTTCCACCGCAATCTTCAGTTGCCTCGATTTTCGGCGTGTTTATTCAGTTAATTGATCAAAGGAGGCACTTGTCTGTCTTCCTCCAGTTCAGTCCTCTACTACTCAAGGCACTGTGCCGAGTGCCGCGGCGGCGGAGTGCAGGTATCACGTCGCAGCCAGTTGTCAATATTTGACGAAGTGGTGTCGTCGGCCGTCTCCGCCGCCGTGCAGAATATCAGCGCGGCGACGTGGAAATCGACACGGGCCTCGGCCTGTAATCCCGAATGACAGCCCCCCACTCCCCCCCCCCCCACTACCTCGGCCCCTTTGCCTGCGACCCCTCCCCCCCCCCTCCCCTGGTCGGGAACTTGGCACCGCGGAGTCGTCGCGCGCAACTTGGCAGATAACGCACGCTCCGCAGCGCGCGCCTCGCCCGCCGAATCTGTAATGCAGATGAGACGGACGGCTGGCGGTCCCCAACCACCACCACCACCACCACCACCTGCACGCCCTCTGCGCGGTGCGTGGCGGAGGGTGCTGCGCTCCGATCCTCCCACTGCCTCCCATTCCCAGTTACGCCACGCGTCCACAGGCCTCACGTACGAGAGTCGTTCTCAAAACGTTCAAAGTTTGTCTAACTAAGGGACCAAACTGATGTTTCTCCATACACATGATAGCTTAGTAAATCAGCTTACTGTGCCTACTTTGAGTAGATTCCTTTGTATGACATCATGTTTCCGGAAAAAAAAAAAAAAAAAAAAAAAAAAAAAAAAAAAAAAAAACTGTAAATGGAATAACTTCTGAAGTCCACAGGTTCATATCCTACACCATCCTTCAGGCATTTTTTAATGCACTAGGCATCTTCACAGTAGCTTCACACTCTCAAAGGATGATGCAAACTTACACGGTTGAAAGTACAAGATATAGGAGCAAAAATTTCCCAGTAAGCATGAGTCGCAAACGAGTCATTTGAGAGATAATTAGGAATGCATGGCTCCAAGCCGCCATCGATGGCATCGTTTATAACGAGTTACCAAGCAAACAATAGCCTTGTGGAAGACTACGTTAGAAGTCATCGAAAACCGTTGGACTCCATACTGAAGAACCACTCCGACTGCTCCAACGGACTTCTGGAACCACCTTTGAAGTAGCCACCATTATAAATAGTGCAGAAGAAGTTTAGTTGTAACAAATTAGTTCTTCAAGAAGAACTTTGTGTTCAGAATACATTGGTGACTAGCTTTTTCTCCAGTTTGCAAAACTGCAACAACAAATCATCGCCGAACCTCAAAACATCCGCCGTCTGCCACCACCACCGCCATTCCCAGCAATCAACGAAGATTCCATAGATTGGAAAACTTATTAGAACACTATATGCAGGATTCACAAGGATAGCAATGGAAATGACACGTGGGCCTATTTCCTCTCCTGGAATCCTTACTATATCTGTACCCTCCTCACCAAGCAGCAACCACGTGACCTTTCCTGGTCCTCCATTTGTGAATGCCACAATGCCTACTACCATCACAGATACCAATTATGGCCGTCAGAGTTCTTCCAATGCCAGAAGAAAACAAACCAAAATCAATGACAGTGAGCTGCTGAACAACAGTTCCTCAGACAGGAGTCCAATTTTGTCACCCACACCACTAGGGAATCTTATGCGAATGACTTGCTAGGGGATCATATGCGTTCACAGGCCACACGTACGAGAGTCGTTCTCAAAACATTCAAAGTTTGTCTAACTAAGGGACCAAACTGATGGTTCTTTGGTTCTCCAGACACATGATAGCTTAGTAAATCAGCTTGCCTACTTTGAGTAAATTCCTTCGTATGGCGTGTTTTTGTAAAAAAAACTGTAAAGGGAATAACTGCTGAAGTCCACAAGTTCGTCCTACATCAACCTTCAGACATTTTTAATGAACTAGGCATCTTCACAGTAGCCTCACACTCACGAAGGATGATGCAAACTTACACGGTTGAAAGTACACGATTAGAGCAGCAAAAATTTCCCAGTAAACATGAGTCGCAAACGAGTCGTTTGAGAGATAATTACGAATGCATGGCTCCAAGCCACCATTGATGGCATTGTTTATAACGAGTTGCCAAGCAAATGACAGCTTTGTGGGAGACTGAAGAAGAAAACGGAAGGGCGAAGCTGGGAATTTGTATCTGAGGGGAGGCGTGCTTAGGTAGTCTCTGCAGGTTCGGTGATCACTGTGTCCCCAGTGGTGTAGGGGTCAGCGCAACTGCCTAGAAAACGGAAGAAGTCGCCGCAGACCGTTCGACGCCATACCGAAGAATCACTCCGACTGCTCCAATGGACTTCTGTAACGACCTTTGGAGTAGCGAGCATTGTAAATAGTGTAGAAGAAGTTGTAATAAATTAGTTCTTCAAGAAGAAGATTGTGTTCACAATTGACTGGTGACGAGTAAGAACTGGAACCCTCGCAGAAGATGGCGGAACAACAACAACAATAACTCACAGTTCAACAGGTATTGACCCAATTTTTTCAACAGTTTGCTCAACTGCAACAACAAATCATCGACGAAGCTCAGAACCTCCGCCATTACTAGCATTCAACGAAGATTCCAAATATTGGAAAACTTGTTCAAAAAAGATTTCGGGTTTGCAGCCGGTCGTCGTAAACTTCATTCTACGATATTTCAACTGGGCACCTGCCAGTCATCTTCAGGAGAGCCAACGAGCCGGCTACAAACCCGAAATCATTTGGAACATTTGATTCGCCGGAAAAATTTCAAACATTGGAAAATTATTAGAACAGGATACGCCAATATTTCAGGATTCACCACATTAGCAATGGAAATCACATGTGGGCCTAATTTCTTCCCTGGAATCCTTCCTAAATGTATACCCTCCTCACCAAGCTGCAACAACATGACCCTTTCCTGGTCCTCCATTTGTGAATGCCTTAATGCCTACTACCATCATAGATACCAATTCTTGGCCACCAGAGTTCTTCCAATGCCAGAAGAAATCAAACCAAACACATTGACAGTGGACTGCTGGACAACAGAGCCTCAGACAGAAGTCCAGCTAGGAAATCTTATACGGATGACTTGCTATGGGATCAAATGCTTCAAGCCGCCCCGGATACAGCTTTCCGCCATGGTACCTTAAGATGAATGATGCATCACTCGACCAGATCATCGAGTTGCTGTTTACGTTTGAAGTTTCCAAGGCAGTCGACCAGAGGTTCGAATCGCCCCCCGACGTAGACGCCGTTAGAGACTCGAACAACTCGAATCAAGAAGATGTCGCAGCCATAGAGGCTCCTCTTCTCATTACCAAACACCGCAGGCAACAACCAACAACAACTGCCAGGGTCCAGGAGAAAAGCCAGCATCCACAACGCTGCCGCAAAGAACCGCTTCGTCTTCCTTATAGTCCAGACTGATATTCCAAACACAAACGAGACGATTGCCCAGAGCGTTGGGCGACGTGCAATAGCTGCAGCTGAGAAGGATATCTAACCTCTGCCATTCTCCTACCTCACCTTTCACTGCTCTATCTGACGCCTCCGTAGTTGTTCCCATGGACATCAATCAAGTAGAGTCATCAAGCGCCTCGAAATTGTTCATCGATGTTTCTATATTAGGGAAGCAGGTGAAAATGGGTGCAGCAGTCGCCCTTATCAACCACACCACCTACATGTTGGGTGCACCACCACTCCAAACAATCAATCGACGGCTTCTCACATAAGAAATAGGAAATCGGTCTCTTAGGCCAGTGCACTACAGATGCCACGTACAGAGTCATCAGCCGACGGGTTTACTTTCTGGTAGTCAAGAGCCCCAACACTGTGGACTTGTTGGACATCTTCCAGTAGTTCGGATTCACGATTGATGACCATTTGCACCTGATCTCACCTCAAGTTCCTTTTCAGGATGTGGATGCCTTGCGCACAGAGTTCCAGGACCTCTTCTCGCCAGGTATAGGGTGCACCAAGGACTTTGCTGCATCCCTTCATCTCGTTCATCACCTACGCCAAAATACCAAAATACTGTAGGATGCAGTCGCTCTTCAGGAGCCACTTAAAGACGAATTGGATCGCCTACAACGTGATGGAGTGTTTCAGCCCAACCAGTTTAGCTATTGGGCAATACGCCTTGTCATCATCCAGAAACAGGCAGACGCTTGCATCTCTGCGGGGATTTTAAGGCCACCCTTAGCTCACAACTATAGTTTACGTATCAACCATTTCCTCGCTCCAATGACCCATTTCGCAAATTAGCAGGTGGGGGGAGGGGTCATTTCTAAGATTGACCTCGCCAATCCATTTGTCCAGATTCATGTTCACCCAGCTTCCGAACTATTTATAGTTATCAACACCCCCTCTGGCCTGTTCTAACTGATGAACCTACATGGCATCGGCATAGTGACATCATCACTTTGTGACTGCAGCGAAGTGGAAGACACAAATAACTATTTTTCACATCAACAGATGGGATATCACATTATCACATTAAAGTGATGTCTTGTGCGCAGGAACTACCAGGTAGCAAAATCTGTCTAAACATTATTGGCAATAACAGACTTTACAGACTAACGACTACAAAGAGAGAGTTATGAACTGATAGGTAAAAGATAAAGACCGTTGTAATCTCAGTACGTTACGAGGGTAAGTAAATAGATAAGTCGCAAACATGTGTGCCGTATACCATGCGAATTTTGCGCGCAAGTTTCACCAGCAGATGGTCGCACGACATCTCGCAGGTATTCAGTCAGTCCGTTATTGGCACACATGTGTTGCAAGAGTGTACAAGAGAAGAAAAGTGCGCAATTGTGCGTTTTTTGTGGACTAAAGGGCTGCCCACAGTTAAAGTGCATCGTGAAATGCGTCCAGTCTCTGGTGACAGATTTTTCTCACGGAAGGCAGTGTTGCATTGAATCCAGAAGTTTATCCGTGGAAGAAAAATCATCAGAGATGGACAGGTGCGTCCTGTGGAGGTGTCAACTGCAACCACATTGCAGCATATGGATCAACTCATCCGTTTTCATCTGTTTCGGCCCTTAAAATATCATTTATGTGGCCATCATCGTGATATAGATGATGCCGTAATCTATGAGGTTACACGTTGGCTACGACGGTAAACATGTGACTTTCAAGGACTTGTAAAGAGATGGGATAAGTGTCTGAATGTATTGGATGAGTATGTGAAATAATATCAGAAAGTTACTTTGATTACTTTTGCGTCAATTCAGTTTTGCGAATTATTTCTTGACTCGCCTTTGTATTTCAAATTGCTCTTGCCTTTGATTTGTGTGATATCTTAATCGTTTGTTTGTTTGCTTTTACCAACTTTTTTTTATAACTCTATCGGTGTATGTCATTATGATTATTTATGGTTAATACTCAAAGGTGAATAAAAATAGTAAGAAGGTGGAGGAGACGAGTCGAGAGAGGGGAGATGAAGATACTGACAGAAAGCATAGCGGTTGGGGGGGGGGGGAGTTGAGGAATATTATGGGCAGGTGACAAGAGTAGTTGAACAGAGAGAGCTTAGGGCAAGGTGAAACGAGAGGTGAGGAAGGATGAGGTGGATCAATGAAAGATTGTAATACATACATAACGTAGGAAATGTTACTGAGAATTACGTGTACCACTACTTAGACGGAGAGGTGGGAGGAGGAGGAGGAGATTGTGGTGTGCAGGAGGAGTGGAATGGGGGGGGGGGGAAATAGATAAAGAGGGAGGACGTTATGGAAAAAGACGGGGGGTAGAGAAGAAGATAGAAAAGGTGAAATGGCAGAAAGATGAAGAGGTGGTGGAGAAAGGCGAAGGAGGGGATCGGTCGAGGGAGGGGTGTGGGAGGAAATGAATAAAGGAGATGAAGTGACAGAAGATCGTAATAAACACTGGGCCTAAGCTGGCGTACATATGTACAATCATGCTCGTAAGTTAAGGATAACTGCAGCTTGTGGTGCCACACAACATGGCACCACACGAAACTGGCGCTAATAGCATAGGCACATAGAGAACACACACGATACAGATCTGTAAGTCAACGGTATTGGTGATAAGTTGAGAAAACGGTCCCAAAATACATTTATTTCAAAATGACGCTGTTCCCTGCCCATGTACCCCGACATCAATATGGGATATGATCACCATGCACACGTACACAGGCCGCACAACGGGTTGGCATAATCTGATTCAGGTGGTCGAGCAGCTGCTGGTGTACAACCTCGCATTCTTGCACCAGTGCCTGTGTGAGCTCCTGAAGGGTCCTAGGGGTTTGAAGAAGTGCTGCGGTACATGCACCGAGAACATCCCAGACGTACTAGATAGGGTTTAGGTCCCAAGAACAGGTAGGCCACTCAATTCGCCTAATATCTTCTGTTGCAAGTAGCTCCACCACGATGGCAGCTCGGTGGAGCCGTGCCTTGTTCAACCGTCAGGAGGAAGGTGGGACTCACTGCATCCTTGAAAAGGCGGACATACTGGTGCAATATGACGTCCCAGAACATGTTACCTGTTTCAGTTCTTCTGTCAAAGACCTGCGGGGGTGTACGTGCATCAATCATAATCCCATACCACACCATCCATACAGTTCCCTTGCAAGGACATTACGGGATTGGTATCCTTGTTCACGCCAGATGAAAACCCGGCGAGAATCACTGTTCAGGCTATACCTGGACTTGTCCAACATAACCTTGGACCACTGTTCCAATGACCATGAACTGTGTTGTTGCCACCAGGCTTTACGAGCTCTCCTGTGAATGCACCTAGCGGAGTTCCAGGTGAATAACGATATCTGTTCAGTCGTCTGCAGAAAATTGTTCCAGTGGCTGCGACAAGGTCCCAAACAAGGCTACCTGCAGTACTCCGTGGCCATCTGTGGGCACTGACGGTGAGATGTTTTCTTGTGGTGTTGTGCACTGTGGACGTCCCGTAGCATAGCGCCTGAACACTTTTCCTGTCTGCTAGATTCATTGCCATAATCTTTAGAAAACACTTTGTGGAACACGGAGGGCCAGTGCTACGACCTGCTGTACTTGACCAGCCTCTAGTCACCCTACTATTCTACCCCTCATAACATCATAATGTGTTGTTTGAGCCATTTTCAAAGCACAGTCACCATTAGCACGCTTAAAAACGTCTGCGCACTTACTCGCTGCACTGTTCTCCACCAACGCACCGCTGCGTATGAGGACTGCTGCCAGCATCACCGATTGGTCATACCGTGAGGTGGTTTAAACCCGCAAGCCGCCAACCAGAGCGTTGTTTCACCATGTATCAGCATTTTCATTAATTTATGAGCATGAGTGTACTTTGTCTGAATGCTGAACATCGTATGAAATGTGACTTCTGAAGCTTTTCCGACGTATTTCTTTATCCATTAACTTTCGGCCTGAAAACGTCCAGCCATCTTCAGGTGAGTAGCGAGTACTGAAGAGCCCAGGCGCAGTCGCGGTATTTAAAGTGGTACTTGCGCATGCCAAATGTGTCGGTATCATTTTGGGCATGCGTTAGATACTGTCATGCGCGATACAGTCGAGTTGTATGTGCTGCCCTCGGTGGTGGAAGAGCAATATTCTAATCATTGATATTCGATTGATGGCGTCGATTACGCTGTGACTGGATCACATGATTCCAATTTTTGTCGAGCTGAAAGCCGTTGTCACGATTTATAAGATTGACGGCAAGACGAATTTCCACCGATTCTTTAATAAGTGAATCCCAGAAACTCGAGACTGGAGTTAAAATTTTAGTTTTACTATATCCCATTGTGTGTCCCATGGAAATGCAGTGTTCTGATACTGCCGCTTTTGATGGTTGGAATAGACGGGTGTGTCTTTCGTGTTCTACACATCGTTCCTTTTGAGATCGTATTGTCTGACCTATATATATTCAGCGCCACACTCACAGGGGATCTTGTAAACACCCGATTTTCTCAGTTGCAGATCATCTTTGACGGATCCTACTAAAACCCAACTCTTCGCAGGTGGAAGGAAGATAACCTTGATTTTATTTCTCCTGAGCAACCTTTCCGGCAAAAGGAATGAAAGCAATTGATTTGTAACCGTCATCAGTGTCCTCTGTGTGTTGCTTCTTATTATTGTAGCTTTATATGGCCTTCTTTATTTGTCGAGAAGTATATCCGTTATCTTTGAAAACATTCTCCAGGTGATCTAATTCTGCGTGGAGGTTATCTTCAACAGATATTATATGCGCTCGATGAATTAAAGTGCTGAGGACACCAGCAGTTTGCGAGGGGTGATGGCAGCTCGACGATGTTTCGATGATTAGAAGACTATTGCTCTTCCACCACCGAGGGCAGCACATATAACTCGGCTGTATCGCACATGACACCACCTGACGCATGCGCAAAATGATACCAGCACTTTTGGCATGCGCGAGTAGCACTATAAATACCCCGACTGCACCTGAGCTCTAGGCAAAGCAGGGAAACCATATTCAGCGCACTAAACACAAACAAACCTAAACAGTCCCGCACACTTAGCCAGTTCTATGACCTAACTGCCTAATCACCATGACAAACTTGGCTATGTTACAGGTATTCTGCCACAGCCGATGTTCATGGGTATTCTGCCGCAGCCGACCCAGGAGACTTCACAGGAACCCAGCTGCAGCAGAACCTCGCATCAAACGGACTGATTCTTTATGACGAACCTAGCAAAGACAACGGTACTGAGAAAATACCCATTACTAACATTACCAAACCTTGCATGATCTGTCGCAGATAGCATACCGCTACTGCCCTTCATACCTACCTCACTGTGGCAGAGGTTTTTTTCCCCTTGGCTTTTGCCTTGGCACATTTTTCCTCTGCCCTTACATACCTTTACCCTTCGTATACCTTTCGACCAATTCTATCTCCATATGCACCGTATTAATCGTGCCCACACGTACGGATAACATCGCGGTTCCCACATCCCGTGATCCACCTAAGCAACCTAACCTAATTACGGAGGTGACAGTAGAACTTTTGTGATGGTCACCACGTTGGTGTGGGCGTGGAGGGGCCCCACCCTTAACTGGGCTCTTCAGTACTCGCTACTCACCTGAAGATGGCCGGACGTTTCCAGACCGAAATATAGTGTGAGAATGATGAGGGGATCCGGCCCCACACCCGAAAGTTACTGGATCGTATGAAATGCCGCGATAATCCAGTCGAATGCCAACCACCTGGCCACCCTACAAGGAGCAAATAACATACCGCCTCATTGTAAACGAAGGCTTCCGCGGCCGTTGTCATTGTTGATAAAACTCTTCACCGACGTTTCGGCCACTATTGCAAGCGGCCATCTTCTGGGTGTTACGTTTACTGCTGGGTGACGGCAAGCTGGTGTCTTAAATATTAAATGTTGTTAGTTGTTATTGGTGGTTTCAGCTCTCTTTCATTGGTGTTTACTTTATTTCTTCCTATTGGTGGAAAAGGAAGTCCAGGATTGGTGTTTATATTAATGTTTGCCATTGGTTGAAACTGGCGAATGAGGAGTGGTGGTAGCAGTGACGTAGCAGTGATGCCTAGCGCCGGCTAGAGCGTGCTGTTTGCTCTGTGTACGCGCGGCCGCTGTTGTCTGCGGGCTATGCGGGCCCCTATGGACTGCACTGCGCGCGGTGTCGTCGCGAAGCGCTGCTACTGCTTGCAACCAAGACGCCGGACGCCAATACCCGTCCTAAAAAAAATGTTTGTATAGTCTATGGGACTTAACTACGGGGTCATCAGTCCCTAAACTTACAAACTACTTATGAACTACTTACGAACTAGGACGGCACAAATATCCATGCCCGAGGGGGGATTCGAACCCTCGACTGTAGTGGCCGTGCGGACCGTGACTGGAGCGCCTTAGTCCCCTCGGCCACCGCGATCGGCAATACCCGTCCTCTCTGTTCGTATTTCCGGGTCGCTTAGCTATTTCTATTGCTTCCCTGATTTTCCTCTTCAATGTATAGGGTTGTTTTGCCAGTACAGTGACTTTCTGAAAACCTATATGTTTGCCGCACTCTTCTTGGTGTACAGCTACCGCCGACTTCGTATGAAATAGAAATAGCTAAGCGACCCGGAAATATGAACAGAGGACGGGTATAGGCTTCCGGCGTCTTGGTTGCCCGCAGTAGCAGTGCTTCGCGACGACACCGCGCGCAGTGCAGTCCATAGGGGCCCGCATAGCCCGGAGACAACAGCGGCCGCGCGTACACAGCGCAAACAGCACGCTCTAGCCGGCGCTAGGCATCAGTGCTATGTCACTGCTACCACCGCTCCTCATTCGCCAGTTTCAACCAATGGCAAACATTAATGTAAACAGCAATCCTGGACTTCCTTTTCCACCAATAGGAAGAAATAAAGTAAACACCAATGAAAGAGAGCTGAAACCACCAATAACAACTAGCAACATCTAATATTTAAGACACCAGCTTGCCGTCACCCAGCAGTAGTGCTGGAAACGGAGCGGTTATTCCGGAGGCGGAGATTTCACGCCATTTCACTCGGAGCCTCCGGCTACCTCCGGTTGGACGTGTCGAATCGAACAGATGCCATTTTGGAGATGAATCTTGCCGTATTTATTTGATTTGGCAGTGTATCTTGAGTAGCACGAAAAGATGCTGTTTCCCAGCATCAGTTCCATAAATATAAACCAAAATCGAAGGTTTCTGATACGAGTTTGTTATAATAAAAGTTTTATAAACGTAGAATTGTTGATAAACTTTTCACGATGGCCTTAGAAGACTAACGAAGAACGAAATCTCAGATCGCATGTAGTTGGCTGCAGTATGGGTCAGGTAGTAGCGTGTTAGTTTGTCGAGCAAAAGGTCCTGAGATCGATTCCCAACAAGTGCGAATACTTTAATTCTCTGTAACTGTTCTAACTTCCTTTTTCTTTCTTTCTTCTACTACAAAAGTTTATTATTCAAAAAAAAAATGTTTGTAAAGTCTATGGGACTTAACTACGGGGTCATCAGTCCCTAAACTTACAAACTACTTATGAACTACTTACGAACTAGGACGGCACAAATATCCATGCCCGAGGGGGGATTCAAACCCCCGACCGTAGTGGTCGTGCAGACCGTGACTGGAGCGCCTTAGTCTCCTCGGCCACCGCGGCCGGCAGTTTATTATTAGTTGAGGTAATACATATGTGGTGTTCTGTTAGCTTTCTGTCAAAAACTCTCGAATCTGTTAATGTATACACATTGACCTTCCGTCTTCATAAAAATTTGTCTCTTTTTTTATTATATCAATTTGAAGATAGTAAATGGAGACAAGCGTCTATACATGATAATGTTAAAACCGAAAATATCACATTGCAAGCTAGTGTAGACCTGTTACGTTGTCGAATAGTCGGTCCACAAAAATAATTCAAAAATTGTATATAAGCGCCAAAGGACGGAGTGGTGTTACTGTTCTGTTTTATCACAGTTTTTTGTCGCTTTGCTTGTGCTAGTTTTACCGTAACATTTCGAAGGAAAGCTTTGCAGTTACCTCGGCATGTCTTCCACAATTACGATTGTTTTTATTGTGGAAATAATGAAATGTGTCATGGTTGAAGGTATCGTGTATTTTTTTTATCGACACTTTCTTTACCATTCTTATCCACATTCGTATTGTTTTGCCCTTGGTACTGTAGGAATGTTTATAAAAGACTTTTCACACAAGAAAAATGCGCCTTCTGGCCAGCGATATTCCGTCGCGCCTTCGTTTCCTCCTGCCAGCCTCCGATTGGGCTGGCGTCTCCTACGGTAATGCCGGAGATCACCGGATGTGGCGCACTAGTCGCACATTCGATTTACCCGATAGTTAACAGCAACCGCAGACCAGCACTACCCAGCAGTAAACGTAACACCCAGAAGATGGCCGCTTGCAATAGTGGCCGAAACGTCGGTGAAGTATTTGATATATTGACGATGCGGCCCGACGCCCAGAAGAGTTTTATAAACAATACTGCCTCATTGATGACTCCCACTTCTGATGATCAGAATCCTGTAGAGATGGGGCACGTTTCCCGGGGCCACATGAGAACGCAGGCCTAGAGGGGCCCCTGAGGCAGGGAAAACGTTTCACTCAGGGCGCCGGCACAGGCAAGAACGCAGGGCGCGTATCGGAGGGCAATCTCCAGCGTTGCGCCCGCCCGCTTCCGGTGCCTTCAAAGAGCGCCGCGACGCGATGAAAGTGCTTCCTCCCCCCGCATCGATCAGCCACCCCTCCCCTCCCCCACCCCGGAGTAAACCCTTCGGGTCGCGCGACACCCCATCGCCGCACCATAGTTTCCACGGCGGCATTTCCAGCGATGTAATGGAACGACCGATTGCGACCTCGCGCGACCATTTTCTTTGTCTCGTATTTCCAAAGATTCTGCGCGCGCGAAACACCGAGGCAGTGTTCGTCGCATGTGGGCGATGGGACTCGAGATAAGCAGTTTAATAAAATCAGGCTTGATTACATTATGCCTCTTGTGCTCAAAGACTGCTTTTTTTTCGATTTGCAGAAAATAGCAATCAATCGTAAATCAAAAGATGTTTGTATAGATTATGGGACTTGACTACGGGGTCATCAGTCACTAACTTGCAAACTACTTATGAACCAACTAAGACTAAGGACGGCACAAATATCCATGCCCGAGGGGGGATTCGAACCCCCGACCGTAGTGGCCGTGCAGACCGTGACTGGAGCGCCTCAGTCCCCTCGGCCACCGCGGCCGGCAATCAGTCGTAAATATTAACCACTAGATGACCCGGTGAACTTCATATCACTTACCTCTTGAAATAAACCGTATTAATTTAAATGCAGTAGCTTTATAAAGGCATCATCAGATAGTCCAAGTTGGAGGAAAGAGTGCGCAAATCACGCACACATGTCCAGGCTAATGCTCATGTCTCATTCTTGGAAGTTCAGGGAAGGTTTGAACGGTGATAAAGTATGGAAAACCTTTATCGTAATCAGATGAATGGTACTGATATTTTATAGAAAAATCTCTTTCTACTTTTTCTGAATGTTCCAATTTTCGGGGATACTTTACCAAATTTTTATTTGATAAGAACGTTACTCTTCCTTTGAACGTCAAATACGCAAACTTTATCGCAATCAGACAAATGATATTGATATCTCATTCAAAAAAGCTATTTCAGTTTCTCGCGAATTTTCAAAACTTGCGGGTAACTTTCCCAAATTTTTAAGAACGTCATCTTTCGTCGAACGTCAAATAATCAAAATTGTATCGCAATTGGATGAACGGCTCTCAACTGATAGTGTTGATTTCATTTACAAACACATTGATAAAGGAATTTGGTTCGGATTTTTCGATTCTCCTTTGTAACTGTCCCTATTTTTTTTAACTGAAAACTTCCCAAGAACATAAAAAAAAGAATAACCCCTCTGCGTCGTACGAATAGTCAGTTATAGTGCTGAATTCAGTCAAAAACACATTGAAAAATGCACTTTTTCAGTTATTCTCAAATTTTCCAATTTCCTAAAAAATTATTTCATACAAACCTTGTCCTGTCAAACCTACTCAAATGATGCTCTTACAACCATGTGGCAATTGATTTTTATTTTTAAAAAATCGCTTTGGGTTTTTCCTAAATTTTACTACTTTCCGGGCGACTTTTCCAAATTTTTATTTGCTGCGAATCTCCCTCTTGCTTTCAACATGAAATATCCCAAATGGACGAATGGTATTGATAGCTCACTGGAGAAAAGCTGTTTCAGTTTTTTCCGATTTTCGTCTTTTTCTGGGCAACTTTTCCATATTTTATCACCGTTTAAACCTTCCCTGGACTGGCACGAATATTTCAAGCCGTTCTCGAGTTTATATATATATATATATATATATATCAAGATTTCGACACGGAGATCAAAAATCTAGATCTGGTAATAAACAAAATATATACGACTGATTCCTGACAATTTCCTACAAAAAGTTTAATTAAATCTGCGGATCTCAAAACAGAGATATAGACATCCATCTGTGATACCTGCAGATATTCCATTAATCATTACATATCTACACTTTCGTATCATCATGTTGTTATGATGCTTCGTCATTAGCTATGTAAAATTATTGATGAAGCACTGAATTCAAGACGGGGACTGCCCAGTCACGATTCATCCTGAGGAAAACAAAAATCCGTTGAGATCCTGGCGTGCTAGTTCAACTTCTACGTGTATTATTCAACCCGCGTATCATCTAGGCTTCATCAGAGTAAGTCGCGCCGCGGTGGAGTAGTCGAGCGGTCTAAGGCACCTCGCTGCGGAGCGCGCGGTTGGTCGCCGTCGGAGGTTCGAGTCCTGCCTGGGGAATGGGTGTGTGTGTTGTCCTTAGGTTTAGTTTAAGTAGTTTGCAAGCTACGGACTGATGACCACGCAGCTGGTCCGATAGATTTAGAAACATTTGAACATTTGAGTGAGTCGCCAATACCACCGAAACAGTTCGAGATCCGGCCAAATTAAAGGAAGTTGGCAAAAGCAAACAAACAAACTGTAAAGATATGCCAGAAAACAAAGCCAAGAGAAACTTGAAACACAAGCGCGAGTCAAGAAATGTCGAAAAACATAAGTATGGCAAAAATAATCAAAGTAACTTTCTGACATTTATTTCACTTTCCTTGTGTCAGCACGTTGTAGGTGTCGCCACTGGCACCAACTTTGTGTAAATGCTCTGAGAAGCTAATCATTTGGAAATCACAACTTCTTCTTCCTGTCGGTTACATTTCACGTCTGTGGCACGTCATCTTCGTGATACAGCAATTTTTATGGCCAGGAGTGTATTATTATTTCTTCTTCATTTGCCCACAAAGAAGGCGGGCTGGCAGTGGTAAAATTTTGCTTTTCAGCCAAAGATTACAAACATTTAACAATGACACAACCACTGAGATTAAAGTTCAGTCAATGATTATTGACGTAGATGAACTAAGAACTGCAGTTAGCTTTCTCTCCCTCGAAATAGTCACCTTCCGTAACGATGCACCCCTGAGCTATTCGACACGTGTCGTGGAAACTTTCCACGAAGTGTCACTTTGAGATCGTTTTCAGAAGCCCTGCCACGTTTCGTTGTCCGTGAGGAATTTCGTCAAATCTCTTTCCTTTCATAGCGAGTTTTAGTAGATGGAATAGGAATAAGTGTGGAGGATTGAAATCCGGCGAGTATGGTGGATTTTCAAGTTTCACAACGCTCGCCCACACACAGCCAATAATGTCCAACAGTTCCTGGCAAGAAAGTTGGTAGTGCAACTCGAACATCCTCCAACTCGCCGGATTTCAAACCTTCCGACTTCCCTTGACTCAAACCCGCTTTGAAAGGAAAGAGATTTGACGATACTTCTTACATACAACGATACGGAACGTGCACAATTTCCAGGACTTGTATCGCAGTGTTCAGCGATGCACAGTTATCGCATGTGACTATTTCGAAGGGGAGCGAGGTAGCTGTAGTTAATGTTACAGGACCACTCGAATATTCAAATGTTTATAACTCTACTATTATGGTTATCAGTTCCAAGACTTCCAAAGTACTAAGACAAACTAACCTAAGGACATTATACACCCACTTTTGAGAAAGGACTCAAACCTCAGATGGGAAGCAACAGTGCACACCTCAGCAAGGCGCCCTGAAGCGCTAGATCATTCCACCACGCGCAGCACTACAGAGGTTGTAATATATAAAATGGTCATAATAATAGATGATTCTGCAAAACATACGACTGAATGAAATTTACGATTTTTTACGTAGAAATGGATGATACATAGCAAGCATAGTTTTTAACAATCAAACGTTAGAAATTATGAGTTAATAGTTATTTGAGGATTATAAAATGTAGAGGTAATTAATTACGATACTAATTATACTGAGAGTAATGAGCTTTATCGGTAATGCTGATGATTCACAGAGTGATGATGGTTGTGATGAACGTGGAAGAATAATTTTGTGGCCCTGTAGAACTTCAGCTAACGATTAAAAGGGATGAAACTGAAAGAAGTGGGAAAGAGACATATAAGAGCGATAGGGAAAGAAACGTCATGGTTAGGGTTGGAAAGAAGGACGTACCGCGTGACGTATTTCGTGGTGCCGAGTAGGCGGTAGTGCAAATTCGGATGAAGGTGATAGATACAGCAAGAAGTTGCATGAAAAGTTAAATTTGTATTTAGTGGTGGAGCAGTGTACCTATATTGGTGAGAAGTGAGTGGAAAATTGGGGACTTGGACAGGATTTTGCGATTCGTGTTTCATATTCGAAGGTTTTCTACCCAGAGACGTGAGAAATGAATAAGTTGATACAGGACAGGAGAAAGTAGGTGAGTGCAGAAGGTAAGATGGGCTCTATGTCTTTTCAGGATTTCGACGTACCTGTAGAATGTACGAGAGGTGGAGGTCCAGACCATGTTGTCGTCGGTGTTGTTGGGACGGATGAGGAAGGGAATAGGTGAAGATGATGGTAGAGGGATGTAAACGCCAATGGCGGCCTTTGTAATGAGGTTTGAATGCCATTTTAGGTTTCTGTACCTGGTGTAAGAAGGCACTGCCACACACAGAGTTGGGCATTAGGGGAAGTGAGAAAGGGAGGAGCTACGGCCGAGCGCCAACAGTTGCGCCTGCGGGAGAAACATTGCGTAACTA
The DNA here is from genome assembly GCA_026315105.1 of Locusta migratoria. Lineage (NCBI taxonomy): Eukaryota > Metazoa > Arthropoda > Insecta > Orthoptera > Acrididae > Locusta > Locusta migratoria. The sequence continues at coordinate 462,411,640 of CM048745.1, read as the reverse complement.
TCGGTCGGACACGCGCCTGCAGAATGAACATTATTGGCTGTCATTGCAGTAGTGGAGAGGGATGTGCAGAACGGCTGAAAACTGGGCCGCCTTCTTACGTGACGCCGAGTATAGTTCCTTACAAAGTTCTTCATGTGGTCTTGTATCCTTTTCCGCGGCGCAATGCGAATGCTGGTTACAGATGCTAGTTGGCGGCAAAGAGGTACAACTTACACAAGCGTGCTCCTGTAGTGAATCGTTCAGACATTCGATTTGGTTATCGATATATCTTCAGCGGCTCCATTGCTATGACGACTTCTCTTTCTTTCTTTCTCGTTAGACATGTTCCTGCAAATGCAGGTTCGGCTTTATTAATGCGGATTTGAGGTGTTACTATTTAAGGGGTGACCGGATGTCCTTCCTGTCACCACCCCATGCTAACCCAGGAGGAAATGTGTACCCCAAATATCTGTGTATAGTGTCTATAGCTTCCCTGAAATTAGTGGCTGTTGCAATCTTCAGGTCACTGTAGATTAATGAATGGCCTTGTCCATATAATGTTCTGCTGCAGCTGATTTCCTGGCTGTAGAAGACGTCTTTATGTTCCGAGTTCAACTAATCTCTCATGGACGAAGCGTATTGTCTGATATATATACGAATTTTCACTATTACCTCAAGGACTCTGATACATACTAGCAGCCGCGCGGAATGGATGCATGGTCTAAGGCGTAATGTTACGGACTGAGCGGCGGTTCCCATCGGAAGTTTGAGTCCACCCTCAAGCATGGGTCTTGTTTTGGGTGTAAGTATAATTTGTAAGTTTAGGGACCGATGAACATAGCTGTTTGTTCCAAGAGGTTTACAAACATTTGAACAATAAAAAACAATCTTATCTCGAAGCAAAAAATTATCCTTGAGATAAACGGCAGAAATGTTGCATTTGCGCGGCTTCCAGCACGAAATTTAATTCTTTGTTCATTACGCCGCGGAAGCTGAAAAGTACAATGAACAAAAACTTTGTATAGTTCTGAAGTAGACTCGATTTTTGTGTACATTCGGGTCTCGTGGGTCATTATTTTTTTTAAAGAGATCAATGACTGTGACGGAGTTTTGCACTCCAGAAATGAGTTTAAACTCTGCTGACAATTGTGTGATAGTAGTCGAACATAACTACTATCTATCTTTAGAATTTCGTGCATGTTACTTTTCCGCATATAGTGCAACAGATAAAGCGGGGTAAAAGCCTCCTTAATTGCAGAAACATAATTTCAAAAGTTACTCGCCTACTTTTCATCCTTTTTGAGCAAGGAAAATATTCTATTCAGTTGTCCATGTCGAACAAACGACTTTTATCTTCCGCGCGCTTTAAGGCGCCTTCTTGCGGAGCGAGCAGTTGGTTGTCGCCGGAGTTCCGAATCCTCCCTTGCGCATGGGTGAGTGTCTTGAACTTAGCATAAGGTAGTTTAACTTAAGTAGTTTCTAAGCCTACGGAATGACAATCGCAGTAGTTAAGTTCCTTAAATTTGCGAACATTGCGTACTGAAATTCCTTTTTTTAGTAGTACTGTGGACGAAACGGGCGTACTTCACCGGTCGGCGACATAAAACGTTTCTCACACTGCCTTACGAGCCCGCAAGCAAACTGGAAATGAAATGTATCCTGTACTGTTGTCGGTTTACGTGGATAACGACTGTCGCAGTTATCATCAAAGCGGATCAATTTACAGAAAAGTAAATTCAACAAAGAACATGCTCGTATCAACGCGATTATAGTACGATTAACCCTGCCTTACTAACATCTGGTTTTAACGTTCGCTACTAATACCTGTCTTTCAGGGATTTTCAACTTTTGTTAGTAATACCCGTCAATTCGGCGAGTGTAATTCGAAACCAACACTCTACCCGTGTACACTTCTTCATCAATTGTTCCTCCAAACGTCACAGCTCACAGACAATTTGAATGTAGCCGTCATTTCGACTGATGTTACTGAGCTAGGGTTAAAGTACCTTGCTAACTGACGCGGTGGAGCTGCTTCCTGCCAATTAGACCGCTCAACGGCACAAGCCCTCCGGTCGCCTCTACCAAACAACCACAACAACTAGTCAGTTCACCTTCAATTAACTGCCCGCCTTTCTTTCTTTTCTGATCATAGGTCTCCCCATTTTGTTTCATGACACCTGATAACCGCACAACGATGCTAACGAAATACATATGCTTCATACACAGTACTATCAAGGGAATAGTCAGACTTGTCATGCCGAAACATGTATTGATTTTTTTTGCACTGGTAGTTAACACTGAAGGAAGTCTGTATGCAGATTGTTAGCTGCTGACAAAATTGTGTTTTACTGTACACAATACATTTTTAGCCCTGAGGCTCATCATCAAGTGCCTCTATGATTTTTATACACGTTTGAAGGCCTGGGCTTATTAAAAAGTCGTGCACAAATAAGTCTAGTGCAGTATGATAATTGTCTGTATAATTGTTTGTATAAATACTCACTAACACATATGCACAATGTACAAATGTACTCCAGGACAGACTTATATGTGCACCATTTTTCAATAAGCCCAGACCTTTAAACATGTATAAAAATCATAGAGGCACATGATGATAAGCCCTCATTGCATTGTGTACAATAAAACAAAATTTTGTGACTAAAGTCCAGTTCATTTTATTCTAATGGAATACAGCAGTCTGGAACATCACTGGCAATAATCGACAAAATTAAGACAAGCATTTTAATTGGATATTTTTTTTCTTTCAGGAGGAACCTACACTTCGTTAAGTAATGACACATTTTAGCCATAATGCTCAGGACCCCTCAGCCTTAAAGCGCCCGTGCTTTCACCATTCACCAGGTCATTGTCCGAGATCACGCGACGTTTGCATCCTGCGGCGTTCGCGGTTTTCGATCAATGGAAGCCGACACAATGGCTGGTTTGCCCTTAGTACAGCCCGCATAGGAAGGCGCTGAACCGTCGACGCATACGTGTCCAACAGTGCCCGACGTCGTGTCAACACTGTGGGCGGAGCCGTTCAGTCCGTGCGGCCAAGCAGACAAGATGGCGGCCATTTTGCGCGGCGATCCCGTTGTGTCCTCCAGCACCCTGTCGGCATATGTTACGATGGTACGACTAGGGTGACCAGACGTACGGACATGGTAAAACTAGTATGTTGGTTGGTGGAATGAAGGTAAGCCTGTTCTACTGATAGGAAAAAGAGGGTCGCTACAGGGATTTAGCAATTGTGAGCCAGCTAAAGGTAGTCTGTTTCAAAAGCTACTCGTTCAAAAGTGTTCTGATGTTAATGCAGCATAAATAATTATCGTCGTCTGGTAGTTAAAATTCACGCTAACATTTCAATCAAGCTGATTAAAGATTAGTTGAATACATTCGTTATTCATTAACACTTTCATTCTGTTTGGTTATGGCCCTACTTGTACAGTTAATTAAGAAACAGTGCATTTAAACTAATGGGAAGCGCAACGGATATTTTGAACAAATCCAGAAAAATACGAAGTCTGCACAAGGCTCACTCACTACACTATAAATTAGATTGCGAGAGAAATCTGAAAAAAAAAAAAAAACAACACAAATCACCTTCTAATAATGCCACTGCGAGAATTTATCCCGCTAACTGACGGATTGCAGAAACTTATTATCTTGTTCACCTGTGTAGTACTGTACAACAACCACTCTTATCATTAAACGTCACACCAACAAAGAAATTTGTTAATCAAACTCAGCTTTAGTCAATACTATGCTTTGACTTTAATAGTCAATAACATTCAATGAAAGGAAGAGGGTTAGCTTTCTAACTACAAAAGTGAAACAGGTAAAGATATTTAACTTTCTCAATTATTCAAAAATGTTCAAATGTTTGTAAATCTATCGGACCAAACTGCGTGGTCATCAGTCCGTAGCTTACAAACTACTTAAACCTAGGTAAACTAACCTAAGGACAAACACACACACCCACGCCCCAGGGAGGACTCGAACCTCCACGGCGAGCAACCGCGCGCTCCGCAGCGATACGCTTTAGACCGCTCGGCTACTCTTCCGCGGCTTCTCAATTATTATAATAATAATGATTACATTACCTTATGATCTTCTCAGACTGATACATATATGAATGATACAAAATCTTATAAAGACAGAACTGTGTCTGTGAAAATCAGATTTCAAAATTATTCCACCAGCTCGTACAACACTTGCTTCCTCAGCAGCCAACCAGAGCACGTCCGTTAAATACCAGAGCTACTCATCGACACCCTCTTCCTGTTCGGCTACTACTCACATACATACTCTTTGACAGAGATCTTACACAACAGAGTAAGCCATAGACGTAGCTATTCTAAGAAGTTCATGTAACATTTTACATACAAATATCGATACAAGACTGTTGAAACAATGTTAATGAATTTGTAAAGACATGTTTCATCGTCCTCATTTTTAACTCTTTGTCCGGATTCTGGTGGATTTTTGCATTATTCTCCCTTTTTCTCAAATTAAGAGCGTAATAATTATTACCTTTTGCAGTTAGTCTCGTTCTGCTGCTCTTTTGTTAAATACTTAATCTACAGGCACTGCCTTCGCCATGAATACGCCCGAAAGCAGTCTACATGTGGCATCAGGATCGTCGATTTTATCAAGGATCGAACCATAAGCGAGTGCGAAAAATCTGTTATCCCAAATTTTCGCTTCATTTCTTCAGTTGCGGATTTATATTAGCCTGGTTTGGCAGTTGTCATTATAGGTTTCATGTCGAGTACGTGTGAGTAGTTGTGATTTTAAATTGCTGTACATTGTAACCAAGCAATTTTCATAAAATATACCGCAATGCCTAAATGCATGTGTACCGTTATATGGAGCTGGAACTAACAACTCGATGTTTTTTTGTTTTCTAAGCTTAAGGGACTTAACTGCGAGGCCATCAGTCCCTAAACTTACAAACTACTTTATACTAAAGACGACACAAATATCCATGCCTGAGGGGAGATTCGAACCCCCGACAGTAGCAGCCATGCAAAATGAAACTGGCGCGCCGCAGACCGCTCGGTCACTGCGACCGGCTAACGTCTCAATGGCCAATAAAGATAAGAAGTAGCTCCACACATTGTTTTACTGCCGTGGTTTTTTCATGGTTTCTTCGTGATTCAATTTATTTGTACTAAAAATGTTCGAATCGTTGTAGAGGTTATGGGACTTAACTACGGAGTCATCAAACCCTAAACTTACGAACTATTTATGAAATACCTGATACTAACGACGGCACAAATATCCATACCCGGGGTGGGGTATTGGAACCCCCGGACGTAGTGGCCATTCAGAACGTGACTGGCGTGCCGCAGACCGCAATAGTCGGCCATCGCAGCCGACTATTTCTATCAGAATGTTAAAGTGCATATTCCATGTCGGCAGCTGTTGCTTAACTTGTAGGTGTTGGTAACGGTCCAATGAATGGCGGAGGTGAATGATCTTTACGATTTTCGATTTGTAAACAGTAGGCCTGCAGTGTTATGGACATGATTATTTTTACGTATTTGTTGCAAAGCACTTTTTCAGTATATCAAAGAAAAATGCAAATGCGGAATGGAAATTTTCACTGATAGCTACACAGTGAACTGATGACAGGGAAAGGTTGAAGTTTGAATCTTTTATAAGTATGTTAATGTTCCAACACAATTTAAAAGAATTTTGATGTTTATCTTTGTATAACTGTTTGTTAAGCAAACCTAAACTTCTGCATAAAATTGGATCTTCAGAGAAATATCAACAATTTTTAGGGAATGTTTGTTTTGTCTGTTACAAATTAGTTTATTAAATTTGAGCGTATGTTTTGCGCGTCCTCTTTTCTTTTACTTTCTCCTCCTTTTTTTCTTCTTTCTTTATATGATTGCATCTATTCACGCTAAGTCTGGAAACCTTGGATGCTTGCCAAAAACTTGGGCTTCTCCCGATGTTTCATATTATGTGCAGACTTCAGACAAAACATTTCATCTCCCTTGCAATGAGCTCCTCGTAAAAATCTGTGCAAATAATAATCTAAATTGATCTCGCGCTTTCATTCTACACCCTTTCTTTATCCTTTTCATAATATAACCGTAGTGCACAGTGATTGTTTTCAAATCATGACAGTAATCAAATGCAAATATTTCAATATTGTGAAAGACCTAAATTGTAGATTAAAACAGTTAAAGATATTGGAGCGTGAATTTAATCTTTAGATGAGGACTCAACACATATATGTTAATCCATATTTTAAGCATATAAAGATCTCAGAGTGAACAAAATCTAGATCTATCACAATGAGGGCACCTTCTTAACATTTATTTGTCAAACGGAACGATTGTGACATACCTTCTGACGTAGTACAGTTGAAAATATCTCCAGGTTACCCGACGTGATAAATTTTCGAAGTATATTATCAGTCATGCCTTATCTACTGCATACTGTTCTCAGAAAGGTTTGAACATTATGAAATAGACAAGGTTATTAAATGACCAAAATTAGACACATTTCTTTCTTAAAAAATTAAGAAGTTTGTGTTGTCAGTTTCTAAAAGCAATACTTAATGTGAAAATAAATAAATAATTTGTGTAGCGAAGGAGAACTTTGACTTAATAAAGGCTGAGTTGATAATTAAGATGAATTATAATCCCAAGTGTTGGAATTTCAAATAATTTTTAATACTAAATGACCCCAACACGACTCTGTCATTTCAATCACCTATTACAGTTTCTCTTATCGTGGACTGTTGCTTCCAAGAGTTACAAAAAGTAGTGTATTAAATGATGTGGTATGCGGAAAGAAAGATTAAGGTGATGTCAAATAAATTATTTATGTTGATTACTTTCGAAAGTTACAAATGCTATAATGATCTTGATATGTGATTAGTAATAGGCTTGGAAAGATGAGGGAAAAACCTGACATGTAGAATGACCGAATAGAAATTAAGATTTTGAAGTGAATTATTTCTTCTGTTTTTTTTTCTGTTTGATGATGAGGTAGTTTGGCCGTGTGCTATAAGGCGCCTTGCTGCGGAGTGCACGTCTGCTCCCTGTCGGAAGTTAGAGTCCTCCCTCGGGCACGAGTGTGTGAGCTGTTATTAGCACATGTTACTTTATGTAGTTTCTAAGTCTACGGACTGATGACCACAGAAGTTTGGTCGCTTAGCATTATAAACATTTGAACATTTTCGAGGGAACTCCGCTGAAGTTAATTAGTTAATACAGTCAATAACAATAAAAATTACTCGTGTAAATGTAGAAAATATACAACTCTTATCCACAGTGGTACATAGGAAATCTATCAATTTTACAAGATACTGTTTGGAAAACTAATTTCAATTTCATTTTATACTGTCATTTACTTTCTCCTGTTCAATTAATTCTCAGGTTTCTTCTGGTCTCGAATTGTTACAAACTTAGCGAAAAAATTTGCGAAATCGTTATGAATTATCGAAGTGAGAAATAAAAGAGTAGATTAACAAGCCTCAACTTGAAGAACTAGAATAGGTGATCCGTAGAAGAGGTCCAGTTTTTGTAATCGACATGAATTCAGACAAGAAAGAAATTACATGTACACATTACATGACAGAGGCATTCGATTCAGTCGTTGGGGAAACTAGGAAATCTATGTTGGACTGGAATGCGAAGTCGGGTCTCGTGCATACGAGGGAGTTGCTCTTTCCACTCGACTACCCGGAAACATCGGTACCCTTGCACTGGCTGTACCCTAGTCTCCTCCAAATGTTCCTAAGGGACGAAAATGCTAACGTCATCGTTTCCTAGACTTACTGAAACTAATTTATCCTAAGGAAAACACACACACACACACATAGAGATGCAATGGAGGACTCGAAACTCCGACGGGATTACCGACGGAGGTTCGAGTCCTCCCTGGGGCATATGTCTGTGTGTGTGTGTGTGTGTGTGTGTGTGTGTGTGTGTTTGTGTGTGTGTTTGTCCTTACGTTAGTTTACCTTAGTTTAAGTAGTTTGTAAGCTACGGACTGATGACCACGCAGTTTGGTCCGATAGATTTACAAACATTTGAACCATTTGAACGGGAGCGCCACTCAAACTAAAACATGTAGCTCCCGACCTCACGGCAATTCCGACGCAGATTTTCAAAAAGTATCTACTCGCTAAGACGTAGTTTCCCGTAAGATTTTGATCGTGGTGAGCAGTATCACTGACCGTGTTCGCATCAATTTTATACAAGTGTAATGTATTTACTTAGAAACTACATAAAATGTAGCTCCCGACCTCACGGCAATACCGACGCAGATTTTCAGAAAGTATCTATTCGCTACGACGTAGTTTCCCGTAAGATTTTGATCGTGGTGAGCAGTATCACTGACCGTGTTCGCATCAATTTTATACAAGTGTAATGTATTTCCAGTAGCCATTACGGATTATGACAACAAAGGAATGGCAGACATTAGCTGCAATAGGCATTTAATAACGTTATCTACCCGACTGTAGCACTCCCACCCCCTTCAATTTTGAGGACGAAATACGGAATTAAGAAATCCGCGAAAATTTGTGAATTTTACAGTTACATGAAATTTGACAGCACTAATTTACCCATAATTTGAGTCGCTGGCTCGTGGGATAATGGTGTTTTTTACAACAACAGTAAACGACTACCCTCAACCCACACCATTCTAGGCTCGTATGTTTCCTCAGTTACTGATAAAATTATATATATACTATGAACAACATACGAAAATACGTACCGTTGACAGGAGACCTATCCTTACGGCATCTTTCAACTAAAGAGCTCTAGAGTTTGCAACGAATAAAGGCGTCGGTGAGGAGTGCCGCGCGGATTGGTCGCGTGTTCTAAGAAGTCACGCTGCAGACTGTGTGACCGTTCCCACCTGTAACAGCAGGTGCTAGCCAAGAGCTGCAAAGCCAGAAGAGCGTAAAACACACTGACAGTTGCGATGGAAACGCACACACATTAAATATATGTATCTAATTTTTAAAGTTTCCGCCTATAGTACTCTCTCCAATATCAGAAGTAAAAAAGTTGAAAAGACGGGCACTATACCGGGTACATACAGTATATAATGGAAAAAAATGCCGAATTTCGGTGTCCTGCTTACTTGGCAGATCCGATTACCATTACGCTATCCGAACACAGTGGTATTTAGTATTAAGGCGAAAACGGTCGTTAATCCATTTCATGGAGAGCCTTGGCAGTAGTGGCAATATTGTATCGAACACAGAAGCTGAATTAGAGTTTTTAACGTGGAGGGAAGTCTTACTTAGAATATTCAGAAGCGCCTTAATCACTAGTGGTGCGGTAGTCTAGTGGTAAGACGTCTGCCTAGCAGTGTAGTCCGGGTTCGATTCCCGGTCGCAACAAAAATTTTAAATAATTCCTTCACCTTTATCTTTAATGTCTTTAATACATTTCAGTTAAGCTACACACAACGCTCGAACTCTTACGGGAATCGGGGAAACATTGCAAGTAGTGGGAATTATGACAAAGAGCGCACCATGTCAGTAGTATGTGTGGGCCGCAATAGAATGGCCGTACGCACTAAGGCGCCCAGCTGCGGTGCGCGCGGCCGTTTGCTGTTCGAGTCCTCCCTCGGGCATGAGTGTTTGTGTTGTACTTAACATAAGTTACTTCAAGTTAGTGTAAGTACAAATAAAGCTGTTAAAAACGTGTATACTCCGACACAACCAGTTTCACATCACTATAAATGCATCTTCAGGTGACATCTGTGAATAGGAAATACATCAATTAATAACTGGAGTATTTAAAAGGAACAAAAAGTAAGAATTTCGTAATATTTGATAACATTATTAAAAAAAAAAAAAGAAAAAAACAGTTAATTTTTTTTAATTTTTTAAAAGGAGTGCCGAAAGTACTTACTAGCAAAATGATTACGTGATATTTAGAAAACAGCGTTTTCAGGAGGCCTTGCTAAAATACTCTCACAATAGGATGTGGTCGTCATTTGATAAACAACATCCCCGATTTGTCCATTACGAAGAAACCAGCAATGTGAGCCTAAAATCGAGAACAGATTACAGTCAGAATTGCTACCCACGGTCAACAATCTCACTGTAAGTGGTCAGTATAAACTGCGTAAAAAACTATTAAAAGTGTGTGATGGGAATCCTACAATTAACCGCATTACCAGGAAACAGATGGCATCTCCAGGACCAGGAAGTACTGCCGCCGCGGTACACAACAAGTGCATACCCAGACTAAAGTGCTAACTGTGTGATATGAACAAGGAAAACTGACGTAACACGGCGTTGACCACTAGGGGGCTCTCCTAACAAGGACAAATGAAGGCTGGGAACCGCGTACATACTTTACACTGTTGTTTTAATGAAATGATAAAATCCAAATGAAAAATAAAAAATAGAAATAGTCTGCTGTAAATGTAGAACATACGAAAGATAGATGACTTGCCAGACGCTTGAGCAAAGCTATCATGAATACAAATAATCAAAATTTGGTAAGGTGTTAAAATGTCTCAGTTCTACTTGGTTGTTAAGGGACGAACCCGGAGCCCGCTTAAGTGCTTTCATAATGTGAAACTTTTCCATGATATTTAAAACATTTCCGTTTCCTCCCCTAAATAAAATCTTCATGTTATTCTCTATATTGGAAACTGAATGGCCATTATCTTTGAAATGCATCGAAAGAGCCGATTTGGAGCCCTTCAAATTAACATGTTCCTTAAAACGAACAGCAAAGCTACGCCCAGTCTGACCGATAAGAAGTTTGTGAGCGTAAGGACTAATGACCAACGTAGTTAAGTCCCTCAGATTTACAAACATTTGAACATTAGTATGTGTTGATAAACTGAAAATTTGTGTCGTGCAGACTTGGTGACCGCTGTATCTTATGACGTAATGCTCAGCGTTACTCCCTAATAAGCTGGATACCCGGGTTCAGTTACGGGTCCGGCATAAATTTTAAACATTCCCCTTTGATATAATTCACTGTCTCTGGCAGCAGATGTGTGTAATTCGTTTTTCGTATTAATACTATTTAAAGTAGTGATTACTATTAACTACCTCATGTTAAGGAACATAATGGCAGAATTCTTTGGAGGGTTACTTCTACTAGTACGTGAAAAATACTACAGGCTCATTACGGAGGATAAAACTAGCTAGGTGAGATGTCAGATGTGACTTTTATGAAAGGACAATTCACGCAGTTGTTTGAAGTTGTTTTGGGAATCGCAGAAAATCTAAATCTGAATAAGTGAACTGGGATTTAAATTTCCTTTCTCTGAGTATGAACACATTGTCCTAACCCTTAACTTGTGACCTGCGGTCTTCCAGACCGATCGTTACCTTCAAAGTTTTATGTTGGCACCTTTTTTGTGTTTGCTCATCCCTACTTCTGTCTACCTTATGCATTTCTGAGGTTTAAATTTATCTCCCGAGTGTGAGCTATGCCGCTCTTATTAGCACGTGTGGTCTACGAGACGAAACTTACAACAGGTTCTTTCTTAAAAAGAAACGAATAAATCATCATATGTTCAATTGCACGAAATCACCTCTAAATTTAGTTGTTGTTATTCTGTACGATCAGGATATCAGGTTTTATTTTTGTATTATTCGGGGGGGGGGGGGGGGGGGGAAGTAAGCAAAGTGGTCTGTTAGATATCACTTCACGAACTATGTTGCACTGTAAATGGTTCACAAGTTAAGGGTTACCAATCACTTCCTTAGATGCACAAAACTGGCAACTGGTATGATTTTACTTTGCTGATCATTGAAGTAATGACTTACCTTGTGTGGTATTTTACCGTAAAATAATTTTAACTTAACGAAACATGGGAATTCGTAGCAGTTCAAGGAAGGAAGCGTAAATTGTTGTACTACAGAGACATAATAAATCTAATATTATACATCTTTTCTGTGACTTTTATCAAATTATTCCTTTTTAGTGTGTCTTGATTGTATAGTTCTCTTTTTTAGAATTCATAAATGGAGAAGATAGGAGCTAAATATCAGAGGAGTTGTGCTGCTATATATAAGAGCTGCAACGCACGCACAAAAGTTTCTTGCTTATTTTGTTAGCTACAAGCGCGGTATCAAAGCATTCGAAACACTGTACGCGGTTGATGACGATAATCTGATTCTGCGAGTTCATTATGTAAACATAGAGTGAGCTCGTTAATGTGGGTATCACTGATTACGAACCCTTTGAAGTCAAGAACTTTGTATAAATAATTGATGCGCAATATCGTAGTATCTTTACTAAATTACTCTTTACGTTTTTCGAATTTTGTGTGAAATATTATCACGGCACGGTGAACGCTACTGAAAGGAAAATTAACTGACACGCGACTAGCAGGCGGCGAGTGCAGTGGTTGCTCTAACCTGTTCTGAACAAATATTGCTGAGCTAATTTACTAAATATGCTCTGTATTGCACTACTGGAAAATACAATGGGAGAGTCTATAAAATCGAAACCACGAAAGCTATTTATGAAAGGCCGTTTGGGACTATACAGGGTGTTTCACTAAGTGTGTTTGCCTCTGTAACTTGTAAAATAATAGGTGACGGGAAATTTTAATGCGGTAGGTCAACACAACAAATATTACACTTTCTGCGGAGCTATGAACATAGTTTATTGTATCATTTTCCAAAGAGTTATCAAAAACATTTACCTGTTTTTGGGAGAGTATATACGAGGGTTGGAATTTAAGTAGTGGCAACCATTTATTCACTACCGATACAAAAGTGTTACATGTTTACACCAGTTACTGTTCAAAATATTCACTAGTGTTGTTTAGAACTAGTTGCCAGCGATGTGCAAGGCGTAGTGTACCCTTAGCAGAGCCTGTTCTGTTGATGGTGCGAATGGAGCGGTCTAGTGCCTGTCGAATCTCTGGAAAAGTTCTGAAGCGAATGCCACTAAGTGGTTCCTTCTTCGAAATGAAATCAAAGTCACAAAGATGTAAGTCCGGGGAGTATGGTGGATGGTACAGAACTTCCCAGTCCCATCGACTAAACAGAGCAGCCACAGCCTCTGCTGTATGCGCTCGCGCATTGTCGTGCGAAATGATTGGTGGGTGCCGTTTCTTTCGCAAAGCTGGTAGCAACAGTATGCGCTTCTTCTTCGGAGACGCTAGGACGACCTGCCTGATGCATGCGTGTCACAGTTTGCCGACCTTTCTTGAAGGCTTTTACCCAATGTGCCACTGTTCTGATTTCTCGCACGCCTCTTGAAGACCTTTATGAAAGTGTCGTGCTATACGACCTCTGGCACATTGAAAACACAGTGACACCGTTACGTAAAACATCTCGCTCACAAGTGATTGTGTCTCCATCGATTGTGGGCACCCCGGTGATGTGGGACTGGCGAGTCCATTTGGCCGGAGGTAAGGTAGACACGCCAACAACGTGTTCTATCAGCGACAATAGTACATTCCATTGCATAGTGCCCCTACAGCAGTGTTGCCACTATTTAAGTTGCAACCCTCGTATTTCCCCATGAATCCAAGGAACTGTGTGATATTTATTGACTTCCGCAAGAAAACTTAAGCTCTGTCGATGTAAATCTATTTGTGAAAAGAAGTATCAAATTATATAGACCGTTTTGAACAGCAATACCCCCAGTAATATCGAAGTTTTGATACTTAAAAATGTAAATAGGTGTATAGAAATAAACGTTCGCCGGCCGCGGTGGCCGAGGGGACTGAGGCGCGTCAGTCAAGGTCTGCACGGCCACTACGGTAGGGGTTCGAATCCCCCCTCGGGCATGGATATTTGTGCCGTCCTTAGTGTTAGCTAGTGCATAAGTAGTTTGTAAGTTTAGGGACGTCCCATAAGCTATACAAACATTTGAACGTTCATTTTTTGTTTTTAGACACGTGAGACCAGAAAACCAACATAATGAAATATTACCTGTATTTGTACCATAGTATGCCATTGTTAGTAAAATTGTTCATTAGATATTTAATTGAAAAACCACTAATTAAATACAAGCATTTTTCGTAAACACGATTTTGATATTTCATCAAAGACACGACGAAAGAAACCACGAGTTTTTTTGTGTTGGTAATATTTTTATTATTCTGCGTTATGTTAATTAATTAACTCAATGCCTTGTCATTGTAAATCAAAATTACTAATTGTTATAACGATCGTAGAGCCAGAATTTTTAACATATTATAAAGTGATATGCGCTGCAGCTCCAAGGAGTTCACTGTGGGTCGAGAAATGTAACAGTTGTCACTGTGATTTGTGAAGAAGTTTGGATGCCTCAAGTTTGTAACACTTGAATACTGCTGGAAGACTAAGAATATTTTTATATAGAAGTTGAGTACAAGAGAGATGTAAATGAACTTTGTTACTTCCCCCATGAACAAAGTAAAGAAAGGAATCAAGATGAGTGTTATTTAAAGTACTAGAAGGAAGCCTCCACTCGACATCTTACTGTACTCCAGGCAACGAAATATGAGTGTTTTAGAAATATATGTAAGTTACTCGATGCCAAAAGTCTCAACAGAATATATACATTATTTTTAAATGTGAACTCTGCTACATAACTGGTAGGTGTAACGCTATACTCTGCAGTTCCTTGCAGAGGGTTCATCGAACCCTTTTGAAACTAGTTTTCTACCTCTCCAACCGCGAAAGTCTAGCCCACAATGGAACAAAGTTGCGGGTGGGAATTAGTCTACCGAGAGGTCCTTTTTTAGCTTGTACGTTGATTAAAATGGAAATAAATACGTATCCTCTGTTATGAAATTTGATGAAGCCATATCCCGGCTATAACTACCGATCATCATATGCTGATAGAATATTCAGTTACCCTCTGTGTCACGAACACTGTAATATTGCTTTAAAAAAATATATTATCCGCTAAATTTCGGGTGTTACTGAAGCCTGTAGCACCTCATCCAAGTTAAGTGGAAACAGTTATACATGAAAATGTCTACTAGCATAATATTTTTACAATGTCACTGAAAAAATTACATTCCACCCAGTACTGTAATGAGGAAGATTCCGATGGGAACCCAATACGTTGAACGTACAGAATAGAGGTGCACGAAAGGGCTACAAACAGTATGGAGGTCTTCAAATGAACTGCAGGAAATCGGAAATGAATTTACAGATTAATTTATAACACGTGACGGCAGCATGAAATTATTTGAAAAAATACATGTAAGCTATCTTTTCATAATTATTATGCTATACTAGCTCCCAGGTATATATTTATTCCAGTCCTAAGTTAGTCCCTTTCTCCTTCCCATTTGTCTCTCTGTCCACCTTCTTTCTCTATCTGTCCATCTCCACGTTTCACCCTCCCTCTCCGTCAGCTCATCTCCTCATCTCCCCCTATTTGTTCATCTCCTCCTACCCCACCTTGCGCATCTACACCTTTTCCTTTCCCTGCCAGTCACCTCCTCTTCTCTGTCAAACTCCTCCTCCACCTGTTCAGCCCATTGCCTCCTTCATCTGTTATAAATTATACGACTCTGTTAACTTTCACGGTGATAATTCAAGTGGGTTCTATATTGCATGGGACCCTCCGCCATTCACCGTATGAAATTTACGTAGATGTTTACGTTTCTCTATTTTGAAGGGTACGTGTAGTAAATTTCGTCAAATTCTGAATAAAACCTTAGATATTGTCGAGTAGAAGTTCATAGGGAAAGTACCCTCTGCTATGCCCAATACAAAATTTTACGTAGATAGTGTCTTTATCTGCACGCCAGCGCATAAAATACGAACAAAATGATGCAGCAGTTTCCCAAGAGTCTCGGTTTTTATATCGTCGAATCTGTAATTTGTACAAGGAAATAATTCTGTAGTTACATTCATTGGCACAAAAGGATACTTTTTGCAAAACATGTTTCGTATGCAGTCAGTATGAAAAAGTACACTACAGGCCATTAAAATTGCTACACCATGAAGAAATGCAGATGATAAACGGGTATTTATTGGACAAATATATTATACTAGAACTGACATGTGACTACGTTTTCATGCAATTTGAGTGCATAGATCCTGAGAAATCAGTACCCAAAACAACCTCCTCTGGCCTTAATAACGGCCTAGATACGCCTGGGCAATGAGTCAAAGCTTGGATGGCATGTACAGGTACATAATCTGTATAGTCTATTTCTTCAATTTTCTTCAATACTCCTTTCCTACTTAGTATCTAAACACCAGAGCAGTGCTAAAAATTTCTTTGATTACGTGTCTTCTACACCAATAAGTTATTTGATAATAAAGAAAGATTATCTGTCATTTTTATTAATGAACAGGCAGTCGATGATTAGCTCTGATCTTGATGTAGAGAGGGTATCCTTAAAAATAAACTTCTTTGTCTGAAAACCAACTGTGTTCAGTTAACTAACATAATTGAACATTAATGACGCCGCTACCTGACTGGATTAAATAACAAGTCCCAAAAGCACCTTGTCAATTCTCACTGCTCCTGGAGGTGATCCTTGTGTGGTATGTGGGAATGTAGCGCGAAAAATGGCTTTTCTGTCACGAGAACACGGGAGTGGGAAACAAATTTGTTAAACAACGTTCCATGTCACCCGTTGTCTCCTGACGTCAAACGAGAATGTCTGTAGCAACATCAGATTGTTGAGTGTGCACTGATTTGCGCTTTTTTGGTGATATATGAGGAAAGCAATTTGAAAATCTTTTTTTTTTCTTTTTTGTTGATGGGCAAAGTCGTTCTGTCTGGTGGGAGCAGTAAGAAGACACCAAATATATATGAGATATACATCGCCATTCAGACGATATCTTGGGGAGCTGTCGTCTGAGCGACGACATTTCTTGGCGGTATTTGTCGCTAGATAGCTTTGCTGAGCATTCGCTAATCCATCTCATCAAGTTCTCCTCAGCGACGAAGACGGCTTTTGTCGGTGAGCATATTCGCAGTACTGGTTTGTTAGGCAGGAACTGACATTCATTGCAAGTCGACCAAACAAATAGTGTTCCAATTACATACAAAGTTAGTGCGTTAATTTACTATTTATTGTGTGTCCATCCCACATGAATCTCCCCCCGCCCCCCCTCCACCAGACCTTCTATAAATTACTCGAGATTCTAGAACACCGTGCACTCAGCCTCGCCTTCCGTATCCCCCTTTATCCCCCTTCCCCCCATGCGGAACCGCCCAATCCCCTTGTCCATCCCCTCCTCACAATCCTGGTTCGTTGCCTGACATCCCTCACTATGTTACCCCCGCCCTTCTCTACTCTCAACATTCTCTTCTGTGGCAACTTCCGTAACCTCCCCCCTACCTGATGATGCCCTCCATCTTAAAGTATATCCTTCCTACCAGCTGATCCTCCACCTTCCTCCCTCCTCCTATCGCAAAGGACCGCGTCCCTCCTGTGTGTCCTACCCACCCCTCTCTCCACACAAACCTCCGCCATCCCTCTCCATTCCCACCCCTCCTGACTTCCTGTCTTGCTTTCCGCCTCCTGGCCCTGTGGCTTCTCCTCCTCCCCCTCCCGTCACTTCACCCTCATCATCACCTAGCTCCCCTCCACATGACTCATCACTCATCACCATCAGGTGCCACGTCGGATTGTGAGTTTTATCATTGTGCGTTTTATCAAAGTGCAGTTTTTAAAACGAACAGCAAAAGCAGCAATGACCAGCCTGCATCCGACGCCATGTGTGTTTTTGTTTGTAGTTTCTACCCCTCTCACTCCCTCCCTCCTCCATCTCCAACCATCTCATCATCCGTAATGTTTTAGTGAGTGCTTCAGAATTATTGAATATTTTCAGTGAGGTGTTTTGTTTAATGCATAGTAAATGGCCGATCCGCAGTCGACACCTTATACTTCTTTTAGATGTTTCATGTGCTGCAGTGACTCCGAATCTGTTTTGTCTATTTCCTTCAATTGTCGCCATGTCCATGGGAGAAGACAACATATTTTCTCCATTTTAACATAGTTCTCCAGTACTGTCACCGTGTAAATTCCAAATTAGCTTGTTTTTATCACTTTTACAATATTTGGGCTCTCCTTTTTATTGTTATTGTGTAACTCTCGGCTGTAGAGGGTCTGCATGTGCTGACAGCACGTCCAGTTTAGGGGAACTGATTGAAAAATAAAGGAAAATTAAAGATTTATTAATTGACTATTCATTTTTAATCTGAATACCACTTGAAGGAGATAAATGAACTTCGCCACCGGCCACGAAACGTCCAACAGGTACCGACCGGTCGCCGACTCATCCTCCGCATGAAGGCGTGATCGGGTGCGGTATGGACGGGGTTGTGGTGAGCGCCCCACACTCCTAATCAGTGACGGACCCAAGGGTGAGAGGGATAAGGGATGTAAGTCCTCAGAAATTCGAAAACTTTACGGTAACTCGTATGAATTTACAGCAGAATAGTTGTTGCTGTGGTCTTCAAATTCAAATGTTCAAATGTTTGTAGAACTTGTGGGACTTAACTACGGGGTCATCAGTCCCTAAGCTTACAAACTACTTACGAACTAGCTAAGACTAAGGACGGCACAAATATCCATGCCCGAGGGGGGATTCGAACCCCCGACCGTAGTGTCCGTGCAGACCATGACTGGAGCGCCTCAGTTCCCTCGGCTTCTGGTCTTCAGTCCGAAGACTGGTTTAATGGAGCTCACCACCCTACTCCATCCTGAGCAAGCCTCTTCATCTTCTCATAAGACCTAAAACCTACTTCTATTTGAATCAGCTAACTGTAATCATCTCTTGGTCTCCCTCTGCGATTTTTACCCCACACACTTTCCTCCAACGCTAAATTCACGATTTCTTGATGTCTGAGATTGTGAACTATCATTCGATTCCTTCTTTTAGTCAAGGTATGCCAAAGTTAATTTTCTCCCCAATTCTGTTCAATACCTCTTCATCAATTACGCGATCCACCCAGCCAATCTTCAGCATTCTTCTGTAGCACCACATTTCAAAATTCTGTATCCATTTCCTGTCCACACTGTTTATCGTTCATGTTTCACTCCCATACAAGGCCACACTTCACTCAAATGCCTTCAGAAAGGACTTCCTTACACTTAAATTATTATTCGAAGTTAACAAATTTCTCTTCTTTAAAAATGCTTTTCTATCCATTACCATTCTGCATTTTATATCCTCTGTCATATGTTATTTTCTACCCAAGTAACAAAACTCATCTACCACCTTAATTGTTTCGTCACCTAATCAAATTCCTTCAGCATCGTCTGATTTTCTAAGACCGCATTCCATTACCTTTGTTTTGCTCTTGTTAATGGTCATTTTATACGCTCTCTTCAACACACTGTCTATTCCGTTCAGCTGCTCTTGCAGGTCTTTTGCTGTCTCCGACAGAATTAGAATCTCATCGACAAAACGCAATGTTTTTATTTCTTCACCCTGAACTTTAATTCCTTCTCAAAATTTCTCATTGCTTTCCTTTATAGCTTGTTCAATGTACAAGTTGAATAGCATCGGAGAAACGCTACAACCCTGTCTTCCTCCTTTCCTAACCTCTGTATCCCTTTCATGCCCTTCAACTCTGATAACTCCTGTCTGGTTTTTGTACAAGTTGTATACAACATTCCGTTCCTTATATTTTACTCCTGCTGATTTCAGAATTGAAAGATTGTATTCCAATCAACATTGTCAAAAGCTTTTTTAAAATCTACAAACGCTATGTTAAAATTTTGGAACCATGGCTTATTAAACTGATGGTTCTGTAATTTTCACACCTGTCTGCACCTGCTTTTTTGGAATTGTTATTATTAAATTTTTCTTAAAGTCCGAGGGTATGTCGCTTGTCTCGTACCTGGCAAAAATAGTTTTGTCATGGCTGGTTCTCCCAGAGACTTTAGTAGTTTTGATGAAATGACATCTACTACAGGGGCCTCGTTTCGACTTAGGTCTTCAGGGCTGTGTCAAATTCTTCTCTCAGTATAGTATCTCCTATTTCAACTATTTTCTCTTCCCTTACTGTAATATTCTCTGTAAGTTCCTTTCCCTCTATATACTCTTCCACCTTTCATTTTTCCCTTCTTTGCTGCGAACTGGTTTTCCATCTAGTTCTTCATATTCATACAGCTGCTTTTCTTGTCTCCAAATGTCTCTCTTATTTTCTTGTTGGTGGTATCTATTTTTCCCCTATTTATACATTCTTCTGCAGACTTGCGTTTGCCTTCTAGCCATTCCTGCTTAGCAATTTTGCACTTCCAGTCAGTCTCATTTTATTAGTCGTCTGTACTCCATTTTGCCAGTTTCATTAACTGGGTTTTTATGTTTTCTCCTTTCATCGATTAAATCAAAGGATTTTTTGTAGGTCTTGCCTTTCTATCTATTTTATCCTCTGCTACCTTTACTATTACATCTTGAAATGCTACCCATTCCTCTTCTGCTGTTTTATTTCCCCCCGTTTCTGTCAATTGTTGCCTAAAGCTCCCTCTGAAATTCTTAATAACTTCAGGTTCTCTCAATTTAGCCATCTCCTTATTTTTCTACCTTTCTGTAGTTTTCTCAGATTCAACCTACAGTTCATGACCAATAAGTTATTATCAGAATCTATATCTGCTCCTGGATATGTCTTACAGCTTAAAACCTGGTTCCGGAATCTATGTCTTACCATTATAAAATCTATCTAGTACCTTCCGGTGTCTCCTGGTCTAAAATGTTCCAATGTTTGTAAATCTTAACCTCTTTGGCTATCAGTCCCTAAGCTTACAAACTACTTAAACTAACTTAAACCTAAAGACAACACAGACACCCATGCCCGAGAGAGGACTCGAACCCCCGACGGCGAGTAACCGCGGGCTCCGCAGCATGGCGCTTTAGACCGCTCGGCCACTACACCGCGGCGACTCCTGGTCTCTTCCACGTATACAACCTTCTTTCGTGATTCTTAAACCATGTGGTGTTATAATTAAATTATGTTCTGTGTAAAATTCTACCAGGCGGCTTCCTACCTACTATCTCTCCTTCCTTTTCCTACTACGGAATTTTAGTATCGCATCACAATGAAGTTTTTCGCTCCCTTAATTGTCTGAATAATTTCCTTTATTTCCTCATAAGGTTCTTCGATCTCCTCATCATCGACACAGTTAGTTGGCATATAAACCTGTACTATTGTGGTCGGTGTTGGCTTCGTATCTACCTTGATTACGATAATGCGAACACTGCGCTGCTCAAAGTAGTTTCAAATGTTCAAATGTTTGTATAGTCTATGGGACTTAACTACGGGGTCATCAGTCCCTAAACTTACAAACTACTTATGAACTACTTACGAACTAGGACGGCACAAATATCCATGCCCGAGGGGGCATTCGAACCCCCGACCGTAGTGGCCGTGCAGACCGTGACTGGAGCGCCTTAGTCCCCTCGGCCACCGCGGCCGGCTCAAAGTAGTTTACCCGAATTCCTATTTTCTTATTCATTATCAGACCTACTCCTGTAATACCCCAACTGATCTTGTATTTACAATCCTGTACTCACCCGACGAAAAATCCTGTTCCTCTTTCCAGCGAACTCCACTAATCCTTAATATATCCAACTTCAACCGACCCATTTCTCTTTTTACATTTTCTAATCTCCCTACATGATTAAGGAATCTAACATTTCACGCTCCGACATGTAGAATGGCAGTGTTGTCTGTCCTGATGATCACTTCCTTCTGAGTAGTCCCCGCCCGGAGATGCGAATGGGGGACTATTTTACCTCCGCAATATTTTCCCGAGAGTATGTTCAAATGTATGTATAGCTTATGAGACTTAACTACGGGATCATCAGCCCCTAAACTTACAAACTACTTATGAACTAGCTAATACTAAAGACGGCACAAATATCCATGCCGGCCGGGCGCGGTGGCCGAGGTGACTGAGGCACTCCAGTCACGGTCAGCACGGCCACTACGGTCGGGGGTTCGAATCCCCCCTCGGGCATGGATATTTGTGCCGTCCTAGTTTGTAAGTAGTTCATAAGTAGTTTGTAAGTTTAGGGACTGATGACCCCGTAGTTAAGTCCCATAAGCTTGACAAACATTTGAACATTTTATCCATGCCGAGGGGGGATCCGAACCCCCGATCGTAGTGGCCGTGCAGAACGTGACTGGCGCGCCGCGGACTGCTCGGCCACTGTGGCTGACCCGAGAGGATGCCATCATCATATATTCATGTAGTGGAGCTGCATGTCCTCGGGAAAAGTAACGTGTGTAGTTTACCCTTGCTTTCAGCATAGTACAGTAATAAGTAAAACCTTTTTCACAGAACATCTCACTTTGTTAATCTGCTCCCCACTTGACGTGTGACGCAATGTATGGATGGCGCCTTTTATTATTTCACCAATTCCAGGAATCCTCCTAAGCCGGGAAAATACCTGCTACCGCCCCTGCTCCTGGTCATTGTGCAGTTATACGTACCACGAGCCGCTACTCCTGAATCAAGTCGGTCTCACAATTAGAGTGCACCCTTATGTCAAAAGCGTTAGGCAGACTCGATCGGTGATGCACCGAAGTGCTAGCCAAACCGACAACGGTTATCTATAGGAAACCGATTTATCTACCGCAAACCGGTCTTTGCCTTTGAAGTAGATACCATTGCTATTTTATCCATTTTCATTGTCTTAACTTAATCAGTTACTTATATTTAATGATTAAATAACTTTATGTTGATTATCAGGTGTCCTTTTAGTCGCGTAAGTCCTTTTTGACTCTAACAAATGGTTCAAATGGGAATTTAGCTAAAACTGTATCTTCTTTCTTTTTATACAAGTGCTTCTATTTGAGAGTGCGAAATGCTACACTTTTACCTCTCACATTTAGGAAATGTAAAGAACATAACCTTTCTTTCAACGTTGTGATATTTTCTCCGAACACCTTTCTTTTCTACATCGCCGTCAAACCGAGCTTAAGTTACGGTTTGGCCCAAAAAGAACAGACAATGTATGAGTTTATTAAGAAAATCACAGTGGAAATGAAAAAGGATAGGCTGATGTTCTTCAATGCTGTGGTGAGAATAGAGGAAGAAAATGTTAAACGTAATTTAGCGGAAGGAAAAATCCAAGTAATGTTTACTAGTAATAATGAAACATCTCACGACAATTGAATATAAATAAATGGACGCAATGAAGGCAATAAATGAATTTGTGGTATTTCAGGAATGTCGAAAAACAAAATACACATTCAACTAAGAGCTGAACATCTCGCAAAAATTACACTAGGAAAAGAAACAGCTTTAAGGAATTTCTAAATCAGTACTTGGTTGGCGAATTCGAGAAAAAAAAAAAAATTAAAAGAGTAGTACCTAGTATATTCAGTGTGCACGGAGGACAGCGTATCATCAAAGTAATATTACAGCACAAGTTAAGCACAACGTTCAACATATGTTATTTTGCATTTTAATGTAGTCACCGGTGGATATCTCTGTTCACAAAATGAACTATTCCACGTCGCTCAGTAGTCAAATATTTGAGATGCTTTGGGAAGAACACCTAAGGTGGTGATACCTTTTATTTCGCCTGTCACGATCATAGGAGTGACTTAGGTAGAACAATTATAAATGGCGTAGAATATCTTCTGTGCACTGGCGACGCTGAATCACCGTTTTATCGTTGTTGGAACATTCCGAAAGAGTAAATAATCGTAAACTTAGATGTATCACCAAAAAGGGTACCTCACCCCATATGTGTATAACAGTCCGCCTGGGTAGCTCAGTGTACAGCATCGCTGACGGCAATGCAGGGGGGGGGGGGGGCGGAGGTGAAATGGCCGAGCGCTCTACGCCGCCTTGCTGCGGAGCAAGCGCTTACTTGCCGTTCGAGCTCTCCCCAGGAATGTGTGTGTGAGTGTGTGTGTGTGTTGTCCTGAAGTTAGTGTAAGTAGTTTGTAAAGCCTACGGACTAATAACCGTTCCAGTTAATTCCCATAGAGTTACAAATATTTGAACATTTCAACAATGCAGGGGGTCCGAGTTAGATTCCTGGCAAGTGTGTTGTGTGCTTAACATCATTTCATCATTATCGATACACAAGTCGCCGAAGTTGATTCAAAGAGTTGCTCTAGGCGGTCGAACTACATAAACGGACTCAAATCAAATGTTTCAAATGTTTGTAGACCTTATGGGACTTAACTACGGGGTCATCAGTCCCTAAACTTACAAACATGAACTAGCTAATACTAAGGACGGCAGAAATATCCATGCCCTAGGGGTGGTATTCGAACCCCTGACCGTAGTGGCGTGCAGACTGTGACTGGGACTGAGGCTCTCCAGTCACGGTCTGCACGGCCACTATGGTCGGGGGGTTCGAATCCCCCCTCGGACATGAATAATTGTGCCGTCCTTAGTATTAGTTAGTTCATAAGTAGTTTCTAAGTTTAGGGACTGATGAGTCCGTAATTAAACGCCATAAGCTATAGAATTTTTTTTTTATTTTTTATTTTTTTTTATTTATTTATTTTTTTTTTTTTTTAGAGCGCTCGGCCACCGCGGCCGGTATAAAGGGACTCCCTGTCAATAATGCCATACGACAATTTCCTCTTATTTTGTTTATCACAATAAAGATAAAAAAATCGTAGCTGCAGCATTACGTAAATGATTATGTGCTCCACTCAGCGATTCGCCAAATGCTGGTTGGTAGTAGTATCGTTGTATCAGTTACGAAGTAGGTCAACCATGATTAATAGTCGCAGGAAATTTTGAGTGCAGTATGTGAATTTACCATTGACATAGGAAAAAAAATTTTCAAAAAATTTCTGTACGCATCCTCTTTAATGGGAGAGCCGGGGTGTCGGATTCCTCGGCAGAGTCAGCAGACAGGCGAAATGCGCTCTTTGCAGAATGCTGGCGCTTCCTACTCTAATCGGATTAACGGCCGCTGCGCGCACGCCAGACAGCTCGGATATTGCTTTCAAGCCGTTATTGTCAGCGTTCTACCCGAAACGCAAATACCGAGCTGTTACCCAGTTCAATCAGGAATCAACGGAACACGTAAGAGTGTTAAAACCTCAGTAGTCGAAAATCTCGTGTTTTGGGTATTGTTGTCCATTCCGGTTGTAAATGTGTAGTCTGTCTCCCGTGTGTCAATAGCGAGGCTAAGCGAGCAAATCGAATTTAAAGTAAATAACAGTTCACAAACTGGCCACTATATTTTATTTATAAATCTCCCACATAAACGTCGTGTCTTGCAGCGTCAGTGAACGGCGATATGCAAAATATCGATACTTCGTTAACAGAGTGTCCGGACACCTGGCTGACAATGATTTACACGTTCGTTGCGCCCTCTATCGGTAATGCTGCAAGTCAATTTGGTGCTGGCCACCTTCAGTCTTGATGAGAGCGTCCACTCTCGCAGGCATACGTTAAATCAGTTGCTGGAAGGTTGATTGAGGAATGGCAGCCCATTCTTTAAATCAGTCGAATGTGAAGGCCGTAAACTCTACTAAATACCTAGAAATTACTATTACATCAGACTTAAACTGGAAAGAACACGTAGATAATTTTGTAGGAAAGGCGACCCAGAGACTGCGTTTTATTAACAGATGCAACAGAACTACTAAGGACACTGCATACGCTATGCTTGTCTTTCCTCATTTGGAGTATTGCTGCACAGTGTGGGAGCCTTATCAGGTGGGTTTGACGGAGGTCATCGAAAGAGTCCAAAGAAGAGCAGCTCGTTTTGTATTGCCACGATACAGGGGAGACAGCGGCATGCAAATGATACAGGACCGGGGATGGGAATCATTACAACAACGGCTATTATCGCTGCGTCGTTGTCTATTTACGAAACTCCAATCGCCAACATTCTCCTCCGAATGCGAAAATATTGACTCCCACCTACATAGGTAGAAATGATCATCAGAATAAAATACGAGAAATCAGAGCTCCAACGGAGAGATTCAGATGTTCTTTCTTCCCGCGCGCTATTGGGTAATGGAATAGGAGATGAATAATATAAGGTGGTTCGAAGAACCTTGTGCAAGGCACTTAAATGTGATTTGCAGAGGATCCCATGTAGACGTAGAGTGTAGCACTGAGGTCAGTAAGACCTGGCATGACCTTGGCGTTCCAATACATCCAACAGGTGTTCTATAGGATTAAAGTCAGGACTCTGTGCAAGCCAGTCCATTACAGGGATGATATTCTCGAGTAACCATTACGCCATAGGATGTGCATTATTAATAGCTGCTCTATCTATCACCTATTAATAATGCCCGTCCTGTGTCGTAGTGCTTACACGACCTTGCGGTTTGCTGATGACATAGTAATTCTGAGAGAGACAGCAAAGGACCTGGAAGAGCAATTAAATGAATGGACAGTATCTCGAAAGAAAGATGTAAGATAAATATTAACAAGAGTAAAACGAGGTTAATTGAATGTAGTGTCAGAAAATCAGGCATCCTGAAGGAATTAGTTAGGTAATTAAACAATAAAAGTAGTAGATAAGTTGTCTTATTTGAGCAGCAAGAGAACTTCTGATGGCCGGAGTAAAGAAGATCTAAAATGCAGAATGGCTATGGGAAGAAAGGCGTTTCTGAAGAAGCAAAATTTGTTCACATCCAATAACAGTTTAAATGTTAGGAAGTCCTTTCTGAAAATATTTGTCTGGAGTGTAGCATTGTATGGGAGTGAAACGTGGACGTTAAGGAGTTCAGACAAAAAGATGATAGAAGCTTTTGAAATGCGGTGCTATAGACGAATGGTGACGATTCGATCAGTAGATCACGTAACTAATGATGTGCTCAACAGAATTGGGGAGAAAAGGATTTCCTGGTATATCGTGACTAAGAGAAGGGTTAGGTTGGTGGGACACATTCTGAGACATCAAGGAATCGTCAAGTTAGGTAGAGTGTGGGGTAAAAATCGTAGAGGGAGTCCGAGGGACGAATACAGTAAGCAGATTCCGAAGGATATAGGTTGCCGTTCGTATTCTCAGATGAAAAGGCTTGCACAATACAGAGTAGTATGGAGAGCTGCATCAAACCAGTCTGTGAAGACCACAACACACAAACAATAACATATTATCCCCGAATCTTTCTTCAAGTGGAAACATGAAGGTGCTTGAAACATGGACGTAGGCTTGCGCTGTGATAGTGCCACGCAAAACAATGGGTGCAAGCCCCCTTCATGAAAAACACGGCCACACCATAGCACCACCGCCCGCGAATTTCACTGTTTGTACTACACACACTAGCAGACGACGTTTACCGCGCATTCTCGACACCCATAGCCTGCAATTGGATCGTAAAATTCATTATCTTGATTCGTCATTGCATACAACGCATTTCCAGTGTTCAGTCATCAAATATTTCCGTTCTTTACACCAAGCGGGGCGTCGTTTCGCATTAACCAGCGTTATATGTGGATTATGGGCAGCAGGTCGGCCATGAAATCCAAGTTTCCTCTCCTTCGCCCTACTGTCATAGTACTTGGACTGGATGTTGATGCAATTCCTGTGTGATGGTCTATATAGCCTGTATAGCCTGCCTACATCGCAATAGACAATGTATGACTCTCTTTAAATATCTGTCACCTGACACGCTGTATGCTTTCATGCTGTACCTGTCTCTTCAAGTTTCCACTTCATTATCACATCACAAACAATGGACACAGGGATGTTTAGGAGTGTGGAAATGTCGCGTAAAAACACCCAATCATCTGACCACTTTCGAAGTCTGAGTTCCGCGGCGGAGCGCCCCATTTCACACGACGTCTAATGACTATTGAGATCGCTAATATGCAGTACCTAGCAGTAGGTGCCAGCACAATGCTCCTAATATGAAAAACGTATGTTTTTTTGGTGTTGTCCGAAAACATTTGATCACATAGGGTGTGCTTCTAAATCGATTCCCGAAGCAGGTAATCTCTCCAGTGGTTCTTAATTTAAAAAAAAAAGTGCCGCCCCCTGAATAATGACTTTTGTTAAATATGTAAAACTAAATTTAATTTTACTACGTTTAGTAGAGCACTACCATTTCGCAATTACAGACTGAACTGGTATATGTTAAAATGCAGCTAAACTGGTAAAACCTTATTCACAACCACGAACTGCAAATTAAAAATAAAAATAAAATAAATAAAAAAACTAAAAATAACACAATATATCAGTTCATGGTGCCCACTACTGGAACATAATGGAAGGTGAGGCCAAGGACCATTTCTCCGTTTGCACAACAAAATTTATTTAACAATTATAACAGCATATCCCTACGAAAGCGAACGGCGACGACACTGTCTGAGAAACGGTGACAACACTTGGACTAATGATGAGCGAATGGGGGAGACAGGCAGTGGGGGACGCTCTGTTGGCAAACACCTTGTTCAGGAAGCGGTTGGTCGGGACTACTAAGGTACCTGTGAGGCACCCTTTTAGGATACCCCACAGTAGGAAACCACACGTAGCCGTTTTCCCGCGGCTCAGCAATCTTGACGACACTCTCATTAACCACTCTTCTTTGTTATGTTGGTAACCACAATAGCTTTCGCAACTCTGGGTCTTTCCGTTGACAAGCACTGTATCAGAAAGTCTTGTTTAGTGAGAGAATAAGAATACTTGAGTGTGTATTGCCTTTGCAAAGTCTGAACGTAATTTATCAGCAAGGAAATAGTGGATAGTAGTGACGAAGACGGTATTTCTACTTCGGACCTTTTTTCAGACGGAGAGATGGATGTGTCTGGACCAGTGCTCTTTATTGAATACAACGAAGAACTTTGCCACGAGATTCTACTTGTTGTTGTGGTCTTCAGTCCGGAGACTGGTTTGATGCAGCTCTCAACAATACCCTATCCTGAGCAAGCCTCTTCATCTCCACATAAGAACGGCAACCTACATCTGTCTGAATCTGCTTACTGTATCCATCTCTTGGTCTTCCTCTGCGATTTTTACCCCACACACTTCCCTCCAATGCTAAATTCACAATTCCTTGATGTCTAAGAATGTGTTCTACCAATCTATCCCTTCTTTTAGTCAAGGTATGCCAGAAATTTCTTTTCTCCCCAATTCTGTTCAGTACCTCCTCATTAGTTACGCGATCCACCCACCTAATCTTCAGCATTCTTCTGTAGCACCATATTTCAAAAGCCTCAATCCTCTTCCTGTCCGCATTGTTTATCGTCCATGTCTCACTCCCATACAAAGCAACACTCCATACAAATGCCTTCAGAAAGGACTTCCTTAAGCTTAAATCAATATTCGATGTTAACAAATTTCTCTTTTTCAATAACGCTTTTCTACCCGTTGCCATTCTGCATTTTATATCCTCTGTACTGCGACAATCATTTGTTATTTTACTGCCCAAGTAACAAAACTCATCTACCTCCTTTATTGCTTCATTTCCTAATCTAATTTCTTCAGCATCACCTGATTTTCTTACACTGCACTCCATTACCCTAGTTTTGCTCTTGTTAATGTTCATCTTATATGCACCTTTCAGCACACTGTCCATTCCGTTTAATTGCTCTTCCAGGTCCTTTGCTGTATCTGACAGAATTACTATGTCGTCGGCAAAACGTAATGTTTTTAATTCTTCGCCCTGAACTTTAATTCCTTCTCCAAATTTCTCCTTGCTTTCCTTTATAGCTTGCTCAATGTACAAATTGAATAACAATGGAGAAAGACTACAACCCTGTCTTACTCCCTTTCCAACCACTGCATCCCTTTCATGCCCTTCAACTCTGACAACCGCTGTCTGGTTTTCGTACAAGTTGTAAATAACCTTACGCTCCCTATATTTTACTCCTGCTAACTTCAGAACTTGAAAGACTTTATTCCAATCAACATTGTCAAAAGCCTTCTCCAAATCTAAAAAAGCTAGAAATGTAGGTTTGCCTTTTCTTAATCTATCTTCTACGATAATCCGTAAAGTGAGTATTGCCTCCCGTGTTCCTACATTTCTCCTGAACCCAAACTGATCTTCCCCGAGGTCGGCTTCTACCAGCTTTTCCATCCTTCTGTATATAATTCGTGTTAATATTTTGCAACCATGACTTATTAAACTGATGGTTCTGTAGTTTTCACACCTCTCTGCACCTGCTTTCTTAGGAATGGGGATTATAACATTTTTCTTAAAGTCTGAGGGTACTTCACCTGTCTCATACATCTTACACACCAGGTGAAACAATTTTGTCATAGCTGGTTCTCCCAGAGACTTCAGTAGCTCCGAGGGAATATCATCTACTCCAGGGGCCTTGTTTCGACTTAGGTCTTTCAGGGCTCTGTCAAATTCTTCTCTCAGTACAGTATCCCCTATTTCATCTTCATCTACATCCTCTTCCCTTCCTACAATATTGTCTCGAAGTTCATTTCCTTTGTAGAGCCCCTCTATATACTCTTTCCACCTTTCAGCTTTCACTGCTGAGAACTGGTTTTCCATCAGTGTCCTTGATATTCATAGAGCTGTGTTTCTTATCTCCAAATGTTTCTTTTATTCTCCTGTAGGCTGTATCTATTTTTCCCCTATTTATACATTCTTCTACATCCTTGCATTTGCCTTCTAGCCACTCCTGCTTAGCCATTTTGCACTTCCTGTCAATCTCATTTCTTAGTCGTCTGTACTCTATTTTGCCTGTTTCATTTACTGCATTTTTATATTTTCTCCTTTCATCGATTAAATTTAGAATCTCCTGTGATATCCAAGGATTTTTTGTAGGTCTTGCCTTCCTACCTATTTTGTCTTCTGCTACCTTCACTATTTCATCTCTCAATTTTACCCATTCCTCCTCTACTGTTTTATTTTCCCTTGATTCTGTCAATTGTTGCCTAAAGCACCCTTTGAAATTCTTAAGAACCTCTGGTTCCTTCAATTTAGCCAGGTCCCATCTCCTTATTTTCCAACCTTTTTGTAGTTTCTTCAGTTTCAGCCTACAGTTCATAACCAACAAGTTATGGTCAGAGTCTATATCTGCCCCTGGGTATGTCTTACATTGTAAAACCTGGTTCCGAAATCTATGTCTTACCATTATAAAATCTATCTGGTATCTCCCGGTGTCTCCTGGTCTCTTCCACGTATACAGCCGTCTTTTGTGATTCTTGAACCAGGTGTTTGTTATAACTAAATTATGTTCTGTGCAAAATTCTACCAGGCGGCTTCCTCTTTCATTCCTTTTGCCCAGACCATATTCACCTACTATCTTCCCTTCCCTTTCTTGTCCTACTACCGAATTCCAGTCTCCCATAACAATTAAGTTTTCCTCTCGCTTATTTGTCTGAATAATTTCCTTTAGCTCCTCATATATTTCTTCGATTTCCTCATCATCGGCAGAGCTAGTTGGCATATAAACCTGTACTACTGTTGTCGGTGTTAGCTTCGTATCTATCTTGACAATGATAATGCGATCACTGTGCTGGTCATAATAGTTTACCCGCATTCCTATTTTCTTATTCATTATCAATCCTACTCCTGTGATACCCCCAACTGATTTTGTATTTATAATTCTGTACTCACCTGACCAGAAATCCTGTTCATCCTGCCACCGAACTTCACTAATCCCCACTATATCTAACTTCAACCTATTCATTTCCCTTTTTAAATTTTCTAATTTTCCTACTCGATTAAGGGATCTAACATTCCACGCTCCGACCCGTAGAATGCCAGTATTGTCTTTCGTGATGATCACATCCTCCTGAGTAGTCCCCGCCCGGAGATCCGAATGGGGGACTATTTTACCTCCGGAATATTTTACCCGAGAGGATGCCATCATCATATGTTCATACAGTAGAGCTGCATGTCCTCGGCATAGGTAACTGCTGAAGTTTCCCCTTGCTTTCAGCCGTTCGCAGTAGCTGTGTGGCAAAGCCACATTAGCTGATGTCACAAGGCCAGCTCAGTCAATCATCCAGACTGTTGCCCCTGTAACTACTGAAAAGGCTGCTGCCCCTCTTCAGGAACCACACGTTTGTCTGGCCTCTCCACAGATACCCCTCCGCTGTGGTTGCACCTACGGTACGGCTATCTGTATCGTTGAGGCACCCAAGCCACCCCACCTCGGCAATGTCTGTGGTTCATGGGAGTGGAGATTCTACTTATGAAGAAGGAATAGAATACTATCTGTTAAACTTCAACACGCAAAGTAGTGTCCGGTGCGGTGGGACAAAGGAAAAGGATGGTAAAAGGTAAATGTTTGTAGAACTTATGGTACCTAACTACGGGGTCATCAGTCCCTAAGCTTACAAACTACTTGATAATATAACGTTCGAACTCTTCGTTTAAAATATTTCGTGCTTATTGGATCAAATTACATAACAAGCGTATAAAATTTGCTAGTGATCTAATCAAACATCAACATGAACTGAACGAAACGTGATACAATAGCATTTCAATTAATTTATTTTTCTTGGTGGATGATCGACGTGCGCAATAAAGAAGGCGCAGAGACATCCGCTGCCCCGTGACGTCATATGACGGACAGTTCTGTGATGCTGGTCGGTGCCGCGGCGACGCTGCTCCTGTTCATTGCAGTATCTCGATCGACCATGAAACAGACAGAACAAACACAAACACTTTTAAGTATCACAAAATTTTAAAAAAATCACATACATGCATTAGAACGTTTTCATTAATACGTTTATTATTCATTTATAGTACCATCTCCCGCAAAACAAAGTTGGTATGGGAGAGTAGGAGCTCGCTAATCCGTCCCACTACACCGGTAGGTCGGATAATCATCCTGTGACAAAACGGCACCATTTAATGAACAATTTTACTGGTCTAAAGGTAGATCTTGTGGAATCAGCAACCCGTTTTAATTTTTGTTTACTCCATTTCATTTGAAATAATTTTTTTCCATTTGTACCGAGATGAACAAATGCTATACATTTCTTACCAAGAAAATGAGGACAGTGCCCAGCAGATAAACACGTTGGAAACCCATATAACCTCCAGAATGTTATTGCTTTTTAGCCTGTTCCCTGCTTAGCGGTGAAGGAGTATTGGTCGAAAGAGTCCTTGTTGGAAATACCAATATTTTCTAACATAATGGGCAGGGTCAGATACAAGGTGATACTGCGTTCATTTACTCTAGTGTCAATTCGGCCGCTTCTTACAATATTCTTGCGAAAATACGCATGTTTTTAAAACACACAAATAAGAAATTCCGAGAAGTGGTAGTCCCGTTTGAGAACTCAGCAAGCGATGAAAGTCTACAACTTTTCAAAGAAAGGCTACTCTTTAAACTATATATTCCAAATAGACGTAGCCATTTCGGAATTGAAATTTTCGTGCTTTGTGACTCACAGACCAATTAGATCCTAGATTACATTATATACGATAGCGCCTCTACTGAAATAGAATTCGGAAATTCTGCCTGGGCCAAATCAGGTGACATTGTCAGTTTCTTGTCACCATAACAAAAGTCATAACATTTATTTACATAATTGTCAGTTCTCGAAGAACTTCCATTGACAAGCATTCGAAACCGAGATGTCACGGACACCAAAATTGGGTAACTCTTTTCGATTGAAAAATAAATAAGGACATCATCCTGGGTTTCTCGTAGAATAATACTACAGCCTCGGTTCTCACAGTGTCAGCTTTTGACAAACTAGCGCTAATTATCAGATTATTGAGTGTAGCGAATCGAATTTGGGCTTTCATTACAAAAGAAGCAAAAGCCATTTCACAAAGACAGTTTTATCTCATTATTTTTCTTGTTTAACTCTACATTTAGCTAGATGACACAACACGTTTTAAACTTCAATGATTATTTTGTTTATTTATGATTATAGCCAGAACTATTGGAGTTTTGGGGACTTCCCTACCAACAAATCTTTTTAAAACTAAATATGGCGAAACATACTCGTGCGCTGTTTATGAAACTGAAATAGGTTCTAGAGGCGTATTTCGGTAGCGTACATGTAAAATCTACTCCCATGAACCACAGACATTGCCGAGGTGGGGTGGCTTGCGTGCCTCAACGAAGCAGATGGCCGTACCAAAAACGTTCAAATGTTTGTAAATCTATCGGACCAGACTTCGCGGTCATCAGTCCGTAGCTTACAAACTACTTAAACCTAGTTAAACAAACCTAAGGACAACACACACAACCATGCCCCAGGGAGGACTCGAACCTCCACGGCGAGCAACCGCGCGCTCCGCAGCGAGACGCTTTAGATTGCTCGAGATAGCCGTACCGTAGGTGCAACCACAGCGGAGGGGTATCTGTGGAGAGGCCAGACAAAGGTGTGGTTTCTGAAGAGGGGCAGTAGCCTTTTCAGTAGTTACTGGGGCAACAGTCTGGATGATTGACTGAGCTGGCCTTGTAACAACAGCTAATGTGGCTTTGCCACACAGTTACTGCGAACGGCTGAAAGCAAGGGGAAACTACAGCCGTTACTTTTCCCGAGGACATGCAGCTCTACTGTATGGAAATATGATGATGGCATCCTCTCGGGTAAAATATTCCGGAGGTAAAATAGTCCCCCATCCGGATTTCCGGGCGGGGACTACTCAGGAGGATGTGATCATCACGAAAGACAATACTGGCATTCTAAGGATCGGAGCGTGCAATTTTAGATCCCTTAATCAGGTAGGAAAATTAGAAAATTTAAAAAGGATATAGTGGGGATTACTGAAGTTCGGTGGCACGATGAACAGGATTTCTGGTCAGGTAGGTACAGGATTATAAATACAAAGTCAGTTGGGGGTATCACAGGAGTAGGACTGATAATGAATAAGAAAATAGGAATGCGGGTAAACTACTGTGAGCAGCACAGTGATCGCATTATCATTGTCAAGACAGATACGAAGCGAACACCAACCACAGTAGTACCGGTTTATATGCCAACTAGCACTGCAGATGATGAGGAGATCGAAGAAATACATGAGGAGCTAAAGGAAATTATTCAGACAGTTAAGGAAGAGGAAAACTTACTTGTGATGGGAGACTGAAATTCGGTAGCAGGAAAAGGAAGAGAAGGAAAAATAGTAGGTGAATATGGACTGGGCAGAAGGAATGGAAGAGGAAGTCGCATGGTAGAATTTTTCACGGAACATGATTTAATCGTAACAAACACCTGGTTTAAGAATCACAAAAGAATGTTGTATACGTGGAAGAGACCAGGAGACACCGGAAGGTATCAGATGGATTTTATAATGGTAAAACTTAGATTCCGGAACCAGGTTAGAAAGTGTAAGACATAACCAGGGGCAGATATAAACTCTGACCATAACTTGTTAGTCATGAACTGTAGGCTGAAACTGAAAAAAACTGCAGAAAGGTAGGAAAACAAGGACATGGGACTTAGATAAATTGAAGGAACGTGAAGTACTGGGGAATATCAGAGGGAGATTTAGGCAACAATTGATAGAAACAGGGGGAAATAAAACAGTAGAAGAGGAATGGGTAGCACTGAGAGATGAAATAGTGAAGGCAGCAGAGGACAAAATAGGTAGAAAGGCAAGACCTGCAAAAAATCCTTGGATAACACCGGAAATACTGAATTTAATTGATGAAAAGAGAAAATATAAAAATGCAGTAAATGAAACAGGCAAAATGGAATGCAGAGGACTAAGAAATGAGATTGACAGGAAGTGCAAAATGGCTAAGCAGGAGTGGCTAGAAGCCAAATGCAAATCTCTAGAAGAATGTATAAGAAGGGAAAAAGTAGATACCCCCTACAGGAAAATAAAAGAGACATTTGGGGACAAGAAAAGCAACTCTATGAATATCAAGAACTCAGATGGGAAACCAGTTTTTAGCAAAGAAGGTAAAGCTGGAAGGTGGAAAGAGTACATAGAGCAGCTCTACAAAGGAAATGAACTTAGAGACAATGTTGTAGGAAGGGAAGAGGAAGTAGATTAAGATGAAATAGGAGATACTATACTGAGAGATTAATTTGACAGAGCCCTGAAAGACCTAGGTAGGAACAAGGCCCCAGGAGTAGATGACATATCCTCAGAGCTACTAAAGTCTCTGGGAGGGCCAGCCATGACAACACTATTTGAACTGGTATGCACGATGTATGAGACAGGCGAAATACCCTCAGACTTTAAGTAAAATGTAGTAATCCCCATTCCAAAGAAATCATGCGCAGACAAGTGTGAAAATTACAGAACCATCAGTTTGATTAGTCATGGTTGCAAAATTTTAACACGAATTATCTATAGGAGAATGGAAAAGCTGGAAGAAGCTGACCTCGGCGAAGATCCGTTTGGATTCAGAAGGAACGTAGGAACCCGGGAGGCAATACTCACTTTACGTCTTATCTTAGAAGATAGATTACGGAAAGGCAAACCTACATTTTTAGCTTTTGTAGATTTGGAGAAAGCGTTTGACAATGTTGACTGGAATACACTCTTTCAAATTCTGAAGTCAGCAGGAGTAAAATACAAGGAAAGGAGAGTTATTTACAACTTCTACAAAAGTCAGACCACTGTTTTTAGACTCGAAGGGCATGAAAGGGAAGCATCAGTTGGGAAGGGAGTAAGACAGGGTAGTAGCCTTTCTCCGGTGTTATTCAATTTGTACATCGAGCAGGCGGTGCAGGAAAGCAAGGAAAATTTTGGAATAGGGATTAAAGTTCAGGGGGAAGAAATAAAAACATTGCGTTTTGCTGATGTCATTGTAATTCTGTCAGAGACAGCAAAGAACCTGGAAGAGCAGTTGAATGGAATGGACAGTGTGTTGAAGAGAGCGCATATAATGAACATTAACAAGAGCAAAACAACAATAACGGAATGAGGTCTTAGATAATCAGGTTATGCTGAAGGAATTAGATTAGGTAACGAAACAATGAAGGTGGTAGATTAGATTTGTTACTTGGGTAGTAAAATAACATGCGATGGTCGCAGTACAGAGGATATAAAATGCAGAATGGCAATGGGAAGAAAAGCATTTTTGAAAACGAGAAATTTGCTAACATCGAATATTAATTTAAGTGTAAGGAAGTCTTTTCTGAAGGCATTTGTGTGGATTCTTGCCTTGTACGGGAGTGAAACATGGACGATAAGCAGTGGGGACAGGAAGAGAATAGAGGCTTTGGAAATGTGGTGCTACAGAAGAATGCTGAAGATTAGGTGGGTAGATCGCATAGCTAATGAAGAGGTACTGAACAGAATTGGTGAGAAAAGTAATTTTTGGCATACCCTGACCAAAAGAAGTGATCGCTTGATAGGACACATTCTTAGACATCGAGGAATCGTAAATTTACCATTGGAGGGAAGTGTGTGCGGTAAAAGTCGCAGAGGTAGACCAAGAGGCGCGTATAGTAAGCAGATCCAAGTGGATGTGGGTTGCCGTTCTTATGAGGAGATGAAAAGGCTTGCTCAGGATACAGTAGGGTGGAGAGCTGCATCAAACCAGTCTCCGGACTGAAGACCATAACACACATGTAAAATAACTTGTTTCAATACCAAATAACAAATTTGTTATAATTTATCTACACTGATCAAAAAAATTAGGGGACGAGGTGAGTTTTCGTGTACAGTATACATACTAAATAAATTATTCGCATATTAAAATACGTTAAATTTTACCTTTCGTGATTGTTGTCCTCATATCGTCTCAATATTGGGTACCACAAA
Organism: Locusta migratoria; assembly: GCA_026315105.1. Taxonomy (NCBI): domain Eukaryota; kingdom Metazoa; phylum Arthropoda; class Insecta; order Orthoptera; family Acrididae; genus Locusta; species Locusta migratoria. Next base: position 462,374,195 of record CM048745.1, on the reverse strand, counting down.
ACAATACTGCATGTGCACAGTCACATGCATCTCCTAATAACTCTTGAATCTAGGTAAAAAACTTTATTTGTGCATAGACATGTGCATTCTTATAGGTGAAAACTAAAGGTGTCTTTCAGAATGAAATGCTATATATTTATTACTTTATACGTCTCCACATGAGGCTGTTGTGACAAAAATGTTATAAAAGCATATAAATTTAGGAAATTATTTCGCTCTCGTTTTAGTCATCTAACTGATTTCACAATGCCGCGAGTCCAAGACAGACGAAGGCCTGAAACAAAGATGTGTGTAAAAGATGAGATAGAACTGAAAAGAAATATGTTGAAATCGACTGGCCAGTAGTTATTCAAGTTTACAATCAACATATGGGAGATGTAGAGATGTCGCACACTAGCTGCAAACTCGGCGTTCCCTCCTCTCTCTGCATCCATCTCTTTCTCACCCATCTCTCTGTTCGTTTCCACCTTTTCATCTTTAGGCAAAGTTTTATACAAGATAGCCTCGGTCATGTACCATACAAACATTTATGTACCCAGTGATTTTCCTTTTGTTTTAAAGGTCATGGGTGCAAAAATTCATAAAGATTAATCAAAACTATGAATTTTGTAAAATCTCGTAAGTTAAGTGCTCTCCGCCATGAACCGAACGAAATTTTATACAGAAAGTGACATTCCTCTTGTTTTTAAGGTAGTGTGTGCAAAATTTCATCAATTTTGGAACAAAACTATAGATTTCTATGCAATAGAAACACAGGGTGAAATCGAAAAACGCACTTTGTTGTTCTTAAATATTTCAGTTTTATCTCATACAATCCTTGTTCTGAGAATAACGAAAACAACAAAAAAAGATCTGTCAAATCGGCCGAGCCATTCTCAATTTATGGCGCGACCAAGGTATTTAGGGATCCATTTTTATGTTGCAAAGTACCCTCCGCCATGCACCGTATGAAACTTAAGGTAGACGGTGAGACGTTGTTTTGAAGGTCAAGCGTACGAAATTTCGTGAAAATCGGAATGGAAATGTAGATTTCGTGAGTCTGTAGGAGAAGTATGTTCCGCCATGCACCTATTACAAAATACTTTCTTAGCTGACGTTTTCTACCTATAAACTATATTCCTGACAAATTTCAGCTTCATAGGTGAAGTAGTTTTCGAGATTTCGTGTTTAGTCAGTGAGTGAAAGAATGTCCTTTCGCTTTTACGAGGCGCGTCTAAAAAGTAAGTTCCGTTTGCTAATAAAATGAAATTGTACACAGATACAGAAGAAATTTTTATTGCACAAAATTCTACAACTCTTAAACTACTTTTCCACATAACTGCCGAAATTTTGCAGGTATTTGTCACAGCGTGGCACCAGGTTTTGTATACCTTCTTCATAGAAATCTGCCGCCTGTGTCTTCAACCAGTTGGAAACAGTTTCTTTGAGGGAAGTCCATAGCGAGAGCACTAACTGTAAACCTACGGTTTTCCTGGATCTTGTCATCATTTGCGTGAACCAGTTCTTCTGTAACCAAAGGTGGACGCCCATTTCGTTCTTCATCGTCCACAACACTACGCCCGCCACTGAACTGTCGGACCCAATCTTCTCACCATCGAATCACTCATCGCACTTGGTCCGTAAACATGGCAAATTTGCCGATAAATTTCACTTGGTTTCAGTTTCCTCGCATTCAGAATCACCGACCTGATTTCACAGGCGACGGGATTTTCAATCAACGCCGACTGGACTGCAATCGCAGCGCTGCAGCGGAGATAGATTGAAACGGAACTTACTTTCTGGACGCGCCTCGTATAAAGGTAAAGACTTTGGATGCAAGAGAATTAAGGAAGACTTGCAGACAAAAATAATAGTAACATGCAAATCTGTAATTCTAACTTTATTTGACACAAGTTCATGCCTGATGCGACAGTTGTATGGCATCTACAGAGAAACTATTGTGGGCGTTACACTTTTTTCCGTTTTATAATTTTGTGTGTGTGGGGTGGGGGAGGGGGGGCTGTTCATTTACAAAATGCTTCATAAACGTCCAAAATTAAATGCAAGCTTTGTTGCAGCTCCCTAACTACTCCCATTTTCCAATAATTGAGGCATAAAACAGGATATTCTCACGAGGTGGCCTCTCATTACTTATGATGTCATATCTCCAGAGTTATGTGTTGTGCTCTTTTGTTTTTGGGTCAGGACCATTTGTGGGCGTAAGGTGAACAGTTCACCAAAGTTTCATTGCAATCGAATGAATGGATTCTGAACACATAGAGGACATACAAACATTCATTTATATATCTGTTCATCAGATCGGGAAAGTGGAAGGTTTGCATGTTTGCTCATTCAATGTTTATTGCTTGTGTAAATTCATGAATTTAGTACAAAAAGACGCATCAGAATTAGATGTTCACTATGTTGGCAAGTGTAACCAGAGTACCAACAAAAATAAGTAAGCCAGCTGCCAGGAAAAGGGGATTTCCCATCAGTGAGACTCAAACGCCATCTCCAAGTACTTCAAAACGAGTCAATGCGGAAGTTCTTCCAATGGCTGATGTTCGTGTGGACAACGTTGGGCATCTTCCAGTGGTCAGTGACAAAAATAATCATTTGACATCTGCAAGAAACCAGGTTGTAAAAGCAAAACCTAATTTTATTGTGGAAAATGTAACATTCACTTACGTCTCGATGGAAAAAAAATGTCTTTTTGATTATCATTTTTCAGTTATGTAAAACCATAGTTTATGGATAATCATTAAGAAGCTTTGTGTAACTTATGTATTTTGCTATAATAAAATCAAATAAAATACTTTGACTTTTCGACTGTACTGCACCCACTTCAACACAATGTCCCTCCTCATATGGGGACGTGTTCTATCCGCCGTTGGGGGTTACATCAAAATATTTTATACATGTGAAAAATCATAATTTAATTCGAAGAACTGGATTTTTTTTTTTTCAGGGAAAAATAATTCATATTCACGGAATGTATGACATTAACTGCGAATGGGTAAAGCAGAAAATGGGTACTAAGTCGAGATTCGAACTCGGATGTCATGCTTTCTAGCCAGTTCGCTGACCCTACACCACATTTTGTTATTCTGGTTGGTCGGTCGTTAGGTTCGTTTTGGTCTGTGTTGATCGTTGCATTGTTCACTCGTTTATTATTATTATTATTATTATTCAGGACCCCTGCTGCATCAATGCACTTTTATGGTCTACGCTACCGAGACGAGGTAGCACTGCAGATCGAAATTTCACAGAAATAGTCCTAAAAGAACTGGTAGACACTGTGACGCTGTGAAATGGCCGAGCGTTCTAAGGCGCCTTGTTGCGGAGTGCGCGGATGCTCCCCGACGGAGGTCTGAGTACTGTTTCGGGCATTGTCCTGACCGACTGCTCTGAGCTACCACGCCAGCTGCTCAACTGGGGATACAGCGATTACAACACTTGCACGGATTACTCAAGCCCGCTTACCGTCACATACAAATTGTTTTCTTCAGCCTGCCCACTATTACTAAAACTGATTCCTGAAAGCGTAAGGATCTAAGGATGAAGGAAGGATCATTGACTATCATCAACATATTGCTGACCGAAAGGGTTTATCTGCCAGGCAGCTTCAATAAGTGCGTTGGCTCTTGAGTTGAAAGGTTTGGCGATCGTTGCACTATGTGTTCTACGAATGCTACTGTAAGGGCTGCCATGCTTAGAAACGATTACCTTTGGAAATGTACTAGACAGTGCCAATCGGCCCATGTAATTTTCCCCGCTGCTGCAGCGATCGACTGCGCGTTGTGCAACATCAAACGGCAGTTACGAACAAATGGCGGACAAAGAAGTCAGTGCGGAGTGGGACGGCCGGCGCTATTGGCTCGATTAGTACCGAGCTGCGCCGCCGCAGCCGGTCCGGCGCCCCAGTCGCCGGTGTAGTCGCAATCACTCGGCCACTCAGCAGCAGCGCTGCCCGATTCCCGACTCCAAAAGATTAGCGACGCCGCCCCACAACCGGGGCCACCCGCCGGGGACCGGAGATTGACTTTTATGCCTGCAATCAGCGCTTTTTCTGCTCCGCGCTGATAATCACGTCGCTCCGGGCGGATCCCAGCCCTCTCTCCCTCTCTCTCTCTCTCTACTCCTCTATCTCTGTCCCCCTCACTCTCTCTATACCCCTCACTCTCTATCACGTCGCCCATCTACCCGTTTATCTCCCCTCCCGTTTTCTCTTTGCTGAATCACGCATCTTATTAAAATGTTATAGCTCTGACGGAAGGAGCAACTGAAAGGTACGCCTTCGTTTTCAGCTCGGTTGCCAGCTCGCTAATAACCTGCCAGCCATGAAACTCGTAGCCGAGCTTCGCAGAGAAGTGGTGGGGGTTCTAGCGTTGTTGCCTTCTATTGCTTCTCTCTCTCTCTCTCTCTCTCTCTCTCTCTCTCTCTGTCTACCTTCCGACGACAACCTGATTTCCGTTCCTGCTTACAATCTTCCGATCCCATGGCCCTGTGGATTACGTTTCCAATCTTCTGTGCTCTATTGGAACTATCAGATTTCCGACAGAAGTTCGCATTTAGATTATCAGATTCGGTTGAATTTTCGAACTAGGTAACGCGTTATCTCAGGTAGAATTACTTCCATTAAATCCGCTTCTTTTCCTTCTTAAATCAACTATTTTATGTAAATTTACTCCTAGTATGACGACCGATCAAAAGTTTCCTTTAAAGGCGCCACTGCAACGCACACGCCTTGTCTCAAAAAGAAATCAAATGTTCATATGTAAATCTATGGGACGTAACTGGTTACACATCCCCAGGCTTACAAATTACTGAAACTAACATAAGGACAATACACACACCCATGTTCGCAGCAGTACTCAAACATCCGGCTGGGGACACCTGCGCACTCTACAACAAGGCGCCTTAGAGCGCTCGGTCATTTCACAGAGTCACAGTGTCTCCCAGTTCTTTTAGGACTAATTCTGTGAAATTTCGATCTGCAGTGCTACCTCGTCACGCTCCTTAAAGTTTAAACTTCGGTAATGTAGACCATAAAAGCGCTAACATTACTGCAGGAGGGGTCCGAACAAATAATGTAAGGTGTTTAAGAAGGCTGGCGGGGACAGAGAATCGAGCAATATTGTTCTAAGTGCTGGTCAAAAAATTACCTCGAGCAGTTAAATAGCCGACTGGTGGAGATACCTTTTTGAACAACTGATAACAAATAGACGAGAACTTTTCGATTCACTTTATATCAGGGAATCAGCCAGCATAAGGCCTTTCAAAAATGCATATTGTAAACCATTCGCTGTTTATTTTATTTAGAACTTTATCGGTTTCGAATGTTTTGCATCATCTGAAAAGTAAAATTGAACAGACATTACATTGGTGCAATTTTCTCTCAGCATATCTACGTCCGGCAATAAAAGATACGAAAAGAGTCACTTAACATTAGGTCTTGGTGTTTTAGTTATCGTCAAGACCTAATGTCTAGTAACATTTTCGTATCTTTTATTGCCTGGCGTAGATATGGTGAGAGAAAATGCACCAATGTAATCAGTCTTTTCACTTTTACTTTTCTGATGATGGATAATATCCGAAACTGGTAAAATTCTAAGCAGAATAAACAGCTGATGATTGACAATGTGCATTTTGAAAATTACATTACGACTATTAACACACATATCAGTAAAAATTTGATCGTAAGGCCATTACAGCATCAATGAATACAGCTGCAAATAAAAATACAAGAAAGGTACTAAGATGTTCTTATTTAGCAAAAGCGAAAACTGTCAGATTTCAGAGTACTTGACTGCTCAACACAATCTATTCGCCTCTAACACATACAGTGTTGAGAAACTGTGGACGAAGTTCAAGTGCACCGTACCATATGCGTTAGATGTCCGGAGTAAAATTATGAGAGATGGGAAAGTTCCATCGTGGTTCAGCAACCAGGAAACTGTTACGAAAGGAAGTAGAACTTCAGTGCAAATATAAATGAAGCCAATGTCTTTCAGACGAGAAAAATTAAATGATGTAAAAGTAGCGTAAGAGCCGCAATGCGACAGACAAACGACTTTGAGGACAATATTTTGTGTACCGACTTGGCAGAAAACTCTTAGTAATTTTGGTCCTACGTCGTATCAGCAAAAGGGTCGAAACCAAATATGCAGACACACTGTGACCATAATTGTGTTGAAACAGATGATGACACACAAAAGACAGAAATATATAATGTCTCCTCCCAAAGCTGTTTCACAGAAGAATATGCACTGTAGTTCTTCCACTAGCTGCGGTGGAGTAGCCGAGCGGTCTAAGGCACCTCGCTGCGGAGCGCGCGGTTGCTCGCCGTCGGAGGTTCGAGTCCTCCCTGGGGCATGGCTGTGTGTGTGTTGTCCGTAGGTTAGTTTACTCTAGGTTAAGTAGTTTGTAACCTACGGACTGATGACCACGCAGTTTGGTCCGATAGATTTACAAACATTTGGACATTTTCTTCCACTATAATATCGCACGAACGACAAAACTGGTAGTTATTGAAATAAGTGTTAGAGGTATAGACAAGCAAATGAAATAGTTTAACAGAGGAAAAATGACTGAACATGATAAAATAAAATTTCCATTTTGCACGGAGCATACAAAAGAACGTGCCTCCCTTCTAGTAGTAGTGTACTGAAGGTCTCTAGAGGAACGAAGAGTTCCTCAGGATTGGAAGGAAGTGCAGGTCATTCCTGTTTCCAAGAAAGGTTGTCGATCTGATGCGCAAATCTGTAGTCTTTAGTCTTGTATCTCTGATATCGGTCAGTTGCAGAACTTTGCAAGACGTACCTGGGGACCGGCAATCTCCTGTTGTCGAATCAACAACGTTTCCGAAAGCAACGATCATTTGAAAGGCGCGCTATTCATTCACGAGATCCAGCGGGCAGTTGATAGAGTACTGCAGGTAGATGGCGTGTTTCTTGACTTCCGCAAGATGTTTTATATCGTCTCGCACCATCGCCTGATGAACAAAGTGTGGCAGTGTGCAATATCTGACCAACTGAAAATTCCTGGCGATTAAAATTGTGTGCCGGAACCGGGACTCGAACCTGGGACCTTTGCCTTTCGCGGGCAAGCGCTCTACCGACTGTGCTATCCCGACACAACTCACGGTGCCGCCTCACAACTTTACTTCCGCCAGTACCTCGCCTCCTACTTTCCAAACTTCACAGAAGCTCTCCTGCGAACCAAGCAAGACTACCACTTCTGGAGGAAAGGATATGCTGGAGACATGGCTTAGCCACAGCATAAGGGATGTTTCCAGAATGAAACTTTCACTCTGCATCGGAGTGTGGGCTGATATGAAACTTCCTGGCAGATTAAAATTGTATGTCGGAACCGGGACTCGAACCTGGAACCTTAGGCTGTGACTAAGCCATGTTTCCACCATATCCTTTCTTCCATGAATGCTAGTCTTGCAAGTTTCACAGGAGAGCGTCTGTGAAGTTTGGAAAGTAGGAGGCGAGGTACTGGCGGAAGTAAAGTTGTGAGGCGCATCGTGAGTCGTGTGGGGATAGCTCACCCGGTAGAGCGCTTGCCCGCGAAAGGCAAAGGTTCCAGGTTCGAGTCCCGGTTCCGGCACACATTTTTGTGTGCACATTGAGTGTTGCACATTTCCTCCTAAATCACTTGACCGATTTGAACCTAATTTGGTGCACATTTTCCTTACTATAAGGTAACAATGTTGTCGAGGTAAGAACCACATGTGATGCACGGTTCAGGAGAAACAATGTCGTAAACAATAGGAGTTGCAAGAAACGGCCACATAATGTGCCGATACTTTATGAATCTTTATCTATATAAAAGCGAAAGGACACTCATTCACTCACTCACTCACTCACTAAAGACGAAATCTCAAAAACTACTTCATCGATGAAGCTGAAATTTGGCGGAATGTAGCTTATAGGTAGAAGACGTCAGATAAGAAAGGATTTTGCGATAGGACCGATAGTTCATGAGATACGACGTCATAAACAATGGAAAACGCCGTCTTGCGGCACGTGAGAGTGTGACTTTGTCAGCCCACTATTTGAGAAGGAGAGCACTTAGGGACTTGCACAAAACTTTAAATATAATTTTAAACCCTTAGGAAACTTTTGCTCGCTAACAACCCCAGCAAAATGATGAAAAGTAAAACGTTTGTCGCTTAATACTTTTTCGACGTTCATGCAGTAATATTATGGCATTTGGCATGTCTTTACAATTTATTAGTCGTACCCTGTTAATTGTATTCGCGAGAAATGTTACAGACAGTATACACACATTCCACTGAACGTACGTTCGAAATGTTATCATAGTACGACACACAGTTCATGAGATATGGAGTCATAAATAATTGGTTTCATTAGAAACCGCCTCATCACGCATGATGTTTTGAATTATTACGTCTTGCTTACTAAGTCTATTCGAGACATATTTTATGCACGATCGTACCGTACACCCGATTGCGATGAAACTTTGACAACTCATTGCTTGCATTCGCGCGAAGGTTATAGACTTACTAAAATTAACTTCGTATGGTGCATGGTAGAGGGTGCTTTACAATTAGTTAATTCGTTCCTTACGCATTCACACTGTAATGTCTGGTCGGATATGAATGGAATTTAGTACAGAGGTAGATTATACCCTGATTAATGCATGGGGTACCTTTCGTAAGTCACCGCCCGCATGGTGCATGGCGTAGGACACCTTATATTGGGTTTACACATTTGTTACGCTTCACGATGAAACGGCTGGACGGAATTGATGAAATGTGGAATGAGGTAGCTTATATCCCGTCTGCCTTTCGTAAGCCTCCGTAGGTGCGTGGCGGAGGGTAAACGTTACAACAAATTTCCAAATTGTTTGACAGGTCACCGTGAAGTCAGCACATAAATGTATGTTTTCATGAAGGAGATTATTATAATCTGGAAGACAGTCAATTTAGAATGGCGGAGGATACCTTGCGACTTTGACAACGTTTGACCAGTCACCATGAAACTTGGCGCATATATGTATGTTTTCATATAAAGTAAGGAGGAGGAGGAGGAGGAGGAGGAGGAGGAGGTGGAGCATAAGACGGACGGAAATCAGAAGAAGGAGACGGACAAAGAGATGTTAGAGGAGGAGACGGACAGAAAGAGAGGAGAGGAGGAGAATGAGAGAGAGGGCAGATGGTGACAGACAGGTGAAAGGAGGTAAACAGGGGGAGACAAAGGAGGAAATCTACAGAGAGAGTGGGGTGATATAAGATGAATAGAGAGAAAGAGGAGAGGAGGTGGATAGATAGAGCAGGTAAGAGAAGGTGCACAGAGAGAGAAAAGGGTGGATGGACTAACATAACACTGGAATAAAAGAGTACCCGGGTGACGCCGGGTTTTCAACTAGTACAGTATATTAGAACGAGATTACTTAGTGACTTGCAGCAAACTTTAAACATAATTTCAAACCTTTATTGAAGTATTTCTCGCTGAATACCATAGAAAAATTATGAAAGGAACACAGTTTCTCGATTACTACTTTTCTGCTGTTCAGGGACTAAAACTGCGGCATTCGGTATGACCTTAAAATTCATAATTTCTACACTACACATTGTAGCAAATTTTACAGACAGTACACACAAGCATATATAGCTGTATCACAGTACGACACGCAGTTCATGAGACATTGCACATCAACAGTAACGTTTATGGAAAACCGCCCATCACGCACCAAGTTTTAATCTATTCTTTACAACTAACTCTGTTCGCAACGGATTTTACCGACATACAGCACTTATAAAATGAGTACATACATGCAAAATTATAGAACTGTACAGCATATAACTCAATAAATTTCAGATCGAATTTTATGTGTCATTTGTACTTTGAATACTATCTTATTACGTCACCGGTTTTTTGCTGAGGTCAGATTAAAGAATTTTACAGCTTTCAAAATCCTCACAGCATTAAAAATAACTATGAAATGGTGCACGTCTTAAAAGATACTATCATTCCTGATAATGCTATTCTTGTTTCTTTTGATATTAGGAATTTGTACACAAATGTCCCTATAGACGAAATAAATAAGTAAATAAATTTATGCACCTAGTATATTAGCATGTAGTAATAAGTTTTATGTCATATAAAATGTAAATATTCTTAAGATAATTGTTTTTCCTGGCCAATTCCACATCCACAAGGGCAAATTACATTTGGGATCTATGGAAGGTACATTAACACATATGCCCTCTTTTTCTAAGTATGTATTGTGTATTTTGTTCTGACATGTTCTACATCCAAGAGGATTTCCTCAATTCGGATCTACTGGAACGAATAGTACATCTAATCTAATCAAATCTAAATATAAATCATTTCGAAAAATCTCCTTAACTATGGGAAAGTGGAATACGCCTATGCAGTCGAGCTAACTGAATTAATCAAATTAGCTTTGTCCTTTAATTACTTCAACTTCAACAAAGAAACTTACTTTCAACAACGTGGATTTGCCAGTGGTTCTAGTCTTACAGGAATCATTTCTGAAGTCTTTGTTAACGACCTGGAAAACAAACGTTTGACAGGCATAGGGAAATTTGCAGTAAAATTATTTTATACCATAGGTATGTGGATGACTATTTCCTAATATTTGACGGTAACCAATGCATTTTCTTTAGAGATAGAAAATAATGGGCCCATCAACTAGCTTGATTTAAAAATCTCCCCTATAGGGACAAAACTAGATATTGACATCTTCCGTAAACCTACAGATACAGATCTGATTAATCCTTCATACTACTGTCATCCTACAGCCCACAAACGTGCTTATATTTCGTCAATGTTCCATCGTATTGCTAAAGTACCTCTTGATAAAGATGCCACTGATAAAGAAATCAATACAGTTGAACAAGTTGGTTTAAACAACGGTTTTGCCGAAAAAGATATTCGGGCACTAGGAAATAAGATTTTCAAAAAGGTAGCCTGTCAAGAAGTAAAAAAGAAGACATCTGTTCGAACATTTCTTTCTTCTTTATTGGCCCTTGTTCTGAGCAAATAGCTAATGCGTTTATAAAAGCAAAAGTTCAAGTTGGCTTCCAAACAAGAAATCGAATGGGGCATCTTTTGCGACACAACCTAGACAGTGACCATAACACATTTAAGGGGTAGGTGTCTACAAAATTAGGTGTGGATCTTGTGACCAGTACTACAATGGCCAAAGATTTCATTACTAGATATCGTGAACACACATATGCTACTAATATTAGGACTCTCGGACATCATCTAAGAAACCAAAAACATATACTAGACCCAAATCAAAACAGCCATAGTATACCGCATCGTGAACAAAAAGGTAAAACATTAGATATTTTGTAAGAGGCAGAAGTTTACAGTAATTGCCGTAGAGCTCCAGACCATATAATAAATGAACAAACCATTAGCGGCCGGCTTTGCTTTTTTAATATATTTGATCAAGTTTTGTTTAGATAGTCAACATAAAGAGATGCTTATTGTCTAAACAGAGAATGCATTTTCCTTTCTCGACGTTGGCTTTTTATCTTTTGCCTAATCCTTTATATTACTTCTTGACTAGCTCTGTATATTTTTTGGAAACGTGTACCTTTCTCTGTACAAACCTGTACTTTTGGTAGACAGAAATTATCAATTATGTCTAGCTTCATTTCATGTTTCAATGTACCTTTGTGATTCTGGCAAATAAATTGGTGATCGTATATCGTTAAGACAAACTACATGAAGAGTTACCCAATGTCTACACAGAGAACGTATGTTACTTTTTTTCTTATTTTTCTTTTTTTTCCGATGCTGGCTTTTTATTTTATTTTTTTACCTAAAATTTCTATATTGCTTCTTAACTAGCGAAGTGTAATTCTTGAAAATGTAACTTCTAGTTTGTACAAACTTGTACATTTGTTTGACAGAAATATTGGATTATGTTTTGTCTTCTCTTTATGTTTTAACGCAACTCTATAGAGCTGGCTAGTAAATTGTTATTTTAGATATTTACTTACATTTTAATGTCGACTATCCCCAACTAAAGAACTTTCCATTATTTTATTTTTACCTTGTGATCATAAAACTGTTCTACGACAGTATTTGGCACTTCCGATGTTCTTGTAAAACCTTATAGAGATGCCTTCTAGTGAGCCATTCACTCTCCTGTACAGCGTTCGCAGCGGCTTGCCGCTTGTTCAAATGTTTATGAAGCTTAAAGGGACTTAACTGCGGGGTCATCAGTCCATAAACTTACAAACTACTTATGAATTACCTTATACTAAAGACGACACAAACATCCATACATCGGGATTCGAACCTCCGACCGTAGCAGCTGTGCAGACTGTGACTGGCGCGCCGCAGACCACTCGGCCACTGCGGCCGAAGGCTCGCTGCATTTAGTTTCAGTCACCATCTTCAGGAAGATTTTTATTTCAGTTTTGATGGTGCTTCTCATTTTACTTTTTCTTTATTTGTGGCACATTACCTACAGACCTATTCCAGGGTTTGTATGTTGTGTTAATTGCATTATTCCTTTATTACTTTTCAACGTCACTTTTAACATATGGTGCACAAATTGTAATATTTTGTATATTTTTCACCAAGCCATCAGAAGATGGGCAGAGCCTAAAACGCGTCATGCAAATTAAATGTATTCAAAAACATCCTATGAATACCTGATCGCGACCTTTCAGCCTTTTTAGAGTCACATAATTTTCTTTGCTTGGATACTACACTTATAATTTTGTACATTATGCAAGACAGCGTTATTTCGTATATATTCTCCGATGAATCTAATATGATTTTAGAAAAATAAAGGAGATGTACAGAGACAGGAATAAATAAAGGCCCGTGCAACGCCGGGTTTCCAGCTAGTTATATATAAAGCAGAGTGCCCGTAGCTTTGTGTGTTTGTGTGTACGTATTGTATACAAATCTACAGTTTTCTTCCAATATATGAAATTTTGCACACGTAAGCTTCAATCCATGACGGCCGCCGTAAGTGTTAGGATCACGTACAACACATTTTTCAAGTGATATGACGTTATAAACAATGAGATGAGCGAAAAACTGCTTCATCAAACGTGAGTGTTGCACATTTCCTCCTAAACGACTGGACTGCTTTAACCAAATTTGGTACACACATTCCTTACCGTGAGGTAACATTGTTGGCGGAGTAAGAACCACATACGACAGGTGGGTCAGGAGTTACTACGATATAAACAAAATTTTTGCAAGAAACTGTCACATAATGCGACGACAATTTATTCACACACTGTCCGAGAATGACAATAGCGACTTGAAACTAACTTCAAATGTAATTAAAACCTTTATTAAACTTTCTCCCGCTGCCAACCATAGCAAACTCCTTTTCCGCTGTTCATGGACTAAAACTACGGCAATTGGTATGACATTACAATTTATAATTTCTACATTACAAATTGTACCTGCAGGAAATTTGACAAACAGTACACGCATATAGCTGAATGTACCTACGAAATTGTATCACAATCCGAGACGTAGTTCATGCGATATGAGCACATGAACAGTACCGTTCATAGAAATCCGCTCTATCATGCACCAAGTTTTAACCTGTTCCTTCTTTACTACTTATTGTATTCGCAACTGATTTTACAGACATACAACACTTAAACTACTGTACAACATATAACTAAAGAAATATGATTTCGTACGCAAATTACATGTCATTTGTATTTTGATTGCTATCTTTCTTTATTTTGATACTGCACGTATAATTTTCTGCATTAAGCTAGAGAGCCTTAATTCTTCTCCGATAAATATAACATGTCTCTAGAAAAAAGGAGTTTGACAGAGAGAGAAGGGATAGGACAAGTACTAACTCATGGCAGGAATGAATAAATAAATACTTGGGCAACGCCGAGTTTTTACCTAGTAATCTATGTACATGACATTTTAAATAACACCAGAAATTAAATGTGGCTTTTTGCGGGTGATGCAGTAATTTATCGAGTAATCGCAACACTGAGAAAGGCTACGGACATTCAGGAATGATAATTGAGCCTGAACATAAACAAGAGTAAAGTGCGGTGTTCACATTATAACATTGTTATATAACAATCCAATAGTAAGGCAAAGACTGAAAACAGTTCAATAAAATATCTGGGCATAGGCATAACGACCATACCAAATCAGTCACGAGTAAGACAGATGGCAGACTTAAATTCATTGGAAGAATTCTCAGGAAGTGTAGTCCGTCAATTTAATAAGTAGCTTACGAAACTCCGGCTAGCGCTTGAGTATTGATTATCACTGTGGGTTCCGTACCAGGTAGGTTTAATAAAAGGCATAGGGAAGATCCAAAGGAGAGCAGCACACTTCGTTATAGGCGCATTTTATAAGTGGGAAAGCGCCAAGGAGATTGGGAAATTCCACTGGCAGACGCTGCGAGAGACTTTCTGTATCGCAATACGTAATACTGAGAAAGTTGCGCCCGTACGTTTCACGAAGAGTCAACCAATATATTGTTTCTTGCTACGTATATCTCACGAAGCGTAACCGTTCATCTGACACGAAAATTGAATACACGAATTTATAGAGGAGAACATTTTCTACAACTGTGTTCTGTTATGTTTCTTTAGTGACTCGCACCGTTTCAGAGATATTTGCAAAATTATCGGCGATTTTACGATGTCTGTCTGTCTGTCCGTACGTAAGGTGTTCCCAGTTTTTAAGTCGAACCGTTCAACCGATCAGCTCCAAATTTTACAGACATAATTGTTGGCCGCCATAGACCACAACCTCCCTTTTTCAAATTTTCGAACAAAAATACGTTAGTAACACTAAAAATAGCCATTTGTAATGTAATTGTAATTGAAAACAAACTGTTCATCTGACACAAAAACTGAATAACAGAATTTGTAGAGGAGAAAATTCTCTACAACTTTCCTCTCTTACCTTTTTTGTAACTTGAACCGTTACAGAGATATTTGAAAAAATAACGGCGATTTGACACCGCCTCCATGACTTTACGTAAAGCAGGAGTTAGGGTGACATTCCCCGCCCAGAACTCTCTCTGCCATACGCCATCTTACATTCCGTATTTCATGATTTTCATACTATAACTTACGCATTGTCATTTCAGAGCAATGGCGCACTGTAGAATTAACAAAAACATCGTACTTCGTACGATATGTGATACTCTAGTGTCTAAAAATGCCTTATTAACATCAGTTAACCACTGCCTTCAATACTAAGAGAACGAAGGAAATGTTTCACAACTGTTCGGCGTAGTGTAGTGGGAGCACGTTTGATCGTAATTGTAAAGTAGGTGGGCGGTGGCTCGAACCCCCCCACTACCAAAAATTCATTTCTTCCGAGAGGGGTTTCGGGCACTCTTATTCAGAAAATAGAGCCACGTAATGCAATATTTAGAGTTGTGCATATGAAAGAATGCTAACTCTCAAATCAGCCTTTTTTTGTATTTCGTGAACAAGGCGTGAAATACGTAACAACGAATTGAACTATGGTCTTCTACATCTACATCTACATCTACATGGGATACTCTGCAAATCACATTTACGTGCCTGGCAGAGGGTTCATCGAACCACAATTATACTATTTATCTCCCATTCCATTCTCGAATAGCGCGCGGGAAGAAAGAACACCTGAATCTCTCTGTTCGAGCTCTGATTTCTCTTATTTTATTCTGATGATCATTTCTACCTATGTATGTGGGAGTCAACAATATATTTTCGCATTCGGAGGAGAATGTTGGCGATTGGAGTTTCGCAAGTAGCCCACGCCGCAGCGATAAGCGCCGTTGTTGTAATGATTCCCATCCCAGATCCTGTATCATTTCCGTAACGCTGTCTCCCCTGTATCGTGACAATACGAAACGAGCTGCCCTTCTTTGGACTCTTTCGATGTCCTCCGTCAAACCCACCTGACAAGGATCCCACACTGGGCTGCAATACTCCAAAAATAGACGGACAAGCGCAGTGTATGCAGTTTCTTTAGTAGTTCTGTTGCATCTTTTAAGGGTTCTGCCAATAAAACGCAGTCTCTGGTTCGCCTTTCCCACGATATTATCTA
This sequence comes from Locusta migratoria, assembly GCA_026315105.1. NCBI lineage: Eukaryota > Metazoa > Arthropoda > Insecta > Orthoptera > Acrididae > Locusta > Locusta migratoria. The sequence goes on along the minus strand of CM048745.1, from coordinate 462,358,146 downwards.
CGTGTTCTTTCCAGTTTAGGTCTGAAGTAATAGTAATTCCTAGGTATTTTGTGGAGTTTACGGTCTTCACATTTGATTGATTTATGTTGTAAACAAAGTTTAACGGATTTCTTTTCGTACTCATGTGGACGACTTCACACTTCTCATTATTTAGAGTCAATTGCCAATTTTTACACCATACTGATATCTTATTCAGATCGTTCTGCAGTTGATTTTGAAGCATATGCCCGTAATTTGGGAGGAGCCCTTTTGTCAAAGCTAAACTAAGATATGCAATAAATTTGTTAAAATACGGTCAGAAAGAATATTACGTGTTGGGTGCATAGATATTATCGCAGTAGTAGAGTTGTAATCGTATTGCCCATAATTTACTATTATTTAAATTTTTATTATTTTTGTCCGCAACGTTTGCAAGAAATCATAAAATTGCAAGCAAATCTTAAGTGGGCCGTAAAACACGTCCGTGCGATTTTATCCCCTCGCGTACCATACGCGACTGGAATAGGAAGAAGTGTCTATGGTACGTGAAGTACGCTCTGCCACACTCCGTGTAGAGTTTTGCAGAGTATGGGATGTGGATGTAGAGTCTGTGCCTGACACTCGTCGGAAACTGTCACTGCAGCAGCGACGCATTATTACGTTTTGTGTCAAGTTAGCAAAATCTGCTACTGGAACGTTAAGTGTGATGAGAAGTGTTTATATTAGTTACTAAGTCATTCAAAAGACTTTCGACTATCTCTCGTGGCAGGAGGAAGGGCCTTACGTATGTGTAAGAGCATAAAAGCGGCGAACAATTGATGCGGAAACAAAACGCCCAAAAAATTTAAATAAAAATATACAACCCCTGAGCCGGATTTTCGTCTCGAATTTGTCAAATATATTAACGATAAATCTGAAGCATTGAATTAAAATTTGTGATGTGGCTGGGAATCGAACCCGGAACTCCATGCTTACTAGGCTGACGTCTTATCGCTAGACCACCGCATCACTAGCGATTAATGCGGCTCGGAATATTCTAACCACGATTTCCTTCACGTCACAAACTTTAATTCAGATTCTTATCCTTATGGTCGCTTCGTGAGATATACGTAGCAAGAAGCTGAATTAAAGTTTGTGACGTGAAGAAAATCGTGCTTAGACTATTCCGAGGCGCCTCAATCGCTAGTGATGCGATGGTCCAGCGGTAAGACGTCTGCCTACTAAGTATGGACGTCTCAGTTTGATTCCCGGTCGCGTCACAAATTTTAATTCAATGCTTCAGATTTATCATTAATGTCTTTGGCACAAAAAATTGCCGAAATCATTGCAACAGACTCATCTAAAATCTGTATGGAATATCAAAAACGTTTGTTCAGAGAATTTTGGCATAGGATTTCGGCAGAAGGAAAGTCTGTTGCTGTTGCTGCCCGCAAGGTGAAAAACATGGCGAAGTTCAAAATTGCAAAAAAATTCTTAAAGATACTCATTTCAAGAAATTGGTTGTGTGAGGCAGTGTTCTTCAACCTGTGGATCGCTACCCCCTAGTGAAGGGAGGGGGGAAGTGGTTCCCAAAGTCGTGCTCGGGGGGTCGCCCTCACAGGAGGAAGTATTTGGTGCATAAAATAACCAGGGGCTCAGTAATACGAAAACGTTTGCCTATGTGAAATATATTTAATGTTAAAATCACGGGCTTTCTTCTGCAACATTCATTATGATATAACATAGATCGTTTTGAAATACAGTGTGTGAATGATGAATAAGTGCGAAGTCCGAAAACTGTTTTCAGGAACCAAACGATAGATAAAAGAACTTAATACAATAAGTAATTATAAAAAAATTCAAATTGTATATACCGTGGGACCTTTCTTAATGAGCATAATTCGCTTCAGAGTCTTGCCCGAAATTCAAAGTAGTAGTTGAGCAAAATATAGTTTTCTGTTGGAAATCATGTAAAAACAGGATAATGCGTTCAATACAGAGAAATACTTGAAAACACTTTGTCAAACAGTTAAAAAAATGAAGCAAATGAAAGAAGATTAAATTTGTTTCCTTTGAGATAACATAGTTTTATTACGAATGAAATAAGTCGCAATTTGCGATCATTTATGGCTTCACTGTACTAGGTTTAGATGGAATACGAAAGTGCGGCGAATGAAAATTTGTGCCCGGCCGGGATTCGAGCCCGTGATCTGCTGCTTACTAGACAGACGAGTTGACCACGCGTTGACCACTCCGCAAATTGCGATTTATTTCATACACTGAACGCTGTAACGTCGTCAAAAAACATATATATTTATATATATATATATATATATATATATATATATATATATATATATATATATATATATATATATATATATATATAATTGTACACAAGCCGAGGCTGGGCTCCTGGCGACAATTAATTGTGTGTCGATACCTCATGGTCTGTTCTCCCTGATGCGGGAATACAGTATTGAGGCTGCGAGCATTAAAGAACAAATAGGCTGTGGTATAGGAAAGGGACAGCATGACGAATGGAGATTTGGATGTGGCGGGAGACGTGCAGGGAAGAGTCTTCTGCAGTCGGGCTGGTCACTGTGGTCAACGTGTCTGCCTAGTAAGCAGGATATCCCGGCTTCGAATCCCGGCCGGGCACAAATTTCCATTCACTGCACTTTGGTATTCCATCTAAATCTAGTACACTGAAGCCATAACTGATCGCAAATTGCGATTTGTTTCTTACATTGAACGCTGTAACGTCGTCAATATATAATTATAGTTTTATTACTGTTCGCGAGGAGCGGGTTGGGGGGGGGGGGGGGGAGCGTCGCCAGAATACTTTTATTTGCAACGGGACGCGAGAATACACTTACTTGGAAGTGGGGCGCATATTCGAAAAGTTTGGAAGACAGTGGTGTATGGTGATGCTTGGTGTTTCCAAAATGTGTCCCTTGAAAACGGCACAATTCTGCGTGGATGCGCCAAAGAAGAAGAAACCAAAGAAATGACTATCGGACTCAACTGCGTGCTTATTAGTCCGTAGCTTATAAACTACTTAAACTGAGGTAAACTAACCTAAGGACAACACAAACACCCATGCCAGAGAGGTGACTCGAACCCTAGACGGCGAACGGCTGCGCGCACCGCAGCAGCCGGCCGCGGTGGCCGAGGGGACTGAGGCGCTTCAGTCACGGTCTGCACGGCCACTACGGTCGGGGGTTCGAATCCCCCATCGGGCATGGATATTTGTGCCGTCTTTAGGATTAGCTAGTTCATAAGTAGTTTGTAAGTTTAGGGACTGATGACCCCGTAGTTAAGTCCCATAAGATTTACAAAAATTTGAACATTTTTTTTTTTTTTTGCACCGCAGCATGGCGCCCCAGTGCGCAGGGCTAATCCGCCGCGGCTCTGATGATCATTTCGGCGTTCTCTGTCATCTGTAGCCAGACTGGACCCAGACACAGAGCGTATCCCTCCTCACCCCTCCATTACAGCAGCCCAGCCACAGAGCAAAGATCGTGCATGAATTTGTAGCCAGCAAAGAGATCACAGTCCCGGATCACTAGCCTTATTCGCCAAATTTGGCTCTAGCCGACTTCTAGGTGTTCCCCAAACTAAAGTTGGCAATGGAACGACTACGTTATGACGCATCTGAGGACGTACAATTATATTGCACCGCAGTACTAAATGCAGTACCGAAAATGCCTACAGTGACTGATAAGAAACATGTTATTTCATCAGTAAACACTTCCGGGTTGAGTTGCCGTGGTCGAGCTATAAAACTTCCTCTCCCTGACATTTCGTTCTCGACTACGGAGAAATGTTATGGCCCTCTTCACTAGTGTTTTTATGACCCCCCTCTTTTGCCTAGGGTGGTGGTTTGAGTTCTTATGGAGGTAGCGATCAATATGTGTGGCTTTCCTATAGACCTTATGGCCTAAGGTCCCATCCGCCCGTTTAATAACTGAACTTTGTGAACCAGGCTACTTATAGGAAGAACTAAACCACTTGCGACAGGCCTATGCGAAAAATGGTTACACAAATAGCGAGATTAACCGAGTACTTCACCCAAGTAGTAAAATGCACAAAAACAGGAGACAGCAACAACCATCAGGTGGAAAAGTATTTCTTCCGTTCATTCATAACATCACGGATCGCATTGGAAAAGTACTGGCCAAGTACTATTTTCAGACCGACTAAGAAAATTAGTGAATGCCTTAGATCAACAAAAGATGCTCGTCATCCCCTGGCCACACCAGGGGTATATAAAATTCCGTGTAGTTGTGGCAAAGTTTACATAGGAACCACAAAAAGAAGCATTAATACACGTTTGACAGAGCATAAAAGAAATTGTCGCTTGGGTCAGATCGACAAATCGGCAGTGGCGGAACATGTTTTCACGAAAGGAGATCACGAGATAAAATTTGGTGAGACAAGTGTGCTGGCGAGGACGTCACACTACTATACACGTATGTCTAGAGAAGCAATTGAAATCCACAAACATCAATGCAATTTTAATCGTAAAGAAGAAGGATTAAAATTGGACAAGATATGGCGATCGACGTTGCATAAATCACGTGACAATCGATTGCTCGCAATCGAGAGAACAGAACGATAGCCAGAGACAGCCACACATCGACGCCACGTGACGTGAGGTCGCGCCCTCTACGATCTTATATAAGGAGCGGCCTCAGCCCCCAGAAGCCAGTCGTCGACTCAACCTCGGAAGATGTTCTCCGTAGTCGAGAACGAAACGTCAGGGAGAGGAAGTTTTATAGCTCGACCACGGAAACTCAGCCCGGAAGTGTCTACTGATGAAGACGCCGGCCGTGAAAGCCTTCATGGTATGAAACATGTTATTTGATATATTGTCCGGGAGAAACACTTTTCAAGCGATTTCACCTTGATAGCCACAGAACGGGACACACTTTGTAGCGTGACCGGCAAGAGGGCAAGGGTTAGAGTGATGTCTTTCCGACGAAAATGTGATTAATGCAGTGGTGGAGTAGCCGAGCGGTCTAAGGCGCCTCGCTGCGGAGCGCGGCTGCTCGCCGTCGGAGGTTCATGTCTTCCCTGGAACATGTGTGTGTGTGTGTGTGCGTGTGTGTGTGTGTGTGTGTGTGTGTGTGTGTGTTTGTGTGTGTGTGTGTGTGTTGTACTTAGGTTAATTTTCCTTAGTTTAAGTAGTTTCTAAGCTACGGACTGATGACCACGCAGTTTGGTCCGATAGATTTACAAACATTGGAACATTTGTGATTAATGCGAAACCTGACTTATTGCGACGGTAATGCTAAATGCGTCCAGACATGACCAACGTACCGCTATGCATTTCTTGGCTGCCGAAATGCAATTACTGGCGGACAACCATCGAGGAATGACGAATTTATGTAGGACAGCATATCCGTCTAAAATCACTGGAATGGAATGGTGCGCCAGGCTCCAAGCTCTCCCTGTTCTTTGATTTCTGGGGGCCCATTGCTTATTCATTTCACAATTAGGCAGGTACAAGTTTGGAAGAATGAGTGGAGAAGTAACGGCGAACACCTAAGGCGAAACGTCCGGGAAAATCCAAGACAAGTTCTGCAGTTTCATGACAACGCACGTAGTAAAGAGAGTAGAGTGTACGACTTTTCGATCGAAGCTTTTTGATGGCCCCTTCAGACTGCCAACACAGAGACTTGCTCATACGTAACTTCGCAATGGAAAGTCTACTATGCGGAACAGTTGCCAGTTAGAAGAAAGCTTTTTACAGCACTCCTGGCTTCACTGATTTACGCTTGCTTTTTCATATGGCTGAATTTGGAACCTAAATCTTACCTGGCTTCATGATTAAAGCGTTCCATAGCGTCGCACTGCTTGTCAATAAAGATTGTAGACCACTCTCCTGTCACAACAGAAATGGAGCCCATTACTAAGGTGATCTAACCTGGTAAAAATAGGTGATCTAATTCAAAAATAATATGGAAAAAATCAGCGAAATTGAAGAACTGCTTGGATCTATTACGAATATACAAAAAACTTTTAATAAAGTGTACCTCATATATGCTACACAACAGGCCATTAAAATTTGCTACACCAAGAAGAAATGCAGATGGTAAACGGGTATTTATTGGACAAATATATTGTACTAGAACTGACATGTGATTACATTTTCACGCAACATGAGTGCATTGATCCTGAGGAACCAGTACCAAGAACAACCACCTTGGCCGTAATAACTGCCTTGATATGCCTGGGCATTGAGTCAAATATATATAGTGACTGGCGTACTGTGACGAGGCAGTTGCTCGGCCCCATTGACCAGACGTTTTCAATTGGTGAGAGATCTGGAGAATGTGCTGGAAAGAGCAGCAGTCGAACTTTTTCCAGAAAGGCCTGTACATGCCTCTACATTCCAGCACCTGCAACATGCGGTCGTGCATTATCCTTCTGAAATGTAGGGTTTCGCAGCGATCGAATGGAGGATAGAGCCACGGGTCATAACACATCTGAAATGTAACGGCCACTGTTCAAAGTGCCGTCGATGCGAACAAGAGGTAACCGCGACGTATAAACAGTGGCACCCATACCATCACGCCGGGTGATACGCCAATATCGCGATAACGAATAGGCGCTTCCAATGTGCGTTCACAGCGATGTCGCCAAGCACGGATGCGACCATCATGATGCTGTAAACATATACTGGATTTTATCCGAAAAATACAAAGTTTTGCCATTCGTGCACCCAGCTTCGTCGTTGCGTACACCATCACAGCCATGGTCTCCGAGCTGATAGTCCATGGTACTGCAAACGTCGTCGAATTGTTCGTGCAGTTGGTGGTTGTCTTGCAAACGTCCCCATCTGTTGACTCGGGATCGAGCCGTGGTTGCACGATCCGTTACAGCCATGCGGATAAGATGCCTGTCATCTCGACTGTTAGTGATACGAGGCCGTTGGGATCTAGCACGACGTTCCGTATTGCCCTCTTGAACTCACCGATTCCATATTAGGCTAACAGTCGTTGGATCAAAATTCAAATGTTCAAATGTTTGTAAAGTCTATGGGACCCAACTACGGGGTCATCAGTCCCTAAACGTACAAACTACTTATGAACTACTTACAACTAAGGACGGCACAAATATCCATGCCCGAGGGGGGATTCGAACCCCCGACCGTAGTGGCCGTGCGGAAGTCGTTGGATCGCGACCAACGCGAGCAGAAATGTCACGATACGATAAACCGCAATCGCGATAGGCTACAATACGACCTTTATCAAAGTCGGAAACGTGATGGTACTCATTTCTCCTCCTTACACGAGGCATCACAACAACGTTTCACGAGGCACCGCCGGTCAACTGCTGTTTGTGTGTGAGAAATCGGTTGGAAACTTTCCTCATGTCAGCACATTGTTGGTGTCGCCACTGACGCCAACCTTGTGTGAATGCTCTGAAAAGCTAATCATTTGCAAATCACAGCATCTTCTTCCTGTCGGTTAAATTTCGTGTCTATAGCATGTCATTATCGTGGTGTAGCAATTTTAATGCTCAGAAGAACACATCTAGATCTTCTTTGCTTTATTGCTGCAGCGTGTAGCCAGCAATGTCAACAACGATTTTATCTTCCTCACCTCATAAGGTGCTTTTCTTTCTATTATATCATCTATGTATATCGTGATTTCTCATAAATAAATTTGGCTGCAATATATCCTGTCCTTCTTCGTATTGTACTGTGGATGGTCTGAAGTATACACAAGTTACATCTTTCTGCGATTATCCGCTCAAGGTACGTAGTTTGTTTTCAGCTGTATTTTACGCTGAAGATTCATGGTATGTATTCCCTGTACGTGCAGGATATTACAGAATTTAATGTCGACTGTTTCCACAATCGGATGTAATAAAGCGCTTTAACCAAATTGCAATTATTAACATGAAACTTCGCGTCTGATTATTACTACTAATAATTATTGCAGACAGTTTAATTAGAAGTTTCTTGAGTGTTCGCAGTGTGAGACTGGCTGGTGGGAACGTAAAACGAAACTGAGTTTTGTTCGAGGAAGTGAGTACCGCCGAATTAAACAATTAATGCGAAACAGTGCTCAAGCCGCTAAGTTGCGCTGCTCTTTTGTTTTCCAATATTAAAGGTTTCAGAACTTGGAATGTATTTAATTACTTGCTAGAAGCACCTCTTATAATAGAAAGTGCTTTCCGAAGAAAACCAGGAAACCACTTACAGCATGTATATTGTTTTCAGCGTCTTGTTAGAATTTCCGATGTACAAATAGATGTGGCGGTCTCCTTTCCATAACTTCCATTCGTTCATGCTGTGCAACTCTGGTTGCGGACAGATTTACTTATTACTGAGGATTGTCACAACGCTACGTCCTACATATTTACATATGACTTTTCATTTTACATGCAACAAATGAGTGCATGTTAATCTTTATTATATATTTTTAAGGAATTGCAGATTTAAAAAAAAAAAAAAAAATGGGAAACGATGAAAAACGTGCTTTGATGTCGATAAACTATGATTATATAGACGTTGTTGATTTTTTATTGGGATTAGTATGAGTGACTGTTAGCACTCTTAAATGGATTAATAATACAAGCATGCTGATAAATGAAGCTGAAATTATACCAACAATGTTAACATACAGAAATTAAATGTTGGAAGTCTTTATATCTTGAACAAGTTGTAACATGGGCCTGTCTGGAAAAATATATCGTAAATTTTACAGATGAAACACACTTATAAGGAGTGAGAACACGAAAGAATTAATTAAAAAGAATGAAAATAGACTACTATGTCAAAAGTATCCAGGCAGAATAGCAACTATGTGGAAAAGATTGATCCGAAAAGAAATGACTTGACATCTAAAATCCTTAAAAATATTTTTTGAGTTACTTTTGAAACTAAACTCATTTCTTTAAAACTGAACTAATCGAACTTTCATCCATCCGTTTCTTTGAGATAAGTGGCAGCAACTTCTTTGTTATCAAGAGAAAAATAGAACCGAAACATCAATAGTGATACGTTTGAAAGAATTATTATATACACCAAACTTACATGAACGAGCAGTTAAAATGAATATTATAATTCCGGTAGACTTTAATTACAATAAGAAATAATTTTTAGTTCGGTAAATTAAGATTTAACTAAGATGTAAATAATCAACATTATCGAAACCGCCAACAGAAGTAAATTAATACAAGAAATGTATTCGCATTAGCGAAGATGAGTCTGCTTCAGTCGGGTAATTTAATGATGACATATGAGAATTCCTTTGAGACAGGGCCTCTAATCTGGAAATATATACGAATTTCATGTGGCTGTCCAGTCGATGAAACATCACATCGATATCTGAAAGCCTGTATATATCGATGGATGCTTGGTCGACTGCAGAGCCATCTGGCGGTCATCGCTTGTCCATATCTAGTGGCTGCTCGCCACTACTGTAGTGGCGTAGGTATTTTTCAAGATGCTGTACCCTAGGGCAGTTTTATTATTTAAGTATATTATATGGTGTACACTGTGATTTACTTCCAATATTTGTCGCAATTTGCGTGAATACATTTGGTGATTTACTGTATAACACAGTTTATTATATTAATTGTTTTTCCTTATAATTTCTATATATCGTTTCAGTTATATGTCAGGTAATTTCCATCCAGTATGTCTTTTTCACACTGTTAAAATCCTTACGTGCATTTAAGTTTCCTGAGAAAAAAAAAGAAGCTGTTGTATTTCTACATTTTAAGAGCCAAAATGGCAATTAAAATAAAATAAATTTGCGATGGTGGCTTCATGTTTAGCATATTGAACTTGTCTCAAGAATTCATGTTAATGTTTTACTGCCATTACTTACTAATATGATCTCTCTGCACAATTGCCTGCAATTTTTTTTCGACTCTGGTCTATCAGTACTTCTTTAAGCTTATCTCGCAGTATTGAATCCCCAATCACCTAATCTAATTCCTCGTACCTCTCTACAACACGACATTGTTTTCCCTGGTATATCCTTATATTCTTTTTACCTCTCAGCTGTGCCTTCTTTTCTTAAAAGGGTTTTACGTTAGTCATGCTACACGTCTTTTAACGAAACGTCTCCTCAGTTTTCCTGTGGGCGGTTATAAATTCTTCTAAAGACGTACGTTTGCCCTTTAGCCATACCTGATTATCAGCAATTTTGCACTTCTTGTCTAGTTTGCTTTTTATCCGTCTGTATACTATTTTTCTTCTTCATTTGTTTCATATCTTAAATTTTTCGTTTCATTAGACCATTTCAGAGACATCTGTAATATCCAAGAATTTCAACTAGGCCTCGTCTTTCTTCGTATTTTGCTATATGCACCGTTCACCATTTCATCTGTCAATGCTACCCATTCATTCTCTATTGCATAAGTTTACCTGTTTCAGTCGATCTTTGCCTGGTGCTCCCTTTGAAACCCCCAAGAACCTCAAGGTCCATCCAGGTCCCAAACATTGTCTTCTTTGCAGTTTGAATCTACCGTTCATAAGCACTAAGATATGGCCGTACCATAAATCTGTGTGTGTTCAGATTTTAGTAAGTCTAACGGACCAGACTGTTGAGGTCATCCGTCCCTAGACTTACAAAGTACTTAAACTAACTTACACTAAGGACAACACGCACACACACACACACACACACACACACACACACACACACACGCGCGCGCGCGCGCGCGCGCGCACACACATATCCTAGGAAGTACTCGAACCTCTGACGGGAGTGGCCGCTTAATCTGATGTGGTGCCTCAAAACACACGGCCATTTCCGCGCGGCTAAATCTGAGTCTCGATTTGTCATAATTAATATGTTATTCCGAAAACGTCCTGTGGCCACTATAAATTTATTTTAATGACTTTAAGAGAAACTGAAGCATGGAAACATGTCATAATTTATTACTACTCAGTAACTGCTTCAGTACTGTAAATACTGTATTAGTATTTGTAGTAACTTCTTTTCTATTTCAGGAGCTTTTCTGTGTGTTACCCTCTAATTTTGTTGTATTTGATTTGTGAAGTGAGTTCCTAACTGTTTGAATGCTCTTCAGATAATGTACAAAACTTAACAAGCCCATAATCCTATTCTTCGAGCGTATCAGATGCATAGTTGAACACTTTTGACATGACCTCAGAGTAAGGATTTAGGTTAGGTGGGCTTTCAGGCAAAAGTACAGGTAGAACAAAACCTGAAATAAAAGAATACGTAAAACACAAAAATTGTAAATGGTAAGAATATGGAAATTAAATTTATTGGTTGGGCACCTAATTCAGCTTTAAGGAACTTAGGAGGAAAAGTCTCGCAAAAATGTCAAGAAGTAAGCTGACAAAATACATGTTACAGTTTTCAGTAAAAGGGCTCATGTTCCTCATCGTGTCTCACCCGAATGTCGGTATGTAGTAAAGTTACTGCGGGAATAACATCAGAAAATATGTACAATAGTCACAGGACGGTGGTAACAGCTCCAGAGATTATACTGTACATTAATTTTATCGTCCCTGGTTTTGTGTCTCCATATATATTTATAATTTTAGACACATCTACATTTTTTCACCGCTTTTTTGTATATAGACATCTCATTTCGGTACTGGACGTTAATTTTCAAAATATTTGTAAAAATGATCTTTAAAACTGAAATATTTGTGAAATAAGTTATAAAATATCTTAGAAATATGCATTCATAAATGCCGTTTCATAAATCAGTTGCGATAATATGGTGAGTAATATGTTCGTATATTTATCTCAAGCAGTTCGTCAAACAGCTGGAGGGATCTATATAAATCGAATTTGTATAAATACATTCTGGGCTATATCTATTCCAAATCCTTTTACTTTTACATGAAAATTTCCATATCTTACAAAATATCTATCAAAGGGCCTTTGTGTGTGATGTGAATAACTTCCAAACTGTTCAATATCAGCTAATGTTTGTTTTTAGTTTTTCTCAAAAGTTTCACTCGGCCCTGTACGATTGTAATGCCGAGTTACCGTTAGCTTTAACAGTCTCTTTCCGTGGTACCAAGGTTCTCGGGTGTCCAGCCGGATGCTATCGTCGAAGTTCCACGATATTTCGCCGAATAACCGTTCTGCAATCATCAGGTGGTACAGATGGAATGATCTGCCTGCTCCACGCTCACTCCTGGTGAAGTGGCAGAGGGAAGTGACTGCTCAACTGCTGCCTGAAGAGCAGCGAGGATCTGCGTGTTTTGCCTCTGGGCCTCCTTGAAATACTGAATGATCTGTCTGCTCTCTGTCGGTGGTATTTACACCTGTCGGGTCCGGATTCGTTTCTCTTCGCCGACGGTCGGCGACGCGCCAGGTGGTGGGGGAAGCCGTGGCGGCGTCTGGTGGTGGTGGGGGGGGGGCACATTTCATCTCCAGCAGCCGGGGTGGAAGGATCTCGTGACCGCGCGCATATTTATCCTTTGAGAGTGCTCAGAATCGGTTTCCAGGCCTTGCTGAGTTGAAATCTGGAGTGAATTTGATGAGATTGTTCGTAATACGAAATTCTGTGGACACCTTGAAGTCGCTGTCCAAGTAGGTATTTGTGGAGGCTAGGATCTCCGTTTCTTCGTAATTTGCTGTGTGTCTGCTGTAGATATAGTGTTCTGCTAAGGCCGATTGGTTAGGTTGGCGCAAACGGGTGTGGCGTTGATGTTCTTGGCATCGATCTTCGACGTTTGGATAATGTAGGATTTGCCACAGCTGCACCAAATTTTGTGCACGCCCGCTGTCTTGAGATCTAATCGTCCTTTACGGTCCCTATTATGGCGTGCGTCTTTTCTGGCTATCGGAAGACTATGGCAATAGTTTCCCTATTTTTGGTGATACATTGGTTAATCAAGTTTAAAGCTATGTTAAAGGTTTGTCCTTTCCTCTGGGCAGTTATTTGTTAATGAAGTTGAAGGATAAAGTAAAGCTTTTTTTTTAATTTCTTACACAGCCCAATTAATTGTAAACCTCATGTTAAAGAGTTGTTAGTGGATGTTTGTTGGATAATGTTTCTTTTGTTTTACGATGTATTATTGATCAATAGATTATTATTAAATAGAACGACAAACGACAGGTGTTTGGTCCCGCCCTTCCAAGTAGTTTTCATAATATACCTTCCTTGATTTCGAATTCCTGACCTCAGGGTTAATTTACAAATTATACACACAGGGATTCCCCAGTAGTATAGTAAAGATAATCCAAAGCAATCTAACGAATAGGACTTTCTCTGTCAAAGTAGAAACTTTCACCTCCACCAAAAGGAGTATTCGTGCTGGGGTGCCACAGGGATCAGTTCTGGGACCTGTTTTGTACAGCTTTTCCACTGCAGACACTCCCAATATCCCCATGGTCCACACTGCAAAGTACACTGACGACGCAGCCATATTTACTAGAAATTCAAGCAAGAGCATGGTCATCCGTAGGTTACAAAGAGTTTTAGAAAACACAGACACATGGGCCCGCCGCTTGCGAATATCAACGCCGAAAAAACTCGGGCTATGCTGAATACTAAGAAGCTCAGGAAACGCGGTCCTCCTCAAAACCCACACCTCCATTCCTCCAAGGATCCCGACTCTACTGGTGCAGAACTGCCAAATATCTCGAAGTAATCCTAGATCGACGTCTAACCAGGAAGCCCCATGTAGACGAGATCTACAGAAATGTCTGCTCCAGTTTGTCCGACCTTTAACCCCACCCTCAACTTCAACAGCCCCCTATACCTGAGGAGTCAATACATACCTATCCATAATCCGTTCCCAAATGGAGTACTCCTGCTCTGAATGGGCGAATGCGGCCAGGATACCCCTGAATAAACTCTCAACCGTTGCTTCAAGAGAGGTCAACCTACATGCTGCTGCTGGAGTTCCCCTCAGAACATTTCCGAAATCTGGCAAAGGATTTCTATGAGAGTTCTTCCAGATCTGGAAACGAAGATATCGGTTCCCTAGGTCAGTATGACATGTCCCGCGACAAACACAAGCGTCCCCTGACCCATCCCTAAATGCATCCCTACCCTACCCAACAAAACCGACACCACGCCCACCCAGGGCAAGTACGAGACACATATAGAACCTCCAACACAGTACAAAGATATTGAATAAATAGTTAGACACACACATTTTCGGGTTCCGCTAAATAGGTCAGGAGTCCAATATACTCAGGAAGCGGCTACACGGGTAGCGGGGGCTGTGTGGCGTGGACTGGGCGGTTTTTTAGGTTAGAGGGCCTCGGGAATAAACAAAATGGGTTTCAGTCTCAAAGGGGGCAGGTCAGACACAGGAAGAAAGCAGATCTAGAAACCATTGGTATAACAATTGTAAATTGTCGTAGCTGTATTGGGAAAGTTCCAGAGCTCCAAGCGCTGATAGAAAGTACTGAGGCACATATCGTTATAGGTTCTGAAAGCTGGCTGACGCCTGAGATAAGTTCTGCCGAAATTTTTTCAAAGGGTCAAATGGTCTTCAGAAAGGATAGAATAAATAAAAAAGGGGGTGGTGTGTTTATTGCTGTTACAAACGGTTTATCCTGCAGCGAAATTGAGACAGATACTTCCTGTGAGTTGATCTGGGTAGAGGTTATACCTGACAACCGGAATAAATTAATAATTGTCTTTTTTTTTTTTTTATCGGCCCCCTGACTCAGACGATGCGGTTGCCGAAATGTTCAAAGAAAGCTTGAATCACATTTCAAACAGGTATCCGAAGCATACCGTTATAATCGGTGGCGACTTTAATTTACCCTCGATATGTTGGCATAATTACGTATTCAAAACCGGCGGCAAATATAAAACATCGTCCGAACTAGTTCTGAATGCTTTTTCTGAAAACTACTTCGAACAGTTAGTTCATGAACCCACTAGAATAGTAAGTGGTTGCGAAAATACCCTTGATCTTCTAGCAACAAGTAATCCGGAGATAGTAAAAAGCATCAAAACAAATACAGGGATTAGCGAACATCGAGTTGTAGTAGCGAGACTAAATGTCGAAATTCCCAAATGCACAAAAAATAAACGAAGAATATATCTATTCAATAAAGCAGATAAAAATTCGCTTCACGCTTTCCTGAGTGATAATCTCCAGTCTTTCAAAACTAAAAATGCGAGTGTAGATCAGTTGTGGCTTACTTTCAAAGACATAATATCAGTAGCAATCGAGAGATTTATACCAAATAAATTAATAAAAGAGGGGGCCGACCCCCCGTGGTACACAAAACAGGTCAGATCACTGTTGCAGAAACAAAGAAAAACGCAAGCAAAATTTAAAAAGACACAGAATCCACAAGACTCGCTATCTTTTACTGAAACACGCAACCTAGCGCGGACATCAATGCGAGAAGCCTATAGTAGTTAACACAACGAAATCCTGTCTCGTAATCTTGCAGAAAATCCAAAGAGATTCTGGTCGTATGTGAAGTACACTAGCGGCAAAACACAAACAATATCTTCACTACGCGATAGCAATGGTAATACTACCGACGACAGTACTGCTAAGGCAGAATTACTAAACACAGCTTTCCGAAATTCTTTCACCAAAGATGACGAAGTGAACACTCCAGTATTCAATCCAAGAACAGATGCCAGCATGCGAAACTTAGAAGTAGATGTTCCTGGAATAGTAAAACAACTTAAGTCACTAAACAAAAACAAATCTTCCGGGCCAGACTGTATACCAACTAGATTCCTCTCAGAGTACGCTGATGCAATTGCTCCGTACTTAGCTATAATTTACAACCGATCACTCAGCGAAAGATCTGTACCCAAAGACTGGAAAGTTGCCCAAGTTACTCCAATATTCAAGAAAGGCAATAGGAGTGATCCCCAAAATTACAGGCCTATCTCATTGACGTCGATTTGCAGTAGGATTTTGGAACATATACTTAGTTCGAATATTATGAACTACCTCGAAGAGAACGACCTATTAACCAATAGTCAACAGGGATTCAGAAAGTATCGCTCTTGCGAAACACAGCTTGCCCTTTATTCACATGAAGTGTTAAGTGCCATCGACAAGGGATCTCAAATCGATTCCATATTTCTGGATTTCCGGAAGGCTTTTGATACTGTACCCCACAAGCGGCTTCTAATGAAATTGCGTGCTTATGGAATATCTTCCCAATTGTGCGACTGGATTCACGATTTACTATCAGAAAGGACACAGTTCGTTGTAATTGACGGTAAGTCGTCGAGTAAAACAGAAGTGATATCTGGCGTTCCGCAGGGAAGCGTTATAGGTCCCCTACTCTTCCTCGTGTTTATAAACGATTTAGGAGACAATCTGAATAGCTCCCTTAGACTGATGCTGTCGTTTATCGGTTAGTGAAGTCAACAGAGGATCAAAAGCAACTGCAAAGCGATTTAGACAAAATTTCTACTTAGTGCGAAAATTGGCAATTGACACTCAATAAAGAAAAGTGTGAAGTAATACACATGACCACTAAAAGAAATCCACTGAACTTCAATTACGCGATAAATCAGTCAAACCTTAAGGTCGTAAATTCTACCAAATACCTAGGAGTTACAATTACGAACAACTTTGACTGGAGAGAACACATAGAAAATATTGTGGGGAAGGCGAATCAAAGGTTACGTTTCATTGGCAGATCGCTTCGAAGATGCACCAGCTCCACCAAAGAGACTGCCTACATCGCACTTGTGCGTCCTCTCCTGGAGTACTGTTGCCCCTTGTGGGACCCTCACCGGGTTGGACTGAGGGTAGATATTGAGAAGGTTCAGAGAAGGGCAGCTCGTTTTGTATTATCACGTTACGGAGGGAGAGGGGAAAGCGTCACGGAAATGTTGCACGAATTGGGGTGGAAATCATTAAAAGAAAGACGTTATTCATTGCGGCGTGATCTATTTGCGAAGTTTCAATCACCGACTTTTACTTCTGAATGTGAAAATATTTTGCTAGCACCCACCTACTTAGGGAGACATGACCATCCCAATAAAATAAGAGAAATCAGATCGAAAACGGAACGATTTAGGTGTTCTTTCTTCCCGCGCGCTATTAGAGAATGGAACGGTAGAGAAAAGTTATGAAAATGGTTAATGAACCCTCTGCCAGGCACTTAAATGTGATTTGCAGAGTATCTATGTAGATGTAGATGTAGACATCACACAGCACACAGAGGAGTAAAAGACAACTGATTACAAACTCCCCAATATACTCCCTCACAGAGAGGGAAGCAAAGAGTGAGTGCGAGCAGACAGATCATTTCATCAGTACCAACTGATGATGGTGGAACGGTTATTGCCGAAATATCGTGTAACTTCGACGATCGCATCAGGCTGGACGCCCGAGATCCTTGGAATCAGTCCGTACGCCGGCAAAGCCTCAGTCACACAGTCTCTTTCTTTCTTTCTTTGGAAAAGGCGTCCCCTTCCTTAAGTCGATGGTTATCTTAACAATCAACTGACTATAATAACCTCAGGGCTGTCCTGATGATTCAAGATGTGCGTTTATGTCCCCCCCGTCTTTCCGTGTGTGATTTAGACCATATTTCACCTTGTTTGCTATTTGTTAGAATCCAGACGGTAAATGATAGTGTTACCTCAGTTGTATACCACCATCCTTTGATTTCATAATCGCTCAGTTGGTATGTGAGATGGAGTGCTGCGCTGCCTTTGGCTGTTGGTAGTACATTCGTTTGCATGAAGGGTGCTCAGTCCCGGCACAGCCGCGTGGACTCTGCCATTGTAGCTGCGCGGTGCGACTACGCCGCAGCCGTCGTTACACATTCGCCCACCTGCCTATGGCTGGCGCTGCGGTCGCTCGCGCGCCGAACGCCAGTGTATACGCGAGTGCGCGAGCTCCGCTGTGACCAACGACCTGTAACGACAGGAAACTGCGTATTGTATGTCCGCTGCGTGTGTACCCACGTGCTTACGTCTGCTCCTGCGCAGCGCTGTATGCTGTTCAGGAACAAAGCCATTTTGGATGCAAATTTCCGCCCATGAATCATAGCTGCCTGTGTGGCCACGCAAATGATCATAACACGTGGACTAGCAAGAAAGTAATAGACCTTTCGAAACAAAAACAAATATGAATAATTATTATATACACTTTAAACGTACACTCCAAGCTATTTTTGTACTTAATCGCCATTCAAAGTAACGCAGTTATCGTAGTGTCGCATACGTTTTTCAGTGCTGTATCTATGGCAATCTAGCACCTGCAATTTCAACACTGGTTTGCACTGACATATACTTTAATTTCGTGATAGTACGAAGGTGTCGTGCCATCTTTTCTTTTCCAGACAAACGTCGTAATCGCTCGGCGCCAAATCCGGACGTTATAAAGGATGATTACACACACTCCCATTCGGAATTACGTAAGTACGATTTCAGGCGGACTATGGACGTGCTTTCACGCCCGCTGTAACTGTTTCATTATTGTACAATACCTCTCGAGTTAAAGTGTTTGCCACGTTCGAGAAAATCCGTGAGAAACAACCCCAGAAAATTCGAAAGCGACGTAGTCAGTATCTCTTTTGTTAATTTGTGTACACATGTACATAATTACTCTACAAATCGCAATTAAGTGCATGGCAGAGAGTTTATCGAACGGCTTTCATGATATTTATCTGCCGTTGCATTCTCTAATAGCGTGTGGGAAAAGGAACACCTAAATCTTTTCTTTTTCGATCGGATTTCTCTTATTATCGTTATTATATCTCCCTCTGTAAGTGGGTGCTAATAACATATGTTCGCATTTGGAGGAGTATTTCCAAATTCCTCCTTGGTTTCTTGCGGCGAATTTCTGTAACTTCATTCCATGTAATGATTTTCTTTTTCATCAAGCTCGATTCCATGGTGGAATTTGTGCTCAACGACTGTATTTGACTTGTTACATTTTTTCAGCAATCAGTCGTAAAAATATATTTATTTATTCCGCAAATGTAGATTTCGACCACTGTGTGGTCATTATGAATGTTTAAAAACAATTAAAACACTTAAAACATCTCGACCTCCATGTTGGAGGTTGTGTTCGTACTGACGCAGCTGTTTTCTTTTTTCTTTTTTCACACCTGACATTCTTTCCCTAGACTCTCCCCAATTACGATGCTAGAGATTGTCACCATTTGTATAGTAATCCACGAGGAAGATCAGTGCTTCTCTGTTTTTTGTGGATTTCAGTTAGGATTTTGAGAACCACACTCGTTCAAAATTTTTGGTAACCAAACCTCTCAGCAACATCCGCACACACCGAACCTTGTGAATTAACTATCAGAGATTTCCCTTCTTACGCTGAATGCAATTACGACATTTATTTCACGCCAGTAAAGCATATTCTGTGGTTGGTGTTATTGCCTCTTCCTTGCATTCCACTGCTGTTTTCCCGTCTTGTTAGTTGGGATTGTTCGGTTTGTGATGTGCGTTTTTGATTGTACATGATAGATTTGGTCTATTGTTTAGTATTGCTTTTAGTTTTATTTATTAGCATTTCACTTTTCTGAAACTCAGTAAAGCTATCACCGTACCCGTTTTTAGTAAAATGCCTTTAGTTTATTTTTTATTTATTTATTTATTTTTTATCTCTTCACGCCAATGCCACTATATTGTTTTCTTCTTATGGTTAATTTGAGCAGCCGCTGCTGAAGATAGTCACACAAAAACATAGTAAACCTTGTGAGATTAGGCAAATATATTGTGAAAGCTCGCAATTGTAAAACGACGAGTTTTCTCAAATTTCTACCACTATAGATTTCATCCTCAACATTCGTATGATTATTTTCAAAATCAAGGAATACTCGACTTTCACTTCTTACTGCTTTTCTATCTATATTATTAAGTTCGCAAAAAGTTTCAGCTAGAATTTACTTTTTGTCTCTAAATACCTAATCAAAGAACGCTCCTCAAATATGATGGTAATTTCTATTGCAGGGCACACTTAAACACGTCACAGAAAGCAGTGCAGCAGAAACACAGAGCCGGCCGCGGTGGCCGAGGAGACTGAGGCGCGCCAGTTACAGTCTGCACGGCCACTACGGTCGGGGGTTCGAATCCCCCCTCGGGCATGGATATTTGTGCCGTCCTTAGGATAAGCTAGTTGATAAGTAGTTTGTAAGTTTAGGGGCTGATAACCCCGTAGTCCCATAAAAAAAAAAAAAAAAAAAAAAAAAAAAAAAAAAAAAAAACCAGAGAACACATGGAATCACTGTTGTCTTTTGTTTTCTTTGGGACTCCCAACCCTTCAACCCTTCCTAACATGCGACATTAGAAAATTAAATAAAAGCTTCTGCAACTTACTGACTCCAGTGTCAAACAAAACCAAAACTTCGGATCAATCTGCATCTAAAAATGCATTAAAGTAAGCAATGTCCTGGTAAAAGGTAAACAAGTCGAGATCCCTAAAAAGTACGAAAGGAAACTTAAAGTTACAGCAAGACCTCTAACCAGTGAAGAAAAACAAAACCAGTAAGGAACGAAAAATAGAGGATGATGCTCTCTTGCTACTAGTAACGAAAACAATCCTTGAAAAACGAGTGCTCTTCAAAACACCTAACTACTCTTATGTCACGGAGTGGTTGTACGATCGTTAGGGCAACAAGATGGCGGCTTTAATCGTGCTCACAGCCGCGAGAGATCAAAGAGTCTCTTAATTTCTTGATAGATCGCGTATTTGTCTGTTTCCTTTTCTTCCCTCTTTATTTCCTTTCTTTTTCGACGTTCAGAAATCTGATCCTTTCAGTAACGCTCAGAAATGATAGATTTTTAGCTACATATCGTGAAAATACATACAACGATACTTAGAAGCTTACCGAGCAAGGTGGCGCAGTGGTAACGCACTGAACTCTCTTTCGGGAGGATGGTGGTTCAAATCCTCCCCGGTCATCCAAATTTAGGTTTCGCGTGGTATCCCTATATCATTGTAGGCAATTACCGGTATGGCTCCTTTAAAAGGGCACGGCCGATTCCTTCCCCGTCCTTTCCCAACAATCCTAATGTGAGCTTCGTCTCTAATGACCACGCTGTCGACGCGAAGTTTTGGAGTTCCGGATTTGATGCATGTTGATATTTAACGGTTGTTGCTGTTGACCACCTCCAGTGGTTTTTTGGTTTTAATTTGTGTGTAAGCCTTGAGGCAGGTGTTCTCAGAATATCATTAGACTTTAAATGGCAGTTTAGTGTAATATGTATTTATGTAGCTTTGGGAATCTTAGTTGCGTCATAACATTTGTGTGACAATTTCATACGTACTAATTGGGTTTAAGCAATATTATTAATGGCATCCATTTAGTGATTTGTGTTCTATTTTATGTGCTCTCCTTTACGAATGAACCACATAGGACCAGATTCTCATGGAAAGTGTGTGGTGTTGGATTGTGCCTAACTGATAAAAACTCTTTTTTGCAATATCATGAGAAATAGAAAGAAGTGCTGTATGTAATGTACTTTGAAATTTTAAATAAAACGAAAAATATTGATTTTGTTTGAAAAAAATTAATTAATAAATAAAAATATGACTGAAAATGTAATATTAGTGTAATAACAACTGTTAAAAAGTTAATATTAGTGGGCTCTTTGAAAGACGCAAAATCCCTTGTGTCACAGTGGTTTCACAGTGAAACTGCCTCTATATTTTTAATTTTTTTTTTCTTTTTTAGTATTTGTGTTTCTTTCTTTTACTTTTTGTTTACATACCCAGTCCTTCCACTTCGTCTTGATATTGTTTTGAATACAAATTTGTGTTCTCAAGTAGCTTGATAGCGATGGGTAGGGACTCCGTTTGTTGTGAACGGATTCCGGAAGAATTGTCCGCTGTTTGTATGCAGCAAGGGCTATATAGGTGAGGTGTGAATACCAATGTTGCTTATAAATCCGCCATTATGGTTCTCGAGCAAACGACTCAGCGTATTATCACACTGGAAAAAAGTAGCTGCTTTCGGAAATTACTATCCTTGTTAGGCTATTTTAAGCATTGTTTAAGTCGGAAATTATCATTATAAGTTTAAAAATAACTTGTTGATTATGTGTAAGGACAATTTTGCTCATTTATCTTGTGTAAAATGGTAGGGCTTAAGAATGTTTGTACTTGCTAAACGGACAAATTTGAGAACTAATTCTGATGCATTACTATCACAATCAAGCAGTGGCCGTCACGTCTGTTGGTGCAGCATCTGGACGAAGTTACCTACCTGTTTAGTGCATAATACTGGTGCTATTATTATGTAGAGAACATTCTGTGGTCGTGTGAATAGCATATGAAAACGGCACCATACGTAAACAAACGTGTAATACCGTATTCGAACAGAAACTCAGGACTCACGTAACGGTACATTAGTATTTGTGACATTTTAGGCTTTAGTGTATCGTGAGTGAACAATAAACGTAACAGATCGAAACTGTCTCTTCTGAAATGTGAAAATTACTGGTATCTCATTGCCTCTCAAACTTGGATTTCATGTGGCTACGTAATATAATGCTAGAAATGTAAGAAAACGGCAGACACACTTTTAATTTTTACATACAGTACTGTTTTAATGATTGACAGGTTTATCTCCCATTTCTCTTAAAGAAAAATTTCAGCTTTATGTTACTCAGTTTCTTCTGGAGGCAACAGAAGTTAGTTTGTGAAAGGAAGAGTCGATTTCTATTCCATTCAGTACTTCCACTGGAGATATCTTTAACCATGAGTCATATATATTGCAATGAGATTAAACATGGCCATATTAAAGATAACCATCATGCTCCATCATAATTTTACTTTCAGTGCTTCAATATGAACCATTATTTCAAATGACTGTTCCATAAGAGTAACAATGAAGAAAAATAGTAATACAAATATTCATTGCATTGTGCTTTATTAAATGAAAGAAACAGTACATTAAAACTTTACAGAAATATCTAAGATATATTTGGTGCTTAAGAAATAGCAAAACTCTGCAATTTGTCATATAGCAAAAGCAATAGCCGTGGAAGCTGTAACTTATCCAATAAGCTTCAGTACTGTTACGTGTGATAAAACATTACTTTCACATTTGCATTTCTTTATATTCTGGGGCTACATGAATATTAACATTTAACAATTCTGCAGAAATCTATTTTTTCCAATACATTTTTTTTTACCGACAATGCCAAAAATTCTGTGGTATCAGAGTTACATTTTCTTAAAATACATATGAACAAACTGTAATCACTTATCTCTATAATTTTACCGTTTGAGCAGATAAAAATTCAGTATATACATGTGGCGTCTGTTCCAAAAGAACAGACGTCACTTCTGATTCTGATTCTTTCAAATTCATAGAATATATGACATCAACTGCGAATAGGCAAAGCTGAAAATGTGTACCCAGCCGGGAGTTTGTTCATGGTTGTTCGTTGGATATTTGGCTCAGGTTTTTTATTACAGAGGGCGTTCAGCTCGCTGACCGGGCGCGCTGAGCCACGGCGCCCGGCTTACAATCATTGCACCTGCAAAATGTTCTAATGTTTGTACAGCTTATGGCACTTAACTACGGGGTCATCAGTCCCTAAACTTACAAACTACTTAGGAACTAGCTACAACTAAGGACGGCACAAATATCCATGCCCGAGGGGGGATTCGAACCCTCGACCGTAGTGGCCGTGCAGACCGTGACTGGAGCGCCTCAGTCTCCTCGGCCAACGCGGCCGGCCATTGCACCTGCAACAACTACCTAAGCAACCTCCCGTAGTTCTCATGCTAACTTGGCTGTTTACTAAATTTGAAAACAAATTTACTTAAACATGGATACAGTTTTTCTTTGAAACAGGTCAAAGACAATTTTGGTGAAATCCAAATAAGGTATTATTCGCAAACTGGAACTTGGCATCTGTGTGGGGGGGGGGGGGGCAACAAAACGTAGCAACATTGCATAGTGACAAACAAGGCAATAATGAACAACAGCTAAATATGCGCTGCCCAGTTAGCAACGAACATTTACAAAGCGATACAGCATGTCATCTAGCGACTATTAGAATCTGACAGTATGCATGCGAAGTTTTAGTTCCCACACCGTAGCTACTGTCTATGATAAACAATATATTATACCAGTCAGTTTTAGCACGAAAATCAGGGGCCAATACCTTAACTAAAGGATTTGCTTTCACAGCAATCAACCAGAAGACTTCAGCTTGGCCAATACCAGTCTTAGAGTGACAAACACATGATGTAAGTAAAAAAGAAGTAAATATTCTGCCTGTTGGTGATTCTATAGCAAATATTGCCTGAGGAGTTCCTAAATTTTTCTTCTTCATTTACTTTACGAATATATTCCTTCCTACTACGTAGGCCTAAATCTCACGAAACGACCACAAGAATAAAGTTAGATCATACATGGAGGCATACCCGCATCGGATTTTTCCGAGAACGCTACGCGACTGGAATAGAAGGAAAAAGTGAGAATGGTATGCAAAGTATTTCCAATGTATGGATGTAGATGCAGAAGGCGAAGGGAACCATGAGCTTTATATGGAATCATCCAGCCATACGCTAGAAATCTGTTAGAGAAATCACAAAAAGTGCATCTGGATCATTGGAGGCGTGTTTGGACAGCGTCGTCCCCATTGAGATCTAGTGTGCTGTCAATTCCACCATATCGCCTGGGGAAAGCTCATTCATTTCAGTTCTCTTATGTGCACGTTCATTCTGCCTTTCTGTGATGAATGAGACACTTGCTATGCACTGCATATCCCTAAAGTTCAAATGTTTGTAAATCTACAAATGTTCTACAATTTTTCTTTGGTTATTAAGCGAAGGAAGGAAGGAGGCTTAATCCCGTCGTTGGGATCTTTGGTTAAGGATAGGGAAGGAAATAGGCCGTGCCCTTTCAAAGGAACCAACCATCCCGGCGTTTGCCTGGCGTGACTTAGCGCAAATCATGGAAAACCTAAACCAGGATTACCGTAAGTGGATTTGAACAACCGTCCTCCCGAATGCGAGTCCAGTCCTTTACCACTGCGCCACCTCGCTCGGTTTTGGTTATTAGTCCCTAGTCTTACTAACTACTTAAACTAAGATAAACTAACCTAACATACACACACATACACACACACACACATATACACGCCCCATGGACGACTCGAACCTCCGACGGCGAGCAACCGCGCACTTTGCATATCCGTAAGGTTGTTTTTTTATATTTAAATAACTACAGATTACGGCGATTAATTTCGGCCTCATGTCTTTGTTGATCATTTAATCATCTTGCAATTCTTTCCGTTGACTCGAAACACTTTTTCAACGAGATATTTTTATTCTTTATTATTTTATATAATCTTAATCTAACACTTAATATAAATCAAGTTAGTTAAGATAATTTGGAGTCTATATTTTGAGCGTCTGCAAATATATTTGTTCTCTAATGAATAATCCATAATAACAAACATAGGCTGTTGTGACGATACATATGGTAGGAAATCAAAAATGTTCAAATGTTTGTAAATCTATCGGACCAAACTGCGTGATCATGAGTCCGTAGCTTAAAAACTACTTAAACCTAGGTAAACTAACCTAAGGGCAAACACACACACCCATGCCCCTGGGAGGACTCGCACCTCCACGGCGAGCAACCGCGCGCTCCGCAGTGAGACGCTTTAGACCACTCGGCTACTCCACCGCGGCCATATGGTAGGAGGCAGGGAATATGAAGGGGAGTAGGAAGATTGAAAGAAAAATTAATTTTAAGAGGGAATATGTCTTTATATTTCTCTTGAAAATGTTATATATTTCATTTTTTATCTAGCACATGAAAAGAAAAAAATATTGATGGTAGATTAATTACACAGCAATCATTAAATAACTCTGGTATGACAACTGAGGATAACAATAATTTATTATATTTTGTAATAAATGATCAAAGCCAGTCTTCCGCTGTTTGTCATATCAGTCGGACGCAATGTGTAGAATGTAAAAGATATTGAAGCCGGCAGCAGTGGCCGAGCGGTCTGCGGCGCGCCAGTCAGAGTCTGCACGGCCGCTACGGACGGGGCTTCGAATCTCTCCTCGGGCATGGATGTTTGTGTCGTCTTTAGTATTAGGTAGTTCATACGTAGTTTGTAAGTTTATGGACTGATGACCCCGTAGTTAAGTACCATAATCTCTACAAACATTTGAACACTTGTAAAAGATATTTATTTTATGAAGTACAGGTGCACAATTTTAAATAGTGTCTCAAGTGTATTTACAAACTTTACGAAAGTGGCCGTAAAATGATGATAACCCACGGATCTCGAAATGCTACAGATATGTGTCGTATTGTCGTCAATTTTTGCTATTCGGAAACATTAAACATTAATGAAATACATTACAACAAATAGACTTATTACTTCAAATATCCTTTCAAAGAATTTTCATTTCTCAACAAATACTCAAATAACAGAAATTCATCTTGCAATTAAAATTGTATTTAATTTACTAAAATTTATCGTTATACTGTTCAACAGAAAAACTGTATGGCGACCTATAACTACGAATCTGTGGTCACTATAATTTACATATTTAATTACTAACCACATATAAGTATTATAAACGCGGAGCAGCCTGTAATATTACAAGCCTTCTTGTTGTTCAACACACTCAAAACACTCACTGCGCTAGGGCAAATGGCTTCAAAACATTGCAGAGGTTTGTCTTTGCCAACCGATAAAATATTATATCTGCACAGCGATCCGCAGAGCGATAAATGTGGTGAGTTACGGCTCAAACTTGATATTTAATGGTCTGTTATGCCAATTGATACAGTGTTTTATTCGAAACATCTGAATGTATCACGCGGAGGACCGGACAATAAAACGTATGAGGCTTCCCTAGAGCTATGTTCTCATACGGATGTTCTTTTCCTGTCCTAGATTTCTTTGCAGTCTCCTACGACACCTCCTTCCTTTACATTCTCCAAATACCGAGAACAAAGTTGATTTAGAGATTTTACGGAGGTGAATAATTAGTACTGTCTGCAGTGTAGTACCTCGCTGTATAATAGTATGTTATTTCTGATTTGTTTCTAGGTTTGTTTCGGTGATAGGTTCCTTTAATAAAATTGCATGCATGTAATGAACTTCAGTTATCTATATCTATAAATGTGAATCTCTGTTCGGTGTACGTTTATCACATCTGAACCACAAGACATAAAGAGCTAAAAATTTGTACAGTTACTAATGTCTAGCCGGCCGCGGTGGCCGAGGTGACTGAGGCGCTCCAGTCACGGTCAGCACGGTCACTACGGTCGGGGGTTCGAATCCCCCCTCGGGAATGGATATTTGTGCTGTCCTAGTATGTAAGTAGTTCATAAGTACTTTGTAATTTTAGGGACTGATGACCCCGTAGTTAAGTCCCATAAGCTTAACAAACATTTGAACATTTGAACTAATGTCTACCCGGGGAAGGCTTCAGGCACGGTTTTATGGCGATCGGATAGCTATTTATGTATATATATTAATCCGAATGTCTGTTCGGTGTACGCTTATCACGTCCAAACGACAAGACGGAGAGACTTAAAATATTTGTACAGTTACTAATTTATACCTGAGGAAGGTTTTAGGCGCGGTTTTATAGCGATCTGATGGTTATTTAGTAATTTGAAGACTATAACGCGAAATGCGCAACAATAATGATTATTTGAAAATTATATTTACTCTTTGAAAATGGTTTTATTGGTTGCATTGTTGCTTGAGTGTTGATAATGATAAAAGGGTGGAGTATATTGGGATGGAAAGTTATCGGTGTATATAAAATTCTACGTGTGTTAATATTTCGCTCTGCAGCGAAAACTACAGAACGGAAACAAATTTTGTGTAATTGTTGTCCGAAGTCTCCCGTTGTACACCATAGCAGTTCCATGCCGACAGCTATAAGGGGGTGGAAGATATGGTGGTTGAAAGTCGTCAAATTAAGTTATAAAAAAATTCGGACTGAAGGACAGCGATGACGTTTGCGACTCTATAGCAAGGAGGAAACGTGATGCCACAGACCATATCTTTGGTCTATGCGTGCTACAATGTCTTCAGCTCTTTCTCTGTAAGGATAAGCATACGAATAAGGAAATGTTGTTGTTGTTGTTATGGTCTTCAGTCCGGAGACTGGTTTGATGCAGCTCTCCACCCTACTCTATCCTGAGCAAGCCTTTTCATCTCCTCATAAGAACGGCAACCCACATCCACTTGAATCTGCTTACTATACGAATCTCTTGGTCTCCCTCTGCGATTTTTACCCCACACACTTCCCTCCAATGCTAAATTTACGATTCCTCGATGTCTAAGAATGTGCCCTACCAAGCGATCCCTTCTTTTGGTCAGGGTATGCCAAAAATTCCTTTTCTCACCAATTCTGTTAAGTACCTCTTCATTAGTTATGCGATCTACCCACCTAATCTTCAGCATTCTTCTGTAGCACCACATTTCAAAAGCCTCTATTCTCTTCCTGTCCGCACTGCTTATCGTCCATGTTTCACTCCCGTACAAGGCAACACTCCACACAAATGCCTTCAGAAAAGACTTCCTTACACTTACATTAATATTCGATGTTAGCAGATTTCTCTTTTTCAAAAATGCTTTTTTTCCCATTGCCATTCTGAATTTTATATCCTCTGTACTGCGACCATTGCATGTTATTTTACTACCCAAATAACAAAACTCATCTACCACCTTCATTGTTTCCTTACCTAATCTAATTCCTTCAGCATCGCCTGATTTTCTAAGACCGCATTCCATTATTTTGTTTTGCTCTTATTAATGTTCATTTTATACGCTCTCTTCAACACACTGTCCATTCCATTCAACTGGTCTTCCAGGTCCTTTGCTGTCTCTGACAGAATTACAATGTCATCAGCAAAACGCAATGTTTTTATTTCTTCCCCCTGAACTTTAATCCCTATTCCAAATTTTTCCTTGCTTTCCTTCACCGCCTGCTCGATGTACAAATTGAATAGCATCGGAGAAAGGCTACAACCCTGTCTTACTCCCTTCCCAACTGATGCTTCCCTTTCATGCCCTTCGAGTCTAATAACTGCGGTCTGGCTTTTGTACAAGTTGTAAATAACTCTCCTTTCCCTGTATTTTACCCCTGCCGACTTCAGATTTTGAAAGAGTGTATTCCAGTCAACATTGTCAAACGCTTTCTCCAAATCTACAAAAGCTAAAAATGTACGCTTGCCTTTCCTTAATCTATCTTCTAAGATAAGACGTAAAGTGAGTATTGCCTCTCGGGTTCCTACGTTCCTCCTGAATCCAAACTGATCTTCCCCGAGGTCAGCTTCTACCAGCTTTTCCATTCTCCTGTAGATAATTCGTGTTAAAATTTTGCAACCATGACTTATCAAACTGATGGTTCTGTAATTTTCACACCTGTCTGCACCCGATTTCTTTGGAATGGGGATTATTACATTTTTCTTAAAGTCTGAGGGCATTTCGCCTGTCTCATACATCCTACACACCAGTTCAAATAGTCTTGTCATGGCTGGCTCTCCCAGAGACTTTAGTAGCTCTGAGGGTATGTCATCTACTCCTGGGGCCTTGTTCCGACCTAGGTCTTTCAGGGCTCTGTCAAATTCATCTCTTAGTATAGTATCTCCTATTTCATCTTGATCTACTTCCTCTTCCCTTCCTACAACATCGTCTCTAAGTTCATTTCCTTTGTAGAGCTGCTCTATGTACTCTTTCCACCTTTCAGCTTTCCCTTCTTTGCTGAGAACTGGTTTTCCATCAGTGTCCTTGATATTCATAGAGCTGTTTTTCTTATCTCCAAATGTTTCTTTTATTTTCCTGTAGGCGGTATCTACTTTTCCCCTTCTTATACATTCTTCTACAGATTTGCATTTGCCTTGTAGCCACTCCTGCTTAGCCATTTTGCACTTCCTGACAATCTCATTTCTTAGTCGTCTGTACTCCATTTTACCTGTTTCATTTACTGCATTTTTATATTTTCTCCTTTCATCAATTAAATTTAATATATCCTGTGATATCCAAGGATTTTTTGTAGGTCTTGCCTTCCTACCTATTTTGTCCTCTGCTGCCTTCACTATTTCATCTCTCAATTTTACCCATTCCTCCTCTACTGTTTTATTTTCCCCTGTTTCTGTCAATTGTTGCCTAAAGCTCCCCCTGAAATTATTAAGAACTTCAGGTTCCTTCAATTTATCCAGGTCCCATCTCCTTATTTTCCTACCTTTCTGCAGTTTCTTCAGTTTCAGCCTACAGTTCATAACCAACAAGTTATGGTCAGAGTCTATATCTGCCCCTGGGTATGTCTTACAGTTTATAACTTGGTTCCGGAATCTATGTCTTACCATTATAAAATCTATCTGATACCTTCCGGTGTCTCCTGGTCTCTTCCAAGTATACAACCTTCTTTTGTGATTCTTAAACCAGGTGTTTGTTATAACTAAATTATGTTCTGTGCAAAATTCTACCAGGCGGTTTCCTCTTTCATTCCTTTTGCCCAGACCATATTCACCTACTATTGTCCCTTCCCTTCCTTGTCCTACTACAGAATTCCAGTCTCCCATCACAATTAAGTTTTCCTCTCCCTTAATTGTCTGAATAATTTCCTTTAGCTCCTCATATATTTCTTCGATCTCCTCATCATCGGCAGAGCTAGTTGGCATATAAGAATAAATAAATAAAACAGAAAAAAGAAATTTCTTTTAATACATTTCTTTAAAACATCGATTTGACGTTTCGAGCATTACATCAAGTGATCCATCTGTGATATTATTACAATCAATATTGTTGAATTT
This sequence comes from Locusta migratoria, assembly GCA_026315105.1. Classification (NCBI taxonomy): domain Eukaryota; kingdom Metazoa; phylum Arthropoda; class Insecta; order Orthoptera; family Acrididae; genus Locusta; species Locusta migratoria. The sequence goes on along the minus strand of CM048745.1, from coordinate 462,327,493 downwards.
CGTGATTGGATTATTCCAAACGAGTGCATTTTTACCTGTGATTTCTTATATATTCTCTGATAAATGTAACATGTTTTTAGAAAAAAAGGAGATGTACAGAGAAAGAGTGGATAGGAAAAGTACTAACTCAAGGTTAGAATAAATAAATAAATACGGGCAACGCCGGGTTTTCATCTAGTACAGTATAAAGAAGAGGGTGAATATCAGTTCTTCGATAACTGTTCTCTCTTTTACAATCATAATATTATGTTACAATGATATTTAAAAGATGTAAATATACTTTTAGATGTGTCAACTTTTTTTATAAATACACAATCCACTCAGTATATCAGTACATGAAATGGAATGTCATCATCCATAACTAAGTGGCATCGCTATTTGGTTGGTCTTACATTTACGTTGCATATCACGTTTTAAGTTCTCCTCGGCGTAAACTTGCATGTATAAAATGTACGTCTAGCTGTATAATTGGTTGTATCTACAATTGTCTCCACAATTTGTATTAATGTTTCGTAGATGCTTGAAATATAGCACAAATGCTACATTTCCCGTAATGAAATAAATGCATTATTACTACTAGCAAAGCGATGTAATTTAAAAAAGTAAACGGAAGGTATATCTATCTCAAATAACGTTAAGGACACAATCAGAACTTTGTTTTACAATGAAATAATCTTTGCACATATTTCTACTGCAGTATTTTATAACGCTTAGTATCGATCAAAAGCTATAGACCTTCGTTTCTGGTTTAATATAATCATTAACTCGCTAAAAGTTCAAGTATTCTTTGGATATTTGACGCTATTCCAAATTGCCTGTAGCTAGTGGTTTGTTCAACTAGATCATCCCTAAAATTTCACTTAAGTGATGTTTAATCCAACGTTGATGATATCGACTTTATCGCAACACTAATCTATAAAACTACCTTCAATCCTGTGGATATGAGAAGCAGTTAATATGATTCTTATGTACATACAACTAGCTTCTTAAAACTTAATTACCTTTTTATACATTCTTCCTTAAGCCAATCGTGTTTCTTATCCACAAGACGTAGTCTTTTTGATAATTGAGTTTTAAAACTAGATACAAAACTCTGTAAGCAGGTAGATACTTCAGTGATCAGGATGTTACCAAGATGGTTTATTTCGCCTGCCATTGATAATACTGACTGTCCCAGAGACTTCAGCAGCTCTAAGGGAATGACCTGCACTCCAGGGGCCTTTTTTCGACATAGGTGTCTTTCTTATCGCATATCTTGTCTTCATCTACTCCTTTTCATTTTTCTGTAACACCACCTTGAAATTAATTTCCCTTGCAGAGCTCCTCTATATATTATTTGCCCCTTTCAGCTTTTCATTTTTTGATCAGTATTGGTTTTTCATCTGAGTTCTTGATATTCCTCCAAAAGTCTCTTTTCTTGCTGATGGCATCTATCTTTACCCTAATTACATACTATTCTCTAGGTATTCCTGCTTAGCCAATCTACATATACTGTCACCCTCACTTTGTGGCCCTCTGTACCCCCTTTTGTCTGCTTTACTTGCAGACTTTCTATTTTTTCTCCTTTCACCATTTCAGTATCTGCTGTGCCTTACAAGTATTTCTATTAGGCCATGTCGTTCAACTTAAATGATCCTCAATGACCTTCAGTACTTTCTCTAACTCACCAATTTTCTTCTACTGTATTACTTTTCCTGTTTCGGTCAAACCTTACCTAATGCACCCCCTGTTTCCTTCACTTCATCCAGATTCTATCTCCTTGCCTTTCTACTTTATTTCAGTTTCATCACTTATAATCTGAAGTTCATAACTAATAAATTATGGTCAGGTTCTATATCTAATCCTGGATATGTACTACAATTTGAAACCTGGATTCTATAGCTATGTGTTTCCGTTATAAAATCAATCTGGTAACTTCGGGTGTCGCCTGATCTTTTCCACGTATATAAGCTTTCTTTACGACTCTGAAACAAGGTGCTAGAAATGATTAAATTGTGATCTGTGTAAAATCTACCACGATACCCCTGTTTCATTCCTTTTCACCAGTCCACAATCAGCTAATATTTTTTGCTTCTCTTTCATTTCCTATTACTGAGTTCCAGTCCCTCGCGACAATCAAATTCTTCTCTCCCTTAACTGTCTAATACTTTCTTTTGTCATACATTTTGTCATCCTCCTCACCATCGGCAGATATAGTTGTACTACAGCGATCGATGTTGGGTTCTTATCATCTTTGGTAGGATAATGCGTTCATTATTCTATTCACAGTAACTTATCCGCATTCCTGATGGACTCACCTGATCAGAAATTATGATCATATTGCCACCGAACTTTATTAATCCCCACAATGTCTAAGGTTAACCATTTCTCTTTGATATTCTATAATTTAAGTATCGAATAAGGATAAAACATTCGAAGCTCCGATCCGTAGAATGCAGTTTTTTGTTTTTCCTAATGATGAAATTATCGTGACTATTCCCGGGTCGGAGATTCTAATGGGACACTATTGTACCTCCGGAATATTTTAGCCAAGAGCACGTCATTATCATATATTCATAAAGAAAAGTTGCATGTCCTTTGGAAAAGTAACAATTGTAGTTTCGCCTTGCTTCAGCCTTTCGCAGTAATTACATTTTAAAGCCACGTTAGGTGATGTTACAAAGCCAACGCATAAAGACTGTTGCCAACTACTGACAAGGCTGCTGCTACTCTTCAGGAACTCCATGTTTGTCTGGCTTCTCCAAAAATATCCCTCCGCTGTGTTTTCACCTACTGTATGGCTATCTTAAAGATACGCAAGCCAACCCGTCATGGTAATGTCTGAGGTTTGTGGTGTCATGTACTTTTCTTTTACTACTGTACTTATTCCATGCAGATCCTCCTGCATCTCAATACAATTTTCCATTGTTACTACATCTCTATATACTACAACATCATCCGCAAAAAGCCTCAGTGAACTTCCGATGTTATCCGCAAGGTCATTTATATATATCTTTTACTACTGTACTTATGACAGCTACTAAACTGAGTAAATCTGGACAAATGTTGTATCTTTTCCGTCGGCGGATAATCTCTTCCCATATGAATATAGGAAGACATTCTTTCTTTCTTTAGGGCAGTTCTACCTTGTACGATGGTAAATTTTAATGTTGCTTCTCTTAAGATATGGGTGATATGAAAACGGACCCACGACACTCCCCTGTGGCACACCTGACATAACTCCTTCGGAAGAGTTTTCTCCATTGAGAATGACCTGCTGCTTTCTGTTATCTTGGAATTCCTCAATCGAATCACACAATTGGTCTGATAGACCATATGCTCTTACTTTGTTCATTAATAGTTTGTGGGGAAGTGTATCAAACGCCTTGCGGAAGTCGAGAAACACAGCATCTACCTGAGAACCCGTGTCTATGGCCCTCTGAGTCTCGTGGATGAATAGCGCGAGCTGGGTTTCACACGAACGCCTTTTTCGAAACCCATACTGATTCCTACAGAGCAGATTCCTAGTCTCGAGAAATGTCGTTATATTCGAACATAATACATGTTCCAAAATTCTACAACTGACCGACGTTAGGAATATAGGCCTATAGTTCTGCACATCTGTTCTAGGACTCTTCTTGAAAACGGGGATGACCTGCGCCATTTTCCAATCTTTCGGAACGCTATGCTCTTCTAGAGACCTACGATACACCACTGTGAGAAGGGTGGGGGGGCAGTTCCTTCGCGTACTCTGTGTAAAAATAATGCATAATGCTTAGCGCTACATCAATCTCCAGGAATACTTGAAAGCAACGGTGAAGCATTGTCTTTGTCTTGACGAGATGGAAGGTGTTTTGATCAAAAATTTTTACATATACTGTGCACTAAATAACCTCGTGAGTGGGAAGGCAGCGGCATACTATTCTTAAGTACCAAGTGGTGTGTGGTCATGGTGAATTACATAGAATTTACAAAGGAAATTAACTCAGAATAAGTGAATAGAGCACAAGCGAGATTTCATATAGAAGAAAGTTAGTATTAATAAAACCAGGGCTGAAGGCAAAAGTAACGACCGTTACGAAAGCACATGGTGCAATCAGTCTTACAAGACAGCAAAGACAGAATCAAATCAGAGAATTTGAGAAATATTTAGCACACTCACGAATACAGACGCGGCGTGAAAGGTTAGTTAAAAACAGCAAGTAAATTCAAACATATTAAGTTTACACAAAGGCTTAAGGCCACACACGTGTATTCTAACTTGAGCAAAACCATCACTGAAATGAAAATGCAAATAATAAAGTCGTACTGAATTTACTGAAGTTATGTAAGTTAAGAAACACTTCACCTCCCATAATGAAAGAACTACTCAAAAAGCTATCATTGAAAATAAAGACTGCCTGATCACAAAGAAATAAAAGTCTCAATATCATGCCTTCCCCTCAGCATAATTCGGCGGAGTACTTGCTTCCACAGCCAGAATGAAGAGGGAAGACCAAAGCTCTAAGGCCTCGGAAAAAACTCCCCCCGCCATACACCGGATGTAGAGCGCGCAAAAAGCGACGCATAATGCGTTCAAAGACTAGTGTTTACCAACCCTTGCTACCTGGTCAAGACAATTCCTTCTTTAACCGCTCTCAGAGAGGTCTCCTGTCTTTTGTCCAAATTAGGTTGGTACGAAACTACGAACATGGCCACTTCCCCATCTTGCCAAGTAAGCTTGTCACTGGCCACCCAGCAGACGGTAGCACAGACGACAAACGAAGCCTTGTGTTCTTAACTACAGTAAAACGAGGCCTAAAGCGGGAGGCGGCGACTGTAAGCCATTACGCGGCAGTCAGTCAATATTAAAAACAACCTTCCACATTCACATGAACACACACGTTCAATCATGTAGGTGGAAACATATAAATGTGGGGGGCAAACATATATAAACTTGGCGAATTGATCATTAATAAAAGGAATAAAATAATTAACACACAAACAGATAGCATTAATGTTGCAGAAACACTTTAGGTTAATGAATCAATCAAAATGGAACACAACCACACATTCAATTGACGTGTTTCAAAATTTAATGCTAGATACCGTTTTCATATCACCCATATCTTAAGAGAAGCAACATTAAAATTTACCATCGTACAACGTAGAACTGCCCTGAAAAAAGAAAGAATGTCTTCCTATATTGATATGGAAAGAGATTATCCACCGACGGAAAAGATACAACATTTGTCCAGATTTACTCAGTTTAATATCTGTCATAAGTACAGTAGTAAAAGATATATATAAATGACCTTGCGGATAATATCGGAAGTTCACTGAGGCTTTTTGCGGATGATGTAGTAACAATGGAAAATTGTATTGAGATCAGGAGGATCTGCATCGAATTGACGCATGGTGCAGGGAATGGCAATTAAAGCTCAATGTAGACAAGTGTAATGTGCTGCGAATACACAGAAAGAAAGATCCTTTATCATTTAGCTACACTATAGCAGGTCAGCAACTGGAAGAAGTTAATTCTATAAATTATCTGGGAGTAGTCATTAGGAAGGATTTAAAATGGAACGACCATATAAAATCAATCGTCGGTAAAGCAGATACCAGACTTAGATTCATTGGGAGAATTCTAAGGAAATGCAGTCCAAAAACAAAGGAAATAGGTTACAGTACACTTGTTCGCCAACAGCTTGAATACTGCTCACCAGTGTGGGATCTGTACCAGGTGGGATTGATAGTGGAAGTGGAGAAGATCCAACGGAGAGCAGCGCGCTTGGTTACAGGATCATTTGGTAATCGTGAAAACGTTACGGAGATGATCGCTAAACTCCAGTGGAAGACTCTGCAGGAGAGACGCTTTGTCGCTCGGTACGGGCTTTTGTCGAAGTTTCGTGAACTTACCTTTACTGAGGAGTCTAGCAGTATATTGTTCCCTCCTACGTACATCTCGCGAAGAGATCGTGAGGATAAAATCGGAGAGATTAGAGCCCACACAGTGGCATACCGACACTCCTTCTTTCCACGAACAATACGTGACTGGAATAGGAGGGAAAATCGATAGTGGTACTCAAGGTACCCTCCGCCACACACCGTCGGGTGGCTTACGGAGTATGGTTGTAGATGTAGATGTCTGTGAATGTATGAATTTGCTTTCAGCTACACATTGTGTGTCTTCAAATTTCCTCCCACGTTACCTTCATATTCATAAAGGGCAGAAACAACTTTATTACGGGCAGTAATTATACGTTTTAATTCACTTTTGTACAAGGTGTGTGCTTAATTTGGTCTGCCTACATTTATTTCTTGTTATTTTACTGAATAGATTATGATTTTAAAGTATCAAATCTCTGCTTTATGAATTCATGCTCCCCATCCCATGTTTAATTATCTATTCATTTATTTTTTAATTTTTATTTAGTGTTTGTTAAAACGTTGGCTGCTCCCTTAAGGAGTGAGCAGTTAGATAAATTTCCATTGCACATGTACTGTGGCCACTCATAAAGTAATTTAGAGCACCAGTGAGCGTTTTAACTTACATTTGCAGATCTCAACTGCCCGAGATCTTGCTAATTTTAATAACAGGCTACATTTAACCTACTTGTTGAAGCCAACACTAGCTTCTTGCATACCACTTTTCACTTGCAACATTGCAACTGCGTATACATGCTTTTACGTTTCACCCACCTCCACTTCATGTAAGTATGTGCAAGACCGCATCTAACTCTGACGTCCATGCAACATATTTCTTTTATCTGTACCAAGTAAATGTAGCAAACACTTCCTAAAATGTCAATCACATATTAATGTTTCTTTGCCTGTTGCATACCTGTAACTATTCTATCGTAGTCTATTACAAAGACTAAATTAATGCATAAAACTTTCGACACATTTAAATGCAGGAATATTTGCTCGGTGTCACTTGAACAAAAACTTAATAATACCAAGCTCCTGTAACTTAAAGAATTCTGTAACAACTCAGTATACTGCAAACGCTGACGGAGACAGAAACTAGTAACGCTGTATAGTCATTAAAAATATAATTCTCTGGATTTTTCGAATTTTGTCTGATTTTAGACTTCACAGTGACAAGTAGTATTGTTATTATGTGGAATTACTGATTTTTAGCAAAATAACTGTTTCGGCCATTTTGAAGTGGTGAATGAAGAATACTCCTCAGTGTCGTCTTACATAACCGTTGCGACGCTATATGGCTCAAGTAACGAGAATTATTCAGTCACCATTTGATAGTGCCAGAAGAGGAGGCAGCAGAAAGATTAAGGAATTTATAACTTAACGCGGCTAGAAACTCAAGATAATTTGATAATGAATTTATTTCCTTCATAACGATACTGCTGTCTTCTGAAATGGGGCAGTGGTATCCTCGTGCTCAATATTTTTGATGGTGAAACAGTAATACACATATATTCACAGTAACATCACGTTTGTTGCAAAAGGTTTTGCGTGTTCGGCATCACTACATAGAGGAACTAGAATTAACTGGCTGGTCCAGATTAGAAAACTCTGCTATGACCTGTCTGCAACACTTCATGGCGTGCTCCATCACATTCAGCTGCCAACTATAATCCCCAAGCAATAACTTACCACTTTACAATCTGTAGTATTGAAGCAACAAGCTGAGTAACGCATAGCTACGCTAGAACTGCATCCTGTCAAAGTCGGATTTCACTTCAATCATTGGTGCTGTGTGATCAGAGCCTGAATACGGAAATTTGTAATCCATTCTACAGTTCTACTGCAACTGCATTAGCAAGTTCCATCTATTTTTGTAATGTGGTAAGAAGTCGATCATTGGGCGTGGCAATGAATATAAACCAGTCTGTTATTTTTTATATTTATACGAGGAAAGAGATTTAATACTTATATCAACAAAACTTTGAATTATCACAAAAGTAATGTTCTTCATACAGCACTTCTGTTTTATCGTAGATATACTGACTAACAATAAAAATCTAAATAGACTTGATGACCCGTGCGAATACTTCGCACCGTTACTAGACTGACAAAAAAGTTGGAAAAAAATGGAAGTAAAGTTGAAAGTTCACGCATAGCATTCTTCAGAATCAATCAATGAAAGTGTTTAAAAGCGCAAATGAAAGAGCTTGATCCACTGAGTGTTGTAAGGTCAAAAGGAACTGCGTACCTTAATTAGAACTGAAGATATCGTAAAACAAACCTATTAAACTAATCAATGCAAGGACAGAAGGATACCGTGTTTGAATAAAAAAAATGCGGATACTTAATTAATTCAGATACTTAATGATAAATCTGCGAATGAATACCTCTTGTTTAAAATAAAATGGAGGAAATCGGTCGGATAGAACGGCCAGGCCGACTTACTTTAGTATACATCAAGGATATCCCTATTAGAAATAAACAGATGGAAATCGCAATATCTAAATTCTGATACTTGATGAAAAATTCGTGGATGAATACCTTTCGTTTAAAACAAAACTTAAGGAAATCGACCGGGTAGTTTGGTCTGGCCGACTGACTTCAGTTTTCGTATATTCTTTTAATATATAAGATGTCTCAATTTCAGTTATCTACACAACATACTTGACAGCCATTCCAATCGAGCCATCAGACAACTGTGAAGGTTTCGAATTGTCACTAACCTTTATTATCTTTCCTTACAATTTCGGTCTTGTGGGAGCAGTACCATATGAAGCTGTAAAAGTTACGTTCGAGAGAACTTCTTGAATCTTAAAATACAGTCAAAACAATCACAAGTGAGTAATTTAGGAAAGGAATTTTAAATTCGGTCGCCGTGTCACTATGTCAGCGAATGATAAGGAGGGGAAATTAATTAATTACAAGTTTCGATTACCGAATATTACTGAAATGGAAGGGCGGGAACGAGACCAACACTACACATGCTAAGCCCAAAACTACAATACAGTCTGAAAATTGAATTTCTATTAAATAAATGAACTAAGAAGGTAGATTACTGAGTTATTTTTCCTTGTATGTTCTTGGAATAGGTTTAATTTATTCCACTACGGCCGTTTCAGTGATATGCCATTGTCAAGCGATCTGCGAAAACAAACATCACTTAATTCTTTCACAATTTTTTTGTTTAAGGTATATAACGTATTGTATCTTAACAATGATAAAGTGGAAATGGCTGAAGGGTAAAATAAAAAATAAATAAATAAAAAATTAAAAAATCAATAAAGAAAGAAAACGATTCTAGCAGCAGTAAAAAAAGAAAAATTAACTCAGTTTGATTGTTATATTACCTGATATATCTCACCGCGGGCCCTATAATGAAAAAAAGATTAATTCATTTTAGTACACGACAGCAAGGAACAAATAGTCGCACTGTAATGTCTACGATTGATGCAAATGAAATTTTGTCGAAATGTTGACTGTTTTTTTTATTAAAAAAAGGACAGAAACTAGAACAATAAACTTCTTCTTGCTCAGTAGGTCTAAAGTATTTTCACTGACATGTAATTATTATTGGGTTCTAATTAATTAAGCTCGTCATTAAAAAGACACACTAAGAAACTCCTTATGAAATATCGTGTTGAGTTACTTTCATATGCATGAAGTATTTGTTTCCCTAGCAAATGATCTTGAATGACATTAAAATGATTCACTCGGATTCATAATTTTCTATTACTCATTGCTGAACTTTTTAACCGATGTGTATAATGTCACAATCGGTAAAATTCTTATTTTTCACTTAGAACTCATTATTATTTTGCCAGATAGTAGATTCTGCTACTTGCTTTAATTTAAAGAAATTACTTTCGTAGCCAAAAATGAATAAGGCATTATGAAATTACTTCAGTTTTTACTGTTGAAAGAAACTTTTAACACTGACAAGAAAGAAATTACGATCTTTCCAAAAAATCAAATATTTATAAATCTATGGGACTTAACTACTAAGGTTATCAGTCGGCGGGCTTACAAACTACTTAAACTAACCTAAGGACAGCACACATACCGACACACATCCCTGTCCGAGGGAGGACTCAAACCTCCGACGAGGAGCAAGCTCGTCCTCCGCAGCAAGGCGCCTTAAAACGCACGGTCACTCCCGCGCGGTTCCGAATTTCGACCTTAGACCATTGTCAATTGATAATATACCACAAATCAATGTCATAATACTGAAATCTGGACCTTGAAACAATGATAATAACATTAATAACACACTCAAATGGAGGAACAATCATGTACGTGACTGTGGCTCCAGAAAATGTAAAACTCTACAAAGGCGGATCCTACTTGGTTAATGTGTTGGGTGAAAACTGTAATAACTACCACTTGAGACTGACGTGTTATTGAGAACGTTGCACTACTACGCTGGCTAGTAATACATTTTAAAAGAAACAAAGTAGGTGGGTACTGTCTGATCTGAGGCTTTCCTGGTGTATGTGCTGTGTCCACGGTTCTCGGATGTCCAGCCGGATCCGATCGTCGAAGTTTCACCATACTTGGCGAATAACCGCTCCGCAGTCATCAGTTGGTAATGATGGAATGATCTGTCTGCTCTCTCTTTGTGGTACTTTTACCTCCCGAGTCCAGATTCGTTTCCCTGCGTCGACGGTTGGCCCGGGAGGGGAGGGGGGGGGAGACGCAGTTCATTACCAGAGACCGAGGCGGAAGGATCTCGTGTCCTCGCGCAACGTTGCTCGTTGATGGAGCTTAGAATCGGTTTCCAGGACCTGGTGAGTTGTTGAAATTCGGAGTTACTATTGATGAGATCGGTCGCAATGCGAATTTCCATGGCTTCCTTGATGAGACTGTCTCACTGGGTATTTGTGGAGGCCAGAATCTTCCTCATTACGTACGTCGCAGTTTGCACGTCTTGGTACAGTGTTCTGATAAGGCCGACTGGTTAGGTTGGCACAAGAGGGTGTGGCGTGTTCTTTGCATCGATCTTCGGTAGTGCGAATTGTTAGGCCGATGTAGGATTGGCCACACCTGCACAGGATTTTGTACACGGTCGCTTTCCTGAGGCCAAAATTTTTTACCGTCACTAGAAGAGCACTCGTCTAATTGTGAGACATCTTACGTCTGGAAAGCACAATTAACTTTAGCAGGTTCATAATCGTAAGTGTACACCTAATTACGAGGCATTACGTGTGCAACACATATCTCAAGTCCTTCGAGTTCTATTGAGGGAGAGAAAAAAATTATTGATAGTTCAAAGAAACGTGTAAGTCACTTTATGGAAATTATACAGATTATTTATTAAGAAAAGTAGAAATTCATTTTCGTCGAAGTTCGAAATTTCATTGAATTTGATGCAAATTAGAAACATTTTATTTCAGTTTCAACAAGCTCAAGTCTAGACAAGACTAAGAGAAGTATGTTCTCCATCGGTTTTTTCGTCTTACAGCATTAATTTTCAGTCTCCAGAAAAAGTATTCGAAAACCCCTAACAAAAATATTCTTAATTGTTTACGAAGGTAAAGACCGCCTCTTTCATGTTGGGACGAAAAATCACTTAAATCGTTTCAATAAGAATACTAACAAGCCCCTCTTCAGTCAAAATGAAGAAATGTTCCAATTTTTCCGTGATTTTTGTATAGTATTAATCGTGTCATCGGTTTCTTGAACTTCTTCAGATTTCTTTAAGTGATTCGACATATTTATCTATAGGGTAAAAAAAATCATTTATCATGAGAACTTTTTAGACAGAACGACGTCGAAAATGAAATTTTTCCACAACTCTCTGTGTTTTTTTTTAATTCTTTAATTTAATTTAATTTAATTTTTTTATTGGAGTCTCTACTTGGACAGAAGTGGCCACATCACGCACGTTCGTCAGCGCCGGATATGAAACTATATCTCGAGAACAATGAGATATTATTGTGCTCTGATTTTTAAATAATATTGCAAAATCTTAACCGAATTGCATATGCTGCTATGTATGAGCTAAAAGCAACGTTACACAAAGTCTACACAGTGTGGTTTATGCTTTTGCAAACTCTTTGAAGTATGTTACAATACAATACTCAGTTTGGTGCTAAACAATAACAGTGACAAACAAAAAAATTAAATATATAGAAATCAAATTTTGTTGCTGAACAGATTTCAGTGAAACTGACGGTTTTTATATCCAAAAGTAATGGTTTTTCGGGTGTATTTTGACTTCTTATAATATGAATATGGCATTTGAAGGTAAATATTTTATAACAGCCCATAAGACATCAATTGATAACTTAACTGTTCGATACCGTATTAAGAAGTCATCAATCAAATGTTTTCCTGTGTGTTATCGCATGTAAAGTAAAGAAGCAGTCTAATCCTATCTTATTGTGAAATGTCGTGCGTTTTACAGACACTATTTTCGATCTGGAAAGTAGCTCAGAACACTGATTACATAATTCAAAGGTACTTTAAGGACAGAATCAATTACGAAAACACTTGTTGTTGTTGTGGTCTTCAGTCCAGAGACTGGTTTGATGCAGCTCTCCACCCTACTCTATCCTGGGCAAGCCTTTTCATCTCCTCATAAGAACAACAACCCACATCCACTTGAATCTGCTTACTATACGCGTCTCTTGGTCTCCCTCTACGATTTTTACCCCACACACTTCCCTCCAACGCTAAATTCACAATTCCTTGATGTCTAAGAATGTGTCCTACCAATCTATCCCTTCTTTTAGTCAAGGTATGCCAGAAATTTCTTTTCTCCCCAATTCGGTTCAGTACCTCCTCATTAGTTATGCGATCCACCCACCTAATCTTCAGCATTCGTCTGTAGCACCACATTTCAAAAGCCTCTATCCTCTTCCTGTCCACACTGCTTATCGTCCATGTTTCACTCCCATACAAGGCAACACTCCATACAAATGCCTTCAGCAAGGACTTCCTTAGGCTTAAATCAATATTCGATGTTAACAAATTTCTCTTTTTCAAAAACGCCTTTCTACCCATTGCCATTCTGCATTTAATATCATCTGTACTGCGACCATCATTTGTTATTTTACTGCCCAAGTAACAAAACTCATCTACCTCCTTTATTGTTTCGTTACCTAATCTAATTCCTTCAGCATCACCTGATTTTCTTACACTGCATTCCATTACCCTAGTTTTACTCTTGTTAATGTTCATCTTATATGCACCTTTCAGCACACTGTCCATTCCGTTCAATTGCTCTTCCAGGTCCTTTGCTGTATCTGACAGAATTACTATGTCGTCGGCAAAACGCAATGTTTTTAATTCTTCACCCTGAACTTTAATTCCTTCTCCAAATTTCTCCTTGCTTTCCTTTATAGCTTGCTCAATGTACAAATTGAACAACATTGGGGAAAGGCTACAACCCTGTCTTACTCCCTTTCCAACCACTGCATCCCTTTCATGCCCTTCAACTCTGACAACCGCTGTCTGGTTTTTGTACAAGTTGTAAATAACCTTACGCTCCCTATATTTTACTCCTGCTTGCTTCAGAACTTGAAAGAGTTTATTCCAATCAACATTGTCAAAAGCCTTCTCCAAATCTACAAAAGCTAGAAATGTTGGTTTGCCTTTTCTTAATCTATCTTCTAGGATAAGCCGTAAAGTGAGTATTGCCTCCCGTGTTCCTACATTTCTCCTGAACCCAAACTGATCTTCCCCGAGGTCGGCTTCTACCAGCTTTTCCATCCTTCTGTATATAATTCGTGTTAATATTTTGCAACCATGACTTATTAAACTGATGGTTCTGTAGTTTTCACACCTGTCTGCACCCACTTTCTTTGGAATGGGGATTATAACATTTTTCTTAAAGTCTGAGGGTACTTCACCTGTCTCATACATCTTACACACAATGTGAAACAATTTTGTCATGGCTGGTTCTCCCAGAGACTTCAGTAGCTCTGACGGGATATCATCTACTCCAGGGGCCTTGTTTCGACTTAGATCTTTCAGTGCTCTGTCAAATTCATCTCTCAGTATAGTATCTCCTATTTCATCATCATCTACATCCTCTTCCCTTCCTACAATAGTGTCTCGAAGTTCATTTCCTTTGTAGAGCCCCTCTATATACTCTTTCCACCTTTCAGCTTTCCCTTCTTTGCTGAGAACTGGTTTTCCATCAGTGTCCTTGATATTCATAGAGCTGTTTTTCTTATCGCCAAATGTTTCTTTTATTTTCCGGTAGGCTGTATCTATTTTTCCCCTATTTATACATTCTTCTACATCCTTGCATTTGCCTTCTAGCCATTCCTGCTTAGCCATTTTGCACTTCCTGTCAATCTCATTTCTTAGTCGTCTGTACTCCATTTTGCCTGTTTCATTTACTGCATTCTTATACTTTCTCCTTTCATTGATTAAATTTAGTATCTCCTGTGATATCCAAGGATTCTTTGTAGGTCTTGCCTTCCTACCTATCTTGTCCTCTGCTGCCTTCACTATTTCATCTCTCAATTTTACCCATTCCTCCTCAACTGTTTTATTTTCCCGTGTTTCTGTCAATTGTTGCCTGAAGCTCCCTCTGAAATTCTTAAGAACTTCAGGTTCCTTCAATTTACCTAGGTCCCATCTCCTTATGTTCCTACCTTTCTGTAGTTTCTTCAGTTTCAGCCTACAGTTCATAACCAACAAGTTATGGTCAGAGTCTATGTCTGCCCCTGGGTATGTCCTACACTTCAAAACCTGGTTCCGAAATCTATGTCTTACCATTATAAAATCTATCTGGTATCTCCCGGTGTCTCCTGGTCTCTTCCACGTATACAACCTTCTTTTGTGATTCTTAAACCAGGTGTTTGTTATAACTAAATTATGTTCCGTGCAAAATTCTACCAGGCGGCTTCCTCTTTCATTCCTTTTGCCCAGACCATATTCACCCACTATCTTCTCTTCCCTTCCTTGTCGTACTACCGAATTCCAGTCTCCCATAACAATTAAGTTTTCCTCTCCCTTAATTGTCTGAATAATTTCCTTTAGCTCCTCATATATTTCTTCGATCTCCTCATCATCGGCAGAGCTAGTTGGCATATAAACCTGTACTACTGTTGTCGGTGTTGGCTTCGTATCTATCTTGACAATGATAATGCGATCGCTGTGCTGGTCATAGTAGTTTACCCGCATTCCTATTTTCTTATTCATTATCAATCCTACTCCTGTGATACCCCCAACTGATTTTGTATTTATAATCCTGTACTCACCTGACCAGAAATCCTGTTCATCCTGCCACCGAACTTCACTAATCCCCACTATATCTAACTTCAACCTATCCATTTCCCTTTTTAAATTTTCTAATTTTCCTACTCGATTAAGGGATCTAACATTCCACGCTCCGACCCGTAGAATGTCAGTATTGCCATTATTAAAACCCATTAATTCACTGCATCACCGATAGTGGATGCATGCAGATTTCATTATGGCTTTGGAATGTTTCAGACGTAATTTTATGTAAATACACTTTTATTAATACTAACGGATGTAAAAAATAAATCAAATGTAACATTTTGACGAGTTTCGGAGTAGAGCATTTTCACACGCACATTTCACTTCACTGCTTATTTATAACTTTCTCATTTCATGTCAAACATTTATTTGGAATATCAATACCTGTCTTACAATTTCATGATTTTATTTTGTAACTACATATATTACTTTGGTGAAGAACACACATATGAAACACCAGTTTTGACGATCTAATAAAATAAATTGGCGGAACTGGCTAGCTCTCAGTTGCTGGTGGGATGTTATTTGGTAAGGATATATTAGACTGTGTTTAGTAAACAGTGTAAGTAGCTTTATGTGACCAAAGAACTCACCAATCAAAGATATCACAGCTTTATTTATTCATGTGCTTTACCTTAGGTGGCACCTGTTTGAGTAGTGTTATATTTGTGCTAGGAAATGAATAAAATTATACAATGAAAATAACCATTTCGTTTGCTGGAATTTTCATTACTAGTTTGTATAAAACCCGGAGCACCTTATTTCTGCGAGAATCGACATCTAGACATAGAGACCAGCATAACTTCAATACTCAATAAAATCGATTTTCTAGCACATGTTTTGCAAGGCGATTTTGTAACCACAGTCTTTGCACTAAACTCTTGTGCCATACTCACAGTATTACTGTTGAAACGAGCACAGACGAATGTTGACGATTATTATGGAAATTAAAAAACCGCTAATGTTACCACAATTTAAACCATATAACGTGGAAGTTTTTGCTGTTTGCTACGGTTATTTAAATATTTGTGGCCCAAGGTACACTAAATGGCTAAATTAATTTACGTAATCTTTAGTCTAAGTGTAGTAACTTATAATTGGGGATCTTAGTAAAGCAAACAAGAAACCTAAGTTATTCTGAACATTCAGCAAAGTATACATCTCAAATATTTCGATTTTCCGTTATTAGAAATTATGGAAGTGGCCATCGCTAAATTCTTGGTTTTGGTACATCAAACACGATGGTGTATCGTGCTTTTCTCGGAAGCCACCAATTAACCAATGGTGCTTTTATAAGTCGTAGAAAGCGCCTCTCGTAGAACATAACATATAATGTACAAAACTCTTCCGATTTGTTCAATTGGGCCGGGATGCTGGAAATAACGTTTAAATTTTTTACCCTGTACTGTGGAATAGCTAGTTGCCCATTATTCTGACAGGATTGCAGATTACGTTAGACTAAGGAGATATGAGATAAGGGTAGCTGAAAAATCGCATTTCCGCATTTTGCTATTTCTAATATATCAATACTGTGCACTGTCGTACAGGGTATGATAAAGTAATAGCATTATTGTAGTGTACTACGAAGAACAGCACTCAGCGATGCGGCGAATGTAATTGTTGGTTAGGCGCTCGAATGGAGAATGTAATAATGGACACGATGTAATGAACAAATGAAGAGAAAAGGTACAAAGAAAGTAATCACTGGTATAAAGTGGCTATTTAGGGTAAATAAAATGTGGAATATTCGGATGTGAAAGCAAAGGATGGAGGATGTTTTCGAGTAAAGTGCATTCTAAGAGGTTTTCAAACCCATCTGCCACAACAGTTTATCCTTTTAGCGATCGCCGTATAAAAGGTCAATGAATTTTGACAAGGGGATTCATTTAAATTTTGCTGATGTTTTATGTAATTTGTATGCAAATATCGTAAAACGATTTTGCGTCATTTCAAATTTTTATCGATGGCTGGGATTAACCGGGATGTGTTCTGATGAAACGTCGCATGAGTATCGGATAATCAGTTGGAACAACGGGCAGAAAAGGAAAATGAACGCGTGGGTGGAGGTCGGAAATGACACATCTCGTTATTAGGGGAAAAAATTCAGTGTCTGTTTTCTGGAATAATAACGCACTCGCGAGCAATCCGAAAAGAAAATTGCGTTAGTTATTTCACTCTTCATACGATTAAATACAAATAATTCGCTGAGACTTTCAAACTGTTTACACAGTTACTCTATTGTCCATCATCGTTATGTGTTACTTATTATACATTTGTTATCTATTTTAAGCTGCAAATCGTATTATACCGTTTTCAGTTTTGGATTACAACTTTTTCAGAAGATTATTCCACTTCGAATCGGTAATAATATGCTCCTGAAAATATAAATATAAATGTTTACATCATATAGAAAACGTGCTAAGCCGAAGAACTTTACAGCTGCAAATTACCTGTCTCATTAAGGGTACCTGGAAGTGAACGGGCTGCATTTTCATACCTTGTTTTTGATGAGCATTACTCTTGATCTACAATGCGAAGGAAGTTGTGATTTTCTAAGAACACTGAATGACACTAACTCAAGCTGTACTAGGAAATTTATTGAAATATCTATAATAGTTTAAGAATCACAATAATAATACAAGTTCGCATTCTGGAACCATTTTCTTGTACGTCATCAGTTTACTAGCATTACACTGTGACAAGCTGCTGTCAACGTTCATAGGAACTTTTTGACTCTTCCGTCGTTTCTTGAACATAGACATATCAAATAACTGTATACACTGTAAGTTTGTTCCACAATAATTTTTAGTTTGTTGTGAACTACCTTCCGGCTTCTTAAGCCATCTTCAGACAACTTAATACTGCAGATTATCCACATCACACCAGATGCTGTATTTCTAATACAAAAATTTTACAAAGTTTGTTTCAGCCTATTTGTTGAAAATTAATGTATAGTTATTTCTTAGTTACAGTTTCTATAATTGGTTGGACGTACGTATTCATAAAATACTTAAAGACTACATAGTCTATGACTGACAATTATTTTTGTAAAATATTTGTACTCGAAACACAGCAGCTGGTGTGTTGTGGATAATCTGTAGTATTAAGTTGTCTGAAGATGGCCTAAGAAGTCGAAAGCTAGTTCACAACAAAATAAATATTATTGTGGAACAAATATACAGAGTATACAGTTATTTAATATTCATAGGAACAAATTATGCCTGTTGTTCTGTAGTTTGTAGTATACCTGACGAAATAGAAAAACGCTTATTACACCTCATTACTATTTTGCCTACAAATTACCGTTAAAATTTTTTTCGGAATGACAATATGGATCATTTCTGCAATGCATTAGGCATAATACAACGATGTATCACAAATACCTACTGTGACAACGATTCAAGGAGGATTTAAACTCAGAAAGGCCTGGTGAACGTAGCTAAAACCAAAGGTATTAAATAGAAGGAGAGGCATTGAATTACAATTTGCGCTGTGGCCGGGATACGAACCCGGAATCTCCTACTTACTAGGTAGGCGCTTTACACCACTCAGCTAACACAGCGTTGCAGCCAAAGCGACTACACGAACTGTCTTAAAGCACGTCTCCCTACACATCACATACTTTAATTCTGCCTCAATGTTCACTGTGAAGATATATATACCTAATGTTCTGAAAATGTCGTTTCGAGAACATGAGAAAAGAATGTTAACAGTGTTTTTGATTCACTGTATGCCTTTTTCAGAACATTCCTGTGGCATAATCTTGCTGGCCTGCTGCTTCTTTATCCTGTGCAGACATTTTCAGGAGTCTTTTCCTTACTCTGGACTCTTAGTGGCTGTCTCAGCTAGTCGCTGCCGATATCTGGCAGTCTGAGCAGCTACCATATTATTGTCTGGTTGGATTCCTAGTTCGTCTATTACTTTTGTCCTGCTAATTACACCTATTTTGAGTACTGTCCATCCAATAAACAATACTTTCGATACTCGTTGCCACACGCAGCTGTTGATACTCTCATTATGGATTTTGTGTACAGCTATGTAGACAAGTGCTAAGATAATTTTTCATCTGCCAGGTCCCTTATGTTGGCTTTATTATTTCCATAACGGTGACAGGCATGGAATGTTTACCGTGATACTCCTTGCCTGAAGCATCAGCGTTGCCAGTGGGCAGACATTTGTACAAAGAGCGTTTAAAACTATAATAACTGTTTGAAAGTAAATAACCATGTATTTTCGGGAACGGGAGAAATTTGTGTTTCAATTGGAGGCAAAACATTTATTTACATTTTTCAGTTATTTACGCGTCCAAGTCCCCTTAGAATACAAACGATGGATAATTATGAATAACTAGCTGAAATCCCGGGGTTGCCCGGATATTTATTTTTTCTAAAACTGTTGATCCATCCATTATTCCGCCCTCTCTCTTCTCTCTCTATTCAGTTCCTCCTCCCCTTGCCTCGAATCATCTCCTCTCCCACTATTTCTTCATCTCCTCCTCCTCTTCCCATCTTATTCTCCTCCTATACTTCTTTTCATGGTTATCTGAGAAACGCTGTCTAATTTTACTGCAAATTCACTATAAGGCGGCTTGCGATTTTTCGTAAAACGTCCTGCGTGAAAACCTACATACATACGCTAAATTTCGTGGTAATCGTCCAAACTGTGTTTATGTGTGTTTTATAATGCCCTCGGCCATTCGCCGTACGCATTCTCTTTTAAAGATTGATGTTCCCCTTGTTTTGGAGGTGAAGTGTGTAAAATTTAATCAACGATGAAAGTGCGGTCGGTATAAAAGTCTATTGTAAATTACATCCACTGCGTAGGGCTAAAGTCACTAGACACTGCACACTTATGTGAACGAAATATTAAATTTATGTAACGCTACAAATACAAACATTACTTACCTTACGTTGAAACTGCTTTCCATCTTCATTAATATACCTTGCAACTCTTTTTGGAATATTGCTAATTACTCTATGGCATCAGGTGATATCACTGTCCAAATAATCGAACGCGTCGTGTATGTAGTCTCCTAGTTCAGCAAAGGACTGAGTCTTTTCCTAATAAAGTTGTTTACGACACCCCATAGAAAATTAATGGGCGCAATATCTGGTGAACATGGAGGCATGTAAATATCCGCCGGCCGCGGTGGCCGAGCAGAATCGTGGACCGCAGTGGCATACTTTGTTGGAGCACCATCGTGTCGAAGATAAATTTCTGGAATGTTTCCTATCACGTTGTAAGTCCTGGAACAACGTAATTCTGAAGCATATCGAAATAGTTATGTCACTGTTCCTTATCAAACAAACAAACAAATAGCTTAAGTAGGCCAGATATGGTCACCCCTCCCCCGCCCGGGCTCACACACTTGCACTAGGTTGATTTAGTTGTTGTTCCAACAAAAGACTTTGACTGTCAGTATTCCAATAAGTGAAGTTGTGTCTCCTAATTCGTCCGCAATACTACTCAATTTTTCCAACGGGTTAGGATTATATTTCTGTTGGTCAAGCATCAACTCACAAAACTGAAAAGTCGATGTGGATCCTTAAAAAACAATTTCGTAAATGTGGGATGTAAATTTAGAACTTCTGTTTGTGTAACATTATTTGCACTGACCTGCCTGATAAATCCATCTCACTTGCTAATGGTATTGTTTATTTTCTCGGCTTAATTAAATTAATTAAATGTTTGTAGAGCTTAACTACGGGGTATCAGTCCATAAACTTACAAACTACTTATGAACTACCTAATACTAAAGACGGCACAAATATCCATGCCCGAGGGGGATTCGAACCCCCCGACCGCAATGGCCGTGCCGACTATGACTGACGCGCCGCAGAACGATCGGCCACCGCGGCCGGCTTCTCGGCTTAGGGTCACAGATAAACATATCCGCAATTCATTTTCCTCAGTTGTGACCATTCTTGGTCCACCATATCATGGTGCGTCTACAACAGATCTACGTTGCTGAGATTTCATTCGTATGTTGTGTTCTTTTTAGAAGACGGTTAACATCTAAAGTGGCTTTCCCATTGATTAACAACTGCCGTAATATCACTCTTATAAAATGGTTTTAGTGCAAAAATCCTTTCCTCTTTCGTTAACGTAGCGAAAATTCGGAAAGTATGTCTCACAGATCACGCCTTGTGATTCCTTTGTTTTCATTGCAGGCAGTTCAACTAACAAATAAATATTTCATGGAATGTCTCAACTTAAATATTCCTTTCCCTAAAAGTACTTTGAGATGACCTTAGATTGGAACTTAACATTTAAAATGCATTGTCATAACATCAAGTTGAAAGTATCTGCAAGAAATAACGTGATACGAAAACTAAGGGGATCTAACTGGGATGCACAGCCAGCCACTATACCCACTTCAGTTTTGGCGTTGCGCTATTCCGCGGGCGAATATGCAGAGCCCGTCTGGCATAATTCCTACCACGGTAGACTAGAGGACACTGTTTTGAATTAGACGCGCCCCATAATTACTGGACGCTCGAGACCAACCAAAGTACAGGCCTGCCCTTTCATATTGGCCCACTGTTTGGCCTCTCACCAACACCGCCAAGCATGAAAACCAGAAATAAAGAGCCTATGTCAGCAACTAGATCACAAACCAAGCGACAGACATGTGGAAAAAGAGGGTAGACACTGTTCTGGGCTGGAGAATACCTAAAGAAGAACCACCTCCATATCACAATGAGAGCTGGTGTACTTGGAAGTGCCTGAACAGATTACGAACTGCTGCTAGGCGGTGTAAACTGAATCTTGAAACATTGGGATACTGTGGTGGACCCTCAATCTGTTAGTGTGGGGAGGAGCAGAAAATGTCTCACGTGCGCAAGTTCCATTTATGTCCCTCATCCTGCACTGTAGAAAATTTAATGGTGGTCAACCCTAATGCCTTGGACAATTTTATTTAAAGAGTTACTTTGGCTATATATAAATGTATTTGTGTTTGTCTGTCGACGTACAAATACAATTGTATGCTAACACTAATGCCTTGAACATAACCTGTTTTGGGTGAAAACAATTTAATTACTGATTTATCTTCTTTGAAAATCAAAAGGACAAAGGTTTGTAAACCTGAGGGATTAAACTGCTGTGGTCATCGGCAATCTACAGTCGCGATGCACTTTGAAAAAAAAATTCTTGTGCCAGAGCTGTAAAATGCTTTTACTTATTATGCTCGACAGGTTTCGGCAATTGCTGCCATCACCAGGAAATCATATTTTACAACAACAACAACAACATGATACCATTTTTTTCAAATTACAGCAAAGTCAACTTGACAGTAATTATTGCAATAGTTTCTAAAGAAATTGTCCTTTTTACATCATTTAGTAAGTGGAAGGAAGAAAGAAAGCTTACGGATTAACGTCCCGTCGCAAGCGTGGTCATTAGAGACGGAGCTTACGCTCGGATTTTTAGGGTAGGAAGTGGGAGGAAATCGCCCGCGTCCTTTGAAAGGAGCCATCGCAGCATTTGCATGGAGTCATTTAAAGAAATTTCGGGAAACCTAAATCTGGATGGCCGGAGGTAGATTTGAACCACAGACCTCAAAAGAAAAAAAAAAAAAAAAAAAAAAAAAAAGTTCAAAGTTTGTAAAGCTTATGGGACTTAAATGCGAGGTCATCAGTCCCTAAACTTACAAACTACTTATAAACTAACTTATTCTACAGACAATGCAAACATCCATGTCCGAAGGAGGATTCGAACCCCCGACGGAGAACGGCCTCGGGGCTTAGCGTCTCAATGCGTTCGGCCACTCTGCCGCGGCCCACCGTGATAATGTTCTTATGTTTGTAAAGTTTTGGGACCTAACTGCAGTGTTATCGGTCCCTAAACTTACAGACTACTTTAACGTATCCTAAGAACAACACAAACACCCATGCCCGAGGGAGAACTCGAACCTCCTTCGTGGAACGGCCGCGCGCACCTTAGCAGGGCGTCTCAGTGCGGACGGCTATTCCACCGCGGATCCCGAATGTGAGTCCAGAATCTAACCACTGCACCACCTCGCTCGGTATCCATTTAGTAAGTATTCCATCATTTGATGCTTAACTATTCCTAATGAGTAGATTAAAATAAAATTATTTTACAGCTCTGGCACAAGAATGATTTTTCAAAGCACTTAAATTAAAGGCAACACACACACACACAAAACCATGCCCGTGGAAGAACTCGAACGTCCGGCGGTAGCAACTGCTCAGTCCACAACATGTGTCCCCGTCTTGTGCAGTCACTTTTTCATTCTATAACTGGTAAGTTGACGCGAATAAAATTAAAATTCCATTGTATACCAACTTCACCAGGTTATAATTATCATTTAGTAACACGGGTTAAAAATTCGTTGTGTACTCAATGTTGCTGCCTGTCTTCTTTTCTTTTCTCTTCTGTTACCCAACTGTCTAGTGTCTTTTCCACACCCTATATCTTACTGTTAAAGCCCGAAATACATCCACTAAAGGCCATTCCACACTGCACGTGGCGTGCGTGTCCGGACGTACGCTAGCTACGTTTAAAAACGTGGCTTCCCATGTTATCAAATGGGTGTGTTCACACTTCAAGGCCACGGCCACGCGCCACGCCAGCCACGCCGGACACGCGTGGCTCCCGTTCGCTCTCTGAGCGATCTTTCTAAACGTGGCCGGCCACGTTTCAGACCGCGCATGCGCAGAGCGAAGGTTGGACCTTGTGCAAGCCAACCCTCGAGCACTACACAGCGCGTCATCTTTGTTGTCTGAGCTGTTGTGTTTATTGTTGATGATTTACAAGTAGTTGGTGTGCCATTGTGTGTTCCAGTAACGTTTTAGGCTCAAAATGGAACAGTTAATTGAACAAGTACGCTCTCACCCTGGCATTTGGGACTCAACATGGGAAATCTACAGAGATATAACTTTGAAAGAAAAGGCACGGGATGAAATTGCCGAAGCGTTATCAAAAGACGGTAAGTACATACATATCCTGCTGTAGTATTATTAAATATCTTAGAAAAAAATTTCCACATTATTTTATTAAACCGTCAATATTGATAAATGTAGTAAGTATCCAGTCATTATAATTATTCACTGTACTTATTAATGATATTTGTCTTGTAGGCGACTCCATTCGGAGTCTGGTGCAGAGAGACCACATTAAGATTATTAAAATTGGAAGAACCAGCTTTGGCCGCATTGAAATCTTTATTTTTATATATATAATACAGATCGATTTCGGTCAGTGTCTGACCATCCTCAGTGCTAGAATCCAAGCCCTGTGGGCCCACAAAAACTTGCACTTTGCTTATGAAAATCAAGTAGGCAGTACATAAGAATGTCAATCATTGAAGCCAAAGAATACAATAAAACCAGCTCATCGTCACTGCTGCCGCTGCTGCTTGTGTCATCAAACCATGGTAAGCCACACGAGAATCCAGACTGACACCACGGAACCGTCGGAGCTGACATCTTTCTGCATACTAGGAAGAAACGTGGCCGGTATAGCATCGCAACTGTGGCCGCTGTGTGAAATGGTGCGTGGCTAGCGTGGCCGGCGTGGCGTGCATCCAGACACGCACGCCACGTGCAGTGTGGAATGGCCTTAAAGCTGTAAAGTTATGTCAAGGTCCGATTACTCGAAACCAACAATGTATACACTACTTTGGCTAGCTATTTTACACAGTGGATGACAGTTGTCGCCAGAGCTCTTGTGACGGCACTGGCAGGCAGCACTACTCCTGCCTCTAGTGTTAAGTGATCGTGACAACACCACCTAGATACAATGTCTCACAACAGTCCGTGTCACGTCACACCGACAGTCCGCGACCGCCAGCTGAATGGCTGGCCGCTGGGGAAACAGACCACTGTCTCATAGCAGCCAGCCGGTCAGCTGGAGGCCGTGGCCTGGTGGGTGTGACGTGACACGGACTGTTGTGAGGCCTTGTATCGAGGTGGTGTTGGCCATGCATGCGGTAGTTTTTGCTTCACTGAGCATTCTTGCCTCTGAGACTGTGACTTACTCTTTCCTGACAAATCTGTTTCGTCGTAGGTAATCATCTATACTCGTGGAATTTGTGATTACTTTGTCACTTCTTCTCATATAGGCTACAGGTTTCAGCTGCTACTGCGGTGATCACTGATATTTCTGTGTTATAGTGTACAGTAAAAGCCCGTTTGTTTTTATCGGTGAAGTCTGATTCTACCCGCTCAACTATGAAGGTCGAATTTGGAAATGCTGCGTCGGAGACTGTGAAACTGTTCCCTAGTACATACTTATTGTGCAATCGGTATTACGCTTTGGAGCATAATAAACTACCGTTTGTGGAAATTGTAACACCAAGAATGCAACGAATGAATTCAATTGAATTTAATACCACAGGTTAGGTACGTGATAGTAACAAATTATTACCTTTTCAAATCTGTGCACGTCCTTTGAGCCCCACTGTTCAGTACGTCGTGTGGCCACTATGCATCGCAATTAGAAGTGCTATGAGCAGTGCCATCCAATCAATAAGGTTCTGAGTACTTTCATGAGGGACTTCCCTCCACGCAGTTTGTATCTGAGCCCACGAATCCGTGACACTAGTTACTGGAGGACCCTGAAGCACCAGGTGGATACTAACCATATCCCAGTCCTGCACGATGGACGATATGTCTGGCGAACGTGCAGGCAAGAGAAGCATTGGTTCCCGCCACTCTTCGAAGAAGGCCTGAGCATTCCTAGCAATATGTGGCCTGGTATTATACATCTGAAATGTGGCCTGAGGAGATACCTGAAGCAGGGAGAATATCTCGGGCTCATTTTGCACCGTTAGGTACCTGTTGCTGTTCAAAGGGCCCTAAATAGTAAGGGGCAAGATTGTATGTTGCAACCAATGGCGCTCCAAACCGTCACACCTGGCGTTTGTCCGGTATGTCGCTCCACAATGCAGCCCACCAGGTTGTACTTGCGCTCTCCACGTACCGCGAGACACGTATGCGGCCAGAACTGTAGGACACGATGAAGCTGGACTCGTCCGCATATTGCCTCTTAGCACCCCAGTGAAGGTGTTCATGTGCTCATTGCAGTCAGAGGAGCTTGTGCTTTCTGAACAATGGAAGCCGACGTAATGGCATGCGTGCAACCAGTCCAACCTGCAGCAGACGACGACGAGCCGTCGACACAGACGAGTTCACACCTCTTGCAGTGCTCCAACAACGAGCCAACACCGTGGATCACGCTGTATGGCCCGTTACGGCCAAGCGGAGAAGATGACGGTCATCCCGTGCTGTGGTCCAGTTTTCGCCATCCCTTCCTCTATTCATTGCTTCCACACATGCATTACTATCGTAGCAACATGCCCCTTTAGAGGCATAATGTCACACAATGACAACCCTGTTTCCCGGAGAGCTATCATTTTTCCTCTGTCGTACTTCCTAGATGGTTCCCTATTACGTCAACGAAGCATATTGGGACTCACTGTATTGTTTCTACCTTGTATAACAGGTTTGCACCGACCACACTTGGTGCAACATCGACCACTTGTCACACTTGTTAACCTGAACTGAACACTGAATGAATTGTCCTACCCTGAAATTTTTATATCATACTGAACTGTAAGCATGACAACAAAAACTGATTCTTTCTCATTTTCACTTACTGCTTAAATTTGCGCAAAACAAACTGCTTCCTGGTGGAAAGCTAACTACAGAAAACATCTAGGGCACTTTTAATAAAAATGTGAGGAGGGATAAACTGGTAATCTGTTTAAGAAACTCGAACTAATTATTAAATATGATATATCTGGATTATTTTCTAACTGATATAACTTCATGAAAATTACTAACACTGTCATGTTTTGGATTTTAAAATCTTTCAGAGAAACACATAACTCAGATATTTAACCTGCCTACAAAATTATTTTTAAATAACTATTTCTTTACTTTTAATAAATTTTGCTCGATTTACACAAACAGTGTTACAACAATACCATATTTCAAGAACTCTACCCATGAAATTACTATTTGATAAAAAAGGGAATATCAAAACTAAACTATTGTAATAAATACTTTTCCTAATACAGAAAGGGGTCCCTAGCATGAATCGTGGACCACAAGCTAACAGCAAGATCTTTCCTGACCGTTACTGTTACCATCAGTTCAACTTAACAAAATGTTCAAATGTCTGTAAATCTATCGGACCAAAATGCGTGGTCATCAGTCCGTAGTTTACAAACTACTTAAACCTAGGTAAACTAACCTAAGGACAAACACACACACCCATGCCCCAGGGAGGACTCGAACCTCCACAGCGAGCAACCGCGCGCTCCGCAGCGAGACGCTTTGGACCGCTCGGCTACTCCACCGCGGCTTCAACCTAACAATGCGAAGTTGTGCCATAGAAACATGCCAAGTATTTCATGAAAAACTTTACCTTATAAAAACATCAAAAGATCGTTTCTCTGACATCATCTATTCCTTTCGTCTCCATATCTTAATCAAACAGCTTGGCTCAGCATTCAAGTCTCAAAATCTCATCTACTCGGCTATCCCGCTGGAACGACAACTGCACACGACAACGGTTCCCACGCTTCTGCAATCTCATCCGCGCGCCTAGCAAAGTCTGCACTCTCAATAATCACAACCTCACTTGCCGGCAACAATACTATCACCGTCTCCAATACTGATAGTACTGCCATAGAAAATTAAACCTGCAACCAAAGATAAACGTCCCATGCCTGACTAGCTTCACACTGGTCTCAAATTCGCAGTACATTTGAATATGAAATGTATACCTTCCAATAGCAGAAATGCAAAATATTTGTTTACCAGCAACAAATAATAACCGTTACACACGCCTCTTAATTCGGTAAATTCATATATGAGAAAGAAAACCAATTTGCTTCTCACGCCATAAGTGCTTTCAACAACGTACTTATCAAAACTTTGTCTAAACATTCTGACATTTTATTGGACATACTCTGAGCAGAAACATTGGAATAAAGCATTTTGTTTGTGTCAAATCTCTTCATCTGTCTATAAAAGTCGGTAACTTCATGTTCATTATCATTGTATGGTGCCATAGCCATTTTACATTTTTCGTGTTCCAACTCACTAAATGCCCAACCCATAATATAATTTCTCGCAATTGTTTCGATGTCTTTACCTTAATTGATACTGAAATCAGCAACAAATAATAACTGTTACACACGCCTCTTAATTCGGTAAATTCATAATTAATACGAGCCTACTCATTTTATTTCTTGTGCATTTATTTCGTAGTATAACTGGTTAAATTATGAAAAGTGTAAAAATGAGTCATAGATTAATAAAGTCAATAGGCTTTATTTTTATAAAAAATTGCGCCCCCGGAACCAAATCCTAGCTGCACCGATGCCCGATCCGTCGAAATTGAACCTAGGAGAGCAACGAATAGCCATTCATACAGTGATGCGCGAGAAAAGGAGAGTGCACTGGGATGAAATGCTCCTAGCCTCTGCTGAAACTTATCTGTGATCCATCCCCGGGTCGTGAATTTGAAAAGGAAGCAGAGCTTTCTGAGATATTAAAATACGAGAGAAAAAAATCCCAGCAGGGATTCGTAATGATGAGGGTTACTTCCTCGTAGAATAGAGCCGCATATATATAACTGGCGACGGCAGGTGGCTAATAAAAGTGTGTCCGATCGTCGGGGAATTGCAGCGGCTGCGGTGGCAGCGAGGAAGTATCGATTGCGCGTCTCATTTTTCGTGGCGGTCGGACGCAAATTAAAAAATGCGATGTCGGGCTGTTGGCGCGGTGGCAACGGCGGCGTTTTCGCGCAGATTTGGCGCTATTAACGCAGTCGCAGCTCTCCCTGGAGGGACCGGCCTCGGCCGCCCGGCCTCCATTATTCACAGCGGGCAGACCACGCCGCCCGCACTGCGGCGGATGCCCGCTCTGCCGGCTTCGGCGCCAATCTCCTCTAACGCGCCGCCTGCCGCCGACAGCTGTTCCCCGCTCATCGTCTTCCTGCTGTCTGCCGTGCCGACGTACGCCAATCGATCAGACTCCTCTCTCTCTCTTACTGCCTTATCCTCGTGTGGACAACCGTTCCTGTTGTACTATTACATGCGGTCAAAAATGACAGGAAATACATCATCATCATCATCAGAGACTTATTATGCCTTTCAGCGTTCAGTCTGGAGCGTAGTACCTCTAATAAAATTCCTCCATGATCCCCTATTCAATGCTAACATTGATGCCTCGTCTGATGTTATGCCTCTTACTTCAAAATCATTCTGCACCGAATCTAAGTACATCTACATCTACATACATACTCCGCAATTCACCGTAAGGTGCGTGGCGGAGGTTACACTGTACCACTACTAGGCATTTCCCTTCCTATTCCACTCCCATATTGAACGAGGAAAAAAAGAATGCCTATATGCCTCCGTACGAGCCCTAATTTCTCTTATCTTGTCTTTGTGATCTTTACGCGAAATGTAAGTAGGCGGCAGCAAGATCGTACTACACTCAGCTTCAAATTCCGGCCCTCTAAATTTACTTAACAGAAATTCACGAAAAGAACGTCGTCTTTCTTCCAGCGATGCCCAATTGAGTTGCCGGAGCATTTCCGTGACACTCGCGCAATGGTCGAACCTACCGGCAACAAATCTAGCTGCTCGTCTCTGAACCGCCTCTATGTCTTCCTTTAAACTGATCTGCTGCGGGTCGCTAACACTTGAGCAATACTCAAGACGTGGTCGTACAAGTGTTTTATGCGCGGACTCCTTTACAACTTTCTTCTTGGTCTACGTCGACTCTTACCCTCCACTGACGAGCTCATGAGTCTCTTAGGTAAAGTTGGTTTACGTTATAGGATTATAATATTGTAAAAAGATATAAAATAGCCAAGATCGCTTATCCTCGGTTTTTATTAATGACGACCGGTTTCACTGAACTATGTCAGCATCATCAGGTCAAATAAAATATTTTACAAGGCATAATCTTGTAATGTCAAATAGTTGTTATATAAAACGATTTACAGTGCATAGGTGCACTATGTCATTATAATAAAACGTACAAGGCCATAATCTTGTAATGTCAAATAGTTGTTATATAAAACGATTTACAGTGCATAGGTGCACTATGTCATTATAATAAAACGTAATTATCACAGTGAGTGACAAAAGCAAACAATGGCCTTTTAGTAGATTTTATTTGACCTGATGATGCTGACATAGTTCAGTGAAACCGGTCGTCATTAATAAAAACTGAGGATAAGCGATCTTGGCTATTTTATATCTTTTTACAATCTCTTAGGTAACCTTGGTTCTCCCATGCGTGTAACATGACCCCACCATCTCAGTCTGTTCGCTCTAACTGCTTCATCTATGGTGTTCATTCCCAGCTTTTCTTTGATTTCCTCATTATGGACACCCTCTTGCCATTGATCCCATCTATTGGTAAGTGCAATCATTCTTGCTACTTTCATATCTGTAACCTGTACCTTGTGACTAAGGTAACCTGTATCCACCCAACTTTCACTCCCATACAACAAAGTTGGTCGAAAGATAGAGCAGTGCACTGCTAACTTAGTTTTGCTACTGACTTCATTCTTGCAGAAAAGAGTAGATCTTAGCTAAGCACTCACTGCATTAGCTTTGCTGCACCTCGATTCCAGTTCTTTCGCTATGTTGCCATCCTGTCAGAAAATACATCCCAGGTACTTGAAACTGTCTACCTGTTCTAACTTTGTTCCTCCTATTTGGCCCTCAATCTGTTTGAGTCTCTTTCCCACAGACATTACTTTCGTTTTGGAGATGCTGATCTTCATATCATAATCCTTGCACTTCTGATCGACCTCTGAAATATTAGTTTGCAACCTTTCAATCGAGTCGGCCATTACAACAAAGTCATCCGCATATGCGAGACTGCTTATTTTGTTTTCGCCTACTTTAATCCCGCCCTGCTAGTCTACTGTTTTCAACATATGATCCATGAATAGTATGAACAACAGTGGTGACAGGTTACAGCCTTGTCTTACTGCTGAAACTACCCTAAACCACAGCAAAGTTGGTCGAAAGATATAGCGGTGCACTGCTAACTTAGTCCTGGTACTTACTTCCTTCTGGCAGAAAAGAGTAGATCTTAACTGAGCACTCACTGCATTAGCTTTGCTGCACCTCGATTCCAGTTCTTTCGCTATGTTGCCATCCTGTGAGAAAATACATCCCAGGTACTTGAAACTGTCTACCTGTTCTAACTTTGTTCCTCCTATTTGGCACTAAATCTGTTTGAATCTCTTTCCCGCAGACATTAGTTACGTTTTGGAGATGCTGATCTTCATATCATAATCCTTGCACTTCTGATCGAGCTCTGAAATATTAGTTTGCAACCTTTCAATCGAATTGGCCATTACAACTAAGTCATCCGCATATGCGAGACTGCTTATTTTGTTTTCACTTACTTTAATCCCGCCCTGCCAGTCTACTGTTTTCACTGGCAGGAAATACAGTGTCAACAATTTGATTTGTGTGGTATCCGCCATGTTAAAAATGTCTTTTAATGAGATATTAAAGTTGTAAGCCAAGACTCTGCTATTAAATATTGGTGGCTTTTGTTGATGCATTGTTATCGGCAAAATAAGCTTATTTCGGCTATAAACACAATCCTCAGGTGGTGCGAGATTATCTTCAATTCCGTTGGATATCGAACTGTCGTACACTCTTCTTCCATTTTATAAATCTGTATTTGCGTATATTTGCGAGTTGATCTTGATTTGACAGTTGTGTCAACGATATTCAAATCAATATCCACTAGTAAATAAACGTAAATACGGATTTATAAAATAGAAGAACAGTGTATGACATTTTGACAGATTGATATCAAACGATATTAAACAGAATTGAAGAAAATCACAAAACACCCGAGGATGGCGTGTAACAGCCGAAAAAGCTTTTTATGCTGATAACAATGTGCCAATAAAAACTATCAATATTTAATAGCAGTGTCTTGGCTTAGATCTTTATTATGTCATTGAAATACAGTACGATTCATAAAGGAAGAAAGAACGGGCGACAAATAACGATATATAACTGTATATGTATGTTAACCTCCGAGCGGGCCGAGGATTATTTTATTTTATCATTATTTTATTTTATTTATTTATTATTTTTTTAATTTTTTTATTATTTTTTAATGAGGTGGCGCGTAGGGTGTTCATTATCTCACATTCATACGTAAATTATAATTTCCTTAGGAAACACTGAAACAGTAATACTAATTACATGTCATTGTTGTGTTCTTCAGTCCGCAGGCCGGATTGATGCAGCTCTCCAAGCTACTCTGATCTGTGCAAGCCTCCTTATCCGAAAATATGTAGGGCAACCTACATACTTTTTAACCTACTTACTGTTTTCATCTCTCTCTCTTCTCCCTCTTAGATTTTCAACCAACACACTTCCTTTAAATGCTAAGTTGATGATACCTTGATGCCTCAGAATGTGTCCAACCAACCTATAACTTCTCTTAGCAGTGGCAGCGCTACCTGTGTGTGCACTGGTTCAGTGAACTCCCGGAAAAAAGTACGTCGTGAAAAAAAGTATTTAAAAACACTTTTTATTTTATTAAACTATCATTCTTCGTTGCTTTCTTCCATCTGAGAATACGTACGGCAATCTACATCCTTTTCAATCTGCTTACTATATTCGTCCCTCGGTCTCACTCTACGATTTTTACCCCACCCACTTCCTTCTAATGCTAAGGCCAGAAAATCCTTTTCTCCCCAATTCTGTTGCGCACTTCCTCATTAGTTATGTGATCTACCCATCTAATCTTCATCATTCGTCTGTAGCATGACATTTCAAAATCTTCTACCATCTTTTGTATGAACTTGTGGGGACACGACAAATTACTATTTGTATTTTCTGAGCTGTATTAAGCTAATTGGTATTCTCTGCTATTACCTTTGATCGTTAACAAAAATGAGTACAAAAAACTGTTCTTATTTTGTCACTGTATTGCGCTTCCATGATGTGTGATGTGCAAGATAGAAGTAAATAAATGTTTGGAAAAATAAGTGTTAAAATTTAATGTTTAATGAACCGTGTGCTACAAAAGTGGTGACCCCGACGTGATCGACAAGACGCCAGTTGCGTCGAAACTTTTCGGCGTAATTTTCGACGAGATTTCCGTAACTTGAGGTCGACGTATTCTGTGTCCAACAATACGCAATATGTCGACGGGAGAAGCAAACGGTAATCAAGGGAATCGTTCTGAATGTAGCAGTAAAGTGGAAATTTATAAGGTAAGCGTTAAGCTATCGCCGTTTTGGAAGGAAATGCCGGACATTTGTTTTTGTCAAGCCGAAGCCCAATTTACGATCGCTGGTATTGTTACGGAGGCGACTAAATTTATCTATTTACTCGCTCAGCTGGAGCCAAAATTTGTTGAAAATATATGGGATCTAGTTACGAGTAACGAGAACAACAAATATTCTCTCGCAAAAGAACGTCTACTGAACATATTCAGAGAAAGTGAAGAGCGCCAAATTAAAAAACTTTTGAGTGGCTTAGAACTTGGCGACATGAAACCTACCCAATTATTGAGAAAAATGAGGAGCTATTCAGGTACAAATGTATCAGAAAAGATCCTAAAAACACTTCGGCTTGACGTACTTCCAACTAGTATTCGAAGCATTTTAGTTATATCTGACGAAACAGTGGACAAGATTGCTCAAATGACAGATCGTATGTTCGAATTAAACGCTGTTGACGAGGTTCAAATTGCTTCCACCCATTCCATTCCGTCAACATCGTCTTCTTTGTCAGTACAAGATCTTCTCGTAAGAATTGACGAATTGGAAAATGAGATTAAAATACTTCAAAACACTCGCAGTCGCAGGCAAAGATCAAAATGTTCAAATGTTTGTAGAGTCTATGGGACTCACAGGACGCACAGGATACCGTGCCCACGGGTGCGGTTCCTGTAGGGAGATGCTTGTCCACTGTTGGTCGAGCTGATCTCTACGAGATTACGAGAGTAACTCGGGCGTCCGATCCTTGATTGTCGTGAGTGCATTCGTGTTCTCTCGATAATCCATTTTTGTCCGGGGCAAGTCCCGGAGATAAATTAAATTGGTCCCAATCCCCCGGCTCCGACCAAGGTTTTCGGGAAGTTTTCCTTGGTTGTAAGGCGTATGCCGGAGCTGGTAAGCCCCTCCCACTTATTCCCAATTGGGATCCCCCTTTGCCCCACTATCAGCTTGTCTGATATTGGCTGAATAGAACCGCGACTCTTTATGGGTCGGATCTCAAACAGCCCGCTCCACTCCTCGGAGTGGAGAATGAAAAGAGATAAGGTTTTTTTTTTTTTTTTTTTTTTTTTTTTTATGGGACTTAACTACGGGGTCATCAGTCCGTAAACTTACAAACTACATATAAACTACTTACAACTAAGGACGGCACAAATATCCATGCCCGAGGGGGGATTCGGACCCCCGACCGTAGTGGCCGTGCGGACTGTGACTGGAGCGCCTCAGTCCCCTCGGCCACCGCGGCCGGCAGGCAAAGATCGCGCAGTAGAAGTAGAAGCAGAGCAAGATACGATAAAAACGGCAAATACTGCTATTACCATTTCACACGATGTAAGCCTGAAAAATGTGTTCAGCCTTGCCAATGGCAAAATAAGGAAAACTAGAAGTGGTAGACACAATAGCGGCTGAGTGTTCTACCCCTGTGCACACATTAGGCCGCCAATATCGCCTATTTGTCAAAGATCGAAATTGTGGAAAATATTTTCTGGTAGATAGCGGTGCAGATTTGTCCGTTATACCAGTTGAAAAAAGCCAAAAAGGTCAACCCTCTGACTTCAGTCTTTATGCTGCAAATGGGTCACAGATAAAAACTTACGGTTCAAAACTGTTAAACATTGATTTCGGACTCAAACGCAATTTTGAATGGCCATTCATAGTAGCAGACGTATCAAAAGGCTTATTGGGAGCCGATTTTCTTCATTCTTATGGGCTACTGGTTGACCCCAAAAATAAAAAATTGATAGACAACACCACAAAATTAAAAATTGTAGCAGAAGTAACCACTGTGGATGCTAATGAATCAGTAAGCTCACTCTATGCAACATGCCAGTTTTCAAAACTTTTAGAGAATTTTCCTGATCTAACTAAACCATCTATAGTACCAAAAGTATTAAAGCATAATGTGCAGCATTATATCACTACATCTCCTGGTCCACCGTAGATTGGACCCACATAAATTGAAAATTGCTAAACAAGAATTTCAATTTCTGTTAAATAATGGTATTATACGTCCATCAAAATCACAATGGGCTAGTCTACTACACCTTGCTAAGAAGCCAAGTGCTCAATGGCGAGTCTGTGGAGATTATCGCCGTTTGAATGACAGGACTCTCCCAGACCGGTATCCAATGCCACGAATTGATGATGTAAATTTTATGCTTCAAAATAAAAATATTTTCTCAAAGGTAGACCTACTCAAAGCCTATTACCAGATTCCACTAGCCGAAGAAGATAAGCCAAAATCAGCCGTTATAACACCATTTGGTCTCTATGAATTTAATTATATGCCATTTGGACTTCGCAATGCACCTAGCACATTCCAAAGGTTTATACGTGAAGTTGCGAGAGAACTAGAATTTTGTTTTCCATATTTGGATGACATTCTAATAGCATCTGAATCACCAGAACAACATGTTGAGCATCTAAATTTACTTTTTGAGCAGTTGAATAAGTATGGTCTTGTCATAAATGTTTCCAAATCAGTATTTGGTGTACAACAGCTAACATTTTTAGGAAATTTAATTACACCTGCTGGAACAAAGCCAGATCCAGAGAGCGTTGCAGCAATAATGAACTACAAACGACCCAAAACAGTCCGTGAACTTCGAAAATTCTTAGGGATCATCAATTTTTATCGTCGACATTTGGAACATGCAGCTGAAAACCAAGCCTTGCTGAATGATTTCCTAAAAGGAACAACAAAAAAGGACCGACGACATATTAACTGGACAGAAGAAGCAATTGCTCAATTTGAAAAATGCAAAGAAGATCTAGCAAATGCTGCACTTTTGACATTTCCTGGTCTGAACAATCAACTTGCATTATTTGTGGATGCATCAGATTTTGCAGCAGGTGCTGCATTGCAACAATGGCAAGATGAACAGTGGAGACCAATTGGATTCTTTTCAAAAAAGTTTACAACAGCACAGAAGAAGTATTCCACGTATGATAGAGAGCTGCTTAGCATCTATAAGACTGTCAAATATTTCAAATATCTGTTGGAAGGAAGATATTTCATTATTTATACTGACCATGCTCCTCTAACATATGCATTTAAACAAAAGAATGAAAAAGCAACACCAATTCAATTACGTTACCTCCAGTACATTTCGCAATTTACCACTGACCTACGTCATATATCTGGTAAAGAAAATGTTGTTGCTGATGGTCTATCAATGCTTGAAGAACTAGTTCCAGTTACCTATGATGAGATAGCCCAAGCACAAGAAGATGATGAAGAGCTTCGTCAACTACAGACCAGCCCTCATACATCACTGAAGTTAAAACACCATCTTACACATGGAGGAAAACAGCTACGGTGTGATGTGTCAACACAAATCATTCGTCCTTATATTCCTAAACCATTTAGATACTCTATATTCCTACACTATCATAATCTGGCTCATCCAAGCATTAAGACAACAGTAAAAATGATCTCATCAAGATTTGTCTGGATCAATTTAAAAAAGGATGTCCAAAACTGGGCAAAAACATGTATTACATGCCAGAAAAACAAAATATCACGGCACATTCAAACACCAGTAGGACACTTTCCTAGTAACGATGAACGTTTCAAAATTGTTCACCTTGATTTGATAGGACCAATGCCTCCATCTGAAGAATATATTTATTGTTTAACATGCATTGACAGAGTTACAAACTGGCCAGAAGTAGTACCTCTTCGGGACATACAAGCAAAGGCAGTAGCACAAGCATTTTTCAATTGTTGGATCACTAGGTTTGGAACACCATATCAGGCAGGAAGGCAGGCAGTTTAACTCTGAGCTATTCCGAGCACTGTCAAAACTATGTGGTTGTAACCAAACACAAATTACAGCATACCATCCTCAATCAAATGGAAAAATTGAAAGATTTCATCGCACACTTAAAGCAGCTATCCGTGCCCATGCAACTGCCAAATGGACTCAAGTAATACCTGTAATCCTCCTTGGCCTGCGATGCTCCATCAGAGAGAACAGTAATGCTACAATTGCAGAAATGGTTTATGGCTCACCCATCAGAATACCAGGTGATGCAACAAAATTGGATGCAGACTTACCTCAATTCGTTTCACAACTGAAGCAGTGCATGAATCGTCTGAAGCCTGTACAATACTCCCACAAAGCAAAAGAAAGACCTTTCATACACCGGGATCTCAATGAGTCAACACATATATTTGTGTGAGTTGACCGAGTCAAAAAAGCATTAGAACCTCCGTATGAAGGCCCATACGAAGTAATAGAAAGAACCCCAAAATTTTTTGGTGTTAAAATAAAAGACCAAGTCAAGAATATCTCCATTGATCGACTGAAACCTGCGTACCTCATGAGTCATAATGAGAAGCAGCCTGAAGACACTTCAACTGAACGGTCAGCCCAGGTCAAACAACCAGACACAACCGACAGTGGAAAACCAAGAAGAACAAGATCTAATCGTGAAGTTCGATTTCCTGCAAGATCAGTTGAAGAACTGCAGTGTTAAGTGACTATATGACTAAGAAGGGGGTGATGTGGGGACACGACAAATTACTATTTGTATTTTCTGAGCTGTATTAAGCTAATTGGTATTCTCTGCTATTATCTTTGATCGTTAACAAATAAGAGTACAAACAACTGTTCTTCTTTTGTCACTGTATTACGCTTCCATGATGTGTGATGTGCCAGATAGAAGTAAATAAATGTAAGGAAAAATAAGTGTTAAAATTTAATGTTTAATGAACCGTGTGCTACAAACTTCTTATCGTCCATGTTTCACTTCCATACACTCCAGACATATGCTTTCAGAATGGACTTCCTAACATTTAAACTAATATTGGATGTCAACAAATTTCTCTTCTTCATAAACGTGTTTCTTCCCATACTCATTCTGCATTTGATACTTTCTTTACTTCTGCCATTTGCTACCCAAATAACAAAACTCATCTACTACTTTTATAGTCTCATTACCTAATGCAAGATCTTCAGAATCGCCTGATTTACTGACACTACATTCCATTATCTTCGTTTTACTCTTATTAATGTTCATCTTTTATCTTTCTTTCAAGACACTGTCCATTCCATTTGTTCTTCCAGATCCTTTGCTGTTTCTGACTGAATTACTGTATCGTCAGAAAAACTGCAAGGTTTGTTCCCTCTCCCTGGACTGTAATTCTCTCTCCAGTTTTATCCTTGCATTCCTTCACAGACTGCTGAATGTACAGACTGAACAACATTGGGGAGCGGCTACAGCCCTGCCTTACTCCATTTTCAACCATTGCGAGTCTTTGTTGCCCTTCGACTCTAATTGCCGTCCGTTTTTTGCACGATTTGAATATAACTCTTCGCTCCCTGTATTTTACCCCTGCTACCTTCAGAATCTGAAAAAGGTTATTCCACTCTGGTCAAAAGCTTTATTCGGATCCACAAATGATAAAAGTGTAGTGTCCTTTTACTTCACCAATCTCCTAAGATAAGTCGTACGTAATGAACTACCTCGCGTGTTCTTACATTTCTCCTAAATCCAAATTGATCTTCCCCAAGGTCAGATTCCACCAGTTTTTCCATTCATCTACAACCAATTCGTGTCATTGTTTTGCAACCATGACTTATTAAACTGAGAGTTCTGTAATTTTTACATATCTCTGCACTTGCTTTCTTAGGTATTGAAGTCTGTGTTTCCCCTGCCGCATGCATCTTGCATACCATGCATTAATAACATAGATGTTTCAAAAGCGTTGTTTAGATTTTAAATGAAGAAATACACATACAAATACAACAAAAGAAAGAAAGGTCTTATTGAAAATCATATGAAATGACTTGCAAATTTGACTGTAATTATTTTATATTATCTCTTTTCAAATATGTTGGAATACTGAGAAGTTGCCAATACAATGGAAAGTTGCAATAATCTATCCACTACACAAAAAAGATATATCGGATCTAAATAATTATAGCGGTATATCCCTAATGGAGATTACCTATAATTTTTACGAGGATTCTGCAGTTCAGAATTCATGAACAGCTTGACGGTGAACTAGGCGAATATCAAGGAGATTCAAGGAGGCTTTCGTCCGGGAATAAGCTGTCTTGATCAAATTATTAGCCTGAAATGAGCAATGAAACATCAAAGGGTCAAGAACAAGAAGCTAGCGATCACCGCCGATTTTTAAAAAAGTCTACGATTAGTATCTGTCGTGAATATCTACCGTGTATTCTTAAAGAATTTGGTTTACATCAGAAACTTGGCAACCTCATTGCGGTCACCCTGAAAATTACTGAAGCTACAGTAAAGTTCAGAAATGAATTCTCTGAATCTTCTGAGATTCACACTGGCCTTTGACAAGGCGATGGATTGTCTGAATTATTGTTTAATTGTATGCTGGTTAAACCATGCGTAAATGGAACAAAATATGTCCACCATCTGTCTAGATTGGAAGAAAGATCCCGCTTATCTGCCTTGCACTTGCAGATGATTTGGCGCGCTGTTAGCAAACAATATTGACGAAGCACAGTTTCAAAAAGCACAACTAGAACGATTAGCGGCAAAGGTTGGGTTGTAAATTTCGCTTGAGAGCTTTCGACATGACACATCCCTTATCATACTCCATAATGCTCAAAAGATTGAGGTCATAAAAAAGTTTAAATATCTTGCTGAGATTATTAAATGGAATGATATTGAAAGAGCACCGATAGATAGTATAACATTAAAACTACAGCAAGCGCAGTGAACCACATGGTCAACCAAAAAAAAAACTATAGCTCTCAGTAAACGCTTAACTCCGAAATTACTCCTCAGATGTTAAACCGGAAGCAACATATCCAAGTGAAACTGACTACTCAAGCAATGACAGACAAATTGCAGAAAATTGATAGAAGAATTCACCGAACGATTATCAGTAAAAAACACCAAATTAATGGGCACTGGAGACTTTTGCCCAGTTTAGTGGTTTATAAAGAAAGTGACTTTTTTTGATACAATGCGGAAAAGAAGGATTGCATTTTTCGGTCAAATATGTAGCCTACCAAATATTAGAATCCTCAAGCAACTCTTTCACTACTTTTGGAACAATAAAACAAAAAGCAACTGGTTTAAAGAAGTACAAAAGTATCTGGATGGATTGAATATCACCATACACTAAATTGAACACCGAGAAGAGTAACTGCTTTTGAAGAACAAATACACACGGCTGACATTCTAACCATCAGAGCGGAATAAGTATGTCATATCTGCTGAAGAACGTGCAGCCAGATCACAGCGAATGAAGATATTTTGGGGAAACTTAATCATTGTATACTCTGTTTAGAATGTTTCATTCTGGTGCTCCAATGTGGGCGCAAACTATGTAAATAAATAAATAGTATTGTTTCTATAATATATCACTCGCGCAAATATAACACGAGAAGCTTCAGTTACTCTCCTGTTGACGACGTGTAACACACAAAGCCTCTGTAATAACGTGTGCGTGACCTATAAATTATTGCAATTCAAATGAACTTTCGTCGCGGAGTTATCCGCTTTTCCTTCCGCATTTCTTCCGGTCGTGGTTTATCCATGATGGGAACTTCCTCTTAAAAATCTTGCAAATACAAGACGGATTACCTCGG
The DNA here is from genome assembly GCA_026315105.1 of Locusta migratoria. NCBI lineage: Eukaryota > Metazoa > Arthropoda > Insecta > Orthoptera > Acrididae > Locusta > Locusta migratoria. The sequence goes on along the minus strand of CM048745.1, from coordinate 462,286,532 downwards.
TCGGTGTGGGTGTAGGCGAGCTGGACTGTTCTGCACGAAACTATGCCAGCAATTTGAAGGATTCTGATCCAATTCTGATTCACAATCTGGATACAAAAACAAGACTACCTGGACGAGCCCCTTCCAGCACCACTGTCTGAAACAGCTGAGGCGACAGACGCTATTAAATCATGTAATATTTTGCAGCATTATTCATCTTTATCAATCAATTTTTCGCTATCGTATTGTTAATCTTTTATTTCTATTTTTTTTTCAGTCGAATATCAGCAACGACGCACTGTTCAGATTCTACCTTCCAAAGCCACTGTTAGTTTGCCTCAACCTTCCGTTGCTCAAGATCCTTTACCTGGACCGTAACGTGCCTAAGAAACATTGCCTGACTCAACAACAGCCAATCTGAGAAGACGATATTTTGTAACAATATTGAAACACTAAATGCACCCTTCTTCTCCAGATAGAGAGCCTATAGGAAGAGATGTCCCAGTCGTGAGCTCGTCATTCACTCATTCTGTGATACATGTATATTACTAAATACTTCAGCTTTCAGTTCAGCGTCATGTACCTGATCTAATATATAAAGCAGAGTGTCCGTATGTTTGTACGTGTTGCATACAAATCTACAGTTTTGTTCCAATCTGTATGAAATTTTGCACACGTAAGCTTCAATCCATGAGGACGGTCGCCGTAAGTGTAACAATCACATACGATATATGTATTTCACGAGATATGACGTCATAAACAATGAGATGCGCGAAAAACTGCTGCATTTTGCGAGAATGCTGCTCATTTTCTCCTAAACCATTGGACCGAGTCAACCAAATTTGGTACACACATTCCCTACCGTGAGGTAACAATGCATGGTTAAGAATCACATACAGCACATGGTTCAAAAGATATTACGTCATAACCAATAGAAATCGCAAAATATGCTATATAATGCGAGACTTTAGAAATACACTGTATGATAATGACAGTACTTAGCGACTTGCAACAAACATTAAACATAGTTTAAAACCTTTATTAAACTTTTATCGCTGGCAACCACAGTAAAATCATGAAAGGAAAAAAGTTTCTCGCTTACTACTTTTCCGCTGTGGAGGCTCGAGTCCTCCCTGGGTCATGGGTGTGTGTGTTGTCGTTAGGTTAGTTTATCTAGGTTTAAGTAATTTGTAAGCTACGGACTGTTGACCACGCAGTTTGGTCCGATAGATTTACAAACATTTGTACATTTATTTTTCCGCTGTTTATGGAGTAAAACTACGGTATTCAGTAGGACGTTATAATTTGTACACTACCAAACGTAGCCGCAGGAATTTTTACACACAGTATTCAAATATATAGTTGAATGTACTTTCTAAGTTGTATCACAGTACGACACGTAGGATTTCAACATTAACGTTCTTCTGTTCATGGACTAAAACTACAGAATTCTGTATGACGTTACAATTTTTAATTTTTACATTTCTTCTTGCAGCCACAGGAGATTTAGGTACAGTATACACTCGTATAGTCGAGTGTACCTCTAAATTGTATCACAGCACGACACATAGTTCATGAGATATGAGCTTTCTAATAATATCGTTCATGGAAAACCGCTCCATCATGCACTAAGTTTTTATCTATTACTTCTTTACTACTAATTGTATTCCCAAGAGATTTTACAGATATAGAGCCCTTATACAAATGAATATATATCTGAAAAATGGCAGGAATAAATAAATAAATTCACGGGCAACGCCGGGTTTTCAGCTAGTATGTTCTAAATACAATCTGTTAATGTTTTCATCAAAGATGCTTTCTCATTAATTCATTCAAAACAAGTGCAACACATCGTAAATTTAGCGCAGACGAGACATAGGCAGGTGGGAGGGGGCGTTTCACTATAAGGGGCAGAAGGCATGGCTCCTAATTTTTGTTTTGTTACTTCCCCCCTTACAAGAAGATGGAATATTACAGCCGTCCCTTGTAGGACATTTAATGTAGTTTCACTTGGTGTAGGGATTTGCTGTTACCGTGTATATTTCTCGGGTTGTAGGGCGTGCGAGAGGGAGATTTTGAGGTTTTTGCAGAAGGGCCAAACAAAAGTTATTTTTCAAACAGCTCTAGCGCAGATATCGCTCGTCGGAAATGCCGTAGTCGAGTATACTCCTGCTAGGTTTTTATTGTAGTACAAGGATTGTTCCGAGATTTTGACATGTCTCCATAATAATCAAATCTAGAGAGCTATTATAGAATTTGACTAATACAAGGATCAGTGACGCCCGCTCTATGTCTCCATAATAATCAAATCTAGAGAGCTATTATAGAATTTGACTAATACAAGGATCAGTGACGCCCGGAAAAGACACGGTAAATTTCAAGTATCGGCGTGATGTGTGATGGAATAAACTGAACATCAGCTGTCGCATCCATCATGTGAAACCTCCACCACGCATAACGATATATTAGCCAGTATGTGTCACCACAGGCTTCGCGTGCTACGTATTCTCTGTATAAATGTTAACAACTACATGAGAGAGCAACAGAGGTTAGTCGATTTACCGCTTCTTCAAATTGTGAAAGCGAAATTCTGTTACATATGTAAAAATGTTTTATTCACCGTGTATTTTACTGTTTTAAGCCGCGTCGTTGTCGAGAGCATTAAAAATGGAAATCCTGTTTCGCCGTCAATCACAATTCCACCCTGATTCGACGCCCATGACACGTTTTAAATCCTAACGGCTCCATCCAATTTCGAATATTGGTCCTGACCAACGCAAGTATTTGTCTCGCGCATCAGAATTTCGCTTTCTGTGGTTTTAGTCGACAGAAATGGGATTACGTAAAGCTGTTCAGCTACCAACGAGGCCTCTATATTTTTTGCAGGTTTCCAATGAAATAACAGGGTGTAGTTGTCCTCTCCAACAACGTAATTTATTCGCCCGTACTTCTTGTTTCTGCGAAAGTGGTCTAATTTGTCCTATGCAGTTTATTTGCAATGTGACAAATAATAAATAAATAAAACTACTGATCACTATGAATAAATGTTCTAGCATTTTACTGTCTGTATTGCCTCACAACAAGGAGAAGCATAAAGAGCCTTTTAAGTAACGTATAGGTAGATTTTAAGGCTTTGCAGAACTTGTGGTATATACTCTACAAATGATTTCTGGTTCCTGTATTATTGACAAAACGAATTTAAAAATCAATATCGTTACATAAATATCAAAAAATAAGGGAACTTGTTGTTGACAAATTTGTTTACAGCTGATCCCAATAAGATTTATAGATTCTTGATTGGGTCGGATAAGAATTTCGAGTTGATGACAAACTAGTACTTAGTCGTTATAAAACATAAAGTAAGACAATTTTAAACATTTTTGAATGTTAATCGCAAAGTAAGAGAGAAACGAGTCATGAAAGTATAACATCATAGAGAGCAGTCAAACTAAAATGAAAGCAAGAGCTTTACAAAATTAATTTGTCGAAGTAAGTGATTCCAGAAGTGTATTACATGCTCTTATTGCAGATTTTGGTCAAGGAAAGAGCTTCTGAAATTAATCTTGCGTCTCAGAAAGAGGAAATGGTTGGAAATATTACAAAAATAAATAAGTAAAAACTACCAGTGAGGAAGATTTACGTTTTTAGAGGCGATCACAGCTATTGATGGCATAATTAAGAGTCTAAAGAAAAGTTACAAGTAGCTCTACGGAACGTACAGTCAGCAAAACAGCAATCATAACGAGACTATACTGTGTTTACTGCATCACTGTCACAACAGTTCTTATGTTTCTATTAGTTTATTGTTGCAAATATAAGCCGACCGCGGTGGCCAAGCGGTCTGCGGCGCGCCAGTCACGGTCTGCACGGTCACTACGGTCGGGGGTTTGTATGCCCCCACTCGGGCATGGATATTTGTGCTTAGTTTTAGATAGATCATAAGTAGTTTGTAAGTTTAGGGACTGATGACCACATAGTTTTGTCCGATAAGCTCTACAAACATTTGAACATTTTGCAAATATAAAACAGATGTAGAACATCTTCAGTCCAGTAAAAATACTAAACAGAGAGTATGATAGTAGTATAGTAGTATAATAGTATAGTAGTAGTAGTAGTAATCATTCACTGAGATTTGCCCGTCTTTTGTTTGTCATCGACGCCAGGTATCTACATCTACATACATACTCCGCAATTCACCGTGAGGTGCGTGGCGGAGGGTACACTGTACCACTACTAGGCATTTCCTTTCCTATTCCACTCCCAAATTGAACGAGGAAAAAAAGAATGCCTATATGCCTCCGAACGAGCCCTAATTTCTCTTATCTCGTCTTTGTGATCTTTACGCGAAATGTAAGTAGGCGGCAGCAAGATCGTACTACACTCAGCTTCAAATTCCGGCCCTCTAAATTTACTTAACAGAAATTCACGAAAAGAACGTCGTCTTTCTTCCAGCGATGCCCAATTGAGTTGCCGGAGCATTTCCGTGACACTCGCGCATTGGACGAACCTACCGGTAACAAATCTAGCTCCTCGTCTCTGAACCGCCTCTGTGTCTTCCTTTAAACTTATCTGCTGCGGGTTCCAAACACTTGAGCAATACTCAAGACGTGGTCGTACAAGCGTTTTATACGCGGTCTCCTTTACAGTTGAAGTACATCTTCCCAAAATTCTCCCAATAAACCGAAGTCGGCTGTCCGCCTTACTCACAACTGTCCTTACATGCTCGTTCCATTTCATATCGCTCTGCAATGTTACGCCTAGATATTTGAACGACGCGACAGCATCAATAAGCTCACTACTAATGTTGTATTCGAACATTATAGGATTATTTTTTCTACTCATGCGCATCACCTTACATTTTTCTACATTGAGAGCTAGCTGCCAATCTTCGCACCAACTAGAAATTTTGTCCATGTCATGCTGTATGCTATTACAGTCAGTTACAGACGACACCCTCCCATACACCACAGCATCATGAGCAAATAGCCGCAAATTACAACTTACTCTGTCCATCAGATCATTTATGTATATAGAAAATAATAGCGATCCTATCACACTCCCCTGGGGCACGCCCGACGATACACTCGTCTCTGATGAACACTCGCCGTCGAGAACAACGTACTGCGTTCTATTACTTAGGAAGTCTTCCAGCCAGTCACAAATCTATGAACCTATTCCACAACCTCGTATCTTCGTTAGCAGTCTGCAGTGTGGCACCGCGTCGAACGCCTTTTTGAAGTCGAGAAAAACACAATCCGCCTGTTGCCCTTCGTCCATGGCTCGCAAGATGTCATGTGAGAAAAGGGCAAGCTGAGTTTCACATGAACGATGTTTCCTAAATCCGTGCTGATTCATGGAAAGAAGCTTTTCCGTTTCAAGGAAATTTACTACATTCGAACTGAGAATATGCTCCAAAATTCTACATGAAACTGATGTCAACGATATTGGCCTGTAATTGTATGGATCAGTTCTCTTTCCTTTCTTATACACGGGAGTCACCTGCGCTTTTTTCCAATCACTAGGAACTTTGCGCTGAATTAAAGATTCGCTATAAATGCAAGCTAAGTAGGGGGCCAACGGCGCAGAACAGTCTTTGTAAAACCGAACTGGTATTCCATCCGGACCAGCAGACTTTTTCGTATATAGCTCTCTCAGCTGCTTCTCTACACCGGAAATAACTATTGCTATGTCCCCCATTTCGGAATTAGTACGTTGATCAAATGATGGTACATTTGTGCGGTCCTCCTGCGTGAAAGATTTCTTAAAGGTTAAATTTAGAACTTCAGCTTTCCGTTTGCTTTCTTCTATTACTGCCTCGGAATTATCAACGAGTGACTGGACAGTGGGCTTTGACCCACTTATCGATTTTAGATAGGAACCAGAGGGGACCCGAATGGACTGCGCAGTCCGAGGTAGAAATTCGTCGTACTGCGCATGACGTCACCGCCGAAGCACGCGGCGGCGGTTGTAGTGGTAGCCCTGCAGTAGGTCGTTGTTTACATTGTATGTTTTGTTTCGTTTATTCGTGTCTTTTACGACAGAAAATTCGATTAATATGTTAATGATTCGTTTCAGTCTTAAATTCTCCCAGAATCGTTGACAAAAAGACATTGGAAAGTGCCTATGGAACAAACGAGCAGCTCCAAGAAACAATTCTCAGCATAAGGGATTCGTGCTGTGAAACAATACAGACTGGAAACCGAAGCAAGCTGTTACCATTTCAGAAAGGACTCTTAATGTCAATTAATTCTTTATTTGGCCTTCATTCCGACCTTTTGTCACTAGGCATTAAGTGTATACCTGTATTAACTCGCGAGAACATGCACCTTTAAAAGTTACGCGATCGATCGCATGTATAGCATTTTTCTAACAGTTTGTAATGTACTTAATATGTCTAAATAAGTGTTTCTAGTTGCGTTTATAAGAAAACACAAACATTTGACTATTTACAATTGGTAAAATGCCGATTGTTTTAATTACTCCTCACGTACAAGTTCAAAATGTTCAAATGTTTGTTAAGCTTAAGGGACTTAACTACGGGGTCATCAGTCCCTAAACTTACAAACTACTTATGAACTACCTACAACTAAGGACGGCACAAATATCCGTGCCCGAGGGGGGATTCGAACCCCCGACCGTAGTGGCCGTGCAGACCGTGACTGAAGCGCCTCAGTCCCCTCGGCCACCGCGACCGGCACGTGCAAATCTTCGTGGGTTAACAGCACTGCTGAACCAGGATTGTCTTGAAAATTTGTTTTCACAGATTGGCCGTTTCTGTCACCATCCTCGCCCAAAAGAAGTAAAACATCGGCTGCGTTTATTACTTCTGGGAAAGAATGCCTAAGACAGTCCACTGTCTAATACTTCGTCTGTAGGACAGGAAGAAGATTCACAATAATTTCTGTCATCTAGTCCGCTGTGTGGAATTTTGCCGAATATGTCAGAAGCAATGACTCTGCCAGATGGGGAAGCAGAGAGACAGGACATAAGTTTTAGTTGTGAGAATGCTGCACCGTCTGCTGTGACACATGTTGAATGCTCAACTGAAGGATTCAAATATCCAGCAGGCTACATTGCACGCCGTGGTGCGAAATATGTGATCTCACTGGGGGAGTGTCGTCTAATGAACTACTCTGTCCTCCTCCAAAACACGTCGCAGAACACGGGTGGATAGAATATCTGTCACGAGGATGTTTGTTAGTGCCGTCTGACGAGTGGATGCAGCAGATCTCAGAGTTTGAGCTGCTGTTCAACGAGATTAAAGGAAGTTACAACACTTAAAAATATATTTCTAAGAGATTAGCCGACGTAATTTCGCATAAATATCTTCATGTGGTGCCGGAGGTCATTAAAATATTAATAGGGACCGAATTTTTATTCGACTGCTCAACATCAACATGAAGCTGAAGAGAGACAAAGCAGCGGCATCACACAGGCGAAAATGACGTCAGTGGCATTCATCGGCTGTCGGAAGGATGTAACGAGGTATGTGACTGCAATAAGCATTGCGTGAACAGTTGACTTTTCTGTGTCTAGTGGTATTCTACGTGACGGCGCAGCGCCGCTTCGTGCCCCTCGCTAGCAGTGCTGCTTCGCCGCTGACGTCATTTCAACGGCCAATAGCAGGACGTTTCGGTTCGGACCCAGCCTTTTATAGAATAACCTTGCCAGGTACCGTTACCACGGTCGGCCAATTACCCGGCCGCAGATCAAACGATGCAGCCACACTCGAACAATAGCGCACTTAAGAATGATTAACAGGTTACACGTAATTGCACTTAATAACTGCAGGACACGTAAGCACCTACCTGTATGCCGCCACAGACGCCGACGCCACCGCCATCCCCACCCCTCCTCCCTCGGCCACTTGCCTGACCACTAATCAAAGCAAAGGACGCCGCCACTCGCCCTTCCCGGAAGGCAGAACAAACAATGTCGCACTTAGCGATGATTGTCATAACCGCCTACCACGACCGCACGCACTTGTGCGAGGTCCGCCACCACCCCTCCGGCCCCAGAAGACGCCCAATTGTACGACCTCCGCAGCCAATTAATTAAATACAATTTGCATATAAATTTTATTGTAACAACCTGTGTTTTTAACAGTAACAAAGGCAACTGCCTCCACAAGTAAGCACTTGCGTGACCACAAGCTCTGCTCCCGCCACCGCTACCGCCACCACCGACAGCCCTAAAGATTGCCACCCCTGCGTGACCCGGCCCGAGACTCGAAACCGAATAATTACAATTTATTTTTAAACTAAAGTTAGTACTTATACATGTACACCAACATTGGAAAATAGAGCCAATTATTGCGTACTTCGGACAGTACAATTACCTGGAATAATAACATCAAACATGTCCACCTGCCGGCCGCGGTGGCCGAGGGACTGAGGCGCTTCAGTAACGGTCTGCACGGCCACTACGGTCGGGGGTTCGAATCCTCCCTCGGGCAAGGATATTTGTGCCGTCATTAGTATAAGGTAGTTGATAAGTAGTTTGTAAGTTTAGGGACTGATGACCCCATAGTTAAGTCCCATAATCTATACAAACATTTGAACATGTCCACCTCCACAAGTGGAGTGCGAGTGCCGCCCGCCACCCCCGTCCCACAGGCCATCCACCACTGCTCCCTATCATTCTATGCATTAACAATTAGAGCATTACACATGAAATTTGCATATCAATTTAACCGCCCGCTGTCACCGCCGCCGCCGACAGGTACGCCTCCGATCATTGTTTTGCATAATAGTCATACTCAGTGTGTATTTATTAAGGAAGAATATTTCTTTGTTATTGGGTTGGGCTGCTTGTTTGGGATAGGTTATCAGTCCCCCAGTGTGGAGGGGAAGGAGTGAGGATAGGAAAGGAAATGAGGGGAAAGGAAATGCAGTTCGGGAAATAAAGAAGGAAGGAAAACTGCATTATCTCGGGGCCCCCGTGCTCGTCACGCAGGTTCTCACGAAATAACAGTGAGCCCCCTGGGGACAGAATATTTCTCTCGCAAGTAATGTTTAATAACAAATGTTTATAAACAATTACCAACGATGCCAGGGATCTTGCGACACTTCGTAACTTACATAGAAACGATTTATTTAATCAACTTTAAACGAGTGCGAAACCCGCCGGCCTCGCGCTAGTGTGGCTGAAACTAGACCGCCCAGTCTCCTAGGGTCGAGCGCACGAGCGCTCGTGACCTGACAGGTGAAAGCGTCCACCTACAGCCAGAAATAGCAACGAATGCTTTTAAAGTGCATCCATCTGTTATCCTAGGCAAAATAACTGTATAGACGATGTTCATAACAGCCGACGAACGTAATGTAAAGGTAATAACCGCCCCAAACCTCAGTATCAAACCCTGTAGGCGTGTAACACAGCTACCTTAACAATTTCTCTCAGAAACGGTACAAACGATCATCGTTTAAACGTCTAACAGCAACGTAGCTCGATCTCTAGTGCGATAACAGTGTTCTCCAGGAAGCTAAATAAAACGAACATATGCTAAATGTTTAAATAAAATACCATAACGTTTTAAGCATTCTCTCTCGATAAACATCTGCGCTACATATCCAAATAATCAATACCTTCTACGCAAGACCATTTTGACGAGGATAGCGCGCATTGCATTTATTTGACGGAGTTGGACCCAGCCTGACAACAGCAGTCTGCGTCAGCCTCCCGTCCCGAAAGCAAAGCTTTCACATACAAACCCCATCTAACGACAACTCTCATTCTCTCTCTCGTATAAATAATACAAGTCGCTCTTAAAATTATCAACTTGCGAAATGTAATACTGGCAGAGTCATTGCTTCTGACATATTCGGCAAAATTCCACACAGCGGACTAGATGACAGAAATTATTGTGAATCTTCTTCCTGTCCTACAGACGAAGTATTAGACAGTGGAATGTCTTAGGCATTCTTTCCCAGAAGTAATAAACGCAGCCGATGTTTTACTTCTTTTGGGCGTTACAATACACACATTTCTTTTGGAAACATACCAACAGTTCCTTACATCGTTGTATCGCTGTCCCCCATCCAGTACTTCCTCAGTTAAGGTTTCGGTTTTCCTGTAATCCAACACTCTTATGGTTTTATACGCCTTCCGAAAAATACCGAGAATTCGAGTAGTTTAATTCTACCTCCTCTCTCCGTCCTGTTACAATGCAAACGATTCTTTACAACAGATCAAATACCGATATTCGAGCACCCCATTAGACGTTTAAACCCTATTATACAACGGAGAGTTACAATAACAAAAAATGCATGAAATAATCTACCGATTTCCGACCGTCCACACTATAACTTTTATTTCTCTCGAAAACACTAACTAACAACACCCTTAGTCCACAATACAGAAACCACGCAACCGCGGTAGTACATAACCTACCTAATGCAACACTGATTTTCAGTTCTGTAGAGAAAGCTCGACCAGCCCTTTAACCTCATAAATTCATATTCCAAGTTCCTTTCTGGTGATATCTTTTTTTGTTCCACTAAACCGAACTGGGATTTATTTTTTTAATTACAAGTAGCTGTCTACCGCAAACGAAGATGCTAACCTACACATGTGTAGACATGTTCCATAAAAGAACATGGTGTGTCTACACTTCTTTGCAATGCAATGCAATGTTCTCAAACACGCCAGCATACACACGCTCAGCGGACGTCGTCCAGAGCACACCTCTACAGTGGCGTAGCAGTAATTTATCAGTTGTAAGTGTAACCGGCTTCTCTCTAGAAGCTACATATTTTTACTTTTCAGTGCGTTTTCCCTTGAGTGGATTAAATTTACTGTGTGCTCGCGTTTTTATTTGATTCATATTCACGTTAAATATCTGGTTAGTGTATTATTCCTCCGTGTGAACCGCGTCGCGACAGTCGTCTGTCTTTATTTTCTGATTAGAAGCGACATATAGTATTTTGATTTTCGTCTACACTTTCTCGTCTCAATTTGTAAAGTTATACTGAGCTGTAGTGCGTATTGGATTCTCATCCGCGTTCTAACGAACAGTTTAGTTTTCCTTTGAACGCATCGCGACTGTAGTTTTTGTTTTTGTTGGCACTGTAATCATGAATAGGGACTGTGACTGCTGTGTGTGGATGCAGTCTGAGCTGGTGACACTTCGCTCCCAGCTTCAAGCTGTGTTAACCTCGGTTGCACAGTTGGAAGCTGCGATCGATGGGCGTCGTTGTTGTTGGCCGGCGGTGGGGACCGAACGGACTCCCGTCATCTCCACCGATCGGCCTGCGGCAGCGACATGCCCTGAAACTGCTAGCAGTGAGGCAGACATCCCACCCGTGGTTGCATGGGAGGTTGCTCCAGTGCGTGGCAGGAGGCGCAAGACATTCCGGGGGACCGAGCGTGAGGCCTCCCCGGTTCGTCTTGCGAACAGGTTTTGAGGCGCTGTCTGCTCAGGACGACGTTCCTGAGTCGGATGGTGTCTTTCACCCTGTCACCACCCAGCCTGCAAGATCCGGGCTTTCACAGAGGGTGGGTTTACTTGTAGTTGGGAGCTCCAACGTTAGGCGGGTGATGGAGCCCCTTAGAGAGATGGCTGCCAAGGAGGGGAAGAAGGCCAACGTGCACTCCGTGTGCATACCGAGTGGTGTCATTCCAGATGTGGAACGGGTCCTCCCGGATGCCATGAAGGGTACGGGGTGCAGCCAACTGCAGGTGGTGGCTCACGTCGGTACCAATGATGTGTGTCGTTTCGGATCTGAAGAGATCCTCTCAGGTTTCGAGCGGCTAACTGAAGTGGTAACGACTGTCAGTCTTGCTTGCAAGATGAAAGCAGAGCTCACCATCTGCAGCATAGTTGACAGGACCGACCGTGGACCTCTGGTACAGAGCCGAGTGGAGGGTCTGAATCAGAGGCTCAGACGGTTCTGCGACCGTGTAGGCTGCAGATTCCTTGACTTGCGCCATCGGGTGGTGGGTTTCCGGGTTTCGCTGAATAGGTCAGGAGTCCACTATACGCAGGAAGCGGCTACACGGGTAGCGGGGGCTGTGTGGCGTGGACTGGGCGGTTTTTTAGGATAAAGAGCTTCGGGGAAATAGAAAATGGGCAATCTCAAAGGGTGCAGGTGGATGACAGGAGAAATGTAGATCCGGAAACTATCGGTATAACAGTTGTAAATTGTCGTAGCTGTGTCGGGAAAGTTCCAGAACTGCAAGCGTTAATAGAAAGCACTGAAACACACATCATTATAGGCAGCGAAAGTTGGCTCAAGCCGGAAATAAGTTCAGAAGAAGTATTTTCAAAAGATCTATCGATGTTCAGAAGGGATAGATTAAACAAAATAGGTGGGGCGTGTTTGTCGCTGTCAAAAGTAGTATTTCATGTAGCGAAGTTGAAGTTGATAGTTCGTGCGAGCTATTATGGGTAGAGGTTGTACCCGAAAATCGTAAGAAGTTATTAATCGGTTCCTTTTACCGGCCTCCCGACTCTGACGATACAATAGCAGAAAGGTTCAAAGAAAACCTGAGTCTAATTACAAAAACGTACTCGACTCACACGATAATAGTAGGTGGTGATTTTAATTTACCCTCGATCTGTTGGCGAAATTATATTTTCAAATCAGGAGGTACGCATAAAGCATCGTGTGAAATTGTACTCAACGCATTCTCTGAGAATTACTTCGAACAATTAGTTCATGAGCCAACTAGAATTGTAAATGGATGTGAAAACACACTTGATCTCTTAGCAACAAATAATCCTGAGCTCATAACGAGCATCAAAACGGATACAGGTATTAGTGAACACAGAGCTGTAGTAGCGAAATTGAATATCGAAAGTCCCAAAGTTACCAAAAATAAACGCAAAGTATATTTGTTCAGGAAAGCAGATAGAAACAAAATACATTGCTTCTTGAAAGACAGCTTCCACTCGTTTCTAACACTAAACGTAGGTGTAGACCAGATGTGGCTCTAATTCAAAGAAGTGGTATCGACAGCAATTGAAAGTTTTATAACTAATAAATTAATAAAAGAAGGAGGCGATCCCCCTTGGTACACAAAACAGGTTAGGACACTGTTGCAAAAGCAAAGGAAAAGGCATACTAAATTTAAACGAGCACGAAATCCCCAGGATTTGCGATTGTACTCAGAAGCTCGAAATTTAGCGAGGATTTCAATGCGAGACACATTTATCACAACGAAACTCTGTCTCGTAATTTGACTGAAAACCCAAAGAGATTTTGGTCATATGTTAAATATACTCGGGGAAAGTCACAAACAACACCTTCACTACGTGATAGTAATGGCGATCCTGCCAATGACAGCGCTACTAAAGCAGAGTTACTAAACTTAGCTTTTAGAAACTCATTCACCAAAGACGACGAAACCAATATTCCAAATTTCGAATTACGAACAGATGCCGTAATGAGTAACATAGAAGTAGATATCATCGGAGTAGTGCAGCAACTAAAATCACTTAATAAGAACAAGTCTTCTGGTCCGGATTGTATACCCATTAGATTTCTATCTGATTATGCTGAAGCGATAGCTCCTTACTTAACAGTCATATACAACCGCTCTCTCATAGAAGGATCTGTACCAAAAGATTGGAAAGTTGCACAGGTCACTCCTATATTCAAGAAAGGCAGTAGGAGTAACCCAGTAAACTACAGGCCTATTTCATTGACGTCAATTTGCAGCAGGGTTTTGGAACATATCCTGTATTCAAATATTATGAATTATCTCGAACAGAACGATCTATTGACCCAAGGTCAACACGGATTTAGAAAATATCGTTCATGCGAAACACAACTAGCTCTATATTCACACGAAGTAATGGGTGCTATCGACAAAGGTTCGCAAATCGATTCCGTATTTCTTGATTTCCAGAAAGCTTTTGACACCGTACCTCACAAACGGCTTTTAATCAAATTGCGTGGTTATGGTATATCGCCCCAAATTTGCAATTGGATAGGGGATTTCTTGTCAGAGAGGACACAGTTCGTAGTAATCGATGGTAAGGCATCGACTAAAACAGAGGAGATATCGGGCGTTCCACCGGCTAGTGTTCTTGGTCCTCTGCTGTTCCTTATTTACATAAACGATTTAGGGGAAAATCTAAGTAGCTCTTAGGTTGTTTGCAGATGACGCCGTCATTTACCGTCTAGTAAAATCTTCTGAAGATCAAAACCAACAGCAGAACGATCTGAATAAGATATCAGTATGGTGTAAAAATTGGCAATTGACTCTAAATAATTAGAAGTGTGAAGTCGTCCACATGAGTACGAAAAGAAATCCGTTAAACTTTGTTTACAACATAAACTCCACAAAATACCTAGGAATCACTATTACTTCAGACTTAAACTGGAAACAACACGTAGATAATATCGTGGGAAAGGCGAACCAGAGACTGCGTTTTATTGGCAGAACCCTTAAAAGATGCAACAGAACTACTAAAGAAACTGCATACACTGCGCTTGTCCGTCCATTTTTGGAGTATTGCAGCCCAGTGTGGGATCCTTATCAGGTGGGTTTGACGGAGGATATCGAAAGAGTCCAAAGAAGGGCAGCTCGTTTCGTATTGTTGCGATACAGGGAGACAGCGTTACGGAAATGATACAGGATCTGGGATGGGAATCATTACAACAACGGCGCTTATCGCTGAGGCGTGGGTTACTTGCGAAACTCCAATCGCCAACATTCTCCTCCGAATGCGAAAATATATTGTTGACTCCCACTTACATAGGTAGAAATGATCATCAGAATAAAATAAGAGAAATCAGAGCTCGAACAGAGAGATTCAGGTGTTCTTTCTTTCTTCCTACGCGCTATTCGAGAATGGAATGGGAGATAAATAGTATAATTGTGGTTCGATGAACCCTCTGCCAGGCACTTAAATGTGATTTGCAGAGTATCCCATGTTGATGTAGATGTAGATGTAGATGTAGACTTCAAAGCTGCTCTCTAAGGAATGGATGGGAGTGAAACACATTACAGGGCAGCACTTTGTAAATATTGGCTATCCCCGTTTTCGATCTAGTCTGTAAGTGTCTATTGCAACTACCTGTCTGGTAATGCCAAACGACGAGATAAAAGTATCCCGCAAACGCCTGTTATAAAACAGATAAGGCGATTCGACAAATAAATTTATTGATACTGCGAGAGTGAAGGTCGGGGTGTGAGTTTAAAATTGGGAAAGATTAATTTTTAAAACTCAGAACCACCAGCTGCGAACAAAATTCCTAAACATGCAGAAACACTGGAACTGCGATTGCGAATGTTTGACTCGATTTCTAGGGGATGATATCACACGTTCGCAGCTTTCCTTCCCTGCATATGATTAACAAAACAAATTCATAATAAAATCAAGTTCATGAGAGAAAAGGGTGTACTAACTACTGTTTTTGAAAACACGTAAAAGTTCACTTTATATTGTTTATTTCACAATATTTGAACCCTGTGGCTGATACCAAATAAAGTTATAGCTCGTGAGCCCCCAGACAAAATGAATATTTGTCGCGAATTGTTTTCACACCACGTGGCTGTCTCAAACACCGTTTATGTTCATGCCTATGCGACGATACGTGTTACATTAGCAAATCACAGTCACTTTAATTCAATGCGATGCACACCTTTTTCCACCGGCTAAATATTCACAAACACACAGTAGCACTCGATTTAACTTGGTGCAGTCTACGACGAGCAACCACACGTGGCGATTGCCACACACAAATCTAGTCACCACCTCGAGATCCACATGCCGACTGATGCAGAGCGACGCCACCCGGCCAGCTCACCACGTGCTCCCGAGTCCCCACTTCCTGCCCTCGCGCGCGCGCGCCAAAAGCTCAACTGCCGGGGTTCTTTCCCCTACGTCATCAACTTCCGCATGTGAGCTGTTCTAACCGATTTGCCAACGTACAGCGCTCAGCCAATACATTTCTAAAACTTTACTTAAAATCAAAATAATTACACTACACATTAAATAAATTGTCTTCTTAGGTTTTTATATTGTACTTTGTACTTTGTACTATTTATCATAATGGTGCAATTTCTTATGTCACAGAGAAGTGATTTAACTGAATACTTTAAGATAAAATACACAAGATTAATTGAAAATAAAATGAGAAATAGTTAATATATTATTTTTATAAACAAACATTGCCATGCTAGTTGTGTAACTGTCTTGTATTTATTGGTAATTTATTACTTTTCATTGTCAATTAAACATATTACGTCAGATGTGACTATATCAGCTGATGTATTGTTTATTTGTCAACAGGCTATTTTGTAATGAGGGCCTTAAAGGTTTCTAACTGCATCGTATTACTTCAAATGCCAGTAGTATTAGAATATTTGTGCATTGCACTGTGCCTGGCAGTCGCCATTGTCCCTCTCTCCCCTCACCGGAAACGAACTGGAAAATCCTAAGTTGGAACAAGCCACCAATGTCGGCCTGCTCGCTGGCCTCCCGTCAGCTACAAGCACACAGCAAATCTCAACGTGGAGAATTTCTACCTATGGCCTAACTATAAATGTTGTCACCCAACTGTGTACATACATTGCTACCATAATTAATAAGATTAAAATTGTGTAACATTTAGTGCATTGGCATGGTCAATGTTTGCAGTGAACTACATACTGTTTAATTATCAAAAGCTATTAATTACCAGTATTTCTATTGGGCGGTAATCTCATAATACACAATCGATTCCAACAGCCCTATACAGCCTCCATCCAAGCTAAAGTCACGGATGGATACTAAGTACTTGCACATACCCAGTTTGTTTTGAAAATCCCAGTGAAATCATGTGGGATGCCCAACAACACGAAGCTGGAGATGAGTGCTCCTAGTTTAACAGCGGCTAGCCCCCCTTTATTAGGTACAACCACATGATTCCGTCGAGATGTTCTCCAGTGCTTCCGAGTTTCTCTCCAGTATGCCGAGGGCTCTCACATCGCTGCCGCCGGGTAACTTCGCATTGTCTCCATGACGAACTTGTCGAATTTACTACGCATGCGTAAGTTAAGACAGCAGCAATAATTTACCATCGCATACCACTAGTAAATTAAATACCACTAACACACGATCAAACAGACAATACTTCGTAACGTACACAGTGCAAGGTTTTAAGAACATAATCCTAAATCGACCTTTAGAGCTCTATCGCAACACAGTATCATCCACAACTGGAAATAGATACTGCAACGCATATTTTAATCTTTTTACTAAAATTCTATGCTAACTAGCCTACGACACTATGTAACAACAATCACCGAACTACAACACCAACCTACAACAAACAGCTCTTCTTTTATATGTTTGTAAATCTAAGAGCCTTAACTACGGTGGTCATTAAAATGTTCAATTTTTTGTTAAGCTTAAGGGACTTAACTACGGGGTTATCAGTCCCTAAACATACAAACTATTTCTGAACTACCTACAACTAAGGACGGCACAAATATCCATGCCAGAGGGGGGATTCGAACCCCCGACCGCAGCGGCCGTGCAGACCGTGACTGAAGCGCCTCAGTCTCCTCGGCCACCGCGGTCGGCCGGTGGTCATTACTCCCTATGCTTGCAACCTACTTACATTAAGGACAACACACAAACACTCACGCCCGAGGGACGACTCGCACACCAACTGCGAATGGCTGCGCACACCGCAGCTGGACGCCTTAGTGCGCACTGCTATTCTACCACGGTAGCTCTTTTCTACTAAAGTTCTAAACAAACTAGCAAGAGGCGACAATCTAGGTACCTCTGCGTCGTGGGTGAATCCCTCTCAAACATCTAAACGATTGATCATGCATCTTTTCGCAGTGCATGCGCCACTAGACAGTGGTCACTAGACCACATAACTAATGTGTTTAACGGGCACTCGCACACAAGCAGCTATCGTATCCCCTTCTAACAAGATAAACAACCACTTACATCGTAAAAATGACTGACGTGCACACAGAACAGCTAACAATGAACCATCCAGATCAAAACCAAGTTCTTTTTTTATGTTCCTTGCAACCAACAACGTAAAATAGTCTACACTAGTACAACACCAAAAATTTTATTCGAATGCCAAGAGCAATCCTTTAAGAGACTAACTATAGGCGTTTATATTCTGTCAGCTCTGTTTAGTTCTCCAGCTACGATATTACACAAAAGCATAATTCGATGAACTTTTCACTGTCTTAATAGAAAAGCAATCGAAGGTTGTGATGCATATTTCTTTGATCTATGGATCTATTTACCTTAAAATGGATAGAATTGAGTCTGTTGTGCTATTTCTTTTTTTTTTTCTCTCTCTCTCTCTCTCCCTTTTTTTCCGCAGCCCTGTGCAATTTTTCCAAGCGGGAAGTGACAAATAACCAGCTTAGATGGAGCTCTGATTTAAACTTTACCTTCCATGCGTAGGTATGCGTATTATACATACAAACGTTACTTGTTGTTTGGAGGACACAAGACGAATGGCTCTGGTAATGTTGTGTAAGAAGACCGGTGTAACACGTAGTTCTTCATATAGAATGTGTGTATCGTAACAGGGTACGAGAGGGAGTATTAAATTTCGGAACTCGATAATTTTAAGAGCGACTGATATTATTTTCACGAGAGAGAGAAAGAACGTTGTCGTTAGATGGAGCTTGTATGTGAAAGCATGTTTGCTTTCGGGACGGGAGTCTGACGCTGACTGCTGTTGTCAGGCTTGGTCCAGCTCCATTAAATAAATGCAATGCGCGCTATCCTCGTTACAGTGGTGTGTCTGCAGAGGTCTTGCGTAGAAGGTTTTGATCATTTGGATATGTAGCACAGATGTTTATTGAGAGAGAATGCTTAAAACGTTATGGTATTTTGTTTAAACATTTTGCATATGTTTGTTTTATGTAGCTTGCCCGGAGAACACTGCTATCGCAGTGGAGATCGAGGTACGTTACTGTTAGGCGTTTAAACGATGATCGTTCGTACCGTTTACGAGAGAAATTGTTAAGGCAGCTGTCTGACACGCCTACAGTGTTTGATACTCAGGTTTGGGGCGGTCGTTACTGTTACGTTACGTTCGTCGGTTGTTGTGAGTATCGTCTATACTGTTACTTCACCTAGGCTAACAGATGGCTGGGTTGCTTGCTAATGCTATTTCTGGCTGTAGGTGGACGCTTTCACCAGTCAGGCTGCAAGCGCTCATGCGCTCCATCCTAGAGGACTGGACGGTCTAGTTTTAGCCACACTAGCGCGATGATGGAGGGTTTCGCACTCGTGTAGAGTTGTTTAAATAAATCGTTTCTATGTAAGTTACGAAATGTCGCGAGGTCCCCAGCATCGTTGGTAATTGTTTATAAACATTTGTTGTTAAACATTACTTCCGAGAGAAATATTCTTCCTTAATAAATATATACTAAGTACGACTATTATGCAAAATAATGATCGGAGGCGTATCTGTCGGCGGCGGCGGTGGCGGCTGGCGGTTAAATTGATATGCAAATTCCATATGTAATGTTCAAATTGTTAATGCATAGAATAATATAGGGAGCGGTGGTGAATTGCCTGGGGGGGCGAGGGTGGAGGGCTGCACTCCCACAACCGTCCACTTGTGGAGCTGGTCATGTTCGATGTTACTATTCCATGTAATTGTACTGTCCAAAGTACGCAATAATTGGCTGCTATTTTCCAATGTAGGTGTACGTGTATAAGTACTAACCTTAGTTTAAAAATAAATTGTAAGGGCTCGGGTTCGAGTCTCGGGCCAGGTCGCGCGAGGGCGGCAATCTTTAGGGCTGTCAGGGGTTGTGCTCAAGCAAGTGCTTGCTTGTGGAGGCAGTTGCCATTGTTACTGATATAAAAATCATAGGTTGTTACAATTAAATTGATATGCAAATTTAATTTAATTAATTGGGTGCGGAGGTCGGGCAATTGGCGTCTTCTGTGGTTGGAGGGTTGGAGCAGACCTCGCACAAGTGCGTGTGGTCATCGTAGGCGGTTATGACAATCATCGTCAAGTGCGATATTGTTTGTTCTGTCCTTCCAAAAGGGCGAGTAGCGGCGTCCTTTGATTAGCGGTCAGGCAAGTGGCCGAGGGAGGAGGGGTGGGAGTGGCGGTGGCGTCGGGGTATGGGGCGGCATACAGGTATGTCTTTATGCGTCCTGAAAATGTGTCATTTATTAAGTGCAATTACATGTAACCTGTCAATCATCCTTAAGTGCGCTATTGTCCGAGTGTGGCGGCATCCTTTGATCGGCGGTGGGGTAATTGGCCGAGCGTGGTAACGGTACCTGGCATCGATGACAAACAAAAGACGGCCGAATCTCAGTGAATTAATGACAGTAAATCTATCAGACGAAACTGCGTGGTCATCAGTCCGTAGCTCACAAACTAGTTAAACCTAGGTAACCTAATCTAACGACAAACACACACCCATGCCTCAGGGAGGACTCGAACCTCCATGGCGAGCAACCGCGCTCTCTGCAGCGATTCGCTTTAGACCGCTCGGCTACTCCTATCCAGCAGTGAATTAATACCCCTTTTGCTATACTACTTATGATTTTTCACATGTGTACCTCGTTCTTACGAATGATGTGCGATATTTTTGAAAAATTACAGAAAACGCACTATCTAGGTCATTAGTGGGACAATGATTCGTACTCATCAATATACAGACCCAAAGCTGGGACCTCCGATAAACGTCTATGCTGCGTTGAAAATAGCGAGAAATGCGAATTAGGTGTCCTTTTGTTCCTCCCTCCTGATCAAATATTTTATTATAATTTCCCCCGGTCTGGTATTTAGTGACAGTTTATTCAGGTGTGAAGAGTATTGGATTCCGTTCGGAAGTAATCGCAGAATTCTCTTCAGAATTATATGAATTAAATTCTATTTTTTCACTTTATTTGAATATTTAACGAACCGACAACGCTAGAGAAGAGCACTCAGAAGAAAAAGAGAGAAAAAAATAATGGTACACTTCGGTGTGCTAAGGTCACGTGTTTTCAGATTTCGGTAAAATATTTGTCATCTAATTCCGTGTAAATGCATCCAGATTTAATGTAAGGTACGAGATGCGAGGTTTGTCCAACAGCCCGTCGACAAGAATGTTACTAGAGATGGAGTAGAAATGATATTTCTACTCTGAGATTTTGTAACTTTTTAGATTCTGATAGGATTCTAGTTCACAAAGTAAATTGTCGTAGGCTCATGTGTACATCGTTGGCAGTATACCAGATTACGTATAAAATGTATGCCAAGGAACCCCCGAATTGACTCGGAGGGTTCCATAATACTTGCACATTGTTGCCAATTATAAAAATAGGCTCATCTACGACAAACACTGTTATCTAATTTGTAACCTTTTTCTACACTTTGTTGCTCCCTCTGTATTCATCTATGGCTGTATATTCTTTATTTTACCACAATTTACATCTGTATTCATTTTATAACTGTATATTCTCTATTTTAACACAATTAACAGTGTGCTTATGTGATTTGCTGCCAGCGCCATACAGTAATAGTCTTTTTCAATTTGATACGTTTGTGTGGTTTCCTGCCAGCGCCACAAAGTGGCAGCCGTTTTCAATTGATACGTTCGTATAGCTTATTGTCGCTGTTTTAGAAATAGGTTCTGCAGCCTTAAAAACTGTTATGTACCCAATTTCATTAACTATCTTTCTTGTACATTTCACTTATGAATGTGTCAAAACAGATGCTCTTTTTTAAAACACGATTATATGATCTCCACCACCCACAGAGTGTTCTTCTTGGCGTCCTTGCATCTGTCACTTTTTATTTTAAAATATAGTTATGAACAATGTTTTTGAAACGATTTCACGTATTTGCAGGACTATGTGTACACATACCAAATTGTAAAAAGATATAAAATACCCAAGATCGCTTATCATCAATTTTTATTAATGACGACCGGTTTCACTGAACTATGTCAGCATCATCAGGTCAAATAAATATTTTATACAAGGCCATAATCTGTTAAAAAGGAAAAATGGAAATTTAAAACATGCATGTCATTATAATAAAACGAGAAGATACGTCAATTAAATCCATAAGAGCAAGATCGCGCATATTTAGAGATGAGACATACGTTGTAATGTCAAACAGTTGTTGTATAACAATTTACAGTGCATAGGTGCACTATGTCATTATAATAAAACATAATTATCACAGTGAGTGAAAAAAGCAAACTGATACATGATTCAAGGATAAAAAATATGGCGCTAGATGGAAGCACACACCAAAGTAATGTTAAAACACAATGAGGTTAAAAATGTGTTGTACAGATTATAAAAATAATTAGAAGTAATTTGAAAAAAATAGACTAATATCTACATTGATGGCGTAATTAAGTTTATGCATACCACAAAAATATCTGTATAAACTGCCAGTCATTTATAAACGAAAAACTAACACAGTTAAAATGTAGCGGTCATACAATATTGCTTTGTGCATACCATTGGAATATCTGTATAAAACGACTGTCGGTTAAAAAGTATACAACAGTGGCCACAATGCAGCGGTGATGCAATATTGGTTAATGCATATCACAAAACACTTGTATAAAACCACAGTCAAGTGTAAAAGAATATACAACAATGTCTACAATGTATCAGTCATAAAATATTGGATAGTACATAAAGCACAAACATCTGTAAAAAAGACAGTCATAAAAGAATACATGATAGTAGACACAGTGCAGCAGTTACGAATTATAGATATGGCTGCAACAACACAATAGGTCAGCCAACACAGCACAAGGTTGTAAAGAATATACAACAGTAATTATAGTGTAGCAGTCATACAATACTGGCCGTGCATAAAACAAAAATATCTGTATACAATAACCGTCAATATAGTGGTCAACAATGCCGGTTTGTGCATACCATAAAAAGATCAACATAAAACAACAGTTAATTATGGAAGTATAGAATAGTAGTCACAATGCACCAGTAATACAATATTGGTTTGTATATATCACAAAATATCTATTTATTTGACCTGATGATGATGACATAGTTCAGAGAAACCGATCGTCATTAATAAAAATTGATGATAAGCGATCTTGGCTATTTTATATCTTTTTACAATATTATAAGTGGATCGCCTCCTATAACGTAAACCAACTCAACATACCAAATTATTGCATGACTGTTTTTATCTGTACAAACATGTTATGATGCCATCAATTTTATCATTTTATGAAATAAAATTTGTATTACTTACATAACTAGACAGTTACAATTGACCTATTAAGGAATACCCGTTTATATTTTTTATATACATTTAGGTTTGACAAATTAGCTGAATAATAAATAATGTATTCTCAACTCGCCCATAGAGGGGGCGCCATTGTTTGTATGAACCAACTGTTGAGCTACTGTTTACTGCTGTAAACATGTACCATTTGAATGTAAAGGGCAGCTTGTGAAACATATCTTCGGTACGTTTATAATGTTTACAATGTTATGTAAAAACGGTTGTAATGTACCTTTATGTTATGTGATGATTATGTGATCCTGTTTTCTTATGTTGTAGATATGACCTAGCCGAAATCGATCTGTGATTAATAAACAGATTTATTGCGACCGAACGCTGTGTTATTCCCAGTAATTATATTAACGGCCGCTGTGCACAACAATAGGATTACGGTTTCAAACATAGTTGCCCCGGCGGAGTGGCCGACCGCATTGAGGCGCTATGCTCCGATGCGCGAGACCGTTTCCCATCGGGGGTTGGAATCCTCTCTCGGGCATGGATGTTTGTGTTGTCTTTAGTATAAGTAGGTTTATAAGTAGTTTCTTAGTTTAAGGACTGATGACCCCATAGTTAATTACCATAAGCGTAACAAACATTTGAATATTTTTTTCGAAGATAGTTGAAAAAGAAACATATACTGAAGTATGAGGACTTGCTAGCGTCTCGAGCTGTAATAAACGGTTTGGAAGTCACTGCATAAAATGTCTGTAGTGAGGTTTGTATGAAGGTCACTCCAAAAGAAATGTACACTATTCTTTTTTTTTTTTTTTTTTTTTTTTATTTTTTTTTTTTTTTTTTAATACAGTTTTTATTCTACAGGTTTGAAAGTTTTACGGTGTTTAGATGCATCATTTTAAACAATATTTTCATTTCTCCACATAATCCCCATCTCTCTCTCAACTGCCTTACGCCATCTTTGAACCAGTTCCTGTATACCCGCACGGTAAAATTCTGGACCAACACGTTGGAGCCACTGTTTGGCAGCGAGCACAAGGGAGTCATCACCTTCAAACCTTGTTCCACGAAGAGAGTCTTTCAGTTTCCCAAAGAGATGATAGTCACATGGAGCCATATCAGGACTGTAAGGCGGGTGTCTCAGTGTTGTCCATCCAAGTTTTCTGATCGCTTCCATGGTTTTCTGACTGATACGTGCCCGTGAATTGTCATGCAACAGCCAAACATCCTACTTTTGCCGATGTGCTCGAATACGACTCAGTCGAGCATGAAGTTTCTTCATTGTCGTCACATTTGCATCAGAATTTATGGTGGTTCCACGTGGCATGATGTCCACAACTAACATTCCTTCGGAATCGAAAAACACTGTAGCCATAACTTTTCCAGCAGAAGGTGTGGTATGGAATTTTTTTTCTTTCCTTGGGTGAATGTGCATGATACTACTCCATTGATTGCCAGTTCGTCTCTGGTGAAAAATGATGGAGCCATGTTTCATCACCTGGGACAGTTCTTCCAAAAAATTCATCTCCATCATACCCGTACTGTTCCAAAAGTTCGCTGCGTACCGTTTCTCAGGTTTCTTTGTGAGCCACTGTCAACATCCTGGGAACCCACCTGGCACAAATCTTTTTAACGCCAACACTTTAGGTATTCTGCAAACGGTTCCTTCCCCTATCCCAACGTAGAGTGGCAATTCGTTCACTGTGATGCGCCTGTCAGCAGTCACCATTTCGTTAACTCTCTGCACTTGTCTGGAGTGTGTGCAGTACGAGGCCTGCCGCTGCGAGGACGATTCTCAATATTGCCGTGCCTGCTTTCATCACGTAACCTGCTTGCCCACTTACTAACTGTACTGCGATCGACAGCAGCATCTCCATACATCTTTTTCAAACTCTTGTGTCTGTTTCCCACTGTCTCGTTTTCACAGCACAGGAATTCAATGACAACACGTTACTTCTCACGAACAAGTGTAGCAGCCATCTTATGCTGTGACGGCGCCACTCACGGGAAAGGTTTGAACTATGTTTGAAAACAAGCGGGAAGGATGTATGTAAACACTGTAAAACTTTGAAACATGCAGAATATAAACTGTATTTTAAAATAATAGTGTGCATTCCTTTTGTAATGACCCTCGTAGCAATCAATATACAGAACTATTCTATGAGCTCAGGTTCATATCGAGTCTCCAAGTGTAATGGATTGACGAAGTACAACAGTCACACTTGGTTGAGGGACGTAGTTCTACCCTTTAATCCAGTAACAAATGTGACTGCAGCAAAAATAGATCATGAAGGGTACACAGAAAGAAGGGGCTCATCGACATTTTAGAATTTTTTCAGGAGGAGAATTTACACATTTAATTCCATGTAGAATTACAAACTATTCATGTCTCTTTATGAAACATGTCATAGAAATTTTATTATTTTATTGTTGGGGTGAACAATACAGCGAACCCGTGTTTTATTTGGATAATGTCGATGGACCCCTTCTTTGCCTGTATGGGATTTGTTTCTTTTGTCATTTTCTGCGCAACGAACTTGTTTTCTCATGATAAGAATCCTCCTTATTGAACTACACACTGACGGCAACATCTGATAGAGAGATCAGCATTTTGGAAAAAAAAATGTCGATGCGCCTCTTTTTTTCCGTGTCCCCTTCGTATGTTTCCATCTCACGTTGTAATGGAAGATATTTTAAACACTCCGTAACTTTTTGTGGAAATTACTGCATAAAGGACAGACGGTAATGAATGAATATAACACCGTGATGTTGTTACAGATGTTGCGGTTTGCAGTCCACGCTAACCTATCCTGTGGAAGCCTCTTTATATCTGAATGGAAATGGCAACCTACATCATTTTGAACCCGATTACAGTAGTCTTCTCTCGTTCTCCCCCAGCTGTTTTTACTCCAGTCACTTCCGTCTAGTGCTACATTGATGATTCCATGATGTCTCATAACGTTTCCCACTAATAGGTCCCTTCATTTAGTGAAGATAGCGAAAAATTTATTTTCTCCCCAATTTTGTTCAGTACTTTCTCATTAGTTATGCAGTATTCTCATTTTATCTTCAACTTTTGTCTATAGAAATAAATTTTTGTATGAATTCCTTTTTGTCCGCGTTTTACTTCCATACATTGCTACAGTTCGGGCAGATATTTTCAGGAAGGTCTTCTTGACATTTCAATTAATATTGGGTGTCAACATTCCAACAGCCGTTCTCCACTTTATAACTCTTTACTTCGGCCATTAGAAGTAAATTTGCCACATAAATAACAAAACTCAACTACTTCTTTTATTATATGGTACCTAATATAATTCCTTCAGCATTGTCTAATTTTCTTATACCACAATCCATTACCCTTTTTTTCTCCTCTTTGTAATGCTTCCCGTGGATAAGTAGCCGAGCGTTCCAAGGCGCCTATCTGCGGAGCGAGGCGCTGCTCGTCGTCGGAGGTTCGAGTCCTCCCTCGGGCGTATTTGTTGTCCTTAGTATAAGTTAAGAGAAGATGTTTGTAAGCCTAGGGACTGATGACCAGCGTAGTTAAGTCCCATAGATTTACAAACAAATGAACATTTTATTTGTTAATGTTCATCTTATAAGCTCCTTTCAAGACACTGCGCGTTCCGTTCACTTTCTCTGTCCTGTTTCTGACAAAATGTTTCTCTTCCAATTTCAATATATTATATTTCACAGATTTCTTAATGTACAGATTGAATAGTGTTGTCTATCCCCTTTCCCTGCGACTGCGTCCCTTTCACGCCCTTCGACGTTGTTACTGCTGTCTGCTTTTTGTACAAGTTAAATATAACTTTACTTTCTCTATATTTTGGTTCCTACAGAATTAGAAAGAGTGCGATCCAATAAACACTCTCAAAAGCTTTCTCCGAATCTACAAAATTTAAAAAAGGAGGTTTGTCTTCTAAGGTAAGTCGTAATATTAGTATTGCCTTCCGTGTTGCTACATTACTCATTAATCCAAAATTATCTTCCCCGAACTCGGATTCCACAAGTTTTTCCATTCGTCTGTTAGTATTTTGCAACCACTAATTGTTATTAAACTGATGGTTCTGTAATGTTCACACTTACTTTCTTTGGAATTGAAATATATTTTTGTTGCTGTGAAAGAATTATGAGGGTATGTCCCTCATATCATACATTTCTCACAGAAGGTCTAACAGTTCCTTTTCTGACTGACTCTCCCCACGATATCAGTAGTTCAAAGGGAATATGATCTACTTCATGGGCCTTGTTTAAACTGAAAATTTATAGTCCTCTGTCAAATTCTTTTTGCAGTATTGCGTCTCCTATACAATCATCTATTTTCTCTTCCATTTCGACAATGCTAAATGTTTGTAAAGCTTATGGAACTGAACTGCGGGATCATCAGTCTCTAAACTGCTTATGAAGTAGCTTATACTAAAGACGGCACAAACATCCATGCCCGAGGGGGGATTCGAACCCCCGACCGCAGCTGCCGTGCAGACCGCACTGGTTCACCGCAGACCGCTCGGCCACTGCGGCCGGCAATTTCTTTTCCTAAGAGCTGTCAAGTACTTGTACAATACGAACGGCTTTGCAGTGAAAAACTTTAATAACTTCAATATAATGACAGATGTAAGCATTCTCCATAGGCCTATACATGGAACAGAAAAATATTAGCTGAGTTTTATAATTAGACGAAAGTTTTCCTTATCTGTAGCCGGCAATATGCAGAGCGGACATTTAAACCAAGCGGCAGCAGGTACTGCGGAAGAGCCAGTGAAGAGATTTGCGAGGCAGCCTGTCTTTACCTGAGTGCCCCGGATTTCTCACAATGTCTACACATTCCATCTTCGCACAAATGCGTCTTTTCACAAATGGTACTAACTCTCATGCAGCTGCCTATTTAATCTCCAAACGTCTTTTCTACTTTCCTGTGGGTGGTATCTATCTTTTCAATAGCTATACATTATTCTAAAGACTTGCATCTGCCTTCTAGTTACTCCTCCTTAGCCAATCTTCATATCTTGTTAACCTCATATTTTATCTGTCTGTGCACCCTTCTGCCTACCTGACTTGCTGCATTTTTTTTATTTTCTACTTTTATCAATTTACTTCAGTATTTCTACTAGGCCTCGTCCGCGCACCTATAAGATCCTTTGCACCCTTAACTACTCTATTTCCCAAGACTGTCCATTCTTCTTCATTGCATTACTACCCCCACCCTCCCACCCCCTTATGGGTCAATCCTTGCATAATGCTCTTCCAACCTCATCGCAGTTTCCTACGTACATAAACAACGATCATTCTATATCAGCTCTTGGATATGTTCTACATTTTTGAACTTGATTTCTAAATCTATGTCTCACCATTATAAAATCGTTCTACTGTCCGTTGTCTCCTGGTCTCTTTCACGTATACAACCTCGTTTTAACTCGTTCAATGTTAAAAATTATATCAGGTGACTTCTAGTCCATATTCTCTAGTCCATATTCACCTACTACTTATCCTCCACTTTATTTTCCTAATAACGTGTACCAGTGTCCCATCACAATCAATTTTCCCTCTCCCTTAACCCTCTGGATAATTTCCTTTGCGTCTTTACGTCCTCATACCGGTCTTCAATCTCCTCATCAGCGGAAGAACTAGACAAATAAACTCGTAATACTGTGGTAGGTGTTGACTTCATATCAGTCTTGGCTACGATAATGCGATTGTTGTGCTGTTCGTAGTTCCTTCATGAATTCCTATTTTCTTATTCATTAAAAGTTTTACTCTTGCATTACACTCAACAGATTTTGTGTTTGTATCCCTGTACTTACCATATCAGAAGTTTTATTCATATTTCTACGGAACTTCATTAATTTACGCTACATCAAACTTTAAACGATCCGTGTCCTTCTATTTATTAATTTTCTAATTCGCGTCCAATTGAAAGGCTTACACTAGGGCACTGAACCACACGAAATTATTATACCGTTCATCTTCAAATAATTCGTGTCATTATTTTGCAGACATTACTAATAATTCGGAACTATTCACATCCAACTGCACTTTCTTTCTTTGGTATTTAAATTCTTACATTCTTCTTGCAGCCTTATCCTATTGCATACACCAAGTGGAATAGATTTGCCACCGTTACCTCTCTCAATGATAGAAGCAGCTCTTAGGGAATGTTGTCTTTTCCAGGGGCCTTGTTTACAGTTAGGTCTTTCAGTGCTGTGTAAATTTTCTCGCTGTGTCATATTGCCTATTGCAAAATGTTCAAATGTTTGTGGACCTAAGGGATCACACTGCTGAGATCATTTTATTTATTTATTATTTTTGTTTTTATTCATTTATTTATTATTTATTTTGCTCACCGTTTTGGTATTTCCACAAAGATTTTCCTGCTTTGCTTAGTACTGTTTTATTGTCTTCACTCTCGATATTTATACAGATGCTTTTCTTTTCTCTAAAGGCCTCTTCAATTTTCCTAAAGGTTGTTTTACTATCCTTTGCGGAATTCCGTTACGCCTAGCCGAATTTTACGTCCCTCGCGGTAGAATTCTAGAATTATTTAAAATGTTGCAGAATTTAACTTCCTTTTGACGATTTTCGTAAACTATAAAAAGCAGCAAATGTATACAGTGATGAATTTAGTATTTTGTTAATTAAAAAAAGTTAGTAATTTGGAAACAAATATAGTTTTAATTTGTAATGTACACGTTACGTACAGTTTAATGTGCACACTTCCATATTCTTTCGGATATATTTCACTTATACTGACGACTGTCGCCGATTCTTGGCAATCGACAATAGTAACTGGAACTGTGAAGGAAAACGCCAGTTGTAACACGAGACAATGATTTTCAAACGCGGCTGTTGGTTGGTGAAAGTTGAAATTGTGTCTGCATTTAAACAAGAATGTTCCACTGGGTCATGTGTGACGTGACTGTTACTGATTAACCCTTCCAAAAAAATTAAGTGATGTTCCTGTCTGAATGAGCAGTCGCGCGGCTCACTGAGTGTGCCACGTACGTTGACTCAGCTTTATTATACTTTTCACATGAACTCATGTTAATTTTCTAAAAGCTAGATGTACTACCACTCACTCAAGTATTAATAGTATCGAAATATTACATATTTTGGCTAATAAATACGAATTTATTTCGACACCACAATTCCAAATACTACATGTCTAATCAAGAAATATGTATACAATATTTATCACTTTCATTGCAAAAAAATGGTTCATTACTTAATGTGACAGTTAATGGCACTTCTTCTTACAGACGAAGATGTAAATCCAAGAATTTAAATCACACAATTCAACTGACAAAAGATTATGTTTTACTATCAGCTTTGAAAACAAATATGTTCGTACTGAATGTCTACTGAAATGTTGTTGTAACAGCTTACAGACAGTGCAACTCAATAATTTCAGAGAGGTCGAGGATCATATCTCTAGTCTTCTGAGTCTGTAGTTGCAACATGACACTTTTCACACGAGTAACTAATAATCACATGCTTCCTGCAAAGAAAACTCTTACATGAATCACACTTTATTCTTGTGTTAACATGCTCTTCCACAAATGATATACCGTCCTCGTTTGTTAGAAGAAGGCTGCATAAGTTGCTCAGATGTTGTCTGGTACCTTTGAAGGAACAGCGAAATATCCTTAGGAAGGCATTGAATTTTGGTCCTTTCTAGTAGATGTGGTTTCATGAGATCATAATCCAAGTTCTTTAGAAAAATCCTTCTTGAAACCTTATGATTTTGTCCATTTGAATAAAATAGGATCTGGGCATTGATGCCCGCAATGTCCATTAGAGCGAAAAAGATTACCGAGGGCCATCTTCTCGTAATAGGAGGCACAGAATATGTGCCGCACATCTGGTCGACTGTATCAGCGCTCCCTTCGTGGCATTATAATCTGACGCAATATCAGGCTTACATGCATTTTCATCGATAGTACCTGAATCATGCATAGTTGACAGCAACAGAACCGCCTTGTTCTTCTTTGGCACATACGAAACCAATGTCATATCTTTATTATACTCGAAGAGGGACGAAGCTGGTGTTCGATCTTTCTTAGGCAAAAATTACAAGGGAATTTCTCGTTTATTTTTTCTCAGTGTCCCAATACAGGTAAGCGTTTTCTGTAGTAGTGATATGGTCAAGGTACAACTTGTGTACCAATTGTCCATTGTTATATTTCTGTTGGATCCTCTATATGACTCACTAGCCTGTGAACTATTTCTGAAGCTGAATTGCAGACTACGTAAGGTCCTTCAGGTTGCTTTCCACGATATACCTCGAGGTTGATTGTAAAAAATGTTTTCGCGTCACAAAGTGCGAATATCTTGATGCCATATTTGGCAGGTATGTTGGAAATATATTGTACAAATCCACAACGTCTCCGAAAAGCTTGAAGTTTTTCTTCAATGGTTAGAAACTCACTGAGATTGTTCGTACTTTTACAATTGGTGACAAACTCTTCCAAAATGAAGCGTACTGCACTCAACTTATCAAATTTTCTTCTCTCTGCTCTAGTTGTTTTATCATCAAAACGAATACAATGTAGCAAGAACAGGAATCGCCTGTAACTGATCACAGCTCTTGCAATTTCGATTCCTGATCTATCGGTATTCCACATCCCCATTACATTCGTATGATTCGCTTTCTTTATTCCGAAAAGATAAAGTAAACCAAGTAGTGCCAATATTTCAGTTCTCGTCGTTTCTTTTTTATCTGTTTCTCTTTGATAATCAGGTATGAGATGAATGTATTTGTTTGTGTAATGTACAATTATAACGACCATTTCCATGCTAATTATCTTACTGAATCCAGAAATCTCGGTTGTTACATCCCTAGCAATAGCCTTTGGTCCTGAAAATGTTTTTACAATATTTTTACCTCTGGGTTTGCTTGTGGCTGTGCTAACTACTTTCATCCACATAGTTGTTTTGTCCCTTCCCATGAACTAATCACCAGTACAACCTGACGGACAGTTACTTTCTTCATTTTCATCAAACTCGTACTCTTGTTCACTTTCAGTATTATGGTCACTTTGAGTAATTACCTCTTCCTTATCATCAGTGTCATCATGCGATATACCGCCTACATCTTTCAAAAATCTGGATCTTCATTCAAGAACCACTCGATTTCCTTGCTGGTTAAACGCCTCCTGGCCCTAAAATTATTCCCATGAACACGGACATAGAACTAACGTAACTGAAATACAACACTACGTTCGAAAAAGTGAAAAAATACTTCTTTGACCAGTCGCACGACGCACTGAGTGCGCCAGTTATGGCAACGCTTTTAACAAATTCTCCTGTTAAGAATATTCCTGAGCACCGATAATTACCAGACTGCACACAACAATAGTAAGGATAACAGTGGAGGATTAGCTAGGATCTCCATTGTTAGCAACATACGAAAACCATGTTTATTTTACTATGGTGCACTCGGTGCGCCAGCGTAACCGCTCGAGGGTAAAAACTATGAAAATTAGCCAAGTAGATTAAACGCAACTGACATTAAGCGCAGTAAAATTATGTGTCTGTATGATTGTTTGACAAGCAACCGATAACTTTCTGAACTACATCAACACTGTTAACAACAAATCTGTAATTAAAATCGCGACCTGATTTCCTATCTATGTGGTATTCAATCAATTGAACTGCGAGAACAAGTAAAATGAGTGCTTATCCGTTACTGGAAAATTTTATCAGTTTACGTGAAATAATATTTCTCCAAGAGTACACCAATCAATCAGCAATGTGAAACTGGCAGCGTGCATCGCGCAAAAATTGCTACACGGCCAGATTTGTACTGACATAATTTTTAAATATGATTAGCTTTAAAAGAAACAACTAACTACCAACAATTTCTTTCTCACAAAAGAAATGAGTTTGCTCACAACTATAAAGCTAATTAATTGACCTAACAATATGATCTTTCATCAATGCAGGAGAACTTTCCACTCAATAAATTTACTGCAGCACTCTGAGCGCGACTTATAATTTTCATTATTTATGTAAACTGATCTCATCAAAATTATAGCATTATTACTATTTTTTTAAATTAGTAACTTGCTTTGCCACACGGCATTTACACAAAACCCAATGAATTTGGTCTGATTCAAAAGTTAATCTTTAAAATAATGAACTAGCCCTTTACTCACACGAAGTGATGAGTGCTATTGACAAGGATTAGCAAATCGATTTCGTATTTTTGATTTCCAGAAGGCTTTTGACACCGTTACATCACAAACGACTTTTAATCATATTGCGTGTTTACGGTATATCGTCCCAAGTTTGCGACTGGATAGGGAATTTCCTGTCAGAGAGGACACAGTTTGTAGTAATCGATGGTAAAGCATCGACAAAAACAGAGGTGATATCGGGCGTTCCACCGGCTAGTGTTCTTGGTCCTCTGCTGTTCCTTATTTACATAAACGATTTGGGAAAAAAATCTGAGTAGCTCTTTTAGGTTGTTTGCAGATGACACCGTCCTTTACCATATAGTAAAATCATCTGAAGATCAAAACTAACTGCAGAACGATTTGAATATCACTATTGTGTAAAACTTGGCAATTGACTTTATATATTGAGAAGTGTGAAGTCGTCCAGATGAGTACGAGAGAAAACCGTTAAACTTAGTTTACAAGATAAATCAATCAAAAGTGAAGGCCGTAAAGCCGGCCGCGGTGGCCGAGGAGAATGAGCCGCTTCAGTCACGGTCTGCACGGCCACTACGGTCGGGGGTTCGAATCCCCCCTCGGGCATGGATATTTGTGCCGTCCTAGTTCGTAAGTAGTTCATAAATAGTTTGTAAGTTTAGGGACTGATGATCCCGTAGTTAAGTCCCATAACCTATACAAACATTTGAAGGCCGTAAATACTACAAAAAAAACCTGGGAATTACTATTACTTCAGATTACCTGGAAAGAACACGTAGGTAATGTCGTGGGAAAGGCGAACCAGAGACTGCGTGTTATTGGCAGAACCCTTAAAAGATGCAACACAAATCCTACAGAAACTGCATACACTACGCTTGTCAGTCCTTTTTTGGAGTATTGCTACCCAGTGTGGGATCGTTATCAGGTGGGTTTGACGGAGAACATCGAAAGAGTCCAAAAAAGGGCAGTTCGTTTTGTATTGTCAAGATACAGGGGAGACAGCGTTACGGTAATGATATAGGATCTCGGATGGTAATCACTACAACAACGGCGCTTATCGCTGCGGCGTGGGCTACTTAGGAAACTCCAATCGCCAACATTCACCTCCGAATGCGAGAATATATTGTTGACTTCCACTTACATAGGTAGAAATGATCATCAGAATAAAATACGAGAAATCAGAGCTCGAACGGAGAGATTCAGGTGTTCTTTCTTCCCGTGCGCTATTCGAGAATGGAATGGGTGGCCCACTCTCCCTGTGGTCGTAAATTTGTACATGGAGAATTTGGAGGAGGAAGTCCTGGCGTCATCTGAATGGAAACGTAATTGTTTATTTCCGTTACGTGGACGACACTTTCGTCATCTGGTCACATGGTATGGATAAACTCCTTGACTTCCTTACACATCTGAACTCCATACACCCCAACATCAAATTCACTATGGAGACTGAAACGGAGGGTAAATTGGCGGTCCTTGACGTCTTGGTCAAGAGAAGAGCTGATGGCACCCTGGGTTATGGTGTGTATCGGAAGACAGCGCACACTGATCTGTATCTACACGCTGACAGCTTTCACCACCCTTCATAGAGGAATGGAGTAGGCTATTCAAAACCATAGTACATAGGGCGCGCACTATCTCCAACGCAGAGAGTCTACCCCAGGAATTGGAACACCTGAGAACTGTATTCCAAAAAAATGGGTACTCAGAGTGGCAGATTCAGCGGGCTCTCCGCCCAATCACTACAGCACAACCTGTGGAAACAGTTGAAAACACGAGGGAAGAAGTAGGCAC
This sequence comes from Locusta migratoria, assembly GCA_026315105.1. Classification (NCBI taxonomy): domain Eukaryota; kingdom Metazoa; phylum Arthropoda; class Insecta; order Orthoptera; family Acrididae; genus Locusta; species Locusta migratoria. The sequence continues at coordinate 462,251,449 of CM048745.1, read as the reverse complement.
TGCGTTTATTCCATATACCGGCGCACTCTCGGGGAAGGTCGCCCGTATTTTGAACAAACACCAGGCTGGAACTGTCTTTTGTCCGCCGAATAAAATTCGTGCACTGGTGGGGAGCGCCAAAGATGATCTCGGTTTGAGGAAGGGCGGCGTGTACCAGATTCCGTGTCAGTGTGGCAAGTCATATATTGGACAGACGATGCGTACCGTCGAGGATCGATGCCTTGAACACCAGAGGCATACACTATTGATGTATCCGACAAGTTGGCGGTCGCTGAACATTGTTTGTCGGAGAATCACGCGATGGAGTATGAAGGTCGCCCGTATTTTGAACAAACACCAGGCTGGAACTGTCTTTTGTCCGCCGAATAAAATTCGTGCACTGGTGGGGAGCGCCAAAGATGATCTCGGTTTGAGGAAGGGCGGCGTGTACCAGATTCCGTGTCAGTGTGGCAAGTCATATATTGGACAGACGATGCGTACCGTCGAGGATCGATGCCTTGAACACCAGAGGCATACACTATTGATGTATCCGACAAGTTGGCGGTCGCTGAACGTTGTTTGTCGGAGAATCACGCGATGGAGTATGAACGCACTAGGATTCTGGTACAGACGTCGAGATACTGGGACTGCGTCGTTAAAGAAGCCATTGAAATACGCACTACTGACGACCTCATAAACCGTGACTTTGGTATAGTCTTAGCAAAGCTTGGGTACCAGCGATTGAGTTAATTAAGAGTAAATCTAGCAAATGTAACGTAGTGGCGACCACGGCGGACAGAGCCCTCACAACGACGTCATCTCAGACGCCATCGCAATCGGTTCCACTGCGCGGCCGCGGCGCGGGGCGCGGAACACGGAGGGGTCGCTCCGCGGGCCGAGGGTATTTAAATCGCCCGCCACCGGGCTCGAACCCAGTTCCCTTAGAGCCGCCGTAGCGTGCGGATCTCCGTGCCGGCTCGTTTCCAGGAGCTCAGTTCGTCAGTTCACCTGATGATGGCGACATGTATAATCGCTGAAATATTGAGCCCGTTGGATACTGTAGACCGGAAGTAGACCCGTGTATATTTTGAGTATAACGGTGGTTCGATGAACCCTCTGCGAGGCACTTAAATGTGGTTTGCAGAGTATCCCATTTAGATGTAGATGTAGAAAGAATGGGGAACTGGTGACTCTGGGTTAAATGAAATCTTGAAACTGTTGGTGATTAATTTCACTAATGCGAAAATACCAAGAACCTACAACAACAATGATCTTACATAAAATTTAATTGCAAACATTAAATACACATGGATATAAATTATTCTATACTTTACTGTCTCTATAGAACAATTATAAATGTTCGCTCAACAACTGATACAATTGTCTCCATCAATTGGCAGGCTTTCGTGTATCCAAAAGTAATCACACCGTGCATTCTTCAGCCTAAGCTATCAACCACAGATTGTCACTGGCAGAATGCGTCTTCTAGTAACAAGCTCCTCGCACAGACACGACGTGTCTGCTGCCTGCACGCTACTTTAAGCATCGTAACACTGGATTCAGGGATAACAAATACTCTTTGGCTTAACAAATTGAAGTCAGACTGTTACACAGAGTAACAAATTGAAACCAGAAATCTACATTAAAATGGTTATGCAGAATCAAAGGAAAAACTTCAGTAAAATGAGCGCAGATCAGAATATATGCACTCCTTTCAACCTCACATTATTAAATCAATTCATTAAAAAAAGTCGCCCGAATCGTATGTGTGTGATTTAGATGTAGTAACATTAAAGGCGTATCACAACAAAATAATTAATCCTAGTACTGGCTACCCACCATCGAATAATAAAAGGGATTATCAAAGTGAGTTTCTGAAAGTTTAGAAGAAACTCGGGAAAAACTATTTGCAAAAATATTAATTGAAATATTTTAAGAGCTATTGAAACTTTTCACACAAAATGCTGAAATAAACTATCTTATCTTATATCTTTGGATATTCAAATCCAATATAAAGACGAAACCATATTCTTAAAAAAAACGACAATTACAGTATTAAGAACAACGTTGCAAATAATCCATGATCGTCAAATGACCAAGCTGCAAATGTACGCAACATATTGGCATACAGTTTACGTTCTTCCAAAGGTGAATATATTATCTGTAATTTGTGTAAGCTACTTAGCGGAACTGAGTATTATAGTAGTGAAAATTAATTGTATTTAGGCATATCTATCTTTCTTTCGGGTGAAGAAAGTTAAAATACTTACGAAATTATCTTCTTCGGGAGAATACGATACTCGTAACATGATGTAGATAATCAAACGCAAGAGTGAAGGTGTAACGACAGATTTCAAATACTAATGTTACATTATTGGAAGTAACAACTAAATAAACTCTTTTTAGCCTTGTATCTGAAATTTTATTGTTCTTACTGCACGACCTATATTTCGGATTATAGGCCAACTTTCAAGTACATTAGTGGTGCCCCATATATTAGAAAGAAGATAGGCCTGCCAACTCCTTAATGAATCGATTGTTAGCTTGAATTTTGAGGATACACCTGAAACAAATTTGACAAATTATGTATGGATTACAAAATTCATCATTGCAATAATTTATATTGTTGTTGTTGGTTGTTTTGAGGGGACTAAACAGCTAGGTTATCAGTCCCCTGTTCCTAGCTGAGAGTCCACTGTCAATAACGTAAAAATAAAACAATGCTCTGAAAATGACAACGCACGTAAGGGACAGGTTGACAATGGACAAGCCACTGACAATACAAAACGAAGACACACAGAATTGGTAAAATAAAGTCACGAATAAAACTGGATAGCAGAGTACCTTGGCTGCCTGATCACAAAGAAAAAACAGAATGCGCCAGCCATATTGCACACACTAAGAACCCCTAAGGGTGTGAAAAGGTAAAAAGCTGGATTGGTGGTGGCCTAAGACATCAGGCTACAGCACCCACCATTAGATAGAGTCATAAAAACTTAAAATTGCGTTAGCCATAGTGGCGTCGTCTCCTAAAACTAAAGATAGCGCGTCTGGAATATTAAAAGATCGCCACAAGTCTGCTAAAAAGGGACAGTCCATCAGAAGATGGGCCACTGCCAACACTGCACCGCATCGACACACGGGTGGAGCCTGACGCCGAAGGAGATAGCCGTGGGTTAACCACGGAGGCGGCAGAGGACACTGACTCTCGGCGAATCGGCCGAGATTTATGAATTTATATTATTATTACGGGATATTAAGCGTACATATGAATAGACTGAATTACAGGAAAGCAAATATATTGTCTAATGGTTGATTAAAGTTTTCTTACTGTTTGGAAGTTGTAATAATATTTGAAAGTGGAAATTTTTTAAAACTAAGTCTGGTTGCTTAAAAAACCTGTAGATATACACCCATCTTAATATCTAAAATTTCCAACCGTCTCAGATTTAATATATTTCTTCCAGTGTAATACTTCAACATCTATTGTCTTGTCGTGCAGTTACTGTAATGGTGAATTTTGCAATACATATATAATTTGTCGAATTCCAACTCAAAATCGATAAATTAAGAAGTTTGCGGATTTACCTCTTAGAGACTTCTCTCTAAAATATTTGGAATCACTAATGTGCTGTACTTGAAAGGAGCTTATAATCCGAAACCTACGTGGTGCAGTAAGAACAATAACCCTACGTGAAACATAGTTATTACTATAGTAAATGTATCGAAAAGAACCCACAGTAAAATTGATTAAATTTAATACATTATGCAGTTAACTGCCGGTCTGACACAACTGCAACAAGTTGTTCCCGTACAAGCGACAAATTGATGCAATATTTTTAGATATATTATAATACAGTTTCCTCGTCATCGCCCGATTTATTTCAACTACGTTCCTGCCCAAGTAACAAATTGATTCACTACTTTTTCAACACATCATACCCTATCATAATACAATTTCTTCGTCATTAACTTATTTATTTCGATTACATTGCATTACACCTACTTTAGCTTTGTCAATCTCTACAGTATTATTTCCCTTAGTATACGGCGGTACGTGGCTCATCGTACCTTCTGACAATTTTCTTCTATTTGCAACGTCCCGTTAGAGTTTCACCACCTGACAATGTTACGTTGGTTGCTGTAATCAATTCTTACATGTCTTGTGCCTTATCACAATAACTTGCAACAAGTTTTCGACTGGATATTAGTGCTCATGTTTTGAAGTTTTGATCAACTGCTAGCTATCCAAGTAAATCAATTCAAACATATATCAACATTCTTTCAAGTAACAGATTCATTCTCTGTAAACTAATAACTATTGCATCTTAACTTGTACCACGATATCACTATTTTATTCCCTTCTGATAACTGTATTTCTAATGGTCTACTAATCAAGACTTTCGGTGCATGATTTTTCTGTGCTGGTAACGAATACATTAGAGCGTCTACACTGTCCCTCCAGTGCAAGCCAATTTCATGAGCCTTCATTTAACAGCCAAAGCCATGCAAATGGGATATAACTGGTCACATATTAATCACATATTTCTCATATTTCATGGTGACCTCCAATCTAGCCAGCGTTTTCGATGCTTAATAAACGAATGACAGATATGATTACGCAGCCAGCGACCCGTTTGATTGACTTGAACGTGTTTAACGACGAGCTCGCAATACAGATATAGTAACAGCGTAATAACATGTGTCTCGCTCATTGGTAGAGGCCGAAATTTACGTGTAAAAAAAAAAAAAAAAAAAAAAAAAAAAAAAAAAAAAAAAAAAAAAAACTATACACCACAATGCCATATTATGCCATATTACAACTCAGATTCAGAATATTGTAACTGATTCTTCTTGTATTTGTCTTTCAATAACGCCTTACATTCGATAAGCTCTGGGTTGAAATACGTTTTTTTCTTTACCACATTGCCAATTTAAGAAGTACATCATTTTCATGGAAATTTTAGCCCTTCCAAGGGAAAAATTGAATGTTATTCCCACTAAATAATCAGTATAGAACCGTATGCGTCTTGTTGTTGTAGTAGTCTGCAGTCCAAAGATCATTTGATACAACTGTCCGCACTACACTATCCTGTGCAAGCCTCTTCATTCTGAATAATTACCGAAATCCACATCCTTGTAATCTTCTTGATTGTACCCGGCACTTAGTCTCCCTCTACAGTTTTTACTCCCCGGTACTAAACTCCAATATTAATTTTACGATTTATTGTTGTCTCACAATGTGTTCTGTCAACAGAATTCTTCATTAGTCAAATTACGACACAAAATTGTTTGCCCCATGTAGGTTCTATATCGCTCCAATTATAACGTGATCTATTTTTAGAATGTTCCTTTAGCACCATACAACATATCTTTCAGTGTCTGTTCCGTGCAGCCTACACTCTAGACAAATATCTGCAGTACAGAATTCCCAAATCTTAATCTGTACCCTGTTTTAACACTTGTCTTTTGAAACACAAATTTTCTGTCATTTCCGAACATTTAATTTTTATTTTATTTCATTTTGATTTTTTTATTGGAACATAACCAGATGCTTCACAGCATATGTATCTAAGAAATGATATTCACAGGAAGTACAAAATGCCTAAGCAGGAATGGTCAGAAGCAAAATGAAAATTAGCGGTATGAATATCAAGAACGCAGATGGAAAACCAGTTCTGAGTAATGAAGGGAAAGCTGAAAGGTGGAATTAGTATATAGAAGGGATCTACAAAGGAAATACACTTCGAGACAATATTGTAGGAAGGGAAGAGGAAGTAGATAAAGATCAAATAGGTGATACCATCCTAAGAGATGAATTAGACAGAGCACTGAAAGTCCTAAGTCGAAACAAGGCCCCTGAAGTAGATGAAATTCCCTCAGAGCTACTGCAGCCTCTGGAAGAACCAGCCATGACAAAATTATTTCACCTGGTAAGATGCTTGAAACATGCGAAATACCCTAAGAAAAATGTAATAATCCACATTCCAAAGAAAGCAGGTGCAGATATGTGTGAAAATTACAGAACCATCAGTTTAATAAATCATTATTGCAAAATTTTAACATCAAATATTTACAGAAGGATGGAAAAGCTAATAGAAATCTGTTCGGATTCAGGAGAAATACAGGAACACGTGAAGCAATACCGACGTTATTCAATTTGTACTCTCAGCAAGGTGTGAAGGAAAGGAAATAGAAATTTGGGGAAGGAATTAGAGTTCAGGGCGAAGAGATAAAAACATGGCGTTTTGCTGATGATACTGTAACAGTCTGGATGATTGACTGAGCTGGCCTTGTAACATCAGCTAATGTGGCTTTGCCACACAGTTACTGCGAACGGCTGAAAGCAAGGGGAAACTACAGCCGTTATTTCTCCCGAGGACATGCAGCTCTACTGTATGAACATATGATGATGGCATCCTCTCGGGTAAAATATTCCGGAGGTAAAATAGTCCCCCATTCGGATCTCCGGGCGGGGACTACTCAGGAGGATGTTATCATCAGGAAAGACAATACTGACATTCTACGAGTCGGAGCGTGGAATGTTAGATCCCTTAATCGGGTAGGAAAATTAGAAAATTTAAAAAGGGAAATGGATAGGTTGAAGTTAGATATAGTGGGGATTAGTGAAGTTCGGTGGCAGGATGAACAGGATTTCTGGTCAGGTGAGTACAGGATTATAAATACAAAAGCAGTTGGGGGTATCACAGGAGTAGGACTGATAATGAATAAGAAAATAGGAATGCGGGTAAACTACTATAAGCAGCACAGTGATCGCATTATCATTGTCAAGATAGATACGAAGCCAACACCGACAACAGTAGTACAGGTTTATATGCCAACTAGCTCTGCCGATGATGAGGAGATCGAAGAAATATATGAGGAGCTAAAGGAAATTATTCAGACAGTTAAGGGAGAGGAAAACTTAATTGTAATGGGAGACTGGAATTCGGTAGTAGGAAAAGGAAGAGAAGGAAAAATAGTAGGTGAATATGGACTGGGCAGAAGGAATGAAAGAGGAAGTCGCCTGGTAGAATTTTGCACGGAACATGATTTAATTGTAACAAACACGTGGTTTAAGAATCACAAAATAAGGTTGTATACTTGGAAGAGACCAGGAGACACCGGAAGGTATCAGATAGATTTTATAATGGTAAAACATAGATTCCAGAACCAGGTTATAAACTGCAAGACATACCCAGGGGCAGATATAGACTCTGACCATAACTTGTTAGTCATGAACTGTAGGCTGAAACTGAAAAAACTGCAGAAAGGTAGGAAAAGAAGGAGATGGGACCTAGATAAATTGAAGGAACGTGAAGTTCTGGTGAATTTCAGAGGGAGCTTTAGGCAACAATTGACAGAAACAGGGGGAAATAAAACAGTAGAAGAGGAATGGGTAGCATTGAGAGATGAAATAGTGAAGGCAGCGGAGGACAAAATAGGTAGAAAGGCAAGACCAACAAAAAATCCTTGGATAACACAGGAAATACTAAATTTAATTGATGAAAGGAGAAAATATAAAAATGTAGTAAATGAAACAAGCAAAATGGAGTACAGACGACTAAAAAATGAGATTGACAGGAAATGCAAAATGGCTAAGCAGGAGTGGCTAGAAGCCAAATGCAAATCTGTAGAAGAATGTATAAGAAGGGGGAAAATAGATACCGCCTAAAAAATAAAAGACACATTTGGGGACAAGAAAAGTAATTCTACGAATATCAAGAACTCAGCTGGGAAACCAGTTCTCAGCAAAGAAGGGAAAGCTGAAAGGTGGAAAGAGTACATAGAGCAGCTCTACAAAGGAAATGAACTTAGAGACGATGTTGTAGGAAGGGAAGAGGAAGTAGATCAAGATGAAATAGGAGATACTATACTGAGAGATGAATTTGACAGAGCCCTGAAAGACCTAGGTCGGAACAAGGCCCCAGGAGTAGATGACATACCCTCAGAGCTACTAAAGTCTCTGGGAGAGCCAGCCATGACAAAACTGTTTGAACTGGTGTGTAGGATGTATGAGACAGGCGAAATACCCTCAGACTTTAAGAAAAATGTAATAATCCCCATTCCAAAGAAATCAGGCGCAGACAGGTGTGAAAATTACAGAACCATCAGTTTGATAAGTCATGGTTGCAAAATTTTAACACGAATTATCTACAGGAGAATGGAAAAGCTGGTAGAAGCTGACCTCGGGGAAGATCAGTTTGGATTCAGGAGGAACGTAGGAACCCGGGAGGCAATACTCACTTTACGTCTTATCTTAGAAGATAGATTAAGGAAAGGCAAACCTACATTTTTAGCTTTTGTAGATTTGGAGAAAGCATTTGACAATGTTGACTGGACTACACTCTTTCAAATTCTGAAGTCAGCAGGGGTAAAATACAGGGAAAGGAGAGTTATTTACAATTTGTACAAAAGCCAGACCGCAGTTATTAGACTTGAAGGGCATGAAAGGGAAGCATCAGTTGGGAAGGGAGTAAGACAGGGTTGTAGCCTTTCTCCGATGTTATTCAATTTGTACATTGAGCAGGCGGTGAAGGAAAGCAAGGAAAATTTTGGAATAGGCATTAAAGTTCAGGGGGAAGAAATAAAAACATTGCGTTTTGCTGATGACATTGTAATTCCGTCAGAGACAGCGAAAGACCTGGAAGAGCAGTTGAATGGAATGGACAGTGTGTTGAAGAGAGCGTATAAAATGAACATAAACAAGAGCAAAACAAAAATAATGGAATGTAGTCTTAGAAAATCAGGCGATGCCGAAGGAATTAGATTAGGTAATGAGACAATGAAGGTGGTAGATGAGTTTTGTTACTTGGGTAGTAAAATAACACGCGATGGTCGCAGTACAGAGGATATAAAATGCAGAATGGCAATGGGAAGAAAAGCATTTTTGAAAAAGAGAAATTTGCTAACATCGAATATTAATTTAAGTGTAAGGAAGTCTTTTCTGAAGGCATTTGTGTGGAGTGTTGCCTTGTACGGGAGTGAAACATGGACGATAAGCAGTGCAGACAGGAAGAGAATAGAGGCTTTTGAAATGTGGTGTTACAGAAGAATGCTGAAGATTAAGTGGGTAGATCACATAACTAATGAAGAGGTACTGAACAGAATTGGTGAGAAAAGGAATTTTTGGCATACCCTGACTAAAAGAAGGGATCGCTTGGTAGGACATATTCTTAGACATTGAGGATTCGTCAATTTAGCATTGGAGGGAAGTGTGTGGGGTAAAAATCGCAGAGGGAGACCAAGAGACGCGTATAGTAAGCAGATTCAAGTGGATGTGGGTTGCCGTTCTTATGAGGAGATGAAAAGGCTTGCTCAGGATAGAGTAGGGTGGAGAGCTGCATCAAACCAGTCTCCGGACTGAAGACCATAATAATACTGTAACTCTATCAGAGACAGCAAAGGACCTGAAAACGCAACTGAACAGAATGGACAGTGTGTTGAAAGGAGCGTATATCAGATGAACATTAACAAAAGCAGTCTTAAATAATGAGGCGATGTTGAAGGAATTAGATTAGGTAACGAAGCAATGAAGGTGGTAAATTTGTTTTGTTAGTTGGGCTGTAAAATAAGATGGTGGCAGTGCAGAGAATATAAAATGCAGAATGACAATGGGAAGAAAAGAAATTTGAAAAAGAGAAATTTGTTAAAACTGAATATTAATTTAGGTGTAAGGAAGTCTTTTCTGAAGGCATTTGTGTTGAATGTTGCTTTGTAGGGGAATGAAACGGCGTAGTTTAGGGAATAAGAGGGTAGAGGCTTTTGATATGCGGTCCTAAAGAAGAATACTGAATATTAGTTGGGTAGATAACGACAATAATGAATAGAATTGGGGAAAAGAGAATTTTCGTCATCCTTGACTAAAAAGCGGTATCGATTGGTAGGCCACATTCCTAGACATCAAGGAGTCCTACATTTAGCATCAGAAATGAGTGTGTGTGTGGAGGGGGGATCGCAGAGGGTGACCAAGAGACGAATATAGTAAGCAGATTCAGATGGATGTATGTTGCCGTTATTATGAGGAGATGAAAAGGCTTGTTCAGGATAGACTAGGGTGGAGAGTGTAAAGGCATCACAAGAGTAGGTTGTTGAAATGATTTTGTTCTGGTGTAATTTTTTTTCTTCTTTCTTCCTGTCACTGTTTCTTGTATTTCATATGTACGATGTAGATATTCGCAGCATGTTATAATGGTTAAGATCTGTGATGTGTAGTTGCTTTTATGAACTGAATTGCTATTTTTTGTGCTTTTGTTTTTCTTCTTTTGTGTAATATAAAAAAATTTTCTTGTTAATCGAATATATAGAATATTTGAAAACGAAACGTTTGTATAGCTTATGGGATTGAACTACGGGGTCAACAGTCCCTAAACTTACAAACTACTTATGAACTAACTAATACGAATGACGGCACAAATATCCATGCCCGAGGGGGGATTCGAACCCCTGACCGTAGTGGCCGTGCAGACCGTGACTGAAGCGCCTCAGTCCCCGCGGCCACCGCGGTCGGCAGAATATTTGAGCTTCCTTGTTTTATATTTTGTATGTTGTTAATAAAGAAAGTGCTGTATTAGTTAAATGTATTCTGTGACTTTGTAAATCGAGAAAGAGCGAGCAGACTATCGATAGTAGCAGTCGAGCAGCGGGAGTGTGAACTGTAAGCCTGCTGTGGGAGTGTGTGCAAGTTATCGTAATGTTTAGGCGTGATGTGCACGAATTTGTTCAAACAAATTATGGAAATTGGATTTACTGCTGTTTTCGTGTATGATGAGCTATGGAGGACATGTTCCAAACAGAGAAGTAGAAAAGTATAAAACTGTTAAGACTGTACTGGTGGTAGTGACAACACAGGTATACGCGGATGGCATTGTAGCCGTATTGGTGGAACTCAAATCATTTTATATTAATATTAATGACTGCACCATGTTTAGACTCTAGTTTTAATTCAGAAATTAAGTGTGCAGTCGTAAGTGGCAGACTGCTGTTTAAAGTAATTGCTAGGATAAGGTAGAGATATAAAGACAACTGATTGTTGTGGATTAATGAATTCCGCTAATAGTGGTTACGCTTCTGAATTTCGCTTGTTATTTGAAGACAGTGTTTTGAATCTAGTGATTAAAACTTTCATGAAAGTAACTGGCGGACAGTGACTGCGCCGACATAGGTGTGAATGACGTTGCGAATGCATGTATGTAAATCTAAACTTAATCACAACAATATTTACAGGCAACTTGACGTTGAATGGATGTATGAGTTCGAGGAATTGATAACAGATTGTATGGACGAGAGGACAGACGGGCATCTTTCCCTACAAATAAACCAACAAGGACGTTTTCCGGAATATCGCTTGCACTGAAGGAGCTAAATTCGACATCGCGCCGATCTGCATGTGAACAGATAAGCCACTATTCTCGCCCTGATTTTAAAAGGGACTACTTATTTTCATATTCTGTTAGTAAAACCAAAAGTGTAACGTATGTTTATCACTTCAATTGTCCCTTTTGTAATAAAAGGAGACTAACTATGACTGAGTATAATTATTGTTAAACCCCGCCATTAATGTTAAGGTTCCTGGTATTGAAAAGAGATCTTCTTCAGCTATATTGTTTAATTTACTGTTTAGCATTAATCACATTGCCATTGCTATTACTTGCTGATTTTCCGGTGCTTGGTATTTCTTTCATTCAATTTCTGGTAAACTTTATACTTTTCAGTGTCTTATGCAAGGTGGTAGTAGGTTCAGATTTGAGGAAGTAGAATTGTTTTTTTTTTTTTTTTTTTTTTTTTTTTTTTTTTTTTTTTTTTTTTTTCAGTTTATATTAGGCCTAATGACTTGCTTATCGGTTGATGCAACAGTTGTTTTCTCCTTCACTCTATGGTTGATTTGCGACTAGGGTTTGGTGTTTCGTGGAAGGCTGACTGGTTTGTAACAATACCGAGTCGCAATCGCCACAAGAGCTGCACCAAACCAGTCTCTGGACCGAGGACCACAACAACACCTTTAATGTCTCATGTCCGATCTCCTCAGTGTCACCTGAAATGATTCGATTAACAGTCCATTACCCTTGTGCTGCTTCTCCCTTTGAAGATAAGATTCAGTCCATTCATCTGTGCTTTGCTGGCTGTACCGTCAGCTAACCTCTATTATTATCTTCTCTTAGAACTCCCCTCACCAAGATAAGGAGGTTTGACTTGCTACCAAGGGCGGTGCCTTCACGCATTAGTCATTAAAATAATATATAATATATGTATTATATTTTCAGGAGGGCAATATTAATGTAAAGATGATTTAAATAATTTTAAGCAGTCGCCCGACGATACTTTGGATCGGTTTTGCTACTCATATTCAACGGATGAATTACGCTGACGCTCTTTTTACTTTAAAGAGATCAAGCTTTTTTTATTGTAAATCATAAAAATATAGCTAATAAGAAAACTGTACTACTTCAACACCACTAAGAGCCCACTCCCCTCACCAAGAAAAGAGGTTTGACTGTCTACTAAGGGCGGTGCCTTCAAGAATTAGTCATTAAAATAATTTCGATTCCGTACTTTTTTTTTCCATGTATTATTTCGGCGAGGTGGTAAGGCCCCGTGGGCCCCCCTCCCCTCCGACATTCGGTGGGAAGCACGAACAGTATCACTTTTCACAATCAACTGGCGGCCTTCAGCAGCCATGGGAAAAACAATGGGAAACCTATACGTCGCCACGTATTTTTTTATTGTTTACATTTTTTATTTTTTTAATCAGGGGGCACCGGAAATTTGAAATAGTACACATGTAATAAATCGCAATGTATCTCTAATTTGCCAAGCACAAGTGAACGTGAATATGGGTCACGAACATGATGCCGCCACTAACAAAGTGTGCTGCTGTTACTGTGAGCGGTTTTAATGCCGCAGCGACCAGCTTTGATGGTGTCGCTATTGTTACTGCTATGCTGAAGTTTCGAGCCGATTATTCATATGACGGAACCCGTTGCTTCGCAGGTCACTTGCGCCACAGAGTGGAATCTTACGAAGAACAATAGTGTTCCAAGAAATCATTCTGGAAACATCCCTTAGGCTGTGGCTAAGCCATGTCTCCACCATATCCTTTCTTCCGGAAGTGCTAGTCTTGCATGTCTCGCAGGAGAGCTTCTGTGAAGTTTGGAAAGTAGGAGGCGTGGTACTGGCGGAAGTAAAGTTGTGAGGCGGCATCGTGAGTCGTGTCGGGAAAGCTCCGTCGGTAGAGCGCATGCCCGCGAAAGGCAAAGCTCCCAGGTTCGAGTCCCGGTTCCGGCAAACAATTTTAATCTGCCACTAAGTTTCAACAATAGTGTTATTTCAGTTCAATTTTTACACATAGAGTCTCATGTTAATTAAACTGTAAAGACGTTTTTCTTTGGCTAGTAACATAGAAACTGCTTAATTATTTTACGAGCTGATTATATACACTCCATTTCCAGCTCATTGCTTCTTTTCCACTTTCAAATGAATGCGTACCTACTCATATTATTTCATGTGCAACTATTTTCGTAGTATAATTGAATAAATTATAAAATGTGTAAAATAGAAAAAAAATGTTGTCAAGCTTAAGGGACTTAACTGCAGGGTCATCAGTCCCTAAACTTATAAATTAACGTATACTAAAGACAGCACATACATCTACGCTCGAGGGAGGATTCGAACCCCCGATGGGGAAAGGCCTCGCGCATCGGAGCTTAGCGCCTCAAAGCGCTCGGCCGCGACTTTGATTTGTAATCCCATCCACATCATCCAGTGCAATATCAGTGTGATTGAAGGTTCCTAGCATCTATGATGAGCGAAAAAGTTTTTGGTTCCTTGCTAGGCTTACAGTGGCCACAACAGGGCACTTGTCAAAGATGGAACGAGCACAACGTTAAGTGCAGGCACCTTTCACAAGATATGTCTTATAAATAAAACCTGTCGATACGACTATGGCGGTAAAATACGTGAAACTGATCTGGGTTGTAGGTTTTGGCAACTAAACCTCACGCATCTATTGGGCACGTTTAATTAATTCACAACAAAATTATAAGTACGGTAATTGATCGCGATGAGGTAAAACATAATTGAAGTTCCCACTTAATATGAGAGAGACATCAGGGATGACAGCACAAGAGACAGACAATTTCCTCGTTTTAAATGCTGAACGCACAACTGTATGACCCAAAACAATACGGTACCTATAAAACAACCAAGATAACGTGGAAACCTTCACCCAGTATTTTAATTTCAGGAACGGTGATATCCTCCCTTATATTAATGCCAGTGCTTTTCATAAGTTCAGAAGTTACGTTCAAAGCCGTCTGAAATCCACGGTGAGAAAAACTACAGAACAAATCTCATTGTTTAAAAACACAATGATCGCACAAGAATCATAACAAACATAAATCTAATTCCGTTCTATTAACATTCCGGTGTAAAAAGAAAGTCATCAATGAGAATAAAAGACAGGTAGCAACGGCAACAACTACGAAAACTAACTCTACCTCTCGAATATCACAAACCATCGTCAAATATGTGGGAGTGGTATTCCTGCCAAGTCTTACAAATTCTTCTTCATTTTATTTCCTTTTCTTTCCAACTGCTCATTCTGGTTGGTTCCGTTCTTTTTTCTAACTATGGGGCAATGACATCTTTTCTCCCTGGTGAGGTGCGCACATTTTTTTTTTTTTTTCATTTTATCTGAATCCATCACTGTTTCAAGACTGTCTGAAACGTAGATTTCTCTTTCGGAAGCGTACGATTCTTGTCAACAAGGACTCAGATGGCAGACCGAGCGTCACGGGAGACAAATCACGTGAATCAATTTTCAATTCCTGCTTCTATGCACACAAGCAAATAGATGTGCTGTCAGGAGTTACAAAGAATGAAACAGGTGGATGCTGCCTCTCAGTCAGTGGAACAAAAGCTGAAGGCGACGAGGAGATAAACTCCGAACGTCCCGACCGCTGTAGGGGCTCAGAGGGAACGGGAACATGTCGGTGATCAGTGGAACAACAGTCTTCCTTTTTAATGCTGTGATCAGTGTTTACAACATTATCCATACCATTGAGAAAGCAACAAGTGCATGAGATGAAGGGAGTGAAGGACGATGCCGCAGGAAGGGGGGGGGGGGGGGCTGGAGGCAGGGCAGAGGGATCAGAATTATCATTATTTTTTGTACGGTTCTACATCCGTTTCACGAAGAAAAACATCAGACATCATCTTCGATCGAACTGCAGAGAAATAACTCGCAGAACAATTCACTAACAGAAGATTGACTACCCCTGCTACGAAGATAACGAGGTCAACCAGAATTAACGTATGTCTCTGTTCAAGAGAAGATAAAAAAAAAAAAAAAAAAAAAAAAAAAAAAAAAAAAATGCTATATGGACAATTGGCACGAACATGACCAATCTAACGACACAAAAGGCATGTAACTATCCAAATAGAGTAGATGTCTTAAATATTGCCCTTGCGCCTAATATCGACAATTATTATGCCCAAACTGCTACGCATAAATTTCTGTAGTAAGCTTGAGTTTCTGTGGATTTGCCACTTTTGATAATCAGTTCACTTATGATGAGTCGGCGCCAGGTGGTTGGAGTACGAAACTCGTTGGGTTGTGTAGAACTGCGTTACCAAAGGATTTATAACAATCTTTATATACTGACAAGACACAATTTTTAACTGTTGTACGTTGATCCAAATTATTACACTGTCGAGCCTAGAAATCTGTGCGCAGTACCTTGCAGCGGCTTACATAGTATATAAGCTCGTTCAGAGTTACCTTTTGCAGGTACGAAAAATACAAGCTCTACCACAAGCAGATAGACACTAGACAAGTTGTATATACATTCAATCGACTGGCACAAATGAGAGTGGTTATAAAGAGGTCAGGGCAGTGGCACATAGGGGGGACGCTTGGCTTGGCTCTCCTAACCTGAATTCTTACGTGTAAAGCTCTGTATAGGGAAAGTATGGCCATCCTTTTCCGAGCCGCTTGCCGCCTTCTTCAGCTCGTGATTGGCTGAAATCGAGTCACATGATCTTTTTTCCGCCATGTTGGTTGTATAGGTTACTTCGCTGCCATAAGAAGTATTGCGAATATTCGTACGTTTGGGTTTGAATAATGCTACAGTGATACGTTTTAGGGTTCTGTGCTTTGGTACTTATAATACGTAATGAATATTAATAGATACAGGATGAATTATGAGATATGTAATAATTCACAAATTTATTGAAGTTAAAAAACATGTAGGCATCTGCTGCGTGATCCAATCGGCAGTGAATCTTGAATCTATTAATTTTAATTACGTCTTAGAAGTACCACAGCACAGCACTTACAACTGAGTAAACAAAATAGATTCTCGTATAGATAGTAAATTGATCCAAAGTTCCGGAAGCAATCTTTTCTTAATCGTGTACATGTGATTAGTGTCATGCTACAGGAAAGAAAGAATTGCAGGAAGAAAAATATTAGACATGGTAACGTAATGGTATTGTATAGGCACTTTTAATTTCTCTATTTTTGGTAAAAGTAGTGCAGTGGGTGTCCCCTTGCATTTTTTGTAGTTCATGTAAGGTTTAAGTACATAATATGTACGAAAATACTCATCAAAACTAGCCCATTATCTCACTTGTTTGCTCCTATGAGGAAAGGTGCACAGTTAGTTTGAAAACTGGGCTACGCTAAGGATTACTCTGAATTTATAGTTAAACTCTGTTTATATTGAAACTTTCCTGGCAGATTAAAATTGTGTGCCGGAACCGGGACTCGAACCTGGGACCTTTGCCTTTCGCGGGCAAGCGCTCTACCACTGAGCTACCCCGACACGACTCACGATGCCGCCTCACAACTTTACTTCCGCCAGTACCTCGCCTCCTACTTTCCAAACTTCACAGAAGTTCTCCTGCGAAACTTGCAAGACTAGCACTCCTGGAAGAAAGGATATGGTGGAGACATGGCTTAGCCACAGCCTAGGGGATGTTTCCAGAATGAAACTTTCACTCTGCAGCGGAGTGTGCGCTGTATATGAAACTTTCCTGGCAGATTAAAATTGTGTGCCGGAACCGGGACTCGAACCTGGGACCTTTGCCTTTCGCAGGCAAGCGCTCTACCACTGAGCTACCCCGACACGACTCACGATGCCGCCTCACAACTTTACTTCCGCCAGTACCTCGCCTCCTACTTTCCAAACTTCACAGAAGTTCTCCTGCGAAACTTGCAAGACTAGCACTCCTGGAAGAAAGGATATGGTGGAGACATGGCTTAGCCACAGCCTAGGGGATGTTTCCAGAATGAAACTTTCACTCTGCAGCGGAGTGTGCGCTGATATGAAACTTTCCTGGCAGATTAAAATTGTGTGCCGGAACCGGGACTCGAACCTGGGACCTTTGCCTTTCGCGGGCAAGCGCTCTACCACTGAGCTACCCCGACACGACTCACGATGCCGCCTCACAACTTTACTTCCGCCAGTACCTCGCCTCCTACTTTCCAAACTTCACAGAAGTTCTCCTGCGAAACTTGCAAGACTAGCACTCCTGGAAGAAAGGATATGGTGGAGACATGGCTTAGCCACAGCCTAGGGGATGTTTCCAGAATGAAACTTTCACTCTGCAGCGGAGTGTGCGCTGATATGAAACTTTCCTGGCAGATTAAAATTGTGTGCCGGAACCGGGACTCGAACCTGGGACCTTTGCCTTTCGCGGGGCAAGCGCTCTACCACTGAGCTACCCCGACACGACTCACGATGCCGCCTCACAACTTTACTTCCGCCAGTACCTCGCCTCCTACTTTCCAAACTTCACAGAAGTTCTCCTGCGAAACTTGCAAGACTAGCACTCCTGGAAGAAAGGATATGGTGGAGACATGGCTTAGCCACAGCCTAGGGGATGTTTCCAGAATGAAACTTTCACTCTGCAGCGGAGTGTGCGCTGATATGAAACTTTCCTGGCAGATTAAAATTGTGTGCCGGGACCGGGACTCGAACCTGGGACCTTTGCCTTTCGCGGGCAAGCGCTCTACCACTGAGCTACCCCGACACGACTCACGATGCCGCCTCACAACTTTACTTCCGCCAGTACCTCGCCTCCTACTTTCCAAACTTCACAGAAGTTCTCCTGCGAAACTTGCAAGACTAGCACTCCTGGAAGAAAGGATATGGTGGAGACATGGCTTAGCCACAGCCTAGAGGATGTTTCCAGAATGAAACTTTCACTCTGCAGCGGAGTGTGCGCTGATATGAAACTTTCCTGGCAGATTAAAATTGTGTGCCGGAACCGGGACTCGAACCTGGGACCTTTGCCTTTCGCGGGCAAGCGCTCTACCACTGAGCTACCCCGACACGACTCACGATGCCGCCTCACAACTTTACTTCCGCCAGTACCTCGCCTCCTACTTTCCAAACTTCACAGAAGTTCTCCTGCGAAACTTGCAAGACTAGCACTCCTGGAAGAAAGGATATGGTGGAGACATGGCTTAGCCACAGCCTAGGGGATGTTTCCAGAATGAAACTTTCACTCTGCAGCGGAGTGTGCGCTGATATGAAACTTTCCTGGCAGATTAAAATTGTGTGCCGGAACCGGGACTCGAACCTGGGACCTTTGCCTTTCGCGGGGCAAGCGCTCTACCACTGAGCTACCCCGACACGACTCACGATGCCGCCTCACAACTTTACTTCCGCCAGTACCTCGCCTCCTACTTTCCAAACTTCACAGAAGTTCTCCTGCGAAACTTGCAAGACTAGCACTCCTGGAAGAAAGGATATGGTGGAGACATGGCTTAGCCACAGCCTAGGGGATGTTTCCAGAATGAAACTTTCACTCTGCAGCGGAGTGTGCGCTGATATGAAACTTTCCTGGCAGATTAAAATTGTGTGCCGGGACCGGGACTCGAACCTGGGACCTTTGCCTTTCGCTGGCAAGCGCTCTACCACTGAGCTACCCCGACACGACTCACGATGCCGCCTCACAACTTTACTTCCGCCAGTACCTCGCCTCCTACTTTCCAAACTTCACAGAAGCTCTCCTGCGAAACTTGCAAGACTAGCACTCCTGGAAGAAAGGATATGGTGGAGACATGGCTTAGCCACAGCCTAGGGGATGTTTCCAGAATGAAACTTTCACTCTGCAGCGGAGTGTGCGCTGATATGAAACTTTCCTGGCAGATTAAAATTGTGTGCCGGGACCGGGACTCGAACCTGGGACCTTTGCCTTTCGCTGGCAAGCGCTCTACCACTGAGCTACCCCGACACGACTCACGATGCCGCCTCACAACTTTACTTCCGCCAGTACCTCGCCTCCTACTTTCCAAACTTCACAGAAGCTCTCCTGCGAAACTTGCAAGACTAGCACTCCTGGAAGAAAGGATATGGTGGAGACATGGCTTAGCCACAGCCTAGGGGATGTTTCCAGAATGAAACTTTCACTCTGCAGCGGAGTGTGCGCTGATATGAAACTTTCCTGGCAGATTAAAATTGTGTGCCGGAACCGGGACTCGAACCTTGGACCTTTGCCTTTCGCGGGCAAGCGCTCTACCACTTCTTTTTTTTTTTTTTCAAGTCCAATAAAAAAATAGGAAAAAAAATCCTACTACTCCGGAGGGCAAAGAATAACAGTGTAGAACGTACATTAAAAGACAATTTTTTTTTTTTTTTTTTTTTTTTTTTTTTTCCCTCAAGTCGATCACCCATCCAAGTACTGAGCAGGCCCAACGTTGCTTAACTTCGGTGATCGAACGAGAAGCGGTTACCCAACGTGGTATGACCGTTTTTTTTTTTTTTTTTTTTTTTTTCTTATGCCATTTGTGCTGTGCTGTTTCTGTGTGGTCCCTCCATATGGAGTAAGAAAACGATGGCTTCTAGAAATAAAATTTTCCCTTTCTGTGAATGAACAATGAAAATAAAAACGTAGATAAATATAAGGATGTGATTAGATCTTCTTCGATCAATCCTCTGGGAACCACATTAATAGTTTCTTATAAAAAAAAATAATAATAATAATAAATTCTTGCAGGACGAACCTCGACAGTTGGGAAGAGTATCAACTGCGTGGCAGCATCGGAGTTCGTCTTCTCGTGTTTACTTTAGCACTTTAGCGTTTCCGTGTCGTTATTTCCTAACGGTTCGTTCCATATACTTTATTGTCTAAATCTTTGTCTTCTTGTAACTCCGTTGCACCATTCGTCGATAACTCCACATCGCCGTGAGTGTCTCTGCGGATCTCGTTTTCCCTTTATGTTAACCTTTCTTCTTAAGTACACTTTGTGGATATCGTATCTTCTTGCTTATGATGAGTAAGTTCTTCGTGTTGGCGAATGTCCTGGGGTCGATCGTGATAGAATACCTCCGAAAATATCTATTATATTTCTGTTGACAAAGTTTCTCGTGAAGGAGAATGTCTTCGGAAACTGAACCCGTTCCTAGGGTGACGTGAGTATCACTTGAAGGTAATTTTGAAAATTTTTGTTGTATTGGGAGCCAAATCGGTTTTTAGTCCGCCAGTGTTGAGTAGATAAATACACACGGAAGTCTTGGACATCGGGAGTCTTGGTGGAGAGCGTATAGTTTATAAAATGACCCATCAGCCATACGTAGCTGTTGTGTTTGACTTCCGGGAAAAGTCGAAATTCTGGTCGTAGGAGGTCTGTGATTTGAATGGTCTGGGGTGCAGTTCTGTTGAGGATAGCTAGTTTTTTACGCGTCCAGTTCCAGATTTGCACTTGATCCTTGCAGACAAAGATGTGTGCAATCGTCGCCACAACATAGCAGAATTCACAGTACGGAGTCCGTGCAAGGCTGATTCTGTGCAGCCTTTCTTGGGTGGGCACAGTTTCAGTGGCTACGTCATACCATTTCGATCGAACATCTGTAGGCAATGTTCTGTTGTGAATATTAGTCCAAACCATCTTCCAATTGGAAGCCGGGTATTTTTTCTCTATGGGAGAAGATGATGACTTCAGTAATAGGCGGCGGTACAACTGTCCAGTCGTCTTCTTAAAAAATTCGCTGTCAATGTAGCTGCATTCCAAATAATAAAGAGCTATGTGCTGAAGGTGTGGACTGATGTGGGCAATATCTATCGGAGGAGACATGTTGTGGGGGCGTGATAGCTGATAAAGCCGTTTCGTGATTGTGTCCTCAGTGGCCAATAGTATTTTACATGTTCGTGTCAGGTATATGGCCAAAGCATGCATTTCTGGGTTGTTTAAGCCAAGGCCTCCCATGTCGCAAGGCAGAGCTGTTATTTGGAAAGAAACTTTAAAAATATTTAGTTTCCAAACGAACCAGGCGGCCGCTGCTAAAAGTGATCGAGCCACAGTTGTTGGCATTGGCAGAACGGCGGCGAAGTATTGCAGTTTAGACAGGACGTAAGAGTTCACGAAAAAGGCTCTCTGTAGACGATCTAGGTTTTTCGTTTCCTGTTCGCGCAAGTTTGCTCTTACAGTCAGTATTTTGGGCTGCCAGTTTTTATTGTACATATCCTGAGGTCTGGCCGTAATGTACATACTAAGTTGTTTCCTTGTTTGTAGACAAGGTAACCAACCGTCACCAGTAATAGACTCAACTTGACCTATTGTTAACATTGCAGATTTATTGTTGTTTAGGAGTGCACCACTATCTCTTTGGAAATCTTCTAGGATACGCTTCGCATTATCAATATCCGTAACATTATTTAAGAGTAGACTGACATCGTCGGCATAAGCTTGAACTACAGATTTTATTCCGAAAAACTGGAAGCCAGGCAAGCTGTGATGTATTTTACGCAACAGTGGTTCCATAAGCATGTCGTAGAGTGTCGTTGAGAGGGGGCATCCTTGTTTTATTCCTCTGGAGAGTGGCACATACTCTGTCAGCGTGTCATTTACAACGAACCGTGTGCGAGTTCCTCTGACGCAGTTGTTAACAAGCCGCACAAAGGCGGGACTGAAACCCATCGTTGTCATTACTTTGCTGAGATAGGGGTACTCGACTCTATCGTAAGCCTTATCGAAATCCAGGAAGGCTATAGCCATTGCTGTGTTTGTCGTCCAGGTGAGTGTGACGAGATCCCTGTACAGCGTCAAAATGTTTGTTATGGAGCGGCCGCGAACCGCACTTGCTTGGTATGGTCCTAAGATGTCAGGTAAAAGCGGCCGTAACCGTGCATTGAGGGTGCGTGTCAGAAGTTTAAAGTCTGCGTTTAGCAGCGTTATAGGCCGGAGATACTTTATAGTTTTTGTCTGTGGCTTTTTAGGTATTAAGACAGTCACCCCTTCGGTAAAAGCAGTAGGGAGAGAAATCCCACGAAGTATCTCATTATATATCTCTGTGAGTCTGTCCCCAATTATGTGCCAGTATGTGATGTAAAATTCGACGGGCAACCCATCTGTGCCCGGAGATTTATTTCGTGGCGCGGCCTTGAGTGAATCTCTAAGTTCCTCATTAGTGAAAGGAGCAAGTAAACCTTGATTGTCATCTGCCGTAATTGTGTAGGGGGTGGCCTGAATATGAAACCATTCCTCCACCTTGTCGTGCGGTACACTAGCGCTGCTATAACGAGCTGCAAAATGATTGACAACATAGGTTTTGATATCTCTTTGTTGGGTATAAGATGTGCCGTCATCGTCTTGTAAGTTTTTAATAAGTTTCCTGCGTGCCATACGTAACTGTCGCACTAAATGATATACAGACGTCTTTTGCTGCGGTAAGTTGGCGAAGTCGCGCGCACGAACCTGGTGTCCGGTGGCGGATTGTCCCATCAAGGTGGTTATTTTGGCTTGTATGCGCCGTATCTGGGTCATGTTGGTCGGCAGCTGGTTATAATCCTTGTATAACTCTCGTAGAGCGAGGAAGTAAAACTCCTTAGTCTCTCTCTCGTAGCGCGCTCTCACTCTGGCGTGTTGTTTGATACAATTAATGATTTTTCCCTTAGTATAAAGCGTCCACCATTCCACTCCGGTCCGGTATTTAGGTCTTTGTGAGGCGGCGGTTTGCCAAACTTTCAAGATCTCATGTTCTAAACTTTCATCCTGTAAGAGACTGCAGTTGAGTTGCCATCGACCAGTGCCTCTGTAAATTGTCTGTGGAGTATGTTTAATGACCATATGGTATGCTATATGGTCAGCGAAGTTCACAGGCCAGTATTCGCAACTCCCAACAGTTGCTAAGAGATCTTGGTGGACATATATTCGGTCTAACCTACTTGCTGACGTCGAAGTAAAATGGGTGTAAGCGACGCCGCTCGGGTGGGAATGAATCCATGTGTCCACTAGCTGAAGTTCTGTTGTTAAGGTTTGCAGCTCCTGACTGAAGTTAAAATTCGGCGTCTGATCCATGGGTCTCAAAACACAATTGAAGTCTCCTCCCAAAACGATGCGTCGGCGCAAGTCGGTGATTAAATTGGCTATCTCTCCAGTATAAAACTCCTTCCGCGCTGCTCGCGCAGTAGAACCGGAAGGTGCGTATACATTAACTAGGAGTAGATCATTAAAGTCGGCCGCAATACCTCGTCCCGTTGGTAAGATGGAGAGGGGAAAACAAGGGATACCCTCTTTGTACAGGATCATGGTGCCAGCCTCGGTTCCTATGTTAACTATGGCATCGTAGCCAGGTACATCTGCGATTAAGGGTGTCATGGCTTCTTGTAAAAAGATAATGTCAGCATCTGCTGCCCGCAAATACTGTTTGAGGCTGTAGATTTTAACTTGCGAAGTGATCCTGTTAATATTCAAGGTACAAATCTTATAAGCTTGCATCAAACATGAGGTAGTGGGTGTGAGTCTTCCATAGGCAGCTGGTTGGGGTGGCTAACCTAGGGTTAGTCTTTAGCGCCAGGTGTTTGAGAAGTTAGTACGGTGGCTGGTCGAGATGCCAATAGCGGTCCGCTCGTTACCATCGTTTCTTCGACTATCTCTTGGTCAACAGGTACATCTTCAGTGTCGTCCGCCCAGCTGGAAGTTGAGGCGGCTATTGACGTGTCTGTTATGGCCTTATCGAGGGCAGATTGGTGCTCATGGCTGGCTTTATTGGATAAGTTGGTCGTCTTCGTCCGTTCACAAGCCTCTTGTTCTTTCGTCTGAAAGCTGGCCGCAATATTGTCCGTGGGCACTGAATGTTGTGCTAGAGGGCTACTGCCAACAGAACGTAGAGCTTCTGCAGCTGGTGTACGAGGCATCTGTTTGGCTTTCTCGCGCAGCGTAGGCGCAGATTTCTCTGCATCGGGATGGGCAATCCTCCGTTTCTTCCTGTTCGTCGGTGACGAACCTCTCTTAGGAGATCCCTCGTTCTCGGGAGACGGAGAACGAATTTCTTCCGTACACTGTCGTTCATCTTCTTTATCACCCATTTTGTCTACGATAGTACAGTTGCTCCCTTGATGTGAGGCCTCGAGCACCTTAGCATGCTGGCCGTTCCCTGTAGTAGTTTCTTCATGACTACTCGTCTCCATAGGTACATTGTCATCGTTGGGAATGTTATCACTGTAGACTTCCATTTCAGAATTTGAAGTCGTGGCGACGTTGGCACGGACGGCCGCTACATATGTAGTTGGTAGTAAAGTCATCTTCGGGGGGCATTCTGGTTCACCTGTAGGTAACTGGGTTACTCTTCTTTGGATACATTGGGCTCTGACGTGCCCTGTGGAGTTGCATCCTGAACATGTCCTTGGTTGCCCGTCATACATTATAATCGCCCTGTACCCACATATCGTGAGGTACGATGGGATATGGCGACGCAATTCGATTTTAATTTGTCGAACCCCATTGAGCACTGGATACTTGTGAAAGGAAGCCCATTTTTCGGCTACGTTGTTGATAACAGTGCCATAACACTTCAGAGTGGCGTTGATTTGTTCTGCAGTTATTTCGAACGGCAGTTCGAAAATACGCACGGTCCTAACAGCAAAACCAGCGCGAGAGACAGTGACCTTGCCAACATTTCCGTCATTATGGAGAAACTTTAGGGAATCACCACATGATTCTATGATTTCGTCACATAGTTCAGGAGAACGTAACTTGATGTAAACCGTGCTACTGACAATCGAAAGGTGAATTCCAATTACGTCGGCAGGAGGTATTTTAACGTCTTCGTCTATAAATCGTTCCACTTCATATATTTTAGGTCGGGAGAAGTTACCATCGAATGAAAATCTCAATGTGTCTATTCTCTCTGGTTGCTCCATATTAATGTCCATACTGGTGTCTGCACATTATAAACAACTAGAACGGGTTGCTACGAGCGCCGCAACAGCGTGTAACTCACCACAAGCCGCACCGCCGGCCGCCGCTGACACGTAAACACGCCCCGGACGGTCCGACCGCCACGACGGTCAGGCCGGGAATGATTTATACTGAAGACAGCACAAACATCCATGCCCGAGGGGGGATTCGAACCCCCGACGGGGAACGGCCTCGCGCATCGTAGCATAGCGCCTCAATGCGCTCGGCCATTCCTCCGCGGCAAGTACCTCGCCTCCTACTTTCCAAACTTCACAGAAGTTCTCCTGCGAAACTTGCAAGACTAGCACTCCTGGAAGAAAGGATATGGTGGAGACATGGCTTAGCCACAGCCTAGGGGATGTTTCCAGAATGAAACTTTCACTCTGCAGCGAAGTGTGCGCTGATATGAAACTTTCCTGGCAGATTAAAATTGTGTGCCGGAACCGGGACTCGGACCTGGGACCTTTGCCTTTCGCGGGCAAGCGCTCTACCACTGAGCTACCCCGACACGACTCACGATGCCGCCTCACAACTTTACTTCCGCCAGTACCTCGCCTCCTACTTTCCAAAAAAGCTTGCCCGCGAAAGGCAAAGGTCCCAGGTTCGAGTCCCGGTTCCGGCACACAATTTTAATCTGCCAGGAAAGTTTCATATCAGCGCACACTCCGCTGCAGAGTGAAAGTTTCATTCTGGAAACATCCCCTAGGCTGTGGCTAAGCCATGTCTCCACCATATCCTTTCTTCCAGGAGTGCTAGTCTTGCAAGTTTCGCAGGAGAACTTCTGTGAAGTTTGGAAAGTAGGAGGCGAGGTACTGGCGGAAGTAAAGTTGTGAGGCGGCATCGTGAGTCGTGTCGGGGTAGCTCAGTGGTAGAGCGCTTGCCCCGCGAAAGGCAAAGGTCCCAGGTTCGAGTCCCGGTTCCGGCACACAATTTTAATCTGCCAGGAAAGTTTCATATCAGCGCACACTCCGCTGCAGAGTGAAAGTTTTATTCTGGAAACATCCCCTAGGCTGTGGCTAAGCCATGTCTCCACCATATCCTTTCTTCCAGGAGTGCTAGTTTGCAAGTTTCGCAGGAGAACTTCTGTGAAGTTTGGAAAGTAGGAGGCGAGGTACTGGCGGAAGTAAAGTTGTGAAGCGGCATCGTGAGTCGTGTCGGGGTAGCTCAGTGGTAGAGCGCTTGCCAGCGAAAGGCAAAGGTCCCAGGTTCGAGTCCCGGTTCCGGCACACAATTTTAATCTGCCAGGAAAGTTTCATATCAGCGCACACTCCGCTGCAGAGTGAAAGTTTCATTCTGTTTATATTTTCTCCTTTTATCAATTAAGTTCAGTATCTCATGTGTTACGCAAGGATTTCTATTAGGCCTTCTCCTGCCTATATGATCCTCTGCGATCTTCACTACTCTGTCTCTCAGAGCTACCCATTCTTCTTCAATTGTATCACTTTCCCCCGTTTCAGACAATGCTCTCTCTAAAACTCTCAACCACTTCTGGTTCTTTCAATTTGTCCAGATTCCATTTCCTTAATTTTCGACCTTTATGCAGTCTTGTAAGTTTTAATCACAACCAATAAGTTATGGTCAGAGTCTATATATGCCCCTGGATATGTCTTACAGTTTAAAATCTGGTTTCTAAACCTTTGCCTTACCATTATAAAGTAAATCTGGTAACCTGGTCTGTTCCACGTATATAACATTCTTTCATGATGATTAAACCAATTGACTGTGATGCTCTGCACAAAATTCTACCAGGTGATCTCCTTTTTCATTCCTTTTCCCCAGTACATATTAATCTACTACACTTTCTTCTCTTCCTGCTACCGAGTTCCAGTGCCCCATCACAATTACGTTTTCATCTCCTTTAACGGTTTGTCATAACAGAAGTAAAAAATAAATAAATAAAAACCCTATCGATTTCTAAGACGTGGTCACATTAGGTTAAAACATGACTGAATGCAGTAGCTGTCCAACTCATGGTAACAGGCACAGCATTTCGGCATCAAATAATTATGTGACACCTGATTTACTATTTCAAATCTTATCGATAAATTGAGGATACGTTGATATACTATTTGACTGTCAATTTCGATATTTTAAATGTTAAATTCGTTGCATGTATACAAGATCGTCTTTCTCGACATGATGCTCAAATGTCATGACTATAACGCCATCTGGTACTATGTTATGAATTGAGCAGCTTACCGAAGTAAAATATTCCACAATGATAGGCGATTTTTTAATGACTTGGCTTCTTCAGCGCTAAATCATCCTTTACTCATCACAGGAACGCTCTAACCTCTGCTGGCGGACGAAAAATATATTTTATATCGTATTTTTAAGACTCTCCTTATTTTTAAAGATATGCTTCTACACATATATAAGAAAACAAGCGCTTTACAAATATCTTCTAGTGCAGCGGTCGGCAACTGGCTGACTGCGGTCCAGATCCGGACAGCGGAAGGTCAAAAACTGAACTGCCAAAAATATTTTGGTAGTATGAGTTACACATTCAAATCATGTAGTAAATACTTTTTTTCTGTAGATAACAATTATTATAAGAGCTACCCTTAAAATTTTTCTAGAATTTTACATTTAAGTGCTGAATAATTAGAACCCTTAATGATTATTGTAGGTAGATTAAATAAATGGTTGTCATGATGTGCGACACTGGAGAGTACGCTGACCAGGGGCGGCAAAACGGAGCAAGCTGGCCGGTGGTCCGCATAAAAGTCCTATACGAGCGAATGCAGCACCAGAACAAGGGAATTCCCTTAATGGACTTTATACTCTGACAGTCTCTGAAACCTCTATTTAAGCGTTCGGGACATATTCACTGAAACACCACTCTTGTGCACTTAAAAATCATCTTTGAGGTTTTCTCCAGCAGCAGAATGGACGGGTGTAGCTGGGAAGTTGTTCCACCTTTCAAAGCGTTTACTCCAAATGGAGATAATAGACTTGAAGGACAACATTTCCTTGCGAACGTATAAAAATGAATCCTCTGACTAATGGTGGAGTGAACATGTCTCGGAAAAATATGAAAATTGCACAACATTAGCCATCCAGGCTACCATGTTTGACACCACATATATGTGTCAAATTTCATTTAAAAATTAATTTCTTTAAGTATTGCTCATGATTAACCGCCGCTCACTTTGAAGACATTATTGGCATTAGCTGCTCCACTTGTGAACCTAACTTTAAGAAACCGGCTAAAGACCGCAAATGTAATTTCTTGCATCGATTTTATAACACAAATACGAACAGTTCATTGTATTTCGTATTTTCTTTAGTGAAAATTAAACAAAAAATTGTATGATTTATTACTGGATTTTGTGAGTGAAAATTAAAACAAATAAATAGCAAACGAAGGCTTCCGCGGCCGTTGTCATTGTTGATAAAACTCTTCTGAGTTCTTTCGGGCACTATTGGCATGCGGCCATCTTCTGGGTGGCCGAAACGTCGTTGAAATATTTGATATATTGACGATGCGGTCCAATACCCAAAAGAGTTTTATCAACAAATAAATAGCAAATAATATAATTTTTACTGGATTACTGTACATTTCATTTCATATCTTTTGTATTTCATATTAGTTTGAGACTGAAAATTAAAATAAAAAATTGATAAGAAATATGTGGTTTTACTTCTGGACACTGATAAAAATTTTAAAAAGTATCCGGACTCCATCGAAGATTATATGACGACCTCTGTTCTAGTGGTTCTCGCGATGGGCAAAACTGGAAGGCACGACAAGTCTGTTCGTCTGTATCTCCATTTTGCTTGAACACACCAGTAAGTATGTCCAGATCCTTTGAAGAGCTTTCGGTATGTGAAATGGCAAAAACACTTTTTGCTAATATTCCGAGGACATCAGTATGGCGGTATGGACGACGACAGCTTGTCGCGTGCAGGTATAGGACGGTACGGATGGGCTTTCTGTAAACACTGTGCCCCACTGTTCCATCATTCTTCCTGTAAACCATCACATCTAGAAACGTCGGCTTTTCATCCTTCTCAACGTCCATCGTGAATTTAATGCTAGTATGACGGCAATTAAATTGATCTTGAAAACGATGCAGAACATCTCTCTCACGTGACCATACCAGGAACATACCGTCAACGTTCCTTCAAAAACAGGTTGTTCTAAGGATGCCCACTGCAGCGCCGTCTTCTCTAAACCTTCCAAAGATAAATTGGCAACTGTGAGGGACAATGTACTCAAAACAGATTCTCCGTTAATTTGTTCAAAACATTTGTCATTAGATGAAATTTACGTCGACGACAGCACATGGCTGCTAATTCGTTACAAGGATTCTTACAGAGTATCCAGGTTAAAAGCGACACTACATCAAAACTAGCCAGAGAGTTCGAGGGATCATCACTTTTGACATGGTTTTGCGAAAATATCTATGTAATCAATGAAGAACTTCCGCAGTAAAACGAGTTTGAACAACCGACATTAGTGTAAGGTTAGTCATATAATACACGTATATCAGATAACGTAGCGGACCTGGTGAAACGATATTGCTAATAAGTGATGCCGTACTGAATTCCATTCAAAAACATAAGCGCAGTGATGTCAAACCTAAAGTGTTATCAAGGACGTCTATGAACTGTTTGTTACAACAAAGTAATTTTAATATCATCGTGAATGTTATCTCAGCTCTTTTTTCGAGTACTATTTAAACAATTAAACAATGTGTAATCATTCTTGTCTAGTCTTGTTACTGTACGTGTCATGTCGTGATTTGACAGGACGATACTATTATAATTTGTCGCGGTGGAGTAGCCGAGCGGTCTAAAGCACCTCGCTGCGGAGCGCGCGCTTGCTCGCCGTGGAGGTTCGAGTCCTCTCTGGAGCATGAGTGTGTGTGTTTGTACGTAGGTTAGTTTACCTAGGTTTAAGTAGTTTGTAAGCTACGGACTGATGACCACGTAATTTGGTCCGATAGATTTACAGACATTTGAACATTTTTGATTATAATTTTGCGAGAGTCGCTGTTAGATTGTTTTTTCTCAACGATAGTAATCAAGGTCTGATCTGTTAAATGATTGTAAAATGTCAGATATGATCTTCAATAGAACTGTTCTACAGTTTATCGTGTTCTTCATAGTAACAGCACCGACTGAAATATTTTAAGCATTTTCAGGATTTTAGCTCCAGTTAGAGCATCTTCAAAAACGGTCGCTGAACTGCAGTCATCAGCCGCCAGGGACCGATGTCGAAATAAAATGGGACTTATAAGAATTATTTCTCAGCTTGGACGACTATTCCGGACGGCGGTGGAGTAAAATTATTGTAATGATTCAGATCTTAATGAAACTTACATAAGTAGGTCTACGGACCAAACTGTAGGGATTCGTACAAGATTTTTTCTGTCTTGTGGCGAGGACAGATCTTGAGTTAACAACAATTATAATACTCATAGGCAATTCTCATGCTTAAAATCATTACAGACTGAGTGTAGCCAGTGATTAGTGAGATCTTTCATTTTATTACTTTTCAATATACTGTTTCATCAACTTTTTACGTAATACTTAAGTAAACATTTAAAGATTTTATTAAAATCAATTGTTTGGCTGATGTACTCTAACATCAATAATAAGGACATCACCATCAGTATTTAATAGTTCAGCAAATTTTAGTTCAAGTAACATTACAGCACAGTTAGTATTTTTATTTAATTTTATTTGCTAGGACACCACACGTTCCAGTGGGTACTTGAATACCTGACTGAAATCGAATGCAGCATAATGTCAAAATTTAAACGCAATCTACTAAGAACATTGGGATGTATGAGATTTTCGACAAATGAACATTAACATTTGTACTTATGTAAACATTTTTTCAGCAAATGGTTTCAGACTTTTGCACGATGTTGCATTGAAAGTGATTGTGCGTGTGTGTGTTTTATCACGTATTCCAGAAAATCTTATATTACAACACAAAGTTGTGTCATTTTTTTTCTTTAGTATAGTGCTGCCAAGAGTCAACATTTAGGAACTGCTGCAGTCTTGCTAATCGGAACGCTAGTTTGCAAAGAAACACAACGTTTTAACTAGCTACAAAAGTAAAAAGCCAAGATCTCAGTTTGATTTATTGATTGACGACCGGTTTTCAGTGTGATACGCCATCACCTTTTAGTCGAATATATTTTTTACAATGCGGTAACGTTGTTAAAAGATAGATGTTAAATATTTAAAATGCAACATTTAACGTACTAAAGATATAAAATCCACATGTTACTAACTGTTGATATATATAGTGTCTTCAAAACATTTCATTTAATTTTCTATGTGACTTACTTATACCGCGCATTAAAATAGTAAAATATAAAAGATCAGGAACGGCTGTCTGAATCAGGTAAGTTGTCGGGCCCACGAGAATGATAAAAAGAAAGAAGAACGTTTCGCCACTCTTTCGCGCAGCGTTTTTCAACCCCGCGTTACACTTGAATAGCTCTCATGGCAGAGATGCGAAAGCACTCTTGAATATGTAATAGCTGCAGCGAGTTCTCATTTTCAGCATGTTCTCATTACAGGCGAAATTGTCTGGAGAGAAGTCCAATATAGCAGGCGCCAGGCACTACAACCGCATTTCATTTCTTATCCTCTTAAGTGTTAAGTGGAGGCAACCAGTTTTCGTTACGGTGAGGAAGCACCTGTTTCTTACGAGAACCTCCTAGCGAACTTAAAGGGTTTCATCGTAGAACGGTGAACAAACAAGGAAGTTACGAATCCTACCTTCCAGAAACCATAATGTAAATTTGCGAGAAGCAAAACTTTAGCCGCACCAGCGTGATGAGTTTTCTTTTATCTTGTCTTTCTATCAGATAAAGTATTATCTCTTTAAAACAGCATATACTAATATTGGACTCCTCAAACTAATCACGAAACTAGAACGTAACAAAAAATGTTGAACCAACAACATTGCAGGGCGTGCGTCGTTATAAGCACATCAGAAATTAGTACACTCTCTCTTGCAATTCACGCAAGATTAATTGTCGAAACAGTGTATATGGAGTACAGGAAATGATTATACGATGGTTGGAACTAAAATAGTGGCAATATTGTTGTGGAGACACTATGAAATGGATCTATTATTGTCGCTGTTAGAACACGTTGTTGTCATACCTACCTTACTTCCGAGTAAACTTTGGCATTATAGTTCGCGATCGGGAGTGCTCAATTTAGTTCGCGGCAGAGCCGCCCATTGACGGCTGAGCGGCGTGGTCTGCGCATGCAGGTGGAGGGAGAAGTTCCCCCACCTAGCTGCTTCATGCGCTTGCTGCTTGAGCCGCTAACGATATCACGCAAACCAAAAGAAACAGTTTGTGGATAATTTCTCGCGTTTAAGTTATCTTTATATCTTGGCATTATGGAATTTATTAGTTACATACTGCAGAGTACAGAATACTTCAAAACAGAAATTTTGTAGCACTGAACTATGTAATCTAGCAGGCAGACGCTCACCTCGAAATGGCTCTCATCAGGCAAACACGTGATTTTTAATTCTGCTGTGCGCCCTCTCGGTATTGCCCGTCGGTCTTCAACGAACTAAGAAGCGAGATACGTTTGGCATAATAGTTCGCGACCGGTAAAGCATGTTTAGTTCGCGACCGATTGCACGTATTTTAGTTCACGAACGATCACACATATTTAAGTTCGCGACCGATCGCGCATATTTTAGTTCGAGACCGATCGCGCATATTTTAATTCGCACCTCGGCCGCGAAGTAGGTCAATCATTTTAGTTCGCCCGCTCTTTTTAGATTTTGTTTCCGCTACTAATGACGAACTGGAAAGAAATTGATTTCGTATTAAAAAATGAAATAGAAGAAATTTTTTATCTTCACGCTAGCGACATTGATGACAAAGGGTTTCGACCTTTACATTCTGATGACAGTCAGTAAACTACAGTTTTGTAGCTAATTAATTATATACGAGTTCGTTACCTTACAGTGTTAGTGTCACTTATACGACGTTATCCTCAACATTCTACCCCGCGAGCCGTCAACAGTATCATGCAGGCGAAAAAAATGGTTGATGCATAATTTCTCGCATATAAATGTAAACAATGTTATGTTTTGAATTCTCTTTACTTCTTTACACTTTGGAATGAAGATTATATTTAGACACTGCTGAATACCTTATAAAAAAACTGTGGCAGTGAACTATGAAACTACAGCTGAGCTGCTTCTCAGTTTGAAATGACGGTAACTGGCAGAAGGTAATCACGCGATTCTGCGCGCTCTCGCGTCCTCTCGCTGTTCCCCGTCAGTCTTCGAAAAAGGAGCGTAGTTCGCCTGTGGGAGCGCTCTTCCGAACTAGTTCGTTCGCGAACGACACAAGCCGACTTCCGAGAAATGGACTTGCCCTTCCCACGTCAGCAGCGTGCGCGCAAACGAGGGAAACAGTCACTTGTGAGCGAGCGGTCTAACTTACCGGTGTCACTACGTTTTCGAAACACGAACAACGGAGTTGGATGAAAAGTGAATGTTCCAGAGGTCGTACAGCAAGACAGTGTCATCAAGGACTTCATGCGCGTGACGGAGAATCGGCATTGCCATACTGAATAGTTACGTGTTCTGAAGAAGTGAGTAGAATGCTGCGTTAATGGACAGCTATCGACGCCAGAAGATTCGTGAGCTCGCCCACGAAAGCGGATTAGCGCTTATGACTGTTCTTCGAATCCTGAAGTAACGCGTGGGCATGCGAAAAATTGCATCACGATGGGTTCCGCATGAATTCAAAGTCCAGAAATGAATGCCTTACGACGCTGCTCAGAGGCACTTGGAGAGGCTTTCTTAGGCCGTATCGTAACACTGGCTGAAACAATGGGCCACATTGTACGAGCCAAAACTGATACGCCAAACCAACGATTAGCGTCATTTATGGGTCGCTGAGAAAGTCGAAAATGCGTCAGAGCCCCAGTGTGGTGAAAGTCTTGATGATTCTCGTGAACGACTGTGATGATGTTACGCTAGCGCATTACGTTCCTTCACGGCAGTATTTGTAGTTGTAAGGAAGTACCAGCAGCTGTACAGAAATTATTTAGTCAATTACGTGCGACCGGTTACGGTGCTTCACTTACACCATCTTCAGGCCCCTAACCGAAAAAGACAAATATAACAAATACCAACAACTGAATTACAAAGTCGATGTATAAAAATGTTAAGCAATAAACATGACATATACAAGATAAAACTGTGACTTCCCATTTTCTCTTTTTTAATACAAATGTACCTGATCGTGAAGAAAAACAAATGGCAATAAAGGGAATGTACAAAGTAATATGTGTTCTTGAATTGATATTATAATACAATTTATATACACAAAGGCATTATTGTTAAAATGGCTCATCTTTGGAACATTCAGGCAAAGTAATATTAAAATAAAGCATTTTACGCAATCCACAAGTGAACGGTATTTACGAAATCCAGACTCCTTACCATGGGTCATACTGGAAGAGGGGGAGGCGTGACTAAATAAGTGGATAGTCATTGTACATCCACATGATAGAAGAGCGATTATCATAAGCTAATCTATCATCATCATTAGGGACTGATTATGCTTTCAGTCTGGAGCAAAGTACCTCTAATAAAATTCCTCCATGATCCCCTATTCAATGCTAACATTGATGCCTCGTCTGATGTTATGCCTTTTACTTCAAAATCATTCTGCACCGAATCTAAGTACTTTCTTCTTGGTCTACCTCGACTCATCTTACCCTCCGCTGCCGAGCTTATGAGCCTCATAGGTAACCTTGCTTCTCCCCACCATCTCAGTCTGCTCGCTGTAACTGCTTCATCTATGGTGTTCATTCCCAGTTTTTCTTTGATTTCCTCATTATGGACACCCTCCTGCCATTATTCCCATCTATTGGTACCTGCAATCATTCTTGCTATTTTCATATCTGTAACCTCTATCTTATGAATAAGGTAACATGTACCCACCCAACTTTCACTCCCATACAACGAAGTTGGTCGAAAGATAGAGCGGTGCACCGCTAACTTGGTACTTACTTCCTTCTTGCAGAAGAGAGTAGATCTTAGCTGAGCACTCACTGCAGTAGCTTTGCTGCACCTCGATTCCAGTTCTTTCGCTATTTTGCCATCCTGTAAGAAAATGCATCCCAGGTACTTGAAACTGTCTACCTGTTCTAACTTTGTTCCTCCTATCTGGCACTCAATCTGTTTGAATCTCTTTCCCACAGACATTACTTTCATTTTGGAGATGCTGATCTTCATATCATAATCCTTTCATCTCTGCTCGAGCTCTGAAATATTAGTTTGCAACCTTCCAATCGAATCTGCCATTACAACTAAGTCATCCGCATATGCGAGACTGCTTATTTTGTTTTCACCTATTTTAATCCCGCCCTGTCAGTCTACTGTTTTCAATATATGATCCATGAATAGTATGAACAACAGTGGTGACGGGTTACAGCCGTGTCTTACCCCTGAAACTACCCTGAACCATGAGCTTAATTTGCCATCTACTCTAACTGCTGCCTGACAGTCTACGTAAAGCCCTTTAATTGCCTGCAAAAGTTTGCCTCCTATACCATAATCTTGAAGAACTGACAGTAGCTTCCTCCTAGGAACATGGTCATAAGCCTTTTCCAGATCTATGAAACATAGATACAATTTCCTGTTCCACTCATAGCATTTTTCTATTACCTGCCGTAGGCTAAAGATCTGGTCCTGACAGCCTCTAAGAGGCCTAAACCCACACTGATTTTCATCTAACTTTTCCTCAATTAATACTCGTACTCTCCTTTCAACAATACCTGAGAATATTTTGCCTACAACACTAATGAAGGAAACACCTCCATAGTTGTTGCAATCTTTTCTGTTTCCATGTTTGAAAATTGGCGTGATTACCGCTTTCGTCCAGTCAGACGGAACCTGTCCTGATTCCCACGCCTTTTCAATTATCCTGTGTGCAAGGGTGAAGTTTGGGGGTGAAAGTTTAAAATAGGGAAAGATTAATTTTTAAAACTCACAACCACCAACTGCGAACCAAAGTCCTAAACATGCAAAACCACTGGAACTGTGATAGCTACTGTTTAACTCGTTTTCTAGGGGATGATATCACACGTTCGCAGCTTTCCTTCCCTGCATATGATTAACAACAAAATTCATAATAAAGTTCATGTGAGAAAAGGGTGCACTATCTACTATTTTTGAAAACACGTGAAAGTTCACTTTATGTTGTTTATTACACCATATTAAAACCCTGTGGCTGATACGTCTGTACGTCAACACATTTAACAAATAAAGTTACAGCTCATGAGCCCCCAGACAAAATGAATATTTGTCGCAAATTGTTTTCACACCATGTGGCTGTCTCAAACACCGTTCATGTTCATGCCTATGCGACGACACGTGTTACATTAACAAATCACCGTCACTTTAATTCAATGCGATGCACACCTTGTTCCACCGGCTAAATCTTCATCAACACACAGTAGCACTCAATTCAACTTGGTGCAGTCTACGACAAGCAACCACACGTGGCGATTGCCACACACAAATCTAGTCACCACCTCGAGATCCACATGCCGACTGATGCAGAGCGACGCCACCCGGCCAGCTCACCACGTGCTCCGGAGTCCCCACTTCCTGCCCTCGCGCGCGCGCGCCAAAAGCTCAACTGCCGGGGTTCTTTCCCCTACGTCATCAACTTCCGCATGTGAGCTGTTCTAACCGATTTGCCAACGTACAGCGCTCAGCCAATACATTTCTAAAACTTTACTTTAAATCAAAATAATTACACTACACATTAAACAAATTTCTTATGTTTTTATATTGGTATACACATCCTTTGCACTATTTATTACAATCGTGCAATTTATTATATTACAGATAAGTGATTTAACTGACTATTTCAAGATAAAATACACAAGATTAATTGAAAATTAAATGAGAAATAGTTAATATATTACTTTTATAAACAAACATTGCCATGATAGTTGTGTAACTGTCTTGTATTCATTGGTAATTTATTACTTTTCATTGTCAATTAAACATATTACGCCAGATGTGACTATATCAGCTAATGTATTGTTTATTTGTCAACAGGCTATTTTGTAATGAGGGCCTTAAAGGTTCCTAACTGCATTGTATTACTTCAAATTCAAGTAGTATTAGAATATTTTATTTCACGCTGTGCACTGCACTGCGCCTGGCACTCGCTATTGTCCCTCTCTCCCCTCACCGGAAACTAGCCTGGAAAATCCTAAGCTGGAACAAGCCACCTACGTCGGCCTGCTCGCCACCTCTCCTCAGCTACAAGCACACAGCAAATCTCAATGTGGAGAATTTCTGCCTTTGGCCTAACTATAAATGTTGTCACCCAACTGCGTACATACATTGCTACCATAATTAATAAGATTAAAATTGTGTAACATTTAGTGGATTTGCATGCTCAATGTTTGCAGTGAACTTCATACTGTTTAATTATCAAATGCTATTAATAACCAGTATTTCTCTTGGGCGGTAATCTCACAGTACCCCCTCTTGCGGCATCAAAACCATGTGTAGGATGGCGCAAGTAGCACCAAAATTAATACATTCAAATGAGCAAAATTTAAAATTACAAAATTATTGAATTGTATCGACTCAAACACTATACCAATCATGACCGCAACTAATGAAAAATAAATATATAAATAAAAATAAACAGGGCAGTGAGAAAATTTCCCAATATTTGTACCATTAAGACCACTTATAGTGTGTGCATATTTTTAAGAAAAGAATCCTTATAGCTAATAACATCCATGTAATTACTTCCTGTTGTTTATATACAGAACTGGCACCAAATTTATAATAATATTAACCTTTAGTCTTTAGAGGATCTTGTCCTACATGGAGAAACTAGAATTATCACTATAAAAATTTTGACGGTGTACACTCCACTTGTTCAAAGGAAATCTCTTACCACTTTGACACTAAGTACCCCAGAGTCATCGTTGCAGCAACTCTGGTCCATGGTATATGGTTCTATGTCTCCATCATTTCAACCAACATGCTGTTGTAGCTTAGATTCATGGCACTGGATCAAGCGTTCTTGTTCACACACATCATATGCACCCTACGTGGAACAGGAAGAGCAGAAGGCACTCATGAGTCAACATAGACAAAAGTTTGTCTGGACACCAGGATTCGGTTGGATTTGTATACCACCCTCTGCTATCCAGACTTGGTGCAATTGAAACTAAGCATTGAGACATGTACAGTAACATGCAAATCAACAGAATCAAGAACTCAAAGTGGTTTGTGTTAGTCATTATCAGATCAACCCAAACCACGATGCCTGCACTCTCATCAGCCATAGCTTCAGATGAAACAGACAAGAGAATATGTGGCCTACTTGGAGTATTACTCCATCAAATATAACATCAACAACCTGCCTGTGTAAAAAAATATATCTTAAAGCTCAAATAGTACTACCAAACGAATGTTATCACAGAGAATTTTCTCTTCTATCAAAATCACACCTACAAGCATAAATACAAATCCTTCCCCCTCGAACAAAAAAAAAAAAAAAAAAAAAAAAAAAAAAAAAAAAAAAAAAAAAAATTATTTTGCTGGTGTGAGATTTAATTGGCCCATACTATCATAAGTTAATCCTAGCACGTCTATAAGTCACAGTCACATCAACTCTTGCAGCCTGTGAGCATCAATTGAAAACAATATATAAACGTCCTCTAGTCCTGATTCCAGATTAGTATACATAAACAAAAATAAAAACAATTTAATTATCATTCATAGAATTACCTAACTAAATAGTTTCACTACTCATACATAAATTATGATGGCACAATAAACACACTATCCCTCTCTGCTGCTGTTTCGGGAATGATTCCTGGCAACAACTGCACCTTTCACCAACACATATACATATTACCTCATGTACTACTGATGAACTGCAAAACTGATACAAGCACATGTTTTAAACCAAACAACAACAAGAAAAAGAATATATAAAAAAAGCATGTAAATGTGACCCCAATGCTTAAATCTAAACACATACATAAATACTAACACAGACCACAGAATAAATATACACAAATTCTTATACTACTATGTACCTTGCTTTGGATCTCATACTTCCTGATTTATAGTGGTTTATGGCAGTTGCTTGTGTAAACATGATATTAAATCGTTATCATTTAAAAATTTTTGAATTTCACCCTCTTCATGCATCCCTCCAGACGTAATTCTAGCACTTTATCCTTATATTTCAACTGAGTTTCAAATTTGCACAGAAAATCACTTCCTAACACTAGATTTAAACATAGACCTTTCATCACCAATAAATGTTGAATAAATCTTGAACGATTACTTCAAATTCTGAGTTCCCTGCATTTAACACCCCTATTTTTCTTGCAAAAGCATAATTTTCTTTTTCCCAATGCCACTGGCTCTACTGTTTTTAAATATTTGAGGAATTGGATCCAATCATCTTGCCCATACTCATGTACTTCTTTATTAACCCAACCTGACTTTAACCTATCAATATCCATTTCATGACACTGTTCATTATTATGAATCATAAAAACATGTATTTTCTCCTCATCATCACCTAATCCCTGCTGTACAACTCTGTCCCTCACTTATCTCATCATGATCTAGGGTACACATGCCTAATCCCTTTAATTGATCATGCTCATTGTCCCCATTCACAAACTCTTTCAACACACTGTAATAAGTCTGGTCCCTATTATATTGTTTGCCTAGTCTGTCCAAGTAATCATATTTGTGCAATAGCCAATCATCTGGTGTCCACTTCCTAATCCAGTTTATTTTCCCAATTAAATTTCTAGTTTGTGCATCTGCACTGTCAACTTGGTCTTCCTCAGAGATCTTCACATTTATATTAACATTTACAGTAGGTCCAATGTCATTTATTGTCTCTACTGGACCACATTTATTTACATTTAATTTAGAAAAACATTCACTCTCATTCATACATTCCACAACATCTATGCTGGCTCCAGTACCATCAATATTTACATTCATACTTTCACATTCAGTCAACACTTGTGCCTCTGACCTATGCAAAACTAAGGCTAACCCAACACTGTTTTTATCCTCCTTAATGTTATTATCAAATAAACTTCCCACAACATGCTCTCCTTTATTGTCCTTGTTTCTAGCATTCCTCCTCCTGTTTGCATTTC
This sequence comes from Locusta migratoria, assembly GCA_026315105.1. NCBI lineage: Eukaryota > Metazoa > Arthropoda > Insecta > Orthoptera > Acrididae > Locusta > Locusta migratoria. Next base: position 462,211,095 of record CM048745.1, on the reverse strand, counting down.
TCTTGTCATGTTGCAAAAACCAATCCCCAAAAATTTCCTCACTACCTATAACAGCATCCATATGACACATACTTTCCTCTCTTTTCTCCCTTTCCTTCATTACACTATTTATGTTGTCTTCCCTCTTTTCTTTATCCTTGCCTTTGTGAACTCCTACTTCCTCTTTCCTATCATCATCTCTGTCCATGTGACATAGTTTTTCCTCCCTTCTCTCCCCATCTCTATTCCTACTGTAATTATGGTTATTACATCCCCTGTTATCCCATCTTCTGGTCCTGTTATTATAATAGTTCCTTGTCCCAAAACGGACTTCATTTGGAACAAATCTTAGTTTCCCTGATTCTGTCTCTGATTTTCTCTCCTACTGTTATCCCCATTCCTATTTCCACTTTCCTGCCTTTGATTTCTCCTATCATTTTCCCATGTTCCCCTCTGGCTTCTATTATCCCAGTTGTCTCCTTTGTTATTGTTACCTCTCCAATTTTCATTTAAATTCCTCTCTCTATTGTGGTTTCCCTGGCTGTGACCCACATTTCTACTGCCTCTGTTTTCATTGTGGTTTACATGCTGTGTCCCCCTGAGCTGTCGTTCCATACTTAAACCCTGGTCTATCTTTTCTACAAATTCAATGAAATTCTCAGCTGAATCTGTGGAATGGTGAATTAACTGCCAATGCCAATCAGCAGGTAACCTCCTACACAAACTGGAAATTACTGCTAAAAGACTCAAAGGTGTATGTAAATGCACTAGCTTCTCAAGTTCCTCCTGACAAAATTCCTTCATGCTCTGTCTCCCTTTCACATAGTTTGGCCCATTCACGAATTCATTTTGTATCTTAGCTTGCTTGGCCTTCCCCCAATACTTATTTAAAAACAACTTTTCAAACGCCTCAAAAGTAACAAATTTATCAGCACACTGATTTGCCCAAGTTTGAGCAGAACAGTCAAGCATTCTCTTTGCTAACTTCTTTTTACACTGGTCTGACATACTAGGCACAAATTGGTCCTTGCATGTAGCCAAAAAATCTACCCACTCCGGAAAACATTCTGCCATTAGGTGTCTGCACCTTGGACCAATTAGTGTTTCCTGATGCAGTACACAATTCTACATTATTTATTCGAGTGTTCACCTTCTCAATCTCAGTATTGTTTACTGTCCCTACTTGTTCTATCTTTTTCCTAAAGTTACATTCTGTATTCTCTAATTTTTCTGACAACAAAGTTTTTGTTTCCTCAATACCTGCCACCATCCTCTTGTCAACCTCAGCCAACGCCTGCATAGTGCCCTCATTCCTGTGATCACATATTTGTTTCACATCATCTAACTTGCCTCCTACCTCAGTCTCAATAGCACCAATTCTGGCATGTATCTCCTTTTCCCTATTTTCAAACCGTTCTGTTAAGCTTCCTATCTTTTTGTCAATGACTGTGATTATTTCTGCCTTTAATGCAAACATTGAATTTTGTAGTGCCCCAATGTCTGCCTTAAAGTCTGCTTTCAATTTTGATTTTACAGTTTCTATTTCTGATTTTAGAGTTGCTATTTCTGATTTTACAGTTGCTATTTCTGATCTTAAATTTGATTCTATGTGTGAGTTTGAATTTTCTATTTTTGATTCTTAATTTGATTCTAAATGTGAGTATGAATTTTCTATTTTTGATTCTAAATTTGAGCTAAAACTCGCTAATATGGCTGCGAACATCTCCGGTGTCAACAACATTCCCCCAGTATTTACCCTCTCTGGACTTTCTGGTATGATACTCACTGAATCTACGTCGCTTGGCGACTTTTTAAAAACCTGCTCCATTTTCTGTGCCACAAGAAAGCTTGATTAACACACAAGAATTTATAGCGCCAGCTGCTATACTTATCTTTTAATCCAGAAGTTGCTGCAACGAGCTGCGACGTCCCCAACGCTCGCTGCCATCTGTTGTAGAAGCTGTGGCTGGAATATGCCCTCACTGCATGCCTTATCCTTTGCAGAATCGAAGCTGCTGGGCCCCGACGCTCCGTTGGCAACTTGCGAAGTCCCCAAAATCACTGCCGTCCGTTGCCGAACATGAAATTTGAGTGCGTGGATCCCGCGCGCCGCCGCTCACTGCTGCCGGGCCGATGCGCCGTCGATCGCCGGTTACGGATGCCCGCGCTCGAACTCTGCCAGCCACCTCTCCGTCCGAGCAAGACCAGTGTGAATTTATCCCGCTCTCTGCTGCCAGCCGCCACAAATAGTTTGAAATTATCCGTCGCGTCCGCGCACTTGTTTGCAACTATTCGTAACTGTTCACTGTCCTATAAGACCCTAATCTCTCCGTCCGTAACGAGCCTCCAAATGCGAGAGTGAAGGTCGGGGTGAGAGTTGAAAATAGGGAAAGATTAATTTTTAAAAACCACAACCACCAAATGCGAACCAAATTCCTAAACATGCAAAACCACTGGAACTGTGATAGCTACTGTTTAACTCGTTTTCTAGGGGATGATATCACACGTTCGCAGCTTTCCTTCCCTGCATATGATTAACAACAAAATTCATAATAAAGTTCATGTGAGAAAAGGGTGTACTAACTACTATTTTTGAAAACACGTGAAAGTTCACTTTATGTTGTTTATTACACCATATTAAAACCCTGTGGCTGATACGTCTGTACGTCAACACATTTAATAAATAAAGTTACAGCTCGTGAGCCCCCAGACAAAATAAATATTTGTCGCAAATTGTTTTCTTACCATGTTTCTGTCTCAAACACTGTTTATGTTAATGCCTATGCGACGACACGTGGTACATTAACAAATCACAGTCACTTTAATTCAATGCGATGCACACCTTGTTCCACCGGCTAAATATTCATCAACACACAGTAGCACTCGATTCAACTTGGTGCAGTTTACAACGAGCAACCGCACGTGGCGATTGCCACACACAAATCTATAACCTCCACCTGGAGATCCACATGCCGACTGATGCAGAGCGACGCCACCCGGCCAGCTACCCCACTTGCTCCTGACTCGTCACCTCCTGCCCTCGCGCGCACACGCGCGCCCCAAAAGCCCAACTGCCCGGGTTTTTTCCCTACGTCATCAACTTCCCCATGTGAGCTGTTCTAACCGACTTCCAACGTACAGCGCTCAGCCAATACATTTCTAAAACTTTACTTAAAATCAAAATAATTACACTACGCATTAAACAAATTTCTTATGTTTTTTATATTGGTATACACATCCTTTGCACTATTTATTACAACCGTTCAATTTATTATACTACAGATAAGTGATTTAACTGAATATTTCAAGATAAAATACACAAGATTAATTGAAAATAAAATGAGAAATAGTTAATATATTACTTTTATAAACAAACATTGCCATGATAGTTGTGTAACTGTCTTGTATTCATTGGTAATTTATTACTTTTCATTGTCAATTAAACATATTACGCCAGATGTGACTATATCAACTAATGTATTGTTTATTTGTCAACAGGCTATTTTGTAATGAGGGCCTTAAAGGTTCCTAACTGTTCGTATTACTTCAAATTCAAGTTGTATTACTATATTTTGTTTCTCACTGTGCACTGCACTGCGCCTGGCACTTGCCATTGTCCCTCTCTCCCCTCACCGGAAACTAGCCTGGAAAATCCTAAACTGGAACAAGCCAGCAACGCCAGCCTGCTTGCCGCCTCCCCTCAGCTACAAACAAGCACAAAGCAAATCTCAATGTGGAGAATTTCTACCTTTGGCCTAACTATAAATGTTGTCACCCAACTGTGTACATACATTGCTACCATAATTAATAAGATTATAATTGTGTAACATTTAGTGCATTGGCATGGTCAATGTTTGCAGTGAACTTCATACTGTTTAATTATCAAATGCTATTAATTACCAGTATTTCTATTGGGCAGTAATCTCACATGTGTAACCTTTTGAGACCTGATATTCCACTGTATTTGACTAGTTCCGGCTTAATTTCATCCACCCCACCCGCTTTATTGCACTGTAATCTACCAACCGTTTTCTCCACTTCCTCAAATGAGGAAATCTGACACATCATTGAGCAATTCTTCAAAATATTCCCTCCATCTGCTCAAGGCATCCACAGGATTGACTAGCAGTTTTCCTGGCCTGTCCAAAACACTTATTGATTCCTTCTTCCCTCCCTTTCGAAGATTGCTAATTACTCTCCAAAATGGTTTTCCCACGGATTGACCCAGAGTTTCTAGCTTGTTTCCAAAATCTTCCCATGATTTCTGCTTGGAGTCTGCAATTATCCGTTTGGCTTTGTTTCTTTCTTCAACATAATCGTCTCTGTCTGCCTGATTTCTAGTATGGAGCTATTTTTGAAATGCATTCTTTTCCTTTTTACAGGCTGCCTTGACTGTGTCATTCCGCCAAGCTGTCTGCTTCTTCCTGCCTTTACACACTACTGTTCCAAGACATTCTCTAGCTGCTTCCAGTAGTGTGTTCCTGTACCTTGACCATTCCTCTTCCAGTGACTGTAAATCACTACATTCAACTAACTGGTACCTATGCGAGATCATTGTTATGTATTTGTGCCTAATTTCCTTGTCTTGAAGCTTCTCCATTCTTATCCTTCTACACATGGACCTGACTTTGTGCTGTTTTGGCCTCACAAAACCAAATTCACTGCAGATTAAATAATAATCAGTATCATCAAAGAACCCCCTGAAAACATGTGTGTCCTTGACTGTCTTTCTGAATTCCTGGTAATAATCAATGATAGATCTGGTTCCCCTTCCTTCCCAAGTATAGCAGTGAATGTCTTTATGCTTAAAGAAGGAGTTTGTGATAACTAAGCCCCTACTGGAACAGAAATCCAAGAGCTGTTTTCCGTTCCTGTTGGCCTCCATATCCTATCCAAACTTACCCATAACCTTCTGTTCGATTTCCTATCCTGGCGTTGAAATCACCCATGAGTAAAACACTATCCTTATCCTTTACTCTAACAACTACATCACTAAGTGCGTTGTAAAATCTGTCCATCTCATCTTGATCTGTCCCTTCAAAGGCTGAATACACTGCCACAATCCTAATTTTCTTGCTGGTGATGGCCAAATCTATCCACATCAGTCGTTCATTTACGTACCTTATTGCAATTATCCTGGGTTCGATTGCTTTCCTGATATAAAATCCTACACCCCACTGTGCCCTTCCTACTTTGACTCCTGAAAGGTAGACCTTGTATTCTCCGACTTTGTCCCCTTATTCTAACGTCACTAACAGCTAAAACATCTAACCCCATCTTACTTGAAGCCTCCGCCAGTCTTACCTTCTTCCCATTGTAATCCCCATTGATATTAATAGCTCCCCATCTCATTCCAGATCATTTGCCTAGTCGTATCTGAGGAGTCCGTGGTCTGTCGTTAGAGGTGGGACTCCGTCACCTCCAAAGGTCCGAGGCATTTTGCTCTGATTGTTGCCAGCATGATATTGAAGTACCTGGGAAGCAGGTTGCTAGTCCAGGGCCCCACTGGGTTTTACCCCTAATGGTTGAGGGATTGAGGGACTAACCGGTGGATTTGGTAGTCTTTGCCGTCGGAGCACAAAGGTGGCCACGACTCAGAATATGTCCGAGATGCCCAACCTTATTACAAAGTAACTGGTATCCCAACTGTCAGGACCACTTACTTGGCCACTCATACGTTGCCCGTGGTTCATGAAGTAGGACATGACTACAGGAACCCACACCATGAACCATCTAAGAAAGTCAAAATTGGAGGCACGACAGAACATGATCGTCATTTGTGAAATTTAAAAAGAATGGTTTATCAAGTGTATGAGGCGTCGTAAGTAGTAAACTATTCAACAATTTGCATATCACTTGCGACCATTTTTGCGAAAGAAGCTGTGGTTACTCTGTGCAGACTGGGAGGTACTGTACCATACACCATACTACCCGGATGTAAGTGATTGTGATTTGATTCCGAAGATGAAGGAACCACTTCGTGGCATTCGCATGAGAACTCGACAGGCAGTAGACCGCTCCATTCGCATCAACAGAACAGGGTCTGCTGTCGGTATACTACACATTCCACATCGCTGGCAACGGGTTCTACACAACGCTGGTGACTGAAGGAAAGTAACAGGTGCAAACATGTAACGCTGGTGTATCAGTTATAGTAAAAAGTTGCCACTATTTGAGTTCCAACTCTTGAACTAACCATTGACATACGGAATACACAGAAACTTGTAGTAATAATCACAGTTCCACATAATAAACGATAGCCTACATCCACATTTGATAGGAATCTTAGAACAAGGTATGAATTTGCACAGCAGCTAAGCATTATTAGCTGTACCATGAGTAGAAACAAGTTTTTCTTCGAAAGATGATCTTAAATGTTCAAATGATTGTAAATCTATCGGACCAAACTGCGTGATCATCAGTCCGTAGCTTACAAACTACTTAAACCTAGGTAAACTAACCTACGGACAAACACACACACACCTATGCCCCAGGGAGGATTCGAACCTCCACGGCGAGCAACCACACGCTCCGCAGTGAGACGCTTTAGACCGCTCGGCTACTCCACCGCAGGAGAGATGATCTCAACAGCGAGGTCCACACCTACACAGGGAGATTGTCCCGACATTTTCTACGTGGTGTGGCCTTTGGAAGAATTTTATATACATATACAACTGGCATGACAGGAGTCGGATCTGATACAGAAATGGAGAAACACCGTTTCCAGATCTACAAATGGTCAACTGTTTGTAAATCTAAGGGACTGAACTTTGTTGGTCATTAGTCCCTAGACTTACAAACTATATAAAATAAAGTAACATGCTAAAGACATCAAAAACACAAATTCCCTAGGGACGACTCGAGCCCCCGACGGCGAGCAACAGCGCGCTCCGGAGCAAGGCGCCTTAGAACGCTTGGCCAATCCACCGCGGCTTGAGATCTGCCAGAGGCGAAAACAGAGATGGTAGCTGTCCCACTGTACAAACAGTCTAAAGGTAAGAGGGAGGTAACTCTGCAGATAAAACTTCGGGGCTGAGACGTCGTAAACCATACAAAAAGCTTCTTCTTCCTGACGTTTCGTCTCCATCTGCCGGCGACATCGTCGTCTTCCCGCTCCTGTCCTCAGCCCGGAAGTTTCATATGGAAAAAATGCCAGCCGTGAAAGTTGACATTATATGTAAGAGAGGGGGGGGGGGGTTGTTCAAATCAATAGGGACGGAACGATACTGTGGATTTAATTGAACTCTTTATTCAAAAGTAATCACCAGAGACACGATCACAACTCTGCCATTGTTTAACGAACTGAATGATTCCCTGTTCCCAGAATTCCTGTGTCTGTGAGAAGAGCCTGTCCTGTACTGTGTCCTTTAGTTCGAGGTCCAAGCGTTTCCGTTTGAGACATGTCCGGGCTGTTGGGTGTATGCTCAAGCTGTTCCCACTTGAACTTGTCCAGTACACTTTGTGTGACACCGCAGACGTGTGGAGGCGCGTTATTATGAAGCAGCATCACTCCCTCTGTGAGCAGCTCGCGTCGTTTGCTCTCAGTACACGTCACTGTTAATGGTTATTCCGTGCTCGAGGAATTCGACGAGTATCGGACCTCGTACGTCGAAAAAGACAGTGAGCATCACCTTGCCTGCTGAGGGCACAGCCTGGAAATTTTAGGAAGAGGTGACAACGCATACTTAGCGTCCCTAGATGTTGTTCTACTTTATCCAAAAGCGGAAGATTCAAATTTGAAATAGTTTCGTTTTTAAGACATTTCATACCTTCTAATTTGAACACTCCTAGTACATATAGCTCCAGTGGTACCTCTGTATTCCATTTAGAACCGACTGTGTTGCACGCCTGGTTGTAGATGTTGAAGACTGTGAAGACATCATTTTTCTACCCGAGAGATATCTGGTTGAAACATCCAAGTAGGTGATAAAAGTCTTGGAATTCCTGCTAGTATCACATCACACCTCCATCTGGCTGGCAAAGCGCAGTGACTTGACGTGGCATTGACCTAACAAATCGCTGTAAGTCGTGCGACCTTCCTATCGGTTCTCACCAATAAGACTTGGGCAATACATAAGTCAGGTTAGTAGAAGTTTATGGCTTGTTGTCTCTGTTCATATGGGTGAGTTATGTATGTCAGCTTCTATGCCCTAAACAGCTACCCAACCTGTTTAAACAAGATCAATAATTAATCTGTAGTTTAACCAGTCAAACAATCTGTAAATGATGACGTGAAAATATATTTATCAAACATAAATTAAACCTCTGAATAGATTCTGAAATAAAGAAGTGATTCACTTACGAAGTAATTCCTTATAAATGGAGTTTATTACACTTATTAGACATGAAACGCGGAGGTGTTCCTACTTTATACATCGGTAAATAACTAAACATTTCCCCAACTATTGTTCACGAGAGGCACAATAAGTATCAAACGCACTCGAGAGTAAAAGTTCTAAATTATCACTCTTAAGTTAGAGTAGTCCATCGTACTTTGCAGTTCCAAGTTAATCCGCGATAAAAGTATTTGTTATAAAACGCAGTTTGTCATCACACGAGAACACGATTGCTGAATTATCACAGTTCCACAGCCCTACTACCGTGCATAGTTTGTCATTTTAAATGCAGAGACTAAGTTCTGCAGGCAGAGTTCCGTAAATTTTCCAAGTCCACACATGCCTATCTCCTCAAATCACAAGTTCGTAACGCGGCTTCAGACCGCCCAGCGTCACAACCTTTCACCACCACGTCCAAGCGTTTGCGAGCATGCTCCCTCTGCTCCCAAAATTGTATCCTTCCGCGCATACTAACGCCTCATCTTTTACAATTTCTCATCCAAAATATTATACATTTCAATATCAGAGAATTAATTGCTTTGACCACCTCCCTACAAATATTGCTTACATTTAACAAACAAATATATATATTTAACAATACTAAAAACGGTTGAGACTGCCGCCGTCGAAATTTAGTTACACTGTTAATATTTAATTTATCACAGCTTGTTATACAAATATATTTAGTTATTGTTCACAAATACTTATAACTATTTATATATAAATTATCTGCTGCATAACTACTATTTTTAGTCGGCCATGAAATATTTAAATGGCAGTTTACAACATTAAAAAAAAAGAAAAAAATAACGGTACAAAAAATAATATTAAATATAATAAAATACATATATAAATGTAATGCGCTTTGCTGGGTTCAGGTTTTGTGTTTCTGTGGTGGAATCTATGTTCTGGCACAAAAATATTATTACCTCAACGAAAAGCAGAACAAGAGAGTAATTGAAAGTTTATAAAAAGACTACGAAAATAACGAGGCGTGTCTGTTAAGATAGGTAGCGTGGTGCAATGCTCTCCATTTGCTTCTTAAACTGTAACTGATAAACACTACGTATCAATAATTATAAATATAAGTCTTATAATATTATTATTATTGAACTGAAATTTGTCAGCTTTTTATCTGTAAGGGATATTTAAATTGTAATTACGGCGTTTGATTCTCACAAGTCTTCTGAATCTATTCATATAATTATATTTGTCGTATGATCATTCCCTGATTTTACATGAATTTTTAGAATAATTTTTGTGGCTATATTGTTTTTGAGTTGCAATCGGAATAGCTGCCCTCGCTCAGCCAAGCGTTTCCGGTTTCCGAGCACATTAGGAAAACACTGATACTGCTGTATCCCATTCACTAGGCCCAAACTGGTAGTCGGCCGGCTGGGGAACCACACACCCTGGCAAAACCCGCCTGTCACATGGAAACAATCAGCTTCCCCGTGTGTCTGTAATATCACAGTCACAGCTGGATGCTCTTCCAATTATTATGTAATCATATCTTATGTCATCCACCTGAAGCTGCATCTTTACTGATGAGTGTCGGAATAAACACATCTTGACAGCCGTTGCGATTTCATTCTTTACACACCTCCACCTAAGACATCACCGAAATCAATTTTAATTTTCAATCTTTATTTTTTGTGGTGAATGTGTAGAGAATTCCATAAATATGTATTTAAGCTGTGGTTGCCCTTTTAAGAAAATTGTTTGTTTCTTATATTCGTCTGAGTTGGTTAGAGTCCAGGTCTAGCAGTAACATTCATATGTAACCAACAAATGTCCAACTGATGGTTAACCATTATCGCAGTGTCAAATAAAGATTCTGTTTACGGACACAGACGCACTCGGCATGTAATTGCTGAATTACTAATCATTACCATAAATCTACGGAATGCACGGAAACTGTAAGTATAATCACTGTTGGTGGTTTCTATAACAAACAAGATTTCTTTGTGCTTCTCATTTATCACAAAGAACAGTATAGTACAAATACCAGTTCTCAACTGAATGGCATTACATAAAGGAAAAGTGATGAGTGATGGATGATGGGTAGGAGATATAAGATTTTTTGTCGGTGCAGAGGGCAGTGGGGTTAAGACAGCAGTTTACAGAGGATAATATTAAAATCATTAACTTATAATGTTGGCTTAGTACCTGCAGTACAGTGCATCAAATAGTAATCATTTTTATATAAATTTTAAACTGATGTAATTGAAATTCGTTGTCGCGTTGTAGATTATAGACATGACACCCAGATGATGGCCGCTTGCAATAGTGGCCGAAACGTCGGTGAAATAATTGATATATTGACCATGCGGTCCAATACCCAGAAGGATTTTATCAACAATGACAACTGCCGCGGAAGCCTTCGTTTACACTTGTAGAATATACTTGCTAGTTTACGTTATCTTAGCGAAGATTTTGAAAATCAAAACTTTTTTGATGGATGACAACAGTCTCATGGACCAGACACAAATGACATGCAGTTTATAACTATGTAAAATTCATTCACTTTTAAGTCTGAAGCATGTATTGCAATTTTTATGTTTTGCTATTAATAGTTACGTGTGTCAAGTTGGTTTTATCAGTATCAAATGTTCAAATGCTTGTAGAGTCTATGGGACTTAACTACGGGGTCATCAGTCCCTAAACTTACAAAATAGTTACAAACTAGCTAATACTAAGGACGGCACAAATATCCACCCCTGACCGTAGTGACCGTGCAGATCGTGACTGGAGCGCCTGTCTCCTCGGCCACCGCGGCCGGCTTATCAGTATCAATCGGATATGGTTCAGCTCTTTGCATAATCTACCTGTAAGCCGGTTGGCAAGATTGTTAAGTGATCTATTGTTGTAACGTCATTACTTGCCCTGTTGCTAAGATCATAATTGTCGAACGATATCTCGGTATATTGTTATATGTGCTTTTCCAATAAATGCCATTAAATATACTTACTTGTAACTGAATCGTTCACTCCCGACCTTTCTACGCTTTGCCCACACACCCTGCCAGGGCAGGTATATCATAGTCACTTGACTTCTGTCACCTCAGTAAGTGTCAATTCTTGTGATGACCTTTAAAACGAGAGAGAGAAACCTGATGAAGTATATTCCGGTTCGTAACATTCATCAAACATGACACGCAGTCCGTCCAGTAGTGAATTTCATTCTGTGTTAACTTTCACTCTGGAAAAAACTGTGGAGCTAATTGCAGGCTGACCCTCGGCGCGACACCGGTCGACGTGCGCCTCGCGGCTTTCCTCCTGGGGGCCATAGTCACAGACGTAAATTGCGCGCCGCGTGCCCCTGTGCGCCGTGCCACTGTCGTCATCCGTCATTGTCAGCGCGCCGGTACGAATTTAATATGTCAGCGGGCGCCTCATGTTTCATGTAATGCGGCACACCTGTCTGTCGGCCTGTTCCGTTCGCTGCTAGCGTCAGACGGCCATCACCGCCGCGCGGACACCAGCGGATATTCGCCAGCATCCACACTCTGAAGTGCTAGCAGCGCCTCCCGGCGTACGCAGCTACTCGGCGGTCAGTAGTAAATGTTCAAATGTTTGTAGAGCTTATGGGACTTAACTACGGGGTTATTAGTCCCTAAACTTACAAACTACTTATGAACTAGCTTATACTAAAGACGCCACAAACATCCATGCCCGTGGGGAGATTCGAACCCCCGAGCGTAGTGGCCGTGCAGACTGTGACTGGCGCGCCGCAGAACGCTCGGCCACCGTGACCGGCAGGCGGTCAATAACACTGCTGGATGAATCTTAAAGTCGAGGTACACCATTTTATTTCAAAGTCTTCCCAGCAATTAGAAAACGTGAATGATTCAGTGAAGTCTGGGTGAGGTTCTCACAAGGAGAATTCATTGATATTTCTGGTAAGTGAAACTCAAGACTTAAATAACAATCAACCAAAGTCATATAACGCAACTCTCAAAATTTCTCGAGAAAATAGGATTTCAAGTTTTGCAAAGTACACTTGTGTTTGTGTTGTGGTCTTCAGTCCGCAGATTGGTTTGATGCAAAATGTTCAAATGTTTGTAGAAATTATGTTCAAAATGTTCAAATGTTTGTTAAGCTTATGGGACTTAACTACGGGGTCATCAGTCCCTAAACTTACAAACTACTTATGAACTACTTACGAACTAGGACGGCACAAATATCCATGCCCGAGGGGGGATTCGAAACCCCGACCGTAGTGGCCGTGCTGACCGTGACTGGAGCGCCTCAGCCACCTCGGCCACCGCGGCCGGCTAGAAATTATGGGACTTCACTACGGGGTCATCAGTCCCTAAGGTTACAAACTACTTCTGAACTAGCTAACACTAAGTACGGCACAAATATCCATGCCCGAGGGGGGATTCGAACCCCCGACCGTAGTAGCCGACCTCAGTCCCCTCGGCCACCGAGGCCGGCGGTTTGATGCAGCTCTCCACGCTACCCTGTCCTGTGCAAGTCTCTTCATCTGAGAATACGTTCGGCAACCTACATCCTTTTGAATCTGCTTACTATATTCGTCCCTCGGTCTCCCTCTACGACTTTTACCCCACACGCTTCCTTCTAATGCTTGACAATTCCTTGACGTCTCAGAATGTGCCCAACCAATCTATCCCTTCTCTTAGTCAGGATATGCCAGAAACTCCTTTTATCCCCGATTCGGTTAAGCACCACTTCATTAGTTACATGATGTACCCATCTAATTTTCATCATTCGTCTGTAGCACCACATTTCAAAAGCTTCTATCATCTTTTTATCTGAATTCCTAATCGTCCACGTTTCACTTCCATATAATGCTACACTCCAGAAAAATGCTTTCAGAAAGGACTTCCTAACATTTAAATTAATATTGGATGTTAACAAGTTTCGCTTCTTTAGAAATGCTTTTCTTCCCATAGCCATTCTGCATTTTATATCTTCTTTACTTCGGCCATCCGAAGTTATCTTGCTACCCAAGTAACAAAATTCATCTACTACTTTTATTGTCTCGTTACCTAATCTAATTCCTTCAGCACCGCCTGATTTTCTGACATTGCATTCCATTACCTTCGTTTTACTCTTGTTAATTTTCATCTTATATCTTCCTTTCAAGACACTGTCCATCCCATTCAAATGCTCTTCTAGATCTTTTGCGGTCTCTGACAGAATCACACGTAAGTACCAGTAACTATGAGGTATGTCCACAAACTAAGTTCCGTTAGGATATATAAAACAAACGTGTACAGATACAGAAAAAATATTTCTTGTACAAAAATATACAACTATTATACTACATTTCTATATAGCTTCCGAAATTTTGTAGGCATTTGGCATAGCGTGGCAGAAGTCTTTGTATGCCTTCATCGTAGAAGGTTGCTGCCTGTGTATTCAACCATGTGGTAACATGATCTTTCAGCTCGTCATCATCGCTGAAGTGTTGACCACCATGGACAGGTTTTAGGTGTAAGAAGAAAGTCGCTAGGAGCGAGACTGTACTGAGGATCATCAAACACGTCCCAGTGAAATTCCCGTAAGAGTTGGGGATCACATTCGCCTTGTGAGGTCGCGCGGCAACGTGAAGGGAAGAAGAAAACTCCTTTCATCTCTTCTTACACCTAAAATCTGTCCTTGGTGGTCAACACTTTAACGATGATGAACTGAAAGAGCATGTTTGCCACATGGTTGAATACACAGGCGGCAACATTCTTTGAAGAAGGCACATAAAAACTTTTTCCACGCTATGACAAGTGCCTACAAAATTTCGGAAGTTATGTAGAAAAGTAGCTGATCAGTTGCAGATTTTTTATATAATAATTATTTTTTTCATGTTTGGGTTATATAACCAAACGGAAGTTACTTTGTGGACACACGTCGTATAACACTTCCACAACCTGTCGGTGTAGGACACGTGGTAGCGTTCTAGCCTTCCAGTAATAGAGTCCCGGTTTCGAATTCCATTGTGATGGAATCATCCACGAACTGAACAATCAAAGACTAACGTCATCAACGAATAGTTAAGCCAATACTGTAAAAAATGTAACTTACGTGTTTTTATTGAAACCATCGTTGTTAACAATGTTCTATAAAATATAGAAAATTACCAATAAAAGAAAATACGTGCAATTTTTGTAAAAAATTATCGTTAGATATCGAAATTATGTAAGTATTCGCACACAATGAAAAAAAAAAAAAAATCAGATACTCCACTTCATTAGGGCTCGTACGGAGGCATATAGGCATTCTTTTTTTCCTCGTTCAATTTGGGAGTGGAATAGGAAAGGAAATGCCTAGTAGTGGTACAGTGTACCCTCCGCCACGCACCTTACGGTGAATTGCGGAGTATGTATGTAGATGTAGATGTAGATTTAGTGATTGGTACTTACCCTTACTTGCAAAACTTCAGACTAGATTTTCTCGATAACTTTTTAAGAGTTGCGTCGAATGGCTTTGGCTGATTGTTGTTTGAGTTGTGAACTTCGCGTACCATAAATATCAAAAAATTCTAAAATCCGATACCCACGTGATCTCCTTGTCAGTCTTTTACGGTAAGTGCGGAACACGGGCAGCCACTCGAAATCGACCTTTTTTTTCCTTTTAATAAATAATGGGTCAGATAATATCAGTATTTTATGACACATTCATTAAATAATGTTCAACTGTGTGTAAACCTATTGGGTCAAAGTTCTAAGGTCATAAGTGCCTAGAATAATCATACAATGAAGACTTAAACGGCAGGTGTTCTTGTCACTTGAAGCTTCCGAGCTGAGAGGGCGTGGTCCATGCATAAAACTTTGCCCTGACGTTTCGCTTTAGTTTGCGGAAGACATTCTCGGAGGTAAAGCGGCAAACAGCAAGTAAGACTCTTTTTTTTTTTTTTCCTTTATTGTTAATTTCACTCCGACTTTCGTCGGCGGGCTGGCAGCAGCATCAGCGCTGCTCTTCAGCCGAGAGAATAGACATATGACAAGCGAGATAAAAGGAACAAAGACATGAAGTTAAAAACAATGAGTATAAAAACATGGTACGGAGGAAAAATGGAAGACTTACAAACTGGACATCGGAGACAATACTGCAGACTTAAGACACATGAACAAGAGAGACTGACACACATAAGCAGATTAAAAACAGTCTGTGCCACGGTGGCGATAAAATCACATGGAGAGACAACACTGGCCACACGAAGTCACACGATGATATAGGTGGTGACGACACGAGATGACGATGCACTTGACACGAGAATACACTGTTGTTAAAAGGCGACGCTGCAGCCCCCGCGGGGCAAGGAGAGGGAGGAAGCGAGGAAGCGCGGGGGAGGGTCGAAAAGAGAGAGGGGGGGAGAAGGTGGGGAGAAGGAAAGACAGGCGCGATTGAGACTCCAGGTGGGGAGAGGAGGGGGGAAATCCAAGCGGGGAGGGGGAGAAGGAGGGGAGGGGGAGAGGGGGCCGCTAAGTCTACGGGGAAGGGATCAAAGCTGATAGGAGGAAGTAAGACTCGAGTGAGCGCCGTATATATAGGCCATTCAGAGGGTGCCACCGTCAGTCACGTGACGTCGCCTGCTGTTGGTCTCTGGTATTGCCAACATTCTCAATTGAAAAGAACCAATTGTCATATTGTCGCCGCAGTGTTAACGTCCCAATGTTATTCAGTTTAGCACTATTCTCTTTCCTATTAATTACTTCTGTGTTTGAAAACCTCTATGGCCTCTCTGTCCATACGCGCATAAAACTTTGATGTCTTTGTTACGACGCTCGTCTCGTTAAACTTTATTTCATGGTTAGCCGTAAATGGCGAAGAAGAAAGGTGGACAGGTTCTTGGTTATGACGTACATAACATCACGTAATTTCCTCTTTTGATGAATTAGATTGAGTGCTGCCAAATCTATGGGACTTAACTGATTACCACGCAAGTGAAATGGACCAATCAACTAACCCGTAAGTACTGGGTCTGTGGTTTATCATTTCATGGTAATGGTGTTGATTAAACGACTCATCCATGCATATGCGATCGTGAAGTGGGTATAGTCAAAAAAATGTTCAAATGTTTGTAAATCTATTGGACCAAACTGCGTGGTCATAAGTCCGTAGCTTACAAACTACTTAAACCTAGATAAACTAACCTAAGGACAAACAAACACACACCCATGCCCCAGGGAGAACTCGAACCTCCACGGCGAGCAACCGCGCGCTCCGCAGCGAGGTGCTTTAGACAACTTTTTTTTTTTTTTTTTTTTTTTTTTTTTTTTTTTTTTTTTTTTTTTATTCGGGTCTCCTTCCTCCCCTTCAACCCGTCCTTCCGCTCGCCAACATCGCCTTCATCGGCGTCGGCTTCTTCTGCCTTTGAGAAAGAAAGTGGTTGCTGTCCGATACTGAAAAATAAAAATCTTCCCATGTATGCTTCTTTAGCCACTTTTTATTTTATTTTTATGCGTGTTATGCAACCAGGCTTCGCCTGCAACGTTCGTCTTCACGAAAATTTACTGCTCTGGCGGTGGTGTCGTCCATGTCTGAACTTTATCTTCTGCTTCGCTTACAGGTGGTCTGCATTCGATGAACTTTTCTTAACTTTGTAGAGCAATGCCGCGCAAGAACCACACATGATTTTTTTTATATTTTTGTATGTTATTTGATTTTTTTTATTTTTTTTATTATTTTTTTTAATTTTTTTTTTTTAATTTTTTTTATTTTTTTTTTTTTTTTTTATAATTTGTTTTTCATATTTTTTAAATTTTTCTCTATCAAATATTGACCAGATATTTGGTTAAGGAAACGAAATGAATCATAAAAATGAAGTAAACGAGTGCGATGCCTCTTCTGTGGCATATCCTTTAGTGTCATTTGGTGACGAAAAGAAATTTTTCTCTGTAACGTGATTAACAGAAAAGTTTCTCCTAACTAAATATAAATAATAAAAATAAATAAATAAATTTTGTGATCATTCTTTTTTCTCTATTTCCTCTTGACCGCTTGTGAACTGTTTATTTCTTTAGAATAAGGAGTGTGTTCCGGCTTCCGTTGGTGGCATGCTGTTTCAGGGTTCTGCTGAGGCCTTCTCGGCTACCGTAGCGGCCACAGGGCCCACGAAGTCCCCACCGTACTTCACCCTCAACAGCGATCCCCTACTTTGGCATGCCTCTATTAGCGTTACGAATTGGTTGTAATAATCATCCTACGCCCTCTCTCTCGAAGAGAATCTTCAACATGTTGCCATAATTCTTTTTCATATCTCTTTTCCGGAATATGTTGTAATATCCTTGTAGCTGAAATTCTTTGAATTCCTGGACAGTACCGGTCCCTTTCTTATTAATGACGTAGTGTATAAAATTCCCCAGTAACCACAAAATGGCATTATTTTTTTGGGCAGGAAAATATATCTTGTCTGGGAAGAAAATTAGATTTAAATGTATTTCTCTCCCGTCGCTTCTCTTAAGGAACGATATTTGTTTCTTTAGTTCCTGCCATATCGCGCTGTATTCTAAACATACGAATCTGTGTTCCAAGGTATCAATTGCATTGCATTTTGGGCATCTGTTTGTATCACAACATCCTATTGCATACAATCTCTCATTGGTACTAACGATATTGTTGACAACTCTGTACCACGCTACCTGTATTTCTAATGGGAGCAGTCGATTACTCACATTTCCCCAAATGACTTTCCAATTCCTGTTTGGAAACTTGCTCTCCATTCTGTTTTTGTTCTCGTTTGATTTTAATCTGTCGATGATATAGTGGTAGTGTCTCTTCTTTTTGTCCAAGACAATACTCCTCATGTAGCTTAATTCCAAATAATAGAGACGAATGTATTTCAGTTTATAATTTATTTTGCTGATATCGACTGGTGGCTGCAAGCTTTCAGGTTGAAACAATTTGAATAATTGCGCTGTTATGCCGTCTGGGTGACTTTCAATAAGTTGAAGGGACCTCTTTATGAATAGTGCAGTTGTTTTCCGCTGAATGTCAGTAAGTGCGAGTCCACCCTCTTCCGTTTTCAGAGTTATTGTTTCTAAAGCTACCTTAAAAATCTGTCCTTGCCAGATATACCGACATACGGTTCTCATGATTGCCTTTGCTATTTGTTTTGGGATAGGCAGAATTTGCCCCATGTATGTCGCTTTTGAGAGTACCACACAGTTTACGATCTTAACTTTCTGCTTCAGGTTCAGGTCTCTCATGTCGTGCAATTTAAGGGTGCCTCGAATCTTATCAAATACTGTTTTCCAGTTAGCGGCAGTCATCCTAAGAGGGCAGCTGTATAGGGTTACCCCCAAGGCTGTATGATTTTCTACGCAATGTGCCCAAGGAACCTGTATATTGGTGAGGCCATTGAGATTCAAAAAAGCACTCTTCGTGTCATTAATTTCGGCGCCTGTTGCTCTGCAGTATAGGTGCAGGTTAACTGTAAGTTTTTTCATATCATCACTGCTTCTTATTATGACGCCTACATCATCGGCGTATGCATTAATAACTTTTTTTAGTCCCGATATGAAGATGCCCTCTAGTTCTTTATTCAGTCGTCGTAAGAGTGGTTCTATTGCCACGACAAACAGCATCATTGATAAGGGGCTCCCCTGGGGTACTCCATTGTCAATGCGAATGTCCTTAGTATAATGACCATTAATAATTACCTTCGTATGTATACCTTTCAAAATGTTATAAAAAATCCTCAGATTACCCTCGCTCACGCCCAAGTGCGACAAAGTTGTAAAAAGGTAGTTGTGACCGACTTTATCGAATGCCTTTGCGAAATCTACAAATGCAAGACCGCCATATGCTGAAGTGTTTGAAAATATTCCGACAATGTCCCTGTACTCGCTGACCGTCTTCAGAATAATGCGCCCAGGGAGACACGTCTGGTGGCATCCGATTATTTTTTCTAGGACTGGCCGCAATCGCTCTTTCAGAACTCTAGCTATTATTTTATAGTCAGAATTCATTAGTGTAATAGGCCTCATTTTCTTGATGTCTTTTGTTTCCGTGTTTTTGCCTTTTGGAAGTAGCACTGTAAAACTCTGTTTTAAATCTGCTGGGACAGCCTCTCCTTTTAAGGTTTCGTTAACAATTTCAGTGAACGTACTGCCTATAATATGCCAAAACGCTTTATAAAACTCGAGAGGCAGACCATCGGGGCCCGGTGACTTTTTTAAAGGAGAAGTCTTTATTATTTCCAAAACCTCTTCTTCGCTTATTTCTTCTGTAATATGGTCATTATCCTCTTCTGTGATGGTGCCCTGAAGTTCAGATCCGGATAAAAAATCCCTTATGACCTGTTCCTCGGTACTATTTTCAGTATAGAGTGCAGTATAAAATCTATAGGCTTCATTAATAATATCTTTGTGAGTTGACAGGACGCTGTTATCCTCGGCCCTAAGAGACGCAATAAAAGTTCTTCTCCTTTGTTGCTCATGCTTTATGAGATGATATATCGATGTATTTTCCTCCTCAACCACAGTCTGAGTATGGGATTTGATTTTCAGACCATCAATCTGTGACCGTTTGAGCTTTAAGATTTCAGCTTTGGTCCTCTTGATTTGCAGAAAAATGTCTTGTGACATTGGTTGCTCATAGAGTTCGCGTAAGCAGGTGTAGTGAAACTCTATAGTATGCCGCAACCACCTCGCCCTCTCTTTCCCGTATTCTATCAAAATGCCTCTTAGCCGTTTCTTTGCAACAGCGCTCCACCATTCTATACTGGATTTGTATTTATAGCGTGTTCTTAAAGAGGCCCGCCACGTCTCTGCTATGAAGTCAGCGAGAGCATTTTCTGGCAACATGTTAATATTCAATTTCCATGCGGGCCTACCCCAGTACGTCCTCTGTCTCATTAGCCGTATACTACACTTTACCGCTTGGTGGTCAGAAAAGATGGCGGGTATCACTTCAATGACATCCACTTTATTTTCTAAGGTCGAGGATACGTAAATCCTGTCTATTCGACTTTGGGATGTGTTGGTAATATAGGTAAACTTCACTATGGTGGGATACTTTATTTCCCAAGCGTCCTTCCATTTCATATTGGTTACTAGTCCCTCGAGTTCCCTTGATTTATTAAAATTTGGCCTTTGGTCCTTTTCATGTATTACACAATTCCAGTCACCACCAATTACAACGTCGACAGGGTTATCATAGAGTAATGGTAAAATGTCAGTTTTATAAAAAGCAGCTCTTTCTGGTTTTGCATTGTTTCCGGATGGGGCATAGATGTTGATAAAGGTTGTATTAAAAATTTTGCATTTGATGCCCCTCCCCGATTCTAAAAGAACAGCGTCTTTCATTTCGATACCTTCCCGTACAAGAATAGCTGTCCCGCAACTGTTCTCAGGAGCTACGTTTACTATTTCTTTGTAACCAGCAACATACAAATTTCTGATTTTAACCTCTTGCAGCAGAGCTATATCGCTGTCGGACTGATATAAAAAATCTCTAAGCGCTACAACTTTAATTTCACTTTGAATTTTATTTATGTTCAAGGTGGTCACATTATATGTTTGTTCCATGAGGAAGTATGATTGAGGAATTTACAGGATTTCGTAAAGGGCTGAAATTGTTCGTTTCTTCCGTGTACCTTCTTTCATTTTTGTACTCCGTATGTGTAAATTGTTTACGCTGTCAGACAATCTCTTAATAAAAGATATCTTCGTCGGGTAATGCATCCTCTTCCATGTCCTCATCCGCTCCTTTCTCGACTTCTTCGCTCCATTCAGATCTCGCAGCTGAAGTACTTTTTCGCATTAGGGATGCTTCTTCTGTGTCAGATAATGAATGTTCAATCTCGCTTTGTAGCGTCTGCATTGCACATCCGGATATTTCAGAAGTTCTTTTTCCTGCAGGAGACTCTCCGGAGCGTCCTTGTGATGTGTCCGCTTTTTTCTTATCTTTTTGCAGAATGTTTCTCAATTTGTCCTTTAAAATGGGAGCTACAGTCTCCGCAGCCTCATGAGCCAGTCTGCGTTTCTTATTTCGTTTTCTTTTTGGCGATGCAGCCGGTGACAAATCAGGTGATTTGTCCGTCGATTCTGTAGAAGATCTTTCGCGTTGTATCGAATCCTTCGATTGATCTAATTTATTACACTGAGATCCGCTTTGTTCGTCGACATTGAGCTTCTTTCCTTTCCCAATTTGGAGTTGATCTTCATTCCTATTTTTGTCTTTCTCGGTAATACGTTGACTTTCTTGAGGTTTTTGATTTCCTTCTCTTTGCGATGAATTTTCTAAGCGATCTCCTTGTATCGCTACATTCAGCTGGTGGTTCTCATCAATAAGCATGGGTGTCGATTCTGAGGTCTCAAGCTCCTCATGTTGAAAAGCCGGAGGACTCGACGCAAAATCTGCTGGTATCATGTTCGGGTTTGGCTTCACTTCATTAGCGCGACGCTCAGTCACGCCGTGTGTGTCGTCTGTTTCCTGATGCGCCCGGCCCGCCTCACCACTTCGCTCGTCATCGGCCACGCTCGGCCCCGCGCTGTTTCCTGGTAGCGGCTGTTCCGGCGCGACGTCCTCCTGCCCTGCTGTTGACGGCCCCGCTGAGCGGCGCGGGTTCGTGGCGGCGGCGTAAGTCAGCCTGAGGCTGACCGCCTGGCCCGGGACTACAGGCTCTGCGGCCGGCAGCTGCGCGACGCGTTTCCTACCGCACTCACTGCGAATGTGCTCTGTTGAGTTACACAGAGCACATGTTCGCGGCTGCCCGTCATAGATAACAATAGCCCGGTATCCTAGCACATTGATATAAGAAGGAATGTGTCTCTGCAGTTCCATCTTAAGTTGCCGAACGCCGTTCAATACAGGGAACATATGTGCCTCCGACCACTTTTCGGCGACATTGGACAGAATGGTACCATAGGGGCTGAGAACCGAATTTATTTCTTCCGCCGGCATCTCGAAAGGTAACTCAAAAACCCTCACTGTCCGAATACCTAAACCTGCGTGAGTAACAATGACATTACTCACTGTTCCGTCTGAATGGTTAAATTTCATAACACCGCCACACTTATCAACTATTGCATAACATAATTCTGCACTTGTCAACTTACCAAAAGCAGCATTTGAAACGAACGATAAATGTACACCAATTACTTCATTCCCTGAAATCTTCACTTTCTCGATTAACCACTGTTTAACCTCATAAGCTTTCGGTCTGTTAAAGTTTATGTCAAAAGTAAATTTGATCGTGTCTTTCCTCATCTCTTTTGTCGTATTCATTCTGTCTTATTAATCGGGTTAACTAAAGCCACAATCGCAAGAAGGCAGTTAAGACTAACCTTGTAAGGCGCGACACAGCCGTTGTTTACAACAGGACCGCCAGCGAGGCCGCCACACGTCCTTCGTCCACCACGACTGCCACTCGAATGCAAGACAACTCGGCTACTCCACCGCGGCGGGGTATAGTCGACCCCATGCAGGATATCCACAGCCCAACGTAACTAGTATCAGAGAGGAGAGATATACTATGTGTTTCACAATTTTTCTTGGCGTTATAAATGGGACTTGGCAGATTGAGTGTTAAGAAACTTCCTGGCAGATTAAAATTGTGTGCCGGAACCGGGACTCGAACCTGGGACCTTTGCCCCTTTCGCGGGCAAGCGCACTACCGACTGTGCTATCCCGACACGACTCACGATGCCGCCTCACAACTTTACTTCCGCCAGTACCTCGCCTCCTACTTTCCAAACTTCACAGAAGCTCTCCTGCAAACACGCAAGACTAGCACTCCTGGAAGAAAGGATATGGTGGAGACATGGCTTAACCACAGCCTAAGGGATGTTTCCAGAATGAAACTTTCACTCTGCAGCGGAGTGTGCGCTCATATGATTGAGTGTTGATTACAGACCATGTCAAGAAATGAATTATTTGGAGGTGAAATGAGTTTAAATGTCAGATAACTTTCAAATTTACCTTCTCACGGTACATACTAAAGCTGAGAAGATGGCACCGTCGTCAATTGCTGTTGCAATTCTGACATCGGATATATGTAATAAATGTTGTGCAGATGAAAGGCTACAAAGATCATCCTCATTAAGAGAACTCACTACCTATAAGGTACAGTGTTGTACCTTGTGGGTGTCACAGAACCGACTCGTGGCGACCTTCTGCTGACAAACAGACCCGATCTATTCAACATAGTTAACGCAGAACAGGGAATCAGCGACCATAAAGCGGTTACAGCATCGATAATTTCAGCCATAAATAGAAATATAAAAAACATGTAAGAAGATTTTTCTGTTCGGAAAAAGTGACAAAAAGCGGATTTCACAGTACTTGAAGCCTCAACAAAGAAGTTTTATCTCAAGTACAGATAGTGTTGAGGAACAGTGGTCAAAGTTCAAAGCCACCGTACAGTATACATTAAATGAGTATGTATCAAGCAAGAAAGCAAGATCGTAGGAGATGGAAAGAAGCCACCGTGGTACAATAACGGAATTAGAAAACTGCTACGGAAGCAAAGGGAACTTCACTGCTAACACAAACATAGTCAAAGCATTGTAGACAAACAAAAATTAAACGAAGCGAAATGTAGCGTGAGGAGGGCTAAGCGAGAGGCGTCCAACAAGTTCAAAAGTAAATTTCTATGTACTGACTTGACTGAAAATCCTAAGAAATTTTAGTCTTATGTCAAAGCGGTAGGTGGATCAAAACAAAATCTCCAGACACTCTGTGACGAAAATGGTATTGAAACGGAGGATGACACTCTAAAGGCTGGATTACTAAATGACTTATTCCAAAGCTGTTTTACAGAGGAAGATTGTACTGTTGTTCCTTCTCTAGATTGCCGCACAGATTACAAAATGGCAGATATCGAAATAATTGACGGAGGCATAGAAAAACAATTAAAATCGCTCAAAATAGAAAAGACTGTAGGACCAGATGGGATACCACTTCGTTTCTACACAGAGTATGTGAAGGAACTTGCCCCCCCCCCCCCACCCTTCTCGCAGTGGTGTACCGTAGGTCAATAGAAGAGCGTAGCGTTCCGAAAGATTGGAAAATGGCGCAGGTCATCCCAGTTTTTAAGAAGGGACGTCGAACAGATGTGCCGAACTATAGTCCTCTCTAACGTCGGTAAGTTGTAGAATTTTGGAACATCTCTGGAGACGAGAAATCTGCTCTGTGGGAATCAGCATGGGTTTCGAAAAAGGCGATCCTGTGAAATCCAGCTCGCGCTATTCGTCCACGAGACTCGGAGGGTCATAGACACGGGTTCTCAGGTAGATGCTGTGTTCCTTGACATCCGCAAGGCGTTTGATACAGTACCCCACAAACGTTTAATGAACTAAGTAAGAACATATGGTCTATCAGACGAATTGTGTGATTGGATCCACGAGTTCCTAGATAACAGAAAGCAGCATGTCATTCTCAATGGAGAGAAGTCTTCAGAATAAGAGTGATGTCAGGTGAGCCACAGGGGAGTGTCGTGGGTCTTTGCTGTTCACGATATATAAATAAATGACCTTGCAGATAGCATCGGAAGTTCACTGAGGCTTTTTGCGGATGATGCTGTAAGTAATAGAGGAGTTGTAACAATGGAAAATTGTACTGAAATGCTGGAGGATCTGCACCGAATTGACGCATGGTGCAGGGAATGGCAATTGAATCTCAATGTAGACAAGTGTAATGTGCTGCGAATACATAGAAAGAAAGATCCTGTATCATTTAGCTACACTATAGCAGGTCAGCAACTGGAAGCAGTTAATTCCATAAATTATCTGGAAGTAGGCATTAGGTGTGATTTAAAATGGAACGACCATATAAAATCAATCGTCGGTAAAGCAGATGCCGGGCTTGGATTCATTGGAAGAATCCCAAGCAAATGCAGTCCGAAAACAAAGGAAGTAGGTTACAGTACAGTTTATCGCCCACAGCTTGAATACTGCTCAGCGGTGTGGGATCCGTACCAGGCGGGGTTGATAGAGGAAGTAGAATAGATCCAGCGGAAAGCAGCGCGCTTCGTTACAGGGTCATTTGGTAATCATGAAAGCGTTACGGAGGTGATCGATAAACTCCAGTGGAAGACGCTGCAGGAGAGACGCTCTGTCGCTCGGTAGGGGCTTTTGTCGAAGTTTCGAGAACATATCTTTACCGAGGAGGCTAGCAGTATAAAATCATAGAGATTAGAGCCCACACAGAGGCATGCCGACAATCCTTCTTTCCGCGAACAATACGTGACTGGAATAGGAGGGAGAAACGATAGTGGTACTCACGGTACCCTCCGCCACACACCTTCGGGTGGCTTGCGGAGTATGGATGTAGATGTAAATGTCATACCCATCATAATTTTCAATAATAAGCTGGAATATATGCTTGTACCTTTTAAAAAAGGCAATTTCCGTTTGGCACACATATATAGCAGTAACTAGGAATTACTAGAAAAGTCATATATGAGGGTTGGAACTTAAATAGTGGCAACTATTTAATCACAACCGATATAAAAACGTTGTAAGTTAGTACCTGTCCTTCAAAGTAGTAACCAGCGTTTTGTAGAACTTGTTGCCAGCGATGTGGAAGGAGTCGTATACCGTTAACTGAGTTATGCTTCTTTCGTAAAGCTAGTCGCAAGTGATGCTCCAAAAACGAACAGTAATACTGTGCATTGACAGTCTGCCGTGAAGCAACATAAGGCATTAGGATAACATCTCAGTCGAAGACGAGACTTACCATAGCTTTCACCACACTGGGGCTCTAACGCACTTTCTACTATTGCGCACACCCATAATGGCACCATTAGTTGGATTGGCGTTTCAGTTTTGGCTACAATTTGCCAACCTTCGTTGAAGGCGTTTACGCAATATTCCACCTATAAGGCAATGCCAGGACTCCGCACGCCTCTTCAAACTTTGATGACACTGTCGTGCTGTACGACCTCTGGCACATTCAATCTTGATCCAACTCTGTTGTTTCTGTTTCGAAACGATAGTGATACTTCTGGCTCACAAGTGATTGTGTTCCCCTCGATTGTGCGCACGCTGGTGACGTAGGACGGGCGAGTCCATTTGCTCGGAGGGAAAGTAGGAATGTCAACAGCATGTGCTATCAACTACTTATGAACTAGGACGGCACAAATATCCATCCCCGTGGGGGGATTCGAACCCCCGACCGTAGTGGCCGAGCAGACCGTAACTGGAGCGCCTCAGTCCCCTCGGCCACCGCGGCCGGCCATGTGCTATCAGCGACAATAGGAGATTCCATAGCATAGTGTCTCTTCCACAGCAGCGTTGCCACTATTTATGTTGCAACCCTTGTATATGTCTGCGAGAGACACTATTTTTCCTTTATGTTTGATCTCCTGCCTAAATTGTTGAGGCGATTTAAACGATGAAGAATTTCTCCTCTAATTACGCGGCATCAAACACATAACCACCCTGCACGAGTTTCCACGTAATTTGCACATACTGTCCACAATAGAAAATTTTAAAATGGCTAAAACCTCGTGTGTTTACAACCTAACATTTAACTGACCAATGAAAGAAAACTACATCAGCACTAAAATTAGCAACGCATTTATAAGAACTATACGACAGTTTACAATGTGTGAACGCATATACTTCAAGTATTCCGATATATATATATATATGAAATTGTGTACCACTTTGCTTTCATTGACTTACCATGTATTTTATTTTAATGCTCTTTGGCTCCATAGCTTTTGTAGGTCCAAGTAAGCTATTTTTTATTTGTCTTTGTGAGTAAATTGATTTAGCACTATGTGAGAATGCATACCAGTTTGCTCTGTACTGACAACACGATAAATTTGACGTGTGCTCTACAATGGTATGCAAAAACTTTATGGACGGCCGCGGTGGCCGAGGGGACTGAGGCGCTCCATTCACGGTCTGCACGGCCACTACGGTCGGGGGTTCGAATCCCCACTCGGGCATCGATATTCGTGCCGTCCTTAGGATTAGCTATTTCATAAGTAGTTTGTAAGTTTAGGGACTGATGACCCCGTAGTTAAGTCCCATAAGCTATATAAACATTTGAACATTTGAAAAACTTTATGATTTCTGAGGACCGAAACTGGTTGCAATAAATTACTATTTACCTGCTTCTCTTGGTTCATATAATACATTATCACGGTTGTTCCAGCTATAGTGAATTGTTGTCTATTGTGTTTGTGTCTATTACAATGGCTTGAAACTGCAGCGTCTTCTTTCGGCACAGCAACAAACCAGCAGCGAGATTTTCTTTGAGAGGGCTCCCTCCTTGAATTCTTCAAGTGCCCCCCCCTCCCTAGTTTTCCACACCATTACTCGGGCATTCTAATTGTATCTTTTCCAGAAGAAGGCTCAAGTCTGAGTCACTTTTCATTGGCTATGCAATTACAGTTTCCAAATACCGCCATTAGCAACGTACCGGCTGTAAGAGGCACGTTCGTCCATTGGCACGTTACTTTATGGCGTGTTCCTAACTTGTGTAACACGTTTGACACATTGGATAATTTAAAAAAATTACCACTGGACTGGCTATGAGAAGTTTATTTCCCAACTATCATGCAATCTTTGTAGGATAAAAGCCCCAACTCTCAGGCAACATGTTTTGTTATGTAATACGTTCCGCAACTGTCACTGTAGTCGACCTCATTACGATGCACAACAAGAGTAGATGTTAGTCAATGCTGCTAGAGGTCGGCCTGTTACTTTATTCTTTCGTTTCTTTGCTGCGGCTGCAGTGAAGCCCTTGTTATCCTATTGCAATCTTTAAGGGATTAGCTGGCGAGCGGTTCAGAGAAGCCTGCTTAATAGGGATGGAGGGTTCTGTAAATTTATTTCAAAGTTGAAGAATTTCGTACAGCGCAGGTAGGCAGAGATAGTGCTTCGTCCCAAGTTGTCATGATAGGTGTACTTTCAAATCATAAGCCTTTTCTGTCGCAAAGAGTTGTCGTGGGATCCTTTTAACAAAGACAGCACGGGGAGTTGTCGCGAGGTCTAGGGTTCGTGTCACGGATTTTGTGGCCGCTCCCGTCGGAGGTTCGAGTCCCTTCTCCGGCATGGGTGTTTGTGTTGTTCGGAGCATAAGTTAGTTAAACTAGTTCGTTAAGTCTAGGGACAGATGAACTCAACAATATGGTCTCTTAGGTTTACAAACATATGATAATTTTAACATAGATAAAATCAAAGCCAGTGTTGCCTTCATAATGCTGCGAGAGGAATCGACCATTTTCTTGAAGCCACGATATAAATTAAAGTTTGTTTAAAATGTAGTAAAACGTATGATTGGGACACTATATTTGGGTCACCGTTAGTGCAATGGCAATTTGTAAACTAAATCATACGCGTGTTTTTCTATGATATACAATAGAGATAGGAAAAAAGCGATAGGGTAAAATTCCTGCCCTACAGGCTAAGTTAGATCAGGCTAGAAAAGATCTGACCAGTTTAAGGAGGAACAAGGGTAAAGAATGGTGGGAAGTGTAAACATTTCTCAGAAGAAACAACATCAGACAGCTTTGAGATGAATACAGGACATCGTTTGACCTGTTTCTTCAGTTACAGACTGTTGAGACTCAGACAGTGGTAGGTATAGAGAGGATACAAAAAACATTCAGAAGAAAATTGAATAATGATGTAGGGAAATTGGTAAAGAAGGAGGAAAATTGTTGTTAGGTAGTTCACATGCCAGAGAAGATTTAGCTTCACTCTTTACTAAATATACAAATCATACACTGTAAACTTTCACGGCCGGCGTTTTCTTCAGATAAAACTTCCGGTCCGAGAGAGCGTTGTCCATTCATAAAACTTCTTCTTCCTGACATTTCGTCTCCATCTGCGGACGTCATCGGCTGTGGTCTTGCGGTTACTGACAATATGGCTGGAGGGGCTCTCACTTCTATAGAGAGCATAGAGGGAGTCAACGGTTATCACGTGACACCGACTATGTGGTTATCTCTGGAAGAATTTAATGAGATGAGCGTATTAGCAAGAACATAGCATTAATCACTATGCACGCATTTATACGGAAGCCATTGAGATTCAAAAACAGCAGAACAATTTTAATTGAAAAGAAGAAAACTTATAGACAAAATATGGATGTCGTCTATACGTCAACAAAACGACAATCAATTAAAAGTAATCGAGAATAACGACAACATCCAGAGATAACCACATATTCGGTATCACGTGATTACTGTTGGCACGCTCTATGCTCTCTTCTGTAGCCGGAAGACCTCAGACGAGTCGCCCGTAGTTGGAGACGAAACGTCAGGAAGAAGAAGCTGTATGCAAGTTTCATCTCAAGATGAATTACTGACAACGATGTTATATAGAGTATGATGTGGACAAAAGATTTATCGGAATCGGCGTCGAGACACACATGTGCTGAGTTCGTGTCGGTCAGGAAAATTAATTTGGAGTTGAGGAGCTGCTGGGATCGGGTAGAGTGCGAAATATGGTTGTGTTTCTTGTTGATTTTCTCAGTAGTTGACATTGTATCAGTCATGATGGCCCACATCTCAGCAGGATAGGATAGGACGCATTGTTGGAGCTAATAAGAGGAAATTTAAGGTGGGAGTCAGAGTCATTAGAGGTAAAATCCCAGTGCTTACAGCTGTCGTAACAGCACTTTCTATTAACATATAGAGGGCAGAAATAAATCATGTTCTACGACAGGTTAGGACTGAAACGAATCTAGTTTGAGAGCATCATTTCGTCAGAATGGATCAGCAGTTGTCGATAAAAACAAAAAAAAACACACAAAAAAATCAGCGCCGCGCGGAAGTAACCGAGCGGTCTGGAGCACTATGTTAAGGATCATGCAGCCTCTCTCGTCGGAGGTTCGAATCCTCCCTTGGGCATGGATGTAAGTGTTGTCCTTAGGGCAGTTTAACTTAGTTTAAGTAGTTTGTAAGACTAGGGTGTAATGACCAACGTAGTTTGGTCCCATAAAATTAAATTTTTGCAAATAATAATAAAATAAAATAAAAAAATCCTGCAGAAATTTTGTTTCGGGACAGTTTCATAACAACAGTATGAAATACCAGTTATGTTTCATACATTAAAATATTCGAGGGCTAAGAAGTCAAATTAATGAACTACTTATCTGTATTAATGAACTTAAGAGACCCAACTGCGCTGCCATAATCTGCCCCACTGAACACAATGTCAGTACTAGTATAGATATGTGCAGGATTTAGGTTAACTCATCGCTCTCATAGAGCAGAAATGCAGGATGTAAGAGTTCCCACATTCATCAGAAATTGCCACAAATTTAATAGCATAGAAATTCATGTATTGTGTATATAAAGAACATTCTAGAGTGCAATTTTTTTGTATATTTTTTCGACTAGTTTCGGTCTTATTTACACCATCTTCAGGAAATTAAGCTCCATTGATGTTGTGGAGCTTAATTTCCTGGAGATAGTTTATATAAGACCGAAACTAGTCAAAAAATATAAAAAATTGCACTCTAGACTGTTCTTTATATATAAATTTAAATAAGAGTGCTGTTTTCCGTAAGTGGAACAAAAGTATGTCATATATTTTGCCTCAGTCACATGTGAAAGCGTGTAAAACTGACGTTGATTTCATGGTAAATCATTCACAGTAGTTAGTGTATAAATTATTGGAAATTGTTTTTCTGGGTAGTGAACCCCCTTTTTGAACTAAAGGAAGTTGTTTGAAGTCATTGAATAAGTCGTTTTTGTTTCTAGTGTTACATGTATGAACTCAGCTGTTTGTTGCAGAAAAGGATATATAATTTACCCCTTAGTGACTATTGCTGGTGTTCCTATTTTATGGTATATCTGTGCACGGCAGATATGTTATTGTAATTTTAAGTTCTTCGATTTAACATGTAATTTTTAACTCTTTATCTCATATTGTCTAAAGAAGGTGACATTGAAAACTAGGTAAGAGATTCCATTGTATATTTCGACTGAGGGTTGTATTTAAATAAAAGTCGTTGATATAGATCAGGAACAGCAGACCTCCTCCTGGGAGGCAAGATATCACTTCTGTATCACTCGATTATTTTTCATTTCTTACTGCAAACTGTGACCTTTCTGACAGGAAACCCGGATGGTCGCACAGCTGAGACGCTGCTCACAAAACTTATCCTTAGTATTATTTTTAATTCGGGACCCTGATGATATAAAACAATCTTTATCTGGCATAAATAGTCACCATACGGACAGATACAGAATTTCTACAAACTTTATGGTTGACATATAATACTGAACTATTTAGTTTTATATCATAAAAATGCCTTAAATTGTGTGAAATGCTGTGTATTCGCATCATATATTAAGCTCCCAATGAAGGCATGCAAGTTTTTCCTATGGAAATTTTGCAAAGCGTTTAATGTAAATTGATATACCTTTCGAAGCGGAAATAAACAACATATCTCATTTCCATCTGAATATGCACACAGCACTTCCAGTTCAAAACAAAAAAAGGTCACTAAAAAAGATGTAAAGTTGACCATATCATCCCCACGTTTAGATAACTATCCTTGTAATTCTTTAACTTCCACAATGAAGTTCTGAAATCTCGGATTTTCTACAACCTTTTCTATAACATCAGAATTGCATCTAGATATCTTTCCTTTTATCACTATTTGTTCCTTCTTCAAAGTGATTTTCTGTTTGAATGTAGCCCAGTCAGGAGTAATTCTCATTTTGTGTTATTTTACCGTATACAGCGAACCGTCATGTCCACTAAAATATGAAGTTTTCAATCAATTCTCGATGTCATAATTTTCTTCCCTGTCCTTTTTTCTCTTTCATACATGCAACAATAAAGGTTATTAAATCGAACACTTCACTTACTATCGAAATTTACAATAATATCCGTTAATTCTTTCTGTTTCATATAGAACTGTTGCAAATAAGAGTGAAATAACAATTCGAATTTAGGACATTTACTACATTTACTATACGTGTTCCGTGCCTACAAACATAGCGTACAATGTTTGCACTTTGAACTTAATATTTAAATTCTTTCACAATACCTTTGTGAAGTCGCTTCAAAGCAAATTTGCTGGACCCGTTGAACATGCGAGTGCATAATAGATACTGGGATTCTCGTCGTTCTCTTCTGTCAGTCCCATTTATTTTTAAACGCTTCTACCGACAGGTAAATGGACTGCCTCTTTTTGTGCAAACAGCTACTGCACCTATGAACTTCCTGTATACCATGAACAAATAGTATAGGGCAAACAGTGCTTCCATCACGATTCTGCCGATCTGAAGAACGTCGCGTCGATCTAAAAAATTTCCGCACCGCAATTTTGCATCACTCACTAGCGAGTACTTCCGAGAAGAACCGAGCAAAGCCGACACAGGCCGAGCCTCGCCATCTTCTCTCTTCATATAAGTAAAACAGAGGATCCGTGTTTGTTTGTTTGTGCGTACGTATTGCACATAAATCCACAGATTTGATCCAACCTTCATAAAATATTGCGCACTTGGCCTTAAAACCACGAGGACGGTTGCCGGAAGTGTTTGAATCAGGTACAACATACAGTTCAAAAGATATGACATCATAAACAATCAGATTCGAGAAAAATGCTGCATCATGCAACAGTGTTGCATATTTCCTCGTAAACCACAGCACCGATTTCAACCATCTACATGGGATATTCTGCAAATCACATTTAAGTGCCCCGCAGAGGGTTCATCGAACTACCTTTATACTATTTATCTGCCATCCCATTCCTTAATAGTCCGCGGGGAGAAAGAGCACCTGAATAACTCCATTCTTGGTTTTCATTTTCAGATGATTTTGCAAGACGGTAAATGACGGCGTCATCTGCAAACAACATAAGAGAGCTACTTACATTTTCTCCCAAAACGTTTATGAAAATAAGGAACAGCAGAGGACCAATAACACTACCTTGTGGTATGCCGGATATCACCTCTGTTTCAGTTGATGCCTTTCCATCGATTACTACAAACTGTGTCCTCTCTGACAGGAAATCACCTATCCACTCGCAAAGTTGAGGCGATATACCATAACCACGCAATTTGATTAAAAGCCGTTTGTAAAGTACGGTGTAAAAGCCTTCTGGAAATCAAGAAATACGGATTTAGTTTGAGAATCCTTGTCGATAACTTCGTGTGAGTAAAGAGCTAGTTGTGTTTCGCATGAACGATATTTTCTAAATCGATGTTGACCTTGGGTCAGTAGATCATTCTGTTCGAGATCATTCATAATATTTGAATACATGATTAGTTCCAAAACCCTGTTGCAAATTGACGTCAATGAAATAGGCGTGTAGTTTAGTGGCACTGTAACATTATAGCGTACTCCTTTTCCCTGATAATCCATTGTTTATTATTGTTTTATGCAGTTATTACGAAATTCTTTATTTTAATGATTTGATATGTATCGATTGTCAATTGTATTGGAATGACTGACTTAGTAGATGTAAGTGTTCTGCTAGAAACTGTGAAACTTAATTATTTTTCTATGACAATATTTATTTTCTGTTCAAACATACTGCAGTTGTTATTATATAAATTGTTCAGTATAAAATATGAAATGTGTGCTGGTTCATGTTAGGGCGATTTTAGTAATTGTTGTTAAAAGATGTACCTAGGAAGAGAAAGGTGGCCAGTGCAAGGTAAAAGGTGGTTGGTTGGCGGGAGACGCTTCTGGTAAGGTGGCAACAGGCAATTTTGGCGGAGTAGTAGTGCAGTCATAGTTCAGTAGTAGCGGTGAGCAGTCGAGTGTGAAGTGCAGAAGCGGCCAACTACCAAGTTAAGTGGCAATACTGGCTTTTGTGGCAAACGAGTTGGAGACTAAGGAGAAGCTGTGTAATTGGAGGCTTAATTAATTTGCTGCGCGTTTCCAATTGCCTCGGATGCAAGTACATAGTCTCCGAAGTATTATGGCTTTGTCACGTTGACTTGTTGTGCAATACTAATTTCGCCACGAAGAGGAAATGAGTTCACACAGCCACACCAATTACTGGAATGTTTCTATAGTCCAGTCAATGAATGAATTGTAGAGTGCATGGAATATGCGAGAATTTTTGACTTCAGGACTTTATTAGGGATAGTTAGTTAGGAGGTGAACATACTAAAAGTCCCCGCCCCTGGGGGGTGAGCTAAAGTGGGGATGGGGGTGGAAAGGTACAATTTTTTTGGTTCTTCGCTTATATCTCGAAAGCGGTCCGCTTTAGGAAGAAAATGTTCCAGATAAAAATGAAAGACAATTTAATTTTTCTATAAAATTGTTTCTATAAATATTAGTCGAATTCCCAACGGTTTTCGAGATATTCGTTACTGAAAATCGACAATTTCGGTAAAATCATTTTTACCTCACTAATTTTGTCAAACATTTACTTCTAGTGCCTCACTCGATCGTTTCTCAGAAAATTTGTCAGAAAGAAAGTTGTAGAGCGTTAACTTCAATTTGATATGCACATTTATTACCTTATCTTCAGCCAATCAGAAGTTACATCATTTATAAGATGTGCGCTCAGTTTCGAGGTAATTCTAGAAATGAGTGTTTTGAAAGGCTGTGACGTTTTATCTTATGAAACGTGCTGGTATGGTAAATAACACCAGATTAACAATGACAAGAAGGTAATTTCAGTTGAAAGAGAACACCTTTTTACAATTATAGCTTCTATTACAATATTATGAATGATACAATGAAAGTATTTACAAGCACTGATAGTGATTCAAAATGAAAAATATGTGCATTGAAAGCGACATTTTCATTTTTCTGAGGAATGGTCTAGTGTCATTCACATTAGTGTATATTGTGGCCACTAAATCACCTAAACAGCCACCTATACTGGAAGTAATGTATCTTTAGTTTTGTATTCATGCATGAAACAGCATTTTGTTTAAAGCTCCACAATAGATTGATCAATCAGAAAACATTGTACCAAACAGTGATTTTCCCAAGTTATACTACCAAGTAGGTTCCTTTCCTGGTGATGCAAATTCCGAGAAACCTGAGAATAAATATTATTATTTGCAAGAACTTTTAATGCAGAGTATTTGTGTGTTAAGCAGGACAGTATTAGTATTAAATATCAGTATAGTAGACGAAAACCAATTATTTAAATAGTGTTCAGAGAGACACAACTAACCGAAAGTTTAATATTACTATTTTATTACAAGTTACATTTTCTAAAGTTTTAGTCAGCAAACAAATCTATTTGCATTATCAAAAGTGTAGCTAGTATCAGGTCTTTCATAAGATTTCTAGAATCAATAGTTTCAATCAAATTTATAAGGGGCAGCCCTCAGTCGCAAAGTACGAAAATAATAGTTACCAGGTTTCAATGCCGCTATGGGGACCTTCTTCAGACGTAGATGAATATGTTAAACCTACATGTCAAGATTTAAAATAAAAAAAATATATCTGACATAAGCAGATAGTCATACCTAAAAAGTAAATAGTTGTAGACAGGCAAAGCAGTCTCCGCTGCCAACGTCGACAGATAACTGTTTCATTTATTGTCTATAAAATCCAGAATCAAACTAGTTATCAAATATCTTTTAGAAATACCAAACCATGGAAAAGTACTGTTCTCTGTTTAACAAAGAAACTGCAAGGTTCAGTTAATTTCAATATTATTCTTGTAATTATTGCTGAAAATAATCATAAGGTTAATAAATATTCAAAGTATCAAATTTTCTGTTGGTGCTTGTTTGTCAGTTTGTTTTTGTGTTAGATTTGAACATACTGTAGTCAGAAGTGTTGAACAGTGTAGCACATTAGCTTGTTTGTTTTATTAACCAGTGAGATCCATATAGGCCTATCTTGCTAAAGATTCCAAATTTAAACAGATTACTGACTGCACAACAGTGTTGTATACATTAGTAATTGTTCACATTTTACTGCTATAAATATTTCCTTTCTTTTTGCCTTGAAGTTTTTGGAAAGCTATGATAACTAATGTAGGCCTAAATTCACTTGATCTGAAATTCCATTTTTGGTAACAATTTATTTCCCTAAACCAGGGTGGCGACCCTTTTTGTTAAACTTTACAGTTCACTTAATTTGCAGTTTATACTGAACCTAACAGCATTATTTGAAGGGCGTTACCTCTCGAAACGAAAAATCTTTAGAGACGAAGTTTAAAAACGATTCCTTGTCCGTTAGACACAAAACATGGTTAAAACTAAAATCCAGGCACAGGTGTATTAACATAACAGTGATGTTTCGCAGTGCATAGCACGCGCATAACTTCGTGTTGTGTATATGTGAGTGTACTGTAGGAATACCACTGGGGTGTTTTCCTTACAGTGAGGTAACAATATCTGTAGGGGTAAGAACCAAATGCAACACGAGGTTCAGGAAACATGACGACATAAACAATAGGAACCGTAAATAACTACCACACAATGCGATAAGATTTTATTCGTACACCTAATAAGAATCAAAGTAATCAGCGGCTTGCAACAAACTTTAAACATCATTTTAAACCTTTCCTATACTTTTTCTTGCTGCAACAGCAGCAGGATGACGAAGGGAAACTTTTCTCGCTAATTACTTTTCCGTTGTTTCCGTTGAAATAAAACTACAGCAGTCGGTACGGAATTACAATTTATAACTTCTACACTACAAATTGTACACGCAGGAAATCTTGTAGTCAGTATGCACACATACAGCTGAATGTACCTTCAAAACACTAACACACTACGAGTCGTAGTTCATATGATATCAGGACATAAATAGTAATGTTCACGGAAAACCAACCGATCATGCATCACTTTTTAATCTATTACTTCATTACTGCTAACTAGGTTGGCAATAGATTTTATCGACAGACATCTCTTATAAAAATGAATATATACCTGCAAAATTATATAATTATACAATATATGAGACGTCTTTTTTAAGTAAGTACCGTTTTGAAAAAGAAAAAGAAATCGCACTGACGTGTTTTACGGCCCACTATAGATTTTTAGTTTTATTTGTTTTTGGCAACATTTTGGACCAAAATAATAATCTAAATAATAAAAAATTAATTAATAACAGTGTCTAAAACCCTTGTAGGAAAAAAGAATTAGGTACTGGCGGATTCCGAACCACTGACCTTCAGCGTCACAGTCCAACACATTAGCCATTACGCTACAGCTAACAGTTAGGCATTTCATTCTTTAATCCTGTACTATTGATGGCCGTTGTTAACTGATGCTAAAGTGGCATTTGTAGACATTAGATTATCATTTATCGTACTAAGAACGACGTGTTTTTGTTAATTCTTCAGTGTGCCATTGATTTGAAATGAGAACGGGTAAGTTACAAAAAAGAAATCATCAAATACGCAACAAAAGATGGCGTATCCCAGAGACAGTTCTGGGCGAGGAATGCCATGTGATTGGTTTTCGTTAATTTAATGGAGGATGTCAAAACTCCGTTATTTTTGCAAATATCTCTCAAATGATACGAGATATGATAAAAACACAAGGGAACAAAGTTGTAGAGAATTTTCTCCTTTACAAATTCGTTTATTCAATTATTTTCGCGTCAGGTGAACGGTTTATTAGCAATTAAAATTACATTACAAAGGGTTTTTTTGTATTACTAACGTATTTCTTGTCCGAAATATTTCTAAACGCGAGGTTCTGGTCTCTGGTAGACAACAATTATGTCTGTAAGATTTGGTGCCGATCGGTTGAACGGTTCGACCTAAAAACAGGGAACACGTTACAGACAGACAGACGGACAGAAATATATCCCAAAATCGCCTTTATTTTTGCAAATATCTCTGAAACGATACGAGATATGAAAAAAACATAAGAGAGCAAACTTGTAGAGAATTTTCTCCTCTACAAATGCGGTTCTTCAATTTTCGTGTCAGATGCATGGTTAAGCCATTATTTTCATTTAAATTTCGAGCTGTCAAAAGACGATCACAAAGGCCCACTTTTAGTGTTACTACCGTAGCCCAAAGTGGGCCAAAATACGTGCTAAGATCTCTCAATAATTTTATTTTTACAAAAAGCCTGTACCTTAATCTACTTTTCTACATAATTTCCGTCAATTATGAGGCACTTGTCATAACGGTGTGTTACCTTTTGACTACCCTCCTCATAGAAGTCTGCCGCCTGACTTGTTAACCACTGCTTCACAACTTTTTTGACGTTGTTATCGTCTTGACGTCGCTGACCGCCCAGTGCAAAAATAGATGGTAGTCACTGGGCGCCAGATCAGGGCTGTACGGAGAATGGTCTAGAGTTGCCCATCGAAAAGATGGGAAGATATCTGTGGTCTGAATAGCCACATATGGACGGGTATTGTCTTACAGAAAACGATGCCCTTGCTCAACTTGCCACGTCATTTTTTTCTCAACAGCGCAGATTGTTCAATGTCTTACAGTAAGCTGCTGCATTGATTGTCCACTTCCAGTACCAAACTTTCATTAACGAACGAGGGACACCCACTCCGTTGTTCATCATGCAAATTTGTGCGGCCATCTTTAAATGCTCTCACCCATTCTTGTCATTCCATAATTTTTTCTCTGTAAACTGCACAGATCTCAGGATGAATATCTAAGAAATCTTATAACAGCCCGTACTTCACAGTCGGCGGGACTCACGATTATCGGAGGACTCTTAAACACTCAGTATACAACGTAAGCAAGGAAGAATCAGACTGTAATGGCGTCAAAGCGTAGACAACAGATGTAGGTACCCAGTGCACATGCGCAGAACGCCGACCGCAGTGCTGCGGCCGAGGTGTGGCAAAACGGTACTTACTTAAAAAGCGCGCCTCGTTTAATTCAATGAATATGAGATCATATATATTGCGATCGGTCACATCATGTACCACGTTTTAATACAATTACATATTTACTACTAGGACATTCCTGTATTCTAGTCAAACAGTATTCGTGAAAGCAGACAGTGCTGTTGACAACTTTAAATCAACTTTGAACTGCGAAGCACATACGGCTGTAGGCGAAAATAATAGACTTACCTAGTGGTACAGGGAAAGGAAGAGAATGTAACACTATACATCCAACGAATACCCATTATTTCCGAAAGATCTAACTTTGGCATTGAAGAGACTGCAGTTTCCTGTGAGATTTGCATTTTCTATTACGATTAATAATCACTGGGCAATCTATTAAATACTGGGTAGTGGATTCACATCACCATGTTTCTCACGCGGACAACTTTGTAGAGTGCACAAGGGCGGGCTTACCGAAGAATTTCTTCATACTAGATCCTGGAAATGTAACAAGAAATGTTAATAGTCAAGTTTTGAATTAAATGATTGCATGACTGTAACGTATGACTTGCAAACTTATAACTACCTTTCTTTGTTTGGATACTGCAGTTGTAATTTTGTACATTATGCAAGGCAGCCTTATTTCAAATTCAAATGTTTCTTAAGCTTATGGGACTTAACTACGAGGTTATCAGTCCCTAAACTTACAAACTACTTATCAACTACCTTATACTAAAGACGGCACAAATATCCATGCCCGAGGGGGGATTCGAACCCCGACCGTAGTGGCCGTGCAGACCATGACTGGAGCGCCTCAGTCTCCTCGGCCACCGCGGCCGGCCAGCCTTATTTCATATACATTTTCCCACCTCTGGCAGTGTTGTTAATGTGAAAAATATCGTGTAGTACAATGGTTCGGAGCTCGCGTTAAACTGTATGTCGTCATATAATTGGCTGGGAAGGCAGTTCGAAGGTCGGAGGAAAGTAACAGCATACTACCACCAAACAGGACCATGCCTAGTAAAGCACTGTGGTGTTCCAACCAATCTACGCATTGTTGAATGCTTTTAAATATAACATCTTATTAGCAAAAAAGGAGATGGACAGAGGAGAAGGCTTGCATAAAGAAATAAATAAATACCCGGGCGACAATGGCGATTCATTTACTCATTTATTAATCTCTGACTGACTTTTTCCATTATTTGTTATATGAACATAATAAATATAAAATTGTTCCTAAAAAAATAATCTGATGATGATACCCATATCTGGTGTCGGAACCATTTAGGCCAGTCGTCGTAGACAAAAAAAAAAAATGGCCTTAGGTCCAAAAAAATTGCAGGAAGCTGAATTTTTTGTATGTTGTTAGGGCATATTAGAGTAGTATTAAACCAAGTTTGCAGCTTCGAAATTCTTTAGCGTAACTTTTAAGAGCCAAAAAACTTCAAAATTTTCGGAATTTTTTCTGGTTTTGGCTTATAACTCGTGAAGGGTGGTTTCTTGACGAAAAGTCACTCGCACCTCTATTAATGTAGATAAAATATTCTGAAATTTAAGCTGAACCGCAGCTCTGTCAGTCCAATAGTTCCCGAGATATTGGACTTCAAAAATTGACTTATTTCTCCAGAAAGTTCAAATTTTGATTTTAGTCATCTTTCGGCTAGAATATTGGCTCTAATGATCATCTCACGGGGAAAGTCATGCAAAAAAGTTATAGAGCAGTTATTTAACTTTAAGTACTGAACGAAGTTCATAGGCCCAATAGATTTCTAGTTATCGTGAAAAAACGAAAACTTGGAAAAATCGTAGTAGTCAATAAATTGACGCAGACGAATTGCAGTCCTCTTATCCTGTGTATGTTAAAGAAGAAGTAATAATTACTCATTGACGATGATTATTAACACATCGTATATAAATAGGATTTTTTTCAACACTGTTTTCAGCAAATATTGAACAGCTGAGGGTGCTGGTGGCTCTCCACAATGTCTCGGGCTTCCAAGTACAGTGGTTGATCGTAGGTCACAAAACATGTTTCCTGACCGTGAATGCTTTTTCTTTAACTGGCTTCTAAAAGTGACATTAAAACGTAGGCGGTTGAGGGAGCATGGTTAAAAGGGAGATATACAGTCTTTGGATGTTTGTAAGGAAGATCTTCTGCCACTTGCTCCATGAATCCATTCCATTCTGCGATGCCTGTCATGTTAGTTTCTTTTCCAAATAACCACAGCAGGTTTGGGGATTTTAGCAAATTGACTTCAGCGATTTTCACTTCGTTAATTGAAATGGCTGACAAGCCAGTTTTCTTTCTCATAGAAGAATGTCAGTGTGTGAACCTGATAGACTCGGCACATACAGACGCTGAAGACTGTGTTGTCCCCATTCACCAGCTTGTCTAGCTTTTTCCACAATCGGTTCTTTCACTTCCAGTGTTTCCCCTTGATGGAGTTCATCCTGTAAATATTTGGACAATTTTATCTGCTTCTCGAAATATTCCTTGGAGAATTTTTCACTACAAAGGAAACAACAATATCCAATGATGTGACGCCTTGAATCCGACGCACTTTTCAGCCTTTCCCCACACGAAGACGATGGTTGAGCAAATCAAACATCTCCTTCTCGCTGCACAAATGCTTACACATTTCTTTCCACAGTGTACCTCTTTCTGCATGCGTCGTGTACGGTCACTTCGCTTAAACTGCACAAAAACCTCGTGTTCCTTTCAAGCCCACGTTGCTGACTCATTTTTATCAGCGTCTAAATTCCGCGGTTTTTCACTGTCACTGTTCCCTCTCTAAGCACTTACCGACGACCCCGAAACAAACATGCGACGGGGGTAGCTCAGACATATTGTAAAACAGAAAAGACTTAAATCACCACCACGATCGAGATTTAGACGATTTTTGTTTGAAACGTTCTTCACGGTTCCGAATACGACCGTTTCTAAGGGTAGATTGGGTGTAGTGGGGAAGGCCTCGGAGGCAAGAAGTTTGGGAGGGAGGACAGAATACCCGCTAACTCACGACTAGGAGTAAGGGGGACGGGAGGGGGACGGGGATACCTCCGCACAACAAAAGGCCTCGCTACGAACGAAAGTGCCAATCCCTTAATGGCTGACCAATACCCACAAACGGAGAGGCTTTGGTTGTTTTTACAGCAATACCTACTTTCACAAATGTATTGGTAGGCACTAACACATAATTACACCTATTTATATACAATACGTTAATAATCATCTTCAATGAGTAATTCTTCCTTTTTCTTTAACATACACAGGATAAGAGGACTGCAATTCGTCAGGGTCAGTTTATTGAATACTTCGATTTTTCCAAGTTTTCGTTTTTTAACGATAACCAAAAACCTATTGGGCCTATGGACTACGTTCAGTACTTAGATTAAAGTTAAATAACTGCTCTATAACTTTTTTGTATGACATTCTCCGTGGGATGATCATTAGAGCCAATATTCTAGCCGAAAGATGACTAAAATCGAAAATATGAATTTCTGGAGAAATAAGTCAATTTTTGAAGTCCAATATCTCGGGAACTATTGGACTTACAGAGCTGCGGTTGGGCTTAAATTTTAGAATATTTTATCTACATTAATAGAGGTATGATGACTTTTCGTCAAAAAGCCACGCTTCACGAGTTATAAAGCAAAACCAGAAAAAAGTCCAAAAATTTCTAGGTTTTTTGGCTCTTAAAAGTTACGCTAAAGGATTTCGAAAACTTGGTTTAATACAACATACCAAAAATTCAGCTTC
The DNA here is from genome assembly GCA_026315105.1 of Locusta migratoria. NCBI lineage: Eukaryota > Metazoa > Arthropoda > Insecta > Orthoptera > Acrididae > Locusta > Locusta migratoria. Next base: position 462,168,398 of record CM048745.1, on the reverse strand, counting down.
CTGCAATTTTTTGGACCTAAACATACCTGACAAATGTTCACATGTTTGTTAAGCTTATGGGACTTAACTACGGGGTCATCAGTCCCTAAACTTACAAACTACTTATGAACTAGCTAAGACTAAGGACGGCACAAATATCCATGCCTGAGGGGGGATTCGAACCCCCGACTGTAGTGGCCGTGCAGACCGTGACTGGAGCGCCTCAGTCCCCTCGGCCACCGCGGCCGGCTAAACATACCTGACGACTGGCCTAATTGTAAATATAACCGTTTTAATCAACGCTACCAGTGGCTGTGATTTGTAAATATAAAATGAGTTACTGTATTTCTAGTGGAATTTTACCCCAATACAACCAAAAGTTAATGTGTGCACTTTACCTCACTAACTTCCTATTAGACACAAACATGGAAGTTTCATACTGAAATGAAATAATTCGCCGCAATAGTTACCGAAGTATACTCAGTTTCGCATTTCAGTTTTCTGTGATACATATGGCGTCTGTTCTTTCGGACATCGCCTCCCGTCAGATACAAATTCTCAACGTTACCCCTGCGTACTAGAACTGAAACTCGCAGTAATTGCAAATTAATTCCCTTAAGAGTAAGAGCCTAGGAGTGTCTACGCACTGAAGAAAGCATCATTGCCCATCATCGGTATTTATGTAAGTTATATATACCTGACGTGGTTTTTTTTTTTTTTTTTTTTTTTTTTTCGGACATGCCCCAGGCGGCCGGAGTATTATGGGGCACTTATAGCTCGTCATCTACTTGCGCGCACCGCCAGCGTTGTGGCGAATGGCGACTCCACAAAACTCTTCCCCCACAAAGCTTCTCTCCGTCGGAAAAGAGTTCAGAAAATTCGGCACACAGGGCAGTTATACGTTCACTCGTGTCGAATGACTTCACTGACATGACGTTTCGCTGATGCTAAGACCTAACAAATCTAAACTAAAAATGTTTGCACTGTGATAGGTTTGAACAAACAAAAGAGAGACTGTCTTGTGTATATATTCATTCAGTGCAGGAAAGATACAAGTACCTAGAACTGCTATGTCTTGTCCTGTATATGCCGTAAGCAAAGTATGCACTGATCGCAATTGATGTACGCACGTTTGATTTACGACACTGTGGCACCTGTATCCAGCAAGTAGTTTGTAAGCCTAGGGACATAACCGCAGCAGTTAAATCCCTTAAATTAACGACTTGTGATTCCGACCGTACGTGGGCTATTTGGACCGTAAGTCGATAGTTTTAAAATGGAACGGAATACTTTACCTCACTGATTTCGATTCTGTGCCTAAATGGACAATGTTTTGTAATATTCTTTTCTTTTTTTTTTCTCTTCTCTCTTTTATTTTCTTTTAAAAAATCGCCATTCTCCACTCCAAAATGCCTTCTCTAGTGTGATGGTCCATGCTTTGATTACTTGATATGGTTAGATACTAAAGCCAAATAAGTTACACACATCTAATAAAGTAATATGTGACCGAGCGGTCTGCGGCGTGTCAGTCACGGTCTGACGGCCGCTGAGGTCGGGGGTTCGAATCCCCCCTATGGCATGGATGTTTGTGCCGTCTTTAGTATAAGCTAGTTCTTAAGTAGTTTGTCAGTTTAGGGACTGATGACCCCCGTAGTTAAGTACCATAAGCTCCACAAACATTTAACTTTTTTTTTTATTAAGGTGCATGCAGTGTATCCAATAGTACCTTGAAACGAAGGCAGTCGACCGTGCATATGGTCCCAAGCGTATTCTAAGTACTGTACGGAAACAGAAACAGAAACACATACTCTCGCTTCTAAGCTACACTGAATCAGATAAAATCGAAGGTCATTTATTGAATACATACAGTAGGAACAACTGCGTTCATTTCCCTACTAGTACTGTGTTTCATCTTGAAGTGTGACTTCTCAGGAAACACCTATACCTGGAGAGGGATTTGTAAGTGGACAATGACGATTAGACATTTTTAACAAAACTTTCTCAATTTTTGGCATAGAATCTAAATCAATAACAAAAAGTATGCTATTCCACGAAAAAAAAAATCTTCCTATTTGAATAGCCCACTTCGGGTGGGAATCGGAACCTGAAATTACCACAATTGGATCCGGCGTAGTATAGTTACTACGAGCACGTATTGCATTTTACATTTCACAAGACTCCCAAGAGTTTGTAAGGGCTGGACTGGTGACTATGTGTATATTACTTTTGATTAAGCTTGCATAAGATGGGATCACGACATTATTTTATACTCATTCCTGTATTTCTGCAATGTAGATAACATGAAGGTGTCTAGGAAAGAAGAAATATGAAGAAAATAAAAATCTCATCTTTGATTAACTCTCGTCAGTTTGGTGCGTCTCCCCATTACTGGTGTGTGTTACCGCCTACAGAACTTTCTGTTTACTCCACGTGTCCGATTAAGTTCATTGCTGATACGAGCCCAATTAGTCGCCCCCGCATACCACTTTTGTTCTATTCGCCCACCTCGCCGCCTGCGGTCACTGACGGACTCAAGAGCGCGGCATCTCTTCCCCCGTTCAACTCCTAAGTGGCATAAAAACTGGCCCTTAAGAGTTTTAACAAGTTTTAACGGACGTTTTACGAACTTGAAAGAAAAGAAGCAAGCGTTGCCGCAAAAGAGAGCCCGTCATAAGAATAATACGGAGGCTGCCCACACCGGGCTCGGTAGGAGATTCATTTCCTGCCGGCTGAGGGAGAAACGTGTGGGATTGAGTGGAATCAGTGCGGGTGAAAGACGATCGACAGATCTGGCGGGCACATATTGGCGCTGCGCGGCGGCGCGGGACGCGCTTCTCGGGTGCCCGAGGCGTGCTCGGGGGAAATAAGCGCCCCGGCCGCAATATTTCACTGCCGCGCCCGCATGCCGAGCAGACGCACCACGGCACTTTCCATTACCCCGCGGCCCCCGAAATGCCCGCGATCGCTTAAACAAAGCGTCCACCACTGTCCGCCGTTACTTCCTTAGACAATCCTTCCATTTAATAAGAGGTTTTCAACCAAGATCGCTTTCTTCTTTTAATTATATGCCGCCGGCCGCGTTGGCCGAGGGGACTGCGGCGCGTTAGTCAGGTCTGCACGGCCACTACGGTCGGGGGTTCGAATTCCCCCACGGGCGTGGATATTTGTGCCGTCTTTAGAACAAGGTAGACCATAGGTAGTTTGTAACTTTAGGGACTGATGACCCTTTAGTTAAGTCCCATAAACTATACAAACATTTGAACATTTGAATTATATGCCGGGTTCGGCGTTCTAGACGCCATCTTCAGACCTGTCGTAATTTTTTAAATCTCTGCTGTAACAACTATTTCGATTATTTGTTTTAATTATATTGCCGCAAGAGACCACGAACACCGACTGCCGGCGTGGCGCAGGAGATAGCGTCACGGACCGCGGTGCGGAAGGTCACCGGTTCAATCCCGGCCACCGGAAAAAATTTATTTCTTTGTAACTAACAATTCCAGAAGGTTCTACATCTTTCTTATGTTCACTTGTAAATTCTACTTGTTTCTTATGTTAACTGTTCTTCTAATTTCTGGTAAATTCTTTCTGTGCATAAATAGCAAGGCACTCTGCCTGAGAGTCATTCTGGCTTCAGCTGTCGCTGCGAACGGAAGTACACGCTACCGCTCCGCCTCGCCAGTGTTTACGCCAGTGCTGTATTGAGTCGTGATTCTAGTTCTCTGTTCTGAGTGTTTGTTTCTGTGCCGTTTTACGCCGTCTACTTTTTTCTTTTGTGCGTGTTTTCCTTGTGTTCGGCGATTCGTCGTCGATCTACGGAATTTCGGTTGTAACCGGAATCCCACAGCACCTGCAAAACATGTCTGCATCCAAGAGGAAGAACACCCTGGCCTTTTACTTCGACAAAGAGACCCGGCGAATCCAACCGTCACGAGTTGAACTGGACGACTGGCTTACCGAGGTAATCGGCATCAGCATTGATTCTGTTCATACCATTCAGTTAGACCAAGACGAATATTGTGTATTTGTGAAGTTTTATGACCCGGTAACTGTCGATAAAATCCTGTCCACGGTTGGTAGAAGTGCAGAATTTCTACATAGAAACGGCGCCAAAAGTAGAGTCGCTATAAAAAGGGCAGATACAACTTATAGGACTGTTCGCGTGCTCAATCTGCCGATTGAAATTGATAACGAGAAAATCAGGGAGGTCCTGTGTAAATACGGGGAAGTGAAAGAAATCATTAATGAGAGGTGGGGTCCGCAGTACAAACTGCAATGTTTTAGTGGTGTGAGATCCGTAGACATGGAAGTTAAGACTAACATTCCATCTCATATAGCAGTTGACGGTTGCAAAGCACACGTCATATATACTGGACAAACGCCAACCTGCCACGTATGTAACGAGTCGGGTCACTTTAGGTCAGACTGTCCCCGTCGCGTAACTGTGTTGAAAACCAATTTAACACTGCGACGAAAATTAACGTTGAATGAAGTTTTATCGAGTGACAAGTCTGCACAATCGGAAATTGAAAAGGTTAATACCAACGGTCCCGAGAACCTTGCTGAAGAAACCAATGAGTTTCCAGTTCTGAAAGTTCAACAGGGTTCTGATCCTGTCCTTCATGACAATGAAATACAGAATAAAAAAAGGCCGCACGAACAAAGTGAGGATCACTCGGACGAAGAAATTTCATGCAAGTCCCCTGCAATTCGTAAACCAAGAGCCTCTGGTGAGGAACAATTAATAGATGACGACGGAATGCAGATCGATCCCGTAATACCGGAAGAAAAACTCGAATCTCCGGTAGACTCGGAGGCAGAAGAGGTAGAGCAGGAAAGGGTAGCTGCGACCAGTGCCGCCGCGAGTGACGCGCAACTTCCGCCTCAGAGCGGGCAGCCCGAGGTAAACACCGGCTGTAAGCAGGAAGTAAACAGCAGTACACAGCGGCCTCTAAGCAAAGCCTTACCACAGGTAGCAGCAAGAGGCATGCATGACGTAGGGCCAACCGTGCCAACAGTTACGCCGGCTAGTGTGCTTCTTACGACCACCCAGTCTGGTGGCTGCATTACCACAACCTCGACAACAAAAGAACCTGTCATAAGTGCTAGTCACGTTGCAATTACAACGCAGACTAGTTCATGCCCTCCGACCACCTTAACTGCAAAACAACCCGTGACGTACGCTACAGTAGCCGCAACTCTCATACAAACCAGCGGCTACGTTACAACCACCGCGGGCACTCAGGAAGGAAGACGTCGCAAACTCAAACCTCAGCCTAATCTCACTGTTCCTCGAAATGTAGGAAAAACGAAACCAGGGGGACCGGAGAAGACGCAAAAAAATATCAGTTATGAAATAGTGCAAGAATATCATGATGATGACCATACCAAAGATTTCAGTTAGGTTGCCTCACGACTTAGTATGGATAGCAGGAATTTTGTCAATTGTTCAACGAATTTGTTGTAAGTCTGTTCGTTATTTGATTTATTACTGAGAACCGTTACTTCTCTGCTCACTGCAACTGATTTTTTATTTTAATTTTTATTTTAAATTAAGGTTAAGAAATGCAAGCATACACTATAGCCACTATCAACATAAATAAAATAACTTCAGATTTAAAAATAGCTGCACTAAAGGAATATTTATATCAGTCTGGAACAGACATTGCGTTATTGCAAGAGGTATGGACAACTGACCTCAAGGTTTCAGGCTATGTAGAAATTTTAAATGTGTGTCCTGTAACGCATGTAGGAACAGCCTTTTTAATACGCGAAGGGATACCCGTGACGACCATCGAAAGACTTGAATCCGGGAGGGCATTATCTGTACAGATTTTCAATATCACCTTTATTAATGTATATGCTCCGTCAGGGAATACCAACAGATCCGACAGAGCCACATTTTTTTACAGAAGACATTGTGTATTTATTGCGGAAAAATCCAAGCAATTTGGTATTGGGCGGAGATTTTAACTGTGTTATTAACCGCAAGGACCAGACACCTAATTTTAATGGCTCTGTTGAACTGAAACATTTAATAAACGACTTAAAGCTTAATGATGCGTGGGAAATTTTTAACCCAACGGCCGTTGAGTTCACTTTCGTGACCAGCACTTCACGAAGTAGAATAGACAGGCTTTATGTATCTGAGAATCTGAGACAATTTGTCCTGAAAGTAGAGACCATACCTGCTTATTTTAGTGATCATAGTACAGTCGTCTCTTGTCTTAATCTCAGTCCTCAACCAACAAGACGTTTCAAAAATCAGTGGAGTCTCAATATCTCCCTTTTAAATGAGGATGATCTCGAGGAGGAAATGTTAGCAGCGTGGGATTTGTGTCTTCGGTCAATCGAGAGATATCCGTCAGTGTTAGACTGGTGGACCAAAAGAGCGAAGCCGAAGATGAGGACAGTTCTAATGCAATTCAGTGCACGGAGGAATAGAGAGCTGAAGGACACCATGGAGCATTATTATACCGTTTTGAGGGAACTGTACGAACGGGCAAGTGTGTCACCTCCTCGCATTGAAGACATCCGGAAAGTCAAAGCGAAGCTCCTGAATCTGAAAAGAAGTCAATTAGAAGGTCTGAAAATAAAATCTAAGGCAAAATCTGTATCTGAAGACGAAACCACTTCGCTTTATCATCTTCTGCGACACGCCAGAAATAGAAGAACAAGTTTCATCGAGGAGATACAGACGGAAGATGGGACGAAACTCTCTGTTCAAAAAGACATCGTCAATGAGATCTATAGATATTACCACGATTTATATTCAGATAACCGAACTGATGAAAATTCTCCCGCAGATTTTCTAAACATCGTTGAGTCGCACATATCAGAGGAAGACAATGACGAACTGTTGTCCCCTGTCACCAAAGAAGACATGTATGACATGATATGCAACTCTCCGCCCAAGAAATCTCCCGGCCCTGACGGTCTGCCAGTAGAATTTTACAAGCGGTTTTGGTTTCTCATAGGTGACAAAATTACGCAAATGGCAAATGAAGTTCTTGCTGGTAAAATGGTACCACCAGAATTCAAAGTGTGCAAAATTGTTTTGATTCCGAAAAATACAGGGAGGAAGGACCTGCAAAATTTCCGTCCTATTTCTTTACTGAATTCCGACTATAAAATTATATGCAGGATGATCAACGGCAAACTTCTAAGCATTTCCACGAAAATCATTAGTCCTTACCAGTCAGGTGTTGCCAATCGGACCATATTTCGCAATATTTCAGAATACCGGGACGTAATAGCTCTAACGGCCGTTACCAACATTAAGTGCGCCCTGCTCTTTCTCGATTTCCACAAAGCCTTTGACTTAGTAAACCACAGGTATCTCTTCGGAACAATGAAGAAAATGGGCTTCCTACCCAGATATATCGATATGATTAAAAATACCGCCACAGGAATAAAGGCAAACATAACTGTTAACGGCCAAAACACCAGGCAACTAAATATTAGCAGAGGGTTTCCACAGGGCAGCCCGTTGTCGATGTCCTTATTTATTATATCCTTAGAGCCCTTTCTGCAACACGTCCATGCCAATCTAACAGGTATTTTGTTATCTGGGCATAAGGCAGCTATCCGAGCGTATGCGGACGATGTGGCCGTCATATTAAGAGGTAACGATGATGTAATGAACCTAGACCGGATTGTAAAAAACTACTGCCTTGCGTCCGGCGCTTCAATCAATGCTTCCAAAAGCAAATTCCTAAATTTACGGGGCATTCCTCAATTCCGAATACCATGGGCGGAAGAAGTAGAGAAGATTAAAACTCTTGGCGTACTCCTAACTAAATGCCCATTAAAAATGTCTGCGGTGAACTGGAAAAACACTTTGGGGAAAATACAAGGATCCATCATCGGGAATAGAGATCGACGTATGAACCAGATCCAAAGAGTAAAATTCATAAACTCCTGCATTTTTTCGAAAGCTTATTATACGGCTCAAGTGTTCCCTGCCCCCGTAATGGTTACAAAAAAGATAATGTCTATTGCAACAAACTTCCTATGGAGAGGGGAAACCTTCAGGGTAGACGTTCTAACAGCAGTGTTAGACCCTAAAAATGGAGGTCTCGGTCTTGTGGACATGAAGAACAAGGCTTCTGCATTATATATAAAAAGAACTGTTAACATACTCAGGACACACCCAGATAGCATTACAGCTAAGATATTTCAATGTGTTAAACCCGTTAGCCTGCAGTCTCCGGTGGATGTACAAGCAATAAACCCCCGTCTCCGACACATAAGGACCTTTTATATCGAAGCGAGTTACCACACTGATATTGTCAACAGCTCGAGGGATGTCACGACAAGAGATATTATACGCAAAAAGAAGGAAAATGAGGGAAAAAACAAAATAGCAACTAAGTTCCCAAATATTAACTGGACAGCTGTCTGGAAAAACGTAAACCTGACATGTTTGTCATCTGATGTCGTCTCTGCATGGTATAAGGTAGTGCACAACATCTGCAGAACAAATGAAAGATTACATGCAGTGGGTATAAGTGATACCAATCTTTGCTCCAAATGCCAACTGGTGGACACAATAACACACAGATTCACTTGTGCGGGTCATTTTGAAAACTGGAAATGGATCAGACAGAGCATCGCTTTCCTGTCGAGGTCTTCGCCCGATTACATTTACCCGGAGGCAATTTACAGGCCACAAAAAATTCACTATCCGGCTGCAAAAAACAACGCCATACATTGGTTGATGGGCAAGTTCGTCAGTTATGTCATAAACAATTTAGGTACGGATAACAATACAGAATTTACCGCATACATGATGTGTGAATATTATAAAAGTAAAAAATACACGGAACACAAAAAACAATTTGGAAACATGCTAAAAATTACTTTTGAGAGGTTAGGAGTTGGCTAACAATTACAAACATGAACTAAGCCCATACTGCAGACATCGGGATCTCCTAAGGATACCAGCAACAGCGACACTACTTTTGCTTGGCATCGCAAATTGAATATTCACAAAATGTATGTGAGTTAAAAAAGAAGAACTCTATGTTCACAATTACGAAAAAGTTCAGTAAACAAGAAGATGCAGCAAATACAAATATGTCCGTCCGAGGATGATGTGAGAGAAGGTAGTATGCGTGCCATCTGTTTTCGCAATTGATCACCTGGTGTTTTATTTAAGTTTTCCAGGATACTGGAATGATGAAGAACCGCATCCCATTCATTTTTATTATTATTTTTTTTTTCCCAAGAGAGATAATTGTTTCAGTTGTTACAAGAATACTCTCATGCTCCAACAAAAGAAGTAAATTCAATTGGCCATTTCAAAGTCTAGAAGAGGACATTTCTTTTGTTTTAAATTAATCAGAGGCAGTCAGTAAAAAAAAAAAAAAAAAAAAAAAAAAAAAAAAAAAAAAAAAAAAAAAAAAAGGGCAGTCAGTGCTGCGTGTCCGTGACATCGTGTTTTCAGTATAAGTACTGTGTTTAGTTGCCTAAAAAAAAAAAAAAAAAAAAGAGGCAGTCAGTACTGCGTGTATAAAAAAAAAAAAAAAAAAAAAAGAGGCAGTCAGTGCTGCGTGTATGTCGAGTTCGTAATAAACGTGCTTTCAGTATAAGTGCTGTGTTTAGATGCCTTCGAAGTCAAGCCTATTTCCATTTCAACGCGATAATATGACGCCATTTTCAGCCCTGTAATAGTTTTTTACATCACTACTGTAACAACAATTTCTAATATTTCTTTTAATTATATGACCGGTTGCGGCGTGCTAGACGCCATCTTCAGACCCGTCGTAATTTTTTACATCACTGCTGTAACAACAATTTCTAATATTTCTTTTAATTATATGACCGATTGCGGCGTGCTATACGCCATCTTCAGACCAGTGTTTTTTTTTTTTTTTTTTTTTTTTTTTTTTTTTTTTTTTTTTTTTTTTTTTTAACGACAGATCTGAAGATGGCCTCTAGCACGCCGAAACCGGTCATATAATTAAAAGAAGAAAGCGATCTTGGCTGAAAACCTCTTATTAAACAATTCTAGATCGCCCCGACAATGTGTTCCTTATATAATGCTTCCATTATTTAGTGGATTTGGAAACCAGGTTTCAAAATGTAAGAGTTATCCAGGGGCAGATGTACCCTCTGCTCATAACTTATTGATGAACTATAGATTAAACATTAAGAACCAGCAAAAAATTAATAAAAGCAGACTTTTTCCGGTAGGAGAGTGATCTTAGAATTATAGTTACCTGACATTCAGGTTTAGGAGGCGATCTAAACTTGGTGATGATTCTCCTGTGAGATTGCCCAGATCGCTTATTTACATAATTTCTTGACGACTAGTTTCAACTCGTTAAAGAGCCATTTTCGAATCTTAATTGTCCAGGCAGAATAAAAATGTTTAAATGATGCAACACTGTGGCATATAAATGGTATGCAGATATTTATCCATCCACTGTACCTTGGTGTCACGTTCTATTCTTGCATACAGTTCGCTTTCCCACATCAATAGGCCGCATGTCATGACTGCAAACGTTTTTTTTTTTTTTTTTTTTTTTTTATTGTTATTTCCACTCCGACATTCGTCGGCGGGCTGGCAGCAGCATAAGGCGCTGCTCTTCAGCCGAGAGTACAGACATATGGCAATGAGTGAAAATGAACAATGACACGAAGTTAAAAACAATGAGTATTAAAACATGGTACGAAGAAACATGGAAGATTTACAAACTGGACATCGGAGACACTAATGCAGACTTAAAACACATGAATACGAGAGACTGATACATAAACAGTTAAAAACAGTCTGTGCCACGGTGGCGATAAAAGAACATTGAGGAACAACACTGGACACACGAAGAGTTTACACGACGAGACACGTGTTGCGACGCACTGGAGACATACACACGGAGACGATGAAGCACTGGACACTGGAAGACATCGGCGTTAAAATGTGTCATTGTAGCCCCCGCAGGGCAAGGAGAGGGGGAAGCGAGGGAGCGCGGGGGAAGGTTAAAAAGAGAGAGAGGGGGGGGGGGGGAGAAAGGGGGGAGGAGGAAAGATAGGCGCGTTTGAGACTCCTGGTGGGGAAGGGATGGGGAGGGAAGCCAAGCGGGGAGGGGAAGAAGGAGGGGACGGGGAGAGGGGGCCGCTAAGTCTACGGGGAGGGGATCAAAGCTGATAGGAGGGGTATATTTCGGGACGAAGGGCGTCATCCGGTAGGGGAAGGGAGCGGAAGTTGCCTCGGGAGAGGATATGTAAAGTGTGCAGGTGGAGAGAGGGAGGAATACAGTGGTGGAGGCGTGGCAGAGGCCCAGGGGCGGTGAGGATGGGGTAAACTAGCGGGTTGCGGGAATCGAGTTTACGGGTGACATACAGGAGGCGGAGGTGTTCAAGATGTTGAAGGAGGTGAGGGAAGGGGATGAGGTCGTAGAGGATCCGCGTGGGGGAAGGAAGGCGGATACGGTAGGCGAGGCGGAGGGCGTGGCGTTCAAGGACTTGGAGGGTGTGATAAAAGGTGGGAGGAGCAGATACCCAGGCAGGGTGGAAGGAACAGAGGATGGGGCGCATGATGGATTTGTATGTGTGGAGGACGGTGGAAGGGCGCAATCCCCACGTCCGGCCGGTAAGCAGTTTAAGGAGGTTGAGGCGGGACATGGCTTTTTTGCGGATGGATTTCAGGTGGGGGGTCCAGGTAAGGTGTCTGTCGAGGGTGAGGCCCAGGTACTTAATGGTGGGAGTGTGGCGAATGGGACGGCCGTGGAGGGTGATGTAGAGATCGGAGATACGGAAGGAACGGGTGGTACGACCTATAATGATCGCCTGGGATTTGTCAGGGTTGACGGACAGGAGCCACCGGTTGCACCATGCAGCGAACGCGGTGAGGTGAGACTGGAGCAAAACCTGGGATCGGGCAAGGGAGGGGGCAAGGGCTAGGAAGGCGGTGTCATCAGCATACTGTAGGAGATGGACGGGAGGCTGAGGTTGGGGCATGTCGGCGGAGTAGATAAGAGGGGAGAGGACAGATCCTTGGGGCACCCCGGCAGAGGGGTAAAACAAACGGGAGTTGGAATTGCAGACAGTGACATAGGACGGGCGATTGGTGAGAAAGGATGCAATGAGGCGGACATAGTTAATAGGAAGGGCATAGAGTTGGAGTTTGAAAAGGAGGCCGGAATGCCAGACACGGTCGTAGGCTTTTTCTATATCTAGGGACACAAATATGGCGGAGCGACGTGAATTGAGCTGGACGGATAAGAGGTGAATGAGGCGAAGGAGCTGGTCGTCGGCAGAGAAGGATGGTAGGAAGCCACATTGAGAAGAAGGAAGGAGCTGGTGCTGTCGGAGGTGTTGGTGGATACGACGGGAAATGATGGATTCAAGGACCTTGCTAAACACGGAGGTGAGACTGATGGGACGGTAGGAAGAGGCTTGGGATGGGGGCTTGTTGGGTTTGGGGAAGATGAGGATGCGGGAGATTTTCCACAGGCGAGGATAGAAACCGGTATAGAGGATAGTGTTGTAGAGGGCGGCAAGGACAGTGTGGAAGGAGAGGGGACAGGCACGGAGGTGCCTGTAGGTGAGCCGGTCGTGACTGGGAGCGGTGTTGCGTTTGGTGCGAAGTGTAGCTATGATGTCGTGTGCTGTGATGGGTGTGTTTAAGTCGGAGGGAGGAATGTGCCCCAAGTACTGGAAGCCGGGGGCGAGCGGGGGAGAAGAGGTGTCGGTACGCTCATGGACATCGGGAAAGAGGGAGTAATCAAAATGAGGATTATCAGGAAGGGAGAAAACGTCGGAAAGGTAGGAGGCAAAGTGTTCCGCCTTACTGGCATTGTCGGGAAAGGGATGGTTATCATGGAGAAGCGGGTAGTAGGGGGAGGGGTGACGGCCAGTAAGGCGATTGAAGGCCTTCCAGTACTTTGAGGAGTTGATGGGGAGAGTGGCGTTAAGGCGGGTGCATGTCTGCCACCAGTCCCGGCGTTTTTTCGCGGACAAAAGGTTTCTAATGTGACGTTGAATTTGCCGGTGGCATATGAGTGTGTCCCGGTCCCGGGTACGGAGGTACGAGCGGTAGAGGCGTCGGGATTCTCGGAGGAGGAGGACGGCCTGTGGAGGCAGGGTAGGACTGTGCGGGTATATTGCTTTGGTAGGGATGTGGGCTTCAACTGCATTAGCAAGGGTTTGCTGGAGAAAGGTGGAGGCGTGTTCAATATCTTCGGGTGTGCGGAGGGGACGGGGGTGGCTTTCGACCGAGGTATCTATGGAGCGACCGTAGGCATTCCAGTCGGCACGGGAGTAGTCATGAATGAGTTTGGGAGGAGGTCTAGGACGGGGAGCTCGCGCAGGGCGGGGGCGGTGGTCAAGGGTGAGTAGGACAGGGGCGTGGTCACTGCCTATAAGGTCAAGGACGTCTGCCGTGATACGCCCAAGGAGGTTGGGAGACACCAAGACGACGTCAGGGGTGGTATTGCTTTCGGGGCGAGTCGGGCGAGGGAGGGGCAGGATTCCGCCCCGGAGCGAGGTGGTGACAAACTGATGCCACCGCCGGAGTTCAGCAGGCGGACGGGAAGACAGGTTTAGGTCGGCGGCGACCACATAGGTCGTGTAGGTGCGGTCAACGTGAGAGAGGAAGTCATACGGGAGAGGAGAGGTGCTGCGGACGTAGATGGTGGCGAGGGTGACGGTGAGGGATGGGAGGAAGAGACTGAGGATTAAATGTTCTGTAGGATCATTGAGGAGCGGGTGTAGCCGGACGGGGTGGTGGCGGAGATGGCCGATCGCCACTCCGCCTCTGGCCAAGGGAGGGGGACCATCAGTGCGATGAAGGAGGTAAGGAGCGGTACTGAGGGACCGACGGGGTTGGAGGAAGGTTTCATTCAGGAGGAAGGCGTCCACGCGGTGATGGAAAAGGGTATGCATGAAGAGGTGCTTGTTGGCTGGGAGAGACCGGACATTATGGTATAGAAAGGTGTATGATGAGCCTGCCATGGTGGTGGTGGGGCGGTACGGGAGGAGGAACGGAAGAAGGGGGAGTGTGTGGGCTTAGACTTGTGTTTCGAGGCGGGAAAAAGCGAAGTGGGAGTGGGCGCGGGAGAAGGTGGCAAAGGTTTCTAGGTGGAACACTGACCGTGCGGCCAGTGCAATCTGCTGGAGGGTGTGCGGGCGTTGAAAAGGATGGATGTTTGCGAGGACCGTGGTTACAAACCGGATAACGTCCTCGGCAGTGGGGGGAGGGAGCAAGGAGTTGTTGGGGTGCATGGGTGGGTCGACGGGGCGAACGGGGACGGTGAGTTCGGGGATTGTGGGGGCTGGGACGGACTTGCATTTGTAGGAGTAGGTGGGATGGGGTCCGCCACAGGTGTTGCAGGTAGGAGGGGAGGCAAGGTTAGGACAGTGCTTGTGTAGGTGAGGGGACTTGCAGTGAGGACATGTGGGGGGGTTGCGGCAATTCTGTGTCAAGTGGTCGTTGTACACGAGGCACCTGGCACAGTGGTATGACTGAGGTGGGGAACGGGAGGGCTCCACCTTGTGGCGGCGGTTGTAAATTAGGGCCCCCTGGAGGAAAAGGTGATCAAGGGACGATGCGGACTCTGTGAATATCCGCATCAGGTATGTCGGGCCAGTGGCATTGAAGATGCGCTTGGCGGAGCGGATGTTGACGTCGGGCATGGAGTTGAGCTGACCCAACACCTCTTCCTCCGTGATCAGAGGGCTGAGTTTCGTGATCACGGCGGTGAGGGTGGGTGGGCGGCGGGAAGGAGGCGGTTGGCGAGCTGTGGTGGCGGTGTAGTAAGGGGTGAGAGTGGCATGGGGACCAAAGTGGATGCGGGGAGGCGTTGGAGTATGTCAGTGTGTAGGGTGGGCTGGGGGATTTGAGGAGGACGGAGTCTCGGCGGGGGATGATCTGAGTCAGGGGGACGTCGGGGTAGTACTTACGGAGTTCAATGGAGAGGGTCCTGTAGTCAAGGAAACGGGCGTCGGGACGGGAGAGGACATAGGAATATAGGTCGGGCTGCACGGGAGCAGGAATGGGGGCAGTGTCCCTGTGGTTGGACGGAGGCGGAGAAGGAGGGGGAGGATCCTTTTTTGGCAAAGTCGGAGTGGGGTCCGCGCTCTCACGTTTGGATGACTTTTTGGGCTTGGCGCCCGTGGAGGAGGATGCAGAGGCGGTGGAGGGAGGGGCAGGAGAAACGGAGACTGGGTTGAGGGGGATAATCGTAGGTTGGTGTGGGGGCAGGAAGGACGGCGGGGGCGACTGTGGCACGGCGATGTTCAATTCGGGCAGGTGGTAAAGGAGGAAACTCATGAGGCGAAGTCAGCGGCGTGTAGACAGGCGGAGGAGGGACGTGGGATGCGGAGGAAAAAGACATTAAGACCGACAAGGGAATTGCTGGTTGGGGGAGGGAAGTGGAACTCCAGGTGATGGTGGTGGAGGCCTGGGACGGGGAGGTGTAGTGGATGGATGTGGTAGTAGCAGGTGAGTGGGACATATTACCGGGATGACTGAGCGGCGACGAGGATGATGATGACGATGGCGAAGACACTGAAGACGAAGAGGCGGCGGCGGTGGTGGTGGTGGTGGTGGTGGTGGTGGTGGTATTGGTGGTGAAAGGCGGCAGGCTCGGAGTGGAGGCGGCGGCGGCGGCAGGCTCGATGAGGCGACAGCGACGTTGCAGACACCTGGCGGCGACGGCTGGCTGGCGACGACTGCTCGGCGGCAGCGGCTGCTGCTGCTGCTGCTGCTGCGGGCTGGCGGCGGCGGCGGCTGCGGCTGCGGCTGGCGGCGACGGCGGCGGCGGCGGCGACGACGTCTCGATGACTGGCCCTAAAATCGAGAAAAGAACGATAAGATGTATCGCCTTTTGTCGATCGCCTAGAGACTTGCGACTCTAGGCCGGTGGATGTACGTGCAAACGTTGCTGACAGATACAGTTTTAAACACTTTCGTGTGCTTATCTGCATATAGTTCACTTCCCCAAACTGAATCTATCAGCTACAGATTGCCATATACTTACACTTCGAACGTAACATGTCACATATCGCTATATATAGGGTGGTGCATTGATAGTGACCGGGTCAAATATCTCACAAAATAAGCAACAAACGAAAAAAAACTACAAAGAACAAAAATTTTCTAGCTTAAGGGGGGGGGGGGGGAAACAGATGGCGCTATGGTTGACCCACTAGATGGCGCTGCCGTAGATCAAATGGATATCAACTGCATTTTTTTAAAAATAGGTACCCCCATTTTATTACATATTTAGTATGTAAATAAATATCAATATTTCATTTGGAACACTTTGGTCGTATTGTGATAGATGCAGCTGTAATAGACCACGCTGTTCTTACCTGTGATGATGAACGTTGAGGAAATTCAGTTTTATTTATAGGTACACATTGACACTTGTCCATTCCCTCAGTACACAAGGCTTGCTTGGACAAAGTGAAAGATTCAAATGTTTGTAAATCTATAGGACCAAACTGCGTGGTCATCAGTCCATAGCTTACAAACTACTTAAACTTAGGTAAACTAACCTAAGGACAAACACACACACCTATGCCCCAGGGAGGACTCGAACCTCCACGGCGAGCAACCGCGCGCTCCGCAGAGAGACGCTTTAGACCGCTCGGCTACTCCACCGCGGCATGAACGATTCCAACAGCTGTCGTACATCGACGTGTGAAACAGAAATCTCATGATAAACTACACTTCCGTTAAGAATCTAAACAAGTCCAAGAGCTGTCGTACTAAAACAAATTATTTCTGTATTTTTCGTTGTTATATCAACGTGTATAACTGAAATGGTGTGTAAACTATCCTTGCATCAAAGAAAGTATTTGGCTTGCATTAAGCATCGAAACAGCTGAAAGACCGTCGTCCATGTTAGTTAAACAGATTGTCAATAGATGGCACCTTCTACATTGCTTTTCTAGAGACTGCGCAAACTACGTTGATAATCGGCGCAGGTCCTGATGGAATCAACCGTAAATAAATGTCTCATTTACGATCGTTCGCCGGGTATCAACATAGATTGTACGAACAGTATAAAGTTTTTCAAAATAAAGTTTTTTGTGAAAACAATACCTTTAAACTATCTGTATATTTTTGGTCTTTAGTGAAGAACAGTGCCGTGTAAGGCACATGAGTAGATTGGCTACCCTGCGATCGATTTCGGCGTTGGCTTTCTTCCGCAAATACGAACTCTGGTGGAGAAAACTGGCATCTTTGACGGTGGATTGGTCTGTGGACAGTCGGTTACGGGGTACGTGAGAACGAAGTGCCTTCATGTGAAAGCGTGGAGAAGGTTGTTGTTCGCTGTTACACGGAGTACCGACACTAGTCAGTGCTGGAAAGTGCAGGAGGTTACGTTTGTTGATTGAGTTTGTACTGTCTTTCGTTTCCGTGGAGGAACTGCACGGAAACAAGTTTGGGCAAATCATAGATTGTATGTTGTCGGCGTGTATGTTGTTGTGGTCTTCAGTCCGCAGACTGGTTTGATGCAACTCTCCACGCTACCCTGATCTGTGCAAGTCTCTTCATCTGAGAATACGTTCGTCAAACTACATCCTTTTGAATCTGCTTACTATATTCGTCTCTCGGTCTCCCTCTATGATTTTTACCCCACACGCTTCCTTCTTATGCTAAGTTGACAATTCCTTGATGTCTCAGAATGTGTCCCACCAATCTACCCCTTCTATTAGCCAGTATATGCCAGAAACTCCTTATCTCCCCGATTCGGTTAAGCACCTCCTTATTAGTTACGTGATCTACCCATCTAATTTTCATCATTCGTCTGTAGCACCACATTTCAGATGCTGCTATCATCTTTTTATCTGAACTCCTTATCGTCCACGTTTCACTCCCATACAATGCTACACTTCAGAAAAATGCTTTCAGAAAGGAATTCCTAACATTTAAATTAATATTGGATGTTAACAAGTTTCGCTTCTTTAGAAACGCTTTTCTTCCCATAGCCATTCTGCATTTTATATCTTCTTTACTTCGGCCATCAGAAGTTACCTTGCTACCCAAATAACAAAATTCATCTACTACTTTTATTTTCTCATTACCTAATCTAATTCCTTCAACATCGCCTGATTTTCTGACATTGCATTTTATTACCTTCGTTTTACTCTTGTTAATGTTCATCTTATATCTTCCTTTCAAGACACTGTCCATCCCATTCAATTGCTCTTCCAGATCTTTTGCGGTCTCTGACAGAATTACTATGTCATCGGCAAACCGCAATGTCTTTATTTCTTCTCCCTGCACTTTAATGCCCTCTCCAAATTTCTCCTTCCATTCCTTCACTGCCTGCTCAATGTAAAGACTGAACGACATTGAGGAAAGGCTACAACCCTGTCTTACTCCCTTCCCAACCTCTGCGTCCCTTTCTTGCCCTTCGACTCTAATAACCGCCGTCTGGTTTTTGTATAGTTTGAATATAACTCTTCGCTCCCTATATTTTATCCCTGCTACCTTCATAATTTAGAAGAGTGTATTCCAATCGACATTGTCAAAAGCTTTCTCCAAATCGACAAACGCTAAAAACGTAGGTTTCCCTTTCCTTAGCCTATCTTCTAAGATAAGTAGTAATGTGCGTATTGCCTCTAGTATTCTACATTTCTCCTAAATCCAAACTGATCTTCCCCGAGGTCGGATTCCACAAGTTTTTCCATTCGTGTGTAAATAATTCGTGTTAGTATTTTGCACTCATGACTTATTAAACTGATAGTTCTGTAATTTTCACACTTGTCTGCACTTGCTTTCTTTGGAATTGGAATTACAATATTCTTCTTGAAGTCGGAGGGTATTTCCCCTGACTCATACATCTTGCATACCAGGTGATACAATTTTTTCATGACTGTCTCTTCTGCCAGCCGCGGTGGCCGAGGAGACTGAGGAGCTTCAGTCACGGTCTGCACGGCCACTACGGTCGGGGGTTCGAATCCCCTCTCGGGCATGGATATTTGTGCCGTCTTTAGTATAAGGTAGTTGATAAGTAGTTTGTAAGTTTAGGGACTGCTGACCCCGTAGTTAAGTCCCATAAGCTTAACAAACATTTGAACTGTCTCTTCTAACGACATCAGCAGTTCAGACGGAATATCATCTACTCCATGGGCCTCGTTTCGACTCAAGTCCTTCAGCGCTCTGTCAAATTCTTTTCGCAGTATCATGTCTCCTATCTCATCTTCATCGGTGTGTATAATAAGGTCACGTCGGCGAATGATGTATTGACGTGTGGCAAGTGCAAGTGCCCCATGATATGGCATACAGCAATGCAGGTACTGTGATTGTGTTTGCTGCTTGAAATTGGCCCGAGCGATATCAAGTTAACTTGCTGTGAGATGCGGTGGACATTTATATATGGCTGAGCCACATTAGGACCTTTAATGTCTGCTAAACTGTATGAACTGCTTTACATTTGGTTTTCGTTGGTAGATTTTGTTTGGGGGTGGTTTCTCGCTGGTGTGCTATACTTAATACCACTATTAACATTGGGGTGTTCTAATTAACATTGAGCTGATGAAACTGTGGTGACGTATTGTGGTACACATTGACAAACCGTTGATACTAGTCTGTGGCTGATACGTCATCTTGTAATATGTTGTTACAGTATACGGCAGGAAGCTCAATGTATTTACTGAACTGAGTTATGAGGTCACCAAGGATCTGAATAAAACTATAAAGGAAGTATATGTTTCTCCAATCCTGTCTTCTGACCTGGATAAAATTGTGAGAGGGAAGCATACGTTTGTTTGAATTTAATAATTGTTTTAATTTTCATATTCTTGTATTATTTCTGTAGTGTATACTAGATTTGGAATTTGTTCAGTTGCAGGCAGACGCCACATTATTGACGTATTTGTAAATTATCAAATGTTACATGGTCGGTTTTTAAATTAATAATGAATATGGTTAAGTAACTTATTAACGTCAAACGACTTGATGAACAGCATCATTGCAGAGACATTTTCTAATTTGTTTTTAACTTAACTATCAATAAATGTTATTATTTGTGTAGGACTGTAACTCAATCAATCGTTCCCACCTTTGATCCTGGCCCACATGTTCCGCCATTACAGGACGAAACCTTGAAAATGATACCTCAATCATCAATTTTGGATAAGTAATACGGGAGATATGGCGTACCCACAATAAACCACCGATGAGAAATAATATATATGATTTGGAAACCAGGTTTTAAAATGTGAGATATGTCCAGGGGCAGATATAGTAGAAACGTGGGCGACAGGAAACAATCCCTCACAAAGCGCCCCCCTTTCCCTCCGTCCCTCCGATCCCCCACTACCCCTTAACCGAATTTTCACTTTAAAAAAAGTTATATGTAGCGTAGCCTTCAGAAGGTTAGGTATAGGTTAAACAAGAAGTATTTTCTTTAGTACGTGAGGGCGCATAACGCCCGAATTTACCGTTCAGAAGCAAGAAATGAATTTACAATTGTACGTTCGATATATATCATTTCAGGCCGAGCTACTTCGAGTGTAAGGTTTCTTGAAAATTACCCTATATTTGCTATAGATATGTTTTACTTTTTTAAGAATACCCAAAAAGATTTTACAAATGTTTTGGGAAACGCTTAAATTTTGTAGTAGTTTCTGAATATTTTCGTATGTCTTCAGTGTAATCGTTACTTGAAAGTTGATCGTGAAATTCATACTAATGACTCTTCTTTGGTTTCGCTGGTAACATATCTTCGAGTCAATCGACTTTGAAAAAGGCGGGGCTTAGCCTATCGGAGGCGGAGTTTATCCTGTAGAGGTGGGACTTAGTAGGGATTGTGTCCTAACACCAGCGTTACGTCAGATATAGTCTCTGGCCATAACTTACTGATGAACTGTAGATTAAACCTTAAGAATCTGCAAGAAAGGTAGAAAAGCAATGAGATGGAACCTGGATAAACTGATGTAAGTTTATTTATTATTTATTTGACTGCCCCATTAGAAAGTAATGTTACATGTTACCTGATGATGCAATTCCAAATAATGAAAGTATCCATCAACAGCCGTAATGTTTATGTTGTTTTAGTTAACGACCTGTTTCTGTATTACATTAAAACGACCTACAGGCTATGCCCTAACATCAATACAACTGAACTGTCGGAATGGCTTTATATACCGGTTCACTTAATAATCCTCCAGATGAAATGAAGAAAAATGTTAAACAATCGAATCATACGAAGGTCTCAAATTGCAACAACATGACCGATACACACATCCTGTGACAGCAACTTTCAAAATAAGTAACAGGAAAAAGTTCAAACATGTTATTGCAAAATATGTTTACTAAGAAGACGTAACATATCGATATATTTCCTATAGTCTATGTAAGTGAATGCAGAAATGGGCATAACATTTTGAAGGCAATAGAAGATGATTGTGTAATCAATTAAAGAATAAGTAAAATACCATAAGTTATCTAAGGTGATATCGTTACAAAATAAGGCACTTTTCCATTTTGAATAATTATTCCGTTGCAATCAACACGCTTGTTTGCAAAAGTGTACACATTTTTATTACAATAATCCTATAATTTTTAATTCTATAAAAAGGCTCTCAACAGCTTAAAGATGTATATTTTCTTAAAATTTATTTGTTCTTTTAAAATGTTCTCAGGCTCTCTTTTCAAATGGATAAAAATTTCCATTTGTTCGAGGAGATACATTGTTTCCCCCTTAAGTGTATAATATACAAATTGTCTTTGATAATTATTAAACAATGCTTGTTGGTTTTCAGGTGTTCTTTAAATTTTGAATATTTTATAGTGTGAAGCGATGTGTGTTCACGATACCTCTGTCTAAAACATCTACCAGTTTGGCCAATGTAAAATGCAGTAATCTTAAATGCATTTGAAATCTTGTTTGATACTTGTCCCTTATAATCCAAACATGAATAGGTTCTACGAATAGATGAAACTACATCCATGGAACCTGAGATTGTTGCGACCTTTAGAGGGAGGATTAGGCAAGGTTAGTCCGAAATGGAAGTGGAATTCATAGCTTTGAGACACAAAGTAATAACGATTTTACAGGATTATTTAGGCAGGAGGACAAGGCCTAATAGAAATCCTTGGGTAACAAAGGATATACTGAATTTAAATGTTGAAAGGAGAAAAGATGAAAATGCAGCAATTTAAGCAGGCAAAAGGGAGTACAGATGGCTAAAATCGAGGTTGACAGGAAGTTCGTACTGGCTAAGAAGGAGTAGCTTAGAGGTGATATATATTCATCAATGTTCAATAAATAACGATGTTTAATAGAAAATATATGTTTTTATATCGATGTTACGTTATCTAAGACATCGATGGTATTAGAACAACATCGGATTATCGATACTTTCATGTTGAAGATGGAAATCGATGAACTAACAAAAAGTTTGACACAGTCTACGATGCCAAGACACAAATGACAGACACACAAACATGCATGCGCGCATTCTCTATTGCACTGTATTTCTTTCTTCAAATAGGGTAAAATTTTAGTTACAGCAGCAGTGACGTAGTTGGCAGCGACCGCTAAATCCAAATCTCTACTATTCGTGAAGCGAATATTTTGTGACCCACATAAGCACGCTAAGAGGACGCCGTAAGTAAAATTTAACAGTCGAAATCATATCAGTTTATCGAAATTTCTTACGGCTGTTTTATCCGGACACAAATAGTTGTTTACACGTTCTTCTGACAGTGACACCAGTGATACTGTAAGCGATAGTGCCAGTCTAGTAATGTATGTCCCTTTTTCTGCCGAGAGGTTCAACTTGAAATCCCAGGTAAGGTTGCAGCGCACCACGTTTCGTATAGCCAATGGCGTGACCAGTGACAGGCGAGGAATGATTGAGGTTATAGCACCGTAATTAAAGCGACTGTATGGTTTCTTGTTTTTGCGAGAGTTTTATAATTTCTCGACGTCCTAGCAGACCAATAGATTAAATATATGAAGTTAAGTGAAATGAATTTTTGCTCTGTTACTATTTACAATACAACCTGACACACCTGCGTTCACCAATCCACCTACCTAGTCCCATATTTAAAGACTCTAATCATTTGAAACATTGATCATTTGCCATTTTTTGCTAAGAATTTGTAATTTCTTACAATACAAATGGAACCATTTATGTTCACGCACCGACCTAACGACCTCCATGTTTTAATTTTAAAAATGACTAATCGTTTGAAACATTGGTCATCTGTAATGGATATTACAGTCTGTTGAAAATTTGATAAGTCACCATATTTTACTTTGGAACACGTCTGTCTCAGCTCTTGCACGATTGCCTTCAACAATGCTGCGTCAAGTCATATTAGGATAGTCACTGTAGAGAGTCGCTACCGTGATCTGAAATTGAACCTTTAGTAGGATTGTTTATTTTTGCAATTGAACAATCGATGTTTTAGGGGTCGCGGTGGAATAGCCGAGCGGTCTAAGGCGCGTCTCTGCCGAGCGCG
Source organism: Locusta migratoria (assembly GCA_026315105.1). Classification (NCBI taxonomy): domain Eukaryota; kingdom Metazoa; phylum Arthropoda; class Insecta; order Orthoptera; family Acrididae; genus Locusta; species Locusta migratoria. The sequence continues at coordinate 462,144,982 of CM048745.1, read as the reverse complement.
CGGTTGCTCGCCGCCGGAGGTTCGAGCCCTTCCTGGGGCATGGATGTGTGTGTTGTCCTTAGGTTAGTTTACCTTAGTTCAAGTAGTTTGTAAGCTACGTACTGATCACCACGCAGTTGGGTCCGATAGATTTACAAACGTTTGAACATATTGATATTTGGGACATCGATGTCTTCCTTTCGTTATTTGTCGTACATCCATATTTTTAACGATGCTTGTCTGATATCGAACAAGATCATATCCCTAGAGTAGCTAAAAGACAAATTCAAATCCGCAGAAGCATGTACCGGGTGATCAAAAAGTCGGTATAAATTTGAAAACCTAATAAATCACGGAATAATGCAGATAGAGAGGTAAAAATTGCCACACATGCTTAGCATGACATGAGGTTTTATTGGAACAAAACAAGAAAGAAAAAAAAAAAAAAGAAGAAAAAAAGTTAAAAAAATGTCCGACAGATGGCGCTGGACAGCAAAACGTCAGTGACTGCAACCGTGGCGGGTAGCATCATCCCCAGCCTCGCTGATAAACACCTGCTGGAATATACAATTTTTATGCAGGATGCTAGACGAATGAAAGATCTCTTGCGAGTCTTGTTCGGTGATGATCGTTTGCTTAGCTGCCACTTTCGTCATGTTTGGCCTCCCAGGTCCCCAGACCTCGGACCGTGCGATTATTGGCTTTAGGGTTACATGAAGTGTCGCAAGTATATCGTGATCGACCGACATCTCTAGGGATGCTGAAAGACAACATCCGACACCAGTGCCTCACCATAACTCCGGACATGCTTTACAGTGCTGTTCACAACATTATTCCTCGACTACATCTATTGTAGAGGAATGATGGTAAACACATTGAGCATTTCCTGTAAAGAACATTGTCCTTGCTTTGTCTTAATTTGTTACGCAAATTAATGCTTTTCTGGTTCTAATAAATCCCCATGTCATTCCAAGTATGTCAATTTTTACCTCTCTATCTACATTTTACCTCAATTTATTAAGTTTTCAAATTTATACTGACTTCTTGATCACTCGGTACAACTACGCGAAAGATAGACACCGACGACGGTGATATCGAAAACACTAAGCAAAGAAGAGAAAGCTGACGGGTGTAAGGAATATATACAGGGACTATACAAGGGAAATGAACGTAGTACTGTAGAAATGTAAAAGAGATGAAGGCGAGATAGGAGATGCGATACAGCAGAAGATTTTGATAGATCACTGAAACATTTGTGACCAAGAGAAGTACACAGTAATCAGATTGAAATAGATGTGGGTTGCCATTATTATGAAGAGAGAAGAGGCTTTCTCAGGAAAGAGTAGGGTGGAGGGCTGCATCAAATCAGTCTCCAGACTGAAGACCAAAACAACAACAACAGGATGACAGATCCTTTACTGTATTGCTACACAGTGGCGGAAAAATCGCTGTAAACGGCTGCTTACACAAAATATCTGGGAGTATGCAGAAGGAGCGACTTGAAGTGGAACGACCACGTAGGAATAATCACAGTTAAGGCACGTGCCAGACTGGGAATCAATGGAAGATTTCTCAAGAAGTGTAGTCCACCAACGGTGGAAGTTGCTTTGAAAACAGTCGTCAGACAAATACTTGAATACTGGACAGTGTGGTGTCCCTACCATACATGACTGATGGACGAGACCGAGAAGATCCAGAAAAGAAGGGCAGGACACTTCCTGACAGGTCTACTCAGCAGTGGCAGATGACGCCAGAAAGGCGTTGTCCATCACTGAATGGACTGGTAACAAAGCTTTTGGAGCGCACGTGTCTAGAAATGTCGATCAACGTATTGCTTCCTCCTAGATATAACTCGCAGAAAAATCATAAAAGTAAAAACGGAATGAAAATTAAAAACCTGTATTTCAATTTTCATAATGAATTTGTTCTACCAAGAACAGACGGAAGAATCAGTTAGCATGAAAATCAGAATGGTTTGTGTCTACATGGAGGCATAGCTGCAGTTATCCTTCCTGCGAACCATCTTCAGTTAGGAAAGGAAGAGATTGTGTTTGTGTGTGTGTGATTGGTTTGAGGACTCCAGCACTGCAGCGGATTAGGAAAATCACGGAAAGCCTAAATATGAATGACCGGAGACGAGTTTGAACCGCTGTCCTCCGGAATGCTAGTCCATTGTGCTACAAGTATATAACCACTGACCCAATTCGATCTGTGAAACAAGAATAGGAGAAAGGTGCAGGGGTGTATACCTGTAAACATACATGATTAAAGTAAGCGTATCTCGTGTAAGTAGTAAATGCGGACTACTTACACGTATACTAGAATCTGAATAAACTCAAAATGTCAAAGAAAGCGAGTGATATTCTTCAGTGGTGACGTAAATCTTCTAGCAAAGCTCTTCAGTCTCTCGCAAAAGATCCCACAGAAGAGGAGTCGTGAAACACCTGAATGGCTTCCGTAATTATTCCGCGAACGCATCTTTTCAAGTGCTTCTAAGAACTTTCCAGAGTCCCAGAAGCAGCAAGATCTAGCTCTAATAATTAAATTGTCAACGCGAATGTCGTATGGATGTCGGGGTATTCACGCTTCAGAAATGAAAGCAATGAACTCTGAACTTCATCATTAAAACCGCTAGACGAAAATTACGAAGGTACGGTAAACGTTCAGCTTTGAGGGATCATAGCGATATACCTTTTTGCTTTCTAGTGACAGTTCTTTATTTCATGTGAAAGACCATTTGGAATTTAGTGTCACAGAGGTTTTCTTAATAATATTACGAGACTGCCACTTAAATATTTAATCTTTTCTCAACATCGCGTGAGGTACAATATGTCAAGGATATCAGTCGATTTTCGCAATCGTTGAGGCAAATTGCTACCCTCTGTCACTAGAGGAAACTGAATTGTATCGCATCATATGTCGGTGAATAACATAATAACTGACTGTTCTGATAATCCATGTTACGATATAAGTTTACAGTTTTCTGCATGGCTGTGAATCAGCGACTGTTACAATACAGTTAAACTTTTAAGGGGCAGCCCTCAGTTGCAAAGTACGAATATAATCGTAACCAGGTTTCCGTTTAGCGGCACTGAAACCTGGTTACGATTATATTCGTACTTTGTGACTGAGGGCTGCCCCTTAAAAGTTTAATAATGATACAAATTTAAACACTGAGTATGAGCTAGTAAGTATGAGCTTCTTTTCCATCGCTACGAACCACTTGTTTGATATTACCGTTTCACTGTTTCGTTGTGTTTATCTGTTTCCTGCGATGTGAGATTTGCTGCTTATTGAATCACTTCCAAAATGAGTGAATCTTTATTTCTTTACAATAACGAAAAGCGTTTAAAATATGTATTTGCAATTACTAATAATTGCACTAGTGACACTTCGAAATGCAAGCGGAATCAGACTAAAATCCAACCACCGACAATGAAATCATGAACGAAATTAAGAGTGTAAAATAAAACTATAAGCATCTACAGTAGGGTAAAGTGGTACAATTGCGATCTTTTCAGACACTTGTTATTGTAACTGTAAATATATTAAGAAAAGAAATAATTTTTACTATGGTATTTGTTCTTGTATTTTTAATGAATATGTAACACAAATATTATACAATTACAAAAGTTGGTATAAACACAAAAAGAGATTACAGAATTGAGAATAATCGATCGAAAATGTACCGCACTAGGTACACTTGTGATCACTTCCTGGTACAATTTTGATCACTTGCATCTTCCACATAAAAAGCAGTTTTTCCCTCGGGCACCAACGCATACTTCGTGGTACCAAACATTGCATTTTTGGCAGCGAATCCAGTCACCCTTAGCTACTGATTCTGCACTATAATAATTCAATAAACAAAATTCACAATAATTTTCGTTGTTTGCTGGCAAATTGAAGCTTGGTTAACTTCTTTCATCATTACTCACAGACGTACATTTCCGTTTATTGTTCTTGTTGCATTTGTTCATTGTTTTCCTTGTGCCCTGTTGAAAAAGGTTTCTCTTGCTGCGGAGGTTATCCAGGTTTTCATCTGAAGTGAGTCTAGCTGATGGCTGTGTATCCCTCTTCCGAGACGATAATTTTTTCTCTGGACTTGCCAAAATGTCCCTGACAGCATCGTGCTAAGAAATTGTACTGGACCCTAGCGTTACGGATTTGCCGTGTTCTTCAGTTTCATCTTTTGACGATGAGGGTTCTTCTCCCATAATGCTGTTAGTAGCTTTACTGGTGGAGATTGAAGGAGCAGGAGCCTCGAATAACGTTGAAGGTGCAAATTTCTCCTCGGGAACAATGTCTTTGCAAAAGGGCATTATTCCTGTACATTGGAACCCTTTGACTGCGCACCCAATGGACGCAGCTCTGCCGCAGGCATCACAGAAAATAGTACAGAATCGTTGTTTTGTAGTGTTTTCATTGGGATTGCGATGAATCCAGTTAGTTGCATTTCTGAGATATTGAACCTTTAGGGACTTGAAGAAAGTTCTATCTAATGGTTGCAGTACATGTGTACTGTGCGGAGGCAATCCCAAAAGTTCTATCCCATTTTCCCGACAATATTCTACAGCATCTAAACTGGTGTGGCTACCACGATTGTCAACAATAAGATCTGTAATAGGGCAATCCATTGTTTTGCATTTGTTGAAGTGTCGCAGCTGAATTCCATTTATTGTAGATTTTTTTCTGCTCGTTTTCGTGGCATCTAGAAAATAAGAGGTGGCTTTAAAAATCGCGTAGGAAAATCTTTAAATATACAGAGTTTATTTACAATAATTGTGTATAATGTGTCTATGGTAACCAATCGTGGCGGACTAAACTCAAAAACAGCATTGATCGAAATTGTACTAGGGTATCGAAATTGTACCATTTTTCTGATCGAAAATGGACTACTGGCGTGAGTGAATTCACGAGTAAATAGTGAATTCTGCCAAGAAATGGCAGCACATGTCACAGAGGCTTTCTCTGTAGGTGCCTCAGAACACGCCCGAATGGAAAACAAGTTTCTAACATCACTAATATAGAATTTGCAAGAGCGTGGAAACTAGAAAATTTATAAGAGCGCGTTAGACTAAGTAGCTTCACTTACCTCTTAACAGGAAAAATTTTATATCTCCGTAGTACAAAGTGGTGTATTCTTGAAAAACACAGGAGGAGCTGTATAAACCTGCTACACTACGACGCCACACAAAGGCAAGTGCTACCAACACTACGAGACTGACAAATGGCGCGAAACCTTATGTTGATCGGAATTGTACCTATATCGAATTTGTACCACCTTACCCTAGTAGCATAATTGATTTTAAGTACCTTAACAGCTTTAGACATTCGTGTAGTAACCGCTATGTATTTTGTAACAAACAGTATTTTCAGTCAAAATATCATCCAATTTATACCAAATTCAAATGGGTGAACAGCTTGTATGTACCTGAATCGGCATTTACCTTGAGCCAGACGTGTAATTCGAAGTCTATACTCGCTGACGTCTATCTCTTGCACACTATACATTGCATACCATTATAGGAGGACATTCAGCTATTGATAGAGATGCAGGGAGCAACTATTCAGTATTCCCACGCACTTCGTTGTTGTTGTCGCCCAAAAGTAGGTGTTTCTGTTCTCAATTCCATTTATACAGGATAAGGAACTTAGGAATGTTTTTCGAAATATTTGGAAAAATACAAATCGTATTTGAAAAATGTTTAAATAAAAGTTCTTCGCCTTCAAGAGGGACATCCTTAAATATAAAACTCGACCTTCTGCACCATCCCAGGGTGCAGGAGGAGCGATGACTTTGAAATCTTAAATGGAGCCAGTATTTGTATCACAGATTTTGATTAACCAGGAAAAATATGCAACTCTACTATGAAACATATATTTCGTTTAATGATAGATTCGCTGTAATCGAAAATTGATTGAAAATTGCAGAAAAAACTGTAATATCTCAAACAAATACATGGGATAAGGAAAATCGAAGAACAGTTTTTGATATTTTTGATAATGCTGTCATATATCACCTCCCACAGATGAATGAAGCGTAACACACTGATCATATTCTCAGTACGTAGTCAGTCTTCGAGTATCAGAACCTTTGACGAAGATCACGGGTGACTTTCACGACCAGGCCGTATCCTATCGTTCCGGTCAGTCATCTTGGGTGAGTACCTCTGTTATGGTTGATCTCCATCCCGAACGTGTTAGTTGCGACCAGATTATTCCGTCTTCTATCTTCAACTCCAACTATCACCAGCGGTGGCTGATCATGACTAAAACTCCAACTTGTACTACTACTGCTGCTGCTAACGCTGCTACTAACTCTCTATCTCCGGTGGTATCTTCTTAGCCGTGGTATATATTTTTGACGGACCAGGCTGGAGGTGAATGGCTTCGGGTATGTTGCTTCTTCTGTCGCGTTGTACAGTTTCTAGATATATCGATCGTCACATTGCACACTAGGTTATTGGCTTCTGTTCACGTTGCTTCCAGAAGTAAGATATGGTCACAATTGAAAGTCTGTACTTTCATGTGAGGTGCTCGGTCGATTGCCCGATTGCTGAATCAACGGCTTCCGCCTGTGTAGAGAGCGATGCATTCCTTGTTGCGTTCCGCCACACGTGAATAGCCTTGCTGAATCTGTACCGTTCTGTCCGACGCTCTGTCGGAATGCGGTCGCTGGTTTTTACTTGACTATGCCTCTTAACTGATCTAACTTTTAATTTTTACTTCACGTATTATTCACTTTTCATTTATTACTGCATTTTATTTCACTGATTTATTTACATACCTTACTGTACTCAGCAAAACCCAGTGAAAACTGTTTCTGAGACTGGGATCGAACGATAGAGGTCAACAGCTGTTACATGACATAGTTTCAAAAAATTTTCAAATGTTTGTAAATCTATCGGACCAAACTGCGTGGTCATCAGTCCGTAGCTTATAAACTACTTAAACCTAGGTAAACTAACCTAAGGACAACACACACACACACACACACACACACACACACACATGCCCCAGGGAGGACTCGAACCTCCGACGGCGAGCAACCGCGCGCTCCGCACCGAGGCGCCTTAAACCGCTCGGCTGCTCCATCGCGGTCACATAGTTTAGAAAGAATGCTAGGTAATAAATGAACAAAATGAGATGTTACATCTAATTTAGATTTATGACCCAATCTATATTCGAGTGAAACAATATGTATACGTTTTCCATGTTGAAGAAGTAAACAGTTTGACTGTAAGTAGAAACATTTTAATCCACCGTAAAGAGCGTAAGATTGGTGAATGCACCAAACCAATTTTTAATCAGTTCTTCTGGAATTCAAACGATCGAAGTATTGCTGTACGTACGCCTTCGCTTGAAAAAATATCATTATGTATAAGGTAATGAAATCTGATCGAAGGGTGGGTCTTACTCTACTTTTCCAGATGACTCCTTTGTCTTGGTCAGTGGCACTGTGTTGCCAAACTGGAGATACGTAGTTCTCAAAGGAATCGTTTTGATGCTTAGTAAGCTTAAGTTCAATTGGCAAAGCTATCCGAAGGAAAAAAAAGGCCAATATTACGTTCTCGACTGCTTTTTATGTATTAAATTGTCATAAGAGGACTGTGTATCCCAAGGAAGCAAAACTTTTCCAAAAATATCAGCAACGAAGTTGTAAGAACCGGGTATGTGAATGACAGTGAAATTAAATTCTTTAAGATATGAATCCCATCAGCCGAGCTTTCGTGTGATAAGTTACCTAATATTAAGAATCGTAATGCACGATGATCAGTAAATACCTTGACGTGTTTTCCTAGAAGGAAATGACGAAATTTAGTGAAAGCCCAAACCATTGCTAATGCTTCGAGTTTTGTAATATAATAGTTGCCCCACAGGGGGCTCACAGTTCTTTCGTGGGTTCGTGCATGGAGAGCACGGGGCCCCGAGCTAATGCAGTCTTCCTTACTTCTTTACTTCCCGGACTGTATTTCCTTTCACCTTCCCCTCCTTTCCTATCCTCACTCCTTCCCCTCCCCACCGGGGGACTGATAACCTCAGTAGTTTAGTCCCCCTATCCCAACGAAACAACCCAATCCAACCCTATAATAGTTGCGTTCTGGTTGCATAGGCGTTGTGGTTTTGAATTGTCTTACCATTTTCTTCAAATTCTTGAAATCCACCAAGTTCACGTAATGCAGTTTTTGACCTGACGGTGAAACTGCGTAAATTTCGAAAAAAGTCATGATATGAGCGTAAGTGTGCATCTAAGAGAGATTATTTAAGATTGTCAAATTCCATCTTTGTCTGCTCATTCCAGAACCAGTTGGAATTTTTACCACTAAAGGGACAAGGGAGTAGAATGTCAAGTGGTTTGTAATGAATAAAACGACAAAAGAAATTACTTCGTCTCAAAATACTACGAACTTGATACTTTTCTGGGAATAGTGATAAGAAGGATCGCTTGCCATTTTTCAGCGTTCTGGCGAATCCGAGAAACGGAAATGGTGTGACCTAATTATTGCTGTTTATTAATTGTATTTTCATTATCCGAAGACGTATCCAGCAAAGCCTTCAAAGCGTTGAGAAGGTTGTTTTGTTTTTGCCAAGTCGTCTCAGTGATAAGTTGATTATCTACATATGTCGTTATTTTGTTTCTTAGGAAGGCAGCGAGTACTGAATTCAAATCATGAATGAAAGCAGCCAAGGATATGTTTAAGCGAAAGGTAACATGATCCAAAGAACAAGAATCTGGGGTACTTCCAGCAATTAGGAAGAAATTTGATTTGCCAGAATCTACATTTGTGATCAAGGGCTGAAAAAAAAACAGTAACACTATAGAATGTTTATAAATTTTCATCAACCGTTTGAAGTCCATGTGTCTCAGGAATAATAATTTCATTGATACCTCTGGCCTCGAGCACAAGGCGAAGTGAACCATCACGTTTGAAATTAATATGCAGGGGGCCGACAGTTGATTCAATAAGACCTGATGTAACATAGAATCAGTTTCTTGTTTCAAATTTTCACGGTAAAAAAACAGACTGTGTAATGAAAGCATGAGCATGTGTGTGCAATATAAGCTGTAAGTGTTGTTTATCTGCGACGTATGTAACTTCATAGGTGTCTAATTTGATTGAATAACTCGTGAAATAGCTATGTTCTGGTTTTTGTTCAACAGTGTTTCGCCGGTAACGGAACAATAAGAATGTTTGAAGGTGAGAAACGGTTACTTTTGTGCTGGTTTAGGAAATCAATGCCTAGAATGGTCCCAGTCGTCAAAAATGGAAGTTTCCAAAAGTTTATAAAAATGTAAGTCAATGTAGAGAGAAAACTAAATGTGTCTGAATCTTCATGTCAATATCTTTAGCCAATATAGCTCCACAATTTTTTTTCTCTATGGCAATTGTTTTCAGCACTACATTTTGCAAAAGGAGACGCACTAATGACGGAAACAGGAGGTCCAGAATCAAGCACATACTATTAAGTATGGTTTAGCCAATCGGAATCTAGACTACGGGTTAATAAATTTCTGGGATTCGGTTCTTTCTCCTAAAAGTGTGTCTTTGTAATCCTCGAAATAAATGTAACTTTCAGTTATACTGTGCGTTTCGGATAGTATGTTTGCGGATGTGAAAATTAGCTGATGTGCGCCCAGTCTTTGTTATCCACCATTGTCTCGTCTCTGCGAGTTTGGTGACGGAAGGTCAACTATCTGTTCTGATTGTTGTGGTTATTGTTTTCATGATGCTGTTGAGGATGAAAACGAGTATTAGGTGCAATTAAGCGAAAATTGTTTTTATTTCAAAAGAGGCTGTTATCCTGTCGTTTGTACTTTTGATTGCTGTTCTAGTTGTTTTGTATGAAATTTTGTTTGGAATGCCTGTTATTCGTGACCATTTTGGTGGTGTGGTTGCTGACGGTTGAAATGCAAATTGTTGTTTTTATATACAAAATGATTCCGGTTATTATCGTATTGTCTTGTGAATATGATGGATATTGTTGGTGTTGATGGTCCTGCCATATTCCATCGTCGTTGTGGAAATGATTTTGGTTTTGACGATTAGAATTATGATTATAGTGTAATTACCACTCTGTAAGTAGCGAAAATTTCAGCCGTTTTGATTATAATTGCTGTGTTGTCCGTTCCGTGGGTACTGATTACCTCTGTAATAATTATGTTGGGGAAAGTGTTACTGTATATTCCCTGAACGAAAATTGCGATTGTGACTAAAGTAGTTGCTGTTTCCAGAAAACTGGTATGCATCATGTACATCTGAGAGTTGTAAAACACTGTAAATTGCTTCAATGTCGTCCTTCTGTTCTGTGAGCAATGGAAAGCGTTAAGCTTCCCGGAAGTTTCGAAGCGCAAAGGGAAATAACGTTCTGTGATGTATTGTTTCTTCTACATGAAATGATCAAAGATTTGAGATGGTGTTGCAAAATTTTTATTCTAGAATCTTGGCAGTGAAATGACTCGAAGTTTGTCTTTAAAGCCGCAATGCGTGCGTTCCGGGCAAAATGCGTCTAAAATGCTACGCAAGTGTAGAGCCGATTCGCATTCTAAAAAGCTGCAGATTATTCCATTTTTTTTTTTTTTTTTTTTTTTTTTTTTTTTTTTTTTTTTTTTGGGACAGGCCTTTATGAAGAGAGGAAAAAATGTGAATTTTTTAATCCAGGCAAATGGATTGACGTCATTTTGTCCGTTGCGGAAAACAGTAAATTTGCGAACAGAAAGGTAACGCTTGTAATCAGAAGTTGCATACCGTGAAGTAGCAACCGGGGAGGTGTGTTGAAGAACAGAATGCTAACTGTTGGCTTTCAAATGTGGGTATAATGCCAAAACGTTGTAATGTGTCCTCATGAGATTGTCGTTCAGATCAGTGTGAATTTCCGAATCGTTGCAGTGTGTCGTCATGACATTGGTAATCATAGGACTTTTTGTTTTGTAGATGGGATTGTAGGGGATGTAAGTAATATACTTCTTTATATGTGAAATGCATGGGATGAATGTTTTCAGAATTCATGTTTACAGTAATTTTAAGCTGTGGAACGGATAGTTTGAGGTCATCAATTTACGAATGTATCGAAAGTACTGGATCACTTCTTGTATTGATGTCAGCTTTAATATGATCTATTCATTACAAATGTGTTTTCGCTGTTTCTTGTAGTTTTCAAATGCTACAGTGTGTACAATTTCGTCCATTCTTGCAATCATAGAGTCCTAACCTTTTTGGTAGTTATCAAGAGCCGGTCGCGGTGGCCGAGAGGACTGAGGGGTCTGCACGGCCACTAGGGTCGGGGGTTGGAATACCCCCTAGGGCTTGGATATTTGTGCCGTCCTTAGGATTAAATAGTTCATAAGTAGTTTGTAAGTTTAGCGACCGATGACCCCGTAGTTAAGTCCCATAAGCTATACAAACATTTGAACATTAACTTATCACGACATTGTTGTATCTGTTCACTGATGTAAGTCTTCGTTGTATGACATGAGTATGTAGTTGTTGCAAAGCATTATTAATTTCAGCAAGTTGTGTTGGGAGTTACGAAAAATCAACTGTAAAAGTATCTTTAAATCGTTTGTTATTTCCTGTCTGTTTTGTGGTAATTTCCTGTTGTAAGAGATTCATGGATTCTTGTAAACATTCTCTGTGGGTCGATTCAATTTGAGTAATTTTCTGTTCAGAAGTAGCTTCCGTGCGAGTTATTTATCTTGTGAGGTCTTTTGTAATGATAGCAATATTTTGTTTAATGCAGGCGACTTGTTTTGCCTCGATTTAAGTTATGAGATTGTCTTGTTTCTGAAAAACTTCCAGTCTGAAAGATTGATGAAAAGATTTAAGGACATAATGCTGTACCAAGTTCGGCATGAGAGATGATTACGAGCGGAATTTTTTGTGGTTTTGGTGTTGTCTGGTATGGTGTAACTGTTGAAATTTATATCATGTCAAAAGAATCCTTTGTATTAAATCATGTGCCTAGTGAGAGGATCCGAAGCAAAACATGAGTGATTGCCTAGGGGGAGGAATTGTTTAGGCAAGCAGTAGCATCAAGTTAGAATTGGAATCCGTATTTACGTTCACTGTTACATATGTATTTACTGTGTTCTCAGTTGCATGTTCAAACATGGCGGAATTCTTTAGACTGTTATGTGAATGAGCAACCGTATTCGGCTGTTACTAGTGAAAATCGGCATTGTAACAGTGGTGTCTCGATGTGGCAGTTTTGGCCGGGAGATGCCAGGTGGTTATTGCCCGGTCAACTACTGCAAGTCACTTGACGCCACTTCGTCGACTTGCATTTCGATGAAGATGAAAATGATGATGAGCACAACACAGAACACCCAGTCCCGGCCAGGAATCGAACCCGTGCCGCCTGCGTGGTAGTCATCGACGATGTTGTCTGAGCTACCGGAGACGAACGGTGGTGCCGGGGTAAAAAAAAAAAAAAAAAAAAAAAAAAAAAAAAAAAAAAAAAAAAAAAAAAAAAAAAAAAAGACAAATACAACGTCGAAAAACATGCTGAAGAGAAATGCTGATTAGTAAAAAATACAGAATAAAGGCATATGTTAATATGCGACTCCAAACTAGCAGATTGTTGTCTTTCAAACTGTTCAAATTAATACACTGTGTATCCGGATACCTGACTGAAAATAACAAATTCCTGACGCCATCCATCGGTAATGCTGGAGTGCAATATGGTCCACTCTTAGCCTGAATGACAACTTTCACTCTCGCAGGCGTACGTTCAGTAAAGAGCTGGAAGGTTTCTAGGTGAATGGCAGCCCATTCTTCATGAAGTGCTGCACTGATGAGAGGTATCGATGAAGGACTGTGAGGCCTGGCACGAAGTAAGCCTTGCAAAACGTCCCAAAAGAGTTCAATAAGTTACAGGTCATGACTCTGTGCAAGCCAGTCTAATCACCCCGTTTACATAGGCTCCCAAAACCAGATTTCGTAAATGTTCAAATGTTTGTTAAGCTTATCGGACTTAAAATGCGGGGTTATCAGTCCCCAGACTTACAAACTAAACTAACTTACACTAAAGACAGCACAAAAATCCACGCCTGAGGGAGGATTCGAACCCCCGACGGGGAGCGACCTGGCGCATCGGAGCATAGCGCCTCAATCCGCTCGGCCACACCGCCGCGGGCAGGATTTCGTAAATCGATTTCCCAATTCCGCTTTTGGTTGGTCGTGTAAACACTCCAAAATCGATTTTGGAAATCCACTTCTGTAAAGCGGTTCTCCAGTTTCACAATCGATTTTCATACCCATGTAAACGCAATCGATTTTGAAGCGTTCTTGGCTTGTCAGATTGTGTTTTCTTGTTAAGAATTTTCGGCACATATGGACAGAGTGACATTTTCTACCTTGAAATAAAGGTATGAATGTTAGAGTGAGCTTAAATGTGTGTATTTAAGTAAAGAAAAATAGCGATTGTGCTGACTAAATCAGGATCTTAATCAGCTGTTTTTTCAGCCGCCATTTTAAGTGGACTAAGAAACTCGATTCAGGCTATAACATGTAAACACGGCAGCGAAAAACAATTTACGAAAATCGGTTTTCGTCTTCCGGAAGATGAGTTGCATGTAAACGTAGTGTATAACAGGATGTTACTGTCGTGTAAACTCTCCACTACAGGCTGCTCATTATAAACCGGTGCTTGATCGCCGAATTGCTCCTCAACAGTGGGAAGCAATAAGGTGCTTCAAAGACCAGTCAAGGCCTTTGCAGTGATAGTGCCACGCAAAATAACACAGGCGGCATGCTCTCTCCATGAAATACACGACAGAATAACAACACCGCCTCCCAATTTTGTTGTTGGCACTACACACGCTGCCACATGACATTCACCGGATTTTCGACCTACCCTCACACTGCCATCGAACGCCATATTGTGTACCGTGATTCATCACTTCACACAACGTTTTTCCACTGTTCAGTCGCCCAATGTTTATGCTTCATACACCATGCAAGGCGTCGTTTGACATTCACCCGAGTGATGTGTGGCTTATTGGCATCCGGTCAACCATTAAATCCAAGTTTTCTCACCTCCCGCCAACATGTCGTAGTGCCTGGAGTGGATCCTGATGCAGTTTGGAGTTCCTGTGTGATGGTCCGGGTAGATATCTGCCTATTACACCGTAACACCCTCTTCAGTTGTCGTCGGTCTCTGTCAGTCAAACGGACGAGATCAGCCTGTACGCTTTCGTGCTGTTCGTGTTCCTTCACGTTTCCACTTCAGTATCACACCAGAAACAGTGGACCTGGGAATGTGTAGGAGTTGGAAATCTTGCGTACACACTTCTGACACAAGTGACACCCGATCACCTGACCACGTTCTAGGTCCTTAAGTTCCGTGCAGCGCCCCATTCTGCTGTCTCGCAATTTATAATGAGTAATGTCGTCGCTGACACGGAATACCTGGCAGTAGGTGGCAGCACAATGCACGTAATATGAAAAACGTATTATTTAGGTGTGTACAAATACATTTGGACACATTGTGAATTAATGAAATAAATCGCAATTTGCGATCACTTATGGCGTCACTGTACTTGGTTTAGATGGAATACCAAAGTGCGGCGAATGAAAATTTGTGTCCGGTCGGGATTCGAACCTAGGGTCTCCTAATTATTAGGCACTCAGCCACCGAGGACACAGTGACCACCCCGACTGCAGAGGACTCTTCCCTGCACGTCTCCCGCCACACCCAAATCTCCATTCTCCACGCTGTCACTTTCCTATTACCACAGCCTAAGTGTTCTGTAATGGTCGCAGCCACAATACTGTATTCGCGCATCAGGGAGAACAGACCATGGGGTTTCGAGACACAATGAATTGTCGTCAGGAGCCCAGCCTCAGCTTCAATTATACAGGGTGTTTCACTAAGTGTGTCTGCCTCTGTAATTTATAAAATAATAGGTGACGGGAAATTTTAATGCGGTAGGTCAACACGTGAAATGTTACACTTTCTGCTGTACATAATAATTGGTGGTGTGGTGGGTAATGGATGTTATTGCGGTGGGAAGTTGATTTCCGTGAGATGTTCAAATGTGTGTCCACGTTCCTCAATGCATAATGCAATGCGCCGTCGAAAGGATCAACTTCTCACCGCCATAACATCCATCACCCACCACACAGCCATGTATTATGTACAGCGTGTGGTATCTGCCACTGAAACTTTGAAGGTGTTGTAGCTCCCAAGCTAACAGTGATAGGAATGTAGTTTAAATTGATTTGGACGCAGCTGGTTTCAACGAATCCAATGCACGACAGAAAAAACTATTGTTCCATTTAAAAACTTATATCTTTCTGCTGTAACTCTTTGGAAAATTATACAATAAACTATGTTCATAGCTCCGCAGAAAGTGTAACATTTCTTGTGTTGACCTACCGCATTAAAAATTTTCCGTCACCTATTATTTTATAAGTTACAGAGGCAAACACACTTAGTGAAACACCCTGTATATTTTGCACGACGTTACAGTGTTCATTGAAAGGAAATAAATCGCAATTTGCGATCACTTATGACTTAGATTGAATACCAAAGTGCGTCGAATGAAATTTTGTGGCGGATTGGGCAAGGCGTCGGCCTAGTAAGCAGGAGATCCCGGGTTCGAATCCCGGCCGGGCACAAATTTTCATTTGGTATTCCATCTAAACCTAGTACAGTAATGCCATAAGTGATCGCAAATTGCGATTTATTTCATTAAAATGAACGCTGTAACGTCACCAATAATTACATTTCCGGCCGCGGTGACCGAGGGGACTGAGGCGCTATAGTAACGGTCTGCACGGCCACTAGGTTCGGGGGTTCGAATCCCCCTTGGGCATATATATTTGTGCCGTCCTTAGTCTTAGCTAGTTGATAAGTAGTTTGTAAGTTTAGGGACTGATGACCCCGTAGTTAAGTCCCATAAGCTATAGAAACATTTGAACATTTTGTATTTACAATGTGAATTGTTGCAGAGCCAGGAAAGAAATGAGTGCTCGCTTGAGTTGCGGTAGGCTGGCGGCGGGGAAGGATTGATTTGGTGAGGCGCGCACGCACGTGCGTCGGCTGGGACGCGGCCGTCGCCATGGCAACGGCGGCCTCAGGCCCGGGAGCGCGCGGCCGTCCGCCCGTGGGGACAGCCGCAGCGGAGGGCGGAGGCACAGTGTCTGCGCGACACGCCCACCTCCGCACTCTGCACCAGATCTCTACGGCAAAAATCAACACTTTCATTTACCATCCACCCTCTCTTCTTATTACTAGACTTCGGACTTTTAGGTTCTAAAAATCTTAAATTAGGTACCTAAAACAGGTTCAATTACTTCCAAAAAAATCGCACTGACGTGTTTTACGGCCCACTTCATATTTGTTGTTGTATAAGTTTTTGCAAACATTTGGGACCAAAATAATAATCTAAATAATAAAAAAATAATTAATAAGAGTTGTGGTGTCGCACAAGTATGAAGTGCGCGCCACGTACTTTCGCCGCGCGCGTCCATGCAGTATACAAATGTATACTATCCTTATACTGCCAAGCATCTGGTATGTTCTGAGTCCTTTCCATCTTCTTCTTCCATTCATTGTTCCCTCCATAGTAGCCACCAGAAGACAGTATCTCCTCATTCAGTTCCAAAGCCAATTTCGTTTCCTCTTTATGATTACTTCATGTTTTTCTCTCTTTTCGCCCACTCTTCTCAGGTCCTCATCATTTCTCACTTGTTTACACATTTTATCCCTTCCACCCTTCTCCAAGTCCATATCTCAAAAGCTTATAATCTTCTTCCGTGCTTTTCTTTGTCTATGTCTCAGTACTATTTAATGCCAAGCTCCACATAAAGCATTGTCAGTCTCTTTCTTAGAAGCCTCCTCTTCTTATTAATTGTTGGCTATATCTATGCGGCGGGTCTTCTCTTCCTTGCGGCATATCTTCCGTAATTATGCTTTCCAGATATGTTGGCTGCACCCCGTACCCTCCATGGCATCCGGAAGGACCCGTTCTATATCTGGAATGACTCCATCCGGTATACACGGAGTGAACGTTAGCCTTCTTCCCGTATTGGGCAGCCATCTCCCTAAGGGGCTCCATTTCACACCCTCTCGTGTCAACGAGCAATGAATGTTCAAATGTTTGTTGAGTTTATGGGACTTAAGTGTAGAGTCATCAGTCCCTAAACTTACAAACTACTTATAATCTACCTTTTACTAAAGACAACACAAACATCCATGTCCAAGGGAGGATTCGAGCCCCCGACTGGGAACGGCCTCGAGCATCGAAGCATAGCGCCTCATTGCGCACGGCCACTTCGGCGCGGCGAACACGCAACCGCCACATATATTTGCGGCTAGAAATAATCCTTAAGATATATAATTAAAAGTTGAAGGGGACAGATTAAAAACAGATTTTAGTAAAGTAACTAGTTCACATTTTTACAAAGCTATGAAACGCAACTGCTGTGGTCATCGATCCTTAACCCTTCCAAATTCTTAAACAACTTATGCTAAGAACAACACACACACACACACACACACACACACACACACACACACACACATACACACATACACACACACACACCGCAGAAAGGCGCCTTAAAACGCGCGGATATTCCATCGTGTCACCGAGATATTCTACTAAGTCCATGGATGTGTAGTTTCCATTTATTTTCCTAAAATCTAGTTATAGTAGGAATCAATGAACACATTTATTCTTCCAACACGTGTGTGGCTAAAATAACACGTCAGTGATATTGAAGAAATGTGGTATCATAGTGAAGTGTTGGTGCGTCATTGTTTCCACATATCATATGCGATCGTAAATGATATTAGTACATGACATTCTTTCCAGGACACGCTAAGGTGACTCACAGAGTACAAAGATGCAAACAGAGATGGACCACACAACTTATGTCTAAATATGTTCCTTTTTCGGATACGACAATTTTCAGTTCCTCGGTATACCATGAACCAGTTTCCATATATAGCATGGTTCAAACGTAAATTATTTGGTCATCAATTCATATGTATACTGCTTAAAATCACCAGCGAGGAAAGATTTTATCTTCTTTACTGCGACATAAAGGTCGCCTCATACGAAGTGATTCCATATATAAAAGTCGTATACAACAACAGAAGCGACTACTACAACCAATCGTGGATCAAAGAGCGAATCATTAGATGTACTATCCGACAGCAGCGCATCGACTTTGTAACAATAGTCTTTCAACTTGATAAAAAAATAAAAGTTTTGGGAAGCTCTTAATAAGTATGAACTTGAAGGTATTACTACACAGGTGAACGGTGGTTCCAGTGACGCAGAAAATACACAAATCTAGAAAGTTTCCTGAGAGTGATTTTGGTAAACGCAAAGCTGGACGACGGGAAAAGCAGCGCCTCTCAAAGGTTACGGACCCAGGCGGTCGTTCTCCGACGGCTGGAAGTTAAAGGGCTGTGAAAATACACTCGACAGGGCACGTTCCGGGAACGGCGCGGTGCGTTTCCATGGCAACTGAGCACTTGCGCCCAGTGCCTCGATACTGCCGAAGCTCCGCGCAGGCGATAAGGGAAATTACTTGCTTTTAGTGGTGTTTAATGATGGTGAAAGGGAAAACTACTGAATGTGAAACTTCGTCTTCGACAGAAAGCAAATACAGCGACACCAAACATGTAAACGAAAACAGAATCTCGCAGACGTGAAAAGTTTGCAACATATTACCTTAATAGGGGCAAGGCGTGATGAGTTCCGCGAACTCTAAACAAATTTCTATGTGCCGACAAAAAAAGTTTTAGTCTTACGTCAAAATAAAAGGATCTTAAAATAAATGTTTGTAAGGCTATGGGACCAAGCTGCAGTGATTATCAGTCCCTAGACTTCCAAAGTATTTAAACTAACGTATACTAAGGACAACACATGCCCGATGGAGGACTCGAACTTCTGACGGAGAGCAGCCGCGCACTCCGCAGTGAGTGCCTTAAAGCACACATCCACTCCAGCGCGGCAGTAAAAGGATCAAAACGATATGCCCAGACCATAATGGCGTTGCAGCTGACAAACAAAAGGTCCTAATGCTAAACGTATTTTCGAAACCTGTTTCACAGAGTGAAATCGCACGGTAGGTCCTTCCCTAAATCTCCTCACGAGCGACAAAATGGCAGATTGGTAATACGACAGAGATGAACTTTACTGAAAAAGAGCCCACAACTTTAGTCATCGTCGTCATCACCATCATCATTAAAGACTGATTATGCCTTTCAGCGTTCAGTCTATAGCACAGACCTCCTAATAAAATTTCTCCACGATTCCCTACTCAATGCTAACTTTGATGCCTCGTCTGATGTTAAGCCTTTTACTTCAATATCATTTTTTCACCGACCCCAAGTACTTTCTCCTTGGTCTACCTCGACTCCTCTTATCCTCAGCCTTTTCGCTCTAACTGCTTCATATACTACATTCATTCTCACCTTTTCTTTGATTTCCTCGTTAAGGACATCTTCCTGCCATTGTTCTCATATATTAATACCTGCAATCATTCTTTCTACTTTCATACCTGTAACCTCAACCTTATGAATAAGGTAACCTGTATCCACCCAACTTTCACTCCCAAACAACAAAGTTGGTAGAAAGATGGAGCGGTGCACTGCTAACTTAGTCTTGATACTGACTCCCTTGTTGTAGAAGAGAGTATATCTTAACTGATCACTCACTGCATTAGCTTTGCTACACCTGAATTCCGGTCATTTCACTATGTTGCCATCTTGTGAGAAAAACATGCTGGGTCCTTGAATCTATCTACCTGTTTTAACTTTGTTCCTCCTATTTGGCAGTCAATCTGTTCCGGTCTCTCTCTCAGTGACATTAGTTTTGGAGATGCTACTTTTCATACCATAGCCCTTACAGCTCTGCTTCAGCTCTGAAATATTTGATTTCAACCTTTCACTCGAATCTGCTAACATAACTAAGTCATCTGCACTTGCGAGACTGGTTATTTTGTTTTCATCTATTTTAATCCGGCTCTGCCAGTCTACTGGTTTCAACATATTATCCATTAACAGTATGAACGGCAGTGGTGACAGATTACAGTCTTGTCATACCCCTGAAACTGTCGTTCTGACATATAAATTTTGTTATTGACATCTGGTGCGAGATTTGCAATAATAATTAGTGAAACAGTTGTACTAAGGCGTCAAAACAGTTGATATTTCTGACACTACATTCTATTACTCTTTTTGTACTCTTGTTAATACTCATCTCATACCTTCCTTTCAAGACACTATCCATTCCGTTTAATTGCCTTTCCAGGTCCTTTGCTGTCTCTGTCAGAATTACTATGTCGTCAACAAACCACAAGATTTTTTTAATGCTTCTCCCTGAACTTTTGTTCCTTCTTCGAATTTCTCCTTGCGTTCCTTCACATCTTGCTCATTGTATAAATTGAACAACATTGGGGAGTGGCTAGAACCATAACTTACTCCCTTCCCAACCACTGCGACCATTTCATGCCCTTAGATTCTAGTAACCGCTGTCTCGTTTTTGTACAAGTTGAATATAACTCTTCGCACCCTATACATACCCTGCTACCTTCATAACAGGAAAGAGTGTTTTCCAGTCAGCATTGTTAAAAACTTTTTCCAGATCTACAAATGCTAAATCTATCTTCAAAGATAAGTCGTAATGTATTGCCTCATGCGTTCCTATATCCAAACTCACCTTCCCCAAGGTTAGATTCCACCAGTTTTTCCATTCTTTTGTAAATAATTTAGCACCCACCACTTGTCAAACTGATAGATCTGTCCAAATTTTTACGTAGGTGGGAGTTAACAGCCATAATATACTTTATAAAATGCATAGTCAACCATCAGCTGATTATTGTACTTATATATTTACCGGTTTCGGATATTATCCATCATCAGAAGGGTCTGTTAAAAATTTTACAATCATGAATTATACACCAGTTACAATGAAGTATGATATAACATAGTATTGTCATACAGAAGATACTTAAAAAATAACTTCTGACAGTGTTCCGAACGTAGCTGTCTCTGTCTATCATATAGCAGAGTGTATTCAATTAAAACCGGCGGTTTGCTGCGCAGTTAAGAACCCTAGTTTCAATCCCTTTCTCCACCCCCCCCCCCCCCCCCCCCCCCTCTCCAGCGGATTAAAGATGTGGATCGGTCTACGTGGTTTTTAGGCTGTTTCCCACATTCCAGCAGCTAAATATCGGGTTGCTATCAAAATACCGTCCGAGTTTGGCCGTTATTATTCTATCAAATTACCGAACAAAGAATTGGACAAATAAATATTGGACGTAGTGTAATGGGCACTTTTCGTCAAAACGTCTAATATCTGATCAAATCTAAGGCCTGAAGTGATATGTTGTACACAAAAATAGTCGTTTTATCAGTTAGAAACAAATGATCCCGGAAAGAATGATTACTGTATATTCGTGGGTTTGAACAACTGATACAAAAGCGTTACATGTTTGCGCCTGTTACTGTCCTTCAAAGTAGTCACCAGCGCTTATTAGAACCCGTTGCCAGCGATGTGGTAGACGTAGTATGCCGTTATCAAGACCTGTTCTGTTGATCGTGCGAATGGAGCGGTCTACTGCCTGTCGAATCTCTGGAACAGTTCTGAAACGAATGCCACGAAAAAGCTTCTTTTGTAAATCATGTCAACTTATGTACTGTATTTGTGTTTGTAAAAATACCTAATTTAACCGCCTGAATTTAACCTCAAAACATGTAATATTACTATGTAATGGGGCATTTGAAATAATAAAAAAATAAAAAATAAAGAGGTACCTTCATCTTCGGAATCAAATCAAAAGTCAGAAGGACCTCATTCCAGGTAGTATGGTAGATGGTACAGAACTTTCCAGTGCCATCGAACGAACAAAGCAGTCACAGCTTGCGCTGTATGCGCCCGCGCATTGTCGTACAAAATGATGAGTGGGTTGCGCAGAAAGTGTACCACTTCTTTGGCGAAGCGGGTAGCAGGTGATGCTCCAAAAACGAACTGTAATATTGTGCATTACGATAACACCATCGCAGTAGTACATAGTGACACCGTCTTCTTAGATAGCTCGCTCACTAAGTTGTCCACACGTCGGTGACGTGGGGGCCAGCCGCGGTGGCCGAGGGGACTAGGCGCTCCAGTCACGGTCTGCCGTCCTAGTTCGTAAGTAGTTCATAAGTAGTTTGTAAGTTTAGGGACTGATGACCCCGTAGTTAAGTCCCATAGACTCTACAAACATTTGAACAAACATTTGGTGACGTGGGACGGGGGAGTCCATTTTCTCGGAAGTAAGATAGGTATGTCAACAAAGCGTGCTACCAGCGACAGTAGTAGATTTCATTGCATAGTCACCGCGTGCAGTGTTGGTACTATTTAAGTTCTAACGCTCTAACTTTACTTCTCCAGTTTTCCAGTCCAAAACAGGACCTTCTTCTTCTTCGTTTGCGTGCGTGTGTGTGTGTGTGTGTGTTTTACAAAACGGTACGCCCAACTTTCAGGAAACAATACTCACACACAAAAAAATAACATATTATGTTATGTGGACATGTGTCCGGAAACGCTTAAATTACATGTTACAGCTCATTTTAGTATTTCTCTTTAAATGTAAATTGAAATAATTCGTGCAGACAGTTGTCAAAATACTGAATTCTTTCGTTACTATGCACTGTACTTCCTCGATTCACCGCCAGTTGGCCCAATTGAAGGAAGGTAATGTTGACTTCAGTGCTTGTGTCGACATGCGACAGTACTAGCATCAAGCACATCAGTACGTGGCATAAACAGGTTAGTGTTCATGACGAACGTGGTTTTGCAGTCAGTGCAATGTTTACAAATGCGGTGAATCGAGGAAGTACAGTACATACTAACGATACAATTAGCTATTTTGACAATTGTCTGCACGAATTATTTCAGCCGCGGTGGAGTAGCCGAGCGGTCTAAAGCGTCTCGCTGCGTAGCGCGCGGTTGCTCGCCGTGGAGGTTCGAATCCTCCCTGGGGCATGGGTGTGTGTGTTGTCCTTAGGTTACTTTACCTAGGTTTAAGTAATTTGTAAGCTCCGGACTGATGACCACGCAGTTTGGTCCGATAGATTTACAAACATCTGAACATCATCTTAATTATTTCAATTTACATTTAAAGAGAAATACTAAAGTATGCTCTAACATGGAAATAAGCGTTTCCGGACACATGCCTACGTAACATGTTTTATTTCTTTGTGTGTGAGGAATGTTTCCTGAAAGTTTGGCCGTACCTTTTTGTAACGCCATATATATATATATATTGGAGTGTACTCTTCAGTGATTAAAAGTGTGAAACAACGCAGATAATGTATAAGAGAATATAACGGAATCCATTTCGCCACAAACGCCAAGGCCAAAATAAGATGGTGGGGAGTGATAATCGTTACTGTTGATACTAACTGAATAAAATTCTTTAGCTACCTTTGTAGTAGCAGGACGAGTTTAGTTCTGATATTACGCCTTCAGCCCTGCAGGTTTCAAGAACCCATAGAAAACTCCGCTCCGCTATAAAAGGAACTCTTCCGGGCCCTCTGAAATTAAAAGAACTTGGGGCTCTTTCCAGATGAAACAGGTGATAGTGGCGAATAAAGGGCTGTATATATAGGGCCGGGGCAGCAGCTGGGGCCCGCTGTGGAATGGCATCGGACCGAGTTCGGCACTGCTGGGAATGAGATTAACATCGCGGCAACTTTGCGAAGGCGGCACTTCAAAGGCAGCGCGGAGAACAAAATGGAGGCGAGGGGAGGGCTAGGTAGGATTCTGCGCCCGCGGAAGTTGGCGTGTCGACCGCCAAGGCGAGGGCGTGTGCCCGGGGCCCTGCTAGAAGCACCGCTGGTTCACCGCCTCCAAAGCGACTGCAGAATACACGGCCTGTAATACAGTTTACTAGGTCAGGTCTGTTGGTTGTAGAGAAAATCAAAAAAATGTTCAAATGTTTGTTAAGCTTATGGGACTTAACTACGGGGTCATCAGTCCCTAAACTTACAAACTACTTATGAACTACTTACAAACTAGGACGGCACAAATATCCATGCCCGAGGGGGGATTCGGACCCCCGACCGTAGTGGCCGTGCAGACCTTGACTGAAGCGCCTCAGTCCCCGCGGCCACCGCGGCCGGCAGAGAAAATCATTTGACCGGTGGCGTCGCTAGACGAAAACTCGGCGTCGGCGAACTCGTCTTTGCGAGGCCCCTTTCATTTTTTCACTAACGAAATTTTTTTAAATGAGTTGAATTATACATCAATAATCATTATACTAAAATTCTATTAGTATAATATAGTAGTATTATTGCAATGACAAAAATTACAATAAACAAACACAAATTAGAGAAACGTTTCAGCTTTTCGTCTCACTTAATTTTTTAAGTTCACATCTTAATACTAGTCGCTATTTCGGCTTCAGTTGATAGTACTAACAATGCAGATAGTCTTTCTTGGCTCATTGTGCTTTTCGAGTTAGTCTTAATCGATTTTAACTTTGTGAAGCTTCTCTCGGTCGAAGCTGTACTGACTGGAACTGAGCATGATTCTAATTGTTATACAAGCATTTGGGTATACTTATTCCAAATAGTTTTGTAAAATGTAGTAAAGAAATTGTTCTGTAAGTATTTAACTAAAAATTGCATCACTGCTGCAGTCGTACGGAAATAAATACGAACAACTAAATAGCTGCCGGCCGGGAATGGCCGAGCGCACTAAGACGTCATACCACGGTGAGCGAGGTCGCTCTCGTCGGGGTCGTTGTGTTCGTCCATTGGTTAAGCTAGTGTCAACTAGACGTAGGTCGTCATTACATAACTTAGCAGTTGGAAAGCGCCGTTAAACATAAAATATAAAAGAAAAGAAACAAAAATGCTAAGATGTTAACTATGTTTTGCGAGGCCCCCATAGGCGCTAGGCCGTCGGCGGTGGCCGACGTCGCCGACGCCTAGCGCCGCTACTGCATTTAACCCTAGTACGCATACCCTGGGTCCGATGGACCCGGGAACAATTTTAATTTTTAATTTGTGTATTAAAGACTTGAAATTGATTCCCAACAGTTCAGGTATGCTCTCTGGCAACATTCAGTAATACATTACAGATACTACCAGACAGTGGCGCAACTAGGACTTGGCTTTGGGGGGGGGGGGAGGGGTAATAGATCTGCTTGACGAGCAAAATTTTACTCAGTTTCAGGCAGACTACCATCTACCACTCCCGTTGAAGAAACTAATTCACTTACATCCAATCTTTACCTTTACCAGATTGCTGTTATATGATTTTTTTTTTTTTTTTTTTTTTTTTTTTGGGTTCTGGAGGGGTTCTATCCCTCTCATCCCCCTCCCCCCATAGTTACGCCACTGCTACTAGAATTGTGTATATGTCATTAGTTTAGGTGCCACTTTAATTTTCATCTTTATACTACACATTTACATAGCTTGGGTCCAAAAACATTTTCAAATGTTTGTAAATCTATCGGACCAAACTGCGTGGTCATCAGTCCGTAGCTTACAAACTACTTAAACCTAGGTAAACTAACCTACGGACAAACACGCCCATTCCCCAGGGAGGACTCGAACCTCCACGGGGAGCAACAGCGCGCTCCGCAGTGAGACGCTTTAGACCGCTCGGCTACTCCACCGCGGCAATAATGTCTCGCGCAAAGTGCTTCGGGACTTTATCCTGAATCGGTAACCGGATCTGACCCAATACCCGACTGAGACAGCCACATCTGCCATGCCGCCGGGGGATGGACTGGTCTCCAGCAATGGAAGAATACGCCATCCCCTGGATTCGGGGCTTAGATGTGGCAAACACCGACTTAGACCATTGACGTAAGTAAGATGTAGGTTTTTCTTAAATAGTAGAATAGAACACACAGGGGAAAATTTTCGGGGGGGGGGGGGGGGGAGGGGCTGTGGTGACAAAAGAAATTGGCCGCCCAGTGCCAGGGGCATGCTCACTGGGATTCGCGCCAGCCGCGGTGGCCGAGGGGACTAAGGCGCTCCAGTCGCGGTCTGCACGGCCACTACGGTCGGGGGTTCGAATCCCCCCTCGGGCATGGATATTTGTGCCGTCCTAGTTCGTAAGTAGTTCATAAGTAGTTTGTAAGTTTAGGGACTGATGACCCCGTAGGTAAGTCCCATAGACTATACAAACAACTGGGATTCGCTCGGTGAGCTGGCCACCACAAGCAGGTTTGCAATGCTGGCACACATGTAACACCACAGCAGTAGCATAAAACACAACACATCAAACACATCAATCAGTATAAACATCAACACCAGCAAGATGTCCAGTGGTTTCTGCAGAAACATGTAATGTAATGAAATGTAATGTCACCATTTAGCCGTAAGAAATTTATGTATTATACTATTGCCCATTTTAGTCTTAGGTAATGGGTTGTATTGTTTGATATTATAATGAAGAAAATTAAAAAAATATATACATTGCAGTTACTACTAGACAGTGGCGTAACTAGGACTTGGCTTGGGGGGAGGGGGGGGGGATAGATCTGCTTGACAAGCAAATTTTAGTCAATTTCCAGGTAGACTACCATCTACCATTCCCATCCAATGAAAGGTTATGGTAAAACACCCCAAGTTTTCAATCTTTACCTTTACCAGATTGCTGCTTTATGAATTCTTTCTTTTTTTTTTTTTTTTTTTGGGTGGGGTTCTATCCCCCTCATCCCCCCCCCCCCATAGTTACGCAACTACTACTAGAATTGTGTGTGTCATTAGTTTAGGTGCCACTTTAATTTTCATCTTTATACTACACATTTACATAACCTGGGTCCGATGGACCCTGGTGGTTTACGTTAAAGTGTCGTTAAATTAGATTGGCATGTAATCAATTGCATTTTGTTGGAGTACCGAGAATACGTTACTCCCACACATATGCATTGTTTTGATCGCAGAAAACATATTGTTATAACTTGGCATGTTCAACTGTCAGACAGCATAGTTATGTGTTGTGTAAGAAGCAAAATATCGCAGTGGGTGGTTATTAGTGTGTGACGCTGTACAGAAAGACTGTAGGAGTTTGCTACACAGCAGTATTGTTTGACATTCGATACTCATTCGGAAGAAAGGTAAGGGTTATTAGTAACATTAAAAATGACATGAAGAACCGCTATATTTCTACACTCCATAGGCGAAGGACGTACTGAGGTTATTTATTCATATTATTATTTTTCAGACAATGTCAGGATCTGCATCTAAAAAAGGAGCAGGAAAGAGGATAGCATACGTTTTTCAAGCCCAAATAATGAATCAGTTGTTACTCAATGGGTAGCTGAAGATGACGATTTCTTTTCAGTTATAACTTCTGCTTCGGTTGAAAATCATGAAGCAGTTCCTCAGGAAGTGTTATGGCCGCGGCGGATTAGCCGCGCGTACTGGAGCGCCGTCCGCAGTCGGGGGTTCGATTCCCCCCTCGGGCATGGGTGTTTGTGTTGTCCTTAGTTTAGTTTACCTTAGGTTATTTAGTTTGTAAGCTAGGGACTAATAACCAAGCTCCTGAGACCCATAGAATTACAAATATTTGAACATTTGCAGTCTCATACGACTCTTTGGATGACGAACCACGTAATGGTGGTAGTGAAAGTGCTCACGTTTATATTGCTCCAAATAGTATGCTACGGAGTAAAAGGCCCCCAGTGCAAATAAAACTCCTGCTCAGAATGTGGCGAAATTTATACCACGACCAGCAAACTGATGTCATGTTTTTGTGAAATGATTTATGATTTGTCAGTGGCAAAATCACCTATTTGAACACTGTGAAAAATAATATTGGTGGTGTCTGTATCAGTTTTCATAATATAATCTATTAAAAAATTATTCAGGGTTAAAATTATACTAATTATACATTTTAAAAGCCAGTAAAATCATTAAAATAGCTATAGCTTTCTTACATTGTACTCATGAACCTTCAAATAAAAATATTCATGCATGATAATATCCACAAAACACTTATTTTCATTTAAATTTTCATATTAGACGTAACGGGTCCAATGGACCCAGGGTATGTAAATGTGCAAAAAATATAGGTCATGTATAGAAGGGTTAATGCCACGAGCTTACAATACTCCTAAGCACTATGTTCCCAGACAATATCTTTGTACTAGGGTAATTTTGCCTACAATTTGCAGGACCAAGAGATTTTTTTCATATGTTAAATACACTAGGGGCGAACACAAACAATACCCTCACTACTTGATAGTAATGGCGATCCTGCCGATGACAGCGCTACTAAAGCAGAGTTAGTAAACATAGCTTTTAGAAACTCATTCACCAAAGAAGACGAAACCAATATTCCAGATTTCGAATTACGAACAGTGGCCGTAATGAGTAACGTAGAAGTACATAGTGCAGCAACTAAAATCACTTACCAAGAACAAGTCTTCTGGTACGGATTGAATACCCATTAAGGCTAGTCTACACGACGACACCAGGTTGCGACACCCGTTGCATGAAATGAATTGTATGCAATTGGTTTCGAGTTTGTCTGTAGACGCGGCGGCAGTACTATGCACTTCAGTTTCGTTGTTTTTAATGCCGTAGTCGCCGTAAAATAAAAGTTTCGGTAGCCGTAAGAGCGGTGGCGGATCTATTGCTTCTCGGTGTGAAGTCGCTGCATAAGACTAAACATAGAAAGAATAAGAAACGTTTTTGGGTTCGTTACTTCATTAAAAAAAGTTACTTCATAAAAAAAAAAAAAAAAAAAAAAAAAAAAAAAAAAAAAAAAAAAAAAAAAAAAAAAAAAAAAAAAGAATTTAGCTCTATTGCTCAGCGACCTTCTGAAAGAAATTGTGGTTGAAAACCGTATTCGTTACTTGAATCAATCCTTTTAAACAGAGTTAGTAATGCAATACAGAAACAAGATATCGTTATGCGTGAAGCATTGTTACCAGAAATGAAATTACAAATTGCATTTCGTTTCTCTCCAAGTAGATATTCGTCTCAACAGTACATCTACCGTATTCAGAGATCCACAAATGCCATAGTTAGTTTGTATAGAAATTTCGAACTGAATGTATTTTAGTCAGCAATTCACTAATCGTCAACCCACCAATATTTAATTCACGAATAATTGCTTCAAGAGCACTAACATGCCGCTGCTTATTCATGAAAATTTCATCATTAAAACAGCACAAACACCTATGCATCGCATATATGTCCAAAACCCTAACTATTTCTTCCCTTTCCCCCTTTATGTTGTATTTTGTTCTGTTTTGGTTATCACCTAACTTAAAAAGTCGCGCAAACAGCTTCGTCAAAGTTGGCAGGTGCCGAAACTGCTTAGTTTCGCCAAAGAATTGCGCGAACGCCTGCCGCGCATGCGCACTGGCCAGTAGCGCAGTTTCATGAAACATAGTGTCGTCGTGTAAACTACCTTTAGATTTCTATCTGATTATGCTGAAGCGGAAGCTCCTTACTTAACAGATTGGAAAGTTGCACAGATCACACCTACATTCAAGAAAGGCAGTAGGAGTAATCCACTAAACTACAGGCCTATTTCAATGACGTCAGTTTCCAGCAGGGTTTTGGAACATATCCCGTATTCAAATATATTGAATTATCTCGAACAGAACAATCTATTGACCCAAGGTCAACACGGATTTAGAAAATATCGTTCATGCGAAAAGCAACTAGCTCTTTATTCACACGAAGTGTTGGGTGCTATCGACAAGTGTTCGCAAATCGATTCCGTATTTCTTGATTTCCAGAAGGCTTTTGACACCGTACCTCACAAACGGCTTTCAACCAAATTGCATGGTTATGGTATATCGCCCCGAATTTTCGACTTGATAGTGGATTTCCTGTCAGAGAGGACACAGTTTGTAGTAATCTATGGTAAGACATCGACTAAAACAGAGGTGATATCGGGCGTCCCACAAGGTAGTGCTATTGGTTCTCTGCTGTTCCTTATTTACATAAACAATTTAGGGGAAAATCTGAGTAGCTCTCTTAGGTTGTTTGCAGATGACGCCATCATTTACCGTTTAGTAAATCATCTGATGATCAAAACCAACTGCAGAAAGATCTGAATAAGATATCATTATGGTCTAAAAATTGGCAATTGACTCTAAATAATGAGAAGTGTGAAGTCGTCCACGTGAGTACGAAAAGAAATCCGTTGAACTTTCTTTACAAGATAAATCAATCAAAAGTGAAGGCCGTAAACTCCACAAAATACCAAAGAATTACTATTACTTCAGACTTAAATTGGAAAGAACACGTAGATAATGTCGTGGAAAAGGCGAACCAGAGACTGCGTTTTATTGGCAGAACCCTTAAAACATGCAACAGAACTACAAAAGAAACTGCATACACTACGCTTGTCCGTCCATTTTTGGAGTATTGCTGCCCAGTGTGGGATCTTTATCAGGTGGGTTTGACGGAGGACATCGAAAGAGTCCAAATAAGGGCACCTCGTTTCGTATTGTCAGGATACAAGGAAGGCAGCGTTACGGAAATGATACAGGATCTGGGATGGGAATCATTACAACAACGTCGCCTATCGCTGCGGCGTGGGCTACTTACGAAACTCCAATCGCCAACATTCTCCTCAGAATGCGAAAACATATTGTTGAAATGGTCATCAGAATAAAATACGAGTAATCAGATCTCTAACGGAGAGATTGAGGTGTTCTTTCTTCCCGCGTGCTATTCGACAATGGAATGGAAGGTAAATAGTATAATGGTGGTTCGATGAACCCTCTGCCGGGCACTTAAATGTGATTTGCAGAGTATCCCATGTAGAAAACAAATCTGTTTGCAAATCGAAACCAAAGCAAATGCATTCGACTCATTGTAATCTCGCGATATTAATCTACATAAGTGATTTTACCGAGAAATCACAAGAAAAGAACAAAAATGTAGATGAAGTGTTTTATCCATTACAGCAACTGTTAAGATTATGAATAAATCAAATGCAGCAACCACTTGCTAAATAACGACAAGCAACTGGTTGCTGCATTTGATTTATTTATAAAAGTGTAGATGGCTTAACATTAGACCTAATCCACTCTAAGTATGTCCACTGCAAAACTTACTTCCCGAAACTAAACATGTTAAGCAAAGATATGACTTAACTGAGGAAGCATTAACGGAAGAAGACAAAAAATTTGCCTCTAGGAGAGCATCCAATAATAAATATCCAATTCGGATATCTTGCTGTGAATGCTATTCTTGATTCTGGTAGCGAAATGACAGCCATTTTAACGACTTTTTAAGAGGTGGTAATCTGTTTGAGAACTTCTAAATATAACTGGAGTCGTGGGTCCATATGACCCTTGAGTAAAAACGCCACACAATTCCTAAAAAAGGTACAATTAATACCTAAATTCGTAAGGAATGTAATAAAGCAAACTTTATTTCAAAAATAAATCAACTTGTAAATTTTACATTGTGTTATTTTTTATTCTTAACTTCTAGGTCTCAAATTTGGGAGTAATATTTAGTACCTTACGTTGGAATATGATTACAAAAATAGATTAGATTAAAAACCCTACATATGCTATATGCACCTAAACATAAATAGGGACTCTCTATGCCATCAATTGGGAACAAAAGTAATGACAACGAAACATGGAAATGTCCGAAATGTTGTCAATATCGGAACCTATGTGGTGGATGAGTAGACGAATTGAATGGATTTTTATCTCGAAAATATGTACTACTTGACATATGGCTTCCTCCCTTTACTGAATCATCACACGAATAATTACTTGAGTGAGAAGAAATATCTTGTTGTTTATATCCATCCTCACTTATGTTTTCTTCGTAACTAGGTTGAAAATCGCTTCAAAATTCAGTGACTGAATAATTTTCGTCTAATAATAGTTCGCAGATTTCTTTTCCAATTAGAGTCCGCTGCATTGTGCTGAAACACTACAACGTAAGTCGGTGTACATAGACTAAAAAGAATCCCTTATCTGGCATAGCGGGTCAAATTGGATCCAGCGATGGCACTTAACTCCCCCTCTCCCCTTTTCCAGTAGATTTCAAGCGATGAGCTGCGGGACTCTAGTGCACCTTACAACGAATTTAATTATAATTGACACGCGATGTTGGTGAAGTGTTAAAAAACAAGAAATCAAAGGCGAAGGGCCATTTGTTGTCATTCTGCTGACGTTACCAAAGAGTCGGTAGTCGAATCGGTATGCCAGGGGAATACAATAGAAGCAAGTTCGCAAGAGTACTAAATTTACCAGTCGTTATGCTGATTGGAGCAAACTTTCTTAATCAACAATAGGATGTGTTACACATGGGTAAAGGAAGCCTGGCTTTTGGCAACAAAACAACGTACTTTGCGGCCACGGCGGAGTGGCCGAGCGCATTGTGGCACTATGTTCCGATGCGCGAGACCGTTATACGTTGGGGGTTCGAATCCTCCCTCGGGCATTGATGTTTGTGTTGTCTTTAGTATAAGTTAGTTCATAAGTAGTTTGTAAGTTCAGGGACTGATGACCCCGCAGTTAAGTCCCATAAGCTTAACAAACATTTGAACTACTTTGAGGATAAGTCAAAGCCCGAAGATTTCCCGAGAAAATACCTACAGTTACAGATTCAAATGAAAAATTAAGGATGTTTATGCAGTTAATCCCGTTCCGTAAACAGTAAAATCCATTAGCAGATACATGAAGATTACATAAAACAAACGAATACTCTGATTAAGGGCAATAGGAATTAGAGAGAATACTACATTGCAATACAGACTTACATATACCAAAAGCTGGTGCAGTAACATTTTCAGGACAAATTTCACTTAATGGCCTTATCATCTTCAGAGTATTATCATACATATAGGCCCTACCGCTTTTCTACAGATGGTGGATATTTCTGGAATTACACAAAATGATTTAGAATGGAGTCATGAAATCAGCGTCGTGGACATACAATAGACCTTTACAAGTAGTAGACAACAAACACTGTAGTAGCTAACTCGTGCTCGGCTCGAAGCAAATCAACACAAAAATAGACCATGGAAACAGATCGGCCAGATAAACTAAAAGACATAAGATGCAGCTTATAAAAACTCCAGTTCGTGACAGAATGCAAAAGTACACCGCCTTTATACGATTTTGGGTACGTTATCAATTTAAAAGATTACCTTTTGAACTTAGCATGTCGTCTACAACATACATAAGGAATGTAGATATTCTATTATCTAAAGAGCTACAACAGATGTTTAACATGGTGAATAGAAGCAGTACGAATAGCTGAAGCATTAAGGGAAGAGCAAAAGCAAGTTTGTGATGTCTCCAAACACTAAAACATTATTGTGTGGCCATTAAAATTACAAATTAACATTGAAAACAAGTATCATTTCTCAGTTATTTCAGTAAAAGGGTTAGAGCTAGATCCCAACAGAATTGAAACATCATACAATATAAGAACACTATAAGGTTTTAGGATTTTTCATTTTTTACGAAACGTTTTTCTGGATTGACGTTGGCAACACCACTGTTATGTGCTGTCACTGGCAAAAGCACGTCATGTGTGTGGTGTTTAAAACCTACAATCATATAACATGATTGATCTGCTATTACATTAATTATCCGCCCTACCAATATTACGGACGAACTAAGAATTATTGAACGAAAGGAAATGAGGTGCCTTTCTGTTTATAGTCACAGTAATTAAAGTTAATGAAAATTGATAGCCGTGCAGCATTACAGAGCACAGCACTAATTGCAAGATGCGCTGCGCCCTGCAGTATTTAATTTGCTCAGAGAACTAATTAAATTTTCTTATCTCGCTCTTCAAATTATTGTTCCTTTTTTTCACGTAAGTAGGTCGACCCCACAGCAATCATTAGGATTATCGCCCTTTATTGCTTAGCATCTTCCAACATTCTTCTGGTAAGAAAACGATTCACCTGTTTGACACCAACTGACATTACAAACCAAACAAATAAAATCTAGCCTCCACAGTGACGGAGACAAACCACTCCTCAAGCCGAATTATCAGTGCCGTTCAGCTGTTCTCCACGGGAGAAAGAATTCATAATAATAAAAGCACTGGTGATAATAAACAAAGTCGTTCCAGCTTCTCAATAGTCTCAACTGAACACTACACACAACAAATTATTCTGAGAAAAACAGAGAAAGAAATCGGCATCCATGGGAGTATTTTAGACTAACTGCAAAGACTGCGCCGGCCGCGGTGGCCGAGGGGACTAAGGCGCTCCAGTCACGGTCTGCACGGCCACTACGGTCGGGGGTTCGAATCCCCCCTCGGGCATGGATATTTGTGCCATCCTAGTTCGTAAGTAGTTTGTAAGTTTAGGGACTGATGACTCCGGAGTTAAGTCCCATAGACTATACAAACATTTGAACATTTTTGCAAAGACTGCACGTGTTAAATATTGTGCTACAGATAAATTTGTAGTCGTGTCTCAGGTCAGATAGTGTGAGCAAAATTTAACGGCTCTTGCTATTTTGAAAACGCATGAGTTCAATTACGTAAAAAAGAATAAATATAAATTACATATAATCAAGTGTCTGAATCTTACTAACAAAGAAATAGCTTCTATTCCTGCAGTAAAAAGGCGAATGGAGGAATGTACGAATTACTTAATTATGTTAAAGCACAAATTATCTTTTCGTTTGGAATTTTTCGTCAAATTAGGAAGCTAAATAGACTGCAATGCTTTGTTTTCGACAAATCCAAGTAGAAAATTATTTTGTGGAGTAGGCTGAACCACAGATCTCGTGTAAAAACACTAAAATGTGACGCGTTTCATACTGTGCAAATGATTTTGTGACAGCTGAATGTACCCACTAGCTTGTGGATGATCTTTGGAATTTGGAGGTCTTTGTTTTCACGTGCGTACGTGCGCCCCAGTCGTGTTGTTGACTCGGTGCATTTCGGTTGAGTTATGCGCCGCCAGTGCTGGGGTCTGGTTTTAATTCTGACTTAGCACAGTATGCTGACGACCTTTCTTCGTAGACACGGTTACAAGGGAAGTAACCACGTTTTCTTTTATTACGTTTAATATTTTTATTGTTTTAAGATTCTTGTACAGATTATCTGATGACGAGGGCTTGACCCTTGAAACGCGTCATATTTTAGTGTTTTTACACGATATCTGTGGGTGAGCGTACTTGACAAAATAATTAAGTAATACAACCACGACCTCACATCCATTATGGATATAATTAAGTTCACGTAGAAAATCACCATATTTCAGATGTGGGAAAACTCAGAGACACGTCTGTTTACGAAACTATTCGCATTACTACCATTCACACTGGACACAGCACTTCAGAAACTTGTTTCTGAATAATGCAAAGCTGCAAGTTAATGTTTTGCCAAACAGACTGAATAGCCTCATCGGTCCCCATGTCCAGCAGGCTGGACGCTGATTTTCTATTTTTGTTTAAGAGAAATTCGGTTTTTTCCATACTGTAACAGTTAAGTTGTCTCCGGAATATTTTTCTTGTTGTTATTTAGTTTCTGCTGTTGGCTACAATGAGAGATTCTTCTGCTCAATGCACCGTGGACGATGCTTCTGACAATACCTCTGCGATTTCTTCCAGAAAGAAACATAAGTACGAATGTCATACAATTATTAATCGTTGTTGTTGTTAATATATCAGAAAATTATATTGCAATCTTTTAGTAACCTACAACTGGTAGTTTTTATTATTTCAAAGAGTAAATAATGAAGAATAGCCGACTGGACAAATGGTTGCTGTTACTGTAGCTGACCATTGTCTAATATTTCTGATACCTGTACTTCTCATTACTTGGTGATGTGTATGACGTTAAATGTGCATTGAAAATTCTTTCCTAATTATCATCCAGTAATTAACTTTAAGGGTTGACAATTCATTTTCGTCCCACTTATTTCAGATGTGAATGAAAGACTCAGAGACTCTGAAATTTACCCCGCTGCCAAATTATAGACAAAAATAAATGGATTTGATGCCGGAAAAAGGGTTACAAGGCTAAAACCAAGTTCATATACTAAGAATGCCAAGTATAAATGTGTATTATTAATGACAGAAAATGTTTGTTTGACTTTCAGAAATGAAATCGATTGTGATGGATTACCACAATTGCAGAAATATCTGTCACAAAACTTCTTTTTTAGTGTCATAATTTTGAAGCACTGTGTAGGTAATGTTTTTAATGTCAATAGATAATGTAAAACTGATACTTGACGTCTTTCTATAATGACCATAACATATCATCAGTAGTAAATTTGAGCTTCAGTGTTCAGCCGACTCCATACAACATACAGTTGTCAGAATAACGAAGTAACTATTATTCTTCATCTTCTTTAGTGATCAACCCTGAGGCTGGTTCGCCAGATAGCGCCATTTCTCTGTTCTGTCTGCCTTCTTCTCCTCTCCGTTTCCACAACATCTTTGACGATCCGTTGTATGTATGACGTTCTTGGTCGTTCCCGGCGATTGCTTTCCTCAATGGCTCCTACTGCTATTCCTTCTGTAATTCCTTAGGATATGTCCTACAGTATTTTCTGTTATTCTTTGAAGGGCTTCAACAAAGATCTAGTTTCCCGTACTCTTATATGCATCTCTTCATATGTTACTCTGTCTCTCCAGCCCCCGCACTTCTGGCTGTCTTCTCTCTTGTTTGTTATCCAAGTTACGTATCCATATAGGGCCACACTACCAATAAAAGCTTTCGTGATTCGTTTATTTATTTTCACACATGTTGTTGCTGCTCAGTAAGTTCTTTGTTAAATTAAATGCAATTTTCGCTTGCTGTATTCTGCTCACAATTTCTCTCCGGTGTCTACGATCCCCTGTGCTTTTGGTACCCAAATAGGTAATTTCTTCTATTATTTCCAGCTTCTCTCTTCTAATTCGTATTCTTAAAAGTAATTACTCACCTTCTCGTAAGTAAATATATAAACAAATATAAATTTTATGCACCACATAGTATGTAACACAGTGTGCCAATTTTTGCAACATTATGTTAAAATTTACTTCGAGAAACGATATTAATAGTAAGTGACGCCGTGTTAAACTCTCATGAAAAACATAAGTGCAGTGATGTAAAAGATAATGTGTTACTCAAGGACGTAAATAAACTGTTTTTTACAACACAGAAATTTTAATATCGTCGTGTATGTCTATTTGTTCCAGTACTATTTAAACAATTGTAAAATATCTAATCTTTCTTGTCTTGTCTTGTTCTTGTACGTGTCAGTCGTGTCTTGAAAGGACGATATTATCATAATTTTGCGGTAGTAGGTGTTTTTTAGCTCACGAATAGTATTCAAGGTCAACTAAATGATTGTAAAATGTGAGATATGACAATTAGAAATGTTAAACAGTATATCATAGTGATATCACCCAAACATAAATTAAGCATTTTCAGGATTTTAGCTCCAGCTGCAGAATCTTCAACATCGTCCGCTGAACTGCAGGCACCGGCCACCATTTCAGAGTTAATTCATTAAATAATTATTAAATGATTCAGGGATGGGCGTTGAAATAAAATAGGGCGACAATCGTGAACGGCGATGGAATAAGTTGTAATGATTCAGATCATAATGAAAGGTCTACGAGCCAAGCAGAAGGGATTCATAGAAGTGTTTCTTTCTGTATTTTGGCGTAGGACAGATCTTGAGATAAGAACAAATGTATAACTGACAGGCAATTCTCATGCTTAAAATAATTTACAGAATCTAGCCAGTGATTAGTGAAACCTTTCCTTTAATGTTTTAATAAACTGTTTCATCAGTTTTTACGTAATAGTTACCAAAAAGTATAGTCTTAATTCTTTGGCTAATGCACTCTATCTATTTATACAGGTTGTTACAAAAAGGTACGGCCAAACTTTCAGGAAACATTCCTCACACACATAGAAAGAAAATATGTTATGTGGACATGTGTCCGGAAACGCTTAATTTCCATGTTGGAGCTCATTTTATTACTTCTCTTCAAATTACATTAATCATGGAATGGAAACACACAGCAACAGAACGTACCAGCGTGACTTCAAACACTTCGTTACAGGAAATGTTCAAAATGTCCTCCGTTAGCGAGGATACATGCATCCACCCTCCGTCGCATGGAATCCCTGATGCGCTGATGCAGCCCTGGAGAATGGC
This sequence comes from Locusta migratoria, assembly GCA_026315105.1. NCBI lineage: Eukaryota > Metazoa > Arthropoda > Insecta > Orthoptera > Acrididae > Locusta > Locusta migratoria. The sequence goes on along the minus strand of CM048745.1, from coordinate 462,106,911 downwards.
GTATTGTATCACAGCCGTCCACAATACGAGCACGAAGAGTCTCTACATTTGGTACGGGGGTTGTGTAGACAAGAGCTTTCAAATGCCCCCATAAATGAAAGTCAAGAGGGTTGAGGTCAGGAGAGCGTGGAGGCCATGGAATTGGTCCGCCTCTACCAATCCATAGGTCACCGAATCTGTTGTTGAGAAGCGTACGAACACGTCGACTGAAATGTGCAGGAGCTCTATCGTGCATGAACCACATGTTGTGTCGTACTTGTAAAGGCACATGTTCTAGCAGCACAGGTAGAGTATCCCGTATGAAATCATAATAACGTGCTCCAGTGAGCGTAGATGGAAGAACATGAGGCCCAATCAAGACAACACCAACAATTCCTGCCCAAAGTTTCACAGAAAATCTGTGTTGATAACATGATTGCACAATTGCGTGCGGATTCTCGTCAGCCCACTCATGTTGATTGTGAAAATTTACAATTTACATTTAAATAGAAATACTAAAATGAGCTCTAACATGGAAATTAAGCGTTTCCGGACACATGTCCACATAACATATTTTCTGTCTTTGAGTGTGAGGAATGTTTCCTGAAAGTTTGGCAGTACCTTTTTGTAACACCCTGTATAAAAATGAATTGCTGTTTGTTAGTCTCGTTAAAACTCGAGAACGGCTGAACCGATTTCGCTAATTTTAGTCTTGAAATATTCTTGCAAGTTCAGGGAAAATACGGAAAAGTTGTCCGGAAAAGAGAAAAATCAGGAAAAACACAAACAGCTTTTTCCAGGTAGCTATCAATACCGTTAGTCCAATTGCGATAAAATTTTGTACATTTCATGTTGAAAGCAAGAGGAGGGTTCGCACCAAATAAAAATTTTGGATAATCGTGCGGAAAGTAGGAAAATTTAGGAAAAACCGAAAGCCATTTTTTCTATGAATAAAAATCAACTGCTTCGTGGTTGTAAGAGTATCACTTGAGTGCCGCTTGACAGGACGAGGTTTGTATGAAATAAATTTTTTGGATAATCTACCGGAAAATTCGAAAATTTGAGAACAACTGAAAGTCCGTTTTTCAGTGTGTTTTGATCGAGTTCAGTACTATAAGTGACTATTCACACGACGGAAAGGGGGTAATTCCTGTACTTTTTATTTTATTTTATTTTATTTTATTTTTTTTTTATTGGAAAAGTTTTGAGTAAAAAAAAGTCATTTAAAAAGGAAAGTCGCAAAATTTCGAACCAAGATCCTTGTTCAATGGGTTCTAAACGTACTTGCGATTGCGATGAAATGTTCATCATTTGACGATCTACGAAACATGAACGTTCTTATAATCTGAAAGTTTGGGAAAGTTACCCGAAAAATTTGAAAATTCGCGAAACTTGAAAGATACTTTTTCCAGTTGTATATCAATATCATTTGTCTGATTGCGATTTTACACATTCGACGTTCAAAGCGAGAGGAAAGTTTGACTGAAGTAAAAGTTTGGCATAGTTGGCCAGAAAATAGGAAAATTTGTGGATAACTGAAAGAGCTTTTTTCTTGGGGTATCAATATCATTCATACGATTGCGATAAAAGTTTGCACATTTGACGTTCAAAGCAAGAGTACATACATATTAGCAATTGCAAAGCAATGCCGGGACGACTAGTTTCCAAAGAAAGAAGTACAATTTGTAATAGTTCAGCAAATTTCAGTTCAAGTAACAGTACAGCACAGTTGATTATGTTTAAAGGCAACTTAGAGCGCTCGGTCACTCCACCGCGGCTTAGAATGAGGTCGTGAAGGAGACAGAAGGGGAGGAAATGGGGAGAGAGAGAGAGATAGGCGATAGATCATTCGCAACCAGTCACGTAACCCGGTTTTTTATCGTTAGTGTGGTAACGCTTCAGTGTCGTTGCAGCGCTATGGACCGTTGTTCTTTTGTCTTAGGTGGCTACTGTACCGCCATCCAACGTACTGCGCTTCGCATTCGAATTGTGGTAACGGCCCTCGCTTGTCTTTCGCCCTGGTAACTCTATCAGTACGGCGATCCGCTTACGCCTCACATGACAGAGCAATTATCTGTGGCGGCCTGATGCAATACAGCTGAAGTGCATGCTTGCATACTGGGAAGCGCCTCGCTGAAATATCACTGGCATCTCGCAGCGACAGCCACCGTCACTAAAAGCCATCACACTGGTACGCCTCAATGCTCACATCTGTTATGGTGTAGTTTCCGCTGTCCGTTGACCTATCAGACACGCGTACTTGAAACGCAGCAATAGGAAAAAGGGATGACTCTGACGTGCTTCAGTAATCAGTCAGCTCCAAGTTATGTAGCTTGTGTGAGACTCCGTGAGAAATGAAATTGAGCAATAACGTCAGTGCATTCAAAGCCTCTGTGTAACACTGACTTTTCTCCTAGTGGCTGATATGGCAAGCGCACTTGGCTGATTCAACAAAGTCTATACTAGTATTGTCTGTAGGGTTTATACGGTAAAAGATTTCTACGGAAACTTGAGAAATTCAATAGAAGCTCCGATGTGGAAGACTCAAAGGAGTGTATCATTTTAGCAATCTACAGAGGAACATTCTATGAATTTCTGATATAGAAAAAACAGGACAGTAAATATTGGTATGTAACTGTAGCCAACGGATATAACTTTTCTTTACTGTTTAGCCCTATTCTGAGATTCATACACAGAAACAAAACGTCATGAAAGTTTGTCATGCTTGGGGATGTTGTTGTTGTTGTTGTGGTCTTCAGTCCACAGACTGATTTTATGCAGATGTCCACGCTTCCCTGTCCTATACAAGCCTCTTCATCTGAGAATACGAACTGAAACCTACATCCGACACGGTGGAGTAGCCGAGCTGTCTAAGGCGCCTCGCTGCGGAGCGCGCAGTTGCTCGCCGCAGGAGGTTCGATTCCTCCCTGGGGCATGGGTGTGTGTGTTGTCCTTAGGTTAGTTTCCATAGGTTCAAGTAATTTGTAAGCAACGGACTGATGACCACGCAGTTTGGTCTGATAGCTTTACAAACCTACATCCTTTTGAATTTGTTTACTGTATTCGTCCCTCGGTCTCCCTTGACGAGCTTCACCCCACGCACTTCCTTCTAATGCTAAGTTGACGTTTCAGAAAATGTCCAACCAACTTACCCCTTCTCTTAGTCAGGATATGCTAGAAACTCCTTTTCTCCCCAATTCTGTCAAGCACCTCCTCATTAGTTACGTGATCTACACATCTAATCTTCATCACTCGTCTGTAACACCACATTTCGAAAGCTTCTATAATCTTTTTGTGTGATCTCCTCATCGCCCATGTTACACTCTCATACAATGCTACACTCCAGACAAAACCTTTCAGGAGAGACTTCCTAACATTTAAATTAATATTCGATGTCAACAAATTTCGCTTCTTCAGAAACACTTTTCTTCCGATAGCTATTCTGCATTTTATACCGCCCTTACGTCGGCCTTTAGAAGTTATCTTGCTACCCAAATAACAATACTCATCTACTACTTTTATCGTCTCATTACCTAATCCAATACCTTCAGCATCGTCAGATTTTTTATTTATTTATTTATTTATTTATTTTTCTGACACTACTTTCCATTACCCTCGTTTTACTCTTGGGGGATGAATTGTTCAAATTATTTATTTCAGGAAACAGCAAAGATCGCTTATAATCCTTATTCATATGACCGATTATGACTAAACAGCCATCATCTGTTCTTTCATGTCATACATCACATAACAAAGCAAAACTCTAAACACATATTTATCCATCAATATAACGTTGGCTCGTCCTAATATAAATAAAATATCAAACCCAACATGCTTTAATGTGATGTGGTCATTTGTATTATGACAAGCTAACGTACCACGCTGGTGGTTAAATACGTTTCCAAAGATTTCCTTTGTGATTTGTTGCATGAAATGAAAGATCAGATAATTGCCGTATAATCTGTCGTAATCGGTCATCTGAATATGGATTATAAGCGATCTTGGCTGTTTCGCATTAAGAATCTTTTAACGTGAATTTCCTGACGTCAGATGTCATTACTTTAACAGTAACATCCCTTGTATCTCCCAGTGTGCTAGTGTAATACTGAGTACCTAACATTCCAGAAAATGTAACAAAGTGGATGTATTCGACACAGCAGACACTACGCATAACTTAGTCTCTGGTCTCCCTAGTTTTTAGTCGGTACTCACCAATATTCTTTCAGCAGATTAACGATATAGTAGTGTGAAAGAAGTTATTGGTTTTGTCATTGTTTATACGAAATATGAAACTTTAACACTGACAACTATTTATTTTTATCCGGTAAAAAAGCGTTACACGTTTGCTCCTGTTAGTGTCCTTCAGAGTAGTCACCAGCGTTGTGTAGGAGCCGTTTTCAGCGATGTGGAAGGCGTAGTACATCGTTAGCAGTGCCTGTTCTGATGATGGTGAGAATGGAGCGCTCTACTGCGTGTTGTATCTCTGGAACAGTTCTGAAGCGAATGTCTCGAAGTGATTCCCTCATATTTAGAATCAAATCAAAGTCACAAGGACTTTCGTATGCGAAATGTGGTGACTGGTGCAATACTTCCCGGTACCATCGACTGACCAAAGCAGCCACAGCTTGCGCCATATGAGGCTGTGCATTGTCGCGCAAAATGATGGGTGGGTTACGCAGAAAGTGTTGCCTCTTCTTTCGCAAAGCTGGTCGGAGCTGTTGCTCCGAAAACGAACAGTAATACTGTGCATGAGAATCACCATAACTGAAGCCTCTTGAATACCTTGATGACACTGTCGTGTAGTACAACCTGTGACACATTCAACCTTTATCTGACTCCATAGTTCCTGTTTTGAAAACATGCATATACGATTTGCTTTAAATGGACTTACAGATAAAGGTGTAATGGTGTGAGATCAGATGATCTGGGTGGCCATTCCACACAAGTACGTCAGCCAATCCAATGACCACGAAATTGACCGTTTAACCAATAACGAAAAACTTTCCGAACTGTGGTGAAGCACCATCCAGTTGAAAGTATGCGGCAAATCTGCCATCTTAATTCAGAACTGAGGGAAACACCACTTCTTTCAGCATTTCTAGGAAGGTTTGATCATTTAGCTTTCGGTCTACAAAAATGGGTCCAGGTACACAATCAACTTTACAACACCAGCTACCTTTGAATGTTCCATCGAGTGTGTATTCTGATCATTCAAAATCTTCAAATGTTTGTAAATCAATGGGACTTAACTGTTTCGTTATTAGTACGTAGCTCACAAACCACTTAAACTAATCTAAGGACAACCCATACACACATGCCCGTGAGAGGACTCGAACCTTTGACGGCGAACGGACGCGCGCACCGCAGCACGGGTCTCAGTGCGCAAGGATATTCCGCCACGGCTTCCGGTCATTAAAGTTTCTGTGGATGTGAAGTTTGACTTCACAACTGACAAAAAATTTCCTTATCACTTAACAAGATACCAAAGTTCAACATATACAGTCGTGACACTCACTGCTATCAAAGTTGTTACCAAGTGACACTAGCGCTCCTAGTGGTAGGCGAGCCGCCTAAGGAGTGATGTTTGTTTATAATTACTTGTGTACGTAATTAACGAAATAGTTAGTATTAGTAACATATCAAGAGACATACATAAAATGGAAATTAACGTGAAAACAGTTGAACTTCCTGCTGCAGTGGTATAACGAACAGACGGTCGCGGTGGCCGAGGGGTCTGCGGCGCCTCAGTCACGTTCTGCACGGCCGCTACGGTCGGGGGTTCGAATCCCCCTCGGGCATGGATATTTGTGCCGTCCTTAGTATTAGCTAGTTCATAAGTAGTTTGTAAGTTTGGAGACTGATGACCCCGTAGTTAAGTCCCATAAGCTCTACAAACATTTGAACATTTCGTCATGAACCAATATTTACGAATATGTGTATGTTTGCAGCTTATTACGCATAAAGGAACTCGAATGTAAACACAAATTCCGTTTATGGTTTGTTCTTAAAATGACGAAAGTTTTTGACGCCTATCAATTCAGTGTGTAGTCTAATGGTTCACACATTTTTAGGCTTCATTCGTCTTTCTTATACAGGCATATTCTTTGGTGTCATTACTTTAGCTTAAAAAGATAATGTTTCGAAGATTCTTGCCGTTTGTGGTTCAGCTGTAGCAACAATTGTGGAAGCAGTTTTGTGGCATTTTCCGTTTTCTTGCCGTATCTGTGACGTTTTTCCTTCAGCTAAAGCCGTGTTGGCTGGTATGGTACGTTAAATACTGCAGTTATTGCATTCTATGTTCGTTTCCTACGTTCTGGCCTCACCGATTTTACTGGAAATGCAGTGAAAAACCTTAATGTTCCTGAGTAGACAAGCAACGTCTTTCTGTCAAAGGACAGGTATTCTGATGTTTTTCAGCCATTTTTAACTGAAAATGAAATTATACAGTAAAAGCCTGCATGTTACAAGGTAACTGTAAATAGACTGTCCTGTGATGTACCGTTTCGTGTCAGGGATCTTAGGAAACCTAAGAATGACGAATATGGAGCCATTTTTAAGTTATTACTTATTTTTTGGCACTACATGTGTTCCCCAATATAATAAGTACGTAGAAATCAATATAAACGATATTACTCGCACTCATCCAATATCGTACTCAGAAATGTAACTTGCCGTCCGCTTGGAGCGCTACTGTCGTAGAGTATAACAAAAGTCTACGGTAGTGTCGGCATTGTATGTGTTAGACTGTGAAGATATCTTGCGAAAAAAGAAGGTTCTTGTAACTTTTGAACCATAACTACCACGTCGAAATCTGTTTACAGGAATGAATTGTCACAAAATAATGAAGTTATTTGATGTACAACGCGACCCTTTTTCCATTAAGAAAAAGTGACTTGGATTCAAGATGGCCCATTTCAACATGGCGCCGATGTCCGGAACATATCGTAAGAATTACAACACCTCAGCCATACCTTACTGGAATATTCACGTTCCTCGCTTCCTGTAGTGAGATTCAAATAAATGGGTGTACTGCGAAAGACTTTCTAGCCACTCTGTAGTGCCCACATTGAACGCCTCTAATGTGAGTTAAAAACTTGGAGACACGCTCCATCAACTATCTGTGAAAGACGACGACGGGACGCCTTCGTCGACTTTTATACTTTCTGTATTTCGTAGGCTAATGAATTTACTCCATTAATTATTCGAGATTACCGGCAGATTATCTTGATTGTGTTATTTTCACAGCACAGGACGTCGAAGGGACCATGGAATGCCTCTAAGAAGATAGCCACGGTGGCGGATGAAGAGATGGCACGACCAATGGGCTATTTTTAAGTCACGATGGAGTTGTTAACTTTACGTACAGACAGAAAAGTGCGAGTAAAGAAGTGATATTGCAGCATGTTTCAGGACTGCAGTACCCGTGGGTAATGTTAGTGAGAGGGCATTATCATTAGCCTTTCAGTAGCTGATTAAACATATGGATACGAGAGTGAAAGCTGTCATCAGGCCAACACATTACTGAACAGCGACAGCACTGATGGTGGGCTTACTTTTGATCACACAGTGGAGCCGTAAAGGGGTATGGTTTTCCGCATTGTGACTAAACTGTAATAATCATTGAGAAATTCAGTATTCACTTCAAACAACGCTAAATAATATTTGAGTGTTATTAACTGTCTTAAAAGGGCAGGAAGTATAATTATCTTGGAATATAGGTTAAATTCTATATAACGTATAGAAAGTGTAAAATTGTGCTATATGTTAAAATACTACATAAAACAACAATTGTTGACGACCTTTTCCACCAATGGCGTTTAATAATATAAACACCTATAAGGAAAGACCAACACCCCTCTACCTCTACCTCTACCTCTACCTCTTCCTCAAACGACTATTACATAAGTCACAAACTATCTCACGTTCAGCATTGACACAGACTCTAAGGCCGCCTGAACAGTAACCGAAACTTCGGTAGATTTTCATGACGATGCGGTCTCATACACCGAAGAATTTTATTGACAGTGACAACGACCACAAAAGCCTACGCTTGCAGTTATTTTTATGTTTTACTGTGAACAATCAAAATGTCTGATCGCGCTAAAGTAAAAGGGTCTTCGGTGCAGATTATCCTCTGAACCTGATCAGCAAAACTGATATAAAACATCTACATCTACATCTACATACATACTCCGCAATTCACAGTAAGGTGCGTGGCGGAGGGTACACTGTACTACTACTAGGCACTTCCTTTCCTATTCCACTCCCAAATTGAACGAGGAAAAAAAGAATGCCTATATGCCTCCGTACGAGTCCTAATTTCTCTTATCTTGTCTTTGTGATCTTTACGCGAAATGTAAGTAGGCGGCAGCAAGATCGTACCACACTCGGCTTCAAATTCCGGTCCTCTAAATTTACTTAACGGAAATTCACGAAAAGATAGTCGTCTATCTTCCAGCAATCCTTAATTGAGTCGCCGGAGCATTTCCGTGACACTCGCGCATTGGTCGAACCTACCGGTAACAAATCCAGCTGCTCGTCTCTGAACCGCCTCTATGTCTTCCTTCAAACCGATCTGCTGCGGGTCCCAAACACTTGAGCAATACTCACACGTGGTCGTACAAGCGTTTTATACGCGGTCTCGTTTACAGGTGAAGTACATCTTCCCAAAATTCTCCCAATAAACCGAAGTCGGCTGTCCGCCTTACTCACAACTGTCCTTACATGTTCGTTCCATTTCATATCGCTCTGCAATGTTACGTCTAGATATTTGAACGACGCGACAGCATCAAGAAGCTCACTACTAATGCTGTATTCGTACATTATAGGATTGTTTTTTCTACTCATGCGCATCACCTTACATTTTTCTACAATGAGACCTGGCTGTCATTCTTCGCACCAACTAGAAATTTTGTCTAAGTCATCCTGTATCCTATTACAGTCAGTTACAGACGACACTCTCCCATACACCACAGCATCATCAGCAAACAGCCGCAAATTACAACTTACTCTGTCCATCAGATCATTTATATAGATAGAAAATAATAGCGGTCCTATCACACTCCCCTGGGGCACGCCTGACGCTACACTCGTCTCTGATGAACACTCGCCGTCGAGAACAACGTACTGCGTTCTTGACTTAGGAAGTCTTCCAGCCAGTCACAAATCTGTGAACCTATTCCATAAGCTCGTATCTTAATTAGCAACCTGCAGTGTGGCACCGCGTCGAATGCCTTTTTGAAGTGGAGAAAAACACAATCCGCCTGTTGCCCTTCATCCTTGGCTCGCAAGATGTCATGTGAGAGAAAGGCAAGCTGAGTTTCACATGAACGATGTTTCCTAAACCCGTGCTGATTCATGGAAAGAAGCTTTTCCGTTTCAAGGAAATTTACTATATTCGAACTGAGAATATGCTCTAAAATTCTACATGAAACTGATGTCAACGATATTGGTCTGTAATTGTGTGGGTCAGTTCCCTTTCCTTTCTTCCTGCGCTTTTTTCCAATCACTAGGAACTTTGCGCTGAATTAAAGATTCGCGATAAATGCAAGCTAAGTAGGGGGCCAATGCCGCAGAATAGTCTTTGTAAAACCGAACTGGTATTCCATCCGGACCAGCAGACTTTTTCGTATTTAGCTCTCTCAGCTGCTTCTCCACACCGGATATACCTATTGCTATGTCCCCCATTTCGGAATTAGTACGTTGATCAAATGATGGTACATTTGTGCGGTCCTCCTGCGTGAAAGATTTCTTAAAGGTTAAATTTAGAACTTCAGCTTTCCGCTTGCTTTTTTCTATTACTGCCCCGGAATGATCAACGAGAGACTGAACAGTGGGCTTTGACCCGCTTATCGATTTTACATAGGACCAGAATTTTTTCGGGTTCCCGGAAAGATCTTTGGCTAAGGTATGGCTGTGATAATTATTGTATGCTTCGCGCATCGATCTTTTTATAGACGCACGAATCTCTACTAACTTTTGCCTGTCATCATTTGCGTGTTCTTTTTTGAATCGAGAGTGCAACAGCCTTTGCTTTCTCAGCGGCTTTCTAACATTATTATTATACCACGGTGGATCTTTACCATCCTTAATCGTCTTTACTGGCACATATTTCTCTAACCCTTTATTAACAATGCACTTAAATTTAGTCCACAATTCCTCTACATCCATAGTCCCGGAATTTAACGATGCCCATTCATTTTCTAAGTGTGATCGTAACATTTGCTTATCGACTCTTCCCAACAAAAATACGCTCCTAGTCTTCTTAATTGGTTTATGAACTTTGGTCACCATCGACGCTATGACGATATCATGATCACTAATTCCTGTCTTTACACAGACATCGTTAATAAGGTCAGGCCTGTTTGTGGCTATAAGGTCTAGAATATTTCCATTGCGCGTGGGTTGCCGGTTTAACTGCTCAAGACAGTTTTCGGAGAATGTGTCCAAAAGTAGCTCGCAAGACTGCTTGTCTGTACCGCCTGAAATGTAACTAGCGAGTTCCCAATCTATACTCTTAAGGTTGAAGTCTCCTCCGACTATTATTACATGGCCCGGATACCTATGCACTACATGGTGTAGACTTTCCTTGAATGATTCTAAAACTGCTATAGCAGCACTGGAAGCCGGGAAAAACACCCAACTATTAACTTTACTTCTTTTAGACCTGTTATACGTGCCCAGATAACTTCACAGTTACTTTCAACTTCGATCTCAGTAGAAACAATATCTTTGTCCACAGCGATGAACACTCCTCCTCCAGTTGTATCAGATCCATCTTTCCGATATACATTCCACGCTTCGCTAAATATTTCTGAACTTGCCACATCATCATTTAGCCAGCTTTCGGTGCCTAAAACTATCTGAGCGCAATAACTTCCAAGCAGTGCTGCAAATTCGGGAACTTTGTTTCTAAAACTCTGTAAGTTCGCGGCTAATATTTTGATGTTCGAATTTTTGCTCCGAACGTGGCAAACACATCATGGAGTGTCAATGTAAAACAACTTAAAACTAATCTTGCCAACTCCCAAAAAATATAATTATGCTATATTGCTATTGATAGAAGACACAGAAGCCCCACCTCAGGCCCTATCATCAGGGGCGCGAAAAGCTACAACTATCGCTCACCTTTGGTGTTTGCGGAGGGAAAGCAGCCCAACGACTCGCAGTAGCTTCCCTGGCCAGAAGGGTTCGTACTTTTCTCATATAGACCACGTGTGAGATATGAAGGGACGAAAAGTAACACGTGTGACTCGTCCACCCATCGTTCTTCCGTAACTACGTGAAGATGTCGACTAGGCGTGATGTATCACAAGATGGTATTCTCCGTCTGTATGATCTCGCATGGCCGACAGAATCAGTCAGTACTTCCGCCTGTGCAGGCTACACCACGTACCATTGTGGGTGTCTCAGCGTGAATCGATGCCTTGTACCTCAGCACGAATTGAGCTACTATCTTCTTTGTATGTAGAACAGAGTGTCCGTGTGTTTGTGTGTATGTATTGCATATTTCTGGCATACCTTGACTAAACGAAGGGATCGATTGATTGGACACATTCTTAGACATCAAGGAATCGGAAATTTAGCAACGGTTGGAGGTGTTTGGGGTAAAGTCTCAGATGGAGTCCAAGAAATGAATACAGTAAGCAGATTCAAATGGAGGTAGGTTGCAGGTCTTTTGAGGAGATAAAGAGGTTGTTCAGGATAGAGTAGGGTGGAGAGCTGTATCAAACCACTTTCAGGACTGAAGACCACAACAACAACCCTGCGCAGCGTGGAACAAAGGATTGGGCATGTTAGACTTTGATCCGTTGATTGGAACATAGCCAGTAATATGAGGCTGCGTTTTCACGTGACAAACTTCTGAGTCGCAAATTGCAAACTGAACTCCGTATTTCATTGTAGCGTACGATGTATGAATGTAATCATTTTTTCAGTGTCAAAAAATTGAGGAACTTTTCAAAACGCGTCATTTTATGTACGATTTGTTATGATAAAATTACCGAAAACTATATGTTAATAGCTTTAAAGGTTATCAAATTTAACGTCTCTTAGTGTTATAACTTGTGTATCGTGAAATAATGTCGTTCCTGTGCTACGATACAACGCCATTGTAACAATGCTACGTCTTAGCTAAATAACAAATTAGGACAAGTTTTAAGTGCTTATATCACACTGTATGGCCTACCAGGGAAACCCAAATGGGAGAAAAATAACACAAAATCGTAGTGTCACAAGCTGCGGAGGTTGGAAGTGCATAGGTTTCGCATCCACCTACTTCTAAAACATTTATTCCCCTTTTTTCGTTCCTAAACGTTTCTGCTTCTTTCTTCTTAATTTACATATAATGTCCGATATTCATTGTTATATCTTTTTAAGAAGTGGGATTTGCACGATGGCTATCGTCGTGAGCTGTGGAGAAAAAGAGATGTAAATAACAGGTTTGCGTGTACATTCTCCCAGATATTTTTAACGATTTGGTTTAATTTCGGTTAATTCGTATCAAACCACTCTCCGGACTGAAGACCACAACAACACATTGCATACAAATCTACAGTTTTGTTCCAATCTATATAAAATTTTGCACACTTGACCTTCAAATCAAAAGGAAGGCCGCCATAAGTGTGATGATAACGTACAACATAATGTTCAGGACATATGTCGTCATAAACAATCAGATGCGCGAGAAAGTACTCCATTAAGCGACAATGTTACATATTTCTTCCTAAACCACTGGACAGATTTCAACCAAATTTGGTACACGCATTCCTTATCGTGAGGTAACAATTGCTATAGCAGTAAGTACCGCATACGCCACATGGTTCGTGAGATATGTCATAAACAATAAGAATTGCAAAAACCTGTCACATCATGCGGCGAGTCTTTATTCATACACTGCATGAGAATGACAGTACTCAGTGACTTGAACAATATTTAAAGAAAGTTTCATACCTTAATTATATTTTTTCTCCCTGACAACCACAGCAAGATGAAAAAATGAATGAAGTTTCTCGCTTTCTATTTTTACGTAGTTCATGGAGTAAGTCTATGGCATTCGGTATGACATTACAATCTATAATTTCTACACAAGAAATTGTACTCATAAGAAATTTTGCAGACAGTATACACACATATACCTGAATATTCCTTCCAAACTGTATTACAGCACGACACGTAGTTCATGTGATATGACATAAACAGTAACGTTCATGGAAAACCGCTCTATCACGCATCAGGTTTTAGTTTATTACTTCTTTACTACTGGCTAAAGGCCTTGTCAGTTCCCGTTAGATCACCGAAGTTGGCTTGGCTAGCACTTTGATGGATAAGCGTTCCAAGCGATGTTGGCAAGCGGGGTGCACTCAGCCAACACCACCTAGAAGACAAGGCCTTACAACAGGCCGTGCCTACGTCACACTCAGAGGCTCCGGCCGCCATCTGACTGGCCGGCCGCTGAGGTGTGACGTAGGCACGGCCTGTTGTAAGGCCTTGTCTTCTAGGTGGTGATGCGTCAGCCCTTGTGAGGCCAACTGAGCAGCTATTTGACTGAGAAGTAGCGGCTCCGATCGTGAAGACTGACGTAACGGCCGGGAGTGCGGGGCTCTGACCACGCCCCCCTCCATACCGCATCCGGTGACACGTTCTGGCAGTCAGAATCCAGTAGGCCTCTCGAAGCGTGTCGCACGGAGTTTCTAGTTTAGTTACTTATTTACTTCTAATTGAAATACACAACAGATATTACAGACATACAGAACTTATACAAATGAATATATAACTGCAAAATTATACAGTCTTTAATATATAATTCAATAAATAAGGAATCACAAATAATGCGATGGAGAAAAAAATCTGTCACATCATGCACCACGTTTTAATACACTCATTATTTACTACCAAGACTTCCTGTATTCCTGTATTCCAGTCAGGTTAAGGAAATTGCTGATAGCTAACAGTGCTATTTCCAACTTTAAACTGTGAAGCGTACACGGCGGAAGGCGAAAGCAATAGACATGTACAGAACTACAGAACGTGTAAGTATGATTTCCGGCAGATCTAACTTTCAGTTTCAAGAGACTAAAGTTTCCAGCGAGAATTATATTTTCTATTACTATTAATAACGCATATGGCAATCAGTTAAATAATGCGGAGGGGATTTGACATCTGCATGTTTCTCACACGGATAAGGAGATGAGGGGTGGTTCCACCAAAGAATTTATTCATATTATATCCTGAACAAGTAACAAGAAACAGACGCTAGCTCTCCTCAAAATCTTTAGAATCGATGTCGATGAAGCCTGGGGGCTCACTTCGAAAGTCCCAGTTCCTCCAAGAATATACGGATTACCAAAGGTACATAAGAATGAGTGTCCTCTGATACCGACTGTGAACGGGATAAACTCTCCCACATATTACCTGGCAAAACATTTGGCCCACAATTTACTGGATGATCACAAGGACGCTCATTTGAAAATTCCACGCTTTTCACCCAGCTCATATGGGAACAACAGGTGCGACCTACAAATCTTATGATGAGCTTTGACGTAAAATCTCTGTTTACCAATGTGCCTGTATCAGAAATCATCAATATTCTACAGGACCAAATACCGCCGAACATCAGAGACCTGATACAATTGAGCTTGTCTTAAACATATTTCAGTTGGCAGAGAAAATTTTATCTACAGACGGAGTGGCAATGGGTTCTCTCCTATCGCCTGTGATATCTGACATATTTATGGAAGCCTTCGAACAGACAGCACTAAACACTGCACCTCTACGCCCACGTTGTTGTCTGAGGTATGTGGACGACACGTTCTTCATATGGCCCCATTGCAAAGCATAACTACACAGATCCCACCAGCACTTCAACAGCCTGCACAAGAACATACAGTTTACGATAGAGATGGAAACTCTGGATATGGAAGTGTACAGACCATCTAACGGTACACTAGGACATAGTCTACAGGAAACGGACTCACACCAATAGGTACCTGCAAGCGGATTTTTGTCATCCGACACAAAAGAACACTGTCTTACGTACTCTGACAGCACGAGTTCACAGGATTAGCGACGCTGACAACTTACAACAAGAAATGAGTCGCTTGAAGACAACATTCCACGCGAATGGATCCAGCAACAGAGCCACACAACAAGCTGTGAGGTACAAGGAAGACAAAATAGGCGATGATGCAGAAGAAACTCTTCCTATAGCTCGTGTACCTTATGTGAAGGGCGTCAGCGAACGTATAGGTAAGGTCCTCATCCAAGGAGGAAATCAAATCGATTTACAGTAGTGGCCGTAAGATCCGTGACCTGTTGAGGCCCACGAAGGATCCCATAAATTCCCTCCACACTGCAAGCGTGTGTGAACTCTAATGCGAATGCAGCGGAGTTTATGTTGGAGAAACCGGGAGACCTATCAGTAGTCGCGTTTCGGAACATGAACGTTACATACGAATAGGACAAGTTAACAAGTCAGCTGTGGCAGAACACCAGAAGGAATTCGGCTGCACTATTAACTTCCGATAACCTCGCGTGCTTGCCCGGGAACCGTGGATGCGACAACACAAAATAAGAGAAGCCATCGAAATAATTAAATTACCTAACTACGTGAGTGCACCAGTCAGAATCAACACATGACCCAAGATCTGTAGTATAAACAGCGGCCACAGTAGAAATGACGCGCGGCCTGAAAGTTCGCAGCAGGACACACCTTCCTTTGGGAGCTGCTGCTTTCCAATCAGATACAAGATTTTGCCTACCAATTTCTTACCAGGGTAGCAAACGTGAGAGCCCATCTTAAATGTATGATGTCGGTATTAAATAACCGAACAATTCACAGTTTTTGCAGTTCGTTAGTCTCTCTAAAACTCAAGAGTGGCTGAACCGACTTGGCTAATTTTAGTTTTGAAATATTCGTGTAAATCCAGGGAACATTTAAACGGTGATAGAATATGGAAAAATTGTCCGGAAGAGAGGAAAATCGGGAAAAACTGAAACAGATTTTTGCAGCAATACCGTTCGTCCAATTGCAATGAAAAGGTTCGCATCAAATAAAAATTTGGAAAAGTCATCCGGAAAGTAGGAAAATTTAAGAAAAACCGAAAGCGATTTTTTTTTTTCAATTAATAAAAATCAATGGCCACATGGTTGTAACAGCGTCACTTGACAGGACAAGGTTTGTATGAAATAAATTTTTTGGAAAATCTACAGCAAATCGGAAAATTTTGGAAAAACTGAAAGTGCTCTTTTCAATGTGTGTGTGATTGAATTCAGCACTATAACTAACTATTCGCACGACTTTGAGGGGTAGTTCGTATCTTCTTTGTTCATTAAGGTCTTGGAAAAATATTCAGTAAAAAAAAAGTGGGTCAGTTAAAAAGGAAAGTCGCAAAATCGGGACCAGGATTCTTTTTCAATCTCTTTCTAAACGTACTCAACACTGTAAGTTGAGAACCGTTCATCCAATTGCGATAAAATTTTGATCATTTGACGTTCAAGGAAAGATGAACGCTCTTATGAACTAAACATTTGGGAAATTTGTTCGGAAAATTTGAAAATTCCCGAGAAACTGATGGAGCTTTTTTCAATTTGATATAAAAATATCATTCGTCTGATTGGGAAAAAATGTTGCATATTTGACGCTCAAAACAAGAGTAACGTTCTTATGAAATAAAAATATGGCAAAGTTTCCTGGAAAATTGGAAAATTCAGAAAAAAATAGAAAGAGATTTTTCTATGAAATATAAATACTATTTATCTGATTGGGATAAAATTTTACACATTTGACGCTCAAAGCATGAGGAAGGTTTCAGTGAAGTTTGGAATAGTTGGCCAGAAAATAGGAAAATGTGTGAAAAACTGAAAGAGCTCTTTTCTTTGGGATATCAATATCATTCGTACGATTGCGATACAATTTTGCACATTTGACGT
Source organism: Locusta migratoria (assembly GCA_026315105.1). Classification (NCBI taxonomy): domain Eukaryota; kingdom Metazoa; phylum Arthropoda; class Insecta; order Orthoptera; family Acrididae; genus Locusta; species Locusta migratoria. The sequence goes on along the minus strand of CM048745.1, from coordinate 462,090,003 downwards.
TCAGAGCAAGAGTACACACATATTAGCGACTGCGAAACAGCGTCGAATAGTTAACCGTCCTGAAGAGGACCACTGCTCAGTGGTTGAAACGTCGGCAATTCTTTTGCTGTTTAAAAAATGACGCGGCATAATACCCAGAATTGTTTTATTAAAAAGAAACATCGTTTATATTGAAGTTTTGAATTAAATGAATGTATGAATGTTACACATAAGTTATATTTTGATTACTACATTTCTTTGTTTGGATACTGTACTTATAATTTTCTATATTATACAAGGTAGCCTTTTCCTTTTATATTCTCCATAAATATGAAATGTTTTTGGGAAAAGGAGATGGAGACAGAGAGAGGACAGACAGAAGGGATAAGAGAAGTATTAACTCAAGCCTTGAATAAATAAATACCCCAGTAACGCCGGGTTGTAGGCTAGCCTCCATATGTAATCATGTAAGTCCGTGTGCACTGTTTCAACTATAAATCCTGAGTAAATTAGAAAAGATTACCTTACATAGTCGGGTTTGGAGGCGATCTAATCATTTTATAGTTTTCAAAATGACAAGCCAATATCGCACATTAATAATTTATTAAATGACGACCGGTGCACTGTGTCACCATCATCTGGTCACATATATGTTATCATCTGGTCCGAAAGAACAGACACCACACCAACACAATATGTATTAAACGCGACGGCGTTAGCTTCAGTTGTTTCACCGCAGAATCCGTAATGGTGAGTGTAAGAGGGCATGGACAATAGGGGCGCTACAGACACAGTGTGCGACTCGTAGACGGACGGGAGGCGAGTACGGGTGGTCAAGTGGAGCCGGGCGCCGTGGCTCAGCACGTCCGGTCAGAGGGGTCAATGCCATGCCCTCTGTAATAAAAAATCTGAGCCAACAACACAACGAACAAGAACGAACAAAAACGATCAGCGTCCGCAGCGACGAGAACTACCTCCTAGAATATATATATATATATATATATATATATATATATATATATATATATATATATATATATATGGTTGAGGCGACCGCTGGCCCGAAGCGGGAGACCCGGGTTCGATTCCCGGTCCGGCTCACATTTTCACTTGTCGCCATTGCTTAATATCAATGCCCAAATGCGGCCACTGTCAATCCTTTCTTTCCTATCCTTCTTCCTTCCCTTCCTTTATCATTTGCAAGTGTGACTTTCTGTTTGCCCATGTCGTAATGGCTCCGACTAGAGCACTGTATAGTACAAGCAGAACAATCCGCCATATTGAATCCCGAGTTGAAGGCGCGCATTTAAAGACTACGGAACACTTACGCTTCTTCATATGCTCTGAAGGCCATTAAACATACTTTCCCAACGCAGAAAATATTACAGCATAGTAAATTTATTTGCTTACATCTGACTGTAAGAGGCAATCAAATTCAAGTTAGTGGTTAGATGAATATTGTACATTCACTTTCATTCCAAATTAAAGCACATGTTTCCGTTCTAAATATTTACCACATACAATTAAAATACATTGCAATTATCGTATTTTCTGGTTTATAAACTATATGTGCACATACGTTTACAGTAACTAAGAACTGCTTTCGAAAACAGTTAAATTGCGATACGGTACTGAACTTTCCATATTCCCTCCGTCTAATGTCTCGCATATTTTACACGCGCCGTATTTCAGAGTAGATTTTAAGTAAAAAATGGTTTATAAACTATATGTGCACATACGTTTACAGTAACTAAGAACTGCTTTCGAAAACAGTTAAATTGCGATACGGTACTGTACTTTCCATATTCCCTCCGTCTAATGTCTCGCATATTTTACACGCGCCGTATTTCAGAGTAGATTTTAAGTCAAAAATGAGTTTTAACAACTATGAAAGTCTGGTTTCGTTAGCTAAGGAATAAATAAAGTCTCTCTGGCAGCATGCGCTTCGAAATAAAGTGAATGTTTCATGTTTTGAATTTAATGCCTTTCATGTATGACTTCTGTCCTGTTCACATTCTTTGTGAAGTTCAATACATATATATATATATATATATATATATATATATATATATATATATATATATATATATATATATATTCGGACATCCTGTTCACAGCTTATCTTAGGCCTACATATTCCCGTGTTGAGAGTCACATTTAAATTAAAAACTGAACTGATGCGAATTAATATAATTTAAAAACTACTAAATGGGTAAAGCCAGCTGCACTCCTGCATCACTTAAAATATTTAACAGCCCTTAGAATAACTCCTTAGTTGGTCTAAATAAAATCAAGAAAAGTAACTCACATTAAACACACTGTATGTCGTCTTATTTTAACTATGTGTAGCAAAATTAAACCATTGCTTACATGTATAGGCCTATATTTTCATTACTACCTCTCTGTGAACATAACTACTTCTAATACAAATAATACAAATAAAATAATACAAATAATAATACAAATAAAACAAAGGTTTTCTTCTTAACGTTACACAAATATTTGCTCGAGATTTGGCGTCCTTACTTGGCGTCTGCAATTTACAAGCCACCTTTTACGCCGATCTATGTTTGAAATAAACCGATAAAACTTATAGCCCCCATGTCTGCTATTGTTTAAGCAGAACAGCACAACCAATTATATCACACTGTAAAACAATAAAATAACGAAATATTCGTTGTTTCACTTCGCTACAATCGACATACAACACTGTCGTCGGATTGGGATTCAAAATGGCGGATTGTTCAGCTCGGTATATCTAGTGCTTTAGCTCCGACCCCATCGCTGCGTGATATGGCCAGTCTATGTGCCAGTGCTACTTAAGAAAGTTTAAACGTTCCCACGCTACGGTGAATTTTCGCATCAGTATACGTAATTAAAAAGTAATTTTGACAATTGCTTTATTCCTGTGTGTGGCAACTATATGTCGCCGCGTTCCTTCACCCTCCGTCGGCGCTGGGCACGCCCTCGACCGCTACAGTGCGCATGCGCCGTGGGCGCGGGCCTGGTCTGAATTAATTGCGACGCACTCGTCTGCGCGGTGGCGGCGCCCGTCGGCGACGATTAATCCCTGCCGTGGCGCGGGCGCCGGCGGCAGTGTGTGGGCCTGGCAAATGCCCGCGGCGCCGCTGCCAGCTGCGGTCGCGGTGCCGACCAACAGCCACCAGCCGAGCGCTGCCAGCGCCGCCGCCATGTTGGCCCGCCAGTAATTACTGAATTACGCCGCCACTGTGGGCCAAGCCGCGCTCGTTACCGGCCCGGTGTCCACTGCAAAGGTGAAAGTTCTCGGCGAACGGACGGTACGCAGACCCCTCCACACCTGTAGTCACTGGCGGGCACTAATATTTGAACGAGAGGAAAGCAATTACAGCGATGGGGCCAGAGGAGGCGAGGGATCAACCCGCTCACCTTCAAATGAACCTCACTTTCAGTGTTTGTCTTAATACAGCCTGTCCTTAACTGGGTCAACCCCTGGTGTTTAATGTTTACCTTAGTAAAGCAGATAATCAACTTAGTACCTGGTTTTTAGTGTTTATCCTCAATTGGGTCAAGACCGATCCCCTCCCCAAAACAACTACCTGGTGTGTGTCGTTTACCTCCCCACACACAAAAATGTATACGGTAAAGCCCATCCCCATCTGAGTGAAGCCCCCTCCCCCCCTTCCAAAACCTACTTGGTCCTAAGTATGTACCTCAACACTGTCAAGCCCCACTTTCCCTTCTCAAAAATGCTTTCTTTTTAGTGGTTCCCTTGGTACGTCAATCCACAACTCGATCAAGCCCCCATCCAAGAAATAATACGTGTTTTTTAATGTTTACTTTGGTGTAGCCCATCTGTAACTGGGTCAATACCCTCCCTCCACAAGGAATAAAACATGGTGTTTAATGTCTGATGACACTCATCAAAGGAGGCAACCCTACCACCCCCATCCCACACCTTTTGCTCCAGATAATATCTAGATTTGGTGTTTACTTTAACAAACCTATCCTCAACTAGTTCAACCCCCACTCCCCTCAATAAATATACGAGCTGCTGATAATTTACATTGGTAAAGACCATCATCAACTTAGTCGAACCCACCCCTCCGCCCCCACCCCTGACTTCTGATCCCAAAAAGTACCCAGGTTTTGGTGTTTACTTAGGTGAAACCTATCCTCAACTGGGACAAGCCCTATTCCCCCCCTCCAAAAAAAATACTACTATCTGTTTTGTAGTGTTTGCTTTGGTTAAGCCCAATCTCGACTGTATCAAGCCATCCTCCAAAAAAAGGGCATGGTAAGGCCCATCGTCATCTGGGTAAAGCCTCCCTCTCATGTCCCAAGAAATACCTGCTCCTTATTATATACCTAGTAAAGCTCATCCTCAACTCTCCCCTCTCCCTCTCCCCTCCCAAAATGTCTTGGTTTTCAAGCGTCCATTACCCCTCCCAAAAATACTTGGTTTTTAGTGTTTACCTCGATAAGTCCAGCCCCGACTGGATCAAGCCTACCTATCCCAAACAAAGACTACATGGTTTTAATGTCCATCTTGGTATAGCCCATACTCAAGTGGATCAAGCCATACCCCTCTCCCCAATAGAAGCACATTTTAGTGTTTATCTCAGTAAAGCCCATCCTCAACTTGGTCATTGCTCTTAGTGTTTATTTTTATAAAGCCTGTACTCAACAGTGTCAGCCCCCCCTCCCCCAAACCAAAATGTTGGGTCCACTACTGAGCGCCGGCAGCAGTGGCCGAGGGGACTAAGGCGCTCCAGTCACGGTCTGCACGGTCACTACGGTCGGGGGTTCGAATCCCCCTTCGGGCATGGATATTTGTGCCGTCCGTAGTATAAGCTAGTTCATAAGTAGTTTGTAAGTTTAGGGACTGATGACCCTGTAGTCAAGTCCCATAAGCTCTACAAACATTTGAACATTTGATTTTCCACTATTGAGCAATTACAAAGGACAGTCATTTCAAAGAGAATGTTTGAAGAAATTACACAATAAACTGTTTACATTCCTTTAACCCTTTCAGACCCACTGGCTACAATTCTACATGTAACTTTAAGTTGACTTAGATGAATCAGAAACACTTTACTCATTAGACGTAACATGTATACGACTTGGAGTGTTTAATCTTTTCATCATGCACACTTACTGCTACTTGTGGAAGATCACTGGGCTGCAGTTTGTGAACTTCAGCGAACAGAAAAGTTGTGGGTTACTTATATTACATTGTATAACTGAAAGTAGTAATTGTTATTTTGCATGGTAATTATTGAACGATCAGTTTCTGTAGATCAACAGTTAGTACTACAAAATTAATTATTTTAGTCTATAAAAAGCAGCTTATTTTTTCAGTGCACGGAATTTTAAGTATGAATATTGGTGAATACAACTGCATAAATCTTGCTTCTGAAATCATTAAAAATGTAACTTAAGAGAATTACAGCATAAAAAATAATTCTCTTCATACAGGAAAAATTAGGTCCGATAGGGTTAATGTTAAATTGTGACGTCATGGACGCAAGATATCAAACAGCTAGGAGTTAGAGCTGAAACAGCACGCCAGAGAAAAATTCAGGCTGTTAACATTGTCGTTTCTGAAACATAATACTAATACTCTTAGGATCGTTCTTGACCACACACACCCATATTCGTAAAAATGGACAAAAAATTCTGGAAATAACAACACAAACGTCTCAGATGTTCCCAGAATCCGTTCCAACCGCGAAGATGAGATTATAGAAGCAGTTACTTGGCTATAGAAAACCCCAGCCACTTTTCTCTGTTGTGCAATCTACAATCAGGATATTCATTACACGAGTAAATCATCAGTTTATTGTCATTGATACTGAGCTGCCGTAGAGGTTTTTAACGTCGATTCTGCGTTAGTTGGTATTTAATTATACGAAATCCCACCAAGGCTGACGTGTTTTTTTAAAAACTTCAATGAGTCACTGCGACTCCCTGTAGGCTTGTGGTGAAGGATTTCAGCTTTCTCTCCACTAAGATCTTCCTTCCTATGCGCAACACAGCCACATGCCTCACGGTTGTCAGATTGTTTAAATCTGTCTCTTGCAGACACACTCACATAGTACTCTCCTGAGATAGTGGACGTATTTCCTCAACTTTTTTCCTGAATCCCTGAAAGTTTCATCAAGTATGGAAGCTATCTAACAACGTGGTAACAGTAATACTTTCATCCTCCATTTCCCCAGCGACCGGGCGCCTGTAACAGATGGTCACTCCGGGGGCTAGATGATTGCTAGCGACTGAAATCCAGCTACATGGGCTCTAGAGCGGAGGTAGATGAAGCATCAGGGGTTGTGATGGTAACATTGTCAGACGGTTTACTTTCGGTTTTCATCTGTGGTGGAAGCTTAGCAAGTGATCTTTTTGTCTTGGGTAATTTGGTAGGGGCTGCAATACATGTGGTAGTAGCTGTGCTCGTTGGAGGGACCGGGGACTCTGGAAAGGTAATAATCGTAGCCTTATCTGGAGAGGTGGTGGGGGTGGCTCGCTAAATGTACTACAGCCCTACAGTTGTATTCGCAATTGTAATTGTGAGTGCTAAGAGTAATAACCTCTGACGTATCAGCTTTGGCAACCGGATTTTGCAGAGGAAAGGCGAAAGAAATGTAAATACTGAAGGCTGTATGAACTGTTGTACGTGATCCTAACACTTACAGCGACTGTCCTCATGGATTGAACTTATGTGTGCTAAATTTCATAAACATTGGAAGAAAACTGTATATTTGTATACAATACGTACACACAAACATACGGACATTCTGCTTTATATATAAACTAGCTGAAAATACGACGTCGTTCGGGAATTTATTTATTTATTCCTGCCATTTTCAGGTATATATTCATTTGTATAAGCGCTGTATGTTTGCAAAATCTCTTAGGATCAAAATTAGTAGTAAATAAGTAATAGATTAAAACTTGGTGCTTGATGTGGCGGTTTTCCATGAACGTTACTGTTTATGTGATATCACATGAACTGCTTCTCGTACTGTGATACAATTTAGAAGGTACACTAAGCGTCACGCGTGTGTCCTGTCTGTAAACTTTACTGTGGCTACAAATTGTAGTACAGACATTATAAATTGTAACGTCATACCGAATGCCGAAGTTTTAGTACATGAACAGCGGAACGTCACTGTTTGTGGTCATATCTCATGAACTATGTGTCGTACAGTGATACACTTTAGAAGGTACGTTCAACTATACCGTTCTGTAAACTATGCTGCGGCTGCAATTAGTAATGTACATATTATAAATTGTAATGTCATACCGAATGCCGTAACTTTACTCCATAAACAACGGAAAAGCAGTAAGTAAGAAACTTTTTTCCTTTCATCATTTTCTTATGATTGTCAGCGAGAAAAAAATATAATAAAGGTTTGAAATAATGTTTCAAGTTTGTTGCAATCCGCTAAGTACTCTCATTCTCATATAGCGTATTTTTGAAGTCTCGCCGCATTGTGTGGCAGTCTTTTTTTTCCATTCCTATTGTTTGTGACGTCATATCTTCTGAACCATTTGTCGTATATGATTCTTAACCCTGCAGAAATTGTTAACTTACGGGAAAGAATATGTGCACCAAATTTGGTTGAAATCGGTCCAGTGGTTTATGAGGAAATGTGCAATACTCTCCGTTTGATGCAGCAGTTTTTCGTGCATCTCATTGTTTATGACGTCATATCTCGTGAACAATGAGTTGTAAGTGAATCTTACACTTACGGCGACCGTCCTCATGGAATGAGGCTTATGTGTACAAAATTTCATGAAAATTGGAACAAAACTGAAGTTTGCAACACATACACACATACACACAAACACACAAACATCCACTCTGTATTATCTATTAGATATGGGTTATGATTAGCAGATCGTACTGTTACTTATGCCAAACTGTTTTAGTAAATACTATCCAAGTATGGAGAACTTGCTAAACGAACCACATTTAGCATTTGGTTATGCCCCCCCCCCACCCCCGAACCCTTACGCCACATTCGTACATCCATCACGATGGAAGATGTAAGGGGAAAAGTCGGAAGATCCAACTCGGTGAAATAAGCAGCTAGTGAACTAAATGTTCGCCAGGACAAAGCCTCGCATGTGTGGGTAAGACACAACTGAGGTGCGGCAGTATTCTCAAAGGTTGCCTGTTAGCAACTGTTCCACGCCAACAGTCATGCACGTCATAGGCGCGCAACTTACTTTTAAATTGCAGTTCCTTTAACAGATGTTTTGATCTTCCTCGCGATCCGACGGTCAAACAAAGAATCTCATTCGCTGTGCCCCACAACGTTCCATCAACGCAAAAGACGGTTTCTGTTGAAGAATCCACGGACAACTTGAGACGTATACGTCCCCAGTTCAGAGACCCTGTGTTCGCCATGGCCATATCCAGCAACTGGATGCATAACCCCCTGCCGAGTAGTGTTTCCACTTTATTATACTGTTCGTAACATTTTTACTACAAAGCATTATTTAAGTGACCGAACACGAAAATTGAAATATCGATTTTTAATATTAGTAGTACAAGGATGCCAATGAAGCATAACAATTCGAGAGAGGCTTTGCCATACACGTAACAAAACAAAACTCATGTGTGTACGGAGCCGTTAAAAGTGCTGAGTCGCGATGGAGTGGCCGAGCGTTCTAAAGCGCCTTGCTGCGGAGCGCGCGGTTGTTCGTCGTCGGAGGTTCGAGACCTCCCTCGGGCATGGGTATGTGTATTTGTCCTTGGTTTGCTTTAAGTTATTTTAAGTAGTTTGTAAGCCTATAGACTGATAACCAGAGTAGTTAAGTTCCATACTTTTAGGAACATCTGAAAATTTGAATAAGAGTGCTTTGTATCTAAAGGGGGTATAGACGATGATGCGCCGGTTAAGCTACAGAACGTCTGTGGACTTTGAGGTATAGGTCCGGAACGACAGCCATCTAGCGGTAGAATGGGTGGAATTACGAGGTTGACCGTATTGTTAGCAGTGGAAATAGAAATTTAGCGGTAAAAAAAGTTATTTCTTGCGAAACTATTTCGGGTATTATCCTGGAAGAATAACTTTAGACATCTACTGCTGCCCTCACATAATTCAAGTAAATTCCTAATTTTAATTGCTTCATTTTGAATAGCTACGACCTCCTACTTCATTTGTTATATGGAAACTATATTCGTTTCATGCTGCTGCTGCGCGGTGACGAGTGAGTCAGTAAGCCAATCGAGACATTGCCATTTATAAATAGACACCAGCAGCAGCGAATATCATTAACTGGTGTTGAAGTACCATTAATTGCTAGGCTTGGCAATGGCAGCCTGCTGCACGATTTTCACCGACGACTTTTCCAGTGTGGTACCTGAGATGATAATCTCGCAGAGAACTGTAGTAACAAAAGTGTGACAGCCAACAATTGTTTCTGTATGTCGATGGTGCTCCATTGTGCACTAAACACTGACCACGGAGCGAAACAGCAGAAATTTAAAAATAAATATTACATTGGAATTTCATACCTAGTCAATGCGTCCAGACAAAATAATTTAAGTTTGACAGTTCCGCTGATTTCGTTCATGTTACACAGAATTAAATATTGTATATTCTAGCACCAGCAGTGCTATTCTTTTTTTTTAAAAAATTGCTTACATGATAAGTCTGTACAGCCATACATACTTTCAGTTATTAAATATTTGAACTTTAATCGGAAACCAGATACCCAAAACTATGTTTCTTCAGTAATCTATAAGACTTAATGGTCCTCGCCTAGGATTGTCAAACACCCCGGTTTTGCATGACATTCGCGGTTCTGTATTTAAAAATTTAGTATCGCTCAGCTCTCCAATTTGTTTCGGAATTCCAAAGTTGGGTTTTGATGGACCGTGTTTTACGGAAATATTCATCGGTGGCAATAGCGTTGCCGCCACCTTTGTCAGTTTGGCTGCAGTAGAAGGCTGTTTAGTGTATGGTTTAGAAATAATGCATATTTTGCTGCCTGTTAGATGTATTAACCGACGTATTGCCGAGGGGTGGAGTATATTTCGCATTGGAAAAGAACGGCCTATCTTTGAGCACGTCTGCGAATAGTTTTCTCCTTTCCCACCTTTTCGCTGAGACAGTGTTGCAAGTCACTTGTTAGTGATTAGGTGTCACTTGTTTCAGAAGTCTGTACACGAGATTTCCACGCGCATTGTTTCTGATATGATAGTAAAGTGGAAATGTGAAGGGATACGTGCAGCGGGAAAGCGTACAGGCCGACCTCGTCTGTTGACTGACGGAGACCGACGACAGTTAAAGAGGGCCATACGCAGGGATTAGCCACACTTACGGTTTGTTGTCGCGTGCTGCAGTCAGTAACTGGACAAACGCAGAGGCTACCAATTTTATCAGTGCAATTCGTCTGCGAGCAGAGCTCTATGGGATATTGAAATTAATGCACACAAACATCGCAAACTGAATCAATGACTTCCGAATTAAAAAAATAATAATAAAAATTCGAAATCATCTAATCCATGTCAAAAGCGAAGCAAAATATTTGCGTAGGAAGAGTGGGTTATTATGATACTGAAAAATAAAATCATTTGTGTCTTTCCTAATATTTCTAAAACGTTGAAAACATATCGATTTATCGTTTTTAATGAGATGGTTTTTAAACATCTATGCTTTTAAGGAAGGAGGGAAGATTATAAAAATGATAGCGGAAACTCCGAAGCATTTGCATGTGTTTGCCAGGTGACACCGCTAACAGTGCCATCTGTTGGCTCGAGTTGTACACTGTACCTGGTTCCACGTCTGGTACTCCAAATGTTATTTCCCTGCGTACCGCATTTACAGCGCAATTTTTATGTTGTTGCGCCATTTAAGAAATTATGTTAGATGCTAATTCATTTAAGGCGTAGGGTTAAAAATAAACTAAAGCAATCTCATTAAATGAGACCCATAAATCAGTTGCTTTCCTACCTTTTGCCGGGAGTATTTCATCAAAGATAGGAAGAATTTAAAAAAAAAAAAGTATGACTTTAAGAGTGTTTTTCGTTCGCCAGTAAAGACGAGAGCACTTCTTGGATCTGTGAAGGATGATTTGGGTCTGAGGAAGCCCGGGGTATATAAGATTCCCTGTCAATGTGGGAAAACGTATATTGGTCAGACTATCCGTACCATTCAGGACAGATGTATTGAACATCGATACACACGTTTGCTCCAGACCGAGAAGTCGGCGGTAGCTGAGCATTGTCTCGATGAGGGACATAGAATGTTATATAACGAAACTCACATGGTTGCTTCAGCATCTCGTTACTGGGACTGTGTCTTAAAGGAATTCATAGAGATTCGATTATCTGACAATCTGATTAACAGAGACAAAAGCTACCTTCTTAGTAAATCCTGGAACCCGGTGTTATCAGATGTTAAAAAACAACGGTTGGTACTTCATAAATCTGAATAATAATTTTATCATCGATTATCGATTTTGCCGGACTCTACCACCGGAGCGCTGTATGTCTTGTGCGCCAGAGGGCAGTCACTGTCACTTCTTGCGCACGCGCTATGGGTCTTCCTGGATGTATAAAGGAGCCGCCGATTGCACTGGTAACTCAGTTCCGGCGAGATTGTCTATCAGCAAGCTCACCTGAGGATGGCGGGCAGTTGCGCCGCTGAAATATTGTGTCGAGTTGACTTTAGTATCCGGCTGCAGACCCGAGAAGATTACAAACAGTTATTACGCCGGGAAAACCTTTGTGGTCACAACGGTTCTATACAGTTTATTTGGGTAGAATTCGAACTGAAAATAATATAATACATAAGTTTTAATCCTATACATCTACGCACACTTCGTGAGCATTTAAGCCTATTTTTGAGTTACTTTCCGTAACATGAGGCTACTCTTTCTAATTTGTGATGCTGACAAATCAGTTCCGTTATTGACAAATGCTTTAATTAGAACTGCAAAATATATTTTTGCCTACAACAAATAATAACTGTTACACAAGCTTCCCAATTCGGCAGATTCATTTATGAGAAAGGAAACCAGTTTGCTTCTCACAGTGAAAGTGCTTTCAACAACGCACTTATCAAAATTTTGCCTACAAATTTCTGATATTTTATTGGACATACTCTGAGCGCAACCATTGGGTAAAAGCATTTTGGTGAGTCATATCTCTTCATCTGTATATGGAAGTTGGCATCTTCATGTTCATTATCATTATATGATGCCAGAGCCATTTTACATTTTTCGTGTTCCAACTCACTACATGCCCGGCCCAAAATATAATTCCATGCATTTGTTTCGATATGTTTACCTTCACGGATACTGATATCAGTATACAGAGATACATTAGCACTGTCTTCAGCATACATTTTACTCGCGGATGCATTGAATACAAGTTTTTTAATTCATTTAATTTTGCAAGGAATGCTGCTGCTTCAACGTCACAGTTACCGTCTTGAGAGGAAGACAGTAAACTATTGACCACTGCTGACACTGCCAGTGAAGGTATCGTGCTGGTGCTTTACAGCCTCGTCTACTCTTTAAAAATTTAAAGGAATTAAAATATAAATTTCGATTAAAGTTTGTTGCTATATTACAATTAATACCTGTTTTTAAACACACGCAAATAACGAATTCTTATTTCTAAAATTTTCTCCACAAAATGGCTACATAGCTTTTATTCAATTGCAAAATTTCATTTAAGTCATCTCGTCGACTGCATCTAACTTCAAATAACCAAATCTCTTACTAACGCAGATATCGTAAATATCTTCAGGTATTGAACCAGTGCCTGTATGCCACAACGTACTTTGGCAATCATATAACCTAATCACTACAATAACTAGCTGCGAGTAATAAGTTACTCCTTATCAATGCAATATTGGGTAGAAAAGCGTTCTTGAAAAGGAGAAATTTGTTAACATCGAATATTGATTTAAGTCTAAGGAAGTCCTTTCTGAAGGCATTTGTATGGAGTGTTGCCTTGTATGGGAGTGAGAGATGGACGATAAACAGTGCGGACAGGAAGAGAATTCAGGCTTTGAAATATGGTGCTACAGAAGAATGCTGAAGATTAGGTGGGCGGATCGCGTAACTAATGATGAGGTACTGAACAGAATTGGGGAGAAAAGAAATTTCTGGCATACCTTAACTAAAAGAAGGGATAGCTTGGTAGGACAAATTCTTAGACATCAAGGAATTGTGAATTTAGCGTTGAAGGGAAGTGTGTGGGGTAAAAATCGCAGAGGAAGACCAAGAGATGGATACAGTAAGCAGATTCAGACAGATGTAGGTTGCCGTTCTTATGTGGAGATGAAGAGGCTTGCTCAGGATAGGGTATTGTGGAGGGCTGCATCACACCAGTCTCCGGACTGAAGACCACAACAACAACAATCAATGCAAACTATTGAAGATCTTCTGAAAAGGCAAGTTTGAATTAACGTCTATTAGTAGCAGCATGTACAGTCGATGCTGTTCTTTTATAGAAAGTAAATGAATAAAATGTTTAATCCAATCCAATTAAATTCACTCGTTAGCACCACAGAAATTAGCAGTGGTAATACACTGATTTCCCTTTTGGGATGACAGAGGTTCGAGCACTCCTCCGACCATCCAGATTAAGGCCTTCCGTGATTTCCCTAAATCGCTAAAGTCAAATCCCGGCATTGTTCCTTCCAGGGGGACGACCTATTTCCTTCCCCACCCTTAACCTAAAATAGTCCGAGCTTGTTATCCGTCTGTAACGACCGCGTCGAAGTTAAAACCCAATCTCCCCTTTGTTTTTAATCGACTTTATGACACGAGTAACAAACTTTTGTAAGAGGTTTCCAGAGTCAATGGAAATTATGGCGCATGTATAAATCGAAGAGCCTCCTTAAGACTGGCAGTGGGGGGAGGGGAGAGGTCAGGACCTGAGGATACGGAGTATAATATTTTTGAGGCGAATGCGGGCGTGAACACAAAAAGGTCTAATTCCGTCACTGGTAAAAACTGTCATGTTCTTGAAAGAAAGTCACCTGCCTAAACTACAATTCTTTTTCCCTATGGGAGCAGAGTCGCCATCTACCACTTCTCCTCCGCTATTGCCCAAGTGTATGTACGCCAATGTAGGCCAGTATGTTTATAAGCTGACACCCAAACCTTCAGATGTCAGACACTCAGATCGGTACCAAACACTGTATATCGATAGAGTATCAACCGAAACTTCTATATAATTTGTGCTATGTGCTGCTGTCCAGCAGAACATGCGCAAATTATAAGTAACACCTAAACTACGGAGTAGAGGAAAAGCATAACTGTTAACAGCCCATCACCTTATGCAACCGTGGGCAATGTACTGCAGTACTGCAATACATTGAAAATTGTTAAAAGAGGATGTCTATAACGTACTACGGATTCATTTCGCAAAAAAGCACTGACAGCTGCAGCAGTAGCAGTAGCGAGCGAACTGGACAGCACTTGATGGCGTGGGCAAACACACGGCTCTCTAGTGAGAACACGCACGTCCGCTGAACGGCGGTGCTGCCTGTCTAGCAGTCAAATGTTCAAATGTTTGTAAATCTATCGGACCAAACTGCGTGGTCATCAGTTCGTAGCTTACAAACTACTTACACCTAGGTAAACTAACCACACACCCATGCCCCAGGGAGGACTCGAACCCCCACGGCTAGCAACCGCGCGCTCCGCAGCGAGACGCTTTAGACCGCTCGGCTACTCCACCGCGGCTATCTAGCAGTCATTTATTATTATTACTTTAATAATTTCGCACGCATGGAGCAATTGTTTCTTTCTTCTACGAATATACTCTACAGGTTTGCTACTTTCAAATAAAACGAAGCAGAAGCAAACTGCCGATAGCACAGTCATATAAAGTCCGAACAGTCCTTTTACATTTCAGGAACATCATGTCCCATGTAACACTCGGTGTACGTTTGTCGACGTACAACAATTTTCAACGTCATACTGACAAAAAAAAAATGGTGCTACCAGGGTTTGAAGCGAGGACCCTCGTAACGACAAACATTCGCTATATCAACTATTCCACGGGAGCTCAGTGTGCCAGACGCCTACAGATGCGCTTTTCCTGTGCTCCGTAGAACAGGTGTTACATGTTATTTCCCATTTACGCACGTTCTCCTGGACAGCAGCACATAGCACGAATTATATAGAGCCGGCCGCTGTGGCCGAGGGGACTGAGGCGCTTCAGTCACGGTTTGCACGGCCACTACGGTCGGGGGTTCGAATCCCCCCTCGGGCATGGATATTTGTGCCGTCCTTAGTTGTAGCTAGTTCATAAGTAGTTTGTATGTTTAGGGACTGATAACCCCGTAGATAAGTCCCATAAGCTCTACAAACATTTTTTCTAAAAAAAAAAAAAAATAAAATAAAAAAAAAAATAAATATAGAAGTTTCAGTTGATACTCTAGCGATATACAACGTTTATCTGAGAGTCTCACATCTGGAGGTTTGGGTGTGAGGCGCGCAGTCTTCGCGCTATATGGATTGTATTTCGCTGCGATAATGGAGCGCAGGCTCTAAAGCCCTTTCTACACGGGAAGTGAGAGCTTACGAGATTATCCATGATGCACCGGTCATGCCGTCCGCGTACAGTGTAGACGCGTCCACTTGCACGAGATGCACGCACCTTTTTCAATATCCCTTAGAGCTCTGGTCGCAGACGAATTGTAGTGATAAAATTGGTAGCCTTTGCGTTTGTCCAGTTACTGACTGCAGCACGCGACAGCAAACTGTAAGTGTGGCTAATCCCTGCGTATTACCCTCTTTAACTGTCGTCGGTCGCCGTTAGTCAACAGACGAGGTCGGCCTGTACGCTTTCCCGCTGCACGTATCCCTTCACATTTCCACTTTACTATCATATCAGAAACAATGCGCGTGGAAATCTCGTGTACAGACTTCTGAAACAAGTGACACCTAATCACTAACAAGTGACTTAAAACACTGTCTGAGCGAAAAGGTGGGAAAGGAGAAAACTATTCGCAGACGTGCTCAAAGATAGGCCGTTCTTTTCCAATGCGAAATACACTCCACCGCTTGGCAATACGTCGGTTAATACATCTAACAGGCAGCAAAATCTGAAGTATTTCTAAACCATACACTAAACAGCCTTCTACTGCAGCCAAACTGACAAAGGTAGCGGCAACGCTATTGCCACCGATGAATATTTCCGTAAAACACGGTCCATCAAAACCCAACTTTGGAATTCCGAAACAAATTGGAGAGCTGAGCGATACTAAATTTTTAAAACAGAACCGTGTATGTCATGCAAAACCGGGGCGTTTGACAATCCTAGGCGAGGACTATTAAGTCTTATAGATTACTTAAGAAACATAGTTTTGGGTATTTGGTTTCCGATTAAAGTTCAAATATTTAATAACTGAAAGTATGTATGGCTGTACAGACTTATCATGGAACCCATTTAAAAAAAAAGAATAGCACTGCTGGTGCTAGAATAAACAATATTTAATTTTGTGTAACATGAACGAAACCAGCGGAACTTTCAAACTTAAATTATTTTGTCTGGAGGCATTGACTAGGTATGAAAATGGAATGTAATATTTATTAATGAATTCCTGCTGCTTCGCTCCGAGGTCACTGGTTCAATTGTTGGCTGTCACACTTTTGTTACTACAGTTCTCTGCGAGATCATCGTTTCAGATATCACACCTTAATAAAAGATGGTGATCCCCTTTGGTACACAAAACGGGTCAGGACATTGATGCAAAAGCAACGAAAAAGGCATGCTAAATTTAAACAAACACAACATCCCCAGGATTGCATATCCTACACAGAATCTCGAAATTTAGCGAGGACTTCAATGCGAGATGCCTACAATACTTTCCGCAACAAAACTCTTTCTCGAACTTTGACAGAAATCTCAAAATAGATTTTGGTCACACGTTAAATATATTACGGGCAAAACAGAAACATACCCTCACTACGTGATAGTAAAGGCGATCCTGCCGGTGACAGCGCTACTAAAGCAGAGTTATTAACATAGCTTTTAGAAACTTATTCACCAAAGTAGACGAAACCAATATTCCAGATATTAGAGAGGCTGTAATGAGTAACGTAGAAGTACATATCATCGGAGTAGTACAGCAACTAAAATCAATTAACAAGAACAAGTCTTCTGGTCCGGATTGTATACCCATTATATTTCTATCTGATTATGCTGAACCGATAGCTCCTTAACAGCTATATACAGCCGTTCTATCAAAGAAGTATCTGTACCAAAAGATTGGAAAGTTGCTCAGGTCACACCTATATTCAAGAAAGGCAGTAGGAGTAACCCACTAAACTAGAGGCCTATTTCAATGACGTCAATTTGCAGCAGGGTTTTGGAAATATTCAAATATTATGAATTATCTCGAACAAAATGATCTATTGCCCCAAGGGCAACACGGATTTAGAAAAATCGTTCATGCGAAACACAACTAGCTTTTTACTCACTCGAAGTGATGGGTTCTATCGACAAGGGTTCGCAAATCGATTCCGTATTTCTTGATTTCCAGAAGGCTTTTGACACCGTACCTCACAAACGGCTTTTAATCAACTTGCGTGGCTATGGTATATCGCCCCAAATTTGCGACTGCATAGGTGGTTTCCTGACAGAGAGGAAACAGTTTGTAGTAATCGATGGTAAGGCATCGACCAAAAACAGAGGTGATTTCCGGCGTTCCACAAGATATTGTTATTGGTCCTCTGCTGTTCCTTATTCAGATAAACGATTTGGGAGAAAATCTAAGTAACTCTCTTAGGTTGTTTGCAGATGACGCCGTCATTTACCGTCTAGTAAAATCATCTGAAGATCAAAACCAACTGCAGAGCGATCTGAATAAGATATCACTATGGTGTAAAAATTGGCAATTGAGTCTAAATAATGAGAAGTGTGAAGTCGTCCACAAGAGCACGAAAAGAAATCCGATAAACTTTGTTTACAAGATAAATCAATCAAAAGTGAAGACCGTAAACTCCATGAAATACGTAGGAATTACTATTACTTCAGACTTAAACTGCAAAGAACACGTAGATAAAGTCGTAGGAAAGGCGAATCGAGACTGCGTTTTATTGGCAGAACCCTTAAAAGATTGAACAGATCTACTGAAGAGGCTGCATACAATACGCTTGTCCGTCCTTTTTTGGAGTATTGCTTCCCAGTCTGGGATCCTTATCAGGTGTGCTTGACGTAGGACATCGAAAGAGTCCAAAGAAGAGCAGCTCGTTTCGTATTGTCACGATACGTGGCAGACAGCGTTACGGAAATGATATAGGATCTGGGATGGGAATCATTACAACAACGGCGCTTATCGCTGATGCGTGGGCTACATACGAAACTACAATCGCCAACATTCTCCTCCGAATGCGAAAACATATTATTGACCCCCACTTACATAGGTAGAAATAATTATCAGTATAAAATACGAGAAATCAGAGTTCAAACTGAGAGATTCGTGTGTTCTTTCTTCCCGCTTACTATTCGAGAATGGATTGGGAGATAAATAGTATAACAGTGTTTCGATGAACCCTCCGCCAGGCACTTAAAAGTGATTTGCAGAGTATCCCATGTATATATAGATGTAGAAGCACTTCCCACTGTTGAAGAGGTATTCGGGAAAGACGATATCTTTCAACACGATCGAGCACCTGTTCATAATCCATGGCCTATGGCGGAGTGGTTAAACGACAGTAACATCCCTATAATGGACTGGCTTGCATACCCTTATGAGTTGTATCCTATTGAACACCTGTGGGATATCTTGGAACGCCAACTTCGTGCCAGGCTTCACCGACCCAGATCGATACTTCTCCTCAGTGCAACACTCTTTGAAGAATGGATTGCCATTCCCCAAGAAACCTTCCAGCGCCTGACGGTATACCTGGTAGAGTGCAAGCTGTCATCAAGGCTAAGGTTGGGCCAACTCCATATTGAATTTCGGCATCACCGAGGAGTGCGCCACGAACTTGTAAGTCATTTCAAACCGGTGTGCGGATACTTTTGACGGCACAGTGTGTGTCCAGGATATTTGCGACTTTATTCCCAAAGAAATAACGAAAGGAAATTAACAAAATGTACCCCCAGTAATCAGCTCAAAAGTTAAGCAATTTCAAGAGCGTGTTCATGTCGCAACAGCCTCTGCGCGCTTGTTAAGGCTGACTGAAGAGATTTTCCTGTAGTGGTGAACATCTGTTCACATCATAAATGCTCACATAGCTTCGCTAAGGTGTCAATATTGATTATTTTACGGAAACAATGATATCTTTCTTCATAAATTGTAGTCAGAGCGTGCATTTGATCAGCAGGCTTCTGAGGTGGGTTAGAAGGGGAGTTTATTAATGAGTACTAAACTAAGTGCCGTCCCACGTTGTTGTTGTTGTTGTTGTTGTGGTCTTCAGTCCAGCGACTGGTGTGATGCAGCTCTCCACAATACCCAATCCTGAGCAAGCCTCTTCATCTCCACATAAGAATGGCAACCTACATCTGTCTGAATCTGCTTACTGTATCCCTCTCTTGGTCTTCCTCTGCGGTTTTTACCCCACACACTTCCCTCCAACACTAAATTCACAATTCCTTGATGTCTAAGAATGTGCCCTACCACTCTATCCCTTCTTTTAGTCAAGGTATGCCAGAAATTTCTTTTCTCCCCAATTCTGTTCAGTACCTCCTCATTAGTTACGCGATCCACTTCTTCTGTAGCACCATATTTCAAAAGCCTCAATCCTCTTCCTGTCCGCACTGTTTATCGTCCATGTTTCACTCCCATACAAGGCTACACAAGGCTACACTCCATACAAATGCCTTCAGAAAGGACTTCCTTAGGCTTAAATCAATATTCGATGTTAACAAATTTCTCTTTTTCAAGAACGCTTTTCTACCCATTGGCATTCTGCATTTTATATCCTCTGTACTGCGACCATCATTTGTTATTTTACTGCCCAAGTAACAAAAC
This sequence comes from Locusta migratoria, assembly GCA_026315105.1. Taxonomy (NCBI): domain Eukaryota; kingdom Metazoa; phylum Arthropoda; class Insecta; order Orthoptera; family Acrididae; genus Locusta; species Locusta migratoria. Next base: position 462,070,084 of record CM048745.1, on the reverse strand, counting down.
TCATCTACCTCCTTTATTGCTTCGTTACCTAATCTAATTCCTTCAGCATCGCCTGTGGCTTATCCTAGAAGATAGATTAAGAAAAGGCAAACCTACATTTCTAGCTTTTGTAGATTTGGAGAAGGCTTTTGACAATGTTGATTGGAATAAACTCTTTCAAGTTCTGAAGCAAGCAGGAGTAAAATAAAGGGAGCGTAAGGTTATTTACAACTTGTACAAAAACCAGACAGCGGTTGTCAGAGTTGAAGGGCATGAAAAGGATGCAGTGGTTGGAAAGGGTGTAAGACAAGGTTGTAGCCTTTCTCCAATGTTATTCAATTTGTACATTGAGCAAGCTCTAAAGGAAAGCAAGGAGAAATTTGGTGAAGGAATTAATGTTCAGGGGGAAGAATTAAAAACATTGCGTTTTGCCGACGACATAGTAATTCTGTCGGATACAGCAAAGGACCTGGAAGAGCAATTGAACGGAACGGACAGTGTGCTGAAAGGTGCATATAAGATGAACATTAACAAGAGCAAAACTAGGGTAATGGAGTGCAGTCTAAGAAAATCAGGTGATGCTGAAGGAAATAGATTAGGTAACGAAGCGCCGTCCCACACAGACCTCGAAAGATTCATTGGATACCGACCGGCCGCCGCGTCATCCTCCGACCGAAGGTGTTGCCGCATGTGGTATAGAGAGGGACGTGGTCAGCGCCCTGCACTCCCGTTGTTGTGTCGGAATTCCAGACCGGAGCCGCTACTTCTCTATGAAGCACCTCCTCAAGTGACATCACAATGTCTGAGTGCATCCCGCTTGCCAACAGCACTCGGTAGACCCGGACCGTTACCCAACCAAGTGCTAGTCGAGCTCGAGATGGCTTAACTGAGGTATCCACTGTGGCACGGCCATTGGCATTCATGGATATCTAGGTACCAACATCTCTTTTTTCTTGCGTAGAAGTCGGTCAAGCAATATTCGCTCTCACGTCTCGCTACGTTTCCGCATATCCTGATCCCATCACCGCGTCAATTGATCGAGAGCTTGTTCCGTCGGAGTGAGAACCAATGCATCCTTCACAACAGACGACATTATTTTTATAGTGCATATTAAGACTGCGTAATGTTACTGATAACTGGAGATCGCAATAAAACGGTGAAATTTCGAAGTAAAATGGAAATGAAATAGGTACAGAACGCCTAATAAAAAGGTACCCCGAAAAACGCCCGCGACCTAGAGCTTCAATCTACAAATGTGCCACGTGTCTTGTTAACAATGAAAACTAAGACAGCCCCTATTCAGTGGCTGCGGAGGAATGGCCGAGCGCATTGAGGCGCCATGCTCCGATACGCTAGGCCGTTCCCGTCCGGGAACTAGCAGTGTTGATCTAGCAGTATTCGCGGAGTCGTCTTTTGAAACCTCGGAGGTACTCATGAATAATCCATTATTTCATATAGATGCAGCCTAAAAATCTGACAATTAATGGGAAAACTGTAATGAGCAAACGCAGTGGTAGATATAATTAATTTTACAGTTCTGGACAGTGGAAACAGCCTAGATCAGTAGCACAGTTATTGTAAATCAGTGTTTACGAGACGCGTTTCGTATACTTCAGAGCTAAATGTATATGTAATTTCATTAGTTGCCATTGTATGGAAAATAACACAGATGGTTGTTATTTTAGTGTGGAGGAATAATTTCTGTGTTTAAATTATAAGAGAAAGATACATGTAAGAAATAAATATTAAGAAATACCTACAAAAAGTTTAATGAAAGACAAAGAATGTTGTGCCTTTTTCTGTGGGTACTGAACTGATCACAACAATAAATTTTCTGACGAAAAGGTACTGAAGGAAAATCAGGCATGTGACATAATTCAGCAAATTAAGCTGACTGTTGAATTACCTCACAGCGCAATATTTCTCTGTAAAAGAACGGTTCAGATTTGCGTATAATGGAACACCCAAATGTTGATCATATTCGTCGTATGTGGAATCACGTGGTAGTTCACATAGTTAAATGCATCTAATACTACGCAAAAGTACACTGCGACAATATAAATTTATCCTCGAGCGCATTAACACACTCACGTGTTAAACACACCACTAAGTAACTATGTATATTTTATCTAGCGGTCGGATTTCGTTCGGTACAAATTGAATGGTGACTACAAATAGTATCATGAAATAATCAAAATAACTAGCCCAAAAAATTATTTAGAAATAAATTTGAAACGTATTTGAACCCGTGAAACAGAAACACCCTTCTGATACACAAAAGTATGTAACACTAATTCACTGTAATAATAACAACAACTTTCTTGAAAACAAACAAGGCAAATTAGTCAGTTTACTTGGAAAACAATAATGCGAGAGAAAGAAATATATTCATTCAGTCAAGGGTGCCACCAGTATCTTGGGACATCCCTATACATCTATAAATGATAATAACAGAACAAAATACCAGCGTCTGCTATCAGCGGCAGATAATTTACGATTATGAATCATAATTGCTTCAGCGCCGCTGTAATTTCAAATTAATCGTTCTGTGCAGCTGACCAAATCACATTTAAATAATGACAAAGCCTGTTAAGTTGAGAGGATTGCATTTTCCTCGGATTACTGCTGATGTTATTGCTTCCTCTGTAGGTATAGAACTTTTTAAGTATTAGGTTAAAATGATGTACAATTAGTCAAGAGAATTCACAAGAAAATACCTGATTTCTATACCAGTTGATTCCTGGCTGAAGCAGTGCCGGTACCGCAGTGATATTGTGATATTCAAAAGTGACTGTGTTGTTGATACTGGCTACTGGACGTAAACAGTAATCTCACATTTAAAACATAAACTAATGCTTTTGTAGTGATTTCCACAATTTTCGTGCTTCAGTGAACCCTTCATTTCTCTTAGTGCTTCTGCACGCGTGATGGAAATGTGATACGGGACTTTGTGTAACTAGCAACACATGCAACTTGTGTGACAAGAATTGGAAGTTTTAAACGTCAGTCTCACTCATTATTCGTATTACACAAATCTTCCGTAAAAACAGCACTAATCGTCACATTAAATTGATTGTGTCATTTCAGTTACCAGTGAACAGACATCGCCGTAATTCCGTTGTCGCGCCATATGACAGTGTATGTCACCGACGTTTAGAATGTATGCGTCCTCACTCATGGAGAGGCACCTCTTCGAATGCTCACTGCGCTACTAGTATTTTCCGTTCTGGTTTGAAACTTTCATTCTTCTGTAGACCTATCGTAGGCTCTAGTGGTCGTGAATTAGAATGCATTTAAAATTACTTCACGAAACATTCAATACGCGCAGACTTAATTATTATTTTTTGTACTTACTTAAAAGCGTACTGCACTTAAGGTATAAACAACGTATTATCAACTTAGAGTCCACCATTATCCGGACGCTCATCGAATCTCATAATATCAGGACATTAAATCATGAGTTCTCAACAACGAACACTTGTTGTTGTCTTCAGTCCGGAGACAGATTTGATGAAGGTCTCCACCTAACTCTATCCTCAGCAAGCCTCTTCATCTCCTCATACGAACAGCAATCCACATCCATCATTTGTATTTCAACCTGCTTACTGCATTCATCTCTTGGTCTCCCTCTGAGATTTTTACCCCACACTCTTCTCTCTAATGCTAAATTCACGATTCCTTGGTGGCTAATATTGTGCTATACAAATAGATCACTTCTTTTAGTCAGTGTCTGCCAGAAATTTCTTTTCTCCCAAATTCTGTTCAGTATCTACTCCTTAGTTATACAATAGACCCTTCTAATCATCTGTAGAACCACACCGTACAAGGCATCGCTCCAAAATAGTTTCAGAAAAACTTCCTAAAACATAAGGGTATATATTAACGAACATTTTTCTTTCATAAACGCTTTTCTTGTCATTGCCATTTCGTATTTTATATCAGCGTGTGTTATTTTACTGCCAAAGTAACAAAATGCGTTTACCACCTTTGTTGTTTGGCCTAAGTCCTTCAGCACCGCCTGATTTTCATATACTACATTCCATCACACTTGTTTTGTTCTTGTTGATGTCCATCTTAGACGCTCCGTACAAGAATCTGTCCATTCCGTTAAACGGCTCCTCCACGTCCTTTGCTGTCTCTGACAGAATGGCATCAGCAAAACGCTATTTTTTATTGCTTCACCTTTCACCCTTCAATTCCTTCTCCAAATTTCACCTTGCTTTCCTTCACTGCTTGCGTAATGTACAAATTGAATAACATTGGGGACACGCTAAAGCAATGTCTTAACTCCCTTCCAAACCATAGCTTCCTTTTCAGGCCTTAGACTCTCAAAAGAGATGTCTGGTCTTTTTTACAAGTTTTAAATAACCTTCCGTTTCCAATATTTTACCTTTGCTGACTTCATAATTAGAAACAGTGTATTACAATCAAAAATGTCTACAAATGTCAATTCTACTGAACCCAAACAGATCTTCCTCGAATTCGGCTTCTAGCATATTTTCCACTCTTTCCTACCCTTGAGCAATGATTGAAACGATTCGTACTGGTTTAAGTATAGAAGGAACACTCCAGAAAGCGTCCAAAACAGTTTTCTCCGTAAAATTAAATCCAAATACTGCACCTAGAAATGGTGCTCTTAGTTGAGAATTAATTTCAGCATAAGTGACATCATTTTCAAAACTAATTAATAGATTCGCATAATTGGCCTGGTCACTAGCTCTGGTTCGTTGTTCAACAGCACTATGCTACATATATCTCGGCTTCAGACCATCGTATATCGACAACGTATAATTATTATCTGATCAAAATCATTTTGACTTTATTCATGTATCTATCTTCGTGCGGAGTTTGAACTGATTAGTAGAGCAGAAGTGTAGTGCTTCATATTCCTCCAAAGAAAGCAGTTTATTACACGTAAAATTCAAACGGTGCACCTAAAAATCCGGCCATTTGCTGAGAATTAATTTCACATCAGTTGACATTTTTTTTGAAAGTATTTAATCGATTCTTATAATCTGTCTAGCCGCCAGACTTTTCTTACACACTGTAAGACAGTTACAATAACACAGATGTTTTAACGGCCATACAAATCACCGCTGGCTCAGGCTAAACCAAAAACGTTTCACACAATGATCGTAGCTCAGAAAGGAATGGTGCACGAAGACACCAAAAACCGTCATTCCGCATGCAGCCTAATGCAGTCCTCTCACGGGATGTGGAAACGTACGTGGAGGAGGAACTGCTGACGTCACAGCGTGTAATTTTACGTTACATACCCTGCGAAGCGTGCAACAAAGGATTGGGCACGTTAGACTATTTCTCTGTGGATTGGAACATAGCCAGTGATATGAGACTCGGTTTTCACGTGACAAACAGAACTTTCGAGCTGCATATTGCAAACTGAACTTCGTGTCTTCTTTCATTGTAGCGTACGATGCATGAATATATTCCTTTTTTCAGTGTCAAAAAACTGAGAAACTTTTGAAAACGCGTCATTTGATATACGATTTGTTACGATAAAATTACCGAAAACTACATGTTAATAGCTTTCAAGGTTATCAAATTTAACGTACCGTGAAATAATGTCGTTCCTATGCTACGATACAACGCCATTCTACCAATGCTACGTCGTAGCTGAGTAACAAATTAGGACATGTTTTAACTGCTTAAATCTCGCTGTATCGCCTTTGAGGGAAACCCAAAGGGGAGAAGAAATAGGGTAAAATAGTAGTGTCACAAGCTGCGGAGCAGAGATTGGAAGTGCATAGGGTTCGCGTTGACCTGCTTCTAAAACATGTTTTCACATTTTTTCGTTCTTAAATGTTCCTGTTTCTTTCTTGTTAATCTACGTATAATATCCCATATTATTGGCCCACTTTAGGTTACGGTAGTAACACTCAAAGTGGACCTTTGCGATCGTCTTTTGACAGCTCGAAATTTAAATGAAAATATCGGCTTAACCATTCATCTGACACGAAAAATGAATAACAGAATTTGTAGACGAGAACATTCTCTACAACTTTGCTCTCCTATGCTTTTTTTTTCCTTTTTTTTCATATCGCGTACCGTTTCAGAGATATTTGCAAAAATAACGGCGATTTTCGGATGTCTGTCTGTCCGTAAGGTGTTCCCTGTTTTTAAGACGAACCGTTCAACCGATCAGCACCAAATTTTACAGACATAATTGTAGGCCGCCAGAGACCAGGACCTCCCGTTTTCAAATTTTTCGGACCAAAAATACGGTAGTAACACAAAAGAAAGCCGTATGTAATATAATTGTAATTGCAAACGAACCGTTCATCTGTCACGAAAATTGAATAGCCTAATTGGTAGAGGGGAAAATTCAAAAAAATGTTCAAATGTTTGTATAGTCTATGGGACTTAACTACGGGGTCATCAGTCCCTAAACTTACAAACTACTTATGAACTACTTACGAACTAGGACGGCACAAATATCCATGCCCGAGGGGGAATTCGAACCCCCGACCGTAGTGGCCGTGCAGACCGTGACTGGAGCGCCTCAGTCTCCTCGGCCACCGCGGCTGGCAGGGGAAAATTCTCTACAACTTAGCTCTATTATGTTTTTTTCATATCTTGCATCGTTGCAGAGATATTTGCAAAAATATCGGTAATTGACGATGTCTATCTGGCTGTAACGTGTTCCCACGTTTTACGTCGAACCGTTCAACCGATCGGCACTAAATTTCACAGACATAATTGTTGGCTACCAGAGACCAGAAAATATTTCGGACAAGAAATACGTTAGTAATACCGATAAAGACTTTTCTAATGTAATTTTAATTGCAAATAAACCGTTCATCTGACGCGAAAATTGAATAAAAGAATTTATAGAGGAGAAAATTCTCTACAACTTTGTTCCCATATGTGTTTTTCATATCTCGTATCGTTTGAGAGATATTTGGAAAAATAACGGAGTTTTATATGTCAAAATAAGCAAAGAAATGTCGTTAACCTGTGAATATACAAAGTGTAATCAGCAACTCACTGTTCAATGTTAGTTTGTATTTGCAGAGTTAAGGTTAAGGCTCTTAATTCAAAATACTTTTCTTTTACTGAGCGAACATGCGCAACACAATCATGTATTGTTCCTTTGCAGCACTACAAAACCATCAGTATCTATACCGGTTCGTTGCTGTTCTATGGCATAACCATCAAAAGAAAATAAAAAATAAAAAATGCAGCAGCGCAAACTATTAGTATATTACGTAACCAACAGGGACTCTGGGAGATAAACGTGTTCAAAGAGACAGACAGACATGACGGTCGTAGATAAAAAGTTTCAAATTACGGTATTCTTTTATTCCGTGATCCGATTTTTATGAAACGAAGTCTATATGTTGTCCAGAGTTACGCTCAGATTGTCTGTGAAAACCCCACGCAAATTCGTGAAAACAAACAGACTCGACGGTTACTGAAAACACTTAAAAATGATATCTGTTTTTGCTGTGATCCGATTTTGATAAAATTATGCCTATATGTTGACCTAAACTTTTCTCATGTTTTTTGTGAAAACCGCATGAAGATTCGACCAGTAGTTTTGAAAGTTGAAATGAACAGCGACAGGCCTACATTTACAGATTTATTATTAGTATAGATAAGAGAAAATGCAAGACTCACTGTAAACTGAAGTCTCTTAAATTCATAAACCAGATCTGTCATAAATAATGGGTATTCGTCGGATGTACACTGTTTCATTCTCTTCCTTTCCTTGTAGCTCTACAGAAGTGTATTGCTTCTTCCTACAGCGGTATGCGCTTCACAGTTCAAAGTTGCTTCAAAGTCCTCAACAGCACGGTCATCCATCAGGAATTTCATTAAGCTAACTGGAATACAGGAGTGTCTTAGCAATAAATAAGAAATGTAATAAAACGTGGTGCCTGATGTGAAAAGTTTTTACCCATCGCTGCATGTATTATATTTATTGCTTTATTCTCTACAATTGTACAATATTTCAGGTACATATTCATTTGTATATGTGCCGTATGTCTGTAAAATCTATTGCGTATACAATTAATACTAAAGAAGTAATATATTAAAACTTGCTGCGTATTGGGCAATTTTCCATGAACCTTACTGTGTATGTGATCATATCTAATGAACTACGTGTCGTACTGTAATAAAATTTCTAACGTACATTCAGCTGTATGTGAGTATACTGTCTGTTCGTGCTGGTACAATATGTACTGTAGAAATTAAAAATTGCAACGTTATTATGCAAGCCGTACACTTACTCCGTGAACAGCAGAAAAGTAGTAAGCGAGACACTTTTTCTTTTCATCATTTTGCTGTGATCGTCAGCGATGAAATGCTTCCTAAAGGTTTGAAATTATGTTGTTTGTTGCAAGTCGCTAAGTGCTCTCCTTCTCAAATAGTGGACTGATAAAGTCACACTTTCACGTATTCATTGTTTACCACGCCATATCTCCTGAACTCCAGGCCCTATCGCAAAATCCGTTCTTAATTGACGTCTTCTACCTATAAAATATATTGGTGCGAAATTTCAGCTTCATAGGTGAAGTAATTCGAGATTTCGTGTTTAGTCAGTAAATGAGTGAATGAGTATCCTTTCAAAATGTTTGTATCTGTCTAGTTAGTGGATTAGCATCACACGGCGGCGAATTTTGTAGTTAGTTTGATTTTTCAGCATTTGCAGCTTTGGCGGTAATTTTGTGAGGAGTGACACAAATGCAGTTTCCTTTCACACAGGCAGGCCAGAAATCAATGCTGTTTGTCACATGAGCTACGACACTAAAGACTGTAAATTGGTGGCCTAACTTGCAATCAGTTCCTTTCTCAAAATACCATTTTCATGTTTCTGCCAAGTTCATTCATATTATGTCACTTTTGCTTCATTCAGATTTTAATCTATTTTCACTTACGCCTACTGAATAAAGTGTCAGGACCAGAACATTTAGCCACGATGGAGTGGCCGAGCGCTCTAAGGCGCCTTGCTGCAGAGTCCTCCCTCGGGCATGAGTGTCTGTGTTGTCGTTAGGTTAGTTTAAGTAGTTTGTAATCCCAGGGACTGATAATCTCAGTAGTTATGTCCCATAGATTTACAAACACTTGAACTTTTTTTTTTTTTCAGAACGTTTATTTTATATTTGTTTTTGCTCAAGATTACGTTCTGTCACTTTGGTAAAGTTTTGTACGCTTATAGCGCAGCAGCGTGGGAATGGTCGTGTGTTCTAAGGCGTCTTGCTGCGGAGTGAGCGACTGCTCCACGTTGGAGGTTCGAGTCCTTCCTCGAGCATGGGTTTGTGTGTGTATGAGTGTGTGTGTGTTGTACTTTGCGTATGTTACTTAAACTAGTAGGTATATCGACGGATTGATGACCACTGCAGTTTGGTCCCATAGCTTGACAAAGATTTTAACATAGTCAGATTAGCGAAATTTCAGTGCAAGTACAGAATCATTGTTAATCACCAATCACAGACACAACATACGACACGATTCTTAAAGCGTCACTCAGTTTATTTCAATCAATTTTTATATTATAATTTTATAATGAGATTTTGTAGCACGGCCTGAAGATTGCTACTTAATCGGCGTAAGTGGCTGCCAGAAATAAACGAGTTTATAAAAACACAGCTTAAAGTTTTGTTCATTGATGAATATGTGTACGTATATTGGATGTGACAGCCCGGTATACAATAACATTGAAATGGATGCACCTAGATTTTCATTTCGAATAGTTTTAGTTCTCTTTTTTAGTTTTCGATAGAAATGGCGGAAGCCATTCCGTGGTCGGGTAGCGTACGTAACTCTTGTTTATAGGCAAAGGCCTGACAGTGATTGGGCGCGGACTGCATTGGATAAAAGAGCTGTATTCAAACTGCAGCACTAGTCGTTAATATCTGACGCACCACTTCGGTGTGAACTTTGGAGGACCAACGATCGCTCCCTCGATTATGAATCAAACGGCCAGCGAATTTCGGACTGGCAACATATAAATTACTACTGAGTTTTTTATGCATGAACTTCGAAGTGTCATCTTTTCTTTGTAAGTTATTAATACTACTTCTGATTGTTTCTACAGATATAACTAACACTGTTAACGCTATTTTATCTAGTTCATATAGTAAAAATATGAGTATTAAACCAGGGAAACCGGGCTTTATATAAGGAAGAGCTATTTCTCGTTGTTTTGGAAAAAGTGATAAAAATAAAAGAATGACGATGTCTTTCTTTAATTGGGGAAGACTGAAAATTTCAGTCGTAACTGAAATTGAAATCACAAGAAGACTGTTGCGAAAAATTAGGACATCTTTTTAGGACAATGTCGGAAACGGGAAATAAAGGAAAACGAATTGTGCGTCTACTTTAGAAGACATAGTTTTTTTTTTATGAGAAAATTAGTGATGGCCATGAAACCTGTTTCAGGGAAAACAATTTTAGGATCAATGAATCATTCGTGGAGGACTAATTTCATTGTTACGTTTACTGGTATCGACCCAATGGGAACCATGGAAACAAGAAACTGAAAAATCTCCAAACACGTTCCAGTCATAGGCATCTGGTCACAAATTTTTCATTCACACCATGTAAAAATGCCGACCCTCGTAGAGAAACAAGAAAAGGCAAAGAACAAAAAGAATAATGCTATACGCGTATCAGATGTTATTCTTAATATATAAAAATTATGTAAAGTAATTTATATATTTTTTTCTGATATGAGTATAATTTTTTCACACTCTGAAATCATAGTGCAATAGAATAACATACGGAAAGTTCCACAATCCAATTTCCCATAAGCTTCGCTTGGTGGAAAACGAATCTTAATAACGGAACACGCGTTATAAGTAATCTGTAGTCGCCCGACGTTTTGTGAGGAAAGGACCTCTAAGTTTCGGACGTACTTCGGATGCCTTCACAAGACTTTCAGAGCATGTCGGGTTCAACCAAATGGGTGTTACACCAGGGAAGGTTGTGGCTTCACGCTTCTGCGGCTACACCCTATTACTGATTTAATGCCGGCCGCGATGGCCGAGGGGATTGAGGCGCTCCAGTCACGGTCCGCACGGCCACTACGGTCGGGGGTTCGAATCCCCCCTCGGGCATAGATATTTGTGCCGTCCTTAGTTGTAAGTAGTTCATAAGTAGTTTGTAAGTTTAGGGACTGATGACCCCGTAGTTAAGTCCCATAGACTCTACAAACATTTGAACTGATTTAATTTGTTTTTCATTTGTCGACGCATATAAATAGTATGTTTTGTATTACTTGGCATACTAGAGTGTTATATTAATTGTAAAAATGCAATTGGATTTGATAATTATCCAAAGATGTGTATCTGGTAATTTTCAGGAATTACAAGCATTTCAAATTCTCGTACAACTGCATTTCATTCTTATAAGAAGATCTAACTCAATTACATTCATTATTATATTTTTATCTACAATTATTATAATATTTTCATTTTATATTTGTCCTACCAGAAGATATGATGCACTATTTTAGATGTTACAGACCGTAAAAATATTCAAAACATAAATCATCAACAGTACCTGCATTGCAACAAGGCAGGTTTGCTGATGGTATCTTTCTTCTGATGAGCCTTATTCTGGAAAAGAATCTGTGTTACTATCATCAATAATGTCACTGACGATATACACTTGAGGAATTTCCGCGAAAACATTTTTAAATAATTTTTTAAATTCAAATATAATTCGGGAAGTTAGCAGACTAAAAAGGACGTTATTTCATCTTAATCTTACACAGGGGAAAAATTCATGCCGTTATCTTCTAAGGGTACAAGTACCAGTAATTACATTAAAGCAACAATAATGTTTCTAATACAGAACCCAATAGTGTGAAGCGCGTAATAATAAGAGGGTACAACATATTAGCTGCAGCGACATGGATGCGAAGCTATGCTATAAGACCGAACTTCAAAGTCTGTTCTAGAGGGAACGTTTACGCAGATACATCTCAAAGAGCTGATGGCGATACTGCTAAGGATATAGATTAATGAAGTCGATTAACCGGTGGTGTAAACATCTGTAATTTCTGTTTCCTTTAAATTCTTAAGATTCCTCGTTATTTTAAGCACATGTGAATTATATACTATGTGAACTATTTGTTTAGGTATGCCATCCTTTTCTATAGTTTGGTATAATTTCTCACAGAGGATGTAGTATAGTTAGGTAATATTCTAGGTGTTCCCGGCGTTAAGAATATAATCGTTTCCCTTTATAACCTATAAATAATCCAACATTGTAGAATTTTACTGATCATGTTCCACAATATTCTGTCTACTAGCTAAGTTTTCCCCTGCATACTAGTAAATTTCCTTATGTCTTATATTTGTTAGAAAGTTTGGACATCGTTTCAGCCAAAGTGGGTTGGAACAGGCAGAGCAGTGCCGGATCGTAGAAAGTTTCCACCTCATTTAACTTTTCTTTACCCTGAATGTTTTGCATTTGCAAACTATTTGAGGAGAGTAGCTCGAAAGGGAGAACACTTTTAATGCATTAAGCCGAAGATATAAGCGAGCTACTAAATCTTGTAAGGTAGTTTGTGAGCCTATTAAACCCCAGCCTTTCGGCTTAAGTTTCGCGGGAAGTTGCTGTGTTTGCAGAGCACATACGTTTTTCCCCTCTCGACTGCCTCTTACATTTTTCGGTGAAGTAGAATTCGACCGTACTTACGTGCATTGGACAGAACAAAATTCCTCTTTGAGATAGAAGACATAAAAGGAAAATAGCAATAGGGAAAATGTGTGCTAACCGATTATCTTCCAGTAATTTCAGCCAGAGGACTCGGGTGGTCGGATCGATGCAGTGTCCCGTAAGTTCCAGAAAACAGTTCTACGTCGTTGCTTACTAAACAAAATACTTGCTTACTAACTGTTCTAGCAGGTTTCAAACTGAAATAAGTACATCAAAATACATCATTTTGCCTTATCTATAAAATCTAAAACAGGAACTCATTCAAGATGGGTAGATTCATTATTATTCCGAAACAATTTGTGAAGGGGAATTAAAGTATGAAAAACAATGGTTTACCTATCTGAACAATTATGAGAGGGGTGTAGAATGTTAGATAGTTAAAATTCTATAAGTTTAATACCTCGTCGGCTTGTACGTAGCGGGTTCCATCAAAGAAGAATATCGAACACAGCGTTCATTTAATTTGAGAAGTGTTTCCGTCCAATAAGTGCTACACTCAAAACCGTCACTTTTAGAAATTAAATTACTCTTTTGTGCTTATTCTCAATGTTAATAAATTGTTAATATGGAAACCAGGACGTTTTAGACTGCAGTGGGGAAACTCAAAAGCACGAAAGACAAATAAGTTCTTCTCTCAGTGTACCTAACATAGTCCAACAGCGACACGAAAGCGGATTCAGCGGAACCCATTGTTCACATATGATATGCAAAACTTGTTAAGGCAGTTTTACATTTTGAAATAATTCATTACATTATATTAAACGAAATTACGTTTTATGCTGCATCACTCCGAGAAATCACAGCTTGCGGCAAGGCAGATAGGTACCGCATAGCTCGTTGTCCACGCGTTGTCGCGCATCAAACTTATGCCTCATTCACTCACTCAACAAACATCTCCGCGGCGGAGTGGCCAAGCGCACTGAGGCGCTGTGCTCAGATGCGCGAGGCCGCTCCCCGTCGAGGGTTTGAATCCTCCCTCGGGCATGGATGTTCAAATGTTCAAATGTTTGTATAGTCCATGGGACTTAACTACGGGGTCATCAGTCCCTAAACTTACAAACTACTTATGAACTACTTACGAACTAGGACGGCACAAATATCCATGCCCGAGGGGGGATTCGAACCCCCGACCGTAGTGGCCGTGCAAACCGTGACTGGAGCGCCTCAGTCTCCTCGGTCACCGCGGGCGGTGCATGGATGTTTGTGCTGCATTTAGTATAAGGTAGTCCATAAGAAGTTTGTAACTTTAGGGACTGATGACCCCGCAGTTAAGTCCCATAAGCTTAACAAAAATTTGAACATTTGAAGAAACTTCGTGTAAGCCCAGATACATCAGGGGCCTACACAAAAAATGTGTATACCAACAAAAAGGATCTCACTGAAGCTCATTACTGATTCATATGTTAAAGAGGACTCGCATGGATTTCGGTGTGCAGTTGAGAGTTCTTCGACTAGTCGGAAAATAACTCACTTTCCGCCAGGGATAGTCGCCGGAAACCGAAGGCATGTATTGTCAGGTGCTGTAGCGTGTGTCGCATTGTCCGTATATCTCGTGTGGCTGGGACAAAGTGGACACTACTGCAAATATCCTGCGTATGCTTGCCAGAGTTTGGTGGGGAGCCGATCCGACGGTACTTCTTACTTTATATAAGGTCTTGATCCGCTCCGTTTTGGATTATGACAGTATCGTCTACGCTACTGCAGCGCAATCGACCCTGCGCAAACTTGATGTCCTCCAGTACAGAATGCTTCGTCTTGTTCTCGGAGCTATGAAGTCAACACCCACCAACGCCTTGCTCGTGGAAGCGCCTGAAATGCCGTTAACTATACGTCGACAGATGCTGTCCGATATTTTCCTCCTCAGCCGAGCGTCAATATGTGATAGTGCCTCTCTCAAAGCGGTGCACCAATTTTGGAGCCTTACACAAATGCATCACAGAAGAGGCATGACCCGAGTTCCTTTACTGGTTCGCAGCTATTAGACATGGAGACATCTCTTCCCACTCATCATACAGGACACCAAACTTCCTTGCTTCCGTTATTCGTATCATCTGTTTTTCAACCCAGTCCCGGTGACACACTTGCCATCCGACTACACAACGGGGACCAACATCACTCTCGACGGGGAACAGTTTCTTCTCCACAACTGGCCACAGCATGCTCACATCTATACTGACGGCTCTAAAACTGAAGCATGGGTGGGATACGCCTTCTTTTGCCCCTCCAACGGCACGTAGCAAATGTTTGCGCTTCCGCCTGCGTCATCCATTTACACGGCAGAGTTACTGGCCATCAGTGAGGCCATTTATTACGGCACACAGACGTTTGACTCTATATTGATCCTCACGGACTCTCAAAGCGCGCTGAAAAAATTACAACATCCGACGTTTGACAAACAAACGAATAGATATATATTGGACGTCTTGGAGGCCATATCAAATGCACAGACAGTGGGCATAGACATCCACTTACTTTGGATTAAAGGACATCAAGGTATACCCCATAACGAAACAGTAGACCGCCTTGCCAAGAGAAGTATTACGGAAGGACAACACTGCCCCACGCCGATTCCATATACAGACTTCCGAATGACGATTCAAAAAGCTGCCTATCGCACTTGGGACCACGAATGGCACCTCTCTCAAGCGTTTGAGGGAGGACACCTGGCAGCTACACAACCAAATGTCTTATCACGACCATGGTTTTCATCGATGACTCTTAGTACACGTCATGCAACGTCCATCATTCGGATGAGACTGGGACATGGATGTTACCCTGCCCACCTGCACCGTTTGAAAATCATCACTTCTCGGCATTGCGACAAAGATGCAACGGAAGTGGAGAATCTCAACCACATCATACTGGCATGCACCAAGTACACGGCCGCACAAAGTGTATTCTACCGCACGCTGGTTGCGAGGGGTTACCCCCTCCCCACAAATGTCACTGTCCTCCTTCATGGATTCGACAAGTTGAAGTACAGTTTACTGACGGACTACCTCAAAGTCACCGGCATACAGCTATAATTTTAGAGCTAGTGTGTCTAACTTGAATATGCACAGCGTGAAACTGCATAAGTAATTTTATATTATATTTTGACTTTTGTCTTTTCACCTCTCATATGGTCATATGCTGTTTGCACTTTCGTTGTATTATATGTCACTCGTACGTTTAAATATGTATTGTTTTATGTCTTGTACATATGTTTTTTTCTTCTCTTATTCTAAGGCTGTATGATGTGAGATACTTATTAATATTGTGCTATACGTTGTAAGAATCTCAATTCTATTGCAATGTTGTCACTGTAATTACCGCTGGCTGTATGGTCACCGTAACCAAAAGCCATAATAAAGAATAAAAAAAAAACTCGTGTGGCTGGTACCAGTCTATACACCCACGAGGAGAGAGCAGAGTTCACCTCTGCTGCTGTAGGGCAGTGCTTCCCAAACTTTCCCTCATGGCGACACTCTTTTATAGCTTACAGTTTTGCGCGACACCTTTTCACTAATATAAATACATATGGTAGAATTTAGATGGTTCTAGCGGTGGGTGGGGATGGGGGCGGCCGAAATAAAGTATCGCTTACATGTAGTTTGTAAACGAAACTGAAATCCTTGTACGCATTGACGTGTTTAATGTCAATAACAAGAAAATGAAAGATTAGGAACTACGGAGATGTAGAACAGAGTAATACCGCAGACAACAACACACAGTAATACTTGCTTCTTCTACATGCGACCCAACTTCCGAAACACGAAAACTGAATTTCGGAAACCGTTTTTCGCTGTCGTGTGTACATGTCAGGGCCAGATATCGTTTTGCTGGATCGATTGAAAACGGCATCTGGAAATTAGCAGCTCGGATTTCTGATTTAGACAGCATAGTGGCTGTTATCTTCCTATTCGGTTCAATATTATCACATTATTTTCAAAAATAAAAAATTCAAATGTTTGTGAATCTATCGGACCAAACTGCGTGGTCATCAGTCCGTAGCTTACAAACTACTTAAACCTAGGTAAACTAATCTAAGGACAAACACACACACCCATGCCCCAGGGAGGACTCGAACCTCCACGGCGAGCAACCGCGCGCTCCGCAGCGAGACGCTTTAGACCGCTCGGCTACATCACCGCGGCTTCAGAAATAAAGAGGATGTATTTATGACAAGTGATGAATTATTATTTAAGTTCTATTGTTAGGTTCTTGCTTCACCACGACCTCGGAAGTCCCGACATATTCGGAATATATATATATATATATATATATATATATATATATATATATATATATATATATATATTCTGGTCACAGAATCTGTTACATACAAAAAACTGAGAGAAAAAAATATTAACGCAAACCAGGGTTCGAACCAACAATCACAGCATTTAAAATACTGCTCTCCGTTGATCACCCGGCCATACTCCATTCTAAACATCGCTACTGGACAGTTGTGACTGCTTTTACACTCTGTGACAGGTTTTACAGCCACTGTGTCATTCACATTTAATTGTAAAAAAAAAGAAAACGCTACCGAGGGAAACGTGGCTTTCATAAATCCACTAAAAAACGCTCAGGTGCAGCTTTTTGAGAAGGTTCGTTCAAGCAGATGCCAGTTGCCACATTCCAGCAAACTGCGCATGGGAAGAGCTGTTATTGAGTATCAGCAGCAGCTCTGCGCATGCGCAGTTTGCTGGAACTGGCAACTGGCAGCTGCTTCAACGAACCCTGCTGCTGAAGCAGACCTGCCGCCTAACTTGCGAGCACGCAATTAATGTGCACCGATCACTCCTGTAACACGTGATCTGTGGTGCACTGAATGAAGAGAAGGATGATTAGCTGCAGGCGAGTCTTCAGGGTAGTATGAAGAGAAGAATATTTTGTGTTATTTTATGACGAGTTTTGTTTGTTTGTTTAGAGTCTGGATTTGTTAGTCTCGCGACACTCTTGATACAACTACGCGACACCCCAGGGTGTCGCGACACCCAGTTTGGAAAGCTCTACTGTAGGGATTGAGGTATGCAGTAAATAGTTCTGTTAGCGCTTTGTTAAGGAATGAACACTTACAACTGTACTAGAACTGACATTAAAAAGAAGTGCTGAATAAGCCACTACTGACTTTACTATACATGCATTGCCCTATTGTCAGGATGGCAAGCTTTAACTACCTGGTAACATATTATTGTCAGTATAGCCCTTTTAAAAGGAATTTCACGAACATGTCGGTCATGTGCTATCTTCTCCGAGACTCAAGTGAGAGGCGTAAATCAAACAGCATTTACACAAAACACACTTATTAAACAAATAAATAAACATTATTGTAACTGCGAATTAAATGACGTGACTTGTGTTGGCGTCGGCGGTGAAGCGTTGGCGTAGTGTATTCCGCTGCATGGGCCGTGTATCTCCGATTACGCTGGCGGCATGGCTGCCTCTTGCTTGTCACGGAACAGCGCTGGCCCACGAAGCTAATGATCTTCCAAACGTGCGTTAAAGATCCGTAAATCTTGCGGAATTACCTCGTCGCCGTATCGTGTGATTTTTTTCCTTCTTCTTCGTCCAAAAGTGTTGTGTTCTGATTTGGCCAGAGGTTTCAGCGTGGCAAGGAGGCGACGAGTCTTTATCCTGGGGTCGAACTGACGGTCTCCAGGCTGGACGTCCTCGTCGGCAGAATCTTTGAGGGAGACCTCAGGTGACCTTCGCGCCTGAATCGCATCCTATCGTTCCACTCAGTCATCCTGGCTAAGTGTCTCTGTTACTGTTGATCTCCTTCACGATTTCTGATACAGATAACAAGAAGCTTCTCTCTTCTGTTACTGCTGGCGGAGGGCAGCTTTCATGGGAGATGGACTTGATCTGTGATGATTAAACGGCTAACGGCCAACTGCCATGACTGGCTGAAGACCATTCTTTGACTAACTCGATGAATCTTCCAGAATGAATCTTTCACTCTGTAACGGAGTGTGCACTGATATGAAACTTTCTGGCAGATTAAAATTGTGTACCGGTAGAGCGCTTGCCCGCTAGAGGCAAAAGTTCCAGGTTCTAGTCCCGGATCCGGCACACAATTTTAATCTGCCAGAAAGTTTCGATGAATAATGATGACAAACTCAAACTGACACTACATGTGGCTGACCATGACTGTACTCCAACTAAAACTCCAGCTACTGCTGCTGCTACTAATGCTGCTTGTGTTGATGCTAATGATGGTAGAGTCTTCTGGGCCGTAGTATTTATCTGGACCTGGCTGGAAGTGAATGACTTCAGGACTGTAGTCTCATCATGTTGTACAGTTTCTAGAAAGATCGATCGTAACATTGCTCTCGAGGTCAATACACTAGGCCATTGGCTTTTAGTGTTGCGGGTCAGGTGTTTGGATACCTTTTGATGCCAGCGAAACATCAGTTATTACTCTCACTTTTTATTATGGCAGCTTGGTGGTACATCTGTTGTTTGCTGCTGAACTCCTCATGTCAGGCCCAGCGTTGCTGACGGGACGGCAGAATGGCCGTGACCTGCCTGTGTAATTGTGATTCATGTCTGCGGCGTCTGCCGGCCGCGGTGGCCGAGGGGACTGAGGCGCTTCAGTCACGGTCTGCACGGCCACTACGGTCGGGGGTTCGAATCCCCCCCTCGGGCATGGATATTTGTGCCGTCAAATGTTCAAATGTTTGTTAAGCTTATGGGACTTAACTACGGGGTCATCAGTCCCTAAACTTACAAACTACTTACGAACTACCTTATACTAAGGACGGCACAAATATCCATGCCCAAGGGGGGATTCGAACCCCCGACCGTAGTGGCCGTGCAGACCGTGACTGAAGCGCCTCAGTCCCCGCGGCCACCGCGGCCGGCTTTGTGCCGTCCTTAGTATAAGGGAGTTGATAAGTAGTTTGTAAGTTTTGGGACTGATGACCCCGTAGTTAAGTCCCATAAGCTTAACAAACATTTCATTTTTTTTTTTCTGCGGCGTCTGCACTTGCGCCACTGCGCGCTGGGCGCGGCGGATATCTTCTGATGGCTAGCTGTGACCTCAGGACTCCGGCTTCAGAGCCAGCGGCCCTGGCGAAGCACCGGGCGTGGTACTTCTCGTAGTTGCTGCTGGTGGCTGCCTCCAAGCCACCTGAGGAGCGAACCCAGGACTCTGGCGTGAGGGCCGGCGGTCCTGGCGCTTCATAGAGCGGTGGACTCCCTGTCGTCCGTCATAGTAACTAGATGATACAGCCCCTCAGCTCAAACGACACAGTATATATATATATACGCTATAGCGCCTCATATACGAGGCGTGTTCTTTAAGTAAGTTTCCTTTTGAAATTAAAAAAAGACGTGATAAGATATCTCAATAATTTTATTTTTACATGAAAGCCTGTACTTTAATCTACTTTTATACATAATTTCCGTCAATATTGGGGCACTTGTCATAACGTTGTACCAGTTTTTGAATACCCTCCTCATTGAAGTCTGCCGCCTGACTTGTTAACCACTGTATCACAACTGTTTTGACTTCTCATGGTCTTGATCGGTAACGATGCCATAGCAAACAGCATGATAAACATTAGGAAAGTCATCCCGCAAGGAGGAAATCGTAAAACGTCTGTTTCCTCTCATTTTATTGTCCACTTCCTGCATCAAACTTTCATTAAAGACCAAAGGACGCCCACTCCGTTGTTCATCATGCACGTTTGTGCGAGCATCTGTAAATGCTTTCACCCACTTTCTTAGCATTCCATCACTCATAATGTTTTCTTCGTAAACTGATCAGATCTCACGATGAATATAGATCGCTTCTAGGCCTTAAGCACTAAGAAATTTTATAACAACCCATACTACACAGTCGGCGGGACTCACTATTGCCGAGCGTTCGAAGGAGCCTCGCTACGGAGCGCGCGATTGGCCGCCGTCGGAGGTTCGAGTCCTCTGGGCATGTATGTGTATGTGTGTGTGTGTGTGTGTGTGTGTGTGTGTGTGTCTTTTTCCTTAGGTTAGTTTACCTTGGATTAAGCACTACCCAGTGCGCATAAAATTATTGAGATATCTTACCATGTCTTTTTTTAATTTCGAAACGGTACTTACCTAAAAAAAAAAAGCCTCGTACTTTGAAGCGCGCCCCATAAACATGCTGCGTGGAGTGAGTGTAGCTGGGTTGTAAGGCCTGCAGTGCTAGCCGTTCCAGAACTGCTGTCTGTGCTATTTTTACACCCAGCTGTGCCTTACGACATCGAAGCATAGAAACTCTTGGACTCACTTCCAGTCTTATACTTTTCAGCTAAGACTATGGTCGCTCCGCAACGCTAGTCACGTTTGACAGTTTGTGGTTTCACGTGAGGTGGTCGGTCGGCGTCTTGATCATTATATCATCGGCTTCCGTATGCGGAGAGAGTGGTGTACTCCTTACCGCGTTCTGCCATATGTGGATACTCGATGGCATAATGTCCAGCTGAATATGTTGCCTGAGGTGGTCGACGTACTGATGGAATGTGGCGGCAGTTTCTACTGATCTATTAGCCTGTGACTGAATATTCTGAACTGAACTAAGTTTTCATTTTTACTTCACGTTTCATTGATTACTGCATTTCATTTCGCCGGCCGCGGTGGCCGAGGTGACTGAGACGCTCCAGTCACGGTCAGCACGGCCACTACGGTCGGGGGTTCGAATCCTCCCTCGGGCATGGATATTTGTGCCGTCCTTAGTATTAAGTAGTACATAAGTAGTTTGCAAGTTTAGGGACTGATGACCCCGTAGTTAAGTCCCATAAGCTTAACAAACATTTGAACATCTTTTTGCATTTCATTTCACTAATTTGCTTACAAACTTTAATGTATTCAACAGAAGAAAATCAAATATTTGTAAATCTCTGGGACTTAACCACTGTGTTTATCAGTCCCTAGGCTTACAAACTACTAAACGTAACTTAAACTAACTTAAGGACAACCACACACACCTATACCCGAAGGAGGACTCAAATCTCCGCCAGGAAGCAACTCCGTGTTCCGCAGCAAGGCTCCTTAGAGCTGTTAGCTACCCAGAATGCTGCGATTTGGGAAAGACTAGAAACACATCTGGTGTGTTCCGCTACTCACGACTGGGATATTACAATTTGTATGCTTCTGTTTCAATATCAAATGTTTAAATATTTGTAAAACTATTGGACCAAACTCGTATGGTCGTCAAAACCTACACTTACAAACTACTTACACTAAGGACAACACACTCACTCCCGCCCGAGGCAGGACTCGAACATTCGGCGGGAACGGCCTCCCAGTCCGTAGCAAGACGCCTTAGACAACGCGGCCAGTCAGCATGACCTGTGTTAATTACACAATGGTTTATTTCATTTGTTGCTGTTGTGGTCTTCAGTCCGGAGACTGGTTTGATGCATCTCTCCGCAATACCCTATCCCGAGCAAGCATCTTCAACTCCACATAAGAACGGCAACCTACATCCGAATCTGTTTACCGTATCCACCTATTTCATTTATTTATATTTATCGTGTAACTCAGGATACCAGTTGAGGACAAGTCTCCATGGGCATGAGATGAGTCGCACAAGACACTTTTAACAGAAGAGTGGTAACAGATAAAATGAAACGAATGGAAATCCTATGTACACAAGTAAATCATATAAACAATGTAAGCCAGAAATTAGCATAACCCAGAAATTAGCGTAAACTTTTTAACTTTTTCCGGAGTTCCTCAACCGAATAGACACAGGAAGCCATGAGGAAACACTTCAATTAAGACTGAAAAGTACGTAGATTACTATAGAGATTTATGAAATTAGTCTACCAGCTCATTGAAAATATGTATAGCAGAATACTGCACGCTTTTCTGCATAA
Source organism: Locusta migratoria (assembly GCA_026315105.1). Lineage (NCBI taxonomy): Eukaryota > Metazoa > Arthropoda > Insecta > Orthoptera > Acrididae > Locusta > Locusta migratoria. Next base: position 462,047,582 of record CM048745.1, on the reverse strand, counting down.
GAGAGTGAAGGAGGTGTGATCCAAATGCAGATTCGTTTTCTGCCTAATAGCATCTTAACTGAATGACAGCTGTTTACTATTTGGAATAAACTGATATTATGTTCTTGATATTCACAGAGCTGTTTTTCTTATCTCCAAATATCTCTTTTATTTTCCTGTAGGCTGCATCTATTTTGCCCCTATTTATACATTGTTCTACATCCTTGCATTTGCCTTCTAGCCACTCCTGCTTAGCCATTTCGCACTTCCTATCAATCCCATTTCTTTGTCGTCTGTAGTGTTTTATTTTCAATTGTTGCGTGAAGCTCCCTCTGAAATTCTCTAGAACTTCACGTTCCTTCAGTTTATCCAGATCCCATCTTATTTTCCTACCTCTCCGCAGTTTTTTTCAGTTTCAGCCTACAATTCATGACTAATAAGTTATGGTCAGAGTTGATACCTGCCCCTGGGTATGTCCTACAGTTTAAAAACTGGTTCCGAAATCTATGTCTCACCATTATAAAATATATCCTGTATCTCCCGGTGTCTCCTGGTCTCTTCCACGAATACAACCTTCTTTCGTGATTCTTAAACCAGGTGTTTGTTATAACTAAATTATGTTCCGTGTAAAATTATACCATTCGGCTTCCCCTTTCATTCCTTTTGCCCAGACCATATTCACAGCTCCTTCCAGCTCCTACTACCTACTACCGAATTCCAGTCTCCCATAACAATTAAGTTTCCTCTCCCTTAATTGTCTAAATTATTTACTTTAGCTCCTTATATATTTCTTCGATCTCCTTATCATTGGCAGAGCTAATTGGCATATAAACCTTTACTACTGTGGTCGGTGTTGCCTCCGTATCTATCTTGTGTACAATAATGCGATCGCTGTGTTGCTCATAGCAGTTTACCCGCTTTCCTATTTTCATATTCATTATCAGACCTACTTCTGTAATACCCCCAACTGATTTTGTATTTGCCGGCCGCGGTGGCCGAGGTGACTGAGGCGCGTCAGTCACGGTCAGCACGGCCACTACGGTCGGGGGTTCGAATCCCCCCTCGGGCATGGATATTTGTGCCGTCCTAGTTTGTAAGTAGTTTATAAGTAGTTTGTAAGTTTAGGTTCTGATGACCCCGTAGTTAAGTCCCATAAGCTTAACAAACATTTGATTTTGTATTTATAATCCTGTACTCACTTGTCCAGAAATACTGTTCCTCTTTCCACCGAACTTCACTAATCCCCACTATAACTTCAACCTGTACATTTCTCTTTTTCAATTTTCTAACTTCCCTGCCCAATTAAAGGATCTAACATTCCACGCTCCGATCCGTAGAATGCCGGTGTTATCTTTCCTGATGATCAGATCTTCCTGAGTAGTTCCGCCCGAAGATACGAATGGGGGACTATTTTACCTCCGAAATTTTTTTCCCAAGAGGATGCCATTATCATATGTACATACAGTAGAGCTTCATGTCCTCGGGAAAAGTAACGGCTGTAGTTCCCCCTTGCTTTCAGCCATTCGCAGTAACTGTGTGGCAAAGCCACATTAGCTGATGTTACAAGGCCAGCTCAGTCAATCATCCAGACTGTTGCCCCTGTAACTACTGAAAAGGCTGCTGCCCCTCTTCAGGAACACACGTTTGTCTGGCCTCTCCACAGATACCCCTCCGCTGAGGTTGCACCTACGGTTCGTCTATCTGTATCGTTGAGGCACGCAAGCCACCCCACCTCGCCAATGTCTGTTGTTCATGTGAGTGGAAATTAGAAAGAACAGACTGTAAATATTGTAGGGTAGGCGAACCAAAGACTACGTTTGATGGGCAGAACACTTAGAATAACCAGAATATTGTCAAACCGGGGGGGGGGGGTCCAAATGGTTAAAGAGAAATTTACAAAGGCTCAAGTTTTAAATTTATTCTAATAACAAACTTAGGCTAACATTTTTATATATTTTTTATGCACATAGTTTGCGTTTGGAAGACCTTATTACAAATACTGCAATATTTTATATACACAATTGAGGAAAACATTTCTTAAAAATTGTTTCAATATACGCCAGCAGAACCTTCAGTTGTTATTCCAAACGAAGTCAGTTTATCAGAATCAGGAGTGTTTGACCTTCTTGCAACGAAACTGTTGCATGTCACCAAGCTCGCTGCCTGTCAGCCACGACTGTACCGTCGTGTTTCGCAAAATCTGCATCAATTTTTGCGTCAGTATAAATACCTTGCATATTGATTTAGGAAGCGTAAGTATATAATTTTATTTCCAAGATTATTGGTTCTTTTACTCTTGGTGGCATTGCAACGTATCCATCCTCTAGATAAAATACTCTTAAAGCTAACTTTAAAAAGTGCCTTATGATATACTGGAATATTGGCACTCTAAATAACGAATCCACTGCTGTAAATAGATAAATAAGCAGTTATAGTGTTATAAACGTAGCATAACGCTAGTGGACAAATGAAAGTCGGTTTTTCTCTTTTTCCTTGTTATGAACTTACTCATAATTGGAAACTTATGTTAACAGCACACAAGAAATAAACAGCAGCGGCAGCATTCCACTTTAGTGCTTAACATAGCAATAATGGAGTAAGGCCAACTATGAACAACGGCTAAAAGAGGTCTAGGCAACAGCCGATGCTGTTATCGATAATTAAAATCTATAGATGGCTTTGTTGACTGTCGATAGTGCGTATTCCTCTTTCGACGTATGACTGATATCAATATCATTCAGTTTCACAACACAGTAGCTAGATCATGTCTTATTTCATTTATTCCCTTCAGAGTTTCGAGTCCATTATCAAGCATGGGTGTGTGTGTGTGTTGTCCTTAGCGTAAGTTTGCGTAGTATTTTATCGTTTAGGTGATAGGGGGGTCCGGACCCCAAGACCCCCCCCTTTGGCTACGTACTTGAGGCAGAGCGTTAAGGAAAGCTCGGTGGAGAGGAGCTACGGCCGAATGCTATTGGTGGAGCCAGTGCGAGTAACATTGCATAACTCGCGGCTAGCCACGCGCCTACAGAATGAATATTATTGGCTGCCTGTGCAGTAATGAAGGGGGATGCGCAGAACGGCTAAAAATTGGGCTGCCTTCTTACGTTAGGCAGACTAGAGTTGTTCCTCGTTCTCTTCACGAGATTTCCTCTGCAACCATTGGTTCAAAATCCCTCGCTCAACTAGATCCTAATGAAGCCTCACAACAGCACGAGTAGCAACAGTAGAAATAGTGTGAATTAAAAACAAAGTGAGCTGCAAATTGCGACTCCCAGCTGCCCAAGTTAATTGTGAGGTGGGTGGACTATAGTTCGTGTCAGGAAGGAAGGCACCTCTGGGCGTAGAGGCGGAGGGCGAAGGAAAGCATGGTGGGGAGCAGCTACAGTAGAGCGCTATTGGTGGAGCCTGCCTGAGGAACATTGCATAACTCGCGGCTAGCCACACTTCTAAAGAATGAATATTATTGGCTGCCAGTGCAGTAATGGTGGGGGTTGTGCAAAGCAACTGAAAATTAGGTTGCCTTGTTACATGAAGCAGACTGTCGTTTTGAGTTATTTCTCGTTCTCTCAATGAGGTTTTCACCACAAACACTGAATCAAAACCCGTTTCTCGGCTAGGACCTAATGACGCCATGGTATAGCACGAGTAGCAGCAATTGAAAGAGTGTGCATTAAAAACAGAGTGAGGTGCGCATTGCGACACCCAGATGGCCAAGTTAACTGCGAGATGGGTGGACTATAGTTCGTGTGAGATAGGAAGGCGCCTCTGGGAATAGAGACGGAGCGTAAAGGACAGCGTGGTGGGGAGGAGCTACGGTAGAGCGCCATTGGTGAAGCCTGCACAAAAAACATTGCAGAACTCACGGCTAGCCACACTCCTACAGAATGAATATTATTGGCTGCCAGTAATGGAGGGTGATGTGCAGAACGGCTGAAAATCGGGTCGCCTTCTTAGGTGAAGCAGACTATAGTTTTGAGTTATTTTCCGTTCTCTCAACGAGCTGTTCCCTGCAACTACTGGTTCAGTAGTTGCTCAGCTAGATCCTAATAAAGCCTCACAACAGCATGAGTGGCAACAGTGAAAAGAGTGAAAATTACGACTCCCAGTTGACCAAGTTAATTCTGAGATGGGTGGACTATAGTTCGCGTCAGGAAGGAAGGCGCCTCCGGGCCTAGAGGTGGAGCGTGAAGGAAAGCATGGTGGGGAGGAGGTACGGCAGAGCGCCATTGGTGGAGCCTGCCCGAGAAACATTGCGTAACTCGCAGTTGCCACGCTCCTAAAGAATGAATATTATTGGCTGCCAGTGCAGTAATGGAGGGGGATGTGCAGAACGGCTGAAAATTGGGCCGCCTTCTTACGTTAAGCAAACTATAGTTTCTCGTTCTCTTTAACGAGATTTGCTCCGCAACCAGTGATTCAAAAACCGTCGCTCAACTAGATCCTAATGACGCCCCGCGACAGCACGTGTAGCAGCAGTAGAAACAATGCGCATTAAAAACAGAGTGCGGCGCGCGTTGCGTTGGCCAAGTTAATTACGAGATGGGTTAATTCTTGGCGCGGCGGCATTATTCAGGGAGCGCGCGCGGCCCTAGATTTACGAGCAGTCAGTCCTGCAGACCTGCGCGCCCGCCATTCAGCCGGCGCAGCGCGCATCCATCATCGCGCCAAATGGCTGGGATTTGCCGGCCACCACTCAAATTAACGTGTTCGTAATTTCGACAGCTCGTTCGTCCGTGCTGGCACCTACACTGTACTTCATTTTAGGACGCCCACGTCGATTCTGGCCATATACCGGGGGTTTTCTGCTGTAGGTAGAGGCAGTGTGACATTTGATTCCTTAAATCCTTTAATGCATAGTGTAGCTGATCAGCTACATACTTTATGTTTTCCATAATATATGTTCTCTCAAACCGATCTACATTTTACCCCAAATTCATTTGTAGCTGCTTGGTGGCAGAGGGAACTGAGGCGCCCCAGTCACGGTCTGCACGGCCACTACGGTCGGGGGTTCGAATACCCCTCGGGCATGGATATCATAAGTACTTTGTAAGTTTAGGGACTTATAACCCCGTAGTTAAGTCCCATAGACTCCACAAACATTTTAACATTTTTTTTTTTTGTAGCTGCTTGTATAGATAGTGTTACATATGTTAGTAACTGTAATGTCCTTCCAATTTTTACCGAAATCATCGATTGAAAAGTTTAGTGGTACCACTAATATTGTCCCATCATGTAACAAAAGGTGTCTGTGTCTACACTCGTAACAAAGAGTAATTATTTTAATATGTGCTATCATCTTTGTACAATTAAAATATATACATGTATCTAATGTTAAAAAAGTAATATTGTTGTATCTGGGTGTGTCTTGTCTCTTATCTGCGCTGGTCGATTCACGTATCGTGACGAGATTGTTTTTGATGAAAATGAAGGAAACATTGTAATGATGTCTGTAAATGTGTTTGAACATTTTTAAAGACATAAAATATATGTATTAAATGAAATAAGTGTATGAACTTTAATTAGTTAGAAATACCCTGATCATTTATGTGAAACGCTAATGGACGCCATTAGCATTTGTTTCAGCAAGAAGCTGATGACAAAGATTATATCAACCGCCGCCATTACGTGGCAAATATACAATTCCTAACTGACAAAGCAGGGACGGGTGGAAAATAACGTTTAATAAAAAAATCATAATTTTCTATTTCAGCTCTGCAAAACCAAACTAGACTTATATAAAAATTACGCCAACTTCTGTGGTAATGTATGGTAAAATGTGGTATCTTGCAAAGATCTATAAATTACAAAGTGCACGATTATTCAAAGTGATTACTATTATTATTAAGAGTGAGAAGTGAATAATATTCAATTAATAATTTCCTTATAGCCAGATCTTAAAAAGTTAAAAGACATTTTTCATTTAGCCTCAGTGAATTCAGACTCTGCGATTTTACTTCAAGTTGGACATTCAATTAAAGTTTCGATGATATACGTGACTGAGAACAATATTCAGAATTTTAATATAAAGGATAGGTTCCACATTGACTTCATTTGCAACTGAATATTCTTTTTATAGCATTTAATGTGGGACTACTTTGTAACAATACTCGCACCAGTTGAAGACCAACTAAAATTTAACCTGAATAATCACGTTCCTGAGATGGTTCATATTTCATCAATTTACTGAGCTGGCTGGCAAACTAAATAAATAATATAAAATACAAAGACAATATTTTAGAATATTCTTACAAAACTGGCCACTTTCCAACTATATATTTTTTCAATGTTTTTAGAGTATTCTTACATAGCTCGTCCTACAAATTATAAACTGCTGAGTGCAACTGAATCATTTAGAAAGTTAGTTGCATTGTGTTACTCCTAACATGTGCGTCTGTTTACTTTAATATTCCTTCTTTGCCATGTAAAAGTAGTCAGTCACACACTACTTTGCATTACTAGTTACTTTCTGGAAAGATGAGACGCATAATAGTGACATTTACGACATCGGGTTACATCATGGAAGCACTATATAGCTGGAAAACTATGAACTTTTTTCTCCCAATATTTTTCTCAGTATATACGCACTGTACATTAATCGCGGTGGTTTTACTAGCTTCAAACAAAAAATGATGCATTAAATAATTAATATACGACCACTTTAGTGCGTTATTTCACTTTTCTTCTCTGCACCTTACAGTCTTACCACAAATACGTCCCATAAATTATGTTTTAGATTGGTCGTCAACTGCACTACGAACTTCCTCTCTCATAGAGACTACTCGTTTTGTTTCCATGTGTCCGCACTTCACAGAGTTGAAACGGCACAGAATTGTAAAAAAAAAAAAAAAAAAAAAAAAAAAAACGCGTTTTCAATTTTTAACCCTAAAAGTAATTTGGAATGTTTTGCTTATTATGGGGTCAAATTGGTTAATAAATTCTAGACTAATATCTCTGTTCAGTAATTCAAAATGCTCAAACGTTTCTAGAGCTTATGGGACTTAACTACGGGGTCATCAGACCCCCAACTTACAAAATACTTATGAACTACCTAATACGGCACAAATATCCATGCCCGAGGGAGGATTCGAACCCCCGACCGTAGTGGCCGTGCAGACCGTGACTGGCGCGCCGCAAACCGTTTGTTCAGTAATTCTGGGTATGAGATCCGCCTGTTATACAAACTACTGTTTTAACTTTTTACCGCCGCGGCGGATTAGCCCTTCCCACTGGGGCGCCGTGCTGCTGTGTGCGCGGCCGTTCGCCGTTGGAGGTTCCAGTCCCCACCCCCCACGGGCATGGATGTTGGTGTTGTTCATACCTTAGCTTAAAGAGTTTGTAAGCTATGGACTAACAACCACGCAGTTGAGCCCGATAGATTTACAAAGAATTGAAAAAAAAATTACATTTTACCCAAACATGTTTCGGCACCTTTGTGCTATCATCAGTGTTCTTCCTTTTTTTATTAATTTTTTCCTAGACCTTTATTGCTGTGAAAATCAAAATAAATTGTTTTAATACTAACATATGTGTGAATATTAAGACTATTAGTAGTATGTTTTTTTTCGGTTATGACCTTCGTTTTACATTTCACGATTATGTGGGCCTGTTGACATAGTTACACAATGGTAGCGTTTCCATCTGCAACGAAATAATCTGTGCCTACATTGTCATGTGTTAACACGCTATTTACAGTGTGAAACGTAAATTTGTTGAGCCGGAATATTTCGGTCACTAGCCTGAATCAACTCATTTCATTATCTAACTACGTCAACGTCGTTTACTTTATTTCAACTACATTGCATCACCACTGTGTTGCTCTTATTAATGTTAAACTTATTCCTTCCTTTCAACAATGTTACTGGGGCCGAGCGGTAGGTTCCCAGCTTTATGTCAGGATGAGGCGTGGAACATGGCGGAGCGCTAGAGGAAGCTAGTAAAACAGTATTAGAGTTTACAAGTTTATTCAAATGAATACAAGGCAGAGGCGCTAGCTCGGCAGGAGCTAGATCAGCAGGTGACGTCTCTAGGTAGTATTTCGCTGCGACTGCCGGCCGTAGCTATTGGCCACTGCTCTCAGGCTTAACAGTGGACCCTATGTCACTGCAACTGCTCGGCAGTCGACGGCCGTGACGTCAACATGCCCCAGGAAGGACTTGAACCTCCGACGGCAAGCAACCGCGCGCTCCGCAGCGAGGCATCTTAGACCGCTCGGCTACTCCACCGCGGCAAAGGTGAAGATTGGAAGAAGACAATAAGAAGGAATCTTAAAATGTGGGAGCTAGATTACTTCCTTTATTTACGCCTTCGTACTTCTCCCGGTTGTAGGTTCAAAGGAAGAATTGCTGCAGCTGATGAACAGGATCCCGAACATGATATAGAAATAGATATGCATGAGAAGTATCGCAGCGTCCATCAGGAAACTACCACGTCAAAAAATGTTCAAATGTTTGTAAAGCTTATGGGACTTAACTGCGGGGTCATCAGTCCCTAAACTTACAAACTATTTATGGATCACCTTATGCTAAAGACGGCACAAACACCCATGCCCGAGGGAAAATTCGAACCGCCGACGGGGAACGGTTTCGCGCATAGGAGTATAGCGCCTCAATGCGCTCGGCCGCTCCTCTGCGCCTTGCCATGTCACCTAATTGATGAAGCAAGATTTGATAATTCAAGCTACGTTTCGAGACTTGAATGTTCTTCTGAATTGTCTCTCGTCTTAGTATCCGGCATCAGGAGTCTTAGGAGTCCTTCTTATCGAACTTTACAACTTCACATTGATGTTTCGTTGGTTGGAGACAAAGGTACGTTATACTGTTACTACTTTTGAAAATAATTAGTTGTAATATTGTAAACACAACGTTGAAAGTACAACGAACTGTTCAAGCACTGAGTCATTTCCATATAAATCTTATCTTCGCAGACTTCGATCTTATTTAATATAAATGCAAAATTATCCGTATTAAGCCGATGTTATAAATACATAAATTTTTATACAGCAACTTAACGTAAAGCCAGTGCCATTTTATCATCATCTTGGATTAGAGTTTGTACTGCACTGATAGCTGTACGTGCTATATTTTCTTTCACCACGCTTAAAATAAAATCGAACTGATATGGATTAATCCTCTGTATCTCTCTTGTTCATTTCACAAAGGGCCTGTAATTAAATTAGCGTAAATAACTTCACTTTTCCGTGTTTGGAAAATGCTGCAAGGGTAAGACACCGTAAATGGCACCATTATTTTCTCTTTTTTTCTTTTTCCTCGTCCACCAGAAAACCTAGGATTTTATTGGTGCTGGTCGCGGTGGCCGGGGGGACTGAGGCGCTTCAGTCACGGTCTGCACGTCCATTACGGTCGGGGGCTCGAATCCCCCTCGGGCATGGATATTTGTGCCGCCCTTAGTTAGTTGATAAGTAGTTTGTAAGTTTAGGGACTGATGACCCCGTAGTTAAGTCCCATAGACTATACAAACATTTGGACATTTTGATTTTATTGGTACACGCGTGTTCTTTCACAGAGACACGGCACTGAGTGGCGTGGCCGCTGCGGTGAGAAATCGCGACGAAATACGCGGACAGCGGCGGTCGGCAGCTACGGCTGGCAGCTGCAGCCGGCCGCTTCGACTCGCAGTCGTATGCAAATACGACGGCTATCCACAAAGTACATTACGTTTTGGAATTAAAAATAAATAAAGTATTGGAAATTTTTTTATTATATTCAGATGAAATCCAAACTTAAATACTACTTTTCTACATAGTTGCCATTTTAATTAAGGCACTTATCGTAGCGATAGACGAGCTTGGAAATTCCTTCGTCGTAAAATTCGGCCGCCTGCGCCTTCAACCACGTGGTTACCTCTTCTAGAAGCTGTGCGTTGTCATCAAAACGCTGCATAGCCAACCACTTCTTCATTGCTGGTAATAAGTGGAAGTCGCTCGGTGCTAGGTCGGGACTGTACGGCGGATGAGGAAACAATTCCCACTTAAAAGATTCGAGAACTTCATGAGGCATTTGCCGTGTGGGCCCGGGCGTTGTCTCGAATCAGCAAAATCTTTGAGCCCAACTTTCCCCTGCGCTTGTTTTGTATTGCTCTTCTGAGGTTGTGCTGAGTTTGGTAATACCTTTGAGAGTTTATTGTAGTGCCTCTTTCCAGGAAATCCACAAAAATCACACCTTTTCTGTCCCAAAAGACAGTCGCCATCACCTTCCTTGCCGACATTGTCTGCATTCATTTCTTAGGTTTTTTGGGGGAATTTTTGTGCCCCCACTGCACTGACAGCAATTTTGCCTCGCAGTTCACATGCTTAACCCATGTTTCGTCACCAGTAACGATGCGATCGAGTAATGAGTCGCCATCTTTCTCGTAAGCGTCCAAAAACGTTAACGCTGCAGCCATTCGCTGATTTTTGTGAATCTCTGTCAAGATTTTTGGTATCCATCTTGCACAAAACGTGTGGTAACCAAGCTTTTCGGTAATGATTTCGTGCAACAAACTTCGTGAAATTTGTGGACAGCTCATAAAGAGTTCCGTTATTGTGAAATTACGGTTTTCACGGATCGCGGCATCGACTTTTTCGACAAGTTCGGCAGTCACTATGCTGGGTCTTCCACTTCACTCTTCGTCGTGAACGTTACTTCGACCATTTTTAAATTTTATGACCCATTGACGCACTACACCTTCAGTGATTATGTTGTCCCCAAACACTTCACAAAGCTGCCGATAGATTTCTATCGGTGTACAGTTTTTTGCAGTCAGAAACCTTATTACAGCACGCACTTCACACTTCGCCGCATTTTCAGTTAACGCTGACATTTCAAACTGTCACAGTAACTCAACGGAGTACAGTACGAACCTCACACTAGTACGGCAGGATGCCGACCGAGCGTCGGAATTGCCATGACACCAAGATGGCCGCGCTAGCCCCGCCCCTAACAGACACATACGAAAAAGTAATGTACTTTGTGGATAGTGGATAGTAGTACCTTAGAAAGCCGTCTCTCCGCGACGTCGGGGTGTTGAAGCTGCTTGTGGGTCCATGCTCGGAACCACTCGCGTAGAATGCCGTGGTGACAGTTGAGCTCTCGATACCGCTGGCAGGGTTATTAGCACCAGAGTGCTAGCGCATCGGCAGGATCATTGGCCTTTAGGAAACCAACCAGTGAAGACTGAGCTGGCCTCAGGTTAACAACCATATTCGGCGTTGCAGAGACGGTAGACAGCGGTTCACCATCTCGCCGGATGATGTTCAGATCGAAGAGTAGTAGTTGTCTCCAGACTCCATCTCCTAGTTGCGATTAGTGGCTTAATAGTCTGTACTGCCTTATCTGAGACATAAGCCGAATACATGGATTAGATCACAGAATTTACGACTACTCTCCAGAGCATCTTAGATTCCAGAGACCAAGTGACTACACTTCTAAAAGCGGAAGTTTATGTACAAAATGTTCAAATGTTCAAATGTTTGTTAAGCTTATGGGACTTAACTACGGGGTCATCAGTACCTAAACTTACAAACTACTTATGAACTAACTAAGGACGGCACAAATATCCATGCCCGAGGGGGGATTCGAACCCCCGACCGTAGTGGCCGTGCAGACCGTGACTGGAGTGCCTCAGTCCCCGCGGCCAACGCGGCCGGTGGAAGTTTATGTACAGAATCGGCTGAAGCTGTGCCGTATGGGACGGTTCGTAAGGACCAAATGTGTCCTACGTGTGAGTGCAGTGTTCACTCAGTGAGCCCTTTAACCGCTGACGTAACCGCGGTCTTATTCACTCTTCTGATAGAGTTACGTGTAGTTATGAACTCTTTACAAGCTGACGAGTATACCTTCTCTCACTGCTAGTCGTCTGTCACAGTCAACAGACTGCTGACGGTGAGCTGTCGTCACGTACGCCTGGCGTCGCTTTTACGTCAAAGGCGATGACCTGTTTCCCCTAGCTTAACTGTCGATCGCTTGAACAATAGAAAATTTTAACAAGTTTCTCTGTCTGCAACAATGTGTAATGTGATGAGATCTGCTGTCGCGGACGTCGTTAAATTTCCCGAGTCCTCCTCACCGAATGATGTTGCTGGTGTCAGAAAGTTTGGGGGAGTAGTTTTTGGGTATCGTACATAGTGTGCTGCTCGTGTCTATATGTGCAGGCACTGACCAAGCGTGGCACGTGAGAGCGGACCAACTACTTCCTGAAGGCAGGTGTTGTACTCAATCGAGTGTGCCTCTGGTGTTCATCGCATCGATCATCGACGGTATGCATCGTCTGTCCAATATATGACTTGCCACACTGACACGGAATCTGGTTCACGCCGGCTTCCTCAAACCGAGATCATCTTTGGCGCTCCCCACCAGTGAACGAATTTTATTCGGCGGACAAAAAACAGTTCCAACCTGGTGTTTCTTCAAAATGAGGGCCACCTTCCCCGAGAGTGCGCCAGTATATGGAATGAACGCAGTGCCTACAACCTCCCTCGTGTTTTCACACAAGTTGTTTTCCACAGGTTGTGCTGTAGTGGTTGGGCGGAGAGCCCGCTGAATCTGCCACTCTGATTACCCAGTTCTCAGGTGTTGCAATTCCTGGGGTAGACTGTCTGCGTCGGAGATAGTGTGCGTCCTATGTACTAGAGTTTTAAGTACCCCATTCCTCTGTAAAGGGTGGTGACAGCTGTCTGCGTGTAAATACAGATCAGTGTGCGTCGTCTTCCGATACACACCATGACCCAGGGAAACATCAACTCTTCTCTTGACCAAGACGTCAAGGAACGGCAATTTACCCTCCGTTTCAGTCTCCATAATGAATTTGATGTTGGGGTGTATGGGGTGTAAGTAAGTCAAGGAGTTTATCCATACCATATGGCCAGATGAAAGTGTCGTCCACGTAACGGAAAAAGCACGTAGGTTTCCATTCAGATGATGCCAGGGCTTCCTCCTCGAAATTCTCCATGTACAAATTTGCGACCACAGGGAAGAGTGGGCTGCCCATGGCGACTCCCTCCGTTTGTTCGTAGTATTCGCCATTGAAAAGAAAATACCTGGAGGTCAAGACATGCCTAAAAATTTCGGTGGTCTTCTCGTCAAACTTCTGACCAATCAAACCTAGTGACTCTCGACGGGGCACCCTCGTAAACAACGAAACGACGCCAAAACTCACCATGATATCTGACTCATCCAGCCTGAAGCTCTTAAGGCGTTTAACAAAATCCACGAAATTACGGATGTGATGAGGGCAATCGAGATACTGGGACTGCGTCGTTAGAGAGGCCATTGAAATTCGCACAAGTGACGACCTCATAAACCGTGACTGTGGCTATAATCTTAGCAAAGCTTGGGAACCAGCGACTGGGTTAATTGAGAGTAAATCTAGCAAACGTAACGTAGTGACGACCACTGCGGACAGATCCCACACATCGACGTCATCTCAGACGCCGTCGCATTCGGTTCCACTGCGCGGCCGCGGCGCGGGGCGCGGAGGGGTCGCTCCGCGAGCCGAGGGTATTTAAATCGCCCGCTACCGGACTAGAACCCAGTTCCCTTCGTGCCGCCGTAGCGTGCGGATCTCCGTGTCGGCGCGTTTCCAGGAGCTCCGTCAGTTCACCTGATGATGGCGACATGTATGATCGCCGAAATATTGTGCCCATTAGACACTATAGACCGGCAGTACACCCGTGGATACTTTGATTAATAGCTACACTGATAAAAACATGAAAGCTTCAGGCATCAGGATTTAGCGGAAGCAGTGGTTAGCATAAAGACAACACCAGAAAGCATTACAAAAGAAAAAAAAATGTGGCGAAATCCGCTCTTTACCTGCCAGAAGAATTCAGGTTGAATTGCAGCCACATCACTGTAGTCGAACCTGTATTGAATAATTAATTTCTTTTTTATTATAAAATGACGCTTGTTTGCGCAAACTTGGAAGCTAAAGTTTCATGGCCGTGTTTAATTGAAATTACTATTAGTGGTTAAAATTGCAAAATTATCTGACTTCGTTTAAGAGAAAAGAATTACTGCTGGCTTTGAAATAAAATCATCACAAAATAAGCATAAGTGAAATTCCCATCTGGAATGTTCTTCGCAATCGCGAAGCGATCTACAACAATGGTCAAGCATCATTTTACGAATTGCAAAATTAATGAAAAATTCACTTCAAATGAACTGAGGTATTTATTGCAATTAATTGTTTTCAGCTCACCTTTACATGATCAATGTGGAGAGACCAGAAGAGAGACGTTCGATATATTCAACAGCAAGAAGACAAAAGACGAAAAGCGATTCCGTTTTCTTTCCAGCCGGTTTAAAAAAAAAAATAAAAAAAACCAGAGGTAAGTGTCTTATAAAATAAAATAATCAGAGATATACTAGGAGCGAAATGGATGCTAGCGACAAGTGTCGCAGATATAATTTGAATAAAAAATATTAAATGTAATGCGTAATGCTACAAGGAGATCATCTGTCAAGAAGAAGATAAACAAGAGGTAGAAAAAAAACACAGTGTTTATTCTCCCGAGGTGTGTGTTGTGTGTCTGTACTCCAGTGGAATTAAAGGGAGGACGGAACACCGGGAATGATCCACTGCGTTCAACTGCTGCAACAGGTCCTCTGATACCTTCGACAGAATTACAATGTTATCAGCAGATTTTATTAAAAATATCTATTAACAGTATCTTCATGCCTGTGGATCTACATTCCGTATTTTTCGTGACAACTTAACTGGATCTTATTGAATCCATCATTGCTGGTGAAACCGGGACTGCGGCTGGTCAAGAGCATGGAGGAAGTGCAATACCAACAGCCGTACGTTTAATATAAAAAATGTTCAATGTTTGTAGAGCTTATGAGACTTAACTACGGGATCATCAGTCCCTAAACTTACAAACTACTTATGAACTAGCTAAGACTAAGGACGGCACAAGTATCTATGCCCGAGGGCGGATTCGAACCCTCGACCGCAGTGGCCCTGCAGACCGTGACTGGCGCGCCGCAGTCCCCTCGGCCACCACGGCCGGCTACGTTTAATAGAAATATTTATTGTTTCACAACGAGTTTCGGCATTCCATTATGCCATCTTCAGGTCCGATACTGGTTTTGTGTAATTCTATCTCTCTGTAGGAACCAACAACAACAACTGTGACAGTTGTTGGTTCCTACCGAGAGATGACAGTTGTTGTCGTTGGTTCCTACTGAGAGATAGAATTCCACGAAACCAGTTTCGATAACCCTACTTAATGGATATTATACTCCGATGTAGGGACCTGAGAGGGCATAATGGAATGTCGAAACTAGTAGTGAAACAATAAATACTTCTATTAAACATGCGGCTCTTGGTATCCCACTTCCTTCATACTTAACTTGATGTTTGCACTTGTTTAAACTGTTTTCGGAGTAAGTTCTTGTCGCACCTCCTGATACGTTGAACCGCACAGCGGTCGAGTCATGTTAGATTCCTGCACCAGATGCGGTACAAGGTACAAACGTTGTTGCTGGCGAGTGCCTTGCCTGCTGGTTTTGGCGGCAGTAGCGGCGTCTACCTCGCCGGCAGCAGGCGGCGTCGCCTACCGGAAGCCCAGGGACTGGGCTGCGCGTTTGTCTGCCGCTTAAAACGTGCTGCTGGTGGTAGTGGTGGTGGTGGTGGTGGTAGCCGGCGAGCCGCAGCGGTGCGGCGCGCGCATGCGCAGACGCGGCGGCGTTTAATCGCCGACCTGCCGGAAGGCCGCAAATCCCCGCTGCTGGCCCGCGCGCCTCTCGACAGGGCCGACAACCCCCGCCGATAAATTTCCCTCCGCCGCTGCGCAGGCGCTTTCAGCCTCCAGAGAGCGCCGTGGCCGTTGGCGACGGAACGCAGACGAAGATGGGCGGCGCTGGCCTCGCAGGGCAGAGCGCGCTTGGCAGCGGTCGATGTCTTCTGGACTCATCCTCCTCACTAATTAGAACGTCTTCTTCCAAGTAATATTTATGCGTATTTCCACTGTTGGAACTGGGAACTGTTCTATGTTTTAATATTTTAATTGATGCTCGGTAGCGCCATTGGGTGACTTTTATAGAAATGGGTTTTCTACCTCATTTTGTTCCTCAAGCCATCTTCTACCAACCCACGACGTTTGTTGGTTGGTTGGTTGGTTGTTTGGGATAGGGGGACTTAACTACTAGGGTTATCAATCCCCCGGTGGGGAGGGGAAGGAGTGAGGATATGAAAGGAGGGGAGGGGAAAGGGAATGCGACCTGGCAAGTAAAGAAGGAAGGGAGGAAGACTGCATTAGCTCGGGGCCCCGTGCTTACCACGCACGTACTCACGAAAGAACCGTGAGCCCCCTGGGGCTCACGAAGTTTGTCAGCATAATTTAGAAACACGCTGTATATTAACGTTAACTCTATATTAATGTTTTCCTAGGAGGAAGCTGCTATCAGTTCTACAATATTGTGGATTAGGAGGCAAATTTCTGTACGAAATTAACCCAGATAGCGTGGAATGAATTATTTTTGGTTTAATTTTTATCTCAGAAGCTATTAATTACCTTCATTTGACTGCACAGGATCGTTACAAGTGATTTTTTCGTAATCACGCCATTAGTTTTGCAATACTGCCCTTCTTTCTTGAATGACGTCAAAATGCGTTTTCTAATTTTAATTTGATGAATCATTATTATTAAAACAACATTTAAGATGAAATATATGAACGCCTCAAAAATTGAAGAAAGTTCCAGAGATTTAAACACAACTACGAGGAAGTCTTCAGTATCTTCTGTAGAAAGATAAAGCAGTCGACAATCTGAAGATTGGTTTGAACACCGCAGTGCTTCAATAGGCATGGTCCTGTTTGGAGGTGTTATGCCGTTGTCTTCCTCCGACCTTGGAACTGACTGACCCAGCCAGTTATATGGAGACCTACAGTTTAACGTAAGTTCCGAACCACGGTGCTACTCGGTATTTTTCACATGAGCAATACTGCCACCGAGCGAGGTGGCGCAGTGGTAACACACTAGACTCGCATTCGGAAGGATGGTGATTCAAATCCACCTCCGGCCATCCAGTTTTAGGTTTTCCGTGATTTCCCTAAATCACTCTAGGCAAATGCCGGGATGGGTTCTTTGAAAGGGCACGGCCTTAGCCAAACATTCCGAGCGTAAGCTCCGTCTCTAATGACCACGCTGTCGACGGGACATTAAACCCTAAGTTTCCTTCCTTCTAATACTGCCAGTGGTAAAAGAAGTGGAAAGTGACAGATAAAAACCCTAGAACCTGGCAGGGATCGAATCCAGGACCTTTTGACTTGTAGTCTGCTACTCTACCACTGTGCAACCGAGGCGCACCTATGGACTTTTATTTGCAGCTGTATCCAACCACTTTGCAATCGACAATACAAGTTAAAATCTGCAATGGGAGCAGGCGATCCAGAGAAATAAAATATGACACTGTACACGAATTCTTATAGACAAGAATAAAAAAGTAAGCTGCCGTTCTTGTCCTTCTGGAAGGACATAAGTGCTGTCTGGGAGGTCTTTACCTTGTCTGTCAGGCAGCAATTAGAGATGACGGTAAATTTAATTCATGGTTCACGGTAGTTCCAGGTTTAGGACAACTTAGGGAGGCAGTTACTGTCCCAAGGTCTCTGTTTGTAGAGTCCGCCCCAGGATAAGGTGTACGATGCACAGAGACGAGTTTTCGTCTGAAGCTCAGGGCGAGTTCATTCCTACATTCAGAAGGGGAGACCGCGTCAGTCCACTTCCGGCTGCTGGCCAGTGAGCCGGGCACTCCCCCTCCAGCACTCGCTCACTGCTCCGGTCCCTACCCCCACCACTACTGCTCTCCCCATGCTTACCCAGCTGTCTGCGCATCTACCGGCCAATTTATCCTGCGTGCACTCTACAGGTTCTGGACCGCCCCCTGCACAGTGGTTCACAGTCATGGAGGAGTGTATATTGGCAAGGACCAGTCAGGTCCAGAGAAGAACTACCATATCTATCCAAAAATATGTAATATAGCTTTCTTTTGTCTAATTGGACTATTATTCATATCATCCTACTGTAATTAATCAGTTATGTAATAGCAGAGTTCAGGGTTACAATAAACACTTCAGTAATTATAAACCTTTTGTTGAATCATTTAAGCAAATTTTGTATTTATCTCGATGTGAAGCAGTTTATAAAAGTGATAACTTGAAACTCCTTTATGGGCATAGTATAGCAGGATCCATACATTCGGAGTTAAAGTTAATATACAGGTTGTTTCTAAGTGATGCCGACAGACTTCATGGTGTGGTAGAGAATGGCTTGAAGAACAAAATCAGGTAGGGAACCTGTGTCCGGAAACGTAACCCACTGGCGTTACCGATCGTCAAAATTATAGGTGTTGCCTCATGCCGATAGCCATCCCTCGGGCGGCGAAGGCGTCGTTCTATGCACACACAGACCGCGGGCAGGTCTGTAATATATGGTTTATCATATACGGGGTTTGCGAGAGATTGCAACGATCGCCGGTGGAGAAGATGGAGCTAGCAACTGTATGGGCAGGCCCTGTTTCTTTTGAATGCAATGTTCTTTTGCCGTGATGGCTGATGATGCTGATGGTGACGTAATTGGGCTTCTCCCCATGGTTTATTGTCTCTCAAAACCTCCAACACACTCTCCGATGTTGTATGCTATCGTATAGTATAATGGATGTAACTGACAGAGAATGACAGCGGTACTATGTTGTGTTTTTTGGCCTAGCGGCCGACGCCAGCACCCAAAGAGATAGACTACCATAGAGATGCAATACCGCAACCAGAGTGAAGGAAATTGAACAACCGTCCGCCATGTTATCGGAAAATAACAGTAGGTTCTAATGGTATTAAAATATAACTGTTTGAGCCTTTCAGTTTAGCCAGAACAATTTTACCGCCTTGTATAGTGCATAAACGCTTTATATACATCGTTTCTCGAAAGTATCAGCAGCTTTATTTTAAGTATAGTACCACCGACGATTAGCAGCATTTTGCAACTAAACGATGTGGCCTGTAAGTTTAAGACCAATCTACGTTTATTTTTGTACGCCGTTTCCAACAGAAAATTTTCGAAGAATGGTAGACATTTTAGAGACTAACTTTTTGCAATAAGATTACGTTAATTTCAATTCATTTAATTTTAGAAGCAGAAACTATTGCATGGGCCATGGAAAAACAATTCCAAACTGGAGCCTTTTACATTAGCCATCCAGACAGTAGAATATCCAATGAAGTTTATGGTTTGTAGTAGGTTTAATGGTCGAGTAGCCAAGCGGTCTAAGGCGCCTCGCTGCGGAGTGCGTGGTTGCTCGCCGTCGGAGGTTCGAGTCCTCCATGGTGCATGGGTGTGTGTGTTGTCCTTAGGTTAGTTTACCTAGGTTAAGTAGTTTGTAAGCTACGGAGTGATGACGACGCAGTTTGTTCCTAAAGATTTACAAACATGTGAGTAGGTTTAATGAAATAGTTGTCAATATTATGCTTGTCTTTCTCATGAATCAGATTACGGTACTCTAAATCAAAATACAAAGAAACTGCCATTAGCGAATGCCCTTATTCGGAATTTACATTACCGTTGCAGCTTTTATGGTGAAAAGTGTGGAGTCGCACAAGTATAAAGTGCGCGCCACCTACTTTCGCCGCGCGCCGCCATGCACGCACGGCGCGGCGTTCTGACGACGACAGCCACGAGCGCCCTCTGCTACAACTCCGCTCGTGGCCACCACTGAACGACATCGTTCACTTGGGACTGAGATAGGAACCGGTTAACACTTCGGAATCAGATAGGCACCAGTGAAGACTTGGCTATCGGATAGGCACTAGGCAGGCCTCTAGCTCAACTATGTATCAGCATTCTGCAGTACTGAGCTATGTAAAAGTTAAGTATTGTATAAATTCTGTGCAATATATATCTCGTTCTAATTTACTCTAGTGTTTCTAGTTTCTGCTGTCCCACTGGCTGCTCAAGCGTGCCTCCTTTATTCCTGTGTCGGTCTTTTTACTCGGCCTACGACACCTACGACGGAAACGAGACACAAAAGCGGCGACGAGGCTGGGACACAAAAGAAAGTGCGTTAAATATATTTAGCACTACTTCATTCGCGTCATACATAAATTTTGTTTCAACATTTGAAGGACAAATTCGAATGCTTTGTTTCGGAAACCAATTCTCTCTTCTCATTGCAACAACACATTTCTTCGTCAGCAGCTTCTTTTCCACGGTAACTAGGGGTAAGATAATAAATGTTGACAAAGTTAAACAGTACTCTTTTGAAAAAAGAAATATTCGCAGTATTTTTGATCCTGCTGGTACAGTAATACGTTGCACAAACATTAGGCATGATGTGCATCTTCATGGTTTCGCAGCGCAATGACTGTTCAAAGAAGTTTCGGGCGTGCAGCCGCATAAAGTTTACTTCTTCTAATATTTCGGCTGAGAAACGTTCAGCCATCTTCAGAGACGAGTCGAAGTCTGACGCTCCAGCACGCGCTTCGTGCTTATAAACGCGCGGGCCGCGCTACTGCGCATGCGGTCACAGATACAACAAGGCGCCAAAGACGTTACTCGGCGGCAAGGAAGTACACGTATGTGTACATTATGTCTGTGGCTGCATGGTCGATTACTGCGGAGAAACCAATGCTGTGGCAGCGTCTTTGTAAATTTAGTAAAGAAAGTGCCGAATTCGGCAGTGGCAGAGCACTGTATTGATACTGGACACTCCATGACGTCGAAAACGTCAAAATTTTAGCTTCCACTTCATCTTTCTGGGACTCAGTAGTGAAAGAAGCAATAGAAATTCGCTTGGGGACGAATTTATTTAACAGAGACAGTGGCTACAAGTTTAGATAAATCATGGAATTCGGCACTTTCTTTACTAAATTTACAAAGACGCCGCCACAGCATCGATTTCTCCGCAGTAATCGACCATGCAGCCACAGACATAATGTACACATACGTGTACTTCCTTGCCGCCGAGTAACGTCTTTGGCGCCTTGTTGTATCTGTGGCCGTATGCGCAGTAGCGCGGCCCGCGCGTTTATAAGCACGAAGCGCGTGCTGGAGCGTCAGTCTTCGACTCGTCTCTGAAGATGGCTGAACGTTTCTCAGCCGAAATATTAGAAGTAAACTTTATGCGGTAGCACGCCCGAAACTTCTTTGAACAACCATTAGGCATAAACGACTGCTTATCTCACTTGTTCGCACACGTACTATCTCGAGTTCAAAAGCCACTGCCTGACTTACGATAATATGGCGACTAGTAGTACAGTGTGGCACAGCAGGGAGCGCTAAAGATAGTGTCACTGCCCCTCTACGTATATGGAGCACCTAAACTTTTGCCAGCACCTAAACTTCTGACGCTCGGTAGCGCCGTTGGGTAACGTTTCCAGACGTGGATTCCCTACCTTATTTTGTTCCTCAAGCGATCCTCTAACTGCCCACGAAGTTTGTCGGTACCATTTAGAAACATCCTGTATGTATGTACAGAAGAAGAAGAACCTGTAAATAAATAAATGGGAAACATGTCTTGATCTCAAATACATATTGAGATACACGGACACAATATGATATGTTGTAAAGAATAGACTGGCAGGGTGAGATTCAAATAGGCGTAAACAAAATAAACAGTCTCGCATACGCGGACGACTTAGTTGTGATGGCAGAATTGAACGAAAGGTTGCAATCTAATATTTCAGATATAGATCAGACGTGTAAGAATTATAGCATGGAAAACAGGATCTCCAAAACGAAAATAATGCCTGTCGGAAAGACATTTAAACAGGCTGAGTGCCAAATAGTAGGAACAAAGTTAGAAGAGGTGGACAATTTCCAGAATTTAGGATGTACTTTGTCACAGGATGGCAACATTGTGAAATAACTGGAATCACGGTGTAGCAAAACTAATGCAGTTGAGTGCAAAGCTACGATCTACTCTCATCGGCAAGAAGGAAGTCAGTAACAAGACCAAGTTAGTAGTGTACCGCTCTGTCTGTCCACAAATTTTGTTGTATTTGGAGTGAAAGCTGTATTGATACATGTTACCTTATTAATCAGGTTGACATTACAAATATGTAAGTGGCAAGGATGATTGCAGGTACAAATAGATGGGAACAATGGCAGGAGGGTGTCTATACTGAGAAAAACTGGCAAAGAACACCATTGATGAAGATGAAGCACTTAGAGCGAACGGACTGATTCGGTCGGGTCTTGTTACACGTATGGGAGAAGCAAGGTTGCCTAAGAGGCTCACGGGTTCTGCAGTAGAGGATAAAAGGAGTCGAGGTACGCGATAGAGAAGATAGTTGCATTCAGTTAAGAATTATTTTGAACAAAAAGATTAATATAAGACGAGGCATCAATGATAGCCACGACTAAAAGTCACGGGGGAATGTATGATTCTCCACTGAAATCTGTCGTCGCCGAAGGAAAAATTCGTATGTATGTAGAGTTTTCTGAACCTAGGCGGTTAAAATTGCACGAGATTACAATACCAAATCCTTCACTAACAGCAATTCGTTTTAGTCTCCTTTAGTATTTCATACAGTTTGATGCAATTGACTTACACGTATTTACTTATCGAAGTAGGCAGCTGCAGTGTCAGTAGTCAGTTCAAGTGCGACATCTTGTGTAACCAAGCTTCGATCGACGAACCTGAACTGGCACAAAGGAACGATTAATTTTTCTTGCTAACGGGCTGAAATTAAAACTCAGCGAATGTTACGATTTTCGTAAGTACCGTTCGCTTTTTATTCGGATTTCACGTGGAAGATTCTGAAGCGCATAAATTGTACCATTTATACTTGTACGAATGCCTTCAAACTTTGCGCGAAGGTAGATAAATGGCTATCGGTTCAAACTCTGTACGAAGCTAGAAAAATGAGTGTAGTGAAAACAATTTTTTTCAGTAAATAATCATAACCGTTGCCGAGATATGATTGCTTAAAGTCAAACTAAATAAAGCGCGTCGTTGCTGAATGACGAACCGCAGCTGACAGCTAGCAATATTTTGTCAGTAGATTAATTCGTTCCGAAAATCCTGTCAGTTGGGCTTAAACTAATGCTCAGCTAATAGCGCCATTCGCAATTGCACCGTTCGCAATTTATTTTGCGTGAGAATCTGTTTTTATGGGAGATTTTCGAAACTTTTAGTTTCTACACATTTAGCTAGTATGAATCTGTTCAAACTTTGCATGAAGGTAATAAATAAACGTTGTCCGTTGTCGACATATGACGTTTTGGAGTCCAGGTCAGTTTAAAACGGCCTGTGATCCGTTGGACGTCCTGACAATACTGGACTTAGCGGATGATAGTATTTTGTCATTAATTGTATTTCGTTGTTAACACGATATTTACGGTAATTTTTAAGCAGGCATAGTACAAAACAAAATCCCAAATACGGCGGTCATTTAATTCTTTGTGAAGAAATTTCAAAGAATTATTAATCCACAACACCTGACAACTACGACAGCTGATCAAGTATGGTGTAAAAGAAAAAAAAGTTGGATCCACAACGAAAAGTGCTCTTACCTCAGCAAAATTGTCTGGTCCAGATTCAGAGATGTAAAAGAGAAGACCTAGCTTCTTTATTGCGCTGGTAGTTTAAAAAAAACACTTATGTGTAAAAATCTTAACATATTTGCGCATTCTTTCAAATTAACCCTAATTCCCAGATCAGAGTGAGCTAGCTATGACCGGGAAAGAGATTGGGGGGTCATTTGAAACAACAAGTATGCCTGCGAGGGGATGAATGCACCCTAAACTTCAACGTCGTGTACTGTCACAATGCACGACATGCCATGTTGGTTATTATATCTTGTACCAAATTATACGACGTGACAGTATGAATCAAATGTTCAAATGTTTGTAATCCTATTGGAGGAAATTACTGTAGTCAGAGGTCCCTAGATGAAGGACAACACACACATCCATGCCCGATGGAGGACTGGACCTCCGATGGGAGCGGCCGCATAGTCTTTGACATAGCATTTAGAACCAAGAGGCCTTTAGGAATCGTGTTATTGTGCATATCTGCGGACTTGTCAAGATTTTTTTAATAATTTTGCTCGATCCAGAAACTGAAGTAGGTAGTTTCTGTGAGTTTGTGTGGGTAGGGCCTAGAGGCTATACCTGACAACCGAAATAAATTGATAATTATTTGTTTTTACTGATTCCCTGAATAAGACGATAAGATTGCAGAAATTTTCAAAGAAAGCCTTGATCATATTTCAAAAGCGTACCAAAAGAATGCAATCTTAATAGGCGATGACTAACGTACCTTCGATATGTTGGCAAAAATACAAGTTCAAAAGCGGAGGCAAGCGTAAAACATCGTCCGGTACATTTTTCGAAAACTATCTTGAGCAATTATTTCATGAACCCACTAGAATAATAAAAGGTTGTGAAAACATACTTCCCTCCTAGCAACAAGTAACACGCAGCTATGAAGAGCATCAAAACAGGCACAGGGATTAGTGAACACAGAGTTGTCGCAGCGAGACTGAATGTAGAAATTCCCAAATCCATCAAAATTAGACAAAAATATATCTGTTCAAAAAAGCAGATCAAGATTATCTTAACGCTTTCCAGAGTGAGAATCTTCTGTTTTTCTAAACTAACAAAGTGTGTATAGATCAGATGTGGCTTACTTTCAAAGAGCTCGACTGATATCGAGAGATTTATACATAATAAATTAGCAAAAGAGGGTTAAATCACTCTTGTTAAAGATAGAGAAAGCCAAAATTAAAGAGACGCAATATCCCCTAGACTGGAAATCCTTTACAGAAGCTAAAATTTGGCGAGTACTTCAATGCGAGAAGGTTATTATAGTTTCCACAACGAAAGCCTGTCACGTAATTTGGTAGAAAATCTAAAGAAATACTGGTCATATGTACAATATTACAGTGGTAAAACTCAATCACTACCCGATATCAATGATCATGCTATTCTCAACAGTGCTACTAGAGCATAATTGCTTAAAACAGCTTTCCATAATTCCTTCATCAGAGAATTAGAACCAAGAATAACTGCCAGCAAGCATAATTTAGAAGTGGAGTATTAAAGCAACTTAAATAACTTAACAAAAGCAAGTCTCTCGGTCCAGATTGTATACCAGTTTGCTTCCTTTCAGAGTACGCTCATGCAATAGCCCATTACCTCGCTCTCATATACAACCGCACGCTCAGTGAAATATCCGTGCCAAAAGACTAGAGAGTTGCACAGGTGCGCACAGGTCACTCAAATATTAAAAGAGGCAATAGGAGTGATCCGCAAAATTACAGGCCTATATCAATGATGTCGGTTGGAACAGGATTTTGGAACATATACTTTCCTCAAACATTATGATGCACATCGAAGAGAACGACCAATTGACCAGTAAGGCAACACGGATTTCGAAATCATCGTTCTTGTGAAACACAGGTAGCTCTTTACTCACATGAAGTGATGGGTGCTATCGACAAGGGATCTCAAATCGATTCCATATTTCTAGATTTCCGGAATGCTTTTGACACAGTACCTCACAAGAGTCTTCTGAACAAATTTCGTGCTATGGAATATTGTCACAGTTGTGCGACTGGATTCGCAGTACCCTGTCAGAAAGAACATAGTACGTGGAAACTGACAGAAAGTCGTCGAGTAAAATATAAGTTATACTGGAGTCCTCCAGGCAAGTGTTACGGAGGCCCTACTTATTGCTTATCTATATAAACGGTTTAGGAGACATTCTGAGTTGGTTTCTTACTTTTTTGGCGGATGATCCAAAGTAGGTGTAAAACGATTTCGATTAAACATCTGAATGGTGCCAAATTGAGCAGTTGACTCGAAATAATGAAAAGTTATCAATATAGTAGTAACAGAAATCAGTTAAACTCTATTTACACGGTTAATCAGACAAATCTACAGACCGTAAATTCAACGAAATACCTAGTAATTACAATTACGAACTTCTTTAATCGGAGAGAACAGACAGAAAATATCGTAGGGAAGGCGGGTCATATGCTACATGTCTTTGGAAGAACACTTAGAAGATGCATCATTTATACTAACAAACTGCGTATACTACTTTTATCCATCCTGTTCACCCCTTTCAGCCTTTGTGCACCTACGTATGACCCTATTAATTTACCTCCAAGCAAGCTAACATATGCCATCAAGCGTGTTTATCTGAGAAAGTATGCGCTCGGACCATTGGTTCGGACCCATGTTTATCCGACTTAAATGTCTTGTTTCAAAATGTTCAAATGTTTGTTAAGCGTATGGGACGTAACTACGGGGTCATCAGTCCCTAAACTTACAAACTACTTATGAACTACTTACGAACTAAGACGGCACAAATATCCATACCCGAGGGGGGATTCGAACCCCCGACCGTAGTGGCCGTGCAGACCGTGACTGGAGCGCCTCAGTCCCCGCGGCCACCGCGGCCGGCTGTCTTGTTTCGATACGTACCACTACTTCTCGAAGTTAGAGGTCTGCATCTTGCGTCCATGCAGTTGCTGGATCTGGAAGATGCGCGTAGTCTCGTGATAGTCCAGCAGATGTCAATGTGGTCGATTCGCACACTGGAACAAAAATGTTCAAATGCTTGTAAATCTATGGGACATAACAACTACATTTATCAGTCCCTAGGCTTATAAACTATTTGAACTAACATAAGGACAGTACACACATCCATGCTCGAAGGAGAACTCGAACCTCCGACGGGAAGTAACCGCGCTCTCCGCAGCAAGGCACCTTAGGGCACTCGTCCATTCCACTGCGTCACGTTGGAATCTCTGTATCTATATAAATGCGAAAGGACACTCATTCATTCACTCACTCACTGATTAAACACGAAATCTCAAAAACTAATTCACCTATGAAACTAAAATTTGTCAGGAATGTAGTTTATAGGTAGAAGACGTCAGCTAAAAAAGAATTTCGCGTTAGGGCCTATAGTTGTGGAGATACGACGTCATAAACAATGAAAACTTCTCCGTCTTGCGGCACGTGATGGTGTGACTTTATCAGTCTACTATTTGAGAAGGAGAGCACTTAGCGACTTGCAGCAAACTTTAAACACGATTTCAAACCTTTAGCAAATTTTTTCTTGCTGACAACCCTAGAAAAACGATGAAAGGAAATAAGTTTGTAGCTTACTAATTTTTCGGCGTTCATGTAGTAAAATTAAGGCATTTGATATAACGTTACAATTTATTACTCCTGCAGTATTAATCTTATTCGCGATAAATGTTACAAAGAGTAAACACATGTACCACTGAACGTAAGTTCGAAATTTTATTCAAGTAAGACACATAGTTCATGAGATATGGAGCCATAAACCAATACGTTAATGAAAAACCGCCTCATCATGCATGACGTTTTGATTTATTACGTCTTTTCTACTAATTCTATTCGCGACGTATTTTGCAGAGAATTTACAGATACACCACTGGATGTACCTTCGAAATAAATTCCAATTACGACAAATGTTCAAATGTTTGTACAGCTTATGGGACTTAACTACGGGGTCATCAGTCCCTAAACTTACAAACTACTTATGAACTAGCTTATCCTAAAGACGGCACAAATATCCATGCCCGAGGGGGGATTCGAACCCCCGACCGTAGTGGCAGTGCAAACCGTGACTGAAGCGCCTCAAACTCCTCGGCCACCCAATTACGACATATAGTTCACGTGCTGTGACGTCATAGACAATGGAATACATGAAAATTCGCCCTAATAAGCATGAAGTTGTAATTTACTACGTCTTTACAACCAACTCCATGTACAACACATTTCGCAGGCACTTTCCTGATATTCCACTCCACGAATCTGATATATGGTGTTTTTGTAGGACACATAATTCAGGAAATATTACGTCATAAACGTGACATACGTAAATAGGCACTGTATTATGTTTGACATTTTGTTAATTCTTTATTACTCTGTTCGCAGCACATTCCGCAAGCAATATCAGAACATTCCACTGGAAGGAGCTACAATATTGTATCACTGAACGACACGTTGACCAGCAGATGCGAAAACATAACCACTGAGCTGTTTTAAAACGAAACTACACGGTGAGTTTCGCTGTAGATTCAAGCGAAACGTGTGAACAAATACCACAAATGTCTTCATGATGACGGTACTCAAGGCTAACGTCTACTACCCGGGCGACCTAATTGAATGCAGCGTCGCAGGCGGCTTCATCGTGTGTGAGCCTCTACAACTCTTTCATATTTACGGGTTGTTATAAAACATAGATAAACAAATACTATATATAGTTTCCTGGAGAAACGCAAGTTTTTAGAGATAAAAGGAGCCTACACGAAAAGCTACACATATCACAAACTGGCATGATTTGTGGCTTTTGTAACGATTATCTCTTTCCTGCTTTCAATGATTTACGGTCACACGAACAGAGAGAAGAAAGAGGAGGAGTATCAACTCAAGGGTAGAATAAAGAAAGAAATATCCGGGCAACGCCAGGTTTTCAGTTAGTCAATTATATTAGATTTACCTTGCGCTCGTTAAAACGTCAGGCTCGAAATGACCGACCGTCTACTCTGAGAAAGGGTTTTTATCTACTACTATGATTTTCATGCTTTAAAAAGATCCGCAGGTATATAGACTACGCCACGTCTTTTTAATAGACTTGAAACAAAAATTATATTTGGCCACATGTCGCATACTGAATATTATGTGACTGTAGGCGAATAGCCGAATATTTGGCAAAATTATTCGCCAGCGAGTGGCGGGAAAACTTGTATCGACGTGTGTGTTTTTCGCTAGTGTGTTAAAATGCATGTACCTTACGGTTATGAAATTATTTTCGGAAAAAATCGTGACACATTCTGACTAGCTTCAGTTGAGATGTCTTAATGATTTTTAATACGTTTTCTTAACTCGATGGTAACATTAACTACTTACCTCTGTGTATCCATCTTGGTTAGACGAATGAGGGAACGACGGCGAAGTATTATTTTGACAAATGAAAAATATTCACATAATATATGACATCATCTGCGAATTGGCAAAGCTGAAAGTGTGTACCCAGCCGGGATTCGAACCCTGGTCCCCGCTTTATAAACAATTGCGCTGACCTCTACACCACTTTTTTCGGTTTTCCACTGGGGACACAGTAATCACCGCACCTGCAAGGACTACCTAAGCACGCCTTCCGTCAGATACACATTCACAGCTTTACACTGCCCACAGTACTCAAACTCGTAGTCTTGAAACTGATTCCCGTAAGTGTAAGGGCCTCAAACGTGACCACCCGTCCCCACTAACGAAAGGATCACTGCCCGTCACCTGCATATTATATGTATACATGTGGCGTCTGTTCCGAAAGGACAGGCGTCATTTCTCATTCTTCAGTTGTTATTCCTTCATATTCACAGAATATAGATTAATAAATTCAATAGGATTTATTTAAAAAAAATTAATCTTCCCCAAGAACTGAATGCTGGCTGCGCGACTGCTCTCCAGCCACATCGCTGCACATTTGTTCCAGTGCTGCATGTCTTGTTGACAGGTTTGGTTAGGTACTGATCATAAGCGCACTTTGTTGCACTTTGCTATAAGTGAAATTTTAAAACTAATTCGATAAAATAATCCATCACGGCTTCTAAAAAGAAATCTCCCGTATGGACATACTTCGAGGACGATACAAGTAATCCAAAAAGTATCGTGTGCAAATTGTGCGAAATAAAACCTTCCCGTGGTGGTGGTGGAAATAAGGCAACTACATCAGGAATGATAAATCATTTAAAAAATAGACATAGCAACGAAATTCGAAAGTTGCAACCTAAACTTCCAGAAGGCTAAGAAGATGTAAGTAAACCATCGCTTCCAAAAGGTAACTGAGCCTTCAACATTGTGCTGAAATACGTAAATCATGGGATATTAATGATCCTGTTGCTGTTGCAGTCTTCAGTAAGGAATCTGGTTTGATGCAGCTCTCTACTCTACTCTATCCTGAGCAATCCTCTTCAACTCCTGATAAGAACGGCAACCTGCACCCATCTGAATCTGCTTACTTTGTATTCGCATCTCCGTCTCCCTCAGCGATTTTTCCCCTCACACACATCCCTCTAATGCTAAATTAACGATTCCTTGATGTCCTACCAATCGATCCCTTCTTTTAGTCAAGATATGCCAAAAATTCCTCTTCTCCCCATTTATGTTCAGTTGCTCTTCATTAATCTCGCGATCTACCCACCTAATGTTCCGCATTCTTCTGTAGCATCACATTTAAAAGGACTCTATCCTCTTCCTCTCCGAAGTTTTGATTCTCCGTGTTTCACTCCCATACAAGGCAACATTCTACACAGATGCCTTCAGAAAAGACGCCCTTACACTTAAATTAATATTACATATTAGCAAATTTCTCTTTTTCAAAAGCGCTTTTCTTCCCATTGCCATTCTGTATTTTATATCCTCAGTACTGCGACCATCATATGTTATTTTACTGTCCAAGTAACAAAACTCATCTACCACCATCCACCATATCTAATGATCCCACGGCTAAAAATACCATCTCTTAATTACTGAAATGATATCTCTTGACAATGAGGTAGTATATGTAGTATAAAAACCTAGTTGTAGAAGACTGATTAATAGCGCTTTGCCGTGGTATAAAATACCAAGCTGTCCTTTCTTATCAGACAAATTAATTCCCAAGATATACCGTAAGGTGGTTAAGACCATCAAAACATTACTTTCGAGACAGATCATACTTCCGTACATGCGCCATGTGGACGTGTTTGAATTATCAAAACAGATTTTTAAATTTTACTACACATTTTATTGGTTGTGAATTCAACGTCTTACATGTGGTATTGAGCATCTGTCATTTTGAGAGACAATACACGGCACAAAGCATAGCGATTAGTTTACAAGAAATTGCAACTTCATAGGACATCCAAATGACAAAAATTCATGTCGTATTGATAATAATGGACGGAATATAGTAAAAGCTGTTAACGATGCAGAGTTGTCCTCTGTGCGTTGTTTAATTCACACTCTTGAATTAATTGCTAATGATTGTCTGAAGGCTCAACCAAATAGGTTTCAAATGAGAGCAGCAAGTAGATGAATCATAAATCATTTTAATCGTTCTAGCACTGCACAGGAAAAGCTGCAGTCTATACAAAACATTTGGATCTCCCTCAGCATGAATTGATGAAATTTGTCAGTACGCAATGGAACTACACCTATTATATGGTTGCAAAGTTAATGGCGCGTGCTGGAGCGCCGTGTTGCGGTGCGCGCCGCCGTCCGCCGTCGAGGGTTCGAATCCCCCCTCGGGCATGGATGTTTGTGTCGTCTTTAGTATAAGGTAGTATATAAGTAGTTAGTACTTTTAGGGACTAATGACCCCGCTGTTATGTCCCTTAAGAAAATTCAAATGTTCAAATGTTTGTACAATTTATGGGACTTAACTACGGGGTCATCAGTCCCTAAACTTACGAACTACTTATGAACTACTTACGAACTAGGACAGCACAAATATCCATGCCCGAGGGGGGATTTGAACCCCCGACCGTAGTGAAGTCCCTTAAGATTTACAAACATTTTTTAAAGTTAATGGAACAAATACGGGCCACTTCACTCCATCTGACAGACTGCGACATTGACAAACTAACAGCTGCACAGTGCGTGCTTTTAGGGCAACTTTGGAAATTATTACAAGCATGTGAGGAGATAACAAGAATTGCAAGTTCCGGATACGCTTGTATTTCTAAAATTGTTCCGTATGTCCTTGCGTTAATACGTCATTGCGACAAAACGACCACATAGGAGCTTACGCCCAATTTAAGCCAGGTGAGGCTGTCATAAAACAAGGGTTGCGAGATCGATGTAAAGATATCACAAAAAGTATAAATTACTTGGTAGCTAGCGCTTTAAACAGACTCTTAAAAACTAATGTCTTCACCAGTTTTCACTACAAAGGGAGGAAGTAACACAATATATTTAGATCGACAGCCTAAACAGCAGTGAAACAAGCTGCGGCGATAGAGCGAATACGTCCCCTACTCAGGCCAAGGGGATGAGAACCGAAGAAGAGAGTTCAAGCCAGACTGTTCACTCATGTTTTATGGATAGTTTCGAAGACGTGGTTGCAGAAAAACACATAGCTCATACCGGGAAAAATACAGTTGCAGCTGAGGTAGACCTTTATTTAAGTATTAAGAACTTACCACGTCAAGACAATCCATACACTTGGTGGGAAGCAAGAAAAGATAAATTTACTTGTTTGGCAAATCTTGCAGCAAAATATCAGTCGGCGTCAGGAAGTAGTGTTTATTCAAAGCGTCTTTTCTCTGAAGCTGGGAATGTCTACGAGAAGAAAAGTAGTAAACTACTGCCTAAAAGTGTAGAAAAATTATGTTTTTGTACCACAATCTTCCACATCTAAATTTTAATTACGGCAATTCTAATGCATAGGCTTTTATTGTTTCATTTAATACCTAGTGTTTTATTAATTATAATTCAGAAGGTGATTATGTACCTATGACTGATTCACTTATTAAAAGGAAAGTGCATTATTGTTACGAAAAATTACCTAACTACAGAAAAAACACAATTATGTATTCGGTGTTCGACTGAATAGTACCAAGATATTCGGTATCCGGCCGAATAGAATAAAAATAGCCGAATAGGCTGAATACCGAATAATAGTGGAATGTTCGTTGCAAGTCTACGTTTTAGAAACGTGTTTTTTTTTTTTTTTTTTTTTTTTTTTTAAACAAAACGTTCACATTTCTTGAGAAAAAAAATATTTACTAGCTTTCGTTTCGCGTAATTTTGCTTTATTTCAACAATGTTCCTCAGTCGATTTGATGGAAAGAATGTGATTATTTTTAACACGTGTTAGATACTCATTGTATCTTTTATTTTTGACATTTCGTACAACTCTTTGTGAAATAATTCAATTTTCTAGCAAGTGCGCTTGTCATTCTTACACTGAACAACTGTGACAGCGTCTATCTTAATGACCGCAAGAGTTAGGTTATAGATAACTGCAATAGTGAATTGTAGCAAATATAACAAAAAGAGTTTTCTAAATAATTTTGGGACATGTATAATGTTCCAGCCTGGTTTTTAATGTTTGAGATTAACAAATTTACGGAAGGAAGAGGTTCGAAGTTTTAAGCTATGAAAGATCGCAATAAGAAAATTAGGAAAATTATTACATACAAGTAAATGAAATGGCAAGCTAATTAACGGTGGAGTGTTATGCAGGGAGGAACATTAAAAAAAAAAAAAAAAAAAAAAAAAAAGATCGACGAACGGTTTCCTTTAACAAGAGATCCATCGGTGCTTGAAATTTGGCTGTAAATGAAATTTTCGTAATATGATAACCACTCGTCGAACAGTGGATGGCAGTTCGTCAATATCAAACTAAGACTCGTGTAGCAGACCGTAAAGTAAGATAAGTGACATGATAAAATTCGGATAGGAACATTACGTAAGTCCAACACATCGGACTTCCAAAAAAATTACAAGAAAATCGACTGCAGATTCTATTGCTGGTAAATGATAATAGTAGGGATAAATTTGGAAAATAAGAGTGGCAGGCTACATGAAATATCACCATTCAATATTAAATAAAAAACAGTGCCATCCATTGTTGCGGTGATACAACAAGGCTGAAAAAGGCATTATGGGCGGAGGGAGGATAAGACAAAATTAATAATAAAAATTCATAAGTGCGATTTTAAGTGACTAGTGGGGTCTATTTATAAAAGTAAGATCCGCGCACAGCATATATATTTACCTGAATGTATTATTTTTTTACATGTCGAAATATTATAAAAATACAAAATTTTCGTTTGCTAATAGCCGGGAAAGGAAACCGTGCCATTATACATGTTGCACATCTTTACATTGTTGAACTTCTCCTCTACATCGACAATATATATATATATATATATATGTGTGTGTGTGTGTGTGTGTGTGTGTGTGTGTGTGTTTGTAAGCCTAGGGACAAATAACCGAAGTAGTTAAGTCCCACAGATTTATAAACATTTAATTTTTGGTGGTGCTACGATTGAAAAGGATGTAAAATGAGTTTCATGTAAATTTACAGAGACAACACGTAAAATTACATGGAATGGTATGTAACATATCTGATCATGATGCAATGACATATAGTGGAGTTTAAACTCATTAAACTGGATGTGGTACATTGTGACGTCTCTTGGGACTAAATGTGACCTTAATGTCATGTGTCCCATCACGAAACAAAGTTTCACTAATTAATATGGCACGTGTTACTAAGTGATATGGTGCGTGTCAGATGACATAAAGATAACGTTTTACATGATGCCTCAAAGCCATCGTGTAGCGTCCACCTCGCAAAAGTTGCGTCTTACACAAAATACTGCATCTGCCTGATGTGATATGTTCCACGACTGGACATGACGTGACATGACATTAAGACATTACGAGACATATGATGCACGTGTGAAACACAATTCAACTTTCGAGATGTGTAAAAACGCCAATATGTTAAGAATTTCTGATTGAAATACTTTTCAAGCTGCCATATTGGTCGAGAAGCTTCTTTCTCCTCTTTTTCGTAGGACATATTCGCCCTTCGACGTGCTGTGACAGGATCATTTTTCATTCTGGATTCAACATTAGTCCTACTATAGTTCAGTAACTGTCATATTTGTCACATGCTTCGATTTAGAAGATCTTCAAATTTTATAACGACTATACGACAGTTGGTAAAATTGAATGAACGTTAATTTGCGTGTGGTTCACCAATATTACGGTATCATTATGAAAATAAATATTAATCAGTCCTATCAATTGGCCAAAGTTTGATACAAAAATACTTGATTTCATTCTTAGGCAATTTCTTATCACTACGGATAGCTCAGATTTCTAATCCTAATAAATAAGAAATTCAGTGTTCTATATAGTAATTTAATTATAAAAAAGGACAGTGCAAAAAATTCAGGAATGTGTGATAATACAAAAGTAATGAATCTCTAACGAGGATGACACAACCTCTACCTATTATGAAAAATATTTGATACTGAGTACGTGTTAATTGTTTTAAAAGAAATTAAAAATTGCTATCCAACTCGGTAAGGAATACAACCAGAAGGTCAAGAACACAGCCAACTAGTGGAAGGTACATTTATTTTTAACTGCGCTACACAAATGCAATTTGCGTATATCACCAATTACCCATTAATCTATTGTACTGCTCTCTCAAGACGAACGGCGTCTGACGACACGACGTGAAGCTGAAGCTGTGAGCTAATGGCTACACAGTGAACGAACTAGTTCGAAAAACTCTTAAGTTGAAGTCACTCAGGTATCAAAGGCGAACAAGAGGTTCTCGCAAACTGCTTGCCTCCCTGGCCAGGAACTGAAGATATGCTCAGTTGGAAGCTTGTAAATCAGTGCTTAGAAATGCTTCAAGCAATGTCATCTGTACTTGCAACAAATTGTGAGCTACGTCACTGGACGCTTTTGCCAGTAACTGCCCACATGCGTCCTCGCACAACGAGCGCACCTAGCCGAATCCACGACTCACTTTACAGCAAGCATCAAATCTCTCCACACCGTTCTCTCAAGAGCCAATCACAGCTACAGCTTCAAATCTCTCTACCGCACCATTACCTCGTTTCGAAATCTTTCCCGCGAAAACGTAGCTTCTAGAGGCTTCTATAAAGTTCGTTTGGCGGTTGAAATCATTGACCAATCGAATCGTCGCCCGCGAGTTTTGACGCGAAGCGCCAGCAGCCATCGGCCGTTCAGTAACCTGTGACCTCGCACCATCTGGTCAACACGCCGTGTCCTTGTCGTAGCGTTAGGCACCCCTCGCCACTTACCGGCTTCTCTCACTGACTTGGCTGTGTTCTTGTTTCCAACTGCAAGAAAAATACTGCATGTTAATATTGTCAATATTAAATGTTGCTTACCATCATCAACCAGTTTTCCCAATGACCTAGTATACATTACTATTTCAACTCTATCTATTTTTGCATTCAGATTATCCATAATCAAAGTGATACCAGTAATTACATTATAAATAAATGTACGTTATTAATTATTAATGTGTAAACATAACAT
This sequence comes from Locusta migratoria, assembly GCA_026315105.1. NCBI lineage: Eukaryota > Metazoa > Arthropoda > Insecta > Orthoptera > Acrididae > Locusta > Locusta migratoria. The sequence goes on along the minus strand of CM048745.1, from coordinate 462,011,548 downwards.
GTAAGGGGGGGGGGGGTGATTTTATGCCTCAATTTTTGAAAAATGAAATAAATGCCGTCTTTAAATACGCTGGCAACGTCCAACGACCTCACCTAGAGTTAAATTTAGCTCGAATTAAACTACCAATAAAGACAGAGAAAAATGTTTTCACTGTATCCATTTATTGATTTTCATTTATAGTTTGAACTGATGTGTTGTTACGGTATTCAGTCCGGAGACTGGTTTGATGCAGCTCTCCACCCTACTCTATCCTGAGCAAGCCTCTTCATTTCCTCATAAGAATGGCAACCCACATCCACTTGAATCTGCTTACTATACTCGTCTCTTGGTCTCCCTCTGCGATTTTTAGCCCACACACTTCCCTCCAACGCTAAATTTACGATTCCCCGATGTCTAAGAATGTGTCCTACCAAGCGATCCCTTCTTTTAGTCAGGGTATGCCTAAAATTCCTTTTCTCACCAATTCTGTTCAGTACCTCTTCATTAGTTATGCGATCTACCCACCTAATCTTCAGCATTCTTCTGTAGCACCACATTTCAAAAGCCTCTATTCTCTTCCTGTCCGCACTGCTTATCGTCCATGTTTCACTCCCGCACAAGGCAACACTCCACACAAATGCCTTCAGAAAAGACTTCTTTACACTTAAATTAATATTCGATGTTAGCAAATTTCTCTTTTTCAAAAACGCTTTTCTTCCCATTGCCATTCTGTATTTTATATCCTCTGTACTGCGACCATAGCATGTCATTTTACTACCCAAGTAACAAAACTCGTCTACCACCATCATTGTTTCGTTACCTAATCTAATTCCTTCAGCATCGCCTGATTTTCTAAGTCTGAATTCCATTATTATTGTTTTGCTCTTGTTAATGTTCATTTTATACGCTCTCTTCAACACACTGTCCATTACATTCAACTGCTCTTCCAGGTTCTTTGCTGTGTCTGACAGAATTACAATGTCATCAGCAAAACGCAATGTTTTTATTTCTTCCCCCTGAACTTTAATCCCTATTTTAAATTTTTCCTTGCTTTCCTTCACCGCCTTCTTGATGTACAAATTGAATAACATCGGAGAAAGGCTACAACCCTGTCTTACTCCCTTCCCAACTGATGCTTACCTTTCATGCCCTTAGAGTGTAATAACTGCGGTCTGGCTTTTGTACAAGTTGTAAATAACTCTCATTTCCCTGTATTTTACCTCTGCTGACTTCAGAATTTGAAATAGTGTATTCCAGTCAACATTGTCCAACGCTTTCTCCAAATCTACAAAAGCTAAAAATGTAGGTTTGCCTTTCCTTTATCTTCTAAGATAAGACGTAAAGTGAGTATTGTCTCCCGGGTTCCTACGTTTCTCCTGAATCCAAACTGATCTTCCCCGAGATCAGCTTCTACCAGCTTTTCCATTCTCCTGTAGACAATTCGTGTTAAAATTTTGCAACCATGACTTATCAAACTGATGGTTCTGTAATTTTCACACCTGTCTGCGCCAGATTTCTTTGGAATGGGTATTATTACATTTTTCTTAAAGTCTGAGAGTATTTTGCCTTTCTCATACATCTTTCACACCAGTTCAAGTAGTTTTGTTATGGCTAGCTCTCCCAGAGACTTTAGTAGCTCTGAGGATATGCCATCTACACCCGGGGCCTTGTTCCAACCTAGGTCTTTCAGGGCTCTGTCAAATTCATCTCTCAGTATAGTATCTCCTATTTCATCTTGATCTACTTCCTCTTCCCTTCCTAAAACATTGTCTCTAAGTTCATTTCCTTTGTAGAGCTGCTCTATGTGTTCTTTCCACCTTTCAGCTTTCCCTTCTTTGCTGAGAACTGGTTTCCCATCTGAGTTCTTGATATTCATAGGGTTGTTTTTCTTGTCCCCAAATGTCTCTTTTATCCTGTAGGCAATATCTAATTTTCCCCTTACAACTTTGAAAAGTAACGCGCTTAAAACGTTTTAAGAAAAGCGGTTTTATATACGCAAATCGAAATGGAGCACATAAAAATGCTCAACTGACATCTTTTCCAAAAGTAACTAAACGATCCGCCATATGACAGCTGATCCAGGTTAATCTGGAATTTTCACCCCTTGTTCGTACCACATATGCAAACAATACACAGAGTGCTTCTGCTGCTTTTTAATCGCGATTTTGCACTCCCCAGCGCTACGAGCATAGAATATCTGCAACATATCGACGTCAGAGATACGATCCTAAATCTCGATTCAAGATCGGACAATGATCTTTTCATTGTGATACATTTTCAGTATTCGAGGGACGCAGTCTGTAATTTGAAACATTGAACATTTAATTATTCAGGGGATTGAACTAATTAGGCTACACTGCCTTTGAATGTGACTCTCATGTCGCACACAGTGTGTGCTCTCTTTTTCTTTCTCTCTGTCGCAAGTGAATGTCAAAGGGGACATGACAAAAGCAGATTTCGATGACGTTACGCTATACAATATGCAGAATTCCAAACGTGAATGGATAAAGGAAAAATATGGTCACAGTCCCGTGAAATTGTTCAACGTACAGAGACTGATTTCACCCAATATAAAGCAATGCTGCCGATCACTTCAATGAACTCTGTGCCCCGGTCGAAATGAATGCTGTATATCTCGATGTACCTGTGTTTAATTTCAGTAGTGATCCATCGTGCATCGTCGCAGTAATGTTGATGAGAATGAAACGTGTAGTCTGGATATTAAAATATGCAACTAGCACAAAAGACCTCAAATATTTCAGTGGACTGTTAGGGATTACTTGATCTAGAGATAACACTATGTTTCGATTTTAAAACAAGGTAAAAAGCAATCAAATATTTCAGTGAAAGAATTGTAATGAACTAAGAGTTCACCAAGCTGCGTTGTCATAGTGTGTGTGATTTGACGAGGACGTAAGAAGAAAATGAAGAAATTTTAGAGTCCTTATTGCTTAAACTTCGAACATGTTTTCTGTCTGTGAAAGATCCAGTGATCTCTTCCTTCGCATAAAAGAGAGCTCAGCTGATGATATCCATATCTACCTGTGCGAAAGTAAATGTTTAATAACAGAACAAAGTAATCTTGATAATATTTCATCTTTACATTAATTTCTAAAAGAATTATCTGTTTATCGATGGTATGGAGTATGCAATTACCGCATTTGCATTGTAAACAAGGAAAAACACCCACGGTAGAATGAATAAGCAATTCACATAATATGCAAGAAACAGATAATTCCTCTAACTGGAGAGATATAAAAAATGGGGTCCCACAAGGTTCTGTCTAGGGTCCTTTGCCATTCTATGTTCACGAAGATGCTAAGCTAGTAATTTTTGATGACGATACAAGTATAGCTATCACTCATGACAAAGAAATTGAAAATAGTGTCTTTCAGCAAATTATTAAGTAGTTCTCTACAAATGGACTCGATATAATATTTATTAAACCCAGCATATACAGTTTCATACAGTAAACGGCACGACACAATTAATAAATATAAACTTTCAACAAAAATCTGTGCTAAGGTAGAATATTAAAGAATTATTGTTTTTTGCAGCGATAAGGGAAGAAACACATTGAAGATCTTCTGAAACGTTTGAGTTCAGCTACTCATCAGGGTCACTGGAAATTTCGGTGAGATACACTCAGTATTTTCATTCACCGCTTCCGTATGGAATCATATTCTGTAGCAATTCAACAGAATAAAGAAGTATTCGTTGCACAAAAGCTTGTAATCAGAATAATTGCTGGAGCCCACCCACGATCGTTCTGCAGACGTTTACTAAAGGATCTCTAAGGATCTTCAAAATTTGTGAATTTCACTTATGAAATTTCTTACTAACAATTCGACCCAATTCAAAAGAAACAGCAGTATGGATAGCTACAACACTAGGAGAAACAGCGATCTTCACTATTAGAGGTTAAACACTTCCACAACAGTCTGACGGATAGCCAACTAGTATTTAAAAATAAATTGGCAGAATTTATGAATGGGAACTCCTTGTACATATTAGATGAAATTTTCGAACGAACTTAGTTATTTCGCTAAAAAGATAAAAATAATAAAAAAATAAATATTAAAATTAAAGAAACAAAATTTTGAAATATTGAGTGCCGTGTATAGACACATTTTATTAAATTGACACATTCCACGTCATTGTGAAATGTCGCATTTACGATCTGTGGAAGAAGTATTAATCTAATCTAGTCACCGCTGCGTAGCTAGTCCGGCACGTAACGTAGTCACGTGTGCACACACTCGTTCACTCTTCGCGGCCACGTGACAGGGTACGTCTATTTGTAGACTCTGTACGTCCACACGTCGAGTATATCAAATCGCCTCCAGCCATGACTGCCAAAAGCCCTTTCCTACACAAAACAGATAGTGAACTTGTGGAACTGCAGCATATCCTTGTCAAGATGGAGGCGCAGCGCAAATTGGTGGATGAGAAGTGAAGACACGTGGATTCGAAGCTTATATTCGTGAATCTGAAGCGTAGATCCATGGTTGCTTACCTTAGCCTCGTGGTCTCGTAGAGTCTCAGCCGATTGGCAGATGTGGAAGAGGACGAACGTATACGATTTCTAGAAGTTGCCATGGTGAAGACGCATATAAGAAGACCCGAACATCTGAAAAGCCGCAGAGGCGTATTGGTCGAGGGACATGCAGTGTCGCCGACTGTCACAGCTTTATTCTCGTCTAAGGTTCTCGCCGTCTACTGCTGCCGTCAACTCGTCACTCTCCACTTCTTAACTGTACTGAATTTCAACGGCAGTGTGACTCCTTATCTAGACATTGCGACTATATTCAGCTGCCGTTTCCGGGGAAACTAAACGCGCTATTATTTCCGTTGTACTAACATTACAGCAAACCGTAATACATGTTCCATGTATCCTTGTTATATTATTTGTAAAGGCACCCACCAGTCCAACTTCCTAAAGAACACAGTTATTGAGCCATTACAGAATAATGTTCAAATGTTTGTAATCCTATTGTAGTGGGACAAGATAGTCATACTATATTTTCCTATGTCAGCCCTGTTTTGAAGTAAATAAAAGAAAACGAACTTTTTATTTAGAATGCATACATGTTTGATGTTTATGTAAATATTGTTATTTTTTATAATATGATTCTTAAAATGTTTTGTTTATGTATGTTTTACGTGCGATCGAGGCGCCGCAGTCAACAAGGGCAGCGTCGTCGCTGCCACAGCAACATTACATCAGACAGTCACTATTAAAATTTAACCGACAGCTATGGGGCTACGAATGCTTCTACAAATTTTAATTTATGTTGTGGTGTGGGACACTTCTTTATTGCCGCGCTTCAATCGTTTCAAAGAAGAAAAGAATATTAAATTATAGTTAGTCTTGTTTGAGATTCAGTCCAGCATAGTTGTCCATGTTCACAATTCTTGCTAAACTGACGCTGTATTAACATGAATAAGAATCAATATTTGTTAATGTTGAAAGATGTCTTGGATTTATGAAGATTTATTTACGATCAAGAATAAGGCTGTGGAATAAGGCTGTGGAATAAGGCTGTGGAAAGTTTAGTAACGGCCGCAGACTGGTTTCTTTGCCCCGCTCGTACAAGTACCTGATTTATTTATTTTTGATGAACTATTTAAAGGAATTACTTCTACAAATTTTAATTTATGTTGTGGTGTGGGACACTTCGATCGAAGTCTAAAGAATTTACACGGTTAGCTTATGACAGTTGGTATTGCTAGGGAACTGTAAATAACAAATCAACAACATCCCAGCAACTGATAAAAGTTTCTAGTGTCAAAATACTCGAATGATTAGAGAAAAAAGTGTATGTTATTTACAATAGTTTTAGGTACAGGTACCGCTGACTTAAGCAGTTCGGTTCCTTAAATTTATAAACATTTGAATCTGATTTTGAGTGATCGAGTAGAACCACATTTATGTTGTAATGTTGTAAGACAACGAGTTAGACGTGGACAATGTCAGTAACATCGCTAATGAAAAACAGAATGTTCGAATGTTCGTAGAACTTATGGGACGTAACTACGGGGTCATCAGTCCCTAAGCTTACAAACTAATTACGAACTAGCTAATACTAAAGACGTCACAAATATCCATGCCCGAGGGGCTTGGATTCGAACCTCCGACCGCAGTGGCCGTGCAGATCGAGACTGGCGCGACGCAGACCGCTTGGCCACCGCGGCCGGCTAATGAAAAATAAACACGTAACAAGCAAACCATCTTTTAGTAGTAAGAAAGTATCCCGTGACCTGTGTATCAGTTTATGGTACCATGTACGTGGGTTAAACAAAAGCACAGGAACACCGAAACCACAACAGATTTTCTACTTATTACAGTAAGGGAGACCGTTACCAATTCAAGCAGCGATTACACATCCTTCTCGCAATCGGAGATTAGAAATCCTCAACAACTCTGAGATTTGGTATCAGTTGGTTAGGGAGATAACGCAGCATACCTGTTCGATCATTGCACCGTGGGATGGACCTGATCAGCTAGAATGCTCACATTATCCTATGCAGTTGTGAGAGTTTCAAAATCAAATATTTGTAATTCTAAGGGAATACACTACGTTGATCATCAGTCCCTAGACTTAATTTCAGTCAAGTCAACAATTTCAGTCAAGGACAACACACACACCCATGCCCAAGGCATGATTCGAATCTCCGACGGCGAGCAACAGCTCGCTCCACCGGAAGTCGCCTCAGAGCGCCCGGCCACTCCACCGAGGTCGTGTTTCTAGCTTAGGACATGGACTCGGTCGGACGTTGAAAACAGTCAAATGACTTTGTTCCAGTCTTGCATACCCCAAGTTTTATGGCTTCGTTATTGCGTTTTCCTGTTATGGGCATGGTGAGGGGTTTAGAAATTTCTGCTTTTCCTGGAATTCCTGCTCCTGGAGTTCCCAAGTATTGGTTACGACAGGATTCTCGAGTGAAACATTAAGTTTCTCCAGAGCCATTTCAAACTGTGCTTCTCTTTCTTTTTGTCACAATGGCTCCGTAGCACAGTGGCAGAGTGTCATAATATAAATCAAAAAGGTCGCGTGTTCGATCCCCGCTAGGTCCTAGGATTTTTATCTGTCACTTTCCACTTCTTTCACCTCTGGCAGTGGTGCTAATGTGAAAAAATGCCGAGTAGCACCGTAGTTCGGAACTCACGTTAAACTGTAGGTCCCCCTTTAACTGACTGGGTAAGTCAGTTCGAAGGTCGAAGGAAGGCAACGGCATACCATTTCCAAACAAGACCATGGCTAGTAAAGCACTGTGGTGTTCAAACCAATCTTCGGATTGTTGACTGCTTTACCTTTTTACCACATTCAATAACCGTCTGTCAATGACCATTCAACACACACATTCAGGAAATTTTTGACATAGCGCACGATGTTTTCCCCCTTTTTATTTTCAAGCCCTTTTGGGGCAGGTTTTCTACTGATTCTACACTGCTCTTCAGCCATGAGATTTACAGAAATGTACAGAAAATTAAATGTATAAAGGCGCCAGAAACAGTGATAAAATACACACTGATGCGGTGATATGTTGGTGGTAAACATATAACATAGAGAGAATAAACACAACATGGAAGTACTTAAAAAAAGTGGACCAGGCGGATAAAATACACAGGCAGAAACGATGCAGACAGAGACACAGACGAAGTACATACTGAAAACCACAGGCAACACTTGTTCGGCGGTTACAATGAACTAATAAACACGAGACATCACGGCACTGGAACACTGACACGAGTTAAAATCCATAGCACTACAGAAGGAGTTTGTGACACTTGCACAGAGTGACACATGCCAAGAGAAGGAATTTGTTGACGCTTGCACGGAGCTCTGGACACTGCAGGTAGTGAACAGGGTGTTCAACAAGTAGGGTACATGGGCTTGTCACCCGCAGGTAGCTTTGGGCTGCGCTGTGTGAGCTCACTGTAAAATAGAACGGACCGAAGTCGTTACGTAGCACAGCATAGCCGACTGGAAGCGCAGGAGAAGTGCAAACAAGATGCTCGATCATAATTAGGTTCGGCGTAGACTTATAAACAAACATGCGAAGTACTTAAAGGGAGACTCCACCAAAATTTAATATTTCTTCTAGTTTATCGATATCAATTTTGTCTACTGTGTAAAGACGTAGCAAAGCCAAACGTTTGAACTCCATAACTTCACTGGTTTTCGAGTTCTGAATTTTTAATTTGCTTCAATGGTGTTCTAGAAAACCAAATTTTGGTACATTCAAAGGACAGATATTGTAGGTACATTCACAAGACATAGATCAACATTTCTGTGCATTTATTTTTTGAGATGTGTTGCTCACATGTTTTCAGTGTCTTTTCCTAATTTCAGCCTTAAATTTTCTTCAATTATCGGTACTTAAATCTGATCATAAAAGGAACAAGTTACATGTTCGATAATATTAATGCGTAGAAGTATGCCAACACATCAAGACTACGTCCTGCAAAAACTTCATTCAAATTGACTGATACTGATGATAAAAAAATTAAGGAAATTAACTTCCGATTAAATGGATTTTAACATGAAAAAATGCTGAAGCTACTGCAAGACATACATCTATTAAAATTAACCCACACCATAACCTCTCCCCTTGCTGTTTATATGAGACAACTTTTCGTAATGTGGAACGGATATCTAATTTTAAACCTCTGACTACTTCCTTACAACTCTTTGATTGTAGTGAACAGAAGTTCAGTGTATTGCCTAACATAGTCAACTGATAAAGCAATTGATATGCGAAGATGCCTGGCAGTTGTTTCGCTTCAGTTTTCCTGGAAATCTTCCAACTTGTTTCACCCTGTTTGAGTTTACGCAAATTTTGGATTATAAATGGTTCTGTTTGATGGTGACAGAAATCATAAATTATTTTTCGCATCTTCCGGCGATCCACAGTGTCTTACACAGATCATATTTTAATCATTTCTTAGCCATATTTGTACTTCGAATACAGCCAAATCATTTTGCCATCTCAGAGTAAACATTCCAAATATGTAAAATTGTGTATTTTATTTCTTTAATTGAAGCTTTAGTGTGGAGACTTTCCTGTAAAATGAAGAGTATCTGTTTCTAAAGAGATGAAGTAGCATGATGTCAGGGTTAAACACATCAACATACATGTGGAGGTAGCTTTCTTCTAGGCTTAGTTCTCTAAATAAAATGCTTTTTAGAGGTATGAATAAAGAAAGTCGTCATATTTTAGCAAAGATATAAACGTCTTAATATTTTTAATATGAAAATACATTTATGGTTATAGGCAGAACACTCAACGAATTAATCTGTAGTTAGATCAATCTTCAGCTAGCAAAGGGTTGTGCAGTTTTACTGATTTTCGTGTTATGTTGACAGTATGGAAACTTGTTTATAGCATTAAGGTTGCGTTATTAGTTTCATAGCAAAATTAGTCTCGTAGATTTCTCTTTCCCAAATGTAAACTTGCTGCTACGATTATGTCAATGTTTAGACTTGCATGTACTTGTTGCTGAGCCGTGCTGGCTCGTCTTCTTGTTTTTCGTATCTTTCGTAAGTTCTTCAATTGACCTCTCTTCCCATCTGCTAGACCTGAAGTTGTACTCTTGTTGTTCTCTCTTAGAAAATTAGGCCAGCTTCTCTGGTGGCATGATACATTGTGAGTAAAACAAAGCTAGTGAAAATGCATGTGTTGCAGTTTTCAAAGGTACACTGGACTTGTAGATCAAGTAGCCTTCTCCTGTCAATGTGGAGCCATGTGGAGGCATACCTGATTTGCTTTAAGTCTGTTTACTTTAAATTAATGGGCAGATTTATGTATTTTTAAAATTGTTTACCGTTAATTGATTCAAAGTTTTACTGTGTAATCAAAAGGATCTTATTACTGCATATTGTCTTGGGCTTATGCCCGTCTGTCTCTTAGTCATATTTATTGAAATAATCTTATCGCTTCAACTGTGTCATTTCTTAAGATAATAAACTAGTATTGTGATTTGACATTTGAATTGAAGGTCTTGACCCAGTCCTTCCTTTCCTATCTGGTTATTGGTGGTTTCCTTCCCCTTACCTCACTCTGTGACTTATCAGTTGCTACTGAGGCATAGGCGAAATCCAACCACAAAAGCTCACTGGCATATTTCAACTTAAGAGCTTCTCTTCGAATTAGCTTTACTGAAAAAGTGGTATCATTTTACTCTCAGTAAATGCAAACTAAATAGTATTAGAGTCAATAATTTCTTTACTAAAAACACTTTGAAAATAGTTGTCCTTTTTAATCAGGCAGAAAATAAAAAATCCATTACAGGCATATAAGCCATAATTTAAAAAAAATCAAGATCATCTTAAACAAAAAGGACAGATATAAGAACGACATTAAATAAAACCTGATGATGGCAATATAAATCCGAAATGAGCTCATAGTTAATAAATAAAGCATTCTAACAGTTGTGTGCATTGTATAAACGTCATTTATAATTTAATAATATTAATTGACATTCTATGTTTGATGTTCAAATCAAATGCTAAAGATATATAAACTTATAAATTTAAATTTTGTCATAAAACAGCAATAAGGCTGTAACAGTTGTAAGAATTTGGTTGCCATTGGATCTTTGCATCATCAAAGTAGTAGGAAAACGTATGAATATCATTGTCCGTTCTCATATGGTGAATTTCATTGTAAATTTTCATTATTACAACAGTCTTAAAAAATTTGCCATGATACATGATAATGAGCCACTTTGTAGCGATAACGGTTGCTTACTGCTGTGGTATGAGTGCCAGCCAGCTCGCAGGAGCTGCTACGCAAAACTTCTGAACTTCTTGGTGTGCTTGTATCTGCGAAAAGCTTGTTAGCCCAGCAAGAGCCTGGTCTCCGTGCATCCCTCCATGCAAGTGTCACATCCAGGCACGTGTTCCAACCCCTACAGAAGGTGTCCCACAGGGGAAAGGGTGGGGAGGGAGGCGCGGCAGGAAAAGTTGGGGTTGGGGGAGGAAGTAGAACTCCGAGGAAGAAGGGAGTTGGGAGACAAAGCGAGGAGGCCGGTGGCCGCGGGGACTAAGGCGCTCTAGTCATGGTCTGCACGGCCACTACGGTCGGGGGTTCGAATCCCCCCCCTCGGGCATGGATATTTGTGCCGTCCTTAGTATAAGGTAGTTGATAAGTAGTATGTAAGTTTAGGGATTGATGACCCCATAGTTAAGTCCCATAAGCTTAACAAACATTTGAACATTTGAACATTTGGAAAGGAGTGGTGGGGGAGTGAGGGCCCACAATCTCTGTGGGGAAGGGGAGGTTAAGGCTGGTAGGAAAGGTAGATGTGTGGTGGAGGTCTGCATCTGTTAGGGGAAGCTAGCAAAAGTTACCCTGGAGAGACTATGAAGCGTATAGAGGGGAAGGAAGGGAATGATGCAATGGCAAAGGCATGGCAGAGGCCTGGAGCTGGAGAAAATGGGATATACCAGCGGGTGACAGGACTCCATCTTTCGGGAAACATACAGGATGCGGATGTGCTCCAGGAATTGCAAAAGGTGTGGGAAGTGATGAGATCATACAGGAGCCATGGGGGAGGGGGGAGGAGCGGATGTAGCAGATGAGGCGGTAATAGAAGAGGCGAAAACCCAAGCGGGGCAGAAGCTGCAGAGGACAAGACACATGAGGGAGCAGAAGATAGGATGATGGACGGTTGAAGACCTCTATGTCCGGCCGGAGAGGATTTAGAAGACCTGAGGCGGTTGGGGTCTGTTCATGAGTGGTATTAAGGTGGGGTTCCAGGAAAGGGAACGGTCAAATGTAAGGTTGCGGTACTTTAGGGTGGGATTGAGGAGAATCGGACGGCAATGGTGAGATGGAAGTTAGGCCTGGCATTTATCGGGATTTAAGGGAAGAAGACACTGGTTACACCAGGTGTTCCATCATTATGTGCTATATATCTTATACTTGGTGCCTATTACCATATAAACACTTACAATTTGCCTGTGTTCACAATCAGTTTCGGCCAAATTCATTGGAAACTAACAGAACATTGTTTCCAAAACGACTGACACTTGCAACATACTGAGGACGTCGCACAGTCGACCTTCATTGTCAAATACGACACCGTCGTCTGTAGTCTTGTCTAGCATAAGTATTTATGTTCAGGCATACATTTATCTTCCCATACTTTCATGCAATCGCTGTATCTCCTGATATTTACAAGACACTTTTGAATCCCATGCTAGAAGAACTTGCTTTCTTTATAACAGGAAACGAGGAGCAACACACAGATGTGTGCCTGGCCATATTATGAAACCAGACTACTGCACAGAATTGATCTGTTTCCAATAAGGTAGCATGAAAATAGAGTAGCATTTGCCATTAAACCAGACTGATGGTGGTCTCAGCAGAAGTTCGAATTCAACTTAGTCTTCGGTAAAAGAAAAAAAATTAAGGGCATTTCTCAATAAATCGGGAAAGTATGAACGTAGTACAGGAAGAATTGTGAGGACATGTCACTTGTCTATCAAGGATAGCTAATTCGGCGGCAGAATTTTTACAATGAAATATATGAAGAAGGTTTTTACATCCATTACAGATAACAGAAGTGAACTTCGACTTAAACTGGTTGTTTATTTGGCTATAAATATTCAACTAGTTACTAGTTTTCGATGTTTTGACAGGATTTACCGCACTATTAAGTAGTTTTAGTGCCATTTTAATTTCATCATAGGGTGTTACTGCAACATTATTCCGTGGATCGGTAGAATGCTTTGTTTTGGGAAAGGAGTAAGTCTTTCGGTGTTTGTATATAGATGAAAAGTTTTAAAACTACTCGTGTAGTTTATTAACTTCTAAACACAATCGGTACATCTACATATCAAAAGAACAATCTTCGCATGTATGTTTAAACAATAAACTGGGAAAAACAATAAACTACTTTCAAGTTACAGTGTTATTTTCTTCACTTTTAACTATAAACGTTGAGCATTTTCTTCCTTAATATTACTAAATTAATAAATTTTGAACACTGCCCAGGATCATACAAGCTTTTGTCGTCTCAGACAATCACTTTGGAACTGACAATAATGAAAATGGACAGTAAGCAAATATCATGAGGCTGTATGAATGCAGATAATACATCGCAAACAAAACACAGCCGAAAACCACACACAGTTCCCAACTCTGTAAACGGCGAGCACACAAAACCAATAAACTGTTCAAAAGAAAATAAAAAAGAGAGAGGAAGTGTTTCGATGAAAGCTGAATGGCCATAGGATGAAAATGGTATTATTAAAATTTACAGTCTATGCACTTGGGAAAAAAACGTCACAGAAATGAAATTTGCTAACAGGTTTCGTGAAATAATGTTGCTTTGCATATTAGAGGACAATGTCAGCTTTCAACACTTTGTTGCTCAGATTTTATCCTTTCAGAAATGATATTTTCTATACCCTTTGGCATTGAGAGGCAACGAAAACGAGAATTTTTATTAGTTTTGCAATTATTTCTGTTTCACACGACCACCAGTGTAACTTGGGACTGTGAACTTTTACGGCCGGAAATATCAATATTGTAAAAATTTCCCGCGCTATTATGCCGTGGTTTTGTGGATTTGTTATTAAATCGCAGCGTTTCGTCCCAATCTGCGGAGAACATTCTCAACGTGGATCGTGGCTCTTTTTAAAGTCCGATAAACACCCTGGCCCGTTACCGACTGCAGGCGAATTCCGTTTACATGTGCTCACGGACGGAGGTATGACGTCAGATGTTTTAGATAGGCGCGCGCAGTTCATCATCGTCGATTGCCAATGTCCGTTGTTAGTATCGTCCCATGATGGAAGACAAATATTGTTTCCACAGGATTCCTTACTATTCATAACTTATACTTTTTCTGTAATAAATAAATACTGTTCTAATAGATATTTTGCATATCCTCTTACTTAGACACGAACCACACGCAGATTTTTACATAGAAAGCAAATGTCTCTAGTTTTTTGTTGCAAAATCCAAATTGGCAAGTTTTCGCGCGCAGTTCACCGTTGTCGATTGCCAATGTCCGTTGTTAGTATCGTCCCATGATGGAAGACTGTTACATTTCTTCTTCAACACTGGAATCCAGATTTCATCCTGTTTCTCACCTTCCTCTATCCTATTGGAATTGTTGGGCTCTTTTACGATTTCTATAGTCTTTCGTGATATCCGTTTGTGGCTGCCAAAACCTGAGTTTCAGCAAATTGAATAAGGTCGTCTCCTGGTTGAGAAAACATGTCCAGCAACATCTGATCTGTCTATCTCTCCTGTAGGGGACAAGGAGAATATAGATTTAATATGAAAAGTTAACAAGTGATGAGTGAACTTCAACGCAGAAGTTGAACATGGAAGCGGTGCTGTGTTGAAATCAGGCGAGTGACTTAAAAGTAGAGCAGGACAAGAACATTTATGATTTCAGCAAATAAAGTGGAGCTGCTCGGCGAAGCTTCTGGTGACGCAAGTAGGTCGGCAAGGTCGCCGTACTGCGTAACAGCCTGACAGCTGTATTGCTTAAAGGTGTCTGGGACACACTTTATCGGAAGTAGGAGACCTGTCACGTTTAGCAAAGATCAGCTATGCCAACACAGGCTAACGGGGTCAACCTTGTGTTATAAATACAGGCGAAAAAGACAGGTTCGGCAGAGTCAGCCACGGCAGAGAGAGAGAGAGAGAGAGAGAGAGGGAGAGAGAGAGAGAGAGGCAGCCACGGCTGGGCAGTCACCTGCTGCCCGGACTGTGCTTCTCGTCGACAATAACTGTTATCTATATCTATAAATGTGAATGTCTGTTCGGTGTACGCTTATCACGTCCGAACGACAAGACGCAGAGACTTAAATATTTGTACAGTTACTAATTTATACCTGAGGAAGGTTTTAGGCACGGTTTTATAGCGATCTGATAGATATTTAGTAATTTGAAGCATATAACGCGGAATGCGGAACAATAATTACTCTTTGAAAATTATATTTACTCTTTGAAAATTGTTTTATTGGTTACATTGTTTATTGAGGGTTGATAATGATAAAAGGGTGGAGTATATTGTGATGGAAAGTTATTGGTGTATATGAAATTCTACGTGTGTCTGTTAATATTTCGCTCTGCAGCGAAAACTACAAAACGCAAACGAATGGTCTATATGTAATTGTTGTCCGTAGCCTCCAGTTGTACACCATAGCATTTCCATGCCGATAGCTATAAGCGGGTTGAAAGTCGTCAAATTAAAAAAAAAAAAAAAAAAAAAAAAAAAAAAATAAGGACTGAAGGCCAGCGATGACGTTTGCGACTCTATAGCAAGGATGTTACATACAGCGAAACCTGATGCCACAGACCATATCTTTGGTCTATGCGTGCTACAATGTCTTCAGCTCTTTCTCTGTAAGGATAAGCATATTAAGAAGGAAATATAAGAATAAATAAAGGAGTAAAAAAGAAATTTCTTTTAATACACCTCTTTAAAAAAATCGATTTGACGTTTCGCGCATTATCTATCATAATATCATAATCAACCAACACGCGAGCGGAGCCGCGGGTTTAAGCTAGTTATTTATAATTACGTAGGCTTCCGCGGCCAGAGTCAGATGACATAAAAGTTTTCTGCAACGTTGGCCGCAACGTTGGTTATTTAAGTAATAACCTTACATCATGACGCGGTACAACACCCAGAAAACTTTTAAGTCAACTGTTATTATTTTTATCGCCAAACTGAGTTTGTCGCAGGCTGGAAGCACTTCGACGCAGCGCGGCCAGCGACCGGTCATCACGATCAACACGGCATCCGCGATTAGAGATGCAGCCAGCGGAATAGCGGTGGCCCGGCCTGACGCAACGGGCAGCGGGGTCCCGGCCTCGACAGCAGCGCAACCGGGTGTCGAACCAATGCATGGCGCGGTAAGACTGCAGCCAGTTACTCACCCAAGGGCGTGGTGTGGACCAAAGGACGCGGCCACAACTGAAGCTCTTTTGTGACCGTCTGGAGGGCGAAGCAGCAGCAGCAGCAGAGAAGAAGGACCTGGGTTCAACTCCCGGACAACGCCCAGCGTGATAGCGCCTTCGAGGCGGTGGCGCCGCGGTGCGGTACCTCGCGGTGCGGTACCTCGCCTTACGCATCACAGAGGCGTAGCGGCCGGCGGACAGCCGTACCAGCAGCGTCAGCTACTATGAGGATCGTGGTGTCAGCTGCCGCGGTGGAGCGGCCGAGCGCATTGAGGCGCTATGCTACGATGCGCGAGGCCGGTCCCCGTCGGGGATTCGAATCCACCCGCGGGCATTGATGTTTGTGCCGTCTTTAGTATCAGGTAGTTGATAAGTAGTTTGTAAGTTTAGGGACTGATGACCCCGCAGTTAAGTCCCTTAAGCTCTACAAAGATTTGAACAATGGTGTCAGCTGACTCCGCCTCAACGGGTGCAGCATGCAAGCACACTCCACTCGCCACTCGGCCATTTGTAAGCATGAATTTCAATAAACTGTTTTATTATACTGGACTACTGTTTCATTTCCACCCCATCTCCCGAGTTGAGTACTGAGCACTGTGAGATTACCGCCTAATAGAAATACCGGTAATCAATAGCATTTGATAATTAAACAGTGTGAAGTTCCCTGCAAACATTGACCATGCCAATGCACTAAATGTTACACAATTTTAATTATGGTAGCAATGTATGTACACAGTTGGGTGACAACATTTATAGTTAGGCCATAGGTAGAAATTCTCCACGTTGAGATTTGCTGTGTGCTTGTAGCTGACGGGAGGCCAGCGAGCAGGCCGACGTTGGTGGCTTGTTCCAACTTAGGATTTTCCAGTTCGTTTCCGGTGAGGGGAGAGAGGGACAATGGCGAGTGCCAGGCACAGTGCAATGCACAAATATTGTAATACTACTGGCATTTGAAGTAATACGATGCAGTTAGGAACCTTTAAGGCCCTCATTACAAAATAGCCTGTTGTAAAATAAACAATACAGTAGCTGATATAGTCACATCTAACGTAATATGTTTAATTGACAATGAAAAGTAATAAATTACCAACGAAGACAAGACAGTTACACAACTAGCATGGCAATGTTTGTTTATAAAAATAATATATTAACTATTTCTCATTTTATTTTCAATTAATCTTTTGTATTTTATCTTGAAGTATTCAGTTAAATCACTTATCTGTGGTATAAGAAATTGCACGATTATGATAAACAGTACAAAGGATGTTTATACTAATATAAAAACGTAAGAAAATATTTGTTTAATGTGTAGTGTAATTATTTTGATTTTAAGTAAAGTTTTAGAAATGTATTGGCTGAGCGCTGTACGTTGGCAAATCGGTTATTTTGATTTTAAGTAAAGTTTTAGAAATGTATTGGCTGAGCGCTGTACGTTGGCAAATCGGTTACAACAGCTCACATGGGGAAGTTGATGACGTAGGGGAAAAAACCCCGGCAGTTGAGTTTTGGCGCGTAAGTAAAGTTTTAGAAATGTATTGGCTGAGCGCTGTACGTTGGCAAATCGGTTACAACAGCTCACATGGGGAAGTTGATGACGTAGGGGAAAAAACCCCGGCAGTTGAGTTTTGGCGCGTGCGCGCGCGAGGGCAGGAAGTGACGAGACGCGAGCACGTGGTGTAGCTGGCCGAGCGGCGTCGCTCTGCATTCAGTCGGCATGTGGATCTCGAGGTGGTGACTTTAGATTTGTGTGTGGCAATCGCCACGTGTGGGTGCTCGTCGTAGACTGCACCAAGTGGAATCGAGTGCTACTGTGTGTTTGTGAATATTTAGCCGGCGGAACAAGGTGTGCATCGTATTGAATTGAAATGACTGTGATTTGTTAATGAAACACGTGTCGTCGCATAGGCATGAACATAAACGGTGTTTGAGACAGCCACATGGTGATAAAACAATTTGCGACAAATATTCATTTTTGTGTGGGGGCTCACGAGCTATAAGTTTATTTGATAAATGTGCCGACGTACAGACGTATCAGCTACAGGGTTATGAGATTGTGAAATAAACAACATAAAGTGAACTTTCACGTGTTTTCAAAAATAGTAGTTAGAACACCCTTTTCTCTCATGAACTTGATTTTATTATGAATTTGTTTTGTTAATCATATGCAGGGAAGGAAAGCTGCGAATGTGTGATATCATCCCCTAGAAAACGAGTCAAACAGTCGTAATCACAGTTCTAGTGTTTTTGCATGTTTAGGAATTTGGTTCGCAGCTGGTGGTTGTGAGTTTTAAAAATTAAACTTTCTCTATTTTAAACTCTCTCCCCGACCTTCACGCTCACATTTGGGGGCTCGTCCGGGATAAGTTCACGTTGGACTTTTTCGGACGGAGAGATTAGGGTGTGTATAGAACAGTGAACAGTTACGAACGGTTGCAAGCAGATAAGCAATCGCGTCGCGCGGTTAACGACGGTTAGTGACGCAGAGTTCGGGCGCGGGCATCCGTAACCGGCGATCGACGGCGCATCGTACCGGCAGCAGTGAGCGGTGGCGCGTGGGTTCAACGCACTCAAATTTCATCTTCTGCAACGGACGGCAGTGATCGTGGGCACTTCGCAAGTCGCCAACGGAGTGTCGGGGCCCAGCAGCTTCGATTCTACAAAGGATAAGGGATGCAGTGAGGACATATTCCAGCCACAGCTTCTACAACAGATGGCAGCGAGCGTTGGGGACGTCGCAGCTCGTTGCAGCAATTTCTGGATTAAAAGATAAGTAAAGCAGCTGGCGCTATAAATTCTTGTGTGTTAATCAAGCTTTCTTGTGATACCGATAATGGATAGCGTTTTTAAAATGTCGCCAAGCGACGTAATTTCAGAGAGTAGCATACCAGAAAGTCCAGAGAGGGTAAATACTGGGGGAATGTTGTTGACACCGGAGATGTTCGTAGCCATGTTAGCGAGTATTAGCTCAAATTTAGAATCAAAAATAGAAAATTTATACTCAAATTTAGAATAAAAAATAAAAAATTCAAACTTACATTTAGAATCAAATTTAAGATCACAAGTTGAAACTGTAAAATCAGAAGTAGAAACTGTAAAATCAGAAGTAGAAACTGTAAAATCAGAATTGAAAGCAGACTTTAAGGCAGACATTGGGGCACTACAAAATTCAATGTTTGCATTAAAGGCAGAAATAATCACAGACATTGACAAAAAGATAGGAAGTGTAACAGAACGGTTTGAAAATAGGGAAAAGGAGATACATGCCAGAATTGGTGCTATTGAGACTGAGGTAGGAGGCAAGTTAGATGATGTGAAACAAATATGTGATCACAGGAATGAGGGCACTATGCAGGCGTTGGCTGAGGTTGACAAGAGGATGGTGGCAGGTACTGAGGAAACAAAAACTTTGTTATCAGGAAAATTAGAGAATTCAGAATGTAACTTTAGGAAAAAGATAGAACAAGTAGTGACAGTAAACAATACTGAGATTGAGAAGGTGAACACTAGAATAAATAGTCTAGAATTGTGTACTGCATCAGGAAACACTAATTGGTCCATGGTGCAGACACCTAATGGCAGAAAGTTTTCAGGAGTGGGTAATTATTATCCAGTAGATTTGTTGGCTGTATGCAAGGACCAATTTGTGCCTGGTATGTCAGACCAATGTAAAATGAAGTTAGCAAAGAGAATGCTTGACTGTTCTGCTCAAACTTGGGCAAATCAGTGTGCTGATAAATTTGTAACTTTTGAGGCGTTTGAAAAGTTGTTTTTAAATAAGTATTGGGGGGAGGCCAAGCAAGCTAAGATACAAAATGAATTCTTGAACGAACCAAACTATATGAAAGGGAACCCAGAATTTGAAGTAATCATTGAGGAGGAGCTGTTTATTCAAGATTAATTTGTCACAAAGGGACTTTGTTTAAATCTAATGTTAGGGAGTGATTTCCCGTGCAAATATGAAGCTCAGTTGAAGTATAAAGATAAAGTGTTAGAATTGAGTCTGGAGGAATGCATGAAGAGGGTGAAATTCAAAATTTTTGTAAGTGATAAAGATTTAATGGCATGTTTACACAAGTAACTGCCATAAACCAGTGTAAATCATGAAGTATGAGATTCAATGCATTGTAGATAGTAGGTTAAGAATTTGTGTATATTTATTATGTGGTCTATGTTAGTATTTATGTATGTGTTTAGATTTAAGCATTGGGGTCAAGTTTACAAGTGTCCTTTGTAAATATTTTTCTTTTGTTGTTTGTGTTAAAACATGTGCTTGTATCAGATTTGCAGTTCAACAGTGGTACATGAGGTAAAAATGTATGTATGTATGCCAACACTAAAGGATAGAGGAAGTGGGAGTGTACTGTTTATGTGTGTGTATATGTGAGCAGGGCTGGATATGTGGTGTGAGTTGTGGGGTGACTCAGAGAATGAGAAAGTGGTGGAAATTGATGCAGGCAATGGGGTCTGCGGCTTAGATAAATTGTGATGAAAATGTCAGCTGACAGTGTTGCATATGTGGGTGTGACTGACCATATGGGTCAGAAGTGAGGAATGTATGTTTGTTGTGGCTGTTTTGGCTAAAGGTGGGTTGGATTGAGAAATGTTTCAATGAGAGAAAGTGTTTGCTCTTTAATTCTGGCTCTTTGAGTGTTTGGTAGGTAACGTGTCTAATATGGAATGCTCTGCATTGTTATATTAAACTGTTTCTGATAACACAGTTTGGTTTCTTTAATGGTGCTCAACTGTTGACTGAACAATTTCTGCAACAACAGTTGACGAAAACTATTTTTCTGTCTAGCCTGAGTATCAATAGGGTTTGGTGATACTTTATTTTAAAAATGTAGATGTTTTGTGAGAAACTAATTTTGAAATTAGACTTTAAACTTAGATATTTTATTGTGGGGAGTACTTGTGGAAAGCACATGAGGCTGATGACAGGGATCCAAATTTAAATCTCACACCAGCAAAAAATAATTTTTTTTTGGTGCGAGGGGGTAGGATTTGTACTTATGTTTGTAGGTGTCATTATGATAGAAGAGAAAATTCTCTATGATAACATTCTTTTGGTAGTATTATTTGAGCTTTAAGATATATTTTTGACACAGGCAGGTTTTTTTTATTTGATGGAGTAATACTCCAAGTAGGCCACATATTCTCTTGTCTGTTACATCTGAAGCTATGACTGATGAGAGTGCAGGCATGGTGGTTTGGGTTGATCTGATAATGACTAACACAAACCACTTTCAGTTCTTAATTCTGTTGCTTTGCATGTTACTGTAAATGTCTCAATACTTAATTTAAATTGTACCAAGTCTGGATGGCAGAGGGGTGGGATACAAATCCAACCGAATCCTGGTGTCCAGACAAACTTTTGTCTATGTTGACTCATGAGTGCCTTCTGCTTTTCCTGTTCCATGTAGGGTGCATATGACGTGTGTGAACAAGAATGCTTGATCCAGTGCCATGAATCTAAGCTGCAACAGCATGTTGGTTGAAATGACGGAGACATAGGACCGTACACTATGGACCAGAGTTGCTGCAACGATGACTCTGGTGTTCTCAGTGGCAAAGTGGTGAGAGATTTCCTTTAAACAAGTGGAGTGTACACCGTTAAAGGTTTTTATAGTGATAATTCTAGTTTTTCCATATAGAACAAGGTCCTCTAAAGGCTAAAGGTTAATACTATTATAAATTTGGTGCCAATTCTGTGTATAAACAACAGGCACACTTAAAATTCATGGATGTAATTAGTTATAAGGATTCTTTTCTTAAAAATATGCACACACTACATGTGATGTTAATGGTACAAATATTGGGAAATTTTCTCACTGCCCTGTTTATTTTTTTATTTATCTATTTATTTATTTTTTTGCATTAGTGGAGGTCATAATTGACATAGTGTTTGAGCCAATCCGATTCAATAATTTTGTAATTTAAAATTTTGCTCATTTGAATGTATTAATTTTGGTGCTACTTGCGCCATCCTGCACATGGTTTGGATGCCGCAAGTGGGGGTATTGTGAGATTACCGCCTAATAGAAATACCGGTAATCAATAGCATTTGATAATTAAACAGTGTGAAGTTCACTGCAAACATTGACCATGCCAATGCACTAAATGTTACACAATTTTAATCTTATTAATTATGGTAGCAATGTATGTAAACAGTTGGGTGACAACATTTATAGTTAGGCCATAGGTAGAAAATTTCCACGTTGAGATTTGCTGAGTGCTTGTAGCTGACGGGAGGCCAGCGAGCAGGCCGACGTTGGTGGCTTGTTCCAACTTAGGATTTTCCAGTTCGTTTCCGGTGAGGGGAGAGAGGGACAATGGCGAGTGCCAGGCACAGTGCAATGCACAAATATTGTAATACTACTGGCATTTGAAGTAATACGATGCAGTTAGGAACCTTTAAGGCCCTCATTACAAAATAGCCTGTTGTAAAATAAACAATACAGTAGCTGATATAGTCACATCTAACGTAATATGTTTAATTGACAATGAAAAGTAATAAATTACCAACGAAGACAAGACAGTTACACAACTAGCATGGCAATGTTTGTTTATAAAAATAATATATTAACTATTTCTCATTTTATTTTCAATTAATCTTTTGTATTTTATCTTGAAGTATTCAGTTAAATCACTTATCTGTGGTATAAGAATTGCACGATTATGATAAACAGTACAAAGGATGTTTATACTAATATAAAAACGTAAGAAAATATTTGTTTAATGTGTAGTGTAATTATTTTGATTTTAAGTAAAGTTTTAGAAATGTATTGGCTGAGCGCTGTACGTTGGCAAATCGGTTACAACAGCTCACATGGGGAAGTTGATGACGTAGGGGAAAAAACCCCGGCAGTTGAGTTCTGGCGCGTGCGCACGCAAGGGCAGGAAGTGACGAGACGCGAGCACGTGGTGTAGCTGGCCAGGCGGTGTCGCTCTGCATTCAGTCGGCATGTGGATCTCGAGGTGGTGACTTTAGATTTGTGTGTGCAATCGCCACGTGTGGGTGCTCGTCGTAGACTGCACCAAGTGGAATCGAGTGCTACTGTGTGTTTGTGAATATTTAGCCGGCAGAACAAGGTGTGCATCGTATTGAATTGAAATGACTGTGATTTGTTAATGAAACACGTGTCGTCGCATAGGCATGAACATAAACGGTGTTTGAGACAGCCACATGGTGATAAAACAATTTGCGACAAATATTCATTTTTGTGTGGGGGCTCACGAGCTATAAGTTTATTTGATAAATGTGCCGACGTACAGACGTATCAGCTACAGGGTTCTGAGATTGTGAAATAAACAACATAAAGTGAACTATCACGTGTTTTCAAAAATAGTAGTTAGAACACCCTTTTCTCTCATGAACTTGATTTTATTATGAATTTGTTTTGTTAATCATATGCAGGGAAGGAAAGCTGCGAATGTGTGATATCATCCCATAGAAAACGAGTCAAACAGTCGTAATCACAGTTCCAGTGTTTTTGCATGTTTAGGAATTTGGTTCGCAGCTGGTGGTTGTGAGTTTTAAAAATTAAACTTTCTCTATTTTAAACTCTCACCCCGACCTTCACGCTCGCAGCACACAGCCCACATGGAACATGTAGCTACCCTGACGTAGGCCAACATTCGTCATTTGGTGTCAAAACCATCAAGTAGTGCCCAGACACGTTACACTCCCCATCTACAGTTACTCTTGAACTCTTCTAGTCGTTTTTTGACTGTTTCTTTTATGGTACCCAGATGTGCGTCTCCAAAGCTACACGGAATCCTATTTCTCTCCTTTTCCAGCGGTTTACGACCATTATTTGCCGATTTAAAAAAATGTTCAAATGTTCGTATAGTCTATGGGACTGAACTACGGGGTTCAATCCCTAAACTTACAAACTACTTATGAACTACTTACGAACTAGGACGGCACAAATATCCATGCCCGAGGGGGGATTCGAACCCCCGACCATAGTGGACGTGCAGACCGTGACTGGAGCGCCTTAGTCCCCTCGGCCACCGCGGCCGTCAAGCCGATTTCAGGTGATACTGTATCTTCCGAGTAGGTTTGTGTATTAAGGTGACATTCCGTTTCGTCAAAATTTTAACGATGTGGTCGGTGACCTTAATAAGAGGCAGAAAGACTTTAGATTTCACATGAACCTTTTTTTATCGTTCTTAATTCTACGTGTCGGTCTCAACGCTCTCCTTATCTCAAAAAAAAAAAAGTTCAAATGTTGTAGAACTTATGGGACTTAACTACGGGGTCATCAGTCCCTAAGCTTACAAACTACTTATGAACTACTTACGAACTAGGACGGCACAAATATCCATGCCCGAGGGGGGATTCGAACCCCCGACCGTAGTGGTCGTGCAGACCGTGACTGAAGCGCCTCAGTCCTCTCGGCCACCGCCGCCGGCTCTCCTTAACTCTGTGGACGAATAGTAATCCTATATTTGACTTGTATTTCACATTAATATTTTATTATATGTAACATAGTTTTATTTCAGCAAAGTGGTATTTCACAACAAGAAAAAAACATTGAAAAACTTTTCATAAAATTTATTTATTTAGTTATTTATTACTTAAGTATTGCAAGCAAATTTTGAATTTGCTTGGGCACGATAGCACTTTGCAGTCAGCACACATCCAGAATTGCGCACTTGCTTCTTTTTGGTACTGCACTTTGCACAACGTCTGGCTGTAGTGCGTTATGGTTGGTGTGATGAATTGTCAGTAGGCAGCCGTGAGGGAACGTGTGGCTTGTTTTTCTCCACTTCTAGTGGACTGTTGATAGGTGCTGATGGTCTCAGTGGAGTTCTCTTTGTCAGCAGACTTTGCAGGATGCTGACAAAAAGCACGGTGGTACAAATAGTAAACCATCAAATTGAAAGACACATAAATAACCTAAATCTGCGTATGTGAATGTAATTTCGTCGACAGAGCGAAATAAACACAGAAGTAACAAGAAATTTGTGCTAAGCCACTAAAAACACGAAGAAACAAAGCTCAACTTGTCAAGGAGCAGTTACAGGTAGGGTTCATTCTCTTCTCGGCGGGATTTGACACACTATGGATAGCACACTCCATGTCTCTGACGAGTGGTAGTAAAATTCGACAACTGCGCAACGCACGCAGAAATTATTCAAAAGGTGGTATACTATGTATACCACAGTCCTCCAGAGTGTTAACCATGGAAGTAACTGGGCTTTGTAGTAGAAAAGCACTTTCTCAGCAATAAGGCAATTACCTCAAATATTATACTCTATATTAAAAAACTCGTTTGGGGAGATTTTTGCGGATTAAAGATTTTCAAAGATCGTCCTTAGTTAATTAGCTCAAAAGGGAAAAAAAGCCAAGATCTCAGTTTGATTTAATTATTAATTGACGATGTGCTGTGCCATCACATTCTGGCTGCTTATTATTATTATTATTTAACAATGTGGTCAGGATTGTAACAGTCCATCGTGTAACATCTGAATTTTATATCTTGAGAAAGTGCAGTGTTGCATTTTCTATTTATTCTCCATGTTTTTAAAACCATGACCACATATATATGCGAACAGAGGATAATTGCTTAGCACATTGAAACCTGTCGTCAATAAATAAAACTGCGATCATAACTTTTATTCCGTTTGGAGCTAATCAGTCATTACAAAATGCCTCTTTTGTGCTATGTCAGTTAATGTCAACGGTCCTTAGATCTTAAAATTGAAATTCTTCTGAGCTATTTGCCGCGTCATGATGATACACTTCTCCAACGTTTAGCTCCGTTACAGGAGCCTTTATGAGGGAATACTGACTTGTTTCCTCTTTTGCTTGTCTTATATAGCTAGCAGGAAGGGAAAGAATAACTTTATTGGTGCCTGCGTTGGTGTTTCTGATAGGTGGAAATACGGAAGGAAGATGCGTTTATTGGTGTTTGTGTCGGAGGTTATCATAGGTGTAAAACAGAAAGGTGTCCGCTTGTTGGTGTATGCATGTAATTGGCCTGCAACGGCGATAACCTAAGTTTGCTGGTGGTCCTAGTTCTTCTAAATAGTAATGTTGCTGCCACGCTGTCAGGAACTCCCACTTGTACAAGTGCATCTGAAAAGTACGGTGCATGGTATTAGGAAATATAGTAAACAAGATTCACAAACAAAATACCTTTACTGGCCTTCTAATTAATCGCTATTGGCTACAATAAACCTCTGACATAGGTTGTTCAGTTGGGTGGGCCGAGGGAAAAATGAATTTTTTAGTACCAAGTTTTATTAGGGTTCGAAAGTTGCTTATTTTATGTGTTGACTAACGAAAAAAAAATAGTTTTAAAAATGTAACTTCATATCTTCAGTTCGCGCAGACAGTTTAAAGTTTCTAAAAAACAGGTAAAATTAAAGAATTTCTGAGGTCACATAAAAAATATATCTTTGAGTTGTTGTTGTTGCGGTCTTCAGTCCGGAGACTGGTTTGATGCAGTTCTCCACAATACTCTATCCTGAGCAAGCCTCTTTAATTCCACATAAGAACGGCAACCTACATCTGTTTGAATCTGATTACTGTATCCATATCTTGGTCTTCCTCTACGGTTTTTACCCCACACACTTCCCTCCAACGCTAAATTCACAATTTCTTGACGTCTAAGACCAATCGATCCCTTCTTTTAGTCAAAGTATGCCAGAAATTCCTATTCTCCCCAATTCTGTTCAGTACCTCCTCATTACTTACGCGATCCACCCACCTAATCTTCAGCATTCTTCTGTAGCACCACATTGCAAAAGCCTGTATCCTCTTCTTATCCACACTGTTCATCGTCCATGTTTCACTCCCATAAAAGGCAGCACTCCACACAAATACCTTCAGAAAGGACTTCCTTAGGCTTAAAGAAATATTCAGTATTTGAGTATCGCTTCTTAATAGGGCTTAAACGTTGCGTATCTAAGTACAGATTAACAGAAAGTAATTTTGATAGTCCTAGCTTATGTCTTCAGTTCGAACTGAAGACTTTAATTATCGAAAAATGACAATATTTCTAAATGTTCAAAATATTACAGGAATTTACAAATACTACATATTTTTATCTAAATTTAAAATATTTTTAGTTTTATTTATTGTGATTTGATTATTTAGGAAGACAACATCGTATCATAACTTTGCCAATTTCATAAGCAAATTTGGTTAAATGACCCAGAACTCACCACGAGGAGATGGCTGCTATAAGAGTAACACCCACACCCTACGCACCAACCAACCAAAGAGGTCATATTAATGACATTTATATTTTCAGTATTTGAGGTATATACATCTATTTACATTTTTTATATATTTATTTCCGTACAAGTCAAAGATGTAGTGGGCTTGAATTCTGATTTGTGTCCAAATTCTGGCATTACTGATCTTGACATCAGAGTCCTCGTAATGAATCCATTTCTGCTATCTTGCCCACATACGTTTTCTGCACCCTCTGTTCCTAAATTTACATATCTTTCTATTGCCTGAGTATTTCACGGAAAATTAAGAAATTCAAATTCTGGCATAGTCGTATTCATCCAATATGTGGAAACGGTTTCTGTCTTCAGTTTCTGCATCACAGGTGGAGGCGATAGCTTACATTTTAACCAATTTATAAGCTTACTGTAGTCAGTAGCCTCAAATGAACAACCGCAAACTCAACAAGAGGTAACGTTTCACAATCAGTCAGTCGTTTTCCAATTATTCCACTAAACGAAGATGGTGCAGTTGATTCACCTTCGATGAAGTGAACAAATAATTTTTTAGTTCTATATTGCGAATAACGCCACTTTTCACCCAATGTTTATTAAAGTTCCATCACAACCGAAGGATTCTACCTGATAATTGTTGAAGTTATTAGATTCAAAGTACTTCAGAGTGCACTCAGCTATACCACTTCCAGTTGTAGTTTCTAGAAGCTATAGCGCTATTTGAATCATGAAACCGATGACTAACTAAATCGGTGGACTTTATATTGGTTCTTATCTGAGATAAAGTAAAAGGTAGTGATGACAACTATATATCACTTCATTTCAAAAGATTTTCGTTATAATTCACGAGTGTTTCTTGTAAATGCAACATTTTGTCGCACACTTTCCGTTTGTTTCCTTTCTTCTTTATTTTGAAGTTTTTTCTTATTATTTTAACTACGCTGCCGATGCATGCAATCCTAGATGTTCGCTGATCATGTATGAATTTTCTCTCCATAACAGGTATCTTTCTAGCTTAGTCACATTCCCGTGTGTAAATGATAGGGCGTTTGCAGGCCGAAATATCAAATAATTTTGATTGGGCTTCAGCTACAAAAATGTGCATTGCTTTCTTAAAATGATCTTTTTAATGATCTCTGTCGTACGATTTTCTTAATCTTGTCATACGCGTCGTGATAGGATTTAATCATTTGCACAACTCTTGTGTGAGAAACAACTGGAATGTCTGCTTTACAATAAGTTGCTTTTATTTGATTAGCAATGTTCTCAGAAATTATGGAAAATGAAACTCTTTTCTTCCAATCTAATTACTTTGTAATATTAAAGCTCTCTTCAAAACAAAGTAATAAAACATCTTCGTAAGTTGGAAGAGTTGTCCCACTAAGACCTTTTGGCAAACCAAAACAACTTAGTCTTGTTCGGAGTTTCCATTTCACTCTTACTACAAACAAAACAGGCAACTTACACACCTAGTGCACTTCATTAAATATCAGAAACTCCACTAAGGTTAACACTAGAACGTCCAGCTTAGATCTACTCCCTGGAACACACAATGGAGGTTAGTTGACCATTACGTTTTTATCATTTTAAAATGCATTATTTTAGAAAATGTAAAGATATTTCATACTTATTGTCATTAATAATGATTTTACTACTTTTTTCATGCGTAACAATAATAACAATGTAGGTACATTCTTATTTGAAGCTGATAAAATTTATTTTTAATCTATACCATATAAAAATAAGTGACATCATATTATTGATATATAAAATTGTTTATATTTCAATGTTTCTGTTTTACATGATATAACAATAGGTGACAAATGTTGTTTTCACAGGATTCCTTTGTAGTACTACATTAAAAAATTTTATTCGATAAATAATTTATTTACGATGCTTATCGCTTACCACAGCTTTCTCTGGCAGGTAATTACGCTCTTCATATATTTTTGATGTTCATCTATTTTTACGAGCTGCCAAGAACGTGGTTGTGAACTTGGTCTTTCATGTTTCCTACCTAATTGAGATCAGTCTCACGTCAGGGACGTCTTGACTATTAATTGTAAGTGTGTGTGAGATTGTGTTTCTTACGAAGTATCTTGAAAATATATTTAGTTACGTATAAATCTTTTACTTATTTCAAATGACCCACCTTTAATAATTCATGAAGTGATTCTATTTTTCAGCAGTAATCTTAGTTATGTAATATGATGGTTGGAGCCATTGTTGGACTTGTATCTATAATTTACTAGAAACTTCTAGATGCCATTATATGTAACTTTTATGAACGCGACTTGATAGTAATGCCTGCAAGGAAATCTTCGGAATTAATCGAAATCCGATCGATCTAAACATTCTTTCGTCACAAAAGATGATTTAATATTTTTCTTCACGGTCATTGAGTTAGTACAATCTGCTCCAAGCCAACCAAGCATCATTTTAAGCAATGCAGCAAGAGTTTTTACATCTTCATCTGCTACATCCAGTCAACTTAAAATAATCATCATGGTAAGAAAGGTCATAGCGGAATCTGCTAGTTTCTTTGTGTAATATTGTGCTCAGGGTGTTGCTTTCATTCCAAATTACTACTGCCGCTAAACTTTAAAGTCAGCTTCCGCCTCCTTTTTGAGTCTTCTATTTATAAAGTTACCTAAATGTCTCAGATTCACCAAATTATTTTCCTGTAATATTGTAACGTTAGTGAACTTTAATAGCGGCTACGAACAGTAACTACTACTCCAACACCTGATCGGAAGAAAGAAAGCGCAATATTACACCTTAACTATTCATAACTTATACTTTTTTCTGTAACAAATAAATACTGCTTTACTAGACTACTCACGTCCATATTTTGCATATCCGCATACTTAGACACGAACCACATGCAGATTTTCACATATAAATCAAATGTCTCTAGTTTTGTTTTTGTTGCACAATCCAGCTTGGCTAGTTTTTCGTTTCGTTAATTTACATGCTCCTTCTTCTCTGTCAGCAGTCAAAATAGATGGGAGTCTGGAGTTGCTCAGAGCAGGAACGCCTGAATGGTACCACCAAAGAAACGCGTAATAGCCACTATAGGCAACAATGTATGAAACTGATCATTGTTGGCTAACAAAAGCACCAAATAAATTGCATAAATTGGGTAGGGGATTTCCTCTCAGAGAGGACACAGTTCGTAGTAATCGATGGTAAGGCATCGACTAAAACAGAGGTAATATCGGGCATTCCACAGGGTAGTGTTATTGGTCCTCCACTGTTCCTTATTTACATAAACGATTCAAGGGAAAATCTAAGTAGCTCTCTTAGGCTGTTTGCAGATGACGCCGTCATTTACCGTCTAGTAAAATCATCTGAAGATCAAAACCAACTGCAGAACGATCTGAATAAGATATCAGTATGGTGTAGAAATTGGCAATTGACTCTAAATAATGAGAAGTATGAAATCCGTTATACTTTGTTTACAAGATAAATCAATCAAAAGTGAAGGCTGTAAACTCCACAATTTACCTAGGAATTACTATTACTTCAGACTTAAATTGGAAAGAATACGTAGATAATGTCGTGGGAATGGCGAACCAGAGACTGCGTTTTATTGGCAGAACCTTTAAAACATGCGACAGAACTACAAAAGAAACTGCATGCACTACTCTTGTACGTCTATTTTTGGAGTATTGCTGCCCAGTGTAGGATCCTTATCAGGTGGGTTTGATGGAGGACATCGAAAGAGTCCAAAGAAGGACAGCTCGTTTCGTATTGTCGCGATACAGGGGAGACAGCGTTACTGAAATGATACAGGATTTGGGGTGGGTATCATTACAACAACGGCGCTTACCGCTGCGGAGTGGGCTATTTAAGAAACTCCAATCGCCAACATTCTCCTCCAAATGCGAGAATATATATTGTTGACTGCTACTTACATAGGTAGAAATGAACATCAGAATAAAATACAAGAAATTAGAGATCGAACAGAGAGATTCAGGTGTTCTTTCTTCCCGCGCGCTATTCGAGAATGGAATGGAAGATAAATAGTATACTGGTGGTTCGATGAACCCTCTGCCAGGACTTAAATGTGATTTGCAGAGTATCCCATGTAGATGTAGATACTTGTGAGAAGCGCTCAATTGACCGCTGTCGGGAACCAATGGTAAATGTGTAAAAAATCTTAAAAATTTGCAGTTACAAATCAAAATTATTAAGGTAACTTCAATATCGTCTAAAACTATTAAATGTCAGAAAATCACAGGAACATAGTATTTTAAACACCGAAGATATTCCCATCTTAAAATCAAATAGGGTCATTTGATGCCCACCGGTCGTTCTAGTGTTAAACTAAACAAGCACTTGAACTCGATGTTGTCACCAGAAGTAACAAGTATTAAATGACTGAGTCCTTAGAGTGGCGGAGAAAACGGTGGTTGTGGGAGGGTCAGGGGGGCGTTTCGTGTCGCGACTCGTTTACTGGGCTGTCTGCCACGACCACCACAGTCTGTCATCCGCCATTGTCAGGCCGTTGCTCAGCAGACAAGAACATGACATGCAAAGCTGCAAAGTTGTTTCGCTGCTTTATGAAATCATGAAAATTGCAGGTTTTACACCATTTTCTTTACATTAAAGCCCTCTGCGCGAACTGAAGATATGAAGTTAGATTTTTGAAACTATTTTTTCGTTAATCAGCACATAAATACGCAACATTCGAGCCATATTAGAATTCGATACTAAAAAATTCATGTTTTTGGCTCACACTATTGTACAGCTATTTGTCAGCAAGCGCTTCTTGTGGAATCACTGTTGTCACGCATTGTTGCACCTCCACAACCGTTTCTGATCTTCTACTCGTCTGCTGTCATTTTCACACACAGTCGCTGATCAGCCGCAAGTATCAGTCGTAGTCATTCGATGTTGTCTGTGATTGTGGACGGACGATACGAACTTGGCTCATACTCCACACTTTGCGCGTAGAAAGCGTTAAAAACCGCTCAGATCCACTCTTCTTAATCATTGCTTCAACACCATTGATTGGTTGATTGATTTTGTCAGGGAAGCCAAAACAGTTTTGGTCCAACCCGCCACTGCCGGCAGCGAAACTAAGTTTATTGTGCGGTATCGCTCCCTGTATATCTAGTAAAGCCAACCACTGCCATTGAACAGTGCAACGAGTCCCTTTACCAGTTCTTTATTAGACACAATTTCTTCGGGTCTGATGTCCCAAATGTTCTGTGCCTTTTGCTCTCCAATGCAATGCATTCAAAGATTAGATGTGATGCAGTTTCATCACCATCATCACAGATCCTACATTTTGGGGTCCTCTTCTGTTATTCCCATTGTATGTAGGTGGTTTTTTGAAATTCCCATGGCCTGTCAGCAATGTAACCATGAGTCTAATCTCTCTCCTGTTCAAGCCCAGAATTACATAGCTTCTTTTAAAACATGGTTTTGGCACCATTACCGTGCCCTGTTTTTGTTTATAGACCTTGGTCCAATATTCTACGTGCTGTCTTCAGAGCCAGTTACGTAGCTCAAATATGATCATTGTCTTGGTGATTATCAGGACAGGTTCCGATCCAATAAATGGAGTTTCTGCCCCCATCCTGGCTAATCTGTCGTCATGTTCATTGCCACTGATACCCGAGTGACCAGGGACCCACAATAGGTTTACCCTATTGCTTTCCCCTAGCTCCACCAAAACCCTGTGACATTCTGCAACAATTTAGATCTTGTTACAGGAGCTGCCAGTGTTCTCAGGGCTGCCTGGCTGTCTGAATAGATGTGGATGCTATGATCTTTGTAGCACCTACGCAAATTCTCCTCCACACACGCCCTGATGGCAGTGATTTCGGCCTAGAATAATTAGGTCAGTTTCCCTAGACAGATGACTCCCTCCAGTCTTGGCTGCACCCCGTATACCACGGTCCCAACGCCATGGTCTGATTTCGACCCGTCAGTGAACCAGACAATGTCCCCTATACGGTGTCGAAATATTTTCTCTCACTGCTCCCTACTTCAAATTGTTATAATGAAAGGCTTGTTGAAGCAGTATGGGGTTATAATATAGTCGGCCGGCATTTCCCCAACCTTTCCTATATTTACCTCACTCACTATTTTAGTGTGTTATTCTGGATATCTCAAAGAGTTTTTGCCAGATTTGAGCCTGTATGCACCAGCCGCTGCCTCCATCTTGACCCAAAGGTGTAATGGGGGCATATACAGCATGGTTTGCATCCCAACAGTTGGTGTGCTGCTAAATGCGCCTGTTATGGCTAAGCAGGCTAATCTCTGCACCTTACCATGCTCCTTAGCAGCAACCTTCTTCCACCCTTCAACCGCCCCGTAGGTGATCCTGGGTCTAATCACCGTGGTGCATACCCTTGGGGCTCAAGCCCCAGTTTTTGCCACAAGCTCTCCTGGTACGTACCAGAGTACCTTTCGCATCGAAGCAAATATTTCCAATGTGAGGGGTCCATGTCAGTTTCTCATATAAGGTAACCCCTAGGTATTTCACTGTCCCCTTCACAGGTAGAGCTTCATCGAAAAGCTTTAGATTCCAACTTGATTGTTGGTTGTGCTTCTTCGTGAATGGTACAACAGTCTTCTTAGGACTAACCCCCAGATCCTGTTTTCTGCACAAGTCTTGGACAATGTCCAACGCACCTGGTGCTATATTTCTGACTGTGTCATCAAATTTGCCAAGTATTACTATGACAAGGTCATCTGCGTATCCTTGGCAAAAGTATTGCCTAGAGTTTAATTTTCCCATGAGTTCATTCATCACTAGATTACACAATAAAGGCGAAAGAACTCCTCCTTGCGGGCAACCCATAGTTGTGTTGATTACCATTTTTTCATTCAACATGGTAGCCTCTACTTTCTTCCACTGAGCACGGCCGTAGTCCACCTACTGCACCTCTGCTGCCCTAACCATGGAATCGAAGGTCGTGTTGCTAAAAGCCCACTTGATGTCCAGTAAGATACAGAGGGCTATTTCCTAAAAGTGTAGCGCTTTCTCCACCTTCCCATCGACTTGGTGGAGAGCTGTCTCACATGATTTACCTGGCTGATATGCATGTTGGTTTGCATGTAGAGGAGCCCTACTTAACCTCCTCTCTCCAACATGCACATTAACCAGCTTTTTCAATGTCTTAAGAACAAAGGACAGGCTGATTGATCTCATATCCTTGGCCGCAACACCATACTCTTTCACTAACATCCCATGGGTCGCGATCGCCGTTTTGCCTAAACAGAAAAGAAACCCTTGATGATATCGCGTTGCTCCATTTTGGTCTCCTTGTCGCAGTCCTCACACTGACCATGTTAGCTGCGTCGCAACGTGTACCACCGCTTCACGTCAAAAAACACGTGTTTCTGATTCCACGTTAAGTTGTAGTTCGCCTTTCCCCGGTTGCTGTTCCCCGGTTCCCCAGTTGCTGTCAGCTTGGATACACATAGGACCGATTTAGTAGCATGAATGATTAAACGAAATAAGATGGCGGATGTAACAATGTTGAGACTATACGCGCGAAATACCGTTATAAAAAGAAGCTAGAAGTTAGCTCCATTATGTCCTCAGCTTGTAGGCTGTGGGATCTCCTGGAAGTTGATTGTTAAATACTGTATAACGTATTTAATAGTAACTTCGAACGGCAGGAGGAGGTTTGGCCAAATTAAGCTTTATATAACAATAAATCAATGACTGTACAAAAATTTGATCACGCCGCGAAAAAAATTTATCTGATTATGGGACTTCGGAAAAATATTTAATAATGTCCAGGTTCTCTTACCATTATCATGGTATGAATTAACCGGTGAAATAGACGTTCTTGATTAACAATCATACGGAGTGCAAAATGAAGCAATATGACGTGCAAATTTAGTATGGAAAAATTTACGTTAATGCAAACAAAAATATATCTAACGGGGTAAAAAAAGGGTGGGATCAAGATGGCGTGCAAACCTAGTATAGCAAAATTTAAATTACTGAAAACAAAAATATAAAGGGATAAAAAAAGGTGGGATGATTAATGATAAATGCAAACACATAGAACGGGTAACTATGGGGGTTTAATACAAATAAACAATCCCCAGGACGAATTTTCGTCTGGAATATGTCAAAGACAATAATGATAAATCTGAAGCATGGAATTAAAATTTGTGATGTTGCCGGGAATCGAACCAGGACCTCCATGCTAACTTGGCAGACGTCTTACCGTTAGACCACCACACCAATAACGATTAAGACGCCTCGGTATAGTCTAAGTACGATTTCCCTCCACGTCACAAACTTAACAGGATTGTTCCAATATGTCCATTGCCGAGGTGCTATTCCGCTTCATGGAGAGCCTTGGCAGTAGTGGCAATTATCTTTGGAACACAGAAGCTGAATTAAAGTTTGTGATGTGGAGGGAAAACGTACTTAGACTATTCCGAGGCGTGTTAATCGTTAGTGGTGTGGTGGTCTAACGGTGCCGGGCGTCGTGACTCAGCGCGTCCGGTCAGAGGGCTCGACGCTCTGTGTAATAGAAAAGCTGAGCCGAAAACACTTTGAACATCAACGAACAAATACGATCAGCGTCCGCAATGAACAAAACTATCCAAAAAAAAAAAAAAAAAAAAAAAAAAAAAAAAAAAAAAAAAAAAATTCTATGCTTCAGATTTATTATTATGGGGGTTTATTTAGAAAACAAACCCTCAAATGAAACTCACTCTTAGATTTATTTTATGGAAATCTCTGACAACCATGGCATCCAGCTCGAACTTTCGAAGATAGTTAAAGACAACGCAAACTGCTTAGTGCTCGCGTTTTCTTTCCTAAATGTGGAAAAGAATTGAAAGTTGAAAACAAAAACCGGGTCAGACGTTTATTTTGAGGGTAGACTAGAAAGAAGCAAGCACCGCATTTGTACTAAAACCATCATGTATATGGCTACAAACTGTGTACAACAGTTACTACATCTTGAAAGCGAATGTAGGCACGTGAGACGTTTGTGTGCCCAGTGTCGAAGGAAACTCTGCGCCGAAAGAGCGCCTGCAAAACCTTTTACGCGTTGAAGATCGGCAAAACACGTCTCTCGCCGCCGTGTGGACACTGCTTGGGAGACAAATTTCAGCGTCGGCCTGTGTCGTGGATACGGCGAGGGCAGGCCATATCGCAAGCAGAGCGAGGTCAAACAGAGGCAGACAGCACGGCCGCCGCTGCCGCTGCGTAAACAAAGAAAAGCGGAGCGGAGGACGTCTGCGCCGGCGCGACGGCAGAATTCCATTAGCGGTGCCACCAGCTGTCGCCCAGGCCTACGGCGGATGCGTCAGGCTGAGGAGCGGAAGCGAGGCAGCGCGCTGACTTCCAAACTGCGCCACCTTACTGTTGAAAACTAGATTTCGGCCGTCAATTCTCAACAGATGCCTTTCAGCGTCCTTTACTCTCTTTTTCCAATGAGACTGTCAAGATACATGTACAATGAGAGACAAAAAAAATTTGCCTGGCCCAGAAGGGAGCATTGCGCTGAAACGATACTATTATTAAGCACGGAGTGTCTTCTCCCTCTGAACCTTGAGCAACATTCCCTTTTTTTTACCAGAGAAAGATCAGCGTTCCGATTCATCTGCCTGTATCCGGCCTCTGATTAAATCAGACGTATCTGTAGTAGCTCCTTTGATTCATTTATTCAAAATGTATGTATAGTGCTCAAATTTGTTAAATAAATCATGAAATACCAGGTGATCAAAACGTCAGTATAAATTTGAAAACTAGTAAATCACGGAATAATGTAGACAGAGAGGTAAAAAATTGACACACATGTTTGGAATGACATGGGGTTTTATTTGAACTAATATATATATATATATATATATATATATATATATATATATATATATATATATATATATAACTGTCTGTCAGATGGCGCTTCATCTAATCAGAAAAGCAATAATTAGCATAACAAATTAAGAGAAAGCAAAGATGATGTTCTTTAAAGGAAATGCTCAATATGTTCACCAACATTCCTCAACAATAGCTGTAGTCAAGGAATAATGTTGTGAACAACACTGTAAAGCATGTCCGGAGTTATGGTGAAGCATTGGCCTCGGAAGTTGTCTTTCAGCATCCCTAAGAGATGATGGTCGATCAAGATACACTTGCAACTTCAGGTAACCCAAAAGCCAATAATCGCACGGACTGAGGTCTAAGGACCTGGGAGGCCAAGCATGACGAAAGTGGCGGCTGAGCACACGACCATCACCAAACGACGTGCGCAAGAGATCTTTCACGCGTCTAGCAATATGGGGTGGAACTCCATCCTGCATAAAAATCGTACGTTCCAGCAGGTGTTTATCAGCCAGGCTGGGGATGATGCCATTCTGTAACGTATCGGCGTACCTCTCACCCGTCACGGTAGCAGTCAATGACGGTCATCTATCGGACTTTTTGAACATTTTTTAAATATATTATTCCCAGCATGTGTGTCAATTTTTACCTCTCTATCTACATTCTTCCGTGATTTAATAAGTTTTTGATCACCCATTAATATGATGGGGTTTCAGTTATTTAATATCCCGGGAATTGTCTTGGCGTATTAACTGCGCCCATTGAAGTTGTGTTGTGGGTTTGGACGCCATTACGGCAGACAAGATATCGTGCAGTGAGTGTTGTAAGTTTTTCTAATTTTTCAATCCTTATCATTCCAGTTAAAAATTAAACGGCTTTTAGAACCTGCAGTCACATTTGCCTTTGTTAATGTTAAATTTCGAGGTCCGCTAGTTTTCCTCTTAATATTTTCCCCTCATCTCTGTTTGAACAGTGAAGTGAAAAAAAAATGTTCAAATGTTTGTAGAGCTTAAGGAATTTAACTGCGGGGTCATCAGTCCCTAAACTTACAAACTACTTATGAACTACCTTATACTAAAGACGGCACAAACATCCATGCCCGACGGGGCATTCGAACCCCCGACGGGGAACGGCCTCGCGCATCGTAACATAGCGCCTCAATGCGCTCGACCGCTCCACCGTGGCTACTGAAGTGAAATTTAACGCACGGTCCACTGCACGAACAAAGCATGTAACAAGTCCAACCCCACATCAGGACGGTGCCATACCTTAATGAATATGAATTTTTATTGCAGCAAACAACGGAATAAGCCAATGTATGTTTAAAAAGGTAGGAACCGTCTCTTTTTATAATGTAACTGCAGCCAACATCTACCATACAATCTTCCGAAATATTTAAAACATCAAAATTAATTCCCCTATTTATTTATAAATTCCAATCTCAGCAATTATCAGTTACGAAATTTTATCAGATAAATCCCATTACTAACCTACAAACTACTTACGAAATTAATTAAGTACTAAAAGTTAAACTTATTCCTAAAACCTCAACCCTCTATAGCAGTAAAATTGTAGCGCCTGTCCAAGTTCAGAAGTGCCATGTTACTAGCTGTAGCCGACTGTGCAGTTTCAGCTTGGTGTTTACAACGTCAAAGAGAAGCCATGTAATAGGAGACAGTCAGTGATCTCTATGCAAACTGGATGTATAACTCTGGTGTCTGAGAATAGAACTCAGCGTGCCTGTACATTCATATATTTTGCGATTTCGCATTGTCCGCCATGTTTAAATTGGGCAAACGAGTTTTCATCAGAAAACAAAACAAATTGCTTGCTTACCTCTTGATTTGGAATTTAATTCAATATTCGATGCTGTGGGCTGATATGGAAGCGAAATCGAAACATATTTTCTTCTCTTTTTCTTGAAATGCTTCTTAGCAGCCGTGTTTGAATTTGGCAAGAAACTAAATATGAATATCTATGGCTGGCACGCTAATACAGCTGCAGTTCAACATCCAGAGTTTATAGAGATCAATGGAGACAGTAAATGTCGAGATTCTCTGGAATGCAACACCCCAATATTTATTTTGAAATTCATTATTTGAGCTCGTGGAATCGATTAAAATACACTTTTTTATCGAAAGAATCCGGACACCTAGCTGAAAATGAGTTACAAGTTCTTGGCGCCCTCCATCGGTAATAATGGAATTAAATATGGTGATGGCCCATCATTGCCTCGATTACAGCTCGCAGTCAAACGTTCAAATGAGGTTCTGGGAAGTTTCTTGGAGAATGGCAGCCTATTGTTCACGGAATGCAGCACTGAGGAGAGGTATCGATAAAGTCAGTGAGGAATGGTACGAAGTTGGCGTTCCAAAACATTCCAAACGTTTTCTGCAGGATTCACGTCAGGACCCTGTGCAGACTAGCCCAGAACAGGGATGTTATAGTCGCGTAACCACTCCAGCACAGGCCGTGCATTTTGAACAGGTACTCTATCGTGTTGAAAGATGCAGTCCCCATACCCTTATTACTCTTAAAGAGTGAGAAGAAAAAAGGTGCTTGAAACATCAGTGTAGGTTTGTA
Source organism: Locusta migratoria (assembly GCA_026315105.1). NCBI lineage: Eukaryota > Metazoa > Arthropoda > Insecta > Orthoptera > Acrididae > Locusta > Locusta migratoria. Next base: position 461,972,037 of record CM048745.1, on the reverse strand, counting down.
CTGTGATAGTGCAATAAGGGGTGCAAGCACCTCCATGAAAAACTCGTTGTTGTTGTTGTGGTCTTCAATCCGCAAACTGGTTTGATGCAGCTCTCCACGCTACCCTGTCCTGTGCAAGTCTCTTCGTCTGAGAATATGTTCGGCAACCTATATCCTTTTGAATCAGCTTACTGTATTCGTTCCTTTGTCTCCCTCTACGATTTTTATCTCACACACTTCCTTCTAATGCTAAGTAGACAATTCCTTGATGTCTAAGACTGTGTCCTACCACTCTATCCCTTCTCTTAGTCAGCATATGCCAGAAACTCCTTTTCTCCCCAATTCGGTTAAGCACCTCCTCATTAGTCACGTGATCTACCCATCTAATCAGAAGTTATCTTGCTATCCAAATAACAAAACTCATCTACTAATTTTATTGTCTCATTACCTCATCTAATTCCTTCAGCATCGTCTGGTTTTCTGACATTCCATTCCATTACCTTCGTTTTACTCTTGTTAATGTTCATCTTATATCTTCCTTTCAAGACACGATCACACCATAATACCACATCCTCCGTATTTCACTGTTGGCACTACACACGCTGGCATTTTGTGATTAGTCACTCGACACAACGGTTTTCCATTGTTCAATCGACAAATGTTTACGCCTCTTACACTAATAATGCGTCTTTTGGCATTACCTGCGTGATGTGTGACTTATTGGCCGCCGTTCGACCTTGAAATCCAATTATTCTCACATCCTGCCTGTCATAGTACTTGGAATGTTCCTGATGCAGTTTGTAATTCCTGTGTGATCACCTGGATAGATGCCTACATACACTCTTGGAAAATGAAAAAGAACACCAATAATTCTTCGACCCATCATAGGGAAGTATTGATATAGTCCCGAGGATGCATACAACACACGATCACATAGGCAGAGCCGTACGCTTATGAGTACAGTCACCAGAGCGCGCCCAATGTCGGCGTTAGTGCCGTGTATACCGTCCTTTTGCAGCAATACAAGCTGCAGTTCTTCCAAGTAGACGGTCGTAGAGGTGCGGAATGTGGTTATGTGGAATGGCCTGCAATGCAGTTTCCACCTGGTCCTTCATTTCGGCCCCATTTCGTGCCGCTCATGCAGACTGGCCTACATGACGTTTCAAGCGGTCCCAAACGTGCTCAATGGGGAAGGGATCTGGGGATTGTGTTGGACAGGGTGGTTAACGTACACCTTCAAGAGCACGTCGACTGGTAGGGGAAACACGTGGATGTGTATTGTCCTGGTACAGAAGCGAATCGACTTATTGGTGCTTGAGTGATAGGAAGACTGGTTCAGTGGTGGTTTCAGTTCAATGTTCTCTAGACGATCACTAAAGGAGAATAGCCAGTGTCAGTTGTGGCTCCTGTTAGGTTGTCCTCCGCTGGCGCCCCAGTACTTTTCAGCCCGCCTCCAGTGGTGTCAGGTCAGGCACGTATGAAGGGGCGAGTGGATATGTCTTCAGTGATGAGAGTCCCCGCTGCCTCGTTGCGAATGATGGTCGTAGGCGTGTATTGTGTCGCGCAGGGGAGCGCGAAAATCTGGAGTGTAGGAGAAAGAGGCAAACGGGGATGACACCTGGCAACGTGATGTGGGGAACCATATCCTACACCAGCCGTTCTCCTCTAGTGACCATAGAGGAATGAAACCATCATTCAACCCGTTTTGCCACCGTTCATGCACCTACAAGGCGAAATGCTTTTCCAACAGGACAGTTCTCGTTTACACGTATGCCTTAACAACCCAACGTGCTCTTATAGGGCTACGTCAACTACCCTGCCCATCATTATCCCCAGATCTGTCCCTCACTGAGAATGTTGGGACCGGTCATGTTGGGCGGTCTGCATGAGCGGCGTGAAGTCTGGCCCAACTGAGTCACCAGGTGGAAACTGCATAGCAGCCATTCTGGTAGACTACATTCGGCACCTCTACGATCGTCTCCATGGGAGACTTACAGCTTGTATTAATACACAGTACTAGCGTTGACATTGCTCACTCTATGGTGGCTGTACTCACTTGTTTATAAATCCTGTCTGTGTGATCGTGTGTCGTACACAGCCTCAAGAATGTGTAAATAAAATTTTCTCCTGCTGGGTCTACGAACATATGATGTTCTTTTTTCATTTTCCAGGAGTGTATTACCCTTTTCAACTGTCGGCTATGAAAAAGTCAATAGATGAGGTCGGCCTTTTCGCTTTCATGCTGTACGTGTCCCTTCACGTCTATCACATCAGAATCAATGGACCTAAGGATGTATAGGGGTGTGGAAATCTTGTATACAGACTTGTGACACAAGCGCACCCAACCACGTGACCATGTTCGTGCCGCGGTGCAGTGGCCCAGCGTTATAAGGCGCTTTGCTGCGAAGCGCGTGGTTGCTCGCCGTCGGACGCTCAAGTCCACCCTCGGGAATGGGTGTGTGTGATATCCTTAGGTTACTTTAAGTAGTTTGTAAGCTTAGGGACTAATAACGAAAGAAGTTAAGTCCAATAGAGTTACAACCATTTGAACATTTTTTGACCCGCGTTCGTGAGTTTCGAGGAGCGCCCCGTTCTATTGACTACTAAGGTCGTTGATATGGGGTACCTGGCAGTAAGTGGCATCACAATGCATCTGAGAAACATTTGTTAATCGGGGTGTCCAGATAGTCTTGATCACAAAAAGTATAATAACTCTACGTTAGCAGAAGCTAGAAGCGTTTCACATCCGTTTTATTGACAGAGAGAATAGACAGACGTTCTGCGAATGTGAAGGACGAGAACTTGTGTATCTAAAGCCAACTGCTATTTGTATTTTTATGTATTTGTTGTTACCAGTGCAAGTAATGTATTAAAACTTAAGTCGCTGATAACCGAGGCGCTCGTAATAATAACGGCAGATCCCGACTGACCTCGAATATTGAGATAAAAGCATGACTGTGCACTCCAGCCGTCTACCTTTCATGTGGAAACGATCACATTCTCAGAGTAAAAATGACATATCACAACACCACTATATTTTCAGTCTTCTACAAATTCATTGCGTTGTAGACAATACAGCATCTTCCGCAAGATTTGCCTGTAATTGTATTGGTTTTTGCTGTTGAGAATTTTTGCCTTAGCTGAAATCAAAGTTCATTGGCTCTTGTTCTGAACAAAAAATTTTCATGAAAATAAAAGTTTTTTTACTGTGTTAGAAGCAGATTTTTCGTACCAGGACATTCATACTTGGCGTCAGATAGGAATTTTACAGTTATTAAGAAGAATAAAAGAAAGCTGCTGTGTTTGTCTAGCCTGACACGGCGGTGTGATATTATTAATGAAATGACCAGGGAAGACTTCGGTATTGAGACTTTCTAATTAGAAAAAAGTATGTTGATGGTGCACCTTTCTTTTACGTAAGGTTACATGCATTATTGTGGAATATGGTAATTCTAATATTGTTTAATTTGGTTTATGTCATTTTAACTTGGACGTGAATCAAAAATCTAATTTTAGGAAACGGTAAAATTTCAGTAGTGTCATTGTTTAAGTTACAACAGAAGTACAGTGACCTGAGAAACATAAAGAAAGGTAAATACAATGATCTGATAAAAGTATTCAAATGTATAACACCCATCTATTATGAGTTTAAAAAAATCTGTTTCATGATTGTGTTGATGATGAACAAAATTGAAAAGATTGCGATATAGACCGTAATTACTTATATCCCTATGTTAAATGGGGAAAATCACTTTTCAACTAGTTTATCTCTTGTGTATACATTTTGTTCAAATAAATAACACAAAATCAGGAAAAGCAATTCACGATGGTTCAAGATTTTGCACTTAGATTTGAAATTGATTATTTTATAAGCCCAGAACAGATCAAGTAATAATGTTTACAACTTCGCACATTGTGTAAATAAACAGAAAATGTAATTTTTCTCAGAATGACCTTTGGTTGGGCTATGCCGTTATTATTTTAAGCATTTGCAGGCTTCGCTAGGTTCCTTTTCTTTTAAATGAAACAGACAAGTGGTCAGTAAAAATACTGAAAACACATGTATTTATTTGTAATTACTTCGAGTTTTGAAGCAGACATATGTCCCATGCCAATCAGCTCACACGTTTCTATTAGCTGAAAACATTATAGACACCACGCGGCGTGGACATAATAATAAATAAACCCATCCGTTTTCACTGTCTGTTTGTTGAAACATTACAGTATCATAAAACGGAATTTTCTGAAAGACTGTGAAATCTAGTAAAGCCAACAACTGCACAATTTATAATGAATTAAGGTTGAAAATCCATAACTCTAAATGGAACTCTCGTCTCTTACTTTTGTAAGCCGTTAGCCACTCAATTATAGAAATAAAGATGTATAATTTTGATATAGTCACTACTGATGTTGGTAGATAACTAATTAGATAAAAATTATGACAAGGTGTTGAATAGTTGGTTCCATGAACACTAACTAAAATAACCGACTTGGTTTCCCACGAAATCTCACGTCTTTTTATGGTGGGAGGAATTCATCGCAAGACTTGCATTTTTGTACATTTTATGTTTTTGATAATATAATGCTCTGCGGCGCAACGTCTACACATGATGAAACACCACTCGCGGACTCATAAATTGCACTTCAGCCCTTATAAATGTTACTGGGGTCATTTTTAAATATTTCATAGTATGTCCTATGGCGATAGTAATTGCTCAACACGAAACGTGTAGGTAAATAAATAAATGCAGTCTATTAAATATTACCTCTGATATATATATATATATATATATATATATATATATATATATATATATATATACAAACACGAAAAGAAATAAATGCATTCTTATGAAATTGGTCAACACGAACCGCGTAAATAAATAATTGCATTCTAGTAAATATTACCTCTGACACATTTACAATATAATCAGCAACTTTTAAAAAACAAATAGAAACACATCTTTGACAAAATGACATAATACGTGACGCAATTGGTCAAAACCGACGGGTGTTTCCCAGTCGTGCATGCTTCAGTAAATACCAGAATGAGTGTACTGGAATACGAGATTCATACCTTGTTGAGAATTACCTGGACACCTCGATAAGATGGATCCTGAACTGATAAGACTAGCGCAGCTGGCGGCACGGTAGTCGGCATGTCTGCACATACCTTCAGTAAGCCTAAAAGTAATAGCAGTGTGCATAGCTACCATACTAGGAGAAAGGGTGATATTCACTATTCAAGGTTAAATAAAAAAAAATGTTCAAATGTTTGTAGAGTCTATGGGACGTAACTACGGGGTCATCAGTCCCTAAACTTACAAACTACTTATGAACTAGCTACAACTAAGGACGACACAAATATCCATGCCCGAGGGGGGATTCGAACCCCCGACCGTAGTGGCCGTGTAGACCGTGACTGAAGAGCCTCAGTCCACTCGGCCACCGCGGTCGGCCAAGGTTAAATCCAACTTTGGCACAGACAGGAGTGAATTATGCTGCCACAAAAGTATTTGGACACTTACCAAGTAGCATCAAAAGTGTGACAGATAGCCAACTAGTAATTAAAGGAATTTCTGAATGGCAACTCTTTTTACAATGTAGATGAATATTTTTAGATAAAACTTAAAAATAAAATAAAAACTAACAAAAAATCCTTAAAATATTGCTTGTCTTATATAAACAACGTTTACTAAACTGACACGTTCCACATCATTACGAAATGTCGTATATATGATCTATGGAACAAGTATTAATCTAATCTAATCTTATGGCATTCTTGGCCGGGAGATGCCGTGTGGGATTGACGCCACTTCGACAACTTGCATGTCGATGATTATGACAATTATAATGAGAGCAATACATAACATTTGCCGGGAATCGAAAACGGGCCTGCTGCGTGGTAGTCAGTGACACTGCCGTCTGAGCTGCGGGGACGGACACGCTGACAGGTGATTATTCCGGCTATCTACATATGGTCACGCTTATGTGAGTCGACAACGTACTAGCGTTCCACACTACAGCGGTAGAAACGGAGCCGTTTAGTATTACTTTGATCTTCGTTCCTACCGATGTGTGTGTTATGAAATCAAAGTGGTTTATCTGGCATATTGGATGTTTGTGACAGCAGAGAGATCATTCCATTGCGTAGAATCTCTCAGTTATACTGCCCTGCTTGTTAAATGATGCCGTGAACGGCAAGTATATTTAAATAGTATTTGAGCATTAAGCAGTGAGTGATTGTGCAAGATGTTTGGCGAACTGAAATGGAATATTTTTATTCCATACAATTTGACGTACTGAAAAATGATAAAACGTGGAAGATAACTCACTACCCTGACAGTAATTATCAACAAAATCAAATGTTTTGTGATGAGGATAATGAGATAATAAGGTAGATTACTGATTTCTGGAAGTAGTCTTAAAAAATTATGTCATTTTATGCCCAGAACACGTTTTATTTCCTCTTTATTCGCAGAATTTTGTAAAATAAATAAGGGAAATGAAATTCAAATAATCTGAAAGCGCGCTAAATGCCACACTCGAGTCTTGTGATGCCTGTGACGTCAACTTACGTGATGCATCACCTTCTGCTGTAAAATTCACTAACAGTAATGTACTGTTTGCACACACATGTTTCTGAAAACTTTCTACAAATATGGCGAAGTACCGAGCTGTGTAAGTGCATCTTGAAAACTCAAAAAAAAAAAAAAAAAAAAAAAAAAAAATTGTTTTTGCATGTTCCAAGCAATGAGAAACGCGTAACGTGTGGTTGAAACTGGCTGCCAGAGATCAAAATAAGATAACGATCACTCCGTTTATATTTGTGAGGATCTTTCTTCTGTACGTAGACACTCCATAGATAATTATTACTCTATTAGTTCACTATTAAATATCAAAGTATGCAACTGCAAAAGGTTTAAAATATTGTTATGTACAGAACTTTAAGTGATATTTACCCTTTTGCGGGACGGTTGTCGACGATATTACACAACGATATGTATTTGAAATCGCTTACTAATGCGGTTCTTGTACGTATAAATTAAGCTTATATGTTGCTTGCCACTTTTAATATTTACATCCATGACGCAGTCCTTCAATATGAGATGGATAAATTAGCGATTTGTGTTTAAAAAATGTCATTCGAACGCGTCTGGTAAATGCAACTATTTTTAATGAAATTTGAAATGTTTACTGATGTAAATAATTCTATTCCATTTTTCATTTTCACATTCATTCGCGACATCTAAAAGAGAGAAATAGTAGCCGGTTGAATTTAAACAAGAAACACAAAATTTCCAGCACAAGCCATCACGCTGCCAAACGTAACTACATCTGCCCGCGAAGATGAGATATATGTAAAGTAAAACTTCGATCGTTATTCCTCATCGAAAATATTTCATGTTGGCACCTGCGACAGAATGTTTGTTCTTTTATTTTTACCTTTCTTTAACAACCCATGTTCCGATTTAACCTGACAAGTTTTATTTTTTATTCATTTTTTTACTTTTTATTTACCAATCAGCTCTAGAAAAATGAATCCTAATAACTGCAAAGTGACCAGTGCGCAAGATTAATTCACGTATACACAAGAATTAATCTGAATCCGAACACGAACTACGTACTTGCGCACTTACCATGTGATTTTTAGACTAGCCACTAATAAAAATGTTAGTTTAAATGTGAAATATATTTGGTAAAAAAAAACGAAGACTGAATCTAAGATGCAGTGCTTGTTTACACACGTTCATTGTCTATATTAGTTCGTATCTTTAGACTAGAGGCAATCATTTAATACAAACAAGCAACAATTTGGTTTAAATATAGGTATATTTTACATTAAACATTTTTTTTTAATTTAGAGTACGCAAATATGCGTTTATGGCATCTTAGTTTCAAAAAAGTTTTTTTGAAACTAAGATGCCATAAACGCATCGAGAAGAGGAGGATTTTTACTATCAGACTTCACAAAGTTATGTTACGTTTTTATATAAAAGGAGTAAACGACTTGTACAGCACACAAATTATAAGCAGAAAAACTGAGGAGAAATCTAGTAACTTTAGCTAACACTGATATAACAAACATACATAATTTCGTCTTCCTCGTGTCATGTAACGTCACAGAGCTTCATACAATGACAGGGCGTATTCGATTTCGTGACATAATCTACAAAATTAATGATTTTTTAAAGCTTTAATTAAAAAAATGTATTTTGTAAGAATAATGATCAAAACTGTCATTTGATCGTTATAATCATTCAAAATAACAACAGTTCGAACAATATTTTTAACATAGGAAAATAGTCAATTATTTTCCATCCTTTGTGGCCGCTTCGCATAATTTTCCTATCTAGGTTACAGTAGACATTCAATACGGCAGGTATCTGCTTATTAATTTTTGTGAGAATATTTTACTGATGTAAAGAACGTGTTAGTTTTCTCATTTTATTGACAATGTAAAAGGTGTACGTGATATTTAATGTTGAACCTATCGTTTAATCAGAAAACAAAAATTTGTTTATTTTAAAGGTACTCATTCAAAACCTGATCTGATATTAGTTGCAGTCCAAACAGTTATCATATATTGATGATTAACAGTCAAGATCACTAAGTCATCAAATAATTTCATCAAAATTTAACTGAACACGTACATTGTTCATTAACACAGTAATTTGGTTTAATTATGACCCTGATATTGATGTATACACTGTTAAATGAGAAACAGTGCATTAAACTGATTATGTGGGCAACGGATCTTTTAACAAAGCAACTGACATGTAATCTACATGAAACAGACACTGACTATACTGAAAACATATGACTGCGAGAAAGATATTAAAAACACAAACCACTTTTTAAATGTTGGACTACGAGAATTTTATGCAGATCAGTACCTGATCATCAAAACTCAGTGTCATGCTCAATTAACTGCAGTGTTGCATAACAATTGTTTATTACGTTACCAATAAAGAAATCTGTTTAACAAGATTACCAAAATCAATACTGCACTTTAAATCCACAAATAACTTATTATCGAATAACTTATCTTCCGAGGCGCTTTAATCGTTAGTGGTGTGATGGTCTAAGGGTGTAGTAGCGCTTCGGCCGCCGTCCTGTCAACACCTCCGGGACAGCGGGCAGTTTGTTTACGTTTGCGGCGAGCGGTGCTTCGCGGCGGCCGCGGCAGCTTCGTGTGTGATTTGTAAGTATGGAATTCGATAATTCCGAAGAACGACATAACAACGTTCAATGTGAGTTCGACAGCAGCGTTGCTAGTCCGTCAGCTTACGACATTCATCAGTGGTTAAAAAACGAAATGCGATTACTGGAAAAGGACGTTCTTGGTGTGCAACTAGACACTTTTCTAAATTCCGTGTTTCTAAAATTGAAATCCACCGATATGTGTGACGCTCTGGTTCAGTATAACGACGGTATCAGGAAGATCAAGCACTTTGATGGTACAGTGAGTAGTGTCAAGATATCTAGTGCTGGATATGGCATACGTGCTATCCGAGTTTTCAGCTTGCCATTCGAGATTAGGAATGATACCATTAAGACACATTTCAGCCCTTATGGTGACGTAATTGACGTAATGAAGGAAAAATGGTCGAGTGCTTACTTGTAACAAGTAGACAACGTGTGAGAAGTGTGCGAATAATAATGAGGACACATATCCCGTCATTTGTTTATGTTAACGGCTATCGAGCGTTTGTCACTTACAGTGGGCAACCTCAGACGTGCTCTTTTTGCAATAGTACGGGACATTTCAGGCAAGACTGTCCGAGACGCAAGCGGCCAGTCCACCTGCCACGGGACGGAGGTGAGGGAGACACAACGTACGCGGCGGTGGCACTTGGTTCTGTTCCCGCCACCCCGAGACCTGTAGTACTGGAGACAGAACCGGAGGCCGGTGTAGACGACATGGACACTGCACCTGTCGCAGAACATTCGGAAGTGTCGGGACACGTCGCACCCAGCTAATGTAGCCGCATCGTTGCCGGAATCTCAACCTGCTGAAGTTACGCGAGACATAGACGGAAAACCCCTTCAGATCCTTAAAGCGTCGACAGTTATCGAACCCGAACAGAGAATTGAAACCCCGACTGTGTCCGTGATTACTAATAATCCCGACGTGACATCAATTGCAGGTCCGAATCAGGTCATGGTTTGTGAGACAGGATTTCAACCCGGACATAGAAATGACTCTTACATATCACGGCCGCAACAAGATCCAGCTTCAGAAGAGGATACTTCTTCAACCCGGTCACGCAGTGCCAGCAGCTCCCGCAATTAGGTGTCGGGTCGTTACCAAGGGAAAGATCGTAGTCCGTCGCCGGAAAGGAAGGTGTCTGCGTCCTTAAAACGCAGACAAAGGAAGAAGTTGCCACAGCGGACCGGACAGAGCGGCGACGGAGACCTTCGGCAACATACTGCACAAGGAAAGATTACAAGTGACGCGGAACATCGGCACGAGCCGACCGTTCGTCAATTAAAAGAACTTTTACTGAAAACTGAAACAGAAGGGGACAGTGAGATGGCGGTGGATCCTCCTTCCGGTTCTCCGAGTGCACTTGCACCCGTAGAACGGAAGGCTGAGGAACTACACCAGAGAAGAGCTCGTTCGTCAATGCATTCTTCCCGGTCTGAGTCAACTGTAGAAGCAGCGACTGGTGTATCTGGACCTTTAGGTAGTGACGGGTCTATGGACGTGCAGGGAGCGTCATTGCAGCCTCCTGTCGTCGAAAGGATCGACTGGGCGGAGGAGGGGGAGTTGCGGTGACGGGACTCAAACCCGCACATACTGTACGAGCTGTGGTTGAGGTACAACATCGCTTAGGTCGTATCGTGTGTGTAACTGAAATAGTTACGAGTAGTTCCGTTAGCGCCGCCTGATGTTTAGTAGTGGGAGGCCACTGTTTTAACTTCAAACTTTTAACTGTACTTAGTTTATTTGTCAACGTTCACGTCGACAATCTGCTAGGTTGATGTGTTTTATATATATATAGTTTTATGACTGAATGTTGTATGTGTTTATGGTTTTTTTAGAGAATGCCACGAATATCATCGTCTTCTAGTGACGAACGCCAGTCTCCAGCGGTGTAAATCATACCCCACCATGAAACAAAATGCCACTCTATGGATACTCAGACTTGTCGTTCATTAAAATTATCTCTAACTTTGAATAATTCCCTGAATTTGTAACATTTCTCTGGACTGGACATCATAAGGACGAATTGCGACCTACTAATTATCTGAAATGTGAAACACTTTTGTCCGTTAACTTGACAGATCATGTAATCCTATAACGACTTGACAGTCGGATAATATGATCAAAATGACAACGAAAGCACGAGAATAAATAGAAAAGAAAGAAGAAAGGTTATTGTTTATTGTGATCTATGATATGGTTTCGTGTGTTTTTAGTTTCTTTGTGTAACCCTGTCAGGAATGAAGGCCTCAGGGGAAGACTTAAAGCATAGTGAAGTACTTTTGTGTTGCAGTGTATGCTTTAAATATTTTATTTCATAATTTATAACCGCACGAAACAATGCTCCCAAACTTACGCATTTGAGTTAGATCAATGTTTTAATTTGCAAGTGTGTAGAGAAGACACACCCTGAGAGCTGTTTCTTAATTTCTACAATAGTAAGAAGAACAGTGTATTTTCATAATGATTCTTACTGCAGTCGGCGGGGGAAGCATTCGGAAGTGTGGATTCGCCTACCCAGATGAGTAACGCACTATGTTAAATATAACACTTTTGTTATTTTCTCTCTACAGACAACGAGGAATTCTCCGTTCGTATACAAGCCGAAGTGTGACCCCATCGTGAATTATTTTGTTTTGGTTTGATTTATGAAGAACGACAATTTTAGTTATGTAATTCCACGATGGATCAGAAGACGACAGAACCTCCAGAATAAAGCGAAAGAGAGCTCGCCGAAGAAGGCGTTCATGGTGAGAGCAAGGACGGGGTGTAGGGGAGAAGGGAGCCCCGATAAAAAAAAGGGGGATACCGTCACGGACTGCGGTGCAGAAGGTCCCCGGTTCAATCCCGCCCACCGGCGAAAATTTATTTCTTTGTAATTAGCAATTCCAGAAGGTTCTACACCTGTTTTTTTTTTTTTGTTTTTTTTTTTGTTAGGGGGGTGAGACGTCTGCCTATTAAGTTTGTAGCTTCGGGTTCGATTCCCTGCCACATCATAAATTTTAATTCATTGCTTCACCTTTATTTGTCTGTCACGTTTGATAGAGGTGTCAATTATGAGTTATGTTATTATAATATCTCTACTGGACCAGCAGTTGTAATTTCCTTTGTCTCATTCGTCAGCTCTCCATGTAGCGAGTGATAGAAACTTGCTTCTAGAAAAACTTTGTTAGGCAAGGTAAGTATGATTCCTTGCGGACGTTTGGTTAGATTATTGTGGATCAGATCTTTCACTACACGCCACATCGTCATGCATTTTCACGCTGTATAATAGGTACCTATCCCACACTTGTCCTGAATTTTGATTTAAATTAGTGATTATAAAATCCGTAAAATAAAAGAAACAACTGAAAAACATACTGAAATAAGAAATACTATCGCTCTAAATGTTTTTTCCTAAAGAGCTACACATTTTCAAAGTAATATGTGACAACACCTATTGCGTTACTTCACTATAAAATACTTCGGCAAATATACTACACACGACACTAACAAACATCATGACCGTGTAGTAAAAGCAACATCGCTATCAGAGTTCATAATTTAGATTCGTATGCGTTATCAGAAACTTTTCATTAATGTTTACATAAGAATGAAAAAATTCTTTTAATTGCAGCAAAACAAAAGGCGAATATGTCTTGGCCAAATACTGGAAAGGAGAACTAGTTTCTCGATTTATCTGGCAGTTTCAAAAACATTTAAATAAAAAAAATTTCTTGAAATATTTTCGTATATTTGAAGTAACACGATACATGCTGTCATGGTATAAGTCACTCGTATCTATTACGTGATCTAGTTCTGTTATAGTATTTACATTTAAACACAATATTTTTATTCTAATTGTAGATTTGGTATTGAGTAATTTATATTAACAATGGAAGTAGCACGTAGGTCACTTTTGACCCATATGGGTGTTAGGAGAGCAATACCCGTCACCATATTCATCGTAAGACCAAACCCTCTAGTAACTTTTAATCGTTTACGGAGTTGTAAAACGCACCAAAATTTCATCCCTTTAGGCCACATAGAAGTATGAAAAATTTATCTGTTATCCAGTAGTACCGTGTGGATCATTTTTTTACCCATACACAGTTTAACATAATCTGATATCAGCAACGCAAATTTTTAGACGGGAAATAAGATCTGGGTCTATCTCGACATTATCCACGATATGTTGGAGTATGTTATACACTTTAGGCCAAAAATAATGAGAAATACGAAAAATCTGGAGGTCAGGTGAAGCCGTATGTAAATGCGGCTTTTGGTTTTCTGTGGACTTGCGACATGCAGACCAATGAAGTGGCAGTGGGAATTCACAGAATAACCACACCTCGTCTGAGGGACTGCTGTCTATGACACGACAGCAGATGTCAGCCACGTCGTCATTCCACAATTTTCCTGTCATTGTAGCTTTGGCTTTGTTCAAGCTGCCTGGTTGCAGCACCGTGACCTTTTGGTTTATTGTGGTGAGTTTGCGACATCGCGAGGCAATGCAGTTTCACTAATGCCGAGATTCTCTACTCGTTTCACCGACGTAATAGAGTGACTAATCCGGTAGTGAGACAATTGCAGATGATAACGACGATTTTGTTCCCGTGGAAACTCCTGAGTGAAGTAATTCAGACGTATCAAATGATCGGCAAACATAACCTGAAACATCTTACAGTGATTTACGTCTAGCACAACGTAAAACTGTACCATTCTAATAATTAAAATAAGAGAGTCTAGATCGGAATCTGTTGCGTTTATTGTTGGCAACCGGTTTCGGTTCTAAAGAACCATCTTCAGGCCTTTGGCACCTTGTTGGTGGACGGTGGCGGTGGCCGGAGCAGCGATAACAGTAGTTGTCTATGTATCATTTGTGTAAATGTTGGCTAATAAATATATTATAGTGTAACCCAATAGAATTTAACCAGGGAAAATTCCCAACTTTATGATTAAATTATTATACCTACTTAAAAGCTTACTGCAATTAACGTATAATCAACGAAACGACAAAAGCTGGCAAAATACTATAAACATTTACTCCACCATAATCTTGACGTCCAACGACTCTCAACATTTGCTAATATTTTTCGGCTATGGTTAGTGATTAATCGATAATGATATTACGGCGGGGCATCTATTTTAAAAAAGACAGTGAAGGTCGGTCATTGCATAGTTGACAAAGTTCCTAAAACACCTCCCCTCTTTGATGCCTTCCCTCGGCGATATTACTATCACATTTCGTGCCAGTGCCCTGGTTTGTAAACGGGGCAGCACTGCACGCAAGGTGCCGTGTCGACATGCAACTTCAGTGCATGTCTGAATTCACTCTTCTGTCTTCTGTCATAGTTAATGTCCTATTGCGCAGGTGAAGCACACAGGTCGAACATCCGTTGTACTTTAAGTGATGCTAAAAGAGGTGTTGAGATGTGGCTAGGAAGTACTGCACTACGAATTACTTTAGCTTTTGTAGGATGTCAGTGCTTGTTTTTATTGAAGAAATGCCAGTGTTTATCCAAGCACAAATATACAGACTGAGTAATGTTAAAAATATAAACGTTGCATAATGTATAAACTGTCCCTGGCCCGCACAGAACTATCATGAATGTGCAAGTTATCCCGGTCGGCGCTCGACTGACTGCCGCCGCACCTCGCTGAGCGCCAACAGTCACCGTTTTGTCGCCAAGCGAAACTTCTAGACTAACATTGTGCAACTTATTACAAAATATAAAAATAATTAAATCTTTGAAATAAGCGGATTATAAAGTTTTGGCGGACAATTAGTATAGGCGGGAGCCAATCAGATCTGAACTTGCAAAAGGGGCGGAGCTTTCCTACGAGATACAAGCTCATCTACTATCTCTCTCACCCTTTCTGTTACGTCACACCTCCAACCAAGAAAACTTCTTTAACACCCAATATATTGATATGCGAAATAAATTGCTCCATATCAGCCCCCTCACAATATTCGACAATCCATTATGGATGTTAGTAAAAATTTTGAAGCAGACGAACAGATTTAAGGTGAAGAATTGATGTACTTCACGAACCTCAAACAGAAACAGTTTATATTGTAATAATTGTATTTTCCGTCTATTGAAACTAAAATAAACCAATATTTATTTTACTATTAGCCTTACCTTTATTGTGTGCAAGGCATCAGCAATGTTTGCAAAAGATTTTCAGTACATTGTTTTGTATGGTTATTAGAAACAATTCTGACACATTGTTTTACTATGGTGTACCGGCATATTAATATTTCTCTCAATTTTGTAGATTTTTATCTATATGTATATGTATGTTACTGCATTTCCTAAGTTCTTGATATTATTAATTTCTCCCACATGAAATTTCTTTCTTCCAGCACTATCAAATGGCAGCGTTTGTTTTGACGTTATTCTTTCGTTTGTTACCAAATTCTGAATGTGTTACCAACCGTTGAGTGTGTCTGTAGTATTGGTGATCTTCTCTCTCCGTTGTATTTTTATGTGTGGCGAGTGTTTAGATTGTAATCCATTTTTTAATAATTGTTTCAGGTTTTATTTTTATGCTGTTGTGCTCTTTCACCTTTTTGTTTTGTTTTGCCTTTTCTCGTTTGTGTATGTGTATGTGTGTGTGTGTTTATGTTCATTAACTCGGAATGTATTGATTTCCTTTAAATTTTTCAGTCCTTTATTATTATTATTATTCCTATTAATTTTATGTTTATTTTATTTCATTGTTTCTTCTTTTGTCTCTGAGAAATTCCGCAAGGCACACACAAAAACGGTGCAGTTAACTTAAGCCCAGTTGATATATGTTGTGAAAAGAACCAGTCGATAAGTATAATTTACTTCGGTGCGATCTACGGTTCGTCATTGAGACTACCGGTGTAACTGTACTGTAACATCGCTACAGTAAGACGGATGTTGTAATGGCCATACAAATTGACGCTGGTCCGAGCTAAACCGAAAACGTTTCACCCTGTTGTCCTAAATCAAATAGGAACCGAACACGAAGACACCCAGAATCCTGTCCTCAGCCTTACCAAACATAGCACATTAGCGCTGTAGTGATACAGTATAATATAATGCATATAATTAACATTTGTTTGTTTATTTGTTTGTATGTTTCTTCCTATTTTATGCGTTGCCATGCCGTCCATCCGATTGCGATGAAACTTTGGACACTTCATCTTCAATACAAGAGTAAAGTCACTGTCTTAATTTTTTTTCTTTAATAGTGCAGGGCAGTGAGAACTTTATTTATGAACTTCATCATAATTTTCGGTTTCATTACGGTCATTACGGTCTTTATGAAATTTTACACGCTTAACCTTCGAAACAAGAGGAACATCAACGTCTAATAAATTACCTTACGGTGCATGGTGGAGGGTAATAAACTTTGATACCGGTTATCAACGTGAAACTTAAGAGAGTTATAAAGTTATTCACTGTTCGATGAGGCAATGGACTTAGGAGTTCGACAGACAGACGAAAAGATTATTTTCCGAGAAGGGAAAGATGGACATGAGCATAGAGGGGTAGGAGGAGAAAAATATAAGGAGGGTTTATGAGGAGATGGACAGAATGTTAGTGGGTCAAGAGGGGAACAGAGAGAGAAGGAAAGAAAAGGTGGAGAGAGAGATAGAAAGTCCAAAGAGAGATGGATTGACTTAAAAATGGAACAAGTAAGTACCAGGGCAACATCGGGTTTTCAGACAGTAATATTATAGCAATGACCATTTTAAATGTATGGAATATATGCGATTTAAGAAATGTCAGCCGTATGGTGTGTTTTTATGACATTTCGTTGGAAAGCGAAAAGTAACAAGTGAGAGTAAATGTCCAAATATTTAACAACCGATTGGAACAAACTGCTATAGTCATCACTCGCCAGACAAACAAACTTTTTAAACAACAACAACCACACACACACACACATACATACATACATTCATGTCTGAGGGAGGACTGGAACCTCTGGCGGGTACGGCTTCCAGCCATTAGCATAACGCTTTAGATCACGCGGCCAACCCTCCCGGCTGTCACTTTGGAGAAGATGTTTACCGGACTAACAGCGACAAATAATAGAGGGACATGATGATAAGAAGAAATTAGAAATAACTGAAAATAAAATAGGTGCCAGAGAGACAGAGATACTGTTCTCCTAACGAACAGAGGGGAAAAACTGCGATATGCCGAGAGGGAGAATTCGCTATCGATTAAAGATAACTTTTTAATCTCCTCTTCAATGTAGAGTGACGTTCACGATTTTCAGGGAATTTCTTTTTACGTTTGTGCGACTGAAATAAAGAAATAGAGAAAGATTTACTTTTGAAGTAAGTAATGTCACAAGATGCTGGAAATGTTACAGTTACCACAGATGACAAGTACATGATATATGAGGACGAAACTGAAAGTCAGTAAGCACCCAAATATTTCAGCCGAAAATTCGTTCCTTATCCCAAAGCACTCGATTACGAATTATGTAACAAGTTATTTCATAGTGAGGCACCGCCATTGTACTGTTTCTACACAGTGATTGCATCTTAAGCTGCATCTTTAGCTAATAGAGGATGGCTTGATACCCTCCTTCCGCCATCCTATACTACCTCCAAGAGCGTATTAGTTACGTACAGTGTTACGTCTGTAATTGTGAGTAAATGTTTTGTAAATGTTTTCGATCCATGGGGCTGAATCTGAAGATGGTTACCAGCGCTGCCTAAAAACCACAACCAAGTGGCCGTTCGTCGTCAGTTTGTCGGGAGGATTTGATCCGGGACTAGCGCGAATCCGCCGAAATCCATTGTTTCCCAGGACACAGAAGACATGCCCTCAATCAGTCACAGCTTGCTATTGGGCTCCACCACGATCCCTTCAGTACAGGAAAACTTTTAAAATGTATTACTTTTTTTCCATAGCTTTACAGAACAAAATAAAATTACAGACCGTACGTACATTAGCAAACCCATCAGACAGACATGCAAAATATATTCAGTTTCGAAAGCCGGCAATTCAAGGGATCGTTATGTATCTAAATGGAAATGATATTTATATTTCAAAATTAAAATCTGTAGAAAAAAAATCACAAAACAACATGATAAATCCAGTAACAAAGGGCATCGAGTATTAAAGTATGCTTATGGTTAAATATAACGTAACGTAATATGTACATCGGATAAAGCGTATTAACTAAAGCGAAAGCTGGAACTGATTTAGTATCCAATAACGTTGACAAAGTGCTCTGAATATATCGTAAAAAAAGAAAAAAAAATTAGCAGCTGTTCGTAGCCTCTAATGTTCAAATGTTTGTAAATCTATCGGACCAAACTGCGTGACCATCAATACGTAGCTTACAAACTACTTAAACCTAGGTAAACTAATCTAAGGACAAACACACACACCCATGCCCCAGGGAGGACTTGAACCTCCACGGCGAGCAACCGCGCGCTCCGCAGCGAGACGCTTAGCCTATAGAGCGCAAAATTTCGTGCTGCAACACAAGGCAGAACGTTTGTAATATTAACTACTCAAATAAATGAAGTTATGAAATGATAATTCTTTTATTTATTTATATTCTTTTTTTACCTAGAGCATATTATAGTGCCTACTATAGATTATTATTCGTAAACAGGAATCAGACGACAGTTTTATAAATCGAGGAACGTGGAAGAGAAGCAGTGATTGAGGAGCGGGAGAGCCATCCCCCCAGAAATGTTATGTCTGCACACCAGTTATAAATTTGGAAATAGAATTAAAGTTCAGGGAGAAGAATTAATAAAAACTTTCCAATTTGCCAGTAACCTTGTAATCCCTCTGGAGACAACAAATACCTGGAAGAGCAATTTAACGGAATGGGTGGTATCTTGAAAGGAGCTTGAAACGTGTCCATAGAAAATGTATATTGCTAAATTTGTAAGAAAAATGCCTAATATTGTGCCTCCTGTTTTGTGTCGAGTAACTTGCTTGCAAGAAAATGTATAATATTGCATCTACTGTGTATCGATGTATGTACATAAAGCTGTGAAGTTTCATCTTTGGTAAAGAGTATGTATCGTACAGCATTGTAGCTCGTGCAGAGAGACAGTCAGACTTGTGGTTCAGCTCGCTTAGAGAGCTGTTGTGTTGTGTATGTGGCTCCGATGTAGAGCAGAGGCTGCAGTGCCAGCAAGTAGATATATTGCATTTCATATAACTGTGAAAAAGGTTGTACCACCCCTGGAATGAAGGTAATAGCATTTTATGTAATTATGAAAAGGTTGTATCATTTAGGTAATGTAATGGTGATTATTAATAATAAGTAACAAAGTTGACCTTTCTTTCCTGTTTCATTTACGTAGTTAGAAGATTAACTTACTTCCTTTATTTGATAATTAATTATTTGTGGATTTAAAGTGCAGTATTGTTTTTGGTAATCTTGTTGAACAGATTTCTTTATTGGTACCGTAGTAAATGATTGTTATGCAACACTACAGTTAATTAAGCATGATAATGAGTTTTGATAATCAGGTACTGATCTATATAAAATTCTCGTAGTCGAACATTAAGAAAGTGGTTTGTGTTTTTGATATCTCTTTCGCAGTCAAAGTTTTTTGAGTATAGTCAGTGTGTGTTTCATGCAGGTTACATGTCACAGTTGTTTTGCTAAAAGATCAGTTGCGCACATAATCAGTTTAATGCACTGTTTCTTAACAGTATATGCATCAATATCAGGGCCATAATTAAATCAAATTATTGTGTTAATGAACAATGTACGTGTTCAGTTAAATTTTGATGAAGTTATTTGATGACTTAGTGATCGTGACTGTTAAACATCAATACTGATAACTATTTGGACTGCATCTAATACCAGATCAGGTTTTGAATGAGTAACTTTAAAATGAACTACTTTCGTTGTCTAATTAAACGATAGATTCAACATTAAACAACACGTAAAACTTTTAAGCTTATAATATACGCATTAATAAGAGGAAAAGCAACCCAAGGAATGTAAAAATTTCAATCATGCAATGCTAAGAGAAGAAGCTAAGGAGAACAGTCAATAAAAGAAGTAGATGAGTTTTATTATTTGTCAGTAGAAAATAACGTATTATGGCTCGAGTTGATGAGTTACAAATGCAGAATGACAACAGGAAAAATCCATTTATGAAGAAGAGAAATTTTTAACATCAATTTTAATCTCACCCTCGGTAGAGTGGCCGAGCGCTCTAAAGCGCCTTGCTGCGGAACGCGCTGTTGATCACCGTCGGAGGTTCGACTCCTCCCTCGGGGATGGGTGTGTGCGTGTTGTTATTAGCATTGTTTTAGTTTATGTAGTTTATGTAGTTTATATTTACAAACATTTCAACATTTAAATCTCACCGTTAGGAAGTCTTTTTCTAAAGGAATGCCTTGTGCAGGAGTGAACGATAAACAGTTCATAAAGAGGAGTACAGAGCTTAGGAAATGTGTTGCTAGAGATTAATGCGAGTGAAACTTAGTGGCAGTTTAAACCTGTGTGCATGACAGAGAGGAGCTTTGCCTTTCGCGGGCAATTACCATGCATGGAAAATTAAGATTTGATAATGACTGTTTAAAGAGTCAAAACTAATCACCATGTAAAATCAATAAGCGATCTATGATAATAATGATCTCATAAAGAGATTCATAACCATTACATTAAAGATCGTCTCCTACAAAACAACGTGAATAAGATATCAGGTAATTATAAAACTGATTCAAGATCCTCATCCAATCATCCTTCAATTTAATGCCCATCAGGCATTAAAAAGAGAAAGGAAAAAATCTTCTCATTGAGCAACACAAATAGCTCACTTAAATCCGAACCTTTTCTGTCCGTGCTGAACGTTTGTTTGTAGCGGTAACGCACCAACGATGAAAAATTAGATAAATCTGGAGTTAGTTGTCGTAAGTACAATGTCCATGATGTTTCCATTTGGCTTTTGTGATTGTAACGTAAGTAGTGAAAGCATAAAAGAGGTTTGAAATATACTTCATACATTGCGGATTGCATATACAAAACGTTGCTGTTCTCGTTCGAATGAAATATTTTCTGAATTAGCATTTTCGATAACTATTTTATGTTTAAATTTAACTAATATTATGTCTTTG
This sequence comes from Locusta migratoria, assembly GCA_026315105.1. Lineage (NCBI taxonomy): Eukaryota > Metazoa > Arthropoda > Insecta > Orthoptera > Acrididae > Locusta > Locusta migratoria. The sequence continues at coordinate 461,950,770 of CM048745.1, read as the reverse complement.
AAATTTGAGGTTATATGAAAGAAAAGAAACCATGGCTAGTCTTTGTTTGGGGTTACTTCTCCAAGATAAATGTTCCACTGGATCAACGTTGTAATGTCCTTCCGATTTGATTACTTTGTGACAATAAAACTATGTACGTAATGAAAGACTATTTCAAATGCACCTCTTGTGTAAACGGGAGATGACACCAAAGACATTTATGTTCATTAACACGCAACGACTACAATGTACAGTAGAGTCTCGATTATTGGATCTAAACCGGCTGCGGCATGGTCGCATAAGCGGGAAGGTCGGATTACACGGAAAATAATACAAAAAACATAATAAAGCTTGAAAGATTTATTTTAATATGGAAAATTTATTAAAAACTTGAACAAGAACTGAATACAACGATCAAATACATTAGACGGCAGCCAAAGGGAAGTGATAAGATATTATGGTACATAAAAGTTAAAGTAGGCCACATAGTTAAAAATTTAATTCAATACAAATCAAATTAGACAGAATAGATGTTTACGTACGTCCAATAGTCCACTGTTGTGTTTGTGAAGGACTTCATTGAACTACAAAATCATTTAAATCTGTATAAAGAAGTTAGTTTCTTTTGTTTGCCTGCTGTTTGCCTTTTTTTTTTTTTTTCTTTTTTTTTTTTTTTGCCGCTATATCACATAGTCTCTTAAGAAGTAAAACCTTGGTAGACGTTGTTTCCTCCAGCTGCTCTACATATTTTAAAGCAGTTTGTAAGGCTATATATGTGTCCGTTGTGAGAAATCTTGGGCGTACTTTCATCCACTACACCCGCTTCTTTTTCGTTTACCATGTTCACTATATCTTCATTTGTCACTTCAAATTCTTCATCTTAAACCATCCATTCATTTACGTCATCTTCTGTGGCGTCAGCACATTGTGGAACTTTTAGTAACAATGAAAGCAGGGTAGTATTTTCGGGTTCGATCTGCTGTTGTACATTTGCATCATCTGGAGAATTTTCTTGATTTTCCTCTGGAAAAATTTTACAGGATTTTGCAATGGTATTTGGCTCCAAAACTCACCCAAGACTGGGCCACATAAGTTTTTTTAAATTTTTTGTTTATTTAAATATTTATTTTGCGTACAGTCCCGACGCACTGAAAGGGTCGGATAACACGGAAGGTCGGATAACCGAAGATCGGATAATCGAAACTCTACTGTAGTTATAATAAAAAATATATTAATATCCCTGTTATAATTAGAATATAAATGTATGTTGTCAAAGAAATTATTCTCTTTGTTCTTGTTCTTCTCGTCTAATTGTCTCATTGTCGATGTTATAGGACCTATGAGAGAAAGTATAATTTTACAGCAGGCCTCATTAGATTGTTTATTTGTTTTTTGATGTTTGTTGTTGTTGTTATGGTCTTCAGTCCGGAGACTGGTTTGATGCAGCTCTCCACCCTACTCTATCCTGAGCTAGCCTTTTCATCTCCTCATAAGAACGGCAACCGACATCCACTTGGATCTGCTTACTATACGCGTCTCTTGGCCTCCCTATGCGATTTTTACCCCACACACTTCCCTCCAATGCTAAGTTTATGATTCTTCGATGTCTAAGAATGTGTCCTACCAAGCGATCCCTTCTTTTAGTCAGGGTATGCCAAAAGTTCCTTTTCTCGCCAATTCTTTTCAGTACCTCTTCATTAGTTACGTGATCTACCCACCTACAACATTCTTCTGTAGCACCACATTTCAAAAGCCTGTATTCTCTTCCTGTCCGCACTGCTTATCGTCCATGTTTCACTCCCGTACAAGGCAACACTCCACACAAATGCCTTCAGAAAAGACTTCCTTACACTTAAATTAATATTCGATGTTAGCAAATTTCTCTTTTTCAAAAATGCTTTTCTTCCCATTGCCATTCTGCATTTTATATCCTCTGTACTGCGGCCATCGCATGTTATTTTACTACCCAAGTAACGTAACTCATCTACCACCTTCATTGTTTCGTTACCTAATCTAATTCCTTCAGCATCGCCTGATTTTCTAAGACCGCATTCCATTATTTTTGTTTTGCTCTTGTTAATGTTCATTTTATACGCTCTCTTCAACACACTGTCCATTCCATTCAACTGCTCTTCCAGGTCGTTCGCTGTCTCTGACAGAATTACAATGTCATCAGCAAAACGCAATGTTTTTATTTCTTCCCCCTGAACTTTAATCCCTATTCCAAAATTTTCCTTGCTTTCCTTCACCGCCTGCTCAATGTACAAATTGAATAACATCGGAGAAAGGCTACAACCCTGTCTTACTCCCTTCCCAACCACTGCTTCCCTTTCATGCCCTTCGAGTCTAATAACTGCGGTCTGGCTTTTGTACAAGTTGTAAATAACTATCCTTTCCCCGTATTTTACCCCTGCTGACATCAGTATTTGAAAGAGTGTAGTCCAGTCAACATTGTCAAATGCTTTCTCCAAATCTACAAAAGCTAAAAATGTAGGTTTGCCTTTCCTTAATCTATCTTCTAAGATAAGAGGTAAGGTAAGTATTGCCTTCCGGGTTCCTACGTTCCTCCTGAATCCAAACTGATCTTCCCCGAGGTCAGCTTCTACCCGCTTTTCCATTCTCCTGTAGATAATTCGTGTTAAAATTTTGCAACCATGACTTATCAAACTGATGGTTCTGTAATTTTCACACCTGTCTGCGCCTGATTTCTTTGTAATGGGGATTATTACATTTTTCTTAAAGTTTGAGGGTATTTCGCCTGTCTCATACATCCTACACACCAGTTCAAATAGTTTTGTCATGGCTGGCTCTCCCAGAGACTTTAGTAGCTCTGAGGGTATGTCATCTATTCCTGGGGCCTTGTTCCGTCCTAGGTCTTTCAGGGCTCTGTCAGATTCATCTCTCAGTATATTATCTCCTATTTCATCTTGATCTACTTCCTCTTCCCTTCCTACAACATCGTCTCTAAGTTCATTTCCTTTGTAGAGCTCCTCTATGTATTCTTTCCACCTTTCAGCTTTCCCTTCTTTGTTGAGAACTGGTTTCCCATCTGAGTTCTTGATATTGGTAGAATTACTTTTCTTGTCCCCAAATGTCTCTTTGATTTTCCTGTTGGCGGTATCTACCTTTCCCCTTCTTATACATTCTTCTACAGATTTGCATTTGGCTTCTTGCCACTCCTGCTTAGCCATTTTGCATTTCCTATCAATCTCATTTCTTAGTCGTCTGTACTCCATTTTGCCTGTTTCATTTACTGCATTTTTATATTTACTCCTTTCATCAATTAAATTTAGTATTTCCTGGGTTATCCAAGGATTTTTTGTAGGTCTTGCCTTTCTACCTATTTTGTCCTCTGCTGCCTTCACTATTTCATCTCTCAATGCTACTGAATTTTTATATTTTCTCCTTTCATCAATTAAATTTAGTATTTCCTGGGTTATCCAAGGATTTTTTGTAAATCTTGCCTTTCTACCTATTTTGTCCTCTGCTGCCTTCACTATTTCATCTCTCAATGCTACCCATTCCTCTTCTACTGTTTTATTTCGCCCTGTTTCTGTCAATTGTTGCCTAAATCTCCCTCTGAAATTCACCAGAACTTCACGTTCCTTCAATTTATCTAGGTCCCATCTCCTTATTTTCCTACCTTTCTGCAGTTTTTTCAGTTTCAGCCTACAGTTCATGACTAACAAGTTATGGTCAGAGTCTATATCTGCCCCTGGGTATGTCTTGCAGTTTATAACCTGGTTCCGGAATCTATGTTTTACCATTATAAAACCTATCTGATACCTTCCGGTGTCTCCTGGTCTCTTCCAAGTATACAACCTTCTTTTGTGATTCTTAAACCACGTGTTTGTTACAATTAAATCATGCTCCGTGCAAAATTCTACCAGGCGACTTCCTCTTTCATTCCTTCTGCCCAGTCCATATTCACCTACTATTTTTCCTTCTCTTCCTTTTCCTACTACCGAATTCCAGTCTCCCATCACAATTAAGTTTTCCTCTCCCGTAACTGTCTTAATAATTTCCTTTAGCTCCTCATTTATTTCTTCGATGTCCTCATCATCGGCAGAGCTAGATGGCATATAAACCTGTACTACTGTTGTCGGTGTTGGCTTCGTATCTATCTTGACAATGATAATGCGATCACTTTGCTGCATATAGTAGTTTACCCGCATTCCTATTTTCTTATTCGTTATCAGTCCTACTCCTGTGATACCCCCAACTGCTTTTGTATTTATAATCCTGTACTCACCTGAGCAGTTTATGGAATCACTTATATTAAAAGGCGTGTAACAATAAAAAATATAAAATATAGGTATTAAAAATAATACGGGTGTCAACTTCAATTAGTGTTGGAGCATTTTAACCCATTTTCAAGAATCTTCTGTTAGAAACAATGTTAGCAGTTGTCACAGCAAGCAACCATCGACCTGGATTGCAGCATCCTGCCGCCATTAGGAGGCAGAAATAAAACAAGTAATTAACATAAATCAGGGTCGGGTGGTAACCAAACTATAACTGATTTACGAATTTTATTTCAGCTGTCTGGACGCGACTATGAACTGATTTCGTTTTTTATAAAAAATAGTGGTAAAGATAATTTTACGACAAAGGTATGGTACGAAGAAAAGCTGATTGTGAAGCGTAATTAACCCTTATCAGTGACGTATATTTCAAACTAGATGAGAAGGATGAAATAATTATCTCATTTAATAATTTTCTGAAGAGACAGATTTTAGAAAGCAATTATAGTGAATCAGTTTTCTTATCAGAGAACTTTCATTTATTTTTCATTGTGGTGTGTCGATATCAAACCAAGGACAGTGAAATAAAATTTTTAAAATCATTAAACAAAGCTACCCTAGGTTCGCTGCTGATGTTTGGTTTCACGTAGTATTTCAAATAACTACTACCAAACATCAATGGAAAGAAATTTTATCATTAGTTATGTGGAACAGTGTTGTAAAAATAGTCGTACAAATCAGAGACCTTAAGTAAAATTTAACCCATACTGAGCAAGCTGAGAATCAGAAGGAATAAAATAAAAGAAATGAAATACATAGTAAACTATTAGCGAAATATCTATTAACGAGTATTTTACAACGTTTATATATAATGCAGAAAAATCACTGACTTTGTAACATTTTTGTACCAATATAATAATTTCTTTCTCGATTTTTTGTTGTTGTTGTTGTGCGTGTGTGTGTGTGTGTGTGTGTGTTTATGTGTGTTTGTGTAATCGATTGAAAAATTCTGCTTGTGAAATATAGTATGCATATTATTTTGTATCTTAGCAGCATCATTTGTTGATTTAAAAATGATCTTACGTATCATGGTTGTACAGTATTTTTGTGGTGACGTATATTGTGATGAATGTGAAAATTTGTAATCTAGTCCATACGTAGGGTATACGTTGAGATATGTGAAATGTAACACCATCTGTACTTCCCCGTTTCTGATGTGGAAGGCGCCAAGTTTTGGCTCGCATGTAGAGACATGGTGAGACATGGTGAGAAGCAGTCAGTGAGTGTGTCTGTGGCTAGGCGGGACCCGAGGCAGCATCTCACGGGAAAGTGGAGGCTTTCAGCTGCTACAAGTGTGTACATAGTCGAGCCGGAATAGCACGATCTCTGGTATTTGCGCCAATCGGCTTTGTGCGTCGACTACGGCAGCAGACTATTGGAGCAAGTCGAACGCGAGCTTTGCTCTGCGCATGCGCGCGTTCGGCTGAGCCCTGTACTGTTGCCAGTTGTGTCAGACAGCAACAACCGTTAAGCTATACTGTCAGGCAGCGAACGAACTACTTGGCAACACGGTTGCTTTCAGTTTCCGCGGTCTCCCAGCCCAGTAGACGGAGCCAGGGATCATCGTATTCCGGCCCGACTATAGCATCGTATGCTGGAATAATGGTTGCATCTTGGTAATCAATACTGGGCACATAGTAAGTAGCTGACGACACCAAGAGGAAAACATTGTGCCTAATACAAAGAGCAACGTCTGGTGGTTATGCGCAATTACGCAACTGCTCGTCTACAGCATTGGATACTTAACAAGGTTACGCACTTTTATAGTCGCGATGCGAATGGACCAGTCAGAAAGTACTGCATTTGTTTGAAATAATCATTCACTTGAACTAAAATTTGTTTTCACCGTAATTTATCCACTCACTTACCTTGTTAGGATCGAATCGTAGTGTTCAAAAATCCGAGTGTATATAAAAAAATTGAAGAAAATAGTACTTGCAGAACAAATTAATAATGTAAAGTGCTTTATTTGATGTTTGTAGCAGTGAAATTAAAACTAGTGAATAACATTCGCTTTTGGACACACCAGTTGTAATGAGCAGCATTGATCGTTAATGTTTTATTTATAAACAACAGATCGATTTCAGTCATATAGTGATATCTTCAGTGTATCCTTCAAACTATAGAGCAAGATCATAAAATCAGTATGGAATGAAAAACAAATTTGTCTATGTAATAGAAGGCATTAATAACACCCATCCCTACAGCGCCCCTGCATATCGTTTGTAAGCAGCGCGCTTATTCCATCTGAACCTCTGGCACTGCAATTTTATGTTTGGCGAAACTTATTTCGCAACAGTTGCAGTTACATTCAGTACGTTAACAATGCTTGGTATGTATTCTGTCTGTATATTATATTTGAAATTGTGTTCAAGTTCATTTTGTATTTGTTGTTAATTCCATACTGATTTTATGATCTTGTTCTATAGTTTGAAGGATTCACTGAAGATGATCACTATGTGATTGAAATCGATCTGTTGTTTATAAATAAAACATTAACGGCCAATGGTGCTCATTACATTTGGTGTATTCATCATTGTGTGGTAGTTGAGCACTATCCTGAAAATGGAATCAAACATCAAAGAATTCGCTTTTGCCTTCAGTGTTTGTTCAAAAGGTTTTATAATAATATCTGAATGAAACAATGAAATGATGAAATAACTAAAAAATAACCAAATATCTAAAAATATTCAGTGTTAATAAGTTTTACGAATTTCTTAAGTTCATTAGTACAACACAGTTTCCTATCATTTTTCTCAGATGCAATTAATAACAGTAAATATCACAAAAATAGATAAAAATGTAGAGAATAGACTAAAGTATGTGGATAAATAATTTATATCGATTAGAATAATGGAATACTGTGAAATGTGTGTTGTACCAGTTCAACAGTCATCACCGTTTTAAGAGAAAAATCGTTCCCTGAAATAATTCATAGAATATTTAATCGAAAAGTGGATCACTATTTGAGTGTTGTATCAAATTTTGTGTAATTTGTGTGTGTATATGGAAAGTGTCTGACTTAAGGGAACTTACGCAAAAATTCTTTACCGTTTAATGACTCTTAGTGCAAAATCTTCCTTCATATTCAGTATCATAATTGAACAGTAAACAGAGTAGTTTTGGCTGCCTTGTCAATAACGTTGCTTTCTGTAGAGATTGTACACTTGTATGTTACAATAAACGTTTTCTGCTTCTCTATACATAATTGTTTTAAAGTAACAGTGATAGGGGTTGAGGGTAACAGCTTGAACATTTTAATGTTTACCATTTAGTAAACTGATAAATTCTTGTACATTATGCTTGCCCTCCTGTTATTACATCATCTATTCAAAGTTACATGCCTGGGGGAGCTGTATTATCCTTAGGTACAGGCACGGTTAAATTGAAAATCACACAACGGATGGTGACCTTAAATTCACTTCTGACCCAGATTCATGGTGAAATATGGGTATACAGGGTTTAAGGTGATTGGTAGTATTACGTACGATAAGGTTACACGTGCTGTCTGGTGACAGAAATATGCTAGGTTACGTATGGTTATTGTGTGGCAAGACTAAGTTTACAAAATATCTTTAGGAGTGATTGCTGATGTGTAACACGCTTTCATGACAACAGTAATGACAATAATGGCAATGCCGATTAGAATGGTGGCAAAACAGTAATATAGTTTCAAACTATAAAGGTAGATTAATAATAATCGTCGACTTAATGTGTCTATTTAACAATAAATCAACCCAAATACCTACTACTCTAAAGTCCGAGTAAAGTGGTCACCAAAAGTGAGGTAGCAAATGTTTAACTTTGAATGAGAGTTCAAATATAGCAATTTTCTCTGCAGAACGGGAACACCATCGGCAAAATTTCTACGGAACTATGGCAGCGCAGTCGGCACGAGGTATCTTTGTGATTGAGCGCTCCGCCCGCCCTTTCGAGAGTCTTGTACGGGGCTTGGCAGCGGGCCCCGGCTTTCTCTGTTTCGAGCTTCTGAACAGCCTTGAGAGCCCTCGACTCACTCAACTGTGTTTCATTTCGCTCTAATGTAGCCGACAAGGCACTAAGTTAAAGTTATCACTTGTTGTTTTGCGAGCGCTCTCAGAACTTAACGCAGAGCTTAACCGTGAAGTGAGCCTTCCGCCTCATACACTCCCTTACCCCCACTCTCTCTCTCCCCCCCTCTCTCTCTTTCCATCTCTCTCTTTGTCTCTCTCTCTCTCTCTCTCTCTCTCTCTCTCTCTCTCTCTCTCTCTCTATCTCCTCTTCCTTTCTCTCTATCTCCGTCTCTCGCCCTCTTCGTCTGAAACTCTGCAGCGAACAGTTCAAGGAGAGCAGCATCTTCTCCAGGTTTTGTTTGTGTGTACTCATGCTTTTGTTCAGACGAGCATACTCAACTTGATGGCACTTATTGCGACGTGTCTATCTCTGTGTCGCAGAGTTCCTTTGCATTTACTTGCGGTAACTTAAGAAATGCGGAACGTCGTACTTTTCTGTAGTTTTGTACAGGTAACGTATACCGAGAAGATTTATTATTATTATTATAATTTTTTCTTTATTGTGAAAACTGCTCATTTTACTTATATTAAGATTTCTCACGAAAATGTTCCGTAGGCAAAATAGTATGTCCCAATTATTATCTGAAGTACCACTAAATGCTTCTTCTATTGTAGGACTCGGTATTGTCGACTATGACCTACTCATTTTCCACTATCCAAAGTTTTTCTATTTTACTTTCCATTTTTCGTTATAATATGATATACCGTTAGTTTATTGACAGTGATGATGACGTCTCAACCCTTGCGTTATGTGTGAGAGCGTGAGTAGGAATGGAACGACATAATATTAAAAATATAAAACCACAGAGATCAGCGTCGAGTCCAATAATTTGGTAATAATATTATGGTGACAGGTAATTCATTATGAAAGTAGAGTGTTTCCGCTTTTGTTTGTAAGTATAGAATTTAATACTTACACTGTACTTTGTTTCGCTAGTTCAAAATTTGTTAGATGAATGGTAGTTTTTTCTTTTATTTTTTGCAACTTTTATTAATTAAAAATCCCTTGAACTCGATGTTATATAAACGACGTCTGTTACTCTATTTTCCTTTAATCTTATTACATATCTGATGATGACAAATGCCGAGACACCATTGTTTCAAATTTTCAAATCACTTGGTTCGTAAAACCTTCCATTTTTTGCGGATAAGGGACCATACGTTGGCATGCATTATTATTATTATTATTAATATTATTATTATTATTTAAATGTCTTGATCGCAATATGCTTTATTTTACCATTACGCGTTTAGACGATATAATGATCAGATCTGTGGCATAAATAATGGAAGAACGTTACATTTCGAATGTTTACAGTTCACAGTCACAATATTCACAAGGAGAACAACATATTGTATGCACATATACTTATAAACTTTTTTTTTAAAAAAACGATGGGAATTAAAATACATCTTAGTGGAGATGTATAATTAAAACATAAACCAGCAACATCGATGTCTAGTGAAGGTGTTCAAATAGACTCACATGCCAAACTGTGGTGGGAGCAGGAAAACACCGTAACACGTAAAGTACGACCAATGGCCGCCAGACGGCGCAGGGTTAAAATGAAAAGTTAGTTTAATAAAATTACAATAACACCATCTTGGGCATTCTGTATTGCTAGCTGACTTAGAAGCTACGAAAAACATGGCTACAAGATGTATTAAGTCGTATGAAATTGACAGATACCACATTATAAGTACATTAAAATATACTACTGGGAGTGGGCGTACGAAAAGGGAGGAGTGGGAGGGCAGAAGGTTGTGATTGGGCGAGATTGAATACAGCATAAAGTCCACACGAAAGTAGCCAAGAGCAAACGTGCTAGACCATTGTGACGTGACAGTCACGTAGCTAATTACCTTACATTACAAGTCAACATTGTAACGCATTATTATGTCCGTAAACAATGTCAGTTAAGTATAGTTAAGTTAGCGATAAAATGATTAAAAGGATAACCAGGTAAATGCCTGTATTGTGTCTAAAATACAGGGGAAATAATGGGATGAAGTGGTATTATTTGTGCCACAGATCTGATGATGATTAGTCGAAACGCGTAATGGTAAAATAAAGTATATTGTGATCAAGAGTTTTCAAAAGAATTTTTTTGCAAATGTTCGAATGTTCGTAATTTTATGGGACCAAACTACTTTGCTCATAAGCCCCTTAGTCTTACAAACTAATTTAAACTAACCTAAGGGCAACACACACATCCATGCCCGAGGGAGGATTCGAACCTCCGACGGGGGACGCCTTGCGATCCGCGACGTGGCGATCCCTATCGCTCGGCTACTCCTGCGTGGCCCCATTGTTTGCAAGCTAGATGCTTTCATACATGCCTGGGCTGGTCACCTTGTCTCACTTACCCCTTGACACTTTGCCGCAGCGGATTAGCCGTGCGTACTGGGTAACCATGCTGTGATACGCGCGGCAGACCGCCGTCGAGGATTCGAGTCCCACCTCGGGAATGGGTGTTAGTATTGTCCTTAGGTTACTTTACCTCAGTTTAAATAGTTTGTAAGCTACGGACTAATGATCGCGCAGTTGACTCCGATAGATTTACAAACATCTGAACATTATTTGACACTTTGTGTCTGAATTGTTTTTGAGAGGGATCTATCCTTAAGTATTGATTGTGTCCAATTAATTGAGTAAACGTATTAGATTATTTGCACCATGCTGCTGCCGCTTAACCATCCGTGGTCTATACGACACATCTTTGTTCTCTGAGCTGCAGGATGTAATAGCTGGTCTCCACCTTGTATTCCTGTCCACTGCTTTTATTGACCAACCACGATATTCTAATAGTGGTTCAGACCAGACCAGACCTGTCTGTTTCTTTACTCTTGGAATGATGTAACAACCTTAGCATATTAACATAGACATTTTTATAATTGTTTTGCAGTGCAGAGTCATTATTCAAGTTTATTTTTCTGAAGATGTAGAAATTTATTGTTTTATAGGGAAAAAATTGTAATTTGATACATAAGTACTTGAGAACGGTGACATAGTTTTACCAAAACTAGTTGTACATAATAAATGACAAAAGGTAAAAGTAAAATAGCGACTGTGGCATGTAAATGCACTGTTTAAATGTCTCCATTTTCTAAAATTCTAGCAGTTGCGCTCCTTATATACAATTTGTCTGAATTTTCACATGATTCAATCCCTGAGACATATAACGTCTCACTATATCGAAGATATTGAATATAAGGAAAGGCGTTAAATGAAATTTGTAGTGTGGAGGAAGATGTGCTTCAGGGCAGTCAGTGTATACTCGGCGTCACGTACGAAGGCGGCCCAGTGTTCAGCCGTTCTGCACATCCCCCTCCATTACCTCACAGGCAGCCAATAATATTCGTTCCCTAGGCACGTGGCTGGTCGCGAGTTACGCAATGTTTCTCCTGCAGGCGCAACTGTTGGCGTTCGGCCGTGGCCCCTCCCCTCCATGTTTCCTCTGTCGCTCTGCCTCTATGCGCAAAAGGGCCTTCTTACTTGACGCCAGCTATAGTCGTATTACCCGTTAGGCTGTCTTAGCGTCAGTTGGCATTCGGCCGTGGTTGCTTGTAGACCTGTGCCGCACGTCGCTTAGCGCTCCGCCCCGGGTTGTTTACTGCCGTGTCGCGGTATTTGTGTGTATTGAATTCCACATTAACGTACCTCATGGCGCAGCGCATGCTTACCGCCGAGCAACGATCAACAGCTTTTGAAGTCGAACAGTTCATTCGAGAAGATCTTCGTTTGAACCCACAGCACGTGATCGGAATACATTTTTCCATCAAAGGAAGCACCGTCTACATTAAGATGACGACGGAAGCGCTGTGAAGTTGTTCAGCGACATGCCAGCGGACTGAAATTCAAGCACTCTGATGGACACGAAAGTGATGTAACGGTCGATCATGTAGGATTCTGTAGCCGCGGTGGAGTAGCCGAGCGATCTAAAGCGTCTCGCTGCGGAGCGCGCGGCTGCTCGCCGTGGAGTTTAGAGTACTCCCTGGGGCATGGGTGTGTGTGTTTGTTCAAATTCAAATGTTCATATGTTTGTAGCACTTATGGGACTTAACTACGGGGTCATCAGTCCCTATACTTACAAACTACTTATCAACTAGCTAAGGCTAAGGACGGCACAAATATCCGTGCCCGAGGGGCCCGAGGGTGGAATCGAACCCCCGACCGTAGTGGCCGTGCAGACCGTGACTGGAGCGCCTCAGTCCCCTCGGCCACCGCTGCTGGCGTGTTTGTTTGTCCTTAGGTTAGTTTACCTAGGTTTAAGTAGTTTGTAAGCTACGGACTGATGACCACGCAGTTTGGTCCGATAGAATTACAAACATTTGAACATATGAACATTAGGAATCTGTTTGCGGACCCTGCGGGCGTCTGAGCTCCCGTTTGAGGTATCTCAAGAAACGGTCACAGCAGCTTTCCAGCTGTACGGAAACGTCGTGGGTCACCTTTCAGAAACGTGTCAAACATTTACAATCTTCCATGTGTTAAATGGTGTCCATCGGATACAGATTGAGCTGACGAAACACATTCTGTCGTACCTGATGATTGGTGGTGTGCGGGCCATCGAAACGTACGACGGCCAGTCACGAACATTCGCAGTTTGTGCCCAGGAAGATCATGTTTGGTCCGAATGTATGCGCCGACGTTTGGTAAGCATGGTGGCTAATTCTTGTGAATATCTCCAGACATACATTGACCTGCAGAAGATTTGGTTTAGTCATAAGTATCATCAAGACACAAGTCCTTCAACAACGACTTAGAGTTTCCAATATAGACGACTGCAGTATTAAGTTGGACAACAAACTTTTGGAAAACATGTCACACTTTAAATACCTAGATAGCCAAATTAGAAGTGACAACAGCCTAAGAACAGAAATTTCAGTTCGTGCAGCCAATGAAGCCTCAGTTTCCTGCAAACTGAATCACCGAGTATAGAAATCACATGATCTCAGACTGCAAACTAAAATTGCGGCTCCGATAGATTTACAGACATTTGAACAATAAAATAAACTGAAGGAAACTGTAGGATGGATAGAAGCAGTGAAGAAAGATAGGTGTTACAGAAGAAATAATATGTGACAGGTATCACTTCAGGCTACTGATAGAAAACGCAACCTATGAAGAAGATAAGCCCAAACCTCGACCAAAGAGAGTGTGGACAGATGACCAGAGACGTGCAGTTGGAGAGAAAATGAAGAAGTACTGCGAAGAAAGTAAGAGAAAGAAACACCATTAGTCTTAAGTTATATGCGGTCCATAGCTGGCCAAATCCATATATATATATGATATATATATGATTGCTTATGAATAAAATTCAGTATGTCTTACACGCGCTGTCCACGATTCAAATTTTACCTTTATTTATTCAACCAGTTACTACTGTTATTCATAAATACTTGTAATTTCTATTTACAAATAATAATGGAAAGTCCAGGTTGGAATTAATAACATAGTAAGGACAGTTTACAACTCACCGCAAAGACGTGGCGACCAGCTGCGGCAGTCGGAGGTGATGGTTGTATGACTGTGTTGTGTGCCTGTGTGATTGCGTGAGTGTTCTACTTTCTGAAGAAGGCCATGGCCGATAGCTGAAAGTGCTGTATGTGTGTGTGTCTTTTGTATGTGCCTGTCGCAGCTCGTCGCCACGTCTTTTCGGTGAGTTGTAAACTATCCTTACTATATTAGTACTATTTACAAAAAAAAAAAAAAAAAAAAAAAAAAAAAAAAAAAATCCTGTGATAATAACAGCTGAGTTTAATAATTGTAATAGAATATAAAAAACCTTTTTTATATTTCCATATGTTATAGCCACAACGGGTATAACCAGAGCAGGACGTGCCTAATTCTTTCTTGATGTGCTCATGCTGCATGCATTATCTCGCTGTTTAGCAGGTCGCTACACGTATTACCACTAATGTGAAGTGAGATTGTGTACTTAAGTTTAAACTTTTTTAATCAGAGGTTTTCAGCCAGGATCGCGTTCTTGTTTTAATTACTAAACTTTTTTGTTTAGAAACGGCAACAATTTCCAGCCCAAATGATATCATGATGATGATATTCGAATTTTTCTTTTAGAGGTCAGAAACTGGTAGTAATGGAGTATCCGCGAGCTCGGTGCAGGTGGAGGAGCAGGATGGGTAAGGGAGGGTTGCGACTAGGAAGGGGTAGGTGCGGGTGAGCCGCCGCAGCCGTTACAGCTTCGCGGCTCACCGCCCCACAGCGGCAGCCAATAAAAATCTGTGCCGCCCCAGAGGAATTAATAAATTGCGCCTTGTGTGTGACCCGCTGAAAGCGATTTCCGCAGCCCCTGCCACTGAAGGCCGGCCGCAGACGTCTGCTACAGACCATTCTGAAAACATCGCCCCTACCTTCCATATCCAGCACACACTATTTCTGTGAAGAGTAAGCCGGCCGCGGTGGCCGAGGGGACTGCGGCGCGCCAGTCACGGTTTGCACAGCAGCTACGGTAGGGGCTTCGAACCCCCCTTCGGGCATGGATATTTGTCCCGTCCTTAGTGGTAGCTAGTTCATAAGTAGTTTGTAAGTTTAGGGACTCATGACCCCATACTTCAGTCCCATAAGCTATACAAACATTTGAACATTTTGAGTAACACAAAGCGCACATACAAATATACAATACATTAAGCTTCGTCTATGATTCATCTCAGACCATTTGCATATTAGTGTGCCGGAATACATGACATTAATCGTTTTATTTTTATTCATTTATTTATTACTAGCTGAAAACTCGGATGTGCCAGGGTATTTATTTATTCAACACTCTTCTATATCCCCTCCCCTCCTCTACCTTAGTTCATCTCTCCGTTTCCCCTCGCTCTGTTCTTCTCCTCTCCCCATCTCCAGACCCATCACGCCGCGGCGGATTAGCCGTGCGTACTGGGGCGCCGTGCAGCGGTGCGCGCGGCCGTTCTCCGTCGGGGGTTCGAGTCCCCCTCAGGCATGGGTGTTTGTGTTGTCCTTAGGTTAGTTTCCATTACTTTAAGTAGTTTGTAAGCTACAGACTGATAAGCTAGCAGTTAAATGCGATAGATTTAATAAGGGGAAAAAAGACCCATCTCTTTATGCCGCCCCCTGCCCGTCTCCTCTTCCTGTTTCTGTTCATCTCGGCCTCCTCAGTTCAATTCCTCCTCTCCTCTTCTTTTCTTCTTTTTCTTGTGCCTTTTACCGCTTTTACACTCACCGCATCATCTCCGCCTCTGTCTCTCTCTATGAAAAATGACATATATCAATCAACTTTCTAGGTGAGCAGCGAAATACTTCCAAATTTATTACAATGTACTTTCTGCCCTGCACCGTGCGGTAGCTTGGTGGTGGTGAAGTGTAAACAGTTTCATAAAGATTAGAATAAAAATTAGATTAGGAAAACACCTTTAGTTAGAAAATTTGGAGACTGTACAGTAGTAAAGGATTTTATATGATGTCAGCCTCCTCCAGAATCCTACATTCACTACTGCTTTATGCAATTCTCATCCAATCCGATTACATTTGCATACCATAACTACAGTAGGCCTATTTTTCTTATAGGTATACAATTGATTTACATAGCAACGACTACTTGAAAAACTTCACCACTTATCTTTGTGATCAGTAGAACAGGGAACATGGCCACCCAAAAAATAGCATTCACGGATGCAGCGTTTCCCAACGTATTGATACTGCACTTCACTGTCGAGATTACCCATGTTTCCCTGCAGCTTACTCCTAATTTTCTCGAATTTCGTGCATTTTGCGACAGTTTATATCGCCGAACCAGTGGCGGACAAAGGCTGTCGGAGGCGCGGGGTTGCAGCAAAGAAACTATGTATTACTATAAAAAAAAGTAACTTGAGATTTGGAGGCCCCAAAGACGAGAGTCCCGGGACAGTCTAAGAAATTTGATTTCTAGTTTTGGAGGCCTCAGAACGAAAGGTGAAGTGCGCTCCAAAAAGAAAAGAAACACGTGCTTTGGAGGTATTTGGAACCCCCCCCCCCCCCCCCGAAAGCAAGTCGAGAGGTCTGGGGCGGTCCGCCCTCCTCCCCCCTTCCCCCAACCCCTCTCCCCCGACCCTTAGTCCGCCTCTGCGTCGAACGCTTTTTCTATGTCGTGTCTTAGTTTTTCTTCAGACCTTTTCCATTATCAGGGCTGCTACAACATACTATTGAAATTTTAGCAGGTTGCAGCTAATCGAGACAGGGGTAAATATTTGCATTGATACTGTCGAAGAAAGTCACTGGATTTACCGTACAACGTGAACGAGGATGGTCCCACCGAATGTTAGCCCCATTTTATTGAAACTCTCCATATTCATGGTTTGCGTTCTCGAAGCAAACCATATGTTGTGCTTTATACTTGTTCTATTCACAGCTGTTAGCAGAAGGTAACGGCTGAGTTCCTAATGTCTTTTTCCAAAGTTGTTTCGCACAGGAAGATAGCACTGTAGTTCCTTCTCTAGATTGCCCCACAAAAAAAAAATGTTCAAATGTTTGTTAAGCTTAAGGGACTTAACTACGGGGTCATCAGTCCCTAAACTTACAAACTACTTATGAACTACCTACAACTAAGGACGGCACAAATATCCATGCCCGAGGGGGGATTCGAACCTCCGACCGTAGTGGCCGTGCAGACCGTGACTGAAGCGCCTCAGTCCCCTCGGCCACCGCGGCCGGCATTGCCCCACAGACTACAAAATGGCAGATATCGAAATAATTGACAGAGAGATAGGAAAACGATTAAAATCGCTCAAAAGAGGAAAGACCGCAGGAGCTGATGGAATACCAGTTCGTTTTTACACAGAGTACGCGAAGGAACGTGTCCCCCTTCTTGCAGTAGTGTACCGTAAGTCTCTAAAAGAGCGTAGCGTTCCAAAAGATTCGAAAATGGTGTATGTCATCCTCGTTTTGAAGAAGACGTGGAGAACTATAGGGCTAAATCTCTAAGGTCTGTCAGTTGTAGAATTTTGGAACATGCATTATGTTAGAGTATAAAGATATTTCTGGAGAATAAAAATCTGCTCTCTAGTAATCATAATGGGTTTCGAAAAAGGCGATCGTGTGAAACACAGCTCGCGCTATTCGTCCACGAGACTCAGAGGGCCATAGGCACGGGTTCTCAGCTAGATGCTGTATTTGCGGATAACAACGGAAGTTCACTGAGGCTTTTTGCGGATGATGCTGTACTATATAGAGAGGTTGTAACAATGGAAAATTGTATTTAAATGCAGGAGGATCTGCATCGAATTGACGCCTGGTGGAGGGAATGGCACCTGAATTTCAATATTTCAATGTAGACAAGTGTAATGTGCTGCGAATACATAGAAAGAATGATCCTTTATAATTTAGCTACACTATAGCAGGTCAGCAACTGGAAGCAGTTAATTCAATAAATTATCTGGGAACTGACAGAGCGCCTTACAGTCTAGGGTGCTTAACATAGTAACTTATACAATTGTGTATATATATGACGTTGGATGTAATGTACTACATGTAACCTTTATATGTCAATGTATCTATACATTATATATATATATATATATATATATATATATATATATATATATATATATATATATACATACATAAAACGACGACCACAAAGGGCAGAGACCATTATAGAAATGTACATGTAGGATCTTTGTATATAGTTTTCCCGCCAGCCAGTTAGTGTTACAGTGGACTCCAAGTAGTATTGTACTTAGACTTTGAAGTACCTCACTTCAAAACCGTTAGAAGATGGATATATAGTTTTTACTTGTGACTACTAATTTTATGTTTAACGATGCCTCAACTTGGATGTACTCTTTTAGTATATAAAAATGTCGTGAAATTATGTAAATTACGACAGGTATGTAACCATACAATTGTAATATAAGTAGTCTCTTGGCAATCATGTATATAGATCAATTGTTAAACTTTGTGTAATAGGTCTGAAGATGGCGTCGAGTACGCCGAAACCGGTTACATAATAAATGAAAAATGCAATCTTGGCTGCATAATCATTATTAAACAATTATAGATCGCCCCACTTAACTATGAGTTCCTTATATAATAAAATGCAGTGTTTAAAAATACAAAGAAAATGGAAACCAGTTTTTCAAGTGCACACTTGGATCGTTGTCATCTAACAGCCAAAGACGTTGTTCAATACTAAGTGGTGTGTGTTATCAATTTATGTTCGAAGATACTTCACTAAAGAGGGAAGGGTGTATATTTTAGCGCTTCACTGGCAGCAACTCGTTGGACTAGAAAGAAATCTATTTTCAAGAACTTTTTTCCTCAAACGTTTAAAGAAACGAAATGATATGACAAAAGCTGATAGTAAGGCTTATTTACAATGCAGATTTTGGCAGACGAGTAGGCAGTGGCGAAATGCATTAAGAAGTTGGAGATTTTTCGGTTCGCTCCCCCGTCCCTCCTCTACTTCCAATGTAAAGAAAAAAAGCATCTCTGCAAGTAAGTAGGAGAGGAAGCGAAGCGTTAAGCTAAAAATAAATAAAAGGAATCGAAAACGACGGCAGCAGAAAGCCGTCCGGAAAAAAATCGGTGTTTTGCGTTTCTAGCACTGACCTTTTGTGCCAAGTGTGAACTGATGTAGCTAACCTGTAGCTAACCGCTGAAAAAGTTACCTATCGCCACATACGTGGTAAAGTGTTATGACACCACAATAAGGACAAAGTCCGCTGCTGCTGTCACTTGACCAATAAAATAAAAATAAAAAAAAGTTTGAATGTTTTCTTGTCACAGGAAATTTCTTTTCCTTTCTTGTCATATCATACCCCACCGCTGCAGCATAGTTAGCGTTCTCTTCAGTGTATGATATGAAAATTTATATGAAGAACTAAAGATACATAACTAGGCGACATATTGCAAAATATTTAAAATTATTTTACTGGTGGCATTTGTGGGAGAATATTATGTATATGAGCAGTGGCGGCTCTCGCGTCTTGCTTTATACATGTTTTCGTCTGTTCTGTCCCTTCCCCCAGTGAACGAGACCGTCTTGTTGTCTAATTTGTAGCATCTTAGTTGGTTTCTGTGAATGCCTTCTTCTAATTTTATCTAAGCGGGCCATTATTCTCATATTCATCTACATAGATACTTTGCAAATCACATTTAGGTGCCCGGCAGAGGGTTCGTTGACCACTTTCATAAACTTTCTCTACCGTTCCATTCTCTAATAGCGCGAGGGAAGAAAGAATACCTAAATCGTTCCATTTTCGATCTGATTTCTCTTATTTTATTGGGATGGTCATTCCTCCCTAGCAAAATATTTTCACATTCAGAAGAAAAAGTCGGTGATTGAAATTTCGCAAATAGATCTCGCCGCAACGAATAACGTCGTTATTTTAATGATTTCCACCTCAAATCGTGCAACGTTTCCATGACGCCCCCCCACTCACACACACATAATGTGATAAAAAAACGAGTTTCTCTTTTCTGAACCTTCCCAATGTCCTCCATCAGTTTCACCCGATGAGGGTCCCACAATGGGCAACAATACTCCAGGAGAGGACACACAAGTGTGATGCAGGTAGTCTCTTTGGTGGAGCTGTTGCATCTTCCAAGCGTTCTGCCAATGAAACATAACCTTTGGTTCGCCTTCCCCACAATATTTTCTGTGTGTTTTTCTCCAATCTAAGTTGTTCGTAATAGTAGCTCCTAAGTATTTGGTAGAATTACGAGCTTAAGGTTTGACTAATTTATTGTGTAACTGAAGTTCACTTTTCATTATTTAGTGTTAATCGCCAATTTTCGAATCATTTTAAATATTTTCATAAATCGCTTTGCAGTTACTTTTAATCCTCTGTTGACTTCACTAACCGATAAACGACAGTATCACCCGCGAACAGTCCAAGGGAGCTATTCAGATTGTCTCCTAAATCGTTTATAAACACGAGGAAGAGTAGGGGACCTAAAACGCCTCCCTGTGAAACGCCAGATATCACTTCTGTTTTACTCGATGACTTACCGTCAATTACTACGAACTGTGTCCTTTCTGACAGGAAATCGTGAATCCAATCGCACAATTGGGGCAATATTCCATAAGCACGCAATTGCATTAGAAGCCGCTTGTGAGGTACAGTGTGAAAAGCCTTCCGGAAATCCAGAAATATGGAATCAATTTGAGATCCCGAATTGCCATCTTCCACCCTCCACCACCTATTTTATAGTGCATTCCATTATTGTTCTTGACGCATGTGAGTTTTCTGGCCTGTAATATCTATTATTTTTCTGCTTGCTATCACTGACAGTGGACTTGTCACTATCTGTGGGCATTTCTTATTGACATGAGCTCCTTAGCGCATTTTAATAATTTATTTATTATTTAACATGCCCCATTACATAGTAATATTATATATTTGATGGTTTGATTCAGGCGGTTACATTAAATATTTTTGCAAACACAAGTACAGTATATAAGTTGACAGGGTTTACAAAGGAACAAACAATTTTATACATTAGGAAATCTTATTGAATTACAAAAATTGTAAAAGTCTGTAGTATATTTATGTACTAAGTCATATTTACTGACGGGCCATCCTCCTCCTTTGGCAGCTATTTGTTTTCTGAGATGGTCCCTCTCTTTCAATAAATTGCAGCAGTCAAAAAGCACGTGGTCAATAGTTTGGACAGCACTGTTACATGTGCACGTTCCGTCTTCAATTATTTTGAACCGCTGATAGTAGGCTTCCAGTTTCCCATGACCTGTTAACATAGCTGTAAAATTCGGAGATATTGGAAGTTTAATCGTTAAACGTTGTCGGATCGTAGGAAAATACGGTTTAGTGCTTCCCCCGTTTTTTGCTCTGTGCCACTCAATGTCCCATTTCTTCCTAAACTCTTCTAGAAGTTTCTTCTTTACGGCACTTGTAGGTATAGCTTGTTATAGCGTGTTGATTGTCGTGATCGAGCTGCTCTTTTAGCAAGGTTGTCAGCTAGTTCATGTCCCCATATCCCTTGATGAGCCTTAACCCATTCGAAATGCACCAGCCAGTTGTGTGTCTGCAACCTTCTGATTTTACATCTTATTTCTTCAATCAACAAGTTGTGGTTCTTCGGATTTCGCAAAGACTCCAAAGTAGTCCTGCTGTCGGTGTGAATTACTGCAGTTGTATCAGTATTCGAGAGATTGTTTATGAACTCAAGAGCATTGATGATGGCAAATTGTTCCGCTTGATTGTTTGAGCATTCACTAGACAGTTTTAGCTGTATCTGGTAAGTAAGCCTCTTATTAACAAATATTGCTATCCCCGAACCCACTCCGTGTATACTGATAAGTGGGGCCTCCTACAATGGACAGGGAGTTCGGCGGGGTCAGCAGAGCGCGCAGCTTGCCCCTGTAGTGTGTATGAGTATGTGGCGCCGGTGGCGGATTTCATCATGTCAGCTGATGTCAACTTTGCAGGCTTCTGTTATTTTCATTGTATTTCCTTAACATTTGTCTGCTTACCTAGCTGTTGCCAGTCAGTTATCTGCCGCGATCGTCAACGTATTTGTGGGCAGCATTCTTTCGATCCTTATTCAATTACTGTCCCAGAGAGATGACGTATTTGTGCAGTTTTAACGAATTTCTGTAACTGCCCCTGCACTACTTTTGTGTAATTTCTCCTACATAATTGGTTACGTGTTCTGGTTGGACTGTTTATATTATTATGTCTCCACTCGCAGGCTACTACTTTGTGGATTTGAATAATTGTGGTGCTTAACGATTGCCATCATCGACCTGTCTTAAGGTCTAATCATTGTCAGTAAGGTGTGCTCAGAACATCGTCAGACTTAATGTGCTAGTTTGCTGCATTATGTTGTGCCATGTATACACTGTGGCATTTAGATTTTGATTACTCCATGACACCCTCCTTGTCTAATCTTTACTTTCAGTGATCCTGATCAACAGTTTAAGGCACTGGCTTCAGCCGCTGGGTGTTAAATTGTAATTTAGGTGATAGATTTTATTTTGTCATTATTGTTTAATATTCATTTGAGGTTGGTGTCTTTTCTCTTTGCAACTTTGGTACATTAACAATTTGAGATATGGGCCTCATCAAATGGTTGTCAAATTTAAATTGGACTGCAGCTAATGATTATTTCTTATTTGTAATAAATAGTTTCACAATTTCGCAATTGTTTTGTTTGGTTTATCTACCCAGTCCTGCAACGTGTCTAAGGCCAAATTTGAGATCACAACTGGTAGCAGAGCATGGTTGCGTTTGAATGAAACCCTGCTGCCTGCTAAAATCAATTGCTACTTTGTTGTGTCTAAATTACAATTTCCTGCTTGGTACTGCTGTATTTGTCTTTGTTACAGGCTACCACATTTACCGCCGATGGTGACCTGGAACTGAGCACCTGCATAAGGATTTCCTCATTTATCGACTTAAGAGGGAAAATGCCCGAAGGCAGCGTTTCCGAATTAACAGCTGAGTTGTTAGGAGCCATGTATCAAAATATTTTCGTGTCTTGCGAAACTGCAGGTGAGGTGGCAGTGGCCGTTGAACACCTCCTAGGTATCCATAGACGTTGGAGACTACCCTTTCTTTCCTTGATGGTAGCTAGCCTAGTTGTATAAATGTTAGTTCTGTGGGCTTATTGGTTACAAGTCGGGGCTATGTCATTGGGACTCCGCAAAGAGTAGCAGCGGTGCTGCAGTCGTTGATGTGAAATCACTGGTTATTGATGTTTTAATATCGTGTTTCTCAACTCTCATTTGGCCTGCATCGTACTATGTTGATACCATCGTTGTATCTGGGCAGTTGGGCAATTCGTGCAAATGAGTGGGTGAAGCTATCAAAGTGAATGTGGATGTTTTAGTATCGGGTGGTAACTGGAATGATGTAAAATGTAGTTGCAGCTATCATATGTACGTCTGGGCAGTCGCAATGAGAGCAAATGTAGTTGCGACTTTCGGTATGTTGGGTGCACAGTTACGGCTGTAGCCGTTGGGGCGGTTCGAGCTATCGGTGTGTCTTGGTGGTTGACATTCTGAGTCTATAGGGCTGCTTCAAGATTGAGGGGAGGAGAATGAGGCCTAACGACTTGTTCCGGTTTCATATTGTGTGTCGCCCTTTCTGCTTTGGATTTCAGTTACTGAAGTGCCTGTTGGAGTGCTTATATTATTATGCTGTCGCCACTCGCTGGCTACTACTTTGTGGATTTCATTCATTGTGGTGCTTAGCAGTTGCCGTCACCGACTTGTCTTAAGGTCTAATCAGTACATTGTTGGACTTAGATGCTAATTTGTTATGTTGTGTCTGTAGCTTTTAAATTTTGATTATTTAATACCACCCTACTTGTCGTAATCTTTACTTTCAGTGAGCTTGATTAAGAGTCTAAGGCACAAGCTTACCAGCTGATTCTCAAAGATTAAATTGGCTCATATATTGCATTTGCGATTGTTGTTTAAATATTCATTTAAGGTTGGCGCTTTTCTCTTTAAAACTTTGCTTGATTAACAATTTAAGGTATGGGATTTACGGGCTGAATGTCAAATTTTAAAGTGGGCTGCACTCAATGCTTATTTCTTATTTATAACGAATAAATTGATTAAGTAACAATTGTTTTGTCTAAGGGAAAATTTGAGATTACAAAATATACAC
The DNA here is from genome assembly GCA_026315105.1 of Locusta migratoria. Taxonomy (NCBI): domain Eukaryota; kingdom Metazoa; phylum Arthropoda; class Insecta; order Orthoptera; family Acrididae; genus Locusta; species Locusta migratoria. The sequence goes on along the minus strand of CM048745.1, from coordinate 461,926,838 downwards.
AAAGAAAATGCATTCATGATTTAAAGATCGGAAATAAGAACGCATAGCAGAGTTAAAATAATAATAATAATAAAAGTAAAACAATAAAAACTCTTCGACACTGACAAACAGTAAGAAAAAGGTAACAAGAATTAAGATCTAAAATGGAACGTTACGGAGGACCTGCCCTTGTATGGTTCATGGAAGGGGAGGTGCTTATGGAGAGAGATGGGCGGTGTCGGTGATGAGTAAGGAGATCTGATAGAAGGTATTGACAGGATAGAACTAGCTATTAGAGAAGATTGGTATGAAAATTTAGAGAAGTGGAAGGAAATGAGATGGAGAGTAGATGTGTGACGAGGTGTAATGGGAAGAGGAATGGGAGGGAGCACTACGAGTTTAGGATGGAATAGGATATTCTGAAGTGTTCAGTGTGTAGAGGTGTAAATTCGATGATGTGGTTTAGGAACTTATTTTGGCAGGAGATGCGAATGCGGAAACTGAGGCGGAGAGCCTACCGTTCGCCAATCTGGAAGAATTTATAGAACTCTGGTGGGGCGAATACACACGCAATATTTTCATAGTAAATAATGGGGATTTGAATGCGTGGAGGACAGTGGAAGGGTGTAATCCCCATGTTCGGCCTGTTACTAGTTTGTATTGCGAGCTTTCTTTTGAATGGTTACTAATTGAGTATACCATGTTAGTTACCAGTCGTAGATTATTCCAAGGTACTTTAGTGTGTTGTGAGCTGGATAGAACACATGTAAATAGAAAGAAGTAATGGATCCAGAAGGAATGGGTGTGCGCCCTATAATTGTTGCCTGGGTTTTGCAAGGGTTTATCTTAGAGAACCAGTGGCTACACCTGGAGATAAACTGGTTGAGCTGCAACGTAGGATATAGGACAATGAAGGCGCTGTCATCGGCGTACTTCAGGATGTGGTTTGGTATGTCTGCAGTGTAGATGAGATAAAAGACAGCAGACAGTACGGTGCCTTGGGGCTCTCGCGTTGTGGGGTGGCATTGTTGACAGAGATATAGGATAAGCGATTGAATAGGGTGTTAAGACGGACATAATACGGACAGAAAGTACTAGGCTATTAATGAAGAGTCAATTCAGCTGTATGGAGTTTGCTCCTTTCCTTAACTAATGAGAAAACAAAGTAATCTTCAGAAACTTCCAGAACTGAAGTTTAATAATTGTCCTTATCTGGGCGATTTGATGAGAAATTGTTACCTATACTTGCTGAGTTCCGTTACTCATTTTCCCACTTTTGATACCACCTAGTGGAATGTTACAAACAGGACAAGTCTGTCTGTCCCGGTGGCGGTTGGTGCTTCAGACGACTGGCGGTTCACTTCCTTCAGTGGCTGACGTTGATAGTGGCGACGCCCCACTCCCCCCCCCCCCCCCCCAAGCCGCCGCTCAGCGCGTCGATGTTTCGCCCCCCCCCCCCCCCAATCCCCTTTTCGCTGTCAATTCGCTGAGACAATTTCGCGCACATCTGCGAGTGGCACCGTGGGAAAGCGCCGCCCCCCCCCCCCCCCCTAGATATATTTTCGTTACAAGATCTGCAGGATTTCATACTTCGGCTTGTTTGCGCTTGATTCAACTCGAGCTGATCCGTGGGCCTAGCAGGCTTCTTTATATCACACTTCTCCCCATGAAAATGCACATGAAATATAAAACACAGTAAGTAACTGATTGCACTGTTAAGTGACTGTAACAAAATGAATCTGTTACGATGAAGAGACAAGCAACCTTCGGGTCACTTGACACTGTAAGCAGCATCCCCTCCTAACCTTGCGCATGCGCAAAGGCTGCTCTCCCGCACATCTTTTCGTACAATTAAATATTTGTTACAACGAATAGTATAAATGTCATTTACCCTCAAAATCGCGACACATTTGTATAAACGTCCAAAAGTATGTGACAAGTAACAATACAGAAGTCAATGTTGATCCCGCATCTGTTAAAAAGCGAGACTGGGACAGCCGCTAGCAGCGCGCCTCGTGTATTTGAAACGTCAACTTCGCTTCACAGTTTCTTCTGATGTAATTGACGCATCGCGATGAAACCAACACCATTCTTTTTGTGATTTTTCATTCTATAAATTGCTTAAGAAATAATATGTGGTATCAATTAAAAAAAAAAAGTTTCTCATAGTACCTAGTTTCATAAGCCCCTACCGCACGGTCATGACTGTGAAAGTGGTTTTTCAATATCTCTTGTAGTTTCAGAGATATCTGGGGTGAAACAGTTGAGTGGGACACCCTGTATATGTACAAGTGCGTCTGTTCCGAAAGAACAGAAGTCACTTTTGATCCTGATGTTGTTATTCTTTCATATTCACAGAATATATGAATCAACTTTTTATTTAATTTATTTATTTACTTCCTTTTATGACGAGCTATTTTTCGGGGGTTCACTGAACCGGTGAACACACAGGACGCGCCGCCACTGTTCTGTCCACTGTATTAGCGTGCGCCTGCCATTGTTCCGAGCCGGCAGGTATGCACAGTCCCCACAGATGACGGGTGTAGCAGGTTAACTGGCAGACACTGCAGCGAGCGAGATGATGCATGCCTCCGCCTGACAAATGTACTGGGTGAGTCAGTCTGAGTAATCCCATTTCAGAAACTCTGTAGGAATGGAGAAACCTGAATATTAAGATAAACTGGAGGTGAGTAAAATCATCTGAAGATCAAAATCAACTGCAGAACAATTTGAATAAGATATCTGTATGGTGGAAGAATTGACAGTTGACTCTAAATAATGAGAAGTGTGAAGTCGTCCACATGAGTAAGAAAAGAAATCCGTTAAACTTTGTTTACATGAAAAATCAATCAAATGTGAAGGCCGTAAACTCCACAAAATACCTAGGAATTACAATTACTTCTGACTTAAATTGGAAAGAATGCGCAGATAATGTCGTGGAAAGGCGAACCAGAGAGTGCGTTTTATTGGCAGAACCCTTAAAAGATGCAACAGAACTACTAAAGGAACTGCGTACACTACGCTTGTCCATCCTTTTATGGAATATTGCTGCCCAGTGTGGGATCCTTATCAGGTGGGTTTGACGGAGGACATCGAGAGTCCAAAGAAGGGCAGCTCGTTTCGTATTGTCACGATACACGGGAGACAACGTTACGGAAATGATACAGGATCTGGAATGGGAATCATTAAAACAACGGCGCTTATCGCTGCGGCGTGGGCTACGTACGAAACTACAATCGCTAACATTCTCGTCCGAATGCGAAAATATACTGTTGACTCCCACTTACATAGGTAGAAATGATCATGAGAATAAAATACGAGAAATCAGAGCCCGAACGGAGAGATTCAGGTGTTAATTCTTCCCGCGCGCTATTGGAGAAGGGAGTGGGAGATAAACAGTATAATGGTGGTTCGATGAACCCTCTGCCAGGCACTTAAATGTGATTTGCAGAGTATCCCATGTAGATGTAGATGAAGAGGCAGTTTATCTTTCACGTCATGTTCTGGACAAGGGCATCATATTGAAATCGGCCATCAAGAATATAAGTACTTTTTTTTTAATGGCAATGGAGTTCCATGACACCACCAGGCTCCAACGCTGACTGGGTCGGTATTAATACGTACTAAGGGGGTATGGTTGTGGAATTTCTCCCCAAGCCATTACATCGAATTCAAGACCAATAAGACGTTTCATAAGACGACATTTTCTGACCACGGTGCCTCCAGTCTCTAATCTGAAAATAGTGGTGGTTAATATTGTCACGTGGGTAAAAGCGAAATCGTCTTCTGAATTGCCTGCACCGACACGATGTTGAGAGTAGAATTTGGAGACATTGGAATCTCCTGAACTGATGCCTTATGCATCACTATACTGATTTCGAACCCGACGTTATGGTTTGGAATCATATTTCCTCTACTAGTCTGCACTACCACCGCAACACTAACTAACCAGCCTTACGTGTTAGGCATGTTGGAGCCTGTGGTCCTGCTATACGCTCATAGCTTGCCCTCGTCTACATTGCAACACGATAATGCACAACCACATGTGGCAAGCAATGTTCAAGACCTTTTCGTCACCCGTTAGACTGTATTACAAGTTTGGCATCCAAACCTCTTGCCTATCAAAGATTGGTCATCTGCTCGATAATTGCGGAACAAGTAGCCTGGGTACACCATCTGGTGCCACTACAGACTTTGGCTATTTACCTCTTTGATTCAATGGTGAAGTTTGTAGCAGCAGCTATAGCCATCAATAATGGCAATTCCCGAAACTGATTCGTTGAGTTACGTGCAGTCGTATTTTCAATCATGTGGTATTAGTGTCCCAAATAGTAGTTTGGTTTTGACCGAAGAGCATGCTGGGATGGCCGAGGCTTAATACGATCCCTAGCGATAAGCTGGAGCTGTTAGAGTCCCTGTCAGGCGTAATTTCTCATATGTCAAAAAACATTTTACCCATTTAAGAAGCAGTTAAAGTCTAAAGTCTTTGTAATTTGAGAATTAATATCTCATTATCTTCCAAATTACTTCAGTTTTGATATATCTGTCCTTTCTTCGTGTTGTTTTGAAAGGCCAACTGTGTATAAGGCAGAATGTTGGTAATTGAGATATTTTGGTGGTATTCTGAGTCTTTGTAAAAGTCATTTGAGAAGGGTGCGGTACAGTCTGGTGGGAGGTATTAGAGAACGCTGCAACCAGCCTCTCCACTTCCGCCAACGCGGTCTGGCACTGCCGGACATTCCCCTCAAGTTCGGTGCGCCTCATTGCATTCGCAGCACATCGCCAAGTAATGGCTGCTCCGGAAATATCTTGCCGCCTGGCGACACCGCTTCTTCTGCAAGGAAAGGATTCCAGGGGCCACTTTATACTGACAGTATCCAGACTGCTAAAGTTGTTCATCTAATACTACAAACAGCCTGGATATAATCAGAGCTACTTCAAAATCTCTGCAGAGACTGAAACATGTGTACTACGTCTTTTCCGAATCGGGATCTAATGTACGGAGGGTGTTCAATGGAAAAAGTACGAAACTTCTTAACAAACAAAGCGGTTGACACTTGAATATGCCTATTTGGGATAACGTAGTGTGGCATCTACGTACGCGAAACATGCGTCGTCACCTCCCCCTAAAAAAAATTCAATGTTGTGCCCTTAGCATGCGAGGTGATGCTCAACGTGTTTTTTCGACGTCCGAGGTTCGATACTCGTCGAAGTCCGCGAGCACAAAAAAAAACCATTAACAGGGACGCTTACTACAGACACTTCGTACTATTCAAGTACATCAAATGGCCTGGGCTACTGACGAAAGTGGTGATTCTGCTCCGTGAGAATGCGCGACCACACGACTCCAGGAAGTGTACTGGCCAGGCTGAAGTGGCAGCATCTTGAGCAATCGTCCTACAGTCCGGACATGATGCCCTGTGTCTTCCATCCTTTCGGTCCAATAAATCTCAAAGGGAAACGCTCTATCTCGGTTGGCGAACAGAAGGACACAGTAGAGGACTGACTCTTATCACATCCACAGGAATTCTGGGAACAGCAATCCTTCTGCTCGGTAAACAGTGGGGTAGTTGTTATCAGGCCTCTAGTGATTATGTTTTGTTAACGATGTCTATTATATCCAAAGTGCCGTTTCGTAGCATTTCTACACTCCTTGCAGGTACCTACATATGTACGATAGGGAATCACTATGTTTCAGTTGTCACCAACATAAAATAAAGCTCAGTTAAGATCATATTTGCTAAATTCCCACTCCCTCCCCCAAAAACCTGCTTCTCTCCTCTGTTCCAATCAATCTCGCAGCAGTTTCCCCGCCTCCTCCCCCCTATAGCGCCACCTCCCTATTTTATCCCTTCCCTACCTGTACCTGCCCCTACATTCCCCCTACCTCTACCTCAGCTCGATATAAAAAGTTGTAAATGACCTCATAAATCACAGTAATTGTTATAACGTAGACGAGTCGTGTTGCAGTCGCAACTACGAAAGTAAATGTTCAAATGTTTGCAGAGCTTATGGGACACGAAGGTAAATCTCTCCAGTAATATCACCTGATGATGGCCTAAGGCCGAAATAAGCTTATAGTGAGATAATAAAGGTCTAAAGCAGAGCAAAAATAATTTATAATTGTGGTATTGAAAAATACATTACGTAATTAAAAGTTACTTATTTTATACAGTGGATACAAACACTTGAAAAGTTTCCTAAAGTTATATAATTACATGCCAAATAAGGGGACTAACTTAGGACATTTAGAATTCTACACGAAATTTTACGCAAAAGTAACCATTAAAAATTGGCGGTGGATACAGAGATTGCCCTCTAGGGGCGTTTACGAATGCTGCCATAGTATGTCTATCTCAAAGATGAACCTACCGGCAACCGCCAGTTTTGATGGCGACGACGTGAAAGAATCGATATCCTGGACTGGTTGAAGACGACGTCAGAGATGCGCTAATTTTTGGCTATCACAGTGTGCCAGTTCAAATGTTTGTAAAGCTTATGGTACTTCACTGCGGGGTGATCAGGCGCTAAAATTACAAACTACTTATGAAATAACTTATACTAGAAACAATACAAACATCCATTCCCGAGTGGGGATTCGAACCCCCGACGGGGAACGGCCGCGTGCATTGGAGCATAGCGCCTCAATGCGCTCGGGCACTCCGCCGCGGCAGTGTGCCAGTAAACAAGCGTATAATGTTTTGTATTTTTATTGTTATATTAGATGTCCCTATATGTTTAGTGTTATTGTATATCTTCCTGAAATTTTATATTGCTTTGCAATGGTATCCATCTCAAGGCGGTCTGCAATAGACCGAAGCCGGCTATGAAATAGAAATGACAATTTTTGCAATCTGGACTGTTTTTAATTTTAATTATACATCTTTGCCGATGATTTGGTATGCCTACATAGTATAGGAAGAGGCGGAGGAATGAAGATTAGTGTTCAAGGTCCCGTCGACAGCGTATTAATTAAAAGTGGAGCTTACACTCGGTTTGTTTGGGTAAGGATGGGGAATGAAATCGGGCGTGCCCTTTGAAAGGAATCATACCGGCATTTACCTGAGGTGATTTAGAGAAATCACGGAAAACCAAAATCTGGATGGCCGGAGGTAGATCTGAACCACCATCCTGACACAGTGCAGAAGTTGGACGGAAACAGTCTGCCGACAGTCTACTAGTATTCAGATTCGCTCCTACGATGGCCGAACAATATACAAGTGAAATATTAGAAAAAAGGAATTAAATGGTTACGGCTGAATAATCGTAATTTTAAACCGTGACTGTGGCTATAATCTTAGCAAAGCTTGGGAATCAGCGATTGGGTTAATTAAGAGTAAATCTAGCAAACGTAACGAAGTGACGACCACGGCGGACAGAGCCCTCACACCGACGTCTTCTCAGACGCCGTCGCAATCGGTTCCACTGCGCGGCCGAGCCGCGGGGCGCGGACCGCGGAGGGGTCGCTCCGCGGGCCGAGGGTATTTAAATGGCCCGCTACCGGGCTAGAACCCAGTTCCCTTCGAGCAGCCGTAGCGTGCGGATCTCCGTACCGGCGCGTTTCCAGGAGCTCAGTCCGTCAGTTCACCTGATGATGGCGACATGTATGATCGCCGAAATATTATGCCCGTTGGACACTATAGACCGGCAGTACACCCGTGGATATTTTGATTATGAAATACGCCGGGAGAAACTGAAGAATTATTTCTACATGTTAATTTTTATGAAACTGGCCCATTCCCGTATCGTAGGTCTCCGATTTCTTAATGGCACTTCCTGTTGCCGGAAAGACAGTCCAGGGGATCATATCTCTTTTCTTTTCCTCAGTAATGTCTGTGTACGTATAATTAATTACTTATCTTACAAGGAGACTACAAGGGTATCGGATTGTAGAATTTCTTTACATTTCTGGTACGTGAAGTTCAGGACTTAAATAACAATCAGCCAAAGCCATTCGACGCAACTATAAAAAATTCTCGAAAAAATCGACTTTGAGGTTTCCCAAAGTACTTGTAAGTACCAATAATTAAAAGCGTCACGCTACCTGAAGGTAGCGTTCTAGTCTCAGCAATAGAGTCTCGGGTTCGAATCCCACTGTGATAAAATATTTTTAATTTTAGACTTCAGTTATATAAAACATTTTGGGGTCTCTAATGTCACGTGTTATGTCAGTTTTTTTGTATGTAGACGAGCTGAAAATCTTGTCGCCACGTAAAACGATGGTTTGGTAGGTTAGCTGTTCACAAACTGAACAATCAAAGACTTCCGTCGTCAACTAATAGTTAAGCCAATACTGTAAAAAATGTAGCTTACGTTTTCTTATTGAAATCATAATTATTAACATCCTTCTATAAAATTAGAAAATTACGAATAAACGAAAACACGTGCACTTTTCATACAAATTATCATTAGATATTGAAATTATGTAGGTATTCGAACACAATGAAAAAAATCAAGAAACTGCCACGACAGGAATCGAACCACTGACCTCACGAATGTGAGGCCACAACGCTACCACCTGCGCTACGCCAACATATATCTCAATTAAATTATTGATTGGTACTTATCCTTACTTGCAAAACTTCAGAGTCGACTTTCTCGAGAATTTTTTTAAAGTTGCGTTCAAAGGCTTTGGCTGATTGTTGTTTGGGTTCTGAACTTCGTGTACCATAGATATAATAAGATTCTAAAATCCGGCACCCATGTGGTCTCCTTGTTAGAGAAGTTTCCGTGTGGAGAGAGGGTGACCGGACAAGCGAGGTGGCTGACCCCGGGTGTTAATGCTGCTTCGGGAGAGGAAAACATCGCTATCGAGGGGAATGGGAAGACCAGGTAGATACTGCGGTTTGGCCGACAGACCAGAAGACTTTGTGCGCCATCTTCCGGCGCCGAACAGGTGAAAGCCAGCGCAGTTTATGAACGCCCAGTGCAGAGACAAGCCGGTCATTGCGTCTGGGAATCCCACCGCAGGAAGGCAGCTTCAGGTAAATAAAAATAAAATAAAAATAAAAAAGCAGGTGGGTGGTCAGTGCGAGGGCGAGTACACTCGCAGTGCCACGACACGGCGGCTCCTAAGCCCGACAGGGGATGAACAGCAGGAAAATACTGGGGACTGAGCTGTGGTTGAAAGAAGTACTAGACACACATAACTGAGGCGAGGGGCACTGGTGCCTGATGCTCCGCCAATCCTTCCATACCTCCAGGCAGCTCATGGTATTGTTCAATCTTTAAGCTCGGAAAAAAACACGCTTCGGGGGCAGTGAACTCGAGAAGCAGTGTTCCTATGGCTCCATCACGTACGGCAGTTTCTCGAGAACATTTTGAGAGCGTGTAGCGATACATTATTTATTGAAAATTATATATGCGACGCTTGTCGCAAGCATCCGTTCTCTCTGCCAATAAATCTCTGATTATCCTTGTTTCAAGTAATACATTCAACTATTTCAAACGATCTGGAGAGAAACGGAATGGCTTGTCGTCTTTCGTTTTTCTACCTTTATACTGAGCGGATGTAGTTTACTCGACATCTTGCATTATGTAAGTGTGGGCCCTGGTTAGCATCCTTTAACGTAATAAATTTTAAATTTCATTTGAAATTTATATTTTATTTAAATAATGAATAGTTCTCCCCAGCTTTCATTTAATTTTTGACTTGATTTTCAGAAATATTAGTAAATTGATGCTTGGTCATTGTTGCCTATTGTTTCATGATGACAAAAGAACATTCTCGATGCAAAATTTATTTACTCTCAATTTATATTAAAATTTGAATTCTATTTCTTTAACTTTCGATAATCATAGTGATCAAAATTGCACACAGTCTTAAAACTTTAATAATTAATAGTCATGAAACCAAGCACCAGTTTACGAGAACGAAGATATTAATCAATTGATACAGGTTCAACTGCAGTGTCACGGCTTCCACCAATGAATGCATACCAGGTAACTGATTTCGCTATTTTCTTATGTAATGGTGCTTTCTGGTGTTGTCGTAATTTTGAACTGAGAACTGACGGCGGAATCTTTGTGGTCTTTTCAGTGTATTAACTAGTTCATAAATAAATATTCATTGCTGATCTTACTGTTAGTTAAATTTCAATTCTGGTTTTCGACTTTGATCTTGTGACAACACCAGCGATAAAATCCAGAAAAAAGTATCATTACAAGCGGCAGAAAGATGTCTTATGATTGATAGCTGAGGAGCCAGAAGGAGAAAATTGTATGTTACTCCGCAGTGGGCTTCGTTGACGGGCAGCATTCGTCAGAAAAGGTGCGAGTTGCACCCTGAAGGAGATACTGATTAACACACGAGTACTCGTATAAGTATGGAGTCAGAAAGAAGAACAGGGGACATTCGGGAGGGGAGGTTCGTCTAGTTCACTCCCGTTAATGAACTGCTTGTATCTGAGCTGTTATAACTTGTAATAGTTTGCTGACTGCAATGCAGTAAACAGTCCTTGCTCGCTCTAATCTCTGGTGTTATTCAGTGTGATCTCTGTCGATACACTAGCTACCGTCAGAAGGGCATGTCCTCAATGCGAATTCCGAGGAGAAGTAGAGTAACTCGAAGAGTGTTGCTCCACTTCTTTAGGTTGAAATACATCCTTTTTCTTACTTTCTTTTACTTTTGGCAGCATGTTCGTACAGATTGTCAAACAATCGTAGGATACATTATTGAGGTCCTCCCATTTTAAATACAAGACATTTAATAATGAGTGATTCGTCGCAACCTTAGGTGTATGGATGAGATAAATCAGTGTACTTGGAGAGAGGGACCACCTAAATAATGATTTTATATGAAGCAAAGAGCCAATTAAAGTTATGCACCTTTATTTGAATATGTTGTAATGAATACAGTAAAACATTTTAGTGCAAAGAATTATATAATTTTAGTATAAATCTCTGATTGTAGCTAGCATGGTTACACAGGATAATTGAGAAGGCGTGGGAATCGGGACAGGTTCCGTCTGATTGGACGAAGGCATTAATCACGCCAATTTTCAAACATGGAAAAAGAAAAGATTGTAACAACTATCGAGGTATCTCTTTAATTAGCGTTGTAGGCAAAATATTCTCAGGTATTGTTGAAAGGAGAGTGCGAGTATTAATTGAGGACAAGTGAGATGAAAATCAATGTGGGTTTAGGCCTCTTAGAGGCTGTCAGGGTCAGATCTTTAGCTTACGACAGGCAATGGAAAAGTGCTATGAGTGGAACAGGTAATTCTATCTATGTTTCATAGATCTAGAAAAGGCTTATGATCGTGTTCCTAGGAGGAAGCTACTGTCAGTTCTACAAGATTATGGTGTAGGAGGCAAACGTCTGCAGGCAATTAAAGGGCTTTACGTAGACTGTCAGGCAGGCAGAGTAGGTGGCAAATTAAGCTCATGGTTCAGGGTAGTTTCAGGGGTAAGACAAGGCTGTAACCTGTCACCACTGTTGTTCGTACTATTCATGGATCATATGTTGAAAACAGTGGCAGGGCGGGATTATAATAGGTCCGCATATGCGGATGATTTAGTTGTAATGGCCGATTCAATTGAAAGGTTGCAAACTAATATTTCAGACAGAGCTCAATCAGAGGTGCAAGGATTATGATATAAAGATCAGCATCTCCGAAACGAAAGTAATATCTGTGGGAAAGAGATTTAAACACACTGAGTGTCAAATAGAAGGAACAATGTATTTTCTCACAGGATGGCAACATAGTGAAAGAACTGGAATCGAGGTGCAGCAAAGGTAATGCAGAGAGTGCTCAGCTAAGATCTACTCTCTTCTGCAAGAAGGAAGTAAGTACCAAGACTACGTTAGCAGTGCACCGCTCTATCTTTCGACCAACTTTGTTGTATGGGAGTGAAAGTTGAGTGGATACAGGTTACCTTATTCATAACGTAGAGGTTACAGATATGAAAGTAGCAAGAATGATTGCAGGTACTAATAGATGGGAACAATGGCAGCAGGGTGTCCATAATGAGGAAATCAAAAACTGTGAATGAACACCACAGATGAAGCAGTAAGTGCTAACAGACTAAGATGGAGTTAAGGTACACGCATGGGAGAAGCAAGGTTACCTAAGAGACTTATGAGCTCGGCAGCGGAGGGTAAGAGGTGTCGATTTGGATCAAGAAGAAAGTACTTAGATTCGGTCAAGAATGATTTTGAAGTAAAAGGCATCAATGTTAGCTTGGAATAGGGGACCATGGAAGACTTTTATTAGAGGTACTATGCTCCAGATTGAACGCTGAAAGGCACAATCAATCTCTAATGATGATGATGATGGAGTATAAATCTCAAGTGAACATGGTGATTTCACTGATTTGTTGGTTTTATTAAAAAAATTAGGCACTGTTTTTTCTCCCAAAACTATTACATGTTTACTACCAAATGACGAACAATATTCATATTACCGTCATGAATAGGATATTAACTCAATCCAGTCGTCTTTTATATTAGTTTCGTGATAGATCTTACCACACCTCACAGATTCACTTCAGTCCCATTTATTAACGCTGTTATCTTCCAGGAAGTCTTCAATGTTGCAGCTTTCTGCGTCAGATGATCAGGGTGAGCTATTTGTGGTATTTTTCATTTGTCTCATCTTGAGTCTCTGGTTTCTCTTCCCTAGTGATATTTTTTGCGCTTTCTTCTCTATTGCCTTTCATTTCTCATTCCTCATTTTCTTTACACTTTCAATGTTTTCAGCACAGTTTAGCACTTTTGATACAGTCGTTTTTCTCTTAAGATTCGTCGATTTTTTTTCAATAAGGAGTAGGTGACACTTCTTCCAAAAGTTTTGTCGGTGTTTGCTTAGCCCTCCGAGCAGTTAGTTTTGAAATTGTACATGTGTATCAGATTTCGTAGTAGTGGTACTTGACGCTGTGTCGGCGAAGGAACTCGGCTCTTTTGACGTGCTTGGAGGTCACTAGGTTTGTTGATGAGCTGTGAACTAGTTCGTTAGCCTATGTGTGTTAGATTCTGCTCCTCCATTTGTTCTTCCAACAAAAAAGCTTAGTCTGGGTTAACAGCTATGTTATTCGATCAGTTTTCAAAAGCCACTGTGGAGCGGCCGAGCGTTCCAAGGTGCCTAGCCGGTGAGCGCGCGCTGCTCGTGTCGGGGGTTCGAGTCCTCCCTCGGACATGGATGTATTCGCTGTCTTTAGCCTGTCCGTTTAAGTCAGTGTAAGTCCCGTAGATTAACAAATATCTGAATTTTCAGAATATAATTAAAATGTACAGATTCACTTCAGGTAATCTTAGTTGTGATCCATCTCTCCCGATTGTCTGCGAGAAATGGACCACCCCGACTTCTATCTGCAGGTAGAAAGCTCGATGGCCATTTCAGGCTAGTTTCGTTCCCCCACATTTGTCAAGCTTGCATTAAAAAAATTAAATGTAGCAATACTGTGAAAGCTGTGAAATACGTCACTGACTCGTCCAAACCTGTGATCAAATTCACCCCGAGTTACCCTAGATGCTCTCTGAACGCCACATCGATGCAGCTGAGTTTTGGTAACGCAACGCCACTAACGGAACTTAGGGCAATTGCACGAACGTTCGCTTCAGTCATTCGTACTCTCTTCACATTCCTGACTGTTCTTCTGTATGTAGTAATGCAAATAATATGGTCGTTGCCGTTGTTGAATATTATTAAAGTTAATAACTTGGTGAGATGAGTTATCCTACTTAATGTTCGTGGTCAGGTCGAACTTCATCTCTCTATACTGAACTTTTCCAGTTTCTTCCAGAATTATATGATTTTTGAAGTATCTCTCATTTCACATAATTATTTCATGTTACGATTTATCAAGCACATGTAGAGTCAAATTGGTATAAGTCTGAAATCAGTGAAAGCTTACCATATTATTCACTGAATAGCAATCCTTTAATCAGTATTTCATTTAATGTATGTGTGTGATTGATAAGCAACGAGTAATTGTAACGTGTACATACCACTGGGGATACCTAACAGAGCATAGCATTAAGAGAAGTTGTGCAAATTAATTCAGATACCGTCGAGGGTGTGTCGCTCTTCTGATTATAAATCAGGTTCCCGTGACAGGGTTCCGTCAGCGGGCCGAAGTATCCAGCACAGTGGCGTCTCGCAAGTTCATATAACTCATTATCGACATCCGTAATGGCAAGATTTGTTATGGGAAATTACAGACTTTTAGGAATGTTATAATGTTAAATTTAATTATTTGAGTTACTTCCCATTCCCTGCTGTAAGTTTTTTTTTTGTTTTATCAATATGAGAGATACATTAACTTGCAATGATAGGTGGCTATTGCAGTGCCTTAGCTTCATCTGCTCTCGTTCATGTTGTGATTATTGGTGGGAGTAGGTGCAAGTCCCCAGCGGAAAAATCAATTCTGCCCGACGTTAGGGCTATTGCTTCGCAATTATCAGTTTCCTGGAGAAATTTTCACCATCAATTTCGTGAGATATCGGAACCTCGTCCGAAACTGTGGAAGTACAATCCTGAATTAATAAATGTTATTTCTTTCTAACATTGCGGATTTTGCACATGTTCTAGGCACTACTATCAGGCAGAGTTTAGTCGGATAGCCTAAGGTCTATAACACTAAATGTCAAAACTATTTACTTCATAGAGGCAGTGATTTATCTTCATTCTGGGCCATCCAATTAGTAATAAATAATTGTAAATTTCATCTACAAATCTTCCTCGAAAGTCTCTACTAGCTACTGAAAACCAGTTCAAAATCATTACAGTAGTCCCTGAGAGTTTTGAGAGATTACGAATGTAATAATACATTTGTACTGTTTTTTAATGTGATGTAATTGGAACTAACAGTTTTCGGATTTTTTCCCTTATTTCTATTGTCGAGAATTGTTTCTTGATACACTTTCATGAATCTATGTCAACTTTTTTTTTTTTTTTTTTTTTTTTTTTTTTGGTGAGTCCAGGAGAAGTGTATCATAGCCGTTTTCAATCGATTGTATTAACCACGTAGTAGCGCTGTATTTGTTCGCTTTTCTGGGGAAAATCTTAAAATCTTAATGGCGTGGAACCCACTCCAGGGACTCTTGCTGTAGGATCCAAACTGTAGATTTCCTACAGCAGAACTGCAAACATCAGTTTTTTACCCGAAGGCATTTGCGTGTCAGTTTGGCGACCGTGAATCGATAACAAGTAGATGAAAGCATAATTTCACCAATTTAAAAAAGGACGAAGTTAATTTGCTACTGTATTTCTCTTTGTAAATGAAAAATTCATTAATTGTAACAAGCATTTTCCTTTACTATGTAATCCTCACATCAGTTTTTTTCCTCGTTGGTTAATAATTCATGCATCTAGTTTAATAGAGATAATTTCGGGTGGTTCACTGGCCTGGTGAAAGTGTTTCAATAGGACGCCACTTCGGCTACTTGCGCATCTCAAGCCGATCCCTGTGATCCAACCGGGAAAAGGGGACCTAGAGCTTAACGTGGAATCTGAACCACTTATCGTTCCTGGCGACTCCTGACTCAGGTGAGAGGTGGAAGTTGGGTAAAAACGCAGACTAAAGAAATACGAGCGCTTTACACCAAGACCATCAGGCCCTACACTAGTGTAACTTAAAAAATTGAACGTCTCTCAGCGACTCTAGACCTTAGAAAGAATAAAAGGAAAATCTTAAAAGTTCCATAATATTTCGAAAAGTTTTGTATCGAAGTTGTCAGGTGGCAGATGTGTTCCTAGAAGTTTACAAAGTGACTGACAGTTGACATTTTATATTACAACAAAGGAGAGTGCAGCAACGTCACATCAAAATCGCTGTACTAGCGTGTAGAAATATGTGATGCGTTTCACTGTGTACTGAAGATATCAACCCAATAGAAATTCAGTAGTAGTACTAGTTTATCACAGTATACTTGCTGCCAATGATAATTTTCTATGGTTTCTATGACGAAAGTGATGCATTCCTGGGAAGAACTGTCACAGGCGATGAAACCTAAGTCCCCTTCATCAACCAAAACCGAAAACTTCACTCGAGATACAAGGCCAGACTTCATCGGCGAAAACTCTGCTCTTACGGTAATCGTCTACTGGATGTTTTAAGCTAATTCTCTTCTTAATTGCTAATGAAATCAATTTTGAGCGTTAAATGGGTAGGGGGTGACTAATACTTCTTATTTAGACATGTTGGAAAAGCAGCTTAGCCCTTCGATCAGGAGAAAACGACGAGTATTTTTGGTACTGCTTAACAACATCGGCCGTATAAAGCCGGTAAGTTTACCACTTTTCAGGAAATTCAACTCGCTTGACCTCGCTTTTAGTGTTTCTTTAATCACCAATTTCAACTTGATACCTCGACTCGCTGACGAGATAAATGGGTCTTAGTAATTTGGAGTCACGTCCATGAATAACAGACATTGCTGAGATGCGGTGGCTTGCGTGCCTCCACTGTACCAAATAACCGTACCATAGGAGCAATCACATCGGAGCGGTATCTGTGGAGATGCCAGACAAACGTGTGATTCCAGAAGAAGGGCAGAAAAGTTTTCAGTTGTTCCAGTATGCAGTTACAAAAAACAGTTAAAAGCAATGGGAAACCACAGTCGTCACTTTTCCCGAGGACATGCAGCTCTGACAGTACAAAAATATGTAGATGGCGCCCCCGTGGGTAACATATTACAGAAGTAATATGAGTTTTGTTACTTGGGTAGCAAGATAACTTATGATGGCCGAAGTAAAGAAGATATAAATTGCAGAATGGCTATGGGAAGAAAAGCGTTTCTGAAGAAGCGAAACTTGTTGACATCCAATATTAGTCTAAATGTTAGGAAGTGCTTTCTCAAAGCATTTGTCTGGAGTGTAGCACCGTATGGAAGTGAAACATGGAGGATAAGGAGTTCAGACAAAAAGACGAATGATGAAAATTATATGGGTAGATCATGTAACTAATGAGGAGGTGCTCAACAGAATTGGGGAGAAAAGGAGTTTCTGGCGTATTCTTGCTAAGAGAAGGGATAGGTTGGTGGGGCACATTCTGAGACATCAATAACTCGTCAACTTAGCATTAGAAGAAAGTGTGTGGGGTAAAAATCGTAGAGGGAGACCGAGGGTCGAATACAGTAAGCAGATTCAAAGGGATGTAGGTTGCCGACCGTATTCTCAGATGAAGAGACTTGCAAAGGACAGGTTAGCGTGGAGAGCTGCATCAAACCAGTCTGCGGACTGAGGACCACAACAACAACAACAACAACAACAATATAGCCCCTATTCGAATCTCCGGGCTGCGACTACTCAGGAGACTACTTCGTGTCACATTTACAGTGCTTAGGGGAATGTCGTCACCAGGAAAAAAAGACATTCTACAGAACGGAGCGCTGATTATAACACCCTTTAATCGGATAGTAAATTAAAAAATTGGAAAAGAAAACGGATAGGTTGAAGTTAGATATCGGGAAATAAACAGTAAAGCAGGATGAATAGGATTTCTCGTCAGGTGAGTAAGGAGTTGTAAACACAAAATCGATCGGAATTACGCCGGAGTAGGTCTGGGTAAAGAATAAGGAAATAGGAATGTTATCATCATAGTGAATGCATGATCGTAGCAAAGGCAAACACGAAGCGAACAGTACAGTACAGTAGTACAAGTTTATTTGCCGACTAACTCTGCCGATGATGAAGAGCTTGATAAGATGTATGTTTAGATTAAAGAAGTTATTCAGACAGTTAAGGCCGTGCGAAATGGCCGCGTGATCTAAGGATTCATGCTACGGAGTGGGCGTCCCCGACAGAGGTTGGAGTCCCCTTTCGTAAATGGGTGCGTGTTTCTTGGTTGTCGTCAGTGTAAGTTCAAGTAGTTTGTAAGACTAAAGACTGATGACGATAGCTGTTTGGTCCAATAGGGTTACAAACATATCAACATTTTTGAGACTCCCCGTGCCAAAAATGCCATATGATCATTTCATATCTACCTTCACATACATATGATAAATAACCGATTCCATGGCATTTATTACAATCAGTTTACATTGTATACAAAGTTGAAGTAATATTATTAACATTTGGAAGAGTAATATAAGATGAATTAATGGTACCTTATGTAGGAGGCTATACGCTTCATCTTCTGTCATAAATATCACAATATCAGTTATAAGTGTCTACAAAATGTTTTTAGTACACGATTCTTACAACCTATCCTGTTATTAAGTACTAAAAAAAAAAGTTTTCAAATGTATACATTTTTTCAAAAGAACGTCAAACTAAAGGAAA
Organism: Locusta migratoria; assembly: GCA_026315105.1. NCBI lineage: Eukaryota > Metazoa > Arthropoda > Insecta > Orthoptera > Acrididae > Locusta > Locusta migratoria. Next base: position 461,908,638 of record CM048745.1, on the reverse strand, counting down.
TTGTTGAATATCTCGTGTCAGCTGTTTTTCGTATATTATTTTTAGTATGTGCTTAACATCTACAGAATCAGTATTGTATATAACTGGGCTAATGATTGTATGTATTACATTACTTTAGTTTTAATACTTTACATTTTTTAGTTATGAATAAGTTGTTTCTTAAAAAGTGTAAGAAACTATGAAACTGTAATCAAAACATGACAAACGATAATCTATGTAGTAGCTCCAGCTTGTGGTCACTTACATTATGCCGGCAGCGGTGGCCGAGGGCTCTGCGGTGCGCCAGTCACAGTTTGGACGGCCACTACGGTCGGGGGTTCGAATCCCCCCTCGGGCATGGATATTTGTGCCGTCCTTAGTATTTGCTACTTCATAAGCAGTTTGTAAGATTAGGGACTGATGACCCCGTAGTTAAATCCCATAAGCTATACAAACATTTGAACTTACATTATAGATTCATTATCACTCTGAATTCAGTCATGCATAACATATGGAGATTGAAACATCGCTTTCTACTGTGTAATGTCTGCATGTCTACATCTACATGGGATACTCTGCCTGACAGATGGTTCATCGAACCACCATTATACTATTTATCTCCCATTCCATTCTCGAATGGCGCGCGGGAAGAAAGAACAATTAAATCTCTCCGTTCGATCTCTGATTTCTCGTATTTTATTCTGATGATCATTTCTACCTATGTAAGTGGAGTCAACAATATATTTTCGCATTCGGAGGAGAATGTTGGCGATTGGAGTTTCGTAAGTAGCCCACGCCGCAACGATAAGTGCCATTGTTGTAATGATTCCCATCCCAGATCCTGTATCATTTCCGTAACGCTGTCTCTCCTGTATCGTGACAATACGAATCGAGCTGCCCTTCTCTGGACTCTTTCGATGTCCTCCGTCAAACCCACCTGATAAGGATCCCACACTGGTCAGCAATACTCCAAAAATACCAATAAAACGCTGTCTCTGGTTCGCCTTTCCCACGACATTACCTACGTGGTCTTTCCAATATAAGTCTGAAGTAATAGTAACTCCTAGGTATTTTGTGGAGTTTACGGCCTTTACTTTTGATAGATTTATCTAGTAATCAAAGTTTAACAGATTTCTTTTCGTACTGATTTAGACGACTTCACACTTCAAATGTTTGTATAGCTTATGGGACTTAACTACGGGGTCATCAGTCCCTATATTTAGAGTCAATTGCCAATTTTTACACCATTCTGATATCTTATTCAGATCGTTCTGCAGTTGGTTTTGATCTTCAGATGATTTTACTAGAGGGTAAATAACGGCGTCATCTGCAAACAACCTAAGAGAGCTACTTAGATTTTCCCCTAAATCATTTATGTAAATAAGGAACGGCATAGGACCAATAACACTACCCTGTGGAACGTCCGATACCATCTCTGTTTTAGTCGATGCCTTACCATCGATCACTACGAACTGTGTGCTCTCTGACAGGAAATCCCCTATCCAATCGCAAATTTGGGGCGATATACCATACCCACGCATGCAAGAGACGAATTGTGTATGAAGTATGGGCTATTCCAATATAGCCAACACAGAATTCTATCACAAATGTGTGATAATAATTTAGTTGCACTTAGTTTCTGATAATTTAATCAATGTCTACAATTCCAGTTTGTAGACTCCGACGATACTGTGACTTTTATATCAGAATATGAAGCTTATAACCTCCAATATAAGGTAAAATTTATTCATTTGATATGACTCTTCCAAATGTTGATAACATTACCTCAACTGTGCATACAATGTAACATCTAACCCAATCATGTATAATGCTTGTTGTTCATTTTGAAGTAGTTAGCCATGTATAATAAAGTTGTGAAGTGTGGCTTTACGGAAGTAAGGTTCACAGATTTGCGTAATTAGCATAAGTAAATAGTGGTATTGTTTGGAAAGATAAAGGACTGACCGTCAGTGGACAGTGGTGAGCAATTGGAGCAGCTGCCGGACAGTCCAGGTAGAGAAGCAACAGGTTAAACCGAGCGGTCGGTCGGGGGTTTTTGCATATTGGCCGAAATCTGGAAAAGACCCACACTTTGTACTCTACAGTAATAAGGGCTGTTAGCCTGGTGTTTCTTAAGGGTGTGTCTGGAGGACGTCTCTCAGTTCCACACACCAGTAATTCAGAATAAAATAGAATTACTTATCATCAACATTTAAAACATCTACGTTGTCGAAATAATTACGCACATCTCATGATTCTATAAACAATTTCAATATTTCGACAATTACAAATGTTTGTGACTACTATGTGAAAATATAGAAAAATCGATCTTAAAATAACCGACTTTTGAATGCGTCAAGCAATTTCACCAAACTCTGGTTTAAGAGGCAGGCTGACTGTTAAAGCTATCATCTCGAAAGCATCATACAGAGATATAGATTTCAGGCAAATGAGAGAGACGTTTGGAAACAAGAAAAGCAGCTGCATGTATATCAGAGCTAAGATAGAAAGCCAGTACTGAGCAAACAAGGGAAAGCTGAAAGGCGGGAAGAATATGTAAAGAGCCTACGGGTAGGGTCAGGAAAAAATCGGTGTTATTTTATGGCAAAAATCGGTGTTATTTTTTGCACTTTTCGGTGTTATTCAGCGGTGTTATTTTCTGGTAATCTTTTTCTTGTTTCGGTACTACATTTTTGTCATATTTTACAATTTTTCAATGGTATGCTGAAAATTACACTGTTCCTAAGAGAGGATGGGTCAAATTTGATATAGATATTTATAAAATAATTTTAATAAAAAGTATTGATGCAAAAAATGTATCTGAAAACTGTTTTTTTTTATTTTTTTATATATATAAATCACGTGTTTTAAATACTGTGAAAAATATTGCCAATGATTGTATCCAGCAGGGTATCCCAGTTTTCACGTCAATGAACTGTTTTTGCCACAAGAACTTTTCTTGCTAACTTAAATATTTGTATTATATTGTCCCAGTTTCTTAGAGAACAAAATGTTCAAATGTTTGTAGACCTTATAGGACTTAACTACGGGGTCATCAGTCCGTAAACTGACAAACTACTTATGAACTAGCTAATACTAAGAACGGCACAAATATCAATGCGCGAGGGGGGATTCGAACCCCCCGACCGTAGTGGCCGTGCGGACCGTAACTCGCGCGTCGCAGACCGCTTGGCCACCACGGCCGGCCTTTGGAGTATATCAATATTGATAACCAGAATAGTATATTTCAATGTAGGCTAAAGAAAAGTCTTTGTATTTGCAGTGGTAGATGTAGATGTAATGTAGATGTAGAAATAAGTCTTTGCCGCAAGAGAAATTTTTATATGAAAATCACCAAAAAACTTGAAGGTTCACATATTTCTATCAGAAACAAAATATGTAGAAATGGTATTTAACTCGAGGTTAAAATGTGACAAACGTGAATTTTCGTAATTTTTTTTTAATGTTTAGTCACATCTGGCGTTGAAACTAAGATTAGGATATGCGATACATTTTGGTACAAGTTGTAGTTATAAATTTTGTTTCCCTTCACTAATACAGACTTTTAATACATAATCATTTATTTTAAAGATCTCTTATTTTGCTCATTTATGCTCCGCATTTCCAGGTGTTTTTCAGTGCCGGATCTTTGTCTCCGGGACAGAAACTCTTTCTCCTCCCCGCCCCCCTCCAGCTCTGCACCCTTTTGTTACGCTCACCACCCGCAATAAGTGCCTTTTTTACAAACGTCTGGACAGGTGGCGTAAAAACAAACAAAACACAAATTGTTAAGACGCAGTTCTGCTAACCAAAGCTGCGCATGCGCAATACGTCGAATTTACTAACTGCAAGGTCGGTGTTCCATCACGGAAAATATCCTCAAATGGTTTCAAAATGTTAGAAACATTTCGGCGAAAAAATACATCGAAATTTGAAAACAATCATATCAACATTAGTTATCATAAAATCTTCGTAACTTAACATAAAGCAATAACCTTGCTGACAGTTACCTATCAGAAATCATACTACTGTCAATTTGCGCGTCTAACAATGTGTGGCGCTGTCTTATTACAGTATGTATTACAAAATAATAAAACAGCCACTACATTTGAATATGAAACATTTCTACATTAAATGTATCACTGACATAATGAAACTTACGACATTTCTTACCCAGATACATCGTAATTTCGTTGGAAACCGCCGATTTCGCGGTAAAAAAAAAAAAAAAAAAAAAAAAAAAAAAAAAAAAAAAAAAAAAAAAAGGGTTGATTTCGCGTTATTGTTGAAACGATTTTTTACCCGTCCCTGCCTATGAGGCATATAAAGGGAGATGAATTAGTATTGTAGTAATGGTAGAGGAAGTAGATGAGGATGATTAAGAAAAGAAAAAAGCTCAAATGTTCGTAAAGTTATGGGACCTAACTGCAGTGCTCATCAGTCCCTAAACTTACAAACAACTTAAACTAACTTATCCTAAGAACAAAGAATACAGTCATGCCCGAGACAGGACTCGAACCTCCGACGTGGAACGGCCTAGCGTACCGTAGCAGCGCGGCACACCGCGCGCGGCTATTCCGCCACGTCGAGGATGAGAAAGATAACGATACTTCGAGAAGAGTTTGACAAAGGAATTAAGATTCGGTTTGAACAAACAGAATATCTGGAATAATAGTAATGTTCCATCTCAAGTGCTGATACTGAATAAACTGTTCTACCTTGTGTGGAAGATTATGAGACAGGCGGAAAACTATGAGACCTCAAGAATAATGTAACAATTCCAACCCCTAACAAAGCAAGTGCAGAAAAGTATGAAAATGACAGAACTATCAGTTTCATATGTCATGGTTGTAAAACACGTGAGTTTATAGAGTTACGGAATAACTGGTTGAATCCGACCTCGAGGAAAATCAGTTTGGATTTAGGAAAAATGCAGAAACAGGTGAGGCAATACATTACGACTTAAAAGAAAGATGAAGGAAAGGGAAAACTACGTTTTTAGCTATTGCGCATATATATCTCTTTTCAAAATGTAAAAGACACTGTTTCAACTTCTGAACTTAGTAGAGTTGAATCACAGAGAATGTGAAGTAAAACAAAACTTCCAGAATGAAACTTTCACTCTGCAGCGGAGTGTGCGCTGATATGAAACTTCCTGGCAGATTAAAATTGTGTGCCGCAACCGGGTCTCGAACCTGGGACCTTTGCCTTTCGCGGGCAAGCGCACTATCGACTGTGCTATCCCGACACGACTCACGATGCCGCCTCACAACTTTACTTCCGCCAGTACCTCGCCTCCTACTTTCCAAACTTCACAGAAGCTCTCCTGCGAACCATGCAAGACTAGCACTCCTGGAAGAAGAGATATGGAGGAGACATGGCTTAGCCACAGCCTGAGGAAAGTTTCCAGAATGAAACTTTAACTCTGCAGCGGAGTGTGCGCTGATATGAAACTTCCTGGCAGTTTAAAATTGTGTGCCGGAACCGGGACTCGAACCTGGGACCTTTGCCTTTGCGCTTTCCCGCAAAAGGCAAAGGCCCCAGGTTCGAGTCCCGGTTTCGGCACACAATTTTAATTTGCCAGGAAGTTTCAAAATAAAACTTTATTGTAAGAGGTAATCCGTCTTATGCTGACTACAATAAAGAGATTTATTTTACACCAGACGCGTTTCGATTTTTATTTTAAAAACGTCTTCTATGGTGGTGGTGTTGTCTCTTCTTTACATCTCACTGCTGTTCCTCCGTCTTGTTGGCTGGAGTTGGTTTGTTTGTGGCGTGTGTCTTTCAACTGAGTACGACACGTTTCGTCTGTTTTTGTGTGGTTTTTTTCCGTTCCATCACAGCACATCACATCATTAATACAAAATTTGTACAAAACCCAGACATCAGTTAACCCTTTCACTCCGGCGCCGTGATCGTTGCGCCGTGCGCTGTGGACGAGCGCCAGTCGCGCCCGGCCGTGCCCGCTGTACGGCGCATTGTCCGCACTCCCCACGGCGCTACTCTGTCCTGCTTTCACACTCTCAGTGTTATCGCAATTATTGGACTTTATACTATATATTTATTAGGGAAATTTCGTTTGAAATAGAAACAGTTTTCTTCCTTCTTTCAGATAATTCGCATAATTTTTTCGTAAATTCTAAAAGATCCAAGTTTTGGATTCAGCTCTGGTGGGGTGTGGACGTTATTATTATAAGCGCATATTTCGCTTGTTAAATAATATTTATTTACAATTGCTTTACGTTACATTTCAGTAGCATTACATTACGATGTATGACGCGAGGCGGAACTGCTGCAGCAGTCCACCGGCTGGGCGGCACAGGCAGCACTCGACTGCTGCAGCAGGCCACCGGCTGTGGAGCACATTCGCTCCCGTCTTCTGCAGAAGTTCACCGTAGCGAAAGGGTTAGAAGTGTCGAAAGGCATCAAAGGATGTAGTAATTGGGAACGGAATGAGAAAGGGTTCTATCTTTTCCCCAATATGTAATTTGAGCAAATTGTGAAGAAGTGAAAGGAGACGTTTGGAGAAAAAATTATAGTTTCGGGAGAAGAAATAAAGTTTTGACGATTTGCTGATGACATCATATGAGTATGACGTTTGTAATTTTAGCGAAAGTGACTCCTGCTGTTTTCAGCCAGATTTATTTCACTTATTGATTTTGACTAACCTGTTTTAATACCTTTTATCTATGATGATGGTTCTAGACAAAAACTAGTCGATTTTATGGATTTAATGAAACAGCTAATGGATGAAGATGCATTTAATTAAAAATAAATTATATTGGTAAAAACTTAAAATAAATTTATTGGGTTTGGTAAAGAGAATATATAAGACTTTGCACAAATGACAGGTGAAAGCGTTGTAGTTACAGGAATCGAAATATAAGACGGAGGGGTACTCGAACCACCGACAGCAAAACTTAGAACGTAGTAGTCCAGGACAGTAATCCTGTACTGTGCTGACTCTTCGCAAAAAGAGACTCACATTAAATTAATGTATCGTACTTATTCATTTGTTGATGAAAAAAAAACTCATTGACAACATAGTCGAAAGTATCTGTACTCGGCATCGTATTTTCGAAAAATTTGGCGGCAATCTAAGTATTTTAAATTTTAAATGAAATAGTCCACGAATTTTCCTCGTTTTGTAAATTTAATGCACACCACTTTTTTTACTTATTTCCTAATATTTTAATATACTTTGGAGAAAATACTGAAAGATAATTTTCATTGACGATATATTCAAAGTATTTGAGGCTAAAGTTTGCTGGTATGAGATTCATCATACTATTCTACACCAAGGTGAGCGGCAGTAATAATTTGCCCTGGGATTTTGTGTGGGTAATATAAATTCACATTAGTGGCAATACTAACAATGAAAAATGGCTTTCGATTCTACTAAATCAGAAAAGTAATAAATTTGCTTCAAGTCTCTCCTGTATGCTAGTGATAGATCATAAAGTCTGTTTAATGGTGCATGCACCTTTACTAGAATTCTGCCATTCCTGCTTGAAATTAACTGATGTTCAGGTGAAAACTAAAACAATTATTTCATTAAAGTAAGTGAAATACTTTGTTAGTGAAAAATACACTAGTGTTCTTACAGCAAGTTCAAACCAAGTGTTTTCGATACTGATACTAAAAACTGAAGTGCAGACCTCTCACAGTCTGATCAAATTAAAGACGGAACAATTAAGAAAGAAATCAGTTCCCATAATAAGCACTGTTTGTATAAGTGAATCCTATGATGACATCTATCAGTGTTTCATCCTAAGCATTTAATAACACGAGAACAGTTCTTACTGAACTTTAATTGTGATAGCAATTTTACACTAAACTGGTTGTTACTAAAATTCTATGTGAAAATGCTCTCCCTTTCGTACTTACATATGAAATACATAAATTCTAGCAAAGTCATTCTTTGAATATATTTTGTGGGTTTGTAAATCACTTCGCTGCACTTAGTATTCCGTTTTCTGACGGTATTTACATACGTGGAATTATTCATCACTGTTTTTGCTAAAAACATAAATTTGTTCTGCAGCTGCATATTTAAATGATGAAATAGAAAGTTGTTACAGATCTTTCTCATTGCTCCCGGCCTGCCTTAACAAAGTGGTTATTGAATTTGCTGTTTTTCTGTGTAATGGAGGCGGTAGCATTGCTGTGGTAGATGGCGGCTTCTCTCAGCGTCGATGACTATTTCGCAAGAAATTTTTCGAATTCTGGGGGTTAAGACGAGCTGCTAAATTATAACCAGGAAAACACTTTATGTAGTATTTTTCAACTTAAACTGTCTAACGAATACTCAAAGAATCAAGCAGAAGAATTTGTCATTCTCAATGCCCTTGAGTTAATATCTAATCTCGATAATATTGATAAAGCTGCAGTTATTGACAGCGATAGCAGGATATGTTCGATTCCCCATGAAATCCGAGGAACCAAAACTTTTTAATGAAGAAATACGATGTAAAATCAGAAGATTGCAGACACACAACTGTCATATGCGTTTTGAATGGTTTAAAGCACATAGTGAGATCAGGGGAAATCACGTAGCTGACAATCTTGCTAAATGGCTCGATCACGAAACTCAATAGGCTGTAGAAAAATACCTACAAGTGTGGTCAAGAAGAAATTTCTAGAGGAGTTTAGGAAGAAATATGAGATTGAGTGGCAAAGAACAAAAAACTGGGACAGCACTAAACAGTATTTTCCTATGATCGGATCACGTTTAATGATGAAACTCCAGATATCACCAAATTATGCAGCATTGTTAACAGGTCTTGGAAAACTGAAAGCCTATTATCAAACGCTTCAAAATAACAAGACGGAACGTGCACATGTAATAGAGATATCCAATCTGTTGACCACCTGCTTTTCGAGTCCTGTGACTGACTGAAGGAGAGGGACCATCTCAAGAAACAAAAATAGCTGTTGCTGATGGAGGAAGATGGCGTGTTAGTAAATTTGGTTTAGTATATAAATTACATACAGACTTCTACAACTTCTGTAATTCAATAAGATTTACTGCTGTGAGAAAGTCGTTTGGTTTCTTGATGTAAAGTAATAAATCTTATATACCTAAAATGTCTTCTATCGTAAATCCTTTAATCTTATATACTGTGTTTGTTTTTCCAAAATACCTGATGTAACCGCCTGAATTTAACTTTCAAACATGTAGTATTACTCTGTAATTGGCCATATCAAATAAAAAGTAGTATGTAGGACATCATACATTCAGTACACGCCTTATTTTATTGAATTAGTATGAATACAGAAAAAATTTAGTATCGAACTCTTATGAAGAGTGATCACATTTACTAGCTCCTAACCCTACGAAACTCATCGAAAGAAGAAAGGATGATCAATTATTCATCTATATCTATAAATGTGAATGTCTGTTCGGTGTACGTTTATCACGTCTGAACAACAAGACATAAAAAAACTAAAAATTTGTAGAGTTACTAATGTCTACCCGGGGAAGGCTTAACGCACGGTTTTATGGCGATCGTATAGCTATTAATCAATATATATATATATATATATATATATATATATATATATATATATATATATATATATTAATGTGAATGGTGTACGCTTATCACGTCCGAACGACAAGACGCAGAGACTTAAATATTTGTACAGTTACTAATTTATACCTGAGGAAGGTTTTAGGCACGGATTTATAGCGATCTTATAGATATTTATTAATTTGAAGAATATAAAGCGAAATGCGGAAGAATAATTACACTTTGAACATTATATTTACTCTTTGAAAATGGTATTATGGGTTGCATTGTTGCTTGAGGGTTGATAATGATAAAAGGGTGGAGTATATTGGGATGGAAAGTTATCGGTGTATATAAAATTCTACGTATGTGTGTTAATCTGCAGCGAAAACTACAGAACGCAAACGGATGGTCTGTTTGTGATTGTTTTCCGAAGTCTCCCGTTGTACACCATAGCAGTTCCATGCCGACAGCTATAAGGGGGTGAAAGATATGGTGATTGAAAGTCGTCAAATTATAAAAAAATGCGGACTGACGGTCAGCGATGACGTTCGCGACTCTATAACAAGGAGGTTAAATTCAGTGAAACGTGATGCCACCGACCATATCTTTGTACATTATAAAGCGGACAATATTCACAGATTACAATAGAAATAATATTTCATTGTTTCACTCGTTTACATTAATGTTGAAAGTCTTTGATGGCCCGTTCCATTTACAGAAGTTGCAGATTGTAGACAGTGTTTCACTTTACGTTGGATTTCACATAATAACAGTTACTGCACAAAGGTTTATAGGAGGACATCACAGATTGTGCTTTATACAAGCACCGGATAAAAATGAGATTTTCTTTGAAATGTCTATACTGATACAGTTAATCTAGTTAGACACCTTGCATCTATATCGGCACCAAGCGAAAGTGCAGCTACTTGCTGGGTTGAGTTGTTGGGATTTGTCGGCGTGTCTCGTCGGCAAGTATCCTATGGCCGTGACCGATACTACGTTGAGTTCCGCTGACACCTGTTCACAGAATCTGCCGGCCGTCAGCCTATTCTCTCAAGCCGTATCTTACGTGAGCGACAAAAGCGACCGTCAGCGAGCGGCAATCAGCTACCCGACACTTCAGCTACAAGCGGCGTCATGGCAGTGTCCTACATAGAACGAGCTTAAACTTCAGCTCTTTGCCTACGTTAGCAGGAAAGCTTCTCGCTACAAGACAAAAAGGAATTAACTGATGAAACTGTAAATGATCAGGCTTGATTCCATGTTGGAATTGGTGCTCCACGACTGTATTTGATTTGTGGAAATTCTTTCAGCAATCAGTCGTAAAAATATATTTATTCATTCGCAAATCTAGTTCAAAATGTTCAAATGTTTGTATAGTTTATGGGGCTTAACTACGGGGTCATCAGTCCCTAAACTTACAAACTACTTGTGAACTACTTACGAACTAGGACAGCACAAATATCCATGCCTGAGGGGGGATTCGAACCCCCGACCGTAGTATCCGTGCAGACCGTGACTGAAGCGCCTCAGTCCCCTCGGCCACCGCGGCTGGCCGCAAATCTAGATTTCAACTACTGTGTCGTCATTATCAATGCTAAAATAAATACAAAAGAACCAGTTACAATAACATACAGCCGGCCGCGGTGGCCGAGGGGACTGCGGCGCTACAGTCATGGTCTGCACGGCCACTACGGTCGGGGTTTCGAATCCCCCTCGGGCATGGATATTTATGCCGTCCTTAGTTGTAAGTAGTTCATAAGTAGTTTGTAAGTTTAGGGACTGAGGACCCCGTAAGTCCCGTAAGCTCTACAAACATTTGAATAACATACATGTCACATTATAAGCCAATTGTACAAGTTTCAGTTAAAGTCAACGATAAAAATACATACCTTAAAACCAATTAAAATACTTAAAAAACATCTCGACCTCCATGTTGGAGGTTCATTCGTACTGACGCAGCTGTTACAATTCTTAGATGTTACAACCTACAGTTGAGGTCACCATGCGTAATTTGCGACTAAGGCGCCCTCTTTAAAGTTTCATATAAATAACAAATTTATATGAGGTATGTTTATGGTAGAAATAGTTACATTTTATTGTAAATTAAACTGTTCTTTATTAATGAATCTCGTTTACTGTTTATATATAATTGGTAGTAAAAATGTGTATTAATTGGTGTCTTACAGTATACATATAATTTTTTTATATAAAACTGATGACCTGTGAATAATTTTGTTCACAGTCAAAATAATAGTAGTAGTAAGTACAGTCGTCAGATGGTACTGGCCAACGTCTATCCCAAAACTGGCTTAGAGCGTTTATATTATAAAACATGATTGTCACTTAGGGTTTGCATTAAAACATGTAACAGATGTTGTAGTCTAGTGCTAAAAGTACTGTACGTTCATACATTTCACATGTGTGGAGCAACTGCATGTGTGTTGTTATAAGTGGTGACTTGTGTTTACTTTCTATAAGGTGGACAGCGAAATTTGATTTTTCGGCCGCGTTGTGTCGATCTACTACGATGTGTTCGCTGAATCTGGTTTCCAGCCGTCTGCCTGTTTGCCCAACATAACAGGAACTGCATTCAGGACAGTTAATTCTATACATACCTGATATGTGGAAAACATTGTTTGCCTCGGCATTGTTTTTCAAGATTTTATCTAAGTTTATGGTGGTGGAAAATGCCACTTTAACGTTTTGTTTTCTGAAGACTGCTGCAATTCTGTCGCTAATTTTTCCGTAGTATGATAAACAGATAAATTTATTATGCATGTCGTTTACTGTAAGCCATGAGTTGTACAGGTTACATTTAGAATCAACCGCAATGATAAGTCCTTTAGTGTTTGATGAAGATTTGCGAATAAATAAATATATTTTGTACGACTGATTGCTGAAAGAATTTCCACAAATTGTACATGATATCTTCCAGAAAGTTATTAAGTTGTTCTCTACAAATGGACTCTCATTAAACTTTGATAAAACCCAGTATATACAGTTTCATACAGTAAATAGAACGACATCATTAATAAATTTAGACTTTCAACATAAATCTGTAGCTAAGGTAGAATATTCAAAATTTTTAGGTGTTTGCATTGACGAGGGAATGAATTGGAAGAAACATATCGAAGATCTCCTGAAACGTTTGAGTTCAGCTACTTATACTATCAGAGTCATTGCAAAATTTGGTGATACACATCTCAGTAAATTAGCTTACTACGCCTATTTTCATTCACTTCTTTCATATGGGATGATATTCTGGGGCAATTCAACATTGAGTAAAAAAGTATTTATTGCACAAAATCGTGTAATCAGTATTATTGCTGGAGCCTACCCAAGAGCATCCTGCAGACATTTATTTAGGGATCTATGGATCTTCACTGTAGCTTCACAATACATATATTCACTCATGAAATTTGTTATTAAGAATCCGACCCAATGCAAAAGTAATAGCAGTGTGCATAGTTACAACACTAGGAGAAAGGATGATATCCACTATTCAAGATTAAATCTAACTTTGGCTCAGAAAGGGGTGAATTATGCTGCCACAAAAGTCTTTGGTCACTTACAAAGTAACATCAAAAGTCTGACAGCTAGCCAACTAGCATTTAAAAATAAATTAAAGGAATTTCTGAATGGCAACTCCTTCTACAATGTAGATGAATTTTTAGATAAAACTTAAAAAAAAGAAAAGAAAAGAAAATAAATAAAAAATAACAACACAAAATGAAAAGAAACTTATTGGAATATCGCCCCAAATTTGCGACTAGATAGGGGATTTTCTGTCAGAGAGGAGACACAGTTTGTAGTAATCGATGGTAAGGCATCGACTAAAACAGAGGTGATATCCGGCGTTCCACAGGGTAGTGTTATTGGTCCTCTGCTGTTCCTTATTTACATAAACGATTTGGGAGACAATCTGAGCAGCTCTTAAGTTGTTTGCATTGCAGATGACGCCGTCATTTATCATCTAGTAAAGTCATCTGAAGATCAAAACCAACAGAAGAACGATTTAAATATCAGTATGGTGTAAAAATTGGCGATTGACTATAAATAATGTGAAGTGTGAAGTCGTCCACATCAGTACGAAAAGAAATCCGTTAAATTTTGTTTACAAGATAAATCAATAGAATGTGAAGACCGTAAACTCCACACAATACCTAGGAATTACTATTACAACAGACTTAAACTGGAAAGAACACATAGATACTGTCGTAGGAAAGGCGAACCAGAGACTGCATTTTATTGGCAAAACCCTTAAAAAATGCAACAGAACTACTAAAGAGACTGCATACACTACGCTTGTCCGTCCTCATTTGGAGTATTGCTGTCCAGTGTGGGATCCTTATCAGGTGGGTCTGACGGAGGACATCGAAAGAGTCCAAAGAAGGGCGGCTCGTTTCGTATTGTCACGATACAGAGCAGACAGCGTTACGGATATGATACAGGATCGGGGATGGGAACCATTAAAACAACGGCGCTTATCGCTGCGTCGTTGTCTACTTACGAAACTCCAATCCCCAACATTCTCCTTCGAATGCAAAATTATATTGTTGACTCCCACATACAAAGGTAGAAAAGATCAATAAAATACGAGAAATCAGAACTGGAACGGAGACATTCAGATGTTCTTTCTTTCCGCGCGCTATTTGAGAGTGGAATGGGAGATGAACAGTATAAAGGTGGTTTTATGAACCCTGTGACAGGCACTTAACAGTGATTTGCAGAGTATCCCATGTAGATGTATATGAATCAACTTTCGTTTTTCGTACGATAATACAGAACTGCTATGTAGAATGTACAAGTTGTAAATAAACGTTAGTTTCCTATATTTTACTCCTGCTGACTTCATTATGCACAAGGAATTTCGAGCAGAGGGAACGACTCAGGGTACGTCGAAAATTCTAACCAGTCCATGCAAGTGTATGCATGGCACGACCCCAATATTCAGAACAAGCTTCCTGGCTTTTTGTTCTGGACAACGCTCGCCTACGCACACCTGACATCGACAAACAGTTTCTGACAAATACGTGAACCTCCATCATACTCGCGGATCTCAATGCTTCAGATTTCTTCCTACACCCTCCTCTGAGACTCGCTTTGAAAGCAAAGAGATTTGACGATATTTCGTGACAACCAACGGAAAGTGTCTCCCAAAGGAGACATAGTGCAAAGTTTTCAGGACATGAATTGGCGGTGCTGCGAAAGCTGATTAGGTCGAAAAATTTTTATTGCAGGCCACACTTCATGCATAGTGCGACTTCAATGACGCGCTTCGGTATTACATCATCACATTTGTATCTCATTTGTGACGTAGCCATACTTATGTAAGTACTTGGATTTAAGAAAGTTGCTAGTCTGAAAATATATGTGTGTATTGAACAACTTTCTTATTTCCATATATTTCCAGAAGTGTGGCTACGTCACATATGAGATACAAATCTAATGCTGGTAATACCGAAGCGCGTCATTGAAGTCACACTCTACATGAAGTGTGGCCTGCAATAAAAATGTTTGCGATCTAACCATCTTTCGCACCACTACCAATTCATTTCATCACGGTCCCTCCCTTACAATTTTTCCAGGGCATATATCGCATAGCTTAGCGGTGCATAGTTATGTGAAGCAAGGTAACTGTTCATCTACAGGGGGACGGGGGTCACGAACTCTTGTTCGGGGGCTCGCCGTCACAGAAGGAAGTAGTTGCACCATGAGACCACCAGCGAGGAGTATGCCTGAATACGAGGTGTTCCGTAATGTAAAAACATATGCCTACGAAATACGCGATTGTTTGTTGATCATCAATTCTCAGTTGAATAGAACAAAAGATTGTTTTGTAATAAATACTACGCGTTAACAATGTATAAACGAATGGCCTGGAAACTATTTTCAGCTAGCAGACGATAGCTAAATTTGCTAGATGTAGTAAGTAATTTTGAGAAATTCGATTGTTCACAATTTGACTGTACAGTGGGACCTTGCTCAACGAGCATTATTCGCTTCTCAGCTTTACCTGCAATGCGAAACCTCATTATGCAATACATATTTTTCTGTCAGAAAATTGACTAAATATTATCTTATAATGTACAATACTGAACTTTGTTATTTTTTTTATCAAGAAAGTTGTATCAGTAGAATACAATTAATTTTATTTCCTTTGAAATTCTACACACAGTTGTGTTATGATTCAGGGAGGATTTGGGGTCGCCAAAATATTGGCCCACTTTAGGTTATGGTAGTAACACTAAAAGTGGGCCTTTGCGATCGTCTATTGACAGCTCGACATTTAAATGAAAATAACGGCTTAACCATTCATCCGACACGAAACACTGAATCACCGAATTGGTAGAGTTGCTCTCTTATGGTTTTTTTTTTTTTTTTTTTTTTTTTTTTTTTTTTTTTTTTCCGTATCTTGTATCGTTTCAGAGATATTTGCAAAAATAACGGCGATTTTGGGATGTCTGGCTATAACGTGTTCCCACTTTTTAGGTCGAACCGTTCAACCGATCGGCACCAAATTTCACAGACATAATTGTTGACTACCAGAGACCAGAACCTCGCTTTTTCAAATATTTCGGACGAGAAATACGTTAGTAATACCAAAAAAAGCCCTTTGTAATATAATTTTAATTGCAAATAAACCGTTCATCCGACGCGAAAATTGATCAACCGAATATATAGAGGAAAACATTCTCTACTACTTTGTTCCCTTACGTTTTTTTCATATCTCGTATCGTTTCAGAGACATTTGCAGAAATAACGGAGATTTGACACCCTCCATTGAATTAACGAAACCCAGCCGTTCGGAGATGTCACGTGACATTCCTCGCCCAGAACTCTCTGGCATACGCCATCTTGCGTTGCGTATTTCATGATTTTCTTATTTTAACTTACACGTTGTCATTTCAAAGCAATGGTGCACTGAAGAATTAACAAAAACACATCGTACTTCGTACGATAAATGATAATCTAGTGTCTACAGATGCCATATTAGCATCAGTTAACAACGGCCAATAATAGTATGAGATTAAAGGGTGTGATTTTAGATTGATGTGCGGCTCCGTAGCACAGTGGTAGAGTGCCAGACTACAAATCCAAAGGTCCCGGGTTCGATCCCCGCCAGGCAATATTGCCCATGTGAAAAATACCGAGTAGCACTGTGGTTCGGAACCCACGTTAAGCTGTAGGTCCCCCTATAACTGACTGGGTAAGTCAGTTCGAAGGTCGGAGGAAGGCAACGGCATACCACCTCCAAACAGGACCATGCCTAGTCAAGCACTTTGGTGTGCAAACCAATCTTCGGATTGTTGACTGCTTTACCTTAGCTGTAGCGTAGTGGGCAAGGCGTTGGACTATGACGCCGAAGGTCGGAAGACGAGCACTGCGTGAGGACAGTCTGCTGCGAAAAGGATAACAGCAATTGGCACCAAGTACATTAACCACGAAGAAGTTTTATTGGGCAAGCGTAAAAAAAAAAAAAAAAAAAAAAAAAAACCTACCTACATTTTTTTCTAAAAGGGTATCAGACGCTCTTATTAACTAAGTTTTTATTATTTAGTTTATTATTTTGGTCCAAAATGTTTACAAAAACTTATAAAACTAGAAATCGAAAGTGGGCCGTAGAACACGCCAGTGCGATTTTTTTTAGTTCGAATGGGATCGCGCATTCAAAAAGGTTGGGAAACACTGATCCACAGTACTATTCAGTGGACGTTATTATCAGTGTTTCGTAGAAGAAATTCATATATGGCATCCAGTCTCACGTGAGGTGAGAGTGTTACGTGCGTAAGAAAAAGCGACCGGTGGATCCGGCGAGACGCAGAGAGCATCCTCGACGCCGACGGACAGGATGGCTGCAGGTATGGGGGATGGAGGTGGCGCATACAAAAAGGGAC
This sequence comes from Locusta migratoria, assembly GCA_026315105.1. NCBI lineage: Eukaryota > Metazoa > Arthropoda > Insecta > Orthoptera > Acrididae > Locusta > Locusta migratoria. The sequence continues at coordinate 461,891,243 of CM048745.1, read as the reverse complement.
CAGCGCGCCGGCCCCTCATGGTGTCCGGCGTGTGCTGGGGCTCAGCTGATGGCGGCGGAATGAGGCTGGCCCGCTGTATACATGAATAGCGACCAGCGCCAGCGCCCCACCGTCTAATGACGCCGCGAGGTCCGCCGCTGTCTGGCACCGGCGCTGCCGTCGCCGTCGCACGCAACGCCGCCGCTGATTGAAAGCAACCAGCCTCACTCAGTTAATATACTCACTGATCCAATCTGCATTTCGATCACACCTCTTTGACGCGTGTGCAGATAGGCGTACAGTAGTCCGCTGTAGACAGTCTCTCAACAAGCTGGCACAAGAATTTAAATGTCTTCAAAGTAAACGTACGGAAGTGCTACTCTCCGATTGTTCTGAAATTTGTATATGTTACAATACATGAGAAACATTTTTTTTCTTTTTTGCGACAAAAGATATTTACGGGTGAAACCGTCCCTTCCAAATGGGGGCTGAAATGGTAAAATTTGAGAGAACTTAGAAATTAGTGAAGCGATTTTCATTATTTTTTTGTTATGAAAATATCTTGTAATAAACGACGAAATCGGCCGAGGTGTATTTGTGGGGGCGTGAAAATTACGAGGTCAAATTATTGTTACAAAAATTAGTTTTGATTTAATTCTTCCAGATTCTATCAAAACTTCAAAAGGAAGGCTTATTATGGAACACGTATTTTATAGCAGTAAAGTCGTCTGAAGATCAAAACCAACTGCAGATCGATCTAAATAAGATATTAGTTTGGTGTAAAAATTGGCAATTGACTCTAAATAATGAGAAGTGTGAAGTCGTCCACATGAGTACGAAAACAAATCAGTTAAACATCTTGTTATAAAATAAATAAAGCAAATGTGAAGACCGTAAACTCCACTAAATACCTAGGAATTTTACATCAGACTTAAACTGGAAAGAGCACGTAGATAATGTCGTAGGAAAGGCGAACCAGAGACTGCGTTTTATTGGTGGAACCCTTAAAAGATGCAACAGAACTACTAAAGAGACTGCATACCCTACGCTTGTCCGTCCTCATTTGGAATATTGCTGCCCAGTGTGGGATCATTATCAGGTGGGTTTGACGGAGGACATCGAAAGAATCCAAAGAAGGGCAGCTCGTTCTGTATTGTCATGATACAGGGGAGACATCATCGCGGAAATGATACAGGATCTGGGATGGGAATTATTGCAACAACGGCGGTTATCGCTACGGCGTGGTCTAATTACGAAACTCCACCCTTTAACATTCTCCCCCGAACGCGAAAATATATTGTTGACTTCCACCTACAGAGATAGAAATGATGATCAGAATAAAATACGAGAAATCAGAGTTAGAAAGGAGACATTCAGGTGTTCTTTATCTCCTCCTCCACACCCCCCCCCCCCGTTCCCCCTTAAAAGAGCGATTGAACTTGAATTCATAATTTCATCATTGATGTTTTTCTTCTTTGCTTCCCAAACATCTGCATCCTCTCAGAATGCTCCTTCTTACGTTCCTCTATCCATTTTTTACCAGGCTGGCACGACGTTCTTTCCTCAAATTTCACACTTGTGATTTTATTCCGCCACTCAGTGCGATCTTCGTGACTTTTTATATAAATCTGCTGTAGATCCCTCTGGACTTTATTCAGCCATTTTGTGCCGCATTTACTCTTTGTTATAATACTGAATAGAGTCTTTGCTGTTCTAGAGTCTTTCCATCCTGTAGATGTGTGTATAAAATTTGGCTCCGCGTTTTCTGATTTCTTCTGTTATTGTGCCGAACTTGCTATAGAGTTCGTCCAATGCAGTTTTTGTTGATTGCACCGTAAATCTTACTGAGAATTTTTCTCTCTTGCTTTTCTATTTCCCTAATTTTCGAATGACCAACAATAACCACTGTTTCAGCTGCATAGATTGTTTCTGCAAGAATCACTATTCTAAAGTGCCTTAATTTTGCCTCTGTGGAAATGCACTTCATGTTATGATGCGTCCATGTTAGCTTGTAGGCCTTCTGGAACTTCCTCACTCTTTGTTCATTGTAATACTGATGAATGTATATTTTCTCTGAGTATTTAAAATGGCTGACTCGTGCAATTTTACCATATTTTGTAATTAAAGGGGATTTCTTATATATATATGGCTATCCCCTGGGGCACGGCCCACTGTCCTATGACCACCAGCCAGTCAGCTACGCTGTCGTAGCCTCCGCCCCCTAAACTTTGAAGGGTTGTAGCTCCCAAATTAACAGTGAAATGTAGTTTAAATTGATTTGGACGCAGCTGGTTTCAACGAATCCAATGCACGATAGAAAAAACTATTGCTCCATTTAAAAAATTATATCATTGTGCTGTAACTCTTTGGAAAATTATACAGTAAACTATGTTCATAGCTCCGCAGAAAGTGTAACATTCCTTGTGTTGAACTACTGCATTGAAATTTCCCGTCAGATATTATTTTATAAGTTACAGAGGCAAACACACTTCGTGAAACACCCTATATAGTCCGGTTTCTTGTGAGATTTCATGTTATTTTTCCACTGCATGAATCGCTTCTGTTCTGCTATTGATGATAATTGCAATGTCGTCAGTGACAACCCTTACAACGTCGCGCTAGATACTACCCATGAGAAACATTGTGAATATTTTTCAACGGTATCATCTCTTTAATACACCAGTATATGAAGTTCCTAAATCAGAATCTGAAGTCAGAATTAAATATGACTGATCCGTCAGAGGGGACGATGAAAGAGAAACCTGAATAGTCAGTAAGCCGACATATGACTTTCAAAATACTCTAAAAACCTACTTTTGACAAAAAAGCTAATAAAATTGAATGAAACACGTTAAAAATGTTTATAGTTTTTAACCACTGGCGTGATGTAGCGCGTAGAGTTCGCCCGGCCAGATTTAAAACATTAAAAAATAATAATAAAAAAAAACACGGAAAAAAAGAGTATCTTAATGACCCTTCCATTTCCAGATTTAGTAGATTCGACTTCGATTAAGTCAAGACTAATTTTTGCAGCAGAAAATTGGCCCTACAGAGTAATTGGACCCCTAATTTTCACTTCCCCTCCTTTATACCTAGATCAATTTCTGACTTTTATCAGATCTACATCAACATGGATACTCTCCAAATTACATTGAAGTGCATGGCAGAGTGGGTAGTGATATTTATCTATAGTTCCACTAATAGCTCGCGGGAGAAAGGAACACCTAAATCTTTTTGTTTTTGATCTGATTTCTCTTATTAGGATGGTAGCGTCTCCCTATGTAGATGGGTACTAAAAATATATGTTCGCATTCTTGATCAAAGAAATTTCGCAAATAGATTTCGCCGCAACAAATAACGCCTTTGTGTTAATGATTTCCATCCCAACTCGTGCATTATATCTGTGACCCTCTCTCCCCTATACCGCCATAATATGAAACGAGATATTTTCATAACAAGAATCATTAAAATAACTTCACAAATCACTAATCTTATCGTAATTTTTCCAATTTTGCCCCCATTTTCGAGGGACGGTTGCATCTCCTAAATACATTATACTGCCATTAAAAAAAGTTTCAGAAAAATTGTAGAGTGACACTTCCGTAGGATTACTTCTTAATAGTGATCCACGTTCCTTCAACTCAAAATTGGCTCGCTCTTTCTATTCTGTCGATGAATTCCTGAAAAACGTAAGTTGATTCATGTGCTACATTGTTGATCGTTTTTACTTAAGATTAGTCTGCATATGATTCCTATTCATTTCATTTCTTTTTCTTTGAGAGGTTCAGTCCGCTTTGGCAGCAACAGGCTTTTATTTAAAGCAAATCTGGTTTCGCGTCTTATAGACTTATTACCAGGTGCTTAAAATTTTTTTAACATGTCTGTCGTTTAGCCATTCTCTAGCGTTCTCGACGAATGACCACCGTTTACGCAAGGCACGGTTTTGCCCGCCCTCCATCATCAGCATATTAAATATGACTACCGAAACAGCGTTCATTGTTTTATCGGCATAACGATAACGTGAACGTTAGGAGGAGTTAAAAATTTTAAACATCCGTCGTGAACGCTGGGGAGTGGCTAAACGGCAGACATATGTGTGTGTGTGTGTGTGTGTGTGTGGGTGGGTGGGTTTTTTTTTTTTTTAATAAGGCACCTGATGATGCGCCTATAAGACGCAAAACAAGTTGTGCTTCTTAAATAAAAGCTGCTTCCAGTCAAAGTGAGTCTCACAATGACTACATTTGGCTGCTGATGCCCGCATTTCAAGATATCATTTCTTTTTCTATTACAATTGCATTTGCTGACATGTTCCATGACCATGAAGACTAACTGTTCTGTTGAGTCCATTGGAACGTGGATAGAATAAGGCCATGTCTACCAATATCCCGTTTACTCATGCAATATAATAAGTGCAGTTCACGGGCGATATTAAATATATAATACATTTCTAGGATTTCAGTAAGCGTGTAACACCATTTCTTATGGCTTCTAATGAAATTCCATACCTATCGAGTACCATCTCACTACTACTAACTGGCGGTAAGTAATCAACTGCGACCGAAAAAGTGTCTTGCAACCTCTAAGGACTTTTTTATGGTCCCTATGCTGTTCCTTATAAACACTGGTTAAAGCAATACGGTGATCACTTGAGATGTTTAGATCGTGAAGTATTGTCATCGGCAAAATAAATAAAAATCGTTCGAAGTCCTTCTGTCGGTTCTACAGAGACAACATTACACCAACCGAGATGTAACAATTGTACAGAGGGTTGGTTAGAGAAGCATTTGTGTTTAGATAGTGCAGCGAACAGGTAACAATGCAAAAACAACGTCATCTACCCAAAGCTATGGCAATGAGAACCATAGGAAGATTGGAAGTGTGATGACAAAAAAGAAGGTGGCTGCAACTATTGGAGTGTTCCAAAGTGTAATTTCCAGGACCTGGAAGGATTTCAGACAACAGGAACCGTTAAAAGAAGGCAAAACCGTCGTCGTCCACGGGTAACATCAGCTAGAGATGATTGGTATCTCCGTTTAACTACCCGTCAGGGCAGTTGGCTGAATGCAACTCAGCTATGACGCACTCTCCTGCTTATGTGGAGGAAACATGACCATATCATGATTGTGAACGAATGGTATGGGTAGGAGTCGGTATTGGCAGACATACGGACCTCTATGTGGTTCAGAATGGCTCTTGGACTGGTCAGAAGCATAGAAACGAGATCCGAGGACATGTCGGTGCGCCCTACACTTGTGCCATTGAAGATGGGTTCCTTCTGGTGGACGATAACGCTCGTCTCCACAGACCTACATACAACAAGCTTGAAGCTGAGGGACTTGAAAGAATGGAATGGCTAGCTCGTTCACCAGACTTAAACCCGACAAAGCATGTCTGGAATGCACTTGGCAGACGCATTGCAGCCAGACCAGTAGCTCCCACATAGTTCCAGAGCTGGAAATTGCACTCATGGAAGAATGGCCGAATATCTCTCGCTACCTGATTAATAATCTCACACTGTCCATGTCACACAGAAGTGCAACTTTACTGGCCGTCCGAGATGATCGCACACTATTTTAGAGGGCAACGAGAATGGAGTTTTCAATATTATGGTATTTTTAATATTATTATGGTAGCCCCATGGTGCCTCGCTCTAAGTAAAAGAAATGTAAACCAAACGTAAAGAGTTGAGGCAGCAAAATGTCGTACTGCATCTCACAAATATTCCAATTCTAACCAATATCTGATTAAGATATGTAGTGTATGATATCTCGCCTGATCCCCTAATTGTTTTGAGCAGCCATAATAAGGTAATACGCACAGGGACTGTTGTCAGTAGCGTTCTTGTATTTCATTTTCACGGCCATCGGTGATCATTTGACGTTGAGGGGCTTTTCTCAATTGTTGTTTCAAACTCTCCGCCTCATATGGGCAGGAGTGGGTTGGCAGCGGGTACATTGTGCCGATCTTCATCAAAGGGAAACAAATAAGATTGCATGTAGACAAAGACGAAGGTAAACAAATAGAATATCGATACTGACATGTTAAAACGTAAGTTGTACATCGTTAAAATATACACGGAAAGATCATAAATAATGCTGCACACGATAAAAGACATGTCGTCAGTCACATAGATTAATAAGGAAACGTGGATTTAAGTATTTGTCCACACAGGTAAGGTAGTTGATGACATAAAATGTAAAACTATTATGTTAATGGAGTAAGTGTTACGTAGACTGCCAGTGGGCCAGATGTTCAGAGGTGTGGAGACGTCGGGAAACGGCATGAATATCTGATGATTGTAATCATTGCAGTTCCTACAGCAGCCCTTAGAGACTAGCTATGTTTAGTTATCAATATTTTATAAACTACCTAGTATCCTAGTATAACACATTTTATTTTTGACCAACTGAGGTCACTTGAGCACATCGTGTTCTAGGTTAACACTTTTCGAGCAATATTTTTATCAATACTTATCATGAAGACGCCATTAATAGGTGTTGAAATCTTTTGTATATAGTCGTTGAAGACAGTTCTTCGTCTTTGATAAAATTGATTTTTGAGAAACCTTCACTTCGTGACTTTCTGCCTGAAGAGCATGCTAAAGGCAAACGAATACACGGAGAAAGAACCACGAAAGTATGGCCGGTTTGGGAAAATATATAAATCACGTGTAGCAGAGCATGCTCTTGTCATGGAATCGCGAAGTTTTCTAAAATAAGTATATATAAAAAATAAGCAAATAAATAAATCTACGAGTAAAAACTATTTTCAACGATTACACGTAAATGTGATTTAAATTTATAAATTTAGAGACAATTGAAAAGAAATGAAACTCAAGGATTATGTAGATTTCCTTCGCAGACTCGCTATAAAGTTTAATTCTAGACGACAATCGATAGTAACGTTTTATCTCTGACTAGGATTATCTCTGTTTATCACGTGAATCTTTGGCCTCGCCGCTTTTAAACAGTATACATATCGTTCTGAGACGTCAGATCCGTCAGTCGACAAGACTCAGCGGAATTCTGGACGAAACTTTAGGAGCAGAAGACTTACGTGGGCCGCGACGTTACACAGCGTAAGGATTATCAGTAGCAATGTCATCCAGCGGTGAAAGCCTCCATTCTAAAAACAGGTAAACTTTATGTTTGAAACGGAAAAGACAGAAGTTTGAATAAATTATTTTTGGCTTAGGATCCGTAAATCAGTAAAAATCCTAAACGGATTATTATTGTTTATATATATAACATAAAGTTGATTCCACTTATGTACGAGGCATCAGAAGGTCAGGAGTCTTCACCAAAATTTCATTTAGAACAGTGGTTCCATACTGCGGGTGGCGAACAACTATTCGGTCCAGGATCGTTTGAGGTGAGTCACAGGACAAGTTTTGAAATATCCATGTAAACCATTTTATGGAAGTATAATTCATAAAGGTCAACAGGTGGGGCTTCAGAGCTTTGATATAATTGTAAACCGACATATTGACCATAGCTGTTTATTTTTTATCTCAATGTTACCGGTTTCGGTTAGTTTACCATTTTCAAACGTTAGCAGAGTTTAGCTAATACCTTAACAAGTCGTAACACAAAAATGCAAAATTGTAAAATAAGAATTTGTCATATTTCCACAGTCAGCCAGTGTGGAAATATCGATAAGGAGTACAGTAATGATGACAAATACTTATTTTACAATTTTGCATTTTTGTGTTACGGAATGTAAAGCTATTAGCTAAACTCTGCTAACGCTTGAAAATGGTAAACTAACCGAAACCAGGAGCACTGAGATAAAAAATTAACAACTACGGTCAATATGTCGTTTTGCAGTTATACTTCATAAATTATTTTCAAGGCATTATTTTTTAACCAATCAAGAAGAGTAATGATTAATTTCCATCGCTACCTTATGTGAAATGATTATGGTAGATGCTCTGAGTTTAAGGTTTTTCCAAACTGAGAGTTGGATATATCCAACACTACTACTTAACATTAACGCATCATTTAGAAATTAATTTCCATTTCTTCCTGATGAATTATAATCGATAAGAAATCCCTTTGTAACGGCCACCTTCTAAAGTAAAAATGTCGACTTCTGTGAAAGATTACCTAATGGAAATATCAGGCTAGTCTTCTTTGAAAAGCCGCGGTGGAGTGGACGAGCGCCCTAAAGCACATTGCCGCGGAGAGCGCGGTTGCTCGCCTTCGGCTATTCGAGTCCTTCCTCGGACATGTCTGTGTGTGTGTGTGTTTGTGTGTGTGTGTGTGTGTGTGTGTGTGTGCGCGTGTGTTGTCCTTAGTGTAAATTATTTTAAGTAGTTTGTAAGTCTAGTGACTAATGACCCCCATTAGTTAAGTCCCTTAGATTTACAAACAATTGAACATTTTCTGTTTTGAAACTTTGTTTCTTGGAACTTGAAACGCAATTCCATTTTCTATAAAAATAAAGGTGCTTCTAAATACAGCTTTGAGTGAATTAATGAGATTTTGCAACTATTCAACTAATGACTTACACGAGCATCAAATTTTAAAATCAATATAGAACTTTGCGTTGCAAATTATTTAAACCCGAAATTAACAAATTTCAGTCCAGATATGGAAAGGATCATTATAACAGAGATGTAGCATCTCACTGAGTTTACCATTCTATAAATATTGGACAAAATATTGTTCTAAAGTTCTTGCAAAAACTGTATTTATAAATATATGGAATAATACAAATGGGATTTAAAAAGTTGTAATAAAAGTTGTTAACCTTGTAGAGGGCTATCCATGAACGTAAAGGTCGATCCTCCTGCATTACCTCCGGGGCAGCGGTGGATGAGTTCAGAACCTTAAATAAGAACCCTTATATTTTATTGCATACTTCGATTCTCCATAAAAAAATACTACTTTTCATGACAGATGACCGCTTAATCGGTAAAAATAAAAATGTGTTGTAAAGTGTTGAAAAACGTTATTATCTCGAACAAATAGATATCGGACTCTTTCTGCAGGTTCAACACTTTCAGTTTCAGCAAAGAGTTGGGCAATACTGCGAAAAGTCGTTGCAGAAGGATCACTCTTATCATGGAACAGATTAGCATACCTTTGACGAGCTTCTTCAACATTTCTGGGACCCTCAAAGTGCGAGGAAATGATATCTACTCCCTTCCTCTCTTATTCTCTGTCTCTTTCTCTGCAACCGTTAATATCGTGGAACAATTGGATAGGAATGTGTACAATTTGAATCATTCACGTACAATGAACTGTATTATCATAGACAGAGAGCATGATAAAAGTGTGGGGTTCGTTCGATTGTGTGAGGTGCCACATGATAACATTATCAAAAGTAGCAAAAACTGTACGTTGATTGTCATATTTTGCGTGTTGCTACTGGACAGAGATGTTGTCAGCTACCCAGAGAGGTTGCTAGCCAGAGAGGTTGCTATGCTGCTCAGTTGTCGAGCAATACAGGACTAGTCAGTTAGTTGTAGTTTGGCTCTTGTACAAGTAAGATGAGGTTTGACACTCATACAGTACAGTAAAAATGACTTACCAAGCTCTGAAAACAACTATGATTATTTGGAAATATTTTCATTGTATATTAAAACTAAGAGAATAATTTGTTACAATTGTGAATGTCACATTACTTTAGTAATGAAGTATTGTAGAGCCTTGCCCTATAGTAAAATCAATTCCCTACCTTGGATGATTTTTAATGAATTATTTTGTTTGCTTTTACAAATATTGTCAAAAGGATTATCATGATCGGACAGTGCACGTGGTGCCTTATTAATGAATTCCATTTCCAGTATAGACAAGTACTCAATTATCAGATCTTGATGAGATTCTTGTTGCATGACGAAGCGAGCGTTTCCATGTGCACAGGCAGCCAAATTCTTTTTTGTGTTAATTTCATCGTCAGGAGTGACAGTAGTATACTGTACAGCATTGTTCAGATACTTTTGCTGAAGTTACTTACCCCAGATTTGTCATTTGAGGATGAAATGGATTTTGTGTAATTTATTAAATCTGTTTAATAAAAAAAAATTGCGTTCTTTCTGTCATGCTACCAGATGCTATAGATGCTCGATGATGACACAATTGACTAATTAATCACAGCCTACCACAGAACAATCAAACTTACATAATAATTAAAAAGGAGAATTTATGTATATCACACACAGGAAATTTTATCAGACATAATTGTTTCAGTTTCTCTCGCAGTTTAATTATTAGTGTTCACCGACGGTTACAAAAGGATACTCTCTGTGTTAAAAATATCGTTCGAATTATTATTCTGAATGATTATAACTTTCAGAGAGTATTTTCGTTCATTATTTTTACAAAACATCTGTTAATTTTACGTAATTAAAGCTTCAAAATCACTAAATTTCACTATTAGATCACGTGATCGAAAACGCTCTGTTATTGGCTGAAGTGCTGGTGACGTCACAGACAACTAGGACGCCGCAGCTAGAAGACACAGCTGTATCGCTGTTACCGTTTCCTTAATTTCTCAGCGTAAAGTTTAGTTTTTCCTGGTGTAAACTCGTTTGCAGATTTTATGTGAAGTCTGACAGCGAAAACCTCCGTAAAATTGACGCATTTATGGTACCTTCATTCTTCAAAACTATCCAAATTTTTACGTGCCAGGAAAAAGAAGCGTAAGAACTGCATATCTACATCTTAAAGCTAATTATTGCTAGAGATAGTGTTTTGTTCAAAAAAATGTTCAAATGTTTGTAAAGCTTATGGGACTTAACTACGGAGTCTTTAAACTTACAAACAACTTATCAACTACTAAAGATGGCACAAATATCCATGCCCGAGGGGGGATTCGAACCCCCGACCGTAGTGGCCGTGCTGACCATGACTGGAGCGCCTCAGTCACCTCGGCCACCGCGGCCGGCTAGTGTTTTGTCATTAGAAAAAAGTACCCTACTTGTTGGTGTCAGCAGACTAACTCTGAAGTCACCATATTATGCAGTAAAGGGTCAAATTTTACCTTGTATCCAGGCAGCCTCGAATGATTGCGTTCGCAACATCAACAACACGATAGAAAATCTTCTCCAAGATGTTCTGACCACATAGAATGACTCGATTAGTGTATCGTACAGGCCAAGAAGTAAATAAATAATGTTATTCTTACTCTTTGATTGACAGGTTCTTGTATGTACCCTTCTCCAGTCAGTAAAACTTATTGCCCTCGTAAAGCCAAGGTTACATGACCAAACATTTGCGTTGTCACGCGATTGGCTAATGGCGACGCCACATGATTGTCGATAATCAGTATCTGTTGCCAACATTATCACAAGAGGCCGCCAGGATAGTTGGTAAAATTCAACCCAGTAAAGCACACAGTTTTGGGAGTAATTTCACGTGTAACTACTTCAAGACTGGTAGCAAGATGTAGCAATGCCTTGTGTAGAGTTATACAATATATTTAAAGTCTAGAATAAGGACAGGAGATGCGTCGGCGGCGTTTTCATATCGTTCGTACGTTGGCAACACACATTTCGCGTAGCCCATGGTATGTCACTTTCACGTAAACAATGTCAGCGAGAAACGATGGAATACATTTATAGTGCCGAAATTACAGCTATTTTCTGGTTTGTTGTTTTTACGAGTGAATGTTAGAGATTGTGTGTGAACTTGTGCCAGTTTCAGTTACAAGTGAAAGTACACCACAGAATTAGCTGTCTTATCTGGTTTTTCTTGATTATCCGATAGCTAACGAAAGTATCACGGATTCTGAATTGGATAAGAACTTATTTTTGCGAAATAAACTTCGTAAGATGAGATTAGAACGATTTTTGCTTCAATGAACGCAATTTTGTGTAACACTTTTTGCAGTATTTACACTTGCATGTTACGAAATTTTAATGGCTAAATGGATCGGAGCTCATAGATATTATACGATAGGGTATGTTGTAATAAAGTAACCAGAAGGGCGTTGTCAATGTAATAACGATTAGCCATTATTGAAACGATTGTTTGAATGACAGCTACTGGCGATGAAAGTGCACTTACTGGAGATAATCAATGCTGTGCTTTATAGTGGGCTAAAAAAGTATTAATATTGTACTTTCACTAACTGCAGCTCGGTAGCACAGTGGTAGAGTGCAAGACTATGAATCGAAAGGTCGTGGGCTCTATCCCAGCCAGGTCCTAGGATTTTTACCTGTCACTGTCCACTTATTTCCCCTCTGGCAGTTTTGATGATGTGAAAAATATCGAGTAGCATCGTGGTTCGGAACCTACGTTAAACTGTAGGCCCCCCTGTAACAGGCTTCAGTTCGAAGGTCGGAGGAAGACAACGGCATACCATCTCCAAACAGGACGAAATGTTTAAATGTTTGTAAAGCTTATGGGACTTAACTGCGGGGTCATCAGTCCCTAAACTTACACACAGCTTATGAACTATCTTGTACTAAAGACGGGACAAACATACTTGCCCGGGAACGGCCTCGCACATCGTAGCATAGCGCCTCAATGCGTTCGGCGGCTCCGCTGCGGTCCAAACAGGACCATGCCTAGTAAAGAACTGTCCTGTTCAAACCAATCTTCGGATTGTTGTGTGCTTTACCTTTACCTTTACCTTACTTTCACTAAATATATTAGTAAACGCCTTTAATTACACATAAATCGTAGACGTGTAACATTACGAAGTTCATTTTGCAAATGCACATAATACTACTTTACACCTTTGCAGTAGAAGAGAATGATAACAGTGAATTAATGAAATAATGTTAAGTCTTTACATACATCAAAATGATCCTCACAAAAATAAACACATGTAGTGGCCGCTATTACACTTAGACCTCGTAGAGCAAGTGTCAACCACATTTTGCGCATCTTCTCACTTTTTCGAACTTGCAAAAAGTTTTTCTGGTCTGTTTCTAAATGTATTGCTACAGAGCGGAACTCCCCAAAATTTGTAGGTCATTTTGCGAAAGTGAATGCCCAAACAATATAACACTATTTGTGTATCTTACGAGAGCAGAAGAAGTATCGTGGTTTGTGACGACACAGACATCACGTGACTAAAATGTAACGTTTTATCGGGCTTTTAAATTATCTGGATTTCTTTTTTTAAGTACTGAAATTTACGAGGTATGAAAAGCATTTTCGAAGCATAACATGATATAATTAACAATTTAAAGCGATTTCCAGAAAACAGTCAAATATCCTGTTCCGCCTTATGTAGCATGTGCTTTCTCATACGACATTTAGAAAAGAAATTCTTAAATCAGTAACTGATAATCTGCCCATACAAACCCGGTCATAATAACAGTGCCATTAGCTTATCAGATTTCTACAGTAATTGTTCAAGGCCTGATGCGATGAGTTTGTTGACGTTAAAATTGACTGCAATCAAACAGTTATTAGCATTTAGCCGGCCGCAGTGGCCGAGGGGACTGGGGTGCGCCAGTCACGGTCTGCACGGCCACTACGGTCGGGGCTTCGAATTCCCCCTCGGGCATGGATATTTGTGCCGTCCTTAGTGTTAGCTAGTTCGTAAGTAGTTTGTAAGTTTAGGGACTGATAATCCCGTAGTTAAGTCCATAAGCTATACAAACATTTGTTTTCTTTCTTTCTTTTTTTCTTTTCTTTTCTTTTTTTTTTGTTTTAACTAGCATTTAACTTAAGCAGTGACAATTTTACAGTAATAACTTTTTAAATTTTCATACAAAAGTTACATATTTTTATCGCGAAAACCAAATCAATAATAAGAAATACTTTCTAATTTAAAATTTAAAAGTCACTCACCTTACCCCCGCCACCCCCGCCCCTACCGCGCCCTACCCCGCAGTTAGTACAGAGGAGTCGATCTTTTCGCTAATGGTTATCTCTCATCGCGGTGAATGTCTTTTATCCCAAATTTTGTTTAATTCGATTTGTACTTTTCCCAATATTCCTAGAAACAGTTTTAAGTGCCTCTCACTGTGTAAGAATACTTCTCCTTTATAAACTGCCACTTACATAATGGTATTTATCAGATCATACACACGTGGCTTTCTGCAGTTTTTCCACGGACTATTCCGTTAAGACAAAGCCATTAGACGGGAGTGGCATATCGTCTGTCTGTAATCCGGTGAGGAACGTTGCCTATCGCACAGAGCCCTCCTGCAAACCGCAGCGCTCGCCGAGCTGACTTTAGCGGCAGAGCCGGGCGAATCCAGTGCGCCTGCGCGCGCGCGCTCTGTTGTCGGGCGCTGTAATTAATTGTAATACCTACCGGAATTATCCGAAATTTGCAATTCTGGCTAATGTTTATTTGATTGCGGCATAATTGCACGCAAATATGCGGTGAAGAGTGGCGCGCGACGTAATCGGCCGCTGCAGTTCCCCCCGCCGCCGCCGCGGCTGGCGCGGGCGCTGGTGTTCCGGCCGCACGCACGCCCCGTCAATCAGGCGCGGTTGGCCGCACCGGCCGCAGCCCAGAGGAGATCAGCGCGGGCGGTGGTCGCCCTCGTGTCTATTAGCTGCCTCGCTGCTCATTTGCAAGTGGGTCGCGGCTTGCGGGAGAACCTGAAAAACAACAGATTGTAGCTGTTGTAACAACCCCTGGTAAAATAACACTGTCAGTACAGACACCTTTTTCATTGTAATTTTGATGCCGTGTGCAGGCAAGATGCCAGCAACATGATACACTGATCTTCAGCCGAACGTTTTAAGCACTGGTACGTAAGATTTAAAAGACAATAAAACGGAGAGGAAACAGGTGAATTAAAAATAATAATAATAATAATAATAATAATAATATAGGCTCTGACCATAACTTGTTAGTCATGAACTGTAGGCTGAAACTGAAAAAAGTGCAGAAACGTAGGAAAATAAGGAGATCGGACCTAGATAAATTGAAGGAACTTGAAGTTCTGGAGAATTTCAGAGGGAGATTTAGGCAACAATTGACAGAAACAGGGGGAAATAAAACAGTAGAAGAGGAATGGGTAGCATTGAGAGATGAAATAGTGAAGACAGCAGAGGACAAAATAGGTACAAAGGCAAGACGTACAAAAAATCCTTGGATATCACAGGAAATACTAAATTTAATTGATGAAGTAGAAAATATAAAAATGCAGTAAATGAAACAGGCAAAATGGAGTACAGACGACTAAGAAATGAGATTGACAGAAAGTGAAAAATGGCTGAGCAGGAGTGGCTAGAAGCCAAAAGCAAATCTGTAGAAGAATGTATAAGAAAGGGAAAAGTAGATACCGCCTACAGGAAAATAAAAGAGACATTTGGGGACAAGAAAAGCAACTCTACATATATCAAGAACTCAGATGGGAAACCAGTTCTCAGCAAAGAAGGGAAAGCTGAAAGGTAGAAAGAGTACACAGAGCAGCTCTACAAAGGAAATGAACTTAGAGACGATGTTGTAGGAAGGGAAGAGGAAGTAGATCAAGAGGAAATAGGAGATACTATACTGTGAGATGAATTTGACAGAGCCCTGAAAGACCTAGGTCGGAACAAGGCCCCAGGAGTAGATGACATACCCCAGAGCTACTAAAGTCTCTGGGAGAACCAGCCATGACAAAATTGTTTCACCTGGTGTGTAAGATGTATGAGACAGGTGAAGTACCCTCAGACTTTAAGAAAAATGTTATAATCCCCATTCCAAAGATAGCAGGTGAAGTCAGGTGTGAAAACGACAGAACCATCAGTTTAATAAGTCATGGTTGCAAAATTTTAACACTAATTATTTACAGAAGGATGGAAAAGCTGGTAGAAGCCGACCTCGGGGAAGATCAGTTTGGGTTCAGGAGAAATGTAGGAACTCGCGAGGCAATACTCACTTTACGGCTTAAGAAAAGGCAAACCTACATTTCTAGCTTTTGTAGATTTGGAGAAGGCTTTTGACAATGTTGATTGGAATAAACTCTTTCAAGTTCTAAAGCAAGCAGGAGTAAAATATAGGGAGCGTAAGGTTATTTACAACTTGTACAAAAACCAGACAGCGGTTGTCAGAGTTGAAGGGCATGAAAGGGCTGCAGTGGTTGGAAAGGGTGTAAGACAGTGTTGTAGCCTCTCTCCAATGTTATTCAGTTTGTACATTGAGCAAGCTATAAAGGAAAGCAAGGAGAAATTTGGTGAATGAATTAAAGTTCAGGGGGAAGAATTAAAAACATTTCGTTTTGCCGACGACACAGTAATTCTGTCAGATACAGCAAAGGACCTGGAGGAGCAATTGAACGGAATGGACAGTGTGCTGCAAGGTGCATATAAGATGAACATTAACAAGAGCAAATCTGGGGTAATGGAGTGCAGTCTAAGAAAATCAGGTGATGCTGAAGGAATTAGATTAGGTAACGAAGCAATAAAGGAGGTAGATGAGTTTTGTTACTTGGGCAGTAAAATAACAAATGATGTTCGCAGTACAGAGGATATAAAATGCAGAATGGCAATGGGTAGAAAAGCGTTCTTGAAAAAGAGAAATTTGTTAACATCGAATATTAATTTAAGCCTAAGGAAGTCCTTTCTGAAGGCATTTGTATGGAGTGTTGCCTTATATGGGAGTGAAACATGGACGACAAACAGTGCGGACACGAAGAGGATTGAGCCTTTTGAAATGTGGTGCTACAGAAGAATGCTGAAGATTAGGTGGGTGGATCGCGTAACTAATGAGGAGGTACTGAACAGAATTGGGGAGAAAAGAAATTTCTGGCATACCTTGACTAAAAGAAGGGATAGAGTGGTAGGGCACATTCTTAGACATCAAGGAATTGTGAATTTAGTGTTGGAGGGAAGTGTGTGGGGAAAAAATCGCAGAGGAAGACCAAGAGATGGATACAGTAAGCAGATTCAGACAGATGTAGGTTGCCGTTCTGATGTGGAGATGAAGAGGCTTGCTCAGGATAGGGTATTGTGGAGAGCTGTATCAAACCAGTCTCCGGACTGAAGACCACAACAACAAATAACATAAAAAAATTGTATGGTGAAATTCGAGAGTACAGAATCATCTTAACACATTCGTGACGGTGCCCGAATCTGACTCGGGATGCACGGTATTGCCGAGTGGCTTGAGCCCGAGTTAGACTCGGGCTGCTGTGATTTTTATGAGGCGTGAACATTTACTTTGCTGGAAGTGGAAAGATACAAGGAATTTGTTGATACTTTCAACGTGTCACAAGGCCGCAATGTCGGAAGTGTCGGTTCGTACTAAACAGGGGCGCATCAGCATGATGAAATAAGTTGGACTACAACACGTACAAAACAGGAGTGGATCGTTCTGATCAAATGGTGGCTTACTATCTGTGGTGTCGCACAAATCTAAAGTGCGCGCCACCTACTTTCGCCGCGCGCCGCCATGCACGCACGGCGCGGCGTTCTTACGACGTCAGCCACGAGCGCCCTCTGCTACAACTCCGCTCGTGGCCACCACTGAACGACATCGTTCACTTGGGACTGAGATAGGAACCAGTTATCACTTCGGATTCAGATAGGCACCAGTTAAGTCTTGACTATCGGATAGGCACTAGGAACTATCGGTATGCAGGCCTCTATATAAACTATGTATCAGCATTCTACCGTCAAGAACTATGTAAAAGTTAAGTATTACTAAGTCTCTATGAAATATATATCTCGTTCTAATTTACTCTAGTGTTTCTAGTTTCTGCTGTCCCACTGGCTAGTCACCTCCGTACCTGCACAAGCGTGCATCCTTTATTCCTGTGTCTGACTCTATCTACTGGGCCACCGACACCTACGACGGAAACGAGACACAAAAGCGTGCATCCTTATTCCTGTGTCTGACTCTTTCTACTCGGCCTCCGGCACCTACGACGGAAACGAGACACAAAAGCGGCGACGAGGCAGGGACACAATAGTGGCGACGAGGATGGGATACAGAACTATCCATTAGGCAGGAAGTAGTTCAAATGATGGAAAAAATTGTTTTTCCAGATGTTTGTAATGTGTCTCACAAATGCGTATGTATTATACAAGGAGACAAGAAGTGCTGAAGACAGAAAAAAATGTAGTCTGAAGATATTTCTTCTTCACGTTGGAGAGTCTCTTGTCAAAAGAGCACACAAGGAAACTGAGCCTGTGGCTAATCTAACAAACGACAGACTCAAAGGGAGACATTTTGTGCAGAAGATACCAGCGACAGGGAAAAAAAGCAAACCCCACGCGGGTTTGTAAAGTTTGTTCAGATAGAATCAAAGCTGAGAAGTCAGGAAGGAATTTCCTGGTGGTTTCAGGAATGTAATGTCACTTTATGTATTCAAGAATGTTTTAGGCATTATCATACAAAAACAAATTATGTGTCTTAAATTGAATATAAGATTTTCTTAAAATCTAAAAATACATAGCAATATTTTTTTGCATAAAAAATATGTTTCCTTCTTTCTCCTGTCAAAACCCATTTATTTAAATTGTTCAAATGTTTGTAAATCTTATGGGACTTAACTACGGGGTCATCAGTCCCTAAGCTTACAAACTACTTATGAACTACTTACGAACTAGGACGGCACAAATATCCATGCCCGAGGGGGGATTCGAACCCCCGACCGTAGTGGCCGTGCAGACCGTGACTGAAGCGCCTCAGTCCCCTCGGCCACCGCGGCCGGCCCCATTTATTTAAAAAAAAAAAAAAAAAAAAAAAAAAAAAAAAAAAAAAAAAAAAAAAAAAAAAAAAAAAAAGAGGATACATTGGTCTGCAAAAATATAAAAAATTGTTAGCTGTAGCATTACAGCTTAAACAGTTACTGATTTATAAAAGTCATGAAAAATGCTCAGTTAGTTTGGTACCCGGGACAGCCCCGGGGGCTCAAGTGCGAAGGTATTAATATATAGAAAAAATGGGGTGTTCATATGTTCAAATGTTTGTTAAGCTTATGGGACTTAACTACGGGGTCACCAGTCCCTAAACTTACAAACTACTTACGAACTACCTTATACTAAGGACGGCACAAATATCCATGCCCGAGAGGGGATTTGAACCCCCGACCAAATGGGGTGTTTGTGCCTATATATCACTCTGCAACCATAACTACACATCGCAAACGAATAGTGTTTGATATACATTCATTACATCGCAATTTCCGATAATTTCCGACTGTAGTTACTGCCCTTTTGTTGGTCAATCATTTTATACCATATGAAAATTTGTGCCGGACCGGGATTCGAACCCGAGACGCACGCTTTTCGCGAGCGGTCTCCTTAACCACTTGTCCACCCGGAAACGCTCCCCGGCCAGACCCAAACTTCCATATGTTACACATGTCTACTTCCCTTAGTGCTCGCACGCATTAAGCAGTGATTTCCGCGACGGGGAGAGACATACTACACCATCTTTAGCCTGTCTTACAATGGGGAGCGTGTTCGGGTGGCCAAGTGGTTAAGACGATCGGTCGCGAAAAGCGGGAGTCCCGGGTTCGAGTCCGGTCCGGCACAAATTTTCATATGTTACAAAATGATTGACCAACTAAAGAGCAGCAGCTACAGTCGGAAATTATCGGAAATTACGATGTAATGAATGTATATTCAACATTTATAGCTGCGGGCCATCGGTAACGTCTGTTCTTTAAGATCAATCGTATCATTGTGAATAGTGAGTGCATGTGGCAGTAGGTACCAGTCTCCCATTGTGCACTATGGTGGTACGAGATCGATAACGATAAAGGGGTGGAAGGTATGGGAGTTGAAAGTTACCGACTTATATAAAATTGTACGTGTGTGTGTCAATATTTTGCTCTTAAGCAAATGTTACACAGTGGACACGAAATATATGTATGTGTTGTTGTAGTACAAAGTCTCCCGTTGCATACCATAGCAGTTCCGTGTCTTTAGTTATAAGAGAACGGAAGATATAGTGCTTGAAATTCGTCAGCTTATATAAAATTCGGACTGAAGAGCAGCGATGACTTTTGACACTATAGTAGCAAATAGGTTATATACAGAGAAACGTGATGCACATTCTTCAGTTGTTTTTCTACAAGAAGTGTACGAATAAAGAAAAATAAGTGCATATTGCAATTCGAAAAGTAAAACTACCAAGAAAGATAAAAAAGAAATTTCGCGTTCTCAATCCGTTTCTAAAAGACAGAGAACGGCGCTGAAAAGTAAATCTACAGACGACAGAAACATGAAATTTGTAGACGTTGTTTATCTTACACTGTAGGCATCAGCGATTTTTCGATAATCCATCCCTAATGGTGTGAAATAGAGGATGAACGGTGTTTTGAAAATACGTTGCTATTCAGGCAATTTTGAAGCAAGAAATACAAAACTTCAGATTTAGATTTTGGATTGGAATTTTACAAACACGTGTTTCGATATTTTTGGAAATTAAACCATTAAGCGTGTGAAATAAAGGAAAATCTTTTAAGGGTGCTGTTAAGACTATTTTGATGCTAGAAATGTGAAAATTTGGATTTGTAACCATGGTTAGAATTAAAAAAAAAAATCTGTTTCGGGATGTTTCGAATTCTGTCATTAATAGTGCAATATGGGGGTGGCAAGTTGTATGCAATTACTTGATTAGGAATCAGTTTTAAAGCTAACTCTAAGAAAATTTATATTTAGAAGTAGAAACAACCAATGCAGACCATCCCTTATACGTGCGCGAAGCAGCGGGAATTAAGGTAGTAGATGATAAAAAGACAGATAAAACTGATACCACGATGGCTGAAGAACACACGTATGAATTTAAGAACATTGGTTGCGACGAAAAACATAGACACTGGATGAAAATCACAGGTGAGACTAGTTCGCTGTGAGGTGGTTACAACACGTTTAAACCGCTTGGTTGACTCACTACTTTACACTCGACGATTGATACACCAGTTAGAATATGCGGCACTGTGGGCGTCGCAGAGGGATGGACAGCAGCGGGTAGAGCGGGGTGAAGGGATAGGGAGAGGTGGAGAGGGAGCGAAAGGAAGAGCGAAAGGACTCCGGGGGAGGGGAGGAATGGGAAAAGCCAAGCAGAAGGAGGAGGGAAGGGGAGGGAGGAGGAAGCGGACGGGACGGACGTTGTCATCCGTGAAGGGAGGCGGGGAGGTGGCGAAAGTTACCCTGGGAAAGCATTTGGAGCGTGTGAAGGTGGAGGGAGGGGGGGGGGGGGATACAGTGCTGTAGGCGTGGCAGAGGGCCAGGATTGCTAAGGATGGGGCAGACCAGAAATTTACGGGATGAGTAGAGGAATGCTAGGAGGTGAGTAAATGGAATTAATAAATAAAAAATAGTCTAGAGTGCAATGAATTATTTATTTAGTCAACTTGTTTAAATCCTTACTGATAGCAGTGACACTCTAGAAGACACCGAAGCACCTGACCAGCTCCACTACGTTAATACGTTAATGGAGTTATAGTCCTGAAGATGGTCCAAAACAAGGACTGAAACTAGTTGACTCAATAAATAATTCATTGCACTCTAGCCTGTTTTTTATATATACACTAGCTGTAAACCCGGAATTTTTCAAATGTTCAAATGTTTGTAGAACTTATGGGACTTAACTACGGGGTCATCAGTCCCTAAGCTCTGTTCGTTCCCACCTTTACCTTTCTCGGCAATGTGTTTTGCAAGGCACCCTGTGTCATGTATCATACGAACATGTATGTATCTTGTGACGTCCCTCTTGGTATAAGTGTCGTGTGTGCAAAAATTCATCAAGATCTGAGAAAACCTATTCATTTTGTCAATGTTCGTATGTTAAGTACCCTCCACAGTGCACCGAACGAAATTTTATACAGACAGTGACATTCCTCTTGTTTTTATGGTGAAGTGTGAAAAATTTCATAACTATCGGAACAAAACTATATATTGAAAAACGCACTTCTTTGTTCTGAAATTTTCCAGTTTTATTTCATACAACCCGTGTTCTGAGAAAAACTAAAAAAAAAAAAAAGGATCTGTGAAATTGGTCGAGCCGTTCTCAAGTTATGGCGCGACCAACATACTTAGGAATCCGTTTTTATCTTGCAAGATACTCTCCCACATGCACCGTATGAAACTTTAGGTAGACGATGACCTTCCTTTTGAAGGTCAAGCGTGCAAAGTTTCGTGAAGGTCGGAATTAAACTATAGATTTCGTCAGTATGATGGAAAAGTATTCTCCGCCATGCACCTTCATTCCGTCATATCGTAAATACATTCTTAGCTAACATCTTCTACCTTTAATCAACATACCAGCAAAATTTCAGCTTCATAGCTGTAGTAGGTTTAGAGATTTCGTGTTTCGTCAGTGAGTGAGTGAGTGACATTCAGCTTTTATATATAGAGAGATTTCTCCTGAATTATGGGCCCCACAAAGGCATTATTTACCAGGTTCGTAGAGAGGAATATTAGGATACTGTCTGTGAAATGCGTTGTACATTGATTTGGTAGTAAAGAAGTAGTAAATTTCAACATCATGCTTTTTAGGCCGAAGTTTCATGTCTTTCAATGTCTTTGACGTCATAGCACCTGAACTATATGTCGTAATATGATATTATTTCGAAGGTACATCCAGTGGTGCATATGTAAAACGTTTGCAAAATACGTTGCGAATAGAGTTAGTAGGAAAGACGTAACAAATCAAAACGTCATGCGTGATGTTGCGGTTTTTCATTAACGTAACTGTTTATTACTCCATATCTCATGAACTGAGAGTCGTACTATGATAAAATTTCGAACGTACGTTCAGTGGTATGTGTGTATACTGTCTGTAACATTCCTCGCAATTACAATTAATAGTTTACGAGTAATAAATTGTAACGTCATGCCAAATGCCGTAATTTTACTTCATGAACGCCTAAAAAGTAGTAAGCGACAAACTTTTTTCTGTCATCATTTTGCTGGGGTTGTCAGCGAGAACAGGTTTGAAGTTTGTTGCAAATCGCTAAGTCCGCTCCTTCTCAAATAGTGGACTGATAAAGTTACACTATTACGTGCCGCAATACGGGAAAGTTTTCATTGCTTATGACGTAATATCTTCTGAACTATCGGTCCTATCGCAAAATCCTTTCTTAGCTGATGTCTTCCATCGATGAAATACATTCCTGCCACATTTCAGCTTCATAGGTGAAGTAGTTTTCGAGATTTTGTGTTTAGTCAGTGAGTGACTGTCTGAATGAGTGTCCTTTTGCTTTTATATAGATGGATATTTAAATAAGAGTGCTCTTAATTCCACAAAGTGAAACAAAAATGTTTCAAAATTATGAAATGGAATTAAGTAGTAAAGGATCCGCGTGGGGGGAAGTAGACAGATGCAGTAAGCGAGGCGGAGGGTGTGGCGTTTTTGGATCTGAAGGGATTTGTGGTAGGTGGGAGGTGCGGAAATCCAAGCTGGGTGGAAGCTACCCAGGACAGGACGCATGACGGAACGATGGGTGTACCGGATAGTGGAAGTTTTGACTTCCCACATGTGGCTGGAGAGGAGCTTCAGAAGGCTTAGACGGGATAAGGCTTGTTGACAGATCGTGCGTAGATTCAGGAAAGGGAGCGATCGAGAGTAAGGCCAAGCTATTTAAGGATAGGGCTGAGGGGGATGAGACTGTCATGGAGGGTGAGGTAAAATCATGGAGGCGGAAGGAGCGGTTGGAACGACCTATGATGACTACCTGGGATTGATCTGAGGTGACGGAAAGGAGCCACTGGTTACACCAAGTGAAATAGAGACGCCTTATTGAATTAAAGTTCAATATGAGTGTTAGGTTTAGTGATGTCAGAGATGAGCATATCAAACCATCAATAATCAACTATAACTTGCCTTAGTCCTTTGCCTAATAATGTAAAAGGCATTTTATAAGCACAACCTAACACACACAGTCTCTACACTCACTGAAAATTGTTATCAACTGACAGTTGCAACGACACTAGCGCTTCTAGAGATGGCACAGCGCTATCACAATGTCTGTTTATACTTAGGTTTCTGTGTAATTAATCAAACACTTTCTGTAATTTTTGGGTTCCAGACATTAGTAAAAAAGGAAAGAGGCATAAATAATCATGAAATAAATGTAAAAACAGCCGAATTTCACAGATTATATAAAAAACAACTTATTCATGAGGCAATATTACGAAAATATGTATATCTGAAGAAGATTCAGCTGAACATACGAGAATACAAACTGTTCTTACATGCCAGGCACTTTTGTTGACTTGCAGCAATTCGGTATGGAATCTAACGATTCCAATATTTTTACTGTTCACTCGTCTTTCGTTTGAATGCATATACTTTTCAGTGTAATTACTTTTATAAAACGAATGTCTAAAACACTCTTATCCTTTATGGTTCACATGTAGCAACAATTGTGTATCGATTTCCGCTTTAATGACAAACTTTTTTTTTCCTACGTTTTGTTCTCACGTTTGAGAGATTTTTACTCCAGTTACAGCCGTGTTGGCTCATTTGTTACTTTATATGATGGATGAATTGCATTCCGCATAAATGTCTTTCCTTCAATGTTTCTTGATTTTACTGGAACTGTAGTGAAAAAACCTTGGTGTTTCTAAGTAGAAAACTGACGTCTTTCTGCGAAAGGTCAATTCTCGTCATGTTTATTAGCCATTTTGTTGTTAACAGAAATGAACTCCTTCAGTAAAAGAGTCCTCTATTTCAAGAGAGTCTTAAATAAGCTTTACTCCAATGTGCCGTTTCATACTCTCCAATGATTCTTAGGAAACCCAATAAACACAAATGTGGAGCTATTTTGTAGGTAGGCCTAATTACGATTTTTATTGCACTACATATAACCCTATCGTAAAACGTACATGAAAATCAATTTAAACGAACCTATTCACACTTTTCCTGTATCGTTTTCAGAAATGTACTTTGCGCGGCCTTTTGGAGCGCTGCTGTCCTTGCGTATAACAAAAATATGTGGGTGTGTTGTGACTGTTTATTTTAGACTTGGGATGTCAGATATGAACATGTCTAACCAAAGATAATAAAAATGAATTGTAACTAAGAACTTATAGTATTACGATAATGATGTCTTAGCCCCTTGCTTAATAATAAAAAGGACAACGTATAGTATTTATCTTGTCAGGTGTCAATCATAGTACTCAGAGGACGAAAGGAGGGATATAATTGTAAATTTCGAGAATCGTCACTGGATTTTTTTCCGAGAGTTACAATTTTCACACATGTTACATTCATGTATTTACTTAATTGTGCTTTCAAATAGAAGTATTATTTATGATTTCATATTCTTCATAGTACAGTAGTATCCATAATGGATATTCTAAGCATTTTTCAGAAATTCAACAGCAGAGAGTCGATAACCTGCAGACTCTAGCCGTCTTTTTGCAGCCAATTCAAACTCATCATTATTTAATAGTTCAGGGAAGGCACATTAACCATTTCATTATGAGCATGAACTACGAACCTAGATGGAATTAGAATTTATTTTCATAACATTGAATGAGATATACATAAGTAGGTGCACTGACTGAAAGTGGCTCACCTACATATGATTTCATGTGGATATTCAGACTCTGTAGTTAATTCTTGGGTGGAACATTAGCTGTGTGTTATATTGTAACGTCCAATTTACGAGGCGCGTTTTTAAAGTAAGTTCTGTTTGAATAGAAGTACACAACGAAAGGTTATTTCAACAAAGTAACTTTATTTTTTGAAAGTACACACTGTACTCTATTTTCAGACATAGTTGCCAAGTTTGTTCAAACACTTATCATGCCTCTCAACCAATTTTAAAATACTCTCGTCATACAATCTTGTCGCCTGTTCCAAAAACCAAGAGTTCACTGCCGTTTTGTAAAGCACTTATCTCGACACGTCAGGAAATTCGTTTGAGAGACCTGTTATTGTAAAGCTACTCACGATTCCTCGCTTCAGCTGAAACCCCCAAATGGTCTGTAATAGAAGATGGGCGACCGGAGCGGTCCCCATCATGGACGTTGTCACAGTCATATTTGAATTCTCGTACAAACTTAACGCACTTTGCCTTTACTCATAAGAGTATCACCGTACACTTCGCAAATCTGTCGGGTAATTTCTGCAGCAGACAGGTTCCTTGGTGACAAAAACCATATCACTGAGCGAACCTCACACGCGGTGGGCGATGTGATGGCCTTACACATTTTGAAAGCATATGACAGAACCGTACAGGTTAGCTACAGAGCTGAAACTAGAACAGTTGTTCCCGAGGCATGCCGGTACACGACACACGCGGTCGTTGCGGTATGTGCGCGAACCACTTGTGTACAACAAAACTTACTTAAAAAATACGCCTTGTATGTTGGATACACAACAGTCAATGAAGTGATTATCTATTTCTCGTGCGTTTTATAATTCTCCTACTGAGAATGACCAATACAATTTATAGTCAACACTTTTATTTCGCCGGCCGCGGTGGCCGAGGGGACTGAGGCACTCCAGTCACGGCCTGCACGGCCACTACGGTCGGGGGGTTCGAATCCCCCCTCGGGCATGGATATTTGTGCTGTCCTTAGTATTAGTTAATTCATAAGTAGTTTGTAAGTTTAGGGATTGATGACCCCGCAGTTAAGTCCCATAAGCTATAGAAACATTTGAAACTTTTATTTCATTTCTATGTGCTCAATCATAAAATATTTCACGATAAAGACAGTAGGAATTTTTATTGTGATCAGTTTATTTATGTTGTTAATATCACATTTTAAAGTGTACGATCTGTTGTGCAGTACAACAACAAAGGAGTTTAGCGCAGCAGGCAGTGTCCCCGTGTAGAAGTCGACGGTGTTTACTGCAAAGTAAATTGCCCGGAAGGCGTCTTCAGCGTTTGCGCCGAGTATGTTGTGATGAACGAGGCACATGAACAGTGGAAGCGAGCGAATTACAATTCTGCCTGCACCACCGTTATAGAGACGTTGTGCTGAGAGGCTCCGGCCCTGTTGACATAAGCCCCGCTGCCAGCGTTATGATTAAATTAATCGCTCCTATAATTGATGGTATACCTGCTAGATGTAATGAAAAGATTGCTAAGTCTACTGTTGCTCCTCTGTGTACAATAACTCTTGATAGTGGGTGGTAAACTGTTCCTCCTATACCAGCTGTAGTACCCACTATAGAAGATAAAAGGAGAAGTGTTAATGCTAAATATTCTTTTATTTGTAGTAATTAAATTTATCAAGTTGTTTGAAATTAGTAATTGATTACGTATTGGCATATTTCGTGCCAGTAGCCGCGGTTATACGATTAATACAAGGGTATATTTTTGGTTAATGTAGTATTAATTAGTTTGAGGTTTAGTACAGAAATTATTAGGTGAATTTTTTTTATAAGCTACTTCTCTGATGTGCTGCAGGCTATTGTCCTGCCATGCCGTACGAGCTCGCCGATGGCCACACTGCTGAGCGGACAATGCGCAGCCACTTGTTAATGTCGAGACGTATTTCTCGCTCTCTCATCCGATTTCATAGCTGACTTCATGCCCTCCCGCTTTCTCGCCTATCAAGAACGTCCAGTCGGAACGACTCTACTGAGTTGCATCACAAGCTTCTATTCCATATCAACTATGACAATTAGTGAAACAACTTCTC
The DNA here is from genome assembly GCA_026315105.1 of Locusta migratoria. Taxonomy (NCBI): domain Eukaryota; kingdom Metazoa; phylum Arthropoda; class Insecta; order Orthoptera; family Acrididae; genus Locusta; species Locusta migratoria. Next base: position 461,863,806 of record CM048745.1, on the reverse strand, counting down.
GGAAATATATTCAGAGCCTCTTTGTTTCAATGGCAGGAAGAGTAGCACAGCTTGTAGCCAGCAGTGGCGACAACACTCTATACCTACTTCATCGTCTTCCTCACTTCACATGACTTGCATTTTTAGTCAAGTAATCATTGTGTAACATGTTATGTCTGAAATAAATTTGGCTCAACTTAATGCTGAGACGAGGAGCGTGTGGCGTCTGTTCGGTTAACGACATGCTCATCGTCTCAGCACCGTCCGTTGACGATCTGATGTAAGATCGGAAACGGTAATTTTTATAAAAAAGAAATACTGTTTCATATCACCTTCATGTTGCAAGAACGACAAAAGACTGTCCCTTTAATATTCTGCACGTACCGAGCGCCGGTCGGAGCGCTGGTCAGAGCGCTTGATATGACACCGAGCCTCACGGCTGTTAACGTTTCCTGTTAAAAGCTACACACAGGAGGCACTCTGGCACTATGTGATCAAAAATATCCGAACACCCCATCCAAAACATAAGTTTTTCATATTAGGTGCATATTGCTGCCACTTCCTGCTAGGTACCTCGGCAGACATTGTGAGAGAGCAGAATGGGGTATGGGGTGTTTCGCGAAACTCAAGCACTTCGAACGTGATCAGGTGGTTGTGTGTCACTTGTGTCATTGCACGCGAGATCTCCACAATCCTAAACATCTCTACGTCCCCTGATGTGATAGTGAAGTGGAAACGTGAAGCGACACATACAGAGCGAAAGCGTCTGTTGACTACCAGAGACCGCCGACGGTCGTACACTTTAATAGGCAGGCATTCCAGGAATTCCGAACTGCATCAGGATCGATTGCAAGTACTACTACCATTTGGCGAGAGAGAAGGATTTCATGGATGAGTGGCTGCCCATAAGCCACACATCACCCAGGGCACGCCAAACGACACCTCGCTTGGTGTAAGCAGCGTAAACTTTGAACGATTACACAGTGGAATGACGTTGTGTGGAATAATGAATCACGGTATACAATGTGGCGATCCAATGATAGGGTGTGGGTATGAACGTCACCTGACAGCGTGTGTAATGCCAACAGTAAAATTCGGAGGCGGTGGTGTTGTCACTAACATAGCACAGTTCTACATTGATGTTTGAAGCACGTTCTTTCTTCCCACTGTTGAAGAGCAATATGGGGATGGCGACTGCATCTTTCAACACGATCTTACACCTGTTCACAATGCACATCACCGATCTACATCAACACCTCTTCTCAATCCAGCACTCTTTATATATATATATATATAGAGAGAGAGAGAGAGACGTTGAGAACGAAAAGAGTGTAATGAACATAAAACACTGCAGCTAATGGGCATATAAAGCCCATGACGGTAAAGGGTGTGTCAACACAAGACATGAAAATAAAAGGTAAAACATTAACATAACAGAAGATAAAGGGAACTAAAGGGGGCGTAGGATAAACTGCTGTTACAGGTCGCAACGTCGTGTGATGGAAGTGGAAGTAAAACTTGAGAACACAGGAACCACCCAGGTATCCACTCCTGGAAGGGAAAACCGTAAAAGAAAAACGCATCTGATATGCTATAGTCAGTAGTAGATTTGTCAGCGAAAAGTGGTCGGTCGTAAAACCCGTACCCATCTGGAGATTAGTCGTCGGCAAAACAGTCAACACTCAATCGAGGTACTTGGAAGTGCACATGACAGTCAGCTGCCAAGGGCCAACTGGCATCCATGTACAAGCGCCGCCGACAGAAAGTTTGCAAAATGTTCCCGATATCAAGGACTTGAGCCAACATTTTTGAGAGCAGTCCATAAGTATGCCATGAACTCGGCAGCATTAGAGGGCTGCAATCCAATAACAGCATACATCGTATGCCCCACCATCCACACAGTAGAGTACTATTTAGTCCTTGGAAAAAGCCGGAATAATGAACCATTCCACTTTCGTGAAGAATATATATATATATAAAATAGCTGCTACTATCAGCCACTATGGGCTGCACCCATGTACGGAGGCATCAGAATCTCTTCCCCCTTCCTCCCTCCCATCCTCCGTCCGTCCGTGCAGGCGTGCAGCCGATAGTAGCTAGCTTTTTCTAAGCAATTGTTTTTAAATTTTGTGTCGTAAGCTTTACAGCTGAGTTGTGAGTTTTATGTTAAATAATTTTAATTTTGCCACAGATGGCTGCATTTTTATCCGATGTTCGTGAAAAATGTCTTACCACTCCTCAAGAAACGTTACAACAACTGACTGAATGCATGCCTGTCAGAGTGGAAACTGTCTCCAAGGCTACATCTACATCTACATACATACCCCGCAATTCACCGTAAGGTGAGTGGCGGAGGGTACACTATACAACTACTAGCCATTTCCTTTCCTATTCCACTCCCAAACTGAACGAGGAAAAAAAGAATGCCTATATGCCTCCGTACGAGCCCTAATTTCTCTTATCTTGTCTTTGTGATCTTTACGCGAAATGTAAGTAGGCGGCAGCAAGATCGTACTACACTCAGCTTCAAATTCTGGCCCTCTAAATTTACTTAACAGAAATTCACGAAAAGAACGTCTATCTTACAGCGATCCCCAATTGAGTTGCCGGAGCATTTCCGTGACACTCGCGCATTGGTCGAACCTACCGGTAACAAATCTAGCTGCTCGCCTCTGAACCACCTCTATGTCTTCCTTTAAACTGATCTGCTGCGGGTCCCAAACACTTGAGCAATACTCAAGACGTGGTCGTACAAGCATTTTATACCCGGTCTCCTTTGCAGGTGAAGCACATCTTCCCAAAATTCACCCAATAAACCGAAGTCGGCTGTCCGCCTTACTCACAACTGTCCTTACATACTCGTTCCATTTCATATCGCTCTGCAATGTTATGCCTAGATATTTGAACGACTCGACAGCATCAAGAAGCTCACTACTAATGCTGTATTCGAACATTATGGGACTGCTTTTTCTACTCATGCGCATCACCTTACATTTTTCTACATTGAGAGCTAGCTGACATTCTTCGCACCAACTAGAAATTTTGTCTAAGTCATTCTGTATGCTATTACAGTCTGTTACAGACGACCCCCCCCCCCATACACCACAGCATCATCAGCAAACAGCCGCAAATTACAAGTTACTCTGTCCATCAGATCATTTATATAGATAGAAAATAATAGCGGTCCTATCACACTCACCTGGGGTACGCCTGACGATACACTCGTCTTTGATGAACACTCGCCGTCGGGAACAACGTACTGCGTTCTATTACTTAGGAAGTCTTCCAGCCAATCACAAATCTGTGAACCTATTCCATAAGCTCGTATCTTCGTGAGCAGTCTGCAGTGTGGCACCGCGTTGAACTCCTTTTTGAAGTCGAGAAAAACACAATCCCCCTGTTGCCTTTCATCCATGGCTCGCAAGATGTCATGTGAGAAAAGGGCAAGCTGAGTTTCACATGAACGATGTTTTCTAAACCCGTGCTGATTCATGGAAAGAAACTTTTTCGTTTCAAGGAAATTTACTATATTCGAACTGAGAATATGCTCTAAAATTCTACATGTAACTGATGTCAACGATATTGGCCTGTAATTATGTGGGTCAGTTCTCTTTCCTTTGTTATAAACGGGAGTCACCTGCGGTTTTTTTTTCAATCACTAGGAACTATGCGCTGAATTAAGGATTCGCGATAAATGTAGGGGGCCAACGCCACAGAATAGTCTTTGTAAAACCGAACTGGTATTCCATCCGGACCAGCAGACCTTTTCGTATTTAGCTCTCTCAGCTGCTTCTCTACACCGGAAATACCTATGTGCCCCATTTCGGAATTAGTACGTTGACCAAATGATGGTACATATGTGCGGTCCTCCTGCGTGAAAGATTTCTTAAAGGTGGGCCAGCACCTCATTGAATTCCAGCATTGCCGATGGAGAGCGCCACGAAATTATTAAGTCATTTTTAGCCAGGTGTCAGGATACTGTACGCTATTATGCTCTCTGACGGCGGACGACGTTGAAATCATTATCAATACATGACAGTTCTTCCCTGGCTGGGATTCGAATCCTCCCTCGGGCATTGATGTTTGTGCTGTCTTTAGTATAAGTTAGCTCATAGGTAGCTTGTATGTTTAGGGACTGATGACCCCGTAGGTAAGTCCCACAAGCTTTACAAGGGTTTGAACATTTCAGCATGACAGTTCGCATCTGGTACCGCCAATTCCCATAATTACCGTAAAAGGTAGCGTGGTTGGCCGTAGGTGTAGCTCGAGTGTCGGCGACCCCAGCACCGGTAGCGACAGGGCAGTAGGTGGGCGGAAGGCGTCAGAGTCGCCCACGCCTGCTGTGCGGCTGATGCGTCGGTAACTCAGGCTGCGGTCACCACTGACATTATTCACCTGCCGGCTGGACGTGCTTTCATTACAGTTGGCAGCAGTGAGGCGGACACCTATCGCTGGACAGACCGCAGCTGCCGATGCCACAGAGTAACTATTCAGAGAGGAAGCTCTCCTAAACCATTGTCCTACGCTCTCCTCGTAGTTCCGTAAGGTGCTAGCAGATGTCAGGCGCTTCCCTGGCTTAGTACCAGTATACCACACTAGAGGTGCCTTCTGAGCAAGGAGGTTAGAATAAAGGGAGATGGCCAAAGAGGTATATAAACAACATAGAGAGGCTACAGGCACGCTACAGCGCTGTGGATGGCAGCACTAAGCAACACTGGCCGCCATATTTGAGAACGTCAGTTTGAAGCAGCAACGTGAGCAGACGCTTCTTTTTGTAATCTAAACTGACGTATAAGCAGTATTATTAGTGGTAAATCAAGCCCAGTGTATGTTCGGCGTACAATTGCAGCACTCGCAGTGATAAAACTGTTGGAATATCATACATAAAGAAAGGGATATGTAATTATATAGGTCGTTGTGTATCAGCGTGTATTTGCCTTTCGCATTTATCAAGTTTCAAAATTATGTTTACTTCACGACCATCAAAAAGCTAGGCAGAGGACGGATGTGTTTGATGTGTTGTAATGTAAAGCCACTTGTTTATATAGTGTACAAAAGCGTATTAACCATTGGGTAAGTAGTCTAGGTATATGAACTGTAATTAAACTATTTTTTATACAGATTTCCTTTGAAAAACAAGGAGCTGGTAACCCAATGGGTAACCAGTATGAGGCGTGATAAGTGGCAGCCTACAATGTATAGTTACATATGGTCTTGTCACCAGGGAAACATCAAATTGTGGTGAGCTTGATAAATACGTAATGTACTTCAAAGCATAAAAGATCATTTGAACCACAGGCAGAATAAAGGCAATTAAAGACTTTAAAGAAATTCGCCTGTATGTATAGGGAAGATATGTCGGCAAATACAAACGATTATTGACATTATAGTGGCATCAAATAATGCAGCAGTTCGACGGTTGTAAACATTACACTTAGGATGCAGTAGTAAACGAGAAATGCTATTCGTAGTGGGAATTCCTTTCCGAAATGCATCGCCCAGAAATTAAGGAAAAATCGGGACTGATAATGATTAATATGAAACCTATGATCCAGCGTTAGCAGACGCCCAGTACCACCTGGCGTAGCACTGACGTTCTCAAAGATGGCGGCAACCTTTCCAATTGGCTTCAACTATGGCGGCGCTGTGGCCAGTCTATGTTGTTTATATAGGTCTTTGGAGATGGCATTATCTATGCCGAGCACATACGTCAGTTGAAGCCTGTTCGCCATCTTGGTCAGTTTTGAAATGCTATTTCTCCGTTAAAACTATGCGCCCTCTTACTGTTAATGCATTGAACTGACAGTCACTGCAAAGTTCGTACTTTCAAAGAATATACTTTCTTGAATAAATAGTAATAAATACCCATCATAATATATTTTCAAACTTAATTTTAAACGGCTAATTTGCACTCTTTTAACACGTTGTACATTACGGCAAAACCGTCGGACGTTTATTCCTGTTTTAAGTGACATAAAACATTAACTCTACAATACGAACACTTCTCCAAAACTTAGCAACATGGAGGAGGCAAGCTTCACTTTTAAGCATAAGGGCGTCGCCCTGTATTCTAACCTCCTTGCTTCTGAGGGTGCCTCTCGCACATCAGAGGGTAGCGTGGAGGGGAGTCCGTGGGGAGAACTTGTACCGCCTGCAACGAAGCCACGGATGTGTCATGTGTGCTATCGTTTGTGAGGGGGTGGTGCTGTAGACAGCCGCTACCTGCCGTCTGCTCTGGCAGGTTTTAAAGGGCTGTTTTTGAACTCAGCTCCATCATGGGACATCTTACGGAACTGCATAAACCTTCCCACCTCCCCAGCTCACATTTCTACGCATGTTACGTGGCCCTACGGAGGTTTCCTGTCTGTATATTTTTGTCTGTGCCGATGCCCAGTGACACCCCCTCCAGAAGCTAGCTGCAAACCTCTCCCTGTCCTCTTGACTAGCGGCTTTATCGGGTTTGTTTGCAGCTGTGCGCTGCAAAATTCAGTACTGTTGGCCGTTGGCCGCGCTGTAACCAGAGTGTGACATTCATTTGATGATCACAACTCCCTCTATTAGTCACTTTAGAAATTGTTAATATAATTACGTCTCTGTTGTGAAAGTTTGTTACGTAAGCAATGAACCTTTACATATGGATTGAAGTTCCCAGCGGATTCACAGCCTGCCGTAATGGTTTTAAGGTGGGACGTTGATGAGAACCCACACTATTTCAAAAAGGCACCAAATCCACAGTTTTGGAGATATGGCAATGAAATTTTGTACCACGCTTTACATGAAAGTTACACATTTACATACAAAATCGTTTGATTATATATATGTAACTTTTTTAAATGAAATTTGAAGTTTTCTTTACAAAAATAATGTATGTTCCTTTTTTTCATCTGTTTATATGTTGTAAGCTTCTGTCATGAGGTTTTTGGAATAGGACAAATGGGAGAATTTTCACATTTTTTTAATTATAATATCACAAGTACAATTTTAAATTCATGCAAAATTCCAAGCACTCTACCCCATATCTCAGATTGCAATCAGAATTTCAAAATTTTCTCTTGAGACAAGGTTTATTATGCCTACAGAAATATGTGTACAACATTTCATAATTCTAGGATTCATAGACTATGAGGGAAAGGTACATTAACTTCAAAAAATAAATTTTTCAGGAAACGCAATTGAAAGTTCTACTTAACTTTTTTCTTTCTGTCACTTCTTCGGAAGGCACCACATTTCTACTCCGGGCCGTTTTTCAGTTTTTCAACTGACTTTTCAGCTGCAGAGACGCTGTGTTGATTAAAATTTCCTATCTTGAAGCCCATTCTTTCTAATACCGCCATTCTCCGGAGATACCCATAATTAAATACAAAAATGCATCATAAGTTGTAATTTTGACAACTGTAGCAGATGAAAATGCGGATTTAGGGCATCGTTTACATGTGAGTGAATTCAGAGACTCATTTGGATTCTGTATTTTGCCACGAACACCCTTTTTGAGAAGTACAGGATCGGCCAGAAACCTAGGTTCATCACTGTAGCATGCACCGTCCTCACTAATTTTTCGATTGGAGGTGGTAGGAGACAAGTTCACATTTTCAGCAGATGTTCTTACTTCGGACGTAGCCTCATTGCTGGTTTTGGTTGTTTCTCACATCCTTTAATACCTAATTTATTCAGACGCAGTTTATCCAGTTTTTTATACATTCTTAATAATCGTGGCATAACTGAATAAAGAAAGAATCGAACACTTGTATAAATATCCGTCACACTCACAAGGCAAAAAGAGAACTGCTTCGTCATAAACTATTCAGCTTGTGTGTTATTGTTTACAAGATACGAACAAGAGTCAAAGCTGATCTATAAAACCAAAGAGCATGTATCCCGGCCTTCTAGAAGTATCCCGCACATATTTGGTTGAAAGTAATACACAGAATCTTGTTCACTGATTTGGTATTGAAGTACTGCTTCAAAGCATGGGGATGGCAGGGACGCCGCGTCACACTTTTAATTAATTTTCAGGCACTTCGGATGCGATTTGAACACTGAAACTTTTGGAACTTATTGTCTATGAGTTGTAGTAACAAAGAAAGAAAAAATCGAAAATTGACATTGTTGGTCAGTTTCATCAACGGCCCCCTTAAGTTCAAGTAAAAATTGCCTACTGTCATTCTCGTGTTTCTCCACTGGTCAAAATAATTAGGAGATATCTAGGTTCTGAAGTATTGTCAACGGCAGAATGAACTAAAATGGTACGCCTCTTTCTCTCTGTTCTACGGAATGGACAACACAACAATACTACGCCAACTGAAACAATATTACGCCAACTGAGATAGTGGTAATAGCACGAAGTTGCTGCAGTGGGGACTGGTGTTGACTTGTGTGTACCAAACTAATTACGCAAGCGGTTGCGTTCAGATAGTGTGGTGAGAAGATAGTGCAACGCAACAACAATGTGAATTCACAGAAGCTATGACATGGAGAGGTATAGGAAGGTTGGAAGCGGGAAAGTCCCACTGCGTAATTTTCAGGACCTGAAGGCGATTTCACACAACATGAACCGTTAAAAGAAAGTAAGGCCAAGGCAGTCCACGAGTAACATCAGCAAGAGATGACGTCATCTCCGGTTAACAGCCCGTCCAGACAGGAGGCTTAATGCAAGTCAGCTGCAACGTATCCTCCAGGCAGCAAAAGGACGCATAGTATCAACACAAACAGTCTAAAATCGCTTTAGGAAATGTGGCCTCTGCGCTATAGGTCTGCAAATCGCCGGTTTCGCTCGCTCGTACTCGGTCGAGTGCGCAACGCTCGGCGGTGGCGCGCCGAGTGTGTTACGCTCGCAGCGAGCGTGTTGACACTCGAACCAGGCTGCGTGGGGCTGGGCGAGCAGAGGCCGCACAGCGTAGTGCTGCCGCTGTACTCACAAGGAAACCTACCCAAGTGACACTCTCCGATTTTTATGAAATTTGCATATGTTATAATACATGAAAAACTATGGGACACGTATTATTTTTTAGCGGCGGAGAAGCATATTTAAGGGGTGAAACGGTCCCTCCAAAATTGTCGCTAAAATAGAAACATGGTAAAAACTTAGAGACTAGAGAAGCGATTTTAATGATGTTTGGTATGAAAGTATCTTTTGATAAAAGACAAATTCCATAGATTCAACTTCGATAAAATCAAAATATTTTTTGAGCTGTCCCCCTAATTCTCGCTCCCCCTGCAATGTACCTAGGCCGATCTCTTATCAAGACACGGAAGAAAGCGAGGATCCTATGTAATGCACAAAAGCATGCATACGTTCTTTGTTATGTAGATAAGAAAGACGACAGTGGCAGTGGGAGATGTATGAATGTTGCAACTGGAAAAATTCCCGTTAAGGACTCACTCGGAAAAGGTAGAGGCGTAGCAACCACGCACAGTGCCAAAATCCTACGGAAATATATATTAACGAGGTGCAACAGAGATAGAGAGAGAGAGAGAGAGAGAGAGAGAGAGAGAGAGATGCACAAAACTAACCTAAAGGGTGTACATCAATATCGTGTATTTAATATGAATATAAATGACGGAAAAAGTATTCCAGGACTTGAGAGCGATAAGAGGAATGGATATAAAATACAATCACTTCCTCGTTAAGACGGCAAGTAACACCTACCACTAAACAGGCACGAACAGTCCGCAAAATAGGAACAAGAAAGAAAGAAAGATCCTGGAAAACTCATTTAGTAAATGATCTTAGCACAGAAACTTTATGTTAATCACGCATAATAACATGTATGGAAAAGTATAAAATGCGAAACTGAATGGCTACTTCAACTAGATCGAGAGAACAGCTTTCGAAGCACCCGGGAAAGGAAACAATTCCAAATTTCTCAGTCAGGATGCATTCTCAAGCATCTAGTTTGCTCCCGACACTCGCCTTGCATTCGAGGAGGCGCTGCGGTGGTCGACCGAGTGGCGAGCGGGCAGTGTTGGACGGTCGGGCCAGTCGAGCGTGCGCCGCTCGAACGAGCGAGGAAAAAGTCGAGCGCAGCCACACGCCATGCCGCAAGCTGCAGTACCGACACCTGTCGGACTGTCATAGAACGACGTGTATCACGCGATTCGAGCGAGCAACTGAGCGAGGTGCAGACCTCTACTCTGCGCACAGAGGACAATGGTGTGTGTCCCATTAAAAACACGACACCGTTTAGCCAGCAGAAACTGGGCAGAGCAGTATCAGGGTTGGAGTCATATCGCGCAATATCAACACAAAGTCCTAATTCGCCTTCGGAAATGTTGCCTCTACGCACAGCGGACAATGGTGTGGGTCCTGTCAAAACTACGACACCTTTTATCCAGCAGAAACTCGGTAGAGGAGTATCACGATGGGAGTCTTAACTGATGGCGCCGTGTTCTGTTCACAGATGAGTCAAGATTGATGTTCAGCCGTCGAATCGTCGTTACATATAGAAAGCGTCGAACTCTGAACAGTCCTGCTTATGTGCGGGAAACAGCATGCTGGTTGACGAATGGTGTCAGCAAGAGTCAGCACTGGCGGACATAGGTACCTCTATGTCGTTCAGAATGGTGCTTTGACTGCTCATAGGTACAAACACGCATTCCTTCGGCAATTTATTGTGCCCTACGGTGGTTCCATAAGTGATGGGTTCCTTCTGGTGGACGATCTGCACTGGTAGACAAGATGCTTGAAGCTACAGGAATTGAACGAATGGAGTGACCAACTTGTTCACCGAACTTAAATCCGATTGAGCATGTCTTGGATGCACAGAGGCAGCGGAGCCAGACCATCACAATCCACAACGGTTGCAGAGCTGGATAATGCACTCATAGAAGAATGGCCAAATAACCCTTACAAACTGATAACATATTGTCCTTGCCAAGCAGGTGCGTAACTATACTGGCCGTCCAAGGTGATCACACACCGTATTAGAGGGCAACGAGATTAACTTTTTCATTATTATGGTAGTCCCTCCTTCGTGCCTCGCTGTAAGTAAACATCAAGTAAAAAGTTGAGTAAGCAAAATATTGTACTGCATGACACACAAATAATTATTGTAACCAATATGGAAATAAAATACTTTACCTTATGTATATTGTGTAAAAAAGGTAAAGCAGTCAACAATCCGAAGATTGGTTTGAACACCGCAGTGCTTTACTAGGCATGGTCCTGTTTGGAGGTGGTATGCCGTTGCCTTCCTCCGACCTTCGAACTGACTTACCCAGCCAGATATAGGGGGACCTACAGCTTAACGTGGGTTCCGAACCACGGTGCTACTCGGTGTTTTTCACATGAGCAACACTGCCAGAGGTGAAAGAAGTGGAAAGTGACAGGTAAAAATCGTAGGACCTGGCGGGGATCGAACCCGCGACCTTTGGATTTGTAGTCTGACACTCTACCACTGTGCAACCGAGGCGCACGTATATTGTGTATGATGTCGTAATTGTTTTGAGCACTGTAATTGAACCCTATATCTCTTAAAATGCATATTACAATCAAGAAGGAAAAAATGAATAAATGAAAAATTCTGTTTACTTTTTCCCCGTTTTTCTGATCATGGGTGTTCGCCTTTGTCGTATAACTCATAAGACTATGCATCCAGTAACATCTTTCTCAAAGTCGTTTAGTTTAGTTAAACGATTGTTCAAATGTTTGTAAATCTATCGGACCAAACTGCGTGGTCATCACTCCGTAGCTTAGATATACGATGTTGCAGCCTGAACCGACACAACTACGGATACTGAGCGTTGCCCATTCGCATGTTAGAGAGAGCGATCTGCACCACTAGGAACCGCGTGCTTGCAGACAATCTCCAATCTTCCTGGCCACAGTTTTTAATTTCTCTTTTTGGTAAATGTCTTTTAGTGGGGATCCTCTTGCATTTTTTGTAGTTCATGTAAGATATAAGTACATAATACGCAAGCATATACTCATCAAAGACTTATCCGTAATCTAAATGGTTTTCTTCATTTACGCTCTGCTCCAATGATCACATGTCGCGGTCTATTCGAATAGTTTGTTACGGTACAGATCAGTCTGAATTTATTGGCGAAGTATTTAGATCTGGAGCCACAAACCAAGCAATTTTCTTAAAATCGGGCGATAAGTATTTCGTAGAGCCGCCAGGTCCATATGGACAGAACTACGCGAAGTTCTCGCATCTGTCCGTCGGATATAACACCCTGTATCCGGTGGCGTAGCTACTACACCAAGGGCCCCGGGGCAAAAATGACGTTGGGGCCCTCACTAAAATAAAACTATACAACAGGCGCCGACTTTTGCAAATCTTGTAGTTTGCTCAGTGGCGTTTCCAGTAGGGGGGAGGTGGTTGCCGGCCTGCAGCCCCACCCCCTACAGGTATTTCTAAAAAAAAAAAAAAAAAAAAAAAAAATTACATTTTTCCAAATCCAGGTACAAAGGTAAAGTAAAAATTTTGTTTTATTATAGTAGTATTTGTTCTTTTTTGCTTCATCTTGTGTTAATTTAGGACCATTTTAATCTCTGAAAGGAGAAAAGTAATTTTTTAACATACAGTAAAGAAATTATCAGCCATTAATTTCAATTTCACGTTTCATAACTACTGTTTTCCCGTTTTAGTAAGTACAGAAATCATTTTCAGAGTTTTCGCCTTCTTAGACATGCATGTCAGATAATGATGTGCTTGTATGTGAATACTGTGTTCATTATCGCAAAAACTAACATGGAATGGTCTTTCTGCCTTCTTTCTTCTGCAGATTTGTTTTCTATACAGTATTACGAAAATACTCCATAACTACTTCTGCTGTCATACCATGTCTGTCGGTACCAATAGGTTCACAACCCATTGTTACATCACACACCAATTCAGTAAACAGGATGAAAAATGTCACGACTTAACACTAACACGATTCCTCGAAGATAATTGACTTCTAAGAGAATACATAAACGTTAAATTAGTAGTATACACATTTTCATCGTATCTTACCAAACCCACTTCAATTCTAGTTATTTAATACAAAAATTAAAGATTACCGCCTTCCGTTTAGGTCATTGAACTTACAAGCAGCATTCATTAACATTCGGACTATTTAGAAAATGATCACTTCACTTATATGTCAACATGAATCTTAATGCCTACGAATTCAATTACCTGTTTGTTTTAGATAATCTTTTTACAGCGGTGTATTACAACTAACGCACACTATAATTTCAATAAGTCAACTTAACATTTGACAAGTACCGTTAAAAATGTTGCCACAAACTGAATTGAATACTGAATTACCACGCAGTTATAGGATCACAAACATAACAGATTCCTTTACAAATGCCGTTGATGTGTTATGCGGAACTACAGGGGTAAACAAAATATGAACATCTAAAATAGACAAAATATTTATTTATTAGTAATAATTTGTCCCACCACTGAATTTGACAACAATTGCAACTGTTATTGTTAATAATATCAGCTTATTCCTACGAGTTAGTAGCTTTCACTCGGTGAATACTAGACAGAAGTCTAATCTACATTTGCATCACACCAAGTTAACACTTGAGCAGAAAGGGGTACAGTATTCTGCGGCATCCATTTTCAATAAGCTGCCACAAGAACTAAAGAATCTTAGCACTAATCCACACGCTCTCAAATCTAAATTGAAGAGTTACCTCATGGCTCACTCCTTTTATACTGTCGAGGAACTCCTAGAAAAGTTAAACAATTAAGTTAATTCATTTTTTTTTCTTTATTGATTCTTTTCACTTTGTCTTAAGATTGTCGTGTGCAAAGGACTACTTAAAAATTTTCTATTACCATTCTTGTGTAAAATTAATGTATTGACTTGTTCCATGACCATGGAGTCTCACTCCTCAATTGGGTCCTATGAAACAGAAAAAACCAATAAATAAATAAAAAAAAAGATTCGTGAAGTGTCTGCATAGTTTCCTACAGACTTAACCATTCTTCTACCGTCAGTTACTTCAACGAAGTTATAACTGTAAATGTAGTTCACTCTTTCCGCTCAAAAATTCACCATAATGGTTCAGTCGTATTGATACACGGCGATTTTGGTATGCAGCGGACATGGTTGATATTTTTCTGATCGTGTGTAAAGCACGCCTGAAAATTTTTTGCGTTGTATGTGGGTGCATTACCGGTTTGGAATATGGCAGTGTTTGTTAGCAATATATTAGTCATAATAAGCAGTTTCCTCTTGGAAGTTGTGACATATTCATTCTCAATTACTCGTACGGTGATGGAATAAGAGAGAGGGTTGAATACCGCGATATAGATGCCAAAATCGCCACTAAGCCCCCACCATGCCTGTGTGCAGGAAATAGGCTTATTTTGGGGCTCACAAAACGGAAATTCGGTTTTCTGTAGTCTTCCATCGGACAGAAACACATACTTCTAGTCATCAAGGTCATATGATGTGGCACCATTTCCTTCGCAGATTTATGTTGGCATCGGTTATTAAGAGTTTAGTAACTTCAGACCTACGATGAACGTTAAGGTCGAATCGCAGTGTTTTGATCGAAATAGCATTACTCAAGTTAGTGTTGATTTTGTCAGTTGCTATTGCCGTGGTACTTTTATGTTATTCGGGAACATCTTATATATTAAAAGAATCTGCGAAACCTAAAGTCAGTCGGCCCGACCAGACTACCCGGCCGATTTCCTTCATTTTTCTTTTAAAAGTAAAGTATCCATCCACAAATTTGTCATCAAGTATAAGAATTTACATAACTTTCGCCTTCTTTTTTTCTATAGTCATACGCGATTTCCTTCTGTATGTTTCTTATTGGGATGTCCTAGTTGTAAACTCAGTCGTTCAGGCCGTTCTATCCGATCGATTTCCAACAGTTTTACTTTAAACGAAAGGCATTAATTCGCACATTTGTCATCAAGTATCAGAATTACCTTAAGTCAGTCCATCCTTCATTTTTATTCATACGCGGTATCCTTCTGTCTTTACATTGAATGTTTTAATCGTTTTGCTTTACGATATATCCGGTTCTAATTAAGGTACGCAGTTCGTTTTTGACCTAACAAAACTCAGCGGATCACGCTCTTTCATTTGCGCTTTTAAACATTTGCATTGATTGATTCTGAAGAAAGATATGCGTGAACATTCAACTTTACATCCATTTTTACCAACTTTTTTGTCATTACACTAACGGTGCGAAGTATTCGCACTGGTCCTCTAGTTCGTTCTTAATGCTCGTAGGCCATTTCAGCTAATGGCGCAGCAGTTTTCGTCACATAATTATTCCACTAACTGTACATCATCGAGTTGTACTATTTCGATGACTGAGAGATCACGCATTTCACCGATCATTTGTGTTGAACGACGCAGAACAAAACGTATAATATACAGCAAAGCATCCAAGACTTGTATGTCAATTATACATTGCTGCCGTGTATCGGTGTTAATACGCAAGAATTGCTGTAGACTTTCAACAATATGGAGAATACAACACGCTGTTCTTATTATTTTTGTCCACCCCGTGAACTATGATTGTCGATTTAATTACTTGTATCTGTCTTACGACCAAGTCACCCGCATGATAACTGAAATACACATTCACGCATCAGATGCAGTATATATTACAATGATGAGGGGAAGTGTAAAGTTAGTGCGAAAAGCAGTTATTACAACAGTGGCGTAACTATGGGGGGATGAGGGGGATAGAACTCCCCCCCCCCCAGAACCCGAAAAGAAAAAAGAAAAAAGAGAGAGAGAGGTAAAAAAAAAATACAAATCGTATAACAGCAATCTGGTAAAGGTAAAGATTTGAAACTTGGGGTGTTTTACCATAAGCTTTCATTGGAAGGGAATGAATTAGTTTCTTCAACGGGAGTGTTAGATGGTAGTCTGTCTGGAAACTGACTAAAATTTTGCTCGTCAAGCAGATCTATCCCCCTCCCCTCCAAAGAACCAAGCGCTAGTTACGCCACTGACTCACAACAACTAAATATGTAATATTCTCGAAGGAAAATTTGTAGTTTGACACAAAAATGGGATACATTCTACGATGACCTAAAAATAGTGTTTTTAAATTGCGATACATAAACATATGTATATACCTTAGTGTGTATAACTAAATATTCACTTACCTACTAGGTGTAAAGTTTCAAACCGTTCATTAGTGAAATGTGTGTACTCTTATGTCAAGTTCCCATTTCGGTAAACTCAGCATTACACAAACGTACCTTATTATTGTCGCCTTTTGTATGCAGTTAGTTAATGGTTACTGAAGTTATTTAAATTAGGATTTGTACTTACACAGACATACTCATTTCATATCCTCACGGTTTTCTGTCACACAGTTGGTAGTAGGGTAAGGTTATGTGTTTTGCTGCGTGGTGTTTATACACTGCTAAGTAAACATAGGAGATAACACAAGTAAATCCTATGCTATAAAAATGGGCTTCCGTAGGACTCGGTTCTGACTGACGACCTAGCGATTGCAACTCAAAGCAACACATTCTAAGATTGTGAGGAAACAACAACCAACGACCAAGAAAAACTCGATCAGTATTACAAAAAGTGGAGACGTTGCCCGGACCATAATAAAACAAAGTCAGTTTATTCCACCTATCCAACAGAATGGCAAACAGAGTATGAAATGTAATCTTCCGCAGTAAAAAGTTATTTCTCGACACGCCAAATATTTGGGAGTGACTTTCGACAGATCCGTGACATTTATGAAACATCTAGAACTAGCAGGATAGAAGCTAAAGTCAAGAAGTAATATACTTAGGAAACTGGCTGGTGTCAGATGGGGATCTAACGCCAACACCTTAAGAACCACAGCACAAACACTTGTGTATCCTGCCGCCGAATACTGTTCTCCCGTTTAGAACAGAAGTAACCATGTCAACAAAATAGAGATCCATCTGGATGATGTTATGAGGATAGTGACAGGAAATCTTAAATTCACGCAAATACCTTGTCTGTCGGTGCTCGCCAATATTGTTCCTCCAAATCTACGACGACAACAAGCAGTAACACGTGAATGGATGAAACTCAAACGATCAAGAGACTTGCCTATTCACGAAACATTGAACAACGTACCACACACCCGACTAAAATCTACAGAACCAATATGGATAAGTACTAGACATCTGACCCCAGACTGCTACAATCTAAAAGACGAATGGAGAAACCAGTGGGCGTCGTTCCATAGCCACAAGAATTTAGGTAATATAGACCCGATCATCCAACTTCCGGGTGCAAGCCTACCAAGAAAAATATGGAGCTCCCTTAAACGGATCAGAACTGGTCACGCCGTGACAAGTGGAGAATTACCTACGATGATCTATGCGACTGCGGAGCATCGACACAAACGCTGGAGCACAGTCTAAGCGAATCCCGAAACTGAAAATTCATGAGTACCTTGAAAGACTTTGTAGACGCAACACCTGCAGCATTAACTGGTTGGAATCTGTCGATATTCAACTATGACGAGAAAACAATCTTCATCTGCTGCCGCTCTACAGATCTCTTTATTTATTTTACATATTTGTTCAAAAAATGTTCAAATATTTGTTATGCTTTTGGGACTTAATTGCGGGGTCACCAGTCCCTAAACTTACAAACTACTTATGAACTAGCTAATACTAAAGACAACACAAACATTAATCCCCGAGGGAACGGCTTCGCGCATCGGAGCACAGCGCCTCAATGCGCTCGGCCACTCCGCCGTGGTTACATATTTGTGAACTCGCCCATATTCCTTGTAATTACAAATATTATGTTTATATGAATTATTGCATGTACTCAATATACAATTCTGTAAGCCATATGCTAAATAATAAATAAGTAAATACATCGCTTTGACCTTGAGTTCTTTTAAATAACTGTGTACATTATATATTTGTTCCACAATAATATTTATTTTGTTGTGAACTAGCTTTCGGCTTCTTAGGCCATCTTCAGACAACTTAATACTGAAGATTATCCACATCACACCAGCTGCTGTGTTTCGGATACAAAGATTTTACAAAGATAACTGTCAGTCATAGACTATGTAGTCTTTATATTTAAAAAGAGTCGCCTAGAGAAATAACTATATATTCATCTTCAACAAATAGGTTGAAACAAACAATGGCTCAGTGAATACTAGTAGGTACAAATGTATATTAAATTAGCTTATATAGACGAACAAAAGTAGGAGGGGAACAAGTGAGTGAGGAAAACATAAAAATAAAATGTTGGTGGGGAACAATTACATAAGTTTGGAGTATGTGAGTATGGAATAAATAAGCATACTGAAGTATATAGCCTAAAACTAAAATTCGCTGCTTTTCACGAGAATGGTGTAACATAAGAAAAGAAAAACAATGGAATGTGTGTGAGAGACATTACACAATTTCAACACTGAAACGGGGTCTGATCATTGAGAATTATGTTTGATTTCTGAGCTTGGTGTTTGTTGATAGAGAGAATTTCAAGCAATGTTAGCTTTCTGCCTTTATTTGCTCTGTGGAGAACATCACATTTAATGTCAAAGGCATGGCATTCATTTAAGGCATGTTCTGCAATGTTGGAACTCTCTTTTTTAGTCTCCAACTCCTCTCATGTCTAGACAGTCTAGCAGTTATAGCCTTATCTGACTGACCTACATACACTTTGCCACAAAGATTGAAAGAGATCCTATATATGCCACTTCATTCCAAATTTGGAATCTTGTCTTTCCAATTGAAAAGCAATTTAGCAATAGTATTTCTATTATAAAACGCTGGGGTGTTTTTTCGGGACTCAAGTTTGCTGTCAAGCCTTTCTGATCTTTCACCAAGATATAACGTTGGTGCCCACCTTTTGTGTTATTAGGTATCTTCTGAGGAGGATACAAAACTTGCATTATTCTCTGTCTCATTTTCTTACAAAGTATGTTGTCAATTAGTTCTTTTGTATTCGTGCTGCAGAAATGGCTTCATGCTATGAGCTCGATGAGGAAGGACGCATTATCTTACGACGATGTCGTTTCAGACAGAACCCAACAGGTGCGGAGTCTGAGATTACGCTGCAGCTTTGCCAGATAGTGACACAAACAGCGCTATTAACATAAGGGAACCACCAGGATCTAAGTACCGAAAGTGCTACAATCCTTTCAGCTTTGACAGAAATTAAACTGATACACAAAAAAGAATTTACATTTGTTGCCAGTGGACATGAATCAAAGTAAACCGGGTGGACAAAAATAATACGAACAGCGTGTTGTATTCTCCATATTGTTGAACGTCTGCAGAAATTAACACTAATTATTTACAGAAGGATGTAAAAGCTGGTAGAAGCTGACCTCGGGGAAGATCAGTTTGGGTTCAGGAGAAATGTAGGAACTCGGGAGGCAATACTCACTTTATGGCTTAACCTGGAAGATAGATTAAGAAAAGGCAAACCTACATTTCTAGCTTTTGTAGATTTGGAGAAGGCTTTTGACAATGTTGAATGGAATAAACTCTTTCAAGTTCTGAAGTAAGCAGGAGTAAAATATAGCGAGCGTAAGGTTATTTACAACTTGTACGAAAACCAGACAGCGGTTGTCAGAGTTGAAGGGCATGAAAGGGATGCAGTGGTTGGAAAGGGAGTAAGACAGGGTTGTAGCTTTTCTCCAATGTTATTCAATTTGTACATTGAGCAAGCTATAAAGGAAATCAAGGAGAAATTTAGTGAAGGAATTAAAGTTCAGTGGGGAGAACTAAAAACTTTGCGTTTTGCCGACGACATAGTAATTCTGTCAGATACAGCAAAGGACCTGGAAGAGCAATTGAACGGAATGGACAGTGTACTGAAAGGTGCATATGAGATGAACATTAACAAGAGCAAAACTGGGCTAATGGAGTCCAGTCTAAGAAAATCAGGTGATGCTGAAGGAATTAGATTAGGTAACGAAGCAATAAAGGAGGTACATGAGTTTTGTTACTTGGGTAGAAATAACAAATGATGGTCGCAGTACAGAGGGTATAAAATGCAGAATGGCAGTGGGTAGAAAAGCGTTCTGGAAAGAGAGAAATTTGTTAACATCGAATATTGATTTAAGCCTAAGGAAGTCCTTTCTGAAGGCATTTGTATGGAGTGTTGCCTTGTATGGGAGTGAAACATGGACAAACAGTGCGGACAGGAAGAGGATTGAGGCTTTCGAAATGTGGTGTTACAGAATAATGCTGAAGATTAGGTGGGTAGATCGCGTAACTAATGAGGAGGTACTGAACAGAATTGGGGAGAAAAGAAATTTCTGGCATACCTTGACTAAAAGAAGGGATAGATTGGTAGGGCACATTCTTAGACATCAAGGGATTGTGAATTTAGCGTTGGAGGGAAGTGTGTGGGGTAAAAACTGCAGAGGAAGACCTAGATATGGATACAGTAAGCAGGTTCAGACAGATGTAGGTTGCCGTTCTTATGTGGAGATGAAGAGGCTTGCTCAGGATAGGGTATTGTGGAGAGCTGCAGCAAACCAGTCTCCGGACTGAAGACCACAACAACAACTGCAGAAATTCTTGTATATTAACACAGATATCCGGCCGTAATGCATAATTGACATACCAATACCATTAATATTGTTATATAAGATTCTACTCTTGAGACGCACGGAATAGCCACGTGATCTAAGGCGTTATGCTACGGACTGAGCGTTAGAGGTTCGAGTCCTCCATCAGGCGTGTGTGTGTGTGTGTGTGTGTGTGTGTGTGTGTGTGTGCGTGCGTGCGTGTGTGTGTGTGTTTTGTCCGTAGTGTAAGTACTTTGTAAGTCTAGGGACTGATGACCATAGTAGTTTGTTCCAGTGGGTTTACGAACATTTGAACATTTTTCTATTCCTGTTACGTATCCATCTGGGGGCGTGGCAGTGCCCCCACCACGTCGAACGCACGTCGTACCATCCTTTTCTCGAAGCAGTAGACGGCACTTTCGACACCCAGTATCTCAGTTGTGGATAAAGTTGGAAGCCTAAATTTTCGGTTACCAAGAGTATCTACTATAACTAGCTATATTCGGCTATTAGTTTACGACATATTAGCAGTCGAAAATTGCTAATTCTGTTCCTCACCGATATCAAAATTCTAAGGTTCTTGTAGCAGAAATACAAAAGTCAAATTTGGTATTTTGAAAAAAAAAAAAATTGATTCGTCTGTAAATATTAATTCAGTTCACGAATACATTTTCTCTTGACGGAAGAGTATTTGCAATCTTGGGGTTATGAGGATTAGATTGACAATGGTCTTGTGGTAAAGCGTTGGGTTCACAACGGGGCGATCACGGGTTCGATTCCCAGTGGCGTATTTTTTTCTCTTTTTGTCACGTTTTAACATAACCGTCACCTTTCTACTAACTGTAAGTGAAGAGTCGTCAGAAATGACATGTGGTACCTGATTAGAGAATGAAGAATAACTGGTACGATATAGCTTAAATTGCTGCAAATGGAAACAGTACCAATGACGCCTAGAATCTGGCTTGATTTCAGCTATAAATGAGAAAACCGATGCTCGTAATGTCGAAAATTCCGTCACATGACGCGGGGCAAAAACGTTAGACCGGGCGCAAAAATGTTAAACGCTGGTTTCAAACCACAACACGGTAAAGATGTTGGAGCGCCATTGTACGCGAACCTGGAAATTGAAGTACCGATTTTCTATGATAATTTTATCTGGGTGCCAATGAAACGTACATAATTCGAAAGATGATTTTCTGTGGATGTGCACAATATAATGATCATGAATGTACATAACCAATAAGAGTGGTAAAACGAAATAGATGTTTTCACGATTTAAATGCTCCATCTCTAATAACAAGTGAACGTCAAAAACTGAAGTGCTACCAACTACTGCTCTAGGGATGATCGATATTAGAAAAAACATCGATGGTAACATTCAAAGATATTGATGTACGATGAACATCGAATGGAAAACATCGACGTCCGAGAATATCAATGTTTTGGATTCCAAAACAAACAATCCTCGACAGAGCCAGTGACACCCACTATTAAACAAGCACTACCGAATACAGTATTATTGGTCTCCCTGTCACTTTAAACAACGTATCAACAACTATTTATGTACGAATATAACAATCATAAGAAATAGGGATAAATTGATATAATTACGCCACATTTAGAGTTTTGACGTAAAGGCGAAATTTCACTTACGGCGTTGGCGTAGTGTGCAAATGTTGGCAACGGTATGTTCTCTTTATGAGGGGTACATAGAAGACCCTGTAAACTGCAGCGCAGGAACAAAATTAATTGTTTATTTCATAGTCAACACGAAAGACTATGACTCAAATTCTACGTGACTGTCAACTGCAGAGCACGAACAAAATTAATTATTTACTTCATGGTCAACACAAAAGACTATGCCTCAAATTCTACGTGACTGTCAACTGCAAAGCACGAACAAAATTAATTATTTACTTCATGGTCAACACGAAGGACTATACGTCTTATTCTACGTGACTGGTATTGCGAAGTGCTTCATTCGTCGTCGCTACCAACTTCAGCACACTACGCCACCACTGCCGTAAGTAAAATTATATCGTTTACTAGACAAAGATATAGCATACAAAACAGAACATACATTTATATTCACCTATCTCGTTTGTGGCTTGGCATCTTAGGCTATACAATTTTTTATTAGATCACCGAATTGAATCTTCTGTAGCGAAATATCTATAGTCCGATGTTTTGATACGATTGATGTGTTACTGACGTATATTAAGTCTGATGGTATACGAGTTGTATCTCTGTAGATCGGCCTCGGCTCCACGTTAAAGTTCCTTTATCAAAGAATATTGGACCAATGTGTGAAGGAGATTAGTGTAATATTAGTATTAGTGCGAGCGCCAGCGTACTGAAGAGTCTTTATCAAAGAAGAAAATTAGTGTAATATCGATGTTAGTACGAGCGCTACCGTGCTTGTATGCAGAAAACCGTTGCCGATGTACAAAAATGATACCAGAGAAGAAAAGGAGGAGGATTATCTCCAAAAATAAATAGACCTTAGTGAAATAAAAGTTATTAAGTTGTATCTCACAAAAATGTGAGGAATGAAATACGGAACTAATGCAGCGTGCGTTATACTATAAGATCACTAAATAAATATGCCAAAAGGCGTTTGTTTTCCAAAAGCGTCCGCCTCCGCAGTCGGGTGCAGTAGGATGCCCAGGTTTGATTCCCGGTCTGTTCGAAGAGTTTCTCCACTCGGGGATTGGTGTTGTGTCGTCATCATTTCGTCATCATAGACGCGCAAGTCGCATAAGTGGCGTCACCAAAAGATTTCCACCAGACAGGCCGAACACAATTCCAGAAGGGGTCTAACGTTCAAAAATGTCACACGTAATTACTACCATCATGTCCAAAAGCATTTCCAGTCGGAGCCCACGATGACGAAAATTGTAGAAATGCCTCTTTCATATCATAGTTATTATTGACACTCTCGGGCTTAATTTTTCTCTCAAGAAAGAAATTACTTTTATTCTGTAACTTTCATAAGTTTTAATTGCACTGATTTTCGGAGAAAGATTTATGCAATTTTATGTAATCATTTTCATACTGTACAAGCGTGTGCACTAAAATGCAAGGCTTATTTTTATGCACTAAAATGACTAATTTTGAATTACTATTGTATGAAATAAAGTGATCGTTCAATAAATACGAGACAAAATAATAACTACTACATTCACTTATACAGGAAAATGTACCTTATCGACAACTTTCTATATTATGAAGTTCACAAATTGATGCATAATACAACATTAATTTGATGATATTTCTACAATTGTCCACCACAGCTTGCAGTACTGTACATGATGAAAGGATTGAACAATAACAATATAATCGACTCTCCAGACTTTCCAAATACTGTTACATCTCACCACACCAAAGCAAAGAGAGCCGGCCGCGGTGGCCGAGGGGACTGAGGCGCTCCAGTCACGGTCTGCACGGCCACTACGTCCTGGGGTTCTAATCCCCCTTCGGGCATGGATATTTGTGCCGTCCTTAGTATTAGTTAGTTCATGGTCTGATAACCCCGTAGTTAAGTTCCATAAGCTATACAAACATTTGAACATTCTGAACCAAAGATACAGGAAACGGGTTTTGAGAAAATCCGTGACCGATGTACAAAAAGTATTACTGGAAAGGACAACCTACAAAAAGAAGTGAAATCCAACAAAAACATGAATTGTACAAAAATGCATGTCTCGCGACGAATTCCTTCCACCAAGAAGTCGTGAGATCTCATGGGAAACAAGTCGGTTATTTTAGTTAGTGTTCATGGAAGCAACTATTCAACACCTCGTCATAAGTTTTTATCTAATCCATGATGACGGTCGCTGTAAGTTTTAAGATCACGTACAACCCATTTTCAAGAGAAATGACGTCATAAACAATGAGATGCCTGCAAATCTGCTGCATCTAATGATAGTGTTGCACATTACCTCCTAAACCACTGCTTCGATTTCAACCAAATTTGGTGCATATATTCCTTACCGTGAGGTAACAATGGTTCCGGAGAGACAACGTCATAAACAATATAGTTGCAAGAAACTGCCACGTAATGCGACGACACTTTATTCACATACAGTATGACAAGGCAGTATTTAGCGACTTGCAACACTATTTAAACATAATTTCAAACCTTTATGGAATTTTTTCTCTCTGACAACCATAGCAAAGTTATTAAAGTATAAAATTTCTCGCTTTCTACTTTTCCGCATTTCATGGACTGAAACTACGGCATTTGGTATGACGTTACAATTTATAATTTCTACACTACAAATTGTAGACACAGGACATTTTACAGACAATATACACACATATAGCTGAATGTACCTTCGAAATAATTGTATCACAGTACGACACGTAGTTCATGAGCTATGAGCACATAAACAATAACGTTCGTGGAATACCGTCCTATCATGCACCAAGTTTTAATCTCTTACTTTTTTACTGCTAATTGTATTCGCAACAGATTTTACAGACATACAGCACTTATACAGATAAATATATATTTGATAAATTATACAATTGTACAACATATAACTAAATAAATATGAGATCGTGCGAATTTTATATGCAATTTGTATTTTTATTGCCATCTTTCTTTGTTTGGATACTGCACGTATAATTTTTTACATTTTGCAAGACATCCTCATTTCTTCATTTATATGCCATTCGTATTTTTATTGCTATCTTACTTTTTTTTTTTTTTGGATACTCCATGTATAATTTTGTACACTATGCAAGACAGCCTCATTTATTTTATATTCCCCGATAAATATGACATGTTTATAGAAAATAGGAGATGGACAGAGAGAGAAGAGATAGGAGAATTGCCGGGGAGGAGCGGCCGAGCGCATTGAAGCGCTTTGCTCCGATGCGGAAGGCCGTTCCCCGTCGGGGGTTCAAATTCCCCCTCGGGCATGGATGTTTGTGATGTCTTTAGTATAAGGTAGTTCATAAGTAGTTTGTAAGTTAAGGGACTGATGACCTCGCAGATAAGTTCCTTAAGCTTAACAAACATTTGAACATTTGATAGGAGAAGTACTAACTCAAGGCAGGAATAAATAAATAAATATCCGAGCAACTCCGGGTTCATAGCTAGTTTTATTATAAATTCACCGTGTACTAATACAAACATTTTCCTTCTGAGCATATATTGCACTTTTAAGACCGGTGTAGTGATATACGAGGCGCGTCCAGAAAGTAAGTTCCGCTTCAATTTATTTCCACTGCAGCGCTGCGATTGCAGTTCCGCACATGCGCTGTAGACGATGTGTACCAAGGAGAAGAACGTGCGCCATTTGGAGATCGCTGTCAGTTACATACGCTTTGTTGTGCTTGTTTGAAATGTCGGTGTTGATTGAAACTTCCGCCGCCTGTGAAATCAGGTCGGTGATTTGGTTTCTGAATGCGACGAAAGTGAAACCAAGAGAAATTTATCGGCAAATTTGCGATGTTTACGGACCAAATGCGATGAGTGATTCGATGGTGAGAAGATGGGCCCGACAGTTCAATGGCGGGCGTAGTGATGTGCACGATGAAGAACGAAGTGGGCGTCCACCTTTGGTTACAGAAGAACTGGTTCACGCGATTGATGACAAGATCCAGGAAAACCGTAGGTTTACAATTAGTGCTCTCGCTATGGACTTCCCCCAAATTTCACTGTTTCCAACTGGTTGAAGACGCAGGCGGCAGATTTCTATGAAGAAGGTATACAAAACCTAGTGCCACGTTCTGACTAATGCCTGCAAAATTTCGGCAGTTATGCGGAAAAGTAGTTTAAGAGTTGTAGAATTTTGTGCAATAAAAATTTCTTCTGTATCTGTGTACAATTTCATTTTATTACCAAACGTAACTTACTTTCTGGACGCGCCTCGTAGTTACTTCTGTAAGAGGAGCCTGCTTTCCAAAGTGGTTGTGATTCTGAACTTAGCTCTGTTAAGAAAAGGATGCTGAGAAGGCAAACAAGTCTGGACGATCGAATACCTTATCTAGATGTTTTCGCCGGAGATTGAGTGGGCTCCAGCACAATCAGATAAAGCCGCTTTTCACGTCAGGTCTCGGAAAACACTCCCAGGAGGAACTCGGCACTTACCTAATGCTGAAAGGGAGGAATTCGTAAGTAGTTGAAGAATGTAAATTCCTCGCACCACTGAATGCCGACCGATTGTCTCTCGGTGAACGTATTACTGTTCCAGCTTCTCATTTCTTACAACTGATTTTCGCACACATACTTCAAGCCACGGTGAACGCAGCAACAAATAACATAGAGCCGTATAATAATTGTATGTCAATAATGCTCACGTAAAATGATATATTTTCCCTATTGTGAGAAATTAATTGATGACCATGCCAAGGGGCTTCATGCAAATGTGATCCGGACATCGTAATTTAGCTAGAAGACACACACTTGTTGTTTTTTGACATTCAGTATCTTTTTAAGGCGTTATTTAAAATCTATGCTTAACGTCACGAGACACGTTGATAAAGAGTCAGTTTGCCGCGGTGTAGTAGCCGAGCGGTCTAAAGGGTCTCGCTGTGGAGCGCGCGGTTGCTCGCCGTGGAGGTTCGAGCCCTCCCTGGGGCATGGGTTTGTGTGTTTGTCCTTAGGTTAGTTTACCTAGGTTTAAGTAGTTTGTAAGCTACGGACTGATGACCACGCAGTTTGGTCCGATATATTTACAAACATTTGAACATTTGAAAGAGTCAGTTTATTTCACGATCCAAGTGCGTTTGGAGTTCGGAAGTTCTTCACGGGAACTTTGATTCTAGTAAAATGCTGTAATATCCAAAGGACTCACTAATTATTTTCGGAAAGTGTTGTCGACTTCTCCAGAATTGGGAAATATCAGAGTGGGTTTCTGAGCAACCTCAATGGTGAAGAAAATATGTATATTTTCATGATAAATAATTAATTTCTTCTAAACACATAAAAATCAATTACTCTGCGCTAGTCTAATTAAAATTCAGAAATGGCAATACCGATTACTTTTTATCTACTTGTTTCTGTTCGCTTTAACCAAGATCCATAAAAAAATAAAATAAAAATAAGGTTGAGCAGTACGCGTTATGCAGTGTTATTGGCTTGAGGTTATGACGTCAAAGAAGGTCAGCGGCTGCCTCATGAACGGCACTACAATATGTGGCCCGGACCTTTGAGTGAATCCTTTGTGGTATTTTTCAGTTTCTACTGAAGTAATTACAAGCACATTTGATCTTTTGCTAGTGCTTTCACTCGAGTAATTATGCGAAAGCCTTATTTTCAGAACACCTTTGAATTAGTTCATCGAACTGCTAGACCCCCTCCCCCCCCACACACACGTACATACACACACATATTTATAATTTTAGGCACCCAATTGTTCAAATTCGCTCTTATAAAAGGACATTGAATAAGAACTAAACAGCACTGTAAAATACGATTTGCAGGACAGATAACCCAGCAAATATGCCGTTCAGGAAAACTGGAATGTATTATGTGAGGCAATAAATTATTCCTTGTTACCGTAAGATTTTGTCTTACTAGCTAGATGAAAACCAAACACTGTCCGAGACCTTTCACATTCGCCACTAATGAAAAGTTCCTGTTTAAAAATTAATTTATGACACATTGTTCCATTATACCCTAAATCAATGACAAAAGCCACTTCCTTGCTTTGCGCTGTTGAGTTGCCTCTGCTGTGTTTAACTTTCTTTTTGTTGACAGCCAGTGCAGTCGTATAAATGTCCTTATTCTGGCGTAAATTTTGACTACTTCTGGGTGAGCAGTCGGTAATTATGGCACACAGGTTCTTAACTACGCCGATTTCCATTGACAAATTGTTGTGACCGTGGATTTAGGCAAAGATTTATTGAATTTTGCTTGCTGTTTCAAGCCACATTTTTGATGATACAGGCAAACCCCCACGGGAAATCATGCCCAGTCACCCAGCCGATGTACCATTTGATACTGTCAGTAGCTCTCCAGTGGGTGCGCCTATTTATCCGTGATACTGTCTGCAACGGTATGTTACATATCCAGCAAGATATTTTAACCCTTCATCACTGCAGTAAGAAGCCATTGACACCGATGTGATTTCAGTATCTGCTTCAGCAAAATCTAGATCTTTTTCTCTTCATCAACTGTTGCCAATGCCTCAGACATATCTGTCAAAATGCAGCCAGATATCTTTGCAGTTAACGAATCTCTTCGTTCACTTGGCTCAACACATGATGCATTCGAAAGACGAAAATAGTGGGCGTTTGAACCATTAATAGTCTTATTCGACTCTTCACTTCGATTAGCGATGGATGGTCATGAAAATATCCAAGGTTTCTTCTAGGGAAAATAAATTGTAAAGTTAGTCTTGCTTTTGTCGAGTAGTAATAATATATTCATTATTATACACAGCTAAGTCACTGAATAGATCAAAAAGAGACCGAATAATTTTCAGAAAAGGTAGCATATGCTTTGAGGAGGAACAAGCATTTTCTCGCAACATTTATAAAATTTGCGGCGTCATAGTTCTTGCGCTTAAGGCTAGTGGTTTATTACTTTCTCTCGTTCGTGAATTGAATACGTCGAAGGTCTCATCCACCATTTGTATAGAATCGCTTATGTGTCTTTCTTCGGGGATTAAATAGCGAATCGCCTGTGCAGATGTGTGAGACAGTAACTGAGCTGCTGAATTCATTCATTGACGGTGTCTGTCCTTCAGTATGGTGTGTTGCTGAGGTAGGAGAAATCCTGATCTCACCACTGTTCAAAAGTAGTAGTTTTTCGAACAAAGATTTTGTCACTGACTTGTTTTCCTCTGCTGTGTCATGATTCAGTAAATGGTTCCTTTGTAGCTGGAGCAACGCTGGGACGTCAGCAAATGCCCACATAGTTTTCGAGGAATCATACGGGTGTAGAAAACAATTGTTTTCCTGAGTAACGCCAAGCTCCTTCCAGCCTCGGGTGTTCTTCGTTCCCATGTCTGCTGCAGCAGCCACGACATTGCATATGCTGACAAACTAAACGCTAATTTTTGTTGAAAAGCGCCCTACCATTTGAAAATTAAAATGAAAATAGGCTGATTCCACATTGCAAGCACCGCTCTGACCATGTTGTTGTTGTGGTCTTCAGTCCAGAGACTGGTTTGATGCAGCTCTCCACCCTACTCTATCCTGAGCAAGCCTTTTCATCTCCTCATAAGAACGACAGCCCACATCCACTTGAATCTATTTACTATACGCGTCTCTTGGTCTCCCTCTGCGATTTTTACCCCACACACTTCCCTCCAACGCTAAATTCACAATTCCTTGATGTCTAAGAATGTGTCCTATCAATCTATCCCTTCTTTTAGTCAAGGTATGCCAGAAATTTCTTTTCTCCCCAATTCGGTTCAGTACCTCCTCATTAGTTACGCGATCCACCCACCTAATCTTCAGCATTCTTCTGTAGCACCATATTTCAAAAGCCTCTATCCTCTTTCTGTCCACACTGCTTATCGTCCATGTTTCACTCCCATACAAGGCAACACTCCATACAAATGCCTTCAGAAAGGACTTCCTTAGGCTTAAATCAATATTCGAAGTTAACAAATATCTCTTTTTCAAAAACGCCTTTCTACCCATTGCCATTCTGCATTTTATATCATCTGTACTGCGGCCATCATTTGTTATTTTACTGCCCAAGTAACAAAACTCATCTACCTCCTTTATTGTTTCGTTACCTAATCTAATTCCTTCAGCATCACCTGATTTTCTTACACTGCACTCCATTACCCTAGTTTTACTCTTGTTAATGTTCATCTTATATGCACCTTTCAGCACACTGTCCATTCCGTTCAATTGCTCTTCCAGGTCCTTTGCTGTATCTGACAGAATTACTATGTCGTCGGCAAAACGCAATGTTTTTAATTCTTCACCCTGAATTTTAATTCCTTCTCCAAATTTCTCCTTGCTTTCCTTTATAGCTTGCTCAATGTACAAATTGAACAACATTGGGGAAAGGCTACAACCCTGTCTTACTCCCTTTCCAACCACTGCATCCTTTTCATGCCCTTCAACTCTGACAACCGCTATCTGGTTTTTGTACAAGTTGTAAATAACCTTACGTTCCCTATATTTTACTCCTGCTTGCTTCAGAACTTGAAAGAGTTTATTCCAATCAACATTGTCAAAAGCCTTCTCCAAATCTACAAAAGCTAGAAATGTTGGTTTGCCTTTTCTTAATCTATCTTCTAGGATAAGCCGTAAAGTGAGTATTGCCTCCCGTGTTCCTACATTTCTCCTGAACCCAAACTGATCTTCCCCGAGGTCGGCTTCTACCAGCTTTTCCATCCTTCTGTATATAATTCTTGTTAATATTTTGCAACCATGACTTATTAAACTGATGGTTCTGTAGTTTTCACACCTGTCTGCATCCGCTTTCTTTGGAATGGGGATTATAACATTTTTCTTAAAGTCTGAGGGTACTTCACCTGTCTCATACATCTTACACACAATGTGAAACAATTTTGTCATGGCTGGTTCTCCCAGAGACTTCAGTAGCTCTGACGGGATATCATCTACTCCAGGGGCCTTGTTTCGACTTAGATCTTTCAGTGCTCTCTCAAATTCATGTCTCAGTATAGTATCTCCTATTTCATCATCATCTACATCCTCTTCCCTTCCTACAATAGTGTTTCGAAGTTCATTTCCTTTGTAGAGCCCCTCTATATACTCTTTCCACCTTTCAGCTTTCCCTTCTTTGCTGAGAACTGGTTTTCCATCAGTGTCCTTGATATTCATAGAGCTGTTTTTCTTATCGCCAAATGTTTCTTTTATTTTCCGGTAGGCTGTATCTATTTTTCCCCTATTTATACATTCTTCTACATCCTTGCATTTGCCTTCTAGCCATTCCTGCTTAGCCATTTTGCACTTCCTGTCAATCTCATTTCTTAGTCGTCTGTACTCCATTTTGCCTGTTTCATTTACTGCATTTTTATACTCTCTCCTTTCATCGATTAAATTTAGTATCTCCTGTGATATCCAAGGATTCTTTGTAGGTCTTGCCTTCCTACCTATTTTGTCCTCTGCTGCCTTCACTATTTCATCTCTCAATTTTACCCATTCCTCCTCAACTGTTTTATTTTTCCCTGTTTCTGTCAATTGTTTTCTGAAGCTCCCTCTGAAATTCTGAAGAACTTCAGGTTCCTTCAATTTATCTAGGTCCCATCTCCTTATTTTCCTACCTTTCTGTAGTTTCTTCAGTTTCAGCCTACAGTTCATAACCAACAAGTTATGGTCAGAGTCTATGTCTGCCCCTGGGTATGTCCTACACTTCAAAACCTGGTTCCGAAATCTATGTCTTACCATTATAAAATCTATCTGGTATCTCCCGGTGTCTCCTGGTCTCCCACCTTCCACGTATACAACCTTCTTTTGTGATTCTTAAACCAGGTGTTGGTTATAACTAAATTATGTTCCGTGCAAAATTCTACCAGGCGGCTTCCTCTTTCATTCCTTTTGCCCAGACCATATTCACTCACTATCTTCCCTTCCCTTCCTTGTCCTACTACCGAATTCCAGTCACCCATAACAATTAAGTTTTCCTCTCCCTTAATTGTCTGAATAATTTCCTTTAGCTCCTCATATATTTCTTCGATCTCCTCATCATCGGCAGAGCTAGTTGGCATATAAACCTGTACTACTGTTGTCGGTGTTGGCTTCGTATCTATCTTGACAATGATAATGCGATCGCTGTGCTGGTCATAGTAGTTTACCCGCATTCCTATTTTCTTATTCATTATCAATCCTACTCCTGTGATACCCCCAACTGATTTTGTATTTATAATCCTGTACTCACCTGACCAGAAATCCTGTTCATCCTGCCACCGAACTTCACTAATCCCCACTATATCTAACTTCAACCTATCCATTTCCCTTTTTAAATTTTCTAATTTTCCTACTCGATTAAGGGATCTAACATTCCACGCTCCGACCCGTAGAATGCCAGTATTGTCTTTTCTGATGATCACATCCTCCTGAGTAGTCCCCGCCCGGAGATCCGAATGGGGGACTATTTTACCTCCGGAATATTTTACCCGAGAGGATGCCATCATCATATGTTCATACAGTAGAGCTGCATGTCCTCGGGAAAGATAACGGCTGTAGTTTCCCCTTGCTTTCAGCCGTTAGCAGTAGCTGTGTGGCAAAGCCACATTAGCTGATGTTACAAGGCCAGCTCAGTCAATCATCCAGACTGTTGCCCCTGTAACTACTGAAAAGGCTGCTGCCCCTCTTCAGGAACCACACGTTTGTCTGGCCTCTCCACAGATACCCCTCCGCTGTGGTTGCACCTACGGTACGGCTATCTGTATCGTTGAAGCACGCAAGCCACCCCACCTCGGCAATGTCTGTGGTTCATGGGAGAACCACCATAAGAACGAGAAAATTTCTTTGACGTCCAATTATCCTATCATCTTGTTGGTAAATGTAAAGCAGTCAACAATCCGAAGACTGGTTTGAACACCACAGTGCTTTACTAGGCATGGTCCTGCTTGGAGATTGTATGCCGTTGCCTTCCTCCGAACTTCGAAATGACTTACCCAGCCAGTTATTGGGGGACTTACAGTTTAACGTGGGTTCCGAACCAAAATCCAAGGACCTGTCGGGGATCCAACCCGCGACCTTTGGATTTGTAGTCTGGCACTCTACCACTGTGCTACGGAGCCGCATCTTCCTGATGACAACGAATTCTGCGGTGGATGTTTTTGGTGAGAGGAGGGGGGGGGGGTACTGTTTCAATGGCGAGTAAAATTCCTTGAGCCTGGATTAAACGATATTCAGCAGTTAGCGAGTGTAAAAACGTTGCATAACATTTACATTTATGTGTTTTTGATTATTTCGTACTATTCAAAATAACTGTGAACTACTTCAAACTCAATGTCTTCAAAGTAATTCTGCTTGATTTTGATTGAAAATATATGTAAATAGACTATTACCAACAAATTTTATTTTTCAAATATTAAAAGTAGAATATAAAATAAACAAATATATGATTAGGAATAAAAATAGTAGGCAGCTGTTTCACTGTTTAAGGCAGATAGGTTTTCAGCTGTCACGAAGCAGAAAAAATGCGTTCTGTTTCACAGGTTGATCTAGATACAGAAGCAAAAGTCTTACCATCGCTTCAAAATCGGCTTTCACTGACTCCTTTTTTATACCAACCAAAAGCATCGTTTAATTCTCTCCATATTTCATGGGTTTGGGTAACAGCTGTATTTAGTATTAGATTAAAGAAAATTCCAGCAGCTGTGTTGAAATGTTTTAAATTAATAAAGCGGCCGATTTCGGTGCTTCGCTAGCACCATCTCTAGGCCCCGTTATGTAACTGTTGCAAGTTACAGTACATTCAAAAGGGGTTACCTCCGATATCCATAAATTTCTTGTGTCCTACATGACAGGTATCAAACGACAACTGTTGTCGTTTAAAATGTAGTTATTCTATGGATTTAATTTGTCGTGATGAAATCTTTTTATTTTACAGATTACTTTTTTTATAATTCATGTATAGCGAAAGATTTATGGTAACTCTGGTAAACTTATACATTTGAGGTACTACACTTCACGACGTCCTAAGCTCACAAAGTATGACACAAAACACCCAGTTTTTCTTTATTTTACAGGTGGCATAAGGCCGGCAAAATGTTATAGTAATATTTTGTTGGCGTAAAAGGTGTGAAATACGGAAATGGCTGAGCTCAGGGGAAACAGGAGGGTTTGTCGGCTCGGCCACGGCTGGTATCCTCCTGATGCGCCCGCCAAGTATCGATCTGTAGTGTTGTGGTATAGATCACATACGGGAACAATAAAGATTAGCTTATTCATATTACAGATACTGTCATTTTCAAATGCGGAACAGTATGTGTTGTTACGGTCAGGGCCTGTTAAAGTCTAGCGCAAGAATTGCAGTCTCTCGGACAGTTTCGTTGCTGTTAAAATATATGAATAAACAACATGTGCTTCAAAGGTAGACTTTTGAAAGGCTGCATTGAAACTAGTCCCGCTGTCTAGCGCACCTTCAGAGTTTATCCTACTTGTTCTTAAACTGTACAGCTTTAATGAAAACCGTGGCAGTAAGCCTCCACGTTAACCGACGATAATACACAGTTCAATCTCTTCCATTTCACCTTCGCTTTGTGCAGAAATACCAGAAGTGTTTGATGTCGCCGACTGTTGCAGTACGCCTTTTAGCCTACCGTACTAGACAAAGCGGTGCGTGCCATCTATTGAATTTCCAATGCTAATCCGCGAGCTGGATGGGTTCCAGTAAAGGACCTAATGTTTTCGGCATCTTCGTTCAATAACACTCTAGCTACTTCACAACTCTCATATGAGTTTCTTTGCTGTCCCGTTGCACCGGAAAAGTGAAACAACTCACCACACTTGGCGTTTTATGACATTTTGAACGTAGGACAATACGCTCATAAGACTAGCAACCAAGACGTATACCTTAGCATAATTTTAATCCAATTGTCTTTCATTACTTGAGTCCATTTCTCATTAATTCATTCCGACATGTGCAATATGTACTACGTTTCATAATGCGTTCAGTCTGTCATCGTAACTACGTCGCTTTGCTCCCAATGTGTGCGCAAAGGTGCAACTCGGTATTCTTCGTGACTTCGACGCCATGTTCTCCGTTCCTGCACAGAAGCAGTTATGCTATTGTATACTGCTGCTCGGTGAATTAATGCGAACTCGAAAAGGCAATCAGCATTGAAACTATTCCTGGCCCATCGGAGTAAATCCATTAATCAGTGGTCCATGTATCACATTTAAACATGGATCTCCCTATAATACATACTTAGGAAACATTACTTTCGTAGCTGCTGACAGATGCGTGGAGCCTGAGTTGGTAGCAATACAGGATTAAGATAAATACATCCCCCTAGCCCTTCATTAATTTCACAATGCAGCAACAATGTTATTTCCTTTTCATCCAAGCCTCACATAACAGTTCCATTGGCGGACTACAGGTACTTATGCAAAGAAGAAAAATGTTTTGTTTGTATCTGTAACATGTCAGCGGTAGGATTTAAGAGAGTTGGAAATATCGAGAGAAAATGGGAATCTGGTCTCTCAAAAAGGAAAAGAAATGATGAAAGTTTTAAGTGCAGGTATGATGAAGTTTCTAAAAAAATCTGCATCTGACATTAGGGAATCATCTGAATCGATTGCTTCGACTTCGAAAACAGAAACATTTGCGAATGATTCTAGACGCACGGAGTATCGGCCAACAAAAATTGGAAATTGTGAATCATAATCTAGCCCATAAGAATCTGAAAACCCGTATGTCGATCAGTGAAGCTAGTGATGAACAGTTGTGTTCTCTACCAGTTAGCATGGATATTAAAGATGAATTTAAAGAAGTGTTTGTTAGTTCGGATCTGGAGAAATGGACATTTCCCATAAAGATGCTCAGTTGCGTAACACTTTTCAAAGCAGCCCTTCAAAGGTATTAAATATCAGTGCTGAAAATTATCCGAAAGACAGTGATCATAGGCACATCTCTAATTTTCATTCCTCAAGAAAACTATACAACGCCGAAACTCAACATTGTCACTGGTTTATACACATTCTCAAATTTAAGGTTTTTGTTTCACGTGCAGAGTGCTGGGTAATTCACAAACTCATATGGTAGAAGGAAGGTGATGTGACAGGAAACACTTCAGTACATTTTACAAAGACATGATAATGCCAAAGATCATATACTTAAGTTAGAATTGATGATGTTAGAGAAAGGAATAAAGCACAGAAAAACAATAGACCAATAGAACGAGATGCTAATTCGTGAAGCCCAAAAACTTTGACACAATCTGTTTCAGAGATTAATTGATATCGTTAACATCGTACCCTCTCATAATATGTCATAATTGTCATAATCTTTCAGTATGGGCAACGACAGTGGTAATTCTAGTAACTTCATAGATTTGATTAAATTGCTATTTTAATATAATCCTTCATTACGGGAACTCATGAAATGCCTAAATAACAAACAACGTACTCACCATTTTCTAAGCCACAATATTCAGAATGAACTGTCGAAAACAGTTACCGATGAAATAATACGTAGGTTAAAACAGGCAAAATATTATTTGATTTAGCTTTACTGCACCAGAAACTGTAGTAGATTGTAACGAATGTCAGTTATTTTAAGATTTTGTAATACATTAAGTTGTACGAGAGAAGAAAACTTTATCGGATTTCTAAGTGTTGCTGTGACGACTGAAGAATATCTTATTGCTAAATACTGGAAGAGCTAGGAAAATGGATTAGATATTCAAAATTGTCGTGGCGTGGGATACGACAAACTAGTAAATATGGCGTGTATAAATCAATGAATTAAAAGGATCTGCTGTTGGTAGACGCAGCTAATTCTTCAGCACCAGTAAAATAATAGTAATAAATCGGTTTTATTCAGAAAATTTATTTGCTATTTTCAAGATCCAACAAACGCTGGAAATTAATTTCAGCCCAATTGAAACTCACTATTAAACGTTTATCTGATACAAGGTGGGAGAGCAAAATCGATGTGGCGAAGGCCTTTCTATTCCAATTTGATGATGTTGAATGACTCGAAAGATTGAAAAATCAAATAGGACAATCAGACGCATGAGTTTTGAATGAATTGATTAGCTTAGAATTCATCATATCATTGCATTTATGGTAAGAATTATCATCACGTGTTAATGTTCAAAGCAAATTATGGCAATCTTTACAAGTCCCTTTGATTATTGCCATTGATCATTTATATACGTTTTAGATTGGCTCAAGAAATATAGACAAAATGGGTTCGAGATATACGTGTCTGGCGGCCGTCAGTTTATGAAAAAAGCAGTTACGATTTGCCAAATTATTTACAAATAACAGGTTAGGAAAATCAAAGAGGATATTCGATTACGAAGGTGGTGATAAACCTACACAGTCTCCCAAAAGCAGATCTGTAACAGAGGTTTTTTTTTTTTTTTTTTTTTTTTTTTTTTTTTTTTTTTTTTTTTTTTTTTTTTTTTTAACACCGTGACTGATTCGATATTGAGCAATATGGATTCAAGATTTGTACATAAGAAAGACGTTTTCAAAACTCTGATTTTCAATATAATGTATGCAAGTTAAAGTTTACTCCAATATATCAATGTTTTAGAAAGCTGCAAACAATTACACCCAGTCCTGGGAGTGGCTGAGAGCTGGAACTTCCAAACTTTCGAGTTGTATGAATAATTATGAACAATGATACCAAATGTACCCAAATTCGTCAAGTAGGTGAAACAACCACTGAAATACACTACATAAAAGACTTTAAAAAACTTCCCAAATATTTATATTGCCATTCGCATTTTGTTACCAATACCAGTAAGTGCATTCTCTGGAAGTATAATGAGTCATAAAAGACTTTCAGTCTGGGCAATTTTATCTACGGAAGCAGACATTACATCCAATCTGGATTATGATACAGTTCCTACCGACTTCTATAAGGATAAAAGCAGGGAATTTT
The DNA here is from genome assembly GCA_026315105.1 of Locusta migratoria. NCBI lineage: Eukaryota > Metazoa > Arthropoda > Insecta > Orthoptera > Acrididae > Locusta > Locusta migratoria. Next base: position 461,825,857 of record CM048745.1, on the reverse strand, counting down.
TGTTTCATTAATGTTTTACTGAAGTTACTAAATAAAGTTACATTAAATTGCAATTTTTTCGTGTTGTAAATAAAAGTTTGTCAGTTTAAAAATTATCAAAAATACTCCTCTTTGTAAAAGATTACCTCGTGTGCTAACTTGCGGCCTCGCGAACTTTATTTTGTCCACACAATATTTTGCTCTTACCCTGCCACTGCGCTTGACTAATCATATTATATGCAATCACTGTTTGAGAACGAGTGCGCTTTGCGAATTGTAACCAACTTTACACACAACATTAAACTTATAAGAAATTCTTTCATGTTGACAACTCCTGCAAAATGACGAAAGGAAAATGTCTATTCCACACTTTTTTCCGCTGTTCATGCAGTAAAATAACGGCATTTGGCAAGACGTTACATTTTATTACATGTACACCTCAAACTGTATTCTCAACAAATTTTACATGCAGTAAGCAAATATATCTGAAACGCGCCATTGCCTGGGTATATATTTTCCCTCTGCACACATCTCCTTATCCCACCTATCTTTCTGTCCATTCCCTGCGGCACTTCTTTCCATCTCCTTCTCAACTCTTTCCATCTCTCTCATTCTCACAGTTTATCTATGTGCAGTAAAATAATATAATTTTCCAGATATTGAAGGATGGCTAACTCTTGGCCATAGGAATTGAGTTGCTAAGAAATTTTATAGCTAGTGGATCACGTCGTAAGTGGAATGGGTGGGAAAAGATGACATATGATGTAACATATCGCATTCCCTTGAGAAATTGCGCCAATACTGCCGAGACGTATTCTGATTGGCTGGCCCCACCTTTGTGTAAGTTCCACTCTATGATTCTTTAATCTATATCTACAGATGTGAATGTCTGTTCGGTGTACGTTTATCACGTCTGAACCACAAGACATAAAGAGCTAAAAATTTGTACAGTTACTAATGTCTACCCGGGAAAGGCTTCAGGCACGGTATTATGGCGATCGGATTAATGTGAATGTCTGTTCGGTGTACGCTTATCACGTCCGAACGACAAGACGCAGAGACTTCAATATTTGAACAGTTACTAATTTATACCTGAGGAATGTCTTGGGCATGGTTTTATAGCGATCTGATAGATATTTAGTAATTTGAAGAATATAACGCGAAATGTGGAACAATAATGGCCCTTTGAAAATTATATTAACTCTTTGAAAATGGTTTTATTGGTTGCATTGTTGCTTGAGGGTTGAGTATATTGGGATGGAAAGTTGTCGGTGTATATAAAATTCTACGCGCGCGCGTGTGTAATTGTTGTCCAAAGTCTCCCGTTGTACACCATAGCAGTTCCATGCCGATAGCTATAATGGGGTGCAAGGTATGGTGGTTGAAAGTCGTCAAATTATTAACAGAAATTCGGACTGAAGACCAGCGATGACGTTTGCGACTCTATAGCAAGGAGGTTACATACAGCGAAACGTGATGCCACAGCTCATCTCTTTTGTCTATGGCATAGAGTAGAAATATCTCTGGAGTGAGCATTGCATTTTGCGCATGTTCTCAACATTAAGCTGGAATTATCACGTGATCTGGGGACGACGCTGTTCGTTAATTCACATTAAGTATCACGTAATGTCATGTTATGGTTTCTTGGTACCAAAGTTTTAACAACATCGTCTTCTGGTGACTTGGAAATTTATTTTCGCTGCGCTCTGTAGTTGATTTTGTGCTTTTGTTGTTTCTTAATTTCAGTTTAAGACTGATTTGCAAATGTAACATTACGAATTACATTTTTTTTTTCATTGAGTGTTGTTCCAGAAGCAATGTCGGAATGTCAGATATCTCAAAATGAAAACTCACTGAGGTGAAAAAGCTGAGTTTTGAGTTTTTGATTTATGTGTTTGAATATTGGTCAATGGTTTCGCTAGAAAATTCATGTCGAAAATCTGAAATGTTTTCCTTCTCAGTACTTTCCCACATACAACTGATCAAGAACACGACCTTTACTATGGACATTAAATAATTTTATAGTTGTTATTTTCTCAGACTTGACACTATACTCAAAATATTTTATCATGGATAGTAGTTATAGCTCCACTTCCATTGCTCGGTACAGAGCTAAGCAAGTTGAGGTGACGTAACGTACAACTTAACGTGATGGCCATTGTGAATTAGCCTTTTGCTTATGTTCAAAGGTTATGTTGCGTGTGATCCATAACAGAGGTGAATTACATTTGTTATATGTGTTACAGAATTTTTTTTGTAGCCCATTCATCCAATTGTCTTATTTTCTCTTGCTTGAGATTTCATCTGTTAATTATTAAGGGACTGTACATAGAATGCGCAGCGTATATACGTAGGAGTGTTACCAGCAAGTAAATTTGAGTGCCAGCTTCCAAAAAATAAATAAATAAATAAAATAAAATAAAAAATAATAAACCGAAAAAAGTAATGAAGAATCAATTCCGTCTGTAATTTTTCCAGACCTATTGAAGGCCAAGGATTACTATCATGTCATTTTGAAACACCCTGGAATTTTGGTTGTGTTCCATTATATGAGGGTAAAAACGGGATAATTCATTTGAGAATTGCTGAAGACAGCAAATCTGAATGTCGAATCAAGTTTGTTGCAAGAGGTTAATGTATAGCATAGCCTATGTTCACGACAAAGTCGGAAACACTTTACCAAATTAGTACTTTTTTCATTTGAATATTAGCTGCTGTAAAGTAAATAATCAATGCCTATCAATAACGATAAAAAACTGCAAAATATGGAATGGCTTTGACAAGAGACTGGACTTTTCAACCTTTTAAATTGCTTAATGACTAACAATATGCTGTTCACATTTTAATTTTTCACACTTTACAGGCAAGAACATATCACTGACACCTGAACAGAGACACTGTTAAATTTTACAGTGGCATCGGCCACTTAGTGTGGTAATGTTGGCAACAAAATGTTACCAATACGAAAATAATGAATCTTCTGGCCACAGATGAGTAGATACAAGAATCTGTTGATCATAGAGCAGGAACATCATTAATTATTTATTTCACGGTCAACACGAAAAATGATTCCCTCTTATTCTATGTGATTGAGTTTTCAAACACCATTACATGGTTATTACCTGTACAGGATGACCAGCCAGTCTAAAACAGGTTAGGGAAATAATTCAAAATTTATTTAAAAACTTCGCCTAAGTTTTACAAGTGTTCTTCCACTGCGACATACGCCTTGACAACGTGACCAAGGCTGTCCACCTTGCAGGACAGAGCCGGCCAGAACCAGTATTGAATGCTGATTCTAAAATCACGCCACCCTTCTGGCGTCCGTGCTGAAACTACTGACGTTTCCATGCTACCGTGGAGCCAATAGCAGACACCCACGTCTGATCACGTGTGCTACCGCTGCAGGACGCAGAGGTGCGAGAATCAGTTCCTTCGCTCTCTTCAGTTTGAGTTCTCGTACAGAACAGACGCACTCCAGAGGCTCGACGTCTGTGCGGAGCGGCTGTTCGGTATCAGCCACCAACTGTGTGAACCATAACTATTACCGTAACCATTATCGTAACCTTTTCCATTTTCTAATCCGTTTAGACTGGCATTCATTCATTGCATCCGACCCCAGGGCGAGTCCCGCCATGTATCCCGTATTTCAGAATATACCAACTTGAATTCTATCTTTTATTTGCCAGTCAGCCACCCTTTCCTAGGGCGCCCACAAGCCTTCACCGCTCCGCCTTCCATCCTGACAACGCTTCCAACCCATTTTATTTATGCAGCACTGGGATGGGTTGTATAATTTTCCTATCATCCGTGAGATAAAGATTAAGTGCTGTACAATTTGGCGTCCGAAGTGCTATCGATAACCCACCTTTCGGCCCCTAGGGTGGCCGCAAAAATTTGGTTCACATTATGTTGTGTGGCTGGTCGACAGCCGCTATCCCGCCGAGCCACGGCACAGTCGCCGTGACATGCTAGCCGCCGCTGCATTTGCACATTCCGTGCCGAGTGCCAAGTCCAACGTCGCGCGCCTGCCTGCCGCAGCGCACGTGTGCGCTATGTGCGTGACGCGCGACCTGCCGTAGTTGACCGCCGACTTCGCCGTGCACTACTACACGTGCGCTGCTCACCTGCCCGCATGAGGCGTAAAAAGTTACGCATCGCGTTCGTGCTACTGTTTCGGCCCAACACCGAAGCCATGTAAAGTACCATACTCCGGTTGGCGCGGCCCACCTGCCGCTGCCGCCGCCCACATACGTCGCCTACCGGCGCCGTCCGTCCGTAAGTGCTGAGCGGATGAGGCGCCGCCACATGTCTCCTGCCGGTCCTGCCAAGCAGAAGAAGATGGCTCCGTACCGGGACCTAACCACCGCAACCCGTAGCAGTGAGGCCCACCTGCTGCCACGCCGCCCCCGCCGCCCTCGTTGCAGCCACGCGCGAGTCTGGCGCGTGCGCCCGCACCAGAGATGCCAACTTAGCCATTTTATGGCTAGATCTGGCCATTTTCGTGGCGTCTAGTCACTGTTTTTGAAAAAAAGCCACTGCTGGCATTCCTAGCCATTTCGCTGATATTATACAGCCATTTCTAGCCATTTTCATTATCGATAATTTTCATAACAAAAATGCAAAACTCTGAAGTTTTTATTAGTAATAGAAATGTATTTATTGATTTATTATTTTTAACGTTCCTCCAAAGTACGACAAATGAAACACCACTGTATCGAAACAGTGATACCTGGAAGTTTCGAGACAATGAAACAGTTGAGCATATCGATTCATTGTTTTGAAACATACAAACAATGGCCAACACTATGTACAGATCTCGCACTGAAACGTGGCCCCTGAGAATGTTGGGAGCTGAAGCTTGCATTCAAACACAAGCTTGCATTCAGCTCGTAGCGCGTTGGCTGTTTGAACAAGCCCCGCCTCTTTCTCCCAGTGCTGCCAGCTTATGGCCTATAGCTTACAGGTTTTAAAAGAAACATGTACGGACTTAAAGCCTCACAGATGGACCAGGAAATTATTATTTTAATGTTTGAGTAATAGAAAACTGGAACGTTTATTTTTAAGGGACTTATTAAGCGGGTGTAGCAATGCTTTCTGCCTATTTGTATTGTCGCAAATGAATAACAATCGGAATTAACATTCCTCACACCTCTGTCAAGAACAGCATTCCTTTTTGTAAAAGAAGTGGTCGGGATATGTGGACTTATTTTAGCAAATAACAAAGTGGAAGAAAATAATAATATGAAGCACAAATCAACAATACATTGACGATGTCTACGGTGTACAATGCTGTTACGAGGTAAGGTTGGTAGATAGCATAAACATTCCGTAGACACACGAACTCAGCCGACTTCCGCCGATCACAGAGGGGCCACGAAAAAGTGCGCGACGTGTAGTTGCACTTGATTGGAAACGCTGTACAAGTTACAACGGTGTGGTGTGAAGTGTCTCTTTTTTAACGTGTGTTAACATTGAGTGTTGGAAGAATACTGTGTGCTGTACCAGAGTTTTGTTACTGTGATAATTATCTAGCCATGTCGAAACCGCAATATACACAAACTTACATGAAGGAGTGGGAAAATATGTCTTACTTCAAGGAATGGGTACAGCCAGTTTCAACAGACAAGTCGAGAGAATTATTAGCCAAGTGAACTTGGTGAAAAACAAACTCAGAAACAGACTTAAAACGAATACACTCTCTGCTATTCTGAGTGTAAGGTATGGATTGAGTCGCGAACATAAGTGTTGTTTTTCATATGAAATCCCAGAAGAAACACTGAAGCTTGTTAGTACGAATGCTACATACACGAGGGAGACCAGTCAAATCTGTAGCAGCAGTAGCAAAGAAAATGAGGATGAGGACGATGATATTTATTTTTGCTAGGTGAGTGTTTTTCACATTTTGATTGTTATGCATAAAACATAGAAATTATAATTTAGCCATTTCTGGCCATTTTTATTGGATTGTTTTGCCATTTTCTCTGACTGATAGTTGGCAACACTGGCCCGCCGCCCAGCTGCCGACCCCGCCCGCTGTGCACCGCACCACCGTCGTACTGCAACGAGCCACACCACGTCTCAACGGATAAGTACAGACTGATATTGCATGATTTATTATTGCCTTCTGTTCCGAGGTGTCTAGAACTAATAGACTACATAATTTGAATATTAACTTTCCCCGAGTGACTGGATTAGCTAATGTTGCAGTTATAGTAGAGAATAATACTATTTTCCTTATATTATCTAAGTTTGAGCATTGCCGGAAGTATGGAAGTTTCATTTTTTAATTAATTTGTAGCTTGTCTAATGAATGACACAGTTTTATGATTATTGACAAAGTTTTTCATTAACGCTAGTAATATGTGGCCTAGCGTCCACATTGTCCGAGATGTTTGTCATATTTCTTCCACTTAGTTTCAGTGTCACAATCTCTCTTTCCTTGAGCTTTCCTATCAATATTTTCCGTGCCGTAAATGAAAGTAAATTTCCGCCCTCCACAGACGTGATGGGTTAAAGCAAGGCATTCCCCCTCCAAGCCGCGTCTGGCAGGAATTGAAAAATCATTGGTACAAGGGAGAAGTGTGAAATTCTCAATCTTGAAGGATGTGTGCTTTCGTTCTAAGATCAAACACCGACGCAATACCAGCGTTGAGGTCTTAAAAGAAAAACCACAAATAAAAAGTTTTCAATCGTGGTTGTCTACCAGATTTGCTAACGAGTTTAGACGGAAGTCCGCAGCCGCACAAACAGTCGTACACAAGACTAGCGTCTGAAACCGTTGGAACCGTTAGAACGCTGTGTTGATCCACTACATTGTAAACACAAGAATTAAACTTTCGCCCCTCCCTCCTCTACTCTCTATATATTCCTCTTTTTCCTCCTACATATTTCTTTCTGTATGAGCTTTTCCTTCCATAAAAGTGGTAGTTTCGTAAGCTGGTTGCTAAAGCATGTGAGGACAGTGTGCTTCAGGGCAAGAAATGTGAATCTTGTTGATTCCAAAATGTTTTACCGAAGAGAAGCCTGGTTGAGATGTGATGAGATAGCCTTTGAGAGATACCCGAATCCCTACTGCACCTTATGTGACGTGCAAGAAAAAGCCTTTCAAGCTGTTACCCTCCAGAGGGCAGCTAAAGTTGAGTGATGTTTTAGCCGATGTAATGGAGCCTATATGTAATTGCCACATGGTGAGTCAATAGTACCGCCTGTGAGCGTAAAATCCGTAAGAGGAGTTTAAAGAATAAAACTGTTTCACATAGCGAGAAGACCAAGTAAAACCACTTTTTCCTTATTTCTATTGCTGCTATTCTGCTTCTATATACCTCATGATTTATGCCATACACCCTTTTCTTTGTCCGATTCCGAAACTTCTATAACAGGGTTCATCATGTTTCCTGGCAATAAATGTACGTGAAACACAACGCACATCAGAATTATGAAAAGTTATTTCCGATTGTTACCGGCTGAGCAGCCTAAGCTGATGTGTGAATAATTATGAATCCTGATAGTAAAGTAAGATGAAGTTTTAATCCGTACCCAAAGAGAGGTACTTGTAACGTTATATGATGTGTTAATAGTAAAGATATGTTGTCCTCATCCAATGTAGCGAGATCGAGTGCTATTTTGCAATGATTTGTAACCCAGACGTTAGCAAATCCTGTTCTCTTTCAAAGTACCATATTATTAAACATGAAGTATCAATTAAAATGTGGTCCAGTCGCTCATAATATAGAGTTCCGTAAGATTTATTTGTGTGTAAGGTTTTCCAGACGTAATACTGTCTAGTTCAAACTTATATTTTTAGAGTACCTTAAGTACCCTTGATAATTTTGCATATACTGTCATTAGGTGAGGAAGAGTTAACGTTTGCTACCATTAACTATTTATCCTTTCTTATTCGACATTGTGAAGTATCACGTTTCGTTTCCAAATTCATTATGTGCAGACTTCCATATGGAGTTTATGCTGTTTGTTTCCATTGTCAGCGAACCATTATCAATTACATTTTCAATTGTTAGTGATTCGGTTGTTGTTGTTGTTGTGGTCTTCAGTCCGGAGACTGGTTTGATGCAGCTCTCCACAATACCCTATCCTGAGCAAGCCTCTTCATCTCCACATAAGAACGGCAACCTACATCTGTCTGAATCTGCTTACTGTATCCATCTCTTGGTCTTCCTCTGCGATTTTTACCCCACACACTTCCCTCTAATGCTAAATTCACAATTCCTTGATGTCTAAGAATGTGTCCCACCAATCTATCCCTTCTTTTAGTCAAGGTATGCCAGAAATTTCTTTTCTCCCCAATTCTGTTCAGCACCTCCTCATTAGTTACGCGATCCACCCACCTAATCTTCAGCATTCTTCTGTAGCACCATATTTCAAAAGCCTCGATCCTCTTCCTGTCCGCACTGTTTATCGTCCATGTCTCACTCCCATACAAGGCAACACTCCATACAAATGCCCTCAGAAAGGACTTCCTTAGGCTTAGATCAATATTCGATGTTAACAAATTTCTCTTTTTCAAAAACGCTTTTCTACCCATTGCCATTCTGCATTTTATATCCTCTGTACTGCGACCATCATTTGTTATTTTACTGCCCAAGTAACAAAACTCATCTACCTCCTTCGTTTCCCAATCTAATTCCTTCAGCATCACCTGATTTTCTTAGACTGCACTCCATTACCCTAGTTTTGCTCTTGTTAATGTTCATCTTATATGCACCTTTCAGCACACTGTCCATTCCGTTCAATTGCTCTTCCAGGTCCTTTACTGTATCTGACAGAATTACTATGTCGTCGGCAAAACGCAAAGTTTTTAATTCTTCACCCTGAACTTTAATTCCTTCACCAAATTTCTCCTTGCTTTCCTTTATAGCTTGTTCAATGTACAAATTGAATAACATTGGAGAAAGGCTACAACCCTGTCTCACTCCCTTCCCAACCACTGCATCCCTTTCATGCCCTTCAACTCTGACAACCGCTGTCTGGTTGTTGTACAAGTTGTAAATAACCTTACGCTCCCTATATTTTACTCCTGCTTACTTCAGAACTTGAAAGAGTTTATTCCAATCAACATTGTCAAAAGCCTTCTCCAAATCTACAAAAGCTAGAAATGTAGGTTTGCCTTTCCTTAATCTATCTTCTAGGATAAGCCGTAAAGTTAGTATTGCCTCCCTAGTTCCTACATTTCTCCTGAACCCAAACTGATCTTCCCCGAGGTCAGCTTCTACCCGTTTTTCCATCCTTCTGTATATAATTCGTGTTAATATTTTGCAACCATGACTTATTAAACTGATGGTTCTGTAGTTTTCACACCTGTCTGCACCTGCTTTCTTTGGAATGGGGATTATAACATTTTTCTTAAAGTCTGAGGGTACTTCGCCTGTCTCATACATCTTACACACCAGGTGAAACAGGTTTGTCATGGCTGGTTCTCCCAGAGACTTCAGTAGCTCTGAGGGAATATCATCTACTCCAGGGGCCTTGTTTCGACTTAGGTCTTTCAGGGCTCTGTCAAATTCTTCTCTCAGTACAGTATCTCCTATTTCATCTTCATCTACATCCTCTTCCCTTCCTACAATATTGTCTCGAAGTTCCTTTCCTTTGTAGAGCCCCTCTATATACTCTCTCCACCTTTCAGCTTTCCCTTCTTTGCTGAGAACTGGTTTTCAATCCGTGTCCTTGATATTCATAGAGCTGTTTTTCTTATCTCCAAATGTTTCTTTTATTTTCCTGTAGGCTGTATCTATTTTTCCCCTATTTATACATTCTTCTACATCCTTGCATTTGCCTTCTAGCCACTCCTGCTTAGCCATTTTGCACTTCCTGTCAATCTCATTTCTTAGTCGTCTGTACTCCATTTTGCCTGTTTCATTTACTGCATTTTTATATTTTCTCCTTTCATCGATTAAATTTAGCATCTCCTGTGATATCCAAGGATTTTTTGTAGGTCTTGCCTTCCTACCTATTTTGTCCTCTGCTACTTTCACTATTTCATCTCTCAATTTTACCCATTCCTCCTCTACTGTTTTATTTTCCCTTGTTTCTGTCAATTGTTGCCTAAAGCTCCCTCTGAAATTCTTAAGAACCTCAGGTTCCTTCTATTTATCCAAGTCCCATCTCCTTATTTTCCTACCTTTTTGTAGTTTCTTCAGTTTCAGCCTACAGTTCATAACCAACAAGTTATGGTCAGAGTCTATATCTGCCCCTGGGTATGTCTTACACTGTAAAACCTGGTTCCGAAATCTATGTCTTACCATTATAAAATCTATCTGGTATCTCCCGGTGTCTCCTGGTCTCTTCCACGTATACAACCTTCTTTTGTGATTCTTGAACCAGGTGTTTGTTATAACTAAATTATGTTCCGTGCAAAATTCTACCAGGCGGCTTCCTCTTTCATTCCTTTTGCCCAGACCATATTTACCTACTATCCTCCCTTCCCTTCCTTGTCCTACTACCGAATTCCAGTCTCCCATAACAATTAAGTTTTCCTCTCCCTTAATTGTCTGAATAATTTCCTATAGCTCCTCATATATTTCTTCGATTTCCTCATCATCGGCAGAGCTAGTTGGCATATAAACCTGTACTACTGTTGTCGGTGTTAGCTTCGTATCTATCTTGACAATGATAATGCGATCACTGTGCTGCTCATAGTAGTTTACCCGCATTCCTATTTTCTTATTCATTATCAATCCTACTCCTGTGATACCTCCAATTGATTTTGTATTTATAATCCTGTACTCACCTGACCAGAAATCCTGTTCATCCTGCCACCGAACTTCACTAATCCCCACTATATCTAACTTCAACCTATGCATTTCCCTTTTTAAATTTTCTAATTTTCCTACTCTATTAAGGGATCTAACATTCCTCGCTCCGACCCGTAGAATGCCAGTATTGTCTTTCCTGATGATCACGTCCTCCTGGGTAGTCCCCGCCCGGAGATCCAAACTGGGGACTATTTTACCTCCGGAATATTTTACCCGAGAGGATGCCATCATCATATGTTCATACAGTAGAGCTGCATGTCCTCGGGAAAGGTAACGGCTGTAGTTTCCCCTTGCTTTCAGCCGTTCGCAGTAGCTGTGTGGCAAAGCCACATTAGCTGATGTTACAAGGCCAGCTCAGTCAATCATCCAGACTGTTGCCCCTGTAACTACTGAAAAGGCTGCTGCCCCTCTTCAGGAACCACACGTTTGTCTGGCCTCTCCACAGATACCCCTCCGCTGTGGTTGCACCTACGGTACGGCTATCTGTATCGTTGAGGCACGCAAGCCACCCCACCTCGACAATGTCTGTGGTTCATGGGAGTGGGTGATTCGGTTATGGTTTGCCTTTCCTGTGCTACCTCATTTCTTTGAGACCTTTTAGTGCCTATCAATTCACATCTGAAGCTAGAGATTATAAGGATTAAAAATTAATTGCGCGCTTTTTAATTCTTAAAATCAACCGACCCGACTTGTTCCCTCCAGTCTTTCTTAATAAAATTTTAAGCCACATCCTGTTTTCTGGCTTTAACTAGTGTCAATTCAACCGAAACGTACGGACTGTATCGACAATTCCGTCATCCTATAGCTACTTTGTTACGATATTTATGCAGATGACAGTTTCTCAAAACGAATGGCCAACGTTTTTTGGAACCTTGTGCTGCTGAAATTCAACGTATAGAAGCCTTGAAACGTCGTTGAAATTTTAAAATGTGCACTGTTAATTGCCTGATATTTGTCCATTACGTATCAAACTGACTTTAACATCCTTTCCATTCATCTGAATGAAATTTCCAAGTCTCTGATACGTTATTTATTTTATCCTTTGTTTGTAGCCGATGTTATTGTGCTGCCGTTTTATTTTAAGTGCACCTGTGCGAATTGCCGCCAGAATTCATTTCCTTGCATTGTTAAGGCGCGTGCTAATACGCCGTCACCTGACGTTAGACCACCTGCCTCCTTCAAGGCTGTTGCAGTCAGCTGTAGCCGCTCCACCACTCCCCTCCGCTTCACGCCACCTGTCTTTCACGTGTGCCTCTCCTCTCTCCCCTCCCGCCGTCGTGGAGCCGAGACATGCCTCCCCTCTCACCCCGCCTACCGCAGGCAGCCATTATACTTTTCTGATTATCACCTCTCCTACCGCGCTACGCACCACGTGCGCGTCTGACAGTTGTATTCGTTTACAAACAGTTCCCGTGCCAGGTAAGCTGCATTTACGCGAGAAGTATCTCTTCATAAAATAATACCAATTCAGGCTCAAAAGTGATACGCCTTGTGAAATTCTATAAGAATTCGTTTATTTTGTGATAAGCACTATCAACTCTTCTTCTGCCTAGTGATTGTAGACGTTTATTAAAAGGTAATTATATTGAAAAAAAAAAAAAAAAAAAAAGATTTTCATCCAAGACATTAAATTTGCTGTTTTTAAGAATATCCTTTTTTCTGTACTTGTCAGAGGATCAAGTAATTTAGTTTTTGCTGTGTTTTATATACCGTTAACACACCCGTATATAGTTGGTGTTAATTTGAGGTCGACTGTAATAATCACTTTCGAAATGCGACTTTGATCTAGTTGTAATGTTATTGTGTAGTTTTCCTACATGGAAGGAGTGTTACCTTTTTAAATAACTTCCAATATTTCAAAGTGAATAATTAACTATTATACCTATTTCTATTTTTAGACCTTGTGTATTATGCTGAGAATTAAGGTAGATAAAACCTCTGTTTTATTCCCATATTTTACTTCCTTACTTCTATCCCTTTGTTGAAAACACTTATAATCCCACACATTTCAGTTGCATTAATGTATTTTGTCACTTCCACAATATTTTATGTAATAAGTGATGTTACTGGTTTTAGAAAAGGTTATTACTTAAACATAGTTTCTCAATTAATGAAGTTAAAGCCAATATTACCTCTTTTTATGGCTTTACAATTGATTTCTTTTCTGGGATTACAATTACAATCTATTTTATATTTATACTGAATTATTGAGTCCTTGTTAATCTATGGAAAACATAGCCTCTGTCTGAGCATAAGCATTTTAAAATGCTTTTTAAACGTCAGTTTCCATTGGATTGATCCCATTGAGTCTCTTATTGTACTCTATTTTATGTCGTGATTCAGTGAAGGAAAACTTGTTTCAATTTTGTGCAGTAATGTGATCCAGTATGTTTATTAGCCAGATGCATTAATCCTATTATAATAATACAATTTGTTGTGTGATTTTTACATTTGTTAAACTGTTTGATAACAAGATTAATATTTGACAAAGAACACAAACCTCCACACATTTCTAGGAGCACCTGTAATCATTGAAAGACCCGTGCTGATTAAGTTCGGCCAGTGTCAACACTTTGGTTTCACCGAATTTAGTAATGACACGTAACATGTGAAACAAGCTTTAATTTTAAATGTAACACTACATTTAACTGTTAAATGGTTCCAATTTTCACAGTATTCAATTTATGGTTCGACATATTTCTGAAGAGTTATAACTTTTCCTAATTTTGTTGTTTACCTGAAAACCAAATGTGACTACATGTAAGTCCCTTCTCATTCACACTAAATGAGTTGGAATTGTAACATTCCTCCCACAGTTAGTAAGTCCCCTTTCGGGCAACCCGTTCTTCCCAGGAGTGTCTGATGTCCATGTAAACTTTGTGAGTCACCACTTCTAGGGAAGGGGGAGGGAATGTACAGGATGACCCAGTGGCGTAGCTATGACGCCAAGGGCCCCGGGGCAAAAATAACATTGGGGCCCTCTTTACACTAATACTGTACAGATGCATAACTACTTCATTATCAGCTCCTTACCGCCCAGTGGAAGACATAATACTACTAAGTAAATTATTATGTGTCATGCAGCAGATAATATTTAATCATACTCTCTAATATAATTGTGAAAGTTTGTTTGTTTGTTTCCACGCAAAAATTACAAGGTGATTTGGATGAAATGTTGCAGAGGGATAGAGATGGACCTGGGTAGGACATAAAAATGAAAATGCCCCATGGGATATTTTTCGTCAGCGGTGACAGCAGGCGGACTTTTGTCAGTGCCGACAGATCACTCTCGCTGAACTACTGCCCTGTTAGCTCATTTCGTTGATAGCCCAGTCAAAGAAGGAAAATAGGGGAAATATTCGTGTAGAATGGTTTCAGCAAAAGTAAGTTGCTGGATTTTGTTAAATGAAACACTTTGGATTGAGCCGTGCTCCTAGCAGGCTTCTTGAAGTATATGTAAGTGTCTGGCCAGGAAAAAGCAACAAGTAAAATAACTAAGTCAATATCTTTGCTTATTATCGTGAAAGTGGGGTAGAGGGCAGCATCTTGATGCACAATTCACTATTGAGACAAAGTAATTATTACATGGAACTTCTAATCCGTGAATGTAAGTAAACCTTTAAATGGCAGAATAAACAAATTGTGTGCGGGTAGAAACGTACCTTAAAAGATTGCGTGAAGTTCTGAATTCTCACCATCAGTTTAAAACACAGTGAAGTTGTTTGTTTTTCACATAGAAGAACTGAGCAGAATGCGGCGGAGGGTATAGTGTTAGTATGAATGTAAATTGAAGAGCGAATAGTTCTTATGGTATGGGAAGGCGTCGTTCCCAGAAATAAGCCACAGAATGCCGAATCCATTTACCGCCTTCCATTGCAAGGTAGTGGGTAGACAGGTATGTAGATTCTGTTCGGTATTCCTTTCAGTATTAACGCATTTGTGGAAAATAAACATGCCTGTTTTCTGGCGCAACGCATTTTGTGGAAAATGCGCACACTCCAGGTCTGTCTGCGCAGTACGTCATCTGTGAATTATGAGGTGCACTGTGGAAGGGTCGGTATAACTTTGTAAAACACCTTGTAAATTCCTTTTGCGACGTAATTGGGTAGACAGAGTGGGGGATCGCTTTCTCGCTATTCGTTTTGCGGCAATGCCTGACCATTCGAGCGGTCTGCCCTTTCCCGCACCTTCTGCCCTCCAACCCCCCCCCCCCCGCCCCTTCCTGCTGTCACCTGTCACATCCCCACAACAAATCATATGCCCAATACTGTTCTAGTGTACTTAAATATGATGTATACATTTAATATTTTGTCTTAGTCCATTCTGTTTAACAATATTAATATATTGGCTGCCAAAGGTATACTTGGGTTACCGACCCCCGGGGACCATTTACATTTTTTCCATATTCTACTTTAGTTTGCTTTAAGTAAGCTATTTAAGTACAAATAAGCTGAATATATTGCAATTTAGTACCTTAGTTTGTTTTTGTGTGTTGCATATAACTCACATGGCGCCAGAGTAAAATGCCAGGTGTGTCATTTGCTATGTCGCTAATAATTTTCGGTTGGTACTCCCGTAGGTCTTTCATTTCACAACATTATTTGCGTACAGTTCCATTATTGTTTTTCTCCGTTGTTACTACAGTCTTTATTCAGTTTTGTTTGCTCAGTAACACAGTGATATTGTAGCAGGAGAAAGTGTCTCGTAGAAGTTATGTAGATGAACAATGGCATGTAAAGTAGGTTTTAGATGAAGTTATGGACATAAGTGAAGAAGATGAAGATACCACTGAAATGGAAAAATATGAGTAATGTGTTGATTCTGATTACTGTTCATGGAGAGGAAGATGCTGAAGTTCACACCAAGAGGGGCACAATGAAACCCAGCAATGATAACTGACTATAGTAATTTATAGATCTCTCTCAACAAATGAAGTCCTATATTGTCTAAGGCGGGGTGTGAAATGGTACAGGAAGCTTGCAATGGAACTGTTGACAGGGTCAGCACTGGTAAATTCTCTTATGATTACCGATACATCAACAAGATCATCACAATCACAGAATTCAAAGAGGAAGTGACTTTGAGTCTACTCCATACAGAAGATGCCGATGCCCCTGAGAAATCTCACCGTAGCCACCGAGCTGCCTGCAGGTTGTGCTCTTGTGAACATGGGAGCAGCAGGTCATAAGTGTACGGATGCTACGAAAAAAATGAAGAATGAATTGGACGAGAGCAAGCTGTCAAGAAATGCAAACTAACTACATGGAAATGTAAGAAATTGTGACTCATATTTTTGCGAATAGTGTTTTCTCATAAAGCACAGTGAATGCAGGTGTTGGAGATACAAATTGGAATTACCCAATTTTTTCAGTCTGTTTCATTGTTGTTGCAGTTAGAGTTGGAGAATGTAATTAAAACTGTATATACAATCTACTGTATAAGTAATATGTAACACCAAATAAGGAGAAAGATTTGCGTTTAACGCCCGTCGACAACGTGGTCATTAGAGGCGGGGCTTCCGCTCCGGTTGTTTGGGTAAGAATGGGGAAGGAAATCGGCCGTGCCCTTTGAAAGGAACCATCCCGGCATTTGTCTGGAGTGATTTAGGGAAATCACGGAAAACCTAAATCTGGATGGCCGGAGGTGGATTTGAACCATCATCCTCCCGAATGCGAATCCAGTGTGTTACCTCTGCGCCACCTCGCTTGGTGTAACACCAAATAATAAATTATAAAAACAAGGAAACTCCAATATGACTGGGCCATGTGAGTTATAGATAATTCACGCTTTCAAGTGTCAATGATTACATTTGAGCTCTTGAAAACTGGAGGCTACGAACATGATTTGTTACTGGGGCCATAACGTACAGTAACTGTACAGTCAAAGCACGGTACTGTGAGTAACAACTGCACCACGAAGCTTTAAAAGGAAAAATTTCCTTGAGTTGTATTTACTTCACGTGGACGAAGAAAAGACTTCCTGTGACTCATATTAACTCACGTGATAGTCAATATGTTAAAACATTGTTTTCTAAAAGTTGGGAATTTTTCTATTTCTTGTAACAGGAATACTATTAGTCCTTGAAAAAAATTCACAATTATTTTTCGCGCCTCACTGTGTAACACGAACTTAATGAGTGGCGTTTTTCAAGTCGTGGGGACTTCGTTCGTGTTTCCTCACGCACCAAAGTCAGAATGAAAGAATACCTACTGGAGTAATACAATGCTTCAAACTGTTAGATTGCAGATGTTGGCACAGATATGATTTCTGATCGGTAATTATCGGTAAGCGTTTTCGTGACTGCAGTACATTATCGTAATAATATGGGTACACAATTAAAAAGTAGTCAGTTTTATTTTAACAATTATTTTACAATCTTTTCCTGGCTTTGGTTTTTGCAAAATCATCAATAATGTCTGTTATATCTAGACTTGATGCAGCCTTGTTTTCGATTGCTATGAGTGCCAAATGTCCGAGTCGAGCTTGAGCCATACTGTACCTCAGATGCGTTTTGATAATTTTTAATTTGCTGAACGACCTTTCGGCTGCTGCAGAAGAATAAAACTGCGGTAAATACTTCCGCAACCTCACATTCTAATAATGCATGTTTTGTTATAATTTCCTTACATAATTGGCGAACTGTCCATGTTGGGGTCAATTTCGGCAGGAGAAGTTAAAAGTCGAAATTCCTTCATTCAACTAAAATATTATCAACAGTATAACGTCTATTATCCGAAATAATGGATATTCGGAAAACCGGTTTATTCGGATATTCGAACTGTACACTTCTGTTTGCCAATAATAAGTACTGTACAGTAAATGTATTTATACTGTATTTGGAGGAGCGCGATCCTTCACACAGCGCCGAGCCGGCACGGCGCAACACTTGGAACACGCAGCTGTTGCTGTGACCAGCTGTGATGCTGCCGGGATCGCAAGTCAGATGTAACAGATGTAGTGGGCCGCATTCTGCTGAATCCTGTCCCTCACCTATCGCCATTTGCGCTCACTGCGGGGATCAACATTCATCCACGGACCGCTCCTGCCCGGAATACCACATACGGCGACGAGCTCAAGAATTAGCTACATTCAACAACATTGAATTCAAGGATGCACTTTCTATTGCTCGTATGCCAACCTATGCATCGGTCACTGGCGGACAACACCAGTCCTTTCCGGTGCCGACAGTTGTTGCTCCGACAAACGTGTGCATTCCGAACTTTCAAAACTCTCAACTCTTCCCGCCGCTACCCGCTGCAAGCACGCAGTGTCAACAAAGCGTCACTGGGGACGGAACTCATTGTTCAAATGCGCCCGGGCAGACAAGCAACGCTTACCTGCCTCCCCGGCGGCAGGCGGAAGTCAACCGACGCAATAATGTACGTGAGTGGTCTCAGTACCGCAGACTGTTGTATCCGTCACAACAATCAGTCACTCCTATAGGCCAAAATCCTTATCAGCCTGTTGTTCACAGATTGGCATCCCCACAAGCCTACAGTGCATGCTGAACTCATCGATAAGATAATAAATGTAATTGATATCGTCATGAAAAATATGAGACAAAATAGTGCCATGAATGACTCCGATATCCGGCATCTTGTCACGGGCATATTTAAATCTCTCTCTGACTAAATTATGATGGCTTTGAAAGTCCTTCAGTGGAACGCGAGATCAGCTAACTCTAACAGAGAAAGCTTGCAAAGAGAATTGTTCACCAGCCAGCCGGACATCGTTTTGTTGGCCGAAACGTGGTTCAAGTTCGAACAAAGAGTTCGCTTTCCAAATTATTCCATCATAAGAGAGGACCGTCCCGATGGGTGGGGCGGCGTTGCTATATTAGTAAAACATTCGCTGCCGCATAAACGGCACCCGTTACGCGTTCGCAGCGCCAGCATTGAATCAGTCGCCGTGCACGTACAAGCTGCCCGTAAAAACTTCACTGTTGTCTCGCTGTATCACGCTCCCCGCCATACTATCGTGGAAGAAGATTGGAGACATCTAATACGCCAGCTTCGACCTCCATTTATTATAGCAGGAGACTTTAATTCCCACCATGTAGCGTGGGGAGGAGATGTGACGGACAGGAATGGCAGGACTTTGATGAGTCTGATCGAAGACAACAACCTAGTGATACACAATGACGGCACTCCTACTATGGTGTCATCACCTTTCCGTCGACCTTCTGCAGTTGATGTAACGCTCTGCTCCCCCTGTTTCACTGAACTATGTAATTGGCGCGTTAAGACAGATTCAATGGGATCCGATCATCTCCCAATAGAGTTCCAGATCAATGTCAACGTTAATACTAAACAAATATATTATGCTAACAGTCGGTGGAAAATCAAAGAGGCTAAATGGGACGCATATAGGGACACAGTTCGGCGGGAACTCGCAAACACGTCACGTAACTTACCGGCTGAAGAGGCATACCAAGTTTTAGTCAATGCTATAAATGCCGCTGCGGATGTCAGTATTCCTAAGAAGAAAGAATTTACTTTTGTGAAGCACCGTTCCCCCCCTTGGTGGAATCCTGAATGCTCTAGAGAAGTTGCTAAACGCAGACTCGCCCTGAAAACCTATCGTCAAAATCCTACGTTGGAAAATTTCCTCATTGTGAGAAAAGTGAATGCGCGAGTTAGAAATTTCCTGAAGAAGACGAAAAAGGACAACTGGATAAAATTTTGCTCCTCCCTCACAAATGAAATTACTATGGCAAGCATCTGGCACAAGACAAAGGCTTTTAGAACAAACCAACTGCCCTCCCCTGCTCCTGCTACCGCGGACTGGTTAGAGGGATTTATAGCAAAACTCGCCCCCCCTACGGTTCCGTTTGCAAATTTTCCACTCCCTCTTGCTGAAGACCGTCATCATGTTCTCCTTCGTCCTTTCTCGAAAGAAGACCTTCACGAAGCCATTAAATCATCGAGCGACAGCTGTCCCGGCAGTGATTGTATTCACTATTCAATGTTAGAAAATCTGCCTGAGGAAGCGAAAGAATTGCTGATATCTATTTTTAACCGGTGTTGGATGGAACAAGATCTCATAGCCACATGGACGACTCAAGTAATTATTCCAATTCTGAAAAGTGGCAAAGATCCAAATGCGGCCTCAAACTATCGACCGATTGCTCTGTCGTCATGTGTTGTAAAGACGCTGGAACGCATGGTGAAAAAGAGGCTGGAATGGTGGCTTGAAAAGAATAACTTGTTACCTCGGAGTCAATATGGCTTCAGGAAAGGCAAAGGGACGATGGACAATCTATTTTCGCTTACTGTGGATATCACTTCAGCCTTTCAAATGAAGCAAACAGTGATCGCTGCTTTTCTTGACGTTAAGGGAGCTTATGACCATGTTCAGATACCGATTCTCTTGGACAAGCTGGCAGGATTCGGAATTCCTTCGCGGATGATTTATGGCATCAGTACCCTGGTTGCTAAAAGAACGATCTATGTCCGGTACCAAGGTAACATGATGGGACCTTTTCTTGTCTCCCAGGGCTTGCCACAAGGTGCAATTTTAAGCCCCCTTCTGTACACTCTGTATACGTATGACCTGGAACACGTGATAATGCCTCCTACAAAAATCTTGCAGTATGCTGATGATTTATGTGTCTATTCTACTGCTGATTCGTATCATCAGGCTAAAACGGCATTACTCTGTACCATTGCACACATCGATGATTGGCTATCAACTAATGGGCTGGAGATATCGGCTGAGAAATCAGTAATCGTCCCATTTCACAAGTCAACACTGAATCTCATAGATGGCCATATTACGTGTGGAACGTACACTTTCCAGATAAAACCTCATGCACGTTTCCTGGGGATGATTCTTGACTCTCGGCTAAGCTGGGCGCCTCATATCAGAGCCACGGTTACCAAGTGTGAAGAGGGCCTAAATGTAATCCGATCACTCACCCGGGTGTGGTGGGGTGCGCACCAGAGCACTTTACTCACCCTGTATCGAGGGATTATTCGATCTCGGCTTGACTATGGCTGTCATCTGTACCACAATGCACCGAAGGTTCATCTCACGAAACTCGATACTCTTCAGTATAGAGCCATCCGAACCTGTCTTGGAGCCATGCGATCGACCCCCACCAATGCCCTTTTAGTGGAAGCAGGAGAGATGCCCTTGAGCATTAGGCGACAAATGTTATCAGATAAATTCTATTTTCAAGGAATGGCTTTCATGGACAGTTCAGTCTGCAGAAACAGAGACACCATTTATCGACTATGGATTGCCTCTTACAGAAGGAATATACCTCCAGCCATTTGTACCAGCTTCGACACTTGGTCTCCTATGATACGTTCTGTGCGTTGTTCACCGCATCCGCCTCCTTTTGAATACGATCTACGAACACTTGGCTGCCAGATTCCAGTCTTCTATTTTGATATGACTTGCTTAGGAAGTATCACTGTTAATAACGGATTCAGTCGCCTCGTTGCAGAACAGTGGCCTGATTTTCTATGTGTATATACAGATGGGTCCAAAATTCCACAAGAAGAGTGTACTGGATGTGCCTTTTTCTGCCCTCAGATTCAGATTCGGAGAACCTTCAAACTGCCATCGAATACCTCTATATTTACGGCGGAGACAGTGGCAATTCTGGAAGCACTTAGGTTTGTTTCTACCATTTCCTTCCCGAAAATATTAATTGTGTCTGACTCTCAAAGTGTCCTTCAAACCCTGCAACACCGGAGATGGAACAAAAAAACCAACAGCTATATTCTGGATGTGATTTCGGCATATATTCGCTGTACAAATACGGGACGGACAGTTAATTTACTGTGGGTGCCTTCTCACGCTGGTATCTGCAATAATGAGGAAGTTGATTCATTGGCGAAACAAGCGGCATCCTTAGGCACTGTCTTGGACCTACAACTACCATACACAGACTTCTTATCTGCCGTCAAGGACTACGCAAAAGAACAGTGGCAACAGATGTGGAACGTTTCCCAAGAAACGAAAGGCGCATCCTACGCTGTGCTGCAACCTCGGATTTCTACGCAGCCGTGGTTTATGAAGGCTCATCTGGACCGATCCGCGATTGCTACCATTATTCGTCTTCGCTTCAATCACGCCTCTTATCCAAAACACCTTCATCGGATCAACGTCTACGATTCGGCGGCATGTGAATGTGATCCTGAAACGGAAGCTGATGTCAACCACATCCTGTTCAGGTGCCCCAAATTTGACCGAGAACGTTTGAACTTCCTGCAGACATTGGTGAAAATGGGATATCCCCTTCCCCAGTCAGCTTCTTCCCTTTTGTCTACAAAAGACATTCGTGTATATAAAATCATAATAAAGTTTATTAAGATCACTGTACACAATCTATAAGCATCAAGTGTGTTGGTAATATGTTTTGCTTGTGAATATGTGAAAATGTTCCAACAGTATTTAAATTGTAATGTAATGCAGTTTTCGTTTTGTTCCCACTTTTCATTTTGCAAAATGTACTTCTGTTTTGTCTGTTTATTTAAATATATGTACATTTCCACTGTGTGTTGTAGATGGCCACATTGAGTTAACACTCAGAAGGCCAAATAAATTAAAAAAAAAAAAAATACTTCTCCAGTTCTGCCGACTGAAGTGTGCCGATTGTTGGACACATTGGCTGGCAGCTTCGCCTGTCAGTAGCGCCACATAGTGGCGTCTTGTGAACGCCTATTTAGAAGTATTGTTCAGCCAGCCGGTGGCCCAGTGCTGTGGGATACTTGGCTTGAGGGGAAGAGGATATGATGGACGATAGGGTGGGAGGGTAAAAAAGATTAAATAAAAAATTCGACGCTCTACTGTAACTTTTTTCGATCGTTGCTCATGAAGGCCGAGGGGCCCCTGGAGCTCGGGGGCCCCGGGGCACTGCCCCGCCTAGCCCTATGATAGCTACGCCACTGGGATGACCAGCCAGTCTAAAATAGATTAGGAAAAAATTCAAAACATTTATTTCAAAACTTCGCCTAAGTTTTACAAGTGTTCTTCCACTGCGACATACGCCTTGACAACGTGACCAAGCCTGTCCACCTTGCAGGACATAGCCGGCCAGAACCAGTATTGAATGCTGATTCTAAAATCACGCCACCCTTCTGGCGTCCGTGCTGAAACTACTGACGTTTCCATGCTACCGTGGAGCCAATAGCAGACACCCATGTTTGATCACGTGTGCTACCGCTGCAGGACGCAGAGGTGCGAGAATCAGTTCCTTCGCTCTCTTCAGTTTGAGTTCTCGTACAGAACAGACGCACTCCAGAGGCTCGACGTCTGTGCGAGCGGCTGTTCGGTATCAGCCACCAACTGTGTGAACCATAACTATTACCGTAACCATTGACGTAACCTTTTCGATTTTCTAATCCGTTTAGACTGGCATTCATTCATTGCTCCGACCCCAGGGCGAGTCCCGCCATGTATCCCGTATTTCAGAATATACCAAATATTAACTTGCATCCTATCTTTTATTTGCCAGTCAGCCACCCTTTCCTAGGGCGCCCACAAGCCTTCACCGCTCCGCCTTCCATCCTGACAACGCTTCCAACCCATTTTATTTATGCAGCACTGGGATGGGTTGTATAATTTTCCTATCATCCGTGGGATAAAGATTAAGTGCTGTATATACCAACATCGGCACACTGCGCCGCCAAAGTTGTAAATAAAATTTTACCCAGAATTACCAGTTAGCATATATATTCGCTAGTGACTGCCATTTGCTACCTGTGAATGTGTCACCTTGAAGTAGCATTTAAGGTGATTCATCGTAGATTCGCAGTAATTGGTAAAGTTTTGAAAGGATAAGCTGTGAATTCGCAAACTTCTGATTTAAACCGTAACAAATTACAAGTAATGTAACAGCTACCGAAAAGTAGCATTCACAGAGGTCACTATTATCGGACCGTCACTGTTTAGGTCATTCCCATTACAGACAAACATACGTCGGCCCGATATCACGTGACCATAACGGCAATAGATGTTGACGACACAAGATCTCTTCTGCGCATCTGAATGCTCACTCCAGAGATATTTCTACTCTATGGTCTATGCGTGCTACAATATCTTCAGCTCTTTCTCTGTAAGAATAAGCATACGAATAAGGAAATATTACAATAAATAAATAAAGCAGTAAAAAACAAATTTATTTTAATACATCTCTTTAAAAAATCGATTTCACGTTTCGCGCATTACACCAAGTGATCGATCTCTGATATTACAATCATTATTGTTGAATTTCGTGATTGGATTCTCCGAAACGAGTGCGTTTCTACGTGTGATTTCTTATTTCTTATATATTCTCTGTTAAATGTAACATCTTTTAAGAAAAAAAAAGATGGACAGAGAGTGGATAGGAAAAGTACTAACTCAAGGCTCGATTAAATTAATAAATACCCGGGCAACGCCGGGTATTCAGCTAGTTATAAATATTAGATAAACTACTGTTTATAAATAAACGTGATTTTGTGTAATTAATGCGTTTCCAAGAAGCATTATTATGGTATTTTTTGTTTACGTAATTGCGCTCTTGTATTAAGAAACAATTGAATGAAGATGTTCTAGACAGTGCGTTTCGCGCCAGAACTGATTGTGCGCGGGACCAGCACTGCCCAGTTGCAAGCAGTTCAGCACAGACGGCTCTCGCGTTAAGACCTGTGACAATCGCGCTCTTAAGATTGCCTGTTAGACAATTCAAACTTTATATTATTTACTACTGTGATTGAGAAATAAATGTTCAAGTGTTTGTGAATCTATCGGACCAAACTGTGTGGTCAACATTCCGTAGCTTACAAACTACTTACACTAAGGTAAACTAACCTAAGGACAACACACACACACACACACACACACACACACACATGCCCTAGGGAGGACTCTAACCTCCGACGGTGAGCAACCGCGCGCTCCGCAACGAGGCGCCTTAGACCGCTCGGATACTCCACCGCGGCCTGTAATTGGGACTCCAGTTTACAAAAATCATGGATACCGTCGCTTATTTTTTCACGACAAGTAAATAAACATTATAAAAAAATTGGCATCTCATTTTATTTGAAAAATACGTATGAGGCTAGCCACCAGTTTTAAAAGTTCCACGGCACTTCAAGCTAGGAGGATCGACATCCTGTGCGCTGCTTCTGCATGGGGACAACAACGGAAAAGGAGCCAGGTTAGTGAACAGAAGCCGCGGCGGAAAAGCCGTGCGCACTGGGGCGCCGTGCTGCGGTGCGCCCAGCCGTTCGACGTCGGTGGTTCGGCTCCCCCCTCGCGTATGGGTGTTTGTGATGTCATTAGGTTAGTTTACCTTAATTTAAGTAGTATGTAAGCTACGGACTAATAACCGTGCGGAGCGCGCGGTTGCTCGCCGTGCCGTCGGAGGTTCGAGTCCTCCCTGGGGCGTATATATATATATATATTGTCCTTAGGTTAGTTTGCCTTTGTTTACGTAGTTTGTAAGCTACGGACTGATGACCACGCAGTTTTGTCCGATAGATTTACAAACATTTGAGCAGTTGCATAACCGTTCAGTTGAGTCCGATAGATTTACAAACATTTTGAGTGAACAGAAACTGCCGCGCCGGAATGACCAAGCGCATTGAGGCGCTGTGCTCTGATGCACGAGGCCGTTTTCCGTCGGGGTGTGCTGTCTTTAGTATAAGGTAGTCCATAAGTAGTTTTGCAAGCTTAGGGTCTGGTGACCCCATGGTTAAGTCTCATAAGCTTAACAAACATTTGAATATTTCTTTTGAAAAGAAATTTTAAATGCACGAGCTGACCATGCATATAGTTCTAAGGACCTCACGTCCGGTGATACGTAATTAATCCTTACGACGTTGAAACGCGTATGGTGGTAATACGTCTGAGGGAAAGTGTCGGAGAAAGTGTTAGATAAGTTATAAAACTTTCCATTCACTTTCATCAAACTCTCTCCTCTCCTCTTATCTCCGACACCGCCGTAATATGCAGAGTGTAATATTAGGAAACAGTCTGCGATGTATTAATAGTGGATGAATGAAGTCTCGTAAATCACGCGTCGCTTGATGGGTGAAGTTTTTTGATTCATTGTTCACAACGTCATATCTCCTTACGTAGTTCTTAACCACAAGGCGATTGTTGTCTGAATGTAACAAATACGTGTACCGAATTTGGTTGCTCCATTATTTTAGGAGGAGATGTGGAAAAATAGCACATGATAAAGCAGTTATTCGGAAATTTCATTGTTTATGACGTCATATCACTTGAAATATGTGTCGCATGATGATGTAAATTCGGAGGTATATTCAGTGGTATATGTGCCTAATGTCTGCAAAATGTATCGTGAATAATGTTAGCAGTAGAGACGTAATAAAAGCTCATGCTTGCTGATGCGGTTTTTCATGAACCAAATTGTTTATCACTTCATCTCTCATGAACTATTTGTCGAACTGTGATATAATATGGAAGGAATATTCAGTGGTATGTATGTGTACTGTCTGAATTGTTTGTCGAAGAAATGTATGTAGAAGTAATAACTTGTCATGCCAAATGCCATAAATATATATCATGAACATCGGAAAAGTAGTAAGCGATAATCTTTATTTTTCCTTTCATCATTTTATTGGAGTTGTCGGCGAGAAAAAGTTTCGTAAAGATTTGAAATTAAGATTAAAGTTTATTTAAAGTCACTAAGTGCTCTCATTCCCTAATAGTTGACGAATAAACTCACACTACCACGCGCCGCTATATAGGACAGTATCCATTATTTATGACGTGTTAGCGTAGGTGGTTTTTACCATTATAACAAATGATTCCTGACCCTAAAGAATGTTTGTACCAAATTTGGTTGAAATCGGTCCATTACCTTACGATCAGATGTAGAATATTATCGCTTGATGCTGCTGTTTTTCACGAATGTCATAGTTTATGACGTCGTAAGTCCTGGTGTATGTGTCGTAGCTAGAGCTCCTAAAAAGACGGGATGGCGCATCCGCCATTTTCATTTCCTGCGAACAGTAAACGCAACACGTAGCTTATGCAAACAGTGTTTTGTTCAAGTTCAGTGAGAAAACTGTCCAGCATAGAGCCTTAGATAGTGCTACTTTGAGCCTGCATTACGCTCTTGTTCACATCGATATGTGGATTAGACACAAAAATCTCGCGTTTTCTTTACTTATTGCTGTTTTTCGTCGCTGTCCAAATAAAGAAAAAAAGTGCGAGAAACATATATTTCTGCCGAAACCGGTAGTCTAAATAAAAGTTTTAAGCGATCTTGGCTTTTATTTGAACAATTACTGTCAATATGCGAGGTTTTTTTGCCGTCTTGCAATAAGTGTTTGTTGTCTGCTGCGACAAATACACCACATCGCATGTTTGCAGTCACATTGTTGAATGTACTTCTATAACGTTATTGAAAAAGTTTCAGAATGTATTACAAACACTAAAACGAAAAACAATCTGAGGACACGGCAGTGCCCCCGCCAAGTCGAATGCACGGCCGTACCATCCTTTCCTCGAAGCAGTAGACGGCACTTTAGACCCCCCTGTATCTCAGTTGTGGATAAAACTAGAACCCTGAATATTCGGTTACCAAGCGTATCTACTGTAATTATATTTTCAAATTATAATATTCTACACCTTATAGTTTACGAAATATTAGCAGTCGAAAATCGCTGATTCTGTCACTCACTGACTCACCGATCATCAAAATTCAAAGGTACTTCAAGCAGACATAGAAACGTCAAATTTTAAATTTAGAAAGTGTTTAGCCTGTAATTGAAGGAAAAATTTATACATCTGCAAATATTAATTCCGTTCACCAACAAATTTTTGCTTGAAGGAAGAGTATCTGCTATCTTGGGATTCTGAGGATTGGATTGTAATGGTCTTGTGGTGAAGCTTTGGGTTCACGTTTGGAGGTCGAGGGTTCGATTCCCAGTGGCGTATCATCTGTTTTATCTCTCATTTTAACATAACCGTAACCTTTCTACTAACTGTAAGTGAAGAGTCGCCAGAAATGACATGAGGCCCTTGTTAGGGAATGAAGAATAACTGGTACGATATAGCTTAAATTGCTGCAGATGGAAACAGTACCAATGACACCTACATTCTGGCTTGATTTCAGCTATAAATGAGACAACTGTTGCTCTTAATGTCGAAAATTTCGTCACATGACGTGGGGTAAAAACGTTAGACCGGGAGGAAAAATGCTAGACGCTGGTTTCAAACCACAACACGGCAGAGATATGGGAACACCATTGTACGTGAACTTGGAAAGTGAAGTACCGATTTTCTACTATATTTTTATCAGTAGGCCAAGAAACTTACATAATTCCAAAGATCAAACCATCTTTCGAATGTCGATGTGCACAATACAATAATCATGAATGTACATAGCCAATAAGAGTGGTAAAACGAAATAGATGTTTTCACGATTTAAATGCTCCATCTCTAATAACAAGTGAACGTCAAAAACTGAAGTGCTACCAACTACTGCTCTAGGGATGATCGATATTAGAAAAACATCGATGGTAACATTCAAAGATATTAATGTACGATGAACATCGAATGGAAAACATCGACGTCCGAGAATATCAATGTTTTGGATTCCAAAACAAACAATCCTCGACAGAACCAATGACTCCCCACAACTAAACTGGCACTAGCGAATACAGAATTATTGGTCTCCCTGTCACTTTAAACAACGTACCATCAATTATTTGTGTACGCATATAACAGTCATAAGAAATAGGGATAAGCTGATATAATTACGCAACATTTAGAGTTTTGACCTAAAGGCTAAATTTTAGTTACGGCGTTGGCGTAGTGTGCAAATTTTAGCAACGAAATGTGCGCTTTATGTGGGGTGCATAGAAGAACCTGTCAACTGCAAAGCAGGAACAAAATTAATTATTTAGTCCATGGTCAACACAAAGACTATGCCTCTTATTCTACGTGACTGGTTTTCCGAAGTGCCGCATTCGTCGTTGCTGCCAACTTCAGCACACTACGCCACCACTGCCGTAAGTAAAATTCTATGGTGTACTAGAAAAGATACAGTGTACAAAACAGAACATACTTTTATATGCACCTATCTCGTCTGTGGTTTGGCATCTTAAGCTGTACAATTTTGTTTAAAATCACCGAGTTGAATCTTCTGTAGGGAAATGTCAATAGTCCGATATTGTGATACCATCGATATGCCATAGACATATATTAACTATAAGTCTGATGCTTCAATGAGTTGTATGCTGTGGATCGGCCTCGGTGGCGTGTTAAAGATTCTTTATCAAAAAATATTGGACAAATGTGTGGAGGACATTAGTGCAATACTGGTGTTAGTGCGGGTGCTATTAGTGCAATATTGGTATTAGTGCGAGCGGCAGCGTACTGAAGAGCCTTTATCAAAGAAGAAAATTAGTGTAATATCAGTGTTAGTGCGAGCGCTAACGTGCTGTCAATATGTATGCTGAAAATAGTTGCATCAAATCCTCAGAAAAATTTTAAAAAAGGATAGGGAGTGGCCTTTAAGAAAATCCGTTGCAGATATACAACAAATGATACCAGAGAAGAAAAGGAGGATTATCTCCAAAAATAAGAAGACCTTCGTGAAATAAAAGTTATTAAGTTGTATCTCAGAAAAATGTGGGGAATGAAATACGGAACTAATGTAGCGTGCATTATACTGCAAGTTCACTAAATAATTATTCCAAAACGCGCTTGTTTTCCAAAAGCGTCCGCCTCTGCAGTCCAGTGAACAGCGTGGTAGATTGCCATGTAGGGTGCCCAGGTTCGATTCCCGGTCTGGTCGCACTCGGGGATGGGTGTTGTGTCGTCATCATCATTTCGTCTTCATCGACGCGCAAGTCGTTTAAGCGGCGTCACCAAAAGACTTCCACCAGGCAGGCCAAACACAATCCCAGAAGGGGTCTAACGTCCAAAAGTGTCACACGAAATCATCATCATGTCCAAAAGAACTTTCAGCTGGAGCCCACAATGACGAAAATCATAGAAATTCCTCTTTTATATCATATTATTAACTCTCTCAGGCTTGAGTTTTTTTTCTCAAGATAGAAACTACTCTATTCTGTATCTCTCATAAGTTTTAATTGCACTGATTTTAGGTGAAAGATTTATGCAGTTATATGTAATGATTTTCATACCTTACAATCGTGTGCACAATAATACAAGGCTTCTTTTTATGCACTACAATAACTAATTTTGAATTACTATTGTATGAAATAAACTGATCATTCAATAATACGAGGCAAAATAATAACCACTACTTTCACTTATACAGGAAAATGTACCTTATCGGCAACTTTCGTATATTATGAAGTTCACAAACTGATGCAAAATACAACACTAACTTGTTGCTATTTCTATAGTTGTCCACCACTAAGGTTGCAGTACTGTACATGATGAAAGGATTGAACAATCACAATAAAATCGATTTTCCAGACTTCCCAAATATTTTTACATCAAACCAAGCGAAACCACACCGAACCAAAGAGACCGGGAATGGGTTTTAAGAAAATGCGTGAATGATTTAGAAAACGTTTTACTGGAAAGGACTACCTGCAAAAACTTAAAATGTACAAAAATGCGTCTCGCGGCGAATTCCTTCAACCACAAAAAGTCGTGAGCTCTCATGGGAAACCAAGTCAGTTATTTTAGCCCTACCATTTTGCACATTTCTTCCTGTACGTTTTCGAGACCCAAAGCTTTTGTAGACGGGCAACACATGGGAAATTGTCGTTTTCGTATTAGGATTGTGAAAATTACAGCCAACAACAGCACAACCTGGCAATGCTGACACACACTAAACACATTTCCACTGGTAAATCACTCACTAAACGCCACTGACTCACCGAAATTTACAAGGCTCATAAAACAAGAGGTCATAAAAGCACGAACAGATAGGTCTGGGCGTTAGGGAAGGGTTACTTCGTGACGCCAGAACAACAGAAATGTGTTTGCTTCTTCACAGCAATTACTGCGCCCCGTTGCTTTATGATAGGGACGCTATAGAGAAAAGGACAACTATAGGGATTGAACATCGAACAGCGATTTATCGAAATATCGATATGTCGGACACAATTGCGTGATATTTTTAATAGATTTTACCCAGCCAATATATCGGTATTATTTGCGAAATAATCGGAAGTATTATTATTATTATTATTATTATTATTATTATCACTTTCTAACTCAAAATAGAGAAATCCCAAGTCTATTTTCGATAGCTTTCGTTCTATTTATCGTCAGTATTGGTATTTATTATGGCGATTTTCGATAATATCGATATTCTGCTTACTATGTTTCCTCGATAGACAACTAAGATATGATACGTCGATGTCTTGAAGCCATCGATGTTCTGCCCAAAAAACTTCCATGTTAACATCGATGATTTGAACAGCGATATGTCTTCGATGCATCGATGACAGAAGTCCAAAATTCCCACCATAGTTGATCAAGTAATTCCGTTATTAGTAGCTTAACCAGCGACAGGTAGAGTGCAATGCTTCTGCTCGTCATCTACCTACATTTTTTTAACTTCATCTCAGAATTTTTAAGACGTTATAATCTTTTTTACTATATTATATCAAAAGGATGCTCTACGATA
Organism: Locusta migratoria; assembly: GCA_026315105.1. Classification (NCBI taxonomy): domain Eukaryota; kingdom Metazoa; phylum Arthropoda; class Insecta; order Orthoptera; family Acrididae; genus Locusta; species Locusta migratoria. The sequence continues at coordinate 461,794,522 of CM048745.1, read as the reverse complement.
ATGCATGTTACTTACAATTTCATCTAATTAGTAAACTAAGGATGAAACCAATATCTGGTTGTTTATTTCCGAGTAAGTACCAATCTCCGAATGTGTGATTAGGTTACAATCAATAATAAATTACTGTACTCAAAACACTGGCGGAATCGTTGGTAAATAAGTGATTCCACCCAAATTGATTTTTGTCCGAATAGTATGTGCATAACAGGATTTTATATGCAGCTTTTTGTTCTACTACAAACAAGTGGCACTAATTTAAATAATGAATAAAACAGTGTGAATTAGATTTTTTCTTGTACCGGTCGTTATTGAGTCATCACTGTAGAAAGTACTGGACGTTCACGACACTGGGGAATGCAGATATTGCAAAGATTCTGTGCAACAAAATTATAAGTTTCACCCTCCAACAGCCGTGGAATTCGAACTTTGAGGGTGTTACCCAATCAGATTTTAATATCGTGCTATCAAACGTCAAACTAAAGTCGCCCGAAAAATCAGAAGTCAACAAGTTTTAAGTATAACATAGATTTTCATATCATGAACCGTCATCGATGAATATAGATTAATTTTTTGCCGGCCGCGGTGGCCGAGGAGACTGAGGCGCTTCAGTCACTGTCTGCACGGCCAGTACGGTCGGGGGTTCGAATCCCCCCTCGGGCATGGATATTTGTGCCGTCCTAGTTCGTAAGTAGTTCATAAGTAGTTTGTAAGTTTAGGGACTGATGACCCCGTAGTTAAGTCCCATAAGCCTTACAAACATTTGAACATTTGATTAATTTCTTCATGTTTTAAGGGGCGATCTTAAGTAATTAGTACCAAACGTTGGCAAGTTCGGTATTTTATTGTCCGGATGACTCGTATCGGTAATACACAGTTATCATCAGATCATCTGTTTCAGACACTTTCGCTAATTGTTAAAAATGTTGTGTCTGAAACAGATGAACAGATGATGGTAACTGTGGATTACCGAAACTAGACATCCGGATAATAAAATGCCGATCTTGGCAACATTTTTACTAATTACTTAAGATCGCCCCTTAAAACACGATAAAATTAATCAATATTCATCGATGACGGTTCATGAAATGAAAATCTATGTTATACGTAAAGCTTGTTGACTTCTGATTTTTCGGGCGACGTTAGTTTGACGTTTTAACTGACGCTTTGACAGCACGATATCAGAATCTGATTGGGTAACACCCTCAAAGTTCGGATTCCATGGCTGTTGGAGAGTTGGCAACATTTAGTGCTGATGAATATCCACTTTGAAAATATTTAATTATATAATTATATTTATATTATAATATTTATATTATTATTTAATTATATAATTATATAATAAGTGAAAGGTACGTACTTTTTGTTTACTTTGCTTCACGTCGACAGATAAGAAAAAATGTAGTACGTAAACAAACCGCAAGTTATTTCGCTTGTATTCAACAGACCGATGGAAATCCCAAATCAGCACAGTACGTTGCTAAATCTCAATTACAACTTCGTTCTCATTCTAATCTACCATTTCGCTCTGTGTTCCTAGCCTATTCGAAAAACATAGACTCGCAGATGCTTCACATTTTAGTACCAAATTGAAGACATCGCTTTTGGTGTCCTCCCGCGCTAGGGTCACGTGGAGGTGGATGTAGGTAGGGTTTTGTGGAGATAGAAGTCTCGTTTGTGAATTTTAAAATGTCTCTGACAAAACATCTTACTTTCCGTTATTATGATACTAAAAAAATGTTGCCAAGTGTATTTTTCCTAATATTTCATGAACATCGATGTATTGTTTTTCAGAACGATGGTTTCTTACCGTCGATGTTTCTCCGCATGAATATCGAGGTCTGAAAATCTATGTTGCATCTCTATGGACAGCATACAGAAGGAGCGCAATTAACCAGTAGGAAAGATGTGGAATAGTATGGGAATCATGTACGTGGAAGAAAAAATCCTTGTTCTTTTGTGGAGCGGGCAGTTTGAGATCCGGCCCATAGAGAGTCACGGTTCTATTCAGCCAATTATGAGACAAGCTGACAGTAGGGCAAAGGATGTATCCCAATTGGAAACAAGTGAGGGGGGGCTTACCAGTTTCGGCATACGCCTTACAATCAAGGAAAACCTCCCTAAAACCTTGGTCGGAACCGGGGGATTGGGACAAGTTTAATTTGTCTCCGGGACTTTGTACCGCACTACGAATGGTTTATCGGGAAAGCACGAGTGCACTCACGACAATGAAGGATCGGACGCCCTAGTTACTGTCGTAGGGATCAGCTCGACCAAGAGTCTCTGACGACCAGTATAAGCAATGACGGCTTGAAGGTTTCAGTAAGCTCCGAATGGACGGACACACAGAAGAATGAAATCTTTAGTTAAAGCATTTTATATATTTTCTTTATGTTTTTCTTTTCTTTCCTTGGAAAAGGGTATGGAAGGCAGATGTTCTTATTTACCTTTCGTTCACTTTGGTTTCACATTATATTTCGAACAGAATACTGTTCAGGGTATTATAATTTTCCAATATTTCTAATGGCGATGAAGCCGGCCGAAGAAGGCACCCATGGCGTGAGTAAGGAAGGGCTGAAGGGGAGGTAGGAGGCCCAATTAAGAAAGAGTAGATAAGCGTCTCCTTAAAAGAACAGCACACGGGAGCATGGTATCCTTAGCGTCGGGCGGGTATGTGGAAGAAGAAGAAGAAGAAAAATAATTCTTTCCATTCTCCACTCCGAGAAGTGGAGCGGGCTGTTTGAGATCCGGCACATAAAGAGTGGCGGATGATTCGTAATTATTATCTTGCGATAATGTTCATCCAACACTTGAACTTTGAAACAAGACGAATGCCACTCTCTAGTTACTTGGCAGAAGATATGTTATTCCAAACGGAAACACAGTTTGAAAGATTACCATGAAATTTGTGAGATATATGTAATTTTTCATATACAGGGAAAGGAGAACATGAACTGGGAAGGAGATTGCGGTGGAGTGGGGGATATAATGAAAGTGGGGCATATAATGAAAAAAGCAGGGGACTCCTGGGTGGTTAGAGGTGGGGGAGGACGAAGAAAAGGAAGTGGAGGCGGCGGAGGAGGAGAAAGACGGAGAGGTAGATGTACACAGGACGGAGGAGAAAAGGGACAGGGAGAGAGCCGCCCGCGGTGGCTGAGCGGTCTGCGGCGCGCCAGTCACGGTCTGGACGGCCACTACGGTCGGGGGTTCGAATCCCCTCTCGGGCATGGATATTTGTGCCGTCCTTAGTGTAAGCTGGTTCATAAGTAGTTTGTAAGTTTAGGGTCTGATGACCACGCAGTTAAGTCCCATAAGCTATAAAAACATTTGAAACATTTTGACAAGTAGTGGTGGGGAGGGGAGGGGGGAGTACTCGGGCTGAATATTGAAATAATAGACAGCCATGCAGCGCCGAGCTTTCAACTAGGTAGTACGGAGAGAAGCCCAAACGCACAGAAAGGAAGGTAGGAAATAGCGAAGAGACAGACTAAGGGAAGGCGTGTACGATTGCATTGGCAACTGCGATAATTGCCGGTATCGTTACTATGTCATAAAATCCGAGCCTCGCATGGCGCTCACCGCGGTGGAATGGCCGAGCGTTCCAAGCACCGCTGCTCTCTTTTCTTTTCTTTTCTTTCTGGGTCTGCAACCTCCCCTTTAACCCTGCCCCACACACCATTAGAAATTATAGAAAATTAAATTAACCTCTGTAAATTAATGACAAAGCGTCAAACAACGAAAATAAAGTACACTCTCCTGCGCATTGAAAGTGAAACAAAATAAGCAGTATCCTCCTGATAGGTGAACAATGTATACAAGGAAATCTAAAGCTATAGCATAATGTATTTACCAACTAGAACGAAAGGAAACAAACCCGTGAGGGTTGAGAAACGGAGGAAGGTATTTTCTCCCCGCAAAGAAACTTTAAACTGACAACAACTTTTTTTTTTAATTAGAGAAAACCTTCTAGAAATGAATGACTTCATTGCCTAAACACAGAGAAAATTAATGCAATCTGCATAGAGAGATTTAAAACCAGTTTAATATCCTTGGGAACTTGGAATCGTTTCAATGTAAATACAAATAAACAATCGATGAGACGGATTTTCGTCTCGAATATGTAAAAAACATTAATGATAAATCTGAAGCATTGAATTAAAATTCGTGAAGCGACCGGGAATCGAACCCAGACCTCCATGCTCACTAGGCAGACGTCTTACCGCTAGACCACCGCAACACCGCCTTGGAATAGTCTAAGCATGGTTTCCTTCACGTCACAAAGATTAATTCAACTTCTGTGTTCCATACAACATTGCCACTCCTACCAAGGCAGTGATTCGGTGTTCTAGCGGCAAGACGTCTGCCTAGTAAGGCTAGAGGTCGGGGTTCGATTCCCGATCGCATCACAATAATTCAATGCTACAGATTTATCATTCATGTCTTCGGAACCGTTTGTCTGTAAAAACAGACGCATAGAAAATATTCAGAGGTTGAATAGGACCTGGAACTGCTATAGGGGACGGAACATAAACTCGGTCAAGGACAAGGAACAGAGGAAGATGCTCATTGCCAGAAAGCAAGCGAAAAGTAAACCCTCAAATGGAAGTTGTGTAAAATTAAACCAATGGCCACCTGAAGGCAGCTCATACGAGACGACCCACAATCCAAAACAAACACATAAAGTAGATAAAGAACGTAAGGAAACCCACTCCATCGTCGAGGACAAGGAAACTAACAGGAAACAGCATCTCCCTTGGGCTTGGGTGTATTTGTAATCCTTAGCATAAGTTAATTTAAAATGTTTTCCAATCTATTGTGTACAGCAGCAATCGGTTAGAATAAATATTCCTTCAAACCGTCTTGATTGCAAATTTATTTATTAGTTAATGACGCGTTTCGCCCTTTAGCAGGGCATCTTCAGATTATCTGCGTGACAGAATTTACACAAAATTACAAGGCGGAATTACAAACGGTTATAATGGTACATGGGCTTAATTTGTATTAAGAAGACAGTATAAATGGTAAACAAACCTTACAATGCACTCTCCGTTGTGTGACACCGTAAGTTGTTATTGCGGAGTCTCTATTTTTCTGGCATGCTTTTTGGATTTCCTTGTGGCCCTACAAATGTTCGGGTAACAACGAATTACAGTTGGAACATACTCGATAAAGATGTGAGAAACGTAAAACCGATTGTTAAGATTACCTTAATAGAAGCGGTGGTCTCTGGTGATACAAGACAAGCCCATGTTTACAATTGCGCTCACGGGCGGTGGGCGGGCGTGGTGTGCTGCTCCGCCGACTTGTACAGACTAAGGGAATGTGGGTAGGGAGTGGCATAGGAAGCCAATGTATAAGACGGAACGGGTGAAATCTAGCTATCCTATATATAGGACAGACAGGCCGGACCTTAAAAAAGTACGTTTTACTAAGCACATTCTTACAAAAAAAAGCCAACTCAAAAAATATTCCCCTTTCGCGGAACACACTAAAGCATCCGATCACCAACAACCTACCATTGACAACATGCAAATCTTACATATAGCGCAGAAGGGGCCTAAGCTAAATTTACTGGAAGAATTTGAGATAGCGAAGCGCGCTTACTTTGGACACCCACACCTTCTAAACGATCAGTTGGCATCCAAAGATCAAACATTCCTAGATATTATGTTGTCTCTCTTCAAATAAAATTCCTCTCATTTACAAATACCAACATAAATTATAAACTTCTGTCCTGCTTAATAACCACCCTTTCGTTAAATTTGTATTAAGATAGCTAGATTTCACCCGTCCCGTGCTATACATCGGCTACCTATGTCACTCCCTACCCACATTCTCTTAGTCTGTACAAGTCGGCGGAGCAACACACCACCGCCCGTGAGCGCGATTGTAAACATGGGCTTATCTTGTATCACCAGAGACCACCGCTTCTATTAAGGTAATCTTAACAATCGGTTTTATGTTTCTCACATCTTTACCGATTATGTTCCAACTGTAATTCGTTGTTACCCGAATATTTGTAGAGCCACAAGGAAATCCAAAAAACATGCCAGAAAAATAGAAACTCCGCAATAACAACTTACGGTGCCACACCACGGAGAGCGCATTGTAAGCTTTGTTTACCATTTATGCTGTCTTCTTAACACAAAATAAGCCCATGTACCATTATAACCGCTTGTAACCCCGCCTTGTAATTTCGTGTAAATTCTGTCACGCAGATAATCTGAAGATGCCCTGCTAAAGGGCGAAACTCGTCATTAACTAATAAAAAATTTGCAATCAAGACGGTTTGAAGGAATACATTTAAGTTAATTTAAATAGTTTGTAAGCCTAGGGACTGATGACCAGCGTAGACTAACGAACATTTCAACATTTCACATGACGCTCTCGGTAAATAAATTAACTTCTAGCATCGGTGTTATAAATGTGGTTGTAATATTCGACTCCATAATCAAGCACAAAACGATGATACATCTAAATGCGTAGAGTATGCATCGAGCGATAAAATATAAAAAGGCAGTGAATTATTTTAATGTGACCGTTGTTCAATAAAAGCATTTGAAATACGACCCGAACTATAGCTGAAAGCCTCTGCGTTACCTGCAGACAAGATAAACATGTTTTGGGCGCGTTAATTATTTTTAGGCCATTACGAAATCACGTCGGTTGTTTTTCAGCAAATAGGCTGCACTTATTGGCGGCCGATAAATCATTTTTTTTTACAATGCAGAAGCCGGTTTCTGAACGGACAGCACACCTGCAGCTAATGCCCGCTACGTGTATTTATAGGAACAAATTAAAAGCCATGTCAGCAATTCGGTATCTATATTCTTCATTACTGAAGCATAATAGCGGGTCCTAATAACTCGCTAAAAAGGAAATACTGAGAAACACCAGGGCAGGACATGGCGGTATAAATTACATTCTTTTAATTCACAGAGAAAAGGAGAGCTGACAGATTACACTATCCGAAACATTCCTGATATTAATTTGCGGTACGGCTAAATTGCGCAGCGAAACGACCTTATCAAAAATGCTAAATAGCTTTCAAGAGACGAGACGTAGTGGCAGGAGGTATTCCAGCGGTTTAGGAAATATTTATTATTAATCCACCCACGGACCGTAAATATTTTAACCCCGCATTGGTCGCGCTCTAAAAAGTAACGTTAAGTGGTCACGTGAGTTACATATGTATGCCGGTTTCCCAACTAAAAAAAGAGGCCACACGTCTTCCAGATATTTTTGTTGGGTGCTTTATGTATTACCCATAGTAACATTTATTAAAAACTATCAACAAAATGTTAATACATTACATACAATTTGTTAAAACCAAACAACGAACTTTTACAGCAAATGACAATTTTCAGTTAGTTTACATAATTAGCATTCTTATAAAAACAAATCTAACCATGATTTTCTGAACAGTAAATACAGACGATCTTCGGATGACTAGGCCAAACAAACTTTTTACACACGTTACACACTTTTCTTGTACGTCTGTTTCTTGATTTTCCGCAGTTATAGGACCGACCCACGGAACTCCTCTGTGTCATTCGCAGAGTTGATGACTGATTTTCCACCAGAGGAAAGTCAGGAAAGTCCAATATTTTGAAGGACAGATTTCTTGGAAATATTGTCTAATCTCCACTGAGCCAGAGGCTTCATGCCAGAATTCGACCTTCTAGCCACTGATCCGTAATTTTCCTAAATTTAATGAAATTCTACTATTATTTAAAATATTTACACATTGTAAAACGGTAATGAAAATAAGTAAGACGTATTGCAACAACCAAGTGGAAAAAACGGACTAAGAAGAGAAAACTGTTTTACGAAAATACTTACGTAACCGGTCGCGCGAATTACAGTGGTAGACGACGACTTTGACGACGTCCTATCCTGCGAGGTGACCACACGTGAGCGAGGCTCACACAACACTAGGAGGGTTCCGCCAGCAATCCATGTTAAAGTACACGGAGACTCGAAGCATTGTCGCTTCTGGATTTCTAGGTTCATTCGAATTTCCGCAGGTGGATTACATACGTAATGCATGCGACCACTGCAGAGTTAAAAAAAAAAAAAAAAATAAATAAATAAAAAAAAATAAACAGGTAATTTACTTTGGTCGGTGGTGACCATCTTCATAACTTCAGTATCAAATTACTATATGGTGACGATTTACAGTGTTGATATATTTATCAATGGTTTTTCGCAATAGCGAATTTCTCTTAGCGTCACTGTATAAGGTATAGATGTTCTACCAAAAGGTGACATATGAAAATTTGTGCCGGGTTCGAGTCCCGGCCCGGCACAAATTTTCATATGTCACCATTTGCTAGAAAATATATACCTTATATAGTGACGCTAATAGAAATTCGCTATTGCGAAAAAATATTGATCAGTATTAATTGCAGTGAAGGTTTTCATGAGCGGCTGAAATAGTTGCTATTGAATCTTCGTAGTAATACATTAATGACATTTTTTATCAAAATAACTTGTGCGACGCTTGTCGCTGACTTCCGCCCTCTCTCCGCCAGCGTATCCATAAACACTCGATATTTATCACGTTCAATTTTATTGCAACAAACTGAAGGGAGAGTGCGGAACTGTTCGTCACTTACTGTTTTCGCCTCGATATATTAGGACGTGTTCCAGGATTTTGTCTAATTAATGTAAGTGTGAGCTTAGTTTTTTTATTAGTTTCATTAAATCCCCACAGTTAATTTGAAACATCTCACTTACTTACAATACCTTCTCCATTCTCAATAATTTTAAAGTTATTTATTTTCAGCAGATCCAGTACTTCATAAAGTGATGCTCGGGTATTATTGCGTTTTGTTTCGTGATTGTACTAGAACATTCTCTGTGCTACTTTTATTTATTTCGTGTCTATGAATGGTTAATTACATTTTAATGCCTGCAGAAAAATCTCCGCGATGTTTAGGAAGTCCGATAATTTTGCAACTTTTGGTGACTATCATGATTAATTTTCAACACGATCATAGAACAATAGTAAACGAAATGCATAATCCCAGCATCAATTTATCGAAGTAATATTCCAGTCATCTCAGCAAGAATCACTACAGAACATGACCGAAATGTTTGTACCAGCTCTCAATAAGGTAAAATTTAGATTCCGACGACTTCTTCTGTAATGGTGCTTTCTGGTGTTGTATTTGCTACCGAAATCACGACCGCTACCATTTAATAGCGGAGTCCAATAATTTTGTTTAAATTGTCCCTTCCTTGTCAAAATTGCGCAGTAATTTCATTAAAAAAAATTTCACTACCTGGTAAAATTTCATTTGCGGTCCCCAACGTTAACTATAATACGCAACACCCATTTTCATACGAAAGCATCATTACATCTTCCTTGTTGTATGGTCGTGGTCGAAGAAACATTTCTGCTCCTTACGTTTCGTCCAGAGCTGCGCTGGACATCTTCAGAGGTGCTTTTGGGAGCGTTGAGTCGGCAAGAAAGGGGCATAAATGTTTTTTCGACCACGACCATACAATCCGGAAAATTCACAGCAAGTATTTCAGTATTAATTCATGTCATTTAGTACGATACTGGTTCAGGCATATTGATTGGCCACACAAGCTTCGTCATTTCTGCAAATTTTCTAAAATTTGGTATCATGAACGTTACGTCATACATGTTGTGTAACATACTTTAAAACACATGCGCTCGAACGGAAAACATAGGCAGTGTATTGGTGCATCCGAGCTTTCGTGCTGCTGTGGGATTGTTATTGTGGTCTTCAGTCCGCAGACTTTTGTTGCAGCTCTCCACGGTACCCTATGCTGAGCAAGCCTCTTCAACTCCACATAAGGACGGCAACCTACATCTGTCTGAATCTGCTTACTGTATCCATCTCTTGGTCTTCCTCTGCGGTTTTTACCCCACACACTTCACTCCAACGCTAAATTCACATTTCCCTGATCTCTAAGAATGTGTCCTACCAATCGATCTCTTCTTTTACTCAAGATATGCCAGAAATTTCTTTTCTCTCCAATTCTATTCAGTACCTCCTTGTTAGTTACGCGATCAACCCACCTAATCTTCAGCATTCTTCTGTAGCACCACATTTCAAAAGCCTCAATCCTCTTCTTGCCCACCCTGTTTACTGTCCATGTTTCACTCCCATACAAGGCAACACTCCACACAAATGTCTTCAGAAGTGACTTCCTTAGACTGAAATCGATATTCGAAGTTAACAAATTTCTCTTTTTCAAGAACTACTGAGCGTAAAGCGTAAAATGAGAGAACAAGTGGCCTCCGGCCTCGCGGAAGTGACCACGTGGTCGGAGACCGTGTGTTTAACCTGTGGTGTGCGACCAGTGTCGCAGCCACGGGGGCGGGGGGTAGGAAAGCTAATGGAGCTGAAGCTCCCTCCCCCCCTCCTCATCATCTCGCAAAGTTTATTATTATTGTTATTATTAAAAAGTAGGCCGGAACAGGAAATTTGAAATAGTATACATGTAATAATTCACTTTGTCAAGCACAAGTGAACGTGACACTGGGTCGCGAACATGACGCCGCCACTGAGAAAGTGTGCTGCTGTTACTGTAAGCGGTTCTAATGCCGCCGCGACCAGCTTTGATGCTGCTGCTATTGTTACGAGACGATTGTTCAGATGCGGCGACCCGCTGCTTAGCATGTCAGCCGCGCCTCCGAGTGGAATCTTATCAAGGCCACCATAAATGACTATAGTTTCATTTTAGTTCAATTTTTACACATAGGGTCTCATGTTAATTAGACTGTCATAACATCGGCGAGGTTCTTATATTTCTCATGGTGAATGATAAGAACCATTTACCATTAATAAATTCAGTAGGCCAGAGGTGCCCATAAGGGGGAGGAGGGGTGTCATGACGCAAACTGCGTTATTGAAATTTCTGGGGAGGGAAGGGGGGTGAGAAATGGTTACTTTTGGCCAGCCTGGGGGGTTATAAAATAATTTACAAAACGTGAAATAAAGATATTTAATTTTAGTATTAACTGGCAAAACCATTTTTATTAGATAATAAACTGGGAATCCAGGACATAATGTCTCGGGTGCCAGGGTTGGGGGGTTTGCCTCAGTTTGGGGGGGGGGGGGTCAGTCATTGGCCAAGGGGGAGGGGGGAGTTACCTCTGCAATAGGCTTCTTTATTTTGAAAAAGTGAGCGCCCTCCCCCAGGACCTAATCCTGGCTGCGCCACTAGTCGCGACCCCTGGGGAGTTCCAAAGTCTAGCTCGGGAGGAGGGGGACGGGTCCCTGTCACCGTAGGAAGTAGTTTCACAATGAGATAACTAGACCACTGCATGTCTGAACATTACAAATTCAGTAATATGAAATACATGTCTAGTAAAAGTGAATGTACCTTACATTAGAATTACATAATTCCTTGTTAACTTTAATTCTACTTTTAATAGACATTAGTACATTGTTTTATATTAAATATATGTTAACTGTGAATAAAATAAAATCAAGACCATTTTGAGGAATAACTTGATACGTAACTGGACAAATTGGTATAAACACAATATAAATTCATTCTGTAAGATAACATCACTTTTATAACAAAATAATATCAACAGAAAAAATTTATGTTCGTTGGTTTTGAGATCTCTCAAATAGTAGCGTTATGGATTGCGGGATGGAGGGGGAGGGTCGCCGATATTTTTTATTGAAAATAACCTGAAGTACTTTCTATGTCTAGGGACTGATGATCATTCCAGCTTGGTCTCATAAGCTTAGAAACAAAAGAATAAAACGTGTCCTTTTACCCTCAAGCGGCAGCGCAGGTGGAAATATGCTACCACTTTTTTTAAATGCTCACTGGTGTCGCAATAATGAAGATGCCGTATTTCCGCTTTAGCTATTCCACTATTAAGCCTTAACAATGATGTCAGTGAAGGTTCTGAGAGTCTAGTGCACGGGTGTGCACATCCAAAAAAAAGTTTTGTTAGAGAGTTCACCACTGGTAGCAGATTTGCACCGCGCTGCCTGTCATGTAAGTAGGTTTGAAACGTTTTATGTGACGTCTTGTTTTCCTTGAAAATTGATTTGTGGCAGTTTCTAGTTAATATTTATTGTATACATTTTACCTTACATATTAGAATGTTCAAAAATTTAAATTTATTTCGTAAATAAAAATTTAGCTCTCGCTAAATTGTCTTCTAGTTTTTCCTGATTAGCCATGCTGCAGTTTCCGTCAATTTCATTTTAGCCCATTTTAAGCACCTACACAATGCGAAAATGAGTGTTATTCTACTACATAATTTAATCTTGAGCTCTCGTAGACGTGGTATGGGTCTATCAGATGAGGAAATAGACTTCTTAAGACAAGTAATGAAGATCTTACTGATTTTTTACTAGATTCCTCATCAGATCATGAACAGGATACTATTATTCAAATTTAAATCCTAGTTCCGATCACGAACAAGATTTCAGATACAATGAATCTGATATTGAAAATGGTACCACTCTTTGTAGTAAAACGCCACACCAAAATACTGAAAAAGAAAATCTTCCCTGGTTCAAAAGGGAACGCAAGGGGCGTGAGGTCAGAGACGCAAGGTCTCTCATTCATGATAGGTGATAATATGATTGATGATGTAATTATGTGTACTAAGTTCCACCTGACACATAGAAAAACTCACACTAATTACTCAAGAGGCAGGAACTACAGGGAAGTATATTTATACACCGACGGTAATTGATATGTTAGATATTAACAAATATAATATTTCTACCTGCACAGTAAACTATTTTTGTCATTACGATCACATAGTAGCTATATACTAGGTCTGTAACACGGAATACACAGTGGTAGAAAATCTGCACCGCGCTGCTGCTGAAGTTATAAGGATTGGCGCTGCCGCCCGAGGGTTAATGTACAGGCTCCTATCTTTTCCTGGAACGACAGAATTCTGCATATAACTGGCCAAATTGTAAGAAGAAAATATGTTGTGATCTTCAGTCAGAATACTGGTTTGTTGTAGCTCTCCATGCTACTACATCCGTGCAAGGCTATTTATCTCCGGATAACAAATGCAACCCACATCAATTTAAACTAGATTGCCGTAATCGTCTCTTGGTCTGTTTCTGAGATTCTTCCCCAACACTATTTCCCTGAATCAACTATTATTTTTGATCTCCAAATGTGTCCTACCAATCGATCCCCGCCTTTAGTCAACTTTAGTTAATAATTCCTTTCTTCCCAACTCTTTATTATGTACTCGTTCTACCCATCTAATCATCAGCATTCTTTTTCATTTCAATAGTTTCTATCTTTTTTTTTCTGAACAGCATATCACCCATGTTTCACTGCCACATGTCAATACTCTAGAAAAATGACTTCAAAAATGATTTCCCGACACTTAAATTAATATTCAATGTTAAAAATCGTCACTTCTTCAGGAATGCTTTCTTCCCATTGCCAGTCTTGCTTTTGCTGCTTTTGCTACTTCGTTCATCATAGTTTTAATTTTTCTCCATTAGGATGTGTCTTGAACAAAACACTGGACTCCACCCTGATGGAGCTGACGAAGCCTACTACATTGACGACAACCTGTGAGTTTAATTTTTTTATTCTCATGGTATGAGGAAAAAGCTGATTACATCATTCGTGGTTCTCAGTAATTATTATAATAGTTGTTTTACTATAGCGCCACTCATCAAGTCGTTTAAACGACAAACCAACCAAATAATATTTACCGATATGATTGCCGAGTTTTAATATTTAAAATGACACGAACCGGATAGTCAGCTTATTTTATTTTTGACGAACTGAGGGAAGTTGCTAGCTGTCGGACCTGAGCATTAATCCCCGTTATCAAACAAAGGAATTATATGCAAAACATTGTAAGTAATATAAAACATTATTATTGCAATAACTATACTACTGGCTTACAAAAAATATCCATTTCAGTTTCTGATACACAAAAAGTTTGTATTTTTGCTTTTTTTTTAATACGTAATATTTGAATCTAAATATTCATTTCATTAAAACAATGTCACTTTTGTACAGTAATTGCACCTGAAAATGCAACTATAATGTTGTGAAACCGGTTGTGCGGGTCTCCACGACTCTAATAAAAGAACAGCTGAAGTGGTCCAACGGCCTTCACTCATACAAATCCAACTTGATTTTAACAACTACATTTTAACTGTGTGAATGTTCCTTAACTGTGTATAAATATTTTAGCTGTGGTTGCCCTTCATATAGAATTCTTTACAGAAGTAAAAGAGTGACGAAATAACCACTGAGAATAAAGGACAAAATTTAGTTTCATTCCAGCACTAGCACAGCTATTGGATAGCTGATGATTATCCTCAATGCATTCCACACATGCCCCGTGAAAATGCACTACTTCTCACTGGGTAATCCACGGAAGAACAATGTTGAACGTGTGGGATGCATTGTGGAGACATTTTCCTCCACGTTTACATACACAGTGGCTATACAGCTGTTGTCATCTGAGCTGGCGGGGGAATAGAATGCCCCAAACACAAGGTCATTTACAAGCATTGTTGACAGCTTGGGACACGTCGAAGTACGTCCACTGGCGTCATTGCTATTAATAACCATGTTCTACCTTTTGTAATCACCAGGGTATCATAATAAGTTGTGGCGACACCAGTGTAATTAGTGCCTCGGTTTAAAAAGTGTCATTTACTGCCTCGTTATAAAAAGTGTTATTTCTAGGCTACTATACTGGGCTATTGCTCTGATTTAGCTTTTGTATTATACTATTGCGTATAGTACACGCATAAAAAAGAGTTTCATCACAACATTTGTAGTAGTTCATGAATCTTCAAAAAGATGGAATACAGATATAACATTTCCGATCTCTTTATTGCTCATGAAAGCAGAAACTGAAAAGTTATGACAATATACATTCTTGATGTAAGTTCTATATTTCAGCATACACCAATAGCCTACCCGTAATACCCAGAAACAAGTCCTAACTCTGATGTATCCAAGTATTCGTCGTCGCATGCTATATATGTCCAGATTCTCTCACTTCCCAACGAGGATTCCGTGCACATTCCTAATATTAGTTGGTGCGTCGTCTCGTCTCGACCAAAAAAACAGAACTTTCCAATTTATCCTACTTATATTCGTAGGGTTCATGTCTTGAGGACATCCTGCCAGTTAAAATCTTGCGATGTTTTTATCATGAAGAAGCACATCCACAAGATGCGCAGGACAACCGAGAGAATTTTTGTCCATTAAGGAGAATACCTCTCCGAAATGCTGGTGATACGGTTGCACGGTGTGTCGGATGATGTCATCCCATTAGAGTATCGCCGTTCCAATGCCTTCTACAACCACCAGTAGCGTATAGTGGCCCCACCTAATACCATCTCAGAACATCAGAGAACCACCAACTTGCTGCAATCGCTGGTCGGTGTGTCTAAGACGTTCATGCAAAATAGGTTACCTCCAAAACAGTCCAAGACGCTCAGGCTGACCAAGCTGCCTACAAAAACGAGAATTTTGTAGATGATGGCCGATGCATATGTGAATAACAATGCCAGTTCTGACATGTCCATTCAGCATGGTTGGGCCCACATGTACCGCGATGCATGGTGTCTGGGTGTCAAAGCCGGATCTCGCCGTAGATGTCGGGAAGTCAACTGCATGCCATGCAGCCTGTTACGTGCAGTGTGAGTCGAGACATGACATCCTGTGGTTGCACGAAAATCATTGTTTAGCATTTTGCCGTTCTTATTCGGCTTCCTGCGAGTTTGTAGCTAGCGGTCATCAGACTACCTAAGTGTGGTCAGAGTGAGACGAGTCATCTCTGTACCACATCTCACTGGTTCATTCCGAGCCGTCTGCCAACTTCCTTTGATGAGAGTCCTTCCCGACACAAAGTAAAAATACTGATGTGATTATACTTCGGGATTGATCTTCTAGGTATGGCAGAATACAGTCAACACAAGTAGTGTACTTTCTTCCTGGTTTTATGATTCGAATTGATCGGTCGTCTTAACCACTCTGTGCATTGTTCATGTGTGGATACTTACAACCTTGTGCAGATTGAGTAACATCTATGGACAATCTAAGGAGTTATGCTCTTGATGCAATATACATATTCAACGTCATTGTTCAGAAAACCTTGTAACCAAAGCGATACAACACTTTTTGGTGCGTGTAGTTGACTCTACGCAAGGTACGTGTGTCGATTATCTACACTAATAGGTAGATTAGATATTCATGTCCCATCGAAATCTATCCACTTGAGAGGTAGCATAAGGTCATATTATTTTTGGATAAGGATGGGGAAGGAAATAGGCAGTGCCTTCTGGAAGGCACTATCCTGACATTTTCCTGTAGAGCTGGAGTTCAGTGGCTCAGTCTCGTACCATGTCGCAAAGACTCTTTCTGTTTTGAACACTGATGGAAACATTTTCTTCTTCTAATAAGAAACAGTTCAACCAACGTCTCAATGAATTAATGCTTACATAGGACAAGAACTCGACAAAACGCCAGAAACTACTGCGTTTATTGCCAATCGCCGCTACATCTAGTTATGAAAATCATATTTATACTGTGAATCTACTCTCTTGGATTTGAACATTCGGAACCACACAAAACCATGCTTAGAATAACAATCTATCGTTAAAAAACTGGCGGTGTGTCATCGCCATTTCAAAACATCGCATTCTACAAAAAATATTCGAATGTTTGCATCAGCATCGACTCAAAGTAAAATGACAGGCGGGAGGTGAGAAAACTTGGATTTCATGGTCGAGTGGCTGCTTATAAGCCGCACATCGCGCAGGTCAGTGCCAAACGACGCCTCGTTTGGTGTAAGGGGCGTAAACATTGGACGACTGAACAGGGGAAAAAACGTTGTGTGGAGTGACGTATCACGCTGCACATTGTAGCGATCCGATGGCAGGATGTGGGTATTGCGAATGACAGGTGAACGTCATCTTGCCAGCGATTGTAGTGCCAACAGTAAAATTAGGAGGCGTTGGTGTTTTGATTTAGTCGTGATTTTCGTGGAGGGGGCTAGACCCCTTGATATTTCAAATGTTCAGATGTTTATAAATCTATCGGACCAAACTGCGTAGTCAACAGTCCTAGCTTACAAACTACTTAAACTAAGGTAAACTCACCTAAGGACAACACACACACCCATGCCACAGGGAGGACTCGAACCTCCGACGGCGAGCAGCTGCGCGCACCGCAGCGAGGAGCCTTAGACCGCTCGGCTACTCCACCACGGCCCCTTGATGTTTATCATGGCACTAACACAGCATCGAACTTACAGTGATGTATTAAGCACCTTCTTGCTTCCCACAGTTCAAGAGCAATTCGGGGATGGCGATTGCATTTGTCAACACAATGGAGCTCCTGTTCATAATCCACGACAGTAATGGAGTGTTCAGCACAGAGTTCTGACGAATCCAACGTCTCTGGCATGCTTTAGAACGCCGACTTCGTGCCAGGCCTTGCCGACCTACATCGATACCTTTCCTAATTGCATCAACCGTTGCAGAATGGGCTGCCATTCCACAAGAAACTTTCTAGCGCCTGATTGAACATATGTCTGCTAGAGTGGAAGCTGTCATCAAGGACAAGGTGTGCGAATTCTTCTGATCACATAGAGTATTTTGAGCTAGAAAATTGATTGTAGATGACAAAACAAAGTTCAATCATCAAACAGTGACCGTTCGTCTTCGCTTCAACAATCGAAATACTGTATCTACACTTTTAGGAATATGCATGTTATGTGCTTCTATAATTTCTTCAGTCAGATTGGGTTTGAAACTCAAAAACGAAATGACACTGACGTCATGAAATTAAATTTCTCTCCTATGGTACTAATAAAATTTTACTTTGTTGCTTTAAGTTAAAAGTCAGTCTTGATACTTCGGACATAATCTGCATGGGAATGTCAGACCACAGTTTCTTTATTGTTTATATACTCCTGGAAAATGAAAAAAATGACACCATGAATTCTTTGACCCAGGAGAGTCAAATTTTATTGAAACATTCTTGAGGGTGCATACAACCAATACATAGAAAGAAGGCCGCGGCGCTCTCGTGTGACGTCACGCAGTGTAGGTATCGTTCGAGTAGTTGACTGGGTGGCCACGGGGGCACGGTCCATTATGCCGTAGCGTGGAGCCAGTCAGATACGCTAGCGATGCCTACACTGCGTGATGTCACACAAGAGCGCCGCAGCCTTCTCTGTAGATAGTGTTGATACAACACACGACCACACAGATAGGCATGTCAGTACAGTCACCAGAACGTGCGCGATGTCGATAATACTACTGCGTGTACACTCCTTTTGCAGCGATTCAAGCTGCAATACTCCAATGGAGACGATCGTAGACGTTCCAAATGTAGTCTTTTGGAATTGCTTGCCACTCATCTTCCACCTGCTACGTCAGTTGGACCAGATTTTGTGCTGGTTATGCATACTTAATGCGGGTCATATCTGCGGATCGGGCTGGCCAGGGTCGTTGACGTACATCTTGAAGAGCATGTTGGGTGGTACGGGATGTATGTGGACATGCACTGCCCTGTTGGAAAAGCATATGGCCTTTTTGGTGCATGAAAAGCAGGAAGGTGTTGAATGATGGTTTCAGTGTACCGGGAACTGTTCAATGATCCCTCGATGATCACCAGAGGAGAACGTCCATTGTAAGATGTGGCTACCCACACCACGTGGCATGATCATGCGTCCCCTTACGGCATCTTCCGCTCATGGCCAACATCGTTCTCGTTCAGCCCGCCTCCAGTGATATCGCGATAGGCTCTTATGAAAGTGATGAGAATCGCTTCTGCCCCGGTGTCAATGATGGTCGTACGCGTGTGTGGCATAGTGCAGGGGAGTGCAAAAATATGGAGCCACACGGGACCAACACCAACGAGCCTTACACTACATGGTCCATTCTCCTCTTTCGATCGTCAAGAGAAAGTTGGTGCACTGTTCCCTGAAGATAGTGCAACCCATCTTGCTACTGTTCATGCACCAACAACATGATATGCCTTTCCAAAACGACAATGCATGTCCACATGTATCCCGTACCACCCAACGTGCTCTTTAAGGAGTACATCAGCTACCCTGGCCAGCACGATCCACAAATCTAACCTCCATTGAGCACGTCCAGACCGGATGAAAAGTCATCTTGAGATGTCTGTACGAGCGGCACGAAATCTGGCTCAACTGCACACTAGGGGGAAACTTTACGGCAGGCAGTTCCTCAAGACTACATTCGGCACCTCTACGATTGTCTCATTGGGAGAATTGCAGCTTGCATAGCTACAAAAAGAGGGTATTCACTGGTGACAGTACTCACGTGCGTATGGCTCTGTCTATGTGATCGTGTGTTGTGTACATCCTTAAGAATGTGTCAACAGAATTTTCCTCTGCTGGGTCGACGAATTCATGTTGTTGCTTTTTCATTTTCAACTGCTATTTTTTTTAAAATATTACCGAGAATCGTTCAATGCATCTACGCATAGTTTCCTGTGGTTCAGGGCAATAATTCTAAACTAAAGGTGTCTCTTGCGAGGGGAAATTTACGTAGAAAACTCCTATGAAAAATAGCGGTGGTCGCTGACGCAAATACCGAACGGCTGTGGGATCCCTAGCGTTAACAAAAATAAGCCTAATATAACGTTTATGTCAAAGGCAATACGGATGATATGTTCCTACCGATGACACTTTACTTCTTTTCCATTTACAGCTTCCATCGTGTCATTGTACAGGAAGGTAACCTCTGCAATCCAGTTTTCCGCTCTACGCCTTTTGTTGTCCGACGAAAGTGGCGGCGGTCGCTGACATCCGTACAAAGTTAGTGGCATCTGCGCTCCACTGAGAGCGGAGCTGCTTGCGCCCGCCACTCGCTCTGCTTCTCGTTTACTTTATTTATATTTCCGCTTTTATTTTCTGTTTGGAACGTTAGCGAGTTTCGGCAGGCACGCAGCGCGGCTCCGCACGTTCCGTGGCGGCGGCATTGGTATGCATTGGTTCGCTGCAACGGAAAGCTTTAGCCGGGCTCATGTGAAAGGTATGCTGATTTCTGGATAAACTCGCTGCCCAGCGCAGCCACCTGAAGCGTATTAAAATTTCGAGTCTCTTTTTTTTATCTCTCTCTTCATACTTCGACAGTGAAATGAGTGGGAACATGATTATCTTTAGGTTGAATTTCACTCAATAATAAAGAGTATATCGCGTATATCGAAATCTTCTGCCACATCTTTTGTGAAGTTACTCTGAAGCTAGACATAATAATAGAAAGAAGGGGCGTTAACGAATTATGAGAAACTATCGACAGTAATTATCGTTTAAAGAATTTTATTTATCTATTTTCGATGCAATTAATTTCTCAGGGGAGAGACTCGCAGAGGGGTAAATGCTAGGGACTTTCCACCTCCATGAACCACAAAGATTGCGAGGTCGGGTGGCCTGCGTGCCTCAACGATATAGATAGCCGTACCGTAGGTGCAAACACATTGGAGGGGTATCTGTGGAGAGGCCAGACATACGTGTGGTTCCTGAAAAGGGGCAGCAGCCTCTTTACAAGCTGTAGGGACAACAGTCTGCATGATTGTCTGAGCTGGCCTTGTAACATCAGTACACGTTAAAAGTTGTACGTTATGTTTAATGTTGAATCTATCGTTTAATCAGACTACAAAAGTAGTTTACTCTAAAGTTATTCATTCAAAACCTGATCTGGTATTAGTCGCAGTCCAAATAGTTGTCATATATTGATGTTTAACAGTCAAGATCACGAAGTCATCAGATAATTTCATCAGGATTTAACTGAACACGTGCATTGTTCATTAACACAGTATTTTGGTTTAATTATGGCCCTGATATTGATGTATATACTGTTAAATAAGAAACAGTGCATTAAACTGATTATGTGCACAACGGATCTTTTAACAAAACAACTGACACGTAACCTGCATGAAACAGACACTGACTATACTCAAAAAATTTGACTGCGAGAAAGATATTAAAAACACAAACCACTTTCTTAATGTTCGAATGTACGGGAATTATATGCAGATCAGTACCTGATTAACAAAATTCAGTATCATACTCAATTAACTGCAGTGTTGCACAACAATCATTTACTACGATACCTACAAAGAAATCTGTTCAACAAGATTACCAGAATCAATACTGCACTTTAAATCAACAAATAACTAATTATCAAATAAAGGAAGTAGGTCAATCGTCTAACTACGTAAATGAAACAGGAAGGAAAGGTCAACTTCGTTACTTATTATTAATAATCACCATTACATTACCTAAATGATACAACCTTTTCATAACTACATGAAATGCTATTACCTTCATTCCAGGGGTGGTACAACCTTTTTCACAATAATATGAAATGCAACAGTCTCGTAACTATGGGTGGAGGGGAGATGAGGGGGATAGAACACCCCTCCCCCCCAGAACCCATAAAAAAAGAAGAGAAATCGTATAACAGTAACCTGGTAAAGGTAAAGATTGAAAATTGGGGTGTTTTACCATAATCTTTCATTGGATGGGAGTGAATTAGTTTCTTCAGCGGGAGTGGTAGATGGTAGTCTGTCTTGAAACTGACTAAAATTTTGCTCGTCAAGCAGCTCTGTCCCCCCCCCCCCCAAAGCCAAGTCTTAGTTACGCCACTGAAATGCAATATATACTTGCTGGCACTGCAGCCTCTGCTCTACATCGGAGCCATATACACAACTGCTCTCTAAGCGAGCTGAACCACAAGTCTGCCTCTCTGTCTCTCTGCACGAGCTACAATGCTATGCGATACATAATCTTTGCCAAACATGAAACTTCACAGATTTATGTACACATATCGATACACACAGTAGAAGCAATATTATACATTTTCTTGCAAGCAAGTTACTCGACACAAAACAGGAGGCACAATATTAGACATTTTCTTACAAATTCAGCAATATACATTTTCTATGGACACGTTTCAACGTGACCTGATATAGTTAATGCGAACGGCTGAAAGCAAGGGAAAATTACAGTAGTTACTTTTCTCGAGGATATGCATAAAGGAATCGTGAATTTGCTTAAAGGAATCATGAATTTCCCATTGAAGGGAAGTGTGAGGTGTAAAAATCACAGAGGTACACCTAGAGACAAATAAACAGATTCACATAGATGTGGGTTTTCATTCTAATGAGGAGATGAAAACGCTTGTTCAGGATAGAGTAGGGTGGAGAACTGAAGACCACAACAACAACTAGTTTTTAATATTTCAACATATGATAATGATCTAGCCGAACACATAAAAGGTAACTTAGATGCAGTTTATTGGACCTTTACACATTCTGTGATAAGCACTTCCTGTAGAACTGATTACAAGATAACGTAAAACTAAAGTCTTGTTGCGCAAATGATATCACTATGATCAAGATCACATAAGAAATGCATGACGTAGTGATGCAAGTTTTAGAGACGGTCGTTGACTTCGCTGAAGTCTTAATCTTTCGACGCAACATACAAATGACGTTGAACACCAAAACATGGTATATGCAAGGTGAGTATGTAATGTGTACCGCAATTACTGCATCATTAAAAAACGCGTTAGGAAGTATACATTCAGCGCAATTGTTAATCTAAATCGGGGGAAAAAACTTTATGGTGATTCGTGATTGTGGATAGGAAGAAAATTAGATCATTATTAAAATGTTCAAATGTTTGTAAATCTATCGGATTCAACTGCTGGGTTATTAGTCCGTAACTTACAAACAAAGTTAAACTAACCTAATAGAAACATTCATTCCTGAGTGGGGACTCGAACTCCCGACGGCGAACGGCCACGCGCACCGCAGCATGGCGTCCCAATGCGCACTGCTAATCCGCCGTGGCTTTATCATTATTCCTACACGTATAACAACCTATCTAATTTGTCCAAAAATGGAAAAGTGTTTTTTTCAGTGGACAGGTAATAGATAAAGTTTCGTTATATACCAAATAACAAGGTTATTAGCCTTGTACACAGCAGAGCCTGGTGTCATGGAGGGAGCCTACCAGCACTGAGAAGTGCCGCAACACGACGTGGCATAGAGTCGACTAATGTCTGAAGTAGAGCTGAGGGAAACGACATCGTGCATCGTGCAGGATTCTCTATAAATCTCGTTTAAGCACAGGAGAGTGTTCCTGGAGCTCTGCAGCAATTCGGGGTGTGTGGGGTGTCGCACTGTCCTGCTGGAATCGTCCAAGTTTGTCGGAATGCGCAACGGACATGAATGGTTGCAGCTGATGAGCCAGGGAGCGTACGTCCATGTCACCTGTTAGAGTCGTATTTAGACGTACCTTTCCTTCCTTCTTTCTTTCTTTCGCTTCAGCTCTTCCCCGCACATGCAGGGTCGGTTTGTTATTCTGGATTTGGCTTGTTAATATTGATGGGGTGGCCGGATGCCCTTCCTGCCGTCACCCCCTGCCCCCTGTGAGAAAATGAGTACCCCAAATGTCTGTCTATATTGTCATATATGTGAAAGTGCAAAGTGTTATGAAATGTTTGCCAATCGTGTAACTGAAGCGGGACTTGGGGACCTGTCCGGTATTCACCTAGGTAGATGTTGAAAACCTCCTAAAAACCACTTCCAGGCTGGCCGGCACTCCGACACCCCTTCGTCAATCCGCATATCTAGACTTACCAGGAGCCCAATATCACTTCAACTGCACACGCCGTTACAGAACCTGGAGGTTCCATGGATTCTTGGGGTTCATACTCTTACACATCCAGCCGCCTCGATACAATTGGAAACCAGACTCGTCAGACAAGGAAACATGTTTCCAGTCGTCAAAATTCCTATGTCGTTGTTGAGGGACCCAGGTGAGGCGTAAAGCTTTATGTCGTACAGACAGCAAGGGTGCACGATTGGGCATTCAGCACATCGGTGTTTCGTTGAATGGTTCGTATGCTTTGAAATCCGCAGCAATCTACGGAAGGCTGTCAATTCCGTCGCTTTGTACCATTCTCTTGTCGTACTGGCTCCCGTTCTTGAAGGATCTTTTTACGTCCCCAGCGACGTCGGAGATTGATATTTTAACGAAATACAGATATTTACGGTGCACTCCTGAAATGGTCGTGTGTTAAAATCCCCACCTCATCCGTACATCGAAGATATTGTGTGGCATTTCTCGTGCGCTGACTATAACATCGTATTCAAACTCAAATCGTGATGCCCTGCCACTGTAGCAGCACTCACCCATCTAACACCTGCGAAAGACTCCTGTTGTCTCATACAGGTTTTCGCAGCGCCGTCCTCTGAGTGTTTAAATATCTATGTGCATGCACATGTCTATACTATGTGATTCCTTAATTTTTCCTGGCGAATAAAACTTCGCTTTGTGCTTGCTTGCTCGGTATGTGTTGTGTTTCCTGTTTACTCATTGAAAACCGATGTTTTAAAGATCTTTGCACATTCCTTCCTCACTGCAGTTTCTCCTTGAAAATGGCACGGTGGTCTCCTGCCGAAATATCGGCCGTCGACGATTTTGATACCTGGCAGCATACCCGTAAGTTTTCGAAGATGCCTTACTAGTTTCTTTAGCTCTTCAGTATAATAGAATACTTAGTGTCCAGAAACGTAGCTGTTAATTTGTTGTATGATAAACAAAAACGGACCAAGATTAGTAAACAGCGTGACTCCATTTTACACGCAAGAACGTTACTTTACGACTTAGAGTTTAATACTGTGTTATTATATGTGTTTCACGGTAACTGTCATAAAGACGGTAGTTCGTAAATTAGGTTTTGCGCTATTTCTTCTTCTGTCAATACTCTTCTCGCTTTCCAAAGAACTACTGGAGATGTATGCTCGGACTGCTTATGGTTCCAGACTTGTAACTTCAAGATTCTAATATGACCATTACACCCAAGCATTGACACAAGACACACTAGTAGTATATCGTGCTACAGATACCTTTCCATTGGTTTCCTGACAGTAGAAGCTTGAAGCATGACCTAAGGTCATAAAATAGAAGCCTACCTTTAACAGAATCTGTCTGTGCACGACAGCGCCTGATTCCAGTGAATTCAAGAGGTCACTGGCGATAATTCGATTTTTAACATTCATATCTCAGATCCTGTTGATCTCAGAGTTAGGAAGTCAAGCTTTTTGTACAAACCTTGGCTTAGAATTCATACATATTTCAGTGGATACTGACGTTTACTATTACACAATGGGCCCGCGTTCGATTCACGTCCAGTGATTTACAGTTAAGTGTTATCATTATTGCCACGAAAGTCACCCCCGAGGAATCAAATGAAAATATTTGCCGAGGTCTGCCGAACAAGCCCATACGGGTTGTCGCAGTCAATAACATTGTATGATTTCATTTCGCGACAATTCCAAAACCTGTTCACAAAACGGATATGCTGTAGCTATCTTATGTTACAAGAAGAAAATTTAAACAGAGCAGGAAAATGTTATAAATCAGCATATTCTTTCATTTTGCATTGTGTAAGTAGGCTTCGGATGGCTTTACAAAAATTTCACTTGTGGTGTGGCTTCTTTGTTTCCATTTTATATCGTTATAATATCAGATAGAAAATTATGACCACCTACTCCCTATCGATATATATCCGTCCAGGCGATAGGAGTGTCGTCTGACGAAATATGACTGCTAGACAGGCATGATGCACTACAATCTTTGATCATGCTGTCCCTATGTACAATGGGGAAGGTGCGTGATCTGCTTGACTTTGATAAAGGTTAGATTGTGATGAACGTTTAATGCCCAGTCGACAGTAGATTCTAATGGCCCGAATGGCCGCGGCGGAATAGCCGTGCGTACTGGGGCGCCGTGGTGCGATGCGCGCGGCCGGTCGCCGTCGGGGGTTCGAGTCTCCCCCCGTCCCCCTCGGGCATTCGTGTTCGTTTTGTCCTTAGGTCAGTTTAAGCAGTTTGTAAGCTACGGACTAATAACCGAGCAGTTGAGACCGATAGATTTACAAACATTTGAACATTTTGGCTCGGAGGCTCGTTATCAGTATTCGGAGACTGCACCATTTCTTGAGTGTTCGAGGATTGCTGTGGCCTCCAACAAGTGACTAGGGTAAAAACTTGTTCAAACGTCCAGGGGTTAGACGTCGTTGGCTCCACAGACTGGTGAAAAAGAAAAGGCAGAGCACGGCATGAAAATAGCATCAGAATTTAATGCCTGGACGTTTGTCTGAACACAAAGAGGACACTCCTAACGATGTGGATCAGCAGCTGACAGTCCATCCATGTGCTAATGATAACACGTCGACAACGTCAACTACGATTGAAATGTTCATGTCACCATCATCTCTGAGCATTTGAGTAGTGATACAGCGTTGTATGGTCTCATTAATGCGGATTATCTTCTTCGCCATGCAGAAGGAGGGCTGCGACTCCACCGTCTTCCGTGACAACAGCTCCTTTGACACCTTTCTTGTCATGTCGTGTCTTGAAAGGGCGATAACCATCATAATTTTGCCGGAGTCGCTGTTAGATTGTTTTTCTCACGAATACTAGTCAAGGTCTGTTAAACGATGGTAAAATGCCAGATATGTTCTTGAATATAAATGATAAACAGTATCTCGTGTTTCTCATGGTAACTTCACCCAACTATACATTTTAATCATTTTCAGGACTATAGCGCAAGCTGCAGAATCTTCAATTTCGCCGCTGAACTGCAGTCGCCGGCCGCAGTTTCATACCTCATTCAAACAGATAATTAATAGATTGTTCAGGGACGGGAGTTGAAATAAAATAGGACTTTAAGAACCATTTTTCAGCTTGGACTACGATCAAGGATGGGTTTGGAAAAAAACTTTCATTACTCAGATTTTAATGACATTTACGTAAGTAGGTCTACGGGCCAAATAGGGGGGGGGGGATCATAGAAGTGTTTTCTGCATTGCGGCGAAGGATAGATCTTCAGTTAACAACAGTTATATAATTGATAGGCAATTCTCATGCATAAAATCAACTCCAAACTGAGACTACCCAGTGATTAGTGAAACCTTGTTCTTTAATTTCTTCAGTATAAAGTTTTGTCAGTTTTTTTACGTGATAGTTAAGATGCACTGTATAGAGCCCCTCGTTTGCCGATCCCTATAATAGGTCCAGATGAACTGCGTCCATTTTGCAAGGCACAGTTCTATTAAGAGGACGCGGTAGATCGTGAGGTGCCCTGTCTTATAAAAGAAAAACTTCTTATCTTGTTTTAGATGCTTGTATCAGATGGCCGGTCTGCGTTGTAGTTGAAATCCGTTGAGGCTGGTTTTCTGCGAAGCTACATTAACTATTGAATATGAAAAGGAGATCGACGTTCAATGACGAACTCACTTATATAAACTTTTCTGAATAAGTATTTTATTGCCTTGTTGCATGTTGCGTATCTCCAAAAATCCAGCAGCAGATTACAGACCTGCTTACAGTTTCATATCGACGTACAGTGTGACGAAACATGGCTTCTCTACCACAATACTGGCTAATAAGATTAATGACAATGTTCTGCAGTTTTATAATACATAATACAGTAAGTCTTAAATTACGTCAAAATGTTTAAATTAAAAAGTTACATGTAGATCTCTATTCTTTTATTTAATTGGAGTAGGTGTTTCACGAAATTTGTATTTAATGTAATACGCAAACTAAAAGTCGTGTTTGACTCATGTTAAACTTACTTAATTTATTTACATTATTTGTGTTTTACAAGATCACACACAGCTGTTTTAACAATATTGTGTAGGTGTACTATTATCGAGACATGTAATTTTAATGCTTTTCAATTTGTGGTCTAATTTTTTATAAATGCGGATTTGTATAAAGTCGTAGTAGTTTTGTTTATTTCGACGATAGTTTCTTAGTACCAAACGGATTATTAAATAGAGTGTGGGAATCATGATAAGTATTTAATTTAGGATCCAGGATGCAATAAAACATAGTTTGCCCAAAGTTATTTAAACGAAAGGTAAATATGTAATAACGTTGTGCAAGAGTTCTAACCTGTAGTACTGTTGTTTTTATACAAATGAGTATCTTTATAGGCTCAGCATATTCCGCAACGAAGTGTAATGCATTTTTAGTGTTTGTAGTTATTATTTACGAAAGGTTAAAAGTTGAAAGTTACGTAAAAAGACAACCAAAGTTATGATTAAATCAACATGCTCTTGCTTAGAGGTGTTTTTCTAAAAGTGTTAATAGTATTTTAGACAGAACCCGAAAATGTGATAGTTTACATGTCCGGTGGCAACGTTTTCATGTAGGTGTCCCATAGTTCGTGTTTGTAATGTTGGCAATGGAATTGTAGGGAGCGCGCAACATAGCAGAAACGTTACAACACCCTTAAGTAGATTTATTACAATCACTTATTTGGCTTATGCAATCTATTTTCAATAAAAAGAATGTCATAATTTAATACAAGGTACAAGAATCCATTAAATTTCAGATCAAGTACAGCATATTTTTAATTTGCTAGGGCGTCAACACGGCTCATTTAAGCTCTGTGTAACGTACAAGTCAGCATCCAAGGGCCCAGTGGTGCTCGTGCACGTCTCCATGACGCCCAAAAAGTATCGTGCGATGGTTGCAGATCACGTACACCATGACGAGCCGAAAGGCATTGGCAGTTTTCAACAAGATAATGCACTATGTAAATGAGGCCAGGAGTACGGTTGGTTGTTGAGGAAACACAGTGACTAGCTGCAGTTGATATGGTGACCCACAAATAACCAGATCTGAAACCGATCAAATGAGATTAAATGTGGCGTCAGACTTCATCGTTTCCCTTCCCTGCAATTTAAGGGCTTTAGATGACCTGTACGTGTGCGTTGTGCAAACTTTTACCCAGAAACGCCATTTTCAAACATCTTCTTCCGTTATTCTGATACAAGAAAAGAAAATGATTTGTAGATACCGAAATTGGCCAGTTGTGGCAATAATTCCTGTTCCCGGCAAATCGCTGAAAATTTTACCAGATTTTCGTAACATGATATGTTTGTGGAACATAGAAACTTTCCGGTACAGAAATCCAGACGTTCAGAGTATAGGAAGGAAAGCCGTAAGATCAAGCTTTTAGGTCCTTTCGACAACGTGGTCATTCGAGACTAATTAATTTTTGTTAAAGACTGGGAGAAGAACCGTGTCGTTTGAACGGAACCATCCCGGTGTTTGTCTCGAGTGATTCAAGATAATCGCGCAAAACCCTGAGGCGAGTCGAACTGTCGTCTTCCCGAATGCAAGTCCAATGTTCAAACATTGTATCTCCTCGCTCAGGTCCAGACTTCAAAGTTACCGAATACATGGACGCAAAATATGTACGTAATATCCGATCTCAGGTGTAATTGTGGGTACAACTCTTGTAGTGAATAGATGGCAATAGTGTGATGTTATCACAGATGTTCTTTGGTCTCCTTACTACAAACAGTATTTACTCGACTTTTTCTCTCTATAATATTTTACTTTGTTTCTGTGTAATTGCCACTCCACACCTACACACATTGTAAATTGATGTATGATGGCACTCAGCAGAGTAAGCAGATGTTATAATTTTATTTTGTCCTAATGATTATGGTGTTGGTTCCTGTCGTCATGTCCTAGTTGATAAAGCATGTGCAACATGTGAGTGGCCAAGTATGTTGTCCTGCTGGTCGGGTACCATTTACATTGGAATAAGGTCAGGCAAACCGAACATATTCTGAGTCGTGATCACCTTCGTGCTCATACCAGTTAGTCTCTCAAGTCTCTCTTTCTCTCTGGCCAAGTTTCCGTACAGGAAGGGTCACTTTTGTTAATCGGATTTGGTGTGTTAATATTTACGGGGTGGGCGGATGCCCTTCCTGTCGCCACCTCATGCCCCCAGGGAGGAACTGTGTGTCTGCGTATAGTGAGTGTTATGCGTCTGAAAGTGTAAAGTGTTGCCTCGGCGGATTATCCGTGCGTACTGGAGCGCCGTGTTGCGGTGCGCGTGGCAGTTCGCCGTCAGAGGTTCGAATCCCCCCTCGGGCATGGGTGTTTGTGCCGTCTTTAGTTTAAGCTAAATCATAAGTAGCTTGTAGGTTTATGAACTGATGACCCCGTAATTAAGTTCCATAAGCTCTACAAACATTTTGTAAAGTGTTACGAAATGTTTGCGAACCGTGTAACTGAGGCGGGACTTGGGTACCAGCCCGGTATTCACCTGGGAGATGTGGAAAACCGCCTAAAAACAACATACGGGCTGGCTGGTACTGTGACCCCCTTCGGTAATCCACCGGACGGATCCGAAGCGGGGCCGGTACGCCTCCCCGTCTTGCAAAGCGGTGCGTTAGACCACATGGCTAACCGAGCGGGTAAACGCCGTTGAAACTCAAAATGTTCAAATGTTTGTAAATCTATCGGACCAAATTGCGTGGTCATCAGTCCGTGGCTTACAAACTACTTAAACCTAGGTAAACTAACCTACGGCCAAACACACACACCCATGGCCCAAGGAGTAATCGAACCTTCACGGCGAGCAACCGCGCGCTCCGCAGCGAGGTGCTTTAGACCGCTCGGCTACTCCACCGCGGCCCGATGAAACTCTGTGCAAGTATGGCAAGCACTTTGCTTCCCAGGTACTTCGATCTGATGCTGGCAACAACTGACGGAGCAGAGACTCCTTAGATACGACGTGGAACGACATGAGGAGCTATTAATATTAACAGTGGCTACACTGGGAAGAAGGTAGTGCTGGCAGAGGCTGCAAGTAAAATAGAAGGTTTCTCTGTTAGGAATGAAAACAGGAGGAACAAAGATGGCTGTTGGGATTTACATTAGGAAGACAATTGAATCCAGCATAATTGAAACAAGATATGCAAACAACTGACGTGGACTGATTTGGCTGCAACAAGAAATAAAGTTAGGATTGTCAGTTTATTCGGCCTGTGGTGGGACAAATCAAGATGAGACAGGTTTTGTAATGCACTCAGTCATTGAGGTGTTAAAGTACGAGGGCGGTACATTACTCATGGATGATTTCAACGCCAAGAAAGGGCATGATACGGTTACTGGTAAATTTGGACAGGATATGGGAACTAAAAGGAACGTAAAACAGCTATTTGCTTTCTTTATCAGCATGGGCTTAGTTATGACAAACATTTTTTTAAGCATAAGAACCCTTGCAGGCGGCTCACGGTGTTTTCGTGAGTACGTGCGTAGAGCGCTCGAATCCCCCAGCTAATGCAGTCGCTCTTCCTTCTTTCCTCCCTGTACGGCATTTCTTTTCCCTTCCCCTTCTTTCCTATCCCCACTCCTTCCCCTCCCCACCGGGTACCGATAACCTTAGCAATTTGGTTCCCTTATCCGAACCAACCAACCAACCTAATCATAAGAACATTCACTAGTATACTTGGGAAGGGATGGGAAACGGGTCTATCATGTATATTATAGCACATGTTATCACAGGTTTTTTTGATGACTGATCATTGTTTAAGTTGCAGCGTAATTGGTTTTCTGAGGCCAAAAGTGCAGGACGTCAAGTCTATATGTAGGAGGACAAGACTGGAGAGCCGCGGTGGAGTAGCCGAGCGGTCTAAGGCGCCTCGCTGCGGAGCGCGCGGTTGCTCGCCGTGGAGGTTCGAGTCCTCCCTGGGGCATGGGTGTGTGTTTACCTAGGTTTAAGTAGTTTGTAAGCTACGGACTGATGACCACGCAGTTTGGTCCGATAGATTTACAAACATTTGACCATTTGACCAAGACTGGAGAAACTTCAGAAGCATGAAATCAGGCACAGAAACAGGTTGTGAGTTCCTAGGCTTAGTGAAACTAATCTAAGGACAGCACACACACACGTGACCAAGGAAGGACTAGGACCTCTGACGGGGAGTAACCACGCGTCCGCAGCAAGGCGCCTTACAGTGCATAGTCAGTCCACTCAGGCGCTGGTTAACCAAGCCTGCGGTGTAAGTGAAAAAATGTCGTGTAAGATTTATGTGCTTATTGCATTTTCTTTTTTTACTAATCATAACGTGTTTTAGCGGTATCCGGCTCTCTTTTTTTAAATAATGTGATATAGTCTTACATACAATATTGAAATCTACAAGACTAAAATAATTAATTATATGACGATTAGGTTTTGTGCTATTACAAATTCGTCGTGAAACTAATTTAGTAATCGCTGTACAGAGATAAGGATCTGATTTGCAATACATCTAACGTATCTTACGATATCTTCTTACAATTCCATAAACATTCAATAACATTACATATGTACGCATATAAAACAATTATGACTTCACTACTGGTAACTTACTTTCTAAGTTTTGAACATTTTTCCATATTTAGTTGACTCCTTCCCCTGATGCTTACGAGATAGTAAAGTCACCAGTACTTGAGTTGTCACTAAGATTTTGTCATAGTATTCAATTATAATTTTCATTTTCATCAATTCAAGATTGTAAGAAAGAAAAAGCTACCTTTTCTAAATGAATTACAGATCTTCAAAACCAGTAATGACAAATTTGAAACGGTTGTATTGCATGGGGAAGAATTCGGAGGGTAACCACAGACAGTCGTTGCTTAAATTCCAAAACGTATTCAACAAAGTTCTTTAAAAAATTTTAACAACCCAATAGGCCGAAAATTTAAAGGCAACCATGAAAATGATATATACAGCCCCTGATAACCAGTTCAAAATTAACAAAATGAAACCCAACAAGTCCTAATAAATATTAAAGCACCGCACAGATCAGGTACAAGATAAATTTTTCTTCAAACCTTAAGGTAACAGTACACTGATTTTTTTTTTGTTTTGTTTTTGAAAAGTTAACAAATCAGTTAACAATATCTGTTATAGTGAGACAGGTATCTGTTCATGTATAAAGTGATTCAATAGGAAAGATTAACTGCAGTGACTTATTTCACAACGAAGTAGAAACAAGATAAAATATTATTGTAGAAAGCTAGGGGCTTCACCAAATTTAAAATCTCCTTGAATCAAGATATTCTTATAAGATAAATAACAGATAACAGGATGTAATTTACAACATGTGATGAGATTTAGCTAAACAAGCGCACCTATTAATTTAACCTTAAGAAAACTCTAAAAATTTTGGTATTAACGGCTAACTTTAACAGCTACACAGAACGGCATACAATTGCATTAAAATCTGCGTGCGCAACTTATTCAAGGACAGAACCAACAGAGTGGGGGCCTCTCGTAACTTTAACTCAAAGCAAGTGGTAGACCAGCCAAGGGTGACGGCACGGCATAACAAACCCGCCCCCTCACAAGTTAAATAACAGCGGGCGCATGAACACACACGCGGTACGGAAAGGAACGGATGTGGGGCAAGTGGGAGGAAACCAAACAACTGACAAATTAAATTCACGAGGCGGGCAGGAGCACACACGTGAAAGGGAAGACACCCGAACCCCGGACAGATAGCGGTGAACAAACGGACAAAAATGTTCAAATGTTTGTATAGTCTATGGGAATTAACTACGGGGTCATCAGTACCTAAACTTACAAACTACTTATGAACTACTTACGAACTAGGACGGCACAAATATCCATGCCCGAGGGGGATTCGAACCTCCGACCGTAGAGGCCGTGCAGACCGTGACTGGAGCGCCTTAGTCTCCTCGGCCACCGCGGCCGGCAACAAACGGACACTAACCAAATAAATACCCCAGACACACTCAAATGATCAAATGTTTGTAAATCTATCGGGCCAAACTGCGTGGTTGTCAGTCCGTAGCTTACAAACTACTTGAACGAAGGTAAACTAACGTAAGGATAAAGACACACGCCCATATCCTAGGGAGGACTCGTACCTTCGACGGCGAGCAACCGCGCGCTCCGCAGCGAGGCGCCTTTGACTGCTCGGCTACTCCACCGCGGCCCCAGACACACTCACTAATCAAATTTGAAAAAAATTACGGCAGTTTCTGTTCAAAAGCGGCGACCAGCATCGAAAAGGTTCATTTCATCCACACTAATCAAAGCAACACCAAACACTGTACTCAATAACAGCCGCTGAGGTTCAACTATCAAGAACTAAGTACACTCAAATAGTATAAACCAGATGCAAATCAGCTCATGGCACAATACAGGGGGAACTGTAACAAGTATAACGATCCAGAAAACAGTTACCTAGTAACTGAAGGGCTCCAGATGAAAACGGAATGTTCTTCCATAACAGCTCAACCTCTTCTCTAGTAGGGAGCTGAACGGTTAGGCGTGCAACACCTGCAGAAATTAGTGAAAAAAATGTACGCCGACAAAGCGACGTGAATTGATCTTACAGATTCATCTCCACTCTCACCAGCACAAACTCGTGACCTCACCTCACAACACGGCTAAAGGAAGGAAGGAAGGAAGGAATCTTAGGGTTTAATGTCCCATCGACAGCGTGGTCATTAGAGACAGAGCTTAAAAGTAGTGTGTGTGTGTGTTTGAAATGAAAAGTAGTATGTGTGTGTGTGGGGCGAGCGTGTCACTATTTTTTTTAAGAGACTGTCCCCGCAAAAATTCACAAATGTTCCGTGGTTGGTTTGGTTACAAAATAATTTGACTAAGCAATGCGACTTAGTACCTTCCTTTGCCCTGTTAAGAATAAATTGCAACTGACATGGGATGCAATGATCTTACGTAAATGTGCTTTAGTTTGATGCGCAACGGATAACACTTTAAATTGACCAGTTGTTAATAAGTTAACAGTAATAACTCGTAATTGATGTACACATTAATCTCGTGTGTGAGAAACAATGCGAGCAAATGAAATGTTCAGATCTGTTAGCGTGCACCACATACCAGTAGCCAGACTATACAAGCACAATTCGACTGCGAGAGCCAAATCAAAGAGCGTGCTACTACAGTGATAGTTTTGTTACTTGAATTAACAGGATGCCAAACAAAGATATTTGATATTAATTAGATACCAAAAATCACTGTACTTGGTAACGTGCCTATCTGAACAACAATTACCATACTGATTCAACGTAATAAAAAATGTCCTACAAATCTGGTAGTGGTTTCAAGTCTTACTCACTGCAAATATTTCTCATCTTTTTACGTGGTCTACTTCTCTTCTGATCAGAAAAACCACTTTAACTGTTACTAACATTAACTGACTTAATAATCTGAACTTTCATTAAGACTGAGAAAATCTCTAAATGTGAACTTTACTGGATTTATGAACAAACTACTTCCTGCTCTCATTTATCATGACAAAATGCCTACACTGAACTGTTCTAATTTCCAAATAAATTTACAAACACAAAATTATGCAATACTATCATAAGAAACAATTATCGGAACGGATAGCAATTCAAATTGGTGAAAGGAACGAGGAACTGGAAAATGACTCAGGGTTAAATGATAAATGCGAGCTGCATTAAACAGTATTCATTAGCAAAAAGACAAACATCAACTACAATAGTTCAAATACAGACTAGCAGACATAACAATAGAAAAGTACACATTACCTTATTTGAGACAGATTTATTTCCATACAAAATTACAATCTGCAGACTTGGCAGCGTTTCTTCAAAACTCTCTGAATTTTTTTACTCTTCGAGTCTAACACACAGACAGACTAACCCGACAGTTTCACGACTACAACTCTACCATAATCAGACATCGACTCGCCTTCACGAAGGTCACACACCGACTCTCCTCTACGAAGGCCACACACTGACTCTTTCAACGCAACAACTGCGAGTGCAAGACATTCTCCAAAGATCAAAACAAAGTCTTTGGTTTACAGCAAAGATATGAAAATAAGTACAGTACGTTATATCGATTAGACTAACGGTACAAAACATTACACAAATTTGTTTTCTACAGAATTATAGCTTAGGTTTTTTGAAGAAAATGTGCTCAAGGCTGTATAACAGGCAAAAATTCAGTGAAACGTATTTTGCGTACTCCTTTCAAGCTTACGCTCGGATTCATGGGTGAGGATGGGGGAAGGAAATCGGCCGTGCCCTTCTTTGGAAGAAACCATCCCGGTATTTGCCTGGAGTGATTTAGGGAAATCACGGAAAATCTAAATCTGGTTGGCCGGAGGTGGATTTGAACCACCATCCTTCCGAATACGAGTCCAGTGTGTTACCACTGCGCCACCTCGCTCGGTCACGGCTAAAGTCACCTAGCGGGGGTGCGACCCAACATCGCCGAGGTACCTGCAAGTAGTATGTAAGATAAACGATGCGCTGATAGCAAGGCAATCCGAACCCACACTCCGTTAACGCCTCACCCGCCGTAGTAGCCCCGTCATCCCTGTATCTCTGACTGCTCGCCTACTCCATCCCAGTCGACAGGCCCTCCGCGTCGCTTCGGCACCTGCGATCAAAACACCGGTCGCGCAAGAAGCGTAGACCGTAAACAAGAAGCGTACTAGCTAGAAGCGCCATCAACGGTCAAACTTGGAAGCACGATCTATAACGAACGAAATAGGTAACGCCAGAATACTTACGCCAACACCACGCAAGGAATTACAAGGCAATGACAAGTTGTTGTTGTTGTGGTCTTCAAAAAAATGTTCAAATGTTTGTAATTCTATCGGATCAAACTGCGTGGTCGTCAGTCCGTAGCTTACAAACTACTTAAACCTAGGTAAACTAACCTAAGGACAACACACACACACCCATGCCCCAGGGAGGACTCGAACCTTCACGGCAAGCAATCGCGCGCTCCGCAGCGAGACGCCTTACACCGCTCGGCTACTCCACCGCGGCGGTGTGGTCTTCAGTCCGCGGACTGGTTTGATGCAGCTCTCCACGCTACCCTGTTCTGTGCAAGTCTCTTCATCTGAGAATACGTTCGGCAACCTACATCCTTTTGAATCTGCTTACTATATTCGTCCCTCGGTCTCCCTCTACCATTTTTACCCCACACGCTTCCTTCTAATGCTAAGTTGACAATTCCTTGATGCCTCAGAACGTGTCCAACCAATCTATCCCTTCTCTTAGTCAGTATATGCCAGATTCGGTTAAGCACCTCCTCATTAGTTACATGACCTACCCATCTAATTTTCATCATTCGTCTGTAGCACCACATTTCAAAAGCTTCTATCAACTTTTTATATGAACTCCTTATCGTCCACGTTTCACTCCCATACAATCCTACACTCCAGACAAATGCTTTTAGAAAGAACTTCCTAACATTTAGATTAATATTGGATGTTAACAAGTTGCGCTCCTTTAGAAACGCTTTTCTTCCCCTACCCATTCTGCATTTTATATCTTCTTTACTTTGGCCATCAGAAGTTATCTTGCTACCCAAATAAAAAAATTTATCTACTACTTTCATTGTCTCATTACCTAATCTAATTCCTTTAGCATCGCCTGATTTTCTGACATTACATTCCATTACCTTCGTTTTACTCTTGTTAATGTTCATCTTATATCTTCCTTTCAAGACACTGTCCATCCCATTCAAATGCTCTTCCAGATCTTTTGCGGTATCTGACGGAATTACTATGTCATCGGCAAAGCGCAATGTTTTTTATTTCTTCTCCCTGCACTTTCATGCCCTCTCCAAATTTTTCCTTCCATTCCTTCACTACCTGCTCAATGTACAGATTGAACAACATTGGGGAAAGGCTACAACTCGGTCTTACTCCCTTCCCAACCTCTGCGTCCCTTTCTTGCCCGTCGACTCTAATAACCGCTATCTGGTTTTTGTATAGGTTGAATATAACTCTTCGCTCCCTATATTTTACACCTGATACCTGATGGCAAGGCGTAAGGTTAATTCAACCGACATAAAAAAAGAAAAGAAAAAAAAAAAAAAAAAGAAAAAAAAAAGAAGAAAAAAAAAGAAAAACAGTTGGAGATGAGTGATAACATATTTATGGACTCTTCAGTCTGTTCTTGATGGAACATAGATATTTTTAATAACTGCATACGCTGATATTTGTTCCACAATAATATTTATTTTCTTGTGAACTAGCTTTCGGCTCCTTAGGCCATCTTCAGACAACTTGATACTCCAGATTATCCACATCACACCATCCGCTGTGTTTCGAGTACAAAGATTTCACAAAGATAATTGTGAATCATACACTATGTAGCCTTTAAGTATTTTATAAAAAGATACGTCCAACCAATTAAAGCAGAACTATAACGAAGAAATAACTATACATTAATTTTCAACAAATAAGCTGAAACAAACAAAGTCCCAATGAGTGTCCTAGCAAGTACAACTGTGTATTAAATTAACTTATATACACAAACGAAAGTAGGAGGGGAACAGGTGAGTGTGGAAGACATAAAAAATGAAAAGTTGGTGGGCAACAATTACATTAGTTTAGTGTATGTGAATATGGAATAAAGGAGCATATTTAAGTATATAGCTTCTATTAAAATTCGCTGGTTTTCGCGAGAATGGTGAAAGTAACACAAGGAAGGAAAATCATTGGAATGTGGATGAGAGACGTTACACAATTTCAACTATCATGGTGACAGAATTACACAAAATAGCTGTTACTTTAATAATGCTGAATACTGAAATTGGGTCTGATAATTGAGGATAAGGTTTGGTTTCTGAACTTCGTGTTTCAAGCAATGTTAGCTTTTTGCCTTTATTTGCTCTGTGGAGAACATCACATTTATTGTCAAAGGCATGACATTAATTTAAGGCATGTTCTTTAAAGGTGGAATAGTGTAGTGTAGGCTGTTTCTTTAGTAGAACCGTTGCATCTTCAAAGTGTTCGACTTATTATAAGTAGTTCTTGGCTCATCTTCGCTGCACTATTTTCAATGTGTTCTCTCCAACTAAAGTTGTTCGTAATTGTTATTTCTAGATATTTAGCTGAATTTACGGCCTGATTTACAGTGTAAATTATATTTTTAGTCTCTATCACAAGAAGAAATTTTATTGTTGTTAATGTAACCGGTTTCAGTCTACTTGTGAGACCATTTTCAGGCCGACTGCAATACAATAATATTAAACATATTAATAAGGATGTACAGAAGATGATATTATGGTAATTAACAGTAAAATAATTACAAAGTGAAATGTTATACCCATGGCAGCCGATTGTGGGCGGGTCGGAAACCTTTGGCCGTGGAAATTAACTGCGGAATACTGCAGCAACGATCGAGCTTATATATGGCAAGCGATTTAAAACGATTTTTTTCTAAATTGTTACCAGTCCTCACGAACATAATAACCGGTATGCTCTTGTATATTTATCCCCTTTTTTAATATCATAACTGTAGTCTGTAAGACAACAAAAATTATTAATAAGTACATGAATGACTCTCAATAACGTAATGCTGCATGTGGCGCTGGTGTGTAGGAGGAGGGGGGTGCGGAGCTTGCCATATATAAGCTCGAGCGTTGCTGCAGTGATGATGATGTTTGTAGAGCCTATGGGACTTAACTACGGGGTCATCAGTCACTAAACTTACAAACTACTTATCAACTAGCTAATACTAACGACGGCACAAATATCTATGCCCGAGGGGGAATTCGAACCCCCGACCGTAGTGGCCGTGCAGACTGTGACTGGCGCGCCGCAGAACGTTCGGCCACCGCAGCCGGCCGTAGCTGCAGTATTCTGCAGTTGATTTCCACGGCCAACGGAGCATGACCCGCCCACAATCATTTCATATTGTTATAATTTTACGGTTAATTACTATAATATCATCTTCTGTACGCCGTCCTTAATTTTTGTAATATTAATGTATTGCAGTCGGCCTGAAAATGGTCTCACAAGTAGACTGAAACCAGTTACATTAACAACAATAAAAAGTTCTCTTGCGATCTAGACTGTGGTTTTAAAAATATAATTTTATTAAAGATCGCTGTTTCTCCAGAAATGTTTCCAAAAGTTATTGTGTAAACTAAGCTTAACTGATTTCTTTCCGTGCTCATATGGATCACTTTACAGTTTTCATTATTTAGGACCAGCTGCCAATTTTCGCACCGTGCAGTTGTCTTGTCCCTATCGCTTAGCTGTTGCTTTTAACTTTCTGGTTCGAATCCTCTCTGGGGCATGGATGTTTGTATTGTCTTTAGTACAACTCAGTTCATAAGTAGTTTGTAAGTTTAGGGACTGATGACCCCGCAGTTAAGTCCCTTAAGCTTTACAAACATTGGAACATTTTTGACCTTCTGGAAACTATACTATCCGAAAAAAGACAGCATCAACCAAGAACAGTCAAAGGAAGCTGCTCAGATTGTTTCCTAAATCGTTTATAAAGACAAAGAACAGTAGGGTACCTAAAACATTTCTTAGGGAACGCCAGATATAGCTTCTGTTTTACTCGATGACTTTTCGTCAGTATCTATATACTGACAGAAAATCACGAATCCAATCGCACAACTGTGGCGATATTCTATAAGCACGCAATGTGAATAGTAGACGCTTGTGAGGTACACTGTCAAAAGCCTTTAGAAAATATAGTAATATGGAATCGATTGGAGATCCCTTGTAAGTGGAACTCATCACTTCATGTGAGTTTTGCAAAAACGATTCTTTGTGAATCAGCGTTCACTATGGGTCAACACGTCGTTCTCTTCGAGGTAGTTCGTAACATTTGGAAAACTTCTATATTCTTAAATCCTACAGCGAACCTACGTCAATTGTGATATTCCTGACCTATGGCCACTTCATATTCCTGCCCGCTGGCCATTTCTTTGCTAGCATCGTACGTGTCAAACGCGGAAGAAAGACAGAAGTGCAGCATATGTTGAAATGTGGGGTGGGGAGCAATAGCATATTGCACAGTAGGTGCTGGTTCCCGTGGGAAAGCCCGCCTATGTTACTGGTACTCTCCTCGCATTGGCTGCTGCATTTCACGTCACGTGATTTCTTTTGAAATTAGTTTTGTTTGTTATATACTAAATATTAATTATTCAGAGCTGAGAAATTGTAAAACATATCTCTCAAGGACAGGCTAGGTTTTGACAGTTTTTTAAAGTTTAAGGTGCCACGCGACGGCCATGTTTTGGCGCTAAATAGAACGTCAGGTGCCCTCTCGCAACGAGCCGCAGTTTCAGTCTCGAGCTGACCACTATAAGCGCAGGTAATGAGTAAAGTTTTGTATAATTGTGATAACAGTCGAGGTCTCAACATGAACTACGGGCAGCATGGGCCGTGTAGTATTAACAAAAGTTGTTCATACTTTATTATTTATTTAATAAATGGCATCCCTGACAATTAAAAATCTCGCGAGTCGCTTCTTATGCTTCCATCATACAGAACTTATTTTAGCCTCACTTGTATGCTGTAGAAGAACCAACGACCTGTGTGCTGTCTTCTGCGCTGGGGACACAACTATAGAAGACAACAGGTTTCTCGGAACTCAATGCTTTCCATAAAGACTTGGACAGCAACTACGGCACCTCGTGCGTACTGTAGGGCGGTACAAACGCACACTGCTACGCAGCAACATCCGCAAGGATGTGGAGGTTTTAGGGGACTTGTAGGAGGAAGCAGTACTAACTTCTCCGTCCACAAATAAAAACCCTAAGGAAGCTTCTACAATGACATTTTGCGGAAAACTCCTCTTGCCCTTCTTGGTATATTGCAGACACCTGAGGAACTTTCCACTTAAAGAGATCATGAGAGTTGTTTTATTTCACGGTACATGAGATACTTAGAGGTTATTAATAATTTTAAAAAGTATGAAGTCAAATATCTGCGACTCTAAATGGAATGGCCCATAAGGCACTTTAAGATGTTCCAGGGCTGTACGTAAATGCCCTGTGCAATCAGCATGCTCAGCATTCAAACGAACGACTTACGCTTGGTTGTATCAGAATAGCATTTGGCAATATGAAAACATTCTAATGAAGAACGTGGTACTCGAGTTCCAAACGTAGAATTTTACATTGAGACAGAAGCTGGTGATCTTTCATTGAGCGTTAGGGAAATTATGTCGAGGATCGTGTTTCAGACAGTTTTCAAATGGACACACTTGGTACCTATACGAAAAACCAAAGTTAGCATTTAGAGTCTAAAGTTATCGCTGACATGATTTCAACGATACGTTTGATCGCTGCGAGTTTAGGCAGGAGGATTTGCTTGCGACAATTTCTCAGTGGAATGACAGGCGAATTATGACCATAAATCCGTCACTGGTGGCTGCGAGGATATTTCACGTCGCCGTTGTTCCTAACTCAAGCCGACAAGCCAAATAAATCATTATTCTTCTCCCCGATTATGTTTACACATTCTTACTTTTCACAGGGAGCTGTCTGCCGAGACACGGAGTGCAATTCGTTCCTACACGGCGATAGCTGAGACTGATGCCTGTTATACGAGCCGGGAAGTGTACTCGGTATAAATTTAGATAAGGCGTCCCAGACGAATTCTTGGTAAGAAAGAAGCCTATAAACAACAATGAATAGCTGCTCGTTAGATTAGAAAATATTTTTTTTTACTTTCAAAGTGGAATGGACAGCTGAACTCCGGTAGGTTT
Source organism: Locusta migratoria (assembly GCA_026315105.1). Classification (NCBI taxonomy): domain Eukaryota; kingdom Metazoa; phylum Arthropoda; class Insecta; order Orthoptera; family Acrididae; genus Locusta; species Locusta migratoria. The sequence goes on along the minus strand of CM048745.1, from coordinate 461,752,159 downwards.
AGCAAGCACTTGAAAACGCGATATTTTTTTAGCAACCCTAAACATGTTGCGACATACATTGTTTTTTTGTTTGTATACTAAATTTGCAATACGTAAGAATCATTACAACAGCAGGCAACAGTTTAGTGTAAAGTTGTTTTTGAGCGAGAACATTGAAATTCTTTGTTACAGTACAAGAATTAGTGAAATATGCAGTGGTAAATAGTGTCCTTAATTCCGTACACAGTCACTGCGCCAGCGAGTCGATTACGATACGCTTTGTCCGTTGTAAAGATATTAAGAAATTAAGGGTAAAGCAGCCAACAATCCTAAGATTGGTTTGAACACCACAGTGCTTTACTAGGCATGGTCCTGTTTGGAGGTGGTATGCCGTTGCCTTCCTCCGACCTTCGAACTGACTTACCCAGCCAGTTATAGGGGGACCTACAGTTTAACGTCGGTTCCGAACCACGGTGCTACTCGGTATTTTTCACATGAGCACTATTGCCAGAGGTGAAAGAAGTGGAAAGTGACAGATAAAAATTCTATGACCTATCCGGGACCTTTGGATTTGTAGTCTGGCACTCTACTACTGTGCAACCGAGGCGCACATTCTCCCCTAATTCGAATATGTTCCATTCCCAACTGAAACACGTTTCTGCGAGATAGCAGTATCTTGCGGTGTAAGTAGTGAACAAACATGGAGGACATAACCGTGTGACGGAAGAGGAGGTCACACAGTGACCATTGCAATTTGTCTGTATCTCGTTAAGAAATTTACAGGGTGAAAAGTATTTAAACCGAAAAACTCTGAAATGTTGCAGGGGTCATTAAATATTTTTGCCTAATGTCATCTCTTCCTATGATGAAAATTTAAACCAGTAGATTTCTCTGGCGGCAAATTAATTAAATCAAGCAAACACTTTTCATTTTTTTTTATTACCAGGAGAAAATACATCAACACAACCCAATTTCAATTACAGTAGATTTTCAAAACTGCCTCCACTGACACGTAAACAAAAGTTACACTGTCGGATCATGTTCAGTCTGACACGAGCAAAAACCCAGCAGTATCCTGAACTGTTCCTGCTGCTGCTACTATCCGGGCAATCAGATCCTCTTCTGCTGGAACAGGAGTTGCGTAAACAAGGTTGTGCATCTCTCACCACACAAAAAGTCCAGAGGGGACATATCTGGGGATCGAGCAGACCATGGTACGGGACCACCTCTGCCAAATCCACGTTTCTGGGAACCGTCGCGTCGGTCCAGGAATCGACGCACACGACGAAAGAAATGTGCCGGCGTCCCGTCATGTTGGAACCACGTGCGTTGTCTTGTAGGGAGCGGAGCGTCTTCCAGCAATTCGGGCAATGCTCTGGCGAGAAAACTGCAATAGTGCCTGCCATTTAACACGGCCTCTACCGGTTTAAATACTCCCCACAGGAAAAAATGACATTAGGGAAAAATATTCGTTTTGGTGTCCCCAGAGTTTGTGGGTGTAAATACTTTTCACCCGGTATATTGCTTACAAACAATTCTTCGCACTAAAGCAGACAGACGAGAGGCAGGAATGACTGATCCTTCTTCTCATATCCACAAGCATTGATTTAAATATATTTTCCTTCCAAGGTTCTGGGTGGTACTGCCGGCTCCAGATTTTGGGCGAACAACCTTTCTGCCATCATCGCGAGGTACTGACGGAATAAAGAGTCTGATTTGGTAAGGATGGGACCCCTTCATGTCCATACCAACGTACTGACCAATTCAAAATTACTACTATCACCTCCTGATTTGTTAATTTTGGATTAGGTCGATAACGGTACGTGAGGATCGCGATGTTGTTCTGGAGATGGAAGAAGTTGGTGAGTTTAAAAATGGTTGGTATGTAAGGCCACAGGATATAAATAAGGGAAGAAGCAGTACCACGACAAGAGCCATGGGAAAAAATTCAGCAAGAGACAGAAGCGGGTATTAAGAGTAGTAGCTGTTTGTTTGCTATCCGTGAAGATCATATAAGTGTGAAGAATGAAGACCTATGATATATAGCTGCATCAGTACTACATCTACATCTACATCTACTCTGTAAGTCACACTGAAGTGCATGGCAGAGAGTTCATCGAAGCGAACTTATGATTTCTGTATAGTTCCATTCTCTAACACCTCGCAGGAGAGAGAGACACTTAAATCTTTCCGTTTTCGATCTGATCTCTGTTATTTTATTTTGATGATCACGTATTTCTATGTATGCGGGTGCTAACAATATATGTTCGCATTCGGAACAGAAAGATGGTGAAAGGAATTTCGCAAATGGTTCTCATCGCAACGAATAAAGCCTTTATTCTAATGATTTCCACCCCCAACTCGTGCATTATTTCCGTGACACTATATTCCCTATATCGCGATAATACAAAACGAGTTGCCCTTCTCTGGGCTTTCTCTAAATCGTCTTTCAGTCGCACTTAGTGGGGATCCCACAATGCGCAACAATACTCTAAAATATGACGCACAAGTTTGGTGTATGCAAAAATGTTCAAATGTTTGTTAAGCTTATGGGACTTAACTACGGGGTCATCAGTCCCTAAACTTACAAACTACTTACGAACTAGGACGGCACAAATATCCATGCCCGAGGGGGGATTCGAACCCCTGACCGTTGTGGCCGTGCAGACCGTGACTGGAGTGCCTCAGTCCCCTCGGCCACCGCGGTTGGTGTATGCAGTTTCTTTAGTAGAACTGTTGCATCTTGTAAGTGTTCTGCCAACGAAAATTAGTCTTTGGTTCGTTTTCCCAACAACATTTTCTATGTGTTCTTTCCAATATATGTTTTTTTGTAATTGTTACTCCTATGCGTTTATTTGAATTTACGATCTTCAGTTTTTGCTGATTTATTGTGAAGATTAAGTTTAACGGGTGCCTTTTAGTGATAATATGGATGACTGCACACTTCTCAAGGCCAATTGCCATTTCTTACACCATGCTGACATCTAAATCATTTTGTAGTTGCTTTTGATCTTCTGGTTTTACTAACTGATAAGTGACAGCATCATCCGCGAACAGTCTAAGGGAGCTCCACAGATTGTCTCCTAAACTCTTAAATCGTTTATAAAAAATAAGGAACAGTAGAGGGCAATCTCCCATCAAATTGGCCCGGCTCTTTATGAGGAATCTAGTTATGACACTGGTACCGACAGATACCGACTACTACCAATCCCAAAACTTTGTATGATTCGTCAGAGATAGCAAGCAAGCCGCTACTGCCCTTACGGCCCACTCCTGACTATCGCAGAGCATTTTTTTTTTCTCTATGCACTTGCTTTCCTCTGCCATCACACACGTCTCCTGAGCGCTTCCGGCATTTATACCTGTCGGTCGAGAGTCGTGCCTCGTATGCTCCGCGCCGAGTTCGGTGATGAGGGCCGTGTGTGACTTCGAGAAAGAGGGGTAGGAAGTGGAGAAGAGGTTCAGTTGTCTGCCATCAGCCGAGCCCATTGCGTATCGCTTACGTATGTCACGATTTCTTTATTTTGGCTTAGTACTGACTGGCATACAATGAAGATCGATCTCTTCTGACAAAGTAGTTTAGCCTCAAATCAGTGCTCACAAGGCCAAGAGAGACGATGCAGATGGTGTGCTGTAAACAGAGGAACTCGAGTTGCCATGCGGGAATCGCCGCGTGGTCTAAGACATCATGGTACTGAATGGGCGTCCGCTCCGGCCGGAGGTCAGCCACGGGTGTCTTGTCCTGAATGTAAATTGACTTAATTAGTCTGTAAGTCTAGGAACTGATGATCGTAGCAATTTGGTGCAATAGATTTACAAGCATCTGAACATTTCTTGAACTCCAGTCCATGGAGTACAGCAATCAGTGAGAATAAATATTTCTTCAATATGCATGGATGATGCCACCATTCTTGCAGCCCGACAAGGCAGATACATGTAAAATGATTTCCAGTCCATGGAGTACTGCAATCATTGAGAGCCGGCCGTGGTGGCCGAGGGGACTGAGGCGCTCCAGTCACGGTCTACACGGCCACTACGGTCGGGGGTTCGAATCCCCCCTCGAGCATGGATATTTGTGCCGTCCTTAGTCTTAGCTAGTTCATAAGTAGTTTGTAAGCTTACGGGCTGATGACCCCGTAGTTAAGTCCCATAAGTGCTACAAGTATTTGAACATTTTTGAATCATTGAGAATAAAGGAATATTTCTTGAACTCGGTCGGCTGAGGTCCTAGTTCATTAGCGCCAAACAGATACGTTCGTCGTACGTCCCACATCTCTTTCCCCTGGTCATTCCTACGCAGTGATGTTTGTCTCTTGGCAGTGGCAACTCTACGCAAAAGCGTTGTTACTGGTGAAAGATTAACATGCAAGACTAGCACTCCTCGAAGAGAGGATATGGCTTAGCCATTCTGGAAACATCCATTAGACTGTGACTAAGCCATTTCTCATCCATATAATTTCTTCCAGGAGTGCTAGTCTTGCATGTTTCGCAGGAGAGCTTCTGTGAAGTTTGGAAAGTAGGAGGCGAGGTACTGGCGGAAGTAAAGTTGCGAGGCGGCATCGTGAGTCGTGGGGGATAGTTCAGTCGGTAGAGCGCTTGCCCGCGATAGGCAAAGTTCCCAGGCTCGAATCCCGGTTCCGGCACACAATTTTTATCTGCCAGGAAGTTTCAAATGGAATGTTCCATGCGTCTAGCTCCAACTACCATTCTACGTTTAGAGTTCGTTAATTCCCTTCCTGTGAGCATAACGACGATAACATCTTTACATGAATCATCCGTCAAATGACAACGAACGCACTATTATACCAATTGGTCGTGATACTACCGCTATGTCAGTGCGTATCACTATACCGTCACTACTGTCACAATGTATATAATTATTTTTACTCACAACCACAAAGATTTCGTTTTAGCTGAATTTTGCGTTGTTACAAAAATGCTGTTCGGAGAGCTGACAATCCTGAGAAATACGGCCTGCTTGTCAGATGCGGAGACTAAGCCATCGACGCTGCGGGAGTTGGTCCGTTTCGGCGAGCGTCCTCGGAGCGGAGGCGGGCAGGTAAGAGGAGTGTGGGATAACGGCCGGCGGCCTCAGGAGACAAGTAAAAGCCGATGCGATCCAGAGGGGCTCACGGCGGGCCAGCCGCAGCCGTTGATGGTGCGGCTACAGCGCGAGTGCTGCCGGCGCTATGCGCCTCTGGGAGGCCCTCAGCGCAAACACTGCAAACGTTCAGTTGCTTCCACACACACACTGGCATCTCTCTACCATTATCTATACGCTATTTTTTTATCAGGGAGATGATGGAAGAAGGTGACTTTAGCTGCACTATGGCGACAAATGAAAATGTGAACCAGGGAGGTATTCCGGTTCGGATAAGTGATTACCTTAACTACATGGCTACTGGCGCTACGGCCGTAGTGACGCTATGGTCCATACCCTCTTATACTCGCTATTTCAGATTCTCGTTCTGCCGTGAAGTACATGAACCCTATATATATATATATATATATATATATATATATATATATATATATATATATATATCCAGGGTGTTACCAAAAGGTACGACCAAACTTCCAGGAAACATTCCTCACAGACAAAGAAAGAAAATATGTTATGTGGACATGTGTCCGGAAACGCTTAATTTCCATGTTGGAGCTCATTTTAGTGACCGATGGATTGGCAGAGTCGGACCAATTCCGTGGCCTCCACGCTCTCCTGACCTCAACACTCTTGACTTTTATTTGTGGGAGCATTTGAAAGATCTTGTCTACGCAACCCCGATACCAAATGTAGAGACTCTTCGTGGTCGTATTGTGGACGGCTGTGATACAATACGCCATTCTTCATATATTCTCGGTAACGGAGGACTTTTGAACATTTCCTGTAATAAACTGTTTGAAATCACGCTGGTACTTTCTGTTACTATGTGTTTCCATACCATGATTGTGATTTGAAGATAAGTAATAAAATGAGCTCTAACATGGAATTAAGCGTTTCCGGACACATGTCCACATAACATATTTTCTTTCTTTATGTGTGAGGAATGTTTCCCGGAAGTTAGGCCGTACCTTTTTGTAACACTCTGTATATATATATATATATATATATATATATATATATATATATATATATATATATATATGGCCGTGCGTTTTAAGACGCAATGCTGAGGTGTCCATTGCTGTTCGCCGTCGGGTGTTCGATTCGCCCCTCGGGCATGGGTTTTTGTGTTGTCCTTAGCGTAAGTTAGTCTAACCTAAAGTTTTTAATTAGTTTGTAAGTCTTAGGGACTGATGACCCCGTAGTTAGGTCTCTTAAGATTTGCAAACATTTGAATATTTGAAATAAATCGCAATTTGTGATCAGTTATTGCTTTACTGTACTAGGCTTAGATGAAATAACAAAGTACGGCGAATGAAAATTTGTGCCCGGCCGGGATTCGATCCCGAGATCTCCTACATACTACGAAGACGCGTTAACCACTCCGCCACCGAGGACACAGTGACCAATTCGACTGCAGAGGACTCTTCCCTGCACGTCTCCCGCCGCACCCAAATCTCCATTCGCCACGCTGTCTCTTTCCTATACCACAGCCCATTTTGTTCTATAACGCTGGCAGCCACAATACTGTATTCGCACATCAGGGAGAACAGACCATGAGGTATCGAGGCCCAATTAATTGCCGTCAGGAGCCTAGCCTCGGCTTGTGTAGAATTATATATTTTTGACGAGATTACATCAAATTAATGAAATAAATCGCAATTTGCGATCAGTTATTGCTTGGTATTTCATCTAAACCTAGTACAGTGAAGCAAAAACTGATCGCAAATTACGATTTATTTCATTAATTTGAACGCTGTAATGTCGTCAAAAATATATAATTTGAATATTTGATTTTACTACTTGTAACACCATATGACAACCCTTAATAGTTGAATTTCGAAAAAAAAAAATACCCCAACTTGTGTCTAAAACGTCAACCAAGTATGCAATATTTTTGTGATTTTGGATTCAAAATTTGTTTAGTAGCAACGGATTTTCAAAAAATGTTTCATCCCCTATTTCACCCCCTAAATGATTAATTTTCTGAAAATACTGAAACGCGTCTCTTTTTCTGACCAAGAAAACCTACACCAATTTATGAGGTTGGAGCTTCAAAATTTACCTTAATAGCAAAATATTTTCGTAAAAACATCTCCCCCTTGATGGTTGAATTTCTAAAAATACCGAAGCACGTATTATTTAAATTCTAACCAACAATACAAATACCAATTTTGGCAGCTCTAGCTCCAAAATTATCATAATAGCAATGCGTTTTCAAAAACAATTTTTCATCGCCTATTTTACCCCCTAGTTGTTGAATTTCCAAAAATACCGAAACTCGCGTCCTTTTAATCCTGATCAAGAGTCCATCCCCTAAGTTTCGTAGTTGTAGCTTAAAATTAGAGATAACAGCATGTGACTGGTGAAGTATTGCTGACGAAGATTAAGCAAGAAGAGTTGCTATCTATTGCCTTTCCTCTCAGACAGGAACTCACCTGCTGATCTGCTATCCTTGAACTGTAAATGTTCAAATGTTTGTAAAGCTTATGGGACTTAACTACGGGGTCATCAGTCCCTAAACTTACAAACTACTTATGAACTACTTACGAACTAAGACGGCAGAAATATCTATGCCCGAGGGGGGATTCGAACCCCCGACCGTAGAGGCCGTGCAGACCGTGACTGAAGCGCCTCAGTCCCCTCGGCCACCGCGGCCGGCTTGAACTGTAAAGGCGTCGGGATTCTTCTCTTGGCCGGTGTTTCGTTGCGTTATTGAAGATTCATTAATTGAAAAGAGGACAGAACAAATAGACAGAATTGTGGTAAAATCTGTATTCATAAAGATATGACGAATGTAAGGTAGCCCAGTTGCATGTTTAATATTAATTCACAAATAAGATTATTTTGTCCCGAAACCACCTTGCTGTAGGACAAGGATTTATTTAATAGTCAATAATTAAACACACTTTAAAACAGATACCTTTGCACTCCCTAGAAAGAGCGGAGAGTGGGTGAATCAGAGAGAATGTTGCTAGCCATGAAGTCGTAATACTGTAACCAGAGCAGGGGCCAAACGGCCAAGCTTACCTCACTATAATCTAGTTGGTAATTGTACCGGGTGCTTCCACTCGCCCATCATTGTAACAGACGCAGACGGTCCTCAAAATCACTTTCCTAATACGGCGGTAACTTCCGCCCTAGACTGTCCGCGAGGTGGATACTTTGAAGCTCTGCAATCAAATGGCTGTGCGTGTCTGTTCGCCGGGCACGGCACCGCAGTGTGCTTCCGCTGTTCAAAAGTAGTCCCTGTAGCTAACCTTACAGGTAGGGGAGACAAACCGTTGGCGAAGCTTAACCCTTGCGGGCGGCACTGTGCCTCGGACACTCAGGTTGGGACACCTGTTTGGAGCGCGGGACAAAGCTGGTATGACTCCGACACGGCGTCGCTTTTAAAATTAACGGCTACAGGAAATTCTCCATTTTAGCAAGTTCTAGATTAACCAAACGGGTAATGTAGGAATTACTCTGTCCCTTCCATTCGATTGTCCTCTATATAAGCAATCATTCTGTGATGCTCCTTGGTTGGTGAAAATTAATAAACCGACCTAAATTAATTGATTTAATTTTGCTACTTTTTAATTAAGGACCCGTCCGGTATGTTATTGGTATCCGGGAGTTCGCAATTTTACTAGAAACTCGAATCCGTGGTCGGAATAACATGATTAATTTTATTTTGCTCTGGTTTCTTTCTTGTGGCACTGCCGTTGCTACCAAGCATTGTGTGCCCTCAAAATGTCGGTGCGTTACAAACAACGTATTTTTTAAAATCAAATTTTGCGTCCCCTATTTTACCCCCTTATTGGTTGAATTTCAAAACATGCTGAAACACGTTTCTTTTAAATTCGAACCCTGAATCAAAATACGAAATTTTGTAGTTCTAGCTTAAAAATTGCCCGAATATCAACGTATTTTCAAAAAACTTTTTCACCCCTTATTTCACTCCCTTACGGACAGCATATCGAAAAATCGCTTCTTAAATGACGCCTACAGAGTAAGATCAACACCCTCTACAAATTTCAAGTTTCTATCTCAGTGGTTTGGGCTGGGCGATGATGAGTCGGTCAATCAGTCAGTTAGTCAGTCGGGACATTGCCTTTTATATACTATCTGAAAACCCGTCGTTGCCCGGGTATTTATTTATTTATTCAAGCTTTGAGTTGGTACTTGTGCTATCCCTTCTCATTTCCTTTTTCCTAATAACACTTTTATCAGAGAATAGTATTAAAAAATAAGGCGGTCTTGCACAATATACAAGTTTCATTTTATGTACAGTACCCAAACAAACAGATAGTAATCAAAATACAAATGATATGTAACATTCATTTAATTCACAATTTTACTATAAACGGTATTTCTTGTCCACGATAATTTCTTGGTGAGGCCACTCCTGTGTAAGTGGCAAAGTTGTCCGTGTGAGCAACATGAGCATGTCAAATCCATTCCACAGAAGTTAATAGATTGCCCTGTGGTTTATTAATCGTAATAGAAAACGCAAGTCTCTTGAAGCTGAAACCCACATCTGTTGTACATAATGGGTATTTGTTCGATGTACTCTGTTACATTCTCTACCTTTCCTTATAACTCTACAGGCGTCTATTACTGTCGCCTGCTTCAGAGCTCAAAGAAGTCAACGCTACTGTCAGCTTTCCAGAATAATATTAATATTTCGTGTTGGTTTACTTGTGTTGTACTACATAATTCATTAAAAATGTCTGTAAATCTATCGGACCAAACTGCGTGGTCATCAGTCCGTAGCTTACAAACTACTTAAACCTAGGTAAACTAACCTAAGGACAAACACACAAACCCATGCCCTAGGGAGGGCTCGAACCTCCACAGCGCGAGCAACCGCCCGGTTCGCAGCGAGACGCTTTAGATCGCTCGGCTACTCCACCGCGGCATAATTCATTAAACCCTTGGGAATGAATGAGTTTTAGGGACTCACAAAGGATGAAGCGGCCTGCGACGATGCAGCCAATGAGGTCGTCCGGGTAGTAGATGTTCGCCTTGAGCACCGTCATCGCCATTTATGAAGACATCTGCGGTATTTGTACACACGTTTCGCTCGAATCTACAGCGATATTCGCCCTTAGTTTCGTTTTCAAACAGCTCAGTGGTTATGACATCGTATCTGCTGATCAATATATCGTTCATTGATATAGTAATGAAGCTTTTTTCAGTTTTATGTTTGGATATTGTTTATGGAATGTGATGCGAACAGAGTAATAAATACTTAACAAAATGGCAAATATAATGCAGTACCTAATCACGGATGTCGCTTTTATGACGTAGTATCTCCTGAATTATGTGTCGTACTAAAACATTATTTACCACGTTCCTAAAGTGAAATACTAGGAAACTGCCCGCGATATGTATTGTAAATGGAGTGGTAGTAAAGACGTAGTAAATTACGATCTCATGCTTATTAGGGCGAATTTTCATGCATTTCATTGTCTTTGACGTCATAGCACCTGAACTATATGTCGTAATACGATATTATTTCGAAGGTACATCCAGTGGTGTATATGTAAAATATCTGCAAAATACGCTGCGAATAGAGTTAATAGGAAAGACGTAATAAATCAAAACGTCATGCGTGATGAGGCGGTTTTTCAGGAACCTAATTGTTTATGACTCCATATCTCATGAACTGTGTGTGGTACTATGATAAAATTTCGAACGTACCTTCAGTGGAATGAGTGTTTACTACCTGTAACATTTCTCGCGAGTACAATTAACAGTGCACGAGTAATAAATTGTATCGTCGTGCCAAATGTGCCGGCCGCGGTGGCCGAGCGGTCTGCGACGTGCCAGACACGGTCTGCACGGCCGCTGCGGTCGGGGGTTTGAATCCCCCCTCGGGGGCATGTATGTTTGTGCCGTCTTTGGTATGAGCTAGTTCATAAGTAATTTGTAAGTTTAGGGACTGATGATCCCGTAGTTGAGTCCCATAAGCTCTAGAAACATTTGAACATGCCAAATACCCTAATTTTACTGCGTGAACGCCGAAAAACTTGTAAGCGACAAACTTCTTTAGTTTCATCAATTTGCTGGTGTTGTCAGCGAGAAAAAGTTTCCTAAAAGTTTGAATTGTGTTTCAAGTTTGTTGCAAGTCGCTAAGTGCTCTCCTTCTCAAATAGAGGACTGATAAATTCACACTATCACGTGTCGCATGTTTTAATTGTGCATGACGTCATCTATCCTCAACTATCGGCCCTAATGCATAATCCTTTCTTAGCCGACGTCTTCGACCTATGAACTACATTTCTGTCAAATTTCAGCTGCATAGGTGAAATAGTTTTCGTAGTCAGTGAGTGAGTGAACGAGTTTCCTTTCGAGTGTGGTGTCTGATATTTCGGCCGGCCGCGGTGGCCGAGGGGCCTGAGGCGCTCCAATCACGGTCTGCACGGCCACTACGGTCGGGGGTTTGAATCCCCCCTCGGGGGCATGGATGTTTGTGCCGTCTTTGGTATTAGCTAGTTCGTAAGTAGTTTGTAAGTTTAGGGACTGATGACCCTATATTAAGTGCAAACAGACTTTTCCCTTTTACAGTACCATTCTGAAGATCGTGGTAGTAAAGAAAACCTAATATAAAATAAAAAGTTTTTGCTGTAGTACAAAGTCAATCAGTGACCTTAAAAGCTGTACGTGTGTTGTGGATGTTGAACCTATCGTTAGATCAGACAACAAATTGTTCCTTGACACAGCAATTTGGTTTAATTATGGCCCTGATACTGATGTATATGCTATAAAGTGAGAAACAGTGCATGAAACTGATTATGTGCGCAACGGATATTTTTAACAAAACAACTGTGACATGTAGCCTTTTGAAACAGACACTGACTATACTCAAAAATTTTGACTGCGAGAAAGATATTAAAAAAAAAAAACAAACACAAATCACTTTCTTAATGCTTGACTGTGAGAATTTTATGCAGATCAGTTTCTAATTATTGAAATTTAGTATCAATTTAGTATCATAGTCAATTAACTATCATTTACTATGGCACCAATAATGAAATCCGTTCAACAATATTATTCACGTCAATACTACACTTTAAATCCACTAATAATTAATTATCCAATGAAGGAAGTAGGTTAATTTTCTAACTACGTAAATGAAACATGAAAGACAGTTTAAGTTACTTATTATTAATAATCAGCATTACATTACCTACATAATACAACTTCTGACTTGCTGGCAAAGCAGCCTCTGCTCTACATCGGAGCCATACACACAACCCAACCGCTCTCTAAGCGAGCTGAACCACTACTGCTACTCTCTCTCAGTGCGAGCTACAATGCTATGCACTACATGATCTTTGCCAAAGATGAAACTTCATAAAGGACACATATCGATACATACAGTAGAAGCGATATTATACATTTTCTTGCAAGCAAGTTACTCGAGACAAAACAGGAGGCACAATATTGGACATTTTCTTACAAAATAATTGTTTATGGACACGTTTAATCACCCCCCTCCTACCTATTAAAATTTTGTAGGGTGGGTGATGCCAATGGCATTGCCTAGCCAGCAAAATTACTGAATTTCAAGTCCAAAAATCCATTAATGACATCCAAAATATAACATGAAAAATATGAAAACCTGATAAACATTTTTATACAAGATATTCAAGATCAAAACAACAGATGGAGTTCATAGAAAATTTAAAAAATGTTACAGTCATAAATACATGCCATTTTACAGGACAGTACCATCAAGAGTAATGCTTGGAGTGGTACAGGATGTGACAGGCATAAGCAAATGTCAAAATGTACAGCACATCAGCAATAAATGGAATACATGACAAATATACATAATGATAAATATAAGTATGTATAGAATTTCAGAGAACATAGTTTGACAAATGATATAGTGGAGAAAATGAGATAGCTAGAAGTAATAGACAAGTGAAAAAAAATACAATAATAAACATGAACATATACAAAGTTTTACAAAAGGTAATTTAACTAATGTCATCATTCTTTAAAGAAAATGAGGTAATTACAAGTAATACACACAGTAGTGTAAGTTCCATGCGTCTAAATTTTGTACAAGAGATCAGTATTTTTGGGAACATAAAATGAACATTTGTATCTTGTGCACAATGTAGTCTATGTAAATTTTTAGTGCACTTAGTATAAGATAAAGTGTCAATTTTGTATTCTGTGATGCATTTAAGATGCCATACTTTCATGGATGCTAGAACATACATGTAAAATTTTTGACTACATAGGTTTCTGATCATGTACAAAATAATGTCACTGCTTCGGCACAATAGGATTTCAATATTACGTTCGTCAATCGAATAGTTACAATGACAGTTCATACTAAAGTGTATTGACTCATTATAGTTCTGAAAGCATATTTATCTATCAAGAGCACAATTTTATTTTGGTCACTCAATGTAAAAGAACCATGAAATATACCTAAACACTTGTAATGAACCTGTGGACAACGTTTGCAATGGGAGGCACTGAATAGTATAAGCACACGAATAGCACATTAGCTCCTAACATTCATTTTAGGTCTTCACACGAATAGCCAATTATTCCCTAACATTCATCTTAGGTCTGCACACGAACACAAAACACTGTAAGATTACACCACACTGTAGGCGAGCTGGCTGGTTGCATTGAAGTTGAAGTCATGGGGAAAAGGTTCTGATGTATTCCTCCATGCAATTCGACAACCAAGTGTGCTCCAACCAACTGGGCTACTAGCAGACTGCATCAGCATAGCCAAAATTAGAGCAAAATTATGGTGGTTGGCCAAGGCTGCAATGGACAGTACTATGTGGCCAAACATCATCCAAAAAACATCTTCATTAAAAGGCCCAAAATCAGTGGTGTATAATAACACGTCCATTGTTCTGTGTGCATTATGGAATCTCGTGTGCGAAATCGCCAGTTCCCATGCGTGTCCAAAGTACATGAAATAAAGCATTTTACACACAAATTAGTAACATAGTCATGATATTTCAGTTTACACTGAAAGAAAAGTCGTTGATTATTAAACCATATTTTTACATTACAAGTAGTGTCTTGAAGACGGATACATTTGAATAGTAATGAGTAATTTAATTCTTATACTAGAGTATCTACAAAATTAGTGTCATTTCATATAGGCATAAGGCTTTACATACTATGTACATATTACTTTACAAACACATAATCGTATGAAATACATTCAGGGTGCTTGTCATCAATTTGGCATTAGGTCATGTAAAGTAAATTTTTTGTCATAATTAGAGCAATTAACGTGAAGCCACTTCAAATAACTTGACATTCCAATTACCACTAGTCAATTAAATTGACATACATCACTATGGTGGGGATTGCATTACCACCAAATTATAACAATTAAATTACATATGTTGCCATGGCCAGGCTTTTGTCTGAACTGAGTTACATATTTCATTGCCTTGAGGTATAACACATCAGGGTAGTTTCGTGAGAATATCAAAAGAGGTTCAAGTCATCAGGTCATGTCTGTGTCTGTCTGAGTCAGCAGTAGGGTCAGACAAAACAATTAAGGCAAATTTTGGCACAGTAATAGATGTACATCACAGTAAATCATCCGATAACGTACACTACTTGTTAGGCATAGCTGCAGATTTTCATCAATAAGATCATCAATAGAATTTTGAAGATAGCAGTAAGCAAAAGCAAAGTATCTCTGTGCATTAACTAGACTTAACTAGGCGTAGTTTATGGCAAAACTGCAAGTTCGCAAGAGAGATGGCTGTGTGCAACGTATAAGCATAACCATACATTTTCATGAGCTTCATTATAAAATTAATTAGCATAGTGGTAGGGCTTAGGTATATAATTAGTGAGCATAGCGGTAAGCTTTGATTACAAGAGCAATAAGCATAGCTGCAAGCATAATTAGAGATATTCATTACACATAATTACAAATAATTACAGAGCATCAGAAGGATATGATTCTCACCAATCACACATGCCATTGAAGGCACAGTGCATCAACATACAAAATGGTGCACATAAGCACAAAGAGAAAACACAAAAGCGCAGTGCGAGTAGGCACATAAGAAAAGAACAGAGCATAGCATCATTAGCAACAGAGCGATTCTCCTCATAATTGCTTCATAATCATTGTATACTCTCGTCCACATAATTACATTTATCAAACATCTTTGACTGTTACCAATACCTTCCTTACCATCATTTATCCATAAACAATAGTGCATTTTAAAGACCACCATGACATATTGTGTATTGCCTTACTCATCATCCTCCAGAATGTCCTTTTTCTTTTTTACTGCTTAATTGTCTTACAAAATGCTAATGTCAACTCAAAATCTTCTTCACTCGCTCCGAAGTTCGTAAGTTATGCAATTAGTAATACAGAAGAGAAATCTGATATTTTCTGAAACATAATAACTTAATTAGATTACTCAATCAAAAATTTCCATTAATTTTATTTGTCTTGCACAGCCACAGAGTTCGTTATATGTAAATTGCAAGATAATTATAGTTTCGTATGACAATATCCCAGCGTAGCACAGAGCATAAGTATTCAGAGTTAGAGAAAAGTAACAGTGAGAAAAAGATGTAGATAGAGCGCACTAAGGAAAAGCGGAAGAATAGTGACACTCAGCTCGAGAACGGGGCACCAATCGCCACTTGGTGTGTCCAAAACAGATTAATGGACTCTCTACCCCATTTTATGCCTTGAAAATTTTAATATTGGAAATGTGGTGTATGCCTTTCGTCATTATATTGCTGATCGACAATTATCTCGTTTAACCGTTGGGCAGTATAATGTTTGTTCGATGCTTCTTTATTTGTTTCTTTAAATCTGATAGTACAATTTTTATTACTGTCATTGCTTTCAGGAGTAACGGCTTTAGGTATTGACACAATTTGTGTCGGTTTTGCCTTATCACTTACTGAGGTGCTACCAGCATCAGTATTGTGCACTTCCGCACAAACTACTATTCTGTCTTGATCGGGAGGTTGTTCATTGTAACCTTCCTCTCTGTGAGGACGTTCACAATGAACAAGTTTCAGCGTATAGTTAGGATCACACAAATCCTGTACGGCCGAATTATTTGCCGTCGAGTCCGCTAGTCATACCTGACGCGGCCCCTTTTTTGACGAATTGTAGCGTGGATTAACAGGTCTGATTTCAATGTTTTGCTCTTGTCTTTCTGGGGTACGCGATCTGCTTTGGCCCTGATTTGTGTTTTCGTATCGTGGAAGGCGATCACGAGAATTATCGCGTGTGCCCTCCCGACTACGCTTCTCAGCGTTACTATTGTTATTTTCAGT
The DNA here is from genome assembly GCA_026315105.1 of Locusta migratoria. Lineage (NCBI taxonomy): Eukaryota > Metazoa > Arthropoda > Insecta > Orthoptera > Acrididae > Locusta > Locusta migratoria. The sequence goes on along the minus strand of CM048745.1, from coordinate 461,735,772 downwards.
CTCGCGATCACTATCAGTATTGCGTCTTTCACGCCAATTAGTATCATTTGAGGTATTGCTGTTATGATAGTAATTATTGTGGCGTCCTCCGCGACCAAAGCCACCACCTCGGTAACGGCCACGAAAACTTCCACGGTTATTCTCACGATCTTGACAATCACTGTTCTCATTGTCGCGACTTTGTTTGTAAGATTCATTAGTGAAAGAATTATTTTTTGGTTTATCGTCGTGCTCTGAATAACGTTTAGTACGCGGCGGGCTTTGTTGCGACCGGCGATCATATCTGTTTCTATCAAAATATCGACTGCGCGAGGAATTTTCCTCGTCTTCTTCCTCTAAGTCTTGTAAGAGGTTTCTAAAGGCTTCAATATCATTCTTGCATCGTGCCGCAATGGCAATTTGACGCAAGTGTAGAGGCAATTTGTTCAAACAAATTCTAATTAATTCCGCAGGGCAGTAAGGTGCCGATAAAAATTGATTTTTGTATACCAAATGTTGGAAATATTCCACCGGGCTCGAGAAATTTGATTGCTCAAAAGTTTTGAACGTCGCAATACTGTTTTTAACGCGGTCTTGTGCCGCTTCCGACCAGTATGCGGATAGAAATGAGCGTCGGAACTGATTCTCGCTATAGCACTCTTGTGCAATAGCTCTCATTCTGGTGGCTGGCTCGCCTTCCAGATAACCACATATAAATTCTAATCTGTGCTCAAGTGGCCAATTCGGGGGAAGACAATAATCGAATTGCTGCAACCACTCTTTAGGGTGCAAGTCATTCGGAGAGTTTTTGAATGTCTTGAATTTACGTACAGTCAGGAAATGCTTGTAGTCAAACGCTTCACTTCGCCTGTGCGGTGTAAGTGAGCGTAAACTACGCACCGCGTCTTCATTGTTGTTGCTATGAGGTACACTTCGTTCACGTACCAAGCGACCTACTTGAGTCGAATCATCATTGTCATTTTCGTTCAAATTTTCTTCTACGTCTTCGTATGCATTTCCATAAGTGTGGTCAAATTTCCTCTCTATTCGCGCCACGCGATCATCTAATTTCCTGACCTCAGCCTTGTATTGCTGATTAATGGTCATTTGACCTTGTTTGAAACGGTCAAGGGCGAGATATTCATTAGTTTCATTGAACGGGGTAGGATGCGTTACATCAGGACTTTTGTCACTGTTATCACTGATTTGGGTAATTTTAACAGTAATATCCTCAAACTGTTTATTAATTTTATTGATCTGTTCCGTCGTGACTGACTGGAAGTTCTGCAACTTTTCATCATATAGGTTACTCTGTTGCTTCAATTGAGCGAGTTCAGTAATTTCCATATTTTCGACTCGTGACGCAACCGGGTTAATCTCGTCGCGAATATCTTGTCTTATTTGCTGAGATTCACGTTTGAAAGTATTGAGCAGTTGTTCCCTGAACCGATTGTTGTCCTCATTTATTTTATTAAAACTACTTTGAATACTCACAAACCTTGAATCGCACGTCTGTTCTATTTTCTCAAGTTTTTTACCTTGTTTCTCAAGTTTTTCATTTAATTTCTGAGATTGTTCCTCCAGTTTTTCATTTAATTTCTGAGATTGTTTCTCAAGTTTTTCACCTAATTTCTGAGATTCCTGAGATTGTAATTGACTATTCTCATTTAATTTAGAGAGCTGTGACAATAAAATTTGCATGAAATCATTTGGTAATACGTTTTCCATAGCCGTCGCACAAGTATTTTTTGTAGCAGAGCTAGGCGGAACCGATGCATTATTTTCCGCAACCACGTTACAAGAATTGGAATTCTGTATTGTCGAATCCTGTACTGTATCATTATCCATATTGTCTATTCCTGAACTAATCTGTTCCGCATTTTCGGACACGGTATTTACTGTCGTATTTGTATCAGTGCAGTGAGAAGACTCTTGTAAAAAATCAGCTTCTCTCCTTGCATCATTCGAGGTCTCATTTTCGGAAGCAGATTTAGCATCAGCGCGGACTCTCCTATTCTTAGACATTGTTAACAGAATTTTGCAGTAAAGTGACTAATAATATTTATTTTCACCTACTGCATATTTTTTGAAAATCACACACAGTAATTATGAGAGAACAATAGGCTGAATCGGGCTAGTGCAACATACAATCACAATCGAGATTACGCGAACCGTTAATTATCACACGAGTTCCGCGATACTAGAACTTTCATCACAACAAACATCAGACAATATAAAAGAGAGACTTGTTCAGTAGTAATGCAATTATTTGTGTATTCAATTAATCTACTATAAACAATGCTACACACTATCAAGAATGGTAAGTAACAAACTACAGAAACAATTACTATGCTACTGTTGCTATAACAAAGGATGGTGCTACAAAAATTAAATTAAGAGCCAAAAGATAAGTTGGTTAGTGGAAAAGACAAACTAACTTAAATAAGGCTACGTATCTAACTACGACACGATCCTGTTTGTGAACTATCCTGGCAGAAAGGGCGCCAGATAAAAGCTGTACGTGTGTTGTGGATGTTGAACCTATCGTTAGATCAGACAACAAATTGTTCCTTGACACAGCAATTTGGTTTAATTATGGCCCTGATACTGATGTATATGCTATAAAGTGAGAAACAGTGCATGAAACTGATTATGTACGCAACGGATATTTTTAACAAAACAACTGTGACATGTAACCTTTTGAAACAGACACTGACTATACTCAAAAATTTTGACTGCGAGAAAGATATTAAAAAAAAAAAAAAAAACCACAAATCACTTTCTTAATGCTTGACTGTGAGAATTTTATGCAGATCAGTTTCTAATTATTGAAATTTAGTATCAATTTAGTATCATAGTCAATTAACTATCATTTACTATGGCACCAATAATGAAATCCGTTCAACAATATTATTCACGTCAATACTACACTTTAAATCCACTAATAATTAATTATCCAATGAAGGAAGTGGTTAATTTTCTAACTACGTAAATGAAACATGAAAGACAGTTTAAGTTACTTATTATTAATAATCAGCATTACATTACCTACATAATACAACTTCTGACTTGCTGGCAAAGCAGCCTCTGCTCTACATCGGAGCCATACACACAACCCAACCGCTCTCTAAGCGAGCTGAACCACTACTGCTACTCTCTCTCAGTGCGAGCTACAATGCTATGCACTACATGATCTTTGCCAAAGATGAAACTTCATAAAGGACACATATCGATACATACAGTGGAAGCGATATTATACATTTTCTTGCAAGCAAGTTACTCGATACAAAACAGGAGGCACAATATTGGACATTTTCTTACAAAATAATTTTTTATGGACACGTTTCAACCTAGTAATGGTGAATTAGTTACAATCAACAATTTCCTCTTTTTACAACCCTATCAAGAATTAAATTTAATTTTTTTTTTTATACAACACTAACGAAAATGAATCTCAAATTACTTTGTTTCCTCTTACACAATACCATTCGATGGTACACATGCTTGATGACAGCGAACACAGTTTCTTCGCACTCGTTCACACAAATGCATATTTGCCTTATTGTATTTCCGAAGATTGGTTTGAACACCACAGTGCTTTACTAGGCATGGTCCTGTTTGGAGGTGGTATGCCGTTGCCTTCCTCCGACCTTCGAACTGTCTTACCCAGCCAGTTATAGGGTGACCTACAATTTAACGTGTGGTCCGAACCACGGTGCTACTCGGTACTTTTCACATGAGCAATACTGCCAGAGGTGAAAGAAGTGGAAAGTGACAGATAAAAATTCCAGGACTTGGCGGGGATCGAATCCGCGACCTTTCGATTTGTAGTTTGGCACTCTACCACTGTACAACCGAGGTGCACCTAGTAATTGTGTATTACTTACAATCAACCATTTCCTATTTTTACAAACGTATCAAAAATTGAATTCAGTTTATTTTCCTTTTATACAACACTATGGAAAATGAAACCCAAATTACTTTGTTTCCTCTTACATAATACCATTCGATCCTACACATGCTTCATGACAGTGAACACAGTTTCTTCGCACTCGTTCACACACATGCATATTTGCCTTATTGTATTGACAGCATAGAAAATCCTCTAAATAAGTTCGCGTACATTATTAACTTACTAAGCATAAACAATTTCCTTCAGTGGCGTCAGAAGTAAAAATTCTGCAGATTAAAATCAGTGCTGCGACCTGAGTCCGATAATACTTACTAGTCAAACGTGCAGGTAAAACATTGCGAGGGTGAAGGTCGGGGTGAGAGTTTAAAATAGGGAAAGATTAATTTTTGAAACTCACAACCACCAGCTGCGAACCAAATTCCTAAACATGCAAAAACACTGGAACTGTTATTGCGACTGTTTGACTCGTTTTCTAGGGGATGATATCACACGTTCGTAGCTTTCCTTCCCTGCATATGATTAACAAAACAAATTCATAATAAAGTCAAGTTCATGAGAGAAAAGGGTGTACTAACTACTATTTTAGAAAACACGTGAAAGTTCACTTTATATTATTTATTTCACAATTCTTGAACCCTGTGGCTGTCGCGTCTGTACGTCGGTAAATGTACCAAATAAAGTTATAGCTCGTGAGCCCCCAGACAAAATGAATATTTGTCGCGAATTGATTTCACACCACATGGCTGTCTCAAACACCGTTTGTGTTCATGCCTATGCGACGACACGTGTTACATTAACAAATCACAGTCACTTTAATTCAATGCGATGCACACCTTGTTGCACCGGCTAATTATTCACAAACACACAGTAGCGCTCGATTTAACTTGGTGCAGTCTACGACGAGCAACCACACGTGGCGATTGCCACACACAAAACTCAAGTCACCACCTCGAGATCCACATGCCGACTGAGGCAGAGCGACGCCGCCAGGCCAGCCACACCACATGCTCTCTGGAGTCCTCACTTCCTGCCCTCGCGCGCGCGTGCACCAAAACTCAACTGCCGGGGTTTTTTCCCCTACGTCATCAACTTCCCCATGTAAGCTGTTGTAACCGATTTGCCAACGTACAGCGCTCAGCCAATACATTTCTAAAACTTTACTTAAAATCAAAATAATTACACTACACATTAAACAAATATTTTCTTACGTTTTTATATTAGTATAAACATCCTTTGTACTGTTTATCATAATCGTGCAATTTCTTATACCACAGATAAGTGATTTAACTGAATCTTTCAAGGTAAATTACACAAGATTAATTGAAAATAAAATGAGAAATAGTTAATATATTATTTTTATAAACAAACATTGCCATGCTAGTTGTGTAACTGTCTTGTATTTATTGGTAATTTATTACTTTTCATTGTCAATTAAACATATTAGTTTATTTGTCAACAGGCTATTTTGTAATGAGGGCCTTAAAGGTTCCTAACTGCATCGTATTACTTCAACTACCAGTACTATTACAATATTTGTGCACTGCACTGTGCCTGGCACTCGCCATTGTCCCTCTCTCCCCTCACCGGAAACGAACTGTAAAATCCTAAGCTGGAACAAGCCACCAACGTCGGCCTGCTTGCTGGCCTCCCGTCAGCTACAAGCACACAGCAGATCACAACGTGGATAAATTCTACCTTTGGCCTAACTATAAATGTTGTCACCCAACTGCGTACATACATTGCTACCATAATTAATAAGATTAAAATTGTGTAACATTTAGTGCATTGGCATGGTCAATGTTTGCAGTGAACTTCATACTGTTTAATTATCAAATGCTATTAATTACCAGTATTTCTATTGGGCTGTAATCTCACAACATAAGCCCCAATAATGTAATCATCGAGCATACCCGACCACACATTTACGAAAATCGATGCTGATAATGTGTTGCTACTAGGTGGCGAGGATTGTGTACACTATACTTGTGCATGTTACGGAAATTAGTTATTCCGTCACGAGTGAAACACACTTCACCTGTGACGAGTATTGTATTTTGTGGGCTGATGACCTAACTGTTTGGTCCCATCCACTCATCAAACAAACCAAACCAACCAAGTATTTCGTTGACAAAATCATGCTGTGCACTGTGTAACTTAAACCACTCTGGAGAGAAATCTTGTTCTTCCAGTGCTTGCACACATTGAAAGTACTAAGGCCGCAGACGCTCTTCTTTCAAAGTGCGGCGAACGACAGTGTGTGATACACCGACTTGGCGTGCGGTGCTTTTGGTACTCTCAATAGAATCCTCCTGGATGCGGTCCAGAATTCTTTCCTCAGCTTCCAATGTACGATCGGCGCGTTGTGGGTCTCTGCCTTCCAATATCTCTTAATCTAAGGAAATTAAATACGCATTCGAAAGTTTTATTCTGTCATAATGTAACAGACACGGAAAGCATATCATAAGATACGTTTCGCGTACAGACGAAATTTAAAAAGAAAAAAAAAAAAATACACGTATCTACTGTACTTCATAAAGAAGTAAATGCATAATAATCGCGTATAAGTAGAGAATTACGACTCAAACCTTTTGTGATCAGCAGCAAATATCTCTCGTGCAGGAAGTCGTCGTTATGTTCAAATGTTTGTAAATCTATCGGACTCAACTGCGTGGTCATCAGTCAGTAGCTAACAAACTACTTAAACTAAATAACTGTATGGTGACGAATTACCGTAGGTTAATGCCTCATTGTTTTCATTCTCCCTGGTGCGGGAATACAGATTAAGCTGCGAGTGCTAAGGAATGAATGCAGTTCACTCATAAGTGCCGTCAGTGTGGCATATGGAAGTTTGCGTTGGTCCTGGAGTCGTGTTCGGGTAGCCCAGTGGTTAAGGCGACAGCTCGTGAAAAGCGGGAAACCAGGGTTCGAGTCCCGGCGCGGCACAAATGTCACAATTTGGTAGAACATCCATACCTTATTCAGTGACGCCCAAGAAATTCGCTATTGCGAGAAAATATCGATAATACTTAAACTAACGTAAGGACAACACACACATCCAAGCCGAGGGAGGATTCGAAGCGCCGACGCGGGAGCAGCTGTCATCACAACACCTTTTGTCTAGCTATAAATTAAATGAATATCGCATAGTTCAGTCACTCGTCATATTACAACGACGCAGCCACTCAGGCCGTAGTGGTTTTTTTTTTTCTTTTTTTTTTTTTTTTTTTGCTTATGGGACTTAATTACTGGGTCTTCAGTCCCTAAGCTTACAAACTACTTACGAACTAGCTAATACTAAGGACGGCACAAATATCCATGCCCGAGGGGGAATTCGAACCCCCGACCGTAGTGGCCGTGCAGCCCCCTCAGCCACCGCGGCCGGCCGGTGGGCAATAACAGGAAGCGATTCCTTATGTACGTACACATTCAAGTGTCTACTCTTCCAAAACCCGAAATTGTTGTGGCGTAAAGTCAGCGCCACTCGCCAGACGTAAGAGAACGATTGTGGGGAAGGCAGCGATCGACCGTAAGCCAATTACAAGCAGGCGACGCGCATCCTGGAGGGAGTAACCCAAGATACGCGCCCTCTACAAGCGACTATATCTAGGCTGACATACGTCTGGACAGCCCGTCAGTTACTAGTGAGAACTCGGACAGTTACTATTCAGAACTCGACAGTTACTAGGCAGCTACGAAGTCAGAACGCGATTACGAGCTTAGCAGTAACTACGTATCAGCGCAGGTAGTAGCATACGGACGACGCCACGAGAAGCAAGAATAGAAAAGAAACAGACTAATGTTCTTAAGTTGAGTATTGTAAATTTCATTCAATAAATATCTTCTAATACTAACTATATCAATGTTTTAGATGTCAAAGTATCCTGCACCAGTACCTTTATTGACAACTAGACCGCTACGAGCACTAAACAAAAGGAAACGAGATGAAGATGAACTGTTGTTTTCTGAGACAACCGCACAAAATACGCAAACCTATTACTAGACTTTTTTTGTGAAGCAACACCGAATTTACCATATGTATAATTTTTACGTCTTATGCCGTTTCCACCCTGCGTACGTGGTACAAAGGTCTGAGACTGACTGCATGACGGCCCTGTGATGCACTATAGCGCATATGTGTTGCCATGTATGGTACATGTTAGTCAGTCTCTTGTCCCTGAAAGATACAGTTGAGTACTTGCACTAGAAGCAGACTTACGGTCAGTGTTTTGACGGTGAGTAGATTGCGACAGTCGCACCTTGACATGTTACAATTTGAGCAACGGCCAAACATCAAATTCTGTCAGAAATTAGGCAAAACAGCTGCCAAAACGTTTGAAACGATGCAGCAGATGTACGGTGAGGACCCCTTGGGTCGCATTGTTAAGTGTAAGTGGCACCGATAGTTTCTGGGAAGGACGGGGCAGTTTGGAAGATGGTGTGCTTATTGTTCGGCCACAAACAGTTCGAACGGAACGCAAGATTTAGGAAGTTGCAGCGATAGACGCTCAGCATAGTACACCACGGATCCCGGCGCGAGACCAATGTGATTATAGCATGACGATTGTGGTGAACTCACCGGTTACGGAAACAATAATCCGACGTTTCTCAACAGGTTAATAACTGGAAACGAAACATGGTGTTTCCTTTCGACATCTACATGGGATACTCTGCAAATCACATTTAAGTGACTGGCAGAGGGTACATCGAACCACCATTATACTATTTATATCCCATTCCATTCTCGAATAGCGCGCGGGAAGAAAGATCACCTGAATCTCTCCGTTCGAGCTCTGATTTCTCGTATTTATTCTGATGGTCATTTCTACCTATGTATGTGGGAGTCAACAATATATTCTTGCGTTCGGAGGAGAATGTTGGCGATTGGAGTTTCGTAAGTAGCCCATGCCGCAGTGATAAGCGCCGTTGTTGTAATGATTGCCATCCCAGATCCTGTATCATTTCCGTGACGCTGTCTCCCCTGAATCGTGATAATACGAAACGAGCTGCCCTTCTCTGGACTCTTTCGAGTCTTCCGTCAAACCTACCTGATGAGGATCCCATACTTGGCAGCAGTACTCCAAAAATGGACGGACAAGCGTAGTGTATGCTAAACGATAATCAGCCACCTCCAATATGCAACATAAGTGTGTCGTTAGGGTGCCTATCCTCCAGGCTTGAAGTATCACAACTTATAGACTGTACCATGCATATTACCTCCGTAATTTGTGTCGCATATACAGTGTATCACACACAAGGCTCAAGTAACAACATACTTAGAAAAATCAACAAGTGATAGCATAGGTTAATAGACATGTTGCTATCTTGTTTAATAATGATCCTGAAAGAGGTGGAATATGGACATCCAGGCATTACTGACATCGTGTGACGACGTTACCAGCAAAACGCTGTGATCCGGAAGATGTGATGTCAATTTCTCTAGTAACTTCTACTGTGAATACTGTCAGCATATGCTTCGGCTTTTAGATTGTCACACATATACAAATCACACAGTATGAAACTTCACTCTGCAGCGGAGTGTGCGCTGATATGAAACTTCCTGGCAGATTAAAATTGTGTGCCGGAACCGGGACTCGAACCTGGGACCTTTGCCTTTCGCGGGCAAGCGCACTACCGACTGTGCTATCCCGACACGACTCACGATGCCGCCTCACAACTCTACTTCCGCCAGTACCTCGCCTCCTACTTTCCAAACTTCACAGAAGCTCTCCTGCAAACACGCAAGACTAGCACTCCTGGAAGAAAGGATATGGTGGAGACATGGCTTAGCCACAGCCTAAGGGATGTTTCCAGAATGAAACTTCACTCTGCAGCGGAGTGTGCGCTGATATGGAACTTCCTGGCAGATTAAAATTTTGTGCCGGAACCGGGACTCGAACCTGGGACCTTTGCCTTTCGCGGGCAAGTGCACTACCGACTGCGCTATCCCGACACGACTCACGATGCCGCCTCACAACTCTACTTCCGCCAGTGCGCTGGGAGCAGCAAGTTGGGCGAAGTTTGGGACGAAGCGACGGAAATAATTTGCCATGCTAACAAACTGGGAAATACCCTTTCTATTAGTAGGAGGTAGAAATTTTCTCTGCCCTTTTGTACGTTAAGGGTCAATTCTGATGCCGTCACCAGAAACCAAATGCCCAAGCGAACGTTGCTTTAGAGCGCTTCACAATCAAGCCAACCGCTCTGAACCTCAGCAAAACTTGACGAATATGGTAAAGGTGCTGATTAAAAGAATTAATATATATCACAACGTCATCCAGGTAATTATAGTTGCAATCAAATTTCAAATCACCAAGCACTCTATCCAGAAGATGGCACAGTACGGCTGCACCAGTACATAAACCAAAGGGAACACGATTAAATTCGTACAAATTCCAATCAGTACAGGAAGCAGTAGCCTGCCTCGACTCTTCCGTGAGTGGTATTTGATGGTAAGCTTGGTTCCGATCTAAAACAGAAAAATACTTCGCACCAGAAAATCATTTAAAAGCGATATGTAAATCAGGGAAAGGAATAAATTCCAAAACTACCTTTTTATTTAAAGCCCTATAATAGATGACATGTTATAATCATTCATATCAGGTTTCGCATAAGGTGAGGTTGACGGCCTTATAACTCCATCACGCAAGATTTGATCAATTTTCTTGCGCAAAAAGGCCATTTTTGGCGGAGACAGAACTTTGCCTTATCGGAATTTCATCAGTCAAATGAATCTTGTACTTAAGATCAGTTACCCGCAATTTATCCACCAAAACATCTTTGAACTGACCCAAGATATCTAGAAGTTGTGAACGCTCAGCACCAGGGAGATGATCAAGTTGGTAGCCCGTGGTTTGCAAAGAAACTGAATCGACACAAACAGAATGCAATTTTGTTTTGGGATGCGAATTTAAAATAGAAGGTTTTTAAACTAAAATCTACCACAAAACCAGAGCGTTGCATGAAATCAATCCCCAGTACAACCGGAACTGACAGGGCTCTCGCAACCAAAACAGTAATCGGCCAAGTGTACCTATCTATGCTCGGCATTCTCCCACCAGAGGCAACATTTGCCGATCCGCAGTTCGACATCTCTGCGCCAGAGGATGGAGCTAGGAAAAGCGACAAATACTTCGAAACTCCATATACCAAGCATGATCAATTAACGCGACCTCACTACCCGTACCAATAAGAGCACAAACTGGTTCATGGATTGCACAAACAAAAGAAAGACTGGAACCGCTTGACGCTACAATACGGTCACAAAATAACCCACGGCGATTACGCCTCCCCCTCGATGCAGCTGGCGTCATCTATCGCGCCTATCGAGTCCTTGGTACGGGACACTATCGCACAAGATGGTCATTGTTCCCGCAACGGAAACATGCTCCTCAACACGACAACCAAAGGCGTTGCCTCTGAATGTTTCGAACGCTGTTCATCCACTAATTGTAATGCTTCAATAGAAACGACCAACTGATTTAATTGAGAAAACGTGGAAAGGCTAACACTAAACAACTTCGAGATCTATCCTCAGGGCGGAGCCAATCGACAATAGTTTTAACAATATCCCTCCCCGATATATCCATTAATAACGAACACGGTTAATCACCTAGGGACTCAGTGGTGGATTGTGCCCGCCAAAAATGCACCCTCTGAAGCTCTCTCAAAACTCAAGTAGGTATCTTCTCATCAATTAATTTCTTCTTGAGATCTCTAAAGTTTATTTTTGACTGAAGTATTTGTTAAAATATCAGTAAGACAGCCCCACAGGAAAGGATATAACAATGCCAACACAGTTGATTGGGAAAACTGCAAAGCGTCGGCGTGGGCCTCAAAACTAACATATTGTTCAATATTTTTCATATTGTCCACTGACAAATCCCTGACTTCTTTCAATAACAAGCCTAATGGGTTGCGCAGTTCAGGAAACTCCTTAATATGAAAATTCAAATGTTTGTTTTGAAGTGTTGACCACCATGGACAGGTTTTAGGTGTAAGAAGAAAGTCTCTAGGAGCGAGACTGTACGGAGGATGATCAAACGCCCCAGTGAAATTCCCGTAAGAGTTGTCGGGCGGCAACGTGAAGGGAAGAAGAAGACTCCTTTCATCTCTTCTTACACCTAAAATCTGTCCTTGGTGCTCAACACTTCAACGATGATGAGTTGAAAGAACATGTTTGCCACATGGTTGAATACACAGGCGGCAACCTTCTATGAAGAAGGCACACAAAAACTTGTCCCACGGTGTGACAAGTGCCTACAAAATTCCGGAAGTTATGTAGAAAAGTAGTTGAACAGTTGCAGATTTTTATACAATAAATATTTTGTATAGCTTAAGGGACTTAACTACGGGGTAAATTCCGGAAGTTATGTAGAAAAGTAGTTGAACAGTTGCAGATTTTTATACAATAAATATTTTGTATAGCTTAAGGGACTTAACTACGGGGTAAATTCCGGAAGTTATGTAGAAAAGTAGTTGAACAGTTGCAGATTTTTATACAATAAATATTTTGTATAGCTTAAGGGACTTAACTACGGGGTCATCAGTCCCTAAACTTACAAACTACTTATGAACTAGCTAATCCTAAGGACGGCACAAATATCCATGCCCGAGGGGGCATTCGAACCGCCAACCGTAGTGCCCGTGCAGACCGTGACTGGAGCGCCTCAGTCCCCTCGGCCACCGCGGCCGGCCCTTAATATGTCCTTGATCCCCAGAATATATTACAGTTATCTGATCCTCACCTGATCCAACAGGAAAAGAATCTCCAGACTTACTCTCAACATTATTTTCCTATCCCAATGAGTTAACCGCAATAAAAAGCGCCTGCAACTTTCCCTTCAATTGAGCCAATTGCTCTGTCAGTCAAGCGATAACTACAATGATTAAGCTGAGCTTGAATCCTATAGAGTTGCCCAAGGGTGGGTCTAGCTTCACTCAAAAAGCAAAGATTCCTATCTAATTCTTGCCAGGCTACAGAACACGAGGCAATGGCAGCACCTACCTCGCCAATATTGCGGGGCGACAATGACCGGTGCGGCGGTGGCAGCACGCAAACGGTCCAACAGGTCTTGCACGCTTCCCTTCACGTCACATTCTCTTAGCCGGCCGCAGTGGCCGAGCAGTCTGCAGCGCGCCACTCATAGTCTGCAAGGCCGCTACGGTCGGGGGTTCGAATCCCCCGTCGGGCTTGGATGTTTGTGTCGTCTATAGTTTAAGGTAGTTCATAAGTAGTTTGTAAGTTTAGGGACTGATGATCCCGTAGTTAAGTCCCATAAGCTCTACAAAAATTTAAACATTCTCTTACTGTTAATACCTACTGTAGCTGCTCCTTTTTCAGATAGCTCCACCCGACAACACGAACCTTCTCCATGGTTAACCATTACTTAGCCGAAAAAATTCAAATAGATATTAGTCACTAATAACGAAGCGCAACAAGACTTGACACCTACACAATGCAACCACGTTCTGATACAAATGGTATGCTTCACTGGTAGGTAGGGAGCAGTTACGGAAGGTGTAAGCCCATTTGTAATGAGTGCAACCCTCCTTGTCATACACATTTTATTAACATCTAATTATAACTGAATCCAATCAAGATAGTTACAAACAAGTTGCCGTAAGGGCCAAAATCGTTTGATTCACAATGTCTAAGCAAAAAATTAACTGTAATTTTAAATTCAAAAAACTGTAATTCAGATAACGAGAAGGTAGAAGTCTTTGTTAAACACAGGGCAATTTTGCCCTTAAACTTTGAAGTATTAATCGTAAGGTTTTAGATCACATTTCTAATAATTTATTTAAATAAAAATTTTAAAAGGAAATACAAAAATTTAAAAACCAAGCCAATCAGAGCCAATTGGTCTACTAATAATTAGTAAGGCTAAAGCAATTAACAGTAAATTTTTCAAAACAGGAAAACAGCTGTAGGTAATTACAAATAAAAAAATACAATTTATACATTCACAACTTTAAATGCAACACGTCGCTACGAGACAACAGGCGACTACCGGGCAACAGGCCTAGTTAACAGGCGTTAACGTTTAGGTTGCCAAGAGCGAACACTGAATATTAAATTAGGCAGATCGTTAAGGAAAATGTAACTATGACCGTGAGACAACGCTGTCAACATAGTGCAAGGATTTCCTTACGTATTTAATTTGTTTAATACGGCGTAAGGCCCATAAGAACACTCAAAACAGCTCTGCATATTTGGCTAATATATAACATTGTGCATTATGCAGTGTTAGTTATTTAGTAATGTTAGGCTTTCTAATACACAAGTGAAGCCACAATACAATAAATTTATGAGTTAGCAGATAAATTTACTTAACTTTAGCACTGAACAGCGTGTGAAAAACTGCGTGGTATAATGTGTCTAAAGTGTTTAGCAGCACAATAAATATGTGCATGCAACCAGTTGTGTGTAAGATGTATGAAGAGCATGGCAACCCAATTTATGTGTGCATACTGCCAATTGTGGCAATGGATTTATAAAAATACAAATTATGCACAAATACCATTTGAAATGTAAAAAAAAAAAAACGCAATAAAAATATGTTACATAAAAGGTGACTGGTTGCTGTCACTTAAGATACCTTATTCCTTGTGAGTAAAAAATGTGAATCTATTTGTGTATTTCCACCAGAAAATGCCTCTTTAGCAGTGGTGCTTAAAGGATTTGGTTCGGGGGGGGGGGGAGAGGAGAGGAGGGGCCTCATTTTTAAAAAATAAAGCCGATTGCAGAGGTGCCTCCCCCCCCCCCACCTTGGCGAATGAGTCACCCCTTGCCCCAAACTGCGACCAACCCCCACCCAGACACCCGAGATATACTCCTGGATTCCTAATTTATGACCTAATAAAAGTGGTTTCGCCATTCAGTATTAAAATTAAATATACGAGGTATGTCCACAAAGTAAGTTCCGTTTGGTTACATAAAACAAACGTGTACAGATACAGAAAAAATATTTATTGTACAAAAATATACAACTATTGAAATACTTTTCTACATAGCTTCCGAAATTATGTAGGCCTTTGTCATAGGTAGCAGAAGTCTTTGTATGTCTTCTTCGTAGAAGGTTGCCGCCTGTGTATTCAACAATGTGGTAACATGTTCTTTCAGCTCGTCATCATCGCTGAAGTGTTGACCACCATGGACAGGTTTTAGGTGTAAGAAGAAAGTCGCTAGGAGTGAGACTGTACGGAGGATGATCAAACGTCCCAGTGAAATTCCCGTAAGAGTTGTTTGGTCACATTCGCCTTGTGAGGTCGGGCGGCAACGTGAAGGGAAGAAGAAGACTCCTTTCATCTCTTCTTACACCTAAAATCTGTCCTTGGTGGTCAACACTTCAACGATGATGAGCTGAAAGAACATGTTTGCCACATGGTTGAATACACAGGCGGCAATCTTCTATGAAGAAGGCACACAAAAACTTGTCCCACGGTATGACAAGTGCCAACAAAATTTCGGAAGTAGAAAAGTAGTTGAACAGTTGCAGACTTTTATACAATAAATATTGTTGCTGTATCTGTACACGTTTGGTTTATATAACCAAACGGAACTTACTTTGTGGACATATCTCGTATTTTATTTCCAGTATTGAACATTGTTTTATGAAGTCCACCCAGGCTGGCTAAAAGTACTCATTTTTGACCCACCCACCGCCTATTACCCCAGAGATTTCAATGGCGCAGCCCTGTGGGCACCTCTGGCTTAATGACTTTATTAATGGTAAAGGGTTCTTATCATTCGTTATCAGAAATATAAGAAGTTCGCCGATGTTATAACTGTTTAATTAACACAGGACTGTGTAAAAACTGAACTAAAGTCAACACCTTTGTTGGTTTTAGTTTTCGGCGCCTTCATAAGATTCCACTCGGTGGCGCCGTTGACCTCCTAAGCAGCGGGTCGTTGCATATGAACAATCGGCTCGCATAGCAGTGTCAATAGCGGCTGCGTCACTGCTCTGTAGTATTAGCGAGCGATTAAGATGGCTCAGTGGTAACACATTGGACTCGCATTCGGGAGGACGGTGGTCTCCATGTATCCCTCCATGCAAATGGCTGGATGGTTCCTTTAAAAGAGCGCAGCTGATTTCCTTTCCTATTACTGAAAACCTATCCGGTGTCGACGGGTTGTTAAACGCTAATTTTGCTTCCTCCCATCTACAGTATTTGGTTTCGGAGCATTGAAGAATGATGAGAAACATGTCATCTTTGATAGGATTTTCTGCATATGCATCAACGGTAAATGGCTTCAGGAGATGAATAAAATATAGTATGAATAAAAAAGTCTCGAAATCATTGTGCATGGAATAGCTGTCACCTGAGTTGTGACGTAATGGAGCAAAGTAGACAACGGAATGAATTTCGGCCTTTTTATTGCTTAAAACATGGCGGGAAATCTATCGCCACCTGTCGGTCATATACGTACGCTTACCTACTAGCCTCATCGTCCTGTTGAGTAACGGACCGGCATAAATCTCACACTTTCCTAAAGACGCCACTTTAATACATTTTGCCTCATAACACACCTTTTTTGCGTGCACTTATTTAATTTTTACCCCATTTCCTACTTTAACATTTAGTTATGCATCTTAAACGTTTTTTGGTTACTTCCGGCGATTTAAAATAGCCTGCGCCTCTCCCACGAAATACTTTCCGGACCCGACCCAGCCTACGAGCCGCCGGTGGCTGACCCATGCTTTAAAAATTTTGTAACAGGTTATGGAACCACCGATGAGGTTTATATTCTTACTTCTCAAAAATATTTGTCCGTTTTTCGAGAATATGTCTCGATTACCTAGAGTTTGACTATACTATTCAGTATACATTTTAATGTTCATATGGTACAGTCTACATTGTTCACTACTGTGCTAATTCAGTTCTACCTTTCAGCTTGTGTACATTAACTCAGTATTTCGCATTACAGCAGAGTAAACATCTTAACGTGTAATGCGCTTCAAAAATTCTCTTAGACAACACTGTCCTTTGTAAGTGCTTCCTCTGGTTCAAAGTCACCGGACGCCACTCTTATATTGTGCTGCTGAACTACTTAAGTACGACCATGCCTCTCTGTCATTAAGTCTGACGTAAATTGAATAGTTAGTGAAAACAGATAGGATAGACTCACAGAGAAAATCCTTCAATCAAAACATCATTCTTCTATGTGTTGCTGTGGCCATGTGGAACGAAAGGAAAGTTAGAAATCAGATATTTTCTCAGTAAATCATTATTTTCTTTTAAAACATAATAAAACTACCAGACGGAACTTGGGTTATAGAGTTGCACTTCGGAGAAGCACTCATATTTTACATCTCATACCCTGTGTCAATTTCCTCCTACACCCTCTACCTACTTCCACTTTTCCTAAACGTAGATATTCGAAATGAAGTAATTAAAATCTAGTAACTTATTCCAAATATTTTGGTAACGGTGGCAAATGGGAAAATAATCGAAATAGTAACACAAACAAACAGCATCATTTGAAGAGAGTCTTTCTACGACCTTTTAATTTCTGCTGATAATATCATCGACCACGCAATTGGGACATATTAGCTGCCCTCTGCGTGTGCGTGTGCGTGCATGTGTGTGTGTGTGTGTGTGTCTGTGTGTTTACTGCAATGAATCATTTACACATGAACATTCCAAAATACGACTTCACGTTGTTAGCTTTGTATGTCATTTCTACCATACTTCCGACCGGCAAGCAGGTCAGAATTACATGATCCATTGCCTCGTTATAGGGGAGACCGGAGCACGTTGACCGTAGGGGCAGGATGGTCCAGTCGAATTAGTTCATACCATAGACGCTACATCGTCTTAGGAATCAATCAGAAAGTAGGTAGCACTGTCCCTCTCCTTATACAGGGCCAATATCGCAGGCGGCGAAATTTTGGACAGGCGTAGTCCTTAATTGTTTTTGTGTGTGTTTCAGTAAAATTCTACTTGTCAGTTAACGTGTGTTATTTAAGATTTGCTTGCTTTAGGCGCAACGGGATGAGTACTACAATAAAAGGCCATAGTTTAAGGATTATTTCTATATGGCATACTGACTTAATTGCTTCAGTGAGAAAGATGGCGATGGGGCAAGTTGGCGCAGAGATGACGGGGCACGATGGCAAGCCGAGACAACTTGTCACGTCCTATAGGAGCTGTACTTCTTTAAACTCGATGAAAGGTTTGTTACTTTTAATGATAATAACGTTTATTATTTTGAGCTTATTAAATTATTAACATAATTGTCGAAGTTAAACATATTTTGATACGTTTCATAGGTCAAAAGGTCGTCATATTCACGAGATAAAAAGCGTTGAATAAACGACAACCAGTAAATTCTGGGTGTTAGGCCCCGTCATTTTTTAAAACACTTAGCAGATGAATTGACGGTGCAGAGTGCGTCCAGAGCTTACTGTCTACCAGCCCTCTCTACCTGAGGAAGATAATACCCTCTTCTAGAGCTCCAGAGAGGTCTCTTTTGTCACCTCTTTAGACCATGCTTATGCTGGTACTACACTGAGCCCACCTCGCCATCTTGCCAAGTAAGCTTGTCACCCAGCAGACGCCAGTGCAGACGACTTACAAAGCTATGCGTTTTTAACAAAAGTAAACGAGGCAGTCAATATTAAAAACCAACCTTTCAACTCACATGAACACACAAGTTCAATCACACAGGTGGGTGTAAACATGGGGCATTGATCATTAATAAAGAAATAAAATAATTGACGTACAAATAGACAATATTAATGGCGGAGAAACACTTAAGAGTAATGAGTAACTCAAAATGGAACACGACCACACATTCAGTGGACTTGTTTCGACCGACCTACATCGATACCTCTCCTCAATGCAACCCTAGCGTGAAGAATGGGCTTCCTATCTCCAAGAAACCTTCCAGCACCTGACTGAACGTATTCCTGCGAGAGTGGAAGCTGTCACCAAGGCTATGGGCGGACCAATACCATACTGAATCCCAGTATTACCGATGGAGGGCGCCACGAACTTGTAAGTTATTTTACATTTGGTGCAGAGAGTTTCCAATTTTTTCAACCCATAGACAAAGTAGGTTTTGTTAAACTCTGCAAAAAAAGTCACAACGGTGGACACTTCCTCATTCGATGAAAATTCCTTCCCATCAAGTCAAATTTTCAAGTCTGGGAGTAAGAAGAAGTCACTCGGAGCCACGTCTGGTGAATAGGGTGGGTGAGGAACCAATTCGAATCTCAAGTAGTGCACTTTTTCCATTGCGATAGCTGCCGTGTGGGCTGGGGTATTGTCCTGATGAAACAGCTCTTTCTTCCGTGCCAATCTTGGACGATTTTCAATTAGTTCCTGTTTCAAACGATCCAGCGGAGCTTCAAATAGGGACCAGTTATCAGAATTATACCCCTGGAATCCCATAAGACAGCGGCCATATCCTTTCCGGTTGCCAAAACAGTCTTCACCTTCTTTGGTGCACTATCCATACTCTTCGTCCATTGTTTGGATTGTTGTTTGGTCTCTGGAGTGTAGTGGTGGATCCAACTTTCAACCATATTTATCAATCTGCGCAAAACGCCCTGTATAATATTCGGAGCAGAAATGTTTCATTTTCGTTTTTGGTCCAAAGTGAACAGGCGCGGCGCCATCGCGCACAGACCTTCTTCATAGCCAGTTTTTTTTTTTTTTTTTTTTTTTTTTTTTTTTTTTTTTTTTTTATGAAGGAAGTGATGCAGTCGTTCAGTTGAGATTCCTGAAATGTTGTCTGTCTCGCGAACTTTTAATCTTCGATCATACATTACCATATCATGCACCTAATGGATTGTTTCCTATGTGGTGACTTCAACGGGCCGACCGGAGCCTGCTCCATCATCCGTGCTCCTCCGACCACTTTTAAACTCATTGATCCAAAATTAAACGGCCTTCATTGCTGGTGTAGAACCCACATGGACCTCATTCAACTCAGATTTGATCTGTGGATCTGTCCAACCCTCCAAATGAAAATGTTTAGTGACCGCAGGACATCCGTTTTTCTCCATTCCAAGGAGCTAACTACGCAGTTACCACTTCAGCTGGCAGCCAGCAATGAATTAATAACAACTACCGTTCGAAACTTGCTACAATATCCGTGGAAATATCAGGCTTTCCAACGACAGTGCAGGTTCCGAAAATTTACCGCTCTTTCATACAAATTTACCTGACTTATCAAACCCCCTAGTAGGTCCTCTTGGTCACTGAAAATCAGGCTTCTAACGTCATCTACAAGAAATACTGGGGTCGAAAGTGCCGTGAATAGCTCCGAGAAAATGTAGGTACGGCTGTGCACTCAATTTGGCAGGGACACTGTCTTGTCTCCAGATTAAAACGTCAATGAAAATAAACAAGGAGAATAATGCTGAAAAACACATAGTTTCGGAAACATTTTCGTTTCAGTTATGGGACAACAGCACACTTATTTAAATCTATATCTATATGTCTGTTCGGTATACGTTTATCACGTCTGAACCACAAGACATAAAGAGCTAAAAATTTCTACAGTTACAAATATCTACCCGGGGAAGGTTTTAGGAACGGTTTTATGGCGATCGGATAGCTATTTATCTATATATAATAATGCTAATGTCTGTTCGGTGTACGTTTATCACGTCCGAACGACAAGACGCAGAGACTTAAATATTTGTACAGTTACTAAGTTATACAGGAGAAAGGGTTTAGGGAAGGTTTTATAGCGATATTATAGATGTTTAGTAATTTGAAGAATATAACGCGAAATTCGGAACAATAATTAGTCTTTGAAAATTATATTTACTCTTTGAAAATGGTTTTATTGGTTACATTGTTGCTTGACGGAGTTACTTAAGGCCAGCGATGACGTTTGCGACTATATCAAAGAGGTTATATACAGCGAAATTTGATGCTACAGCCATATATTTGGTCTATACGTGCTACAATGTGTTCAGCTCTTACTCTGTAAGGATAATCATACGAATAAGGAAATATAGGGATAAATAAGTAAAGCAGTAAAAAAGAAATTTCTTTTAATACATCTCTTAAAAAAAATCGATTTGACATTTCGCGCATTATCTATCATAATCAACCAACACGCGAGCGGAGCCGCGGGTTTAAGCTAGTTTGTATATAAAAACCGTCTAGAGTGCAATAATTTTATTTTAATGAACTCGTTTCGGCCCTGGGAATGTACCTGGGAGCCTTCCATTGCGTTACTGGAAGCCTCCCAGGTACGTGCCCAGCTTCACGACATCAATAAAGTTACAATCCTGAAGATGCTCCAGAAAAAGGACCAAAACGATTAAAATAAAATCAGTGCACTCCACAGTCTATTCACCGAGAGCTGGGACGAAACATAAACAGTGTCACGTGAGCGACTACGCTCGTTTCCAGCGAAAGCATTCGGTGTTCACGTGATACGTAGGGATGTGCAAAGTCCTTGGCGCACGCTTTGCAGCTGGCGGCGTTGGCTGGCTACCGAGCTGCAGTCACAGCGGACTGTGAGAAACCTGGGAAAAGACGCAACGAAAAATAAATAAATAAATAAATAAAAAATAAAAAAATTAAAAAATAAACAGACGGCACAAGATTCAAAGCCAGTTACAATAATGTTAAAAGTACGATGAAACTAAGTTCTTTCTGTCGAAGAAGATTTATTTTCATTCAGGTTGCTAACAAAACGCTTCATTCAAACAAAATCAACTTTTAATCACAATATCAGTACTAATGTTAATGGACAACGAAACAAGATTCACTCTGTCGAACTTGAACTGGTTTCATTGACGTTTATAACAAACCGCTCCTCTCTCTCCTATATAATACAGTCTAATTTCGACATTTGAATTTTAACTTTTTCTTCCACATGGAGGACGCACTTGTTCCAATCTTCTGCAGTATCTGTTTTTACTGCTTCTTTTAACAATTCTTTAACTTCCGGCATTTTGTATGTTTCGGTTTTCGCTGCAACATAGCCTTTGATTTTGGTCCACACTAACTTGATGGCGTTTAATTCACAATGGTATGGGGGAATTCTAAGAACAGTTTTCCCTACTTTCTTCGCCATTTTATCTATCGTGTATTTTTTGTGTGCTGTTCTGTGATTTTTAACTATATCTAAAAGTTCTTTCTTCAACATACTGTGTTCAAAATAGATATTTTTAGATTTTAGCCGTTCTCATATTTCGTGCTTATTGGAATTAGCGTTGAGAACTTTTTCTTTTGTACGATAATGGTACGGCGCGTTATCAAGAACAATAACTGCGTTTCCTGCAGCCGAGGAAGAACATCTTGAAACCACTTCTCGAAGGTTTCGGCGCACATCTCCTCATGATAACCTCCACTTTTCTTGGATTCGAAAGTCCACAAACATCCTTCAACAAACGCTGTTTTGCTGCCAATGTGTGCGGTAATCAGACGTTTCCCTTTACCTGATGGGCCCTTGCCTCCGGTGGATAATCCAGGCAGAAACGCTTGTTTTGAGGACTTTATAGTGTCATCTTCCCGGACGTTACTTCGGGTATGAACGTTAGAGATCCCGCTGTACAACGCGCACTAACGAGCTCATACCTGCAACCAGTGGCGGCTCGTACAAAATTTGACCAGTGTTGTACAATATTACAAAAGTAAACAGGAAACAAAATATACTAAAATAAAAAGCGTGACTGACAATGGAAATAACGGAGTTTAGCAATGTCCCCACCACGTCATCTGCGTTCTACACAATTGACCAATGAAACTGCTTGGCTGAAAAGCGCAGTTTCACTCGCATGTTGGCTATACATTAGTAATGTTGTTTGTGATTGAAGTTTTATTTACAGAAATTAAAAATTTTGACTCAGAGGTATTTGAATACGAGCCACACTCAAGTAGGTTCCAGAGAGATCGCGCAAGACGCCTGAGACAGCGCGCTATTTGACTCTGTATGCCGCAATATTCGTCATATACTATTCTTCCGCAATTGTTAGACGCAGCGCGAAGAGAAATATTGCTCTTGTGCTGCAGTCAGCCTCAGCACACATGAGTCGCCAGGCCTGACGTCACGTCTGCGCCTGCGCAGTAGCGAACAGACGACTGCGCCGCCTCTCTGCGCACGTACCAGCGCGGCTGAATCCCACTTCAGCACACGGAGCTGGTTTCCAGCTATCGCGGCGAGAGCGCTCCAAAATGCATTTTCATCGTTATTACTAGCATAGTAATACGCATTTGGAAGGGAATTGGCATAATTTTATTGCGATTTCTGGATCGCATTCCAAGAGAAAGGATGTAATTTTACAGCGATTTCTCGCTTGCTTTCGAAGAGAAATGGCATAATTTTAGTAATATATTTACAGTGTGCTGCAGCACATTATCACCAGCCGCCACTGCCTGCAACGGAGACGGCCACGCTGACTGCGCGCCCCCTTGCCTTGCACACCCCTCGACGGCAGCGCTGTGGTCAAGCGCCTTGCCGTGTTTACAGTACGTCTCTCGTTTCGGTAAATAGAGTATAGGCTGCTTTTACATGTAATAATGTTGAAATTATTCGGTTGAGTCATCTGGACGTGCCCATCACGTCCAGCAATGTACGCAGTTGTTCATCCAGTGTGCTGCGATGGCGTGCGAGGAGTCTCGCAGCACAGACAAAACTCGGTGCGCGCGCATGCGCAGTAGAGCGCCGTGCGCCGCTGCCGCGGACAGCCCGGCAGCGCTGGAAATGGAGGCGGTGGCGGCTGCAGCCGATGCGCGGCTAACAAATAGCCGTTCGGAACAGCGCCACATATTTCATCAGCGCCGCCAGCCTAATGATGCGTCCGCCGGCAGCAGCGCCGGCGCCGCCTCTGAATTTCACGGCCCGCGCTCCCGCTACCCACTGTCAAATATAACTGCACTCACTCCGCCGACGTCACGCCGCTGATTGCCGTTATGGGACAATTAACAATTACTTCTGGCCTCTCGTTGTGGAGGCAAAAATTTCTCAATATTGCCTGCGGAATCGTCGAAAACGTTTAATGAACTCAATTAATTAGACGTACATACTAATCTACAAAAAGGTACGGCCAAACTCTCAGGAAACATTCCTCACACACAAATAAAAGAAAATATGTTATGTGGACATGTGTCCGGAAACGATTAATTTCCATGTTAGACCTCATTTTATTACTTCTCTTCACCTCACATTAATCATGGAATGGAAACACACAGCAACAGAACGCGGATGATGCTGTCGTTTATCGGTTAGTGAAGTAAACACAGGATCAAAAGCAACTGCAAAGCGATTTAGACAAAATTTCTGCATGGTGCGAAAATTGGCAATTGACACTAAATAAAGAAAAGTGTGAAGTAATACACATGACCACTAAAAGAAATCCGTCGGCCGCGGTGGCCGAGGTGACTGAGGCGCTCCAGTCACGGTCAGCACGGCCACTACGGTCGGGGGTTCGAATCCCCCCTCGGGCATGGATATTTGTGCCGTCCTAGTTTGTAAGTAGTTCATAAGTAGTATGTAAGTTTAGGGACTGATGACCCCGTAGTTAAGTCCCATAAGCTTAACAAACATTTGAACATTTTTTTTTTTTTTGAAAAGAAATCCGCTGAACTTTAATTACGCGATAGATCAGTCAAACCTTAAGGTCGTAGATTCTACCAAATACCTAGGAGTTACAATTACGAACAACTTTCACTGGAGAGAACACATAGATAATATTGTGGGGAAGGCGAACCAAAGGTTACGTTTCATTGACAGAACGCTTCGAAGATCCACTAGCTCCACCAAAGAGACTGCCTACATCACACTTGTGCGTCCTCTCCTGGAGTACTGTTGCCCCTTGTGGGACCCTCACCAGGTGGGACTGACGGAAGACATTGAATTGAGAATGTTCAGAGAAGGGCAGCTCGTTTTGTTTTATCACGTTACGGGGGGGAAAGCGTCATGGAAATGTTGCACGAATTGGGATGGAAATCATTAAAAGAAAGACGTTATTCATTGCGGCGTGATCTGTTTGCGAAGTTTCAATCACCGACTTTTAGTTCTGAATGTGAAAATATTTTGCTAGCACCCACCTATTTAGGGAGATATGACCATCCCAATAAAATAAGAGAAATCAGATCGAAAACGGAAAGATTTAGGTGTTCTTTCTTCCCGCGCGCTATTAGAGAATGGAACGCTAGAGAAAAGTTATGAAAGTGGTTAATGAACCCTCTGATAGGCACTTGAAGGTGATTTGCAGAGTATCTATGTAGGTGTAGATACCAGCGTGACTTCAAACACTTTGTTACAGGAAATGTTCAAAATGTCCTCCGTTAGCGAGGATACATGCATCCACCCTCCGTCGCATGGAATCCCTGGTGCGCTGATGCAGCCCTCCATAGCCGTCCACAGTACGAGCACGAAGAGTCTCGGAGCTGCCTCTGAATTTCACAGCCCGCGCTCCCGCTACCCACTGTTTTTTTTTTTTTTAAACCCTTTGGGACTTAACTACGGGGTCATCAGTCCCTAAACTTACAATCTACTTATAAACTACTTACGAACTAGGACGGCACAAATATCCATGCCCGAGGGGGGATTCGAACCCCCGACCGTAGTGGCCGTGCTGACCGTGACTGAAGCGCCTCAGTCACCTCGGCCACCGCGGCCGGCTGCTACCCACTGTCAAATATAACTGCCCTCACTCCGCTGACGTCACGACGCTGATTGGCGTTACGCGACAATTAACAATTACTTCTGGCCTCTCGTTTTAGAGTCAAAAATTTCTTAATATTGCCTGCGAAATCGTCGAAAACGTTTAATGAACTGAATTAATTAGACGTACATACTACATACATGGATATTTGTGCCGTCCTTAGTATTAGCTAGTTCATAAGTAGTTTGTAAGTTTAGGGACTGTTGACCCCGAAGTTAAGTCCCATAAGCTATACAAACGTTTGAACATATTTTTGTAACGGCAGCAATAACACACTCTGTAGCTTGTAAAAAATATTAATGCGAACCTACACTTCATTGTTCATCCGTTGCCAACATAAGCAATGGAACCCGGCGACAAGTGTCGTAAAATTTTACCGAGTGTCAGATCTTATTTTACTTGGGTTCTTGAAATTTTTCAATAACGTTTCCTGTAGAAATAGCCACATATAATTCATTATTTATCTAAAATGTATCACCTAATCTCTCGTGATTTTTATAAACAAAACATAAATTATCATGCAATACTTAATGTCGCTACATTTTATTAATTCTTTCGGATGTATTGATGCCTGTGTTAATATATATCGATCACTTTATATTCATGTATCTACCTACTATCTTATGGTGAAACATCTTAAACAGATCGTTTCAGATACTCACTACATAATTTAAACCAGTAAATAGCTAGAGTTGGTATCCTCGTCTGTAATCGAGCTATGTGGATCAGTCCTATATACAGGTCAGTTCGAGTGTCCCATTAGTAAGTAACCTACAAATGCTATCCTCCTCTGCAATTAAGCTATATTGGTCAGTACGACTGTGCGATACCATTTTAGTTGGCGTTTCTCTTTACTTTTCGGCAGTGATATTCCTGTCTGCAATTGAGCTATACAGGGTGTTACAAAAAAGGTACGGCCAAACTTTCAGGAAACATTCCTCACACACAAAGAAAGAAAATATATTATATGGACATGTGTCCGGAAACGCTTAATTTCCATGTTAGAGCTCATTTTATTACTTCTCTTCAAGCCGCGGTGGAGTAGCCGAGCGGTGTAAGGCGCCTCGCTGCGGAGCGCGCGGTTGCTCGCCGTGGAGGTTCGAGTCCTCCCTGGGGCATGGGTTTGTGTGTTTGTCCTTAGGTTAGTTTGCCTAGATTTAAGTAGTTTGTAAGCTACGGACTGATGATCACGCAGTTTGGTCCGATAGATTTACAAATATTTGAACATTTGAACTTCTCTTCAACTCACATTAATCATGGAATGGAAACACCCAGCAACGGAACGTAACGGCGTGACTTCAAACACTTTGTTACAGGAAATGTTCAGATGTCCTCCGATAGCGAGGATACATTATAACGTTGCCCTTGCTTAGTATCATGCCATAATTGTTAAAGTATATTCCGCGATTATAGTTTTTGGACAAGGAATTGATGGTACCGAATGTTTGAATTTGAAATAAGTTAAAGTACAGCACAAAATGAACATTAAAGCAAATAAACCGCGGGTTGCATATTAAAGTTGGGCACCATACAAGCAACAGCACGTAATAAGACTTACGGAAAGCATCTAGCTGGATCCTGCATTTCGTATTGAAGAAGATGGAAATGATAACTTTAAATATTTAATACGTGAATGTTAGAGATACCTTCCGTAGGAGATCAATGTTCAGACTGTTCACTTCGCTTTTCATTGTTGTCTGACCGAGGGTGGAACATGAAGTTACTGGTAATGATAGAATAATTAAAAAAAGGATCGGACTTCGTGAAATTACAAAAGAAATGACTGCAGGTTCTAAAATCAAGCAAAGTATTGTATAAGGATGATTGATTGATTGAAATTTAGCAGACAATGCGAAGCGATTTTTATGGCGTCTGAACATTAAACTATTACGCCTGCGAAGTTAAGAAATTAAATATTTGGCGTGGAGGACTTTGATTTAAATGAAAACCAAGGAGAGGGAATGCTTTTAAATTTAAATAACATATTTTCAGCAACAACCTGCATCATATTTACATTAGTGGATACAGGTATGAAAGACGTCTACGCCGATTAGATACAAACCAGAGAGTGAGTAAAAACTACTATGACGGTTCCGTCTTCTCGCTTGTTTGTAAGGAAAAAATGACGAACGAAATTAAATTAGTTGCATTGCGAGTCAGAGGGAACCGGAGGCGATAAGCATTGCTGATCAAAGATTAAAAAATAAAAATTTTAGTGTATCGTTACAACATGCATTCACCCTCCGTCGCATGGAATTCCTGATGCACCGATGCAGCCCTGGAGAATGGCGTATTGTAACACAGCCGTCCACAATACGAGCACGAAGAGTCTCTACATTTGGTACCGGGGTTGGGTAAACAAGAGCTTTCAAATGCCCCCATAAATGAAAGTCAAGAGGGTTGAGGTAAGGAGAGCGCGGAGGCCGTGGAATTGGTCCGCCTCTACCAATCCATCGGTCACCGAATCTCTTGTTGAGAAGCATACGAACACGTCGCCTGAAATGTGCAGGACGCCTGAAATGTGCAGGAGCTCCATCGTGCATGAACCACATGTTGCGTCGTACTTTTGAAGACACATGTTCTAGCAGCACACGTAGAGTATCCCGTATGAAATCATGATAACGTGCCCCAGTGAGCGTAGGTGGAAGAACATGAGGCCCAATCAAGATATCACCAACAATTCCTGCCCAAACGTTCACAGAAAATCTGTGCTGATGACGTGATTGCACATTTGCGTGCGGATTCTCGTCAGCCCACACATGTTCATTGTGAAAATTTACAATTGGATCACGTGGGAATGAAGCCTCATCCGTCGCATGTCAACACAAGCACGGAAGTCAACATTTCCTTCCTTCAGTTGGGCCAACTGGCGGTGAATGGAGGAAGTACAGTACATACTAACGAAACAATTGGGTATTTTGACAATTGTCTGCACGAATTATTTCAATTTACATTTAAAGAAATAAAATGAGCTCTAACATGGAAATTAAGCATTTCCGGACACATGTCCACATAACATATTTTCTTTCTTTGTGTGTGAGGAATGTTTCCTGAAAGTTTCGCCGTACCCTTTTATAACACCCTGTATATATATCTACATCGATACTCTGCAAGTCACATTGAAGTGCATGGCAGAGGGTTCTTTGAACCACATTTGATTTTTCTCTATAGCTCCACTCTCTAATAGCTGTCGGTAAAAATGAACACCTTAATCTTTCTGTTTACGATCTAATTTCTGTATTTATTATGATGATTATGACCCCCTATGTAGATGGGTGCTAACAAAATATGTTCGCATTCGGCCGGCCGCGGTGGCCGCGGGGACTGAGGCGCTCCAGTCACGGTCTGCACGGCCACTACGGTCGGGGGTTCGAATCCCCCCTCGGGCATGGATATTTGTGCCGTCCTTAGTATAAGGTAATTCGTAAGTAGTTTGTAAGTTTAGGGACTGATGACCCCGTAGTTAAGTCCCATACGCTTAACAAACATTTGAACATTTGTTCGCATTCGGAACAGAATGTTCCTGAAATAAATTTCGCAAATATATCTTGCTGCAACAAATAACGCCTTTCTTTTAATGACTTCCACACCAACCCTGCGTCATTTGCGCGACACTCTCTCCCCTATACCGCGATAATACAAAACAAGAGCCGGCCGCAGTGGTCAAGCGGTCTCGGTCACAGTCTGCACGGCTGCTACGGTGCCTGCTAAATCAGGGGTTCGAATCCCCCTCGGGCATGGATGTTCGTGTCGTCTTTAGTATAAGGTAGTTCATAAGCAGTTTGTAAGTTTAGGGACTGATGACCCTGCACTTAAGTCCCACAAGCTCAACATACATTTGAACAAAACAAGCTGCCCTTCTCTGAATTCCCTCTAAATCGTCCTTCAGTCCCACTTTGTGTGGATTCCACAATGCGCAGCAGTACTCCAACATAGGACGCACAAGTGTCTCTTTAGTAGGACTATTTAATCATCTAGGTGTTCTGCCAGAAACATAGTCTTCGGTTCGTCTTCCCTACAATTCAAAGAAGTGGTATCGACAGCAGTTGACAGTTTTATACCAAATAAATTAATAAAAGAAGGACGTGATCCCCCGCCCCTTGTTACACAAAACAGGTCAGGACACTGTTTCAAAAGGCATGCTAAATTTAAACGCATACTAAATCCCCAGGATTGACGATCCTACACAGAAATTTATCAAGGATTTCAATTCGAGATGCCTATAATACTTTTCACGACGAAACTCTTTCTCGAAATTTGACTGAAAACCCAAAGATATTTTAGTCATATGTTAAATATATTAGGAGCACAGCACAAACAATATCCTCACTATGTCATATAATGGCGATCCTACAGATGATACCGCTACTAAATCAGGTTTACCAAACATAGCTTTTAGAAACTCATTCACCAAAGAATACGAAACCAATATTCCAGATTTCGAATCACAAACAGAGGAGAGAATGAGTAACGCTGAAATAGACATTCTCGGAGTAGTGAAGCACCTTAATCACTTAACAAGAACAAGTCTTCTGGTCCGCACTGTATATCCATTAGATTTATATGCGATTATGCTGATGCAAAAGCTCCTTACTAATCAGCCATATACAACCGCTCGCTCAAAGAAGGATCAGTACCAAAAGATTGGAAAGTTGCACAGGTCACGCCTATATTCAAGAAAGGCAGTAGGAATAACCCACTAAACTACAGGCCTATTTCATTGACGTCAATTTGCAGCAGTGTTTTGGAACATATCCTGTATTCAAATATTATGAATTATCTCGAATGATCTATTGAACCAAGGTCAACGCGGATTTAGAAAATATCGTTCATGCGAAACGCAACTAGCTCTTTACTAACACCAAGTGATGGGTCCTATCGACATAGGTTCTCAGATTGATTCCGTATTTCTTGATTTCCAGAAGGCTTTTGAAAGCGTACCTCACAAACAGCTTTTAATCAAATTGCGTGGTTAAGGTATATTGCCCCAAATTTGGGACTGGGTAGGGAATTTCCTGTCAGAGAGAACACAGTTTGTAGTAATCGATGGTAAAGCATCGACTAAAACAGAGGTGATATCCGGCGTTCCACAAGGTAGTGTTATCGGCCCTCTGCTGTTCCTTATTTACATAAACGATTTGGGAAAAACTCTAAGCAGTTATCTTAGACTGTTTGCAGATGACGCCGTTATTTTCCGTCTAGTAAAATCATCTGAACGATCTAAATATCACTAAGGTGTAAAAATTGGCAATTGACTCTAAATAATCAGATGTGTGAAGTCGTCGACATGAGTACGAAAAGAAATCCGTTAAACTTTGTTTACAAGATAAATGAAGGAAACGTGAAGGCCGTAAACACCACAAAATACCTACGAATTACTACTACTTCAGACTAAAACTGGAAAGAACACATAGATAATGTCGTGGGAAAAGCGAACTAGAGACTGCATTTTATTGGCGGAACTCTTAAAAGATGCAACAGAACTACGCTTGTCCGTCCTATTTTGTAGTATTGCTGCCCAATGTGGGATCCTTATTAGGCGGGTTTGACGGAGGATATCGAAAGAGTCCAAAGAAGGGCAACTCGGTTTGTATTGTCGCGATATAGGGGAGACAGTGTTACGGAAATTGTACAGGATGTGGGATGGGAATCATTACAACAAAGGCGCTTATCGCTGCGGCGTGGGCTACTTACGGAACTCCAATCGCCAACATTCTCCTCCGAATACGAAAATATATTGTTGACTGCCATTTACATAGGTAGAAAGGATCATGAGAATAAAATATGAGAAATCGGAGCGCGAACGTGAGGTTCAGGTGTTCTTTCTTCCCGCGCGCTATTCGAGAATGGAATGGGAGATAAATAGTATAAAGGTGGTTCGATGAACCCTCTGCCAGGCACTTAAGTGCGATTTGCAGAGTATCCCATGAAGATGTTGATGTAGATGTAGAAACGTATGCTATTCACAAATGAGACTTCCATCTGCCTACAAGGAGACGATTGTGGGAGACATTGTAGGCAACCTGGTCGGTCACTACGTTCCACACACACCGCCCACCGAATCCATCAATGTGATGATGTTTTGCGGTGGCATTTATGTGGAGCTACCTTACACCACAGTGGTCGTAGATGGCAATCAAACGGGTATACGGTACAGGGGTGAAATCCTCACAGGTATAGTGCAGTGATATCGTTAATATTTCGGTGACGGATTCGTCTTAATGGACGATAAATCTCGCGCTCAATTTACATATATTGTGAATGTGTACACACGTCATGTTGCGTACCGACGCGGTACAGCCACCACTTCCTCAGCCCTGTTCGGGACCTCACCGCGTAATCACTCGCGGCGACAAAACCTTCAAGATCGAATACAACGGCAAGCAGTGTGAAGTCTCTATCGACAAACTGAAGCTGACTTACGTGCTGCCGCGGTGGAGTAGCCGTGTGGTCTAAAGCAGCTCGCTGCGGAGCGCGCGGTTGCTCGCCGTGGGGGTTCGAGTCCTAGATAAGATAAGATAAGATTAGTTATTCGTTCCGTAGATCCATGTTGAGGGGATCCTCGTGGATGTGGAACATGTCAAGAAACAAAATTTACAAGTTGAATAACAGATAATACTAATAATATAAATACAGATAATACACTTATAATATAAATACAGATACATAAATTTTTAAGCTTTTTTTTTTTTTTTTTTTTTTTTTTTTTTTTTTTTTTTTTGCTGAAAATATAATAATACTAATATAGTATGAGTATGCATCATTTGGTAGAAATTAGAAAAATTAGAAATTTAGAAATTCACTAATGGAGTAGAAGGAGTTGGCCACTAGAAACTCTTAAACTGATCTTTATTTGTAGCTAAATTTTTTATACTTGATGGTAAATTGTTGAAAATTTGTGTTCCAAAGTAGTGGACCCCTTTTTGAACTAAAGTAAGTGCTTTTAAGTCCTTGTGTAGATCATTTTTATTCCTAGTATTGTATGTATGAACTGAGCTGTTTATTGGGAAAAGGGATATATTATTTATGACAAATTTCATTAAGGAATAAATATACTGAGAAGCAGTAGTTAATATACCCAGTTCTTTGAAGAAGCTTCTACAGGACGTCCGTGAATTCACATATATTACAGTGATGCAATTTTTAGTGAAATACTTGTAAAACAATTTCTTCAGTACATTTTAGAAAACGATTTGGAAAATGTATATCCAAATGTTTATATAACAATCAGAATCAAGCGTTACGACATTAGGGAATGAAAGTAAGCAAAGTATGCAAGCTTTGTTATTTTTATGTCTCCTATGTCTGATAACGCTCGAATTGAAAATACAGATTTGTTGAGTCGTTTCTGCAGTTCTGTGGAGTGCTCCTCCCAACTAAATTTATTATCAAGCTGTAAGCCCAGGAATTTAATACTGTGGACCTCTTCTATCTGCTCTTCTTCATACTTAATGCATAATCTGTCAGGAAATCTCTTGTGTGTTCTGAACTGCATGTAGGGAGTCTTTTCAAAGTTTAATGACAATGAGTTGGCTTTAAACCATTTATTAATGTTCATGAAAATATCATTAGCAGACCTTTCTATCACTATGCTTGACGTAATTTTTATTGCAATACTTGTATCATCTGCTAACAAAACGAACTGTGCTTCTGGTAGTGTAACTGATGAGAGATCGTTAATGTACACAAGAAAAAGCAATGGCCCTAAGATGAATCCTTGTGGGATACCACATGTAATTTCTTCCCAATCTGATGATGACTGTTGGTTTAATTCACTAGTCACTTACACTGACACCCTTTATTTCCTGTTAGTGAGGTACGACTTGAACCATTTTGCAGCATTTCCCGTGACCTCATAGAATTCTAATTTACTTAAAAGGATGTTATTGTTCACACAATCAAATGCCTTTGACAAATCACAGGGGCATGGGGTGTGTGTGTTTGTCCGTAGGTTAGTTTACCTAGATTTAAGTAGTTTGTAAGCTACG
The DNA here is from genome assembly GCA_026315105.1 of Locusta migratoria. Classification (NCBI taxonomy): domain Eukaryota; kingdom Metazoa; phylum Arthropoda; class Insecta; order Orthoptera; family Acrididae; genus Locusta; species Locusta migratoria. The sequence goes on along the minus strand of CM048745.1, from coordinate 461,702,248 downwards.
GACTGATGACCAAGCAGTTTGGTCCGATAGATTTACAAACATTTGAACAATTTTGAACATACGTGCTGCCCGAACCGGAAGCCGTCCACTTTTTCGACCCGGCGGAAGACGTCATGTTGACAGATGACAACCCGCCAGCTGTTACTGACACACGGCCGCCACCAGCTGTCAGAGCGCCAAAAATGTTCAAATGTTTGTATAGCTTATGGGACTTAACTACGGGTCATCAGTCCCTAAACTTACAACTACTTATGAACTAGCTAATACTAAGGACGGCAGAAATATCCATGCCCGAGGGGGGATTCGAACCCCCGACCGTAGTGGCCGTGCAGACCGTGACTGGAGCGCCTCAGTCCCCTCGGCCACCGCGGCAGTCTGTCAGCGTGCCGCCGGGGTCACCAGTGAAGCGCGTTTGTTTATTATCGACACTTCTAACTACAGTTCTTTGTTGGCGGTGGTGACGAAAAGGATGTAAAATAACATTGATTGCATGGGAGTATTTATTGTGTTAAAGATGCACTGAATTAGCACAAATAGTTAGTTCTTTGACAGTGGCGGCGCTAGGCGTCGGCGACGTCGGCCACCGCCGACGGCCTCGCGCCTTTGGGGGCCTCGCAAAACGTTGTTAAAATTTTAGCATTTTTTCCCTTCTTTTTTATATTTGGTGTTTAACGGCGCTTTCCAACTGATAGGTTATATAGCGACGACCTACATCTAATTCACACTAGCTTAACCAATTTACGAACACAACATTCGTACGAAGGGGTTGGATTCGACCCCCGACGAGAGGGACCTCGCTCACCGTGGAAGGAGGAAGCTTAGGGTTTAACATCCCGTCGACAGCTTGGTCATTAGGGACGGAGCTTACGCTCGGAGTTGGGTAAGGATGAGGAAGGAAATCGGCTGTGCCCTTTGAAAGGAACTATACCGGTATTTGACTGAAGTGATTTAGGAAAGTCACGGAAAACCTAAATCGGGATGGTCGGAGGTGGATTTGAACCACCATCCTCCCGAATGCGAGTACAGTGCGTTACCACTGCGCCACCTCGCTCGGTTCTCTCACTATGATATGACGCCTTAGTGCGCTCGGCCATTCGCGGCGGGCAGCTATTTAGTTATCCGTATTTATTTCCGTATGAGTGCAGCAGTGATGCAATTTTTGGTTAAATACTTGTAAAACAATTTCTTCAGTACATCTTAGAAAACGATTTGGAATATGTATATCCAAATGTTTATATAACAATCAGAATCATGCTCAGTTCCAGTCGGTACAGCTTCGGCCGAGAGAAGCTTCACAAAGTTAAAATTGATTAAGACTAACTTGAAAAGCACAGTGAGCCATGAAAGACTATCTGCGTTGTCAGTACTATCAACTGAAACCGAAATAGCGGCTAGTATAAAAATGTGATCGTAAAAAAATTGTTGTTGTTCTTGTTGTGGTCTCCAGTCCGGAGAATGGTTTGATGCAGCTCTCCACAATACCCTATCCTGAGCAAGCCTCTTCATCTCCATATAAGAATGGCAACATACATCTGTTTGAATCTGCTTACTGTATCCGTCTCTTGGTCTTCCCCTGCGATTTTTTCCCCACACACTTCCCTCCAACGCTAAATTCACAATTCCTTGATGTCTAAGAATATGTCCTACCAATCTATCCCTTCGTTTAGTCAAGGTATGTCAGAAATTTCTTTTCTCCCCAATTCTGTTCAGTACCTCCTCATTAGTTACGCGATCCACCCACCTAATCTTCAGCATTCTTCTGTAGCACCATATTTCAAAAGCCTCAATCCTCTTCCTGTCCGCACTGTTTATCGTCCATGTCTCACTCCCATAAAAGGCAACACTCCATACAAATGCCTTCAGAAAGGACTTCCTTAGGCTTAAATCAATATTCGATGTTAACAAATTTCTCTTTTTCAAGAACTCTTTTCTACCCATTGCCATTCTGCATTTTATATCCTCTGTACTACGACCATCATTTGTTATTTTACTGCCCAAGTAACAAAACTGATCTACCTCCTTTATTGCTTCGTTTCCCAATCTAATTCCTTCAGCATCACCTGATTTCCTTACACTGCACTCCGTTACCCTAGTTTTGCTCTTGTTAATGTTCATCTTATATGCACCTTTCAGCACACTGTCCATTCCGTCCAATTGCTCTTCCAGGTCCTTTGCTGTATCTGACAGAATTACTATGTCGTCGGCAAAACGCAATGTTTTTAATTCTTCACCCTGAACTTTAATTCCTCCTCCGAATTTCTCCTTGCTTTCCTTTATAGCTTGCTCAATGTACAAATTGAACAACATTGGGGAAAGGCTACAACCCTGTCTTACTCCCTTTCCAACCACTGCATCCCTTTCATGCCCTTCAACTCTGACAACCGCTGTCTGGTTGTTGTACAAGTTGTAAATAACCTTACGCTCCCTATATTTTACTCCTGCTTGCTTCAGAACTTGAAAGAGTTTATTCCAATCAACATTGTCAAAAGCCTTCTCCAAATCTACAAAAGCTAGAAATGTAGGTTTGCCTTTTCTTAATCTATCTTCTAGGATAAGCCGTAAAGTGAGTATTGCCTCCCGTGTTCCTACATTTCTTCTGAACCCAAACTGATCTTCCCCGAGGTCGGTTTCTACCAGCTTTTCCATCCTTCTGTATATAATTCGTGTTAATATTTTGCAACCATGACTTATTAAACTGATGGTTCTGTAGTTTTCACACCTGTCTGCACCTGCTTTCTTTGGAATGGGGATTATAATATTTTTCTTAAAGTCTGAGGGTACTTCGCCTGTCTCATACATCTTACACACCAGGTGAAACAGGTTTGTCATGGCTGGTTCTCCCAGAGACTTCAGTAGCTCTGAGGGAATATCATCTATTCCAGGGACCTTGTTTCGACTTAGGTCTTTCAGGGCTCTGTCAAATTCTTCTCTCGGTACAGTATCTCCTATTTCATCTTCATCTACATCCTCTTCCCTTCCTACAATTATGTGAGACGAAAAGCTGAAAAGTTTCTCTAATTTGTGTTTGTTTATTGTAATTTTTGTCATTGCAATAATATCTGTATATTATACTAATAGAATTTTAGTATATGATTATAGATGTATAATTCAGCTCATTTAACATTTTCTTCATTAATTCATTAATGTAAAAATGAAAGGGGCCTCGCAAAGACGAGTTCGCCGACTCCGGTTTTCGTGTAGCGCCGCCACAGTTCTTTGATCACTGGTCCCGGACAGTGTACACTCCACAGCGATCGAGGTCGTTGGCAGGTCGTATGAGCGCGTGTCGCGACGGTCGCACGGCACAGCACTAAAAGGCCGCGGCCTGCGTGGGATACACCTTCTAGCGACAGTGCGCGACATCCAGCGATGCGACACTGCTGCTACAAGCGGCCACATTCGGCGACATGGCCGGGTGTCCTACGTGAGCGCGACAACTTCACTTCGGTCGCTGGAATATTAGATTGAGCAGGGTACAAATGTATCACGTGACACATCGTAACCGGAATTTAGCTGCATATCGTTGAATGGAAGCGTCGACGTTCATACGAGGGGAGGCTACAATATAGGGCCACAACCTGCATGCGTCTAAATACAGATGTATATGTTCAGCACATTTACGCGAAGTAGATATTGATGGAACGGAAGTGATATCTGGGGTTCCACAGGGAAGCGTTATAGGTCCCCTACTCTTCCTCGTGTTTATAAACAATTTAGGAGACAATCTGAATAGCTCCCTTAGACTGTTCGTGGATGATATTGTCGTTTATCGGTTAGTGAAGTCAATTGAGGATCAAAAGCAACTTCAAAGCGATTTAGACAAAATTTCTGCATGGTGCGAAAATTGGCAATTGACACTAAATAAAGAAAAGTGTGAAGTAATACACATGACCACTAAAACAAATCCGCTGAACTTTAATTACGCGATAAATCAGTCGTAGATTCTACCAAATACCTAGGAGTTACAATTACGAACAACTTTGACTGGAGAGAACACATAGAAAATATTGTGGGGAAGGCGAACCAAAGGTTACGTTTCATCGGCAGAACGCTTCGAAGATGCACCAGCTCCACCAAAGAGACTGCCTACATCACACTTGTGCGTCCTCTCCTGGAGTACTGTTGCCCCTTGTAGGACCCTCACCAGGTGGGATTGACGGAAGACCATGAGAAGGTTCAGAGAAGGGCAGCTCGTTTTGTTTTATCACGTTACGGGAGGGGGGGGGGAAGCGTCCCGGAAATGTTGCAAGAATTGGGGTGTAAATCATTAAAAGAAAGACGTTATTCATTGCGGCGTGATCTGTTTGCGAAGTTTCAGTCACCGACTTTTAGTTCTGAATGTGAAAATATTTTGCTAGCACCCACCTACTTAGGGAGACATGACCATCCCAATAAAATAAGAGAAATCAGATCGAAAACGGAACGATTTAGGTGTTCTTTCTTTACGCGCGCTATTAGAGAATGGAACGGTAGAGAAAAGTTTCGAAAGTGGTTAATGAACCCTCTGCCAGGGACTTGAATGTGATTTTCAGAGTATCTATGTAGATGTAGATGTAGAACATAGATGTCATGTGTTTGAATACGACACTGCATAGTGCGTTGTATTTTCCGTAATTTCCGGCGAACATGCACTCTTACCTGGTGCGAGTTAATTTCCTGTTTGAGTTGGAAAATTGTTTGCCGTTTTGAAGAGAATTCTGTTTGCTAGCTACCGAGCAGCCAAGAACCTGTCAAACATGGAGCAGCAACAGCGTCAATTATGTACTTTATGGTCAGCACCAAAAAGTATTTGGAAACAATCTTATAGAAAGACAGGAATACATTTTTGCGCTAACCATGAAGTAAATAATTAACTCTGTTCCTGCTCTATGGTTGACAGATTCTTGTGTGTAACCTCGTCCGACCAGTAAATTAGTTACTCTTATTCTCTTCCTGCGCCTGAAAAATAACAACTCGATGGGGTGATCACAACTCTTAGTTTCCGCACAAGTCTCTTTCACTGTTCCTTGCCACAGGCTACTCAATTGTCACTTCATCCTTAGATAGCAAACCAAATTCCCTACAAAATGGCAAGCAGTTTTCCAACGCACTCAAACAGGTACTGACCTACTTGGACTTACACTAACATTTTCCAGTAGTACACTAAACGAAACAGTATATAGCCTTGATACGATCCAATACTAAAGGTACGGTACGCTTAACATCTAAAAATGCTTTTGGTTTCTGATGCACATTGAACTTGGAAAATTTGTTAATCTTATGTTTTTTTTTTTCAGAGTTTCCTGAAAGTATGTTAATGTTTTCTTTGAATCCAACTTCACTTTTTCGGTTTATTTGTTTATTTTCGAGAACAAGCACGCGCCAAAAACACTGAGATCAATGGTAAATAAAACCTACTTCGGCAGGTCACTTCCGGTTCTGATGAGTCGCGTGTTACGTTACTAGTACCCTGCTCAATCCGATTTTCCTGCCACCGACAACTTCTCTCTCCAAGATGGCCGCTACAACCGATCAGCTGTTTCTAAAGTTTGCCATCCGTAAACCGTAGAATACAGATAGCTCCACAGTAAGGCTATAAAGTTTTATAACTTTAGGGAATAAGGCGTAAAAAGAATGCTGTGCATTACATTTACAAAGCGAGGAATGTTCGTGTACTATTTCATTCGGAACTTCAAATACGAAAACAGACTATGAAGATCAAAGGCCAAATTCTTTGAAAGTACAACGACGAGTGCAGCTACTTTCGACTATGTTCTCAATGAATTTTTGTGAATAAGTTCGAAATATGTCTTATTGGAAGGAGACAGTAGATCCTTTAGACCATACATTTTCGTCACTGGTCGGCGTAGCGTAGGGGTAGCGACTTGGGCTTCTAACTTGGCCGGGCGCCGTGGCTCAGCGCGCCCGGTCAGGGGGCTGAATGCCCTCTGTAATAAAAAAAAAAGCCGAGTCAAGAACACATCGAGCATTAACGAACAAATACGATCAGCGTCCGCAATGAAAAGAACTAATCGTAGAGAAAGAAAGAAAAAAAAAAAAAAAAAAAAAAAAAACCAACTTGTAACGTTCGTGACTTTTGCGGTCGCTGGTTCGCTTCCCGTTCCATCTCATATTTTAATTTGTATAGGTTATGGGACCGTCTTTAGTCTACTTTTGGCCTCGTTTTCCGCCGTTGCATATAGACAATTTGTATAGGTTTTGGGACGTCTTTTGCAACTGTAAATTAGTCTACTTTAGACTAATGGTCTTACGTAGACTATTTTACAGTTGCAAAAGACGGCCCCATAACCTATACAAATTGTATAACTACAACTGCGGAAAACGAGGCCAAAAACGAAGAAATATGTTATATTTTAATTACTGCAATTACGACCTTTTCACCTATTATTTGTGCAAAGTTTTATCTTTAGAAAGCACCACAAATTATTTTTTAAAGTTTTTACCCCTAGTTCATCTTCATTGCAAACACACGTATCCAAGTGTACCATCTACCAAACACATTAAATTCCTATTGAAACATTATATCCTGACATTTTACTCTGGAACGTAATTTACACGCATCTCGTCTGACGTCCGAGGGTTATCTCACTCTCAGGAGTAACTTTGGTGTTACTGCAAATGCACAAGCACACACATGCGAATAATTCTTCAAATCACGTTCATCGTGGTGTAAATGAAACTATAACTCAGAATAAAAATACAGAAAACTGATATATTAGAAACAATTAAAAAAAAAAAAAAATAACTTCAGTCGTCTATAAAAGCCACACGAAAATTTACGAGATGGTTATCCAAAGCAAAATACTTCATTATATGTGCAAGGTGACTTTTATTTTCCGTTATTTCACAAACAGTTGCAGTTTCATAAACTTCAGGGATTATTCGCTCGCAGAATTCTTCCGACATCCTGTATAACCTCTACAAGCAGTCAATTCTCAACGAAACTCGGCACTTTGTAGCGCGTGCGACAGCGACAAGATTCAGACAGGCTTGAATCACAGTCTAAAACAGACAGCCGCAAAACTCAGTAGGGAAAAAAATGCGACCATTTGACACCTGAAGCGATACTAGCGCTCCAAGCGGCTGGGTAGCAAGCTCAGTAGCAGAAAATGGCACTACCGAAACGAAGAATTTATTATTTATTATTGCTGTTGTTTATATATTTCCTAGGCATGAGACGTGGTACTGTATTTCGTGACACAAATACGAAAACATTATTACACGAAAATCCCGTTTCCTGTTGATTGTCAGTTTGTAATAATATCACAGTGCATTGTAATACATATGGCTCACACTAGCTCGGTCGTACTCTTAACATCCAAAAACGATTGAAGACAAGAAGCGAATTGCAATCTGGTGTGTTTAAGTCCAAAAGCAACTGATTTATATTTATATAATGTACTGGTACGTAGTTACACGTTCGACATCTATTTTTTCTGCAGATTTTGAACATCTTAATACATTTGATACTGGTGCTAGGCACGATTTTTACATTCTTAGAGACTAAGTGTTACGTCCTATAAAAGCTCTTTTCGCTTTATCCTTGGTCAGATGGCTTGCATGTGCCGTACCTGTCATGTTTTCATCGTACCTACTCCCCAGGAATGTAAAGGTACTGTAAATCTTTAAGAATATTTTCCTGCTAAAATCTCAGTTCGTACATGTTACGTTTTATTTTACATTTTGGACAAACAAATCCCTGTTAACTTTCGACTATCATTGCTGCATCAACAATAGTAGACTTCTATGTAAACATTTCTTTGACTGAAACTTTCTGGCAGATTAAAATTGTGTGCCGGAACCGGGACTCGAACCTGGGACCTTTGCCTTGCGCGAGCAAGCGCACTACCGACTGTGCTATCCCGACACGACTCACGATACCGCCTCACAACTTTACTTCCGCCAGTACCTCGCCTCCTACTTTCCAAACTTCACAGAAGCTCTCCTGCAAAACTTGACTTCTTTAAACCTGTCAGTAGACTACCAAAAATAACATTGAAGAAAAGTACTGGGTTAGTTACCTCTCTCTCTCTGTTACTGATACACACTTAAAATTTAACAAACCTACATTGTAAGAGCTTTTCATATTTGAGAAAATGTACATTTATCGCGCCGCAATAAGCTCCGAAATGCAGTCGCATTTTAAACTTGTCGTTCGACTCCTGAAAACCGCGGTTTCTCGCCTCTCGGTATGTTCTTACGACCCGGCCGCTTGGCAGCGCTGCAATCGCCAGGTTGCAGAAAACTACCAGGAGTTTCGTGACTGGTGGCCGCGGGGACTGAGGCGCTCCAGTCAAGGTCTGCTCGGCCACTACGGTCGGGGGTTCGAATCCCCCCTCGGCATGGATATTTGTGCCGTCCTTAGTCTTAGCTAGGTGATAAGTAGTTTATAAGCTTAGGGACTGATGACCCCTTAGTTAAGTCCCATAAGTTCTACAAACATTTGAACAATTGAGTTTCGTGACTATGTTAGGCCGCGGCCTGCGTGGGCTACACATTCTAGCGACAGCGCGCGACATCCAGCGACGTGACACTAGCTTCGTTCGAGTGGCGCTGCTGACGGTCAGGAACAGTTTGAGGCGTTCGAGTGGCACTTCTGACTCTTGCTGACGATATCTGACTGGCCAATCTGGTGTTCGAGTGGCGGAGCTGATAGTTGGCGACCGAAAGTTTGTCAGCGGATTTTCGTCAAACTGTTTTCTGACTAAATCCAAAGCGTTTAACAAGCCTCGGCCAAAAGACAAGCCTGCACATTTACGAAGAGGTTTGTGTTCCAAGTCTTCCATTTTCTCTCGATTGAGGCTGAGTTTGTATATTAGACAGGCATTCTTTCAACTTATGTGGCCTTCTAATATAGTACGTCCCCTTTTTATTACACCCATACATACTATAAATGAAAGGTGTGGAAATTTTCATAACACGAATTTAAAGATTAATGCGTATGTTTTTACAGTTTAGATTGTGATATATTCGCCTGAAAATGAAGTAAAAATAGTCCTACTGAGATTTTCTGTGCCATCTGTAAATTAAGTGATTGACACATAAGAATAATATAGTTCACAACAGGCATTAGCAGTGATAGATTTTTATAACCGACATATGTGCCACTATAGCGTCTCACAATTACTGTTCCGTGATTCTCCTTGTGGTTATATATTATAGAAATCTATTAGTGCGAATGTGGGCGTTTCTACACGAAATGTGTAACTTCTGGGAAAATCATGTACGATGATAATTCTTGCAAAACACCTGCAAATTTTTGTATGTTTCATTTTTTAAATTTTATTGTAATTCATAATAATGGGACAAAATGCATATGAAGTTGTATGTTACCAAATATTCCTTTCACACACAACTATCCTAATTTACCTCATTTTTGTATGAGGTTTTGTCAGGTTAAATTGGCTACATTATTTATAAATGGAGAGACATGTTTACGTATATTTTGCGTTTTGTCGAAGTTTATGATCAGAATTTAATCCACAATGTATTTCTAACGGCGGAATGCACACTGTCCGTCGCCGGTCCGCCACCTCACGTCAACGTGAGCTTTCTCAAGAAGAATGTTTTGATGGAATGGTCGTCTGGTAACATCGCGACTCGCAAGTTAACCTAGTTTCGTCACACGAATTTTATACTCGACAGATACACGGTTTGCAGGCAAATGTGTCTTGTTAATCTTTATTATTATACTTTGGTTTAACGGTAAATTTCAAATGTTTCATGACGACTTAAATAGTTTTTTCAATTGAGAAATGCATAACATATCGCCAGTCATAACTTCACTTTCAACATTAGTAGAGAGAAAAGATGCCAACTAGCGCTATGGGTGGCCAATATGCAAAACAGGTGAAATAAGCGTTCGAGTTGGCTTCGGAGTTGGCAACTATCAAAAAGCGCGCATGCGCAGTAGAGGCCTTCCAAATCGTCAGCAACTGTCAGGAACTATCAGCTTTTGGGCCACTCGAACGAACCTACTGCTGCTACAGGCGGCGACATGGCCGGGTGTTTGACGTGAGCGCGACAACTCCTCTCTTCAAAATGGCCGCTACAACCGAGCAGCTGTTTTCTAAAGTTTTCCATGCGTAAACCGTATAATAGTGATAGCTGTAGAGTAAGGCAATAAAGTTTTATTAACTTTAGGAAGTAAGGTGTAAAAAAATGCTTTGCATTACATTTACAAAGCATGGAAAGTTCCTAGACTATTTCATTCGTATATACGAAAACAGACTGAAGATCACCGGTCAAATTCTTAGAAAGTACAAGACGAGTACAGATACTTTCGACTATGTTCTCAATGAGTTTTTGTGACTATAAACGATCTACAACTGAATAAGTACGACATAAGTCTTATTGGAAGGCGACAGTAAATCATTAGTTTCGAACTTCAATTAGAGTTGTTGCTGTAGTGTAGGGGTAGCGACCTCGACTACCAACGTGTAAGTTTTGCGGTCGCTGGTTCGCTTCCCGTTCCATCTTATATTTTAACTCCTGCAACTACAACCCTTTCACCTGTTATTTGTGCAAAGTTTTATGTTTTCTCTTCACAAAGCACCATAAATTATTTTTTAAAAGTTTTTACCTCTAGTTCAGCTTCATTGCAAACACACGTATCTAACTGTAGACCTACCAAACACATTAAATTCCTACTGAAATATTATATCCTAACATTTTACTCAGAAACGTAATTTACACTCATCTCGTTTGACATCCCATAGTTCTCTCTCCACTCCCACGAACCACAGACATTGCCGAGGTGGGGTGGCTTGCGTGCCTCAACGATACAGATAGCCGTACCGTAGGTGCAACCACAGCGGAGGGGTATGTGTGGAGAGGCCAGACAAACGTGTGGTTCCTGAAGAGGGGCAGCAGCCTTTTCAGTAGTTACAGGGGCAACAGTCTGGATGATTGACTGAGCTGGCCTCGTAACAACAGGTAATGTGGCTTTGCCACACAGCTACTGCGAACGGCTGAAAGCAAGGGGAAACTACAGCCGTTACCTTTCCCGAGGACATGCAGCTCTACTGTATGAACATATGATGATGGCATCCTCTCGGGTAAAATATTCCGGAGGTAAAATAGTCCCCAGTTCGGATCTCCGGGCGGGGACTACTCAGGAGGATGTGATCATCAGGAAAGACAATACTGGCATTCTACGGGTCGGAGCGTGGAATGTTAGATCCCTTAATCGAGTAGGAAAATTAGAAAATTTAAAAAGGGAGATGGATAGGTTGAAGTTAGATTTAGTGGGGATTAGTGAAGTTCGGTGGCAGGATGAACAGGATTTCTGGTCAGGTATGTACAGGATTATAAATACAAAATCAATAGGGGGTATAACAGGTGTAGTATTGATAATGAATAAGAAAATAGGAATGCGGGTAAACTACTATGACCAGCACAGCGATCGCATTACCATTGTTAAGATAGATACGAAGCCAACACCGACAACAGTAGTACAGGTTTAAATGCCAACTAGCTCTGCCGATGATGAGGAAATCGAAGAAATATATGAGAAGCTAAAGGAAATTATTCAGACAGTTAAGGGAGAAGAAAACTTAATTGTTATGGGAGACTGGAATTCGGTAGTACGACAAGGAAGGGAAGGAAAGATAGTAGGTGAATATGGTCTGGGCAAAAGGAATGAAAGAGGAAGCCGCCTGGTAGAATTTTGCACAGAACATAATTTAGTTATAACAAACACCTGGTTCAATAATCTCAAAAGAATGTTGTATACGTGGAAGAGACCAGGAGACACCGGGAGATACCAGATAGATTTTATAATGGTAAGACATAAATTTCGGAACCAGGTTTTACAGTGTAAGACATACCCAGGGGCAGATATAGACTCTGACCATAACTTGTTGGTTATGAACTGTAGACTGAAACTGAAGAAACTACAAAAAGGTAGGAAAATAAAGAGATGGGACCTGGATAAATTGAAGGAACCTGAGGTTCTTAAGAATTTCAGAGGAAGCTTTAGGCAACCACTGACAGAAACAAGGGAAAATAAAACAGTAGAGGAGGAATGGGTAAAATTGAGAGATGAAATAGCGAAGGTAGCAGAGGACAAAATAGGTAGGAAGGCAATACCTACAAAAAATCCTTGGATATCACAGGAGATACTAAATTTAATCGATGAAAGGAGAAAATATAAAAATGCAGTAAATGAAACAGGCAAAATGGAGTACAGACGACTAAGAAATGAGATTGACAGGAAGTGCAAAATGGCTAAGCAGGAGTGGCTAGAAGGCAAATGCAAGGATGTAGAAGAACGTATAAATAGGGGAAAAATAGATACAGCCTACAGGAAAATAAAAGAAACATTTGGAGATAAGAAAAACAGCTCTATGAATATCAGGGACACTGATAGAAAACCAGTTCTCAGCAAAGAAGGGAAAGCTGAAAGGTGGAAAGAGTATATACAGGGGCTCTACAAAGGAAATGAACTTCGAGACAATATTGTAGGAAGGGAAGAGGATGTAGATGAAGATGAAACAGGAGGTACTGTAATGAGAGAAGAATTTGACAGAGCCCTGAAAGACCTAAGTCGAAACAAGGCCCCTGGAGTAGATGATATTCCCTCAGAGCTACTGAAGTCTCTGGGAGAACCAGCCATGACAAACCTGTTTCACCTGGTGTGTAAGATGTATGAGACAGGCGAAGTACCCTCAGACTTTAAGAAAAATGTTATAATCCCCATTCCAAAGAGAGCATGTGCAGACAGGTGTGAAAACTACAGAACCATCAGTTTAATAAGTCATGGTTCCAAAATATTAACACGTAATTATATACAGAAGGATGGAAAAGCTGGTAGAAGCTGACCTCGGGGAAGATCAGTTTGGGTTCAGGAGAAATGTAGGAACACGGGAGGCAATACTCACTTTACGGCTTATCCTAGAAGATAGATTAAGAAAAGGCAAACCTACATTTCTAGTTTTTGTAGATTTGGAGAAGGCTTTTGACAATGTTGATTGGAATAAACTCTATCAGGAGTAAAATGTAGGGAGCGTAAGGTTATTTACAACTTGTACAAAAATCAGACAGCGGTTGTCAGAGTTGAAGGGCATGAAAGGGATGCAGTGGTTGGAAAGGGAGTAAGACAGGGTTGTAGTCTTTCTCCATTGTTATTCAATTTGTACATTGAGCAAGCCATAAAGGAAAGCAAGGAGAAATTTGGTGAAGGAATTAAAGTTCAGGGGGAAGAATTAAAAACATTGCGTTTTGCCGACGACATAGTAATTCTGTCAGATACAGCAAAGGACCTGGAAGAGCAACTGAACGGAATGGACAGTGTGCTGAAAGGAGCATATAAGATGAACATTAACAAGAGCAAAACTAGGGTAATGGAGTGCAGTGTTAGAAAATCAGGTGATGCTGAAGGAATTAGATTGGGAAACGAAGCAATAAAGGAGGTAGATGAGTTTTGTTACTTGGGCAGTAAAATAAGAAATGATGGTCGCAGTACAGAGGATATAAAATGCAGAATGGCAATGGATAGAAAAGCGTTCTTGAAAAAGAGAAATTTGTTAACATCGAATATTGATTTAAGCCTAAGGAAGTCCTTTCTGAAGGCATTTGTATGGAGTGTTGCCTTGTATGGGAGTGAGACATGGACGATAAACAGTGCGGACAGGAAGAGGATTGAGGCTTTTGAAACATGGTGCTACAGAAGAATGCTGAAGATTAGGTGGGTGGATCGCGTAACTAATGAGGAGGTACTGAACAGAATTGGGGAGAAAAGAAATTTCTGGCATACCTTGACTAAAAGAAGGGATAGATTGGTAGGACACATCCTTAGACATCAAGGAATTGTGAATTTAGCGTTGGAGGGAAGTGTGCGGGGAAAAAATCGCAGGGGAAGACCAAGAAACGGATACAGTAAGCAGATTTAGACAGATATAGGTTGCCGTTATTATGTGGAGATGAAGAGGCTTGCTTAGAATAGGGTATTGTGGAGAGCTGCATCAAACCAGTCTCCGGACTGAAGACCACAACAACGGTTCTCTCTCTCAGGAGTAAATTTGTTGTTACTGCAAGTGCACAAAGCACACAAATGCGAGTAATTCAAATTCAAATGTCTGTAAATCTATCAGTCCGTAGCTTACAAACTACTTAAACCTAGGTAAACTAACCTACGGACAAATTCATTTAGACCACGATGAACGTGATTTGAAGAAACTATCACTCTGAATAAAAATACAGAATACTGATGTATTAGAAACAATTTAAAAATTTAACTTCAGGCGTCTACAAAAGCTAAAAGAAAAATTACGAGCTAGTTAACCAAAGCAAAATACTTCACTATATATGCAACTACAATTTTATTTTCTGTTATTTCACAAACAGTTGCAGTTTCATAAACAGGGATTATTAGCTCGCATAATTCTTGCGACAACCTTCAGACACACAACTGGCTGGTGCATTTCGAATGGGTTAACGCACATCAAGGGATATGGGGAAATGAACTAGCTGACAACCTTGCTAAAAGAGCAGCTCGATCACGACAGTCAACACGCTATAACAAAATACCTACAAGTGCCGTAAAGAAGAACGAGAAGAGTTTAGGAACAAATTGGACACTGAGTGGCACAGAACAAAAAAATGGGGGAAGCACTAAACCGTATTTTCCTACGATACGACAACGTTTAATGATTAAACTTCCAATATCTCCGAATTTTACAGCTATGCTAACAGGTCATGGGAAACTGAAAGCATACTATCAGCGGTTCAAAATAATTGAAGACGGAACGTGCACATGTAACAGTGCTGTCCAAACTATTGACCACGTGCTTTTTGACTGCTGCAATTTATTGAAAGAGAGGGACCATCTCAGGAAAAAAATAGCTGCCAAAGGAGGAGGATGGCCCGTCAGTAAATATGACTTAGTACATAAATACACTACTGTCTTTTACAATTTTTGTAATTCAATAAGATTTCCTAATGTATAAAACATTTACAATTCTTGTAATTCATTAAGTAATGTATAAAATTGTTTGTTCCTTTGTAAACCCTGTCAACTTGTATACTGTACTTGTGTTTGTAAGAACATTTGATGTAACTGCCTGAATCAAACCATCAAACATGTAATATTGCTATGTAATGGAGCATGATAAATAATAAATAAATAAAAAAATAATAAAAAAACCTTCATAACTTCTAAAAGCAGTCAGTTCTCAACGAAACTCGACAGTTTGTAGCGCGTGCGACAGCGACAAGATTCAGACAAGCTTGAATCTCAAACGTCGCTGGTTGTAGCGCGCGACACGCAGCGACAGGCAGCGCCACAGTCGGCGCTCACGCAGGACACTCCCGTAGCGATACATGCGGCCGTCTTTTGTCGCGTGAAGCTGTCGCGCGCTGTCGCTAGAATGTGTAGCCCACGCAGGCCGCGGCGAAACTCTCGCGTGCGTGTATGTGTGGGGAGCTCGTGTTCAGCTCGACCCACGTGGTCCGCGGCAACGCGTAGGAACTTACGAGGTAGAAGACGTCCTCTCGACTCAGTCCTACAGCTCGCACTACTGTCCTTTGGCGCACACCACGCCGCTGGGACGATGTTTGCCGAGGAAAAGAACTCTGCGCGTCGGCAGATATCTGACGCCGCTGCCTTGTGCTAGATGTCTGCCACTCGCCGTTCACGTGTTTCTGCTGTAAGGTTGGTTGGTTGGTGGTTTTTGAATGGGACTAAATAACCATCAAGGGTTATCAGTCCCTTGTTCCAGTCTTAGAGATAAAACATTGTGTTAAGCGTTCCGAAGCATATGCTTTAACACGTCAAAGTTTAAAAGGAACATGTAAAAACGAAGAAAGGGTTCACATAAATACGAAGAAGGGATAAAAGTACTGGGACAGGACAAGAGTGTTTTTGCTGGGTGATCACATAAATAAAAATATCACATCCAGCCACTCTGTACACATTAAAACACCTACCTAATATACTTAGCCGCGGTGGAGTAGCCGAGCGGTCTGAAGCGTCTTGCTGCGGAGCGCGTGGTTGCTCGCCGTGGAGGTTCGAGTCCTCCCTGGGGCATGGGTGTGTGTGTTGTCCTTAGGTTAGTTTACCTAGGTTTAAGTAGTTTGTAAGTTACTGACTGATGACCACGCAGTTTGGTCCGATAGATTTACAAACATTTCAACATTTCATTTAATAGACTTAGGCAAGCGGAGAACAGATAAATGACAGACACACAAGATACTTTAAATGGATTGGTGCAGTTAACACTCACGAATAAAATTTAAAACGCTATTAACCATGGAGGCATTGTCAGCTAAAACGAGCGTCAAGGCGTCAGGGATATTAAAACTCCGTCGCTCTGCGGCTAAATTGGGGCATTCCGCTAAGATGTGGGCGACTGTCAGAGTCGCACCACATCGACACTGAGCAGGGTGCCCATGCGTCAGCCAGGTATGGCCAATACGCAGCCGGCAAACGACCACCGACTCCCTGCGAGACGCCCGCAGTGAGGACTTCCATGCAGCGGTGGAGGGCAATGCGGAGCTCGCCCACTCAGAGTTCCAAACCCCAAGGACCCTACGTAAATTGGGATCGGAGGTCTTTTTCTGGTAGGCCAATATTCAGAGACCGTGAAGTGGTGGCCTTTTGGCCAGCTGATCAACACGTTCATTGCCTGGGATGCCTATGTGGCCTGGCGTCCAGATGAAAACTGTAAGGCCGCCACAAATGTATCCCTTCGTGATAACGGCAACGGAAGATTAGAATGGCTATCAAATTCTCCAGACATGACCCCTATCGAAAATGTCTGGGATTATTGAAAAGGGCTATTCTTGTTTTTGTGATGATGATCTGGTAGACAGTTTGCCACGACGAATCTAGGCATGCATCCGTGAAAGACATGATATCTGGAATTAGGGGTACCTGTGTACGCTGCTATCTGCAATACTAATTCAGAACGTTTTAGTTATTGTCGTACAACTGGTCAATTTCTGTGAAACCTCAACTTTTCCCGACGTAATGAATTTTCAAACAATTGCTGCTGGGTGACGATGTTTCGACAGGACGACACCCTGCCAATTTCAAGACACAACTGCACTCAAGGAAGCAATGTGAAAGCGAATTTAAGTCTTTCAGCTGAGTTGTCTAATCTTGAGGTCACCTTTCGTCAGAATAGTTATAGTGAGAGGCAGATACAACGCGTTGCGCACTGTGTAAGGCGCCATGTCCCGCATTACTCAGCCGCTCCCGTCTGATGTTCAAAAAATTTTTTCAAATGTTTGTAAAGCTATGAGACTTTACTTCTATGGTTATTAGCCTCTAGATTTACAAACTACTTTCAAGGGACTGATGAGCTCGCTTTATAATTTTAGAAAATATTTTTTTCAGGCTTCTGTTTATTGCAATTTATAGACTTTGTATTGTACAGAAGTGTACCTTGCGGTATAGATGAATAGCATGATTTTTATATAAATAAAGTTTGAAAGTGATCCAAGCTGAAACAAGTGCTGAAGTTCGAACATCAGAAATACGTTTCTTACAATATTATGACACGCAAAAATATTGTTTTACCGGCTTATCTATACAAGCTTTGCCGGCCGCAGTGGCCGAGCGGTCTGCGGGCCGACAGTCAAGTCTGCAAGGCCACTAAGGTCGGGGGTTGGAATCCCCCCTCGGGCATGGATGTTTGTGTCGTCTTTAGTATAAGGTAGTTCATAAGTAGTTTGTAAGTTTAGGGGCTGATGACCCCGCAGTTGTCCCTTAAGCTTAATAAGCATTTCTATACAAATGTAAACCAAGGCTTCCGCGGCCGTTGTCATTGTTGATAAAAGTCTTCTGGGTATTGGACCCCATCGTCAATATATCAAATGTTTCACCGACGTTTCGCCCACTATTGCAAGCGGCCATCTTCTGGGTGTTACGTAACCCAGAAGATGGCCACTTGCAATAGTGGTCGAAACGTCGGTGAAACATTTGATATATTGACGATGCGGTCCAAAACCCAGAAGAGTTTTATCAACAATTTCCTTACAAGTTTGACCAAGGTAACTTGGTCCTTTATTGTGTTACTACGTGACCTATGCCTCTTTTGTGAGTCAGTAGTCCTTTATTGTGTTACTACGTGACCCATGCCTCTTTTGTGAGTCAGTAGTCAAAGCGCTGTACATCATCATCATGTTGTACAGTTTCCAGCCACAGGCTGGGTCTGTCTGGAACACAAGCCTCGCCACTTCGACCTGCCCTCCCACCATCTCTGTTTCCACTCTGGCCCAGTCCTCTCAACACAATCCTCCACTCTTTTAGCCATCTCTTGGTCTCCCTCTTGGTCGTTTCTTCTGTATCTATATTTCGTGTATCCTCCTGGGGATCTCTTCCATTCTCTTTAAATGGCCAAACCACTGCAGTCTTGATCTCTCTATCCTATCCTGTAAGGACTTCTCCCTGATCTTCTCATTCCTCATCCTATATCTTCTTGTTACCCCTATTATGCTTCGTAGAAATTTCATTTCCCCTGCTTGTAATTTTCTCCTATCTCATTTCTTTGTCACAAGTTTCCGATGCATATTTCAATATCGGAACATAATAATTCTGGTATAACCCTCCTTTACTTTTCTGTAGTACATCCTTACTCCACACTAAACTCTTAACTATTCTCAGAAATACTGTTGCCTGTCTGACATGTTCTCTAATCTCTTTGTAATTTCTCCCGTTTTCCTCAATTACACTTCCCAGGGGCGAAAGATACCATCAAACTACAGACCGATTTCACCTTTGCCAGCATTCTCAAAAATTCTAGAAAAGGTAATGTACAAGCAGCTTCTCAACCACCTGACCAAGAATAACATATTGTCCAAAACACAGTTTGTATATCGAGAAGGCTATTTACACTTACAGTGAGAATCTACTTAATTCATTAGATAATAAATTGCAAGCAGCAGGTATTTCTGTGATTTGTCAAAGGCATTTGATTGTGTGAACCATAACAGCCTTTTAAGTAAATTAGAATTCTATGGTGTCACGCGAAATGCTGCAAAATGGTTCAAGTCGTACCTCACTAACAGAAAACAAAGGGTGTTAGTGCAAGTGACTAGTGAATTAAGCCAACAGTCATCATCGGATTGGGAAGAAATTACATGTGGTGTCCCACAAGGATCGATCTTAGGGCCATTGCTTTTTCTTGTGCACATTAATGACCTCTCATCAGTTACACTACCAGAAGCAGAGTTCGTTTTGTTTGCAGATGATACAAGTAGCTATTGCAATAAAAAATACGTCAATCATAGTTATAGAAAGGGCTGCTAATGATATTTTCATGAACATTAATAAATGGTTTAAAGCCAACTCATTGTCATTAAACTTTGAAAAGACTCACTAAATGCAGTTCAGAACACATAAGAGATTTCCTGCCAGCATATGCATTAAGTATGAAGAAGATCAGATAGAAGAGGTTGACTGTATTAAATCCCTGGGATTACAGCTTGATAATAAATTTAGTTGGGAGGAGCACACCATAGAACTGCATAAACGACTCAACAAATCTGTATTTTCAATACGAGTGTCATCAGACATAGGAGACATAAAAATAATAAAGCTTGCATACTTTCCATCATTCCATAATATTTTGGGGTAACTCTTGAAGTCAATCAAAAGACTTCAGAGTCCAAAAGCGTGTAATACGTATTATTTGTGGAGTAAATTCACGGACGTCCTTAGAAGCCTCTTCAAAGAACTGGATATATTTATTCCTTAATGAAATTTCACATAAATAATACATCCTTTATCTCAACAAACAGCTCAGTTCATAGATACAATACTAGGAATAAAAATGATCTACGAAAGGACTTAAAAGCACTTACTTTAGTTCAAAAAGGGGTCCACTACTCAGAACACACATATTCAATAATTTACCATCAAGTATAAAAAAATTAGCTACAAATAAAGATCAGTTTAAGAAGAACCTAAAAGAGTTTCTAGTGGCCAACTCCTTCTACTCCATTAGAGAATATCTAAATTGTACCAAACGATGCATTATCGGTGCTCATACTGTATTAGTATTATAGCATTGTCAGCTAAAAAACTTAAAAATGTATGTATCTGTATTTATATTATAAGTATTATCTATTATTCAGCTTGTAAATTTTTTTTCCTGATATGTTCCACATCCACGAGGATCTCCTCAACATGGATCTACGGAACGAAAAACTAATCTAATCTAATCTCTTGAAGCTTTCTACCTTCTACATCTACATCTACAACCATACTACGCAAGCCACCCGACGGTTTGTGGCGGAGGGTACCTTGAGTACCACTATCGATTTTCCCTCCTATTCCAGTCACGTATTGTTCGCGGAAAGAAGGATTGTCGGTATGCCTCTGTGTGGGCTCTAATCTCTCTGATTTTATTCTCACGATCTCTTCGCGAGATATACGTAGGAGGGAGCAATATACTGCTAGACTCCTCAGTATAGGTAAGTTCTCGAAACTTCGACAAAAGCCCGTACCGAGCGACAGAGCGTCTCTCCTGCAGAGTCTTCCACTGGAGTTTAGCGATCATCTCCGTAACGCTTTCACGATTACCAAATGATCCTGTAACGAAGCGCGCTGCTCTCTGTTGGATCTTCTCCACTTCCTCTATCAATCCCACCTGGTACGGATCCCACACCGGTGAGCAGTATTCAAGCTGTGGGCGAACAAGTGTACTGTAACCTACTTCCTTTGTTTTCGGACTGCATTTCCTTAGAATTCTCCCAATGAATCTGAGTCTGGCATCTGCTTTACCGACGATTGATTTTATATGGTCGTTCCATTTTAAATCACTCCTAATGACTACTCCCAGATAATTTATGGAATTAACTGCTTCCAGTTGCTGACCTGCTATAGTGTAGCTAAATGATAAAGGATCTTTCTTTCTGTGCATTCGAAGCACCTTACACTTGTCTACATTGAGCTTTGCCATTCCCTGCACCTTGCGTCAATTCGATGCAGATCCTCCTGCATCTTGTGAGGGGGCTGATATGGAGCCATTTATTTCGCATCTCAATATATTAGGTGCTAAAGAAGTTTTCTTGGTTGGAGAACTATGGTAAATAGAAAGGGTGTGAGAGAGAGACAGTAGATGAGCTTGTATCCCGTGGGAAAGCTCCGCCCCTATTGCAAGTTGAGATCTGATTGGCTCCCACCTATACTAGTTGTCCGCCAAAACTTTAAGCTTCTTTTATTAATATTTAACTATCCTTTGTCTATTAAAATCATCTGTATACTTTCTGTAATGCTTTTGTACCAAGTTCTATTCTGGTTAATTCAAAGATTTAATTATTTGAATATTTTGTAATAAGTTGAACAATGTTAGTCTAGAAGTTTCGCTTGGCGCCAAAACGCAAGCTTGTGGCGCGCAGCGAGAGGCGGCGGCAGCCAGTCGAGCGCCGACAGTGATACCTTGCACATTCATGTTAGTCCTGTGCGGGCCAGGGACAGTTTATAAGTTATGCAACGTTTATATTTTAACAACTTAGTCTGTATATTTGTGCTTGGATATACACTGGCATTTCTTCAATAAAAACAAACACTGGCGTCCTACAGAAGCTAAAGTTATTCGTAGCATCACTTCAAGTACAACGGATGTGCGACCTGTGTGCTTCATCTGCGAAATGGGACATCAACTACGACAGAAGACACAAGGTTAGTAAAAGAGTGAATTCAGACATGCACTGAAGTTGCATGTCGACACGGCACCTTGCGTGCAGTGCTGCCCCGTTTACAAACCAGGGCACTGGCACGAAGTGCGATGGTAACATCGCCGAGGAAGGCATGAAAGAGGGTAGGTGTTTTAGGAACTTTGTCAACTATGCACTGACCTTCCTTCCCTATCTTTTAAAATAGAAGCCCCGCCGTATTCTCCATTCAATTTTCCATTGTTACAACCTCTCTATATACTACCGCATCATCCGCAAAAAGCCTCAGTGAACTTCCGATGTTATCCGCGAGGTCATTTATATATATATATATATATATATATATATATATATATATATATATATATATATATATATATATATATATGGTGAACAGCAACGGACTCACGACACTCCCCTGTGGCACACCTGACATAACTCCTACTTCGGAAGACTTGTCTCCATTGAGAATGACCTGCTGCTTTCTGTTATCAAGGACTTCCTCAATCCAATCACACAATCCTTCTTCAGCTGGTTACCTCCAAGTGTTATTTCCTTCACTGGTCTATCCTTCTTCCTGCTGGTTACCATGAACTCTCATTTACGGATGTGTACGCTGAATATCATGAAACTCATTAGCGCCAATTATGCCGATCGTTCTCTTCCTGAGAAAAAGTTTACAAGTCTGTCTTTATTTGGCGCTCTCCCACTGGCAGACGTACACGCCACTGTGCCGCCGGCTGCTGTCACGCTAGGACCTCAGTGGCAGTCGCCTCTCGCAGGTCCTGGTCATCGCACCGTGCTGCAAATGACGCGCTCTTTTAATTAGCGTTAGCACCCGTGCTCATAACTATGTTTAAGCGGATACTCTGTAATATATCCGCTGTAATAACGAGGAAGAGGCACGCGCTTTCGCTCCAACAGGCCTTTGTGCGGAATTAATTCTTTCGGCCGCTTTTGTTCTAGCTTCCTGTGCACCAGAAGAACTCCGAAATGTCCCGCACAGTTAATTACTTCCAGCTCTATTATTTACTCGCGAGCATCACGTGGCGAGCTTCGCTCAAATCACAGGCAGTGTTCTTCGCCTCGTGCAGCACGAAACACCTGACACGAGTTACGTGGACCTGACACTGGTGTTTCGCACTTTCAGCTAAAATTCTGCCTCTGCGACATAGCCTGCTTCCACTACAAGCTTAACGACTGTTGCAAGGGAATACTTTGGAAACAAACTGGAATCTCTGGGCCAAGCCGCGGGAAACCATTTTGGAGCGAAATTAGCAATCTTCGAAAGGGAGGGAAGACGGAATTAACAAGTGTTTTGGACAGGTCAGGAAAGCTGCTAGTCAATCCTGAGGATGCCTTGCGCAGATGGAGGGAGTATTTTGAAGAACTGCTCAATGTAGGTGAAACGTTCAATGATGTTTCAGATTTTCAGGCAGAATGGGATAGGAACGACGATGGAAACAGGATCTCATTTGAGGAAGTGGAGAAAATGGTCAGTAGATAACAGTGTTATAAAGCGGCTGGGGTGGATGAAATTAAGCCGGAACTCGTCAAATACAGTGGAAAATCAGGTCTCAAATGGTTACACAGGATAATTGAGAAGGCGTGGGAGTCGGGACAGGTTCCCTCTGACTGGACGAAAGCGGTAATCACGCCAATTTTCAATCATGTAAACAGAAAAGATTGCAACAACTATCGACGTATCTCTTTAATTAGCGTTGTAGGCATAACATTCTCAGATATTGTAGAAAGGAGAGTGCGAGTATTAATTGAGGACAAGTTAGATGAAAATCAGTGCGGGTTTAAGCCTCTTAGAGGCTGTCAGGACCAGATCTTTAGCTTACGGCAGGTAATGGAAAAGTGCTATGACTGGAACAGGGAATTGTATATATGTTTCATACATCTGGAAAAGGCTTATGACCGTATTCCTAGGAGGAAGCTGCTGTCAGTTCTTCAAGATTATGGTATAGTAAGCAAACATCTGCAGGCAATTAAAGGGCTTTACGTAGACTGTCAGGCAGCAGTTAGAGTAGATGGCAAATTAAGCTCATGGTTCAGGGTCGTTTCAGGGGTAAGACAAGGCTGTAACCTGTCACCACTGTTGTTCATACTATTCATGGATCATATGTTGAAAACAGTAGACTGCCAGGGCGGGATTAAAGTAGGTGAAAACAAAATAAGCAGTATCGCATATGTGGATGTCTTAGTTGCGATGGCCGATTCGATTGAAAGGTTGCAAACTAATATTTCAGAGCTCGATCAGAGGTGCAAGGATTATGATATGAAGATCAGCATCTCCAACACGAAAGTAATGTCTGTGGGAAAGAGATTCAAACAGATCGAGTGCCAAATAGGAGGAACAAAGTTAGAAAGGTAGACAGTTTCAAGAACCTGGGATGTATTTTCTCACAGGATGGCAACATAGCGAAAGAACTGGAATCGAGGTGCAGCAAAGCTAATGCAGTGAGTGCTCAGCTAAGGTCTACTCTCTTCTGCAAGAAGGAAGTAAGTACCAAGACTAAGTTAGCAGAGAACCGCTCTATCTTTCGACCAACTTTGTTGTATGGGAGTGAAAGTTGGGTGGATACAGGTTACCTTATTCATAAGATAGAGGTTACAGATATGAAAGTAGCAAGAATGATTGCAGGTACCAATAGATGGGAACAATGGCAGGAGGATGTCCATAATGAGGAAATCAAAGAAAAGCTGGAAATGAACACCATAGATGAAGCAGTTAGAGCGAACAGACTGATATGGTGAGGTCATGTTACACGGATGGGAGAAGCAAGGTTACCTACGAGATTCATGAGCTCGTCAGCGGAGGGTAAGAGGAGTCGAGGTAGACCAAGAAGAAAGTACTTAGATTCGGTGCAGAATGATTTCAGTAAAAGGCATAATAGCAGACGAGGCATCAATTTTAGCATTGAATAGGGGATCATGGAGGAATTTTATTAGCGGTACTATGTTCCAGACTGAACGCTGAAAGGCATAATCAGTCTCTAATGATGATGATGATGATGATACCTACATTGCTTCTATGATACCGGGTGATCAAAAAGTCAGTATAAATTTGAATAGTACTTAATAAATCACGGAATAATGTAGATAGAGAGTTAAAAACTGACAGACGAGCTTGGAATGACATAGGGTTTTATTACAACCAAACATCTACCGTTATCGGGCCTTTTTTTCTTCGAGGAACTGCGTGATTCTGGTTTTGTAACTGCTATCGTGACGGGTGAATGGTACGTCGATATATTACAGAATCCAATCATCCCCACCCTTGCTGATGAACACCTCCTGGAACGTACGATTTTTATGCAGGATGGCGGTCCACCCCATATTGCTAGACGCGTGAAAGATCTCTTGCGTGCGTCGTTTGGTGATGATCGTGTGCTCAGCCGCCACTTTCGTCATGCTAGGCCTCCCAGGTCCCCAGATCTCAGTCCTTGCGATTATTGGCTTTGGGGTTACCTGATGTCGCAAGTGTGTCGTGATCGACCGACATCTCTAGGGATGCTGAAAGAGAACATCCGACGCCAATGCCTCACCGTAACTCCGGACATGCTTTACAGTGCTGTTCACAACATTATTCCTCAATTACAGCTATTGTTGAGGAATGATGGTGAACATATTGAGCATTTCCTGTAAAGAACATCTTCTTTGCTTTGTCTTAATTTGTTATGCTAATTATTGCTTTTCTGATCAGATGAAGCGCCACCTGTCGGACATTTTTTGAACTTTTTTTTGTCCTAATAAAACCCCATGTCATTCCAAACATGTGTGTCAATTTCTACCTCTCTATCTACATTATTCCGTGATTTATTAAG
Organism: Locusta migratoria; assembly: GCA_026315105.1. NCBI lineage: Eukaryota > Metazoa > Arthropoda > Insecta > Orthoptera > Acrididae > Locusta > Locusta migratoria. The sequence continues at coordinate 461,676,794 of CM048745.1, read as the reverse complement.
TTTTCAAATTTATACTGACTTTTTGATCACCCGGTATATTAGGTAAATTCATATTTTAACACATTTTATGAATTTACACAGTAAGACATAGCAGTTGAATGTAAAATGTCTCATCAGTAACCTACAATAGCAAATATCATTCACCACAGTATTGTGGTCTGTTGTGGCACTCCTTTATAGAGGGTGAGGCAGCCAAGTCCCAGACAGCTGGGAGATGGTTCTAACGGAGTTTTAGTCTGGCACTTCGGGCGAGCTGTATAGGAAGTTAAGTTCTCGTTTAACATCAGTTGGAGCTGTGGTGGGACATTCCCCGTGAAACTGTGCACAGTGTGAACACGTGAAAAAAAAAAAAAAAAAAAAAAAAAAAAAAAAAAGGGGGTTCTTACAGGGTGTCCACAAAAGAACTCCCTGATTTAAAAATGAAATATCTCGAAAACAAAGATCGACATCGATAGAGGAATGCAGTAAACGGTATGTTTATTGTGAAAGCTGTAAGAAGTTTATACAGCACTTTGTAATAATAGTTACAAAATCTGCTAACAGATGGCGCTGTAATCGCCATAAGTAATGCCTAGTATAAATAGTGAACGGAAGCCCAGAGCGATCAGTTCCACTAATGAAACGTGAAAGGAGGTTAGCGTACCAAAGCAAGAGATAAAAACCATGTACTCCACTGAACATCGCGTTTTTCTGGTGCTAGAGTACCACAGGTTAGAAGATAGTCCTACGGCAACAAGGCGAAATTTTCAAGCACGACTTAATGTTCCAAGAGGACCCGATGCGAAAACCATTCGTACGCTCTTCGCAAAATTTCAACGAACAGGCAGCGTAACTGATGATCTAGTGGGGCATGTTGGCCGCAAGCAAACCGCAGTTACGCCTGAAAATATAGCCACAGTTTATGGAATTATTCAGCAAAATCCAATGTCATCCGTCCGTAGAATTGCATCTGAGACTGGTTTGAAGCGTTTCAGCACGTAGAAAATACTGAGAAAGAGCCTACACATGTTTCCATTAAAAATTCAAACGCACCAGGCCATATCCGTACAAGCTGTGCAACAAAGGGTTGCCTTTGCTAATCAGATGCTCACAATGATTGATAGTGAAGGGTTTGATGTTGGCTGCATCTGGTTTACAAATGAAGCACACTTCCACGTGAATAAGCAGAAGTGGCGATTTTGGGGTTCCGAAAAGCCATATTGGTGTGAAGCGAAACCCCTGTATTCTCCTAAAGTTACTGTGTGGGCTGCAGTATGCAGCAGAGGTATTATTGGCCCTTTTTTCATTCGAGAAACGGTAACTGGTGCAAGTTACGTTGCAGTTTTGGAACAATTTGTCGCCACACAGCAAGCGTTAGAGGATCGACAAGGTACTGAATGGTTTATGCAAGATGGACCCCGACCACATCGGACCGAACAAGTGTTTCGCTTTCTTGAGGAATACTTCGGGAATCGAGTCTTTGCTTTGGAATGTCCGAAATTTACTGGTACAGGCATGGATTGACCTCCATATTCGCCGGATTTGACTCCCTGTGAGTTTTTTTTTTTTTTTTGTGGGGCACAGTGAAAGACATGGTCTACCCGAAACGCCGGCCGCGGTCGCCAAGGGGACTGCGGCGCGCCAGTCACGGTCTGTACGGCTATTACGGTCGGGGGTCGAATCCCCCCTCGGGCATGGATATTTGTGCCGATCCAGCTAGTTCATAAGTATTTTGTAAGTTTAGGGACTGATGACCCCGTAGTTAAGTCCCATAAGCTATACAAACATTTTTTTCCTACCCGAAACATCCCGCCACGCTGGACGAGCTTGAATCGGCGATCTCTCTGGCATGTGAATCCATTTCGGTTGAGACACTACGAAATGTGATGGCGAATTTCATTCTTCGTTTGCGCCACCTCTGTAGTGCCAATGGTGAACATTTTGAAAACACTGTGATGTGATTGTTTGCAAAGAGTGTTTTCATACGATTATTTCAATTATGTATGCTGATATGAGCTGTACAGCGTACGCACCATCTGTTAGCTGCTTTTGTAACTATTATTTCAACTGCTGTATAAACTTCTTACAGTTTTCACAATGAATATACCGTTTACTGCATTCCTCTATCGATTTTTGTTTTCGAGATACTTAATTTTGAAATCAGGGAGCCCTTTTCTGGACACCCTGTACTTGCCTTTAATTGCCTATGTGGGTGAACACTGTGAACCAGCTTGCAACGGCATGGTGTGACACTCTCTCTGAGTGGTAGTTTGTGCGAGTCTTGTGAGTTTTGTTCGTCGCCTTGGCCATCCGCGGGTTGGGTATCTGCCTCGGGCACGCGTCTGATTCTGTTGCAAGTGTGTTTTCCGCCTGCCCTAGTAGCTGCCCAAGAAAGAGGCGTGTTTTGACTCTTTGACACTGAGTTTAAATGTTGTTCTTATTTTGCATCTGCTCACCTATCGGTGTTGTTTAAGTATCTTTTCTATCAAGTTACTGAGTTATCCCGGGTTCTCTGGATTGCACTCGCTGAAGCCTTCAGCGTGTACTCTGAAACTAGGGTTGGTTACCATCCGTTCCGACTGACATTAAATTAATATGTTATTGGCTCAGCTGCCTCACATGTGTCATGGTGTTGTTTTGAAATTACTTTTCTGCTCAGTTATCCTAGAACAGTTTCTTTTAGAATAAGCTGTTGAGATGTTTGTTTCCTTCTAAAAAAGGCATGTTTTACGCCACAGTGGTGGCTTACCTTTAATTTCATTTGGTAACTGTAATTACTAAAGGGGGAAAGCCCTTTTTTTAATTCTGTTGCATTTTATTAAGTATCTGTAGGGTGTTTTTCTGTAACTGTTGTATCGATTTTTGCGTCATGTTGTCATTACTGGTGAGCTAAGGTATCACTTACTGAGCCTTATAATATTTCTTGTTTTCTTAACGTGTTTTGAAACTTGACCACTGTTGTGGCCTTTTGATTATTTATTGTTGTTTTGAGTAACTTCTGCGGGAACTCGAATTGTTTATTTGAAATTGCCCCATTTGTTGATTTATAATACATGTTTATACAAACAAATTTTCCTGTGGTTAAGAAATTCTCCCAACAGGGGCCAAATGCAACGTGTCATTACCTCAGCAGCGCATTTATACCCTTCTCTACAGCTACCTCGTGCGTCATCGAGAAGCAGGCAAACAACGCCTTCCCTGTTAATTTCCTCAGTGGTCAACGCTGCTTCGATGGACAATTACGATACCAGAACATATGTGCATACAAACTGTTCGCCTAAATATTATGGCATACACATATTTGAAAACGCCTCTTTAAGCCCAGCACGTTACGCTGAAATGTAACATACGGTTCCATAAAAGAAAAAAGAAAAAAAGATAGGCACATATCTCTGTAATAAAATATATCACAAACATGAAATGTATTCAAGTAGCCCCTGGCTCTGCAATTCACTGTCCATACGGCAACTTTGTAAGTATTGCGCTTGCGGTGATACAAGTGGTGTTATGACTTAGCTGCCTCACCCTGTATGGCCTAGTCTTTTACCGTTTCTGAAAGCAGTAAGCCTACACGATAAGTTTAGTCTGCATCTGTATACCTCTTTTTGCGTGGTAAACTTAAGTCTGGAGTTTATAGGTGATATCGACTGAGATAACCTAGCAGATGCAATCATGTTCACACACACACGCACACACACACACACACACACACACAAATACTTGAAAGGCGGAAGTTTGGAACTTCATATAAGCCGGACATGTTTATTAGTATCTTCTATAGATATTATAAGCACTTTGGTTACAACGGTTCAGCATGTGTCGGCTTTTAGGCACAGTTTCCACCTCAACAACAATGGCGTCCTTTCTCATAGCCATCCACACTGCATTCAAATGGTTCCAATCTCAGGTAGTTGTTACTGGGTCACAACGCTACACCCGTCATTTGATCACAGGGTAGAGCGGAGCTAATTGAATAGAGGGGCTTTATGAGTAATTGTAATCTTCTGCGCGTGCGCCGCAAAAACATAAACGTGGAGGCGCCGTTATGTGTTTCTTGTTGTCGGAGGTTTTATCTATCCAGTGAACACGTCTACTTCCTTTTCTGACTTCAGATATTAACGCAATATTTATTTGAAGTGTATAAGGTGAGTGGCTCACTAATGGTCAGTGCATGGTTTGCAAAACTTACGTGGTATTCGCTAGGGAAAAATGTTTGTAGAGCTTATGGGACTTAACTACGGTGTCATCAGTCCCTAAATTTACAAACTACTTATGAACTAGCTAATACTAAGGACGGCACATATATCCATGCCCGAGGGGGGATTCGAACCCTCGACCGTAGTGACCGTGCAGACCGTGACTGGCGCGCCGCTGTCCCCTCGGCCATCGTGGCCTGCTTCGCTAGGGATTTCCTGCAGTTTGTAGGAAATGAAAGCCTTGAAATAAGTTGGCATGATACTGGGTTCCCCTACGCCACATTGCTGACTTGTGCTGCCACATGTTAGAGCATTGGGGGAACTATTTCACAATATCGTTTGAATAACTAACAACGAGGCTTTATGAATAGTAGTGGAAAACTGATCGAATTAGGGCTAAAGTGCTTTTACAAAAGATTTTCTGTTTTGTAATGGCATTGTAATAAATTATTCCTTCCTTTTCTTCAGGTGGCCAGGATCTATAATCGGAAAAGAGGCAGAATGGAATGGGATGAGGAGGTAGTTAATGTAACGATGAAAGGATTATCATTGTCAGAACCCAGTAAAACTTATGGAGTGGCATATATAAGTTTGTACCGATGTTATCTAGAAGAAAAATATAAAGATATTGGCAACAATAATCTTTTAAACAAAACATGTCGACGACGTTCTGCCTTTAAATGATTATGAAGATGAGGCATTGAAATGGGATTATGGATTCTGTCAGAAGAAATGGTCACGCCTTGCATATGAAGATAAACGTGAATGGATACAATGTCAGAAGTGTACCACCTGCTATCATGAATACTGTCTTGAGCCAGAGGTCATAAGCAATGTGTCTGTGGACGCTGCAACTGATTTACGAGAACAAAAGCATTGCATAAATGCTACACTCCATTAATGTAAAATTTCTAGTGTAATTATTATTGTAATTAGAGGTAACAGGTATTAGAATTTAGCTTATTTTCAGCTAACCTTCCGCGTAATTTAGTTCATTGCAATACCTTCCATTTTTATTCCCTAAGAATTATTCTTACGTTTTTTTTTCAATACAATTCAAACAACTTTAATATGAAACCGAATGGAATATAAATGGCTTTAAGCGAAATTTTTAAACGTCTTGTACCAAATTTTAAATTGGGGACACGCTCACTTTTCCCATAGCCGGACTGGACGGTACATGTACCATTTTTTATCTAAACTGACATTTATAATATTTTATCACTGACCTGTATATTACATAATTTTTAGCATTTTATGTTTGGAATGATGTAATAATTATATCAGAACACATCGGAGCATGCCTATAAAAATGCATCAATGTATTGGAATTTGAAGTATGACACGCTCATTCGCGCCAAACGCTTTTAATTCTCTCAGTATTCTATTGTTTTTATCATTTGACGTTGCTCCCTCTACGGCATAACTAAGTTCTCCTTCTGTACGGTAGTTTTACGTATGAAACATTCTGCCTTGTACCATATAAATTTTCTTGTAAACCTATTGCTAGGCATTATATGCAGGTGCTGCTACACTTGAAACTGGCCTAACATAGACGCCAAAACATGTCGTGTAGAATTAAACTAAGTTCCAATTAATGCAACTGTAGCTGGACTTCCATAAAGCTGAACCATAGTTGCGGCAACAGCAGAAGTTCCAGATATGGAAAAACTAATGATTTAGGTGTGTAAAACTGTAAAGTGTAAACTCCGTCTGACAGGCATCAGGGGGCCCACTGTGTACTGACCGGCTGCCGTGTCATCCTCTGCCCGAAGGCGTCAACGGATGCGGTATGGAGGGGGACGTGGTCAGAGCCCCGCACTCCCGGCCGTTATGTCAGTCTTCGTGACCGCAGCCGCTATTTCTCCATCAAGTAGCTCCTCAGTTGGCCTCACAAGGGCTGAGTGCACCCCGCTTGCCAACAGCTCGGCAGAACCGGAAGGTAACCCATCCAATTGCTAGCCAAGCCCCACTTCGGTGATCTAACTGGAACTGGTGAATCCACTGTGGCATGGCCGTTGGCATTTAGTTGTGTATCAGCCGATAATTACTTTATTCCAAAAGCCCCGTCCACTATCCAAATAGCCGCACTGAAATGGATTTTTGTGCAATCGGTAGGGTAAATCGAATAGTAGCACAACATAAATGTTTTGATATTCATGTTTAACACATTAATTAATTAGTTATGTGTACTCATAGAAGTCATAGTAAAACTTTAAAACAAAAATTAAGTCAATAATTTCCCGGAAAAATGTAAGTTGAAATTATTCTTATAGCCCCTCTGTACAATATCCCATACATTTTCTATTGGCCATAAGACGCTGATCTAGTTCCCAAGATGGAAAACTGACTACGAAGACACCTCTTCCTCCATTGTCTTCAATGTCTTTCTTCAATAAATAAATAGCGTCTCGGGTGTCGTGCAGGATAGGTAACAGCTACGAGTCGCAGTATGTGATTCAGTTAGATGAAACTGGTCTCAGTTACCTGGACATGCAGCAACAGTTATTTGAGGCTGTACCCAATACCACCCCACACCATAAAGCCGTGAGCTGATGATGTATGATTTGTGCGAATGCTACCACTGTGATGCCCTTGCCTCTGTCTGCGGCGAACCGAAAAGCGACCATCATTTTCAAAGGGACTGGACCTGGATTTCTCCTAAAACTCTATCTATTGTCATTGCTCTCCTCAGCGACGTGGGCTACACAATTACCATCTAGCATGTTTCTTCACATTCATCAAAGGTAAACGGAGACGTGGACAACACGCACGCAACCCATGATGTGTACGACGTGTTCCACCGTTCCACCACTGCACCATAGCCCCTCGAGAGTGCAGATCTGCCATGCAATGTCATTCTGATGAAGCGTCGATCTTCTCGGGGAGTGGTCTGGTTGGTGCGATCAGGCCCACATCGTCATGTTCAACTTCGCGCACGTCTGCTCAATTCACACTGATCCATCGCCTTCGGATTACAGCGAAAACGATAGTCGAAAGATCATTTTATCGATAGTCGATGTTGCTACACAATATCAATGTTGTCCTTGAATCCGCAGGTAAACTTGATCAAATGCTAATGACTTCTGAAGAACATAACGAACATGTCCTGTCAATATTATTGAAAACAGTTAACGACGAACATAGTTTGCGTGCCCATCAAACATTTTTAGAAAGGTAACTACTAAGGGCACTATAAATATACCAGCTTTAAAATTTAACAAGTTATGAGAACATTTATAAGACACAATCAAATACTCTAGCTTCTGTGCCCATCAACTTTAACAGTCTTAGAAAGATAACTTTCGGAACAATCAAATTAAACTTGAAAACAGTTACCACAGATATAATTCACCTCCATGCATGCACAGAACGCAACCACTTAGGAGACATGAAGGAACTGCGTGCGCCCCCCCCCCCCCTTTTAAACAACCGGTACAATCAACAACAGTTAAGGCAAGGGATAAAAGACACAGTCTCATCACTGGGTGATATAATAACAGAAAACCTGGAATAGGAGGGAGAACCGATAGTGGTACCCAAGGTACACTCCACCACACACTGTTGGGTGGCTTCTGAGTATGGGTGTAGATGTAGAAAATACGATCTTGGGCAATGGGGGTAGAAGAAAGAGACACGCCTACGGAACAGGGCCGTGTGAATGCATAAAACCATAAGCTGGGCTGATGCAGCGTCAATCTTCTCGGGGAGTGGTGTGGTTGGTGCGACCAGGCCCTGCATCGTCATGTTCAACTACGCACACGTCTGCTCAATTCAGACTGATCCATCGCCTTCGGATTACAGCGAAAACGATAGTCGAAAGATCATTTTATCGATAGTCGATGTTGCTACACAATATCAATGTTGTCCTTGAATCCGCAGGTAAACTTGATCAAATGCTAATGACTTCTGAAGAACATAACGAACATGTCCTGTCAATATTATTGAAAACAGTTAACGACGAACATAGTTTGCGTGCCCATCAAACATTTTTAGAAAGGTAACTACTAAGGGCACTATAAATATACCAGCTTTAAAATTTAACAAGTTATGAGAACATTTATAAGACACAATCAAATACTCTAGCTTCTGTGCCCATCAACTTTAACAGTCTTAGAAAGATAACTTTCGGAACAATCAAATTAAACTTGAAAACAGTTACCACAGATATAATTCACCTCCATGCATGCACAGAACGCAACCACTTAGGAGACATGAAGGAACTGCGTGCGCCCCCCCCCCCCCCTTTTAAACAACCGGTACAATCAACAACAGTTAAGGCAAGGGATAAAAGACACAGTCTCATCACTGGGTGATATAATAACAGAAAACCTGGAATAGGAGGGAGAACCGATAGTGGTACCCAAGGTACACTCCACCACACACTGTTGGGTGGCTTCTGAGTATGGGTGTAGATGTAGAAAATACGATCTTGGGCAATGGGGGTAGAAGAAAGAGACACGCCTACGGAACAGGGCCGTGTGAATGCATAAAACCATAAGCTGGGCTGATGCAGCGTCAATCTTCTCGGGGAGTGGTGTGGTTGGTGCGACCAGGCCCTGCATCGTCATGTTCAACTTCGCGCACGTCTGCTCAATTCACACTGATCCATCGCCTTCGGATTACAGCGAACACGATAGTCGAAAGATCATTTTATCGATAGTCGATGTTGCTACACAATATCAATGTTGTCCTTGAATCGGCAGGTAAACTTGATCAAATGCTAATGACTTCTGGAGAACATGCTAACGTACATGTCCTGTAAATATTATTGAAAACAGTTAACGACAAACATAGTTTGAGAGTCCATCAATGTTAACAATTTTAGAAAGGTAACTACTAAAGACACTATAAAATACACCAGCTTTAAAATTTAATAAAGTCTGAGAACATTTATAAGACAGAATCAAATACGCTAGATTCTGTGCCCATCAACTTTAAGTCTTAGAAAGGTAACCTTTGGAAAAATCGAAATTGAACTTGAAAACAGTTAACCACAAACATAGTTCACCTCCGTGCATGCACAGAACGCAACCACTTAGGAGATTTGAAGGAACTGCGTGCTTCACCTGTACAACCGGTACAATCAAGCACAGTTAATGCAAGGGATAAAACACACAGTCTCAGGCCTAGGCGATATAACAACAGAAACCCTGAAATAGGAGGGAAAACCGATAGTGGTACACAAGGTACCCTCCGCCACACATCGTCGGGTGGCTTGCGGAGTATGGATGTAGATATAGAAAATACGATCTTGGGCAATGGGAGCAGAAGAAAGAGACACACCAAAGGAAGAAATCCGTGCGAATGTTTGAAACCATACACTGTGCGGCTACAGATAACAGGATGCCACGAGACGGGGATGGTACACGCTACTCTACAAGAAACCTTTTAAGGGTACGCACGAAGAACCGTTCTGAAGGCGTAGTAAGGACCAGGAGAACTGCCAACATGCAGCCCCAGAAGCACTCGATCTCAATTGCCTTCTCATCCGCACAGTCGCGCACGGCGGGTTCCATCCGACAGCTATCTCTGCGCTAACCGAGACACTGCAAGCAGCGCTGGCGTGCCCCAGCGTCCTCGCGGCGACCCCCACACATACAGCCCCAGCCTATCCAAATCTCCTTCCCCGAGACCGGTGCGCCGCCGTCCCTGCTCAAGGTACGTAGACTAGAAAAGTACGTCAGTTTGGGGTTCATCACTGTCATTGGTTAGCGCTATATTACGTCACTCCGCAGCAAGCCGCTGTATTATAAGGCCGCCGTGAACACATTTTCTCCGTCTTTTCTTTTCTCATTAGACAAAAAACATTGCTTTTAAGCGGTAGAATACGCTTGTGATTAATATATACATATATTAACATACAAAGGACTGAAACAGAAAAGCTTCAAACAGTATTAACAAGTAGCTAACCCGTCCCGCCCCGCGACTTGGCACAGGTAATATTTAAAAGTTTTTAACTCGAGAACCACTGAACGTATCGAGATGAGGTTTTTAAATTGAATTAAAATTAAATTGAATTTAAATTGAAGACCTTGTAAAGATCTAAAATAAATTCCATGAGAGCACATGCCTAACTTTTATAGATTTCCCACAATCACTATATATGTAGTCTTATGCCATCCGGAGCTAGCGCTTTAGGAGAGAAAAATCGTACATATGCTTCAGTAGTAAAAGTTAGACATCTGCTATCGCGGACTGTTTTTAGACCTTTGTGAGACCTACAATTTAAAAGAAAACTCATCACGATACGTTCAGCAGTTCTCGAGTTATATAAGGTTAAAGGGACAGACAGAAAATGTGCTTCTGTTTTACATAATATCATTATTTCACCCTCTTAGAGTGCGAATTTCGAAATTTTACTATGCCTATAACCGTGACGCTAGTTCATGCAATAAGTTGACGAAGGTTTATCGCAATCGACTGATTGTCATTGACAGGCATAGCATACGGACTGAGGTCTTCATTTTTATATATTAGATAAAGAAAACTTTCGTTACAACGCAAACTTAGCAGCCGATTTTCGCATTCATCCTTTTGTTTTACTCATTTAATTACTGTGAACATTGAACTGCATACTACTTTCATACAGACAAGTTTATCAATTAAATATCGATGATCTGAATCCTGTTGTTGTTATGGTCTTCAGTCCGGAGACTGGTTTGATGCAGCTCTCCACCCTACTCTATCCTGAGCAAGCCTTTTCATCTCCTCATAAGAACGACAACCCACATCCACTTGAATCTGTTTACTATACGCGTCTCTTGGTCTCCCTCTGTGATTTTTACCCCACACACTTCCCTCCAATGCTAAATTTACGATTCCTCGATGTCTAAGAATGTGTCCTACCAAGCGATCCCTTCTTTTAGTCAGGGTGTGCCAAAAATTCCTCTTCTCACCAATTCTGTTAAGTACCTCTTCATTAGTTATGCGATCTACCCACCAAATCTTCAGCATTCTTCTGTAGCACCACATTTCAAAAGCCTCTATCCTCTTCCTGTCCGCACTGCTTATCGTCCATGTTTCACTCCCGTACAAGGCAACACTCCACACAAATGCCTTCAGAAAAGACTTCCTTACACTTAAATTAATATTCGATGTTAGCAAATTTCTCTTTTTCAAAAATGCTTTTCTTCCCATTGCCATTCTGCATTTTATATCCTCTGTACTGCGACCATCGCATGTTATTTTACTACCCAAGTAACAAAACTCATCTACCACCTTCATTGTTTCGTTACCTAATCTAATACCTTCAGCATCACCTGATTTTCTAAGACCGCATTCCATTATTTTTGTTTTGCTCTTGTTAATGTTCATTTTATACGCTCTCTTCAACACACTGTCCATTCCATTCAACTGCTCTTCCAGGTCCTTTGCTGTCTCTGACAGAATTACAATGTCATCAGCAAAACGCAATGTTTTTATTTCTTCCCCCTGAACTTTAATCCCTATTCCAAATTTTTCCTTGCTTTCCTTCACCGCCTGCTCGATGTACAAATTAAATAGCATCGGAGAAAGGCTACAACCCTGTCTTACTCCATTCCCAACTGATGCTTCCCTTTCATTCCCTTCAAGTCTAATAACTGCGGTCTGGCTTTTGTACAAGTTGTAAATAACTCTCCTTTCCTTGTATTTTACCCCTGCTGATTTCAGAATTTGAAAGAGTGTATTCCAGTCAACATTGTCAAAAGCTTTCTCCAAATCTACAAAAGCTAAAAATGTAGGTTTGCCTTTCCTTAACCTATCTTCTAAGATAAGACGTAAAGTGAGTATTGCCTCCCGGGTTCCTACGTTCCTCCTGAATCCAAACTGATCTTCCCCGAGGTCAGCTTCTACCAGCTTTTCCATTCTCCTGTAGATAATTCGTGTTAAAATTTTGCAACCATGACTTATCAAACTTATTGTTCTGTAGTTTTCACACCTGTCTGCGCCTGATTTCTTTGGAATGGGGATTATTACATTTTTCTTAAAGTCTGAGGGTATTTCACCTGTCTCATACATCCTACACACCAGTTCAAATAGTCTTGTCATGGCTGGCTCTCCCAGAGCCTTTAGTAGCTCTGAGGGTATGTCATCTACTCCTGGGGCCTTGTTCCGATCTAGGTCTTTCAGGGCTCTGTCAAATTCATCTCTCAGTATAGTATCTCCTATTTCATGTTGATCTACTTCCTCTTCCCTTCCTACAACATCATCTCCAAGTTCATTTCAAAATGTTCAAATGTTCAAATGTTTGTTAAGCTTATGGGACTTAACTACGGGGTCATCAGTCCCTAAACTTACAAACTACTTATGAACTACTTACGAACTAGGACGGCACAAATATCCATGCCCGAGGGGGGATTCGAACCCCCGACCGTAGTGGCCGTGCAGACCGTGACTGAAGCGCCTCAGTCCCCTCGGCCACCGCGGCCGGCCAAGTTCATTTCCTTTGTAGAGCTGCTCTATGTACTCTTTCCACCTTTCAGCTTTTCCTTCTTTGCTGAGAACTGGTTTACCATCAGAGTCCTTGATATTCATAGAGCTGTTTTTCTTATCCCCAAATGTCTATGAATCCTAACAATTCATACTGCAAGTCTCTTTTGTAATCGGCTTTACAAAAATGTTCGGAAAAAATTGTGGCATTTTTGACATTTGTCTTGTCGTTTACAGCGAGAGATCCATATGCGCTGAATTTCCTCATCTTTTGGAAACCGATGGTACAAAATGCCTTCCGTCTTGCGTCCACTGTTATTGCACTCCACAACACGAAGTATTCTTACTCATATTTACAGAAAGAATATGTGGAAAAATTGTTCCCTAATACAAGAAAGCTACTTTCTATCCGAACACTTACGTCACGAAACGAGTGAGCGCAAAACACAACTTCCTGCTCGCAAGTTTCATAAGGGTACTACGGCAACTGCTCGACGCTTGCTGCCAGGTGACGTCACAGAAGAAAAGCGCGCGAGTCAAATTTACACTCCCTGTTCTCTGCTCTCAGACCAACTGTCTCTCTCACGTGTCATACCCGATGGGGAAGCAAAGATAGGGCAATCGCAGTCACTCACAGCGCCATCAACGGACAAAAGAGACAACAAAATCGGTAAGGGGCAAAGCAGAACTTACGCGCCAGGAAAGGAGGAGGTGATCACCCGAAATCTGAGCCCGACACGGCTCAATTATCTTCCTACCTATAGTCATCCGTGTGTTTTTTTCTTAATATGAATGAAGTAATTTTGTTGATATCTTTACAGAACCTAAGAACAAGGTGCGTCTGAAACGTTCGGTGAATGATCCCATTTTATCAAACCGGGCTGGCGAGGATGAGGTGCCCGCGCATACATATCAACAAGCGGACCCTTTCGTGCAAAGCACTGCAGTGAAGCGGTGGTACAATTTGTGACACAGCTAAAAAGGTCACTGTTAGAACTCCTGTCATTGCAACATGGAACGCAAAATAATGAAACGTCTTAATATCAACTTTTGTTTCAAATTAGGCGAAAGAGCAACGGCGACCCGTGGGATGTTGGTGCAAGTGTGTAGTGTTGAAGCAGTGAATACGAAGTGTGAGTGTTACTGGTAAACGCTTTAGAGACGGAACGGAAGGTGCCGAGAATGAGTCACTTTCGGGTCGACATTCCACTATTACAGTCCCATACAACATCGAACGAGTGGGACGTATGCTTCCGGATGATCGGCTGCTGCAACACATCCGGTAGGTTCGGCCAGAACTATACCGCAGTGGACAGTGGAATATCCTGAACTACAATGCCCGTCCGCACTCTGCGATCCGCGTGATGAACTATCTCTCACAACACGAAGGTCATTGCACTTCAACACCCTTCTTATTCCCAAGATTTAAGGTCGGCAATCTTTTTCCCCACCTTGAATTAGCCCTGAAATACTTACGCTTCGCAACGGTCGCGGAGATCCAACAACTCAGTGCTCAGTGCTTCGAGCGATTTCACAAAACGCGTTTGCGGACAGTTTCCAAGAGCTGTACAACCGATGTCAGAAGTGTATGGTAGCCAATGGCGGTTACTTTGAAGGCCAGTAGAAATAATTTGTTTGTAATTATTGTTTCCTACATTTCCTGAGACAACTCACCGAACGATTCAGACGCATCTTGTATTTTGTGTAAAGATTTCAACAGAATTACTTCTGACGTAACCACGTCATAATGTAAGACGGCTATTACTTTAACAACCAGCGTTTCGGCCAACGTTACAGTGGCCTTCCTCTGGGTATACTTCTTTTTCCTTGGAATAAATCTTACGTACTTTCAGAAAGATTATAAATACATTACCGTAATTCTCCTCAATTCATAATTTATTCAGTAGTAGGAACCAAGCATAAACACAAATCCTTTGGCTCCTTTTTCTGTGTTACTAGTTGGAAACCGGACAAACAAACGATATTCGGTACCACTTAATTTGATACATGACTTAATAAAGCATCAGTTATTCTATGTAGGCCCTACTGGTATAAAAGCGAAAACCGATAAATGTGGTTCTGAACTAGTGACCGTTTTTCTCTTCAAAAATATGCATATCTTTATAAAGCTATGGATCCAAACACCAGTGGTAATCAGGCCCTAGACTTAAAAACTGCTTTAAGTTATGCTAAGGACAACACACACACACACACACACACACACACACACAGACATACCCCATGGGAGGACTACAACGGGAATAGGCGTGCACTCTTAGCAAGGCGCCTTAGAGCGCACGACCGCTCCCGTGCGACATTCCTCTCTTAACCCTTTATTTGGCACACACAGAAATGACGAGAAGAAAAAGGTTATGTCACTTAAATTAAATATGTAGGGCCATGTGAACAGATTTATGTGATTTTTTTTTTTTCAAAATATAGTTTCTGGTTTGTAAGTAACATTGCCCAAAAACTTCGCATGTTGGTAAAGTAATCAATACTACAGTCTTGTTCTTATAACTGTAGAAATTATTCTATTTGGGACTACTTCATGTGAAACGTGTGAAAACAAGTCGTTTTTGGTGCAAAGTTAAAAACAGTCCCATGATTTCCACATTTTACAGTCAAGTAACTTATCCCTGAAGACAAAACTTGCAAATTCATTTTGGCCCGTAATCTTTCAAGTACAACAAATTGTCATATCTGTCATACCGTACATCATTGACTGGTACAGTAGATGCTATTTCATTCTTCCTTTGGACTTATCGCCCATTTTGTATTGGTCTACCAGACCTCTTCTTCCCAAAAATATAAGTCAGTTTTCAGTCTCCCGTATAAGAATTCGTCAACAATTTTCCATAATAATTGAACTTCAAGGCTTCCTCTTTCTCTTTTATAGTTTACTGTGTATCACGAAAAATGTTGTCACAAAATAATAATAATAATAATAATAATAATAATAATAATAATAATAAAACATATACCTCGGTAACGATTCGCTAAAGATTCAGTTTATTGCTAAACTTTTCGCAAAAGACAACGAAACATCACTTTATTGGAGAGCTTAACTGTTAGTTTCAAGCACTGTTACCCAAGCAAGGATGAAACTTGAAACATGTTTCAGAAAACCACGCGAAATTTTGATGTTGCTTGAGAGCAACATTGCCAAATAAATGGTCAAGACCATTTCGAATTTATAGCTTAGAAATACATCTAGCTATTCGAAAAATCGCAATTTCAACACTTTTCGAGAGCTGCTTTCAACTGTAAAATAATGTTTTTATTTTCGCTTCAAAAATAGACAATACTTCCGCCACTTTAGGATAGTGTGATCAAAACTTAATGTGTGTAGATGTGATATTCCTCACACCTCCTTACATCAGTAAGAGTGGTACAATCGTAGCTAAATATTAAAATTCCTTTCGTTAGAATTAGCTTTGTTTTCAAGTTACAGAGAAGAGAGGATTAACCGCCGTTGGTTAAACCACAATGCAATATTCTAGACGATGCATTGGCGGGAGTATAAACGAATCGTTATTAAAATATTTTACATTCATCAACGCACAGTTAAATGGTTTTGAATTTATATTTTATTCCATATCATTACAAAATAATGACGCAATTTCAACACAGTGGTGAATATATTTAAGATACAGATGAATATTTCTGGAGAGGAAATTTGTGAAGAACAGAAAGTGAAAACCATGTCAAATACAGCTGTCGGCTACTTCCACTAAAGCCACCGAGAAATGAAAGAAAATGCAGTTTGCTAGTAAAATTTTTGATATTTCACTTCACAATGAACTGCACCTACCTCATATCTCATTTGTTAATAATCGAAGAACAATACAATGCGTATGAAGATGATTTTTCTTGATATTTATATGAGGGCTAAAGCCGTTGCTAAGTCATCAGTAACTTGGTTTCTGCACAGGTAAAGTACATAAATAGGAGACGAATTTCCCCATATTTCTCAGTTGTGTACTGTGTAAAGATTTATAAGAAAGGAAAACCAGTAATGAAGTACTTGAAACTATATTTAAGATCTGTTGCATACGTAAAATTCTGTCTATTGTTTACAGCTGTCAGTGCCGTTGTACAATTTATGGAAAGGATTATCCAAATCTTATTTCATGTCATGATAGTTCTAATAGTTTTACAAGTTCACAAACTCATAGATAGTAAGTCTTTATGATGTTTACGGCATATTTTGGAACTTTCAGTACTGATATCAAGCAAAAGCAACTGAAAATTCAAAATATAAGATACGTCAATCTTACATATCATCAAAATCCATACTTGGCAAAATAAGATTAAACTTTGTTATTCTCTAGGTCAATTCCGAATCACTGATTCATAAAACATCTGTTTCTTCGATCTAAGTGATGTAATATTTTGTGAATTCTAAATTCCTATGTACACAGTTTATAAAGAAAAAATATGTTTCAGGCTCTTGATCTAAAAAAAAAAAAAAAAAAAAAAATATCTATTTTACCATGTTAATGATTTCTTTCTTTTACAAGATGGACACATGATATTCAAAAGTCCACGACATACTTTTTTTCTCTCTCTTATCAACGCCTAAAAAAGTTTTGTTTTGAATGTAATTAGTTTGACTGAACACCAGAGTTTGTATTCGTAATTTGGTATGTTCTGTAAAAGCACTTTCGCAATATGGAAGGGAGCTCACGTAATTTGCGTGTTCCTCCAATGTCTAACTTATAACTGATATATCTTTCCTATGAAATTTTTTTGTACAAGAGTGGTACTGGGGTGGCAAGATGAATGCCTAGTTTTGTGAACGATATGTAGAATGACTAAGTAAATGTGTTTAGAACAATGTGGATTAAGAAATCGTTTTAATCTAACTTCATATTAACAACCTTGGGACGATTCGTCATGCCACCAACTATGCCAACAAATTCTCCCACAATTTGAGATAAGTGCCAACAATACAATTTTGAGTTCAGAAATTGAAACAGACACCAAATTTGAAACATTTCAATTCGCAAAACATAAACTCTGGGTGATAAATTGTAAATGAAACTAAGCGAAAGGTATGTGGACATTTAATCAGAACAGTTTTTTTAACTGAAAAAAGTAATGATGAACGGGGAGAAAGTTGTTCGATTGTAAGTAGTTGTCAGACTAAGTGAATGTGAAATTAATATCCAGTTTTTGTCTTAATTTCCAATAGAAGAAAAGCGGCGATCCATTCTCTAGAAAAACAACAGGACACTGAAATTAAATGTTGACCACAAATTATGTACGTTAAAACTGATAGTATGGAAGTGTCTGTTCGGTATCCGTATGATCAAATTATGTTATTTAAATTCCGTGCAATATTGGTGGTACCTAAAATCAGAAACCAAGGATGAGTTCATCCAGTCTTCGGGATTTGATCGTGAAACGAGCAAAATACTCTAGAATATAATGACTTGCAAAATCTTCCGAAACGGAAAATGTAAATCACGGGAACACAGATATCTCTCCAAAACATAGGTCTCAGATACCTTAATGATCACAAGGGGCACTCACATGTCAGAGACACAAGTAAATACAAAATCATAGGGAATTTATAAAGTGGTACACGGCTGAAGGGAAATATGTCTGGAGTAGAACTGGCATACTAAGAAAAGTGCCACGTTTTAAGAATGCATAGTCACAAGCTGCCTGTGGAAAGTCTGCGTCATTAAATTACAGGTGGTTAGTATCACGAGTAAAAAGGTACAGGATAGTTACACATCGAGAACATTTATCTTTAATCTTTAATTTACTTGAACTATAACCACTAAAAACAGATCAGAAAAGTGTGTAATAATCTTAAGAATTTTTTGCGGAGAAGAATAGAAATTAATCGACTACATTGTCACATTTCTCAATTAACAACAACGACGAAAAATCAAAAACGGAACGAAGGTACCCGATATTCAGATAACTGCAAGAACTGTATTCCTCAATCATACAATGTACACATGATAATCATAAGATTAATTGAATCTTCCGTCGGTGTTTGACAGAACAGAAGGAAAAATTTATGATTTCTGCAAAATTATTTATTGAGTTACTAACCGGCTTTCGGCTCCTTAGCCCTTCATCAGGTAACAACTGAATGTCGTTAACATTGGGTCACACATGTGCGACGTAGAAAGCCGTTATTAAATAACAAAAGATTCAAATTTATATGTTCACAGGAGAGTGTTACATTTATGGCACTTAATTACATTTATTAAAATATAAAAATATGTTTTTATTTATTTTAACGATTGTTCCTCTTTAGGATAGCGATTGAATTTGAATTCATAATTATATTCGTACATCTGTGACGAAATGTTAACTTTCTTTTGTTTTTTGTTTGTTTGTTTGTTTCTTCATCTGCTGCTTTTTCCTTATAATGTGTCATAAAAGCGCCTGTTTTGTAGTATGCACTGCACATATCTTGAAAGTCCAAAGCCCTTAGTCACCTGATAAACCTTATGTACCAGTCTACTGTGATTAATGTATCATAGGCTGTACTAAGACTGTTGAAGAACCAACTATGGGAATTTTGATGCACGAACGTAAATCATGTACGGCCTACTTGGGAAGGGTACTGGAAATAAAGATGTCTGCGGAAAATTTTTACTGGTTCAGAGTTTGGACACACAGTTACTGACAAATGCCATATTCATTTATAATAATGCTACAGAATCTTTACGGAACCTTATAGTGCTGATGCGAAACAACAACGAACTGTCCTAGAGTGTTCTTAAGTAAGATCGAACGGTAGGGCTGCTTTCATACGGTTGTGTTTGTTTAAAGATCAGTCTGTCGAAAAACAGTGAAAGGTCTGATCTGATCTGATCTGTAGCCATTTACTTGCTCTTTCATATTTTTATTCTGTTAGATGTTTTTACTGTGACTGTGTTGGAAGACCATTGCGAAATATATAGTATAAAATAGAACATATGAAACAGTGAACAAGTATCCCGTGGGAAAACTCCACTCAAATTGCCTTCTAAGATTTGATTGGCTCTTTATTAATATTTGATATACTATGAACAATTTCAATATGTCTGTTTATAAAATGTAATTATCTTGTATTAAGCTATGTTTATTTTATTTAGAAAATAATTTAGACTTCACATAGAAGAACGCCTAATCGCATATTTTAATTCATACTTTATTACGTGACTAGTTTCGACAACAAGTTGTCATTTTCAAACGTAAAATTAAAATTATGAATCTGTTGTTTTGGTCATCAGTTCGCAGACTGGTTTGATGCAGCTCTCTACGCTACCCTGTCCTGTGCAAGTCTCTTCATCTGAGAATACGTTCGGCAACCTACATCCTTTTGAATCTGCTTACTGTATTCTTCCCTCGGTCTCCTCTACGATTTTTATCCCACAAGCTTCCTTCTAATGCTAAGATGACAATTCCTTGATGTCTCAGAATGTGTCCAACCAATCTATCCCTTCTCTTGGTCAGGACATGCCAGAAACTCCTTTTCTCCCCGATTCGGTTAAAAACCTCCTCATTAATTACATGGTCTACCCATCTAATTTTCATCATTCGTCTGTAGCACCACATTTCAAAAGCTTCTATCACCTTTTTGTCTGAGCTCCTTATCGTTCACGTTTCACTCCCATAAAATGCTACACTCCAGACAAATGCTTTCAGAAAGGAATTCCTAACATTTAAATTAATATCGGATGTTAACAAGTTTCGCTTCTTTATAAATGCTTTTCTTCCCATAGCCATTCAGCATCTTATATCTTCTTTATTTCGGCCATCAGAAGTTATCTTGCTACCCAAATAACAAAACTAATGCCGCGGTGGAGTAGCCGAGCGGTCTAAGGCGTCTCGCTGCGGAGCGCGCGGTTGCTCACCGAGGAGGTTCGAGTCCTCCCTGGGCCATGGGAGTATGTGTGTTGTCCTTAGGTTAGTTTACCTTAGTTTAAGTAGTTTGTAAGCTATGGACTGATGACCACGCAGTTTGGTCCGATAGAATTACAAACATTTGAACAAAACTAATCTACCACATTTATTGTCTCTTTACCTAATCTAATTCCTTCATCATCACCTGATTTTTTGACATTACATTCCATTATCCTCGTTTTACTCTCGTTAATGTTCATCTTATATCTTCCTTTCAAGACACTGTCCATCCTATTCAGTTGCTCTTCCAGATCTTTTGCGGTCTCTGACAGAAGTACTATGTCATCGGCAAACCGCAATGTTTTTATTTCTTATCCCTGCACTTTAATTCCCTCTCCAAATTTCTCCTTGCATTCCTTCACCTCTTGCTCAATGTACAGATTGAACAGCATTGGGGAAAGGCTACAACCTTGCCTTACTCTCTCCTCAACCTCTGCGTCATTTTCTTGCCCTTCGACTCTAATAACCAGTCTGGTTTTTGTATAGGTTGAATATAACTCTTCGCTCCCTATATTTTACCCCCGATTCCTTCAGCATTTGGAAGAGTGTATTCCAGTCTACATTGTCAAAAGCTTTCTCCAAATCGACACACGCTAAAACGTACGTTTGCCTTTCCTTAACCTATCTTCTAACATAAGTCGTAATGTGAGTATTTCCTCCCGTGTTCCTACATATCTCCTAAATCCAAACTGTATAAATTATAAGTTTAATTTTACGTTTGAAAATGACAACTTGTTGTCGAAACTAGTCACGTAATAAAGAATGAAGTAAAATATGCGATCTAGGCGTTCTTCTGTGTGAAGTCTATATAACATTTACAGATCGCTTCTCATACTCGACTATGTCGAATGTTATGAATTATTTAAATGTTAGTTTAATAGAAAGATGACAGACGTAACACTCTAGAATGTTCCCTTGGCTCCGAAATGCATCCCCAGGCGCGGAGTGTTACACCTGCCGCAGTCAGTTGAGCTAAGAGCCTCGGACCGTTAAGAGTCGTACGAGGGGGGTCTCAGACAGTTAATAACTATATAAGTTGAGCTACGCCTCAGACCGTTAACATCTAAGAGTCGATTTAAAAAGCGTGCGGGTTTCGCGTGGAAAGATTCTATATTTTTAAGCGTTTGTGAATCTTAATAAAACAGTTGTGGCTTTATGAATTATAAATAAAACAATAAAATCCACTGGCATCCCGAAATTTAGTGTGACATCCTTCATTATATAATCAAAGCCTAGCCACATTATAGGACTATTGCAGCCTCTCATCAAGAAACAGATCGATGACCTGAGTGCCGCTTCTACGCAGGGCACAACAGCAGCGAAAGAAGATACCGGGTTAGTGGACAGAAACTGTCGTCTTCATACCCTGACGAAGTAGGAAGAAATGCCGCCTCTAACGTGCAGTGTTTCTCTCTATAACAAACAGAAATGTTATTTGACATGTTGTCTGGAAGGCGGTCTAATTATTTTTCATTAAGTAAACACATCATGTATTGACCGCAAATATATTAACAGTGATGACCGGTTTCAACACATTTCTGAGTCATCGTCGGAGGATCAGTTTACGTGTTTGTCAATAGTTGTATCTGCCAAAAGGCAATATAACCTTCCAATCACATAAAATTACAACTTATAAATGAGAAAAAAACCGGTACAACATTTGAAGAAACTCACATTGGTTGTTAAAAATATATAACACATGTTGGTTAAAACATTTTTGACGAACAGTAGCTAAAATGAAGCATTGCTGGTTAAAATTCGCTGACAGTGTCTTGTACAGATAACACATGGTATTTAAAATTACGTTTTGGAATTCTAGCTTCATGAACTGTCACCATGTGGCTCACTTATTTACAGTAGTTCATGGAACTAGAATTAAAAAACGTAATTTTAAATACCATGTGTTTCATACAGGGTGTTACAAAAAGGTATGGCCAAACTTTTAGGAAACATTCCTGACACACACAGAAAGAAAATATGTTACGTGGACATGTGTCCGGAAACGCTTAATTTCCATGTTATAGCTCATTTTAGTATTTCTCTTTACATGTAAATTGAAATAATTCGTGCAGACAATTGTCAAAATTCCCAATTGTTTCGTTAGTATGTACTGTACTTCCTCGATTCACCGCCAGTTGGCACAATTGAAGGAAGGTAATGTAGACTTCAGTGTTTATGTTGACATGCGACTTAGTGCTCTACATTACCAGCATCAAGCACATCAGTACGTAGCATCAACTGGTTAGTGTTCATCACGAACGTCGTTTTGCAGTCAGTGCAATGTTTACGAATGCGGAGTTGGCACGGGGCAATAGCCGTGGCGCGGTACGTTTGTATCGAGACAGATGGTTTGGTAGACGCGGACCAATTCCATGATCTCAACCCCCTTGACTTTTATTTGTGGGGACATTTGAAAGCTTTTGTCTACGCAACACCGGCACCAAATGTAGAGACTCGTCGTGGTCGTATTGTGGACGGCTGTGATACAATACGCCATTCTCCAGGGCTGCATCAGCGCATGAGGTGTTCCATGCGACGGAGGGTGGATGTATGTATCCTCGCTAAAGGAGGACATTTTGAACATTTCCGGTAACAAAGTGTTTGAAGTCACGCTGGTACGTTCTGTTGCTGTGTGTTTCCATTCCATGATTAATGTGATTTGAAGAGAAATAATAAAATGAGCTCTAACATGGAAATGTCCACAAAACATATTTTCTTTCTTTGTGTGTGAGGAATGTTTCCTGAAGGTATATAGAAGGTATATAGAAGACACTGTCAGTGAATTTTAACCAGCAATGCCTGATTTTAGCTACTGTTCGTCAAAAATGTTTTAACCTACATGTGTCATATATGTGCAACAACCAATGTGGTTTCTTCAAATGTTGTACCTTTTTTAAATTGTTTTTATTTATTTATTTTCATTTATAACATACAATTTTCGTGATTGAAAGGTCAGACTGCCTGTTGGCAGATACAACTAGTGACAAACACGTAAACTGATCCGAATTCAGAAATGAGTTGAAACCGGTCATCACTGTTAATAAATAGGAGGTCAAGACTATAGATATTGTGTCTACTTAATCACAACTAGAAACATTGGAACGAAATGTTGGAAACTGTCGTATCACTTTTAAGTAATGAACTTTCTCGAATTCGAAAAGACTTTTCCCAACTTTTTCTCCTTTTAATCCAGCCGCAAGATATCACCGGAGAATGCGAACAACTAAACCTGAATGCAGACAGTACATTTAAAAATGTTTCAAGTTGAAACACGTCCACTGAATGTGTGGTCGTGTTCCATTTTGAGTTATTCATTACTCGAAAGTGTTTCTTCACCATTAATATTGTTTATTTGTATGTCAGTTATTTTATTCTTTTATTAATGATCAATGTACCATGTTTATACAGGATGTTACAAAAAGGTACGGCTAAACTTTAAGGAAACATTCCTCACACACAAAGAAAGGTGTGTTACTTCCGTCGCCATTTGTATGTACTATCGGCGATACCTAACTGGTAACTCTGCAAAGAAAGAAAATATGTTATGTGGACATGTGTTCGGAAACGCTTAATTTCCATGTTAGAGCTCATTAAAGTATTTCTCTTTAAATGTATACTGAAATAATTCGTGCAGACAATTGTCAAAATCCCCAATTGTTTCGTTAGTATGTACTGTACTTCCTCGATTCACCACCAGCTGACCCAATTGAAGGAAGGTAATGTTGACTTCAGTGCTTGTGTTGACATGTGACTCATTGCTCTACAGTACTAGCATCAAGCACACCAGTACGTAGCATCAACTGGTAAGTGATCATCAAGAACGTGGTTTTGCAGTCAGTTCAATGTTTACAAATGCGGTGAATCGCGGAAGTACATTACATACTAACGGAACAATTGGGTAGTTTGACAATTGTCTGCACGAATTATTTCAATTTACATTTAAAGAGAAATGCTAAAGTGAGCTCTAACATGGAAATTAAGCGTTTCCGGACACATGTCCACGTAAAATATTTTCTTTCTTTGTGTGTGAAAGTTTGGCCGTACCTTTTTAACCCGTGTGCTTAAACATGTGTGTTCATGTGAATGTGGGAGGTTGCTTTTTCATACTGACTGACTGCCAAGCAATGGCTTTCAGTCGCCGCCTCGCGCTTTAGGCCTCCCATGTTTAATTATCTATTCCTTTTTTTTAACATTAATTTTGTGTTTTTTTAAGCGTTGGCTGCTTCCTTAACGAGTAAGCAGTTAGATAAATCTCCGTTGCGCAAGTAATGTGACCAATAGTAAAGTAATTTGGAGCAGCAGTGAGCATTTTTTGCACTTACAGATCTCAACTGCCCGAGATCTGACATAGAAAATTTAACAAGCGATTTTCAAAGTTTGAAATGAGTTAAATAATTCTTAATATAATCTAATGTATAAAGCAGAGTGTCCGTATATTTGTACGTGTTGCATACAAATTTACAGTTTGGTTCCAATCTTTATGAAATTTTGTACACGTAAGCTTCAATCCATAAGGACGGTCGCCGTAAGTGTAAGAATCACTTACGATAAATAGTTCACGAGATATGACGTCATAAACAATGAGATGCGCGAAAAACTGAGGCATTTTGCGACAATGCTGCTCATTTTCTCCTAAACCATTGAACCGATTTCAACCAAATTTGGTTCCTTACCGTCAGGTAACAATTGCTGCATGGTTAAGAATCACATTAGACACATGGTTCAAAAGATATTACGTCATAACCAATAGAAATCGCAAAAAATGCCATATAATGCGGCTTGCAACAAACTTCAAACATAATTTCAAACCTTTATTAAACTTTTTCTCGCTGGCATTCATAGTAAAATGATGAAAGGAAAAAAGTTTCTCGCTTACTACTTATTCGCTGTTTATGGAGTAAAACTACGACTCTCGGTATGACGTTACAATTTATAATTTGAACACTACAAATTGTAGCGACCGGAAATTTTACAGACAGTATACGCAGATATAGCTGAATCTACCTTCGAAATTGTATCATAGTATGACACTTAGTTCTTTAAATATGACCACATACACAGCAACGTTAATAGAAAACGGCCCTGCCACGCTCCAATTTTAATATATGGCTTCTTTACTGCTAGTTGTATTCGCAACAAGATGTACCCTTTACATTGTATCACAGTACGACACGTAGTTCATGAGATATGAGCACATAAACAGTAACGCTCCACTAAATCTACGGCATTCGGTATGACGTTACGATTTATAATTTCCAAACTACAAATTGTAGCCGCAGTAAATTTTACAGACTGTGTACGCGCATAAAGTTGAGTGTACCGTCTAAATAGTATCACAGTACGACACACAGTTCATGAGATATAAGCACACATTAACGCTCATGGAAAACCGCCTCATCATGCATCAAGTTTTAATTTATTACTACGTTACTACTAATTGTAATAGCAACAGAGTTTACATATATATATATATATACACAAATGAATATACAGGGTGTTTCACTAAGTGTGTTTGCCTCTGTAACTTATAAAATAATAGGTGACAGGAAATTTTAATGGGGTGGTCAACACAAGAAATGTTACACTTTCTGCGGAGCTGTGGACATAGTTTATTGTATCATTTTGCAAAGAGTTACACCATAAAGATATAATATTTTAAATGGAACAATAGTTTTTTGTATCGTGTTTGGATTCGTTTAAACCAGCTGCGTCCAAATCAATTTAAACTACATTCCTATCACTGTTAGTTTGGGAGTTACAACCCTTCAAAGTTTAGGGGGCGGAGACTACGACAGCGTAGCTGACTGGCTGGTGGTCATGAGACACTGGGCCGTGCCCCAGGGGATAGCCACTCGGCCAGTCAGATACGCTATCGCAGCCTCCGACCCCGGAACTTTGAAGGGTTGTAGCTCCCAAACTAACAGTGATAGGAATGTAGTTTAAATTGAGTTGGACGCAGCTGGTTTAAACGAATCCAATACACGATACAAAAAACTATTATTCCACTTAAAAAATTATATCTTTGTGGTGTAACTCTTTGGATAATGATGCAATAAACCATGTTCATAGCTCCGCAGAAAGTGTAACATTTTTTGTGTTGACCTACCGCATTAAAATTTCCCGTCACCTATTATTTTATAAGTTACAGAGGCAAATACACTTCATGAAACACCCTGTATACCTGAAAAATGGTACGAATAAATAAATATATACCCGCGCAACGCCGGGTTTTCAGCTAGTTTACTATAACCTCTGATCTCTTTCAGCGTGATGTTGTTAATTATTGCTCTCACAGTCATCCAGTCAACACCATCTGCCTGTCCTAAACCAGTGAGAAAAGGTGATGTCGAATGGTATAATCCTGTTTAGCACAGTCTGACGCTGGACGCTTAACACCTTGACTGCCGGCCATGTAAACCATTCCATACCTTAGAATGCCAGACATTCTGCTTGCAGGAGTAAGCCGAGCTGCACTTGGTTTCCTTATCTTCTGTCTGGCATAAAAAAATTGTTTGCTCTTTAAAATGAGCAATAATTTCCCCGTCCTTATAAAACAATCGGTTGAAGAACCATCAAACTCGAAATAATTTGATGCAGTTATTGTTGCACAAAGACTGGATCGTCATCTGAATGGTAGATTTCGTCGTCCTCACTGTCACTATCAATAAAATGTTTTTCAAAGTCATGTAAAATTTCGTCCAGCGTAAGAGAGCGTGAAGCCATGTCCGTTCATTTACCTACTTGGAGAGCGGTCACCATTTCCTACCTGTCCCGTTTCATGCTCATATTGTGGGGAAAGCGAATCAAAGGTTACGTTCCATTGGCAAAACGATTCGAAGATGCACCAGCTCCACCAAAGAGACTGCCTACATCACACTTGTGCTTCTTCTCCTGGAGTACTGTTGCCCCTTGTGGAACCGTCACCAGGTGGGACTGACGGAAGATATTGAGAAGATTCAGAGAAGGGCAGCTCGTTTTGTTTTATCACGTTACGGGGGGGAAAGCGTCACGGAAATGTTGCACAAATTTGGGGTGGAAATCATTAAAAGAAAGACATTATTCACTGCGGCGTGATCTGTTTGCGAAGTTTCAATCACCGACTTTTACTTCTGAATGTGAAAATATTTTGCTAGCACCCACCTACTTAGGGAGACAAGACCATCCCAATAAAATAAGAGAAATCAGATCGAAAACGGAACGATTTAGGTGTTCTTTCTTCCCGCGTGCTATTAGAGAAGGGAACGGTAGATAAAAGTTATGAAAGTGGTTAATGAACCCTCTGCCAGGCACTTAAATGTGATTTGCAGAGTATCTATGTAGATGTAGGTGTAGATGTAGATACTTGGAAGCGACCAGTCGGCCGATTTAGAAGCTAAATTTACAAGATCCATAGGCTGCTTTAGACACTAGATTTATCAAGTAAGGCATTTAAGGTGTATCTAGCCCGTCAATAAACTTAATTTTGTATTTAAAAGTACGGAAACAAAGATCACATCAAATGACGTAATTGGCATTCTACAGAAGTTTCGATATCCCGTCAATTGACTTGATTGGCAGTCAAACTGTTAAATCTATCCCGAAATCAGGATCTGGTTCGGGATTAGGAAAGGGCTGAAAGCTTGGGGTTGTATTTTGGGAGCAGGAGCAGCGAGTAACGTGAACTGCACGCCGGCTTTGACGCCGTGCGCTTTGCGCAGAGACGCCCACCCGGCCAGCCCTGTGAGAGCCAAAGAGCAGAGGTCACTGCCTGGGGCGGCTGCTATGGGAAGCGCTGCATACCTGCACTACCTCACCTCACTTCCGTCAGTTCACGTCCCGTTCTCATAAACCTCTCCAGCGATATCACGTTATTAGTTTTCTTTCCTGTCCCTCCCATATTCTAACGTCTGAGTCGTTGCTGTGATATTAAATTATGCTTCCAACTAATATTAAATGCGCAAGATATTTGACTCGTGATGTACCCTTGGCTCCTGCAAGGAAGACATCTACAGCCAGAACACGTTGAAGTCAAAGAGCTGCCCTAACACTTATCTAATGATGCCAACACTGGTGTGCCGCTGTCACTCGCTGTCACTGTCGCTATAACTAAAAAAAAAAAAAAATGTTCAAATGTTTGTTAAGCTTAAGGGACTTAACTACAGGGTCATCAGTCCCTAAACATACAAACTACTTACGAACTACCTACAACTAAGGACGGCACAAATATCCATTCCCGAGGGGGGATTCGAACCCCCGAGTGTAGTGGCCGTGCAGACCGTGACTGAAGCGCCTCACTACCCTCGGCCACCGCGGCCGACTCGCTATAACTCCTGAAAGAAAAAGCTTACAAGTTAGTAACTAGTGGGGCTCAATAAGGGTACGTTATGATGCCTCTAGCTGCAAGAGAAATAAGTTGTTTTACTAAAAGATGACTTGTTTATTTTACTTTAACAAGTGAGATAAAAAAGTAAATTTGTATACATTGTTTCTCAAAAATCATATGTTCAAATGCTTGTAGAGTCTATGGGACTTAACTACGGGGTCATCAGTCCCTAAACTTACAAACTACTTATGAACTAGCTAATCCTAAGGACGGCACAAATATCCATGCCCGAGGGGGGATTCGAACCCCCGACCGTAGTGGACGTGCAGACCGTTACTGGAGCGCCTCTGTCTCCTCGGCCACCGCGGCCGGCTACATTGTTTCTCTTCTGCTCGCGGTTCATTTAAAAATCATAGGATAGGTATAGACTGGATAGTAAATAATAACTGTAGTAGGCTGATAGAATGGCTGAAAATCGCGCCTATTGGATTTTACACAATTTACCGCACTCTCAGTTTGGCAAACGAGAACTATGAACTATGGTGAGAAATCTGTAAATGCTGTCAGGGGTCTGGGAGGACTCGCCTATCGCAAATTGCTCACTGTGCCTTGTTACTGCGCCGACGACAAGATGGCTGCCGCTGGCCTCTGTCACTGCATCACAAACTACTCTCTTTACTGCCCTGATCGACCACCGCCGATCGCGCTGTCCCTGAATCTTGATGAAGTCAAGATAGCTACAAGCCCTAGGTTAATTCTACTGGCGTGGTACGTCGGCCTTTGCCAACCCACTGCGATGCCATTCAACATGTGCTCGCAAGCGTTACACTATCGCCACTCTGTCGCTTGTTCACAGCCGGATATGCTGTATCGCGACTCAACACTCGAACAAACGCGTAATCACACGTACTTCACTAGAATATACTGTGATTCGCTCGCCGAAATAGCTGCTCTTCATGTGAAAGTCCGTGAAAAGACTTCGCCCACACAAAGGATGGCGTCAGCACACACGTCTACCACCTCCTATAGCCGCCCACCAAAAAGAAGTGAAGCTTCTCGCTGCTTTCAGAAGCTTCCTTGTTCCTAGTTCTTTTCTTTTCCTACTTGTGGCGCATGTGTCGCTTCATCTACGAATCAAAACCTTTCTCTGAGAGGGTTACCCTATCCTTGTCGCACAGCGACATGATCGTAATTACTATAGGCAATATGATGATAACTTCTTTATTAATTAATTGAATACTATCGAGTTTATACTCAAATTGTTCGTCTCGAAGAGTAGAAAACGTTTCTGAGGGTGAAATATGTCGGAAAATAATGTTAGGGAATCTTGACTCCTTACAATATATGTATCTACAATAACAGTCGCTAGGCGCTGCCACCAAAATCCCCTCTTCCGAAACCAAATTAAATGTTCAGTATCCCAGATTTCGAATTACGAATAGAGGCAGTAATGAGTAACGTAGAAGTAGATATCAACGGAGAAGTGAAGCAACTAATATCACGTAACAAGAACAAGTCTTCTGGTCCGGATTGTATACCCATTAGATTCATATCTGTTTATGCTGAAGCGATAGCTCCTTACTTAACAGCCATATACAACCGCTCTCTCATAGAAGGATCTGTACCAAAAGATTGGAAAGTTGCACAGGTCACAACTATATTCAATAAAGGCAGTAGGAGTAACCCACTAAACTACAGGCCTATTTCATTGACGTCAATTTGCAGCAGGGTTTTGGAACATATCCTGTATTCAAATATTATGAATTATCTCGAACAGAACGATCTATTGGCCCAAGGTCAACATGGATTTAGAAAAATCGTTCATGCGAAACACAACAAGCTCTTTACTCACACATAGTGATGAGTGCTATCGACAAGGGTTTGCAAACTGATTCCGTATTCCTTGATTTCCAGAAGGCTTTTGACACCGTACGTCATAAACGACTTTTAATCAAGTTGCGTGGTTACGGTATATCGCCCCAAATTTGCGACTGGATAGGGGATTTCCTCTCAGAGAGGACACAGTTCGTAGTAATAGATGGTAAGGCGTCCACTAAAACAGAGGTGATGTCGGGCGTTCCACAGGGTAGTGTTATTGGTCCTCTGCTGTTCCTTATTTACATAAACTATTTAGGGGAAAATCTAAGTAGCTCTCTTAGGTTGTTTGCGGATGACGCTGTCATTTACCGTCTAATAAAATCATCTGAAGATCAAAACCAACTGCAGAACGATTTTAGAAAGATATCAGTATGGTGTAAAAGTTGGCAGTTGACTCTAAATCATGAGAAGTGTGAAGACGTCCTCATGAGTACGAAAAGAAATCCGTTAAATTTTGTTTACATTATAAATCGATCAAATGTGAAGGCCGTAAACTCCACAAAATACCTAGGAATTACAATTACTGACTTAAATTGAAAAGATCACGTAGATAATGTCGTGGGAAAGGCGAACCAGAGACTGCGTTTTATTGGCAGAACCCTTAAAAGATGCAACAGAACTACTAAAGAAACTGCATACACTACGCTACCCGTCCTTTTATGGAGTATTGCTGCCCAGTGTGGGATTCTTATCAGGTGGGTTTGACGGAAGGCATCGAAAGAGTCCAAAGAAGGGCAGCTCGTTTCGTATTGTCACGATACATGGGAGACAGAGTTACAGAAATGATAGAGGATCTGGGATGGGAATCATTACAACAACGGCTCTTATCGCTGCGGCGTGGGCTACTTACGAAACTACAATCGCCAACATTCTCCTCCGAATGTGAAAATATGTTCTTGACTCACACTTAACATAGGTAGAAATGATCATCAGAATAAAATACGAGAAATCAGAGCCCGAAAGGAGAGATTCAGGTGTTCATTCTTGCCGCGCGCTATCCGAGAATGGAATGAGAGATAAAGTAGTATAATGGTGGTTCGATGAGTTCTCTGCCAGGCACTTAAATGTGATTTGCAGAGTATCCCATATAGATGTAGATTCGATGTAGTTCCAGTTTATTCTGGAATTGGGACTGCGACTTGTCTATTTTAAATCCAAATAATAAATGTATTTGCCAACCGCTGTGATATATTAAATCAACCGGTGTAAAGGCCACATAAGTGTTTTATTGAATATCTGTTATAACACATGAGTTTACCTTCTTCTTTGATACATATGGCTTACTAATTTTAACACCAATGCATAACGTAATTTGTTAGTATGTTTTCCCGCATATTTTAGTTGACTATCAATCCACTCATTATGTATCTATGATGGTTGCAATTGTACAGCTATGTTGTCTTTATTACTCTTATATAATTAAGATTATCCAACCTCTACGAATATTTGATTTACTGTTCAGTATCAATTAATATTTTTAAAGAATGCAACCATTTCTTACGTGAATGTAGCACATCTTCTAAAGCACAGATGGAAAAAAGATATATACTACGTTGCCCCACATGAAGACCTTTTGCACCTACTCGCAATATGATATATATAATTCGAGATTTACCCTATAACTTTACATCTATGGTCAATGCATCATGTTAGTCGGCAGATGTGCTTTTATGTATACATCAAACTGTTTGATGACAATTAAAAATCCATCTAATTGTAATACAACATGATTTAATAACCCTGATATACTCCATCTTTGACCATATATATATGGTGTTTCACTAAGTGTGTTTGCCTCTGTAACTTATAAAATAATAGGTGACGGGAAATTTTAATGTGGTAGGTCAACACAGGAAATGTTACACTTTCTGCGGAGCTATGAACATAATTTATTGTATCATTTTGCAAAGAGTTACCCCACAAAGATATAATTTTTAAATGGAACAATAGTTTTTTCTATCGTGCATTGAATTCGTTGAAACCAGTTGTGTCCAAATCAATTTAAACTACATTCCTATCACTGTTAGTTTGGGAGCTACAACCCTTCAAAGTTTAGGGGGCGGAGGCTACGACAGCGTAGCTAACTGGCTGGTGGTCATGAGACAGTGGGCCGTGCCCCAGGGCCTAGCAACTCGGCCAGTCAGCTACGCTGTCGTAGCCTCCGCCCCCTAAACTTTGAAGGATTGTAGCTCCCAAACTAACAGTGATAGGAATGTAGTATAAATTGATTAGGACGCAGCTGGTTTCAACGAATCCAATGCACTATAGAAAAACTATTGCTCCATTTAAAAAATTATATCCTTGTGCTGTAACTCTTTGGAAGATGATACAATAAACTATGTTCATAGCTCCGCAGAAAGTGTAACATTTTTTGTGTTGACCTACCACATTAAAATTTCCATTCACCTATTATTTTATAAGTTACTGAGGCAAACACACTTTGTGAAACAGCCTAATATATTTTAGGTTCTTTAATTATTATATTATTTATAAATATCATTTTATTTTAATACTTTTTTATACCAACCATATAGCTTATTAATTGCTTCAGTACTGATTGTTGAGTCATTACAATACTCTTTTGTAACTTTATTTGTAGATAACCTGAAGATGGTATTATTTTAATACCGAAACCGGTAGTTAAATAAACAACAAACTTTACGCTGTTGGTAAACACAATATTTGGATACAAATTAAATGTGGTTACATTTGTGTCCGGTGAAAACCGCCAGCAACGAAGAATTGTTTCACAGCGGTCTCACCTCAATCGATACAAGGTCTTTTCATAATATGGAGTGTTGGAAAGAAATGCGGTTGGCACACGTACACACGGCTGTGTTGATCTGCTGCTTTTTTTATTGTACATTCAAAGCCACCTGTATTGGTGCAAGGCTGTCAACAAATTCAGCGCCGCTCTTGAGTCGAACGATTACAGTGGCATGGACATGATAATTTTAAAACAGTGACAGCGGAGTTTGAAACGTAGGTATTCAGAGAGAATAACGTTGACTGTCTGTAAAATCATATCTTTGGCTCCTTGAGGACAATCTTTGGTGTGCGCTGTCCCGCGCTTGAGCTTACTGAGTTTAGTTGCCGGCCTCCGACAGGTGAGCAAGAGTAGTGTTGTGCAAGCAGCCTTGGAATGTAGTCGCAAATTGCAGTGTGAGCTTGAATCATTTGAATCTTTTTTATGTGTGATAATGTTGTGAAATATTTGAATTTGAAAACGTTTTGAGATCATGAAGAATATAGGTAAGGAGAGTCATCTGTTCATTATTAGGCGCTTCGCATAATTGTAGTCCATCTCTAACAGACATTCAGCATGAAGGGTTTAATTTTCGTCTTTTATATTTTAAAATAAATAAAAGTATAGTGCACGAAGTTAGTATGATTTTTACTGTACATAAAAAACCCACCAGAGGAAGTGTGATAGACAATTTCGATTTTTTTTATTTACTTTGTATAAAGTACTAGCTGGTTTTTCTTTTGTTGAAAATGACAGTAGTAGGAAATGAGTTTCTGGAGAGATTTATGTCAGACATTTCCAAGTTGTAATCACCATTTTTGTGCAATATTGTTCAAGTTCAGGTTCTTCTTTTTTGAAAAAAAAAAAAAAAAAAAAAAAAAAAGGAATTTAAAGTGCTTAATTTTAAACTTCAATCTCAGGGCTGTTTCGTGTTAGTCATTCATCCTAAAACCCAATTAATTATTTGTTATAAGTACTACAGAAATGAAAAAAAATAGTATTTATGTAGTTAGTGAGTTCGCATTGCACTCCTGCGAATTCTGTAGTTCGTTTCAGTGTAAACCATTGAGTGAGATAACTCAGGATTGGAAATCAGTCAGTTCTACAGCGAGCTGGTGTCCTGTTATCCAAACAATTGCAATCTTTAATGAAACAGATTATTTTCTACCGGAGGTCAAATTGCCCATTCTATGAATAAAAAGAATTAGTTTTTATTACATACTAGCTTAAACCCGCGGCTCCGCTCGCGTGTTGGTTGATTCTGACAGATAAGCTATCTTTCAGTAGTGTGCTATGAGACTGGTTTTGTAGGATGAAATGAAATACAATACCTTCTTTAGAAACAAATTTTTTTAATCACTTGATGTAATGCGTGAAACGTCAGATCGATTTTTCTTAAAGAGATGTAAGAAAAGAAATTTCTTTTTTACTGCTTTATTTATTTATTCTTATATTTCCTTATTCGTATACTTATCCTGACAGAGTAAGAGCTGAAGATATGGTAGCACGCATGGACCAAAGATATGGTCTGTGGCATTACGTTTCTGTCTATCTAATCTCCTTGCTATAGAGCCTCAAACGTCATCGCTGGCCTTCAGTCCGAATTTTTTATAATTTGAGGACTTTCAACATATATATCTTCAACCCATTATAGCTATCGGCATGGAACTTTTATGGTGTACAACGGGAGACTTCGGGCAACAATTACACACAGACCATTCGTTTGCGTTCTGTAGTTTTCGTTGCAGAGAAAAATATTAACACACACATACACACACACACACACACACACACACACACACACACACACACACACACACACACGTAGATTTTATACACACCGATAACTTTCCATTCCAATATACTCCACCCTTTTATCTTTATCAACCCTCAAGCAACAATGCAACCAATAAAACCATTTTCAAAGAGTAAATATAATTTTCAAAGAGTAGTTATTGTTCCGAATTTCGCGTTATATTCTTCAAATTACTAAATATCTATCAGATCGCTATAAAACTGTGCCTAAAACCTTCCTTAGGTATAAATTAGTAACCGTACAAATATTTAAGTCTCTAAAACTGGACATGTAGAAAACTGTAGGTGATACATAGTAACAAGACAGATGATAAAAATCACATAGTGGGTTTAAAATCTACGTCACTGTGGCATTAGAAACACATTCAAGACACTGATTAAAATATACAATATCTGAATTCGGTGAACGCACTGATCAAAAAACTCGCACTGACGGCCCACTTTAGATTTGTAGTTTTATGGGTTTTTGCAAACATTTTGGACCAAAATAATAATCTAAATAATAAAAAATCAATTATTAAGAGTGTCTGAAACCCTTTTCAGTAAAAAAAAAAAAAAAAAAAAAAAAAAAAATATGCAGTAGCGGGCACCGAATCACTGACCTTCAGTGTCAAAGTCTAATGCATTGCCCACTACGCTACAGCTAACACTTAGAAGTTACGTTCTTTAATCGCATACTATTGATGGCTGTTGTTAACTGATGCTAATATGGCATTTTTAGACACTAGATTATAATTTATCGTACTAAGGACGACGCGCCTTTCTCAATTCTTCAGTGCGCCATTGCTTTGAAATGACAACATGTAAGTTACAACAAGAAAATCATCAAATACGCAACGCAAGGTGGCGTATGCCAGAGAGTTCTGGGCGAGGAGTGTCACGTGACATCTGCGAACGGCTGGTTTTCCTTAATTCAATGGAGGATGTCAAAATTCCGTTACTTTTGTAAATATCTCTCAAACGATACGAGATATGTAAAAAATATAAGGGAACAATGTTGTAGAGAATTTTCTCCTCTACAAATTCGTTTAATCAATTTTCGCGTCAGATATACGGTTTGCTTGCAATTAAAATTATGTTACAAACGGCTTTTTTTGGTACTACTAACGTATTTATTGTTCGAAATATTTCAAAAAGCGACGTTCTTGTCTCTGGTAGCCAGCAATTATGTCTGTAAAATTTGGTGCCGATCGGTTGAAAGGTTCGACCTAAACAGTGGGAACACGTTACAGCCAGACATACATCGTCAAATCGAAACTGCCTTTTTTTGTATTACTACCGTATTTTTGGCCGAAAAATTTGAAAAAGGGAGAGGTTCTGGTCTCTGGCGGCCTACACTCATGTCTGTAAAATTTGGTGCTGATCGGATGAACGGTTCGTCTTAAAAAACGGGGTACACGTTACGGACGGACGGACAGACAGACAGACAGACATCCCAAAATCGCCGTTATTTCTGCAAATATCTCTGTAACGCTATGAGATATTAAGAAAACATAAGAGAGAAAAGTTGTAGATAATTGTCTTCTCTATAAATTCGGTTATTCCATTTTCGTGTCAGATGAATGGTTAAGCCGTTATTTCATTTAAATATCGAGCTGTCAAAAGACGATCGCAAAGGCCCACTTTTAGTGTTACTACCGTAACCTAAAGTGGGCCAAAACAGTGAATCACTGATGACACGCGCAGCCAAGTGTGTCATGTTGTAATGTGTACAACGCTGAGTTTCACAGTTTGCTAAATTTAAGATGGCAGAACTGGAGGAGCAAGGCGTCTGCATTACATTTCGCGTGTAACTCGAGTAATCCTTTAAACGGACACACCAAATGACGCGGGTTGCAGATCACCCTCACTCAGGACGTCTTTTGACGTTTACCGATGACTCTCATCGCAGAAACTCCAACGAAATTTTGCTTGCCAATCGATGACTGACTGTCCACGAGATTGGAGGAAAACATAGCGTTTCTATATTAACACGCCATCCGGGAATGTGTCATGTTACCCCCAACATCGTCGAACGCACCCGCAAATTGATCCCTATTGTATAAAAAAGTTTTTTTTTCCATCATCCAAAAGTGAACAAAATTTCAGCCAACCAGTTGCATAAAAATGGTTTGCATGTATAAACCTTGACTCAGGTTTCGGCAAATGTAATTTTGCCTGCTTGAGAAGAATTTCATTTACTTCACATTACAATAGTTGTTGAATAAAATCAAGTGGCCGAATGTGGCTGACTTCATGTCATGGAGTAAAATGTAAAATTTAAAACTAATGCGTAAAACATGAAATTGTGGAGCACGGCTAGACACAGTTCGCAGTGCTCACTCGACCTGTGTGAGGCCGTGCTGCACAATTTTATGTTGCACATATTAGTTTTAAATTTTACATTTTATTCTATGACATGCAGTTATCCACATTCGGCCACTTGATTTTATTCAACAACTATTTTAATGAGAGCTAAATGAAATTCTTCTGAAGACGGCAAAGTTACTTTTGCCGAAACCTGGGTCAAGGTTTATGCATGTAAACCATTTTTTGCAGCTGGTTGGCTGAAATTTTGTTCACTTTTGGATCGTGTTCCACCGTTGCTGTACTGCAGCCATGTTTAATTTTGTTTTTCATTTCAAAACTTTAAACTTCGATGAAGGAACAATCATTTGCAGAAATAGATCAGGTAGAAAATGCATAAACGGCGATTTACGCTATCCAGCAAGAAGCGTATCAAGACTGCTTGCTGTAGTGGAAACGACATTGTGAAAGGTTTTATCAGTACCTGAGGAGAGCATTTCGTAGTCCATGCACAATTAGTAAAAGATAGGTGTAGAAAAATTTTATGGCCAGAGTTCAGGAATTTTTTGAATAGACGTTACACATTGAGCACAGGAGGTTCTGCAGCTCTAGTTAACCTATTGTGTTCACCAACAATCCTCTAAACAAAATGAATGAGATTGAAAACGATTACCCGGTTCATTAAATGGTGATCAAGGTACCGCGTAGTCACTTCCTGCAAGTGTGTCGTGTTGGCGCAAAGACTGGATTTTTGATCGCTATAACGAAATGTAAATAAAAGGCATCATCACTGCTCTAGAATTAAATAACAGCCAACGAGTTGCAAATATTTAAAAATTTTAATTTGTGTATAATGCTTTTGTTATTTCTCGAGTATCACATTTTATGAGATTGGAAAACTTTGTTCCCTGTCAAGAAGGCAGCGATGTGGTATATGATTCAAAATGGAAATTATCAGTCAGGTTCACCAAAAGTTTTTACAATTTATTTTATAATAAGGTACCCGGTTTCGATCGACGCTGAAGTCATCATCAGATCGAATTCGACTGTATAATAAAAGACAATATGCTATAGACGGAAACAGGTACAACAAATAATAGCCGGCCGCGGTAGCCGAGGGGACTGAGGCGCTCCAGTCACGGTCTGCAAGGCCACTACGGTCGGGGTTTTGAATCCCCCCTCGGGCATGGATATTTGTGCCGTCCTTAGTCTTAGGTAGTTCGTAAGTAGTTTGTAAGCTTAGGGACTGATGACCCCGTAGTTAAGTCCCATAAGTTCTACAAACATTTGAACATTTTTGAACAAATAATAGCTACAATATTTTACATGCAAGAACATCAAAAAAAAAAAAAAATAAATAAATAAAAAGTGGTACAACTCAACGTTGATACCGAGGCTATGAGCCGGCGGAGACTGCTAAACAGCGAGAGAACGATGCTATAAAGAACTAGCTGGGAACCTGGCGTTGCCCGGGGATATATTTATGTATTCCTGCCTTCTCCTATTCATTATCCCTCTGTCCATCTCCATTTTTCTAAAAACGTATTTATCGAAGAACATGTAAGAAATAAGGCGGTCTTGCATAATGTACAAAATTATACTTGCAGTTTCCAAACAAAGAAAGATAGCAATCAAAATACCCCACACACTTCCCTCCAATGCTAAATCTACGATTCCTTGATGTCTAAGAATGTGTCCTACCAATCGATCCCTTCTTTTAGTCAAGGTATGCGAGAAATTAATTTTCTCCCCAATTCTGTTCAGTACCTCTTCATTAGTTACGCGATCCACCCACCTAATCTTCAGCATTCTTCTATAACACCACATTTCAAAAGCCTCTTTCGTCTTCCTGTCCACACTGTTTATCGTCCATGTTTCGCTCCCATACAGGGAAACACTCCACACAAATGCCTTCAGAAAGGACTTTCTTACACTTAAATTAAAATTCGATGTTAACAAATTTCTCTTCTTCAATTGCCATTATGCATTTTATATCCTCTGTACTGCGACCATCGTGATTTATTTTACTGCCCAAGTAACAAAACTCATCTAACACCTTATTTGTTTCGTTAAATAAACTAATTTCTTCAGCATCGTCCAATTTTCTTAGACTGCACTTTATTACCCTCGTTTTGCTCTTGTTAATGTTCATTTTATACGCACCTTTCAACACTCTGTCCATTCCGTTCAACTGCTCGTCTAGGTCTTTTGCTGTCTCTGACAGAATTACGTATGGCATATAAAATTCGCATGATCTCATATTTATTGAGTTCAAATGATCAAATGTTTGTATAGTCTACCGGACTTAACTCCGGGGTCATCGGTCCCTAAACTTACAAACTACTTAGGAACTACTTACGAACTAAGACGGCACAAATATCCATGCCCGAGGGGGGATTCGAACCCCCGACCGTAGTGGTCGTGCAGACCGTTACTGGAGCGCCTTAGTCCCCTCGGCCACCGCGGCCGGTATTTATTGAGTTATATGTTGTACAGTTGTATAATTTTTCAGGTACATATTCAGTTGTATAAGTGCTGCATGTCTGTAAAGTATGTTGCGAATAGCCGGACGTAGGGGCCGAGCGGTCTGCTGCGCGCCAGTCACCGTCTGCACGGCCGCTACGGTCGGGGGTTCGAATCCCCCTACGAGCATGGAGTTTTGTGTCGTTTTTAGTATAAGGTAGTTCATAAGTAATTTGTAACTTTAGGGACTGATCACCTCGCAGTTAAGTCCCTTAAGCTTAACAAACAGTTGAACATTTTTGTTCCGAATACAATTAGTAGTAAAGAACTCATAGATTAAAACTGGAGCGTGACAGGACGGTTTTCTATGAACGTTGCTGTTTATGTGCTCACATTTTATGAACTACGTGTCATATTATGATACGATTTCGAAGGTAGATTCAGCTATGTGTGTGTATATTCCTTGTATAATTTCCTGCAGCTACAATTTGTAGTGTAGAAATTATAAATTGTAACGTCATACCGAATACCGTAGTTAGCGGAAAAGTTGTAAGCAAGTAACTTTTTTCCTTCCATAATTTTGCTATGGTTCTCAGCGAGAAATAGTTAAAAAAAGGTTTCAAATTGTGTTTAAAGTTTCTTTCAAGACGATATGTACTGTCATTCTCATAGAGAGTGTGAACAAAGTCTCGTCAAATTATGCGGCAGTTTCTTGCAACTATATTGT
Source organism: Locusta migratoria (assembly GCA_026315105.1). Lineage (NCBI taxonomy): Eukaryota > Metazoa > Arthropoda > Insecta > Orthoptera > Acrididae > Locusta > Locusta migratoria. The sequence goes on along the minus strand of CM048745.1, from coordinate 461,636,073 downwards.
TTATGACGTTGCATCTCCTGAACCATGAGTCGTATGTGGTTATTACTGCGACAACGTTGCTACCTCACGGTAAGGAGTATATGAACCAAATTTGGGTGAATTCGGTCCATTGGTTTCGGAGGAAATGTGCAACATTGTCGCGTAATGCACTGTCGTTTGATGCAGCAGTTTTTCGCGCATCTCATTCTTTATGACGTCATATCTTGTGAACACTGTGTTGTACGGTATCCTAACACGGCGACCGTCCGCATTGATTGAAGCTTACATGTGCAAAGTTTCATAAACATTGGAAGAAAGCTGTAGATTTGTGTACAATACGTACACAGAAAACACAAACGTACGGCCACTGTGCTTTATATATAAAGATAAACCCCGCAGGCAATTGCCTGCAGCATCACATCGCGAGCCAGTGAGGTGCGTGATACAGTAAAAGATAAGGTAAAAATATAAATAACCGATAACTAGCAGCGTTCTCTCGCTGTTTAGCAGTCACTGCACCCTAATCGTCTCGGCACCAACACTGAGGTATACCGTTTTATTTAACTTTGCTATTCATGCATGTAAAATGTTGTAGCTATTAATTGTTGTATCTGTTTCTCTTATAGCATACTAGCTTAAACCCCGCGGCTCCGCTCGCGTGGTGGTTGATTATGATAGATAAGCTATCTTTCAGTAGTGTGCTATGAGACTGGTTTTGAAGGATGAAATACAATACCTTCTTTATAAACAAACATTGTTAATCAACATTCAAATAAAAAAATAAAATTATGTGAAGTAGGGATGGCGGTTATTGCTGAAACAACCGGGTTTCGGTTATACCGGCTCTTTTCATCTCCAGTTTAACCGCACTGTAAAAATTGTTCAAGGTAACCGGTTTTTTAAATAACCGGTTTTCGGTTTTTTATTGCTATTATTTCCAGTATAGTTCGACCGGAACATATTTTGCGGCCGAAACACAAACCATAATCGAATTTTCGGTTCTTCTAGTTTCTGCCAAAACCGAAACTTACGAAATTTAGGTAAATTTACGTTATACGATTAATCACTAGAGATTCCCTCCCAATACTACGCCTTCTTGAGTGTGTTAAGCCTAGCCAGGAGTCTGTAGAAGACGATATACGAAGCATACAGATTTACTGGCCTAGTATTTCCATCCGGCAATTGCGAATATTGAGCCAACTACTCCGTAAGTTAGACTTGTGAGCCAGCCATACGAATATCTCGTTATATACACAATATATGTATAAGTTACAGTCGGTAAATGTACTCCAGTCAGTGATGCAGAAGTATTTCGAAAAATAAAGTCACAGCTCCGACTAACAGTATGATTGTTGTCACTGAACTAGGAAAACTGTGTACCACATGATCAAAGAATGTTCAAATGGGTGAGAGTTCTTATGAGACCTAACTGCATACGTCATCGGTCCCTATACTTAAAAATTACTTAATCTAACTTAAAATAACTTACGCTAAGGACAACACACACACCCATGACCGAGGGAAGAGGGAGGACTCGAACCTCCGATTGGAGCAGCAGCCCAGTCCGTAACATGGAGCCTCAGACCACACGGCTACCTCGCGAGGCACCACATGATCAATGTTACCTAAACCCATATTGGTTATTAAAAAAGCCCCTCGCTTTCAAGAAATCACATTAATAAAACTTGTTAGCATAATAATATAATACATTAAAAGTTATTATTCCAAGCTTACATAAAGGTATAGGAATCGAATTTAACATCTCTTCCAAGAAACATTTTAGATGATTTCTCCTTAAATGACACAGTAAGTTTGCAGTACCTCCACCCGTTTTCAGCTTTTTAAAGCAAATGCAGCATTGTACCTCACTGCTCCCGTCCTTCGTGAAGTACTTCCACACTCGGGATGGTGCCATTTAAGAGACAACCGATGTCTGGCGACGACAGCAGGGAACTGCCGCATGACCAGACGGAGGCGAGTCTTGTACACTGCCGGTGCACGTGCGTCGTCTAATAGGCCACGCCACACGACAACAGGTGCATCGATGCCTCAATAGCTGCACCGATTCTTAAGTTCTTATGCCACGCGTTTGTTGCACGTTTCTGACTGCCGGGATTGTTCTTAAATTATCACTGATAGCTTTTCTTAGTTACTGAAATGACGTAATATTTCACAGCAGTGGAAATTTTAGGAATAGCTCTAAATATTAGTGTCTACTAGTTTTCATTTTTTTTAAATTATTTACAAAAAACACACAAAGGAAGTAGTCGTACCAGGTTTTTATTACCCGGTTCTTGGCAATAACTAAAAAAACCGGTTACAACCGACACCAAATAAATACCGAAAAAAACCGGTTATTTAAAACTAATGGTATCGGTATAACCGGTCGGTTTTTTCCATCCTTAATGTGAAGTGGTTAATGATCTGTATTAATAAATGTGAATGCTGTTCGGTGTACGTTTATCCGAGGCATGTTTGAATGTGATCTATTAAAAGTACATGTACTGTTGTAATACGTGTAAAGTAACGCAATGCACATTTATCTACAAAGTTTAAATAACAAATTAATGTAATTAATTTCACTCATTTTTGAGGAAATGTAGCTGATAAAGCGGAACTGAAAAATATTCCTATCAGATTGCAGAAGTCTATGCACTTACCGTTTATTAGGAAAGTAAGTAGTGTAGATCAAATCACCGTAAAAATGGACTCCTTTCGAAGAATTCAATCGCGAAATTCAACAATAATGATTGTAATAATATCACAGATCGATCTCTTGATGTAATGCGCGAAACGTCAAATCGATTTTTTTAAAGAGATGAATAAAAAGAAATTCCATTTTTACTGCTTTATTTATTTATTCTTATATTGCCGTATACGTATGCTTATCCTTACAGAAAAAGAGCTGAAGACATTGTAGCACGCAGAGACCAAAGATATGGTCTGTGGCAAAACGTTTTGCTGTATGTAACCTCCTTGCTATGTCGCAAATGTCATCGCTGGCCTTCAGTACGAATTTTTTAATAATTGGACGACTTTCAGCCACCATATCTTCTACCCCTTATAGCTATCGGCATGGAACTGCTATGGTGTACAACGGGAGACTTCGGACAACAATTACACACAGACCATTCGTTCGCGTTCTGTAGTTTTCGCTGCAGAACGAAATATTAACACACACGCGAAAAATTTTATATACACCGATAATTTTCCATACCAATATACTCCGCCCTTTTATCATTATCAACCCTCAAGCAACAATGCAAACAATAAAACCATTTTTAAAGAGTAAATATAATTTTCAAAGAGTAATTATTGTTCCGCATTTCACGTTATATTCTTCAAATTACTAAATATCTATCAGATCACTACAAAACCGTGCCTAAAACTTTCCTCAGGTATAAATTAGTAACTGTACAAATATTTAAGTCTCTGCGTCTTGTCGTTCGGACGTGATAAGCGTACACCGAACAGACATTCACATTAATATAAATATCTATCCGATCGCCATAAAAGCGCGCCTAAAGCCTTCCCCGGGTCGACATTAGTAACTGTACAAATTCTTAGATCTTTATGTCTTGTGGTTCAGACGTGATAAACGTACACCGAACAGACATTCACATTTATAGATATAGATTGTATTTTATTTCACAGATGAATTCGGTGTGATTATGCAGCAGAAACAATCTCCCTCAAGAACAAAGGATTAGTAGATGAGCTCGAGAGGAAGGAAAAGGTAATTCTGAGGAAGCTTCTTGGTGGACACAAAAAATTAGCGAAACATGGGTAAAGATGAGCAATGAGGAGGTCTATCAATTTGTTAAACCAGTTACAACCTAAATGATAAAGAGATCGAAACCGGTTATATTATTATAAAGTAAATTGTAAAATTCTTCTGCGAACTTGACTGATATTTTCATTTTTGTATCATATTTCTATAATTCTTGAAATGTTAATGATATATTTTGTTGCTTCAAATTACCTTTACCCATACCCAGGTAAATGGTTAATAGAACACAGTACGTTGTACTCGACAAACTAACACGCTACTACGTTTTTTCTTCTTCGCGTAGATCGATAATTTGCGGTCGTTTATTTATGTTCGCTTTTTGTCGTTCATTGAGCATTTGCCTCTGCTTTTTATTTATTTATTTTTCTTTTTTCTTTTTTTTTAAATTACAGATGACGTACAGTCCTCTGACCGGATGCGCTAAGCCATGGCGCCCGGCGACCTGACCTACACTGCACTCATCTACAGGCGATCTAAGTTGTTGTACGTTCATAGACGTAATTAATAACAGCCAACATTTGTCGGTAGGAGAGTGATCTTAAATGGTTAGAATGAAACACTTCTTAAAGAAGAGTAGCGTAGATCACATTTAAAACAAAATTACTTTATTTCACTACTAGTTTCGGCAATACTTGTTGCCTTTATCAAGTGATAGGCCTACATTAAAAACTGCAGTGCACATGTGCAGGAAAAAATTTCTCGAATTCGTGGTTTACCAAATGGCTAACCAATAGCGAAAGGGGGAGGGGGGGAGGTGAGACGACTGTTGGACATGTTGTACAATTGCTGTTGGCAATTTCAAACTTGCTTTAAATGTGATCTAGGCTACTCTTCTTTAAGAGGTGTTTCATTCTAATAGACGTAATAATTTGCAACACATTGGCTGTTATTTATAACACCATCGTGAAACTTTTATCAATAATAACTGAACATTTACACAACTTTTATTATAACAAACTCGTATTAGAGAATTTCGATTTTCGTTTATATTTATGGAATCGACGGTGGGAAACAGCATCTTTTCGTGCTACGCAAAATACACTGCCAAATCAAACAAATACGGCAAGATTCATCTCCAAAATGTCGTCTGATCGATTCTACATGTCCAACCGGAGGTAGCCGGAGGCTCCGAATGAAATGGCGCCTTATCTCCGCCTCCGGAACGACCGCTCCGTTTCCAGCACTAGTTCCAATGGTCGTTAGGAGATGAAGATGCTCGCTCAGGATAGAGTAGGGTGGAGAGCTGCATCAAACCAGTCTCCGGACTGAAGACCATAACACAACGTCATACTCGCGCATTGGTCGAACCTACAAGTAACAAACCTAGCTGCTCGTCTCTGAACTGCCTCTATGTCTTCCTTTAAACTGATCTGCTGCGGGTCCCAAACTCTTGAGCAATACTCAAGACGCGTCGTACAAGCGTTCCATTTCATATCACTCTGCAATGTTACGCCTAGATATTTGAACGACGCGACAGCATCAAGAAGCTGTATACGAACATAACGGGATTGCTTTTTCTACTCATGCGCATCACCTTACATTTTTCTACATTGAGAGCTAGCTGCCATTCTTCGCACCAACTAGAAATTTGGTTTAAGTCAGCCTGTATGCTATTACAGTCGGTTAAAGACGACACTCTCCCATACACCACAGCATCATCAGCAAACAGACGGAAATTACAACTTATATTGTCCATCAGATCATTTATATAGATAGAAAATAATAGCGGTCCTATCACACTCCCCTGGGGCACGCCTGACGATACATTCGTCTCTGATGAACACTCGCCATCGAGGACAAAGTACTGCGTTCTATTACTTAGGAAGTCTTCCAGCCAGCCACAAATCTGTGAACCTATTTCCGTAACAGTGTGCAATAATTTAACAACTAACCATATTTATACCGCCCAAAAACTAACCAAATGGCCCATTCTACTACAGGACGTAATGGCAAAATATTTTGATGATTTACACGTCGTAGACAAGATACTATTAACATTCATCCAATATCGTAATCAGAAGTGTACCATGTCGGCTGCTTGGAGCGCTGCTATTGTGGCGAAGAACAAAAAACAGTGGATGTATGGTGACTACGTGTTATACTGTGGTATACAACTGACTCGTGCAAGGCGCTTCGTCAGTGCCGGGCGCCGTGGCTCAGCGCGCCCGGTCAGAGGGCTGAATGCTCTCTGTAATAAAACAGCTGAGCCAAGAACCAACAGAACAACAACGACCGACCAAGATCAGCGACCGCCAGGACCAGAACTACCCAGAGAAAAGGAAAAAAAAGAAAAATGTTGTCTAAAGCACCTACCTAGTAAGTAGGAAGTCCCTGGTTCGAATCCCGGCCACAGCATAAATTATAATTCAATGCCTCTCCTTATGTATAATACCTTTGGTATAACGAGACAATGTTTTCTCAAGGAATTTTATTACTTGTTAAGTTGAAACTGTTTAAAAGATACCATTCACATCCATCCAATATCGTATTCAGAAGTGTACCGTGTCGGCCGCTTGGAGCGCTGCTATTGTGGCGTAGAAAAAAATCAGTGGAAGTATGGTGACTACGTGTTATAGAATGTAACTTTCACTCTGCAGCGGAGTGTGCGCTGATATGAAACTTCCTGGCAGATTAAAATTTTGTGGCTGAACTGGGACTCGAACCAAGGACCTTTATCTCTCGCGGGCAAGCGTACTACCGACTGTGCTATGCCGACACTACTCACGATGCCGCCTCACAACTTTGCAAACTTCACAGAAGCTCTCCTGCGAACCTTGCAAGACTAGCACTCCTGGAAGAAAGGATATGGCGGAGACATGGCTTAGCCACGGCCTAAGGGATGTTTCCAGAATGTAACTTTCACTCTGTAGCGGAGTGTGCGCTGATATGAATCTCGACTCCCACTCGAAATTCTGAAATTCTTGACAAGAAGATGGCACTGGCCGAAGTAAAGTTGTGAGGCGGCATCGTGAGTCATGTCGGGATAGCACAGACGGTAGTGCGCTTGCCCGCGAAAGGCAAAGGTCCCAGGTTCAAGTCCAGGTTCCGCCACACAATTTTAATCTGCCACGAAGTTTCATATCAGTGCACACTTCGCTGCAGAGTGAAAGTGACATGCTGTAAACATCCCTTAGGCTGTGGCTAAGCCATGTTTCCGCCATATTCTTCCAGGAATTCTAGTCTTGCATGGTTCGCAGGAGAGCTTCTGTGAAGTTTTGAAAGTAGGAGGCGAGGTACTGGCGGAAGTAAAGTTGTGAGGCGGCATCGTGAGTCGTGTCGGGATAGCACAGTTGGTACTGCGCTTGCCCGCGAAAGGCAAAGGTCCCAGGTTCGAGTCCCGGTTCCGCCACACAATTTTAATCTGCCAGGACGTTTCACTACGTGTTATACTGTGGTATACAGCTGATTCGTGCAAAGAGCTTCGTCAGTGGCATTGAGAGGCTTGTGAGCCAGGCTTGGGGTGGCAGCGTCAGAGACGCGTATCGCGCTGGGAAAGAACCGCTGGCGGCGGGTCAGATCGCAAACAAGTGTCGGAGGCCTTCCGGGCCGATCGATGGCGACGCTCGCGGCTGTTTGTGGTCCACGTCCTTCTGTCTGCCTCCCGAACCGCAGGCCGCGTATCTTAGCAACGCCGCGGGCCACCCCACTCCACTCACACGTACGGATTAGTTCCCGCGGCACATCGATTCTGGAGAGGTTTTATAGAACGGAGGGATCAGTCCACTGAACTCAGAGGTAAATGGGTTATACGTACATCGGTTATTGACGGTTAAATATAGCGTACGGAGACAACGCTTGACAGACAGGGTATTTCTACATCTACATCTACACCTACATACATACTCCGCAATTCACCGCAAGGTGCGTGGAGGAGGATGCACTGTACCACTACTAGGCATTTCCTTTCCCATTCCACTCCGAAACTGTACGAGGAAAAAAAGAATGCCTATATGCCTCCGTACGAGCCCTAATTTCTCTTATCTTGTCTTTGTGATCTTTACGCGAAATGTAAGTAGGCGGCAGCAAGATCGTACTACACTCAGCTTCAAATTCCGGTCCTCTAAATTTACTTAACAGAAATTCACGAAAAGAACGTCGTCTTTCCTCCAGCGATCCCCAAATGAGTTGCCGGAGCATTTCCGTGACACTCGCGCATTGGTCGAACCTACCAGTAACAAACCTAGCTGCCCGCCTCTGAACTGCCTCTATGTCTTCCTTTAAACTGATCTGCTGCGAGTCCCAAACAACGCTTGACAGACAGGGTATTTCTACATCTGCATCTACACCTACATACATACTCCGCAATTCACCGTAAGGTGCGTGGCGGAGGGTACACTGTACCACTACTATGCATTTCCTTTCCTATTCCACTCCCAAATTGAACGAGGAAAGAAAGAATGCTTATATGCGTACGAGCCCTAATTTCTCTTATCTTGTCTTTGTGATCATCACGCGAAATGTAAGTAGGCGGCAGCAAGATCCCCAATTGAGTTGCCGGAGCATTTCCGTAACACTCGTACATTGGTCGAAGCTACAGGTAACAAACCTAGCTGCTCGCCTCTGAACTGCCTCTATGTCTTCCATTAAACTGATCTGCTGCGGGTCCCAAACACTTGAGCAGCCGGCCGCGGTGGCCGAGGGGATTGAGGCACTCCAGTCACGATCCACACGGCCACTACGGTCGGGGGTTCGAATCCCCCCCCCTCGGGCATGGATATTTGTGCCGTCCTTAGTTGTAACTAGTTCATAAGTAGTTTGTAAGTTTAGGGACTGATGACCCCGTAGTTAAGTCCCATAGACTCTACAAACATTTGAACATTTGAACACTTGAGCAATACTCAAGACGCGGTCGTACAAGCGTTTTATACGCGGTCTCCTTTACAGATGAAGTACATCTTCCCAAAATTCTCCCAATAAACCGATGTCGGCTGTCCGCCTTACTCACAACTGTCCTTACATGTTCGTTCCATTTCATATCGCTCTGCAATGTTACGCCTAGATATTTGAACGACACGACAGCATCAAGAAGCTCACTACTAATGCTGTATTCGAACATTATGGGATTGTTTTGCCTACTCATGCGCGTCACCTTACATTTTTCTACATTGAGAGCTAGCTGCCATTCTTCGCACCAACTAGAAATTTTGTCTAAGTCAGCCTGTATGCCATTACAGTCAGTTAAAGACGACACCCTCCCATACACCACAGCATCATCAGCAAACAGCCGCAAATTACAACTTACTCTGTCCATCAGATCATTTATATAGATAGAAAATAATAGCGGGCCTATCACACTCCCCTGGGGCACGCTTGACGATACACTCGTCTCTGATGAATACTCGCCGTCGAGAACAACGTACTGCGTTATATTACTTAGGAAGTCTTCCAGCCAGTCACAAATATGTGAAACTATATCCGTAAGAGTGTGCAATAATTTAACAACTAACCAAATTTATACCGCCAACATTACAATTAACGAGCCCAAAAACTAACCAAATGACCCATTCAAAACAGTACATAATGGCAAAAATATTTTGAAGATTTACATGTCATAAACCTGAAACCAAATTCATTAAAAATGAGCCGGCCGCGGTGGCCGAGGGGACTGAGGCTCTCCAGTCACAGTCTGCACGGCCACTACGGTCGCGGGTTCGAATACCCCCTTGGGCATGGATATTTGTGCCGTCCTTAGTCTTAGCTAGTTCATAAGTAGTTTTTAAGCTTAGGGACTGATGATCCCGGATGCCTTTTTTTTTTTTTTTGAAGGCGTATATGATTTCTTTTAAATCTGGTACTGTCGAATTGTTATTTTGAGTAATGAGCTTTAAAATATAAACAGGAGTCAGGAAGTAAGGCGGGTTGCCGCCTAAAATTTTTTATTATGCCCTCGAGAAAGTGATAAGAGAGTGGAGAAAATTCGATGCGAAAGGCATCAAATAAGGAAACAGAAAAGATAAAATCTATGTTGACTGATTGGCATTAGCGGATGGCATTGCTCTGATCACACACACATCGGAGAATGCGAAAATACAAATAGAAAACCTAATTGAGAAAGCAAAATAAAACGTATTTTGTGAATAATGAAATGCCAAGATGGCGATATTTCGTCTTTATTTATAACAGATGACCGGTTTCGATGTACATAATCATCTTTTGGTCTCGGCACTAAATTGTAACATTATTACATAAATGCATATGCGATCTTGGCATTTCTTTATTCACAAAATAAATTTATAAAATCGCTTCCTGCCATGAACAAATTTTACAAAAAGAGACGGTTTACACATTTCCTTCACAAAGACAGAGTTTATAACGAACGTAAAAAATTGGCCTGAGCAACTACTCATGAATCAAAACAAAATCAAGAAAGTTAATTCATTCAAATATTTAAGCTAATGACCATCCATAAACCACAATGAGAAAAAGTCTAGAAGAAAGAGCAAAATAAAATGCATTCCAGACCACGAGAAACATATACAAGAAGAAGGCATTATCATGGTACACCAAAGTTAAAACTACAGCACAACGATAAAACCAGAGGCTTTGTATGGTACTGAAACATTAAAGCTAGTCCAAAAAGGAGGTATCAATAAACTAATGAAAATGGAAAGGAGACTGATGGGAAGCATAATCGGCCCAAGGACAACAGTATGTAACAGACCACGACCCAAAAAGAAGTCTACGAACATGCAGAGAACATAATACATACCATGCGGAAAGAAGAATGCCATTCTTTGGACATTTGATGAAAATGGAAAATGACAGGCTTACAAAACAAATCTTTAATAAAATAATGAAGCTTAATGGACAACCAGTGTGGTTTACACAGACTTTAAAAGACCTCAAAGAAACAAACATCGACATTATGAACACAAACCAGAAACTTATACAGGAATAAAATTCAGAAAGCGATTTTCGGAGAAGAAGAAGAGAGAAAAAGAAAGAAGCCTCACAACATTGAGGAGCTCCGAAGGCAGAGATTAGAACGCATGAAATTAATGTAGGCAGAAAGGAAGAAAAAGCTAGAAAGCTAGAATTTATGTATTGATTTAACGTGAAATGTAAAAGTGCCATTCAAATAATAATAATTGAACAGGGTATAGACGATGCTCCACTGAACAATCTGATGTAGGCAACCAGGTATAACGGGAGGGTCTGCATATGTTATGGCGGCAGAAGGATCATTGGGCGTTGCTCTTGGTTCATTGCTGCAGGGGAAGTGGAGATTGATGACGACAGCAGTTTCTGAGGACATGTAATTCTTTTGTTTAATTACACAGTAATATACAGTGCCAGGTTTACCGTTTCGTCACTCTTATTTACAGTGTACACGGGGCGGGTGGCTCTCTCTAGGCATCTACGCAGGGCGTCAGTGGAATCTGCTTTGCCCACTTCTGTCATTTATGTATAGCTAAAAACCCGGCGTTGCCTGGGTATTTATTTATGTATTCCAGCCTTGACTTAGTACTTCTCTTATCCCTTCTCTCTCTCTCTCTTTGTCAATCTCTTTTTTTCTTCTAAAAGCGTGTTATATTTATGGGAGAATATTTTAAGAAATAAGGCTGTCTTGCATAATGTACAAAATTATAAGTGCGGTATCCAAACAAAGAAAGATCGCAATTAAAATACAAATGGCATATAAAATTCGTACTATCTCATATTTATTGAGTACCATGTTGCACAAATGTATAATTTGTCAGGTACATATTCATAAAGAAGTAATCGATTAACACTTGGTGCGTGATGGAGCGGTTTTCCATGAACGCTACTGCCTATGTGTTCATATCTCATTAACTACGTGTCAAACTGTGATACATTTTCAAAAGTACATTCAGCTGTATATGTTCATACTACCTGCAAAATTTCCTAGGGTTGCAATTTGTAGTGTAGCATTTATAAATTGTAACGTCATACCGAAAGCCGTAGTTTTATTACATGAAGAGCAAGAAAAATTTTTCCTTCATTATTTTACTATGGGCTTTACCAGGAAACAGTATAATAAAGGTTTGAAATTTTACATCTTTAATAAAAGGGCTCGCCCTTGGTTTTATGTTTTAACTGTATTTGATCTGAAGATGCGACTTCAAGTCGCGAAACCGGTCGTCTTTTTCAAAAAAGTAAAGCAGCTTAAGCGGACCCTTTTATTAAAGATGTATCATCTTAGCTGTGGATGTCCGTCAACAAACGTTTTATGTTTGAAATTTTGTTTAAAGTTTGTTGCAAGTCGCTAAGTACTCTCATTCCGATACAGCATATAAATAAAGTCTCGTCGCATTATACTTTTTTTTTTTTTTTTTTTTTTTTTTTTTTTTTTTTTTTTTTGCTATTCGTATTTTTATAATGTGCAATATTGTCGCTTGATGTAACAGTTTTTCTCGCATCTCATTGTTTATGACGTCATATCTCGTGAACTGTGTGTCGTACTATGATAAAATTTCGAACTCACGTTCAGTGGTATGTGTATATACAATCCGTAACATTTCTCGCGAATACATTTGATATTGTATGAGTAATAAATCGTAACGTCATGCCAAATGCAGTAATTTTACTGCATGAAAGAGTGGAGCCCCTCCACGCTCGCACTAGCATGGTGTTAATATTTCTAATGTAGGAGTCACAGGAGCAGGTACTGTGATGTGTGCGATGGGTAAGATTACCCATTAATACGGCCTATCAGGATGATAGAAGTGGTCGAAAGCTTTTGAAATAAGAGCGGTTTTAAGGGCAGAGGGAAAAAAGTGCCAAGGCGAGTGCCAAGGAAAAAAAACCCGCAGGCCGGGACTGAGGGGCTCCAGTCACGGTCTGCACGGCCACTACGGTCGGGGGTCCTCGGGGGTCCTCGGGCATGGATATTTGTGCCGTCCTTAGTCTTAGCTAGTTCATAAGTAGTTTGTACGCTTAGGGACTGATGATCCCGTAGTTAAGTCCCATAAGTTCTACAAACATTTTCTTGAAAAAAAAAAAAAAAACAAAAAAAAAAAAAAAAAAAAAAAACAAAAAAAAAAAAAAAACCTCTGCGACAGTCAGGAGCGGGTAGTAAGAGCAGTAGCGGATTCTTGCTATCTGCGACAAATCATGCAAGGGTTTGGTTATGTTAGTTATTGGTTATCGTGCAAGCTCGGTACCATTTTCATTGCGTGTTTGTCATAAGTTTGTCAATCCGGTTTGATTAGTCGCCCCTCTGCAGCTGGCACTGGGATGTCTCCTGGGCCATCATCAGCAGCGGCCGGCTGCAATAATCAAGATTGACAGACAAGTGGTCGGTTTTGAGATCGGCCTCTATGTGTATGGGTCAGTGTGGGATTTGTTTGTGTTTTGTGCTTGTTCATGTTCCCTGCGATTGCCGGTTTGTCGGCGGTGATAGCTCATCTGGCGTTGCCAGTCAGTTGTTCTGAGATGTAGGGGTTGGATGAACAATGACTTTGTTTGCGTCTATAAGGCTTACCATAGGTTTTTATCTATTCCTGACAAAGAGTGTTTTCGGTCAGTTGTGCTTCCACCTATGGTTGTGGTCATAGTTACCCAGATTAAGGATGAAGGCGTTGTTCGAGTGTCTAGCATTTTTGTACAGTCGTGCGGCGTGTTTTTTTGAATACCTCCGTGAGAGTGTCAAGGCGGTATTCACGGTGAAGATCCGCTGTGCGGTGCGCGTGTAGCGTGGAGAATTACTTATGATGCGTAGTACCTTGTTCTGAATGAGCTGCAAGCGGCGCAGCCGTGTCGGTGCTGCGTAAGCCCAGCACGGAGCACCGTACGTCATCAGAGGCCTCACAAGTGTCGTGTATGTGTTCCTCGACACCCGTCTATTCAGTTTGTTTTGCCTGTTGAGCATTTGATAGAGTTGTTTGAGCCTCGCGTGTGCCCGGTTGGTCATGTGTTGTATGTGCCCCCCCCCCCCCCCCCCCCATGTGAGTTTCCGGTCCAGCCAGACACCGAGGTATTTGACTTTCTCGCAGAAACGTATTGGACGTGTGTGTAATGTAACTGGTCTGCAGTGTTGGTGTTTGTGCAGTTGCTTCAGTCTTCTAGTGAACAATACTGCTTCGCACTTGTCGACGTTTACTTTAACACGCCATTTCTCCAGCCAAGGCTCCGCAGTATTGAGTGCAGTCTGTAATCGTGAGTTAATGTTCGACGGTTTCCAATCTTGCGCTAGGATGGCGGTCTCAACCGCGTAGATTTCGACCGTCGTGTTCTGTGTGGTTGGAAAGTCATTAACGTAGAGGTTAAACAGGAGGGGCTCCAGGATGCTGCCTTGGGGTACTCCCGCTTGTATATACCGAATCGTGTTGACTGTTTGCCCTGAATGTCAGTGTTGAAACCTGTCGGTGAGGTATGAGTTTATAAGACGTGTGAGTCCGTCCAGAAACCCAGCATCTTTGAGTTTGCGTATAAGGCCATTGTGCCACAGACGATCGAAAGCTTCTTCGATGTCCAGGAAAACCGCCTCGGTGGCTTTGCCTGTGTTGTATCCATGTGTAATATGTTCCACTACACGGAGGATTTGTTGTGTTGTTGAGTGGTGATTCCTGAAGCCGAATTGCCCCGGTTTCGCAATTTATTTTTCCTTTCATTTTTCTGGGGTTGTCAGCGAGAAACATTTTCCTGAAGCTATGATATTACATAATTACGAAGGCTACCGCGGCCAGAGTCAGATGACATAAAAGTTTTCTGGGTATTTTACCGCGTATTACTTAAATAACCGACGTTTCGACCAACGTTACAGTGGCCTTCATCTGGGTATACTGATGTGAGCTGGTTGTTACTACACTTTATATTAGTTTCATTTAGACATTACGTCATAATTTTTAAAAATTAGCGGTGTTATTTTTGGCGGAAGAATGGAACTTACATAATGAGGCGGTACAATACCAAGAAAACTTTTATGTCACCTATGATATTACGTTTAAAGTTTGCTGCAAGTCGCTGAGTGCTCGCCTTCTCAAATAGTTGACCGATAAAGTCACACTATCACAAGCCGCAAGACGGGGACTTTTTCATATGACGTCATATCTCCTGAACCGTGGCCAACGGGAAATACAGGCCTCAGCGCGCACCTCATGCCACATAAGCAAGGTAGTACCGAGCCGGCGCGATCGCTAGCTCAGTGGCTGCCCGCTATGACGCAGTGGGCAGTGCCCCAGCGGCCGGCCAATCGGCTAGCGATCGCGCCGGCTCGGAACTACTTTGCTTACGTGGCATGACGACTGCGCTGGGGCCTGTCTTTCTCGCCGGCCACGTCCTGAACTATCGGCCCTATCGCAAAATCGTTTCTGACGTCTTCTACCTATAAACTACATTCCTGCCAAATTTCAGCTTCACAGCTGAGATGGTTTTCGAGATTTCGTGTTTAGTCAGTGAGTGAGTGAGTGAATGTGTCAATGAGTGTCCTTTCGCTTTTATATAGAGAGAGATTAGTCGGTTGGCGGGAACTTTTTCTTCGAATAGAAACAGCGGAACAAAGAAAAATCTATATATACACATGTGGCGTCTGCTCCGAAAGAACAGACGTCACTTCTGATCCTGCAGTTGTTATCAGAAGTGACGTCTGTTCTTTCGGAACAGACGCCACATGTGTATATATATATATATATATATATATATATATATAATATGCCGGTGACGGGCAATGATCCTATCGTTAGTGGGGAGGGGTGGGCAAGTTTGAAGCCCTTACTCTTACGGGAATTAGTTTCATAACGACGAGTTTGAGTACCGTGGGCAGGGCGAAGCTGAGAATTTGTACCTGACGGGAGGCGTGCGTAGGTAGTCCTTGCAGGTGCGGTGATAACTGTGTCCCCAGCGGGATAGGGGTCAGCGCAACTGCCTAGAAAGCAGGAGACCTGGGTTCGAATCCCGGCTGGGTACACATTTTCAGCTTTGCCCAATCGCGGTTGATGTCATATATTCTGAATATTAAAGAAAAATCTTTATTTAACATTTTAACACACCAGGATGGCGTTTCCTCGTCTTCTTGTGCATTTAATAGCCCAGTCGAGACCGGTTAGGCCCAATTCACACAGAGTTGGCGTGGCGCGGACGCCCGGCGGTGGGGAGGCAACGACGCCAAACGGGCGGGACGTGAGCACAGAGTAAAGCCTCTCTCACACGGAGCAAGATTTGCGGGAAGCATGCCGCGCAGCACACAGGGCGGGCGAGCGGCCGGCCCTGCGGCCTGCTGGAGGGCCGTTTGCTGCAGGATTCTGGAACTAGCTCGTGTCCTATTTTTCTCGCATGTTTTCGGAATGTTACCTGCGCTGGCCAATCAGGAGTCGCCTATGGCGTGTGACCTTGCGGCCAGCGATGCGGGAACTCGAAGAGAGCACTCCAGGCGGAACGCAGTGCCACGCGCCCGCCAGCCAAGTGCGGTCTTTCTCAATCGATTACAAAGAAACTATTCGAAAAAAAAATGTGATTCTGGCACAACTTATAGATGCATTCTTCTGCTTCATGATAAAATGAATATTATTTTGTTAGTGGTCATAGTTCTTGTGATATATACGGATTTAGTAGCGTACTACAAGGAATCCGAAAATTTTACATTGAAAAATAGAGGTCGCTATGAATTTGCGTTTGGTACACGTTAGGTCATATGTTGCTGCGGATGAAATGTAGCTGAAATATTGAATTATTCTTCGAAGTTGGAAGTATGTCGCTATCTATCACCAATCTCGAGATAATGGGTTGTATGTAAAGCACTTGTTCCCGCTCGCGTGCGTCAGCGAAGAAAACGGAACGAAATTTTCATATAATCTCTTATATCTCATAAATGATTGGAGGTATCGAAGCAAGATTTTATGAAATGATATTACACAAAATGAAGTTTATTTTGTCACGTTATTAATTTACGAAACTTGCATATGAAGCGCGTTATTCGAGCAACTACAGATTTCTTCAATGAAGTAATGGACTTTTAAGGAGTCACGGATACCTGGTAAAACTAAATTTGCTTTGTCTTTAATTTTATACCGCTTATGATTATTTTGATATACTACTAACTTGTCTTGCTCTCAGTATTACTAAATACAGTTTAATATTATGTGGCAACTGCAAATGCATAAAAACGTTAGTGGGAGGAATATTTGTAAACTCTATTGTTTTGACAACAGAAGCGGATTTTAGTATTACAACGAAAGTGTCTGCATATTAACGAAATCTCATCACTGAAAAAAGGAAAAAAGGTAGTGCTGTGTAATAAATAGTTTCTTGATTTGAAATTATAGAGGAATTCGATATCGCAGTATGTTTTTATATGATATAGAACGAACTGATGAGATTATATGTATACATTCAAATTTCTGAGAAATAAGGAAAATCATTTAGAGTACATATATTTTAGTTAGTGTGCCAACACAGAGCGCGGTGGTTTTTTTTTTTTTTTTTTTTTTTTTTTTTTTTTTTTTTTTTTTTATCGCAAACATATTTCAGCTTGTCAAAAGAATTTAATTTAGACCATCGTGGCTGGTTTACAGGATTCCAGTAAGTTAAACGTTTTTGTATTTCTAAGATTGAGATACAAAAAATAGATTTTTTCGCCTGTTTTCAAACACAATTTTCATCATTAAAATATACTAGGGTAGCGGATTCGACGACAGTTCCAATATATACATATTTCGTATACGAGCTACAAACAGTATAAAATAAAACACTTTCACTGATTCCCCACTAAGTTTCAATGTAACTACACATTTATGTGCCCTACCAGACTTTTCTTCTTCTTCTGACAAACGTATTTTCACATCCTGTCCCTGACAACGTAACTTCCCTTGTTTCGATGTTAAAATCCGTTTCTTTTGCCAAAACATTGCAGACCTAACAAATATTATTTTCACTAACATTTTTAAGCAGATAAAATAGCAACAGAACATTGAGTGTTCCGTTTTGTAAGGGGACTAAACGGCAGGGTAATCAGTCGTCCAGAATATTGAAACTAATAATACTGAGGGCAAGATAGTTTGTACTTCATGAAACTGTCCATTCTAAAATTAAATGAGTAGCTTCTTCACTTACATAGAAAAACAGCAATTTTCGTTTCACCAGCCATTGATGGCCCTTAAAAATCCCACTACTTCATTCATTAATATCTGTACTTTGTTAAATATTAGGATTCATGTAAAAGTTTCGTAAAGTGATCATATGAAAAAATAATCTCCCCTTTGCGTGCTATCGTTTGATAAAATCTTGCTTCGATACCTCCAATCATTTAAAATATATAAGGGATTTTATGAAAATTTCTTTCCGTTTTCTTCGCTGACGCGCGTGATACGGAACAAGGGCCTTACATACAACCCATTATCTCGAGATTGGTGATAGATAGCGACATCCTTCCAACTTCAAAGAATAATTCAATATTTTAGCTACATTTTATCCACAGCAACGTATGACCTATCATGCACCAAACGCAAATTCATAGCGACCTCTATTTTTCAATGCAAAATTTTCGGATTTCTTGTAGTACTATACTGAATCCGTTAATATCACAAGAACTATAACCACGAACAAAATAGTAGACAGATCTTCATGAAGCTGAAGAATGCAGCTATAATATGTGCGAGAATCAAATTTTTTTACCGAGTAGTTTCTTTACAATCGTTTGATAAATAAAGTAGCTCGGCCGTGTTGTGCGTCTTGGCGTCCACTCAGCGAAGCCAGCCTGCACGCTTCCGCACCCCATCTTGCACTGGTGTGAGAGAGACGCAGTGTGTTTCGGCCACATTCCTACTCGGCAGCCGACTGACGAGCGCGCCATCCAGGAAACTTCTCGCGAACCATGCTCCGTGTGAGAGTGGCTTAACATCTGGGACGTGAGCATTCACACTGAAGTGGCGCTGTCTGGAGGCGAGCGACGGCCGTCCTACCAGTCTCTCAAGATATGCCGTCGTCGTTAGACGGAGATAGCGCCGCGCTGGATCTTTTGCAGTTCCTGAATTTTCAGCAGCGCAGAACATATTGGGTACATCCATTATGGTTGAAAAAAAAAGGAGGAAATACAGCATATTCGATGTGATGGAGCTGAATACGTAACCTGACCGTTTCCAGAATTTTTACAGAATTTCGCAAATGTGTTTCTACATTGTGTTAGACAAAGTGAAGGACACCCTTCAGGGAAAAGCAAATTGGAGGCAGCCTATTTGTCCAGAAGAAAGATTACTGATTACCTTCAGGTAAACTAACATAGACATCTACATATGTCAAAAAAAAAGTTCAAATGTTTGCATAGGCTATGGAACTTAACTACGGGGTTATCAGTCCCTAAACTTGCAAACTACTTACGAACTAACTAAGACTAAGGAAAGCACAAATAACCATGCCCGAGGGGGGATTCGAACCCCCGACCGTAGTGGCCGTGCAGACCGTGACTGGAGCGCCTGAGTCCCCTCGGCCACCGCGGCCAGCTCTACGTAAGTCCTTTAAGCAAGCAGTTGTTTCAAACATTTTCTAAATAAATAATCATCATTTATCGCTGTACAAATGAAGAGTTGGAATGGTGTTGTAACTGACGGCCGGAATCTACTGGTTAAAATTTTTCACACGTTATTTTAGCACCATTGTCGCTCCAAAAACATTCTTTGTGGAGGCGAACACTGAGCGAAGCGGAAAAGATTATACAATAGGGCTCTGATGTGCACAAGAATTCTTGTACGCATGCGAGAATTTCATCGTTTGTACGAGGTAAGAGGCAAAAGCGAATATTGTATACAAACATAAGAGAATTTTGCCTAAAATCTTAAGTTTATAACAAAAATGCGGTATTCACATTTGGTGGAGATATAATTCACACGGTGTAGCCGATATGAACATTAACAAGAGCAAAACAAAAATAATGGAATGTGGTCTTAGAAAGTCAGGCGATGCTGAAGGAATTAGATTAGGTAACGAAACAATGAAGGTGGTAGATGAGTTTTGTTACTTGGGTAGTAAAATAACATGCGATAGTCGCAGTACAGAGGATATAAAATGCAGAATGGCAATGGGAAGAAAAGCATTTTTGAAAAAGAGAAATTTGCTAATATCGAATATTAATTTAAGTGTAAGGAAGTCTTTTCTGCAGGCATTTGTGTGGAGTGTCGCCTTGTAAGGGAGTGAAACATGGACGATAAGCAGTGCGGAAAAGAAGAGAATAGAGGCTTTTGAAATGTGGTGTTACAGAAGAATGCTGAAGATTAGGTGGGTAGATCGCATAACTAATGAAGAGGTACTGATCAGAAATGGCGAGAAAAGGAATTTTTGGCATACCCTGACCAAACGAAGGGATCGCTTGGTCGGACATATTCTTAGACATCGAGGAATCGTAAATTTAGCATTGGAGGGAAGTGTTTGGGGTAAAAATCGCGGAGGGAGACCAAGAGACGCGTATAGTAAGCAGATGAAAGTGGATGTGGGTTGCTGTTCTTATGAGGAGATGAAAAGGCTTGCTCAGTATAGAGTAGGGTGGAGAGCTGCATCAAACCAGTCTCCGGACTGAAGACCATAACAACAACAGCCTATATGTATTTCAGTAATGCAAATTGTTCATATAGGAGAAAAGAGTATTTTCTCACAAAGATACCAAAATCAACGTTGTAGGAACTGTTACAAAATAGGCAGAATGACGATTTAACTCTTATATAGTGTTTGCATCAAGAAACTCTAAATAGATAAATCGAAAAAAAAAATTTTTTTCGCGTGATAAATTTGCTCTCATTAATTACAGCGTTGTTCGGGCGAACGATTCAGTTATGCATCATAAGTAACGATTATGATCGTACAGTTGCGGATATCACAGAGCTTGACGTTAAACTCGAAATAGTGTCGCATTTTGAAACGCCAATGAGAGAAACTGCAGTGCGCCCCCTGTACGCGCCCGCCTCGCGCCCTCTCGCTGCGCCACTGGTGGCGGCACACGGTCGCTGCGCAGACCACGAGGCGGCGCGTCCCGCCACGCCTCCTCTGTGTCAACTAGTGATGGGCAGTTCGGATCACTTCACTGTTTCGAAACATACGAGTCTAGTGAGTCGACTCACTGTTTCGGCACACGAAACATCTGGCGTGCCGCAGAGTGGTGCGTGGCGCTGCCTTCCCTGATTCACGTGAACCGCGGCAGCTGCAGGGCGCCGTAGTGAGTCGACTCACTGCTTCGGCACTCGAAACACTTGACGTGCCGGAGCCCTGCGTCCCGCTACCTCCACTGATTCACGTGAGCCGAGAAAGCTGCAGTAGGGCGATACAGCAAATACCAAACATCTATGGAATATCAACATGGTCTTAATACGTTATTCAAAAAAATGTTCAAATGTTTGTATAGTCTATGGGACTCAACTACGGGGTTATCAGTCCCTAAACTTACAAACTACTTATGAACTACTTACGAACTAGGACGGCACAAATATCCATGCCCGAGGGGGGATTCGAACCCCCGACCGTAGTGGTCGTGCAGACCGTGACTGGAGCGCATTAGTCTCCTCGGCCACCGCGGCCGGCTACGTTATTCACTAGACTTAATTGAACAGTGTAGGATTTTTTTGCTACTATGATTTTACAATCGTGTTAAAGCGTAAACGTTTCCTAAGTTGCTCGTATATTCATACAAACAAATATTGTAACAAAGGAAGCACAAAATAGTAATGTTCAAATTCCAAAGTCATGAAACTTTTTCCAATCTTCAAAATTCCATAATTAAGTATCAATGTAAACAAAATATTTAAGATTTGTTCCTAAGACATATTTAATGCATTCAACAGTTATTACTACAAGTATTAACACAAGGAAATACATTTCACAATTTACGTGACAAAACCACAAAACTGAACTAAAATCTTTCCATGTCCAGATACGTATTCTAATAATCAGATTCATCTTCAGTCAGTCAAATAAAAGACAATCAGTTACAGTTTCTTTAAATTGAAATTAAAAAAAAAACGTTATTTTTTACATCTTACTGAGAATGTGGTTTCGTCTCACTGAAATTATTTGCCCTTGCTTCGAAAAGATGCGTTCACCTGGCACAGATGTAGTAGCAGCAATGCATAATAACGCTTAGTTCAGGCGAAACTACCTCAAAACACCGAAGGACTTCACAACTTTTCTCGGTGGTATCCCAGTTTTCAAACCTCAGTTGAAGGGTACCGGTAGCATAATTAAAAATCTCGCATGGCGCATTAGGGGAACGACTTCAAACCCGTTGCACGCCTCGGCGCTGTGTCGAACACACCCAGGCAGGCGGACAGCAAAACGCATGTTAATGGTATCTAGTGTCCGATACATGAAACACAAGATTCGTTGTTTCGAAACAGTGCCAATTCAAGTTTCGACTCAGTCGAACAGTTCGCTGGCTCGATTCAGTGAGTCGAAACATCAACTCAGTAGCCAACTATAGTGTGAACCGCTGCATTTGTTGACATGGAGGTGGCGCGTGACAGTGCCACGTCCTAGCCAGGCGTCCGCGCCGCGCCAATTGTGTGTGAACTGGGCCTTATGTGGCGTTGGGTGCAATGCGCCACTGCGGCGAGCTGCGGCTCCGGTTTCGGGGAACCGCAGCGTGTGTCCAGCTGTGGTGGACGATGGCGTGACGTCAGGAGTCGGCGAGCCTCCTGCACACGCGACGGCGCTAGCGTGTCACGTCGTCGGCACGAACAGCTGCGTAACACATTTTGGGGGCGCCGTGCTGTCTCGCGAGGCCCGGATCGCCGTTGCAGTTACGGCGGCAGCGTCAACAGTCGGCCAGCGATGACGTCACAGTCCGGAGGCTCGGCGCTGGAGGTACTTATAGAGCTTTGAAGGTAGTAGAGCTGCCTTCGGGCGTGCGAGGTGTGTCGAACTTCCCCCGCTGCCAGAATACCAGCGACTGGGAAAATAAATAAATAAAAAATATTCAAATGTCTGTAAATTTATCGGACCAAACTGCGTGGTCATCAGTCCGTAGGCCGAGGGGACTGAGGCGCTTCAGTCACGGTCAGCACGGCCACTACGGTCGGGGGTTCGAATCCCCCCTCGGGCATGGATATTTGTGCCGTCCTTAGTCTTAGTTAGTTCATAAGTAGTTTGTAAGTTTAGGGACTGATTACCCCGTAGTTAAGTCCCATAGACTTTACAAACATTTGAACATTTTTGATGTAACTACAGGAAAAAGAAAACAAATTATTTAGAGGTAATAAAAATTGCGGCCGCGATGGAGTAGCCGAGTGTTCTAAACCGCTTCGCTGCGGAGCGCGCGGTTGCTCGCCGTCGGAGGTTCGAGTCCTCCTTGGAGCATGGGTGTGTGTGTGTGTGTGTGTTGTCCTTAGGTTAGTTTACCTTAGTTTAACTAGTTTGTAAGCTACGGACTGATGACCACGCTGTTTGGTCCGATAGATTTACAAACATTTGAACATTTTAAAAATTGCTTTTCACCGTTTTCTTTAAGATTCAGAACTGCGACAAAAAACTGTTCAAATGTTTGTAGAGCGTATGGGATTTAACTACGGGGTCATCAGTCCCTTAACTTACAAACTACATATGAACTAGCTTATACTAAGGACGTCACAAATATCCATGCCCGAGGGGGGATTCGAACGCCCGACCGTAGTGGCCGTGCAGAGCGTAACTGGTGCGCCGCAGACCGCTCGGCCACGGCGGCGAGCCAGAACTGCGGAAAAAATAAATACGAGCAATAAGGAGGAATAACTGGAAACCTACAAATCACAGCCGTCTTTGCAGTGCCCATTTCAAAGATGATGATTTTGACAGACGTTCTCCGTTTATATTTCAAGAAAGATACGGTTAAATCGATATTTATGGGACATCCATCACACAACCATCAACATCGACTACTCCCGTTATTTGTTAAATTAATTCTAGTTGAAAGGGGCTAGTTAAAAGCTTTCTTTAAACATATAATTCTGGCTGTAAAACCAGTTAAAGGATTCTCGTGAACTACGGACTAATTCCTGCAACAGAATCTTGTTTCCCGGCCCAAAATTTAGAAGTGACACAAAATTTACTTTAGCAACAGGAAGACAAAGACACGGTGGCCGACACACGTCGTAGATGACGAGAATTACACACAATCATTAATATACAAGCCACCGCGAGCTGAACCATTTCGTGAAGGTGGCTGAGAGAACATTTACGGCGCAACGGAATTAAAATATGATAATTTGCATCTGAATTTGTTCCCAGCACTGGTGAAACACAACATTAAATAAAAAATGGAGGATATTCATAAACTAATATTAATAAGTAGGATAAAAGTACACTGACAATAAATTATTTATTCAGTTCAAACATGCGTAAATGGGGGAACCAATTTTGATAATAAAAATGTATCCCATTGAAAATTAACCTAAAGTAATCTGAACTGAACATCGTCGGGCGAGCGATTTACAATCGACATGCATTCAGCCACTCACACGCGCGAAGCAAAGCGAAACTCACCCAACTCAGCGTGCTCATACGAAGCAGAAGCAGGCGCAGCTATCGTAGGCGAAATTCAGCGAACCAGGATGTACCACTCAGCACAAGAAAAATAAAGTACGTATGTAACTCTGGTCTGTCTTTCTTTACTTGAGATGGTATGCAATAATAGCGAGATTAATTTTCATTTAAATCAAACCGTGAGCATGCAAGGCTACTGAAACACACGGCACGTGTCTGCTACATTACATATTCCCACCCCACTGAATGCGAAGTGCTTAAATATCGTATTCATTACAACAAAAGTCAACGGAATTATAGATCACGAAACAAGAATACGCAACAGTAAGGCACTGGTATGCAAGCAGTGGCGAGAACTAAAGTGACTAGCTATAATCCTTTGAAGTCGGAGTTCGGAACTACGTGGTTACGAAAACCAGCGAAAAAAAAATCCGAAAAGCAAAGCAAAAATGCGTAGGATATCATAAGGAAGCTAAAGAAATACAGCCAGACACGATTGGAAGCGTTTACATGGATGGGCGAAGTCCAGTCTTCAAAAATCAGAAAAATGGAATAAATTCAAGGTCCGAGTAAATCAACTAAGAAATACCGCATGCAGCCCATAGAAATACGTAGTATTACATAAGCAAGCTAATAAAGTGGTCTTACAAGGCTACAAGAGAACTTACTGACGTAGTAATGGAAAGTACAAGTTTGGAAACGAAACAGCAATTTAAAATAGTTGGAGGGGAGATCACGATGTGCTCATGGAAATCAGAAAGATACATGCATAATTTCCTGCCTGAAGGGGATATAAACAGACACAGGGGCAGCTGAAGGCTTTGTTCTAAGAACACACCATGTGGAGTACATATCACTCGCGGAAGGAGGAAGCGGAAAGGAATAGATGTTCAGATGTTTGTACAACTTATGGGACTCAACTACGGGGTCATCAGTCCCTAAGCTTACAAACTACTTATGAACTAGCTAAGACTAAAGACGGCACAAATATCCATGCCCGAGGGGGGATTCGAACCCCCGACCGTAGTGGCCGTGCTGACCGTGACTGAAGCGCCTCAGTCACCTCGGCCACCGCGGACGGCCGGAAAGGAATATTTCACATACACTACACAGGATAAAAATATTCGTTGCGTCCCAAAAAGCTAGAAAGAAATTAAAGAGAGTTCTTACACCGCTAGTTAATCTCACAAAGTTTACCGATAACGGCCATTATCAAACCGAATTAGTCACATATTCAACGCGTTTACCTACGCAAAATCACCGGCATGAAATTGAATACACTTCCGTACATGATCGGAGAAACTTATTCCGAAAAATTACCCTAAGTTCTGAAGTCTAACTTGAACAAATCAGACAACGGATCGCCACCATCTCAAGAGAGGAAAGAAAATCAGAACGTCTTACCAGGTCGAAGCACAGCCACAGAGTGACTAGCCCGCCAGCAGTGGAAATCGGTAAAAACCCTAGAAACAAAGGTGGTGGGAAGAGCCGAGACTCGCATAGCCTACGGAGACTCGCTACTGGTCATTGCCAACTCAACTTGTAACTAAAGTGCACAGGAACCTCTTTGGTATCATCAAAAGCAGAAGTTGGTAACGACTACCTATCGACACAAAGCCAGAGAAAACACATTCAGAGTGAGCAGCCAGCAGCTGATGATGAAAATTCTCATACATACACTCAGACTGCTATGCTAGAAGATGCTCATACATGCACATACAGAATAAAGCAAGTACACATTCTCACAGGGACAGTGGCATCACAGGGAAACCACTCATATTGCCACATTCATAGACATAGTGATAAATTATTAGCATAATAAAATCCCAGCAATAGTAGCACAGTATTACAGAAACTGACATTTAAAAACTTGAAATTAAATGCTATTCCTCATGCATCTAAACGCAAGGGGTTCTCGCTTAGCAGAAAAGCCCGTCTAGTGAATTAAATTACAAAGTTAAAAACCTAGAGAAGACAGCAGAGAGCCGTCTTTCTACTGCGAGAAATTGCTATTGGAGTATTGGAAATTGACATGTTACAGCGAACATACAATAAGGATCAGTAATCATGATCAGGAGATCACATATATTGCGAGAAGGCGCTACACACATTAAAGTATTTCAGAATGACATGTTATGGCATACATACAGCAAGGATAAATAATCATGATTAAGGACTAGCATACATTGATTCAGACTGACATATTATGGCATACATACAGCAAGGATAAATAATCATGATTAGGGACTAGCATACATTGCGAGAAGGTGTTGTGCCCATGGATATATTGGAGATTAACATGTTGCAGCATACATACAACAAGGATCAGTAATCATGTTCAGGGGATCACATACAGTGATAGAAGGCGCTACACCCATGAATATATTGGACATGTTGCAGCATACATAAAACAAGGATCATTAAACACATCAGGGGATCTCATACATTGCGAGAAGGCGCTACACCCATGAAAGTATTTCCGATTGACATGTTACAGCATAAATACAACAAGGTTAAGTAATCACGATCAAGGAGTAGCATACATTGCAAGAAGGCGCTATGCCCATGAATATTTGAGATTGACATGTTACAGCATACACACAACAAGTGTAAGTAATCACGATCGCGGGATCACATACACTGATAGAAGGCGCTACACCCATGAATATATTGGAGATGGGCATGTTGCAGCATACATAGAACAAGGATTAGTAAACACATCGGGGGATCTCATACATTGCGAGAAGGTGCTACGCCCATGAATGTATTGGAGACAGAAATGTAGCAGCGTACATACAACAAGGGTCAGTAATCACGATCAGGCGATCGCATACACTGCGAGAAGGGGCTACGCCCATGAATGTATTAGAAATTGACATGTTATAACATACACACAACAAGGATATGCCGCGGTGGAGTAGCCGCGCGGTCTAAAGCATCTCGCTGCGGAGCACACGCTTGCTCGCCGTGAAGGTTCGAGTCCTCCCTGGAGCATGGGTGTGTGTGTTTGTCCTTAGGTTAGTTTACCTAGGTTTAAGTAGTTTGTAAGCTACGGACTGATGACCACGCAGTTTGGTCCGATAGATTTACAAACATTTCAACATTTGAACAAGGATATGTAATCACGATCAGGGGATCGCATACACTGATAGAAGACATTACGCGCATGCATGTTCAAATGTTCGTAAAGCTTTTTGGACTTAACTGTGGGGTCATCAGTTCCTAAACTTACAAACTACTTATGAACTACCTTATTCTAAAGACAACACAAATATCGATGCCCGATAGAGGATTCGAACCTCCGACGCGGGAGGCCGCACTAACGTGTCGCTCCAGACCGTGCAGCTACTACCACGCGGCACCCATGAATATATTGGAGACTGAAATGTCGCAGCATACATACAAGGGTCAGTAATCACGATCATGGGATCTCATACATTGCGAGAAGGCGCTACACTCATGAAAGTATTTCGGATTGACATATTAGCGCATAAATACAACAAGGTTAAGTAATCACGATCAAGGAGTAGCATACAAAATTCAAATGTTTCAAATGATTGTATAGTCTATGGGGTCATCAGTCCCTAAACTTACAAACTACTTATGAACTACTTACGAACTAGGACGGCACAAATATCCATGCCCGAGGGGGGATTCGAACCCCCGACCGTAGTGGCCGTGCAGACCGAGTAGCATACATTGCAAGAAAGCGCTATGTTCCTGAATATTTGAGATTAACATTTTACAGCATACACCAAGGATAAATAATCACGATCAGTGGATGGCATACACTGAGAGAAGGCGCTATGCTCATGAAAGGACTGATTAACTGAGCCATACATCGTCCCGGACTGAATTCGTGGTCACACGTATCACTATTTGCGTCAAATTCTGCCGGCAGTATTCTAGCAGTACATTGCTCCCTCATACGTATATCTCTCGAAGAGAGCATGAGGATAACATCAGAGAGATTAGAGCCCAGACAGAGGCATACCGACAATCCTTCTTTCCACAAACAATTCTAGATTGGAATAGGAGGGAACATCGATAGTGGTACCCAAGGACCCTCCGCCACACACCGTCGGGTGGCTTGCGGAGTATGGATGTAGATGTAGATGTAGATGTAGACTTGTTCAGTAATACAAAATATCTACTCTTAACGGCGAATATCAATCGACAGATACTGTGTAATTTACCAGTGGGATGTGAAAATTGTACTGGACCAGGATTCGAACCCGAATTCCCTATTTTTCGCTATACGTACGTTTTAGATCTACAGCCATACTGCACAACCCACCTTACGGGTTGTGGCGGAGTATGCGTACAATTGTTACTTCCTCCTCTTCCATTCGCATAGGTTTCGTGGGAAACATAATTTTCGGTGTTCCTCCATATTGTCCTTGATCTAATTTTATCCGTGTGGTTGCTTTGCAAGATGTACTTAGGCGGAAGTAACGTGTTGGTTGACTGTCCATGAAACCTATGCTCTCGGAACTTTGATTAAACTCTCTTCGCGCTTTCTAAATGAGCTGTTAACGGTGCGTGTCGCTCTTCGTTGGATCTCGTCTATATTATCTATTAACCAATCCTGGACGGATCCCACTCAGATGACTAATAATCAAGCGTTGCAAGAACGAGAGTTTTGTAACCTACATCTTTTCTGACAGACTACATTTCCTGAGAGTTCTTCCAATAAATGTCCGTCTCCACTCAAGCACAGCTCGCCCTTTTCATGCACAAGATTCAAGTTTCAAACGTTTGTAAATTTATGGGATTATCTGCAGGGGCCATCAGTCCCTCGACTTACAAACTACTTAAACGAACGTATTTGAAGGATCACACACACACAAAAACACACACACACACACACACACACACACACACACACACACACACACACACACACACACAAACACACACACCCGTGCCCAAGGGAGGAATCGAACCTCCACCGTGGAGTAGTCGTGCACACCACAACAAGGCGCCATAGATCGCTCGCCCACTTTCACACAGAATCCATGAGATTCAGAGGTCAGTAGAGACAGGGTCCAAGGCAGATGCCGTGTTCTTGACTTCCGACAAGGCTTTCGATACACCACCGTCGCTTAATTAATAAAGTGAGAACATATGTCAGACCAACAGTATGGATATCGGTACTTTTAGCTGACAGAAGGTGGAATGTAATGCTCACCGGAGAGACGTCTTCAGATGTTAAAGTCATCACGGGTGTCATGACTCCCTAAATAATGTCTGACAAGGAGACCACATCGGTACAGGTTTGTAGAATTTTTTTTTATATTTATGGTACCTGAAGTTCAGAACTCAAATAACAATCAACCAGAGCCATTCGACGCAACTCTCAAAATTCTCGAGAAAATCTGTTTTGAGGTTTTGTAAGTAAGCGCAAGTACCAACCATGAACGTTTGCAGCATCTGTCGGCGTAGCTCACGTGGTAGCTTTCTGGTCTTACAATGCTAGGCTCGGTGGTCCGAATGCTGTTATAACAAAAAGTTTACTGTTTTTCCTTGTGTTCGAATACTTACACAATTTTAATATCTACTGGTACTTTTACGAAAAGTGCACGTATTTTTGTTTTTTCGTAATTTTCAATATTTTATAGAACATTTGTTCATAATTATGGTTTCAATAGAAAACACATAAGTTATATATATATATATATATATATATATATATATATATATATATATATATATATATATATATAAGGCCAAACTTTCAGGAAACATTCCTATATATATGGCCAAACTTTCAGGAAACATTCGTCACAAACAAAGAAAGAAAATATTTTATTATTATGCTTAATTTCCATGTTAGAGCTCATTTTATTACTTCTTTTCAAATCACATTAATCATGGAATGGAAACACACAGCAACAGAACGTACCAGCGTGACTTCAAACACTTTGTTACAGGAAATGTTCAAAATGTCCTACGTTAGTGAGGATACATGCATCCACCCTCCATAACATGGAGTCCTTGTTGAGCTGATGCAGCCCTGGAGAATGGCGTATCGTATAACAGCCGTCCACAATACGAGCACGAAGAGTCTCTACATTTGGTACCGGGATTGCGTAGACAATAGCTTTCAAATGAAAATCAAGAGGGTTGAGGTCAGGAGAGCGGGGAGGCCATGGAATTGGTCCGCCTCTACCAATCCATCGGTCACCGAATCTGTTGTTGAGAAGCGGACGAACACGTCGACTGAAATATGCATGAAATGTGCATGAACCACATGTTGTGTCGTACTGGCAAAGGCACATGTTCCAGCAGCACAGGTAGCGTATCCCGTATGAAATCATGATAATGTGCTCCAGTGAGCGTAGGTGGAAGAACATGAGGCCCAATCAAGACATAACCAACAATTCCTGCCCAAACGTACACAGAAAATCTGTGTTGATGACGTGATTGCACAATTGCGTGCGGATTCTCGTCAGGCCACACATGTTGATTGTGAAAATTTACTATTTTATTTCAATTTACATTTAAAGAGAAATACTAAACTGAGCTTTAACATGGAAACTAAGCGCTTCCGGACACATGTGTACATAACATATTTTCTTTTTTTCTGTGTGAGGAATGTTTCCTGAAAATTTGGCCGTACCTTTTTGGAACACCCTGTATATATATTCTGTTCGTTGCGGTCAGTGATCGAGTTTGTTCGTTCTTGTTCTATGTGTTGTTGGCTCAGCTTTTTTATTACAGAGGACGTTGAGCTCTCCTACCGGGCGCGCTGAGCCACGAAGCCCGGCTCTTTGGTTGTGAGTGCAGAAAGCTACGAAATGAGCTACACCGACACATACTTACTTACTTACTTTCCGTGTCCGGAACTAGACTTCTAACTTCCAAAAATTAGCAGCCAATATGACTTTGTCGTTAGCCTCCCATAAGTCTTCCATTGTGCAGGGCTTTTCTAAATATGGGCAGATAAGCAGGTGTTGAGGATCCTGTACAGCACCACAAAGACACAGAGTGTTCTCATTCTCTTTTAGGAAGCCCCATCGCTGCATGTTTGTCTTGCACTTTGGCACTTCTACCCTCATACGGTTCAGGGTTCTCCAGACTGTGTATGGCAGGTTTCCACCAGGTGCCAGTTCTTCTTTTGCTGCTTCATACGAGCTTCTCAAATCCATTTCCCACCTTGCAATACGGTTTTCTGCGGCCGATCCTTCCAGTGCTCGGGTACATGACAGGAGACTCTTCCTCGAACGAAGCCGTCGGTCAGCAGGCTGGTGTCCATATAGAGGGTGACGCATGTCCTTTTCTTGCTTCGTTTTTTCAGCTTTGGCAGCAATTTCACGTCGTACATTGGGCGGTGCGATCCCCATAATTAAGTACATCTTGTGTACTGGTGTTGGTTTCAGGCACCCAGTCACAATCCGTGCCATTTCATTCACCGCGGTGTCAACTTTTCTCGCGTGTGTTGACGAACTCCATACTGGAGCGGCGTATTCCGCAGCTGACACACTAAGCGCAAGGGCTGAGGCTCTCAGGACTTTTGGGTTTGCACCCCAGGATCCGTTAGTTAATTTCCTGATGATGTTGTTTCTCGCTGAGACTTTTTCCCTTGTGGCACTACAATGATGTTCATAGGTCAGTGTGCGGTCCAGTATGACACCGAGATATTTGGGGGTCGGACAGTGCGCGAGTCGTTCACCTCTCCATGTAACATTCAATTCCCTATTTGCCTCCGCGTTCTTTAAATGGAAAGCACAGACCTGAGTCTTGGATGGGTTCGGTCGTAGGTAGTTTGCCTCATAATACTGGGAGAGGGATTCCAAGGTACTGGATAATTTCTCCTCTACATCCAGAAAATTCGTACCTTGTGCTGCAACTGCAGTGTCACCGGCATACATAAATTGGCGCGTGGTGTTTGGCACTGGTTGGTCATTTGTGTATATATTATACAGAGCTGGAGCGAGGACGCTTCCCTGAGGCAGGCCGTTCCTCTGATTTCTCCACCTGCTCTTCTTACCCTGGAGACAGACAAAGTATCTCCTATTTTGCAGGAAAGTAGCAATCAGTGATGTTAAATGATAGTCTTTTGTTACATCATATACTTTCCTGAGGAGCCTCCGATGGTTTACGGTATCATATGCAGCTGTAAGGTCTATGAATGCCACTCCCGTGTTCTCTTTTCTCTCAAAACCATCTTCGATATGTTGGGTCAGGTTGAGGACTTGACTGCAGCATGATTTGCCTTGTCGGAAACCGACACATGCTACAACTCTTTTAATTACTAGTACTTACATGTACTTTGCAAAAGTTCATAGTAGATTTTCTCGAGAATTTTTGACAGTTACTTCCAACTGCATTGGCTGGTTGTTATTTACGTTCCAAACTTCACGTACTACAGATGTTACGAAATTAGAAGCTCCGATACCCATTTGGTCTACTTGTGAGACATTTTTTAGATGTTGCTTTAGTTCACAACACAGGAATAGGGTAACGAAATGCGGATCTGCAGTTTGCCGCAAGGAGTGGCCGAGCGTTCTAAGGCGCCTTGAACCGGAGCATGCGGTTGTTCCCCGTTCCCCTCCATTGCGCATGTGTGTGTGTGTGTATGTATGTGTGTGAGTGTGAGTGTGTGTGTGTGTGTGTGTGTGTGTGTGTGTGTGTGTGTCCTGTTCTAGGCCTAGGGACTGATAAGCACAGTAGTTCCATAGATTTACAAACATTTGACCATTTGAATTGTTGTTGAAAATATTAGCAAAAAGCATAAAACTACAGAAAAACACGCTAGTGCGGCTTTTTTAACATTTATCTTGTTGTTTCATTTCTGTAAAAGTCGTGGTAGAGTTAAATATTTTGCAATTTCTTTTTTCTTTTATCGAGAGTCACTTTAGTCATGAGTTCTTGCGGTTCCGTGCGTTTTGGTTCAGATTTGTCCCTCTGACAAGGAAAGTACTTGGGCTCGAAGAAACACATGTACACCAAAATCGCATGAGAGATAATGTCAATATCCCTTATTGCACTAGTGATACTCCCGCATCTGCAAAACTCTGCGGTCATCCGTTAGAGGCCTCTCCTTGTGCCATGCCGCATTGCACTTTGACATGTCGGTTCGCCAGTAGGGACGGTGCAGTGTGCTTCCGAAGTTGCGTTTCGTGACGTTATTTTTGTGGTGAAGCGTCAGATGGGGCGGCGATTGATAATCAATCCTGATAATGTATTGCGACTGGTTGAGATGAAGTTACGAAGAACCATTCTTCGTGAAGATGGAATTAGTGTAGAGGATGAATCATTTGCATGCTTTCTCATATCTGTTATGGTACAGAAATATGAGCATAAGTTAGATACTGTTGTTACAAACTCATAATAATGATAACATCTCATTGCAAGCGGTAGTGTTACGGTAAGTGCGGGAAGAGGCGATGGAATCAGTAGCAGAGAATACCAACAGTCTTTCGGGAAGAAGGTTAAAGCTGCAACTATCAAAAAAATGTTCAAATGTTCAAATGTTTGTATAGACTATGGGACCCAACTACGGGGTCATCAGTCCCTAATCTTACAAACTACTTATGAACTACTTACGAACTAGGACGGCACAAATATCCATGCCCGAGGGGGGATTCGAACCCCCGACCGTAGTGGCCGTGCGGACCGTGACTGGAGCGCCTTAGTCCCCTCGGCCACCGCGGCCGGCAGCTGCAACTATCATCAGGGCTTTTGATGACGATTCGCTAGAGAACATGTTCGATGATTATTACATATCTGCATTACGTATGGCGTCTACAATTACACCTACAGTGCTATCTAGAGCATGGTTGCAGAGCTTTGCAGAAAAACGACACCCACCAGCACATTGAGGTGTACGTAGAGCTCCTGTAACCAAACGTTCATACAGATATCTGCATCTACATCTACATGGGATACTCTGCAAATCACATTTAAGTGCCTGGCAGAGGGTTCATAGAACCACAATTATACTATTTATCTCCCATTCCAATCTCGAATAGCGCGCGGGAAAAAGAGCACCTGAATCTCTCTGTTCGAGCTCTGATTTCTCGTATTTTATTCTGATGATCATTTCTACCTATGTAAGTGGGAGTCAACAATATATTTACGCATTCGGAGAGAATGTTGGCGATTGTAGTTTAGCAAGTAGCCCACGCCGCAGCGATAAGGGCCGTTGTTGTAATAATTCCCATCCTAGATCCTGTATAATTTCCGTAACGTTGTCTCCACTGTATCGTGACAATACGAAACGAGCTTTGGACTCTTTCAATGTCCTCCGTCAAACCCACCTGATAAGGATCCCACACTGGGTTGCAATACTCCAAAAATGGACGGACAAGCGTAGTGTATGCAGTTTCTTTTGTAGTTATGATGCATGTTTTAAGGGTTCTGCCAATAAAACGCAGTCTCTGGTTCGCCTTTCCCACGATATTATCTACGTGTTCTTTCCAATTTAAGTCTGAAGTAATAGTAATACCCAGCTATTTTGTGGAGTTTACGGCCTTCACATTTGATTGATTTATCTTGTAAATAAAGTTTAACGGATTTATTTTCGTACTCATGTGGAAGACTTCACACTTCTCATTATTTAGAGTCAATTTCCAATTTTTACACCGTACTGATATCTTATTCTGATCGTTCTGCAGTTGGTTTTGATCTTCAGGTCGCCCGAAATCACCTCTGTTTTAGTCGATGCCTTACCATCGATTACTACGAACTGTGTCTTCTCTGACAAGAAATCCCCTACCCAATCGCAAATTTGGGGCGATATACCATAACCACGCAATTTGATTAGAAGCCGTTTGTATGGTACGGTGTCAAAAGCATTCTGGAAATCAAGAAATACGGAATCGATTTGCGAACCTTTGTGGATAGCACGCATCACTTCGTGTGAATAAAGAGCTAGTTGTGTTTCGCATGAACGATATTTTGTAAAACCGTGTTGACCTTGGGTCAATAGATCGTTCTGTTCGAGTGCATGTACTTTCCTTGTGAGTGTCATTAAAAGTTGTCGAGTCAGCCGCTCTAAATGCTACAGAATTTGCTGCACTTACTGTGTAACTGTGAAGTAGACATTTAGCCTTATCAGCCTGCATACACACAGGTACCCACTCGAGAGATTTCTTCTGGTGGAAGCAGACTTTTCAACAGCTCTATGATGTAATATCGCACGCTCCGCTTTGTTGAGGCGACTGTGGGGCCTGCGGCCGCTCCATGCAGTTAGCAGTTTGAGAAGCGCGGTGTGTCTGCTGGTGGCAGTGTAGTGCTGCGTCCCTGGTGAGGTATGCTTTATCGGCCGGCGCGGGGCCTGTGGTTCATTAGCTGCACGCTCCTCTGGGACGGCGCTGCGCTAGCCGGCAGCCGGCACTAATGCACTAGCCGCGAATAAGAGCGGCCGCGCCGCATTTGCATACCGCCGCTGCCACCGTCCACCGCTGCCGTCCACTGCGGCTGCCGCCACCTTGCGTCGTTTCACCAGTGCCGGACCATTCTTTCCTACTGTGCGCGCCACACTGCGTGTCTTACTTGCTTAAACACCGAGGCTGCAGGCTACATTCGTGCTCCGCCTGCTCCCGAGTTTTCTCTTGTTTTCGTGTTCCTTCTCTCCGAGAGGGAAAAATGTGAATGGCTCCAGTGGTATTACGCTGACACAACAGTGGAGTACCTTTAGGGTATGTAGGGCAGTGGTGTCAAACTCGTGCTCCTTGGACCGCGTGCAGCAGTTAGAGGTAATCTGACTGCACCGCTCCGCCAATATAACGCTACTAGCTGAAAACCTGGAACTCAACCAGTACTTAATTATACCAGTCGTTTGGTACCCTATCTCCTTTCTTTCTCTCTCTTTATCTCCTCCTCTATTGTGGGGAACTTACTAGTAATACAATGCTGTTACGAAACTGCTACAAAATTTTTAAAGCGGACTCGACAGCGTTCTGTGATGCGTTGAATCTGTTTGTTGAGTCAAAACCACGCAAAATCGCGGCAACTAACTCTTTGGTGCTGACCAGACTCCAGTCCCCCAATAAGCTTTTGGCAAATAGACCAAAATAAGTAATGTGACGTTTCATCAGGGACATAGATACGAGGGTGGGGGAGTTGGTCGGAAGTGAGATGAGGGGATTAAAACACCTCCCACAGAACTTTTTAAATTCTTTTTGGCACTCGTGCTAAAATTGAAAAATGATAATAATTTGTGTAATGAATATGAGAGTTCGACTGAAAACTTTCCCAACAAAGAGAGGTACCAGGGTGGCTGTAAGCTGTAATCGATGCTCAGCTGAGCTTTGGCTTCTTACTTGTTGTCGGGATACTTTGTCTCCAATGTCTTGTGTGTGACCCTCTTGAGGCAAGCGTCGCGCACAACGTTCACCACAGTAAATCTTGCCAATTAAAAATTGCTCCGTTAGCTACAACCTAACCATCAGTAACAATCAGCATTTTTTTTTTAAATTCCAACCAGTAACACGCTAGGCCACCGTGTTTTATGTTTACTACTGGTACCAACTTCGGTGATCTACTATCTTTATTACTACAGGAGGGCAGCAAACTTGTGCCTGACAAAGACAATTGTATTTCTTAACGAGTCATGTTCTCATCCTCTGCTTACAAGAAGCAACCTTACCTTCGTCCCACTACTGTAAATGCACACTGATATCACCTCTGAAGTGTCATTTCGCCAAAGTAGTATTACAAAGAAGCGACGCATGTCTATCATAAGAGGAGACAGTGGACTTTGTTAATAACTGTCGCCTGTCAGCTTGCTCAAATTCGTCAGCGCTGCAGCTTCACTACGGTAATCTGGGTTTACAGAGGCCGATGTGCAGGTGCTGAAACATAGTTGAGACCAGGGTAACGGCGCCACCCTGGGTAACCGAGTTTTATGAGAAACAGTTGGCGGTACGAGTACGCTTGACAGTGTTTTATCTCCATTACCTACCGCGGGACTAATTCCTATGGTCGCCGTCCGTCATTTCCGCGGCGGATTAGCCGTGCGCACTGGGGTGCCGTGCTGCGGTGCGCGCCGCCGTTCGCCTTCGGAGGTTCGAGTCCTTCCTTAGCATGGGTGTTTCTGTTGTCCTTAGGATACTTTACCTTAGTTTAAGTAGTCTATAAGCTACGGACTAATAACCACGCAGGAGTCCGACAGATTTAAAAACATTTGAACACATCGTCCATAATTGTTGACGGGGTTTAATCCTGTGAAAAAAATTGTTAGTTTCGACGTTTTGGATCTAATTTTCGAGCCAGTATTTTATTGGAATAGTACCTTTATGGGTTGTCAGTGCTTTTTAATACTCGTATTAACGTAATCTGTAGATATTTAGCTCAAAATCGTATGCTTTAACTTGACGTTCTTAGCCATATTTTGCAACTTGGTCAATGACGCCATGGTGGAGAATTTAGGCAAAATGAAGTGTAACACAGATGCACAGATTTTGTGAAATGGGCACTTGCAGAATGTAGATAATGTAATAGTTTTGAAATGCCAAAATCTATATTTCTCACTTTTGCGTTGTCTTAATCAAGCCTAAATTACAAAATGTACTTTCATTCCAATTTTACGTTGATAAGTACATGAAACTTTCTAAATGTCTAATAAAGAAGAGTGATAAGTATAAATTACAACAGTTGTAACACTTATTCACCACTATTAATTCATCGTGTAGGTTTATCCTGTATTTTCAAATGCCCCGGAACCCATGGTAATGGCTTCACTGCGTTTACTATCACTACATATTTTTAACAAACAAAAAAAGAAGCTTAAAAAGTTACATGGCTCAAAAAACTGTAAAAGTAGTATTAGCTATCAAGTTGTAGTATTATTCTGCTCGAAAAAGACACACTTTTAATAAGGTAAAAAGAAACAAAAAAACAACTGGATTTCCTTAAGGCGGCATCATTTACCTGGTCTCCCCCGTGTGTCATGAGTCTGGAGGTTTTCGATTTATTACGAATGCTGACAAATGATGACTTGAGCCAGATGTGGAAGTGCGGAAGGTATTTCCAATTTCCTAAGCCTTACAGCGATTATTCTATGAAAACTGGGCTTATTCTGTATGTATCGTTCAAATAATTTAAGGGAATATAGTTGGGGAACGTCTTCGGGAACAGCCAGTGTTTCGGAAGGTGAACGCCCGTCATTTTCAAGGTATACCACTATACATCTACATCTACATCTACATAGATACTCTGCAAATCACATTTAAGTGCCTGGCAGAGGGTTCATTAACCACCTTCATAACTTTTCTCTACCGTTCCATTCTCTAATAGCGCGCGGGAAGAAAGAACACCTAAATCGTTCCGTTTTCGATCTGATTTCTCTTATTTTATTGGGATGGTCATGTCTCCCTAAGTAGGTGGGTGCTAGCAAAATATTTTCACATTCAGAACTAAAAGTCGGTGATTGAAACTTCGCAAACAGATCACGCCGCAATGAATAACGTCTTTCTTTTAATGATTTCCACCCCAATTCGTGCAACATTTCCGTGACGCTTTCCCCCCCGTAACGTGATAAAACAAAACGAGCTGCCCTTCTCTGAACCTTCTCAATATCTTCCGTCAGTCCCACCTGGTGAGGGTCCCACAAGGGGCAACAGTACTCCAAGAGAGGACGCACAAGTGTGATGTAGGCAGTCTCTTTGGTGGAGCTGGTGCATCGTCTAAGCGTTCTGCCAATGAAACGTAACCTTTGGTTCGCCTTCCCCACAATATTTTCTATGTGTTCTCTCCAGTCAAAGTTGTTCGTAATTGTAACTCCTAGGTATTTGGTAGAATTTACGACCTTAAGGTTTGACTGATTTATCGCGTAATTGAAGTTCAGCGGATTTCTTTTAGTGGTCATGTGTATTACTTCACACTTTTCTTTATTTAGTGTCAATTGCCAATTTTCGCACCAAGTAGAAATTTTGTCGAAATCGCTTTGCAGTTGCTTTTGATCCTCTGTTGACTTCACTAACCGATAAACGACAGCATCATCCGCGAACAGTCTAAGGGAGCTATTCAGATTATCTCCTAAATCGTTTATAAACACAAGGAAGAGTAGGGGACCAATAACGCTTCCCTGTGGAACGCCAGATATCACTTCTGTTTTACTCGATGACTTACCGTCAATTACAACGAACTGTGTCCTTTCTGACAGGAAATCGTGAATCCAATCGCACAATTGGGGAGATATTCCATAAGCACGCAATTTCATTAGAAGCCGCTTGTGGGGTACAGTATCAAAAGCCTTCCGGAAATCCAGACATATGGAATCGATTTGAGATCCCTTGTCGATGGCACTTAACACTTCATGTGAATAAAGGGCAAGCTGTGTTTCGCAAGACTCCTCTTCATGTCTACAATCTATTTCAGTAAATCTTCTTTCTTTTATCAACTATTCACAAAATGTTCCAAATTCACAGAAAAATAGTCAGTTTGTTTTATGGGGGGGGGGGGGGGGGGTCGCAGCTTTGGCACTTGTCAACTGTACGAGAGCACCTCCATATAGCTCTGGCTCTGAAACAGCCCCCCCCCCCCCCCCAAAGAGGAAAAATTTACCTACTCCCCTGCGTTCCATAATAATGTTGTCATTATGCAGCGAAATGTGGACTAATATGAAACTCCCTGTCGGATTCAAACTGTGCAGTATCCGTCATTTGGGACCTTTGCCTTTCTCGGTCAGGCCTTCTGCCGACTGAGCTATCCCGTCATGCTTCACTGTCTGTCCTCCTTTGGAAAGTAGGAGGCGAGCTACTGGCGGAAGAAGGCTGTGAAGACGGACCGTGAAGCGTGCCGGAATTGCTTAGTCGGTGGAGCGCTTGCTCGCGAAAGACGAAGTTCAAATCCCGATTCCTGCACACGGCTTCAGTCCTCTAGCATGACGTCGTGGGAAGTAACATCGGTCTTCGGAAGCTGTAAACTGTTAGTTATCCATTCAGTATAAATTTTGAAAGCTGTTTCAGATCGCGTGCAGTATCAGAAGCAATGACCTGTGCATCGAAAGTAATAAATAAATTGTGTACATAGCTGCTGTTGCCAGAGACTGTTACAACGTCAAAGGATAAATAAATAAATAACAGCACCAAGAGGTTTTATGGTAAATTTTTCAGTGTGTAAGTTTGTGAATTTTGTCTCTTCCTGCGGGCTTTTGAGAATGAAGTCGTCATAATATCTTCCTCGCTTCACCAGGTGCTGTAAGGCATGGATGAGACAGTCTCTTGCCATGCAAAATCTTTGTACCGGTTCTGTGAGAGGTGTCATTTGTTGCTCGAAGGCCGTAACGAAGGTTTCAGCCTTAGTGAGCGGGTCCTCGGTGTTTAGAGTGGCTGGCAAGTTGGGCTCAGCTCGTAGGTTTTTAACAAGTTTCCATAACTCTTGGTCTGAAGAAGGAATGAGGAAATTATGTCGTACCATGTTTCTGCTCTCCATTCCAGCAAACGTCGTTTGAGTTGCCTCTCCGGACGATGAGATCGTCGACAGGTTCCTGGAACGTTGACATAACTTACGGTAGGGGTTCTTGTGCAGTCTCCATTTTTCCAATAACTGGAGGTAGATGTACGACTGCTCGGCGCGGCTCGGTAACTACTATTGCAGAAGGTTTGTGTACCTTCCGTATTTTCTTGGTCAGTAAAATCAATTTGGGCCTTTGTTTGCAGCGACAGCATAGGGATAAAATTGTTGTTAAGAATCTTCGAGGCGCGGTGGAGTAGCCGAGCGGTCTAAAGCGTCTCGCTGCGGAGCGCGCGGTTGCTCGCCGTGGAGGTTCGAGTCCTCCCTGGGGCATGGGTGTGTGTGTTTGTTCGTAGGTTAATTTACCTAGTTTTAAGTAGTTTGTAAACTACGGACTGATGACCACGCAGTTTGGCCCGATAGATTTACAGACATTTCAACATTTTAAAGAATCTCCGAAATTGCGGCTAGTTATTTTCCTGCCTCACATGCACTTGCGGCAGGTGACTTATCCGGGGGATTGTGGCGAGGAGCGGGTCGTGTTTCGGCAATAGGTCGTTGATCATGACGAGTCGGGGATAGACTCCTACTCCGCGGGTAATTGGGTAATTTAAAAGGTTTTCTTTATCTTTCGCGCAGGTAGGGTTCTTTCTTTCGTGAAGTGTGAAACCTCAGTGCTGGTCTATGTTAAGTGTAGGTGACTGTAATGTGTGTGTGTGTGTGTGTGTGTGTGTGTGTGTGTGTGTAGCGTAGTTTACGTGCTGCGTGAGAGAATGGAGAACGTGAAACCCAATTCCGACATATAGCCTACCCCTCTCGGGAAGCCGCCGAACCTAAGGGCCTATCAGTTGGAGGTATCATCGTCAATAATGTCATATGCCCTAACGCCATGAGACACCGCGGAGATGTTTTGAATTTAATCCGTTACGTTGTCGAAAAGACTGGTCAGTAACTTTGCATACCACCCGTTTTGTCCCGTCTGCCATAAGACAAAAGGAAAATGGTCAACAGCACGTGGTCACCCATCCACGGAACGGCCACGC
Source organism: Locusta migratoria (assembly GCA_026315105.1). NCBI lineage: Eukaryota > Metazoa > Arthropoda > Insecta > Orthoptera > Acrididae > Locusta > Locusta migratoria. The sequence goes on along the minus strand of CM048745.1, from coordinate 461,594,463 downwards.
CCAGCGCTGCTAAACCTCAGCGATGTGTCGGGGAACACCCGTCTTCAACTCGGCTCGCCCTTTGACGTCAGTTATGCTTTACCTCACGATCCGTAATCTTACCCTTTCATTGTATAACAGTTCCGACGCTAGTAATTCTGTTAAGTTTTTGCTTGTTGTGATTAAACTGGAAAGTTTACTAAAAAGATTTAATCAAGTTGAAACCCAGCAGTATTTCCGTGGACTGGAGTTTCCTAGGCTACATACGACACAGGGCTGCAGTGCGCAAATCACGTTCCACGGCTCACAGAGCTGACCAGAGGAGCCTCACAAAGAGAGCGTCCCAGGGTTCCCCGGAGAACTATAGCAGCCAGAATCGCTTCTCGGGTTTTTAGCAGTTGCATTGTGTCGTTTTTTATTATTTTTCAAGGTTTTGTGTTACTTATGATAATATACAATCCCCATTAAAGATTCTCACAAACACCAGAACCTTTAGCCAAAGCATACACACTTTCATGTTCATCTATCTTACGCCTACTAAGAGTCCTGACAATAAAAGGAAACCTTCAATAAAAATAAGACATTATTTACTACCAACTTCATCAATGTTCAATGACCTGCACGTAATAATATCAGGACAGTTGAAACTCTCAAGACCACCAATTCCATTCATTGCAATTCGATGCATTGGATGGAATGTTTTACGTACAGTCACTTTGCTTCCATAAAATAGGTTGGATGGATTCTTTGGCATAAGGGGAACAAACTGCCAAGGTTATCAGTCCCTTCCTTCCCCCTTTCCACCGGGGCAGGAGAACGAGTAAGGATTGGAAAGGAGAGGAAGGAAATGCAGACCAGGGAGAAAAGACGGCTGACTGCGTTAGCTCGAGGCCCAATGCTCGCCCTGTGAGGAGTTTCATAGAATAATCAGATGTTCCTTATTTATTCCGCTGTCCACTATTCAGATTACATTATTAAAACGGAATGGAAAGTTCTGCTAATGAGTTTTCCTCGCAGGTTAGTACTGTACCCTGAGTTCTACAATAACAAATTCACACACACAGAGAGAATACCTCCAGCACTTCTCTTACTAATATTTTAAAAGAGTTCAGCGATTGTAGGACAGAGTTGTGGAATAAAAAGGGAAAAGTAGTTCTTGTGGCTTTCTCCGCAAGGACGAGCTAATGGTACAGAAAAGCTATTAAAAATTTCTTCCGCTGGCGAGTAAGTGCCTGCCAATTACCGAGGAAGTGATATATGACCGACAACCGACATATTTGGGCAGCCGCGCGACGTCGGAAGACGTCGATCCGCAGCTCGCGGCTGTCCGATATCGAATTCCGGCGAGTCGCAGTCGGCGGCGCGACCCATCGATCAGCTCGCCCGCCCGGACGTCGACGTCGGCGTCGGCGCGGCGACGCCGTAGCCGCGCGCCCTAGATATATTGCTTCCCAACTGACGCCTTAATCTCGACATCATTCCGGTTGCCGCCTGCGGACAGCGGGCTATTAATCATAGCGCAGGCAGTGCGGGCCGCCTACTGCCTGCCGCCGCTCCTTGATGGCCGCCAGCGCCTGAGGACGTACGCGCCAAGGCGCTCGAAACCACACCACTTCAACCCCCTACCCTAGCGACTGCTAAAAAGTTTTTAGCGGTTCGGGCCACCTATACACTATGGGGGCGTCCATTAATTACGTGAGGTGATTTTGTCGTTTTCTCGATCCACCTCCGTCCCCCAAACCTGGTGAAATCTCGTGGGAATTTGTTGGACTCCACTCCGTTTTCTTTCCTTTTTCTCTTGCCCTTTAGCCGTTTTTCCCACATAATGCAGGGTCGGCTTGTTATTGTGGATTCGGCATGTTAGTAATTACGGGGTGACCGGATGCCTTTCCTGGCGCTACCCTATGCCCCCCCCCCCCCCGGGAGGAATGGTTTAACCCAAATGGCTGTGTATTGTGTTATACGTGTGACAGCCTAAGTGTTCAAAATGTTTGCGATTCGTGTAACTGAGGCGGGACTTGGGTACCAACCAGGTATTATCCGCCTAAAAACCACATCTAGGCTGGCCGGCACTCCGAACCCCTGTCGTTAATCTGCCGGGCGGATTCGAACCGAAGCCGGTACGCCTCCCCGTCTCTAGCGCGCCAGCGCCTGAGGACGTACACGCCGAGGCGCTCGAAACCCCACCACTTCAACCCCCAACCCTAGCGACTGCTAAGAAGTTTTTAGCGGTTCGGGCCAACTATACACTAAGGGGGCGTCCATTAATTACGTGAGGTGATTTTGTCGTTTTCTCGATCCCCCTATGTCACCCAAACCTGGTGAAATCTCGTGAGAATTCTTGTTCCACCCCCTTTTCTTTTCTTTTTCGCTTTAGCCGTTTTTCCCACATATTGCAGGGTCGGCTTGTTAATGTGGATTCGGCATGTTAGTAATTACGGGGTGACCGGATGCCTTTCCTGCCGCTACTCTATGCCCCCTGGGAGGAAAGGTGTAACCCAAATGTCTGCGTATTGTGTTCTACGTGTGAAAGTCTATAACGTGTTATAAAATGTTTGCGAATCTTGAAACTGAGGCGGAACTTGGGTACCAGCCCGGTATTCACCTAGGGGGATGTCAAAAACTTCCTAAAAACCACATCTAGGCTGGCCGGCGCTCCACCGGCGGATTCGAACCGAAGCCGGAACACCTCCCCGTCTCTAGCGCGCTAGCGCCTGAAGACGTACGCGCCAAGGCGCTCGAAACCACACCACTTCAACCCCCTACCCTAGCGACTGCTAAAAAGTTTTTAGCGGTTCGGGCCACCTATACACTATGGGGGCGTCCATTAATTACGTGAGGTGATTTTGTCGTTTTCTCGATCCACCTCCGTCCCCCAAACCTGGTGAAATCTAGTGGGAATTTTTTGGACTCCACTCCGTTTTCTTTCCTTTTTCTCTTGCCCTTTAGCCGTTTTTCCCACATAATGCAGGGTCGGCTGGTTATCGTGGATTCGGCATGATAGTAATTACGGGGTGACCGGATGCTTTTCCTGGCGCTACCCTATGCCCCCCCCCCTGAGAGGAAAGGTTTAACCCAAATGGCTGTGTATTGTGTTATACGTGTGAAAGTCTAAAGTGTTCAAAATGTTTGCGATTCGTGTAACTGAGGCGGGACTTGGGTACCAACCAGGTATTAACCGCCTAAAAACCACATCTAGGCTGGCTGGTACTCCGAACCCCTGTCGTTAATCTGCCGGGCGGATTCGAACCGAAGCCGGTACGCCTCCCCGTCTCTAGCGCGCCAGCGCCTGAGGACGTACACGCCGAGGCGCTCGATACCCCACCACTTCAACCCCCTAACCCTAGCGACTGCTAAGAAGTTTTTAGCGGTTCGGGCCAACTATACACTAAGGGGGCGTCCATTAATTACGTGAGGTGATTTTGTCGTTTTCTCGATCCCCCTATGTCACCCAAACCTGGTGAAATCTCGTGAGAATTCTTGTTCCATCCCCTTTTCTTTTCTTTTTCGCTTTAGCCGTTTTTCCCACATATTGCAGGGTCGGCTTGTTAATGTGGATTCGGCATGTTAGTAATTACGGGGTAAAGGTGTAACCCAAATGTCTGCGTATTGTGTTCTACGTGTGAAAGTCTATAACGTGTTATAAAATGTTTGCGAATCTTGAAACTGAGGCGGAACTTGGGTACCAGCCCGGTATTCACCTAGGGGGATGTCAGAAACTTCCTAAAACCCACATCTAGGCTTGCCGGCGCTCCACCGGCGGATTCGAACCGAAGCCGGAACACCTCCCCGTCTCTAGCGCGCTAGCGCCTGAGGACGTACGCGCCAAGGCGCTCGAAACCCCACCACTTCAAACGCACCCGTAGCGACTGCTAAGACGTTTTGAGTGGTTCGAGCCACCTATTCACTAAGGGCCGTCCATTAATTACGTGAGGTGATTTTGTCGTTTCCTCGATCCCCTCCGTCCCCCAAACCTGATGAAATCTCGTTAGAATTTGTTCGACTCCACTCCCTTTTCTTTCCTTTTTCCCACATATTGTAGGGTCGGCTCGTTAATGTGAATTCGGCATGCTAGTAATTACAGGGGTGACCGGATGCCTTTCCTGCCGCTACCCTATGCACCTCACCCCTCCCGGGAGGAAAGGTGTATCCAAATGTCTGCGTATTGTGTTATACGCGTGAAAGGCTAAAGTGTTACAAAATGTTTCCGAATCATGTAACTGAGGCGGGACTTGAGTACCAGCCCGATATTCACCTAGGGGGATGTCGAAAAGCGCCTAAAAACCACATCTAGGCTGGCCGGCACTCCGAACCCCAGTCGTTAATCCGCCGGGCGGATTCGAACCGAAACCGGTACGCCTCCCCATCTCTAGCGCGCCAGCGCCTGAGGACGTACACGCCAAGGTGCTCGAAACCCCACCTATTCAACCGCAACCCTAGCGACTGCTAAGAAGGTTTTAGCGGTTCGAGCCACCTATACACTAAGGGGGCGTCCATTAATTACGGGAGGTGATTTTGTCGTTTCCTCGAGCCCCTCCGTCCCCCAAACCTGGTGATATCTCGTGAGAATTTGTTCGACCTCACCCCCTTTTCTTTTCTTTTTCTCTGTGCCGTTTTTCCCACATATTCCAGGGTCGGCTTGTTAATGTAGATTCGGCATGTTAGTAATTCCTGCCGCTACCCTATGCCCCCCGGTAGGAAAGGTGTAACCCAAATATCTGCATATTGTGTTATACGTGTGAAAGTCTAGTTACTCAATGTTTGCGAATCGTCTAACTGAGGCGGGACTTGGGTACCAGGCCGGTATTCACCTAGGGGGATGTCGAAAAGCGCCTAAAACCACATCTAGGCTGGCTGGCACTCCGAACCCCTTCGTTAACCCGCCGGGCGGATTCGAACCGAAGCCGGTACGCGGTGCGTTAGACCTCCGGCTAACCGAGTGGGTCGTTCGACTCCTTCCCCCCCCCTCCCCCTAAAGTCTCAAGTATAATTTTTCAAAATGCATGTGACTTCAGCTGTATAGTTTACATGCTGTTTTATTGTTTTTATAGCAAAATACCTTGGTTGCACAAATACAATATTTTCCCTGTTTTATTTTTTATTTTATTTATTATTTTGAAAAATAAAAATACACTTTCTTTAGATTGTTACGCTAAGATCGCTTACAAAATATATTTATTTTCCTTGACCGGTTTCAATGATTTAAATCATCATCTTCAGAATGGCTTACAAGGTCTTCCCTTAGGAGCACATGTAAAATAAAAAGTTTCTCGTCGAAATATAAAATCAAGCATGGTCAACATGTTAAAAAATAGCTCATAAAGGCAGGTAATAATATATATATTTTACATTTGAATCGTTTCACTTTAAACAGGAATGTTCCAATATTTCCATTGCCGAGGTGCTATTCCGCTGCATGGAGAGCCTTGGCGGTAGTGGCAATGTTCTATGGGACTCAGAAGCTGAATTAAGGTTTGTGACGTGAAGGGAATCGTGCTTAGACTATTCCGAGGCTCCTTAATCGCTAGTGATGCGGTGGTCTAGCGGTGAGACGTCTGCCTAGCAAGCATGGCGGTCCGGATTGGATTCCCGGTCCCATCACAAATTTTAACTCAATGCTTCCGATTTTTCATTAATGTCTTCGTTTCGAGCGATACGGCATTTCAAGACTTCTTACATCCTGTACTCCCTGACCTTGACGAAAAGAAACCACTGAAGAAAGTTGACAAGCGCTCATGAACCAGTCCAACATCAGTCCTTGGCGTACAAGTGGGTCGAGCTTGTGAAATAGTTGTGACCGTCCTCTTAAAGGAGTACAAAAGCTTAAGCTTTCCATCGTAAAGTTACGCACAATAACTTTGAAAATAAGTTCAGGAAGTACAATTTTAAACGTGGCTGAATGATAGCATCAACCGTATATCCAATACACACACTCACACACACACACACACACACACACACACACACACACACACACACACACACACAGATACACGTGTTGTGTGTGTGTGTGTGTGTGTGTGTGTGTGTGTGTGTGTGGTGTGTTTGGGTGTGTGTGTGTTTGTAATATAACCAACAAGTTGCGTAAATTTTATGGTTTATTGTCCTGGTTTCGTTACCACTATGGGTAATTTCATCAGAAGATTCAAAAGTTTACTTGAAAAGCATGACGTCAGAACTAAATATTACGAGCAAGGTTGCTCAGGTTGAATAAGGTAACCTATAACATCAAGTTTTAAAATAATATAAAACAATGTGTTACAACACCAGTGTGGTGTGAGGGACATGCTCTTCACACGTTGACGACAGTGACGTGCGCGACATTTTTTCCCGTAATTCCGGCTTCCCTCGCTAGAGCTACAAATGAAAACAAAGCACCCTCTGTAATTCAAACTGCAAACTTTTTACGTAATGAAATTTTAACATTCCACCACGAATATCAGGACAGAAAAAAATTGTTCGCTACACTCTGATTCTCTCTCATGCGTGCTTTACTTTACTGGCACAGTAAGTTCCATTGTATGTGCTTATATGAAAACTTCTGCATCTTCCAGTTCAGTTATAACGTCCAGTCTTATTCGTCATCTCTTGTTCCCACTTGTTAGCACTACGATGGAGCAACATATGCTTTTAATATTTTATTTTACTTGTAACAACAGTTCGGAAAACCTCTAAACTGCCATTGATACATTACGTCACTCGCAGAAATAGATCCATTTTGTCTTCTTGGTGAGGAATATCTTATGCTCGAAACTGATAAATACGTTCTGGAACTATTTTGTGTTATTTGTCGTAAGACAAGGAAATAACGTAATTTGCTAAGGCATAATGTTCACAGGCGCTACGTAATTTTCTTTCAAAAATCTGGATTTGTTATTTATTTGTGAATATGTAAGTTGCAAAATAAAAATCGTAAGCATACGGCATTTCGACAACATATTAATATACTAATCAGTTAATAATGTAGAGTGACAAATATTCAAGTTAAACTTCCACTGTTATATTAGTATTTTTTAAAGTAAACCTATAATTCCCAATGTCATTCTGCTCACTCACTAGCTGTATTTCCTAGGCTATCTTCAGTATCTTACTTATTATTACAACATTGTCCTTCTTAGAAAATGCGGTCAATTACTTTGTAAAATATTACATACTTACATAGTCGATATTTATATCTAGGATGAATTTTATGAGCGGAACCTGTAAAGAACAAGTTTGTTACGTAAGTTACCAAATGTACTGACTGTGGCTTTGTAGCGTTCAGGGATGTTCCTAACAGTAACAAACGAAAGTATGGTATTGTAACATGGCTTATAAAAATTAAATCGCCGACTATCCAATTCACAGGAGCACATGTTATGACAGTTGCTTCACAGAATTATGTTTTTAGCCGAAATAACATTTATAGTCATTTTATTTGTAATAAATAATGCCCTCTGAACCATGAAAGGTAATTAATTGTTATTCAGCTTCATTTACTGGAGTTGCCTCGATGTCTGTGAGAACTCGAGTATAACTCATTTATTTTTGCGGCTTTCTGCCGTTTTTATTCTGCTAATCGCTTCCTCCTACATCCATTGTACCGCAATGTATGACCTCTCGTTTAGTAAAAAAATTGTTTTGCTTCCGTATTTGAATTTAATCGATAATTGAGGTTTACAGGTGTCCTTTAACCGGTAAGTAGCCAATAGTTTCGTGTGTGAACCGTCATAAATCCTTTCGATATCCTTTTGATATTACGACCGTTGAAAGTTCCTGTTTAAGAATAATGATTATCATAGAATAGCTGATCATTTCAGTTATTTAAATTTTTTCGCTCTCTCTAGCTGCTTAAGATTTTTCTCGAGGTGGTTTTTTCCATATTGAACGAGTTTGCTCTGCAACTAATTTTTTTTACTCTTAATTCCGTGTTGTAATTTCTGTGAGTGGAATTTTTTAGTATAAATTCTATTAATGTATACTGATACCACTAAAAGACTGTATTATATTATAAGATACATTCATCTTCCTGAAAATTTCCACTGTCTTTAACAAATTTTATGGTTTTAATTGAGGCATTAAAATGTTTCCCTTTATTATTAAGTAAGCATGATTGTGGCGCTAATCTAATGACAGGTCGTTCCCATCAAGAATAAAATTACTTTGCTTTAGATCTGTGTCTTCAAAGTGCAATCGACTATCTGTATCAGGTGTAATTGCGAAGACGTGCACTATATATATCGAAACTTGTGTTTAATGTAATTATGGATAGTTATTTTTATTGTTCTATCAGATTGAAAACGCTCGAAAGCGCATATCTGTCACAGGTCTCTTCTAAAGACGAACTGCATTAAAGACGCTAAACAGCGCTAAACCAAACTGATAATAACACTCATCATTAAAAGGAAGTTTGTTATTTCCACAAAAAAAGTAGCACTCTATCACAAGTGACATTTTAATAAAGAAAAAGAAAGCAGGGATATATCGATACCACTTGAGGGAAATTATAAGTAATACAGTGAGATTGGTGTAAAGTTATACCATACTCTTAATTAACAGTATTAAGCTTTTTGCTTGAAGTAATTATAATAGCACAAATCTCACGTATTCTTCACACCTCTTCTCAAAGTACAGGTGCGGGAACTCTGTGAAAAGCTACGACCACTGAAGAATGTAACAACGTACACACCTCACTAAATCAACATTTTTGCATTCAGAACTACATTAATTTTCCAGTAGACTAATTTAAAGAATTGCATTTTCAAATGGCGATGTGGGTATCTCATTGTTTTCTTTTCGCTATGTATTTTGCAACGTCGGCTTTGGTACTGAAATCAGAAAGCGTAATTATATTACGAAAAACCTATACTGTAACCCCACGAATTTTGTTTTTCCCCAATTCTTTGAAACACGCACCTACGTTTTGACAACTAAAATATGAAGAATTGTCAGCTATCTTTATTTTGCGCTGTTGTGATTACTTTAAACACAGGATTCCAGCACTATTGACTGAAAATGTAATGATACATTGATGTAATTTTATGAGATATTACTCTCTTCCTGTGATGATGACGTCTTATTTTCGTGTTTATCTCTACTGATTTGTCAGTCGTCTCAAAGTGCAACGTCTTGAATGGAAATGACACTGACCACACCCATATATATATATATATACACGGCATATATAGACGTCATATAGATGAGATCGAGTGTTACCTTAAGCATGGTTCGTGCGCTTCCGAGCGTTAGAGATCATTAGTGTCAGTGAGGTGATGTGCTATGTGGGTACACGTGTTTGCTAACACCTGACACGCTTGATGGTGAAGTGAATGAAATGCTGAATTCGTCACCTGTTACTCCCAGAGATCAAGAGAAAATCGCCAATACCGTTCGTGATGCAGCGTGTAAAATTGATGTAAGGAGGTACAGAGTAGACGATAACGTGTAACAGGTGCCCGTCTTCCGCCGTTTTGTTGCATAAAACATTGATGTCATTCTTACGCTTTGCCAGAGGTGATCGGTTCTTATGAGAACTTCTACATCTCAGTCCGTAGAGAATCATTTGTTGAATGAGAAGCATGGAACTGCGAACTCAATAGATTCACCAGGTACGATCACTTAATACTTTTTTGGAAGTAATTACCCCGTCACTCGGTATAAGTGTATTACTAAAACGCACTATCTAACTGTGTTTCCTATCGCACAATAGTTTTATGAATTTCGGCGTCATATAGTCACATAAGGTTTAGTACACATTACCTAATATGCTTCCAGTTACGAATGAAAAAAAAGGGGGGGGTCAACGTATGTTTAACTCATTTATAACAGGATTAAACAGTGCTTTCCAAAACTTTCCCAGAGGCGACACTCGTGATATACAGGTGTCATGACACATCCTGTAACAAATATTAAGAAAACTGCTTTAAATGTAACATAAGATTTTTCAAAAGATAATAATAATAATGTTTCAGTTATAAGTGTAATGTATTTCTACATTGAACACCATTACGCATATCCAACGTTCCGGTACAATCATGAATTATTATAGCAAGTTTATTCAGTTCTGATAATTCAGACTGGAATTAGTTGTAAATTAAAGAAGTACGGCAGTCCACATTCCGAGGATTGGTTTGAACACCACATTGCTTTACTAGGCATGTCCGTTTTTAGGTGGAATGCATCCCTGCATCACAAATTTTAATTCTATGCTTCAGATTTATCATTATTGTCTTTGAGATATTCGAGACGAAAATCCGTCTGAGGGATTGTTTATTTGTTTTAAATTGAGAATTATAGGGGCACCTACAGTTTAACGTGGATTCCACTCCCTCCAAGATCCTATCATAATAAAGTTTCCATTCTTCTGCCAAAACCCACCAATAACATCATTGATTTTTTAAAATTATGACGTCATGCCTAATTGACGGTAAATATAAAGTGTAGTAACAACCAGCTCACATCAGTATACCCAGAGGAAGGCCACTGTAACGTTGGCCGAAACGTCGGTTATTAAAGTTATAGCCTTCTTACATCATGACGCGGCACAACACCCAGAAAACTTTTATGTCAAAAATGGTTCTCTGATGGTGACAGAAACCATGATTTTTGGCATCTTTCGGCGTGCCGCAGTCCTTTACACAGCCCGTATTTGAAACACTTCTTAGGCACATTTGTATTTAGAATAAAGCGAAATATGTGAAATAGTCTAATTTCTTTTTTTAATTGAAGTGGAGTCTTCTGGAAAAATGGAAATGGAGAGTGGCTGTTCTAAAGCGATGAAAGTAACATTATGGCCTGGTCATAGCTGTGCAGGATGATTAATGTGTTTATTCTATAGTTAGTATTCTAAAAAAATGTTTTAAAAGGATTGACTAAAGAAAGTCATGTCTTAGCAGAGACACAAACGTCTCAATAACTGGTAGGGAGGGAGCATAGGGGCCCCGTCGACAGCGTGGTCATTATGTAGGGATGTGGAAGGAAATTGGACGTGCCATTTGAAAGGAATCATCCCGGCATTTCCCTGGAGTAATTTTGAAAATCGCGGAAAACCTAAATGTGGATGGCTGGAAGTGTATTTGAACCACTGCCCTCCCGAATGCGAGTCCAGTGTGTTACCACAGCGCCACCTCGCTCGGTGTCTCAAGAACTTTCCAAACATTTTAACAATGGAAGTACATTTTTTGTTACATGAGGAAAACTCAACGAATTAATCTGCAGTTAGATCAAGTTACTATACTGATCTTCAGCTAACAAAGGGTTGCCGAATTTTACTAGTTTTCGTGTTATGATGTCAGTGTGGACACTTGTCTACAGCTAAAACTTACACACCTACAGCGGCTCGTAAAATTGCAACTACGATTATAACGATGTTTAGATTTTGCATGCTGCATTTTTACGCAAAGAGGAAAACGAAATCCACCCGCAGAAGCTGATTAGCAGATTTCAAGTTACGAGGTTGTCTTTGTATTGGAATTACTGTAAAAGTAGTATTATTGTGCCTTTAGTGAAAAAGAAAATAAATGATATTCATTTATATTCTGTATTTTTATGATTATATTATAAATAAAATGCTAATGTTATATAAATCTGCCAATTTAAATTTCGTACTAAAACATCACTAAGGTTGTAACAATCGTAAGGACTACCTTGTCTCGTACTAAGTTAAAAACCGATATTTGCATCATGAAAATATTAGAAGAGATTATAAATTTTACTGTCCATTCTCATTATGATGAATTTAATTGTCAGTTCTTGTTACTACAACAGTCTTAAAAATAAATATACCACGAAAGTCGTTATTGAGCCACCTTGAAGGGCTTCGTGGTTGCTTACTGCTGTGTGTGCGCCGCTCGAAGGAGCGGCATTGTTGAACTGCTGAACTTCTTAGTATGAACGTACCTGCGAAAAGCCGATAACCTCACCAAGAGCCCCGGTCTCCGTATTCATGCGAAACACAACTAGCTCTTTACGCACACGAAGTGATGAGTGCTATCGACAAGGGATCTCAAATTTATTCAATATTTCTTGATTTCCAGAAGGATTTTGACACCGTGCCTCACAAACGGATTTTAATCAAATTGCGTGGTTATGGTATATCGCCCAAATTTTGCGACTGAATAGGGGATTTATAGTCACAGAGGACACATTTGTATTAATCGATGGAAAGACATCGACTAAAAAAAAGAGGTGATATCGGACGTTCCACAGGGTAGTGTTATTGGATTAGATTAGATTAGATTAGATTAATACTTGTTCCTTAGATCATGTATACGACATTTCGTAATGATGTGGAACGTGTCAGTTTAGTAAATTTTGTCTATACTTGACAATCTATATTTTAAGTTTTTTTTTTAAATTTTTAATTATTTTTTTTAAGTTTTATCTAAAAATTCATCTACATTGTAGAAGGAGTTGCCATTCAGAAGTTCCTTTAATTTCTTTTTAAATACTAGTTGGCTATCTGTCAGACTTTTGATGCTACTTGTTAAGTCACCAAAGACTTTTGTGGCAGCATAATTCACCCCTTTTTGAGCCAAAGTTAGATTTAACTTGAATTGTGAATATCATCCTTTCTCCTAGTGTTGTAGCTATGCACACTGCTATTACTTTTGCATTGGGTCGTATTGTTAATAACAAATTTCATGAGTGAATATATATATATTGTGAAGCTACAGTGAGTATCCCTAGATCCCTAAATAAATGTCTGCAGGATGCTCTTGGGTGGGCTCCAGCAATTAGTCTGATTACACGCTTTTGTGCAATGAATACTTTTTTACTCAATGTTGAATTGCCCCAGAATATGATCCCATATGAAAGCAGTGAATGAAAATAGGCGTAGTAAGCTAATTTACTGAGATTTATATCACCAAATTTTGCAATGACTCTGATAGCATAAGTAGCTGAACTCAGACGATTCAGGAGATCTTCAATATGTTTCTTCCAATTCAGTCCCTCGTCAATGCAAACACCTAAAAATTATGAATATTCTTACTACAGCTACAGATTTATGTTCAAAGTCTAAATTTATTAATGGTGCCATGCCATTTACTGTATGAAACTGTATATACTGGGTTTTATCAAAGTTTAATGAGAGTCCATTTGTAGAGAACCACTTAATGACTTTCTGGAAGATATCATTTACAATTTCATCAGTTAATTCCTGTTTGTCAGGTGTGATAGCTATACTTGTATCATCAGCAAAAAGTACTAGCCTAGCATCTTCGTGTATGTAGAATTGGTCCACTTATTTACATAAACGATTTGGGAGAAAATCTAAACAGCTGTTGTTTGCAGATGACGCCGTCTTTTATCGTCTAGTAAAATCATCTGAATATCAAAGCCAACTACAGAATGATCTAAATAAGATAACAGTGTGGTGTAAAAATTGGCAATTGACTTTAAGTAATGAGAAGTGTGAATTCGTCCACATTATTACGAAAAGAAATCTTTTAAGCTGTGTTTATAAGATAAATCAATCAAATTTGAAAGCCGTATACTCCACTAAATACCTAGGAATTACTACTACTTCATACTTAAATTGGAAACATCACATAGATAATGTTGTGGCAAAGGCGAACCAGAGACTGCGTTTTATTGGACGAACCCTTAAAAAATGCAATAGAAGTACTAAAGAAACGGCATACACTACGCTTGTCCTTCCTTTTTTGGAGTAGTCCTGCCCAGTGTAGGATCCTTATCAGGTGGATTTGACGGAGGACATCGAAAGAGTCCAAAACAGGGCAGCTCGTTTTGTATTGTCACGACTAAGGGGACAGCGTTACGGAAATTATACAGGATCTGGGATGGGAATCATTACAACAACGATGCTTATTGCCGCGGCGTGGGCTACTTACGAAACTCCAATCGCCAACCTTCTCCTCCGAATGCGAAAATATGTTGTTGACTCCCACTTACATAGGTAGAAAAGATCATCAGAATAAAATGCGACAAATCAGAGCTCGAACGGAGAGATTCAGGTGATCTTTCTTCCCGCGCGCTATTCGAGAATGGAATGGGATATTAATAATATGAAGGTGGTTCGATGAACCCTCTTCGAGGCATTTAAATGTGATTTGCAGAGTATACCATGTATAGAGGTCTGTGCGGATGCGGATATCAACGAATATCCGCAGTATTTCTTATTTTGTGGATAAAATTATGAGTGATGGGGGATGAGTGTTAAATGCGTATACAGAGCGAATTATCTGCCCAGTACGTCTGTTGAAATGTTAGTCGAAAACTTCAAACCTGTGGACATTCTTGGAATCCTTACAGGGCCCAGGTAGAGCGGGAGAGCAGCTCTCAATACCCTAGCCTGAGCAAGCCTCTTTAACTCCACATAAGAACGGCAACCTACATATGTCTGAGTGTGCTTACTGTATCTATCTCTTGGTCTTCCTCTGGAGTTTTTACCCCAACACATCCCTCCAATGCTAAATTCACGATTCCTTGATGTCTAAGAATGTGTCCTACCAATCGATCCCTTTTAGTCAAGTTATGCCATAAATTCCGTTTCTCCCCAACTCTGTTCAGTACCTCCTCAGTAGTTACGCGATCCACCCACCTAATTTTCAACATTCTTTGGTAGCACCACATTTCAAAAGCCTCTATCCTCTTCCTATCCGCACTGTTTATCGTCCATATTTCACTCCCATACAAGACAAAAATCCACACAAATGCCTTCTGAAAGGCATTTGACATTAGTGAAGGAAAACAAATTGAAATCGTCAATTTGGAAAAAATTTGAACACGTATTTGATGGCAAGATAAGATCAACAATATAGTGGCCTGTTTTGCGTGTAAAAAAGTATATTCTTATACTGGACAGATAAGGGAAATTTGAAATTTGCTGAAACATTCGTGTGACACAGGACAAAGTACCACAATTACTTATTACCCCTACACTGATTGTTACCTCAAGAAAGGAATACGCGCACCAAATTTGGTTAAAATCGGTCCAGTGGTTTAGGAGGAGATGTGCAACACTGCCGAATGATGCAGCAATCTACCGCGCATTTCATTGTTTATTATGTCGTAACTATAACTACGTGTCTTACAGTCAATAACCGTCGCGAAAATGCAAGCAATATGTTGGCAAAGTTTCATCGCAACCGAATGAACAGTACAGCTGCGCATAAAATACGAAGAAACATACAAACAAACATTCATGTTTTGATATTAGATAAATGGTGACAGAAGTAATAAAGACTGACAATAGCATTTTATAGTAACTTCCATAATCAGATATACGGTGTACAGTGAAAGTAACGTATTTAGCAAGGTACAAAATGTTAGATTGTATAGGCTGGTCGTAGCTGCAGTCAACATTGTTTCTTTTTGCTGATAGTTACCAATTAGAACTAGATGGCAGTTTTATCACTTTAAATACCGCGGTGGAGTAGCCGAGCAGTCTAAAGCGTCTCGCTGCGGAGCAAGCGGTTGCTCGCCGTGGAGGTTCGAGTCCTCCCTGGGGCATGGGTGTGTATGTTTGTCCGTAGGTTAGTTTACCCAGGTTTAAGTAGTTTGTAAGCTACGGACTGATGACCACGCAAATAATATGCTTTGCGCTCGCCGTTTTTGATTTTCAAATTTAATGCATCATGTACGTCAAAGATAAAAGGGAATACAACATTTTAGGTTGTTAACCTACTTTTGAAACCAAACTGTATACTTGATAGCAAATTACGGGAACTGAAATAATCGTTAACCTGACATAAACAGCCTTTTCAATAACATTAGCAAAAATGTTGGCACACAAATAGGTCTAAAGATGTCTACATTATCCCTTTCTCACCTTTTATAAAGAAGTTTCACTATTGAGTAGTTCAATCCGCCGGGTAACTGACAATTCCGAAAGAAAATATTACAAATTTGGCTAAGTTTTGGGCTAATAGAGGCGGAACAATATTTGAGTACGAATTTGAGTACGAGTTTGGTCCGATAGATTTACAGACATCTGAACATCTTAACACTTTAAATGACGTTTTGCTTTGTGTCACACAATCTCTTGTGCGTTATTATGGGGAATATAAAATGTCCCTTTTGTAAAACTCCGAAAGAACCTTTTCATTTTTGAATATAAAAAACGGTAAAACCTCCTCTATGCCGATCAGTTTTAAAGCACTGTGATATCTGTATTCAACAGCTGATGTAGTGCTCCGACCACACGGGCTCCGAAGAGGTGTGTGTGCCCGGAGCGCCAATGTTTTCCTATTTGGAATAGCCTGTTTTGGAATAAGTATAGAACATTTACCGTGATTCGAGCAGTCAAAAGTAGTTAAGCTGTCGCAGAAATGAGTAACATTACATAGCATGGTTTTAAATAATTCCTTCTATTAATATATATAAGTGGTGTCTGTTCCGAAAGAACAGACGTCACTTTTGATCCTGCAGTTGTTATTCTTTAATATTCACAGAATATATGACATCAACTGCGATTGGGCAAAACTGAAAATGTGTACACAGCCGGGACTCGAACCCGGGTCTCTTGCTTTCTAGGCAGTTGCGCTGACCCCTACAGCACTGGGGACACAGTGTAGGGGCCAGCGCAACTGCCTAGAAAGCAGGAGACCCGGGTTCGAATCCCGGCTTGGTACACAGTTTAAGCTTTGCCCAATCGCAGTTGATGTCATATATTCTGTGAAATTTCTGTTAATATTACCCATTCAAAACTTTAATGTCTGCGAATGCCGATAACGAACTTGCGGATGCGAATAAAGTGCCGCGGATATGAGCCTTGCGGATGCGGTGCGGATACGGATAGCACTTTTCTTATCCGAGCAGACCTCTATGTAGATATAGGCAGCAAATCCGTGACTCTGATTCCAGACAGCGCTGTCCTTGACGAGGCTCATGACCCATTGTAGTGGCAGAGAAACACCTGGTCGGTAGCGTGTCACTGCGACGGCAGACTTCGTGCGAGTGTGCGCTGTAGAACCTTGAGCCGGCAGTCGGCAGTCGGCAGTCGGGAGGTTCACACGCGCCTGCTCGGCCCCGCAGACGCCCACTGCGAGCTACTTGCGACGCTAATTGCCAGTGCTGCCACCCCCGCGGATACACAATGCTTCCCACGCCGCATTACTGCATGCTAATTGACAGTTAATTACCGCCGGTGGGCCGGTTTCCAAGTAAAGGAACGATTTTGGGGAAGGCGAGGGATTACGACAGCGCTCGCTGCGTGAGCACTGCGGCCGAAATTAAGCCCAAATGCGATGCCGGCCAATTATCTGGACCTAACAGTTAATGGCGGCAAATTGGTTAGCTTTCAGGGCCCGCGCAGGTATTTCTCAGGGAGCTCGCATTCCGTGCAAAGGATGCAGTCGGTTGGCTCTACAACAAGCGCAGTACGAGTGGCACAGAAGGCTCATTAATTTAGATAAGATTAGCGCTTTCGTCTTTCATCTTGAACTGAAAAGAGGTAACTAGGAACAAGGGGGAAACAACATTTAGAACTAACGAAAGACTCAATTCCGTAAGTGTCTGTTCCTTACCAAGGAGATTGTTTTTACTGAATTACAGCGCAGATACAGAAACGTATAACGAAGACCAGGATCGCTTACGAGATGAATCAGAGCTTTTAAGACATTTTATGACCAGATAATGCGATAAATTACAAGTCTGTAAGTACAGAAGTAGAAAACGTGATTTTTTTAAATTTATTGTGCTGATAATATAAGACGATAAACATATCGGTTTCCTTAACACATGGCCGCACAGGAGAATCCGAGCGGTCTGGAGCGTCACGTTGCTGGTCGCGCGGCCTCCCGCGTCGGAAGTTCGAATCCTCCCTCGGGCATGGATGTTTGTGCTGTCTTTAGTGTAAGTTAGTTCATAAGTAGTTTGTAAGTTTCGGAACTGATGATCCCGCAGTTAATGCCCTTAAGCTTTACAAATATTTGAACATATTTTTTTTTCTTAAAACATGATTCTTTCCGTTAGAACGCTTTAAACGAGGTACTACGGCTAATAGGCAGCCTGGGTGCCTGACAAGAGGAATAAGACTGTCGTGTAGAACACAGCGGGAGTTTATATCGAAAAATTAAACGCAGTTGGCATCAAGCTGTAGTAGCCCATTTCAAATAGTATTTTAAGGATCTGGAAAAAGAAAATGATGGGATGTTTGCAAAAGTGACCAAATATTACTTTTTTTAATGCAATCAGTAGATAAATCTATTTCCCAAAGTTTCACATTCAAAATCGCATGGGGATTGATCAAATGTTCAAATGTTTGAATAGCTTATGGGACTTAACTACAGGGTCATCAGTCCCTAAACTTACAAACTACTTATGAACTAGCTAACACTAAGGACGGCACAAATATCAATACCCGGAGGGGATTCGAACCCCCGAGGGGATTGATGAAAAATAGTATTTATGTTGCTGAACTTTTTTCAGCTACTCCCACTTCCGCAACTCTCTGTGGCGTTACATTCGTAGTTCCTGTATGCGTTTGGCAAGCAATACTTCGAACAAAACGTCAAGAAGGGTGTGATGTACATCTCTGGACTTGAATGCGATAATTGAATAGCTTCTTATCCGTAGCTGTGTCCTGTGGAATTGTTTGTTTTGGTTTGGACACTTCGTTTTTCGTGGAACGTGTGTAGTTAATCATCGACAGCTGTCAAACTTGCAGCATATGATTCTGTGATGATTGTTTTTGACATTGGAAACAGAGAGAGTGAAAGTTTTAGAGCGTTTGGGCTTCAAGGATGGTGCCTTCACTGTAATCGCTCTGAAGGAAATTGACTGTCGTCGCTGGGCCAGAGATGAAATTTCTATTCAGGACCTAAGAAAAGAAACAAAGCAAAAGAAAAGAAGTTACAGGGCAAGTATTGAAGATAAGGAAGGAGTAGAGTGTTGGAGCATACTGGGAAGGTATAATTTAAAAAATATGTAACTTTAATCTTTAAATTCATTTTCCCAGAAACTACATATTCTGACACTTATGTACCTTTTTTAAGGCTATATGAACATAAAGCCTTCATATTTGGCCCGTACATTTCCCATAGTGCAGCAAACAAGCACACAGAGGTAATTTGAAAATATTTTGTTTACGTGAGATATATAATTTTTTGAAAACCTTATACCGATTTGTACCAAAAATATGTAAAATGATGTAATTAAATTTTATCAAAATTGCTTATAAGTAATTGTTTGTATGGATATAAACATAACACAAGTAATGTTTGACAGTGATTGGTCTAATAGGTTCTGAGGAAAAGGAACAGAAATAATTATAGATGTATTAAAATTTATAATTTTGTAATGATTTTAAAATTCGAGTGAAAGGTTTGAAATCTGATTTTAAAGTAGGTTATACTGTTGCTAATTACCACACAAAATTTTAGTTTTTCATCTTCAATATCTTAGGTTCATCATTTGCTAATATGAGGCCATGCGTTTCGCACATGTTCCCCTTAAAAAGTAAAAATATATGGTACGCACGCAAAAAAAAAAAAAAAAAAAAAAAAGAAAAGAAAAAGTTAATTCTCAGGATATAATTAAAACGATATGGTCAGTCGTGAAGGAAGTTCTGGTCAGCAGCATGGAGCTGTGGAGCTGAGGATATAAAGTCAGTGTGTAATTGAAATTGCTCTGTGTTTGATATGTCAGATGTATGTACAGAGTTTAATAATCGATTTCTGAATATAGCAGGTTCATTAAATGGAACGTTAGCTCCAACATGTAATCATATAACTCTCTTACAAAATAGCACTACCTGATCTAGTCCTCCTCGATACTGATAGGGGAGAGATTGAGTCAATAATTAAATCAACAAAGACTAAGGACTTATGGATATTATGCGGTATTTAGCAAAATACTCGTACTCAGATATTGTTCCGCCTCTGTTAGTCCAGAATTTAGCCATATTTGTAATTTTTTCTTTCGGAATTGTCGGTTTCCCGGCGGATTAAACTACTCATTAGTGAAACTACTTTATAAAAAGTGAGAAAGGGATAATGTAGATAACTTTAAACCTATTTGTGTGCCATCATTTTTGGTAATGTTATTGAAAAGGCCGTTTATTTAAGGTTGATTATTTCAGTTCCCATAATTTGCTGTCAAGTTTACAGTATAGTTTCAGAAGTAGGTTAACAACCGAAAATGCTATATTCTCTTTTGTCTCTGACGCACGTGACGGACTAATTAAAAAAAAAAAAAAAAAAAAAAAAAACTGAGATCGCTAAGCTTTTTTTTTTTTTTTTATTTAGGAAACTCATTTGATCGAAATATATTGTTTCAGAATTGGAACATTATGGTGTAAGGCAAGCAGCACAGTATTTTATCACTCCAGACTTTAATAACAGACAGCTGAAGATAATTCTCTGCAGTGTTGAAAATTTCTCTTCAACTTTGTTCTCTTATTTTTTCCATATCACGCACAGTTTGAGATATATTTGAAAAACTGACGGAAATTTGACACTGTCTGTCTCGCTATCTGTAACGTGTTCCTACTTTCCAGGTCGTGCCGTTCAAGCGACAGGCATACAATTTTAGAGTCGTAATTGTTGGCCGAAAGCAAACTGAACCTCCGTTTTGCAAATGTTTCGGAAAAAATAGGTTAGTGACACTAAAAATAGGAGATTTGGAATGGCCTTTTGAATGCACGAAATTTAACTTCAAGTAACGCCTTAAAACTTCATGCGAAACGAAAACTGAATAAACGTATTTGTAGAAGGGAAAATTCTCTGCACTTTGTTCTGCTACGGTTTTTCATTACTAGCGCCGTTTCAGAGATATTTCCAAGAATAACTGCGATATCACACTGTCATTTGAATTTACGTAAACCAGGACAGACAAAAGTAATGAACTAGAAAAACAGAACTAACTACCACGGCCAGACATGCGATGATATTTTTACGGAAATATCATCACATATGGAAAAGATAGTAAAATAATAGTTTAAAGAGGTATAAGTTCAAAAACAGAGTATGCTTGTCAAAGCTAAACTCTGGAATATGAAATAATTTTGCAGTGTGTTAAAATACGGTCAGAGAAAATATTATGTTTTGAGTGCTTAGATAATAGTATCGTCCATAAGAGTATCAAGACCAGAAATGATTTACAATACGATTTGTTCAAACGGAATTCATTATGATCAAATGGGCGTGCTCGACGCAGAATTTCAAGAGTGTTCCTTTAATTTTTAGTGGCGTCGAATATTTTCTTATATGCACAGCTATACGCAATTTTTACACTGTTGGAGACTACATATTACATCTAGGTATTACATCCTTGTTCCCCTGTGTTTTAGCATCTTTAAAGGTGTATCCTGACTTGTCAGAGCAAGGGCCCAAACAAAATAGAGATACACATTTGAATTTAATATCAGAAACCAGTGACTGCAGCTGTTCTTTGTTAGGGGCTCTCCTGCCCATCTCACATGCAGCCTTGTCATAAAAATTATTGGCCAGGCCCTCTTGTACTACAATTACAATTACTTTATTGACGACCACCTCCTACAAACATGATCTAATAATAAAATACTATCGTGCCTTGAGCTATAATTTACTTTTATTTGCTATGATCTACCGTCGCCGGCAGTTGCTGCCATTTACAGGAGATTAACAAAATATTTTACATCAACAACAAGAAGACAACGTTTTTTCTCAATACGGCAACGTCACATTTACAGTAATTATTGTGCCTGTCTGAAAAAAGCTGTCCATTTTACATCATTTTGAAAGTTTTACTTCATTGGATCCTTAAGTATTAGTAATAAGCTTATTATTTATTCATCTCCTCCTGTTAACTTCCTCTGCTGCCCATCTGTACCTTCCCATTTCTCTATCTGTCACCTCCAAGTCACAGTCGAGCACCTCCTAAGATTCTTGCCCACCCTCCCCTCCCCCGCCACCCATCTGTAAAAAATTTAACCACTCTGTAAACATTCATTGTGATGAGTGAAGTGGTGCCTAAGTTAATTGTAAGGTACCCTCCGCCATGAAATCTTAGGTACACGGTGATGTTCCTCTTGCTTTGAAGATTGAGTGTGCAAACTTACATCAAGATCGAAATTAAACAGAAGATTTCGTCGAAGTTCAAGCACCCTCTGGCATGACATGCACAGTGACTTTCCTCTTGATTTGAAAATCAAGTGTGCAAAGTTTAATCGCAATCGGATGAGCGCCATGGTAGCGCATGAAATACGAGCAAACACACAAAGAAAAGTATCTTTTCACGTATCAGGTTATCTATTTCAGAGGAAGAGACGTTGTCGTCGAGATCTGGAGACCCGGGTCGAGTCCTGGATCAGTATAAAAAAATTATGTGCTACCGAACAATAACCCCTTGTCAGAAGAGCAGCAGAAGTCGAAGGTGGCGAAAGGGGACATACATATTTACAGTAGGTGATATTTGGGTATGGGAGAGGGTGAATTACTGGATCATACAACATAGTGTTCATCTTAGACTGAAGAGCCAAGGATGCTGGTATAAGCCTGGGTATGCAAACTTAGAGATGTGTAAAGACTTGTGCCTTCAGCCACGTTTATATAAGACAACAGGTGTATGGTGCAGACACTAGTTCGGTTACTGCTGCTACAATGGCAGGTTTTCACGATTTGAGTGGGTTTGATCGTGGCATTACGGTCGACGCACGAAGAGAAGGGACAGAGTATAAAAGAGGTTGCGTGGGGATTTTTCCATGCGACCATTTCATGAGTGTACCGTGAATACCAGGAATCCGGTAAAATATCGGATCTCCGACATCGCTGCGACTAGAAAAAAAATTACTATAAGAACGAAAGCAACGACGACTGAATTGTTCAACACTGAAATGTTCAAATGTTTGTGAAGCTTATGGGACTTAACTGCGGGGTCATCAGTCCAATTGTTCAACGTGACAGATGTGCAACCCTTTAGCAAATTGCTGTAATTTTCAATGGTGGGTAATGAACAAGTTTCAGCGTGCGAAACATCATCGATGTGTTCTTTGAGAGCGGAAGACTCACTGGTGTACCCATTCTGATTGCCCAACAGAACGTTTTACGCCTCGCCTGGGCCCACCACGCCGACATTGGACTGTTCATGACAGGTAACCTAATGCCTGGTGTGACGAGACTGGTTTCAAAATATATATCGAGCGGATGACAACCACATGCATCCATGAATTCTGCGTGTCAGCAGGGACTGCTGAAGCTGGTGCATGCTGTGTAATGGTGTGGTCCGTTGGCATTTGGGGTAATAAGGAACCCTTGATAACGTCTAGATACGACTCCGACAGGTGACTCGTACGAATAGATCCTGGCTAACCGCCTGAATCCATTGGTGTCTTTTGTATTATGTTAATAATGAACAGCAGTCATTCGCAAATATTTATTTGTTATTGTTCTGCCAAAACCACGTTTAAAGAATTCAGAATGGCCGTACAGCGAGCGAAATCTACACATCTACATAGATACTCTGCAAATCACATTTAAGTGCCTGGCAGAGGGTTCATTAACCACTTTCATAACGTTTCCCTACAGTTCCATTCTCTAATAGCAGTTCTCATTCTGTTGTCGATCTGATTTTTCTTATTTTATTGGGATGGTCATGTCTCCCTATGTAGGTTGGCACTAGCAAATCTTTTTCACATTCACAAGTAAAATTCGATGACTGAAATTTTGCAAATACATCTCGCTACAACGAATAACGTCGTTCTTGTATTGATTTCCACCTCAAATCGTGCAACATTTCCGCGACGCTTTCCCCCTTGTAACGTGATAAAACAAAACGAGCTGCCCTTCTCTGAACCTTCTCAATGTCTTGCGTTATTTACGTGAGGGTCCCACAATGGGGGACAGTACTCCAGGAGAGGACGCACAAATATGATGTAGGCAATCCCTTTGGTGAAGCTGTTGCATCTTCGAAGCGTTCTGCCAATTAACGTAACCTTTGGTTCGCCTTCCCTACAATATTTTCTATGTGTTCTCTCCAGTCAAAGTTGTTCGTAATTGTAGCTCCTAGGTATTTGGGGGAATTTACGATCTTAATGTTTGCCTGATTTATCGTGTAATTGAAGTTCAGCGGATTTCTTTTAGTCGTCATGTGTCTTACTTCACACTTTTCATAATTTAGTGTTAATTGCCAATTTTTGCACCATGTAGAAATTTTGACTAAATTGTTTTACAGAGCTATTCAGATTGTCTCCTAAATCGTTTATAAACACAAGGAAGGGTAGGAGACCTATAACGCTTCCTTGGGGAACGCCAGATATAACTTCTATTTTACTCTATGACTTACCGTCAATTACTACGAACTCTGTCCTTCCTTAGAGGAAATCGTGAATATAACCGCACAATTGGGGCGATGTTGCATAAGCACGCAATTTCATTAGAAGCCGCTTGTGAGGTACATGGTCAAAAACCTTCCGGAAATCCAGTAATATGGAATCGATTTGAGATCCCTAGTCGATGGCACTTATCACTTCATGTGAATGAAGGGCAAGCTGTGTTTCACAAGAGCGGTACTGCCAGGCACTTAAATGTGATTTGCAGAGTATCCCATGTAGATGAATACGTGTTGCCAATTGGTTAATAGGTCGTTCTCTACGAGGTAGATCATAATGTTCGAACAAAGTATATGTTCCAAACTCCTACTGAAAATCGACGTCAATGAGATGGGCCTGTAATTTTGGGGATCAGTCCTACTGCCTTTCGTGAATACTGAAGTGACCTGGGCAACTTTCCATCTTTGGGTGCGCATTTTTCGCTCAGTGATAGGTTGTATATGATAGCTAAGTATGGAGTTATTGCATCAGCATACTCTGAGAGGAATCTAGTTGGTATACAATTGGGCCGGGGAAATTTGTTTTTGTTCAGTGACGTAAGTTGTTTTACTACTCCAGGAACGTCTACTTCTAAATTTCGCATGCTGGCAGCTGTTCTTGGTTCGAATGCTTGAGTGTTTACTTCGTCGTCTTTGGCGAAAGAATTTCTGAAAGCTGTGTTTAGCAATTCTGCTTGAGCAGTACTGTCATCGGTGGCATTACCATTGTTGTCGCGTAGTGAAGGTATTGTAAGTGTTGTGCCGCAATGACCAGAATTTCTTAGGATTTTCTGCCAGATTACGAGATAGGATTTCGTGGTGGAAACTATTATAAGCTTCTCACATTGAAGTCCGCTCTAGATTGCGAGTTTCTGTAAAATATTGCCCGTGTTGGGGATTAAGTGACCGTTTAAATTTTGCATGCGTTTATCTTTGCTTCTGCAACAGTGATCTAACCTGTTTGTGTTCCACGGGGAGTCAGCCCCCTCTTTTATTAATTTATTTGGTAAAAATGTAACAAATAAATATTTGCCAGTGTTGCTGTTCATCATCAACGGCCGGCCGCAGTGGCCGAGCCGTCTGCGGCGCTCCAGTCACGTTCTGCACGGCCAATACGGTTGGGGTTCGAATCCCCCCTCTGGCATGGATATTTGTGCCGTCTTTAGTATTAGCTAGTTCATAAGTAGTTCGTACGTTTAGGGACTGATGATCCCGTAGTTTAGTCCCTTATGCTCTACAAACATATGAACATTTCATCATCAATGTATTACAAGACGGTTGATGAGCACAATATTGAATCGAACATTACATGCCCATAGTGCATTCCTACGGACTTCGACAATTCCAGCAGAACAATGCGACACCTCACATGTTCTAAATTGCTGCAAAGTTGCGCCAGGGACACTCGGCTTTGTTTAAACTCCTGCGCTGGCTGACAAACTCGCCAGAGATGGACATTATGGAGCATATCTGAGAAGCTTTGTACCACGATACTCTTACGGACTTTTGAACAGCCCTGTAGGATGCATGACGTCAATTCGCTCCAGCACTACTTCAAACAGTAGTCGACTCCAAAAATGTTCAAAATGTTCAAATGTATGTTAAGCTTAAGGGACTTAACTGCGGGGTCATCAGTCCGTAAACTTAGAAACTACTTATGAACTAGCTTATACTAAAGACGGCACAAATATCCATGCCCGAGGGGGGATTCGAACCCCGACCGTAGCGGCCTTGCAGACCGTGACTGAAGCGCCTCAGTCTCCTCGTCCACCGCAGCCGGCTTAATCGTACTCTCTAATATAAATACAACTGTGAAAGTTAATTATGCTTTCAAGCAGAAACTACTGGGTGGATTTGGATGAAATGTTGGAGAGGGATAGAGTTGGACCTGGGTAGGACATACAGATAAAACAACCAGGAATAGTTTTCGAAGTTGCTTCATACTCGGTGAATGAACTCTCAGCCAGAAGCTAGTAAAAATGAACAATGAAGTTTGACAAAACCACGAAAATATGGCCCCCTGCCGCTAATCAAACCATGAACAGTATTGTCACATACTGCTAGTAATTCAGCAGGTGGCAGGGTGCACATCTTAGCGGACAAGCGATACATTTTTATGTTTATATTCTGAGATGGGAATAATTTTTGGATTTCACTTCCTGCGTCTGAAGTTTGTTGGCAGTGTTCAAAAAGTTAAAAGTCGAAAATCCTTCATTCATATACAGCAGAACGTCGATTATCTGAAGTGTAATGGGGGGACATGGATGTTCGGAAAACCGATTATTCGTATAATCGAACTGTACACTTCTACTTTCCAATAAGAATAACTGTACAGTAAATGTATTTGTACAGTATCTGGGAGTCGCGCGATCCTCTACATTGCGCAAAGCGGCACGCCGCAACACTTGGAAGGCGCAGCTGTTGCTGTGAACAGCTGTGATGCTGCCGCTACTTCTGCCGACTGGAGTGTGCCGACTGTTGTACTCAGCGACTGTCGGCGTGGCCTGTCAACAGGCCTCACTAGAAGCAATGTTCCGTCACCCTGTGGCCCAGTGCGGCTACTGTGGGCAACTTAATTTGACGGGAGGAAGAATTGATGGACAGTAGTGTTGGAAGGTAAAAAAAAAAAAAAAAAAAAAAAAAAAAAAAAAAAAAAAAAAAAAAAAAAAAAAATGACGCTCTATTGTAACTTTTACCGAATTTTGCTCACGGAGGCCGAGGGTCCCCTTGATCTCGGGGGCCCCGGGGCACTACCCCGCCTAGCCCTATGATAGCTACGCCACTGGCCTCAATGCGCTCGGCTGCTCCGCCGCTGCGTAGTCGGTTCCACGCCATGTCGTGATACGACAGTTCTGCGAACTCGCTGGGACCCTATCCGACAGTAAGTAGGTGTTCCAGTTTCTTTGGCTCTCTAGTGTATATTTAGAAGCTCTGGTGACATTTAATAACCATGTCTCACTTCTATTCCAATAGCCTCCTCTGAAGTTACATCTCGTCAACAATTACATTGTGTCCCACACAGAAATTGTTTTGGCGGTCGAATTTTTGGGGGAGAGACCTTGCTGTAGACAGAGTTTTGTTTTGTCAGCGCTGACTCGACTTCTAGCAGTGCAGAGCCTCTGTTGAGACGGTCCAGCAGTTTCCGCCGCTTCCGGACGGCGCACCTGTCGCCGCGCGGCCGTCCACCCCGCAGACAGGAAGTCACGTACCGGCGCGCATGCGCACACTGCGTGCACCAGCATCTCGTCCGGCGCGTGCCGCCTGCGCAGCCCGCGTACCCGAGCGCTCACACTCACACACACACACACACAGAGAGAGAGAGAGAGAGAGAGAGAGAGAGAGAGGCCGGCAGTACGAGTCCGCTCTTGCCGGCAGATTCTGTCGGCAACCAACGGTGCGAAACCGTAGCGTTCGTTGGCGGCGACCGTTGAACCCTGTTCCTATCACGTGCACTGATTCGATGTGGTGGGGCTAGCGACGGACACTGCACTTGAATACAGAGTAAAATACTGGAAGTTCAAAGAGAAGTACTGAATGCCTTCAGGAGAAACGCGAGGTATGTTCTAGTTACACCGAAGTGTCAAAGAAACTGTGACACCTGTGTAATATCGTGTAGGGCCACCACGAGCAACCAAAAGTGCTGCAACACGGCGTGGCGTGGACTCGACCAATATCCAATGGAGGCAACATACCGTACATCACGCAGAACTGTCCATTAATACGGGATGTACGACGGGGTGGAGACGTCTCAGTACCAGCACGTTGCAAGACCGCAGATATGCTCAATAATGAAACTTCCTGGCAGATTAAAATTGCGTGCCGGAACCGGGACTCGAACCTGGGACCTTTGCCTTTCGCGGGCAAGAGCATTCCCGCGAAAGGCAAAGGTCCCAGGTTCGAGTCCCGGTTCCGGCACGCAATTTTAATCTGCCAGGAAGTTTCATATCAACGCACACTCCGTTGCAGAGTGAAAAGTTTCATTCTGAATGCTCAATAATGTTCGCGTCTGGGGCGTTGGTGGCCAGAGGGAAATTTTTTATTTATTTATTTTTTATTTTTTTATCCCAGCAGCAATACTCCGTGACACACAAGCAGTATATAGAAACTTGTGCTCCCCACCCCAACATTACGGAAGACGGGAAATAAGCGACTCTGCGGATGCGGAGCAATTTTGTTCAAATGTTCAAATGTTTGTTAAGCTTATGGGACTTAACTACGGGGTCATCAGTTCATAAACTTACAAACTACTTATCAACTACCTTATACTAAGGACGGCACAAATATCCATGGCCGAGGGGGGGTTCGAACCCCAGACAGCAATTTTGTTCTTAGAGACTATACTACTGCATGGAAATCAGTAAAATTGACTCCCCCTAATGCGAACGTCGATAAATCGAATTTTTCTGACACATTGAGACAGTTCCCTTTGGAAAATTCTCAATAAACTGAAGGAAGAGAAGGTCTTTTAATCGAGAAATATGTGTCTTTCATGACAGACATCCTGATAATCTACCTTTGTAAATCATCGGTAATCTAATAATCATGAATTTTTATTATGTTGTCAGTTGTTCCCGTATTTGTTGCGTCAGATAGCTCTTTGTGGCAGTACTTCTTACGTTCATCAACGCATACCGCATGGAGTACGAAAATCAACTGTCGAAGAGACTCCGAAAATAGTGTATTTTAAAATTCAGTCTAGAGGCTTTTACGGCTTTCAGAGGGAAATTATCAGCTGATATTTCGATAATGAACACACTTCTGGAAATGAATCGTTTGGATGCTTCAAGACCGGACCACTTTAGTACCTGCTGCTTCACAATATGTACATAGCGAAGACAATATTGACACTGACCTGTACACCCAGTACGATTCCAATTCACCGGGAAAGTTTCCTTCGTTGTCATCTTTACTATGTCATGAAGATATTCCAGTTAAATGTAAAACATGCAGTACGTCCGTGGAGCGCCACAATCAACATTGTAAGTTGCGAAAGTCCAGGGTATTCTCATCTGTTCTTGAATGCGCTTGAAAATGGTATTTGATGTCATAATTTCAAGAGGGACTGACGGCATCACCATCTTCTTGGTATTTACAAATTTTTGGGTAATCCAAACTCCAAAATAATTGTCATCAAACAGTGCATGTCTCGACATGAATTCCTTGTGTAAATCCTACCTAAGGAGCCTCCCCTCTACAAAACCTAGAATAGGAGTTGCGATTCACCTTATATAAGGATTGCATTATTCAGCTCGTGAAATATGTAGTCTAAATTGTGTACTGAAAACTTTGAGGGTTCGAATAGCGATCAGCTGACAGTCCTGAAGCAGAAGTGCTGAAAAGGTTAGATCTGTCGTAATATTAACGAGTCTCAGAAACCAAAAACGTTCCTTGCGTATCAGGTAATTTCCAACTGTCAATAAAGGAAGGAAGCTTGGGTTTAACGTCCCGTCGACAGCTTGGTATTAGAGACGGAGCTAACGCTCGGAGTTTTGGGTAAGGATGGGAAAGGAAATCAGCTGTGCCCTTTGAAAGAAACCAACCCGGCATTTGCCTGGAGTGATTTAGGGAAATCACGGAAAACCTAAATCTGGATGGCCGGAGGTGAATTTGAACCACCATCCTCCCGAATGCGAGTCCAGTGCGTTACCACTGGGTCACCTTGCTCGGTAACTGTAAATAAGGGGGATTAATGGCTTTTGATCTTGCGCAACGACAACGTTGCTCTTAGTCAAAAAATATAATATACAAGTTATATTGGCTATAAAACTTCTGTACTGTATATTTTGACTAACTCCAATGATGCAGAATTTCACTCTGCAGCGGAGTGTGCGCTGATATGAAACTTCCTGGCAGATTAAAATTGTGTGCCGGAACCGGGACTCGAACCTGGGACCTTTGCCTTTCGTGGGCAAGCGCTCTACCGACTGAGCTATCCCGACATGACTCACGATGCCGCCTCACAACTTTACATCCGATGCAGTGATGTACATTCTGACATTTCCTTTAAAAACCTGACCACATTGTAGGATTTATACGACCAGATGATGTCGATTCCGTGTGGCATTCATGGCCGTTAGACCCCAACTAGGCTCGTGTTCGGCCTGCCAGGTGTAGGTGTTTTTTAGCTGACGCCACTTCGGCTACTTGCTTGTCAATGATGATGAAATGATGATGACGGCGACACAACAGCCAGACCCCGAGCGGAGAAAATCTCCGCCCCGACCGGGTATCCATCCTGGCCCTCCGTGTGTCAATATACCAAGCTGTCCAATAGACTATGGAGTCGGACGAGATGATAATGGCATAGCTCACTGAAACCGGTCGTCAGTAAATAATTAATCACATTGCGATCTTGGCGTTTTCCTTTTGAACATTACTAATATATGCAGGTCGTCGCCACCATCATGCGATGTCAGGTAATGTCTTCATCAGTTCTATTGAAGAAGCTAAAAGATCTCTGTTTCTGTGGATTCTGCAGACGCAATTCGACGAGATTCTTGCCGTACGGTTGAAATATGCGCCACAACGTAGCAATATCACGCCAGCTCGGCAGCTGAAAGCTACTCTTCGCAACGTCCGAGAGGATACTAACAAGATCTTACTTCCTGCAGACAGGGGGAATACAACAGTCCTACTGGCAATGGAGGCTTACAACTACAAAATACATAGCTAAGTGATTCTATGTATCGAATAATAGGAAAGGGCGAACGAGCTGAGTATCAACGGAAACTGTAGCACTGTTAAACGATTCCTTTCAACCTGAACAGGTTACCAAGAGGCTGCAACAACATACTGCAATACCACAGAGGTTATATGAAGAACCAAAGGATGGTGTCCCATTACAAAAGGGCGTGGTGCTTTTAGATCAACAGCACAAAATACACGCGGATAAAATTAATGTTTTGAGTCGTTATTGAGTTTAGTATACATGCACTAACGCAGTGGTTAAGATCCAGGGACAATAACTGAAATAATTTCGAGCAAGACATATATAAACTCACCTACAGACACCCATGTCCATGTGTGTGTGTGTGTGTGTGTGTGTGTGTGTGTGTGTGTGTGTGTGTCGGCGCGTGCGTGTGCGGCCTCATGCGTGCGCAACTTTCGATGAAAATAAGGTTTGGTTTTTCTTTCTTTCTTTCTTTAATTTCATGTGCAGATAGGTTAGTAGTGGATTAAGTATTTAAGTACTTCCATCTTCCGAAATTAATGATCTCTGAAAAATTTTAATTAATTTCTTCTCCTTCAGCTCATTAAATTTTAAAAATAAATTCGTGTCCGAAACACGATTCACATTTGTCTTTAACCCGTAGAAAATGCACTTTTACAAGTGACGGAGAATTATCTACATGTCTGGCACCTAATAAATGACATTCACCTACACGCCACAAATACTCATACGATGCAAAGGCCACAAAGTCGCAAAGAAATTGAGAAAATGCACGGAAGAGAAATACCCTTTCAGATGGGTTCCTCAAGGCACAAATGCCGAACGACATTGAGAGCAAATTGGTTATTAACCCCTAGGCTTAGAAACTACTTGAACTAACTTAAGGACAACACACACACACACACACACACACACACACACACACACATCTATGCCCTAGGGAGGAATCGAACCTCCGACGGCGAATAACTACGCCCTTCGCAGCAAGGCGCCTTGGAACAGGCGGCTGCGGCTGCTCAACCGCGCAACATTGAGATCTTAAGTAAAAAACTTATTTTATGTACTTCTAATTTTAAGAATCTGTTCAGGACTCCGTGTCGCTTAATTTATAACAATAATATAAAGCGACTTCTCTGCAACGCAGATCTATTCTGATACATCGTGACTCAGTTTACTCCACGCGTCGGTTCGTCAGATTGCTGCGGGAACGATCAGCACATATTGATCTTGTAATTAGGCTAAATCCTCTATTTATACAAGAGGTTACTGAATTATTTCTGTATTGGAGTCATTGCTAACAGGGCGTGTTTCAGAGCACTCAACCAAGCTGTAATCTGGCCTAAAGCGTTTAAGCTTCTTTCGGTCCATAAGCTTCGCAAACAACTTTCCATTTATTAAACAGGCACTGCGTGTAGTGCGTAGCTATACGAATGCATACTGCCAGCAGGGGCAATGATCTTCAAGTGAAGCAACTGACATTATTTACTAGCAATTTCCTTCTGAAATACACAATTCCCAATATAGCTTCCTTCCAGTGACTAAAGATGTCTTGACACATAAGATAGGTTGAAAATAACGAATTCACCATGATAACTAACATTCTTTTGAATAGTTTAAGGAAAAAAATGTTTACGGTTTTTGTAACACTGTAGCCTTTTCATGTTAATTGAGTTCACTGTGACTCTACTCTAAAGAGCGAAATAGGTCTGCGACTGACTGCTCATCGTATACCGTCGGTTTTTAGAATTCAACATATCAATCGATAGAAACGGATCCCTTAAAGGATCACTGGCACAATAACTTTGTATTTCTCAGCTAAGAAGTCGGATAGAAATAAAATCTGTCGAAAGAACTGCATTTTAGGGTAAATGGTGTCGGTTAAACAGATTCGTGCATGTAAGCCATTTCGTGAAGTTCTTAATACACAAAGCGAAATCAGTAAATACAAATATCGTAACGAATACTATAAATTCCAGTAGTTCTGACTGTGGGCTGAAACTAGCAGCGCTGTTGGTTCTTTGATCATATTCTGGTTCTTTCATCTGCTACTCCATACTAATAACTAGAGCAGACTTCTAAAACTTTAAATACTTTAATTACGATATATTTTCTTTATCTGATGCGATTTTAATTAGATAGAGTCTACAAGTTGTCTCAAGCTAACTATGAAAACATTACGTCGTTTAATTAATATTCGTTATAGCCTGCTACCAGTCACTTTATCGTACTTGTTTAATTTCAAACATTGCAACGCGCTTCGAACACATTGTGCTCACTTCAGGCGCTGTTGATACAGAAAAATTGCTTACTTCAATATACAGGGTGTCCCAGCTATCTTGTCCACCCAAAATATCTCTGGAACAATAACAGCTATAGGAAAACGACTTTCACCGGTATCAATGTACGGCTGGGCCCCATGAAGGAACATATTTGGAAACATTCTAAAACGAAACTTCCTGGCAGATTAAAATTGTGTGCCGGAACCGGGACTCGAACCTGGGACCTTTGCCTTTCGCGGGCAAGCGCTCTACCGACTGAGCTACCCCGACACGACTCACGATGCCGCCTCACAACTTTACTTCCGCCAATACCTCGCCTCCTACTTTCCAAACTTCACAGAAGCTCTCTTGCAAACACGCAAGACTAGCACTCCTGGAAGAAAGGATATGGTGGAGACATGGCTTAGCCACAGCCTAAGGGATGTTTTCAGAATGAAACTTTCACTCTGCAGCGGAGTGTGCGCTGATATGAAACTTCCTGGCAGATTAAAATTGTGTGCCGGAACCGGGACTCGAACCTGGGACCTTTGCCTTTCGCGGGCAAGCGCTCTACCGACTGAGCTACCCCGACACGACTCACGATGCCGCCTCACAACTTTACTTCCGCCAGTACCTCGCCTCCTACTTTCCTACTAAAACGAAATCACATAAACAATGGCATTGATTGCAACGCAATATTCCAATTACATCCAGAGATATTGCGACGCGAAGTTGATGCTTGAAATACGCGAAACGTGCGGTTAGCGCACGTCTTGAGCAGCATGGGCTTCTCGCCTGAGTCTCAGGACGTGCGCTAGCCGCGCGTTTCGCGTATTTCAAGCGTCAACTTCCCGTCGCAATATCTCGGGATGTAATTGGAATAATGCGATGCAATCAACGCCATTTTTATGTGATTTGTCGTGCTCTGGATTGCTGAAGAAAAAATATAGGGTGTCCATTTAAAAAAAAAAACGTAAGTTTGTGTTAAAAACACATTTGCTTTCGTTTTACAATGTTTCCAAATATGTACATTCATGGGCCCCAGCCGTACATTGATACCGGTGAAAGTCGTTTTCCAATAGCTGTTATTGTTCCAGAGATATTTTGGGTGGACAAGATAGCTGGGACACCCTGTATAATGAGCTGTACAAACGTTACATATATTGTTCTGCGTTATTGGGGTGGTATCTGCTCCCCTGTCAGTAGGACTGTTGCGTTACTCTTCTCTGCTGTAAGTAAGGCCGTGTTAGTATCTTCTCGGAGGCTGGGAAGAGCAGCACTTTCAGCTGGCGAGATATTACTACGCTGTGGTGCCCATTTCAGCAGCGTACGCCGGGACTCTCGTCGAATTTCGTCTGCAGAATCCGCAGAGTGGGAGCTTGCTTCTTCAATATAAATGATGACATATATCATTGGCGGCGAAATAGACGTAGGAGCGAAGTTTAAACCTTTCTCAAGACCTGACACAGTCGTCAAAATCTTTCTTCGTGAGGTTTAACACAGATTATCCAGAAACAACTTCTTGAGACTTACATGTTGCACGTCGGCTGAACTTCTCACTTTGCCTCTTTCTGCTGTCCCTGTAGACCAAGTCTGCTTTCGCCCAGGATACACTATCAATCCAGTCCCAAGTGACAGAAGAAAATCTTGTTCCAATCTTTAGGTGTAAAAAAAAAGTGAAATGCTTACCAACTCGGAACACGCCAGTCGCAAGAAGCTGCTTATGGGTGATCAGTGGTGAACGTCACGGAAACTGCTCCTTCACGGATAGATTTCATCTGTTTTAATTATGTTCAAAACTCCAAGAACGCAATTTGATTAATTATTGACTGACGACCGGATTCAATGGGCTATGTCACCGTCATCTAGTCTTATAAATCCTACAATGCGGTCATGTTGTTTAAAAAAGGGGGTTAAACAGAAGATGTTACATTGCACTTAGTCAAAATATACAACACACAAGTTACACTATGACGTGCTAGTCGGTTATACCTTTTCTGTGTTGTATATTTTGACTAAATGCATTGTTGCATTTTCTGACCTTTTTTAAACAACATGACCACATCGTAGCATTTATACGACCACATTATGATGATTTCGTGTGGCAGTTATGGCCGTTAGACCTAAACTGGGGTGTTTTTGACCTGCGAGGTGACGCCACGACTTGCGTGACAATTATGATGAAGGCGACACAATACCCAATTCCCGAGCGGAGAAAGTCTCCGACCCGATCGGGAATCGATCCTAGTTCCTGAGTGGCAATCTACCAAGCTGTCCATTATACTCCGGAGGCGAGTCAGATGATGATGGCATAGCTCATTGAAGCCGGTCGTCACTGAAGATTGAACACATTGCGATCTTGGCGTTTTTCTTATGAACATTATTAATCCTTCATGCGATTTCAGGTAATGTCTTCATCATTTCTATCGAAGAACCAATAAGAACT
Organism: Locusta migratoria; assembly: GCA_026315105.1. NCBI lineage: Eukaryota > Metazoa > Arthropoda > Insecta > Orthoptera > Acrididae > Locusta > Locusta migratoria. The sequence goes on along the minus strand of CM048745.1, from coordinate 461,558,882 downwards.
CTATGGATTCTGCGGATGAAATTTGTTCTATTTAAGAAGCTACAACAACTCTCTCTCTCTCTCTCTCTCTCTCTCTCTCTCTCTCTCTCTCTCTCTCTCTCTCTCTCTCTGGATTCTGCAGACGAAATTCGACTATATACTTGCCGCACGGTTATGCACCACAGCGTAGCAATAACTCGCCAGCTCGGAAGCTGAAAGCTGCTCTTCGCAGCGTCTGAGAAGATAATAACAAGATCGTACTTCCTGCAGACAAGAATATTACAACAGTCCTACTGACAAGGGCGACTTACAACGATAAAATATGTAGTCAGCTAAGTGTTTCTACATATCGATAATAGAAAAGGATCCAATGAGTCGTGTATCAAGTGAAACTGCTGCCTTTCTATCTGAACAAGTTAACAAGAGGCTGAAACCATTACTGCAGTACCAAAGTGATTATATCAAGATCCACAAGGATGGGGTCCCACTACGATCAATTGATATTGGTGCTCCTACCTACTCTACTGCCAAATATCTGGCCTCTCTATTCAAACTGCATGCGGATATGTGGTTTCAATCGTCAAGATTTTTTTCAATTCAGAATGAAACTTTAACTCTGCAGCGAAGTGTGCGCTGATATGAAACTTCCTGGGAGATTAAAATTGTGTGCCGGAACCGGGACTCGAACCTGGGACCTTTGCCTTCCACGGGCAAGAGCTCTACCGACTGAGCTATCGCGACACGACTCACGATCCCGCTCCGCAACTATACTACCGGCAGTATCTCGCAAAGATCCTAGGTTCGATTCTCGGTTACGGCACACAATTTTAATCTTCCAGGAATTTTTTTATTACTTAAAGACTATTAAACTTAGGAGCTCTGGTTTACACGTTAGCTTTCGTGTCGTAGCATCAGAACATGCGTCATGGAAGCCATGAGACCATCATGTATGGCGAAAATGTCATGGCAACCGGTTTCATTCTCTTAAGGTATGTGGACCGATCACAAACGAATGTGTGTCGTGTGGAAGTTCTGCAGACATACTGTGTATCCAGCACAACAGATTGCTCTGTAATAGCTGGTAGCAGGGCGGCGAGGGCTGTGAAATCAGTCAGCTGGTGAGTGTCGTGCGAGATGGAAGTAACCCGTTTTGAGCAGCGCGCTTACATCAAAGTTTCCGCTCTCCGAGGGAGAAATGGCGATGGAATGTCACAGTGACTTAGTGGAAGCACTTCTGAATAATGCCGTAACATACCGCACAGTAGCACGGTGGGTAGGAATGTTTCAACAAGCACACATTAAAGAGGAGAAATGACTCCAGTCTCCTCTTTTATGTATGCTTGACTTGTGGGATAGTGAAATATGACAATTTTATTTTTAATGAAATTGACTTCTGCTGTTATCAGCCAGATTTATTTTATCTAATGCATTTAGGGGAAGGAGGAGTAAGAAGGGGAGGTGCGGTAAAACTGGCTATAAGTTGCAGTTAGAGGGCTTCTGTATGTGGACAGCTAAGTCAGCTTCTTCAAAACACAGCTCCCATTGTTTTGACATTGGGAGACCTGATTATCGCAGCGGGTTTTGTGAGCTCTGTAAGATAGGTACAGTTTCTACACTTATTTGCAGTATTTTACAATGTTATAGGTCTTGAAACGTGTTTATATTGGACAATTGTCCACGTCATATATATTTCACTGAATAGTACGTCTTATTAACAAGAAACGGCTGTGTCAGTATCCAATTTTCACTTAATAGTTTTCATGTAGGCTTAACATAACCTGACAGCATGCTTGAGAGCAATATGGGGTGGGACAAGATGGGGAGTTTCGCCGCCATGCGTCTACTATCTGTCCAACCAGATCATACGTCGTTTACAGTTTAATAAAATTGTATTCGGTATTCCTACTGTATTAGAAATGATGCCTGAGGTGTAATTTTTTTAACCGAAACTCTTTATAAGATTGAACTAACTGTAGAATTTAAAAGAAAAGAATCCCCCAAAAGTTCTTCATCTAAACGAAAGCCCTTCTCAAAGACGTATAATGAATCTTGGATACACCAAAAAAAATTAATTAATTAATTTATTTATTTATTAATAACAAAGATAGGGAGAGAGTTGACACTGTTTATACTGCTACGACTTCTGTGAAGAAGGCTGTGTACAGTGTACTGGATAGGGGCACTGGGCACAGGTTTCTTGTTCAGGCACACATTTGTGTGCTATGTGAAAGTAATGGGCATAAATAAGATAGGATTTGATTCTACAATTCACAAAACTATTTTGAAACCTTCTCGTTATTCCGTTTTCAATCTTTACTTAAGCTATGGAAATCAATTCATGTTAGTTCCCCATCTAACATCGCATATGGGGAATTTGTAGTTCATTTTTCACATCGAAGTTACAGATTTCCTTGCATGTTATGCTACTTCAACAGTTAAATAAATGTATGATTTGTTTATTTTTGTCTGTATTGTAAGCGTTTAAAGTTAGCTTCCCCATCTTGCCCCGTCTTCCCCTACCCAATCTGTTTTAATACCTTTTTATCCATGATGGTCTACGACCGAAACTAATCAATTTTTTATAAGTCTCCGCCCCAGAACAGAGATGTCACGGACTTGTTTCCTCGAAGAAGACGGATTGACATTCTCAAATGGGCATTATGAATAAGAAACCGGGATACATCAGACCATGCAACGCTCTGCCACTGCGCCAATGACCAGTGACAATAGTCACCAGCCTATTTACATAGTAGTTGCTGATGATATGGTGTAAACATTGGAACAAGCGTGGGTCTTCGGCTATGGAGAACCACCGCTGGGAGTTTTCGCGCACTGTATCTTCAGACACACTTGTACCTTGCCCGCATAAGTGTGATGTTAGTTGCACTACGGTTGGCCCGTTGTCCCGTTTTACCAGTCTGCCCAGACGACATCTGACATCTGTAATGAGGGGTGGGAACACAAACCCTCGTTATATATATATATATATATATATATATATATATATATATATATATAGGGTGTTTCACTAAGTGTGTTTGCCTCTGTAATTTATAAAATAATAGGTGATGGGAAATTTTAATGCGGTAGGTCAACACAAAAAATGTTACACTTTCTGCGGAGCTATGAATAAAGTTTATTGTACTATTATAATAATTTATATAATTTTTTTAAATGGAACAATAGTTTTTCTATCGGGCATTGGAATCGTTGAAACCAGCTGCGTCCAAATCAATTTAAACTACATTCCTATCACTGTTAGTTTGGGAGCTACAACCCTTCAAAATTTCAGGGGCAGATACCACAAACGCTGCGCATAATGCAATGCGCCTTCTAAATTTGGTGCGGCCGAGTTGTAACATCGCCGGTGTCACGGAATGAGAAGCTTCCTCGACGCGCTGTTAGACTGCCGACTGTCGCCGCACACGGCCGTATACCGGACAGTTGGAGCCACACAAACAACCGGGGCTCAATATACCACAGTTACTGACATCGGATGACGATGGCATACACGAACAACGAGTACGTTGACATGTTGCTGACGCTCGGCGAATGCCGACACGATGCCACTGAAGCAGCCACGGCGTATGCCGTGAGATATCCTAGGCGAAGAGCCCCGGCAGCCATTACGTTCTTACGTGCCGAACAACGACTTCGGTAAACAGGCAGCTTGGTAATGCGCCGCAGTAACAGACGAAGACCTGCAAGAAGTGAGGAGACGGAGGTGTTTGTTTTAGCTGCACTACACCACGATCCTCATGTTAGGAGCCGTTGCTGCAGTCGCTAGTGTCAGTCTCACATCTGTGTGGCGTATAGTACACGGCCACAGGTTTCATCCGTATCGCCTGTCACTGACCCAGGAGCTGCATGGGAACGATTTCCGTGCAGCCGGCCGCGGTGGCCGAGGAGACTGAGGCGCTCCAGTCACGGTCTGCACGACCACTATGGTCGGGGGTTCGAATCCCCCCTCGGGCATGGATATTTGTGCCGTCATAGTTCGTAAGTAGTTCATAAGTAGTTTGTAAGTTTAGGGACTGATGACCCCGTAGTTAAGTCCCATAGACTATACAAACATTTGAAATTTGAACATTTCCGTGCAAGAGTGACATGCGTAATTTCACGCTGGAGTCTTTACAAAGTGTTAAGTTCTCTGATGAGTCCACGTTCTCAAATTATGGTGCAGTGAATCGCCATAACATGCACTACTGGGCCGCAGACAATCCTTGGTGGGTACGACCTGTCGGCCGTAACGTAGGTGGTCTATGAACGTGTGGTGTGGAATCCTTGGGGATGAAATCATCGGTCCACACTACTTCGCAAGTACACTGACAGGTGAGTTATATCGCGCTTTTATAGTCGACAGTTTGAGTGGTCTCCTTGAATATGTGTGTCTACACACGAGAGTCCATATGTGGATGCAGCACGATGGTCACCCAAGCCATTCTGCGCATGCTGTTGTGGAAGAACTAAACAACAGGTTTGCAGGAAGATGGTTGGGGCGCCATGGTCCTCATTCATGGCTCGCAAGGTCGCCCGATTTAACACCAGTAGATTTCTTTTTGTGGGGATACGTAAAGGATCGTGTTTATGTCACTGAGCCCACATCCCCAGATGATCTAAAACGGCGCATCGAGGACACATTACGCTCCGTCACACCGGCGATGTTACATTTCGTCCGCAAATCCTTTCGACGCCGCATTGCATTATGCATTGAGGAACGTGGACACACACATTTGATCTCATGTAAATCAACTTCCCACCGCCATAACACCCATCATCCACCAACAGCCATGTATTATGTACAGCGTGTGGTATCTGCCCCTGAAACTTTGAAGGGTTGTAGCTCCCAAAGTAACAGTGATAGGAATGTAGTTTAAATTGTTTTGGACACAGCTGGTTTCAACGAATCCAATGCACGATAGAAAAACTATTGTTACATTTAAAAAAATATATTTTTGTGCTGTAACTCTTTGGAAAATGATACAATAAACTATGTTCATAGCTCCGCAGAAAGTGTAACATTTCTTGTGTTGATCTACCGCATTAAAATTTCCTGTCACCTATTATTTTATAAGTTACAGAGGCAAACACATTTAGTGAAACAACCTGGTATTGCCACTTGTTGAAGACAGCACAACGCTTTTCAAACGCCCAAAAAGTCGTACAGTTTTCGAAAAGCTCGTGCGGAATCTCGGGGCCACCACCATCTGTCCTCGGTCAGACTGTAATACATCGTGCGCCTTTCCCATTATACAAACTGACAGCACACTCACTAATAATACACTGCTGTCCATTAAAATTGTTACACCAAGAACAATTGCAGATGATAAACAGGTATTCATTGGGCAAATGTATTACACTAGAACTGAGATCCTGAGAAGTCAGTACCCGGAACAACCACCTCTGGCCGTAATAATGGCCTTGATACGCCAGGGCATTGAGTCAAACGGAACTTCGATGGCGTGTACAGGTACAGATGCATATGCAGCTTCAACACGATACCACAGTTCATTAAGAGTAGTGACTGGCGTAGTGTGACGTGCCAGTTGCTCGTCCACCATTGACCAGACGTTTCAGTTGGTGAGAGATCTGGAGAATGTGCTGCCAGGGCAGCAGTCGAACATTTTCCGTATCCAGAAAGTCCCGTACAGGACCTGCAACATGCGCTCGTGAATTATACTGCTGAATTGTAGGGTTCCGCAGGGATCAAATGCAGGGTAGAGCCACGGGTCGTAATAAATCTGAAATGTAACGGCCACTGTTCAAAGTTCCGTTGATGCGAGGAAGAGGCGACCGAGACGTGTAACCAATGGCTCTCCATACCATCACGCAGGGTGGTACGCCAGTATGGCGATGACGAATACACGCTTCCAATGTGCGATCACCGCGATGTCGTCAAACACGGGCGCGACCATCGTGCTGCTGTAAACAGAACCTGGATTCATCCGAAAAATGTCTATTTTCCATCCGTGCATCCAGGTTCGTCGTTGCGTACAACATCGCGGGCGCTCCTGTCTGTGACGCAGCGTCATGGGTAACCGCAGCCATGGTCTCCGAGCTGATATTCCAATGCTGCTGCAAAAGTCGTCGGACTGTTTGTGCAGATGGTTGTTGTCTTGCAAACTTCCCCATCTGTTGACTCAGGCGTCAAGACGTGGCTGCACGATCCGTTACAGCCATGCGGATACGATGCTTGAAACCACCGATTCCATATTCTGCTAACAGTCATTGGATCGCGACCAACGAGAACAGCAATGTCGCGATACGATAAACCGCAATCGCGATAGGCTACAATCCGACCGTTATCAAAAACGCGATGGTGCGTATTTCTCCTCCTTACACGAGGCATCATAACAACGTTTCATCAGGCAACGCTGGTCAACTGCTGTTTGTGTATGAGAAATTGGTTAGAAACTTCCCTCGTGTCAGTGCGTTGTAGGTGTTGCCACCGGCGCCAACCTTGTGCGAAAGCTCTGAAGAGCTAATCTTTTTGCATATAACAACATCTTCTTCCAGTCGGTTAAATTTCGCGTGTGTAGCACGTCATCTTCATGGTGTAGCAATTTTAATGGCCAGCAGTGTACTTGTATCGGGCGCGTGACTGGCGACCAGTCACTCCTCTTCAGGTGACGCTGTCCTGCGTGACGGGTTAATATCGATAGTTATGGCTGTACGATGAAGTGGCATCCGAAAGACGCATTTACAAGAAATGAGCTGTAAATGTTCTTACACCTGCGACCTATATGAAACCTTCAAGGAGACATACATCAGGCGTGTGTATACAAATATTTCTAGCTTAATTCTGAAAAATTCATCGCTGGAATATAGAGTTTATCGTAAACGACGCGTTACATTTTTCAGTGTGTCAAGCGTTGACAAAAATAGTGGAGGGGGATTTGGAAAGAAAACGACTCTTTGGCAGATCAGGGAGCTCCATTGTAATTGATTCATTTGATAATCAAATTTACAAATGACACAGTAAAACTTTTACTTCAAATATTAATTTATTTCTGTTACTATATCAAGGGTCTCCATCTAGGAATATTTATTTTTTTCATTCGTGTGTTTAAACACCTTAACGGCCGTATGGGGCACATATAAAATAATAAGACTAGTCTCTCTTACTTTTCTGTGTACTACAACATATTCAGAGCCAATCAAAAGCGAAATGTACCGTCAGCACAATTACTTAGAGACGTTTATGCCAAAGCGTCAACTTCATATCAATCGAGCTCTGCTACTTGTTCATCTAAATCAGAATTTTTCGTGGTTTGTTTGCAATCTACATGCACTGAAGAAAATAATAGCTGTATAAAACCGGTTATTTTGAGGGGTTCCGTAAGTCCAGTTATAACAAAAATGTAAGTAACAGTGAAATTGACAACCTGTTAATTGCTTTTCGTGGTGGTCAAACAAAGACATGTAGTTTATTTTAATATCTTTTATTTTATTTTACTTTTTTATGCACTTTGTCGTTCAATATAACGGGAGTAATCCTAAATATCGACAGCAAATTTATTTTATTTGATGACAAGTTTCAGCTTGCGTCTGTATTGACCACACATAGTATTGGCATTAAATGAGTTGGTTTAAGATGTGTTGCAGAAGGACAGGTTTACTTCTTAAAGGTATGTTGCATGACGTGGCCTGCTTCACTGTCATATATTCTTTTACTACTCACGGTTATCAGGATGATTTCAGATGTGATGGTTGTATTGTGTGAATTGTGAATTATGCTTTATTAATAACAGGACAGTAATGTTTTCGAAACACGTTCACCATCTGAAAAGTGCTCGTTAAAGACCTGAAACTAGTCATCAAATTTCCTATTTTACCTCGAAGGTTTGTCCTCGTATACGTCACAAAATTTTTATTACTGGGTCGTATGAATAAAATGGAGGATTTACTTTATTCTCGGAATTTCTGAAAACACTCTCGGATTCCCATGAATAAAGCAATTCGGAGAATAAACTTCACCTGAAAATGTACTCAGCATGAGTTATTAACATTCTGATTTCGTATGAATAAAACTAGAGGAGCTTCTCACGAGCGTAGAGCATCCTCCGTTTTATGAAGTGATCTTTGCAACATACTTCTAGCTGAGCAACTTCATTGAAGGTTTAATTTTAGCGTTTTAGTGATAAAAAAGACAACTTGTGTTGCTAGAAAGGCAATAAAAGATAAGAGGCGTATTTTTTTAAAGCAAGTACCGTTTTGAAAATAAAAAATACATGCTAAAAGTCTCAATAATTTTATTTTTACATGAAAGCCTGACTTTGATCTACTCTTCTACATAATTTCCGTCAATATTGAAGCACTTGTCATAACGTTGTACCAGTTTTTGAATATCTTCCTCAGAGAAGTCTACCGCCTGACTTGTTAACCACTGCAAAACAAGTGTTTTGACTTCGTCATCGTCTTTCTCGATCACAATGCGATACAACACACTACGAGAAACATTAAAAAAAGTCATCCCGAAAGGAGAACATCGTAAGACGTCTGTTTTCTCTCACCTTATTGTCCACTTCCTGCACCAAACATTCATTAACGATTTGCTTCTCCCATGCGTGTAACATGACCGCACCATCTCAGTCTGTTCGACCTTACTGCTTCATCTATGGTGTTCATTCCCAGTTTTTCTTTGATCGACACCCTCCTGCCATTGTTCCCATCTATTAATACCTGCAATCATTCTTGCTACTTTCCTATCTGTAACCTGTACCTTGTGAGTAACGTAACCTGTATCGACCCAACTTTCAATGCCTTACAACAAAGTTGGTCGAAAGATAGAGCGCTGCACTGATAACGTAGTCTTGGTACTTACTTCTTTCTTGCAGAAGAGAGTAGATCTTTGCTGAGCACTCACTGCATTAGTTCTGCTGCACCTCGATTCCAGTTCTTTCACTATGTTGCCATCCTGTGAGAAAATACATCCTAGGTACTTGAAACTGTTTACCTGTTCTAACTTTGTTCCTCCTATTTGAAACTCAATCCGTTTAAATCTCTTTCCCACACACATTACTTTCGTTTTGGAGATACTGATCTTCATATCATAATCCTTGCACCTCTGATTGAGCTCTGAAATATTGTCACGTTGCAATGGAAGTAGGCTTGACTTCGAAGGCAACTAAACACAGCACTTATACTGAAAGCACGTTTATTACGAACTCAACATACACGCAGCACTGACTGCCTCTCAGGCAGAGTGCTCTGCTATTTATACACATACAGAATTTACCAGAAATTAGATGAACAGTTAACTTAAGAAACAAGTAGAATTTACAAGTGAACATAAGAAAGATATAGAACCTTCTGGAATAGGAAATTACAAAGAAATAAATTTTTACCAGTGGGCGGGATTGAACCGGTGACCTTCTGCTCCGCAGTCCGTGACGCTATCCCCTACGCCACGTCGGCAGTTGGTTTCCGTCGTCTCTCGCGGCATTGCTGCCTCTCCTGGAGAAACAGCGAGCCCTGTGGAGCCAGCTGCAATGTCCTGGATCTTGACCGTGTCATGGGTCCTCTGTATGACAGTTCAAGAGAATCCTTCCCTTCTCCGCGATTATTGACGACAGACGTTACTGTCGTGGCTTCATCAGGAACATTACCGTCCTTAAAGTCCTTGAACAAGAAGCCATTTTCGTCTGCCTGCTCTTCAGGATCGTAGTAAGGCTTCATGCGCAGGACGTGAACAATGTCTCTTCGTTTTTGACGTTTCGACGACGGCTCATAATCCTCAACTTCGTATGTGACGTCTGACAGGCGGCGTATGACACGATACGGACCAAAGTATCGCTTCAATAACTTTTCTGACAGTCCAACCTTCCGTACAGGGGTAAAAATCCATACCAGATCTCCTGGGCTGTACTCAACATGTCGGTGCTTGTCGTTATACCGCTGACGGTCCTTGTCCTGGGCGTCCAGTGTCCGTATGCGAGTCAGCTGTCTTGCTTCTTCGACCCTGGTGATGAGCTGTTTAACATAGTCATCCTGAGTGCCGTCCGGTTGGAACGGGAACAGTGTATCCATTGTCGTCTCAGCTTCACGGCCACAGAGGTGGAAAAACGGAGTGAAGCATGTGGTGTCTTGTCTTGCGGTGTTGTAAGCAAATGTCACGACTGGCACAATTTTATCCCAATATTTCTGCTCAACATCGACGTACATCGACAGCATGTCGGCTAACGTTTTGTTAAAACGTTCCGTAAGACCATTTGTCTGAGGATGATATGCAGTTGTCATTCTGTGGACAATGTTGCACCGTGACATTACCTCTGATACTAGTTTTGACTGGAATACTTTTCCACGATCAGATATCATGACACGTGGTGCTCCTTCAAATTAATGTCTTCTGCAAGGAATTTTGCGATTTCTGGAGCTTCCACAGTCGGCATAGGTTTGGTGACAGCGTAGCGTGTGAGGTAGTCAGTGCAGACTATTATCCAACGGTTACCGGTTGTAGATTTCGGGAACCTCCCTAAAAGATCGATCCCAACTCGGTAGAATGGAGCTGCTGCCGGCGGAATCGGTACGAGATGTCCTGGAGGTAATTGCGGCACATGCTTCCGTCGCTGGCACTCTTTACAGTGACTCACATAGTGCTTGACAGATCGCTAGAGACCTTTCCAGTAATACCTGCGTCTGATTCTGTCTAGGGTCTTCACGAATCCCTGATGACCGGATATTGGAGCATCATGGAAATATTTGAGAATAGCTGGCTGGAGATGAGCTGGAACAACAAGTAGCCATTTGGGGCCAAGTGGATCGTAGTTGCTCTTGTACAATATTCCGTTTATAAGTTGGAACTCTCCATTGGTCGGTTCTCCTTTCTCCAAGGCCTCTATCATTTTTAATAGTGTTGGATCTTCCCTCTGTTCAGCTGTAACGTCATCTAATTCAGTGAGAGCTGAAATTTCATTAATGCTTTTGTGTTCCACTAATGGATTCCTCGAAAGGCAGTCGGCATCCTTGTGTTTGCGCCCGTTCTTGAATACCACTGTGACATCGTACTCTTGGAGTCTTAGTGCCCATCTTGCTAGTCGACCTGATGGATCCTTCAAGCTAGTCAGCCAACAAAAAGAATGGTGGTCTGTCACGACGGTGAATGGTTTGCCGAATAAATACGGCCGGAACTTGTTGACAGCCCAGATAACCGCGAGACATTCTTTTTCAGTTGTAGAGTAGTTTATCTCGGACTTTGAGAGTACTCTTGACGCATAGGCAATCACTTTTTCCGCACCTTCCTGAACTTGTACAAGCACTGCACCAATTCCATAGCCACTGGCGGCTGTGTGAAGTTCCGTTTCTGCATTCTCGTTGTACAAGGCTAGCTCTGGTGCGGAAGTTAGAGCCTCCTTAAGTGCTCGGAAAGCTCTTTCTTTTGCCTCATCCCAGTAAAATTTGGCGTCTCCCTGGAGAAGTTCTTGTAATGGACGTGCCTTGTTACAAAATCCATTTTATGAAACGTCGGTAGTATGAGCACAGCCCGAGAAAACTTCTCACATCACGAATGTGCTGAGGAGTTGGAAATTCTGTGACTGCCCTTGCTTTATCTGGATCAGGACGGACACCATCTCTGTTGACTAGGTGCCCCAGGATTTGTATCTCTTTGGCGACGAAGAGGCACTTCTTTGGATTGAGGCGGAGACCTGCAGCCTGAACACACTTCAACACAGTTGACAGGCGACTCAGATGTTCTTCAAATGTTTTCGAGAAAACGACAATGTCATCTAAATACCAGAGACACGTCGTCCACTTAAGGTGTCGAAACAAGTTGTCCATCATGCGTTCGAATGTGAGTGGAGCATTACATAATTCAAATGGCATTGCTTTAAACTCATAGAGACCGTGAGGTGTAATAAAAGCCGTCTTCTCCCTGTCAGCTTCGTCAACCTCGATTTGCCAGTAACCTGTCTGCATGTCCATAGTTGAGAAGTATGTAGCTCCTTTCAAACAGTCTAAGGTGTCATCAATACGCGGCAATGGATAGACATCTTTCTTTGTGATACTGTTCAGCCGCCGATAGTCGACACAGAATCGCCACGTGCCATCCTTCTTCTTTACGAGAACCACCGGAGACGACCAAGGACTCTCCGAAGGTTGAATAATGTCATCTCGCAACATCTTCTCCACTTCCTGCCGAATTATCCGTCTTTCAGCTGGAGTCACTCTATACGAACGCTGGATAATTGACGGATGGTCCCAAGTATTGATACGGTGCTTTATCGTGGGCCGTTTCGTCTGACTTTTCCCGTGCTGAGGTGTGAATGCACCCGAAATTTGGCGTAGTATACCTAACACCCGCTGGCGTTGTTCCTTGGTCAATCCAGGCCCTATTGGCAGTTCCACGTTTGTTCCCTCCAGCGTGCTGTCTGTACTAATAGCAGGGCGTGGGTCTCCATTGCTGACGTTGAGCTCACCGTCCCACCGTCCTGGATTGGTTCAGCTATCCCGATACACATTCCCTTAGGGATAAGTTGTGACTGCTCGTGACAATTTGTGATCCAAATCTCTCCTTGACCACCGGTAATGCGTATGATAGCCGCTGGTATGTAAATTTCTTTTCTGAGCCTGATAAACTTTTTACTATCAACAAGAACTTTACAGTTTAACCAGTCATCTGTGTTTGTGACTGCAACTCTTCTCATTGTCAACGGCGGTATCGTCACACTGTCAACGACGAATAACTTCCCAGAAAATTCTGTATTACGTGTATCTGGCGGAACAACTTCTTCAATTTGCAGCTCAGATCTTCCACAGTCAATGATAGCTTGGGATGCCTGAAGGAAGTCCCATCCGAGGATGACATTGTGACTACATTCTGTTAACACGACAAATTCAAACGGCTGCGTCCTGTTGTTGATGGTTATTCTTGCGACACAAGTTCCTGCTGGATGGACGTACTTTCCATTCGCGATCTTCAGCACAGTTGCTCCCGTATCACAGAACATTGTTTTCTTTACTGTGCGGCGGTAATTATCCGATAATACAGAAAAAGAGGCTCCTGAATCAACAAGTGCCCGGACAGGGTGGCCGTCGATTATGACGTCGATGAGATTTCCCGACATCTTGGCGACTGTCGTCCATGGAGGATTTTCATCTGCGGCGGCCTCACCTCCGTAGATGGTCGCCTCGCTTAGTTTTCCTGGGCACGGCGGCTAGGGGAGCGGCTGGTACCTCTGTACGGCGACGGTGTACGGCTGCGGCGCGTCGGGGAGCGACCTCGTCTAGGGTACAGCGATGGGCTTCTTCCCATAGGTCGACTGAACTCATCACCAGGTGACTGCCTTGGATAGAACTGCTCCGACGGCTGACGTCTTGCGGCAAAATAATCATCGAATACTCGCCTCCTCTCTCTGCAGAAGCGTACGACATGTCCAGGGCGTCCACAGTGGTGTGTTGTCCTCTATCCTCCAGACGTCTGTTCTTCAGCGGGGCGTCATAGTTACCGGGGGAGTTGGCTGTGGTCGCGTCGGGCGGCTCACGGGCTGCCGTTTGACGGCTGTAGCGTAAGTCATAGCAGGGCGACGCCATTCTTCACGTCGGGTGCGATTGACGGGGCAGACAGGAGCTAATGATTGAAATACCTCGTCCTCAGCGGCGTCGGCTACCTCGTGACTTACAGGGCTCACATCCATGGCCATAATCTGATGCTCGCTCGGTCTAATAGTCCCGGCTGCCATGCACTGTTGTAATTCTTCTCTCATGATTTGTCGTATGAGAGAAGCCAAGTCCTGCTGGTCTTCCACAACGGCCATAGGGACTACATTTGGGAGTCTGTCATACTTCTTGCGTCCAACCCTCCTTTGTTGCATCTCTTCAATACGCTGGCACCACTTGATGAACTCTTCTGTCGTAGCGACGTCTTTTATCAGAAGAGCTTGGTACATATCTTCTGCAATTCCCTTCATCAGGTGCGTGATTTTGTCCGCTTCAGTCATGTTCGGATTGACTACGTTACACAGGGCCAAAACACTCTGTATGTACGATTGTGTCGGCTCACCATGTCGTTGGGACCGGTTCTTCAGTTGTTCTTCCGCCGAGCGGATTTGTCGCTGGAGGTCTCCAAACGTCTTCTTAAGTTCCTCCTGGAACGTCTCCCAGTTATTCAACTTTTCTTCGTTGTTTTCGAACCATTGCTGGGCTGTTCCATCCAGGTAGAAATAAACGTTGGCGAAGCACATCGTATGATCCCATCTGTTGTACTTGGCGACTCGGTCGAACCCTTTTAGCCATTTGTTGGGGTCCTGTCCAGCATCTCCAGAGAACACCGACGGGTGTCTAATGTGCAGCTGGCTTATTGCTGGTTTAGTCTCCATCGTTCTTCTGATAATACGGACTTTTGGAAGGATGTACTCAGTGTATCCCTTGTATTCCGGTTCCAGTCCGTGTAAGCGACGGCTTTTACGTTGCCTAATCGGAGCCACGGTGATGCAGCTGTTGCACAGTGTACCCGGCGCCTCCACCAAACAATGTCACGTTGCAATGGAAGTAGGCTTGACTTCGAAGGCAACTAAACACAGCACTTATACTGAAAGCACGTTTATTACGAACTCAACATACACGCAGCACTGACTGCCTCTCAGGCAGAGTTCTCTGCTATTTATACACAGACAAAATTTACCAGAAATTAGAAGAACAGTTAACATAAGAAACAAGTAGAATTTACAAGTGAACATAAGAAAGATGTAGAACCTTCTGGAATTGTATATTGCAAAGAAATACATTTTTGCCGGTGGGCGGGAGTGAACGGGTGACCTTCTGCTCCGCAGTCCTGACGCTATCCCCTGCGCCACGCCGGCAGTTGGTTTTCGTCGTCTCTCGCGGCAATATTAGTTTACAACCTTTCAATTCAATCAGCCATTACAACTAAGTCATCCGCATATGCGTGACTGCTTATTTTGTTTTCACAGATTTGAATCCCGCCCTGCCAGTCTACTGTTTTCAACAGATGATACATGAATAGTATGAACAACAGTGGTGAAAGGTTACAGCCTTGTCTTACCCCTAAAACTACCCTGAACCATGAGCTTAATTGCAAACTACTCTAACTGCTGCCTGACAGACTATGTAAAGCCCTTTAATTGCCTGGAAAAGTTTGCCTCCTACACCATAATCTTGTAGAACTGACTGTAGCTTCCTCCTAGGAACACGGCCATAAGCCTTTTCTAGATCTATGAAACATAGATACAATTCCCTGTTCCACTCATAGCACTTTTCCATTACCTGCCGTAAGCTAAAGATGTCCTGATAGCCTCTAAGAGGCCTAAACCCACACTGATTTTCATCTAACTTGTCCTCAATTAATATTCGCACTCTCCTTTCAACAATACCTGAGAATATTTTGCCTACAACGCCAATTAAGGAGATACCTCAATAGTTGTAACAATCTTTTCTGTTTCCATGTTTGAAAATTGTCGTGATTACCGCTTTCTTCCAGCCAGACGGAACCTGTCCCACTTCCCACGCCTTCTCAATAATCCTGTGTAACCATTTTAGTCTTGATATTCCACTGTATTTGACGAGTACCGGCTTAATTTCTTCCACCCCAGCCGCATTATTGCACTGTAATCTACTGATCGTTTTCTCCACTTCGACAAATGAGATCCTGTTTCCATCGTCGTTCGTATCCCATTCTACCTCAAAATCTGACACATCATTGAACGTTTCACCTACATTGAGCAATTCTTCAAAATATTGTCTCCATCTGCTCAAGGCATTCACAGGATTGACTAGCAACTTTCCTGACCTGCTCAAAACACTTGTTAATTGCTTCTTCCCTCCCTTTCGAAGATTGCTGATTACGCTCCAAATTGGTTTTCCCCGCAGCTTGGCCTAGAGATTCTAGTTCGTTTCCAAAGTTTTCCCATGATTTCTGCTTGGATTCTGTAATTATCCGTTTGGCTTTGTTTCTTTCTTCAACATAACATTCTCTGTCTGCCTGATTTCTAGTATGGAGCCATTTTTAATATACCTTCTTTTTTCTTTTTACAGGCTGCCTTGACTATGTCATTCCACCAAGCTGTCTGCTTCTTCCTGCCTCTACACACTACTGTTCCAAGACATTCTCTAGCTGTTTTCAGTAGTGTGTCCCTGTACCTTGATCATTTCTCTTCCAGTGGGTGTAATTCATTACATTCAACTAACTGGTGCCTTTCAGAGATCACCAAATGAATGTTGTAAGGAATTTTTTTGTACTACTCTTGTTCATTCTACCCAAACCGCATGGCCTATTGAAGATACTTCTTCTTCGAACGTAATACTTAATCTGTATTATGATAGGAGTCAGAAGACGCGACAGAAAGATTAACCCATTAATTACAAACCTAACGGTCAGTGCCTCGTGACAAAACCGTTACGGCCTACTTCTTTTAATGTACATGCAGACCATCTGATCGCATGTTCGAAAGTACCTTATAACTTACACATGCAGACCATCTGATCGCATGTTCGAAAGTACCTTATAACTTACACTTTTTTGGGGCGATTTGACGTGACATTTTTTTACTAACTTACCAGATCGCTTATGTTGAAACCATTTATATTATCATCAGTTTCAGCAGAAATCGAAAGTGTTATCCAGTATTATGACATATTTTATAACTTAATCACTTTACCGTTTCAATGACGACGATGGGACGTAGTTTTATGAAGTGAAAACATAAAAGGAAACTGGGAATGAAATAAAATATTTTTTTTTTTTTTTTTAAATAAGGAGTCCTGGAAGTTAATATAAAAAGTTTCTCCAGATTAAAATAGATGAAAATCTGAAATATTCTTAACATTTAGTTCGTGCATTGCGTTAATACTGAAAGCTGTGTATGAATATATTGTACTGATTGTTGTTGATCACATAAATATATATTGATTGGTATTGTAATAAAAATCGTAATGTTTAGTATTGTACTTGCAGCATATCAATAAAATTTCTTGACTGTACTTTAGTGGCTTCTCCGACAGTTGTGTTGTGAGTAGTTGTGTGTGTGGGGGTAGTTGTAAATGAATCTGCAGTACAACAAAAAGTTGCTAATTTCACTGAACACATATCCAATTAATTGAGCATGACACTGAACAAAAACCAAGTGTGTAAGAAAAACCAATTCTGACCCTGTTACTTTATTCATAGTATGGGCAATTTGATCTCCAGTAGAAAACAAGCTGTCTCATTAAAGATTTCAATTGTTTGGACAATAGGACACCAGCGTGCCGCAGAAGTGACTGATTGCCAATTAGATCTGAGTTCGACAATTATTCTTGAATTACATCGCTAAACGCTTCAGTTTACACTGATTTTATGGCCTACCTGTGCGCAAGGAAACATGTGCAAATGGTCTCAGAATTACTGCGAAAAATACTGCTGCTGCAAGGTCAAAAACTAGCTACAGAATTCGTAGGTGTGGAATGCGAATCCACTAACTACATAAATACTAATTTTCTCCATCTCTGTAGTATTTAAAACAAATTAATTGGGGTTCGGGATGAGTAACTAACACGAAGCAGACCTGAGATTGGAATTTAAACTGGCGCACTTTTTTTTTCATAAAAACAAAACATGAACTTAAACAATATTGTACAAAAACGCTGATTACAACTGGGAAATACCTTACACAAATATTTCCAGAAATTCATTACTTCTGTTGTCATTTTCCGATAAAGATCAATCTCGCGTTACTGGCAGCGAAAGAAAAACCAGCTAGTACATTACAGAATGTAAATAAAAAAATCGATGTTATCTACATCACAGTTCCTCCGTTTTTTGTATACTAAATTCCTGCACTATAATTTTAATCATTTAAAGAAGGAACATGAAAGATAAAAATGGAATGTTGAATGTCTGTTAAGTGACGGACTACAATTAAGCGTGCGAAGAATGGCAGCTAGCTCTCAATGCAGAAAAAGGTGATGCGCATGAGTAGGAAAAACAATCCCATCATGTTCGAATACAGCTTTAGTAGTGAGCTTGTTTGTTTGTATAGGTTATGGGACTTAACTACAGGGTCATCAGTCCATAAACTTACAAACTACTGACGAATTAACAAATACTAAGGACGGCACAAATATCCATGCCCGAGGGGGGATTCGAACCCCCGACCGTAATGACCTTGCAGACCGTGACTGGAGCGCTTCAGTCACCTCGGCCACCGCGGCCGGCATAGTGAGCTTCTTGATGCTGTCGCATCGTTCTAATATCTAGGCGCAACATTGCAGAGCGACATGAAATGGAACTAACATGTAAGGACAGTTGTGAGTAAGACTGACTGCCGACTTCGGTTTATTGGGAAAATTTTGGGAAGGTGTACCTCATCCGTAAAGGAGACTGCGTATAAAACGCTTGTACGACCACGTCTTGAGTCTCACAGAGGCGAACAGCTAGGTTTGTTACTGGTAGGTTCTACCAATGTGCGAGTGTCACGGAAATGCTCTGGCAACTCAGTTGGGGATCGGTGGAGGAACGACGACGTTCTTTTCGTGAATTTCTGTTGAGGAAGTTAAGAGGGCCGGAATTTGATGCTGAGTGTAGTACAATCTTGCTGCCGCCTACTTACATTTTGCGTAAAGATCACAAAGACGAGATAAGAGAAATTAGGGCTCGTACGGAGGCATATAGGCATTCCATTTTTCCTCGTTCTAATTGGGAGTGGAATAGGAAAGGAAATGCCTGGTAGTGGTACAGTGTAACCCTCCGCCACGCACCTTACGGTGGATTGCGGAGTATGCATGTAGATGTAATAATTAAAAGATGTATCTCCTTACCTTTATTCTTCATAATCTCAGAAAATGATCAAATTCAAGTATTTCTCAGCATTATCCCACATAAAAAGATACGCTGATACTGCAGTTTGCGACTTCATTTCATGACTGCTTGCACAACACTACTCCTGCTCACTCGTCGCTGGCCGGGCAACCACCCTCTTAGCTCAAACATGGGGCAGCGCAAACCAAAGATTGTCCGCGTGGAGCAAAGATATGAGTAGCACACATACAACGTTATCAACATTACATACCTACGTTTCTACGTAACTTCGATAAAAAAAAAGAGTTTATCAGGTGCCGAAAAATTCATTTCAACGAAATGTCCATATTTAGTATTAATAATCTACTGCTGCACATGAAACTATGAACATAGTACAAATCTTCTCGAACGGTTAGATGCTATTCCATGTTTGTACACTAAATAGTTTATTGAATGAGATAAAATAAAAGAAAAAATAAAAAAATAAAAAAAAATAAAAAAAACAACACACACACGTTGAACAACTGTTCTGTGCCAGGCATAACATAATCCCCACCGACAACTTACTCAAGAAGGAGGGAAGGAAGCAAGAAAGAACTTCCTGTTAAGAATATATGTTTAGAATTTTTTATTGATACGAATTTGAGTTCTATTTCAGGCAATGTTCTTTTGCTCTAGCAAGGAGAGGACCCCTATTCGTCATCGCCTAATTCTTCCAAATTTATGGTGCATGTAGGGCGTGGTGAGACATGAAAGTGTCCCAAGTAGGACTTCAGAAAATAATAGAAATCTTGATGCGGCTCTCTCAATATTTGCTAAGCGGTAAGAGATCGGATTCGTATTGCAATGGTCGCAGGTTCGATTCCGCCCACAGTCAAATATTTTTTGTGTTTCTTGGTAATGTGTACACTACTGACGTCACAGTTAACCGCAATATCATATAGGTTATTTTGTAGTTATATGGGCACAACTACATCATGGAACGTTATTATTTAAAAACAAGCACGTTATCTTGCAAAATTTGAGTGGTGAACTGCACTTCCGACATCGAGAAAGAAGAAGAAATCACTTCCCGAGAAGCCTCCATCAATTTCGTTTCATTACACATCATCAGCGCACTGAAAATAGGCGGGGTTTATATCGTGTGAAAGATGCGGTCAGAATTATTTCTCCCCTCTTTGTTCGATGGATATCACGCCGGTAGATGTGGTTGTTCAATTGCAAAAGAATGTAAGTATGGATTTACATATACGACGTTTCTGTGGTGTCGCACAAGTACAAACTGCGCGCCACCTGCTTTCGCCGCGCGCCGCCATGCACGCACGGCGCGGCGTTCTCACGACGACAGCCACGAGCGCCCTCTGCTGCAACCCCGCTCGTGGCCACCACGGAAAGACATCGGTCACTTGGGACTGAGTTAGCAACCAGTTAGGACCTTCGTAATCAGATAGGCACCAGTGAAGACTTTTATTATCGTACAGGCACTAGGCAGGCCTCTAACAACTATGTATCAACATTCTGCAGTACTATGTAAAAGTTAAGTATTGTTACATTCTGTGCAATATATATCTCTTTCTAATTTACTCTAGTGTTTGTAGTTTCTGGCTGCTCCCCTCCGTACCTGCCTGGCGTGCTATCTTTGTTACTGTGTCGGTCTCGTTCCACTCGGCCACCGACACCTACGACGAGGCTGGGACACAAAAGCGGCGACGAAGTTGGGACACAAAAGTTGCGACGAGGAGTGATAGAACCTTGGACCAGCCCGCTTGCAGCAGCCAGACAGCAGCAGTCGGAGCACGCAGAAATTGCTCCCGCCCACCCACCCTTAATATAAGAATTTTGGGTGAAGATATTTTGTTACGTGTTTTGTGGACTTTTTTGTTGCAGAGCGTCCTCATTTATCTTGCATTTGTGTTTTGTACTAATTTACTTGTTCTCGGCGCCTAATCGGTCAGCATGGCCACTACCCCGAACCCAAACTTAATGGAAATTATTCAGTTACAGACGGCGCAAATCACTCAACTACTGCAGGCCGTGTCGCAGTTGACGACACAGGCTGCTCACCAACAACAACAGTTGTCACATCAGCATCCCACACCTGCCGCTGCACCACTTCCTACATTTCGCCAGTACAACGAACGTGAGGAAGAATGGAGCGACTATTTCGCACAGTTTCAAGAACTCGTCGTGGCTCATCAAATTACAGGTCAGAGAGTGAAGAACCTTTTCTTATCGATTGTGGGCCCCCAGACCTTCGTACTATTGAGAAAACTTTTCCCTCTCGCATCTCCTCGTGATGTAGACTTTGAACAAATTGTAGATCCACTGAATGCTCATTATGAGAGAAAAGTTCTTGTAGCCGCTGCACGATACCGATTTTTCAGACTTAAAAAATTACCGCAGCAGTCACACCAAGAGTGGATTACTGAATTGAAGGGCTTAACCCGCCAATGTAAATTTACTTGCTCTTGTGGACTTTCTTATAGTGACGTGATGTTAAGAGATGCGATTACGCAGAACATTCAGGACCCCAGAATTCGGGCAGCAATTCTGAAACAATCTGACCCTTCATTAGACAGTGTACTGCAGCTTATAGAAGCGCATGATACTTTTGACTTAGCAGATGTAGAAATGCAAAGCCACAGTGTTAATTCAGTGCGCCGCAACGATCGCTTTCCTAGCCGTAGTTCTCAGTGTAGCACTAGTGATTCTTACAATAGTACAGGCCGTGCTGAACATACAGTGAACAGTAGCCAGTGTAAAAGTGCGACACAAAGGTCGCCCCGTCGTGTTAGAAACAGTGATTTGAATAACGGGCGCCAACGCTCATTTCAGAAAAATGTACGTAAATCTTGCCCCCAGTGTGTGTCTCGCCACAAGCGTGCTCATTGCCCTAGTCGCAACGCAACCTGTTATCAATGTGGCAAATCGGGACATGTGCAGTCTGTGTGTATGCAA
This sequence comes from Locusta migratoria, assembly GCA_026315105.1. Taxonomy (NCBI): domain Eukaryota; kingdom Metazoa; phylum Arthropoda; class Insecta; order Orthoptera; family Acrididae; genus Locusta; species Locusta migratoria. The sequence goes on along the minus strand of CM048745.1, from coordinate 461,537,215 downwards.
ATTAAAAACTCAAAGAACAGTAACGTTAGAAACAGTGCTTCGCAAAGTGCGAGAGCAGTGCATACAGTAAATGTTATAGACGCTGTGGAATTGAGCAGTGCTTTAGTTGGTTCTCAATTGCAAGAAAGTAGTTCTGCGCCTATGGCAAAACTATATAGTGCACCACGTAGCAAGCGCCGACGAGCGCGTAAAACAGTGCAACGGAAAAGGGTTCAGGACATGCAAAATGACTATGAACAGTGCATTCCTGTAGTGAAACTAGTGCCTTCTGCAACTTCTCCTTGTAATAGTACCCAGTACTGTGTAGCTAGCGACAGTAGAATTGATGTAGCTACTCAAAGTAATTTTAGTGCAGTAGCCTCGCATTGCGCGGACGCCGATCCGGCGGTAGTGCCATCTAATGACAGTGTTGTTAATCCCCTGTGTGCCGAGTCTGCGCCGCTTACTTCACTACGCGGCCCGCGCAAGCGCAGTAAACAAACCGTAGCAGACGTTGCCCACATTCGCGCACCTGTCGTGCACCAGAAGCACAAACTTTTTGTACATCTCTCCATAGAAGATAAGACTGTGCAATTTCAGCTTGATACTGGTTCCGCTGTTACATTAATTAATAAAGATACTTATGAACTTCTGGGTTCGCCAAAATTGTCGCCGTCACAGCAAGTGTTAACAGCTTATACAGGTCAAAATATTCCCGTGCTAGGAACGTGTAGCCTGCCCGCCTCTTTTCAAGGTGTAACAAAAATAGTTGCATTTGTAGTTCTTCAGGCCAAATCTACACAGAACATTTTTGGACTAGATGCTTTTGACTTGTTTGGTTTATCAATTCAAAGAGATGTGCTTCAAATTTCGTCAATAGTGCCTCAGGATAAAATCAATGCATTGTGTGACAAATATAGTGACTTGTTTTCGCCGGAACTAGGTTGTGCAAAAGACTTCGTGGCACATGTAACTTTAAAAGAATCTGCAGTACCAAAATTTCGTAAAGCTAGACCAGTGCCTATCGCCTTGCGTGATACAGTTGCCGAAGAACTTAAACGTTGTCAAGATAGTGGGGTGATTTCTCCTGTTTCTGCGAGTCAGTGGGCCTCGCCTATAGTAATTATACCCAAGCCGTCAGGAAAACTTCGTCTCTGTGCGGACATCAAATCAACTGTCAACAGTCAAACAATTGTAGACACTTACCCCCTGCCCAGACCTGAGGAACTGATGGACAAATTAGGACAGTCTCGCTTCTTTTCCAAGATTGATTTAGCAGAGGCATACTTACAGATTCCACTTGATGACGAGTCAAAAAAGTTTTTCGTCATTAATACTCACATGGGCCTTTTTCAATTTCAACGCCTACCCTTTGGCAGTTCTTCCGCTCCCGCTATTTTTCAGCGTTTTTTGGAACAGCTGACAGTTTCTGTACCGTGTTGCTCGAACTATTTAGATGACATTGTGGTATCCGGACGTACAGTTGAAGAACATTTAGCAAACCTGGAGTGCCTTTTCAAAGTGTTGACTGCAGCAGGTCTACGTTGTAATAAAGGAAAGTGTTCGTTTTTTCAAACTGAAATAGAGTACCTAGGCCATGTGATTAATGCCCAAGGAATCCATCCCTTACAGTCACACCTTAGAGCAATCAAAGACTTGCCTCCTCCTAAGAATGTGCATGAATTGCAAGCAGTGATGGGAAAGCTTAACTATTATTTCAGATTTATTCCCAATGCCTCTCAGATTGCAGCTCCACTGCATCACTTACGTAGAAAGAATGTTCCTTTTGTATGGTCTAAAGATTGTCAGGTTGCCTTTGACAAATTAAAGTCTGCACTACTCAGTGATGCATGTTTGATTCCCTTTGACCCACAGAAGCCTGTAGTGCTAGCAGTTGACGCCTCGTCGTACGGTCTGGGTGCCGTTCTGTCGCATCGTATTGGATGTCACGATCGTCCTATTGCCTTTGCATCCAAGCTACTGACGCCGACGCAACAGAATTACAGTCAGATAGAAAAGGATGCCTTAGCAATCATTTACGGCGTCACAAAGTTTCATCATTATCTCTATGGCAGAAAATTCTATTTGTTGACAGACCACAAGCCTCTCACGTCGTTGTTCTCACCCACAAAGCCAATTCCGCCACGTACGGCACAAAAGCTTCAGAGATGGTCCTTGATATTGTCTAATTATCAGTATGAGATTTTGTACCGACCTACCACTAAACACGCCAACGCGGACACACTTTCCCGACTTCCGGTTGGCCAGGATGTATCATTTGATTCTTCAGAAATGGCATGTTGTCAGATAGACTCCAGAGATGCTTCCGCTGTCGCAGACTTTCCTTTGAACTCTCGTCGGGTTGCACAGGAAACAGCTGCGGATGCAGACCTAAGTGTGGTAGCACGTTTTGTTCGCTTTGGTTGGCCTGCCAGAGCCAAAGACATTGATCGGCCTCTGGTTCGCCGTTATTTTTCACAACGTCATGCATTATCTTTAAGTCAGGGTGTTCTGTTGTTGCATACCGACAACGACCAAGCAAGAGTGATTGTTCCTCGTTCCCTGCAACGAGAAGTGTTACGCCTCCTGCATCAAGGACATTGGGGCATTGTTAGGACGAAGCAACTGGCCAGACGTCATTGTACCTGGGTTGGTATGGACGCTCAGATAGAGAGCATGACATCACAGTGTACAGTTTGTGCGGAGCATCAGGCGGCTCCTCCAAAGCGTTTCTCAGACTGGCCACGCCCCAAGGGACCATGGCAACGTTTACATATTGACTTTGACGGACCTTTCTGGAATACGCGCTGGTTAATTGTTGTAGACGCTTTCAGCAAGTTTCCTTTTGTGATTGCCATGAACTCAACGACAGCTTCTAGTACAATCAGTGCCTTAACATCAGTGTTTTGCATCGAAGGCTTGCCTGAAACTATCGTCAGTGACAATGGACCTCAGTTTGTTAGTGCGGAATTTCAACAGTTTTGTCGTGTGAATGGCATTCAGCATATTACCACTCCACCTTTTCACCCTCAGTCCAATGGTGAAGCAGAACGTTTCGTTCGAACATTCAAGTCTCACATAGAGAAGATGAAAGGTCAGCACTCCAGGCAGCAAGCTCTTCAAATTTTCCTGTCTACGTATCGATGCATGCCACGTGACGGCCCGTCTCCTGCCGAGCTGCTACACGGCCGCCGTCACCGCACTCTCATTCACCTGCTGCAGCCTCCCACGCACCGAGTCGGTTCGTATGGCGCTACGCGTTTTCAGGTTTCCACGCCGGTGCTGTACAGGGTGTTTGCTGGAAACAAGAAGAAACCATGAATGCCGGGCATCATTCAGCGCGTGCTCGGTCGCAATATGTATGTTGTACGTTCTTCCACAGGGTCGGAGCTGCGGCGCCACGCAAACCAATTGCGTCTGCATAGGCCGCGCGATCCTGTCTCCGGTTTCTTGATTCCAGACCCAGTTCACCGCCAGGGAGCACAACCACATCGTTCGTCCCCGGACTACGAGATCGTCCCGATGGAGATCGACGCGACGCCGCCGCTGTCGCCGCCGCAGATGACAGCGTCACCGAGAGGGACTCCGGGACCGTGCGTGCCGCCGCCGCCTGGGCCACGCACCTCAGAAGAAGATGATCTGCTCCCTCTGGGCGGGGGTGCGCCCTTCCCCAGGTTTCGGTGGGTTCCCTGGAGGATCGCAAGGCGGATGCCGGGGCGCGGACGGCGTCTCGATCCCAGCCTCTGCTACGACGCCCGTCCCACCAGTAACGCCCCCGCCCAGGCCCTCCTCCCAGTGCCGTCGCCGTGGCCCTCAGCCCTACGCCACGACGGCGCGGCGGTTTGGGGGGGAGGGGTGTGGTGTCGCACAAGTACAAAGTGCGCGCCACCTGCTTTCGCCGCGCGCCGCCATGCACGCACGGCGCGGCGTTCTCACGACGACAGCCACGAGCGTCCTCTGCTGCAACCCCGCTCGTGGCCACCACGGAAAGACATCGGTCACTTGGGACTGAGTTAGCAACCAGTTAGGACCTTCGTAATCAGATAGGCACCAGTGAAGACTTTGTTATCGTACAGGCACTAGGCAGGCCTCTAACAACTATGTATCAACATTCTGCAGTACTATGTAAAAGTTAAGTATTGTTACATTCTGTGCAATATATATCTCTTTCTAATTTACTCTAGTGTTTGTAGTTTCTGGCTGCTCCCCACCGTACCTGCCCGGCGTGCTTTGTTACTGTGTCGGTCTCGTTCCACTCGGCCACCGACACCTACGACGAGGCTGGGACACAAAAGCGGCGACGAAGTTGGGACACAAAAGTTTCCGTGTATGCATTAACTTCAGTTTCTTTTTAAATGTTTGCAATATTGAATTTCATGCTCTGCCTATATCATTTGTAAAACTTAGTAAATGATATTTCGGTTAATTGTAACTTAAGTACTGTATGCTTTGCCAAGGAGCACAAAAAGGTCTTTTTGAGGTTTGATTCCATTTCCTGGAGGTGCTCCACGACCACAAAATGATGAACACACCAGATGTATTTCGCAGCATTGGTCATTAATGTTTTATTTAAAAAAAAAAAAAAAAAAAAAAAAAAACACAGATCGATTTCAATCACCTAGTGACCATCTTCAGTGACCTTCAAACACATCTGGTGTGTTGACCAAAAGGTCTGTCGTCTGGTGGAGCCAAACCCGTGACCCTTTCATTATACATGTGATCTCATATCAGTATCTTTCCGCTTCGGTGCAGCGGTCGCCTTAACCAATTATTTAATTTAATTTATTTATTTATTTATTGCCAGTGGTCGCTTTAACCATTCTTTGGGAGGAGCAGGGTGTGGCCGTCGGAATGCAGGGATTTATTAGTTTGTTTTTCATTTAATTTCAACGATATAAAAGTCTTTTCCTGAAAGGCATCAAAGTTACTGAGAGAAAAAACATAAGAAACGATACTGGATCCCGCTCAAGCTTGTCTATTTTGCACTCGCCTGTTACCCCATTTAGGTTTCACTCTCTATTTTTTATGATAATGATTGTGTTTCACTTCAGCATAACGTTGTTATCCTCCATGCGCTTTTGTCCAAGAAATGTGGCGCGTCCACTCACAACTAAAAATAAAAAAGATGAAAGAAGAGAGATCTCTATATCGAGATGAGTGACCGGGCGATCTTCTCCAGCCCTTCTGTCTCCAGGCACGTCTCATTTTATTGCAAGAGATAACCGTTACATCACGTTCACCAAATGCTTCTTCATTAAGATCAAATTGGCTTCTCATACCCGGGACCTTCTAGCAGCGTGGAGGATCTCGTAACGCACTTCTTAGAGAAAATATTGTTACTACCTCGGGTTTCTTACCAGCGCCACATGTCGTTCCTGTGAATGGTCCCAGAAGTCCGGCACATGCTTCGTGCCGTCGCGAAGCAAGTAATACGTCGCTTGGGCCCGCACCCACACCACCATGTTTGTTTTGTTTCGTGGATAATACGTTCTGTGCGGGAAAAGGACAATCGCGAGGTCGATAATCAGCTGTCCGACGGGTAGAAAAGAGTCATCATCTTCGTTTTCTCTTTATCGTTATTTTATGACAATGCATATTACACCGGCAGACTGGCAGCCGCTTCTTACGCCGCTCTTCAGCCTATTTATTGTATACAGTGGGCATGACTATCATTATATAAATACGCTAACGAAAATTGTGGAACAGATTACTAATCCTATACATATTATAAATGCGAAAGTATGTATGTTTGTTACCGCATCACGCTAAAACTACAGCACTGATTTAGATGAAATTTCATATAGAGATTTCGTATGTCTTGGATTAGGACATAGGCTACTTTTCAAATTGTTTATTACAAGTTATTTATTTGAAATATACCCATAGAAATACGTAACGGTTGTAAGAAGCTGCTAATACAACAGCAGAAGTACACTGCAGGGTCCATCATGTTTAGCCGCGAGGGTTAACGCGTCATACCATAAACTTTCGTCATTTTGGGCAATGTTTCGGGTCCTGCTATAGTGAATTTTTTTTCTTTGTTATTGTTATCTTTTTTACTTTCGAATATACAAAAAGCTTCTTGGATACTGTCAAAACGGCTTAACTGATATATAATTACACACCCAAGAAATCTGAATGTTGGCGTTTATGCCGCATTTCATTTTCATTTGTTGTAACAAATGAAGGAAGTATGTATATAAATTGAAGACTTTAAATAAAATATGCTCTAAGTACCATGGCAAGAAAAAACATTGTTGTTTTGTGTAGAATGGGATCTAGATACCAAGCCCTATTTTGTGTACAAAGCGCGAACTGCCACGTATAAATAGCGTACGTAAACTGCAACGAAAGTAGTAGCAAATGCACTCAATAGATGGCAGGCAGTATAACACTCATGAAAATATTTCTCAGGACGTATAATGTGTATTCAATTGTGATATTATCCAGGTTCTTAAATATTGTTTTCCCCTTGGTTTTCGATGACGTGTATTGGACTGTCACCTTCAACTATAGATGTTCGAATATTGTGATGTAATCGTAATTCTTTAAAACTGTATTCTCTTTGGATTTAAATGAATAATAGTTTTTTTGGTGATTTCGATTATTTATAGCATTCGAACGTTTGCTTTTATTTCTTTTGTTGGTTCGCTTTGCATTTGTAGTATCTCAACAGTTCGTTTCTCCGTTAGATGTCTTTTTTATCTCGTTACTTTTCTCCGTTAGGTTTGCTTTTTTATTTTGTTCCTTTACTTGGCGTTTGTTTTCGAGTACTGTATTGTTGTTATTGTAGTTACTTACTGTCAGGGGTGCCATCCCACAAGTTGGAGCTGCAGGTGGGTGTGCCTGTGTTATTGATGCGTAACTTGGATGCACCACGATTATGCAATGGCACCAGGTTACGGATCACGGACCTGAGAAGGCATATCGTGCAGGCCACCATCATCACCGGTGGAGCCAAGAGATAGACTGTATTAATACCACGAATTCCCATCATCCCAACAAACTTGCCATTCCAGTTTAAACGGTTACAGTTTCCATTGAAAGTGGCCTTCTCGATTACTATAAACAAGAGTCAAGGACAAACATTAAAAGTGGCAGGTATTCATCTGGCCACCCCATATTTCTCGCACGGGCAGCTCTAAGTAGGCTGCTCCCGTGTATCGAGAGCTAGAAATCTCTACGTATACTCGGAGAACAAGAAGTCTCGAAACGTCGTTTACAGGCACGAATTTCAATAGATTTTTGGCTCTCCATCAGTTCCAAGACAATTATATATTCCGTGCTAATAATGCCGCAAACAGTCATGTAGTTATTTATGCCCTTTCTTGGTACTTTAATGTCTGACTATTGAACCGCGGGTAACACCGCGGGGAGCAGCTAGTCATTATATAAATACGCGCCGGCCGCAGTGGCATAGGAGACTGAGGCGCTTTAGTCACGGTCTGCACGGCCACTACGGTCGGGGGTTCGAATCCCCCCTCAAGCATGGATATTTGTGCCGTCCTTAGTATAAGGTAGTTCCTAAGTAGTTTGTAAGTTTAGGGACTGATGACCCCGTAGTTAAGTCCCATAAGCTTAACAAACATTTGAACATTTTTTATAAATACGCTAACACGAAAATGGTGGTACAGATTACTAAGTTATTCGTACAAGAAGGCCAATGAAATTTACATAATTCGAAAGATTGTTTGTCGTAGATTTCACGAATACAAATATTACATGTGCATTTAGCCATTAAAAGTGGTAAAAGGAAGTAGAAATTTTCCTATCTACAGCTTGGATAGAGTTTTACATTCTTCAACAATCAGATCACTGATTGGCTATTCGCCTCGACCAAAGACGCTGTAATGCAGCGCATCTGCAGTATTAAAATAACGTATTAAAATAATTGAATATCGAACTTACTTTCTTGTGCCGTTCAAATATTTCATTTTCGCAGTGATTAAGAGCGGTTAAAGGAAATGGATGTTTTCATATGAATGCCGATATAAAGGACGATGCGCCGGGAGAGGCATCTACCGGTGCTCGGGTGGAACTACGAAGTCGACATGTTGTCAGATCTGGAATTCTGAATATCGCAGTATCGAAATAAGATTATTTCTTGGCGTTGTATAAATATACGAACATCGAAATTGTAGTTCCATTACAAATATTAGGCTAATGAAAGTTATATAATTCGGAAATGGCATGAGAAGTACTTACTTCCGTTTTTATTTGTTGTTATTGTGTTAGGCATTTTCCTTAACACGTAAAAGATACCGTTTCATACCTCCCAGTGCCGGTTAAATTTTACCAAATATCCTAGCGGCCTCCTATGATAATGTTGGCAACATATGCAGAATAGTGAGAATCCTGTGAGTCTTCATTTTAGCCAATCGCTTGACAACGCTGATGTTTTCTCATGGAATCTTCGCTTTACGAGGGCAATTATTTTTACTGAGCGGACGAGGGTACATACAAGAACCTGTCAACCACAAAGCAGGAACGGCATTATTTGTTTACTTCATGGTCTGTACGATACACTAATCGAGTCATTCTATGTGGTTCGAACAAATGGACAAAGATTTTCTATCGTGTTGTTGATGTTGGCAACGCGAGACCGCCGAGTTGATACGCAAAATTTTACCCCCAGTGACCATTGTAAACACAATTGATCGATTTTCGACCACAGGCAATAGTAGTTTTCAAAAAAACACAACATGACGATAAAAACATGACGCATTTAAAAACATTGACAAAGAAAAATTAATTGGTGATACAGTAACAAAGCAAGATGATAGAAGCACGTCTAGTCTGTTAAAATCATTGGGCCACGGTGACGGTTAAAAATACACAGTAAGAAAATCAACACTGGATGACGAAGAAACAACGAAGACACCATTAAAACCTCCGGCGTCGATATTTGTTCGTATTGTGGTGATAGACGCACTGTTAAAACTGGACACTGAGACACAAAACAAGAAACGATGCACTGTCTAAAACTGACAGTACTGAAGACCCGTATGGAAATGGAGTGTGTGTGGGGGGGGGGAGGGGGAGGGGGGGAGGCAGTGCACGGAGGGAGGGGAGAGAGGGGAGGGAGTATGGGGATTCCAGAGGAGGGGGTAGGGAAAGGGACCACCAAGTGGTGGTAGGGAAAGGGAGGGATGAGCGAGAGGGGACGTTCACGGAGAGAGGATGAGGGTTGATAGGTACGGAGGGCGTCATCCGAGAGGGGGAGGTGTCGCACGTTCCCCTGGAAAAGGGTATATAGAATTTTCTGATGAAGGGAAGGAGGGATGCAGTGGTGTAGGCGTGGTAGAGGCCCAGGATTGGTCAGCGTAGGGCAAACCAATGAGTTGCCGGAATCATCTTGTGGGATCTGTATAGGAGCCGAATACGATTAACTGTAGGATGTGGGGGAACGGGATGAGGTCGTACAGCAGAGATTTCGAAACTGGGTGTCACGACATCCTGGGGTGTCGCGTAGTAGTATCAAGGGTTTCGCAAGAGTAAGAAATTTTTAGACTCAAAAAAAAACCTTGTCATAAAATAAAATAAAATATCCTTCTTTTCATACTACCCTGAAGACTCGCCTGCAGCTAATCATCGTCATTCAGTGCCCCACAGATCACGTTTTAAAGGAATGATCGGTCACTCAATTTTCCGGACCTCAGTTATAGGGATTCGCGATTATCCGGATTGTCAACCGCGAGTAAATATCTTTGTTGTCTGGTCAGAACATGTACAACATTACCCGCCCGAACTACCCACCGCATCCCACACCATCTGTGTTCGACGCTTTTTATTACTGTTTTGAGTTAGACAGCGAGCATTTATTTATTATTAGGCTTACACAGCGAATGTTTCATAGTTAACTGAGTTAGGCCATTGCCAATCGCTAAGCCGCTAGGCCGTGTGCCATACGTGATTAAAAATGTCAAAGCACATTATTGTTTCTGTTCTATTGTTTTGAATAAGTGCCTAAGATTACGTGCTAATCCTAGAAAGGTAACAATATGAGAACCCATCTAGAATTAATAATACAAATCACGGTTTTAGGCATAGATTCAATTACCCGGTTTTGCGATTATCCATTTAATAAAGTCTCATTGTATTTTTTCCATTTAGTATTTTTTCTCTCAGTTTCCTGTATGTAACAGATTCTGGGACCAGAAATGACATTCATATTCTTGTTTGTCACAAATATTTGTCCATTTTTTCCGAATATGTCGGGATTTCCGAGGTCATGGTGAAGCAAGAACCTAACAATAGAACTTAAATAATAAGTCATCACTTGTCATAAATACATCCTCTTTATTTCTGAAAATAACGTGATAATATTGAACTGAAAGAGAACAGCCACTATGCTGTCTAAATCAGAAATCCGAGCAGCTAATTCCCAGATGCTGTTTTCAATCGATCCAGCAAAACCGTATCTGGCCCTGACATGTACGCACGACAGCGAAAAACGGTTTCCGAAATTCAGTTTTTGTGTTTCGAAAGTTGGGTCGCATGTAGAAGAAGCAAGTATTACTGTGTGAGTTAGGCATTGTTGTCTGCGGTGTTACTCTGTTGTACATCTTCGTAGTTCCTAATGTTTCCTTTTCTTGCGATGAGTGTACGTAATTGCTGCAGTCAGGATTAACATTAAACATGTCAATGCGTACAAGGATTTCAGTTTGGTTTACAAATTACATTTAAGCGATACTTTATTTCCGCCCCCCCCCCCACCAGCTAGAACCATCTAAATTCTACCATATGTGTTTATATTAGTGAAAGGGTGTCGCGCAAAACTATAAGCTATGAAAGGGTGTCGACATGAGGGAAAATTTGGAAAGCACTGTCGTAAGGGGGGGGGGGGGGGAGGCGGATGCGGTAGGCGAAGCGGGGGCGTGGCGTTCAAAGATTCGATGGGTCTTGTAACAGGTTGGGGGAGCGGAAACCCAGGCGGGATGCAATCTGCAGAGGACGGGACGGATCATAATATTGATAGCGTGCAGGCGGGATGTAGTGACTGGTTTAGCGTTAATTATCATGTATTATCATGTGATTTGATGAAATGTCCATGATACCACTGGCTAGTGGATCGTTTGGTGCCGTGTTGCCAGAGCGGAGCACATGCTCGTAAGTTTGTAAGTATCCGGTAGAAATCGCGCGCTGTCGGAGGTTGTTCTGTAGTAGTTCTGTCATGAAATAGTTATATTCAAGAAAAAAATTCTCTTGTATATTGATATGGTTGAGAAATGTGTGGCCTTCTCAATGGTCTCAATGTTGCGCCAGCGTACAATTGTAAACATGAACAAGCTCCAGGTTACACCTAGTAGTTGTTAGTATGAGAGCGTCTTATCGAAGAGGGCTCCGGTGCTGACGAAGTATCCAAATGCTACCAATATGTGTCGGGAAACCATCTTAGGGAATTTGCACAATCTATGCGTAGTGGAGGATGTGTGACGCTAAGTATGCATTTACATAAGCCACTCGTTAAATCACATGACACACCAGCGGGCCTTTCGGTCATACACCATTTCCTATGGCCGTGATCAACTTCTTGAAGTATAGCGCCAACATACGTCGTACATCATTTGCCAAGACGATACTATATACTGTGCTATAATGCGAATGGTGCAATGCAGTACCAATATTCAAGGCGACATATTTAACCACATTCATAGGGCTACTCATATCGGCACCGTATCGATTGATCCAGTCCAATGTCGCGTTAACGTCGCTGCAGATTCTCACCACCAATATAAAGTCTACCACTGATCCAGGAGCCGTTTCCTAAACAGACTCTCACAGGGGCAATTGAGAAAATGCACGTGGTGATAGATCCGTATCAAAATTCCTTTTATTTCCTAAACGCTTGATCATCTTCAGTCCCATTTAGGGTACTTTCATGTCTCACCACACCCTAGGACTAATTCGGCGATGACGAGTATTCTTCCTCTCTTTGTGAGAATCGTCTCCCAGTAAAGTGATCTTTCCAGTGGCGGTTGGTGTAGTTTTTTTCTAGGGGGCTCAAAGTAAGTTGGATAAGAAAATCCCAAAAAAAAAAAAAAAAAAAAAAGGGGGGGGAGGGGGGGTAGAAAAATAATGCTATAGAGAAATAATATTCCGTTCAAAACAAACATTCACTCTTGCATTAATTTACAGCAAGCTGAAAGTTGGCATAAACGTTGGGATACCAATACAATGAAATTGTGAAAAGTTCCCATCAATCCAGTGTACGTAGAACATTTTACGTAAGGTCAAGATAGGAAAAATGTTTCATTTTATTTTTTCGCGAAGTGGTTAGTTTTATGATCGAAATAGTTACACACTTTTCAATTTTTGTGTGAGCTAGCTGCAAAACCTGATCTGATACTTTTTCCCTTAATATCTACCGTTTTGCGAAAAAGCCGTTCTGAAGTTGTATTCTCCAATATATTCAGGCGTTTCCACGCCACTTATGAGGTACTGTACTTGGCGCAGTTTTTTAACGTGGTTTCCCCGGTAGGCCTACTCCACGATCTACTTCAGTGATTTAATGTAATCTCAGGACTTACTCAACCATCTTCTTTTTCTTTTCCAGCCTCCTCAGCCCACGTAAATTGTTGCATCAGCGAACTCAAAAGCACCAGAAAATTCAATGCAGTCCATAGCTTTACAGACCACGTAACGGTGCCTTTGAACTGACTGCCTGTAAGCACTGTCAATTTGTATAATATATATGTGATGCAGAACCCACATGTTTCTTTATCTTCTTTGTTAAGTGTCCAAGATCTTCTACCGTCTTCTACACGTCCAAGTTATTTCACTTCCAAAATTTTTTTGGCGAACACGAAAAAGAGTAAAACTTGTTTGAAATTTCACAACTACACATCCAATCTTTTCATCCATAATTGTCTAGTTCGAAAGTTCTTGCAATTTCTTTACTTTTAGTATTAGGTTTTTTTTTTTTTATACTATAGGTATCGCTCTCCACAGGTCCTTGAGACTAAGCATCTCTTGAAGTAAAAGTGAAGAGAAATTAGTCTCCCTTGGCCTCTGAACTGTATTATCACACGTATTAACTTCACAATTAACAGAGTACAAAACTGACAACAAACGTCTCTCAAACTCACAACTGCATATCGAATCCTCGCGCTGTCATGCGTGACCAGCTGTAAAAGATGTTGGCTGAATTACTGAGGAAGAAGAGGTTCAAATGTTCAAATGTTTGTATAGCTTATGGGACTTAACTACGGGGTCATCCGTCCCTAAACTTACAAACTACTTATGAACTAACTAATACTAAGGACGGCACAAATATCCATGCACGAGGGGGGATTCAAACCCCCGACCGTAGTGGCCGTGCAGACCGTCATTGGAGCGCCTCATACCCCTCGGCCACCGCGACCGGCGGAAGAAGAGGAACTGCACGCTAGCGAGCTGCTGCAGCAGGTGGGGAAGTGGAGGCTGTGACGGATACTCGACTAAGGTGTGCTACAACGCTCATGATAGGAGATTCCCGTGTCCCCGCTCCCTTCTTCACCCCTCGCCAGGTATAGAAGTGGCTGGAAAGCGGTCGCCGGGGGTGCAGAACTTGATTTTGCGCCTAGGTCGAAGCAGGCCCGGTAGAGCTGACCGCCAGCTTCGAGCGTGACTGCAGTCGACTGTTGGGAGATTCATATGCATTGTTGTTGTTGTGGTCTTCAGTGCGCAGACTGGTTTGATGCAGTTCTCCACGCTACTCTGTCCTGCGCAAGTCTCTTCATCTGAGAATACCTTTGGCAACCTACATACTTTTGAATCTGCTTACTGTATTCATCCCTCGGTCTCCTTTTACGTTTTTTTTACCCCACACACTTCCTTATAATGCTAAGTTGACAATTCCTTGATGTCTCAGAATGTGTCCAACCTAACTATCCCTTCTCTTAGTCAGGATATGCCAGAAACCCATTTTCTTTCCGATTCGGTTAAGCACCTCCTCACTAGTTACGTGATCTACCCATCTAATTCTCATCATTAGTCTGTAGCACCACATTTCAAAAGTTTCTATCCTCTTTTTATCTGAACTCCTTTTCGTCCACGTTTCACTCCCATACACTCCAGACAAGTGCTTTGAATAATTATCCGTCAAGATGCGGGAGAGTAGATTATTTAAAGTTTAACGGCGTTGTACCTATATTGTACAGTTTTCTCAGAGACGAATATTTCTGTGGGCGCAATGATGCCGTAAACTCCACAAAAACCTAGGAATTACATCAGACTTAAACTGGAAAAGAACACTTAGATGTTGTAGGAAAGGCGAACCACAGATTTCGTTTTATTGGCAGAACGCTTAAAAGATGCAACAGAACTACTAAAGAAACTGCATACGCTACGCTTGTCCGTCCTTTTATGGAGTATTGCTGCCCAGGGTGGATTTGACGGAGGACATCGAAAGAGTCCAAAGAAAGCCAGGTCAGTTTCTATTGTCATGATACAGGGGAGACAGCCGTACGGAAATGATACAGGATCTGGGATGGGAATCATAACAACAACGACGGGTATCACTGCGGCGTGGTCTACTTACGAAACTCCAATCAGCAACATTCTCCTCCGAATGCGAAAATTTATTGTTGACTCCCACTTACATAGATAGAAGTGATCACCAGAGTAAAATACGAGAAATCAGAGCTCGAAAGGAGAGATTCGGGTGTTCTTTCTTCCCGCGCGCTATTCGAGACTGAAATGGGAGTTGAATAGTATAAACATGGTTCCATGAACCCTCTGCCAGGCACTTGAATGTGATTTGCAGAGCATCCCTTGTAGATGTAGATTCCTCTGGCTCTTTCTGATTCGTGCTATCCATTACCTGACTGGCCTAAAGTGCTCGTCGTCGTCATAAGTAAACAAAGAAATTGAGGTTATTTCGGCAACACCGCGGTGGAGTAGCCGAGCGGTCTAAAGCACCTCACTGCGGAGCACGCGGTTGCTCGCCGTGGGGGTTCGAGTCCTCCCTGGGGCATGGGTGTGTGTGTTTGTCCTTAGGTTAGATTACCTAGGTTTAAGTAGTTTGTAAGCTACGGACTGATGACCACGCAGTTTGGTCCGATAGATTTACGCCGGCCGCGGTGGCCGAGGGGACTGAGGCGCTCGAGTCACGGTCTGCACGGCCCCTACGGTCGGGGGTTCGAATCCCCCCTCGGGCATAGATATTTGTGCCGTCCTAGTTAGTAAGTAGTTCATAAGTAGTTTGTAAGTTTAGGGACTGATAGTTAAGTCCCATAGCCTATACAAACATTTTTTGTTGTTGATAGATTTACAGACATATGATCATTTCAGCAACCTGTTGGGTCAGCTAGAGGACAATAATGAGGGCGGGCGCTGCGGTGGCCCGGCTACGTCAGCCGGTCGCGGCGTCAGCGACCCCCATTGCCCTGGGGAGTTTCCCAGCGGGGCCGCGTCCTTCCTGGCGGCAGCACCGTCGCCTCGCCTCGCCGCCGCCATTATTTATGTAATCCCATCGGCGGGCGGCCGCGCGGGCCCAGTATTTCTGGAGTCCTCATTTTAATATCAATCCCATCTCATTTCCAGGTGGCGCGCGGACTTTATTACCCCCAAGGTCGCCTCCGCTCCGGGCGCTCCTTCGACCCCTTCCTACGCCCACACCCCCTCCCTTCCCCTCGCGCCCTCCGGCCATTGCAGCGGAGCTGAAAGCGCGCTCGGCAGCGCCGATGATAACAAATCCCGAGGCGTCGGCTGGTTTTAGTGCGGCGTGACCAGTGGCGAGGCTGCCAGCCGGCGCGATACCCTGTTCTGCCTGACTTTTTTTTTTTTTTTTTTTTTTTTTTTTTTTTTTTTTTTTTTTTATGTAAATGCCACGCCTGGGGTCGGAGGCGCGCTTACGCATCTGTCTTTGCGAAGAGCGTCAGAACACAATGAGACTCGAGTTTTATTAAATTTCCTTTCGTAGAATATCACCAATTCTAGTCATGTAGTGGTCTGACGTGCACCGTCGCTTCTAGATAAGCTTAAGTATTGTGGTATGAGTGGGACAGTGCACAAATCATACTTAAATCATACTTAACTGGTAGAGTGCAGAAAGTTGAAATAAGCAGTTCACATGATATAGATGAAACAATTAATTCTTCTAACTGGGGAATTATAAAAAATGGGGTCCCACAAGGTTCGGTCTTGGGTCCTTTGCTGTTCTTAATATATATTAATGAATTGCCATTCTACATTCGCGAAGATGCTAAGCTAGTACTTTTTGCTGATGATACAAGTATAGCTATCACACCTGACAAACAAGAATTAAATGAAATTATAAATGATATCTTTCAGAAAGTTATTAAGTGGTTCTCTACAAATGGACTCTCATTAAACTTTGATAAAGCCCGGTATATACAGTTTCATACAGTAAATGGCATGACACCATTAATAAATTTAGACTTTGAACATAAATCTGTAGCTAAGGTAGAATATTCAAAATTTTTTGGTGTTTGCATTGACGAGGGACTGAATTGGAAGAAACATATTGAAGATCTCTTGAGTTCAGCTACTTATGCTATCAGAGTCATTGAAAAATTTGGTGATATATATCTCAGTAAATTAGCTTACTACGCCTATTTTCATTCACTGCTTTCATATGGGATCATATTCCGTGGCAATTCAACATTGAGTAAAAAAGTATTCATTGCACAAAAGTGTGTAATCAGAATAATTGCTGGAGCCCACTCAAGAACATCCTGCTGACATTTATTTAGGGATCTAGGGATATTCACTGTAGCTTCACAATATATGTATTCACTCATGAAATTTGTTGTTAACAATCCGACCCAATTCAAAAGTAATAGTGTGCATAGCTACAAAACTAGGAGAAAGGATGATATTCACTATTCAAGGTTAAATCTAACTTTGGCTCAGAAAGGGGTGAATTATGCTGCCACAAAAGTCTTTGGTCACTTACCAAGTAGCATCAAAAGTCTGACAGATAGCCACCTAGTATTTAAAAAGAAATTAAAGGAACTTCTGAATGGCAACTCCTTCTACAATGTAGATGAATTTTTAGATAAAACTTAAAAATTAAAATTTAAAAAAATTCCTTAAAATATTGATTGTCAAGTATAGACAACATTTACTAAACTGACACGTTCCACATCATTACGAAATGTCGTATATATGATCTATGGAACAAGTATTAATCTAATCTAATCTAATCTAATCTTTGTTCTACGAGGGTGGTTTGATAAGTCTGGTAAATTTGTATGAGAGAGCGGGAAATTTTCGGAACCTACACTGTTGCTAATCCGGATATTTCCACGGATATTACAGCAAGTTTCGAGCGGCAGCTGTTATCAGCTGATTGTTTACTGAAGTGGTAACTGCGAAGTTAGTTCCTTATGATGGAGAAAAACGAATTTCGTGCGGTCATTAAACATTTTGAATTGAAGGACTGGACAGCTGCATCAATGAGTTTAAACATGGTCGGGAAAGCACGCAAGAAAGAGCACGCTCCAGTCGGCCCCTTTTTAGTCATCACACAGGAAACCATCGGTTGGGTGGAGGATATGGTAATGGAAGCAAGTTCGCAAGATGGCTAACATTGGAGGCATCTCAAATGGCCTCGGTGGAATAGCCGAGCGGTCTAAGGCGCCTCGCTGTGGAACACGCGGTTGCCCGCCGTCGGAGGTTGGAGCCCTCCCTGGGGCATGGGTGTGTGTGTTGCCCTTATGTTAGCTTAGTTTGGTTTAATTAGTTTGTAAGCCTAGGAACTAGTAACCGAGGCAGTTAAGTCCTATATATTTACAAATATTTGAACATCTCAATGAGTGCATTACATCCTGCATGAAAAACTCGGCATGAAGGAGGTCTGTGCGTGATGGGTGCCACGCCTGCTCACTTTGGACCAAAGCGGAAACAAAAGAACTATTCTGCTCAGAATCTCACTTTGTTCAGGCACCATCTATGGGACTTTTTGCACAGATTCATAACTGTGGATGAAACTTGGATTCACAATCACACTCCAACAACAGTCCAAACCACGAAGAGGGGGGGGGGGGAGGGTGCTCCAAACGAGACGAAGGCTGTTTTGTCAGCTGGAAAGGTGATGGACACTGTCTTTTGGGATGTATAATGCTCCTACATTATTTGTAAAAATACATATCCATAACTGGGCCCTATCATGCTGCTCTGCTGGATCGTTTGAAACCGGAACTAATTGAGATATCTTCCTTATTATGGATCGCTTGAAAATGATGTCATAGTGCATCGAAACTGGTTGTGCTTTTCATATTAAAAGCTGAGTGTGTGTTGTGGATGTTGAACCTATCGTTAAATCAGACAGCAAAATGTTCATTAACACAGCAATTTGGTTTAATTATGGCCCTTATATTGATGTATATACTATTAAATAAGAAACAGTACATTAAACTGATTATGTGCGCAACGGATATTTTAAACACAAAACAACTGTGACAAGTCACCATTTGAAACAGACACTGACTATACTAAAAAATTTTGACTGTGAGAAAGATATTAAAAAACCACAAGTCACTTTCTTAATGCTTGACTGTGAGAATTTTATGCAGATCAGTTTCTAATTATTGAAATTTAGTATCATAGTCAATTAACTATCATTTACTATGGCTCCAATAATGAAATCTGTTCAACAATATTATTCAAATCAATATTGCACTTTAAATCCACTAATAACTAATTATCAAATGAAGGAAGTAGGTTAATTTTCTAACTACGTAAATGAAACAGGAAAGAAAGGTCAAGTTACTTATTACTAATAATCAGCATTACATTACCTACATAATATAATTTCTGACTTGCTGGTAAAGCAGCCTCTGCTCTACATCGGAGCCATACACACAACTCAACCGCTCTCTAAGCGAGCTGAACCACAAGCGCTAC
Source organism: Locusta migratoria (assembly GCA_026315105.1). Taxonomy (NCBI): domain Eukaryota; kingdom Metazoa; phylum Arthropoda; class Insecta; order Orthoptera; family Acrididae; genus Locusta; species Locusta migratoria. The sequence continues at coordinate 461,518,384 of CM048745.1, read as the reverse complement.
TCTCTCTCAGTGCGAGCTACAATGCTATGCAATACATGATCTTTGTCAAAGATGAAACTTCACAGAGTTAAGTACACATATCGATACATACAGTAGAAGCGATATTATACATTTTCTTGCAAGCAAGTTACTCGATACAAAACAGGAGGCACAATATTAGACATTTTCTTACAAAATTAATTTTTTATGGACACGTTTCAATATGAAGTATTAAAAGTAATGCAACAAGCTACTTCAGCTTGGAATACATTTGTATTCCCTATTACATAATTGGAAAACATCCAACATTGGCACGGAAGAAAGTGCGTTTTCATCAGGACAAAGCTTCAGCCCACACAGCAGCTATCGCAATGTCAAAAGTGCACGACTTGAGATTCAAATTGGTTCCTCACCCACCCTGCTCGCCAGACTTGGCTCCGAGTAACTTCCTTTTATTCCCCAACTTTGAAAATTTGGCTTGGACAGAAAAAAATTTTAATCGAATGAGGAAGTGTCCGCCTCTGTGATAGCCTATTTTGCAGAGTTTGACAGAGCCTGCTTTGTCGATCTGTTGAAAAAATTGTAAGCTCGCTGAACTAAGTGTATAGCCTTGCAAGGAGTCTATGTCAAGAATAAAGCAGGTTTTTCCTTTAAAAAATTTTTTTATTCTATTTCTACCAGACTTACCAAACCGACCTTGTACGATATTTGTCACCCCATTCTTGTTGATTGCCACAGTATTCCACAGTTACACAAATTAAAGAGTCTTCTATTTATGGAATCTTATATAATTCACTCAAGAAATAGGGCGACGAAAATTATTAAATAATTTACTTAGTGGCCCACTTTTAGAATAGAAATACTAAACGTGGGAGGCTTGCAATGGACGTTTGATAGCTGGAAGTTAATTTTAAGCCCTTAATGCCTGGATCACTTTCCACTGCAAAAAATAAACAAATAAATAAATAAATAAATAAATAAAAAATAAAAAATAAAAAAACAAATTAAAATAAATAAATAAATAAAAATAAAAATAAATAAATAAATATGTATTTTGTTCTCGGTATTGGTATGTGAGATCATTCATAACGTCAAATGTAAGAAAACATATATGCAGTTGATATAATTAGGTACGTGTTAAATTTGCGACAACAGGCATTTGAGAAACAAAGGCTAACAAATCTTCATCCAGGGATTTTTTTAACAATTACTATGTACAGAAGTAATCATTCAACATGAAACTTCCTGGCAGATTAAAATTGTGTGTCGGCACACAGTTTTAATCTGCCGGGTAGTTACATATCAGCGCACACTCCGCTGCAGAGCGAAAGTTTCACTCTGCAATTATTCAACATATTCTCCAAATTCGAGAAGCATGTATTTAATGGTTTGAAAAATATGTTCCTTGTATTTGCTGAATTAACGTGGAGGAGAGGAAATGTTCCGGTCCCCTTGTGCGCTTGTGCAATTAAATACCTGATTTTCCGTTTCCACCGGTCTTACTCTCAAAATTTACAAACACCAGAAATGAATTTACTACAATCACTACAATCACTCCATATTTTTGTGGCGCTGGCACAACAACCGTATTTGATATTTTTTATAGAGCAATCTCAGTCGGGTTCTCTATAGTGGTTACTGCAACAGGCTGGTAATCATTCTTAATATTCAGTGAAAAAATACATCGATATGTTATGATGTCACAACCTACACAAATGTGTGTGGAAAAACTACTATTCCGGCTAAATGTCCCTGAAAATATTTTGTAATGGAAACAATGAAAAACACCATCATCAGCTGTATTTTCACATTGTCATCTACTGGCAACCAGTTTCGATAGACCACGCCTTAAAATAGGGCAAACTCTACTTTGCTGCATTAAAATAAATTATATATATAATATATATAGTATATATAATATATATTTTCATGGGACCTAACAGTACAGAGGATCAACCGCACAGAAATTTTTATCTACAATAAATGAAAGCAAACAGTAAATTGAGAAAGTGCAATTGTCTCAGTAATTTATGAAGATAATTTTTGGCAGCAAGATGGCTGCCAACAATTAACATATTACGTTCATTAAAATTGGTTCATACACCAAAATAATTACATATTAAAACAAACATTTACTTGTTATGGTGTATTCTTAAGTTTAGTAACATATACATTACGCAACATACATCAGTAATTACGGCCACATGACAAAAGGATATGCAGTCTGTAAAAAAAAAAAAAAAAAAAAAAAAAAAAAAAAAAAAAAAAAAAAATGTCAACTACCAAAACGGACATGATCAAACAATAAAAAGACAGTTTTTAATATTTGGGTCCTGCAGCATTAAATATGTCACTTAGCGACATAATATAACTTGTATTAATTCCAAATTGCTGCTTTAATATTTCTATATTTATTTAACGATGGCTATTTCGGCTACAAAGCCGTCTTCAGGTTGGCTGAAATTGTGTAATACAAATTTCGTGAGATAAGAGAAAAGTCACAGGATACGATGTTTACATAATATTTTGATTATACATACTTCTTGTAAAGTGGTTTTCCATAGAAGATCGTTGTCATGCCACCAATATGGGTGATGTTTCTGAAATAGTCAAGAAAAGTATTGTAAAACATCAGCATAACCTTCGCTTACCAAACACGTCACAACATTAGAACAAAAATACAATCAAGTATTTGCAAACCATTTATTTAATCTTACCGTGGTGTATTGCTAGAAATACTGTAATGGACAAACTGGGAGAAATTTCGAAGTTCGTTTTCGTGAACGTGTTAGACAAAGTGATAACAACACATCCACTTTATATCACCATCTAAAAACTGAACATCACACAGTAGAGATCTTCAAAGCGCTGTCGAAGTGTTACACATTACACCTAAAGGACCAACAACGAACATCTTGGAAGAACTGGAAATACTTTTATACCTCGAAAAAGAACCACTTCTTGTAATAAATGAATAAACAGATCTGAAACATAAAAGTTTCCTCGATTATTTTATTGAAATGTTCAAAGCGGAACCAGGTTAATAGCAACACACCTCAGTGATAAAATTTTAACGCACGTTACACCAAAGAGCACCTTTTTAATTATTTTCGTTTATTATTATCATTTAAACTGTTGGGGGCATGCAGTATCGTGCCTATCATAATCAGAGACAAAATTTAATACACACTTTGAACTGGTTAAGATATCGTTGGTATAAATATAAACAAGTTATTGTAACCACAAAATATCGTTGACATACACCAGCAGATATATCTATAGCAATTTCTTACAGTACACTAGAACTGTGCCATATTCCATATTCTATGGAAAACCACATTACAAGAAGTATGTAAAATCACACTTTTATGTAAATATCGTGTCCTGTGACTTTTCTATTATCTCACGAAATTTGTATTTCAGTCTCTCGGGGTAACTTCATACCACTTTTCTCCATTTTTTGAAAATACTGTACTCAAAATAAATTATACATTACAATGTTACAATTTTGTACCAAATTGAATTCTCTCTCTCAAGCGACACCCGTTTTTTTTTTCCTTTCTTAACCATGCAACTTATTCTGCATGTCATACGATTGCCTCGCTCCTCTACTGCAGTGATTTTTCCAGGATAACAGTTACATCGTACACTAAAATGACACAGTCATTTACATGAAAGTCATCTTCACATGTAGGTGATTTGCTGAACATATCATTATTCATTCCTTCTCCTACAACCATGTTTCCCTCAACTATTACAATAGGGCCGTTTACAAGTTCCATTTCATCGGTCATACTTAAATTCACATCTAATTCAGCAAGGATACTGCTGCTGTCAGGAGCATCTGCTGACACATTCTTTTTATTAAATGTTCTGAGTGTTCCAGCATGGGTCCTTACACCTCCTCTTATCTTCGATCCTGATCTTGGTCGTGATGTACCAGGTTGCACAAACTCTAGCACATGCCCCCGTTGATTTTGTTTTATTCTGCCTCCATTCGGGTTCGTCTCTGCTTTCCGTTGCTACCACTAACGTCCTTATTCTCATAAAATACCCTAACATTTTCTTCAGACACACTCTTCCCAGTAACGAAAAATAATACCAACAGCTGTGTTCAATATATTTAGCAACCAGTTTCAACGGCTAATGCCGTCATCTTCAGGCCCTGTGCGTAGAACAAACAAGAGTTAATACAAACAATTGTTTACAATAATAATTTTTTCCCTTAAGCTAATGTACAAAGATAGAAGTATATGTTGATATTGGACAAGGCTTGGGTATATTAAAACGACTAAAACTTCACACGTTCGGCTGAGAATGAACAAAGAGGAGGGGGTCCAAATGTCTAGTCACATTATAGCATCTAAGAAATCGGTAACATATTTTATTTTATTTTTTATTATTTTATTATTTATTATTTATTTATTTATTTATTTTGGTGGGGGGGGGCAATATTTGAGATGAACTTAATAAGCATAGTCTGTAAGAAATGTCTAAGTATGGGGCACCTTATGATATGAATCTCAGACCCGTTATCAAAAGCACTGAATGAGACAACAACATTCATACTATTATGTGAGGAGGTGGCAAAATTGACTACAATTTTATGTGTGTAAGCTATAAAAGAAGGTCTAAGTATGGTGTAGCCTTTGATATAAATCTCCGAGCTGAGATCAGAAATTAAAATTACCAAGATTTGAACATATTTCTTGTATGTAATCTATAGTTAATGGTTTGGGTAGGAGGCAACATGGCTATAAATCTTATATATGGAACCAAGAGGTCACTGTATGGGATGTGGTACATCATCATATCATAGGGTACCTCTTTCACAGATTACACACTTCAAATTTTAGGCATTTTTGCCACCTCCTCACATAATAGTATGAATATTGTTGCCCTCACCCAGTACTTTAATTTTGATAACAGGAGGAAAAAGTTTAGGGTTTAAGGTCCCATCGACAGCGTGGTCATTAAAGACGGAACTTACAGTCGGATTTTCGGGGAAGAATGTGGAAGGATATCAACCGTGCCCTTTGAAGGGAACCATCCCGGCATTTGCCTATAGTGATTTAGGAAAATCACTGAAAACCTAATTCTGGATGGTCGGAGGTGGATTTGAACCACCATCCTTCCGAATGCGAGTCCAGTGTCTTACCACTGCGCCACATCACTCGGTTTGATAACACGTCTGAGATTCATATCAATCGTGCTCCATACATAGGCATTTCTTACAAAGTATACTTATTAAGTTCTTCTCAAATCTTGCTACCTTGTCACCTAATAATGTGAATGTTGATTCCACTAATGAGATTTAGATCATAGTTTTTCCCACTGGCCATATACTTATATCTCCATCAACAGATCTCACACATGATTTCTACAAATCTTGCTTGCCTTCATTCAACACTGTGTAGTTTTATTCCACTTCTAAAGTTAAAATAATAACCCCACATTCAGACATTTACTTACATTTCATATATAGATACCATCCATATTATAATGTACCACATCCCATATTGTGACCTTTTGGTTCCATATGTGAGACTCTTACCCATGTTGCCTCATACCCAAACCATCAATAACAGATTACATACATGAAATATGTCCAGATCTTGGTATTCCCTCATCCAGTCTTTTTACGTTTTGATCCCGAGTCTGAGATTTATATCATAGGGTACCCCATACTTAAAGTTTCTTTTACAGATTAAACACTTAAAGTTTTAGTCAATTTTGCCACCGCCTCACATAATAGTGTGAATGTTGTTGCCCTCATCCAGTACTTTTACTTTTGATAACTGGTCTGAAATTCATATCGTATGGTGCCTCAAACTTAGATATTTCTTAGAGACTATACTTATTAAGTTTTTCTCAGCTCTTACTAAATATTGCCCAAAAAACAGTATGTTACTAATTTCTCCGATACTATGTGACTAGACATTTGTTTTTCTCAGCCGAACATGTGAAGTTGCTTCGTTTAAATATAATCCAAGTCTTATCTAATATCAACATATACATCTATCTTTGTACATTAGCTTAAGGGAAAAAATTATTATGGTAAACCATTATTTGTATTGACTCTTGTTTGTTCTACACATGATGAGCAATGACCGTCGAAACTGGTTGCTAACAAAATATATTAAACACAGCTGGTGGTATTATTTTTCGTAACAATATATACAGCTGAAGCCGCTGGTCCGTAATTAAGATGGACAAAGTCAAGTTCACTCTTCCCAGCTTCTATGGGCAACTTATAATTTTTGACATTGTTTGCTCTTTTATAATTGAGCCCAGTATTTCTTTATGAACAATACATTCCATTATTGCACCAGAGTATATGGATACTTAGACACATAATAGACGCGGATATTTTTATCTGAGACAGAGACACAATTTTACATAAATGTCCGTGATTAAGATTAAAGTTTTTGTTTTGGGCCACCCAGGGGACGTCACGAAAGATATGCAAATTTTTCACATCTTAAAGTAGGCAACAGTAATTGAGTGAGGAAATGTCCGTTAAGGAGAAATGTGATAGGAAGTGTTTACTGGTAGGAGAGGTTTCACCTGACGGCAAAAGTTGCCCGCCGCTTCGGAGGCGAGCGCGCACGGCCCGCGGTGAAACGCCCCTTGCAGACTGCTGCTTGGCATAAAAAGTTATGGAAAGGAAAGGAACGGTTATCGCAAGACAAACGGCTATACGGCGAACGCCATAAAAATTCTTAGAAATAGTCCCTGTTCACATCCTTCCGAAATCAGGCTTATATAAGTTTTATACGCCCCCCTCGGCCCTTCCTCCCTTTTACGGCATATCTTTACGAGGCCTTTCCCTTCCGCTGTACATTGTGCGTCGACTGGGGCGCCTGTACTTTTATAGTAGTGCGCGGAATCCCAAGTGTGATTAAGAAAGCCCTCTAGACTCGGCCCGCGTGCGCATTCCTCGCCCCGAATGAGGCTCGGATTAAGTATTGGCCAGTCTGGGAGCAGCATTAGCCCCCTTATTGCATTAGAAGCGACGTATCCGGCCCGAATGGAGGCAGCAACGACGAACGACGCCTTAAAAAGCAGACGGCGGCAGACGGCGGGCCGGGAGCACATAAACCCGCCCTGCGCGTTCTGCCGGGCCGAGGTGGCATCGCGCAGGGGCACAGCGAGAATTGCTTTTGAGTCTTCCCTGCAGTTTACAAGCTGTCATTCCGTAAGCGAACGAACGTAATTTTCCTAGCGAGCATCTGTTTCGTACAAATTGTAACCACTGCTCGCAAAATATTTCAGACAGTATTGAGATAGCTATAAGAGTTGAAAGAGCTGAAATCACAGTTTTATTAAAGCTCCAAGGAATATTTTACACACAAAATAAATTAATATAATCGCAAAATAGGGTAAATTAAATTTTCACTAAATGTAACTTTTCACGCGACCGTGTGTTTCAGACCAACCTGATTAACACGTTTGGGACGATTGACTCATGACTTATTTTCATTTGGGGCTGATTAATTTTGTGACGTAAATTGAACCCTACGTAACCAAAAATACGATATATACCACGAAAAATTTTGATACTACGATGTTGTTGTTATGGTCTTCAGTCCGGAGACTGGTTTGATGCAGCTCTCCACAATACCCTATCCTGAGCAAGCCTTTTCATCTCCTTATAAGAACGACAACCCACATCCACTCGAATCTGTTTACTATACGCGTCTCTTGGTCTCCCTCTGCGATTTTTACCCCACACACTTCCCTCCAATGCTAAATTTACGATTCCCCGATGTCTAATAATGTGTCCTACCAAACGATCCCTTCTTTAAGTCAAGGTATGCCAAAAATTCCACTTCTCACTAATTCTGTTCAGTACCTATTAACTAGTTATGCGATCTACCCACCTAATCTTCAGCATTCTTCTGTAGCACCACATTTCAAAAGCCTCTATCCTCTTCCTGTCCGCACTGCTTATCGTCCATGTTTCACTCCCATACAAGGCAACACTCCACACAAATGCCTTCAGAAAAGACTTCCTTACACTTAAATTCATATTCGATGCTAGCAAATTTCTCTTTTTCAAAAATGCTTTTCTTCCCATTGCCATTCTGCATTTTATATCCTCTGTACTGCGACCATCATTTGTTATTTTACTGGCCAAGTAACACAACTCATCTACCTCCTTTATTGCTTCGTTACCTAATCTAATTCCTTCAGCATCACCCGATTTTCTTAGACTGCACTCCATTACCCTAGTTTTTCTCTTGTTAATGTTCATCTTATAAGCACCTTTCAGCACACTGTCCATTCCGTTCAATTGCTCTTCCAGGTCCTTTGCTGAATCTGACAGAATTACTACGTCGTCGGCAAAACGCAATGTTTTTAATTCTTCCCCCTGAACTTTATTTCCTTCACAAAATTTCTCCTTGCTTTCCTTTATAGCTTGCTACAACCCTGTCCTCCCTTCCCAACTGATGCTTCCCTTTCTTGCCCTTCGAGTCTGATAACTGCAGTCTGGCTTTTGTACAAGTTGTAAATAACTCTCCTTTCCCTGTATTTTACCCCTGATGACTTCAGAATTTGAAAGGGTGTATTCCAGTCATTATTATCAAAAGCTTTCTCGAAATCTAGAAAGGCTAAAAATGTAGGTTTGCATTTCCTTAATCAATCTTCTAAGATAAGACGTAAAGTGAGTATTGCCTCCCGGGTTCCTACGTTCCTCCCGAATCCAAACTGATCTTCCCCGAGGTCAGCTTCTACCAGCTTTTCCATCCATGCTTGCAACCATGACTTATCAAACTGATAAACTGTCTGCGCCTGCTTTCTTTGGAATAGGGACGGCCGCGGTGGCCGAGGGGACTGAGGCGCTTCAGTCACGGTCTGCACGGCCACTACGGTCGGAGGTTCGAATCCCCCCTCGGGCATGGATATTTGTGCCGTCCTAGTTCGTAAGTAGTTCATAAGTAGTTTGTAAGTTTAGGGACTGATGACCCCGTAGTTAAGTCCCATAGGATTTACAAACATTTGGACATTTTGAATTTTTTGGAATGGGGATTATTACATATTTCTTAAAGTCTGAGGGTATTTCGCCTGTCTCATACATCCTACACACCAGTTCAAATAGTTTTGTCATAGTTGGCTCTCCCAGAGACTTTAGTAGCTCTGAGGGTGTCATCTACTCCTGGGCCCTACCTAGGTCTTTCACGGCTCTGTCAAATTCGACTCTCAGTATAGTATCTCCTACTTCATCTTGATCTACTTCCTCTTCCCTTCCTACAACATCGTCTCTAAGTTCATTTCCTTTGTAGAGCTGCTCTATGGACTCTTTCCACCTTTCAGCTTTCCCTTCTTTGCTGAGAACTGATTTTCCATCAGTGTCCTTGATATTCATAGAGCTGTTTTCTTATCTCCAAATGATTCTTTTATTTTCCTGTAGGCTGTATCTATTTTTCCCCTTCTTATACATTCTTCTACAGTTTTGCATTTGGCTTCTAGCCACTCCTGCTTAGCCATTTTGCACTTCCTATCAATCTCATTTTTTAGTCGTCTGTACTCCATTTTGCCTGTTTCATTTACTACATTTTTTATATTTTCTCCTTTCATCAATTAAATTTAGTATTTCCTGTGATATCCAAGGATTTTTTGTAGGTCTTGCCTTTCTACCTATTTTGTCCTCTGCTGCCTTCGCAATTTCATCTCTCGATGATACCCTTTCGTCTTCTACTGTTTTATTTCCCCCTGTTTCTGTCACTTGATGCCTAAATCTCCCTCTGAATTTCTACAGAACTTCACGTTCCTTCAATTTATCTAAGTCCCATCTCCTTATTTTCCTACCTTTCTGCAGTTTTTTCAGTTTCAGACTACAGTTCATGACTAACAAGTTATGGTCGGAGTCTATATCTGCCCCTGGGTATGTCTTACAGCTTATCACCTGGTTCCGGAATCAGTGTTTTACCATTATAAAATCTATCTGATACCTTCAGGTCTCTTCCACGTATATAACCTTCTTTTGTGATTCTTAAACCACGTGTTTGTTACGATTAAATCATGTTCCGTGCAAAATTCTACCAGGCGACTTCCTCTTTCATTCCTTTTGCCCAGACCATATTCACCTAATATTTTTCCTTCTCTTCCTTTTCCTACTACCGAATTCCAGTCTCCCATCACAATTAAGTTTTCCTCTCCCTTAACTGTCTGAATAATTTCCTTTAGCTTCTCATATATTTCTTCGATCTCATCATCGGCAGAGCTATTTGGCATATAAACCTGTAGTACTGTTGTCGGTGTTGGCTTCGTATCTATCTTGACAATGATAATGCGATCAATGTGCTGCTCCTATCTTCTTATTCATTATCAGTCCTACTCCTGTGATACCCCCAACTGATTTTGTATTTATAATCCTGTACTCACCTGACCAGAAATACTGTTCATCCTCATACAATAGAGCTGCATGTCCTCGGGAAAAGTAACGGCTGTAGTTTCCCCTTGCTTTCAGCCGTTCGCAGTAACTGCATGGAAAAGCCACATTAGCAGATGTTACAAGGCCAGCTCAGTCAATCATCCAGACTGTTGCCCCTGTAACTACTGAAAAGGCTGCTGCCCCTCTTCAGGAACCACACGTTTGTCTGGGCTCTCCACAGATACCCCTCCGCTGTGGTTGCACCTACGGTACGTCTATTTGCATCGTTGAGGCATGCAAGCCACCCCACCTCGGCAATGTCTGTGGTACATGGGGGTAGGATACTACGATATCGGTATAATTTTGACGTCACGCCACAGTGGCGTGCGCAGGCCGTTAGGATAGACAGTGTCCTTATGGTAGGCAAACCCGCATAACAAACAACCACTAACGAACCTTTATATCGCAAATTGTTCTTTTCCAGTTTGGATTAATAGTTTTTTTCATATTCTGTTCTATTTTGTAACGATACTAATTTTTATTTTCATTTCTCACGGAAAACTTCCTGTTGAAATTTAGACAAGAGTTTCAGAAAATTTGGAACAAATAATAATCGATGTGACGAATCTATTTATTATACAGGAAAATAGTTATATATAAAACAATTGTAAATACATGGAAAAACAGTGAAAGAAAATCACTTCCACTTGGGAAGTAATCCCATTAGAGCCCATTTGTCGCCTAATGGAGGAAATAGTTTTTTTTTATATTTCACAACTTTCTACGTCGATCACAGACTATGCCCGAACATCCATAAAATGAATAGATGGACATGAACTTAAACTTTGTGTTGTACATACTTTAAACAGACCAGGACGTAGCCAGAGGTGTTTCGATCCCCTTCCTAATTTCGTCAAGAACCCACGCTCAGGGTACTTCCGAGAAAAAATCTTCGATGGGTCCCTGGAAAATTGGTCTTATGAAATAAGTTACCTTTTAGAACGAAAAATATCTAAATGGTGGAGTAAGGAAGATGAATACTCGAAGAGCTGGAAAAAATCACTTGACTAACTCACAGTCGAACCAGCCTCAATGACGGCAAGCCGGCCGCAGTGACCGAGGGGACTGAGGCGCTCCAGTCACGGTCTGCACGGCCACTACGGTCGGGGGTTGGAATCCCCCCCTCGGGCATGGATATTTGTGCCGTCCTAGTTCATAAGTAGTTTGTAAGTTTAGGTACTGATGACCCCTTAGTTAAGTCCCATAAGCTATACAAACATTTGAATTTGAACATTTGGCAGCAAACTGAGGGTCTGGCCGGAGTGTTTGTTTTAATCTGCAAGCCGGGCCCAGCCTATGAACCTCGGTTACGTGAGGGTTCGGTGACGCCATAGAGGCGTGTGCCGTCCGGGAGGCAAGGCGGCCCTCACGCCCCAGCGGCGTGAGCCGTACGAACGTGTTAAATGATTACTCCTCCGCCGTTTTCAATATCATATTGATCATCAGGTTCCATAATACGTAACTCTGAAATACACACTGCTGACCATCCTGGATGCAACATCCTGAACGAAGCATTCAAGTGGAATTTGGAGCTTGAGCAGATGAGGGATGCCGTTGGGGTGCCATGTGCTAGCGTTTGATGCAGTAACTAAATGTCTCTTTGTTGTTCGTGATTTTTATCTACCACTGTCATTCCTAGAGCGTGAAAAGAAATGTCATGAACAACCAGAAAATAATAATAATAATAATATTTGTAAACCTATTGGGCCAAAGTCTCTATACATACAAATTGCTTAAAGTACATTAAGGACAACACTCACGCATTCATGCCCAAAGGAGGACTCGAACCTCTGGCGGGAACGGCCGCTCAGCTCATTGTATGATGCCTTAGACCACTCGGGTACTCCCACGTGGCCCAGAAAGCGACGGATAACATTCTCCTCTTCAGTCAGCTAGTGCACGCTTCAGTTCGTCGAAAACTGGTATAGGGTGTTCCTAATCTCTGTTACATTCAGATTGTTGGGAAGTACGACCAATGCAGCGTGGGAAGGCCGCGGGGAGTAAGTCGTCATGGCACGCACGGATTGCGCTGCTGCTCCTCGTGGGGGGTTCCCGTCCACCCTCGGGTATATATATATATATACGTGTCTATACATGTGCTTGAGTCTGTGTGTATTGTTCTTAGCAAAAATGAAAGTTTGTAAGTCTAGTCTCAGCAGTTCGGTCCCGTAACTTTAGCTATACTTGATATCTGAACATTTGAACGTCGACGAAAAGGATTTTTTACAGTGTTTAACTAACAAATCATCGAAAGGGTGTGCCTGCTTCACTTGCATGAGTGTACACGTTCTTGGTATGAAGTGAACTGCACCCGTTTACGCTGAACTTTCCTTTATGCAGGCTCGGCGCAGCGCGCCTAGAGACATTCAATTATGGCTTCGCGGCGAATTACCCGTGCGCACTGAGGCGCCGTATTGTGGTGCGCGTGGCGGGGGTTCGAGTCCTCCCTCGGGCATGGGTGTGTGTGTGTTTGTCCTGAGTTTAGTTTACCTGTAAGCTAATAATCAAGCAGTTGAGTCCCACAGATTTGTGAACATTTGAATTTGAAACTGAAACACATCCACTGAATGTGTGATCGTGTTCCATTTTGATTTATTCATTAACCTAAAGTGTTTCTGCACCATTAATGTTATCTTTGTTAATTATTATTTTTTAATGATCAATGCCCCATGTTTCAAATGTTCAAATGTTTGTAAATTTTATGGGACTTAACTACGGGCTCATCAGTCCCTAATCTTACAAACTACTTATGAACTACTTAAAAACTAGGACGGCACAAATATCCATGTCCGAGGGGGGATTCGAACCCCCGACCGTAGTGGCCGTGCAGACCGTGACTGAAGCGTCTCAGTCCCCTCGGCCACCGCGGCCGGTGCCCCATGCTTATATATGTTTGCCCCATATTTATATATGTTTCCACCCGTGTGATTTAGTTTATGTGTTCATGTGGAATGTTGCTCTTAATATTGACTGGCTGCCGCGCAATGGCTTACAGACACCGTCTTGCGCTTTGGGCTTCGTTTTGCTGAAGTTAAGAACGCATGGCTTCGTTTGTCGTTTGCGCCAGAGACAAGCTTACTTGGCAAGGTGGCGAGGTGGCTATGTTTTTAGTGTCGTACCAACTTAATCTTGGAAGAAAGAGGTGACAGGAGACCTCTCTGAGAGCGGATGTAGAGGATATTGTCATGGTCAGGTAGCAAGGGTTGGTGAACACTAGTCTCTGAACGCATTCTGCTTCGCATTCAGCACGCTCTATATCTGGTGTATGGCGGTGGAAGGTTTTTCTGTGGCCTTAAAGTTGCACTCTTCACTCTGCATTTTCACTCCAATGACCGTGGAAGTAAGTACTCCACGGAATCATGATGAGGGGAAGGAATGCTATTAGGACTTCCCTTTCTTTGTGATAAGGCAGTCTTGGTTTTTCAGTGATAGCTATCTTGAGTACTTCTTTCGCTATGCTAGGCGAAGTGTTCCCTAATCTACAGAACTCTTGTAATTCAGTGTAAATTTATTATCTGCATCTTCATTCCGGTGATGATTTTGTGTCCAGTTTTGCTCAAGTTAGAATACTCGAGTATGGCCTTCAGCCTTTGTGTAAACCTAGTATGTCTGAATTTCCTTCGTGTTTTTAACTAAATTTTCACATCACGTCTGTATCTACAAATAAGCTAAATATTTCTCAGACTTTTCTAGCTTGAGTCTGTCTTTCCTGTCCTGTATGACTGATTGCACCAAGTGCTTTCGTAATGGTCACTACTTCAGCCTTCAGCCACACTTTTATTAATACTATCTTTCTTCTTTATGAAATCTCGTGTATGCTTTACTTGTTTACTCTAAATTAATTCCTGTTTGTAAATTCGGTATGGTCGCACACTATGTGGTACTTAAGAATAGTGAGCCACTGCCTCCCCACAAATTACTTCGTTTATTGCACAGTATACTTGAAATTTGTGATCAAGACACCTTCCATCTCATCAAGACGCCGCCACCACTTCGTTTCGCCACTGTTATCGAATGTTCCTGCAGAGTAATGTGCCGCCAAGCATTAAGCACGTGCCTGTGAATGAATGAATGTGCTTTCAGCTGCCCATTGTGTGTTTGCAAATTTCTTTCCATGTTACCTCCATATTCATATTGGGCAGAAACAATTTTACTACTGGTAGTAATTATATGATTTAATTCACTTTTGTACAAGGTGTGTGCTTAATTTGGTCCCCCCACATTTAGTTGCTTGTTCATTTTTCTGAATAGTTATGATTTTAAAGTAGCAAACCTCTGCTTTATAATTTCATTCTCCCTATCCCATGTTTAATCATCTATTCATTTATTTTTAACATTGATTCTGTGTTTGTTAAAACATTGGCTGCTCTCTTAAGGAGTGAGCAGGTAGATAAATTTCCGTTTCACATGTACTGTGACCACTCAAAGTATTTTAGAGCAGCAGTGAGCGTTTTAACTTACATTTGCAGATCTCAACTTCCAGAGATCTTGCTTATTTTAATAACAGGCTACTTTTAAGCTTGTGGTTTCGTAGAATTTTACAGGAGATCTCTGTTAAGGAACAAATGTCATGTACAGACAATTTATTAAACTGACAAGTTCCACATTATTGTGAAATGTCGTATATATGACTTATGGAAAAAGTATTAATCAAATATATCTAATCTAATGTTCAAACTTACGACTTTCATTCGTAATTGTCCGCCGCGGTGGAATTCCCGTGTGCCCCAAGGCGCCTTGCTGCGGTGCGCCAAGCCGTTGGCCGTCGGAGGTTCGAGTCCTCTCTCGGACTGGGTGTTTGTTAACCCTAGGATAAGTTAGTTTAAGTAGTTAGTAAGTTTAGGGACCGTTGACCATAGCAATTAGGTCCCATAACTTTACAAATATTTTAATCGTAATTGTTCACGCATGGCCTCCATGGTTCGGAACAACGAATGAGTTGATGCTCTAGTTCATAGCCCGGTAACGCCTGTTACGCCGTAGTTCAACCGGTCGCAGCAGACTGTTGCGGGCTGCTACAGAGTGGAAGGCCAATGGCGTTAAACATGCAGCGCCTTTCGTTTCAGCTGTTTGTAACTGTGTTAGGCAATGGAAACTATCTGTTTGAGAACCACTACGAACAAATATTCACACATAATAACGTTGAAAAATATCGGCTATTTTCCTCGATTTTTTGCTTAATTGGCATCCATCAATTAACAAGCAAATTTTGAGTGACAGCAACAATGTGTCAGCACTGAGGTATTCAGTATATCTTGATTTGAAGTTAATGCATGTTTGGCAAATATTGCAAGTTAGCTGATATATTCCTGATTGGTGTGGTGTTCTGCTAGTCTATTCTGCATGGTTGGTTTCCTAGCCTCTGTTAAGACTATCTTTCTTTAATAGGTTGCCCACCATGTATGTGATTTTGTTACTGTAAGTCAGTATGTCCACTCTCGTTAACCACAGACATTGCCGAGGTGGGAGGGGGATGGCTTACGTGTCTCAACAATACAGAAAGCCGTACCGTAGGTGCAACCACAGTGGAGGGGTAGCTCTTGAGAGGCCAGACAGACGTGTGGTTCCTGAAGAGGGGCAGCAGCCTTTTCAATAGTTACAGGGGCAACAGTCCGATTGAGCTTGCCTTGTAACATCAGCTAACGAGGCTTCGTCGTGTGGTTGCTGCGAACGACTGAAAGCTAGGGGAAACTACAGTCGTTACTTTTCTCGAGGACGTTCGGCTCTTAACCCTTAATCGGGTAGAAGTTTGATGGTAGGATGGACAAGATTTCTGGTCAGGGGACTACTGGGTTTTAAATACAAAATCTGTTGGTGGTAACGGCTGATAATGAATAAGAAAATAGGAAAGTGGGTAAGTTACTATGAACAGCATAGTGAACGCATTGACGTAGCAAAGATAGATACGAAGCCAGCACCGACCACTGTAGTACAAGTTTGTATGCCAACTAGTTCTGAAGTTTATGTGGACATCGAAATGAATTTAGTCAGACAGTTATGGAAGATGAAAACTTGATTGTGCTGGGGGACTGGAACTCGGTAGTAGTAAAGGGAAGATAAGGAAATGTAGTAGGTGAATATGGACTGAGGATTAGAAACGCGAGAGAAAATGGCCTGGTAGAAATTTGTTCAGAGCACAAATCAATAATGATCATGAAAGAAAGTGTATGCCTGGAAGATACCATATTGACTATATAATGGTAAGGCGTAGATTTAGAAACCAGGTTTTAAACTGTAAGACATATCCAAGGGCTGACATAGATTCTTGACCATAAATTACTGGTTATGATCTGTAGAATAAATTTAAGAGACTGTAAAAAGGTAGAATATTAAGGAAATGGAACCTGAAAAGAAAATGAAAGGAACCAGAGACAGCTGAGAGTTTCAGAGAGAGCACTAGCCAAGGATTGTCTGACACGAGGTAAAGTAATAAAGCATAATAATGGGTAGCTCGGAGGGAGTATAGTGAAAGCCGAACAGGATCATATAGGGTGAAGGACGAGGCATAATAGAACTCCCTGGATAACACATAGTCCAGTCAATGAATGCATTCTACAGTGCATGGAATGTGCGAGACTTTTTGACTTCAGGACTTTGTTAGGGATAGTTAGGAGGTGAACATACTAAAAGTCCCCGCCACTGGGGGGGGGGGTTAGCTAAAGTGGGGAGGGGGGTGGAAAGGTACCATTTTTTGGTTTTCCGCTTATATCTCGAAAACGGTCGGCTTTAGGAAAAAATTGTTCCGAATAAAAATGAAAGATAATTGAATATGCTATAAAATTCTTTCTATACATATACGAATTCCGAACGGTTTTCGAGATATACTTTATTGAAAATCGACTATTTCGGAAAATATCATATTTACTTCACTAATATTGTCAAACATTTACTTCTAGTGACTCATTCGATCGTTTCACAGAAGATTTGTCTGAAAGAAAGTTGTAGAGCATTAAATTTCCTTCAATTTGATATGCACATTTGCTACCTTATCTTCAGCCTATCAGAAGTTTCATCATTTATAAGATGTTCGCTCAGTTTCGATGTTCCTCCATAAATGAGTGTTTTGAGGAGCTGTGACGTTTTTACCTTATGAAACGTGCTAACATGGTAAATAACAACAGTTTAACAATGACAAGAAGGTACTGGCGATTGAAGCAGAACACCTTTTTATAAATGTAGATTTTCTGATAATATTATGAATCATACATTAAATTATTTACAAGCACTGAAAGTGATACAGGATGAAAAAAATTTTGCATTCAACGCAATATCTTCGTTTTTCTGAGGCGGAGGAATTGAGACTCATTTATTGTCCCCTGCAGCGGATATGTCGTCAAGGTCGTCAGTACCTAACGTCCAGGAGAGGGTCAACGATGGGGAAGCCCCACGACTAACATCGACGGCCTGTCACTGACTGGGGGGGGGGGTGGAATGGAGTGTTCTCACTCGCTTCTTATTTCAGTTCACTTCAAAAGTCCGCCAACCGCAGAGAAAGTTTGTGTGTCGGTATTGTGTGTCAGCTTTCGAGATATTTTTTATTTATTTATGAAAATGTTGACTGTAGTGCGCGCAATGGCTACTCGGTGTTTTGTTTGTGATGAAACAATAGATGGGCCAGATGTTTCCACAGTGACAAAAAAGAAAAAGGAATACTATCACTCATTAAAGCTAGAATAGAGAGGGGAGGTAGCAATGGCTCATCTTTAGAAGGTTTGGACATCCTTCTGATTCATACTGAATGTCGAAAATATTACATCAGGTTGCAATGGTTATGTTAGATTTTTGAAGACCAATTGTCTTGGGATAGGTTGTACAGTGGTTTTTAATGGCTACTGTGACATATCAGAGAGGATAAAAGCAGCTGAACAGTTGACGATATCGGCTCAGGACATATGGGGAAATGAATGTCAGTCTAGAAACTAAAATTACAGTGAAGCATGAGGATTTCCTCTCCAAATTTAACAATAAGAATAAGCTGATAAACCAGCTGATGATGCAACTACAGAAAAATGGAATAAATGGCCTTCAAGATTCAGGTGATGCTGACGTTGATATTGTGGAGACAGCTAGCAACAAATAACATAGTTCCTCGATTGCCATTATTGGAGAGGATGTCGATTTCGCTGTTCTCTTAACAGCAAAATCTCTAACTGATCGTAACATTCTGCTTGTAAACCAGGAAAAGGAAAGATTAAGACGTGTTTATATTCTTCACAGTAGCTGCATCAGGTGTTGAAAATGAAGGACAATGCCCATTTGTTATTCTTACATGCATTTACAGGCTGTGACATAACATCCGTAGCGTATTTCAAGAGTAAAGTGGGTTTTGTCAAAATGCACCAGAAGTCCAAAATCATACAACAAGCTGCTGAGATATTGCCAAGTGTTCTTCTTCCGCCGACTCCGTTGAGACAGTGGGAATCACGAGTACTGCATAATGGTATGGAGCTCCAGCCGTCACAGAATCCCTCATCGTGTTCCGCTACTAATCATCTATAAAAGCAGCTGGGAACATAAAGATAATCTCTCAACTCTCCCTTCAGCGGAAGGAGCTGTTAATCAGCATGCATTCCGAACTTACCACCAAGTACGCCTTTGGTTAGGAGAGGAACCTAAAGTTGGAGCGCCGAATTGGAATTCGAATGGCCAACTAGTTCCGAATCTCAGATGCTGCCCCTCACGAAATCTTGGAGATGATTTTTTGTCGATGCACGAAAGAATGTGACAGTGGCAATGTGGTTGGAGAAAAGCGTTGTTAAACTGTTCTGTTACATGCCTGAATTGCAAGGGCAACTGCAACAACGGAGTCAGAATATTAATTCAGGATGAAGATGACGACAGTGACATCGAGTCTCTACCAGTGTCGTTGGACGACGTCTCCACTACTGACGAAGATGAATGAACTCGACCATTCCTCCTTAGAAAAACGGAGATGTTGCTTTGAAAGCACTTATTTTTCATTCTGAATCACTATCAGTGTTCCTAAAAATTTTCATTATATGATTCATAATATTGTAATAAAAACTACAATTATGAAAATATTTCAATTTCAAGTACCTTCAAACTGTTGTTATTTATCATGCTAGCTCGTTTCATAAGGTAAAAACGTTACAGCCCCTCAAAACACTCATTTATGGAGGGACATCGAAACTGAGCGCACATCTTATAAATGATGTAACTTCTGATTGGCTGAAGATAAGGTAGCAAATATGCACATCGAATTAAAGGAAATTTAATGCTCTACAACTTTCTTTCAGATAAATTCATAGATTAACAAGAGATACTGAACTTAATTGATGAAAGGAGGAAATATAAAAATGCACCAAGTGAAGCAGACAGAAAGGAGTACCGACAGCTCATAAATGAGGTTGAGAGGAAGTGCAGACTATCAGGATTGGCTAGAGGAGAAATAGAAGACCGCACAAGAGTGTACACGACCTACAGTAACGTAAAAGAGACGCTGAGAAAAGAAAAGCAGCTGTAGGAATATGAAGAAATCAGATGGAAAACCAGTACTAAGCAAAGAAGGGAAAGCTGAAAGGTGGAAGGAATAAATAAAGGGCCCACACAACGGAAATGAAGACAGTATTCTAGAAATGGAAGAGGAAGATCAGATAGGAGATACGATACTGCGAAAATAATTTGACAAAGCACTCAAAGATTTGAGTCGAAACAATGCCAGTCTGAACTGCTGATATAGTTGGGAGAGTCAGTCATGAAGAAATTGTTCCAACTGGTATGCATGATGTGTGAAACAGAATTAAAGAAGAATACAGTAATTCCGAGACCAAAGAAAGAAAGTGTAGACAAGTGTGAAAAGTACAGGACTATCAGTTTAATAAGTCATGGTTGCAAAAAATTAACATTGATTATTTAGAGACAAATGGAAAAACTTGTGGAATCCGACCTATGGGACGATCAGTTTGGATTTAACAGAAGTGTAGGACCACACGAGGCAATACCCAGATTACGACTTATATTAGAAGATATTATAATAAAAGGCAAACCTATGGTTTTCGCCTTTGTAGACCTAGAGAAAGCTGACTGGAGTACATGATTTTAGCTTTTGTAGATGTGGAGAAAACGGAATACACTTTTCTACAAATTCGGAATGTAGCAGGTGTAAAATATAGGGAGCGAAGAGTTATATTCAATGTGTACCAAAACCACACAACAGTTAATTGAGCCGTGGTTGAGAAAGGATTAAGGGTTGCAGTCTTTCCCCAATGTTGTTCAATCTGTACACTGAGCAAGCTATGAAGAAATGCAAGGAGAATTTGGAGAAGGAATTAAAGTTCAGGGAGAAGAAATAAAAGTTTTGTAGTTTGTCAATATTGCTGTTCGTTAGTCTCGCTAAAGCTCGAGAACGGCTGAACCGATATGGCTAATTTTAGTCTTGAAATATTCGTGTAAGTCCAGGAAAGTATGAAAAAAAAAAAAAAAAAACGTCTTGAAAAGAGGAAAATCGAGAAAAAACTAACAGCTTTTTCCACTGAGCTATCTATACCGTTCGTCCAATTACGATAAAATTTTGTACATTTCATGTTGAAAGTAAGAGGAAGGTTCGCATCATATAAAAATTTGGGAAAGTCGCCCGGAAAGTAGGAAAGTTTAGGAAAAACCGAAAGCGATTTTTTTCTATGAATAAAAATCAATTGCCACAAGGTTGTAAGAGCGTCACTTGAGTACGGCTTGACAGGACAAGGTTTGTATGAAATAAATTGTTTGGAAAATCTACCGGAAAATTTGATAAAAACTGAAAGCGAGTTTTTCACTGTGTTTTTGATTGAATTCAACACTATATCTGATTATTCGCACAACGGAGAGGGGTAATTCTTTTTTTGTTTTATTCCTTATGGTCTTGGAAAGTTTTCAGTAAAAAAAAAAAAAAAAAAAAAAAAATAGGGACAGCTAAAAAGGAAAGTTGCAAAATTCTAACCAAGTTCCTTTTTCAATGTGTTTCTAAGTGTACACTATAAGTTGAGAACGGTTCACCCGCTTACGATAAAATTTTGATCATTTGACGTTCATCGAAAGATGAGCGTTCTTATGAACAAAAAATGTGGGAAAGTTACCCGGAAAATTTGAAAATTAGCGAGAAACTGAAAGATCTTTTTTCATTGGGATACCAATATCATTCGTCTGATATGATAAAAGTTTGCACATTCGGCGTTCAAAGCAAGAGGAAGAATTGAGTGAAGTAAAAGTTTGGTATAGTTGGCCAGAAAATAAGAAAAGTTGTGGAAAACTAAAAGAGATCTTTTCTTTGGGATATCAATACCATTCGTGCGATTGTGATGAAATTTTGCACATTGGATGTTCAAAGCAGGAGTACATAATATAAGCAATTGCGAAGCATAGCCGGGTCGACTAGATGACCCGGTGAACTTCGTATCACTTACCTCTTAGAAATCGTATCTTAAAAATACTTTTATTAGTTGCCGCGTCTATGTAATTCGATTCAATACAATGAATACCATCACTTATAGCGTGTTTAATCCACATACATTGCGAAAAAAGAACTTGATTTGTGATTCGTACTTTGAAAGAGTAAAGTTCCTTTTAGATGATCTGAACCCGTATATGAACTGTACAAGTCACTGTTAAAGGTTACACGCACAATAATAGATGTAAAGTGCACACTGAATATAGTGCCACTGCAAAGTGCCTTGAAACTAACGCCAAAAACAAAAAATTTAAACTTCATTTGTCATTCTGTCACCACTATGAGTGCACGAAAACATTATCATCTGATACTGTTTACATTGCCGAGGAGAAAAAGAGCTAACATAGGGCGTCGAAGTCAATGAAATGTGCGACAAGCTGCATCACGCGCTAACCGCACTGAGAGACTGATAACAGTCGTATTGGTATGGCAGATTTGCGTTCTAGAGTGAATTACAATGAAGAAGATAGGTATAGAATGGAACGAGTTCGGGCACATCCATCACATCAGCAGCGAGCACTGCAAAATGAAATTGATCGATTCCGCAGACGTAATGCTGCAGTGAACCTAGAACGAGGAGCATTCTCTTACGAACCGGAAATAGATTATAGTGCCGATAAATCTGTAACAACTGGGTAAATGTCAATCATTTGCCCACTCTTTCCGCCCACTATTGGGCCGATACTTGGTCTATCTGATTATACCTTTCTAAGATACTTGGTCTAAAATAATATGATTTAAATTAATAGAGTTTATATTAAGAGGTAAGTGATACGACGTTCAGCGGGTCATCTGATTATATCATTATTAGACAGCAAACGACTTGGAAGAGCAATTGAATGGAATGGACACTGTCTTGAAAGGAAGGTGTAAGATGAACATTATCAAGAGAAAAACAAGTTTAATGGAATACAGCGTTAGAACATCAGGCGATGCTGAAGGAAGTACATTAGGTAATGAGACAATAAAATTCCTGGCGGAATTTCGTTATTTAGGTAGCAAAATAACTTCTGATTGCCGAGGTAAATAAGATATATATAATGTAGAATGACTACGGGAAGAAAAGCGTTTCTGAAGTAGTGATATTTGTTGACATCCAATGTCAGGAAGCCGTTTCTGAAAGCATTTGACTGGAGTGTATTGTATGGGAGTGAAACGTGAACGATAAGGTGTTCAGACAAAAAGATGATAGGTTTCGAAATGTGGTACTACAAATGATTGATAAATATTACATGGGTAGATCACGTAACTAATGAGGAAGTGCGTGACAGAATTGGGTAGAAAAGGAGTTTCTGGCATAACCTGAGTAAGAGAACGGATAGGTTGGTGAGACACATTTTGAGAAGTCAAGGAATCGTCAACGTAGCGTTAGATGAAAGTTTTTGGGTAGAGGTAGGCCGAGAGACAAATACAGTAAACAGTTCTTACTCTGAGGTGAAGAGGTTTGCACGGGACAAGGCAGTGTGGGCTGCATGAAACCAGTCTGCGGAATGAAGACCACAACAACAGCAAGTAATTACTTGCATTTATTCCTTATTGTCTGTTGGTTTGTTGTATGCAGTGTCTCATCTCTGTATGTAGATTCTTCTTGGCAGTTTTTGCCATTTGTTGTGTATTCTGTCCACCGTGAATGAAGCAAGTTTCAAATGATATTAATTTTGCTGAATTTGGTATGTTTTCATTTATTACTTTTTCTATTAGGTAATTTCAGTTCTTTGGGTTTTGGTTTTCTGTGCCTTTGTATACTATTTGTAACATTGTTTAACTCGGTTTGGATACGTAGTAGGTTTCTGCATTTCTGTAGCTATTCATTGGGTGTACCGGGGTATCGGACTTGTGAAGATCGGGTAAAGATTTCGGAATACGGGCTTCAGGATTTTTCTGTAGCATTCTTTTTATCTGTGTTTCTGTGAAAAATATTACTATCTTTAAGTGTTTTCTGCATCTTTTTTTTATTTTTTTTTTTTTACTTTATTTTATTTTATTTTTATTTATTTATTTATTTATTTATTTATTTTTTTTTTGTATCGGTTTGATGGGTCGTTCGTTAGTCCCCTGATGTTGATTTGGATGAATTCTAAACTTTTGCAATGCATTTCTTTTGCTTCATGAGAATAATTGAATTGCTCTTATCCAACTTTGTGGTATGACATTTTCTTGTAGAAGTTTTTGTTCTAGTTTTCTGTAGATTTTTTCTTATCTGTCTTCGTGTTCTGTTAATGGTGGTTTTGTTATCCTTGATTATGATATTTTCTATTTCTACGAAACAAGTTCTCTTCTTAAGTTTGAACTGAATTCAAGTGTTTCAAGTCATGTTGTGTAATTACGTGTTCAGCTTCCGTTATCACGTTTTCTATTGCTCTGTCGGACATCGTTGTGTTGATGTTATGTTTCGAACCTTTTCGTACAGGTTATTTTCTTCTTCGGTTAAATTCATCTCGGTTAGTTTGACCACTTTAAAATTAAATGAATGTTTCTTGTACTGGTGGGTTTTTGTTTGATTTAACATTATGGTGAGTTTCTTTTGTTAAATTACCTGTTTCCTTTCTATTATGGTATCAGTGTATATTCTGGCCCTTTGCATTGATTCATTACATATTTGCTATTTGGTTATGGAGTTTATATAATTCAGTGTTCAGTGCTTGTTTCTTAGAACACAGTGAGCAGGTTTCTTGGTTTATCCACATGAGTTCAGCTTTACGAGCTGACTACTTCTGTGATGGAGATGATATGTCGCGGACAGTTGTCACTACGTAGTTGGGAATTAGTTAACTAGTCAAACGTACTTCATTAAATTGATATTAAGTACTGTTATTTATTTATTTATTTATTACCAAAACTATATTAGCAGCTGAGGTAACAGAGGGTGCGTAGCGTCAACTGCGGTAGAAGTTGCAACTTCCACAGACAAGATGAAACACATCAGATCCCGGGAAGAGCCAAGGCTGTTAAAGTTTACTAGCAAGCTGTGGCTCATTAGATAGAGGACAGGCGTGTCACTGTGCGTGAAATAGCTTCAAAACTTGCAAGACACCTCTTAGGTCCCAAGTTTGTTGACCGAAGCTCACAAGCTTCAGAAAGACCTTACGATTGGTTGCGAAAGTTATGGGCATTCTTCTCTGGGATGCGCAGGGGTTGCATTGTCGTTGAATTTCCTAAACGTGGACAAACTATGAATTCTGATCGCCATTTTCATATACTTAGGCAGGAATTGTAAGATAATTGTCCTGGAAAAAAAGATCATTCTGCAACAGGAAAATGACTGTCCTCACGCTTCTCGTGTCGCTGTGGAGAAGATCAGGATATTAGGGTGGAAAAGATTTCCACATTCTTCCTACAGTCCTGACTTGGGACCCTCTGATTTTCACCTTCTCGATTCTGTGGGAGAACACCTATTAGACGCTAGGTGATATCCAGAAACGATGCACCAGTCTTTGAGTAGCTGGAACGGATTTGTACTGTATGGGAATGTTCAACCTTGTCGAACGATAGGAAAAGCGTGTACAAAGAAATGTAAAAGTAAACAAAGGTCTGTAAATTATGATCTACTTAATTTCTCTAAAAATAAATATGACTTCAGTATGCCCAATAATATTTATTGTTTGTTACATTGAATAACTTCCCCTTGAAACTTTACAAAATATTATGTTTTTACTAGCTGTAAACCCGTCGTTTCTCGGGTGTTTATTTATCCTACACTCTCGTAGTCCACATCTCCTTCCCCTTCTCTCTGTATCCGCCTCTTTCTTTCCCATCTCTCTATTCGTTTTCACTTTTCCGTCTCTCGGCAAAGTATTCTGCAAGGTACCATGTCATGTACAAACATTTATGTACCCAGTGATCTTCCTCTTGGTTTAAAGGTCATGTGTGCTAAACCGTGCATTTTGTAAAATTCCAAAAGTACCCTCCACTAAGCACGGAACGAAATTTTATACAGTGACAGTGACATTCCTATTTTTTTTTTTTTTTTTTTTTTTTTTTTTTTTTTTTTTTTTTTTTTTTTTTTTAAGGTTAGGTGTGCGAAATTGCGTGAAGATCGGAATGAAACTGTATATTTCGTGAGTCTGTAGAAGAAGTATGCTTCGCCATGCACCTATCAAAAAATACTTTCTTAACTGACGTTTTCTACCTACAAACTACATTCCTACCAAATTTCAGCTTCATAGGTGAAGTAGTCTTCGAGATTTCGTGTTTAGTCAGTCAATGAGTGTCCTTTCGCTTTTATATACCGAGTGATCAAAAAGACAGTATAAATTTGAAAACTAAATAAATCACGGAACAATGTAGATAGAGAGGTAAAAATTGACACACATGCTTGGAATATTACATGGGGTTTTTTAGAACCAAAAAAAAGTTCAAAAAAGTCCGACAGATGGCGCTTCATCTGATGAGGAAAGTAATAATTAACATTACAAATTAAGACAAAGCAAAGATGATGTTCTTTACAGGAAATGCTGAATATGTTCACTATCATTCCTCAAGAATAGCTGTAGTCGAGGAATAATGTGAACAGCACTGTAAAGCATGGCCGTTATTATGGTTTGGGCATTGGCGTCAGATGTTTCTTTCAGCATCCCTAGAGATGTCGGTCGATCACGATACACCTTGCGACTTCAGGTAACCCTAAGCCAATAATCGCACGAACTGAGGTCTGGGGACCTGGGAGGCCAAGCATGACGAAAGTGGCGGCTGAGCACACGATCATGAACAAACGACGCACGCAAGAGATCTTTGTTTGAACTTTTTTTGTGTTAATTTTTACCTATCTATCTACATTATTCCGTAATTTTTTAAGATTTCAAATTTATACTGAATTTTTGATCACGCGGTAGATAGAGATAAAGAAAACATATTGCTTAATTTTGGATTCATGAGAAATAAGGGAGACTCGCAGACAAAATTAAATAGTAACATGCAAATCTGTAATGGTAACTTTATTTGATAGAAGGCCATACTTTATGCGACAGTTTTACGGCACTTATTTTCGTTTCATCATTTTATGGGGGGGGGGGGGGGGGGGGTCAGTTACAAAACATAAACGTCCGAAATTACATGCAAACTTTGTTGTAGCTCCCTAACTACTACTATTTTCCAATAATTGACGCATAAATCGGGGTATTCTTACGCGGTGGCTGCTCATTATTTATTACGTCTTATCTTCTGAGCTAAGTGTCGTGCTCTTTTGTTTTCGGCTCAGGAACCTTCGCGGGCGTACGGTGAACAGTTCACCAAAGTTTCATTGCAATCTAATGAATGGTTTATGAACACATAGAGGACATACAGACAAACATTCATATTGATTGAAATTTTCAAATGTTTGTAAAACTATGGTGCCAGTCTGCAGTGGTCGTTAGTCCCTAGGCTTACAGCACACTTAAACTAACTTAAACCTATCGTAATAACAACACCCACACCCACGCCCGAGCGAGGACTCGAACCTCCGATGTGGAGCAGCAAGGCATTTTAGAGCTCCGGCCAATCCCGCGCGGCATGCTTTTGTTTCGTCACTATTTATCAAATTACGACAAAATGAGTCGTTTCTCTGATGGTACTTAGTGAAATAATCATCTCCATCTGAAAACCTACGTTGTGAACTGTCACAGACTATGCGATTCGGGCCAGTCAGAGCGTTGTCTGGTTGGTATCTGGTCGCCAGCAACGACAGAACCTATAGACAAGCTGGAGGCAGCGAACGCACAGTGGGGCAGGCGTGAGGGTGTGCGCGGAAGTGCTAACCTTGTTGTCAACGAAAATATCACTGTGACGGCTGACTGCTCCGAACGATTACGAAATGTGATTTGGACAGTAAATATCATTACCTAGCTAAACGTAGAGGTTAAATGAAACGATAGGTGGGTAAAACGGACAGATTTAACGAGTGAATATAAATTTCCTGGCTTTTGCAGATGACATGGCACTGATTGTCGATTCTCTCGAAATGGCAACAAAACGGATAAACTGCTTCAGAAAACAGACAGCCAATGTGGGTCATCAGGTGTCATTGGAGAAAACAGAATTCTTCTTCAACATCAAAGAAGCTATTAGATCTCTACTAGACTATAGAAGTATTAAAATGACTCATAAATTTAAGTATTTCCTTGAATGGACTGAACCCTACATATCAGGCAAAAAGGAAAAAAAAAAAAAAAAAAAAAAAAGAAAACCATGATTATCCATGAGAATCAACAGGTTGGAATTAGCCTATCGACTGACTATGAATATCTACAACAGAAAACGCCTATCGCGCACCACACATCAGCCCTGTATGCCATGGGATGTCTTTTCATGAACCAGAGAGGTATGATAGAGAAAGGAGAAATTAGAAATCGGAGAGAGAGAGGAGAATCCTCAGGAAGATCCTGGGACCAGTACAAGAAGATGAGGAATTCAGACGACGACATAACTCCTCCACGAAAATATCGAGAAGCTCTCAGATTGTGCAAGAAAAATTGGGATAGCTTTCTATAACCATGTTGTAAGACTGCCTCCAAATAGTTTGAAGAAACGTCTGTTCACCTTCTGGCAAAACAAGAAGGTTTGTACCACTTGGCTGACAGAAACCGAGAAGGGTATTAAAGAACTGGGAATAACTGATATCCAGAACAGTCTGTGAGACGCGCCCTGAAGGAAGTCCGAGGATTTCAGGAAAAGGCGCAAGGAAGGGTACCCCCTGCCCACTGTAGGAAACGTTGAACAAGCATGTTCCACAGTAAGCCCATTCGAAACTAGAAGATAGGATCTTTCTTTCCTTGTAAACGCAGCGCTTTACACTTGTTTATGTTTAGGTTCAATTGCCATTCCGTACACCAAGCGGCAATACGATTCTGATCATTTTGTATTACGCTACCCTTTACGAGTGTTGCGACTTTTGGATAAACTGCATCATCATCTACGAAAATGCTCGTTGAACTTGCGATATTATCTATGCTTCGAGTCGCAAAGGTCCTATAACATGACCCTTGGACACTCCTGAGATTAATGTATGAAGACTTATTTTTAATGAGGATGAGATGCTGCGTTCTGTTAGCTAGAAACGCATCAATCCACTGTTCATCTGCTACTCCATATGTCCACACTTCGTTCATCAGGCGAGGGTCTCGAACGCTTGCGGAAGTCAAGAAACAAAGCGTCTACCTGGGACCCTGTATTAATTGGATCTCTTGGATGAATAGCGCTAGTTCTGCTTCACATACTAGACCACAACACAAAATCCTCGCCAACTCTTAGGAACACGTCGTTCCCTATAGACCTGTACACCGCTGCTAGAAAGGGGCCAAAATCCTTTGCATACTCCTTGTAAAATCAAACTGATATCCCATATTTTTGGAAACATTTTTGATTCACTTTTGGGATAACAGCAGTCTTTTATTTAAATGTATATGTAAAAAAACAGCCTAGAGTTCAATGATTTTTATTTGTATCAACTAGTTTCGGTCCCTTTTTCTACAGCTCCTCTATATCTTTTCTTAAATGTCTCCTTGCCTCCTGGACAACCGTGCCTTTCACACGCTAAAGATGAACAAAACAGAGTCTTTTGCAACTTAAGGACTACTACATGTCAAATAACAAAATTAATATTCTGTCCAGATAATGGGAAAACGAGGAAAAAAGTAATAAGGAAATTCTATTGTAGATGTGCGTCAGTCCACTAACACATCCAGTAGAGAAGTGAACCAGAGAATTTTGAGGAACGTCCTCCATATTTAGTAAGGACTGGCCTGCCAATATAAAGTAAACGCCCAAATTATACATGAACTACAAAATTAGGAAAGAAAACGTGACTCATACACAAGGGAAAGAACATAAAACCCCTCTGTGAAAAGTAGAGCACCCGTCCCTTGCTTTAAAGC
Organism: Locusta migratoria; assembly: GCA_026315105.1. Classification (NCBI taxonomy): domain Eukaryota; kingdom Metazoa; phylum Arthropoda; class Insecta; order Orthoptera; family Acrididae; genus Locusta; species Locusta migratoria. The sequence goes on along the minus strand of CM048745.1, from coordinate 461,488,671 downwards.
ATAACAAATGCAAATGAAGCTAACTTAAGAGTACTCTGACAGAGAAAAATGTCAAGGTCAAAATGCTAATGCGTCAATTTCCGAGAGCTTTTTGGTATCTGTGGACGAGTACCGCCGACAGAGAGTTCGCAAATTGTTCCTGATTCCTTTTCTGCGTCCTCAATTTTTGATAGGCAGTCCAGTAATTCATATACTCACAAAGTGCGACAGATTAAGTTCAAAGATGCCATAGGTCGTGCAGCGTTGTATGTTGTACGCGGTGAAGCCTTCAGCCACTCCAGCGGTGGGGGTGGTTCTGTTGAGGAGGACCAGCATTCCCCGGGCCAGCTCCCTTAGGACCGTTACGACCGACGCTTGGCGACATTCTAAACGGTGTTTCCGGGTGTCCGAGATTTCGTAATGAGCACAGTTTCCTGAGGCCACAATGTTAAAGTCAGACATCAAAAATCAAATATTAAAATGTGTGTAATCCTACGAGACCAAAGTACGTTCGTCATCACTCCCTAGTCTTACAAACTACTTAAACTAAGTTAAAATTACCTAAGGACAACACACACATCCATGCCCGAGGGAAGATTCGAACATTCGACGCGGGAGGCCGCCCGATCCGTAACTTGGCGCTCCAGACCGCTCAGCTACTCCCGCGCGGCATGCGGCATGTCAGCGATCCTCTGGTTTGTTGACAGCACGTTATTTAGCAGTTTATACCAGAGGCTGCGGACTTGCGTCGGCGGGGAAGGGTGGGAGATGATGACCCACAGCTACCGCCAGTTATTATCCGGAAATCTAGCCTCCAGCTTGTGAACTGGCGGGCGCCCTTTTAAGGGTATGTCCATAGTGAGCCACTCCACGCTTCCTGCTTCGCGGCTGGAAAACCCAGTGGGTAATCCCACTGGGGTGGCCATAGTGCACCCGCGCGGCCGCCTCAGCTCGCTCGCATCGCTTTCACTCGCGCGTGCAACGAACAGTTAATGTTTCTTGTGCAACTCTCCGCTCGCGGGTTCTGAGGTTTCCAACGTGCGCTGCACGTCGTGGGAGCTGATAAAGACGTGTTAATCTCAAAAGTGTTGAGTGAAAGGCCGTTAATTCACTGTATCTGAATTTAATTGAACATTTTTAGAGTCGCACAACCGGTTTTGCAATGTCTTTAATTGCATCTTATTGTTCATGTCGGTGCAAGAATACCAGTACTTTAATATAGCAAACAACTACACCTTCAAGATAATTTATGTGTAGATAGGTTATTTAGCTCAGAATATGAAATCGTTACTTCTTTGTTGCACGTGAAATTGGCCTTTTTTGAGAGCCAATTACGCGGGGCTACTTTATTCATAATGACTTTGCTGTCATTCCATGTCGACTTACCTTACCATTTTTTATCGCGAACGGTATAAAATGTTGGTATATGATTAGGAACTTTGACAGTGAAGTAGTTGTAACTGCTGTCGTATTATAATCTCAAAATAAATACACTGTGACAGACAGTACACTGTCAGATACAATGGAATTTCAAGTAAAAACAGTCTTGGTTGCAAAATGGTATTGTTAACTATTACCAATGACGCGTTCCGCCCTCACAACAAGCCATCATCTTATCTGCATGACAAACGTTACAAAATGTTCAAATGTTTGTAGATCTATCGGACCAAACTGCGTGGTCATCAGTCCGTAGCTTACAAACTACTTAAACCTAGGAAAACTAACCTAAGGACAAACACACACACCCATGCCCCAGGGAGGACTCGAACCTCCACGGCGAGCAACCGCGCGCTCCGCAGCGAGACGTTTTAGACCGCTTTTTTTTTTTTTTTTTTTTTTTTTTTTTTTTTTTTTTTTTTGCTCTATGGGTAGTTCTGTTCATTGCGGACGCTGATCGTATTTGTTCGTTGATGTTCGAAGTGTTCTTGGCTCAGCTTTTTTTATTACAGTGGGCGTTGAGCCCCCTGACCGGGCGCGCTGAGCCACGGCGCCCGGCATTCCGCTCGGCTACTCCACCACGGCTCAAACGTTACACAAGAATTACAACAACACTGAAAGTAGTGAAACAGGGGGCTGTCGTAGTAATTTACGTAACGTTTGTCATGCAGATAATGTGATGATGCCCTGCTGAAAGGGCGGAACGCATCTTGGTAATTAATAAAACCACTTTGCAACTAAGACTGTTTTTACTTGAAAATAAAATTTCACTGGTTGCTGTATGATCCACATCATGGACTGGAAGCCCTTATATAGTTACATTGTATGTATATTGAGATTATAGGACAGCAGTTAAACTTTTTCCCTGTCATGATCTGTCGGTTACTTCCCCATGCCGTATCTAGTGAGGTGTCCCCTACTGTACTTCTTTGTGGAGAAAGTCTAATTAAATATTGATGCAAAGGAAAAATGTTGCAGCACCTAGGATATGGACGCTTATTAATTTGGATCTTGACAAAATTTCTTCTGGTAATTTTAGTCTTCCTACTTCTATTGCAAGTCGGACGGGGCATTCAATAAAAACACTAGCATTCCATAGAACCCTACAGTAACCATTATGAACTTGCTATGTCCGTCAGTGACAGCTTGAAATCCAATATTTGTAGCTATAATACATAGAACCGGATATACTGTCCTTTTTTTTAATTATCCAAACTTGTTTGCCATCAATATTTTAAAACGAGTTAGAGAGTTGGCATCTGCCCCTGATAAACTTTGCTGTCTATTAAAGTAATTTTCTGTTGGCTCGGGCATGTGCTTTATTACCATGGCTGACTGACTGAACTGCAGGCTAGAGGCTTCAGTAGTTGTGCACATGACACCGAAGGAGAGTGCGCGGACCTAGCGCCCTCAAATTTCAACACACTGTTCGCTACACTGAAGCGATATATTGCTTTGTTTTCACCTATGAAAACAATTTCAAGATGTTGGCTACATTTCTTACGCTGTAATGTATAACATAAAGTTAACCAAACGTAAAGTAGTCAAGGACTATATTTTTCACTGCAAAAGCTTCAAATGATAATTGGAAATTCAGTTTCGTAATAACTATAGCGAATATCGAAAAAATATACACTCCGTTATGAAGCTATTATGTTAGCCTGTAGGATGCGCAAAACTCAGTGATGTACGACAATTAGTTTCCTCAGAATCGAGTGAGAAGTATCATACGTCAAGGAAAACGCACAAATGCGGAAGAGATGGTTTTTATTTTTTTACTTGAGAAGGACAATTTTTATCGAAAAACTGATACCATAGTGCAATGTAGCTTTGTTTCATACACAAACAGTATTTTTTATAGCAAGAAAATCAAAAAGTAATTTTGCTCATGTATTGGCATCAGCCGGCGCGCGGTTGGCTGCGCACTGTGGCCGCCACCAGCTGCCATCGCGCCGTTGCAGCGCGCGCGGTCCGACCGAGCAGCGAGCGGGGGAGCCGCTCACTAGGGACATACCCTAACAGTGGGCACGAATATGTGACATTTTATATGAAATGCTCGCGATTGACCAGGGAGCATGCTCTGAAGATGGTCGCTAAAGGTCTACGATAGCCGTCGTTGGACCTTGCCGGTCTGTTTCCCTCAGAACATCTTTTCTCTTAATGAGGAGGGCTATGCACTTTGTGGAAAAATGAACGAGGCTCAATCTTCCTATAGTAGGGTCGAGCATGCAAGACTAAAAACCTGATGCCTCCAGAGAAGCCAGAAGGTGACTGTGGATATTGTGCGTGCCATCATTTTGGATATGGTGAGCAATTACGCCACATATCATGCCCGGACGAGGATGTGAGAGTATCAGCGTCTCCTGTAGCAGGTCAAGTCGTCTCGCCTTTTCCCTGCATTGGCCGCGGATGAGGGCAGGGACCTTGCGACAAGTGTGACCCTGAAGTTGTTCGGACCCATGGTGACTGTGAGCCCTAACATCTGCTCCCCGACGACGCGATGTCACGGGCGAGGAGCGTCAACGCTACGTCGATCAACGGGTACCATCATTGTCTTCATGGTCTAAAAAAGACCGAAAGTAGTTGATAAAATAAAAATCATTGCACTCTAGACTGCTTTATATAAATTCGCGCACCACTCGGGAGTAGCCGGGCGGTCTGAAGCGCCACATTACGGATCGAGCGGCCTCCCGCGTCGGGGGTTCGAATCCTCTCTCCAGCATGGATGTGTGCGCTGTCCTTAAGTTAGTTTAACTTAGTTTAAGTAGTTTGTAAGTCTAGGGACTGATGACCAACATAGTTTGGGCCCATAGAATTACAAACATTTGAGCAGTTTTAAATTCACGCACTCAGGATTCGCAGCGCGATTCCTCACATGCTACCAATAAAAAAAGTCTGTGACAAAATTTCGTCCTGCGCATATTTCCGGCAGTAAAGGGACGTCGAAGATTGAGATGGGTATGTGTGTCCCATATGTCAGTGTGTTTCAGAATTACACTACTACACCAACAAACTTGTAGGGGATGTGGGAGGTGTCTTGAGGAACAAAGTGAGTATAGAAACTCATGCCCGGAAACGTCATCCAATGACGCTGCAGAGTGTGCCGTGAACAGCACATGTTCGAAAAATATCGATACGCTATCGGTTGGCAGTGCCAATTGTGGACCAGAGAGAACCTCAGTAGTGGAGTGGGGAACAAGGTCTTTGGCAAAGGGTAGAGAGCACGTGGAGTCGGACGGTGGACACCGGGGTAGCGGTGGTGTTGGTACCACGTGGCTACGACTAACGTGCGGCCCAGGTTGAGGCATTGCAGTGGTGCTGCACCGAAGGAGAGCCGACGCGTTTGGCCAAAGGGACCCTGTGGTGGTGGCCGAGGAAGACTGGACATACACAAAGGGAAGGGAGTTCCTAACGTGGTTGCTACAGTCGAAGGTGTGGAGTATGGTTACGCATTGTGACCGTAGAGAGGCGAACATATATATTCCTGCCCGATCGTCTTCCTAGATTATTTGGTACTGGACTCGGGTAACGAGCTTGCGCAGGGATTCTTGCTGATATGTGGACATTATGCTGTTCCTGTGCAGATGTTGTTTTCGTATTTATGCATAGAACCAGAGGCTTCTGGGCTATTGACATTGGCCGACGTATTATGTCTTTGAAAAGCTGATACCAAGACCTTTGTTGGAGTTGTAATATTTGTTTCATAATTGAAGTTACGACCAGGCGGTACCTATTACCTAATTTTCTTATACGTATAGAGGAGCCGCTAGATTACCATGGGGAATTGTGATATTGATTTAAGTCGGTACAAATTCGTTACCTGTTATGTTAATTTTGTGGAATATTCTCGTATGGATCTATTTGTATGTAGTAATTTGTACCAAATTGAACTTAAGCAATCGTTTCCACCGTTTTTCATTCAAAAGCTCTACGAGAGCGTCGAAGGTGCTGGAGGGGATGTCTAGCGACAGGAGCTGGTGCCTGTAGCTTGGACTCTCATGCACAATGCTCATTTTGTTCCTCAAGACGCCTAATACGTTCCTTACAAGTTTGTTGGTGTAATTATGAAACATTGACGTGCGTCTCGGTTGCACAGTGGTAGAGTGCCAGACTACAAATCCAAAGGTCGCGGGTTCGATCCCCGCCAGGTCCTACGATTTTTATCTGTCACTTTCCACTTCTCTCACCTCTGGCAGTATTGCTCATGTGAAAAATACCGAGTAGCACCGTGGTTCGGAACCCACGTTCAACTATAGGACCCCCTATAACTGGCTGGGTAAGTCAGTTCGAAGGTCGGAGGAAGGAAACGGCATACCACCTCCAAACAGGACCATGCCTAGTAAAGCACTGTGGTGTTCAAACCAATCTTCGGATTGTTGACTGCTTTACCTTTTTTACGTCTTTGACGTCCATTTACTGGCGGAAATATGCGCTGGATGAAATTTTATGTGAGACATTTTTCATTGTTGGCAGGTGAGGAATAGCACTCGAATTTCCATTCGCATTGTATATAGAACTGATATCCAGTTGCGACTGGACTTTGCAGCTAGTGAAAAGACAAGCCCTTTACACTTTCAGCGCACTGTGCAGCATTTTTCTTGCGACAGCACGAGGGAACAGTGCCGCCACTACAGCTCTCACGAAAAAAAAAAATGTAAAAATTCCTGGACCGTGCCTGATTCCACTTAGCAGCAGCGGCGGCAAAGCCAGTGGCAGCAGTTGCGTCAGCTAGCGACGGCGGGCGAGTCGCGAGGCACACGACACGCCTCCACGGCGCGACGCGACGCGACGGACTGCACTCGGAAAGCGCTTTGAAGGAAAGCACCATAACGAGTCGCCATGAATATTTCATGGCATTCGTTAAGCCCTCGGAATTATTCGGAGCGGCGGCGGTCGCGGGGGCGGCGAGCGTAAGTAGGAGGACCGGCGACGCCATCGGCCACATTTAAAAGGACGTAAGCAGGCGCCGCCGCCACCGCCACCTAGCGGTGAAGGATCAGCGCCTCGCGCATGCGCAAAGGAACTCGCGCGCGGAACACAGGTTTAGGGCGGAAAACCGGCCAGCAGAGACCCACCGCTGCCGCTCGTTACTAAAACGCGCGCATTCATATTCGCAAACTGGCGCCGAGGGCGAGCGAGAGAGAGGCAGAAAAGCATGCGTGTTTTTACTGGGTGCCGCAGCTCAGCGGCAACTAAGGAAAGCAGAGGTGTGGGAGTATTTGCAAGCATGTGTTAGTGTATGTGTGTGTGTGTGTGTGTGTACGTGTGCGGAGCAAGAGCCACCGACTCGGCAATTGAATCTCGAAATCTTCCGACTGTCGGGAAGTTTGTTTTCGCGTAGCCTGTGATGAGGGACGCGAAATTATACGGAGCAAGTTTCTGGGACTTAACCTGTTCTGCATACACCCGAGCTTAACGCTGCTTCTTTGTACCATCGTGTTCGCTCAGGAATGCTGTTACTAGCTGACTTACCGCGCCCATTCACGGTCTGCACGGCCACTACGGGCATGGATATTTGTGCCGTCCTTAGTAGTAACTAGTTTAGGGACTGATGACCCCGTAGTTAAGTCCCGTAAGCTATACAAACATTTGAACATTTTGAACTTGCCGCGCTTGTCAATGTCTTTATTCAATATCACTGTTGAAATCCAACTTTTATATGTGAATGCTCTTTTTAAACGATCGTGTAGCAAAATGATTTCGAAGTTATAGTTTGCAAAGTTACTTTCCCGTCAACTCAGTGAACTAATATTGCATTGAAATTACGTAAAAAGTGAGCTCCGGTACAAATTTAAAATTTTCAAATGTTTGTAGAGCTGATGGGACTTAACTACGTGATCATCAGTCCCTAAACTTACAAACTACTTCTAAGACGGTGTTATATTCCTCGCCTATGGGCACTTCATATTTCTGGCCGCTGGCCGTTTCTTTGCTAGCATCGTACGTGTCTTAAACGCGGAAGAAAGGCAGAAGTGGAGCCATATGTTGAAATGCAGGGTGAGGAGTAGTAGCATATGACACAGTAGGTTCTGGTTCCCATGGGAAAGTCCGCCTATGTTACTGGTGCTCTCCTCGCATTGGTTGCTGCATTTCAAGTCACATGATTTCTTTTGAAATTAGTTTTGTTTATTATATACTAAATATTAATTATTCAGAGCTGAGAATTTGTAATAAATATCTCTTAAGGAGAGGCTAGATTTTAACAGTTTAAAAAGTTTAAAGTGCCTTCTCTTATTGTAACAAGAGAAGAGCGATTTTGCAGAAGGCGCGCGACGGCCCTGTTTTGGCGCGAAATAGAGCGTCAGGTGCCCTCTCGCAACGCGCCGCAGTTAGTCTCGAGCTGACCACTATACGCGCCGGTCATGAGTAAAGATTTTTGTAAAAGTGATAACAGTCGAGGTCTCAACATGAGCTATGGGCAGCATAGGCCGTATCATATTAACAATAGTTGCTCATTCTTTTTATTATTTAGCTAATAAATGGCATCCCTGACAATTAAAAATCTCGCGAGTCGTTTTTTATGCTTCCATCATACAGAACCTATTTTAGCCTCATTGTATGCTGTAGAAGAACCTACGACCTGTGTGCTGTCTTCTGCGCTGGGGACACAACTATAGAAGACAACAGGTTAGTCATAACTGTATGCTTTCCATAAGGTTTTGGACAGCAACTACGGCACCTAGTGCGTACTGTAGGGCGGTACAAACGCACACTGCTATGCAACAGCATCCGCAAGGATGCGGAGGTTTTAGGGGACTTATGGGGGGAAGCAATACTAACTTCTCCGTCCGCAAATAAAAACCCTAGGAAGCTTGTAACAGCACAAACATCCGTGCCAGGGGGGGGGGGGGGGGATTCGAATCCCCGACTGAAGCGGCCGTGCAGGCACGCCGCAGACCGCTCGGCCACTGCCAACTACAAATTCAAGTGAGAGAAGTGTTTAACATAAATGATTATTCAATGACTATACCAAAAGTACTGTTGTTATTCGTGGATCTAGAGTAAAAATAAATGAAGTTAATCTTTGGCCTGATAATATATACTACACAAGAAATTAATTATTTTACGGAAGAATGTTTAAATTAATACTGCCTGATCATAAACATCTGTGAAATATTTTATGACTCGTACAACCTTCACCATAAGACGTTATACCGTATATATTCATTGGCTTTCGCGCTCAGCAAGTTAAAAAAAAAAAAAAAAAAAAAAAAAAAAAAAAAAAAAAAAAAAAAAAAGGGCGGGGAGAAGAAACGAATTACAGAACGTTGTTCACTTACGATAAACCTGGATGGATTCGTGCCACTTTCAAAGGTTTTCAGCAGCAACAGAATCTGAAGGGATGTTGTAGATTAACATACAATAATTACGGTAAAATTTTCAAGGAGTTTACCAATTGACAAATAACAGGCAATAAAGATAGTCCAAAAGCACCTCATAGGGTGGGGTGACTTTGTGAAAGTACATTTTCCTTTGATTTTTCAAAGCCAATCTGCATATGGCGTAATGGGAGCTTACTTCATGGTAGCTTCGTAGCAAGGAATCAACAAAATTGCAATTTCATCACTTTTATTGAATTTTTCAAATACTGTTACCGTCTTAAAGGTGCAAAATTACTGGCTGAAATTTTCAAATGTTTGTAAAGATTATGGGATTTAACTGCGGCGTCATAAGTCCCTAAACTTACAAACTACTTATGTACTAACTTATACTACAGTCAGCACAAACATCCATGCCCGAGGGCGGATTCGAACTTTGATGCGGGAGGCCGCGCGATCCGCAACGTGGCACTCTAGACCACTCGGCTACTCCCGCGCGGCAATTACTGGCTCCAAATTCACTTTAATTCAGAAATACGAAAGGGACCACATTTTGACTTCAGCTCTGTAATTTTAATGTTTTGCAGACTGTCAGTGTAAGGGTATTCAATTTCGTCTCTCCCTTTCAGCCATTCCCGAAAAATAACATTTTTTTGGTGAACATTGACTCTACCTCATACCTTACAATTACAAAGTCACATACAGAAAGAGTTTCTGGAGACAGCAAACGCAGTTGCACGTATGATGAAATAATGTAGGATCTTCAGTGCCGATAGTTTGTTCAAATGTTTGTTAGGCTTTTGGACTTAACTGTGTTCGTCAGTCCCTAAACTTCCAAACTACTTATAAACTAACTTATACTAAAGAGAACACAAACATCCATGCCCGAGAGCGGTTTCGAACCTCCGACGAGGAATGGCCTCGCGCATCGGAGGCCGATAGTTTCACTGTAGTGGTAGACATGCCACTACTTCTGTCTTTGTAGGGAATATATACCTCTTCTTCACTGTTGTTACTTGAAGATCGTAATTTACTTGGGACTACTTACAATATTATCAATTCTCTCTCTCTCTCTTAGGAGAAATACCGTTAAAACAGCACATCACCGGCAGAAGAGAATGAAGCAGTAAGTCACCCCACTGTCTTTCTGATCTGTTTCGATAACATTTGAAACCAAACTGTTACTGCAACACCAGACTAAAGAATCACATACGAATATGATATACTCATTTGATTCCGGTAAAATTCTTTTTTTCGTCGACAAAAGAAATTTACTAACAAAAACGTTCGCAGAACCTAATACTAAGATAACTACAGATGATTTGGCCCGAATATCCGAAGTAGAAAGTAAGTAACGTATATACCTACATACGACACCACATAGGACACCCTCCTGGCGCGTAGTCACCCCGGACTACAATAATGAGGATCTTTCAAGGCAACTCACCATCTTGAAAACTATTTTTGAGGTTATAAACAAATCAATGTTAAGACATCAAGTGATCAGGGCTCATCCAAGTAATGACAAAGCCATAAAAGTTTCAAAATTGTCCTAGATACAGTCTTTTCCCCAGACGAATTTGTGTCTTTTAATTAATGAACGACCTTCGCAATTTGTAACAATCAATCGATAATGAAAGTCGACTTTCGCAGACGTTTTTCAATGGCGCCAATTGAACTCTGTCGCTTGAATATGCTGAACCACTACATAAGCTTTGCACAATGTCGTGTTGACCAAAGCTGCTTAATTTATTAGCCGAAAGTTTCAGGTTTTGGTTAATACACCATTATAAAGCGCCAGCAGAGCGTAGCCAGTTGATTAACGTGACATGAGCAGTCACTGGAAAAACATATCGAGCAATTTATCTATAATGGCCAATATTTATTTTAATTTTTTTCAAGATTGTAACATGTCAAGTTAATCGACTGGTTAATAGTCTTGTGTAGTTCGCGAACGAACTAGTTCGGAAGAGCTCTCCCACAGGCGAACTACGCGAACTAGTTCGCAGATCCCTCGCCTCATAGTTAGTCCCCTCCTTTTCCGAAGACTGACGGGGAACAGCGAGAGGACGCGAGAGCGCGCAGAAACGCGTGATTCCCTTCTGCCAATTTTCATTTCCAGCTGAGATGCAGCTCAGCTGTAGTTTCATAGTTCACTGCCCACAAGAAATCTAATTTAAAAATATAGTACTACGAGTACTCTGTATGCAATGTAGCTGAATACCACTGTATCACCCATTCGTTTAAATAACTGGTTTATTTGCCTAATTATTTCGTCAAATTGCCCAAAAATACGGGTAACAGCACACGCTTTGGCAACACTGATTCATTATATAAAAAAGCTTTAAAAAAAGAGGTCTTTTAGTAACGGTAGCAAAAACCAAAAAGAGCGGACGAACTTACTCTGTATGCAAAGTAGTTGAATACCATTGTATCACCCATTCGTGTAAATCACTGGTTTATTTACCTAAGTATTTAATGTCAAATTCTCCAAAAATGTGGGTAATAGCACACGCTTTGACAACACTGATCCATTATATAAAAAAGCTGTCATAAAAACGAGCTCTTTTAGTAGCGGCAGCAAAAGCCAAAAAGAGCGGACTAAGAGTGGCGGACGAACTAGGAGCAGCGGTTGAACTAGGAGCAGCGGACGAACTAGGAGCAGCGGACGTACTAGGAGCAGTGGACGATTATGCCAAACGTATCTCGCTTCATACTTCGTTGGATTCTTTTCCGAAGACCGACGGGCAATATTGAGAGGGCGCGTAGCAGAATTAAAAATCACGTGTTTGCCTTCTGCTGATGAGTCATTTAGAGGTGAGCCTCTGCCTGCTAGATGAGATAGTTCAGTGCTACAAAATTTCTGTTTTGATGTGTTCTGCACTCTGCAATATCTGACTAATAAATTCCATAATGCCAAGACATAGAGATAACTATAAACTTAAACGCGAGAAACTGTTTCTTTTGGTTTGCGTGATATCGTTAGCGGCTCAAGCAGCAAGCGCATGAAGCAAGTAGGTGGGAGAACTCCCCCGTCCACCTGAACGCGCAGACCACGCCGCTCAGCCGTCACTGGGTGCGGACGAACTAAAAGAACGAACTAGTTCGCGGCTCTGAGCGCTCCCGATCGCGAACTATTATGCGCAAGTCTACTGCTCTGCTGTCGCTTGATAATGGTGTATTAACCGAAACCGTCAGCTTTGGGCTACTAAATTAAGCAGCTGTGGTCAACAGGACATTCTACAAATATTTAAAAGCTGTTAACCCCCACCTTTTCAGTTCTATAAACACTAAGTAAGCGTTATTTAAAGCGACTGCTGGTTAATCACTTTATTTACCACTCCCACTTAATTTTACACGAGATAAATTAGTCCTAAAATCGGATTACTCTTCATTTCCTCTCGCCACGGTCGTATGTCCCAGTGTATGCGCAGGCACACTAATACGTAGCGGCGTGGCATGTCCGCGCATCCCCCGCGGGACACGAATGCCGGCGGAAAGCGACGAACGCCGGCGAAGCGAATGCGACTCCACCATTCCCCCCCTCCCCGCGGCCCCTACCCCTAGATTCGTTCAAGTTCAATTTCAGCGGGGCTGCGCGGACAACGCGCTAGACGTTTCGTAAGGGCGCAATTAAACTTTCGCTCTCGTTTCATTAACGCTGCGCCGGCTGCCAACTTTATTATGCGAAAGTTCCCGGATCGGCCCAGAATTTCCCTCGGCCCTCTCGGCCGTCCGAGCACACGTGTCCCAGGCCGGGTTTTACGCCCGTGGCGCGTTGTCCGCCACCGCCGGATGAATGAGTTGCCGGCAAATTAATTCCGTCCGACTCGCGGGAATCCACCCCCGCGTGGGGCTGGTATCTGCTGGAAACAGCTATTGAAATTTTATTACTGTGTCAGTGTTTTTTGCCATCGTTGCAGAGCTGAGGCGTTGATTTCTACAATAAATAGCTCTGCAACGGCTATAGGGAAAAGGGAGGGGGGGGGGGATTTGGACGCTTTCATGAATATGGATATTGCGAAGCGTCGCTAAACCGGTTTGCAGACTATTAAGTTAAAAACTGCGGACTTTATAACGCGGCTGACTAGCCACTTAAAAGCCAGGCATAATTCAGCTCGCTCATAATTTAGTTCTCCCTTCGTTATCGCAAAATGTTCTCGACTGGTCGCGACCACCGCGTTGGCGAACATAATATTCGTAAAATATTCCCTCTGAGTTAGGGCTTAGAATCACTGGGGGTCGTAAATGTACCTGACGGATGGATAATATTATTCCAATAGGGAATGCAACTACACATCTAATTAAACTTAAACTAGAGGACCAGTGCTGATACTTTGCACCATTAGTGGAATGACAAAAAAGGTGGGAAAAAATGAAAGTAAAGTTGAATGTTCACGTATAGCTTTCTTCAGAATCAATCAACGCAAGTGTTTAGAAGCGCAAATGAAAGAGCGTGATTCGCTGAGTGTTTTTAGGTCAAAAAGAACCGCATACCTTAATTAGAACTGAAGATAACGTAAAACAAACTGATTAAAATAGCCAGTGCACAGACAGAAGGATACCGCGTTTGAATAAAATAAAGGATGGAGAGACTTAAGTTAATTCTGATACTTGATGACAAAACTGCGAATGAATACCTTTCGTTTAAAGCAAACATGGAGGAAATCGGTCGGATAGAACGACCTGACTGACTGACTTTAGTTTACAAAAAAATTGGAATAAAATGGAAGTATAGTTGAATGTTCACTCATAGCTTTCTTTGGAACCAATCAACGCAAGTGTTTAAAAGCACAAGTGAAAGAACTTGTCCAATGAGTGTTGTTAGGTCAAAAAGAACTGCGTGCCTTAATGAGAACCGAAAATATCGTAAAACAAACATTAAAATTAAAATTTTCGCATCAAAACATCTGAACGATGAGCTACAACATATGAAGCAGGCCTTTAAGAAGGATGGGTATTCAGAGTAAGACGTAAATAGAATGTTACGACGAAATGCAAATGTTCAAATGTTTGTTAAGTTTAAGGGACTTAACTGCGAGGTCATCAGTCCCTAAATTTACAAACTACTTATGAACTACCTTATACTAAAGACGACACAAACATCCATGCCCGAGGGGGGATTCGAACCCCCGACCGCTCGACCACCGCGGCTGGCTACGACGAAATAACAGTAGGCGAAGGACAAGGAAACAACACAACGATGGAGCAATACAGTTTCTCTCCCCTTTGTTAATAAGGTAACGGATCATATTGGTAAAAATTTACGAAAACGTAATACCACACCGGTTTTCAAACAAACAAAGAAGATATCCCAAGCCCTCAGATTTGTTCAAATGTTTGTATAGTCTATGGAACTTAACTACGGGGTCATCAGTCCCTAAACTTACAAACTACTTATGAACTACTTACGAACTAGGACGGCACAAATATCCATGCCCGAGGGGGGATTCGAACCCCCGACCGTAGTGGCCGTGCAGACCATGACTGGAGCGCCTCAGTCCCCTCGGCCACCGCGGCCGGCCCTCAGATTTGTAAAAGATAAACGTTCTCCTTTATCAGCAAGTGGGGTTGATAAAAATCCATGCTCTTGTGATAACTTTTATATCGGAACAACTAATAGAATTGTAAACACACGTCTCAAGGAGCACAAAAGTGTGTGCCGACTTGGAAAAACTGAAAAATCAGCTGTGGCGGTTCTGTGACGAATTATTACCCACTGTTGTATATGGAAGCGATTAAAATATATAAACATAATGATAATTTCAGTCGAAAAGAAGAGACTACGAAACTCAACGATATATATGGCTCTGCAGAATTGATGACTGATCTTTGACATGGTTCTATAGTATAGCTTTATCTTTGACAAGTTTCAGCTCTGCTTATCACGTGGATCTTAGCCACGCTACATTTAGACGGTATTTAAGAAGGTCTCAGACCTCCGACCCGTCAGTCGGCAAGACTCAACAGACGGACAACCTAAGAAGAAGTCCGTCGCAGTAGCGGACGAAACGCTAGGAAGGAGCAAGATTCTAAGAACCCGGCCTTACAACTCAGAGGATATAATACTTGTTGTTGTTATGGTCTTCAGTCCGGAGACTGGTTTGATGCAGCTCTCCACCCTACTTTATCCTGAGCAAGCCTTTTCATCTCCTCATAAGAACGGCAACCCACATCCACTTGAATCTGCTTACTATACGCGTCTCTTGGTCTCCCTCTGCGATTTTTAGCCCACACACTTCCCTCCAATGCTAAATTTACGATTCCTCGATGTCTAAGAATGTGACCTACCAGGCGATCCCTTTTTTTAGTCAGGGTATGCCAAAAATTCCTTTTCTCGCCAATTCTGTTCAGTACATCTTCATTAGTTATGCGATCCACCCACCTAATCTTCAGCATTCTTCTGTAGCACCACATATCAAAAGCCTCTATTCTCTTCCTGTCCGCACTGCTTATCGTCCATGTTTCACTCCCATTCAAGGCAACACTCCACACAAATGCCTTCAGAAAAGACTTCCTTACACTTAAATTAATATTCGATGTAAGCAAATTTCTCTTTTTCAAAAATGCTTTTCTTCCCATTGCCATTCTGCATTTTATATTCTCTGCACTGCGACCATCGCATGTTATTTTACTGCCCAAGTAACAAAACTCATCTACCACCGTTACTGTTTCGTTACCTAAGCTAATTCCTTCAGCATCGCCTGATTTTCTAAGACTACATTCCATTATCTTTGTTTTGCTCTTGTTAATGTTCATTTCATAGGCTCTCTTCAACACATTGTCCATTCCATTCAACTGCTTTTCCAGGTCCTTTGCTGTCTCTGACAGAATTACAATGTCATCAGCTAAACGCAAAGTTTTTATTTCTTCACCCTGAACTTGAATCGCTATTCCAAATTTTTCCTTGCTTTCTTTCACCGCCTTGCTCGATGTACAAATTGAATAGCATCGGAGAAAGGCTACATCCCTGTCTTAGTCCCTTCTCAATTAATACTTCCCTTTCATGTCCTTCGAGTCTAATATCTGTGGTCTTACTTTTGTACAAGTTGTAAGTAACTTTCCTTTCCCTGTATTTTACCCCTGCTGACTTCAGAATTTGAAAGAGTGTATTCCAGTCAACATTGTCAAAAGCTTTCTCCAAATCTACAAAAGCTAAAAATGTACGTTTGCCTTTCCTTAATCTATCTTCTAAGATAAGACGTAAACTGAATATTGCCTCCCGGGTTCCTACGTTCATCCTGAATCCAAACAGATCTTCCCCGAGGTCAGCTTCTAGCAGCTTTTCTATTCTCCTGTAGATAATTCGTGTTAAAATTTTGCAACCATGACTGTAATTTTCACACCTGTCTGCACCTGATTTCTTTGGAATGGGGATTATTACATTTTTCTTAAAGTCTGAGGATATTTCGCTAGTCTCATACATCTCACACACCAGTTCAAATAGTTTGTCATGGCTGGCTCTCCCAGAGACTTTAGTAGCTCTGAGGGTATGCCATCTACTCATGGAGTAGAATTAGGTCTTTCAGGGCTCTGTCAAATTCTTCTCTCAGTATAGTATCTCCTATTTCATCTTGATCTACTTCGTCTTCCCCTCCTACAACATCGTCTCTAAGGTCATTTCCTTTGTAGAGCTGCTCTATGCACTCTTTCCACCTTTCAGCTTTCCCTTCTTTGCTGAGAACTGGTTTCCCATCTGAGTTCTTGATATTCGTAGAGTTGTTTTTCTTGTCCCCAAATGTGTCTTTTATTTTCCTGTAGGCAGTATCTACTTTTCCCCTTCTTATACATTCTTCTACAGATTTGCATTTGGTTTCTAGCCACTCCTGTTTAGCCATTTTGCACTTCCTGTCAATCTCATTTCTTGGTCGTCTCTACTCCATTTTCCCTGTATCATTTACTGCATTTTTATATTTTCTCCTTTCATCAATTAAATTTAGTATTTCCTGTGATATCGAAGGATTTTTTGTAGGTCTTGCCTTTCTACCTATTTTGTCCTCTGCTGCCTTCACTATTTCACCTGTCAATGCTACCCATTCCTCTTCTACCTTTTTATTTCCCCTTGTTTCTGTCAATTGTTGCCTAAAGCTTCCTCTGAAATTGTCCAGAACTTCATGTTCCTTCAATTTACCTGAGTCCCATCTCCTTATTTTCCTACCTTTCTGTAGTTTTTTCAGTTATGGCTATTTAAAATCTATCTGATACCTTCCGGTGTCATGTATACAACCTTCTTTTGTGAATCTTAAACCACGTGTTTGTTACGATTAAATCATGTTCCGTGCAAAATTCTACCAGGCGACTTCCTCTTTCATTCCTTCTGCCCAGTCCATATTCACCTACTATTTTTCCTTCTCTTCCTTTTCGTACTACCAAATTCCAGTCTCCCATCACAATTAAGTTTTCCTCTCCCTTAATTGTTTGTATAATTTCCTTTAACTCCTCATACATTTCTTCAATCTCCTCATCATCGGCAGAGCTAGTTGGCATATAAACCTATACTACTGTTGTCGGTGTTGGCTTCGTATCTATATTGACAATGATAATGCGATCACTGTACTGGTGATAGTAGTTTACCCGCATTTCTATTTTCTTATTCATTATCAGTCCTACTCCTGTGATACCCCCAACTGCTTTTGTATTTATAATCCTGTATTGACCTGACCAGAAATCCTGTTCATCCTGCCACCGAACTTCACTAACCCCCACTATATCTAACTTCAATCTATCCATTTCCCTTTTTAAATTTTCTAATTTTCCTACCCGATTAAGGGATCTAACATTCCACGCTCCGATCCGTAGAATGCCAGTATTGTCTTTCCTGATGACAGTATCCTCTTGAGTAGTCCCCGCCCGGAGATCCGAACGGGGGACTATTTTACCTCCGGAATATTTTACCCGAGAGGATGCCATCATCATATTTTCATACAGTAGAGCTGCATGTCCTCGGGAAAAGTAACGGCTGTAGTTTCCCCTTGCTTTCAGCCGTTCGCAATAACTGTGTGGCAAAGCCACATTAGCTGATGTTACAAGGCCAGCTCAGTCAATCATCCAGACTGTTGCCCCTGGAACTACTGAAAAGGCTGCTGCCCCTCTTCAGGAACCACACGTTTGTCTGGCCTCTCCACAGATATCCCTCCGCTGTGGTTACACCTACGGTACGGCTATCTGCATCGTTGAGGCACGCAAGCCACCCCACCCCGGCAATGGCTGTGGTTCATGGGGGTGGATATAATACCTACAGAACAAAAATTATCACATAAAAATGGGGGTGGGGGGCCTCGCACATGGGACGATGAGTTTCATGCGTAGAGTGTGGGCGAACATTACACTTTTGGAGCAACACATAACCTACCTGTTTCGACAATGGCAAACAAAATTCTTCACATTCTGAGCGCCAGTTAGTGTTCCATCCACAAACAAGAAAGGTGAACGAAAGTTGCAGCTAATCGCAATCCAAATCAATAGGGCAGTGTATCTTGGACAAATGTACAGTACGTGACATTGCTCGCCAAGTCTATATCGTCGCCGCAAACTATCATGAATAGCGTGCAGGCAAAATCTGCTTTCATCGCTGAAGTGCATGACCCACCAACCCAAGCGACCCACCTACGGCACCAGTCGAATCGTGAACATCTATGTTGTTGGGTGAGTGGAAGAGTGAAGGTGTGGGTATACTTAGTCCCACTGCCAGTAACTGTTTGGCAACAGTTCGTGTCGACACTTCTGGGTTCCCAGTCCCTCGTATTGTGCTGTGGTAGCTGTACAATTTGCCAGTCCTACCATTACGATATTGGCGGATGTCTGTGTTGTGTGGACGTTCAGGATCCCGTCTACAGACAACTGTATGAAGCACGATTGCTGCTCCCTATCTTGCCAGCAGTTTGCTTCATACGGTAATATCATACTGATCCTCACGGCTGCAAACGTTTCCTATTTAAGGTTACACACAGATGACATACAGCAGCTATGCAGACGTTGTCTTTCCAGGCGTGGTAATTTTTTTCCAGTAGTTTGTAGAGATACGGCCCGTTGCTAGCAGGAGGCAAGGTCAGAGGTGCCTACTGCAGCAGTGGGCTGTGACGACGCCTTCGTCCAGACTGATAACCCGCAGCCGGCGACACAGTCGCGACCGATGCCCCGGATTAGGCGGGAGACCTACCGCCGATTACGCACTTTGTTCGTCTCCTCGTTTTACCCTTTCTCACAAGGCTGCCATTTTTCTCAGTTAAGGCTCTGTTAAGTACCTCGCACTACGTAGCTCAGTCTGCTGTAATACCCCTAGAGTACGAGGGAACATCGAGGAACTGAACCAAAATTTTTTATGTAGTACTTATTACGTTCGTTAATTTGAGGATTTGTGCGCAAGAATATTTGGATTTTATTAATTAGGATATTTGTCAACTGATCACATTATAAATGTAATGTCCTGATTGCAATTTATGTTTATTATTATTACTAGTTTCAACTCATCTCTGAGCCGTTCTCAAATCTAAAATACGGAAAATAACCATATCTCTATACGCATTTGTTTTCTGCCTGTCTGTTCTCTCATAACTCAAGATCCAGACAACCAAACAACGTGAAATTCGGCACATGTACACAAAATTACATGGGGAAGGTTCTTAAACAGGTTTCGTTCCATTTTTTTTCTGGAAAACTAACCGGAAAATTTGAGAAAATATGAAAGTGCATTTTCAATGTGTCAGTGTAAACCTTTATCTTCGCACTGATCTTGATGCAATTTTGCACAATTTACCTTCAAAACAAGATTAAAGTTACTAAAATTTCGTTCTATTCCTTGGGGAGAGTACTTCACTTACAGACTTAGATTGCAATCTCTATACATATAAGACGCATTTGTTGTCTTTTTGTCTGTTCCCTTGTAACTCGATATATATATATTCGCCTCACATACGAAAGAATTACTCAAGAAATCTATCTCTGAAAAACCAGGACTGCCTTATCGCAGAGAAAGCAAAGTTCTAGCAGCATGCATGCCCCTCAGCTTGATTCGATGAAGTACTTGCTTCCACGGCCGCAGCAAAAGTGAAGCTCTAAGGCCACGGGGAAATCCTTCCCCCGCCACACACCGGATATAGAGCGCGCTGAAAACAATGCAGAGTCCGTTCAGAGCATACTGTTTACCAACCCCCCGCTACCTGGCGAAGACAATTGCCTCTACAGGCGCTCCCAGAGAGGTCTCCTGCACCTCTTTCATCCAAGATTAGGTTGGTACGACGCTAAGAACACGGCCATCTCGCCATCTTGCCAAGTAAGCTTATTTCTCGCCAGCCAGCGCAGACGACAAACGAAATCATGCGTTCTTAACTGAACGAGGCCCTGAAGCGAGAGGCGGCGACTGTAAGCCATTGCGCGGCAGTCAGTCAATATTAGAAGCAACCTTCCACATTCATACGAACACACAAGTTCAATCAGATGGGGCATGAATCAGTAATATCAAGATAATTAACACACAAATAGATGATATTAATTCTGCAGTAACACTTTAGGTTAATGAATAAAATCAAAATGGAACACGACCTCACATTAAGTGGATGTGTTTCACAACAATGGTTGTTGTTATTTGTTAAGCTTATGGGACTTAACTGCGGGGTCACCAGTCCCTAAAGTTTACGTAGAAACTAACTTATACTACATACAGCACAATCATCCTTGCCCGGGGGGGGGGGGTGATTCGATCGCATCTGAGCATAGCGCCTCAATGCACTCGGCCACCCCGCCGCGACACAAAAAAGGTATAATGTAGTGATTTACAAGTACTGGTAATAGATTTGCAATATAAATCTTAAAATATGAAAATAGCGATGACAACCAGAAGATATTAAATCTGTCTTGAACACATTTATAATATGCGGTTGGGAAATACACACAGTATTACCAGATGACATTTGGTCTATACATATTAAAACACTATAAATTTTTGAAATATTACTGGTAAAAACAGCTTGGTCAGCCAAGCAACATAAGAGTATTTGTTCATGACTCAAGGTCTAAGTTTAGCTGTTTGTTACAGTCCAACGTGAGTCAATAATTTGCAAACATTCTCTATGTTTTCAATAGAAAATAGTGTTCCTTAATTATATAAAATCTAATGGCATAAAAATTCCAAAATAATGTAATTAAAAGTTGTGTTAAACAAGGTACAATTAACCAGAAATTTTGTCAAAAAAAGTTCAAATATTTGTATAGCTTATGTGACTTAACTACGAGGTCATCAGTCCCTAAACTTACAAACTACCTATGAACTATCTAAGACTAAGGACGGCACAAATATCCATGCCCGAGGGGGGATTCGAGCCCCAGACCGTAGTGGCCGTGCAGACCTTGACTGGAGCGCAGCAGTCCTCTCGGCCACCGCGGCCGGCAGAAATTTTGTCCGTCTGGATTATAAACAGATGCATCACATGAATGTCATATTTCAAAATATAACAAGGATCAATAAACATGCCAAGAGCTAACGTAATTTAGCCAAGCCTTAGGAAAGGATGTTTATATTTGGAAGTTTTATAAGTTAGGTATTCAGTTTTGTAACAGGGAATTAATTATCTTTGGTTTTAAAGAATATTACAGGGTACCAGTAGGGAGGGTGCACGAGTTTCTGGTTTTTGTCGATGTACGAGTATATAAGAGAAATTCCGGAACTGTTAAAAAAGGGTTTGTTGTTATTTCTGGCTAGTTGAGAAGTGCATGTTTGCTGTCGCAATTTAATGTATACAGAGGGGTCCAAAAACATGTATCCACTGTTTAAAAGTCCATAACTTACAAACTAATTGACGGAGTTGTCTCAATTTTTGGTGAAAGTGTAGCTTAAAGGACAACTTAAAGAAGGTGTTAGAAACTGTCACCTTTAACATCCACACACAATAGATGCCACCGAACTGCAGCACGTACTACTGACTGCAACGTGTTCAGTTGGATATATGCACATGAATGTACGATGGATACTCGAAGTTCATTCAATGTGCGTGGCTTTTGTAGATAAACGATGTCCTTTAAATCTGGGGAGCGTGGTGGATACGCCACTGCACCTCTACGACCTATCCATCTTCCTGGTAGATTTTCGTCGAGATAAGCCCTAACGCGATTTTGGTAATGAGCTGGGGCACCATATTGTTGAATGTAAAATCTTCCGTCTCCACAAAGTCTCGGATTGGAGATAAAATAGATGTCTGAAGCTTCTGGAGGTACACCTCACCTGTAACTGTGGCGTCAAAGACGAATGGCCCAATCAATCCATGGTAAGACAAACCCACCACACATTTACACCTGGCAAATTCACAGATTTTTCTACATGGACGGATTTTCGGCGGCCCATTAGATCCAATTGTGGCGATTTACTGTACCACAGATTTTTACCTGTGCCTCATCACACAATCATCTCTGCACACTCTTCGTTGTTGCGCGCCATGTTAATAAACCACTCGCAGTACCTCCTCCCACGATCTGCGTCGTCCTCGTTCATTACGTGTAGCAATCGTGGGATGTAACACTTCCACTTTGCTGACTTCAAAATTCGCCGAATACTTGAGCGGCTCACTCCAATTTCACGGGCACACTGAGCCACAGACTTCTGTGGTGAGCGGGTGAATTGTTACTGTTACAGGTCGCCCAGATCGTTGTTTTTATTCATCTTTAACATAGCCTCCGACTTCAAATTTGTCTCGAATGCGACGAATCGTTAAAAGTGTCGATGGCTCTGTTTGATACTCATTTCGCCATTACCGTTGAACCTCATTAATATATTGTAATCGATACCGCGAAACCTAGGGAGGTCGCGGAAAGAATTAAATATTCATCATGATACACGATATTAACCGTCACTCTGAGTTTAGTGGGAAACTCTTAGAAGTGTATAGGACTCGTCTCATGATCCAATCATTACAGTTTTTCAGAATATAAATGTAATGTTTACTTGCATATCTTAAGTTAGTTTGATACCTTTGATGTAAAATCGGATCATACGAACGATTTACTATTAAATGCAGATATACTGGGAATAAAGTATTAAATCCGAAAATAAACTGAGAGACAATTTTGATCCGAAATTAACTTATATGTGATTGGTGTGTTACTGTTGGAACTGTTTAGTTAACGAAAGCATCACTAAGCAACTATTTACATCAGCTCTGTAAATTTGACGTAAAGATTAACATGCACTGTAAATCACAACTCTAACAAGACATTCAACTTCCGAATATTATTAGGTTACTTCCAACTGTGAGATTGGTGTGTGTTATAACCAGCACATAAAACTCATAAAATGGAAACCTTAACAGCCAGGTACTATCACTACAGCATTCTGGAAAGTAAATCCTTATGTAGTGAAATATCGTCCGAGGGGAGAAATGAATATAAGTGAAAATTATAATAAATTTGGATCAATTTATCTCATATTTCTGCGCACTCTCGAAAGACGAATGAGAAAATAACATTTTACTACACCTAAATATGCTCGTCGGGTTATATAATTCAAATATTGCAGATGTACGAGGAGTGTACATTAAGTAAAGAGACTGACTGAGTCGTCACCGTTTATTGCACGTCGTCCCCTTCAAAGTAAATTCGATTACTGCGCGAGTGTTATTGAAATGCTTTGGGAACTCAAATGCGAGTCGCTGGTGAGAAGACGACGTTCTTTCCGAGAAACACTGTCGAAGAAATTCAGAGAGCCGGAATTTGAAGCGGTCTGGAGAACGATTCTACTGCCGCCAACTTACATTTCGCTTAAAGACCAAAAAGATAAGATGAGAGAGGACTCGTACAGAGGCATACAAGCAATCGTTTTTCCCTGGTTCTATACGGGAGTGGAAAGTAAGTAGTACCCTTTGCACGGACTGTGGTGTAGGTAGATAGATGTAGGAGTAACTGCCTGCGCAAGCTACAAAACACAGGAGACGTTTGCTGGCTGCGGTGGCCGAGAGGACTGAGGCGCTCCAGTCACGGTCTGCACGGCTACTGCGGTCGGGGGTTCGAATCCCCCCTCGGGCATGTATATTTGTGCGGTCCTTAGGATAAGCTAGTTGATAAGTAGTTTGTAAGTTTAGGGACTGATGACCCAGTAGTTAAGTCCCATAAAAGAGACGTTTCATCCATTCCTCGTAGCAGTGGTGCATTGCGAACAATGGGAATAGCATTCATCTGGTCGGTTACAGCCTTCTGAATGTCGTCCAGAGTCCCAAACCGACCGCCATTGAGGTGTTCCTTCAGTCTTGGGAAGAGGGAAAAAGTCGCAATGGTTCATGTTGGGAGTATAAGGAGGTTGTGGAGGAACAGAAATGTTCTTACTGACCAACAAACGGTTTTTTGCTTTGGCGATATGACAGTGAGCCTTTTCGTGTTCTGGCGCTTGATTTTCGGGTCGCACTGAATCCCCCACGTGTTATCACCTGCGATGACATGTTACAGGAATGGGGATCCTGATCCAACCCGATGCCATTTTGCTCCTAGGAAAGGTGTCGCGGAAAAAGTTTAGTACAGAAATTTAGCATTCCCAGTTCATTAGTTAATAGCTGACGAACGGTGGTGTGACTCAACTCGTCGCCAATCAGGCGACGATCCGAATGCACAAGATCCCGGATTCCGACGACATTTTCAGCGGTTTTTGTAATTGCAGGCGTTCCGACGTCATGTTCGTCGTGATTCGACTCCCGTCCTTCCGAAAATACCTTAGAGACACCGATACATCTGGTTTCTCGAGAAGACACTCTCTGTAGGCTTTCTGCAACTTTGCAAATGTTTCTGTTGTACTGTGTCCAAGTCTAAAGCAAAAGCGGATGGCACCTCGTTGCTCGAAATTGTTAGCATTCATTGCAGAACACGCACGAAAGCTGTGTTTCACTAAACGACTTCTAATAGTGACGGTGCATCATACCTACATCATCCTCCCTTCCATGCCCCGCTCTCTCAGTCACTACGTTTACATGTAACACATCTTCCGGAAGACGAAAACCGATTTTCGTAAACCGTTTTTCCCTGTCGTGTTTACATGGCACAGCCTGAATCGGATTTCCTAATCAACTTAAGATGGCGGCTGAAAACAGCTGATTCAGTCCCCAATTTAGTCAGCATAATCGCTATTTTTCTTTACTTAAATACATAGATTCATTATTACTCTAATATTAATACTTTTCTTTCACATCAGAAAATATCACTCTGTCCATATGTGCCGAAAATTCTTATCAAAGGAACAAAATCTGACAAGCCAAGAACGCTTCAAAAACGGTTTGCGTTTACATGGACACGAAAATCGATTGTGGAACTGGAAAACCGCTTTAGAGAAGTGGATTTCCAGAATCGATTTTGAAGTGTTTACATGACCAACCAAAAGCTGAATTGGGAAATCGGTTTACGAAATCCGGTTTTGGGAGACCATGTAAACTGGGTGAGTGTTGCCCGATCGAACGCTACATGGCCATTCTCATTACGTAACGTACACACGATGACTGTGTTATGCAGTCCTCTCACGGGACGTGGAAATGCACGTGGAGGAGGACGTGCTGCCGTTGGAGCGTCGAATTCGAAGTTCCACTGCCCTGTGAAGCGTGGAATGAAGGATCCTGCATGTTAGATTTTTGCTTCGTGTAGTATAACGTGGTCAATGAAAAGCGACCTGGTTTTCACGTGACAAGCAGAATATTGCAAACGGAACTCCGTATTTCGTGCCTTCTTTCGTTTTAGCGTACGCTGTATAAAGATAATCTTTTTAAAGCGCAAGAAAACTGAACAACTTTTTGAAAACGCATAAGGTATAATTTGTTACAATAAATTACCGAAAACTGTATATTCATAGCTTTAAAGGATATCGTATTTAACGTTAATCAGTGCTATAATTTGTATACCGTGAAAGAATATCGTTCCTTTGCTACGGTTCAACGCCATTCTATCAAAGGAGCGTCTTTATGATACTTTGTCATAGATAAATAAGATATTACAATATGTTTTAGGTGCATAGTATATCTCAGATACCACACATATTATACTCAGGTAAAACAGCGCAGTCGGTAGCGCAGTGAGCTCCGGAACAGAAGTTGTTCGCGATTCTGTACTTCAAAACATTTTCCTATTTTGTTTCCTTAATGCTTCTGGTTCTTTCTTACTAATTTAAGTGTAATATCCGATATTCGTTATTATTTCTTTTTAAGACGACGTATTAGCGTGGTGGTTAGGGTTACGAGATATGGAGGAAAAGGTGTAAATAACAGGTTTGCATCTATACTCTCGGAGATATTTTTTAAAGATTTCGTAAAATTAAAAAGGAAATGAACTTCGAGACAATATTGTAGGAAGGGAAGAGTATGTAGATGAAGATGAAATAGGAGATCCTGTACTGAGAGAAGAATTTGACAGCGCCCTGAAAGACCTAAGCCGAAACAAGGCCCCTGGAGTAGATGATATTCCCTCAGAGCTACTGAAGTCTCTGGGTGAACCAGCCATGAAAAACCTGTTTCACCTGGTGTGTAAGATGTATGAGACAGGTGAAATACCCTCAGACTTTAAGAAAAATGTTATAATCCCCATCCCTAAGAAAGCAGGTGCAGTCAGGTGTGAAAACTACAGAACCATCAGTTTAATAAGTCATGGTTGCAAAATATTAACGCGAATTATATACAGAAGGATGGAAAAACTGGTAGAAGCCGACCTCGGGGAAGATCAGTTTGGGTTCAGGAGAAATGTAGGAACACGGGAGGCAATACTCACTTTACGGCTTATCCTAGAAGATAGATTAAGAAAAGGCAAATCTACATTTCTAGCTTTTATAGATTTGGAGAAGGCTTTTGACAATGTTGATTGGAATAAACTCTTTCAAGTTCTGAAGCAAGCAGGAGTAAAATATAGGGAGCGTAAGGTTATTTACAACTTGTACAAAAACCAGACAGCGGTTGTCAGAGTTGAAGGGCATGAAAGGGATGCAGTAGTTGGAAAGGGAGTAAGACAGGGTTGTAGTCTTTCTCCAATGTTGTTCAATTTGTACATTGAGCAAGCTATAAAGGAAAGCAAGGAGAAATTTGGTGAAGGAATTAAAGTTCAGGGGGAAGAATTAAAAACATTACGTTTTGCCGACGACATAGTAATTCTGTCAGATACAGCAAAGGACCTGGAAGAGCAATTGAACGGAATGGACAGTGTGCTGAAAGGTGCATAAAAGATGAACATTAACAAGAGCAAAACTAGGGTAATGGAGTGCAGTGTAAGAAAATCAGGTGATGCTGAAGGAATTAGATTGGGAAACGAAGCAATAAAGAAGGTAGATGAGTTTTGTTACTTGGGCAGTAAAATAACAAATGATGGTCGCAGTACGGAGGATATAAAATGCAGAATGGCAATGGGTAGAAAAGCGTTCTTGAAAAAAAGAAATTTGTTAACATCGAATATTGATTTAAACCTAAGGAAGTTCTTTCTGAAGGCATTTGTATGGAGTGTTGCCTTGTATGGGTGTGAGACATGGACGATAAACAGTGCGGACAGGAAGAGGATTGAGGCTTTTGAAATATGGTGCTACAGAATGATGAAGATTAGGTGGGTGGATCGCGTAACTAATGAGGAGGTACTGAACAGAATTGGGGAGAAAAGGAATTTCTGGCATACCTTGACGAAAAGAAGGGATAGATTGGTAGGACGCATTCTTAGACATCAAGGAATTGTGAATTTAGCGTTGGAGGGAAGTGTATGGGGAAAAATTCTCAGGGGAAGACCAAGAGATGGATACAGTAAGCAGATTCAGACAGATGTAGGTTGTCGCTCTTATGTGGAGATGAAGAGGCTTGCTCAGGATAGGGTATTGTGGAGAGCTGCATCAAACCAGTCTCCGGACTGAAGACCACAAAAACAACAACGGTTTATGAAATTTATTTGTTAATTTAATACAATTATAATAACCAATATTCGACGTAATTTACTATAAACATGAACTAACTCTGCCCACGAGAGAATTTGTTGAGTATTTCGTTTAAGGGCACAGGTACCCATAGGCGCGACTAGCAATGGGCCCACCGGGCCCTGGCCCTCCCCGAAATGTAATAGATTTTTTTTTTTTAATTACATTACAGTAAAAGTTCGATAGTTCGGCACGTTCGGGACCGAACCGGTGCGGAATTATCGAAAATGCCGGTCGTCGGACTCTCGGACGATACCTTTTAGTATGCTTTAAGCTAACGTATACTGCGAAAACGGTCGTAACATGATGTTTTGTACTTAAATATTGATTTGGCAGAATCATTAGATCAATAAAATCAGCTCAAAATTACGACAGCAGGTGCCAATTTTTTATTCAATACATTTACTTTGGATACGCTATGTGTATTGTACAATATTTTAGATAACTAAAAAAGAACTAGAGTTTGTTTTTATTTCCGAAATTGTTGTCATTTGTAATAAAAGGTTTTTCTAATGCTATGTCAATCAGGTTCAGTTTGAAATATAGTCTAAAAATTCTGGCGACAATATATATAAATAAGAGAATAACTAAATAACAGCAATGTATAATCTTATACTAATCTAAGGGTTATGATATATCATTTTACATTTCTTCTCTATATTAAATAGTATTTTTTCTGTCCAATAGTTTACATTAATTTTTTGTCACTTAATATGTATTATTTTGTTTGAACTTTGTAAATTATTGCACTGTTTGTTTACCTAAGGTAACTTTGTGTTTATTGTTCCTCTGTGGAACCAATGGCTGGAACATTTCTTCATTGAATAAATGAAAATTAATAAAATACAAAGGTTAAACATTTAAAATTGCACATTTCTACTTCTGAAACATATAGCATTTATATTCCATAAACGAATTTCACGTTCGTTAATATAACAGGCTACACAGGTAATTGTATGTGTATGTATATGTAAGTATGCATGCATGCATGCATGTATGTATGTATGTATGTATGTATGTATGTATATAATATGTGTGCCTCAGCACTCAATGTCAAAATATATCATTATATACGAGTGACCCCCCCCCCCCCCCCCTTCGAAAAAGAATGCTGGTTGCGCCACTGCAGGTACCATTAAATTTCAAGACAGTACCCTACGTCATTCGGTTTTCGCCGCGGTGTTTGAATTCTGTTGCAGTGCAGTACAGTGCTGGAATAGTTCAGTTTCACGGTGCAGACAGAGTGTGGTTATGGAAGCAATTGAAGTAAAGGAGAAAAATTTTTACGTACAATACTAAAATCAAAAGTTATTACAACGAACATTGTCGAACTGAGGCGTTGTCCCGCGTGTATAACAAGTAGTCTGTATCAGGCAGAACTTATTATCTTCGAAGGAATGCCAAAGTAAGCATTTGGATATGCAGAATACGTACATCGTGAAAAATAGCAATATAAGAGAGCAAGACAAGTGGAGCTGGCGCAGATGAAGAATTTCACCGTTGACAATTTTTTATGATATTTTGCCAAAAGTGATTTAGTCGTACATTTTGTTATCATTATCAAACGCTTTCAGTTAATGTGCCGTCTTTGTGTTTCTTGAAGAAAAAAATACAAATTCTGGAATAGTATTGCAACCAATGTGCGAGCATAAGAAAGCTACAGTATTCAGTTTTTTTTTCGGCGTTCGCTAATAGATACCGTGTAATTTCCCGCATATCCATCTTTGTAAAGACAATGATCTACGCGCCAGCCCGCAACGGGCGCTGGAGAGCGGTGTGATCGCAAATCACGATGAGCAGCACGTCACGTTCCGTGGGACGTAGCAGGTCGTTTCAGAGCGTGCTGTAGCTAGGTAGACAGCACATCTGGCCTGCGCCACGTTGGGACAACACGTCCCGTGTGAGGACGGCTTTAGAGGAGCGCTTAGCACGTGACATGACCTAGTGCGAGATTGCTTAACGACCACCTATTTTTGGCGGAGAGAATTTTACGAACATACGGTGTACCCATAGGCTTCCCTATGTCGCCAATTGCAGCTGGAACTCTCATGGAAGCATTTGAAGAAACAGCTGTCAGCACCACAACGCCCACAACGTTGTCTGAGATACGTTGAAGACACCTGCGACATGGGGAGAAAAAGAGCTATACAGATTCCAAATGTTCAAATGTTCAAATGTTTGTTAAGCTTATGGGACTTAACTACGGGGTCATCAGTCCCTAAACATACAAACTACTTATGAACTACTTACGCACTAGGACGGCACAAATATCCATGCCCGAGAGGGGATTCGAACCCCCGACCGTAGCGGCCGTGCTGACCGTGACTGGAGCGCCTCAGTCACCTCGGCCACCGCGGCCGGCATAGAGATTCCACCAGCATCTCAGTAAACAGCAGAGTAAAATACAATTCACACTGGAGGTAGGAAAGAACGGAGTGGTGCCGTTCCTAGTCGTGAGTCTACCGAAATCCTAACGGAAATCTTGGCCACAGTGTAAATAGAGTGTCACTTCTAACCTACACTAGCCGATACCTCTGGATCGTCACAATTCTGCAGTCTCTATTGACAATTGTTAGGTGAGAAGGTGGTTATGGAATTGTTATCTAGAAATGACCATAAAAACACTTTTCAGGGTCGAGTCAAGGTAAAATTTAAATTGTTTTCCACATTCCCTACTAGCTTGTTATCGGCTGCCCCAGACGAAATAATTGGGCAAGTAAAGGTTGTAATTTGAAAGTGTTAACTTGTTTAATTACGAATTATAGAAACAAATATTCATTTTGTAGACGATCATAAATACATTTATTAAAATTCAACGATACATAAAGAAGAAGTATAAATAACACACGCTTAATTTTTTTGACTTCATTATTCAAGTGGTTTAGCGTGGAGAATTTTTTATTTTTGTTTTTCCGTCTTCATCAAAAAACAAATAAATTCTTGGTTGTCCCTTTCTCTGTCCATGTGCGCCTCCCCCTCCCTCTGTTCATCTTGTTCCACCTTCTGTCACCATTTCCCCTCTCTAGTTTCCTCCTCTCTTCTTTATCCGTCTTCTCCTGTATCCTCACTCTGTCCGTCTCCTCCCTCCCCTTTCTGTCCGTCTCGTTCTCCACTTATTCCCTTGACTTCCCTCCTCTATATATGTAAACATAAGTATATGCACCAAGTTCCATGGTAATTCGTCAAACGGTGTCAAATTCGTAAGGTACCCTCCGCCATGCCAAATTCACTGGTTCGCAGATTACAAAATAATAATAATATTAAATAAACAAATAAATAAAATTTCCTTCATCAAAACATACATTTATGTGCTGACTTAGATGGTGACCAGTAAAACAACTTGGATGTTGGTTGCAACGTACACTGTTTGTAAGATTACCGCCCAATAGAAATACTGGTAATTAATAGCATTTGATAATTAAACAGTATGAAGTTCACTGCAAACATTGACCATGCCAATGCACTAAATGTTACACAGTTTTAATCTTATTAATTATGGTAGCAATGTATGTACACAGTTGGGTGACAACATTTATAGTTAGGCCATAGGTAGAAATTCTCCACGTTGAGATTTGCTGTGTGCTTTTAGCTGACGGGAGGCCAGCGAGCAGGCCGACGTTGGTGGCTTGTTCCAGCTTAGGATTTTCCAGTTCGTTTCCGGTGAGGGGGGAGAGGGACAATGGCGAGTGCCAGGCACAGTGCAGTGCACAGCGTGAAATAAAATATTCTAATACTACTGGCATTTGAAGTAATACAATGCAGTCAGGAACCTTTAAGGCCCTCATTACAAAATAGCCTGTTGACAAATAAACAATACATTAGCTGATATAGTCACATCTGGCGTAATATGTTTCAATTGACAATGAAAAGTAATAAATTACCAATGAATACAAGACAGTTACACAACTAGCGTGGCAATGTTTGTTTATGAAAGTAATATATTAACTATTTCTCATTTTATTTTCAATTAATCTTGCGTATTTTATCTTGAAGTATTCAGTTAAATCACTTATCTGTGATATAAGAAATTGCACGATTATGATAAACAGTACAAAGGATGTTTATACCAATATAAAAAAACCTAAGAAGAAATTTGTGTAATGTGTAGTGTAATTATTTTGATTTTAAGTGAAGTTTTAGAAATGTATTGGCTGAGCGCTGTACGTTGGCAAATCGGTTAGAACAGCTCACATGGGGAAGTTGATGACGTAGGGAAAAAACCCCGGCAGTTGAGCTTATGGCGCGCGCGCGCGCGAGGGCAGGAAGTGAAGAGGCGGGAGCACATGGGGAGCTGGCCGAGCGGCGTCGCTCTGCATCAGTCGGCATGTGGATCTCCAGGTGGTGACTTTAGATTTGTGTGTGGGAATCGCCACGTGTGGTTGCTCGTCGTAGACTGCACCAAGTTAAATCGAGTGCTACCATGTGTTTGTGAATATTTAGCCGGCAGAACAAGGTGTGCATCGCATTGAATTAAAGTGACTGTGATTTGTTAATGTAACACGTGTCGTCGAATAGGCATGAACATAAACGGTGTTTGAGACAGCCACGTGGTGTGAAAACAATTCGCGACAAATATTCATTTTCTCTGGGGGCTCACGAGCTATAACTTTATTTGATAAATGTGCCGACGTACAGACGTATCAGCCACAGGGTTCTAAGATTGTGAAATAAACAACATAAAGTGTTTTCAAAAAATAGTAGTTAGTACACCCTTTTCTCTCATGAACTTGATTTTATTATGAATTTCTTTTGTTAATCATATGCAGGGAAGGAAAGCTGCGAACGTGTGATATCATCCCCTAGAAACCGAGTCAAACAGTCGCAATCACAGTTCCAGTGTTTTTGCATGTTTAGGAATTTGGTTCGCAGTTGGTGGTTGTGAGTTTTAAAAATTAATCTTTCCCTATTTTAAACTCTCACCCCGACCTTCACTCTCGCATGTTCCATGCACATACAGTGGCTAACGAAAAGTAACCCATGTATTGTTTAACTATCTGATCCCAGAGCCATGGGCCGCAAAGGTGGATTTGAGATTTTGTATTTCTATTTTAAGGCGTTCGGCATCGCTGTTCCTGTGGGCATTCCTAGTTAAAGCGCGAAGGGCGGATTTCTTCCACTTGGGTTGGAGGCTGGTGGCTTTCCTATACAGGGCGTACCATTTAAATACCGTCAGATGCATCTAAAGCGACGTGATTCTGACAATAAGTCTCAAGCGAAAGTTTGTGTGGATCATGGAATGGTTATCTCGAAATGCTCGACGCCCCGTTGTAGCCGCGTGGACTTATGCGTCATTCCACGGACGTGTGGCCGCTCTCGCCCGAAGTTCGAGTCCTCCCTCGGGCATCTGTGTGTGTGTTGTGTGTGTGTGTTTATGTATGAATGTTGTCCTTAGCGTAAATTACTTTATGTAGTTTGTATGTCTAGGAGCTGATATCCGTAGCAGTTTGTTCCAAATATTTACAAATATTTAAATACTTTTTTTGAAATGATCTTGAACTCAATTCTCAGAATCAGGCTAAGGTCAAGTTCCTTTTTCAAATGGTAAGCCCTATTTTTATCCATATTCGTATTCTACGTGAAAAAATAAGTATTTTTGTAGGGAACATCCGCGGTGGAGTAGCCGAGCGGTCTAAAGCGTCTCGCTGCGGAGCGCGCGGTTGCTCGCCGTGGAGGTTCGAGTCTTCCCTGGGGCATGGGTGTGTGTGTGTTTGTCCGTAGCTTAGTTTACCTAGGTTTAAGTTGTTTGTAAGCTACGGACTGATGACCACGCAGTTTGGTCCGATAGATTTACAAACATTTGAACATTTGAACATTTTGTAGGGAACAAGAAAATTTCAACATTAGACAGAATTCAGAAACCATATTGCCATGAGAGACGTCGAACACCGACTGCCGGCGTGGCGCAGGGGATAGCGTCACGGACTGCGGTGCAGAAGGTCGCCGGTTCAATCCCACCCACCGGCAAAAATTTATTTCTTTGTAATTAACATTTCCAGAAGGTTCTACATCTTTCTTATGTTCATTTGTAAATTCTATTTGTTTCTTATGTTAACTGTTCTTCTAATTTCTGGTAAATTCTGTCTGTGTATAAATAGCAGACCACTCTGCCTGAGAGGCAGTCAGTGCTGCGTGTATGTTGAGTTCGTAACAAACGTGCTTTCAGTATTAGTGCTGTGTTCAGTTGCCTTAGAAGTCAAGCCTGCGTCCATTGCAACGCGACATTGTTTGGTGGAGGCGCCGGGTACAAAGTGCAACAGCTGCATCACCGTGGCTCCGATTAGGGAACGTAAAAGCCGTCGCTTACACGGACTAGAACCGGAATACAAGGGATACACCGAGTACATCCTTCCAAAAGTCCGTATTATCAGAAGAACGATGGAGACGAAACCAGCAATAAGCCAGCTGCACATCAGACACCCGTCGGTGTTCTCTGGACATGCTGGACAGGACCCCAACAAATGGCTGGGAAGTTATTCGTCGTAGACAATGTGACGATACCGCCGTTGACAATGAGAAGAGTTGCAGTCACAAACACAGATGACTGGTGAAACTGTGAAGTTGTAGTTGATAGTAAAAAGTTTATCAGGCTCACAAAAGAAATTTAGATACCAGCGGCTGTCATGAGCATTACCGGTGGTCAAGGAGAGATTTGGATCACAAATTGTCACGAGCAGTCACAACTTATCCCCAAGGGAATGTGTATTGGGACAGCTGAACCAATCCAGGACGGTGAGCTCAACGTCATCAATGAAGACCCATGCCCTGCTGTTAGTACAGACAACAAGCTGGAGGAAACAAACGTGGAACTGCCAATAGGGCCCGGACTTACCAAGGAACAACGCCAGCGGGTGTTAAGTATACTCGCCAATTTTCGGGTGCATTCACACCTCAGCGGGGAAAAAGTCAGACGAAACGGCCCACGATAAAGCACCGTATCAATACTGGGGATCATCCACCAATTAGCCAACGTTCGTATAGAGTGTCGGCAGCTGAAAGACGGATAATTCGGGAGGAAGTGGAGAAGATGTTGCGAGATCACATTATTCAACCATCGGAGAGTCCTTGGTCGTTTCCGGTGGTCCTCGTAAAGGAGAAGCATGGCACGTGGCGATTCTGTGTCGACTATCGGCGGCTGAACAGAATCACAAAGAAAGATGTCTACCCATTGCTGCGTATTGACGACACCTTAGACTGCTTGAAAGGAGCTACATACTTCTCAACTATGGACATGCTGACAGGTTACTGGCAAATCGAGGTTGACGAAGCTGACAGGGCTTTTATTACACCTGACGGCCTCTATGAATTTAATGTAATGCCATTTGGATTATGTAATGCTCCAGCAACATTCGAACGCATGATGGACAACTTGCTTCGACACCTTAAGTGGTCGACGTGTCTCTGCTATTTAGATGACATTGTCGTTTTCTCGAAAACATTTGAAGAACATCTGAGTCGCCTGTCAACTGTGTTGAAGTGTGTTCAGGCTGCAGGCCTCCGACTCAATCCAAAGAAGTGCCTCTTCGTCGCCAAAGAGATAAAATCCTGGGGCACCTAGTCAACGGAGATGGTGTCCGTCCTGATCCAGATAAAGTAAGGGCAGTCACAGAATTTCCAACTCCTCAGCACATTCGTGATGTGAGAAGTTTTCTCGGGCTGTGCTCATACTACCGACGTTTCATAAAAGGATTTTGTAACAAGGCACGTCCATTACAAGAACTTCTGCAGGGAGACACCAAATTTTACTAGGATGAGACAAAAGAAAGAGCTTACCGGGCACTTAAGGAGGCTCTAACGTCTGCACCAGTGCTAGCCTTGTACGACGAGAAAGCAGAAACGGAACTTCACACCGACGCCAGTGGTTATGGGATTGGTGCAATGCTTGCACAAAATCAGGAAGGTGCTGAAAAAGTGATAGCCTATGCGTCAAGAGTACTCTCAAAGTCCGAGGTAAACTACTCTACAACTGAAAAAGAATGTCTCGCGGTTATCTGGGCTATCAACAAGTTCCGGCCGTATTTATTCGGTAAACCATTCACCGTCGTGACAGACCACCATTCTTTGTGTTGGCTGACTAGCTTGAAGGATCCATCAGGTCGACTAGCAAGATGGGCACTAAGACTCCAAAGAGTACGATGTCACAGTGGTATTCAAGAACGGGCGCAAACACAAGGATGCCGACTGCCTTTCGAGGAATCCATTAGTGGAACACAACAGCATTAATGAAATTTCAGCTCTCACTGAATTAGATGACGTTACAGCTGAACAGAGGGAAGATCCAGCAATATTAAAAACGATAGAGGCCTTGGAGAAAGGAGAACCGATCAATGGAGAGTTCCAACTTATAAACGGAACATTGTATAAGAGCAACTAAGATCCACTGGGCCCCAAATGGCTACTTGTTGTTCCAGCTCATCTCCAGCCAGCTATTCGCAAATATTTCCACGATGCTCCAATATCCGGTCATCTGGGATTCGTGATGACCCTAGACAGAATCAGACGCAGGTATTACTGGAAAGGTCTCTACTGATCTGTCAAGCACTATGTGAGTCACTGTAAAGAATCCCAGCAACGGAAGCATGTGCCGCAATTACCTCCAGGACATCTCGTACCGATTTCGCCGGCAGCAGCTCTATTTCATCGAGTTGGGATCGATCTTTTAGGGAGGTTCCCGAAGTCGACAACCGGTAACCGTTGGATAATAGTCTGCACTGACTACCTCATACGCTACGCTGTCACCAGACCTGTGCCGACTGCAGAAGTATCAGAGATCGCAAAATTCCTTGTAGAAGACATTATTTTGAAGCATGGAGCACCACGTGTCATGATATCTGATCGTGGAAAAGTTTTCCAGTCAAAACTAGTATCAGAGGTAATGTCACGGTACAACATTGTCCACAGAATGACAACTGCATACCATCCTCAGACAAATGGTCTTACGGAACGTTTCAACAAGACGTTAGCCGACATGCTGTCGATGTACGTCAATGTTGAGCAGAAGGATTGGGATACAATTCTGCCGGTCGTGACATTTGCTTACAATACTGCAAGACAAGACACCACAGGCTTCATTCTGTTTTTCCTGCTCCATGGCCGTGAAGCTGAGACGACAATGGGTACGCTCTTCCCGTTCCAACCGGACGACACTCAGGATGACTATGTTAAACAGCTCATCACCAGGGTCGAAGAAGCAAGACAGCTGGCTCGCATACGGACACTGGACGCCCAGGAGAAGGACCGTCAGCGGTATAACGACAAGCACCGACCTGTTGCGTACAGCCCAGGAGATCTGGTATGGATTTTTACACCTGTACGGAAGGTTGGACTGTCAGAAAAGTTATTGAAGCGATACTTTGGTCCGTATCGTGTCATACGCCACCTGTCAGACGTCACATACGAAGTTGAGGGTTATGAGCCGTCGTCGAAACGTCAAAGACGAAGAGACATTGTTCACGTCCTGCGCATGAAGCCTTACTACGATCCTGAAGAACAGGTAGACGACAGTGTCTTCTTGTTCAAGGACTTTAAGGACAGTAATGTTCCTGATGAAGCCACGACAGGAACGTCTGTCTTCGATAATCGTGGAGAGGGGAAGGATTCTCTTGAACTGTCATACAGAGGACCCGTGACACGGTCAAGATCCGGGACATTGCAGCTGGCTCCACAGGGATCATAACAGCGGGTCGCTGTTTCTCCAGGAGAGGGATCAATGCCGCGACGGACCACGAACACCGACTGCCGGCGTGGCGCAGGGGATAGCGTCACGGACTGAGTTGCAGAAGGTCGCCGGTTCAATCCCACCCACCGGCAAAAATTTATTTCTTTGTAATTAACAATTCCAGAAGGTTCTACATCTTTCTTATGTTCACTTGTAAATTCTACTTGTTTCTTATGTTAACTGTTCTTCTAATTTCTGGTAAATTCTGTCTGTGTATAAATAGCAGATCACTCTGCCTGAGAGGCAGTCAGTGCTGCGTGTATGTTGAGTTCGTAATAAACGTGCTTTCAGTATTAGTGTTGTGTTCAGTTGCCTTAGAAGTCAAGCCTGCTTCCATTGCAACGCGACAATATAACACTTTCATAGATATTTTTTCTCGACCTCACTTCATTCTCGAGATACTGGTAAGCTGGGAAACTAACAATGAAGTTTCTCCTGGTGACAAACTACTGGTTTTTTGAAACAACAGTTCCCTACAAAACTGAGTATTTCTGAATACGAATCTAAGATACAAAATTAAATGTTTGTTTGTTTGTTTGTTTGTCTTGTTGTTGTTGTGGTCTTTAGTCCGCAGACTGGTTTGCAGCACGCTATCCTGTCCTGTGCAAGTCTCTTCTTCTGAGAATACGTACGGCAACCTACATCCTTTTGAATCTGCTTACTGTATTCGTCCCTCGGTCTCCCTCTACGATTTTTACTCCCACACACTTCCTTCTAACGCTAAGTTGACGATTACTTGATGTCTCAGAATGTGTCCCATCAACCTACATCTTTTCTTAGTCAGCATATGCCACAATCTCCTTTTCTCTCCATTTCTGTTGAGCATCTCCTCATTAGTTATATGATCTACCCATCTAATCGTCATCTTTCGTCTGTAGCACCACATTTCAAAAGCTTCTATCATCTTTTTGTCTGATTTCTTTATCGTCCACGTTTCACTCCCATACAAATGCTTTCAGAAAGCTCTTCCTAACATTTAAACTAATATTGGATGTCAACAAATTTCACTTCTTCAGAAACGCTTTTCTTACCATAGCCGTTTGCATTTTATGTCTTCTTTACTTCGGCCATTAGAAGTTATTTTGCTACCTACATAACAAAACTCATCTACTAATTATACTGTGTTATTACCTAAAATAATTCCTTCAGCATCGTCTGATTTCCTAACACTACATTCCATTGTTTTACTCTTGTTAGTGTTCATCTTATACCTTCCTTTCGGGACACTATCCATTCCGTTTAATTGCTCTTCCAGGTCTTTTGCTTTCTCTGACAATTACTACTTATATATGTTTTTATTCCGTCTCCTTGGGCTTTAATTCCTTCTCAAAATTTCTCTTTGCATTCCTTCACAGCTTGCTCTATGTACAGATTGAACAGTATGGGGGAAAGACTACAACCGTGTCTTACTCCCTTCCCAATCTTTCATGGCCGACTCTAGTAATTGCTGCCTTATTTTGTACAAGTTGAATATAACTCTTCGCCCCCTACATTTCACCCCTGCTACCTTCAGAATATGAAAAAGCGTATTCCAGTCAACATTGTCAAAAGCTTTCTCCAGATCCACAAATGCTAAAAACGTAGGATTCCCTTTTCTTAATCTTTCTAAGATAAGTCGAAATGTATTACATCGCGTGTTCCTACAGTTCTCCTAAATCCAAATTGATCTTCCCCAAGATCTGATTCCATCAGTTTTTCCATTCGTCTGTAAATAATACGTGTTAGTATAATGCGACCATGACTTACTAAACTGATAGTTCTTTAATATTCACATTTGTCTGCACTTGCTTTGTTAGTAATTGGAATTATTATATTCTTCTTGAAGTCTGAGGTTATTTCCCCGGTCTCATAAATCTTGGTGAAACAATTTGTTCATGACTAGCTCTCCTAACGATAAAAGCAGTTCAGACGGGACATTATCTTCTCCAGCGACCTTGTTTCTACTCAAATCTTTTAGTGCTCTGTCAAATTCTTCTCGCAGTATATCTCCTATCTCATCTTCCTTTACTTCGTCTACGACTTCTAGCGTTGAAGTTTTTTTTTATTTTTATTTCATTTTATTTATTTATTTATTTATTTTTTGTACAGGCTTCTATGCATGTCTTCCATCTTTCAGCTTTCCCTTCTTTGCTTAGTACTGGTGTTCCTTCTAAGTCCTTGATACTGATCCCGCTGCTTTTATTGTCTCCAAATGTCTCTTTTTATTTGCCTGTAGGCGGTATCTACCTTTCCCGTAGTTATAAATTCTTCTACAGTCTTGCATTTCTTATCAAGCCACACCGGCTTAGCCAGTCTGCACTTCCTGTCAACCTCATTTTTCCGGTGTCTGTACTCCCTTCTGCTTGCTGCATTTGATGCATTTTTATATTTTCTCCTTTCACCAATTAAGTTGTGTTATTCAAGGATTTCTATTAGGCATTGTCCTTCTGCTTCTTCACTATCTCTCAGAGGTACAAATTTTTCTTCTACTGTAATACTTTCCTCTGTTTCAGCCAGTCATTGCCTAATGCTCCCTCCGAAACTCTGAACCATCTGCGGTTCCTTCAATTTGTCAAAATTCCATTTCATTAATTTTCTACCTTTTTTTAAAGTTTTAATCTATAGTTCATAACCAATTAGTTATGGTCAGAGTCTATATCTCCTCCTGGATTTGTCTTACAGATTAAAATTTGGTTTCTAAACATTTGCCTTTCCATTATAAAGTCAATCTGGAACCTCTCCGTGTCTCCTGGTCTCTTCCACGTTTATAACCTTCTTTCATGATGATTAAACCAAATTTCGGTGATCATTACATTGTGCTCTGCACAAAATTCTACCAGGGGATCTCCTCTTTCATTCATTTTCCCCAGTCCATCTTCACCTGATACATTTGCTACTACCGATTTCCAGTCCCCACTCACAATTAAGTTTTCTTCTCCTTTAACGGTCTGTATAATTTCTTCTATCTCCTCATACTTTTCCAAATCGTCGGCAGAGCTAGTTGCATAAACCTTGTATTACTGTGGCTGGTGTTGGCTTCGTGTCTTTCTTCGATAATTCGTTCACTATGCTGTTCATAGTAACTTACCCGCATTCCTATTTTCTTAGTCATTATCAGACCTACGTTACCACCAACTGATTTTGTATTTATAACCCTGTACTCACCTGACCTTAAAATCCTGTTCATCCTGCCACCGAACTTCACTAATCCCCACCATATCTCACATTAAACTATCCATTTCTCTTTTAAAATTTTCTATCTGCCCGATTAAGAGTTAGAAAATTCGACGCTCCGATCCGTAGAATGCGTTTTGTTTTTCTTGATGACGACTTCCTCCTGAGTAGGCCTCGTTCGGAGATCCGAATAGCGGACTATTTTATCTCCGGAATATTTTGCCCGACAGGAGGCCATCATTATAGGCGGAAGAGCAGGGAGAAGCAAAAAACGTTGGCTCATTACCATATGTACAAGGGGTAACTGATTGTTCAGGCAAAATTCTCCGGCAGGCATCAAGCCAATCTAAGAGGCGTGTCCAGAAGGTAAGTTCCGTTTGGTAATAAAATGAAATTGTACACAGATACAGAAGAAATTTTTACTGCACAAAATTCTACAACTACTTTTCCACATAACTGCCGAAATTTTGCAGGCATTTGTCATAGCGTGGTTCCAGGTTTTGTGTACCTTCTTCATAAAATCTGCCGCCTGTGTCTTCAACCAGTTGGAAACAGTTTCTTTCAGCTCGTCGTCCATAGCGAGAGCACCAATTGTAAACCTACGGTTATCCTGAATCTTGTCATCAATCGCGTGAACCAGTTCTTCTGTAACCAAAGGTGGACGCCCAC
The DNA here is from genome assembly GCA_026315105.1 of Locusta migratoria. Classification (NCBI taxonomy): domain Eukaryota; kingdom Metazoa; phylum Arthropoda; class Insecta; order Orthoptera; family Acrididae; genus Locusta; species Locusta migratoria. The sequence goes on along the minus strand of CM048745.1, from coordinate 461,447,504 downwards.
TTCGTTCTTCATCGTGCACATCACTACGCCCGCCATTGAACTGTCGGACCCGTTTTCTCACCATCGAATCACTCATCGCATTTGGTCCGTAAACATCGCAAATTTGCCGATCAGTTTCACTTGGTTTCACTTTCCTCGCATTCAGAAACCGAATCACCCACCTGATTACACAGACAGCGGGATTTTCAATCAACGCCGACATTTCAAACAAGCACAACAAAGCGTACGTAACTGACAGCGATCTCCAAATGGCGCACCTACTTCTCCTTGATACACATCGTCTACAGCGCATGTGCGGAACTGCAATCGCAGCACTGCAGCGGAGATAAATTGAAACGGAACTTACTTTCTGGACGCGCCTCGTACATAAGCAATAAGATAAAGGATGTCTGTGGCTACACTATAGATTCAGTTCACAATTGAATAAGGCTATAGTATACGATATCGATTGTGAGTGTGGTTTGGTATGTGTAGGTGAGACCGAAAGACTATTGAGGACAAGAATTTCAGAACATGAAAGATATATCCGGCTTGGAGAACACAATAAGTCGGCTGTGGCAGAAGACCAAGGGCGGAAAATAACTATTTTCCCGTGAAGCCCGCATGCCGGCGGAACAACCTTTTGTGATGAGAAGGAAGATCAGAGAAGCCATCGAAATAGCCAACTTCAATAGAGAAGACGGATATAGACCTGCGGCGCTACGAGACGAAAACATGCGCAAAGCAGGTCATTTCGGAGAACTGCGTCAGTATCAATAGTACACGGAGCGCCGGTTCGCCGCCGCCCACATCAGCCGAATAGTAAACAGCGACACGCCACTAATGCCACCCACAGCCCACATTGACCTTTTCCAGCAAGTGGCTTGACGACAAGAAGAAATAATGCAACGGCGAATGAAAGGACAACTACTCCAAGTAAATACCAAATATTGGAATACTATTTCCACCAATTGCATGAAATACTGCTACAGCGGGTCCAGAAAAGGACTCCCTGATTTCAAAATTAAATATCTCGAAAACAAAGATCGATAGAGGAATGCAGTAAACAGTATGTTTATTGTGAAAGCTGTAAGAAGTTTATACAGCAGTTTGAAATAATAGTTACAAAAGCTGCTAACAGATGGCGCTGTACGCTGTACGGCTCATATCAGCAAACATAAGTGAAATAATCGTATGAAAACACTCTTTGCAAACAATCACATCACAATGTTTTCAAAATGTTCACCATTGGCGCTACAGAGGTGGCGCAAACGAAGAATTAAATTCGCCATCACATTTCGTAGTGTCTCAACCGAAATGGATTCACATGCCGATTCAAGCTCGTCCAGCGTGGCGGAATGCTTCGGGTAGACCATGTCTTTCACTGAGCCCCACAAAAACAACGTCACCGGGAGTCATATCCGGCGAATATGGAGGCCAATCCATGACTGCACCAGTAAATTTGGGATATTCCAAAGCAATGACTCGAATCCCGAAGTATTCTTTAAGAAAGCGAAACATTTGTTCGGTCCGATGTGGTCGGGCTCCATCTTGCATATACCATTCAGTACCTGGTCGATCCTCTAACGCTTTCTGTGTGGCGAAAAATTGTTCCAAAATTGCAACGTAACGTGCACAAGTGACCGTTTCTCGAATGAAAAAAGGGCCAATAATGCCTCTGCTACACACTGCAGCCCACACTAAGTTTATATAGGAGTTTCGCTTCACACCAATGTGGCTTTTCGGAACCCCAAAATCGCCAGTTCCGCTTATTCACGTATCCATTCAGATGGAAGTGTGCTTCACCTGTAAACCAGATGTGGCCAACATCAAATCCTTCACTATCAATCATTGTGAGCATCTGATTAGCAAAGGCAACCCTTTATTGCACAGCTCTTACGGGTATGGCCTGGTGCGTTTGAATTTTGAATGGAAACTTGTGTAGGCTCTTTTCAGTATTTTCTGCGTGCTGGAACGCTTCAAAACCAGTCTCAGATGCAATTTTACGGACGGATGACATTGGATTTCTCTGAATAATTCCAGAAACTGTGGCGATATTTTCAGATGTAACCGCGGTTTGCTTGCGGCCAACATGCCCCACTAGATCATCAGTTACGCTGCCTGTTTGTTGAAATTTTGCGAAGACCATGCGAATGGTTTCCGCATAGAGTCCTTTTGGAACATTAAATCGTGCTTCAAAAATTCGCCTTGTTGCCGTAGGACTCTCTTCTACCCTGTTGTACTCTAGCACCAGAAAAACGCGTTGTACAATGGAGTACATAGTTTTAATCTCTTCCTTCGGTACGCTAACCTCCTTTCACGTTTCATTAGTGTAACTGATCGCTCTGGGCTTCGGATCGCTATTTATACTAGGCATTACGTATGGCGATTACCACGCCATCTGTTAGCAGCTTTTGTAACTATTATTTCAAACTGCTGTATAAACTTCTTACAGCTTTCACAATAAACATACCGTTTACTGCATTCCTCTATCGATCTTTGTTTTCGAGATATTTAATTTTGAAATCATGGAGTCGTTTTCTGGACACCCTGTAATACTAATGAAGTATGTCCAACATTGCCACCCCCCCCTCCTCCTTCTCCTGAAACCACTGTTTGCACTATTATACAGTGTGTCGGCAAAGTCTCTCCATACTGGCGATCTTGGCGTGTCTCCGATTTGGGGCGTGTAAAGTTGGCAACACAAAGCGCACGTGCACTTGTTCCGTGGACCTGCAGTAGTGTTAGGGTGGGGGTAGTGTTGTTGTATACGCTGCAGGGCCGGCGCAAGCCCAACTGCCGCTCCGTGCGAGCTGCTAAATTGCCCCCCCCCCCCCCACACACACACACGTTTTTTTTTTTGTTTTTTTTTTTTTTTTTTTTTTTTTTTTTTTTTTTTTTTTTTTTAATTTATGTTTACAAATCTGTAGGAAATGTCAGTAATCAATCGCAATTACTTATCAGATCTACCTAGGTTTCGGCCACTGAGTTTTTGGAGTAAAAGATCATAAAAAAAGAAATATTCTTAGTCTGCTATCTTAAAGGAGAAAAACGTGCATGCACAGTACTAATTTTACGTTCTATGAAAAGCACTTTCCTATTACATCCCAAGTTGCAAAAAATTCGGACGCACCAATTATTCTGTTCTTACGAAAAGCAATGAAAGTGCTTCTGACCAATCTTGACTCCCTCGGCTGACTTCCGAAACGAATTCTGTAGTTTTCGTTGTAGAGAACGCAACAATAACAAATGCCTGGAAAGGTGAAGTGGTGACGCGGCAGTGCCAGGAACTAGGTCACGTGACGAGGTACAGCGAGGCTGCGGTTAAACTAGCGCCCAAGAAGAAGAAACAAGATGATATGGATAAATAGACCACCTGAAAAATGCTCTGCCGGAGCACAGAAAAGGCGAATATGTTCTCTGACGCATAAGTGTGGAACTAGCTGCCTCAATCCTCATTCCGACTTCCTCACCAAAAATTTTGGCATGCGAACATATTCGCGCACTTTTAGCGCATAACTTTGTAAATACTTTTTCCCAGTTAAGCCGTCGTAGTCAGAATTGTCGTCTCACTGTCAATGTCTATATATGTCTCTGTCCGTTTGTTTGCTGTCTCTCCCACTGCCGCTTTCTGTCAGTGTCAAACTTTCAATGTCTTCATCCCTTTCCCTCGCGATTCCTCACCGCTGTCTGTTTCTGCCACTTTATCGTCTCTCTACCCCACTGACGTTGTCCCATTCACTTCCTGTCCTGTTGCCAGTATCCTCTTTTTCTCACTTAGAGTCAGCTTTCATTGTCTTCAATCACGATTGTCTCCTTTACACATATGTCCATGGGGATGGTTTGCTTGGGGTTTGACCTGTAGACCGGAAAACTTTAGCACGCGGGTACTGGGGATGGGAAAAATTGGACAAATTGTATCGTGCTATAGTATTGGAGAGCCGCACGCTCATGCTTTATGTATGGTCTCCATTCGTCTCGGTTTCCCACTGTTTTCTCTTTTGCTCCAATTGCTACTATCTTCATCTTAGTTTGTTGTTGCCACTGTTCCTGACTTCCGACATCTCGTTTCGTTTCCCACTGCTGTTTTCATGCACATGCCTTTCTCCTGAACTAACACTTTCTCTGTTCCATCATATATGGCTCTCTCTATGCCTCTTGCATTGTCTGTGTCCTGTCCTCTGTCAGCCGAAAAAAGCGCGAATATGTTCGCATGCCAAAAATTTTGGTGAGGAAGTTGGAATGAGGATTGAGGCAGCTAGTTCCACACTTTTGTGTAAGAGAACATATTTGCCTTTTCTGTGCTCCGGCAGGAGCATTTTTTAGCTGGTTTCCGTCTTTTTCTTGCTACATCAGAGTGTACTGCTTATATAACATGAAATCAATGGTAAGTAAAATTTGGATAGTATTTTATATTAGAACGTATCGTAAAAATTTCGACGATTTGCCATGAATAGAAGTGTCGATTTGCCAATGCACGCAGTTGGATCTTTTGATACCAAAAATTATGATTTTCGTAGCGTATCGCAATAACGAATACACATATCCAAAAACGGGAAACTGATTTTCCAGATAAATACCTAAACATCATACACATAACATTTTAGTCATTTCCTATTCCTCAAGATACGTTACCTCACAATCAGAAATAGCGTTTTCGAACCTATTACTGTTGCGTGCCATCATTCACTTACCGATATCTCAAGAACCACATAAGATATCATTCTGCTCTAAACATTAAATAAAATTTCGATATCTTATCTACATTTCATACGCTGCTATGTGTAACCTAAAATCAACCATACGAGAAGTCTACGCAATGAGTTTTTACCTCTGCAAACATGTTTAAAATATGTTGCAATAGTTCACTAAACCGGTTGCTGCATATTAACTGTAAAGTAAACGAAAACAAAAATCACCCCTTCATCGACCAAAGATTTCAATCTTTAAGATGTACAAAAATCAAATTTTTTCGCCGATTACCTTTTTTCAAATCGCATGTACGAACGCCCTTTCAGCACAATAATCACTTTTTCTAGCAAAATATCGCGGTTTTTCGACCGTATCTTGCTAACGGACTAAGATTTACGAAAACTGAAAACTGTCATTTATAGATAAATGTCGACAGAATTTATTGCAACTATTTGAACAATTTTCTATGGTTAGTTATTTAGATATTTGCGATTCACGGCGTATTGCACGCATTCACATACGTTAAAGCAGTGCAGGATATTCACTTCTGAGTCTGATACAAAATCCTACGTCGTACGTAGAAAACGACATGGCCCAACATAGTCTTGCTGTTTTGGTATCGCGACATCTTCAAAGCGTAGAAAACGACGTAATTAGTGTTTTCGGTGACATTTAAAGTAGAGTATTACATCAAAGTAATACCAGCCAAGTGCCTCTCACTGATTCCGATAGACTTTCCGAGTGAGGTGGCGCACTGGGCTCGCATTTGGGAGGACATCCGCATGAATGTATGTCAGACCCTGAAAACAGAGACTGCACGTGATACAAACTTCTTGAACAAAGTCATTACAGGCGATGAGAGTTGGTGTTACGGGTATGATCCAGAAACCAAGCAAGCGTCAAGCTAGTGGAGGACTCCCACCAACTTTCACAGACAGGGAAAAAAAAAAAAAAAAAAAAAAAAAAAAAAGCAATGAGGTCAAGTGTGAGGCGATGATCATTGACTTTTTTATGTCGTGGAATTGTGCATCGGGAAATCGTACCCCCTGACTGTTAACCAGCACAAGTACTTGGAAGTTTGAAGGCGTCTGCGAGAGGATGTGAGGAAGAAACGTCCTGACCTTTGGCGATCAGGTGACTGGTTTCTGCATCACGACAACGCTCCAGCACACACGGCCTTACGAGTGATCCACTATTTGGCATCTAAGAGGTGGTCTGTCGTTCCACATGCTCCGTATTCGCCGGACCTAGCCCTGTGCGACTTTTTCCTATTTCCACGAATGAAAAAAAACGCTAAAGGGGAGCATTATGATGATGTGGAGGCGGTAAAAACAGCTTCGCAGAGGGCACTGGACAATATGAAACTCGAAGAGTTCCAAACGTGCTTCCAACAGTGGGAAAAGAGACTTGACAAGTGCATCGCATGTAATGGAGAGTATTTTGAAGGTGACTGAAGTAATTTTGTGAAAAGGTTCATCAATAAATTTTTATGACAAAAATCCGGTTTCTTTTGGGTTCCCCCTCGTATCTTGACTAAAAGATGCGGTAGATTGGTAGGTCACATTCGCAGGCACTAATAAATCGTCAGATTTCAATTACGCAACTACTCGCTATGATATACGTCTAATGTGTTGTAGTCTAGGTCAACATATGATACATGTATTGGAGGAAAGTGTGTGGTGTAAAAAATCACATAGTGAGAAAAAAATACAGTAATCCAGTTGTGGATTGCTGTTCTTATGAGGAGACGGAGAGGCTTGCTAAGGATAGTGTACATCAAACCAGACTGAAGACCGCAACAACAACAATAACAAGAACATTATCAACTACGCAAATACCACTCGCTGACTATTATAAACATCTAATGTATTGTAGTCCAGGTCAAAATATGATACATGTATTTTATATACGTGTCCACACAGGTGTTGTAGTGGTGCAAAATGTTTTTAAAAAATACGCAGTTGTTATCTTCCTGCACACATATCGTCGAAACTGTAGCAGATAACAAAAATTTTGAAACATTTTCGACATTGCAACTGTGGCAACTGTGCAATCAGATCTTTACATATTTTGATATAATACGAAACACTACTGTCACCTCATAATTTGTGAAACGACAAAAATTTTATGCATACTAAATACATAAGTATTTTAAGAACAAATCCAGTAATAGATAATAAAGTTAAATCCCAAAGTAGTAGTCGAATATCATTTGGAAGTATCCGTATATAATAAAGCTATAAGCATACTCTCTCCGCCATACAGGTAATAGTGCTGCTTGCAATGTCACCTCCACGTAGGTCATTCCCGGATTCGACAGATAGCAAGTCCTTCATGTGCCCTTATTTTATGGTTGAACAGCGAAACTGCGAACAACACTACGGTATCGCTGAGTATGACAAGCGTCATACGGCATACACAGTGCAGGTATAGTGGTATAAAAGGGTGCTTCGAACGAATTTCTATCTTACTATTACGACATATGGATGTATATAACTGAATTTTTCGTTAAATATGCTATTAGATCTTTATAAAATTTTCATTATTTTAAAAATTTCGTAATCTTTAAAGATGGGAGTGCAGGGTTGTAGCAACCTTGGAAATTATATTTCGACACTTTTGTTATATCTGGTAATGATTCAATGATATGTGCTCCGAAATACAGCAACTCGTTTGCTTTGTGAGTGATTTCAACATAAAAGCGGCAGAATGGGTACCTATAAAAAAAGTGACTTGCATTTCGATCTAGACTGCAACATATTCATAGTGTTTCTAAACGTGAAGGTTTAACACCCTGTTGTCATTAGGAACAGAGACTACGTTCGGGTTGTTTGGGTAAGGACGGGGAGGAAATCGGCCGTGCCCTTTACGAAAAAACCATCTCGGAAGTTGCTTGGAGTGATTTAAAAATGCTCAAATGTTTGTAGTGCTTAAGGGACTTAACTGCGGGGTCATCAGTGCATAAACTTACAAAGTACTTATGAATTACCTTATAATACAGACGGCACAAACGTCCATGCCCGAGGGGGGGGATTCGAACCCCCGACGGTGAACGACCTCGCGCATCGTAGCATAGCGCCTCAACGCGCTCGGTCGCTCCGATGCGGCTGGAGTGAGTTAGTGGAAGCTTAAATCTGGATGGCCAGACCTGGGTCCGAACTAGTGTCCTCCCAAATGCGAGACCAAGGTGTCACCACTGCGGCACCTCACTCGGAAAGTCTATCGGAATCAGTGAGAGGTATTACTTTGATGTAATACTCTAAATGTCACCGAAAACACTAATTACTGTCGTTTTCTACGCTTTCAACAAAGCAAGGCTATGTTTGGCCATGTCGTTTTCTATGTACGACGTAAGATTTTGTATCAGGCTAGAAGTGAATATCCTGTACTGTTTTAACGTATGTGAATGTGTGCAATACGCCGATGATGTGTAACAGTTGAAATCTAGACTGACTCCTAGACTTTGTTCAATCTGAATATTGCAATTGGTTTGTAATTTAACCAAATCTACTGTTTTATTCAGATCTTGATTAAATTTAACACTGTAACCTTCAAAAAAAGAATCTTACTGCCTTCATAAGATTTCACACCTCAAAAATAAAATGAGCCATATACCGCAGTCGCCGTTTTGTGTAGTTACTTTATTGTCATTATATGACAATTTCAATAGATCTCTACCAACATTCTCAACAAAAAATTGTGTAACTATTTCTCTAAACTAGTACTGGAGTACTACTAGTACTGCAAAGAATCTGAACAAGATGAGAGGTGGTAGAATTTTGTGATAGTTTCTCTTATTTCCTAATTTTATCTGTTCTTTTTATTTTTTAAATTTTTTTAAAATTTTATTTCTTATTTTTTTTTTTTTTTTTTGGGTGACAGATATTGGGAATAAACGTTTTAGCATTTTTTCTGCTACTTTGATTTTATCTGTCAATTATTGGTTGAGAGATAGATTATGGGAGGTATGGACATTGTATTATCGGGGGTATGAGTTTCCCGACATTATTTCTGTTGGCTGCTTGTGACAGGGACGAGAAAGCTGTTCTGTGGGCCTAGAAGAGAAGAAGCTGTTTGCGAGCTGTGACGGGACACGGTGCTTATTTCCCACGTTAGGGGAAACCTCGGAATGTCCACCTGGTAGTGACACTTTTTTTTTTTTTTTTTTTTTTTTTTTTTTTTTTTTTTTTTTTTTCGCAGAACACTGGTCATAGCTGTGCTGCTGGCCGGCTACCTGCATTGCGACCTGAAGCTTAGTTGCGGGGACTGTGGTGTGATGAGCCAGTTTTAGCTCGGCGAAACATACGTATTAGCTGCCTGGCATCCGGATGGACCGCTTTCCAATGGGCACAATGACGCCTGCATTCCGGGACTGTGAAAGTCCTTGACATGCGGCGACCAGAGCATTGTTATCTGGCGAGAGTATGTCTGGTATTTGCACTTTCTAAAGACCGCAATACAGCCGAGCACCCACTCGCTTTATGGTCAATAATTGCTGTCAGCGGGCACTGCATTCCGAATTGTCAGCCTAGAGATGCTCGTTTTACGAGTAAATAATTGGCAGGAAATTTCCTGTCCAGTTTTTCACGCCGACATCTGGCGCTTCATAGTTTCGACACCCTCCCGTCTGCGACGGGAGGTGATTTCTGGCGTGGTGTAATGTCTGCACTACGGTGGCCTATGTTAGAATTTTGCTATCTGGGGTGGTGCTTAGTGTGTCATGGGCCGACCAGTCTTCTATTGGCTAGAAAATTTTAGGATGACAGGTTGGAAGATCCATCATCGGATGTAGTGTTTTCATTGGACAGCCCATTAGAAGGACTCTGGTTTGCTGGTGAGAGAAGCGTGGCCACGAGGAGACGGCTAGAGCTCACCTCAGTTAGGTTAAGGTAAAAGGGAAGACTCTGTAATATTGCGCTTCCTTTCTTCCGATCAGGTGTTGGAGTAGTAGTTACTGTTCGTAGTCGCTATTAAAGTTCACTAGCGTGACAATATCACAGGAAAATGATTTGGTGGATTTGTCACATTTAGTTAACTTTATAAATAGAAAACTCAAAAAAAGGAGGCGGAACCTGATTGGTTGGTTGGATGTTTAAGGACACCAAACTACAATGGTCATCACTCCCAACCCTTCCCCCCCCCCCCCCCCCACTGGCGGAACCTGACTTTAGTTTAGCGGCAGTAGTAATTTCCAATGAAAGCAACACCTGATCACAATATTACACAAAGAAACTAGCAGATTCCGCTATGACCTTTCGTACTATGATGATTATGTTAAGTTGACTGGATGTAGCAGATGAAGCTGTAAAATCTCTCGCTGCATTGTGTAAAATGATGTCTGGTTGGCTTGGAGCAGATTTTACTAACTCAATGACCGTGAAGAAAAATATTAAATTATCTTTTGTGACGAAAGAATGTTTAGATCGATCGGATTTAGATTAATTCCGAAGATTTCCTTGCTGGCATTACTATCAAGTAGCTTTCATAAAAGTTATATATAATGGCATCTAGACATTTCTAGATAAATTACAGATACAAGTCCAACAATGGCTCCAAGCATCATATTACATAATTAAGTTTACTGCTGGAAAAATAGAATCACTTCATGAATTACTAAAGGTGGGTCGTTTGAAAGAAATAAAAGATTTATACGTAACTAAATATATTTTCACCATACTTCATAAGAACAACGATCTCACACACACTTACAATTAATACTGGAGAAGTCCCTGACGTGCAACTGTTCTCAATGATGTAGGAAACATGAAAGACGAAATTCACAACCGCGTTCTGGGAAGCTCGTAAAAAATAGATAAACATCAAAAATATAAGAACAGCGTAATTAGTTGCCAGGGAAAGCTGTGGTCAGCGATAAGCATTGTAAATAAATTATTTACTGAATGAAAATTTTTAATGTAATACTACAATTCTGACAGTAGTATCCGTCCAAGACGCTTGTAAGAGTTTCCATGTTTGTGCTATGATGTCGCCGAGTGAAACCACGATTGGACTTAAATTTTGGTTGATCCGCTATTTGTAGCCACATTGATTTAGTTCATTTAGAAGAACCTCTGCGTGCAGGTATTAATTATTATTTCGTTGTAGTTGCTATAGTTTGGACTACCCAAAGTTTGTACATTTTGCGCTTAGTGGAGATTTGGTGAATTTGTGTAGGTTTGAAGGACACTTCGCACTCGATACTTGATCGCCAATTCTGCTGCTGAGCATTGAAACTAGTGCACCGACGTATCAGTGACGACGATTCTTCCGATCTTTGGACGTACTGCGCAAATGAAACTCGTGTATTTCTACACTGGAGTTAGATATTGCCAAGTCCTAGCCGGTTCAGGAGGCAACGTCTGTGATTACGATCCTATCAGGTTAAGAGAAGCTGGAGACTAAATATTAAATGTCGTCGGTGCTTAAGAGAACGATGTGTATTTAATTTCGCAAACGGGATTTATAGCTTATGGTTGTAGACTGCCGAGACCCGACGTCGTTTCTGTGAGTTTCCATATTTTATGATTGGGTAATGTCACTACAGCGATTGTTAGACCCATTCCACAGTCAACAACACTTATAAATTATCATTTTTAGTGGGGCATATTCGCTGGCGATGTGTGTGTGTGTGTGTGTGTGTGTGTGTGTGTGTGTGTGTGTGTGTGTGTGCGCGCGCGTTTGTTACTTCCCACATCGTACATATTTTTAATGAAGATTGCATTAATTTCTATAACTGGTAGGATTTTCCCATTTTACAGCCAGTTATTTATGTAAAAGAATTAATTGTACTTGTGTACATCTGTGAACAGTTTAGCGCCGTGATAGATAGAAATATAATTTTTTACTTATAATTATTCTATCAAGATCGCAGCTCATCTCCAGTACGCTTTCTATAAAACTATTTTATGTGTAACTGTGACATCTGTCACTAAGTATTGTCCAGTGGTGGATGTTCATATTTATTTGGTAATGAAAACCAATTTTACCAGAGCTCTGTGTCGACTATAATCATTCAGCATCTCTTATCACTATTTTGTAAGGGAAGATTAAGATTAAAATTAAGGAACTGACATGCTGATAATGTGTAGGAATTAATTAAGTACATACTTGATCAAGTGACTTCTGAACGCTTCTGTGCTTAGACAGGCCATGATTATTCTTTCTAGTTTTGGGAAAACATAGTGCGAACCGATTACTTTGATTTCCTGACAATTAACCTAAATGCATGTTCAGATTTCTACTAGTCCCCATCATCATCATCATCATCATCATCATCATCATTAGAGATTGATTATGCCTTTCAGCGTTCAGTCTGGAGCATAGTACCTCTAATAAAATTCCTCCATGATCCCCTGTTCAATGCTAACATTGATGCCTCGTATGATGTTATGCCTTTTACTTCAAAATCATTCTGCACCGAATGTAAGTACTTCCTTCTTGGTCTACCTCGACTCCTCTTACCCTCCACTGACGAGCTCATGAGTCTCTTAGGTAACCTTGCTTCTCCCATGCGTGTAACATGACCCCACCATCTCAGTCTGTTCGCTCTAACTGCTTCATCTATGGTATTCATTCCCAGCTTTTCTTTGATTTCCTCATTATGGACACCCTCCTGCCATTGTTCCCATCTATTGGTACCTGCAAACATTCTTGCTACTTTCATATCTGTAACCTCTATCTTATGAATAAGGTAACCTGTATCCACCCATCTTTCACTCCCATACAACAAAGTTGGTCGAAAGATAGAGCGGTGCACTGCTAACTTAGTCTTGGTACTTACTTCCTTCTTGCAGAAGAGAGTAGATCTTAGCTGAGCACTCACTGCATTAGTCCCCATTTGCATATTATATACTAAGTTGCATAGCTACCTGCTAAAATCATGTCCCCACGAACAGAGGAAATAAAACTGCCGTACAAAGGCGCAGGAATGCGTGGCCGCTCTCGCCAATGGTTCGAGCCGTCCCTGCGGCAAGGTTCGAGCCCTGCCTGGGACATGGACGTGTAAGCGTAAGTTAGTTTAAGTTGTTTGTAAGTCTAGGGGCCGATGACCAAAGTAGTTAGGCCCCATAGATTAGCAAGGTTTTTCTTTTTCTTTTTCTTTGGTTTATGATGACCTCAGCAGTTTGTTCCCTTACGTTTCCAACCATTTTAACTTTTTTGGAGGACGCAGCAGGCCCAGAATGACTTTACTATTTATGTAGCGTTTCCGAGTTTATCCATTACAAGTTTAGCATACGTTCACTAGCGACGATACACGTAGACATGCTGTAGATGTTAGGTATATTGGTGCTCAGTATTTACTGAGAAACTATGTACGTATTATCTATAAGAAAACGTGTATCTGTCGCTCACGAATTTATGCATTTCTGAAGGATAAAAACCGAAAGTTGTCAGAATCAATGAAGTCCTGCTGCACCTTCAATACTGCGACTTATTCGGCTTTCTGATAGTACTACTGATCATGTGCGCCTGTCTCCTATAGGATTTTATGTCACATCTAGTGGAAACCCCGGCGTCGTTGATTTATTCAAGTTTTAAGATAGTCCATCTGTCCTGCTATTCTCTCTCTCTCTCTCTCTCTCTCTCTCTCTCTCTCTCTCTCTCTCTCTCTCTCTCTCTCTCTCTCTCTCTACCTTCTATTTCATTCTCTCTCTCTTTCCACCTACACATCTCATTCCCCATTTCTCCCTCTTTGTTCGTCTCCTCATTTCCCTTCTCTATGTTCATCTCCTCCTTCCCTTCTCTCTGCCTATCTCCACCTATCCCTTTCTTTGACAATTAGCTCCTCGTCTATCGAACTCCTACTCCTCCAAGTCCTCCGTCCATTGCCCCCTCCACCTCTGTAAAATTATAAAACTCTTTTAACTTTCACAGTAATCAGCGACGTGGTGTCAAGTTTATTTCGAGGTACCCTACACTATGCGCTGTATGGAATTTTAGGTAGACTCTGATGGTTTTCTTGTTTTGAAGGGTAAGGTACCCTCCGCCCTACACCGTACGGTGGGTTCCTAAAGGTATCTCGTGCATTAATTCAGGGTATAAGCTATCTGCACGCCAAATTTAATTCAAATCCGTCCAGCTGTATCAGCGTGAAGAGAGAAGAAACGTATTAATCCATTGTATGGTACCTTCTGCCACACACCGTACAGAGTATTTCGAAAGATAGCATATATATTAATGTACGGTATAAGCTATTGCGAGGGTGAAGGTCGGGGTGAGAGTTTAAAATAGGGAAAGATTAATTTGTAAAACTCACAACCACCAACTGCGAACCAAATTCCTAAACATGTAAAAACACTGGAACTGTGATAGCTACTGTTTGACTCGTTTTCTAGGGGAAGATATCACACGTTCGCAGCTTTCCTTCCCTGCATATGATTAACAAAAAATTCATTATAAAGTAAGTTCATGTGAGAAAAAGTGTGTACTAACTACTATTTTTGAAAACACGTGAAAGTTCACTTTATGTTGTTTATTACATCATATTAAAACCCTGTGGCTGATACGTCTGTACGTCGAAACATTTATCAAATAAAGTTATAGCTTGTGAGCCCCCAGACAAAATAAATATTTGTCGCAAATTGTTTTCACACCATGTGCCTGTCTCAAACAGCGTTTATGTTCATGCCTATGCCTATGCCTATGCCTATGCGACGACACGTGTTACACTAACAAAATACAGTCACTTTAATTCAGTGCGATGCACACCTTGTTCCACCGGCTAAATATTCACAACACACAGTAGCACTCGATACAACTTGGTGCAATCTACGACGAGCAACCACACTTCGCAATTGCCACACAAAAATCTAAAGTCTCCACCTGGAGATCCACATGCCGACTGTCTAGAGCGACGCCACCCGGCCAGCTACACCACTCGCTCCCGAATCCTCACTTCCTGCCCTCGCGCGCGCGCGCCAATAGCCCAACTGCCGGGTTTTTTCCCTACGTCATCAACTTCCCCATGTGAGCTGTTCTAAACGATTTGCCAACATACAGCGCTCAGCCAATACATTTCTAAAACTTTACTTAAAATCAAAATAATTACACTACACATTAAACAAATTTCTTCTTAGTTTTTTATACTGGTATAAACATCCTTTGTACTATTTATTATAATCGTGCAATTTCGTATATCTCAGATAAGTGATTTAACTGAATACTTCAAGATAAAATACACAAGATTAATTGAAAATAAAATGAGAAATAGTTAATATATTATTTTTATAAACAAACATTGCCAAGCTGGTTGTGTAACTGTCTTGTATTCATTGGTAATTTATTACTTTTCATTGTCAATTAAACATATTACGCCAGATGTGACGATATCAGCTAATGTATTGTTTATTTATCAACAGGCTATTTTGTAATGAGGGCCTTAAAGGTTCCTAACTGCATCGTATTACTTCAAATGCAAGTAGTATTAGAATATTTTATTTCACGCTGTGCACTGCACTGCACCTGGCACTCGCCATTGTCCCTCTCTCCCCTCAACGGAAACGAACCTGGAAAATCCTAAGCTGAACAAGCCACCAACGTCGGCCTGCTCGCTGGCCTTCCGTCAGCTACAAGCACACAGCAAATCTCAACGTGGAGAATTTCTACCTATGGTCTAACTACAAATGTTGTCACCCAACTGCGTACATACATTGCTACTATAATTATTAAGATTAAAATTGTGTAACATTTGGTGCATTGGCATTGTCAATGTCTGCAGTGAACTTCATACTGTTTAATTACAAATGCTATTAATTACCAATATATCTAATGGGCGGTAATCTCACACTATGTCCATTCCAAATCTGTTATACTGTTACATAATGATTTTTTTAAATTTATGTGTGTAAATAATATCTGAATTGAAAATAGCCGGCCGCGGTGGCCGAGGAGACTGAGGCGCGTTATTCACGGTCTGCACGGGCACTACGGTCGGGGTTTCGAATCCCCCCTCGGGCATGGATAAATGTGCCGTCCTTAGTGTTGGCTAGTTCATAAGTAGTTTGTAAGTTTAGGGACTTATGACCCCGTAGTTTAGTCCCATAAGCTATACAAACATTTGAACATATTGAATAGAAAATAACTAAGTTCAAAGTATTTAAATCACCGACAAGTTTTTTTCTCGTCGGTTATCAGGACGAGCAGGTTCCATTTTTGGCCAATCAAGTACCAATTGTCGATATAAAAATAAATTAATAAACAAAAACTCCGTCACAAGTTAGAATTCCACAGCACTTTAAGTAAAGAAATTTATACAATATTATATTATACTTTCTGTCTTACGCACACCATTTCAGATAACTAAGGAAGACCTACTAAATGGACTGTCATATTTTAAAACCAATGAAGCACTCATTTTTGTTTCCTCAGTTATGAAATCTTTCTCTATGAATTATCAATGGTTCCTTAATTGACAAAAAAATATCGTAAATTAATTAGTCTGTAAATTATTTATAATTTCCTTTTCTTAAATTAAAAAAATCAATCGCCCCTGCACTCCTTCTTATCCGTATGTTTCCTGCCCCATGTATCATCACAACCGTGGCGGATGTGTTCCATATATGGCAGATGTATCTTCTTGCATAAGCCATGATTCATAAAGAATAATAGGAATTTAATCAATACTAAATCTCTTGTTGGCTCTTTTAGGGAGGATGAAATCTCATTATACTTCTACTTTCAGATCACCTATATACTAACATACTGTGAGGCTGATACACAACCTTCTGTTTCTATTGGGGCATTTCGTCTTAATAAATTTTTCTACGATTCTTTCCGATATCTGCTGTACAATGGATAAGCTGGCGACAGCAATGGGACGGCTGGCGTGCTTTTTCCCCCGTAAAGTTGGCATGTTCACAAATTAGCGTGTTCGAGCATTTGCCTTCGTAGAATTTCTCTGTTGCGAAACTCCGCTTTGGAAGGGAGGGCGTCCGGTCATAGCCTGGTACCTGTGAGGTCCCGTTCGGTGGGCAGTGGATGGAGAGGTCGGTCGACGAAGGCCACCACGGCTGCCTGTGAGGTATTGTTTGCAATTACGGGCAGAGGAGGACGCACTGCAGGTTGCGCGCCAAACTGTAGCCTCAGGGAGAAGTTTTCAGAAATCTGAATAGGACACTCGACAGAGCGGTGTGTCGGTTTCACAGTTATGAATGCCTAGACGGTTTCTCAGTACTTGCCGAGGTGGGTGGTTGTGGAAAGGTTCTTCTGTGTGACGAATGTTAAGCAGTTTGTTGTGCGCATAGTCGGTCGTCTGGACCAGTGCAGGCTTGGCGCCTATGGTTATAAAATTTATGTATTTTGAGGCCTGGGAACAAAAGAGAGCGTCCGAAATTTCCGAAGAGGTCGTGGACCTATGTACGGTAACGTCTCTGTGGGAACTTTGCTCGTGTGGGAAGAGCTTGTAGGGGTGTCTGCAGAATGCTTCGTGATTCTCCAAAGCTTATGATTGTGACAGTTTTGTAATTTGTCAGCAGTTTCTCTTGATATCATTGGGCAGGCTATCAGGCTATTAGCGGTATGTGGTAATTGGAGCGCTCTGGCGGGGTTGCGGACCGTGACCAGGAACTCTGGCGTGTAGAGCGATCCTGACAACATTTTCTGTGATACTTTCATCACACAAAGTATTTAGTACTGTACGTACTTGCACCAACCTGGTTCGAAATTCTCTAACAATTTATTATCCTTATTTGACATTATAGTTGCTACTCGCTCATCTCTTATCAATACTTAACAAAGTGTTTCCCGCTATTAGCGCATCGTCACATTGGGCGGAGATGGAGCCACAGAACTATCTATAGCTGTGGAGGAGGTAGCTTAACTAAACTTGTAAACGTGGACCTGCCGCGACAGCGACTCCTCTGCTGCTATGGGGCCCAATGACAACACAAATTGTTAAGACACCTCCTCCACAGCTATAGATAGTTCTGTGGCTCCATCTCCGTCCAATCTGACGATGCGCTAACAGCGCGAAACGCGTTATTGGAGAATAAAATATTGCAACAGAGACTGAGAATTTTTTAATTATTCAACACTGTTGCTGCACCAGCCACCACCACCACCATCATGGAATGGAATGAAATGTCCTTAACGAAGTATCACTCGTAATTTTTACTTGTATGGTAGCAGATTGATGATGTTCTCGATACGGTGGTCGAAGCAGGTATTCTTTTTCGCGCTCCATAGAAACTACCTAAAACTTGTTGTAACTTGACATATAATAGTACATCCCTGGCCTTAAATTTTATGTGACATGTTAGTTATGAATGTTTCCGGAATTTATACAGAATTTCTGAATAGCGGCAGCAGTCTTCCATTTATGCTTCCAACGAACTGTGAAACGTTCGCTAGCGGTCGCTTCCAGCGCAGCGAATTTTTTTTTTTTTTTATTAAGGGCTCACCCATGGAAACGTTTTAAATATTCTTTCGGAACTGAAACAGGGTCACATGGACAATCAAGAGGTATTGATAGGAAACTCGGTACCTGTACGTCGTATCCCAGAGACATTGTCACCCGAGTATTTTTGTATGTGCTCTGAACGACGCAAGCTGCTTGAATAAATAGCGCCGCAGACAGCATCGCGCCTTCATTTCCTGCTCAAAACCAATCTTCATTCTTCGAACAAATAATTTCCAGTCGTTTGCAAATTGATATTTCTATCTTTTTTTTCCATTACTGTATTTCTAGAGAACCAAATGGAATTTAGCTGTCAGTCCTGACATTGTGATTTGATGAGTTTTACGTTTATAACAGCGCTGATGATGAGGTAATTGCTAAGAGGAAGAGTGCCAGTACAAGTCATTGGAGCTTTAGACGCGTTAACCTGTCTTGCGTGACAGGTTCCGGAATGAAACACTGACGTCATTGTGTATGACTATTAATAACGATAAGAAATCCTCGCAGATAAGAGATATAGCTCCATTGGAAACTCGAGGTATCCCGACTTCATAGGCGCATCATAAGCTGTTTAAAAGGTACTAGAATTCCTTGTATTAATCTAGCAGCGTTTAAGCCAAAATAGTGTGCACATACTTTCCATTAAATCTTTGTTATGGCTAGAATTTGATTGCAGCTTGGTCTGATATTTACCTTTACAGCATATTTAAAATCACTTTTGAGTTTAGTAATGTAAAACTGGAAGCTACATTTAGAAAATATATAGTACCGACCAACTTTGCTGTATGGGAATGAAAGTTGGGTGGGTACAGGTTACCTTATTCATAAGGAAGAGGTTACAGATATGAAAGTAGCAAGACTGATTGCAGGTACTAATAGATGGGAACAATGACAGGAGGGTGTCCATAATGAGGAAATCAAAGATAAACTTGGAATGAACACCATACATAAAGCATTTGTAGCGAACAGACTGACATGGTGGGGGTCAGGTTACACGCATGGGAGAAGCAAGGTTACCTAAGAGACTCATGAGCTCGGCAACGGAGGGTAAGAGGAGTCGAGGTAGACTAAGAAGAAAGTAGATTCGGTGCAGAATGATTTTGAGTTAAAAGGCATAACATCAGGCGAGGCATCAATGTTAGCATTGAATAGGGGATCATGGAGGAATTTTATTACAGTTACTATGTTCTAGACTGAACGCTGAAAGGCATAATCAGTCTCTAATGATGATGATGATGAAGATAGTACGTAAAAGAAAAAAATTTCGAGAAATGTTTTACGTAGACATATCTAACCTGAAAATGCGTAAGGTGTTATCAGTTACATAATTTTCATCCAAACTGTAATAAATTAAACATAATGTAAGCTGAAGATGAATACAATAAATTGTGGATTGAGAGAGACATTAGACGGAGAAAATAATTGATCGGCTTTTTTTTTTATTGTGGATGATGACATCAGTCGAAAGCAAACATATGATCAAGTAACGGATTGTGCTGTATTACATGTAGCTATTACTGTGTCTATAACTTCGACCGTCCTTCACTTTTCGATACAGTATGCAGATGACATTTCCCAGGATATTAAAACTAGGTGCTAATTTTGGACTTTAACCTGAAACATTAGCTTATTTGCATGCAAGTGCTGTGCCATTTCTGACGAGACAAAGAAAAATATGTACAGCTAGTGTGAGTTTTCTGTGTCAATGTCTGTTTACGAGAACAATTCTGTATATACTAAAGTAGAAACAGAAATAAATGCTTACGAAAAGCAGAAAAAACATACAGATAACGTAGTGGCAAAGGGATTGGAGAAACAGCATTTTATCGGAAGAGCACTTATAATATCCATGGGAGCTACTAAAAGACTGCCTACACGAGGCTGCTCTTGTTCTCTTCAGAGAATGATTTGATGTAGCTTTCCACCCTATCCTATCCTGTGCAGGCCTCTTCATCTCTGAATAAGAGAGGTAACCCACATCAATTTCAACCTACTTATTGCATTCGTCTCTTGGTCTCCATCTGCTACTTTTACCCCGCACACTTCCATCCAAACCTAAACTGACGAATCCATGATGTCTCAGAATGTGAACCACCAATAGACCCCTTCTCTTAATCAATATATGCCAGAGAGTTCTTTTCTCCCCAATTATGTTCAGCACCTTCTCATTAGTTACGTGATCTGCACAACATTTCAGAGGTTCTAATATCTTTTTCTCTAAACTCCTTATCGTCCACGTTTGACTCAGATTCCTAACGCATTTAGATTTCCTTGAAATAAGCAAACAGGGAATCGAGGACTTTCATTGAAACCGCGTAAAAATTACAGAAATTTCGTGACAGAGAATGTCCAGAGTTTGGAGAAAGATGAGTTCGAATTTCGTGGAAACATAATACAAGATCAACTACAGAATTCAAGAGTTATTAGTTATTAAGAAAACTATTCAGATAGAAGTGATAGTAGTTGCATAAAAAAATATATAAAATAAATAAATAATAAATAAATAAACTACGAAAGTGTTGGCGAGTAAGGCAATAGGCAATTCTCAGAAATATATGCAATAATTATTTTAGCTACATCTATAAATTAAATTAATATGCTACAGGAATTGCATTGATTAATGTGTTTCACAGCAGATGAAATGACGTAAAAGAGCTGGTATATGATAAAGATCGACAAATTCCATTTCATGACATCAGCTATAAAATACGCCGCCAGAATCCCGTTGCAGAGTTGACTGCGTACCAGGGTTTAGTAACAGAGATAAAAAATCGTGGAAACAGTGAGTAAAATTGCGAGGATTAATACTGAAGCGCCATCTCGCAATCACTTGATTTTAAAATGACATTCAGCGAGCGGAGTGCACATCACAGACGACATATTCTAATGTGATATGATGTAACATAACGAAAAATACGCAAATCACTACTTACAGTTTACAGTGCATATGACAAATAATGTGTTGATCGATGTGTGCACAAGTTTGTGTAAAGAAAATAATGAAATTTAATTTAGCCGACTATTGATAACTTCAATCTTATATACACGTATTTCATTTTTGAAGCGTCATAATCAGCATAATTTAAAAAGCCGATTTTTGCACATGCTTTTCTTATTAATTTCAGCTTTTTTGTGACATTATTTTATTGTCTAATACTGTTTTGTGGTGAGCTGCAAACTATCTTCATTATATTGTAAAGCAGACTTGTAGAAGTAGAGATTAATATAATGTGGTACGATTCTAAAGATTCGTCATGTGTCAACTGGAAGTTTTCGATACAACATTTTTTCTAATTGATATTTTCCTCTTAGCTTTTTTGTGACAGTATTTTATTGTCTATCTCGAACACTGTTTTGTGATGAGCTGCAAACTGACCTGATTAACAGCCATGCATAAAATATTAAATTACCTCTGTTCCAAATTTAATTGATAACAGTGCAGCCATTTAATCGTAAAAGAGTAAGAAACGAATGTACTAATTGTAAAGCACCATCTACCATGCACTATACAAAGTTAATTGTGGTATGCATGTAACCTTTGCGCGCCTTCAATTCCTGCTCAAAACCGATCTTCATTCTTCGAACAAATAATTTCCAGTCGTTTGCAAACTGATATTTTTATCTTATTTTCCATTACTGTATTTATAGAGTAGCAAATGGATTTCAGCTGTCAGTCCTGACATTGTGATTTGCTGACTTTTACGTTTATAACAGTGCTGATGATGAGGTAATTGCTAAGAGGAAGTGTATGAGTGTAAGTGTTTTGGAGCTGTAGATGCACGGCAACCTTTCTTGCGTCACAGCTTCCGGAATGAAACACCGACGTCATTGTATATGACTATTAATAACTATAAGAAATCTTCGCAGATAAGAGATATAGGTCCATTGGAAACTCGAGGTATCCCGACTTGATATGGGCATTATAAGCTGTTTAAAAGGTAATACCATTCATCGTATTAAGCTAACAGCGTTTAAGCCAAAACAGTGTATACATACTCTCCATTAAATCTTTGTTATGGCTAGAGTTTGATTGCAGCTTGGTCTCATATTTAACTTCACTTTTGAGTTTTGTAAACGAAAACTGGAAGCTACATTTAGAAAATATATAGTACATAAAAGAAAAGACTTCAATAAATGTTTTACGTACACATACCTAACCTGAAAATGCGTAAGGTGTTGTAAACTACATAATTTTCATCGAAACTGTAATAAATTGAACAGGATGTAAACTGAAGATGAATACAATAAATTATGGATAGACACATTAGACGAAGAAAATAACTGATCGTTTATTTTTCATTGTGAATAATGTCATCAGTAGAAAAGCAAACATATGATCAAGTAGCGGATTGTGGTGTACTACATACAGCTATTACTGTGTCTATAACTTCGACGTTCCTTCACAGTATGCAGATGACTTGCGTGCAAATGCTCTGCCATTGGATCTACCATTTCTGACAAAGAAAGATATGTACCGCTAGTGTGAGTTTTGTGTGTCAATGCCTTTTTATGAGAATCAATTATGTATATACTAAAGTAGGAACAGAAATGAGTGTTCACGAAAAGCAGAAGAAAAGAACTTGATCACACAGATAACGCAGTGACAAAGGGATAGGAGAAACAGCATTTTATCTGTTAATATCCATGGGAGCTACTAAAAGGACTGCCTACACCACTAGTGTCACGAGGTTGTTCTTATTGTCTTCAGAGAACGATCTGATGTAGTTCTCCATACTATCCTATCCTGTGCAAGCCTCTTTATTTTTGAATAACTAATCCATGATGTCTCAGAATGTGTGCCACCAATCGATCTCTTCTCTTAAGATATGCCAGAAAGTTATTTTCTCCCCAATTATTTTCAGTACCTTATCATTAATTACGTGATATAACCATCATTTATAGAGGTTCTATCATCTTTTTGTCTAAACTCATCGTCCACGTTTTACTCAGGTTCCTAGCGCATTCAGATTTCATTTAAATAAGTATACAGGGAGTCAAGGAATTAAAATGAAACCGCGTACAAATTACAGAAATTTCGTGACAAAGAATGTCCAAAATGTCAAGATGAGTTCGAATTTCGTGGAAACATACTACAAGATCAACTACAGAATTCAAGAGTTATTAGTTATTAATAAAACTATTCAGATAGAAGTGATAGTTACATACAAAAAAATAATAATAGGAAAGTGTTGGCGAGTAAGGCAATAGGCAATTCTCAGAAATGTATGCACTTATTTTTTTAGCTACATCCATAAATTAAATTAATATGCTACATGAATGGCATTGTTTAATGTGTTTAACTGTAGGTAAAATGCGGTAAACTACAAAGAGCTGGTGTATGATGAAGAGCGACAAATTCCATTTCATGACATCAGTTATAATATACGCCGCCAGTATCTCGTTGCACAGAGTTGACTGCGTACCAGGGTTTAGTTGCATGAACGATATTGTACCAAATAAAAAAATCGTGGAAACAGTAAATATAATTCCGAGGATTAATACCGAAGAGCCATCTCGCAATCACTTGAATTTGAAATGGCATTCAGTGAGCGGAGGGTACAGCACAGACGACGTATTCTAATGTGATATGATGTAACATAACGAAAAATACGCAAATCACCACTTACAGTTTACAGTGCATATGACAAGGAATGTGTTGATCGATGTGTGCACAAGTTTGTGTAAAGAAAATAATGAAATTTAATTTAGCCGACTATTGATAACTTCAATCTTATATACGCGTATTTCCTTTTTAAAGCATCATAATCAGCATAATTTAAAAATTTTCTAGAAGCCGATTTTTGCACATGCTTTTCTTATTTTGCATAAACGCAAATATTAATTTGAGCTTTTTTGTGACATTATTTGATTGTCTAATACTGTTTTGTGGTGAGCTGCAAACTATCTTCATTATATTGTAAAGCAGACATGTAGATGCAGAGATTAATAGAATGTGGTAAGATTCTAAAGTTTCTTCATGTGCCACCTGGAAGTTTTCGATACGTTATATTTTTTTAATAGGAATTTTCATCTGAGTTTTTGTGTGACATTATTTTATTGTTTATCTGGAACATTGTTTTGTGATGAGCTGCAAACTGCCCTCATTATATTGTAGACATGGAGATGTAGGGATTAATGGAATGTGGTACGATTATAAAGGATCTGCATGTGCCAACTGGATGTTTTCGACATAAAGATATTTTTTTTTTAAATTGATATTTTTATCTGAGCTTACTTGTGACATTATTACATTGTTTATCTCTAACACTGTTTTGTTGTTAGCTGCAAACTACCCTAATTATATTGTAGATATGTAGATGTAGGTATTAATAGAATGTGGTACGATTCCAGAGAACCTGCAAGTTTTCGGTTGAACAATATATTTTTAAATTGGTATTTTTATCTGAACATCTTGTGTCGTTATTTCGTTGTCTGTCTTGCACACAGTTTGTGGTGGGCTGCAAACTACCCTCATTATATTGTAGACATTTAGATGCAGGGATTAATAGAATGTGGTACGATTGTAAAGAATCTGCATGTGTCGACTGGAAGTTTTTGCTTGAACGATTTTTTGTAAATTGATATTTTTATCTGAACATTTTGAGTCGTTATTTCATTGTCTGTCTTGCACACACTTCGTGGTGAGGTGAAAACTGCCCTCATTATACTGTAGACATTTAGATGCAGGGATTAATAGAATGTGGTACGATTCTAAAGACTCTGCATGTGCTGACTGGAAATTTTAGGATGAACGATTTCTTTGAAATTGATAGTTTTAACTAAGCTTTCTTGTGACATTATTTCATTCACTATCTCGAAAATTGTTTTGTGGTGAGTCGAAATACTCTCATTGTGGATATTGAGATGTAGGGATTAATAAAATGTGGCATGATTCTAAAAAATCTGCATGTCACCTGGAAGATTTTGGTTGAACAATATATTTTTAAATTGATATTTTTATCTGAATATCTTGTGTCGTTATTTCATTGTCTGTCTTGTACACACTATGTGGTGAGTTGCAAATTGCCCTAATTATATTTTAGACATTTAGATATAGGGATTAATAGAATTTGCATGTGTTGACTGGATGTTTTCGCTTGAACGATTTTTTTGTAAATTGATATTTTTATCTGAGCTTTTTCGTGACATTATCTCATTCTCTATCTCGAACAATGTTTTGTGGTGAGCTACAAACTACCCTCATTATATTGTACACATTTAGATGTAGGGATTAATAGAATGTGACACGATTCTAAAGAATCTGCATGTCAACTGGAAGTATTTGTTTGAACAATATATTTTTAATTTGATATTTTTATCTGAACATCTTGTGTCGTTATTTCATTGTCTGTCTTGTACACACTTTGTGGTGAGTTGCAAACTTCCCTCATTATAGTGTAGACATTTAGATGTAGGGATTAATAGAGTGTGGTACGATTCTAAAGATTCTTCATGTGCCAACTGAAAGTTTTCGATAGAACGATATTCTTTTTAAATTGATATTTTCGTCTGAGCTTTTTTGTGACATTATTTCATTCTCTATCTCGAACAATATTTTGTGTGCGCCGAAACTACTCTCATTATATTGTAGATATTTAGATGTAGGGATTAATAGAATGTGGTACGATTCTAAGGAATCTACATGTCAACTGAAATTTGTTGGTTGAACGGTATATTTTTCAAATGATATTTTTTTCGCTTGAACGACTTGATTTTTTTCATTTTTTTTAAATTGATATTTCTATCTGATATTTTTATCGAACATTTTGTGGTGAGCTGAAACTACCCTCATTATATTGTAGACATTTAATTGTAGGGATTAATAGAATGTGGCACAATTCTAAAGAATCTGCATGTGCCGACAGGAAATTTTCGGGTGAACAACATTTCTCAAAATTGTTATTTGGACGATCGATAGTGTACTGTGGATAAAAATGTCTCTGATTTTGTGACGGGAAAAGAGCAATTTTGATGCTATTTTAGATGTCTCCCCTCGCTTCCGGATCGAACGTGATGACGCACGCGGAAAACTCTCTGGAATTCTTTCAGAGGACGAGCGCGCGCGCGGCTCGTCGTCGAAGCCCCCCGCAATTAATTGCATATAATTAGTGGGGGGAGCTAAATAACCCGGGGCGCCATTTGAGTTTGCGCAGCAGAAGCCGCCGCATGAACAATGAGGGGATAATGTAATGAAGGAGGAGCCGGGCGGGCAGCGCTGGTGCTCGCTTCACTCTGCGCCGCTGCAGAAGAGGGGTGGGCGGGGGTTAGGGTGCCTGCGACGTCACAGCAGCGGGGGAGGGGGAGGCGACGTAATCGCGCGCGCCCTGAATACTTCATCAGCACCGCAATCGGGGTTAAAAACGCCGGCCCCGCAGCCACCCTGAATAATTACGTGATTGTCGGTGAGTTTGCTGTATATTTAATAAAAACAGTCGGCCAGGAGGGCGCGCTCCACGACACGGGGGTGGTGCGTTGCGCGCGTGGGGGCTGTCACGTCACGCTCTACAGCAAGCCTAGGCAGCGGCTAGGAATAATTAAAGCGGACCGCTCCTCGCAGAACGCTCTGTTGGGGCCGAGCTCTTTAGGCGGATTACGTCTCCGTGGCGTCGTAAACAGCGTCACTGGTGCCGGCTTATTTAGGGACCTTCTTCGAATGGGAGCTTTCGCAGTTACGGTTCGAGCAATAATTGGCGATTTGTACACTCACAAGGAGACCACACGGGTATCGGATTTTAGAATTTTTTGATATGGTACGTGAAGTTCAGAACTCGAATAACAATCAGTCAAAGCCTTTCGATGCAACTCTAAAAAATTATCGAGAAAATCGGCTTTGAAGTTTTGCAATACCAATAATTTAAGTACATGTAGAAGACTCCACATGGAGTCTGGTGCAGAGCGACCACATTAAAATTATTAAAATAGGGAGAACCAGCTTTGGCCGCATTGAAACCTTAATTTTTTACTAGCTGGAAACCCTGCGTTGCCTGGGTATTTAGTTATTTATTCCTGTCTTGTGTTAATACTTCCCCTATCCTTTACTTCTACCTCCTTTTTTCTTTCTCTAAAAACATGGAAAACATGTTATATTTATCAGAGAATATACGAGGCGCACCCAGAAAGTAAGTTCCGTTTGGTAATAAAATGAAATTGTACACAGATACAGAAGAATTTTCTATTTCGCAAAATTCTACAACTCTTAAACTACTTTTCCACACAACTGCCGAAATTTTGCAGGCATTTGTCATAGCGTGGCATCAGGTTTTGTATACCTTCTTCATAGAAATCTGCCGCCTGTGTCTTCAACCAGTTGGAAACAGTGATATTTGGGGGAAGTCCATAGCGAGAGCACTAACTGTAAACCTACAGTTTTCCTGGATCTTGTCATCAGTCGCGTGAACCAGTTCTCCTCTAACCAAAGGTGGACGCCTACTTCGTTCTTCATCGCGCACATCACTACGCCCGCCATTGAACTGTCGGACCCATCTTCTCACCATCGAATCACTCATCGCATTTGGACCATAAATATCGTAAATTTGCCGAAAAATTTCACTTGGTTTCATTTTCCTCGCATTCAGACACCGAATCACCGACATGATTTCACAGGCGGCGGGATTTTCAATCAACGCCGACATTTCAAACAAGCACAACAAAGCGCACGTAACTGACAACGATCTCCAAATGGCGCACGTTCTTCTCCTTGATACACATCGTCTACAGCGCATGTGCGCTGCAACCGCAGCGCTGCAGCAGAGAGAAATTGAAACGAAACTTACTTTCTGGACGCGCCTCGTATAGCAAATAAGGCTCTCTTACGTAACATAGAAAATTTTAAGTACAATATCAAAACAAAAAACGATATAAATAAAAATACAAATGATATGTAACATTCATAGATTCATTTAATTCACAACTTTACTATAAACAAGCGAGATGGTGTAGTTGTAACACACTGGACTCGCATTCGTGAGGATGGCGGTTCAGACCAGCTTCCAGCCATCCAGATTTGGGTTTTTCGTGTTTTCTCTAAATGCGTGCCCTATGCGAATGCCTAGGAGGTTCGTTTCATAGGGAACGACCGATTTCCTTCCCCATCGTTACCCAAACAATCCGAGCGTAAGTTCCGGCTCGAATGACCACGCTGTCTACGGGGCGTTAAGCACTAATCTTCCTTCCTCCCTGACTATAAACTACATTTCTTGTAATTTGCCCAGCATCTAATATCAGTATTTTCTGTGGTGGGCCCATCCCTGAACAAGCGACATAAAGCTGTCCGTGTGAGAAAGCTGGAGATTTCAAATACCCTCCACAGTATTGAGTATAGTGCCCTGTGATTTATTAATCATAGCTGTACCCGACATGCTTTACAATGTCATGGAAAGAAAAAAGTGTTTGGTTGGGTGACAGGTAATTGCGTGTATTCCTGTCCGGTCAGTAAAATAATTATCCTCGGAAAGCGAATATTAACTTCCGAACATTAGCACATCACGCTTCTGGAGACTTGACGGCTGGAGGATACGAAACCGGCACGATCTGTTTGTTGCTGGCGCTGCCGCTTTATGCCTGTAATCATGAACACTAGGAGGACCAGCATCAGCGAACTACCTAGAAGGACCAATACCGGTCATTCTGACCGGAGAAGTTTTTCTTTATTGTTTCACTTGATAAATTAATTCAATTTTTTTAATGTTGCTAGGATATTATGCCTTCCCAACCAATGTGCCATTCGTAAAATTTGGTACAGAAGTTGAATTTAAAAATGGATCAAGGTAAAGAATATACCGTATACACATTTATTTGAAGTTGAATTTACAAATGAAAATAGTTTCTTGACTAGCAATTACTGGATGCGATTTTTTTCGTTTTCTTTCTCGGTCATGGTGCCACGGATATTGAACCAGTAAGCGTTGTGTTATTTGCACTTTTTTGTGCGGGTTCTGTATCTTCATTTTCCGAATTTGACGATTCGCCTTGTCGTGTACCAGTTGGTATTCTGTATCATCATTATCATCCAACTCATCTCACACAATATCTTCTTCTTCTGAATCTTCGTCTGGTATACTATTCCAATATTTCACTAATTCTTCATATGAACGAAAATACTGACGCGGCATAATAATGAAGAGAGCTTAACCTTTGTAGAACAGAACAACGGAGTACAGCATCACAGTATATCTACTCAGCTACGAAATAAAGTAAAAAGGAAAGATGGAGAAGGAACGAGATCACAACAATGAAATAATGTACCGGTACCCTAAGCGGATGAAAAAAGCAATTGTTGCGCCTTTAGGGACATAAAACGTAAAAAAAAAAAAAAAAAAAAAAAAAAAAAAAATAGAATATCACCGGCCAAAATAACCAGCTGTGGTCCTTTAAGGTAAATAAAATGAGGGAAAAAATATAACTAATTCAGTTTTCGTAGTAGATATTCGTATTTTACTAAAATTGTACATCACCAAAAAACATTAAAGCTCGTTAAATAAAATGTAAGCGATTTATTAGACGTTACGGTCCTTCTAGTGTTAAATATCTTCAAATCAGTAACAGTTTTGATCCGATCGCTACCAAACTTCACAGGTACACGTTTTGGCCTAATCTGAATATTGTATAATGATGTTATTAAAATTGTCCCAGCCGTTTGCGAACTTATAGAGGACATACAAACATTCTTTTTATATATAAAGTTTAGAGATCGATTTCAGTCAGTGTCTGACCAATTTCAGTAATAAAGTCCAAGCCCTGTGGGCCTACAAAAACTTATGATTGACATCCACCGTATGTTCTTCTTAGCTTATGTTGACATGGAAAGTGCAAGTTTTTGTGCACCCAAAGGGCTTGGACTATAGCACTATAGATGGTCAGACACTAACTGAAATCAATCTGTAATTTAAAAAAAAATGGTTTCAGTGCGGCCAAAGCTGGTTCTTCCTATTTCAATAACAATTTAAGTGATGGCAGCATGTGTCGGTGTAGCTTAGCGTTGTGGCCTTGGAACCATAGGGTCACTGGTTCGAGTCCTACCGTGTTAATTTGTGTTCCAATACTCACACAATTTTAATGTCTAATGTTACTTTTTATGATAAATGTACGTGTTTTAGTATATTTGAAGTTATGAAAGGTTCTTAATAATGATGATTTCTACATAAAAAATGTTACATTTTGTACAGTATTGGCCTAACTATTAGTTGATGACGGTAGTCTTTGATTGTTCAGTTTGTGAAGAGCTACGACCGTGTTTTTGGAAAGTCATCTCCATAGCTGCTAATAGCTTTCCAAGCAGCTAACCTGCTCAACCATCGTTTTAGGTGACGAGGAGGAGTTCAGCTCGTCTGCATACGCATAAACAAAAACTGACACAACACGTGGAAATAGAGATCCCAAAATGTTTCATATAACTGATTTCAAAAAATTAATAAATCTGACACAGTGGGATTAGAACCAGCGACTGTGGGGTTGTGAGACCGGAACGCTGCCACCTGATCTACCTTTTTACCCTTTATGGATAGTTTTGTACTTTGCAGTCGCTGATCGTGTTTGATCGTTGTTGATCGATATGTTCATAACTCAGCTGAGCTACGGCGCCCAGGGTACTCCGACAGATGTTGCAACTGTTTAATTTATTGGTACTTAAGTGTACTTGCAAAACTCCAAAGTCGATTTTCTCGAGAATGTTTGAATGTTGGGTCGAATGGCTTTGGCTGATTATTTAAATTCTCAGTTCCACGTACCATAAATATAAAGAAATTCTAAAATCTGATACCCATGTGGTCTCATTGTCAATACAAAGAATTTACAGGTACAATCAACGGCTCTTTCTCTTTTTATAGCTCGTCTTATACACTGTTACTCTAAGAACAAATTCCAGTTTTTCTACTTGGTTCAAAATAAATTCAGTTTGTTCGATAATGAGCTATGCTATTGGTTGAACCCCCAGAAAAACGCTGTATATCGCTTTTTGGCTATTTTGAGCTGTGGACATAGAAATGTTATACTTCACCTCTGGAATCGATTGCTTCTATTATGATACGAGTAGGATATCTCTGGATTGTTCAAAAGTAAGCCTCTCTGGAATAATGTTGCGCATCGTAACAAGATGGTTTTCATGTCCCATAGTGCCTTAAAAGGAACAGAAAAAGGTAGGAAAAACATAATAAACGCAAAAACGTGGTCAAAAAATGTGAGAGAGGGGCTGCGGAATGCTGAAAAACCTGATACGAATGCAAAAGCCCGAAATATCGTTGGAAAATCGCCATCAGTCAAGGCATTTGAAACACGTTGCACATCACTTACAGACTAAAGAATTAAAGAGAATGTAATTTATTCATTGCTGTTGATGTCTTCGCTAAAGTAATAGTCCTTAATAATTTTATTACTGTACTACTGAAATATTCATATAAATACTAGAAATGATATGATACAAAACGTTTTGTAACTTTACATACAAGTTTATTTGATGGAAAGCAAGCGATAATACAGCCTCTTAAATAAGTACATATGTATGAATCCAGCTGTTTCACAATGTCTGATTCATAAATACCTTTCATTGTTGACTAAAAACGTATTTCAGGCATGTTTTCTGCTAAAACTGCTTATATATACACAAAAAACGTTTTTAGTCAATACTAAAAAGTAGCGAAAAGCGACGTACGACGTTGTTACGGTGGTCCATTGAATTATCTCATCGAAATAACAAAGTAATGAAGTTTTATATAGTGGGTGTTTCTCCTCTCTTCAGAAAGTTTATTATAATTTGTAAATGAGTTTACCGCCATTTGACTTCAGAAATATCTTTGTTCCATTTATACACCATCCGCAGTTCGTCTTTAGAGTCCTTTTGTAGTGCAGTCAGAAGATAATGGATGTACAATAAGGTTTTGAATATAGTTACGTATTAGAACTAAGTGTAAGCACTGAAGATGCTTCTGTCAAACCATATGGGTCAAATAGGTTCCCAAGTCATCGTTACTGAAAATAATTATAATGCGTACGTGCATTCCTGTAGGTCATAACTGAATCATAAACCAATCTTACAATATAATGTGAACATATTGATAGGCCTACTGAATGGACAAACGTAGAGGTCACTGTGTAACGAAACATAATTCCTTGTTATCAGACTGAGATACTTTGAATTATAATTTGTAATACAATTAGTTTTTTTAAAAAAGCAGCAACCAGTTACAAAATATAATTATTTTCTTGAGAATTTTATTCAGGAAAACAGTCATAATCAGTATCAAAATGTAGACGTTTTGAAAAGAAATTTCAAGAATTTTATAGAAGTTATGGAACACACAGGGTTACCAACATATAAACAAATACTTTACTTATATTAATTTGTCCCTCTCTTCTTTCTGTCCCCAATATGTAAACAAATACTTTTCTTATATTAATTTCCCCCCTCTTTTTTATTACTGTACTCATCTTTTTAATAGGACTATAGCACTAAGCTACATTACCATTTTTGGTTTTGTCGTTTTCCACATATATATTTACACATATATCATATTTATTGGCCTTATATTTCTGAAAATATGTTTCTGAACATTTAAAAAAATGCACTTTACTCTGAAGAACGCCATTATGTGCCCAGAGCCAGTGAAAGTCAAAGGTTTCGCCCGTTCAACTTGTTTCGGATTACTAACAACCAAATTATTTAATTTTCTCCTTTTCAAGTCTTACTACAAGTAAAATTTAGGAAAGAACGGATTTACAGGTCAACGCAAAGAAAAATGTTTTCGTAACAGATAAGAATAGTAAGTACCTTCCTTTCTTTGCCAATTGCAAGATATCTATTTTCTGTCAAGGAACTATGTTTTTTGTGCTGCTTGTGCGTCACAAGATAGAATTCACGACGATGGTGTTCGCCTTCACAACTAGTCGACCTCGCTTTTCTGTCGTCGTTTAAGGAGAGAAGACGATGTGGCGGGCATAGAAGGCAGTTTTTTTGCAGTTTCCGGAAATAATGGAGAGAAAATCATATGTAATTCCGGATTTATCGAGTCACTTGGTGATACACTGCAGGTCATTTACATTGAGAGAGAAATTCTCACGTTACATGTGTAATGGAAAAAAAGAATTCTAAAGTGGTAAAAGAAATCGATAATTCTTTGGGACGATATGTTCAATAGTTCTGTTATGAGAAACGATAGCTAAGACGGCTCATTATCTTTTATTTAGACGACAAGTTTCGGCAGATTATACTGCCATCATCAGATGTCATTTACATACGCCTCATCAGAGGTGGCCTTGCGAAGCTGTATTGTTGGCGAACAAGTACAGTTTTACTGGGTCACCACTGTGATGACAAATCTGACGATGGCAGTACAATCTGCCCAAACCGGTCATCTAAATAAAAGATAATTAGCCATCTTAGCTGTCGTTTTACATAGAGAAATGATGTGAAACAATTTACTTATTTTCCATGGGAAAATAGATGTATTCCAAGTTATTTAATTGCACAAAGATTCAATCACATTTTGTAACTATGAACAATTTTCAGGAAGTTAATGTTATTTTTTACCCTTCAAACGGAAACATGAAGTGTCTTTGGTATTCTTCGACGTAAACTTTCGTGACAAAGTTAACGTAAGCAAATAGTTTAACGTTGCATACTTACCCGTCTGACAAACTAGCAATCAACATCGAAGATGAAACTTCCTAGCAGATTAAACTGTGTGCCGGAACCGGGACTCGAACCTGGGACCTTTGCCTTTCGCGGATAAGCGCTCTACCGACTGAGCTATCTCGACACGACTCACGATGCCGCCTCAAAACTTTACTTCCGCCAGTACCTCGCCTCCCACTTTACAGCAGCTCACCTGCGAACCTTGCAAAACTAGCACTCTTGGAAGAAAGGATATGGTGGAGACATGGCTTAGCCACAGACTAAGAGATGTTTCCAGAACGAAACATTCACTCTGCCACGGAGTGTGGGCTGGTATGAAACTTCCTGGCAGATTAAAATTGTATGCCGGAAGTGGGACTCGAACCTGGGACATTTGCCTCTCTCTGGCAAGCGCTCTACCACCCGCGAAAGCCAAAGGTCCCAGGTTCGAGTCCCAGTTCCGGCACACAATTTTAGCCTGCCAGGAAGTTTTATATCAAAGCTCACTCCGCTGCAGAGTGAAAGTTTCATTCTGGAAACATCGAAGATGGTTTTAGAAGACTGTATTCCCAATTATAGCTTATGACGTTATTGTAATTACGAGAACTTTGAGATAAAGAGGTAAGGTAATTGATTTCTTGGCAAAGTGGACTACCTCTGATGAAGCACTCTTACGAATACGTTATTGAGTAAAAAAAACCTGAAATAAACTTTAACGACGTCCTGCGGCTGTGCGGTAGTCGTTATTCAGCATAATGGGATCTCTCTCAGGGTTCCTTCAAGCAGAAATCGGGCAGTAGAGGTCGTCGGCTGCTGTGGTTTAGACTTGCGCATAATAGTTCGCGATCGGAAGCGCTCACTTTAGTTGGCGGCTCTATCGCGAACTAGTTCGCTCTTTTAGTTCATCCGCTCCCAGTGACGGCTTAGCGGCGTGGTCTGCGCGTGCAGGTGGAGATGGAAGCTGCTTTATGTGCTTCCTGCTTGATCCGCTAACGATATCACGCAAAGCAAAAGAAACAGTTTGTGGATAATTTCTCGCATTTACGTTTAGAGTTATCTCTATATCTTGGCATTACTGAATTTATTAGTCAGATATTGCAGAGTGCAGAATACTTCAAAACTGAACTATGTACTCTAGCAGGCAGACGCTCACCTCGAAATGACTCATCAGCAGAAGGCAATCACGTGATTTTTAAGCACCCTTACGCTATTGCCCGTCGGTCGTCGGAAAAGAATCCAACGAACTATGAAGCGAGATACATTTGACATAATCGTCCGCTGCTCCTAGTTCGTCCGCTGCTCCTAGTTAGTCCGCTGCTCCTAGTTCGTCCGCTGCTCCTAGTTCGTCCGCTCTTTTTGGCTTTTGCTACCACTACTAAAAGAGCTCTTTTCTTATAACACCTTTTTTATATAATGAATCAGTGTTGCCAAAGCGTGTGCTGTTACCCGTATTTTTAGACAATTTTACATCAAATACTTAAACAAATAAACCAGTTATTTACACGAATGGGTGATACAATGGTATTCAACTACTGTGCATACAGAGCACACGTAGTACTTTATTTTTAAAATAGATTTCTTGTGGCAGTGAACTATGAAACTACAGCTGAGCTTCATCTCAGCTCGAAATGAAGGAAACTGGCAGAAGGGAATCACGTGATTCTGCGCGCTCTCGCGTCCTCTCGCTGTTCCTCGTCAGTCTTCGGAAAAGGAGCGAACGATCTAAGGGACGAGGGATCTGCGAACTAGTTCGCGTAGTTCGCCTGTGGGAGCGCTCTTCCGAACTAGTTCGTTCGCGAACTACACAAGACTACTGTGGTAGCCTTTGGGCAATCAGAGCGAGTCAAGTCGACAGTTCCTGTACCTCGGCACCCCCTCCACGACCGAACACTTTTGCTGATCGGACGCCTTTTCATACTCTCTGCTATTAATATGTAAGTGTGAGCTCGTGACATTACAGATACAGGGGGAAGCAGATTGTTTCCATGTGAAAGGCGGGGGGGGGGGGGGGGCTATACCAGATTGCAACTGAAATACAATATAGCAATACACAGTATTCTCAAAATCCATATGAAATAAGGGAATATAATTATACTAGCCGTAAACGCGGGTTTGCCCGGGTGTTTATTTGTCCACCACTCTCGTAGTCCACATCCCCTTCCCCCCTCTTTCTGCATCCACCTCTTTCTCTGCCATCTCTGTTTTCTTTTCATCTTTCCCTCCCCCGGCAAAGTTTTCTGCAAGGTACTCTCTGTCATGTACCATACAAACATTTATGTACCCAGTGATCTTCCTCTTGGTTTAAAGGTCATGTGTGCAAAAATTCATATATATTGGAAAAAGCTATGCATTTTGTAAAATTCCGTAAGTTAATTACCCTCCCCCATGCACAGTATGAAACGTAAGGTAGACGGTGACCTTCCTCTTGTTTTGAATGTCAAACTTGCGACATTTCGTGAAGATCGAAATGAAATTGTAGATTTCGTGAGTCTGTAGGCGAAGTGTACTCCGCCAGCTTTCTTTGTCGTTTTCTACCAATAAACTACATTCCTGCCAAATTTCAGCTTCATGGATGAAGTAGTTTTCGGGATTTCGTGTTTAGTCAGTGAGTGAGTGAGTGTCCTTTCGCTTTTATATAGATACAGATTAAGAAAACAGATTGCTTAATTTTGAATGCAAGAAAATTAAGGGAGACTTGCAGACAAAAAAAATAAAAAATAAAAAATAGTAACATGCAAATCTGTAACGCTAACTTTATTTGATACAAGTTCATGCCTGATGCGACAGTATTGAAACTGTTATGAGCTGTAGACTTCTTTTCGTTTCATTATTTTGCGTGGGGGGTTGTCAGTTACAAAACGCTTCGTAAGCATACGAAATTATATGCAAACTTTGTTGCAGGTCCCTAACTACTCCCATTTTCCAATAATTGACGCATAAATCTGAGTATTTTGACGCGGTGGCCTTTCATTATTTATGACGTCATCATTCGTATTCTGAGCTATGTAACGTGCTTTTTTGTTTTTTGGACAGGAACCTTCGTGGGCGTACGGTGAACAGTGCACCAAAGTTTCCACCAAAGTTTCATTGCAATCGAATGAATGGTTTATGAACACATAGAACACGTACAGACAAACATTCATATACACACACACACACATATATATATATATATATATATATATATATATATATATATATATATATATATATATATATATGAATGGATTCAAGAGACTTGGGAGAATCAAACGCTATGATTACAATTTCAATATCCCTTACAGATAAAAAGCCGATACATTTTAGTACTATAATAATAATATTATAAGACATAATTATTGATACGTAGTATTTGTCAGTAACAGTTTAAGAAGCAAATGGGCAGCATTACAGCACGCTTCCTATTTTAAAAGACGCACAACGTTATTTCGGTATTCTTTCAATAAATTTTGTTTTACTCTCTTGGTCTCCTTTTCGTTGAGGTAGTGATATTCTTCTGTCAGAACATAGATTCCACCACATAAACACAAAACATGAACCCAGCAAAGCGCATTACTTTTGTTTATGTATTTTATGATATTTAACATTATTCTTACAAGGGAAACTCCCCATCGCACCCCCCTCAGATTTAGTTATAAGTCGGCGCAGTGGATTAGCCGTGAAAAACTGAACACAGATCAATCGAGAAAACAAGAAGTTGTGTGGAACGATGAAAAAATAAGCAAAATATAAAAAAACTGAACGGTCCATGCTAAAGATAGGCAACTAAGAGAGCAATGTGGTCCTGTGGCTAGCATAGGGATTTTCTAAATCCGTGTTGACGTTGGGTCAATAAATCATTCTGTTCGAGATAATTCATATTAATTGAATACAGGATATGTTCCAAAACCGTGCTGCAAATTGACGTCAATGAAATAGGGCTGTAGTGTAGTGGGTTACTCCTACTGCCTTTCGTGAATGTAGGTATGACCTGTGCAACTTTCCAATCTTTTGGTACAGATCCTTTTCTGAGCGAGCGGCTGTATACGGCTGTTAAGGAAGGAGCTATCGCATCAGCATAATTATATAGATATCTAGTGGGTATACAGTCCGGACCAGAAGAATTGTTCTTGTAAAGAGATTTTAGTTGCTTCACTACTCCGATGGTATCTACTTCTACATTACTCATTCTGGCCTCTGTTTGAAATTCGAAATCTTGAATATTGGTTTCGTCTTCTCTGGTGAATGAGTTTCTAAAATCTTTGTTTAGTAACTCTGGTTTAGTAGCGCTATCATCGGTAGGATCGCCATTACTATCACGTAGTGAGGGCATTGTTTGTGTTTTGCCCCTAGTATAACATATGACCAAAATCTCTTAGGGTTTTCAGTCAAATTTCGAGAAAGAGTTTCGTTGAGATAAGTATTGTAGGCATCTCGCATTGAAGTCCTCGTTAAATTTCGAGCTTCTGTGTAGGATCGCCAATCCTGGGGATTTTGAGTTCGTCTAAATTTAGCATGCCTTTTCCGTTGCTTTTGCATGAGTGTCCTGACCTGTTTTGTGTACCACGGGGGACCACCTCCGTTTATAAATTTATTTGGTATAAAACTGTCAATTACTGTCGATACCACTTTTTTGAATTTGAGCCACATCTGGTCTACACTTACGTTTAGTGTTAGGAACGAGTGGAAGCTGCCTTTCAAGAAGCAATGTATTTTATTTCTATCTGCGTTCCTGAACAAATATACTTTTCGTCTATTTTTGGTATCTTTGGGACTTTCAATATTCATTCTCGCTATGACAGCTCTGTGTTCACTAATACTTGTATCCGATTTGATGCTGGTTATGAGCTCAGGATTATTTGTTGCTAAGAGGTCAAGTGTGTTTTGATATCCATTTAGAAGTCTAGTTGGCTCATGAACTAATTGTACGAAGTAATTCTCAGAGAATGCGTTGAGCACAATATCATACGATGTTTTATGCGTACCTCATGATTTGAAAATATTGAGGGTAAATTAAAATCACCGCCTACTATTATCGTGTCAGTCGGATACGTGTTTGTAATTTGACACAGGTTTCCTTTGAACCTTTCTGCTATTGTATCGTTAGAGCCGGAAGGCCGGTAAAAGGAACCAATAATTAACTTCTTACGAGTTTCAGGTACAAAATCTACCCATAATAGGTCACAGGAACTATCAACTTCAACTTCGCTACACGAAATACTACTTTTGACGGCGACAGACACGTCTCCGCCTATTTTGTTTAATCTATCCTTTTTGAACACAGTTAGATCTTTTGCAAAAACTTCTGATGAACTTATTTCCGGCTTGAGCCAACTTTCACTGCCTACAATGATGTGTGTTCCGGTGCTTTCTATGGACATGAAAATGCGGAGCTGATCCTATTTAATGCGTCAGTAAATAACTGATTATTTCCCCAACTATTGTACATGAGAGTCACAATAAGTATCACACACACTTGATAGTAAGAGTGTTAAATTATTACTAGTAAATTAATGAAGTCCATCGAACATGGCAGTTTCAAATTAAGTCGCAATTAATTACAGTATTTGTTATAAAACACAGTTTGTCTTCACACGAGTACACGATAACTGATTTATCACAGTTGCACAGCCCTAGTACCGTCCACATTTTACCACTTTTCAACCAGATACTAAGTTCTTCAGTCACAGTCCCGTAAATTTTCAAAGTCCACACATGCCTCTCTCTTCAAATCACAAGTTTGTAACGTAGCTTCAGACCGCACAGTGTCACAACCTTTCACCACCGCGTCCAAGTTAAGAGTCCATTCCCCAGCGTTCGAAAGCGTGCTATAACTGCTCCCAAAACTGTGTTCTTCCGCGCATCCTAACGCCTCATTTCTAAATACAATTTCCCTTCCAAAATGTTATACATTAGAATATCAGATTCTTAAATGCTTTGACTACCTCCCTACAAATGTTGTTTACATTTAACAAACAAATATATATTTAACAATACTAAAATCTGTTGAGACTGAAGCTGTTTGCTCAGGTAGCTATTAAGCGTGGCGTCTCACTGTTCAAATATACTGCCGCCGTCGAAATATAGTTACAAAATTAATATTTCACTTATAATGCCTTTTTATAAAAATATATTTAGTTCTTGTCCACAAATACATATAATTGCTTATGTATAAATTATCTGCTGCATATTTACTATTTTTGGTCGGCCATGAAATATTTAAGTGGTAGTCCATATCATGAAACGAACGTTACTAACACGGGAACCTCCCCATCCCCCCAAACCCCCTCAGATTTAGTTATAAGTTGGCGCAGTGGATAGGTCGTGAAAATCTGAACACAGATCAGTCGAGAAAACTGGAAGAAGTTGTGTGGAACTTTGAAAAAATAAGCAAAATATAACAATTGAACAGTCCATGTGAAGGATAAGCAACGTCAACCAAGTACTGAGCACAGAAGCGCTATCGTCCTGTGGCTAACGTGAGGAGCTGCGCAGCAAGAAGTCGTTGGATCGAGCCTTCACACAGGCGAAAATATATATTTTTTTCATTTTCAGAAAATTATTATTTGTCCGTCCGATGTGGAATAACTGCGGCGTAGTATGAGGACATGTTCAGATCTGCTTCGACGTAAGCAGGCTTTGACAGTCTACATACGGAAAAATTCGAAACCCGTAAACCATATGTTTTGACAGAGCACAAGGAAAACTGTGATACTGTGAAACTGTTGCATTCATTTGTTGCAGTTTATGTGACGAATTATCAATGTTTTCATCACTTTTTGGGAGTGATTATCAAATCCACAAGAAAACCTGAATCGGGCAAGGTAGAATCTCTTTACCCCTTAACCTAGTGTACAAGTTAGGTGGGTCAACAAGAGATTGCCGCGGTGGAGTAGCCGAGCGGTCTAAAGCGTCTCGCTGCGGAGCGCACGGTTGCTTGCCGTGGAGGTTCGAGTCCTTCCTGGGGCATGAGTGTGTGTGTTGTCCTGAGGTTAGTTTACCTTAGTTTAAATAGTTTGTAAGCTACGGACTGATGACCACGCAGTTTGGTCCGTTAGAATTACAAACATTTGAACATTTTTGAACAACAAGAGATTCCTGTCATATGACGCACCATCACCAGGGTCATATAGTATACATCAGATTTCTTTACGTATGGATGAGTCGGTTGGCCTATCACCTTCCGATCAAATGTTTTAGATTCCCATTGAAGAGGCACTTCATTCCGTTCGCTAATCGCACAGTTTTGCGATGCGGTCGCAAAACACAGACACTAGAGTGATTGCAGCGGACAGAGACTTCAATTAACGGACGAACAGATCATAATTTTGTGAAAATAAAAGAATTAAAATTTTCATTTGGGGGAAGGTTTGCACGACAGTCTATATACAAATGGCTAGATATCATATGTATGCCAGGCCATCAAAACCATACAGTAAGTGAATGTAAATGTTCTATATTGTTATACTAGACTATAGCTAATAATTTATTCCACCTAAATACCACGCAATGTATACCGCAAGTTACTTGAAAATTGCACTGTAAGCCGAAACGGGACCGTCGTGTTGAGATAATATTACTATACAGCAGAGTTTTGGTTAATTTTATTATTACTAAGAAAATGTGTTTTTTATGCCATATACGCATTCAACTTCAGCATTCAGGAGGGCTTGGAACCAGGGTGAAACAAAAAAATTAAGTGTAATGTTATCCTTCTCTCGTTTGTATCATGTCTTTGGCTGCCACTTTGGCGTATAATCGTTGTTTGCTGTTTTACTTTTCATGAATAAAAATAAACCACAGTTTTATCAGTGCTACAGCTTTTATCGTCCGTGTCGCAGTTATTTCTGAAGATTGTATTTTGTAATGAATGCAATGAAAAATGTATAGAAAGCATACTAAATCATAAGACAAGGTGTAGTAGGCCTCAAGGTAACAGCACAAGAAAATATTTTTTTGTTTTGTTTTTACAATTTCCTTTATTTTTATTTTAGTTCATGGGAAGCAACGTTTCCCCACTACTTTCTAAACTGGGTTATTGAATTCCACACCATACCTATCTAGTCCAATTTTCATGATGGTATGAAGTCGCTGAAAACATTTTATTTCGAAATCTGACTTAGGTGATTTAGAAACATCGAAGTTATATTTCCCACACCTTGATAACGTATTCAATAGGAAACGTTGAGGCAGCATTAAAGTGTCTGATGTGGAGGGAGACTTGCATGAAGACATTCCATGCAGTCGGTTTGTCCGTAATGCTGTGTTAGCTCAGCGGTATGAAGTGCCTCTGTAGGAAACAGGAAGACCCAGGCTCGAATTCTGGCCACAACACAAATTTTAATTCAGTCCTTATATTTATTTATTTATTTATTTATTTATTTACCCGGTGAACTTCGTATCACTTACCTCTTAAAATAAACCATACTAATTTAAATCCAGTGGCTTTATAAAGGCATCTAATTACCGGCTCAATAGTTGGCTGAAAGAATGGGCAAATCACGCACACATGTCCAGAATAATGCTCATGTCTCATTCGTGGAAGTTCAGGGAAGTTTTAAACGCTGATAAAATATGGAAAAATTTCATCGTAATCAGATGAATGGTACTGATATATTATAGAAAAATCTTTATATTTTTCTTAATGTTCCAGTTTTCGGGGATACGTTTCCAACTTTTTATTTCATAAGAAAGTTACCTTTGCTTTGAACGTCAAATATGCAAACTTTATCGCAATCAGACGAATGATATTGATACCCTTTTGAAAAAAGCTCTTTCAGTTTCTCGCAAGTTTCAAATTTTCCGGTTAACTCTCCCAAACTTTCCATCGTGCGGATAGTCAGTTGTAGTGCTGAATTCAATAAAAAAACAGATTGAAGAACGCACTTTCCTTTTTTCTCAAATATTCCAATTTTCCGGTAGATTTTCTAAAACATTTATTTCATACAAACCTCGTCCTGTCAAGCTGTACGTAAGTGATGCACTTACAACCACGTGGCAATTGATTTTTATTCGTAGAAAAAAATTGCTTTTGGTTTTTCCTAAATTTTATTACTCTCCGGGCGACTTTTCCAAATTTTCAAATGATTGTAGAGCTTAAGTGACTTAACTGCAGGGTCATCAGTCCCTAAACTTACAAACTACTTATGAACGAGCTAATACTAATATCCATGCCCGAGGGGGGATTGGAACCCCCGACCGTAGTGGTCGTGTAGACTGTGACTGCTGCCCTGCAGTCCCCTTGGCCACCACGGCCGGCACTGCGGATCTTCCTCTTGCATTCAACATGAAATGTAGAACATTTTATCGCAATTGGACGAACGGTATTGATAGATCACTGGAAAAAGCTGTATCGGATTTTCCCGATTTTCCTCTTTTTCTGGGAAACTTTTCCACATTTTATCACCGTTTAAACCTTCCCTGGACTTACACGAATATTTCAAGACTAAAATACCGAAATCGGTTCAGTCGTCCTCGAGTTTTAGCGAGACTAACGAACAGTCATTCATTTATATATATGAAACAATAATTCACGACATGGAGTGTTATTTTAGTCCATTCGAATCACCGTTTACCCACTACTTTCATAATATGGTCATTGAATTCTACACCACACCTCGCTAGTCCAATTTTCACGAGGAAAACAAATCACTTAAAATACTTTGTATAGAAAAGCCGGCTTCGGCAATTCTGCGAAATCGAAAATATATGTCGCTCACCTTGATAACACTGCTTTAATTCTACTCAGGCCCCGGACACGAAAGGAACTAAACGAGCACTGTGGTGCGGCTGTGCAGAGGGCCAACGTTGCCGGCGTACACCGCCGTCAGTTTGGTTTCGCCCGCGACAGCGGGTTAAACACTGCTGTTCATCACTCCTCTTTTCCTCGTTCCTATTCGCGAGAGCGAAATCGTATTTATGTGTGGTGTGCGAGTTCTTTCACTCTCGCTCTCTCCGTCGCCCGCGCTCTCCGCAGCCATGCGCAATAACTCTATTGAAATGTACAAGTAGATTGGAGAGCTTTGTTGTGGAAATGCGGTGTCACCCGCGGAAGGCCGCGGTCTTTTGTGGCGTCTGGCCGCGCGCGGCGCCACCGTCGCGCCAACGCCGCCGCCGATGCTCTTTTGTCGACAGGCACGGGACCGCGGTTAACGTCCGACGCTGTCACGGTTGCACACCGTTGTGTCAGAAAAAAATAAGTCTTTATATACATTTCGTGCTTTCTTCACCACTGTGCGTGACAGCTGACACCAAACTGACGCGAGAGATGCGGACATGAAACAAGGGAATAACGCCGAAGATCTAAATTCACGAAGATGCAAAAGTAGTGTTTCTTTCGCACCTGATAAACGAAAATTTACTGGTGGAATTAAATACTATTTATTCCAGAAGTTGATTTAGTGGTTCCCTGAAAAAGGATTCTCTTAAATTTTGAGCGCGATATGGACAGGGTGTATCAGAAAGGATGGCACAAATTTACACGCTTGAAAATACACGATAATAGAAGCACAAATGTCCCAGTAAACGTGGGACCGTAAACAAGCCGTTGCCAAGAAAATTACGAATGTATGATTCCAAACAGCCATTGATGTGAAACTTCCTGGCAGATTAAAATTGTGTGGCGGAACCGGGATTCGAACCCGGGACCTTTGTCTTCCGCGGGCAAGCGCTCTAACGACTGAGCTATCCCGACACGACTCACGATGCTGCCTCACAACTTTATTTTACGCCAGTAACTCGGTAGAGTGCTTGCCAGCGAAAGGCAAAGCTCCCAGGTTTGAGTCCCGGTCCCGTCACACAATTTTAATCTGCCAGGAAGTTTCATATCAGCGCACACTCCGCTGCAGAGTGAAAGTTTCATTCTGAAAACATTCCTTAGGCTGTGACTAAACCATGTCTTCACCATATCCTTTCTTCCAGGAGCGGTAGTCTTGCATGTTTCGCAGGAGAGCTTTCTATGTAGTTTGGAAAGTAGGAGGCGAGGTACTGGAAGTAAAGTTATGAGGCGGCATCGTGAGTCGTGTCGGAATGGCTCAGTCGATGCCGGGCGCTGTGGCTCAGCGCGCCCGGTCGGAGAGCTGAACGCCCCCTGTAATAAATAATCTGATCCCAAGGACACGTAGAACCAAAACGAACAAAGACGATCACCGTCCGCAAGGACAAGAAGTACCCACAGAGCAAAAAATAAATAAATTAATTAAAAATAAAATAAGGAAATAAATAAACAAAAAGTCAGTAGAGTGCTTGCCCGTG
The DNA here is from genome assembly GCA_026315105.1 of Locusta migratoria. Taxonomy (NCBI): domain Eukaryota; kingdom Metazoa; phylum Arthropoda; class Insecta; order Orthoptera; family Acrididae; genus Locusta; species Locusta migratoria. Next base: position 461,402,604 of record CM048745.1, on the reverse strand, counting down.
AAGGCAAAGGTCCCAGGTTTGCGTCCTGGTTCCGTCACACAATTTTAATCTGCCAGGAAGTTTTACATCAGCGCACACTCGGCTGCAGAGTGAAAGTTTCATTCTGGAGCCATTGACGTCGTTATAAACATCGTCCTAGTTAGTACACATTAAATTTGTATATAGAGAACAGTCTAGAGTGCAATAATTTATTTTATTCAACTAGTTTCGGTCTTTTTTTAGACCATCTTCAGGAATTTTTATTCCAGTGACGCACTGAATGGCTCCCAGTTATCTGTGAGCTCCACAACATCGATGGAGTTAAAATTCCAGAAGATGGTCTAAAAGAAGACCGAAACTAGTTGATTAAGATAAATTTGTGAATTCTAGACTGTTCTGTATACATGAATTTAAATAAGAGTGTTGTTGCTTCCCCCCCCCCCCCTTCCCCCGCAAAAAAGTGAAACAAAAATGTTTCCAAAAATACGTAGTAAACATTAATTTGAAAATTAGAATTTACTGTTAAGATTTACATCGCATGTATTTCATATGTTACTGATTTTATTGCAAAAATTCCCCAAGGTCTATTGAAATGTACAAGTAGATTGGAGAGCTTTGTTGTGGAAATGTGGTGTCACCCGCGGAAGGCCGCGGTCTTCTGTGGCGTCTGGCTGCGCGCGGCGCCACCGTCGCCGCCGATGCTCTTTTGTCGACGTGCACGGGGCCGCGGTTAACGCCCGGCGCTGTCACGGTTGCTCTACGTTGTGTCAGAAAAATAAGTCTTTATATACATTTCGTGCTTTCTTCACCACTGTGCGTGACAGCTGACACCAAACTGACGCGTGAGATGCGGACATGAAACAAGGGAATAACGCCGAAGATCTAAATTCACGAAGATGCAAAACTAGTGTTTTTTCGCACCTGACAAACGAGAATTAACTGGTGGAACTGAAAACAATTTATTCCAAAAGTTTCATTTAGTATTTCTCTGCAAATGGATTCTCTTAAATTTTGAACAAGTTATGGACAGCGGGTATCAAAAAAGAATGGCACAAATTTACACGGTTGAAAATACACGATAATAGAAGCACAAATGTCCCAGCCGGCCTCGGTGGCCGAGTGCACTGAGGCGCTCCAGTTACGGTCTGCACGGCCACTACAGTCGGGGGTTCGAATCCCCTCTCGGGCATGGATACTTGTGCCGTCCTAGTTCGTAAGTAGTTCATAAGTAGTTTGTAAGTTTACGGACTGATGACCCCGTAGTTAAGTCCCATAAACTTGACAAACGTTTGAACATTTTTTGACTCCGTAGTTAAGTCCCATAAGTTCTACAAACATTTGAACAAATGTCCCAGTAAACGTGGGACCGTAAACAAGCCGTTTCCAAGAAAATTACGAATGTGTGATTCCAAACATCCATAGACGTCTTTGTAAACATCGTCCTAGTTAGAACCCATTAATTTGAAATTTAGACTTTACTCTTAAGATTTATATCGCATTTAGTTCACATGTTACTGATTTTATTGTAAACATTGTCCTAGGTAGCTGGAGCTCCGGCATATTTTTTTATAAAAATGGTCAAATGTTTGTGAATCCATCGGATCAAACTGCGTGGTCATCAGTCCGTAGCTTACAAACTACTTAAACCTAGGTAAACTAACCTAAGGACAACACACACACACCCATGCCCCGGGGAGGACTGAAACGTCCGATGGCGAGCAACCGCGCGCTCCGCAGCGAGGCGCCTTAGACCGCTCGGCTACTCCACCGCGGCCGCATTTTTCTGCTGCTGTGAGAAGGCATCTAAAGCGCAGTTACGGACAAGGATGGATAAGTCGAGGCGGACCTGCACCTTGGCCTAAAAGATCAACTGTCTAAATGCTATTGATTTTTTCTTTTTTCTGGGGTAACCTCAACAGGGAAGTGTTCAGGACAGCTTCCAGCTCCCGGTGACTTCCGAGTTTTCCCGCGGCCCGGTGGTCGCACAGCGATTCATTCTATGCTGGGCGTCTGGCGAGGAAAGGTTGGTTCTTCTCTAGTATCCGCGAGATGGTAGTGTTTCATTGACTACCACGTTTAACGTAGATTCGTGAACTTGAAATCAGTTTTTGGAATATTTTCTCCGATGGTGTGTGGAAATGTGTTCTCGTTTTTGGATTCGGTGATTTCCAATAGATAAACGCGACGTGTGTGATTCTAGTTGCAGTTTGATAACGGCCTGGTATGTTAAAACCTTTTGTATTAATGTGACGGTGTATGAACTCTGTGTGAATACTTTCTAGCTTTGTGGGGCCCAATTTCTAATAGGTGATCTCTTCATTTTTGTACAGTGCATGTAAAACTCTTCTCATCGTTCTCCTTCCGTGAGTGATATGCGTTCCACATGGTTGGTCCATAGAATGAAGCCTTCAGCTTCCACTCTTGTTTGTTCCATGCGCATCAGGCAAGTAACTATGCGGGTATCCTTCTGATTTCCACTGATTTCCTTCTGATTTCGCAAACTTCTCTCCCCACCTATTTTAAATTTGCTGTCTTTTCTCCATCTGGTAGTACGCACTCTGTGTTCGTCAGTATTTCTCTCTGAGCCTTGTATAACCTCCTTCAATAGCTTCCTTACGTAATTCTAAACATTTTTATGGGTTGCATGCCATATTTCTTATTTGATTTCTCCGACTTTGTTTCATTTTTGTGATTTTTCTGAGACTGTATCCGTGTCCGTAATCGCCCCCTATCGCGTGCAGCTGTATTTCATTCGCTTCCTTAAATGATTCTAAGCATTTCTATGGGTTACATGCAGTAGTTAATTTTCTTTATTTTTCGAAAACTGAATTTATTCAATTTTACCGGTTTTCGGAACCACGTGGGTCCGAGCTCCGACTTCCGGGGTTTGCAGCTAGTCGCCTGAGTTCACGCCACGTCTCTTATAAAATCAGTACCTAGCTCGATTTCTAACAGACTGCAACTTAAGAATCCACCGTGATTTTGTATAATGAATCCGACTTTCAACCACTTCATTTTCAGTGGAGTGCGTTCGTGTAACGTGGCCGTGTGTCGCCGTTAGCTTCAACGTGTTTGTATATTGTGTTTTGTGCTACCCCGACTTTTGAATTTCGCCTACGATAGCGGCGCCTGCTTCCGCCTCGTCTCAGCACGCTGTTTTGGGTTAGTTTCGCTGTGGCATTGCGTATGTGTGAGAGAATGAGTGTTGTCTGTTAATCCTTCCCACCAGTAGCGTTAAATCATGTATAATTTAGGCTGGGCACCGTCCGCATTAATCCATGTAAGAGATGTATTTTATTGTGTTAACGAATTTGGTTCCCCATTTTGCTTGTTTTCTATCTGAATAAACAAGTTTATATTCAGCATAATCCGTAAGTTGCCTATAAATTGTAGTTTTAGAGCACCTTCCCTCTTTTATTTAATATTGTTCTCCACAAGTGCTGAGAACAAGCTCAGATGCAAATTATAAATTCCGTTGCGCCATAAATGTCTTCTTAGCCGCCTTTCTAAGATAACTTCAATTGTTGTGGCTTGCTTATTAATGTCTGTGTGTAATAACGTGTGAACTGCTATGTATATTGACCACAGTAGTATTAACTGCCTGTTATTGAAGTAATTTGAAGCGAGTCAGTTCTCAGTTTGGGCCACGGAACAAGGCTTTGTAGCAGGGAGTAACCAGTAGTTCACACGGACCTCATTTGCTAACTTTAGTGATAAAACAAGGCTCTTGTTACGTACAGTGGTCGACTTCTAAAACACAATTGCATCGTGATAAGAAAGGTGGAAGTAATTACTGGAAATGGCGAAAGAAAAGTTCTGTAACAGTTCCGTGAATTTAGGAAAGTGTGAAACCCCCTTTCCTGGTTAAGAAAAGTGGCGTATCAAATGCCGATACTTTAAAATAGTTAACATACTTGTACTTGAAACAAGATAATTGTAACATGGTTCAAAAGGACAGGTGTGTGTTCATCATGTAAAATGCGGTTAATATGTTTCCGTTTAATAAAATGTATAACTAGTTGTAACTGACAAGACGTCCCAGTAATGTATAAAACTTCAGAAAATCTAACGAGTCACTGACGGCTCTGGCATGGTTAAGAGCCATCATTAGCGCTTACAACAGAACGTTTATAATGAACGCGAATTATGTTTAGAAGAAGTTACCTTTAACTGCTTGGCAGACAGCTACGTACATTTCGGATGAGTAGAAGGAAGAAAGAGTAACGGGTATCCGGTGAATGTTGAGTTATATGGGAAAAGTGGGTGGTGTCTCCAAGTGTGACAGTTATAGGATCATACGTAGGATATTTGCGCTCCTGGTTCACGAGGAGGTAGAGATGAGGGCGCCCCTGAATGTAGGCCTCCACGCGTTACGTGTAGCCGCTATCATATGAAGACGGGAGAGAGATTTCTGACATTAGCTGCTCTGTGGCAATCAAATATTTGAAAGGCGCTGTTTGAAAAGCTGCGCTGGACTGAGACTGGAGCCTTGATTTACCGCGGTTGCCTTTACTGCCTTAGCTACCCGAACACGCTTCCGATCCAACCAAATCTTTTAACTACGGCACATTTGCTAACGTTCCCTTATTCTTGGATCGTACTGCCATTTCAGAAAGGGTTCACACGATTTACGTGCATCCGTCCTAAAATACTGTTTTTGTTGTCGGAGCGTGTTTTTGTGTGGTTTTTAGTCCGTAGACTGGTTTGTTGCAGTTCTCTAGGCTACCCTGTCATGTGGAAAGAATCGTGCAGTTCTCTAAATAAAATTCTGGCTATTTTTCTTAATGGAACTGCAATAAATTAACTGACGATCCCCATCAATGGATATTAAATAACATATTGAATGGTGGCAACGGAAACGCGGGTTAGTTTTCTCTCCTCCAGAAGGGAGCCAGAGACAAGTTATCTGATTTAATTACACAACATTTATAAAGTATAACGTGTGGGAGAATTTAAATTAGGACATACGGTTAACGTTTAACAAAATGTTTTATTGTCCAAGACATAAACAACAAAGGGGGAGAGACCGATTTAAATATAATAAATACACACCTTACAAAAGAATCCACATTTACATAAGATTATATGGCCCTAATAATGCCCACCTGCAAAAGTAGTACTAACTAATAATGATTATATTTCATAGAGGAGAAGGGAGGAATTGATATACACACAGATACATGCACCAAGCCATGCAGGTCCTTACCAGCACCCGACACAAAAACAGCAACGCCAGCAGCAGGAAACTGTACGGAACAGCGGCGGGAAGGTTCACTCGCACGTCAATAAAAGAAAAACATGGTTCCGCAGTGTTTGGTCTTGTGGCTTAGACTCGGGGTAGCTATCAGCGGGAACAAACGCACGTGATAGAAGACCACGTGGCGTGCGATACAGTCGCGAAGTTTCCAGAGAAATTAAAAAAAAATCGCTAAATAATACTTAGACGGGTGTTCTAGTGTTCGTTTTGCACAGGGGGAAGAGAACTACTAATGGTAAAGGTTTCAGGTCAAAAAAGCACTCTACACGGTCGGATATTAGAATACCGCCCCCCACACAATAAATAAATAAAAACTTTTAGCACAAGTAAAACCGCGAGATAGGTTGTGCAACCATTTGTTCTACCCAGGGGAAATATCTAGCTAATAAGCAGGGTTACTGAAAGGTAGGACATGCTACAGGGTCGAAACACAGAATTTGAAGAGAGTGAAAAAAAAAAAAAAAAAAATACTACCTTGTGGTCGCTACTCTCCAGCTACCTGAAGTGAAGGGGGAAACTCTCCAAAGGGTTTAGCCGACTCAGGTAGGCAAACCTAACGTGCACACCGGACAAGGGGAGTGAATAGGAACCTTCACTAAGCATCTCTGCTAAAGATTTGCCCTTGGCAGTGAGTTGGCAGTACTTCACCAGCACCATAGACAACTGCTGCTATGCTGTTTGAACCAGAAGATGACAAAAGCGACGAGGCGTGACTAAACTGTTTTGTACACAAGTCCCATTCATTCTGCGCAAGTGGATTTAGTGGGAACATAACATACGCCCTAACATATGGGGCCCCATACTTAAAAAATAGACATTTAAAATTTTGAAACACAACAAAATTATTCCATATTTTCGACAAAAAAAATATCTTGGTTCATATGGTATCTCGCATAGTGCGAATGGAATGTCTCGCTACACTCAAAAAATGTCCGAAGCCCATTTACTTTGGATAAAATAAATAGAACACGCTATATGGATGTGTTTCAGTATGCAAGCCTCTTACTCTCCGAATAACGGCAACCTACATCCTTTTGAATCTGCTTACTGTACACATCTCTTGGTAACCCTCTACAGTTCCTTCTGTTGAGGATTCCTTGAATAAGTCCCACAAATCTACCCCTTCTCTTAGGATACGAGATAAACTCCTTTCCTCACCAATTCTCTTAAGCACCTCCTCATTATTAACGTAATCTACTCATCTGTTCACCGTCTATAATACCACATGTCAAAATCTTTTGTTATCTTTTTGTTCGAACTCCTTACTGTCCACGTTTCACTCCCATACAGTGCTACACTCCAGTTAAATACTTACAGAAACGACTTCCAAACATTTAATTTAATATTGGATGTCGACTAATTTCGTTTCACGAGAAACGCTTTTCTTCCCATAGCCAATTTGCATTTTATATCTTTTTCTTTCTTTCTTTTTTTTTATCCGTAGTTATTTTGTTGCCCAACTAAAAAAATTGATATTTAGTTAGGGAGTTGGCACTCTTGGTTGTTAACCAGAAGGCTAACTAGTGGCCGCGGTGGAGTAGCCGAGTGGTGTAAGGCGCCTCGCTGCGGAGCGCGCGGTGGCTCGCCGTCGGAGGTTCGAGTCCTCCCTGGGGCAAGGGTGTGTGTGTGTGTGTGTGTGTGTGTGTGTGTGTGTGTGTGTGTGTGTGTGTGTGTGTGTGCGTGTGTTTGTGTTGTTCTTAGGTTAGTTTACCTTAGTTTAAGTAGACTGTAAGGTAAGGACTCATGAGCACGCAGTTTGGTCCGATAGATTTACAAACATTTGAGTTGCGCTAACTAGCGTTCTAGGTCGCACCATTATGCGCGTATAAGTAGGCAGCGCAGCGCATCGATCGACACGCAGGTTAGCGACTGTGACTGTTATTAGACATACTTTAAGAGACTCTCCGCTATTACAAGGGTTTCTGATAAGTAATGCCTTCGACTATAATTCTTTTCTCTGTGCTTTTTACGTATAAATTTATCAAAGCTTTAAGCATTTAAGAAGAAATGTCCCCTACTACCCATACATTGATCCCCTCTAATGTACTCGTCCTTTTCTCATTTCGCTGACTTCGATAATTTAAAAAATGTTTTACTCAGCTGTACAACTTTGTGAATACACAATCAATTTCTGACATCTACGCCATTTGTATTTTAAAAACTGTATTACTTCTGTAATGAGACTGTTGAATTATGTTAAAAAATGTAATTTTTGTGTATTTTCATTTGTTTTTTGGCGCACTGTTTTATAATAAAACATTTATTTGTACCGTAACATGTAGGCTTTCACGGCCGGCGTTGTCGTCTATTAAATCTGCCGGGGTAAATTTCTGTGGTCGACTGGTAAAACTTCTTCCCCCTGACGTTTCGTTGTCAACTGCGGACAACATCTTCTGAAGTGAGTCGACGACTGGCTTCTAGAAGTTGGAGACGCCGCTTATACGGAGCAGACAAAGACCACACGACACGTGCTGCCGTCTATGCAACTATCTGTGATTATCGTCACTTCTCTCTATTACAGGTAATCGGTTATTACGTGATTAGTGCAAAGTCGACGGCCATATCTTGTTCTATTTTAAACCTTCTTCTTTTCTATTAAAATTGTTTTGATGTTTGTGGATTTCAATAGCTCTCTGTACATACTTTCAGACCCACTAAGAAAATAAATGAATTCTTAAGATCAGCGAAAGATGCTCGACATACCCTAGCTACCCCAGGGATATATAAAATTCAGTGTAGTTGTGGCATGGTTTTTATAGGGAGAACAAAAAGAAGCGTCAATACACGCTTAGAGGAACACAGAAAGAATTTCGTTTGGTACATGTCGACAAATCAGCAGTAGTAGAATCATGAAATAAAATTTGGTGATACGAGGGTGCTAGCTAGGGCTTCGCACTATTGTACACGTCTGTAGAGAGAGGCAGGTGAAATCCACAAACATCAAAACAATTTTAATAGAAAAGAAGGTTTAAAATTGGACAAGATGTGGCGGCCGACTTTGCACCAATCACGTGAGAATCGATTACCTGTAATCGAGAGAAGTGACGATAATCACAGATAGTTCCATAGTCGGCAGCATGTGACGTGTGGTGGCACCCTCTGTCTGCTCCGTATAAGCGTCAGCTCCAGCATGTAGAAGCCAGTCGTCGACTCACCTCAGTAGATGTCCGCAATTGACTACGAAACGTCATGGAGAAGAAGCTTTACTGATCGGCCACAGCAGCTTAGCCCGAAATTTTTAATTGACGACATTTATTTGAACGTTTGTATAGATCGCACATATAGACGGCGCTTATAATTTTCTATGTCGCCAAACTGATAACGAGACGCAAATAAATTAACGACTTCAGCTTTTAGTGGGTTTAAAGTAAATCAATTGGGAAAGTTGAGAATCTGTGTCCTACGGGAATTTTGGCGCTGGTCTTCCTGCTTACTAAGCAATCACCCTATCACTGCACACGACTCTCACCGCTGCAGCGCGGATTTACCGGGTGATCAATAAGTCAGTATAAATTTGAAAACTTAATAAATCAAGGAATAATGTAGATAAAGAGGTAAAAATTGACACACGTACTTGGTGTTTTATTAGAAAAAAAAGGAATGCTGGGCGCGTGAAAGATCTCTTGCCGCGTCGTTTGGTGATGATCGTGTGCTCAGCCGCCACTTTCGTCATTCTTGGCCTCCCAGGTGCGCAGACCTTAGTCCGTGCGATTATTGGCTTTGGGTTTACCTGAAGTCGCAAGTGTATCGTGGTCGATCGACATCTCTAGGGATGCTGAAAGACAACATCCACGCCAATGCCTCACCATAACTGCGGACAATCTGTTCACAACATTATTCCTCGACTACAGCTATTGTTGAGGAATGATGGTGAACATATTGAGCATTTAGTGTAAAGAACATCATCTTTGCTTTATCTTAATTTGTTATGCTGATCAGATCAAGCGCCATCTGTTGGACATTTTTTGAACTTTAAAAATAGTTTTCAAATTTATATTGACTTTTTGGTCACCCTGTATATACGTCGCCACCAGTTTTAACTCAATGAAATATGTCATGTTAAGATGCATACGATTTTGGTAGGCACGACAATCGGCCAATGACAGAACAAGGGACAGAACTGGTGGGGAGTGCGATTTTGAGAGGGAGCTGACTGGAGTGGTGTGCGTAAAAGAGAAGGACCCTCCTGGATGCATAGGAGTGATTCGATCGGACAGATACAGTGACCTGGGTACGTTGTGTTGAGATACGGTGTCACGGCCTGTACGGAATGTGTAGCAGCTCTGTACATAGGATTTCGTACTTCCAAAGAGATATCCTCCACGTATTCTGGTAACATATAAGAAAATCCGCATACCGTGTGATATTAATACGGTTATCTAAAGCGACTGGACCGATGAATTGGTTCAAAAATTTTCAAATGTTTGTAATTCTATGGGACCAAATTACGTTGATGATCAGTCCCTAGACTTACAAACTACTTGAATTAAGTTAAACTAACCTAAGGTCAACAAACACACATCCATGTCCGACGGAGGATTCGAACCTCCGATGCGGGAGGCCGCGCGATGACCAATTGGTCATCAATATTTCCGCACCACATGTTGTCTGAGAAGCTTCGTTGAAAATTTGTTTCCACAGTAGCCTGCACCTTTTCACCTGCCCATACGTGAGACAGTTGCGCTAGTTCATTCTGTCCCTGGTAAATGTTCACTCATCAATGAACAGAATACGTGGAATGTTTGATCATTGCCGGATGGCAGCATCTCCTTCATGTAGCTGTTCTACACTCTACCGATGAAATGGTTACAGGCCTTGCTGGTGTATTGTGCATGTCTCTCGTGTTTATGCTGTAGCAAGTTTGGCAGCAGTTTTTATACTGCCTATAGTTGGACTGCACGGGACGTTCCTAAACCACATTTACGATGACAACCGTACCAGGCTCATGCAATCCGTGAAACATCCTGTTAAACAACCATGCGGCACTTTGCGATTCGGAAATCAGTATTTGTATTCTCGCATAACAGCTCTGGAATTCCAGTTGGACAAACCATAAACAAACACCATGTCAGCATAATCGGCATGTGTGAATATACTTGACATTTTCACTACACTAGACTGTATTCTTTGTTCACATAATGCTGTAGTACCGTACACTACGACAAACACTGTCGGACTGAGACTTGAGGTAAATAACTGCACAATGGGGAAGTCATCTATATTACTGACACGAATGGTGACACTTTTCCCGTTCCTACTTGTTTTCATTTGTTTACCCGGAAAAAGTTAAGAAATAGGTACATGTTTATTAGATTTCTTTCCCCTGACTAGATGAAAACAAACTGATATGCCGAAGTCTCTTTTCAAATATCAGTATGCCTGTGAAACCTTTTTCGACCACCTTCTAAGATTAAGGACCTGTTGGGGTCCGTAAAGGATGATCTTGGTTTGCGTAAGGCAGGTGTATATCGTATTCCTTGCAGTTGTGGCATGTCATATATTGGTCAGGCAATTAGGACTGTGGAAGACCGGTGTATTGAACACAAACGTTACACGCGATTACAACAGCCAAAGAAATCCGCTAGTGCTCAAATGTTCAAATGTTTGTATAGTCTATGGGACTTAACTACGGGGTCATCAGTCCCTAAACTTACAAACTACTTATGAACTAACTAATACTAAGGACGGCACAAATATCCATGCCTGAGAGGGGATTCGAACCCCCGACCGTAGTGGCCGTGGAGACCGTGACTGGAGCGCCTTAGTCCCCTCGGCCACCGCGGCCGGCGTCCGCTAGTGCAGAACACTGTCTTGGCACCGCTCATCTAATGGAACACAACAACACGGAGATTCTGGCATGCATTTCCACCTATTGGGATAATGTTATTAAGGAAGCTGTTGAAATTAGACTAGCAAGCAACCTTATAAACAGAGATGGTAGTTTTTGTTTAAATTTTGCTTGGAATCAGGCACTGTCCCTCGTCAAAAAACAGAGGGACAAAATTAATGCTTCCTCACCTGTTGATTAACAGTCACTATCAATATTTTCTACGTTTGGTCATCTTTGGTTGTGTTTACTCTGCAGTGACTTGTACTGTGTGTGTTATCTTCCTTGTTTACCCTTTGCAAACCGAGGTATTAAATACGCATGCACATTGCTTCTTTGAGTGCAGTTGTTCCTTGAGAATGGCAGGGTGTCCTCATGTCGAAATATTGGCGGTTGTCGACGAAGTCAAATGTTCAAATGTTTGTTAAGCTTATGGGACTTAACTACGGGGTCATCAGTCCCTAAACTTACAAACTACTTATCAACTACCTTATTTTAAGGACGGCACAAATATCCATGCCCGAAGGGGGATTCGAACCCCCGACCGTAGTGGCCGTGAAGACCGTGACTGGAGCGCCTCAATCCCCTTGGCCACCGCGGCCGGCTTCGACGAAGTCACCCGGCAGCATACCAGTATATTGTTTGAACATCAATATGCATTCTAATGTGAATATACTTGCTGATGTTTGTCAGCAGGTACAGCTGTGATACAACTCGATATCCTTAACTGTTATGTACGTACTGTTACTTCATTTACCTCTAGCTCTGATGGTGTGTATCATGTTGGCGAAATCAATTTGCAATAAATCACAGTGTTTCGCTACTTTCATAAATATCGGTTCGGGTTTTATGTATTTTGCATATTCGTCGATCGAATTTCCATTCCGCTGACGCAAATTGCTGTCCTGTGCTACTCTATGGCTCTAATTTTTAGCGAATTACATAGTGAGCTATTATGTATTTATGGCGGTGCGTGAGAATCAGCTTGCTGTAATCTAGTATCTAATTATAGAAAACGTGCCTCCATCCATCGAAGAGTGACTGTGTTGTCAATTTGTGGTTAGTGATAATACGGAAGGGAACGACGGTGCTAGAGTCAATGAATGTGAAACATCTATGAGTGATCGACCGCTTCAAACAGCGAATGAGACTAATCGAAATCATGTTGATGACCTCTTCGGAGAAATGCGTTAACGCAAACACATCTGTCACTTAAGTGTGACATCTCAGGAGGTCGAGCAGTGAGCATCAGTGCAGAACACTGTAGCCGCGGCGGAGTAGCCGTGCGCAATGGGGCCCCGTGCTGCGGTGCGCGTGGCCGTTCGCCGTCGGGGTTCGTGTCCCCCTCTCTGGCATGGGTGTTTGTGTTGTCATTAGGTTAGTTTGTAAGCTTCGGACTAATAACCAAGCAGTTGAATCCGATAGATTTACAAAGATTTGAACATTTGAGCGCGTCGAATGCCCAATCCATAACATGAAAAAATACGACACTGGACATCGCTTAGCAGTTCCTTTGGGAAAAATTACCTACAGGGTTGTAAATCTGAGTTCTTCATTTTGACCCCATAAGGTAACAGTCATCCTCACAGTAATATATGACGTTCAGGGAACTGCATTTGGAATTCATACATAAAGGCACTAAAAGTCCCGGGAAACAGATGGGAACACTTTAAACAGTGTATCCACACACATAATACCCTGTCTTTCAGCATGACAATGCCAGGCCAGACAAGAGTACAGCGACATCTGTAACTTTTCAACGCTTTGGGATTCCGTGTCACTGATCATTCACGTTAGAGGAAGGAGCAAGATTAGGGTTTAACGACCCGTCGATGTCGTTGTCATTACAGACAGGATGGACGGTGCAATTCTTTGCTTCAGGGAAGGAAATCGGCCGTTCCGTTTCAATGGAACCGTCCCGGAATTTGCCTAAACTGATTTAGGGAAATCACGGAATACCTAAATCTGGATGGCCGATGTGGTGTCGCACAAGTACAAAGTGCGCGCCACCTACTTTCGCCGCGCGCCGCCATGCACACACGGCGCGGCGTTCTCACGACAGCCACGAGCGCCCTCTGCTGCAACTCCGCTCGTGGCCACCACTGAACGACATCGTTCACTTGGGACTGAGTTAGCAACCAGTTAGGACCTTCGTAATCAGATAGGCACCAGTGAAGACTTTGCTATCGTACAGGCACTAGGCAGGCCTCTAACAACTAAGTATCAACATTCTGCAGTACTATGTAAAAGTTAAGTATTGTTACATTCTGTGCAATATATATCTCTTTCTAATTTACTCTAGTGTTTATAGTTTCTGGCTGCTCCCCTCCGTACCTGCACCAGCGTGCTATTTTTGTTACTGTGTCGGTCTCGTTCCACTCGGCCACCGACACCTACGACGAGGCTGGGACACAAAAGCGGCGACGAAGTTGGGACACAAAAGTGGCGACGAGGATGGGATAGACGAACCTTGGACCAGCCCGCTTGCAGCAGCCAGACAGCAGTAGTAGTCGGAGCACACAGAAATTGCTCCCGCCCACCCACTCTTATTATAAGAATTTTGGGGGAAGATATTTTGTTACGTGTTTTGTGGACTTTTTGTTGCAGAGCGTCCTCTTTCATATTGCATTTGTGTTTTGTTATAATTTACTTGTATGCGCGGCGCCTAATCGGTCAGCATGGCCACTACCCCGAACCCAAACTTAATGGAAATTATTCAGTTACAGACGGCGCAAATCACTCAACTACTGCAGGCCGTGTCGCAGTTGACGGCACAGGCTGCTCACCAACAACAACAGCCGTCACATCAGCAGCCCACACCTGCCGCTGCACCGCTTCCTACATTTCGCCAGTACGACGAACGTGAGGAAGAATGGTGCGACTATTTCGCACAGTTTCAAGAACTCGTCGCGGCTCATCAAATTACAGGTCAGAGAGTGAAGAACCTTTTCTTATCGATTGTGGGCCCCCAGACCTTCGTACTATTGCAAAATCTTTTCCCTCTCGCATCTCCTCGTGATGTAGACTTCGAACAAATTGTAGATGCACTGAATGCTCATTATGAGAGAAAAGTTCTTGTAGCCGCTGCACGGTACCGATTTTTCAGACTTAAAAAATTACCGTAGCAGTCACACCAAGAGTGGATTACGGAATTGAAGGGCTTAACCCGCCAATGTAAATTTACTTGCTCTTGTGGACTTTCGTATAGTGACGTGATGTTGAGGGATGCGATTACGCAGAATATTCAGGACCCCAGAATTAGAGCAGCAATTCTGAAACAGTCTGACCCCTCATTAGACAGTGTACTGCAGCTTATAGAAGCGCATGATACTTTTGACTTAGCAGATGTAGAAATGCAAAGCCACAGTGTAAATTCAGTGCGCCGTAACGGACGCTTTCCTAGCCGTAGTTCTCAGTATAGCACTAGTGATTCTTATTGTTCTACCGGCCTTGCTGAACAGACAGTGAACAGTAGCCAGAGTAAAAGTGCGACGCAAAGGTCGCCCCGTAGTGTTAGAAACAGTAATTTGAATAACGGGCGCCAACGCTCATTTCAGAAAAATGTTCGTAAATCGTGCCCCCAGTGTGTGTCTCGCCACAAGCGTGCTCATTGCCCTAGTCGCAACGCGACCTGTTATCAATGTGGCAAATCGGGACATGTGCAGTCTGTGTGTATGCAAATTAAAAACTCAAAGAACGGTAACGTTAGGAACGGTGCTTCGCGGAGTGCGAGAGCGGTTAATTCTGTAAATGTCATACACGCTGTGGACTTGAACAGTGCTTTGCTTGGTTCTCAATTGCAAGAAAGTAGTTGTGCGCCTCCTGCAAAACTATGTAGTGAGCCACGCCGCAAGCGCCGACGAGCGCGTAAATCTGTGCAACGGAAAAGGGTTCGGGACAAGCAAAGTGACAATGTACAGTGCAATCCTGTAGTGAACCTAGTGCCTTCTGCAACTTCTTATTGTAAAAGTGCCCAGTACTGTGTAGCTAGTGACAGTAAACATCAAGTAGCTGCTCAAGAGTGTAGTGCAGTAGTTAGTGACTCTGTAGTAGCCTCGCATTGCGCGGACGCCGATCCGGCGGTAGTGCCATCTAGTGACAGTGTTGTTAATCCGCTGCGTGCCGAGTCTGCGCCGCTTCCTTCACTACGCGGCCCGCGCATACGCAGCAAACAAGCCGTAGCAGACGTTGCCCACATTCGCGCACCTGTCGTGCGGCAGAAGCACAAACTTTTTGTAAATCTCTCCATAGAAAATAAGACTGTGCAATTTCAGCTTGATACTGGTTCCGCTGTTACATTAATTAATAAAGATACTTATGAACTTCTGGGTTCGCCAAAATTGTCGCCGTCACAGCAAGTGTTAACAGCTTATACAGGTCAAAATATTCCCGTGCTAGGAACGTGTAGCCTGCCCGCCACTTTTCAAGGTGTAACTAAAACAGTTGCTTTTGTAGTTCTTCAGGCCAAATCGACACAGAACATTTTTGGACTAGATGCTTTTGACTTGTTTGGTTTATCAATTCAAAGAGATGTGCTTCAAATTTCGTCAATAGTGCCTCAGGATAAAA
Source organism: Locusta migratoria (assembly GCA_026315105.1). NCBI lineage: Eukaryota > Metazoa > Arthropoda > Insecta > Orthoptera > Acrididae > Locusta > Locusta migratoria. Next base: position 461,386,972 of record CM048745.1, on the reverse strand, counting down.
TCAATGCAGTGTGTGACAAATATAGTGACTTGTTTTCGCCGGAACTAGGTTGTGCAAAAGACTTCGTGGCACATGTAACTTTAAAAGAATCTGCAGTTCCAAAATTTCGTAAAGCTAGACCAGTGCCTATCGCCTTGCGTGATACAGTTGCCGAAGAACTTAAACGTTGGCAAGACAGGGGGGTGATTTCTCCTGTTTCTGCGAGTCAGTGGGCCTCGCCTATAGTAATTATACCCAAGCCGTCAGGAAAACTTCGTCTCTGTGCTGACTTCAAATCAACAGTGAACAGTCAAACAATTGTAGACACTTACCCCCTGCCCAGACCTGAGGAACTTATGGACAAATTAGGACAGTCTCGCTTCTTTTCTAAGAAATGTTCAAATGTTTGTCAAGCTTATGGGACTTAACTACGGGGTCATCAGTCCCTAAACTTACAAACTACTTATGAACTACTTACGAACTAGGACGGCACAAATATCCATGCCCGAGGGGGGATTCGAACCCCCGACCGTAGTGGCCGTGCTGACCGTGACTGGAGCGCCTCAGTCACCTCGGCCACCGCGGCCGGCCTTCTCTTTTCTAAGATTGATTTAGCAGAGGCATACTTACAGATTCCACTTGATGACGAGTCAAAAAAGTTTTTCGTCATTAATACTCACATGGGCCTTTTTCAATTTCAACGCCTACCCTTTGGCAGTTCCGCTCCCGCTATTTTTCAGCGTTTTTTGGAACAGCTGACAGTTTCTGTACCGTGTTGCTCGAACTACTTAGATGATATTGTGGTATCCGGACGTACAGTTGAAGAACATTTAGCAAACCTGGAGTGCCTTTTCAAAGTTTTGACTGCAGCAGGTCTACGTTGCAATAAAGCAAAGTGTTCGTTTTTTCAAACTGAAATAGAGTACCTAGGCCATGTGATTAATGCCCAAGGAATTCATCCCTTACAGTCACATCTTAGAGCAATCAAAGACTTGCCTCCTCCTAAGAATGTGCATGAATTGCAAGCAGTAATGGGAAAGCTTAACTATTATTTCAGATTTATTCCCAATGCCTCTCAGATTGCAGCTCCACTACATCACTTACGTAGGAAGAATGTTCCTTTTGTATGGTCTAAAGATTGCCAAGTTGCCTTTGACAGATTAAAGTCTGCACTACTCAGTGATGCATGTTTGATTCCCTTTGACCCACAGAAGCCTGTAGTGCTAGCAGTTGACGCCTCGTCGTACGGTGTGGGTGCAGTTCTGTCACATCGTATTGGATGTCACGATCGTCCTATTGCCTTTGCATCCAAGCTACTGACGCCGACGCAACAGAATTACAGTCAGATAGAAAAGGAGGCCTTAGCAATCATTTACGGCGTCACAAAGTTTCATCATTATCTCTATGGCAGAAAATTCTATTTGTTGACAGACCACAAGCCTCTCACGTCGTTGTTCTCACCCACAAAGCCAATTCCGCCACGAACGGCACAAAAGCTTCAGAGATGGTCCTTGATATTGTCAAATTATGAGTATGAGATTTTGTACCGACCTACCACTAAACATGCCAACGCGGACACACTTTCCCGACTTCCGGTTGGCCAGGATGTATCATTTGATTCTTCAGAAATGGCATGTTGTCAGATAGACTCCAGAGATGCTTCCGCTGTCGCAGACTTTCCTTTGAACTCTCGTCGGGTTGCACAGGAAACAGCTGCGGATGCAGACCTAAGTGTGGTAGCACGTTTTGTTCGCTCAGGGTGGCCTGCCAGAGCCAAAGACATTGATCGGCCTCTGGTTCGACGTTATTTTGCACAACGTCATGCATTATCTTTAAGTCAGGGTGTACTGTTGTTGCATACCGACAACGACCAAGCAAGAGTGATTGTTCCTCGTTCCCTGCAACGAGAAGTGTTACGCCTCCTGCATCAAGGACATTGAGGCATTGTTAGGACAAAGCAGCTGGCCAGACGTCATTGTACCTGGGTTGGTATGGACGCTCAGATAGAGAGCATGACATCACAGTGTACAGTTTGTGCGGAGCATCAGGCGGCTCCTCCACAGCGTTTCTCAGACTAGCCACGCCCCAAGGGACCATGGCAACGTTTACATATTGACTTTGCCGGACCTTTTTGGAATACGCGCTGGTTAATTGTTGTAGACGCTTTCAGCAAGTTTCCTTTTGTGATTGCCATGAACTCAACGACAGCTTCTAGTACAATCAGTGCCTTAACATCAGTGTTTTGCATCGAAGGCTTGCCTGAAACTATCGTCAGTGACAATGGACCTCAGTTTGTTAGTGCGGAATTTCAACAGTTTTGTCGTGTGAATGGCATTCAGCATATCACCACCGCACCTTTTCACCCTCAGTCCAATGGTGAAGCAGAACGTTTCGTTCGAATATTCAAGTCTCACATGGAGAAGATGAAAGGTCAGCACTCCAGGCAGCAAGCTCTTCAAATTTTCCTGTCTACGTATCGGTGCATGCCACGTGACGGCCCGTCTCCTGCCGAGCTGCTCCACGGCCGCCGTCACCGCACTCTCCTTCACCTGCTGCAGCCTCCCATGCACCGAGTCGGTTCGTATGGCGCTACGCGTTTTCAGGTTTCCACGCCTGTGCTGTACAGGGTGTTTACTGGAAACAAGAAGAAACTATGGATGCCGGGCATCATTCAGCGCGTGCTCGGTCGCAATATGTTTGTTGTACGTTCTTCCACAGGGTCGGAGCTGCGGCGCCACGCAAACCAATTGCGTCTGCATAGACCGCGCGATCCTGTCTCCGGTTTCTTGATTCCAGACCCAGTTCACCGCCAGGGAGCACAACCACATCGTTCGTCCCCGGACTACGAGATCGTCCCGATGGAGATCGACGCGACGCCGCCGCTGTCGCCGCCGCAGATGACAGCGTCACCGAGAGGGACTCCGGGACCGTGCGTGCCCCCGCCGCCTGGGCCACGCACCTCAGAAGATGACCTGCTCCCTCTGGGCGGGGGGGTGCGCCCTTCCCCAGGTTTCGGTGGGTTCCCTGGAGGATCGCAAGGCGGATGCCGGGGCGCGGACGGCGTCTCGATCCCAGCCTCAGCTACGACGCCCGTCCCACCAGTAACGCCCCCGCCCAGGCCCTCCTCCCAGTGCCGTCGCCGTGGCCCTCAGCCCTACGCCACGACGGCGCGGCGGTTTGGGGGGGGAGAGGTGTGGTGTCGCACAAGTACAAAGTGCGCGCCACCTACTTTCGCCGCGCGCCGCCATGCACACACGGCGCGGCGTTGTCACGACAGCCACGAGCGCCCTCTGCTGCAACTCCGCTCGTGGCCACCACTGAACGACATCGTTCACTTGGGACCGAGTTAGCAACCAGTTAGGACCTTCGTAATCAGATAGGCACCAGTGAAGACTTGGCTATCGTACAGGCACTAGGCAGGCCTCCAACAACTATGTATCAACATTCTGCAGTACTATGTAAAAGTTAAGTATTGTTACATTCTGTGCAATATATATCTCTTTCTAATTTACTCTAGTGTTTATAGTTTCTGGCTGCTCCCCTCCGTACCTGCACCAGCGTGCTATTTTTGTTACTGTGTCGGTCTCGTTCCACTCGGCCACCGACACCTACGACGAGGCTGGGACACAAAAGCGGAGACTAAGTTGGGACACAAAAGCCGAAGGTAGAACCACCTACCTCCCAAATGCGATCCTCGTTATAGTTCGACTTTACCCAATAGAATTTAATCTGTTTACAAAACTCTGTTGCGAATTAGCTTTGATAGTACAAGCAGAAAGGGTTTGGCTTCGCCAACAAATGTTCTCAACGGCATCAAAAACTGGTATCCTGGTATGTCGAATATTAAAAGTGTTTGTTCATTGTAAAATATTTGAGTGACACATCTCAATGTTCATGACTACAGTTCACACTTAAGTTCGTCGCGAAGGGTCCATTGAACGACTTTCAAACTTTGTTGCTCTATCTTCAACTCTCCAAAACCTGCTTAAATCTTTCCTTTGATCTCTGGTTTCTCTTATTTTGTTAGAATGATCATTTCTCGCCACGTAAGGCTCCGGCAATCAAATATTGCCATAATGTGAGGAGAAAATTGGTTATTCTTAAAGATGTCCTATACCAATGAAAAATGATTTCCACCCCAGCTGGCGTACTACTTTCGTGGCATTATACTGCTCTATATCCCGAAAATACAAAATGAGCTGCTCTTCTTTGGACTGTTTTCGGTCCTTCGGGAATTCTCTCTGATAAGGATCTCCATGCCATAGAGAACTACTCTGGCAGACGACGGACAAAGTGTAGGTAATATATTTAGTCTGTTTGTTGTATCTCATCAGAATCTTGCAAATACAAAGCAGATATTCGTTCTCCCTTTAATCCTTGTTGTCGTTACAATTAATGTTATTCGTATTGTTAAGTTGTATTTAGAACCTTGAAGTGATTTCTGTAGTATTTAAAAATAACCCACTCTTTTTAATAACGATTGTACAAGATATTTTGTAATTACTTTTTATCATCTGATGAATTTACAGTAAATGACACTAAAACCTGCAAAAGATTAAAAAAAGAGGGAAACGACTGTTCTGTTCCCTAAATCATTTACATATATTAAGAAAACTAGGCGGCTGCAACCCTTCCTTGGTAACAATCAGATAGTATTTTAGTAAACTTAATGTCTTTCCGTAAATTATTATTTTATTTCATACATGAAATCCAGTCCCACAACTGTGACGGTACCAGATAGAACCTTAATTTGATAAGAAGCCGCTTGTGTTGTTTCTCATTAATATTCCGAAGCATTACGTTTTGTCGCGTCTTTGTACGTGGCATAGAGGACGTAAGGCTTGAACCCTGGCAAGGTAGCCCTCAACAGTACTTGAAGCGTCTGACTGAGCTGCTGACAGTGACATTCAGCAATCTATTCCCGGTAAACAGCAACAGTTATTTTACCGACCACTATTTTACTTTTCTAATCTTACAGTAATATAAGTTATAAAACGAAATTCGTAAACATCAGTTTCATGATCACAAATTTGTAACATTAAGTAATCACTGTCGTACAGAGCGTACTTTCAGAATAACAAGCGACGTAAGAGCCTTTAATATGTTACGGAGATACGAATGTTGATAATTCAACGTTTACTAAGAAAGTAATGGCCTTCAAGCAGAGATTTTACTCGTCGTTTTGTTATCGATTAGGATTTGGTGCTTATTATTGCACTATGCACAAAACGCCTTATGTTCTATATATAAATATTACTTTATAAGAAATGCAAAATTTTTGCAGCTATGGCTCATCTATTGTAAATGTTAAATAGAATAAAATAAAGTCTCTGAAGACACACACGGTGAAGTTGTCCAGGGAAACTGTTAGTCATGGTTACTGACTATTCAGCATGGAAAGATACGTTGACTCTCAAGTAGAAAGAACAATTAAGGAATAGTACGCGCTAGGTTTCCATGGAGTGATGTGTACATTTTCTAAAGTTGAAAATTAGTGGGGATACATCATCAAACATTGCAATTGTCCACTAACGGCAGTTACATGTTGTTGTTTCAAATGTAATCTTGGTTCGGATATTTCCAACATAGTAGTAGCACCCAACTAACATAGTGAAACCGTCCCTAATGACCAGGCAGTCGACGGGACGTTAACCTCCCTCCCTAGGCTTCCGTCCTTCCTCCTAACATAGTGAAACTGCTAGCGACGTCAGAGAAGAGTCTAGTATTAATTCGATGGAGTAAGAGTATGGTGTCGGCGAAGGTTTCAGTTATCAACCGGAGTAAGCAGCAGTATAACCGTCCCTCCCCTCCCCCCCCCTCCCTAAGTTAATTCAGGGCCTATGCACAACGGCAGCCTCTTTAACAGTAGTTAAGATACTATCCATTCGTTTCCAGTAAAACGATGTTAACTGTTTTAACGTGAAAAATACATAATTATGACACTCATATTCTTCATAACGTCGTGAAACTGACATTTATTTTCTGCAGCAGAATCTAATTTCTATCCCCCAAATTTCAACATCACAAATGTAAGACTTTTTCATACAAATCTATAATGTTAATATATATCCATTATATGATATGTATTACGTAATTTATAATAACGGTTGTGTGGGCTTAATAAATTTCTAGTCAACATTGGGGGAATTTCATTAATGTACTGTGGTAAGTTGTTTACCTGTATAGTATTGTCTTCAAATTCTGAACAGCTTGGGACTTATTTGCATGTTTATTTATGATATTTATATTTTACTTCAAATATTATACTGGTCCACCCCCATGAACCACAGACATTGCCGAGGTGGGGCGGCTTGCGTGCCTCAACGATGCAGATAGCCGTACCGTAGGTGCAGCCACAACGGAGGGGTATCTGTGGAGAGGCCAGACAAACGTGTGGTTCCTGAAGAGGGGCAGCAGCCTTTTCGGTAGTTACAGGGGCAACAGTCTGGATGATTGACTGAGCTGGCCTTGTAACATCAGCTAATGTGGCTTTGCCACACGGTTACTGCGAACGGCTGAAAGCAAGGGGAAACTACAGCCGTTACTTTTCCCGAGGACATGCAGCTCTACTGTATGAAAATATGATGATGGCATCCTCTCGGGTAAAATATTCCGGAGGTAAAATAGTCCCCCATTCGGATCTCCGGGCGGGGACTACTCAGGAGGATGTTATCATCAGGAAAGACAATACTGGCATTCTACGGATCGGAGCGTGGAATGTTAGATCCCTTAATCGGGTAGGAAAATTAGAAAATTTAAAAAGGGAAATGGATAGGTTGAAGTTAGATATAGTGGGGATTAGTGAAGTTCGGTGGCAGGATGAACAGGATTTCTGGTCAGGTGAGTACAGGATTATAAATACAAAATCAGTTGGGGGTATCAAAGGAATAGGACTGATAATGAATAAGAAAATAGGAATGCGCGTAAACTACTATGAGCAGCACAGTGATCGCATTATCATTGTCAAGATTGATACGAAGCCAACACCGACAACAGTAGTACAGGTTTATATGCCAACTAGCTCTGCCAATGATGAGGATATAGAAGAAATATATGAGGAGCTAAAGGAAATTATTCAGACAGTTAAGGGAGAGGAAAACTTAATTGTGATGGGAGACTGGAATTCGGTAGTAGGAAAAGGAAGAGAAGGAAAAATAGTAGGTGAATATGGACTGGGCAGAAGGAATGAAAGAGGAAGTCGCCTGGTAGAATTTTGCACGGAACATAATTTAATCATAACAAACACGTGGTTTAAGAATCACAAAAGAAGGTTGTATACTTGGAAGAGACCAGGAGACACTGGAAGGTATCAGATAGATTTTATAATGGTAAAACATAGATTCCGGAATCAGGTTATAAACTGCAAGACATGCCCAGGGGCAGATATAGACTCTGACCATAACTTGTTAGTCATGAACTGTAGGCTGAAGCTGAAAAAACTGCAGAAAGGTAGCAAAATAAGTTGATGGACCTAGATAAATTGAAGGAACGTGAAGTTCTGGTGAATTTCAGAGGGAGATTTAGGCAACAATTGACAGAAACAGGGGGAAATAAAACAGTAGAAGAGGAATGGGTAGCATTGAGAGATGAAATAGTGAAGGCAGCAGAGGACAAAATAGGTAGAAAGGCAAGACCTGCAAAAAATCCTTGGATAACACAGGAAATACTGAATTTAATTGATGAAAGGAGAAAATATAAAAATGCAGTAAATGAAACAGGCAAAGTGGAGTACAGACGACTAAGAAATGAGATTGATAGGAAGTGCAAAATGGCTAAGCAGGAGTGGCTAGAAGCCAAATGCAAATCTGTAGAAGAATGTATAAGAAGGGGAAAAGTAGATACCGCCTACAGGAAAATCAGAGAGACATTTGGGGACAAGAAAAGCAATTCTACAAATATCAAGAACTCAGATGGGACACCAGTTCTCAGCAAAGAAGGGAAGGCTGAAAGGTGGAAAGAGTACATAGAGCAGCTCTACAAAGGAAATGAACTTAGAGACGATGTTGTAGGAAGGGAAGAGGAAGTAGACCAAGATGAAATAGGAGGTATTATACTGAGAGATGAATTTCACAGAGCCCTGAAAGACCTAGGTCGGAACAAGGCCCCAGGAGTAGATGACATACCCACAGAGCTACTAAAGTCTCTGGGAGAGCCAGCCATGACAAAACTATTTGAACTGGTGTGTAGGATATATGAGACAGGCGAAATACCCTCAGACTTTAAGAAAAATGTAATAATCCCCATTCCAAAGAAATCAGGTGCAGACAGGTGTGAAAATTACAGAACCATCAGTTTGATAAGTCATGGTTGCAAAATTTTAACACGAATTATCTACAGGAGAATGGAAAAGCTGGTAGAAGGTGACGTAGGGGAAGATCAGTTTGGATTCAGGAGGAACGTAGGAACCCGGGAGGCAATACTTACCTTACGTCTTATCTTAGAAGATATATTAAGGAAAGGCAAATCTACATTTTTAGCCTTTGTAGATTTGGAGAAAGCGTTTGACAATGTTGACTGGACTACACTCTTTCAAATTCTGAAGTCAGCAGGGGTAAAATACAGGGAAAGGAGAGTTATCTACAACTTGTACAAAAGCCAGACCGCAGTTATTAGACTCGAAGGGCATGAAAGGGAAGCATCAGTTGGGAAGGGAGTAAGACAGGGTTGTAGCCTTTCTCCGATGTTATTCAATTTGTACATTGAGCAGGCGATGAAGGAAAGCAAGGAAAATTTTGGAATAGGGATTAAATTTCAGGGGGAAGAAATAAAAACATTGCGTTTTGCTGATGACATTGTAATTCTGTCAGAGACAGCGAACGACCTGGAAGAGCAGTTGAATGGAATGGACAGTGTGTTGAAGAGAGCGTACAAAGTGAACATTAACAAGAGCAAAACAAAAATAATGGAATGCGGTCTTAGAAAATCAGGCGATGCTGAAGGAATTAGATTAGGTAACGAAACAATGAAGGTGGTAGATGAGTTTTGTTACTTGGGTAGTAAAATAACATGCGATTGTCGCAGTACAGAGGATATAAAATGCAGAATGGCAATGGGAAGAAAAGCATTTTTGAGAAAGAGAAATTTGCTAACATCGAATATTAATTTAAGTGTAAGGAAGTCTTTTCTGAAGGCATTTGTGTGGAGTGTTGCCTTGTACGGGAGTGAAACATGGACGATAAGCAGTGCGGACAGGAAGAGACTAGAGGCTTTTGAAATGTGGTGCTACAGAAGAATGCTGAAGATTAGGTGGGTAGATCACATAACTAATGAAGAGGTACTGAACAGAATTGGCGAGAAAAAGGAGTTTTTGGCATACCCTAACTAAAAGAAGGGATCTCTTGGTAGGACACATTCTTAGACTTAGAGGAACGTAAATTTAGCATTTGAGGGAAGTGTGTGGGGTAAAAATCGCAGAGGGAGGCCAAGAGACGCGTATAGTAAGCAGATTCAAGTGGATGTGGGTTGCCGTTCTTGTGAGGAGATGAAAAGGCTTGCTCAGGATAGAGTAGGGTGGAGAGCTGCATCAAACCAGTCTCCGGACTGAAGACCATAACAACAACATTATACTGGTTGGGTGTTCAGACCGTCGGAACTGTTACAATTAAATTGTGCCAGTGAGTAGTGCCACTACTTTGATTTCTGATTTTCTGACAGTCACAGGAACATGCGGTGTGCTGATTCAGTATAAATTTAGATATCGAATTTAATGCCATCCAATAATAGCTCTTCTAGTTACCTTCTGTTCCATTTCTTGCAAAATAACAAAGTACAACTGTGGAATGTTATCCATAATTAATAATCTTCCTACAGCTTACCTCAAATTTTATATACTCTTTACAAGTACCAGGGGAAGAAAAGGAAAATAATTATTAATACACGATATATGAAAGCAAACACAAGTAGTGGATATTGAGATCTGTGTCTTAGATCTTCGTAACACAGCAAGCAAGGTGAATGTTCTCAGGTGTGTCTCTCAAATGCATAATTGTTGTTGGACACAAAAGGATTGCTGCGATCGTACCAGTAAACAATATATTAAGTCAAGAATGAGACCTCTAATACACAAGGAATAGTAAAGAGAAAAAGAAACAATAATACTCCTCCCACGGTGCAAGGTTATCACCCCAGGATCAAAGTCTTATGATGAAATACCTGCATCATAAATGACGTATCCTTCCAGCAGGAACAACCTGTATGTCAGGAAAATTTAGTTCCCAAAATTTAAGTCTGAAGTTC